>CM070573.1:17510000-20010000 GCA_036346355.1 Rhipidocladum racemiflorum | reverse complement strand
TTTTTCTGATGATGTTTAAGTTTCCAGTGTGTGCTAGAAACTTAGCAAGAACTAAGAATTCTCCTGTTCAACTGATAAATTGTGTGTGTTAAGGTGTATAATTGCAACTCGTAAGTGGGGACCTTGGGCATGTTCTTTATCGTAAGGAACAATTGCATAATTTTCATTCCAAATAGTGAGATGTTGAATTCTTGAACATTATTGTTGTAATGGTCAGTCATTATATGTGACGTGTGTCCTTTGTTGTGTGACCCAAGCAGCATGCTCATACTGTTCTGAGCACCTAAACTGTTATTGACATGAAGGTTACTGAGAAAGTGTGGGCACAGTTCATGTTGGGGAAAGTTGAATTTCCCACGCTGCCTTGATCCTCGATAGTCAGGTGTTTAATGTTGGATCGGATGGCATGCAATGAATGCAATAATACTGTGTGGATTGACTGATTGATGGCCATCCTCTCCTTCCCTTTTTTCCTTTACATATTTTGATTACAATTTACCTCTTAAGATACGGAAGGACGCATTCAGAAAAAAAATGCTAATGGTTTCTTGCTTCGTCCTGTTTGCAGATAACTTATTGAAGTCGCAAGGACAAGGTCCCTTGAGATTTTGCTGTCTTGTGAGCTGTGACTGCTAATT
Organism: Rhipidocladum racemiflorum; assembly: GCA_036346355.1. Taxonomy (NCBI): domain Eukaryota; kingdom Viridiplantae; phylum Streptophyta; class Magnoliopsida; order Poales; family Poaceae; genus Rhipidocladum; species Rhipidocladum racemiflorum. Next base: position 20,009,362 of record CM070573.1, on the reverse strand, counting down.
TTATCTGTACATATAGTCTGGAGGAGCCTACAGCATCTTGTAATTTATGTGAACTTCGCTGCGCGCGCGTGTTGTGAGTGGTTGGGTATGTTGCGGGGTTCTGGCGGTGAATCATCCATTGAGTCCATTTGGATAGGCCCTTGTGATCGAGTGTTCGTCATCATGGGTCTATGAGTAGAGTTTATGTGACCTGCACAGAAGACATGCAAGCCCATGTGGCCTCGGTGTTCACTGAAACACTAACGAGACTTGGGGAAATTTTGCCCTAGTTTGTCTGTGTCATGCGACTGTCTTTTCTGACTACTTCACAATGCCCTGCATGGCGTCCAAACCTTTGTATGCTGAACAACGATGGGAAGGCTGGCTGACGATGTCTAATCAAGTGGGCAGCTGTGAGAGTATGTGGTGGTCACTCTAATCTTGTGACGAGTGTATGCCACCGTCCAAGCATTTCGAAAGAAATTTGAGTTGCGAAAAGAAATTTTGGAAGTTGCACGGTGATTATATTGTGCTGGTCTGACCGGCATGGAACATACAGTTAGACCGGCTTGTTCCCTTAGCGGCAGTTTATGTTGGAGGTTGTGAATTGTTCAGGAATAAGCCTAGGGTTGTGTTAGGGTTGCATATGCGTTGTGATGGATTTTGTGGACTGATTTAGGGTTAAGTTGAAAGGAAGTTGTGTTGGAAATGATTTGCGTGTCTATTGCTATGGAGTCAGCTAAGAAGTTTTGCCAAGGTCGATCGATCAAAACCGTTTGTGGCTCACAATAGTTTCTTGGTATGTGGACTCTGGTGGTTGGTATTTGTTTGTAGGCTCTGCCTCGAACAGGTAGTGATCGTGGCATGCCAAGTTCAATTACCCGCGCACGAATTGTACTTTGACTGCTGAGAGAGACGCCGAATCTTGTTACCTTCGACGAGTTTGAGATTCATGATCGATGTCGTTGCCGGAGTTATTACAAGCGAGATCATAATAGTTTCTCTGTATCCCATGAGTTCATGACGTGTGTTCGTCACAAAGGAGAAAATAAAGAGGGAATCAAAGGACAGTCCCCGACGGAGAGGGTACGTAATATGGTCAATTCAATCGCGATAGTGGTATCTCCTCAAGGATTTCAACTGCAAGAGGGTAAATTAACAATTACACTGGGAATGAGGGCGCCAAATAAAGGGATGGTATGTAATAAATTTCAAAAAAAAGCAATGTCCGCAAACAAAGCAATTGTAACGATCAAGGACTCGTACACTGTTTTTTTTAATAAATAATCTCATCGCAAGGCCTGTTAGCGAAAATCCAAAATTTAAATCTTGAATTTTTTGGACTGAGATTTCCGAAATTTTGGCCAAAAATCCGAAGTTTAGTCCAAAACTGCCGAAATCTCGGTAAATTTTAACTGAACAAAAAAACGTTCAAATGATGTTAAAAATTTTTTGGATGGTCCTGACACATCACTTATATTCCCATAAAAATTTTAGATGGTGATCAAGCCTGAGGAACTTTTAAAATTTTTGACAGTGCTACTGTCTTGATAAAAGACTGACCGACAAATTTTAACCGAATGGAAAATAGTGCAAACCATGTTAAAAACTTTTGAAAATTTTTGTGAATAGTCCTGAAACATCCATAACATTCCCATAAAATTTTTAGATGATGATCAAGCTTGAGGAATTTTCACAAGTTCAGACAATGCTACTAAAGGCTGACTAGCAAATTTCAACTGAATAAAAAATGGTTCAAGTCATGTTAGAAATTTTTTTAAAAAAATTTGGATGGTCCTGATGCATCAATAATGTCCCTATAAAATTTTCAGATGATGATTAAGCTTGAGAAATTTTAAAAAATTGTGATAGTGCAAAATATTGTAAAATAGTCTCCCGCGGCTAGAAAAAATGGGAAATTTTTTAAAAAAATCATGAAAGAATAGCTTGATAAAATAAGTAATAGAATTATCATTTTTAGTTAAAACACAACATGCACCTACTCTTCATTGACAAAAGATACATCACATCACATGTATATATATATATTTGCAAAATTTTTACATGCATTCATCATAAATGGCATTCTAATTCTCTACAAAAAAATTGGTCCCAAATCCAGCATAAAAATATAGCAATTCAGCCAAAAAACACAAAATCTTGCTGAGATTAACCGAAATCTAAACGACATTTCTAGTTACTATAGCAATTTGATTTTTTTTTATTTCATCAAGATTATGAATCTCGGAGGGGGCCGAAATCCAAGATTTCACCGAAATCTCAAAGAGATTTTGAACCTTGGATGGGAGTGAATCTTGACATTAGCTTAATTAGCCCATGACAGATGGAACGAGCGATCACATCATCACATCACTTCTGTCTCAAATTTTTTACCTCCAGCAAAACTTCTGGCTCGTTCTCTCTTATTTGAACCTCGATTAACCTCATAACCTAGAACAGTGATCAGCACCTAGAACAGCCCCCGGGCGTGTTGCTGCCTACGAAGAGCTTGTAGGTAAACCACAGATCGTAGCAAAACCCATTCGCGTGTTGCCTTGACGAGGTCTAGGTCCTGGAGACGCTCGCCTTCCTGATCGATATCAATGACCAGGTGCACCATTGGGGAACCCAGCATGATTTCGGTGAGAAAAATGGCCTCTGCACCATAGATGAGCTGAAAGGGAGTTTCTCCCGTAGCTCGACTTATCGTAGTACGTATCGACCAAAGGACGGAAGGAAGCTCGTCCACCCAGATCTGCCCGTGCTGGTTGAGGTTTTTGAAAACCCACTTTTTAATTCCTTGGATTATTTTCCCATTTGCCCGCTCGACCACTCCGTTGCTTTGTGGATGCGCCACAAATGCGAAGTAGACCTTCATCCCAATGTCTTCGCAATAGGCCTGAAATAGTTCACTGGTGAACTGAGTGCCATTGTCCGTGATGAGATGATTAGGAATGCCAAAAAGCGTCACCACATTTTTGTGAAAAACCTCTTGGCCGCTTGGGCCATAGTGGTTGACATGGGTTCAGCTTTGATCCAATTAGTGAAAGTGTCGATAGCCACGAGCAAGTACTTGCAACCCTTTTGGCTTCGGGGGAAAGGTCCGAGTATGTTGACCCCCAGACCGAGAATGGCCACGATAGAGGAATGGTTTGAAGCGCGTATGCTGGCTGATGGACTTTGCGGGCATGAAACTGGCTTGCTCGGCAAGAGGTCACGATTGAGCAGGCATCAGCTAAGGCCGTTGTCCAGTAGTAACCCAATCGGAAGGCCTTGCTCACCAACGTTCTGCAAGACGAGTGAGCTCCGCACATTCCTTCATGGATATCTCTAAGAAGGTATTGGCCCTCTTTTTGAGAGATGCACTTGGAGAGGACTCCCAATGCTCCTTTGCTGTATAAGATGCCCTCGATCAACTTGTAAGGAGAGGATTGCCTTATAAGCCGGGAACACTCGGCTTCTTCCTCGGACAGTGTCCCATGCACAAGATATTGAACGAATGGCGTCATCCAATTTGTACCATACTCAAGAAGAGAGACATTACCGCACGCCTTTGGTGCCTCATCTACATAGGGAATGGAGGGCTTGTATAAGTGCTCGATGAGCACTCCTGCTAGAGCAAGAGTTTGGGAGGAACCAACCATTGAAAGTTGATCGACCAGGGAATTATCCTTCCTGGGGATGTAGAGTATCTCAAAGTTCCTTAAGTACTTCTCCATCTTCCTTACTTCAATCAGGTAAAGTGCCATTGAGTTATCGGAACATTGATACTCCTAGTTGACCTGATTGACGGCCAACTGTGAATCGCCTTTTACGGTAAGGCGTTAGATTCTGAGTTCTTTGCATGCTCGTAGCCCTACCAAGAGGCCTTCGTATTCTGCCGCATTGTTGGTCGCGGCGAAATGCAGTTGGACGGCATACTGGAGTTGCTCTCCTTAAGGAGAGACTAACACAACTCCAGCTCCCGAGCATTCGTAAGCTCGAGACCTATCGAAATACATGGTCCAATGATCTTCTCCAAGTCTATCAAGGTCTGGACAGGTACTGCTTTAGCTCTTCGAAAGAGTGCTTTGCTTCCTCTGTCCAAGCAAAACCATCATGCTTGCAGAGTGCTTTGAAGAAAGGCAACCCTCGCTCGCCTAACCGGGAAATGAAACGACTTAGAGCCACCATTTGCCCAGTCAAGGCTTGGACCTCCTTCATGTAGGTAGGTGGTCGCATGTTCTCGTTGGCTTCAATCTTTTCCGGGTTTGCCCCGATGCCTTGCGGTCCGACCATATAACCAAGCACCTTGCCCGCCCTCACACCGAATACACATTTTTTTGGATTAAGCTTTATTTGATGTCTGTTGAGGTTACAAAAGGTCTCCTCGAGGTCGGAAACATGACCTGAGGCGAGCTTACTTTTGACCACTATGTCATCCACATAGACCTCCATATTACGACCTATTTGTTCTGAGAAGGTTTTCTGTATGAGACGCTGCAAAGTTGCTCCAGCATTCCTAAGTTCGAAAGACATGGTCGTGTAGCAGAAGGTACCGAACGGGGTAATGAATAAATTCTCCTCTTTATCTTCAGGTGATATGCCGATCTGATGGTAGCCCGAATAGGCGTCCAGCAAGCTCATCACCTGGGACTTCGCTGTTGCATCGACCAATTGATCTACGCGAGTCAGCGAGAAATTGTCCTTCGGACAGGCGGCATTCAAGCCCATATGGTCAATGCACATACGCCGTTTGCCCCCCTTCTTCTTACAATGATTGGATTCGCTAGCCATTCCGAATGCTCGACTTCTCAAATGAAACCAGCCTTGAGGAGCTTGTCGGGTTCTTCCGGGGAGAAATGCTTGAGCTTTTGCTGCACTGGTTTTTTGTTAGGCTGAACCGCTAGCCTGTGCTCAATGGCTTCCCTTGGGACTCCGGGCATGTTGGATGGTTCCCAAGTGAACACATCCGTATTCTTCTAGAGAAAAGTCACGAGCTCGAGTTCCTATTTAGGATCTAGGGAAGATCCTAAACGCATGACCTTGGTTGATTCTGCCTCGCTTAGTGGAACAACCTTGGTCTCTCCCCCTGGTTGGAGGGCAACCTTTGGTTGGGAATGCTTCGGCTCCTGTCGGGTCCACGATGTGGCAATTGCTCGACCATGTCTAGTGCTCTCTCGTCACAATTCAATACCGCCTTCTGATTTCCTTTCACAGTGATTACACCGCTTGGACCAATAATTTTGAGACACGGGTACCCGTGATGGGTAGCGGCCATGAATTTGGTGAGGGCCGGCCTGCCGAGGATGGCATTGTAGGCCGACTCGAACTCGACCACCTCAAAGGTGATCATTTTTGTCCGAAAATTGCTCGGACCTCCAAACATCACGGGCAGGACGATCTGACCAAGAGGCTTGGTCGAGGTGCCCGGGACGATCCCGTAGAAGGGGACCACTATGCTCTCGATCTTAGACCGAGGGATTTGCATCTCGTCCAAGACCTTGGCGGATATAAGATCCAGGGAGCTCCCACAGTCGATGAGTACCTGTAGGATCGAAGTATACGAATATAGCAATCAGAGGGGGGGTGAATGATTGTGCGGAAGCTAAAACCAAATTCTTGACCTATTAAAAGTTCACCCCTAAAACAGAACCAAATAATTGCCTCGTTTTCGACAAAAACAGAATGACAGAGGTTCGGTAAAACGCGAATTCTGAAAGGACCAACGATGTCGCCTAGAGGGGGGGTGAATAGGCGGATTAAAATTTACGCAGCGGAAAAAACCTGGCCGAGCTGGTCAACCCGGAGTCTCCGGGTTTTTGGTCCGGATACTCCGGCTTGTCCGGAGTGTCCGGTATTGAGTCCGGACTCTCCGGGTTAGATGGCTCGGGAGCGAGATAAAAACTATTCTAGCAAGCACAATAAACCACTAGAAGTATATAGCATGAACAACCTAGTACAATTGCTAGCAAGAATTTGAATATAAAGCCAAGCAAAGAGCTAGATCTAACTTAACAAATTCAAATTCACTTAAGCAATGCTAAGAAGTAAAAGTGAATGTGAGAGACACGAATTTTCACCGAAGTTCGGGTTCTTGAAGGGAACCCTACGTCTCCGTTGAGGTGGCTCGGTCGCACTTGAGCCGGGGTCTCTTTCAACCCGCTTTCCTCCCGGTGTTGCACAAATGCACTCACGGCTTCACTTCTTGTCTCTTTCCTTTGGAGGCGAGACTTGCCTTCACAAACTACCGGGGCTCACCACACAAGTTGGTAGCTCCCGGTGACTCCTAGCCGTCTAGGAGACCTTCAACCTCCAAGAGAAATAGCACCACGAAGAATCGCTTGGAGGATGAACTAGTGCTCAACAAGATGAAATGAATGCACTTTGCACTTTTCTTCTTCCTCTCCTCACCAAAAGATCAACAACCAAATTAATTGGTGGGAGGAAGTGGGGCTCTATTTAATGCTTAGAGATTGTTATGAATGTGTTGAATTCTGCTATGAATGAGCTCAATAGAGATCCTAGCCGTTGGAGTGGAGTGGAGGCTTTAAATACTCTTTTTGAAAACTAGCCACATTACTCCGTTTTTGAACAGGCGGAGTGTCCGGACAAACAACCCGAGACTCGGGTTATCCTGAGACTCGGACCAAATGACCGAATACTCGGACCAGGTGGAAACAAAGCAAGCGAGAGGTCCAACCGGAGACTCGGACCAAATGTCCGGACACTCGGATTGAATCGAGACTCAGGACAAAATGTCCGGATACTCCGGTTACCTAAGCAGTTTCAAATTGAAACTTTTCAAAACCAAGAGTAGGAGTGCTAAAGTGAGATGCAGGACTTGATGTTGAGCACATGCACATCCTAAAATCGATTTCTCGTCATACCCTCTTAATAGTACGGCTATCCTTAAGACACAATTGAATAAAAGATTACAACTTTGGTCTTGATGCCGTCCTTTTGATTTTAAGTAGTCGTGGGGGTGTCCAATGTCATTCCAAACTTCGATATAATCTCGATATCTGCAGTATTCTTGGATAAAACATTAGATCTCTTTAATTGTGTCATCATTAATCACCAAAACAATTTGAGGGGCCTAGATGCACTTTCAATCTCCCCCTTTTTGGTGAATTGATGACAACACAATTAATTAGCAAAATAAAATAACGAGAACAAGACTTAGGCATAAGATAAATAAGAGGAGCTCCCCCTAAATGTGTGCATTAGAGGAATTGAGTGGGAACAAATGCACATATTTAACGAGAGAAAACTGAGAGCTCCCCCTCAAACACAGCTACCGAGAATACAATACAAGTAACTGAAAGTAATCCATGCATAAGATAAAATAAGCATTAAAGACATTACATGGAATAGACAGAGTTCACAACACTAAATAAACAAATAAATGAAGCAACACAAGTAAGTCCACACGCGACAGACGGAAAGATAAAGAGTCCACGACAAAGACAACGCTAAAGATCACTCCCCCTTTGGCATCAAGACACCAAAAAGGAAGACAGGAAATCACTCGTCATCTCCGTCGTCGGAGGCCTCATACTCAGAGCCCTCGCTGTCGACGTCACCAGGCGCTGGAGGAGCAGAGGAGGAAGCAATCCCAAACAAGGCATCAGCAGAAGTGGCGTCGCTACTCTCCTCGGAAGATCCGGAAGAGTCGCTGGGACTGACTGCTTCGCCATTGTGGCGGCGGATGCTGTGAATGTCTTGACCATTCTTCTTGTTCTGCCGACTCATCACCTTCTGCCTGGTGGAGATGTCGCGGCAAAGAAGGAAGACGTGCTTGAGCATCCGCTGAAGAGTGCTACTAGAAACCTCGGACTGCCCCGAAGAACTGGCAGGAGGCACGGCCGGGGTAGAGGTAGAGCCTGAAACACGACCTCGGCGAAGTCTAGTAGCAGGACCAGGAGCAGCTGGAGGGGCTGGAGTAGACTGAGGGCGGACCTTGTAAGAAAGATGCTCCTCATCTCTGACAAACTTCAGCCCACTCACTGAAGAGATCAAGGTCATCACGAAAGGTGCATAGCTGCAACTGGCCATGTTGCTCTGTGGCGTCGCCTCATTGTTTCCCACAAGAAATCGACAAAGTCAAAAGGGTCGGTGCTCTCAACGAGGTGAAACAAAGAGTTCCTACCATAGGGCCGATGGCGTAAGCATCTCCTTCCTTTGGCGAAAGAGTGACTCTCAACATCCTATTGAGCACAGCTGGTATGTCCTTCAGACCCTTGATGGTCCCAACTGTGAAGCTCCTGGATGTGTCATACAAAGCCTCAATCTGCTCAGGAGTCATCACTTTCTTCTCATGAAGCTTTGGACTGGCATTGTATCTGAGGTTGAGCACTCTGGCAAATCTCTTCTTGCTAGCCACATACCAAATCTTGTCGGTCATCCACCAAATGGCCTCATCATTCTTGTCAAAGTACAAGGTGGCATAAAACTGCATGATGATCTCATTGTTCCAGTCATACTTGTATGCCATGATGTTCTTGATCTGATGCAGCTCGCAAATTTGAATGATCTCAGTGAAGACTGGATTGCCTGCTGCAGCCATGTACTCCCAGTCAATTGTCTTCATGCAAACCACTGGGTGCTCAAGTGGGTATAGGACCGTTTCATAGAAATCTGACTGAAACCGGTTCCAAAACCGGCGGTCCACATACTCATCCTGGTGGAGCTCCAAAGGATCTTTCTTTCTGTGCTCCACAATGGCTTTCCCTTTACCAGGTCCTGTCCGGTAGTCAATTACTCTCATTGGGTTCACGGACATTGGATAGTTCCACACGGGCTTGGCCTTGATCAGAGGACCAATGAAGTGCCCAGAAGTACGGAACTGGCTTCTTTTCTGATCACGAAGCCTGGCATGGGTATCAGCTGGATGCTCATCTGGATCAGGAGCTTGCTGAGGTGGAGGAGACAGACAGAGCCGACCACGAAGTTGGCTGGCCTCGAGGTCCGAAACGAGTCTTTGACCACTCCAAGTCTCTGCTTGTTCTGCGGAGGCTGCTGAGGCTGAGGAGGAGAACCAGTGGGAGACACGCCCTGAGCGGGAGCACTGCCACTAGCTGCCTGCTGAGGAGGATCACCGCCACCGGTACTCTTGAGGAGGATCATCGCCACCACCGCCTGGCCGAGAAGGATCGGCCGCCACCGGAAGTTCCTGGGAAGGATCCATCCGACCAGATAAAGCTTAACGAGAGGAATTAGCCGAGAGGCGACGAAAACAAACACAGTCTGCCGAGGCACCCAATCCGAGAGTCCGGACAAAATGTCCGGATACTCGGATTGCATCCGAGACTCCGGACGAAAGTCCGGACACTCGGATCGACCCGAGACTCCGGACTGAGTCGGACACTCGGATGTGCGAAACGAGCACAGGCGGGTGAGAATTGAGGAATTCAATCCGCACAAAACAGAATTGGAACTAGATTGCCTCTAGGAAGTTCAAGAAACGAGTAGGGCAAACTCTAGCAAAGAATTTCGCGGGAAAAGGGCACAAAAAGGAACTCACCTCAAGAAGATTTGATAGATGAAGAACGCGGGTGAGTTAGGGTTAACGAATCTCCGATCTTGAGGGCAATGACGAGTCAATCGGCACCCTAAGAGAGTTGAAGCACACGGAGAGACCCTAAGAACCGCGAGATTTTTACCAAATCCGGAAGGAAAAGCTTAGGGCAAGAACATCCTTACCACGATCTTCAATCCAAGGGGATGGAGGAGGAGGTGGAGGAGTCCAAGAACCCTAGGAGCGAGAGAGGTGCACGGGAGAGGGAGAGGGAGAGGCGCCCGGTGCAAAAAGGAATAAAAAGAAACCGCGCGGGATTGGGGGGACTTGAACCGTCCGCCCCAACCCGGAGACTCCGGGATTTCAGACCGGAGACTCCGGCCCAACCCGGATAGTCCGGACAAATAGTCCGGAGACTCCGAATTATCCGGAGACTCCGGATTAAATACCGGACAGTCCGGGTTGCCCAGCTCGGTTAGGAATTAGACACGACGAAGGATAGCTCAAGGAATTTTGCGGAGCGAGAGAGAGAAAGATTCCTAAGATGTCAACTTGATATATGACCAGCGAACAATAAAGCAAACAAGCTATGGTCACATATCAATGACAAGATCAGAGGATCAAGAGCCAAAAACATTGAATAAATTCAAAGAAAAAGATGACTAAGGTTTTGAAATTCATTTTTCATTCACCAAACAATATGTGAGCACATGTCAAGCCACGTTACGAGAGTCTAAGATATTTAGTCCACTTCTCAATTCACAGAACCTTTTCTCGTCAAGGGGCTTGGTAAAGATATCGACTAATTGATCATTTGTACTCACATGTTGGATATCAATTTCGCCTTTGGTTGCGTGGTCTCTTAGGAAATGATGGCGAATATCAATGTGTTTTGTTCGGGAGTGTTGGACAGGATTGTTGGCAATTTTTATGGCGCTCTCATTGTCACACAAAAGTGGAACGCTTTTGTAGGATAGGCCATAATCACTCAAGGTTTGTCTCATCCAAAGTAATTGAGCACAACAACTCCCAGCTGCTATGTATTCGGCTTCGGCAGTGGATAGGGCTACGAAATTTTGTTTCTTGGAAGACCACGAGACTAGGGACCTACCCAAGAATTGGCAAGTTCCTGAGGTGCTCTTCCTATCCACTTTGCAACCGGCATAATCCGCATCGGAATAGCCAATAAGCTCAAAGGAGGATCCTTTCGGATACCAAAGTCCGAAATGAGGAGTGTGCACTAAGTATCTCAAGATTCTCTTAACGGCCACCATGTGGCACTCTTTTGGAGCGGCTTGAAATCGTGCACACATACAATCGCTTAAGCATGATATCGGGCCTAGATGCACAAAGATAAAGGAGAGAACCGATCATCGAACGATATACCTTTTGGATGACCGGTTTACCTTCTTTGTCGAGGTCTAGGTGCCCGTTGGCTTGCATTGGCGTCTTTATGGGCTTGGCGTCCTCCATTCCGAACTTCTTGAGCATGTCCTTGATGTACTTCGTTTGACAAATGAAAGTTCCTTCCTTGAGTTGTTTAACTTGGAATCCGAGGAAGAACTTCAACTCACCCATCATGGACATCTCAAACCTTTTGGTCATTATCTTGCTAAACTCTTTACACAAATGTTCATTAGTAGATCCAAATATAATGTCATCGACATATATTTGGCACACAAATAAATCATTATCTATATGCTTAGTAAAGAGAGTAGGGTCGGCCTTTCCGACTACAAAACCTTGTCCGAGAAGGAAGTCTCGAAGACATTCGAACCATGCCCTTGGAGCTTGCTTAAGTCCATAGAGTGCCTTGTGAAGGTAGTAGACGTGGTCCGGATGTCTTGGATCTTCAAATCCGGGTGGTTGCTCAACGTAGACCATCTCGGAAAGTGGTCCATTTAAGAAGGCGCTCTTCACGTCCATTTGATACAGCTTTGAAATCATGGTGAGTAGCAAAGGCAAGTAATATTCTAATAGATTCAAGCCTAGCTCTTTGGAGCATATGTTTCATCGAAATCCAAACCTTCTATTTGAGTGTACCCTTGAGCAACCAAACGGGCTTTGTTCCTTGTCACGATCCCGTTTTCATCTTGCTTGTTTCGGAAGACCCACTTAGTGCCGATAACGTTTTGATTTGGTCTTTTGAAAAGCTCCCAGACTTGATTGCGCTTGAAGTTGTTAAGTTCCTCTTGCATAGCCATCACCCAATCTGGGTCTTCAAGCGCTTCATCTACTTTAAGAGGTTCAAGAGAGGAAACAAACGAGTAGAATTCACAAAAATTTGCAACTCGAGATCGAGTGGATACTCCCTTGTTGATGTCTCCAAGTATGTTGTCGACCGGATGATCTCTTTGAATGCTTTGATGAACTCTCGGATGAGGTACGGATGAGTCCAAGGCTTGAATAGGGCCTTCATCATCTTGGGTGGCATTGGAACCATCTTGAGCTTGATTGGACGAGGAGGGAATGTCGCCCGAGTCTGACCCATCCGGAGACTCCGGTATTGGACCGGAGACTCGGACTAATCCGGACACTCGGGTTTCAGTAGGAGACTCGGGTTGGGGAGTTCGGGTGAGATTCCAAATTTTGAGGTCTTACCTCTCCAATTGCCATTTTCTTTATAGCTTCACAAGGAGGTTCTTCCCTGTCAATCACAACACGATCAACTTGTTCTACTTGAGAACCGTTAGTTTCATCAAAAGTCACGTCACGCGAGATTTCAACGACACCGTTGGTATTGTTGAAAACTCGGTACGCGTAAGCATTAGTTCCATAACCAAGTAAGAAACCTTCATCTACTTTAGGAGCGAATTTAGAAGACTTAGCCCTTTTATTGAGGATATAGCATTTGCTCCCAAAGACTCGAAAGTAGGAGACATTTGGTTTCTTCCCGGTGAGCAACTCGTACGCCGTCTTTTTCAAGATCTTGTGGAGGTAGAGGCGGTTGGAGCTGTGGCATGCGGTGTTGATTGCTTCCGCCCAAAAGCTATCGGAAACCTTGTACTCGTCGAGCATTGTCCGCGCCATCTCGATGAGGGTTCGATTCTTCCTCTCGGCCACCCCATTTTGTTGAGGAGAATAGGGAGCCGAGAATTCGTGCTTGATTCCTTCCTCATCAAGAAACTCCTCCACGCCAATATTCTTGAACTCGGTGCCGTTGTCGCTTCGAATTCTCTTAATCTTTACTTCAAACTCGTTTTGAGCTCTTCTCATGAATTTCTTTAATGTCACTTGGACTTCTCCTTTGTCATGCAAAAAGAACACCCAAGTGAATCGAAAAAATCATCAACAATGACTAAACCATACTTACTTCCCCCGATGCTTATGTAGGCAACCGGACCAAAAAGATCCATATGAAGCATTTCCAAAGGTCTTGTGGTCGTCATCACATTCTTGGCGGGATGGGAGGCACCGACTTGCTTGCCGGCTTGACAAGCGCTACAAATCCTATCTTTCTCAAAGACAACATTGGTTAGTCCGAGAATGTGGTTGCCTTTAATGAGTTTATGAAGATTCCTCATACCAACATGAGCCAACCGGCGATGCCAAAGCCAACCCATGCTAGATTTAGCCATTAAGCACGCTTTCAAGATTAAGTCTATCCGTATTGAAGTCTACGAGATAGAGCTTACCCTTCAAACGCCCTTTAAAGGCTATTGAACCGTCAAGCCTCTTAATGACATCCACACCCTTTTCATTAAACAAACAATTATAGCCCGCTTCACATAATTGTGCAACGGACAATAGATTGTAGCTTAATGACTCAACAAGCAAAACATTATTTAATTGAAAATTGCTTGAGATAGGAATTTTACCCAATCCAATTACTTCTCCTTTTCCATTGTCTCCAAAGACAATGCTTTCACTATTTGATCCATTTGCGTCCAATTGAGCAAACATTGCCTTTTCTCCTGGTCATGTGGTGCGTACATCCGCTATCCAAAATCCAACTTGTTCCACCGGAGATATAGGCCTACAAAATGACATTTAGTTTTTGCTCTTTGGTACCCAAACTTGGTTAGGTCCACGCACATTAGTGACAAGTGATTTAGGGACCCAAATAGAACGAACACAAGGAGCATTCTTCGGCTTACGCCCAACATGATAAGCAACTACACGACCGAGGTTAGTCTTTTTAAGCACATAAGAAGCAAAGAACTCGGAGTGAGCTTTGTGCTTGGATGTTCCTTCGCCTTTTACAAAGTGAATGGGCTTGCTTAAAGGAGCAACAACAATGTTGCTCTTTTTGCCCTTTGGCGGAACATACCCAAGCCCTTGCCTCTTAGGATTACCTTGGCGCTACCGAGATACTCCTCTAAACCTTTGCTTGCCTTGTAGGACTTTTGAAGTCCATCTTCAAGCATCACCTTAAGCTTCTCATTTTCATGAGCTAAGACTTTCAAAGTCTCACGGTTAGTAGCACAAGTAGCAACATCAACATTAAAGCATCTAGCGCAACCGTTGCTCGTTGAAGGTAATGAAATATTGGAGTTGTTGATTGAGGTAGAAGCTTTATTCGAGAGATCAACAAGCTTCACTTCAAGAGCCTTGCAAGCATCCTTTGCTTTTGCAAGTTGCTCTAAGAGTGAAGCATTGGTGATCTCAAGACTAATTGATTCATTTTTGGTCAAATTTGAACTTTTGACCAAATCCTCATTTCTCTTTCTTTCAAAAGCTAGGCTCTTCTCTAGCTCAATGTTCTTCTCCTTTTCAAAAATAAGGAGATCCTCTTGAGCCTCAAGAATAGCCTCCTTTTGTTCAACTACTTCCTCCAATTTTTCAATATCTTTAAGTAGCAAGTCTAATTTTTCAATATCAAAATCATTCATAGACTTAAATGCTACTTCCTCATCATCACTAGCATCATCACAATCATCTAAGCCATAATCAACAATAGAAAGAGTGGAACTCTTAGATGATACCTTGTGCCCCTTTGCCATAAGGCACATTGGAGCATCTTCATCTCCGTCGCTCAAGTTGTCGAAGAGGCTCCTCGACTTTGTCGGTGGAGTAGCGATGGCGATGGTGGCAAGTCCTCCCTCATTGTCGGAGTTGGACTCGGACTCGGACTCGGAGTCGGAGTCGGAGTTCCATTCCTTGCCAATGTATGCATGACCCTTGCCCTTGTACTTCTTGCTCTTATCCTTGTCCTTCTTGCGGTACTTGTCTTTCTTGTACGGCTTCTCTTCCTTCTTTTCTTTGTGTGGGCACTCGGCAATGAAGTGGCCGGGTTCCCCACACTCATAGCACTTTCTTGAGGAGTGACGCCCTCTTGACTTATTGCCATAGTTCTTGGAGTGACTACCCGGCTTGTAGCCCTTCTTCTTCAAGAACTTGTTGAATCTTCTTACGAGCAAGGCCATGTCTTCATTTGTCAAGGGGCCGCTTGACTCTTCTTCATCGCTTGAGCTCTCTTCGGCTTCTTGCACCACCTTGACGGCCTTCAAGGCGATGCCCTTCTTCTTCTTGGGACTTGAGCTCCTCCACCACTTCCGCTTCCTTCACCATCATCTCATCCGTCATCAACCGGCCAATCACATCATGAGGAGTGAGAGTATCGAAGTTTGGCCGGTCGCGGATGAGTTGTACAAGATTGCGGTTGGTGGGGGTAATTACTCGGAGGATGATCTTGACAATAGCTTTGTCGGTGAGCTCGGTGCTTCCAAGTCCTTTTGCTTGATTTACTAGCAACATCAAGCGATCAAACATCTTTGTGTAAGTTTCTCCTTCTTCAAGTGTGAATCGGCTCAATTCTCCAATGATGAGCTCTATTTTCGATTCACGGACACTTGATACTCCTTCATGAGTTACCATTAATCTTTCCCAAATGTCCTTGGCATTGTCAAGGCCATCGACCCGGTTGAACTCGGAGTCGCTCAAAGCATTGAACAAGGCATTGACGGCCAAGTCGTTGAAGTGTTGAGCTTTTTATTATTAGGAGGTGAGATTGTTGGGGTTTACGGGCTTGAAACCTGTTTCAACAATCTTCCAAATACACGGATGAAGTGATCTCAAATGCATCTTCATCTTATGTTTCCATGCCGCATACCGAGTGCCATCGAAGTGAGGCGCTCGACCGGACGAGACGGAAACATAGGATGAGGAGTTTGAGACTCCAAAGGAGGAATAATCTAATGGAATAGCAACCCCGATACTGGAACCCGAGGCTTTCTCTTGGCCATGGGTTTGGTAACCTTCTCTATGTCCGACATCTTTGATTCTCCAGCGGTTAAGCCAAAATAAAGGAGATTTGGCTCTGATACCAATTGAAAGGACCAACGATGTCGCCTAGAGGGGGGGTGAATAGGCGGATTAAAATTTACGCAGTGGAAAAAACCTGGCCGAGCTGGTCAACCCGGAGTCTCCGGGTTTTTTGGTCGGATACTCGGCTTGTCCGGAGTGTCCGGTATTGAGTCCGGACTCTCCGGGTTAGATGGCTCGGGAGCGAGATAAAAACTATTCTAGCAAGCACAATAAACCACTAGAAGTATATAGCATGAACAACCTAGTACAATTGCTAGCAAGAATTTGAATATAAAGCCAAGCAAAGAGCTAGATCTAACTTAACAAATTCAAATTCACTTAAGCAATGCTAAGAAGTAAAAGTGAATGTGAGAGACACGAATTTTCACCGAAGTTCGGGTTCTTGAAGGGAACCCTACGTCTCCGTTGAGGTGGCTCGGTCGCACTTGAGCCGGGGTCTCTTTCAACCCGCTTTCCTCCCGGTGTTGCACAAATGCACTCGCCGGCTTCACTTCTTGTCTCTTTCCTTTCGGAGGCGAGACTTGCCTTCACAAACTACCGGGGCTCACCACACAAGTTGGTAGCTCCCGGTGACTCCTAGCCGTCTAGGAGACCTTCAACCTCCAAGAGAAATAGCACCACGAAGAATCGCTTGGAGGATGAACTAGTGCTCAACAAGATGAAATGAATGCACTTTGCACTTTTCTTCTTCCTCTCCTCACCAAAAAGATCAACAACCAAATTAATTGGTGGGAGGAAGTGGGGGCTCTATTGAATGCTTAGAGATTGTTAGGAATGGCTTGAATGCTGCTATGAATGAGCTCAATAGAGATCCTAGCCGTTGGAGTGGAGTGGAGGCTTTAAATACTCTTTTTGAAAACTAGCCGTTACTCCCGTTTTTGAACAGGCCGGAGTGTCCGGACAAACAACCCGGAGACTCCGGGTTATCCGGAGACTCCGGACCAGCTGGAAACAAAGCAACCGAGAGGTCCAACCCGGAGACTCCGGACCAAATGTCCGGACACTCCGGATTGAATCCGGAGACTCCGGACAAAATGTCCGGATACTCCGGGTTACCCAGAACGGTTTCAAATTGAAACTTTTCAAAACCAAGAGTAGGAGTGCTAAAGTGAGATGCAGGACTTGATGTTGAGCACATGCACATCCTAAAATCGATTTCTCGTCATACCCTCTTAATAGTACGGCTATCCTTAAGACACAATTGAATAAAAGATTACAACTTTGGTCTTGATGCCGTCCTTTTGATTTTAAGTAGTCGTGGGGGTGTCCAATGTCATTCCAAACTTCGATATAATCTCGATATCTGCAGTATTCTTGGATAAAACATTAGATCTCTTTAATTGTGTCATCATTAATCACCAAAACAATTTGAGGGGCCTAGATGCACTTTCAAATTCTCAGAGATCCAACCGTTAGATTGATCTGAAATTTGGACACAAGAAACTAGATTCCAATACGAATCGAACCCAAAAAGAATCAGCTCGATCGGACTTACGGATCAAAAGTTATGAGCTTCGCAAGCTTGCTGATCCAAAACTTGACGAGAATCAATCTAATCAAAACTTCAAGATTAAACAAGAACGACAAAAGATTGATCAACTAGACTTTGAGAAACACTAGATCAATACCCTAGAACGGTTTTTGATGGATCAAATCAAGATGAAACTTAACGATCAAAAACCAATCTAGAATTAGAACAAACATGCAAACAAGAACCAAAACAGAAAATACTGTAGCGACGTGGTTACTGTAGCACGCAAAAATCTTGGAAGAATTGATCTTTATTTCTTGTCTAAAATACTCTCATCAAAAGAGTACAAACCCTAAAACCAAGCTCAAAGCTTGATGCGCTCAGCTCTACTTGGTGCCTTTCAACAGGAGACCCCCCACCTATTTAAAGCACCAACCCACAAGGAGTTACGAATACGATTCCTATTCCTAGAAGGAACTGTATCCAACACAACTCTCCTTGGCCGAGTACAACTCTTGCACGCGTATGGCAACCCTACCATACTCACGTGACTAACACTTTGCACGCGTATGGCCACCGCCATACTCACGTGACTAACACTTTGCACGCGAATCCACCTCTGCCATTCTCACGTGACTAACCATTCTTCATGTGCACCATTCTCTTAGCCCGAACGTCCCGCATGACATCCTTGACCACCAAGACCTCAGTTCCTCCTGAACCTAGTCCCGAACCTCAGTTCCTCCATGAACCTAGTTCCGGTCCCGTCATCGACCACATTCGTCTTCGAGCAATACCTGCACATGAACAAACCACAAAACAAATCCGAGCACAAGTCCACGACTTGACTCAATGTCAATCCATGCAACTACTCACATGAGCATTGAATAAAGTCCACTTCAAGCATCATGAAATTCTCACAAATTTCATAATCTTAAAAACAAATCAAAATTCAAAGTCCAAATTTGCACAAACCCTAATCGAGCAAAAAGCCATTCACGCCGGACAGATCGCCAGAAGCATGTGTATGGCGGACCAAAAAATTTGGTCCGTCATGCATGGGAAAAACGAGATCGCCAAAAAGCATGTGTATGGCGGACCAAAAAATTTGGTCCGTCATGCATGGGAAAAGCGAGATCGCCAAAACGCATGTGTATGGCGGACTAAAAAATTTGGTCCGTCATGCATGGGAAAAACGTGATTTCTTGAACAAGCGTAAAAGCATCAAAATCACGTTTATGACAGACCAAAGACTTTGGTCCGTCATACATGCGAAACTCACTGTTTTTTGGATGTTTGGTCTGGCGCAAATGCAAAGTCTCTGTTTTTGGATGTTTGAATGTTTGGCCCTTTATGCAAGCAATTTTGCAAGATTAAACCTAATCAATTTTTCAGCACATTATCAAGCCAATTTTTCATCACATGATCAAGCCAATTTTTCATCACATGATTAAGCCAATTTTTCATCACATGATTAAGCCAATTTTTCATCACATGATTCACAATCTCCCCCTTGATGAAAACATTGGCAATACCAAATAGAATTGAACATCATTCACTTTACAAAAGATTTTGAAATCCAAAAGATCAAGGACCAAAAAGAGAAAAACACAGAATTCCCCTTTGACCAAAATGCAAAACAAAATCTCCCCCTGAGAAGGAAAATGTGTGTGAATGTGCAATGTGTCCAAAATTCCTAAAAATCTCCAAACTTCTCACAAAATGCCTAAAAATCTCCAAACTTCTCACAAAATGCCAGAAACAAATCCCCCTTTTTCTTCTCCCCCTTTTTCTTAAACTTTTCAACGATTCCCAAATTTCTCCCCCTTTGACAATGGATTCATCAAGAGTACAAAAGAGAGAATTTGTTCAAAATTTTTCTTTTTGCAGCAATGATTTCACAATGAGAAACAAAGGAGTGCCAAAATAGAAAAGATGAGCTCATTCGATCATATAACCTTATATATCACATAATATGTAAAATAC
This sequence comes from Rhipidocladum racemiflorum, assembly GCA_036346355.1. Lineage (NCBI taxonomy): Eukaryota > Viridiplantae > Streptophyta > Magnoliopsida > Poales > Poaceae > Rhipidocladum > Rhipidocladum racemiflorum. The sequence continues at coordinate 19,990,160 of CM070573.1, read as the reverse complement.
ATGATCTTGATGTGATTTTAACAAGTTAGGGAATGACATGCATCTCAACCTCAATTCAGTCAACTATAGCCAAGTACTAAGCAAGATCTCCGTAGAAGAACAAAAGCTCAAAAATTGAAACAACTAACAACTCTGGGCGAGCAAGTGATTTCAACTCCAATCTAGTAGACCAAATTAATCTTTAAACAGTAAACTGCATGTGGCATGCTTGAAGCATACTTCTTTTATTTCCTTGGATTGGCATGCTTGAAGCATACATCTTGTTTTTGAGGGAATGGCATGCTTGAAGCATACATCTTAACCATTTTAAGGGAAGCATGCTTGAAGCAAATAACTCGAAGCTTTAGCTTTTAACTACCCCTTTTATTCCCTTTTCTTTTCTTTTTCTTTGATTGTAAAACATGCAAGAGTGATTAAGAGGTCTTATGAAAGAATAAAGCTGAAAACACACTTGCTTCATAGCCCAAATTTGTCAAGAAGATTCAATAACAAGCCTAGAAGAGTAAGATATCACAGTATTTAGCTATAGGCAATCAGTCCAGGAATTCCACAATGTCATTTTTAGTTCAAGTGAGACAATTAGATTATCATATATTAGCTCAATTACATAACATATAAAGAAATATGATAAAGTGAGCTCATCAAGTGAAAAAACTTGGCAAAGAAACTCCACCTCAAAACAATCCCATTGGATGAACAATTCCAAGTTCTCCCGAATAAAAGCAAAGCGAAGAAGACAAAGGTTTTGTGAAAATGTCTGCCAATTGATGTTCAGGATCCACATGATGAAGCACAATGTTGCCTTTTTCAACATGATCTCTAAGAAAGTAAAATCTGATGTCAATATGTTTTGTTCTTGAATGTTGCACGGGTTCTTAGCAATGCAAATTGCACTAGTGTTATCACACGAGAAGAGGAACACTATCCAAAATAACCCCATAATCTTTAAGTGTAGCTACTATCCAAAGAATTTGAGAACAACAACTAGCAAAGCGACCACATATTCAGATTCAATAGCTTGATTGTGCAAATGTAAGATTGCTTTCTAGATGACCATGCAATGAGAGAATTTCCCAAGAAGTGACATGAACCAGAAGTGCTTTTCCTATCAATTCTACATCCTCCAAAATCAGCATCGAAAAAGATCTCAAACTAATGCATGAGGAAGCAGAAAGCCAAATGCCAAAATCTTGAGTTCCATGAAGATACCTGAAAATCCTTTTGACGGCTTGTCGATGTGAAGCACGTGGGAAGCTTGAAAACGAGCACACAAGCACACGGCAAATTGTATATCCGGCCTTGATGCGTTGAGGTACAAAAGTGAACCTATCATGCTTCTATATTCCTTTTGATCAACCGGCTCACCATCTTCATCGAGGTCAAGTGCGCAAGTGCTCTCCATAGGTGCCATGATCGGCTTGCTTTGTTTTCCATCCCAAAACGATGTAGCAAGTCTCTTGTATATTTGCTTTGATGCACAAAAGTACCATCCTTCGTTTGCTTGATTTGAAATCCCAAAAAGTATGTCAACTCACCCATCATACTCATCTCAAACTCCTTCCTCATTGTTTCGAAAACTTCGGACACTAAAACATGAGATGAACCACCAAAGATAATATCATCAACATAAATCTGAACGAATAGTTGATCATTGCCTTGCTTGAGTAAAAAGAGAGTTTTGTCAACCTTTCCCATTAAAAAGCCTTTTTCAAGTAAAAAGGTTTTTAGCCTATCATACCATGCTCTAGGGGCTTGTTTCAAACCATACAAAGCTTTTGATAGTTTGAACACATGATTTGGAAACTTTGGATTTTCAAAACCAGGTGGTTGCTTGACATAAACCTCCTCATTTATGTAGCCATTAAGAAAAGCACTTTTCACATCCATTTGATACAATTTGAAACCTTTGGATGCAGCAAAGGCTAAAAGGATTCTAATGGCTTCAATTCTAGCAACAGGAGCAAAGGTTTCATCAAAATCTAAGCCTTCAATTTGAGTGTAACCTTGAGCAACCAATCTAGCCTTGTTTCTAACAACAACACCATCCTCACTTTGTTTATTTTTGAAAACCCATCTAGTTCCAATAACATTAAAATCTGGAGGAGGTGAGACAAGTTTCCAAACTTTATTTCGTTCAAAATTCTCTATTTCTTCATGCATGGCATTGATCCAAGATTCGTCAGATAATGCATGAGATATATCTTTGGGTTCAAAAGAAGCAATTAAAGCGGAATGAGCATGAGTGTCAGAATGAATAAACCTGGATCGAGTGACTCTCTCATTTAGGTCTCCAATCATTTGTTCAGATGGATGCATTTTTTGAATGTACAAGGGAGCATTGGCTTTTGAGACTTCTCCTTCTCCTTCTTCATTTTCAGCATGTACAGATGATGTTGTAGCTTGAGGATGGTTAGTTGTAGGTGATGTAGTAGTAGGTGCCAAAGGTGCTACATCTTGTTGTGCATTAGGAAGAGTCAAGACCTCATCTTCAACATCATCATCATCTTCAAAGATTTTCTCTCCCTGAATGTATGCGCCTGTACCTGCATCACTTGGACTAGTGCCTGGACTAGCCTCATCAAAAGTAACTTCACAAGTTTCCACAATTTTGTTAGTCTCCAAAACAAGCACACGATAGCCACGAGTATGAGCAGGATATCCAAGGAAAAAGCCATCCATTGATCTAGCTTCAAATTTATCAAGATTTCCAGATTTCAAGACAAAGCATTTGCATCCAAAAACCCTAAAGTGAGAAACAGTAGGCCTATGTCCAAACCGAAGCTCATATGGAGTCTTACCCAATTTTGATCTCAAAAACACACGGTTTGAAACATAACATGCAGTTGAAATCGCTTCAGCCCAAAAGTTTCTAGGAGTGTGATGTTCATCTAACATGGTTCTAGCCATCTCAACCAATGTTCTGTTTTTTCTTTCAACTACACCATTCTGTTGAGGCACTCTAGGTGATGAAAATTGATGATCAATTCCTTTTTCAGTACAAAAGTGATTAAAAGAAGCATTTTTGAATTCAGTTCCATTATCACTTCTAATAGCTTTGAGAGCTCCTGGATGATCAATAGAAAGCCTAAGAACAAGACTTCTAAAATGACTAAAGGCCTCATCCTTAGATGCCATAAAGTATACCCAAGAGTATCTAGAAAAATCATCAACAATCACAAGCACATACCATTTGCCTCCAAAGGATTGAACTCGAGATGGTCCATTGTATCAAGATGTAGAAGCTGTCCTGGAGCGTTTGTCATCATCATGGTAAGAGGTGGATGTGAACCTGCAATCATCTTACCATGTCTACAAGAAGAACATACTAGATTGCTATCACCCTTAAGCTTAGGCAAGCCACGTATAAGATCTAAACCACTTACACGAGTAAGATGATTAAAACCAACATGACCAAGTCTACGATGCCAAAAGAATAAATCTTTAGAAACATTGGCAATTAGACACCTATGCTTAAAAGAAGGTGATGCATCAAAATCAGCTTTAAAGACTCTTCCAAAACGAGAAATTTTGAACACAAGATCACCTGAAGCATCTAGCACTTTGCATTCATTTTTCTTAAAGCTTATCTCAAGATCTTCATCAAGCATTTGTGAGACAGAAAGCAAGTTATATTTCAAATTTTCAACAAGAGCCACATCTTTGAACATAAACTTGTCACTTACCTTTATTGTACCTTTTGCCACAACAGAAGAGGAAGAAGCATCTCCAAAAGTAACACTTTCAAAGACGAGATGCACGAGTGAGGGAGGAGAACCAATTCTTATTACCGGACATGTGGCGTGAGCATCCGGAATCCACTAGCCATATGTTCTCCTTCCTCGCGCGAAAAGCCTACATAGCAACAAAACATGTCGAGGTCTCAAGATCTTGGGGTTAGGAATGAGATTTTTGGGAATCCAAAGATCGAGACACACGACGCACAATAGTAGGCACAACACGATAATTTTTATGCACAAAATCAGATGTGCCTTTTCCCATGTTTGTAGGAACAGAAGGTGTTTTCATCACTCTAGGCGCATAAAAATGTGCTTTGCTGAAATTTGACCTAGCCTCAGTTCTTTCCTTCTTTTCTTTGTTTGGCTAGTCTAAAGTAAAAATCTACTAAGTGTCCATCTCTACCACAATGAGTGCAAGTGTACTTGACATGATGTTTAGCTTTAACAGTAAAAGCACATATTGCATTCATCATAGTAGAAGATAAAAAACCAGATTGAAAAGCAATTTTCTTAGGCTCATTAGATAACTCAATTTTGCAAGGAGCACGAACAACAAAGGCGAGGTTTAGTTTCATATGTGGCATAAGGATCAAAACCTAAACCTCTCTTGTTTGTGCTAACCTTAGATTGATCCAAAATCATGTTCAACTTCTTCTTGCCATTAGTGAAATGTTCCAAAGAATTTTGCAAGTAATCCACTTTCTTAGCAAGAGTTAAACAATTATTGCAGGGAACATCTACTTTTCCTTTTTGCTTGCGACAAGTTGAGCATGAGAGAATTTCATGTGAAAGCAAATTATCAGTTAATTGAGAAACCCTAGCATTTGCATCTTTCAATTTTAATTCAAGAGTTGAGCATTTAGAACAAGAAGTTGAACTATGCAAATCATCGATTGGAACGACTAGCATGTACAACATGTTTCTCATTTTTCTCATTTAGATGCAACAAAAGAGCATGTTCTTTCCTAAGCAAGGTGAGCTCATTGTAAATTAAGTCACATGATTTGCAAGTATCATCACTAGGAATCAAAGTCTTAAGTCTAGCAATTTCAGCATTCAATGATTCAATAATGAAACCATGTTTCTTAATTTTCTTATCACGTTTGTCAAGCAATTTTCCAAGACGAGCAACAACAATAGCTAATTCATCATAAGAGGGATCTACCTCATTGAAGTCGCTGTCGTGGTCGTCCTCGGTGAAGCTACCCTTGCTGCTTGCCATGAGACATAATCCTATCAAATCATGCTTGCTTGGAGTTGCATCATCTTCGCTGCTCTCCGAGTCCACATCGCTCAAATTGACTTGTTCAAGAGCGGAAAGAACTCGGTGAACCACCTTGCGGTTGATGAAGCTCTTCTTCTTCCTATCATTTGACGAGAACCTTTTCTTCTCACTCCTACATCGTTGTCCTTCTCCTCCTTTGATGTTTTTCCTGCAAGCTTAGGACAATTTGTGCGAATATGGTTGAGGTCACCACACTCATAGCATCTTGGAGGACCACCTCTCTTTCTCATTCTCACATTCTGCAAAGCTTTGTTAAAGCGAGAAGAGAGTAGTGCGAGATCTTCTTCAGAAACTTTTCAAGTTGCTCATCTGTTAAAGAAGACATGGAAGACAAGGCAAAGCTAGAAGAAGAATTTGCATTTGACATGTTAGGGTTAGAGATCAAAGCAATTGATTTAATGTTACCCTTCCTGGCAAGAACATCCAACTCATGAGTTTTCAACTTAGAGTAAAGAACATCTAATGTGAGTGTGCTCATGGTAGTAGATTCTTGTATAGATGTTACTTTCATCTCCCACACTGACATGTCCAAAGCACTAAGCAATTGTCGAGCATTTTCAGCATCGGTGTAGCTAACTCCAACAAAGCACGTAGATTGCTAAGAATTTTATTGAAACGTGCAAAGAAGTCATCTACTGATTCACTAGTTTTCATCTCAAAACGCATGTATTCTTTTTTGTAAATATCTTGGCGAACCTCTTTGACAGTGTTAGAACCCTCATGGTAATCACAAAGAGATTTCCATACCTCATATGCGGATCGAAGATGAACCGCGACGATCAAAGTCATTGCGTCCCAAGCCTTGGATGATCAAGTTGCGCGCCTTGCTATTTGCTTCAACATGTGTGCGATTGGTGTCGTTGACGTTGTCGTTTGCAGGGACTTCATATGGCTTGTAGACCTTCTCCCAAATTGTGAAGCCCTGTGCTTGGATGAACGCCTCCATCTTGGCCTTCCAAAACTGAAAATCAACACCATCGAACACACATGGTTTTGTCGAATAACGATCCATTGATCTAATCACTGGTTAAGATAGATTAGAGAAACCTTGCTCTGATACCACTTGTAGGATCGAAGTATACGAATATAGCAATCAGAGGGGGGGTGAATGATTGTGCGGAAGCTAAAACCAAATTCTTGACCTATTAAAAGTTCACCCCTAAAACAGAACCAAATAATTGCCTCGTTTTCGACAAAAATAGAATGACAGAGGTTCGGTAAAACGCGAATTCTCAGAGATCCAACTGTTATATTGATCTGAAATTTGGACACAAGAAACTAGATTCCAATACGAATCGAACCCAAAAAGAATCAGCTCAATCGGACTTACGGATCAAAAGTTATGAGCTTCGCAAGCTTGCTGATCCAGAACTTGACGAGAATCAATCTAATCAAAACTTCAAGATTAAACAAGAACGACAAAAGATTGATCAACTAGACTTTGAGAAACACTAGATCAATACCCTAGAACGGTTTTTGATGGATCAAATCAAGATGAAACTTAACGATCAAAAACCAATCTAGAATTAGAACAAGCATGCAAACAAGAACCAAAACAGAAAATACTGTAGCAACGTGGTTACTGTAGCACGCAAAAATCTTGGAAGAATTGATCTTTATTTCTTGTCTAAAATACTCTCATCAAAAGAGTACAAACCCTAAAACCAAGCTCAAAGCTTGATGCGCTCAGCTCTACTTGGTGCCTTTCAACAGGAGACCCCCCACCTATTTAAAGCACCAACCCACAAGGAGTTCTGAATACGATTCCTATTCCCTAGAAGGAATCCGTATCCAACACAACTCTCCTTGGCCGAGTACAACTCTTGCACGCGTATGGCAACCCTACCATACTCACGTGACTAACACTTTGCACGCGTATGGCCACCTGCCATACTCACGTGACTAACACTTTGCACGCGAACGACCTCCTGCCATTCTCACGTGACTAACCATTCTTCATGTGCACCATTCTCTTAGCCCGAACGTCCCGCATGACATCCTTGACCACCAAGACCTCAGTTCCTCCTGAACCTAGTCCCGAACCTCAGTTCCTCCATGAACCTAGTTCCGGTCCCGTCATCGACCACATTCGTCTTCGAGCAATACCTGCACGAAACAAATCCGAGCACAAGTCCACGACTTGACTCAATGTCAATCCATGCAACTACTCACATGAGCATTGCATAAAGTCCACTTCAAGCATCATGAAATTCTCACAAATTTCATAATCTTAAAAACAAATCAAAATTCAAAGTCCAAATTTGCACAAACCCTAATCGAGCAAAAAGCCATTCACGCCGGACAGATCGCCAGAAGCATGTGTATGGCGGACCAAAAAATTTGGTCCGTCATGCATGGGAAAAACGAGATCGCCAAAAAGCATGTGTATGGCGGACCAAAAAATTTGGTCCGTCATGCATGAGAAAAGCGAGATCGCCAAAACGCATGTGTATGGCGGACCAAAAAATTTGGTCCGTCATGCATGGGAAAAACGCGATTTCTTGAACAAGCGTAAAAGCATCAAAATCACGTTTATGACAGACCAAAGACTTTGGTCCGTCATACATGCGAACTCACTGTTTTTTGGATGTTTGGTCTGGCGCAAATGCAAAGTCTCTGTTTTTGGATGTTTGAATGTTTGGCCCTTTATGCAAGCAATTTTGCAAGATTAAACCTAATCAATTTTTCAGCACATTATCAAGCCAATTTTTCATCACATGATCAAGCCAATTTTTCATCACATGATCAAGCCAATTTTTCATCACATGATTAAGCCAATTTTTCATCACATGATTCACAGTACCCGTCCCACCGTAGTGTTGCTGATGGTCGGATTCAAGACCATCGGGAGCCTCTGGGGCTTAGTCATTCCAAGGGGACAATCATACTTGGAGAAAGTAAGGGGCAACTCAGACCACTTGAGATGCTGCACAAGAGACTTGCCTTGAGTAACATGATGCACCTCCCGGCTCCCGTGCTACCTCCTTCAAATCCCGACGAGACTTGTAGGCCGAGGAGCCCCCGAATATTACCGCGATGTGATTGCGGGGCTCCTGATAGTCCATGTCTTCATCATCGGCGGCGGGCGGCTTGCCCTTACTATTTTCGCCTAGCTCCGGGAGCGTGGGCATGGGACCTTTGCCGTTGTAGAACTGTTCCGAGCGGAAAGTCCAAGTCCGGCAATTGTGGAGGTCGTGCCCTTACGCTTGATGGAGTGGGCAGAAATGGTTGTTTGGTTGAGCACATTGATCATTGCAACCTTGGTCATTACGACGCTGGGGCAGTCGACCCCTGCCTCTTGCACAAAAATTTTTACGCGGCTGCGGTTGCAGAGCCTGCTGCTGACGCTGCTCGATAGCCGTGACCATGTTTGGCGTAGAGGGTTTCTTCTTCTTTTTCTTGATCTTTTTTTCCACGGAGCTTGTGTTCTTCTTGCTCATGGAGCCTTCCAAACCGGGTTGAGGCGGGAGCTTGCTCTCGTCCAACATCTTCTTCCACTGGACTGCCTCAACAACGTTGGCATACCGACCGGCCATGCGGAATAATTCGCTGGCCGTTAGATCAGGATGGATCTCCAGATCGTGTGTGAAGCGGATGTCTCGGACCTCGAATTTGAAAGCCTGGACGACTGCTTCATCCAAAACGTTCAGGATCGAGTTCCGTAATTGGATCAATGTCGAGACCCGAATTTGCAAATCCGGACCCTCTGTGTATTCAGCACTAGTCCAGGATCACACTAGTGCACACAGTCTCAACATCGGTAAATACCACAATCATACTCAATGAAATAGTAAAATACTTTATTGAAAGGGAAATATAACCGGTTGCTTGACCTTATGGTCAAGTTACAAAAGTACGCCTCGCAGGGCTATAGTCTAACTCACATAAATCTGCAGTGGAAAAATAAAGAAATACGTGGCGCCAACCAATATCCCACAGGCAACTGACTGGGCTATTTCCCCTAGTTCATTGGCTCCTCCTGGAACTCCTCCTCCAGTGCGGGCGTTGCTTCTTCTTCAACTGATGTTGTGTTGTTGCAAGGGGTGAGTACTTGATGCTCAGCAAGTCATGCACAGAATGCAAAGCTAATACTCTACATGCATGGCTTATTCCAACAATAGGCTAAGATGGTTCTTTTGCAGTAAAACATATTCATAAATAACAATAATAGAATGAAAGCAGTAAAACTGTAATAGAAATAATAATTACAGAAACAATTTCACAAGTGAAGAATTTAGCAGCCTAAAGCAAGTTCATCATTTCCAACACCAAGTATCCATAAACCATGCTTATTTTCATAAAGTCTAACCCTTGACTGTAATTCCCGAGCAATGTCCAATGCCGCGGACACGGATATTCGAATAGATTTTACACTCTGCAGAGGTTATACACTTTACCCACAAGATACAGTCAAACACTACAAAAGGCGAGTGTTCGTAACAAAGCCTTTCCAATGCCTATCTAAACCCAGTACTACTCGCTAAGGTTTCAACACTGGTGGGACTGGTTACCACATCCAGGCCCCCCCTCTTGCGCCATGTGAGCCACCCGTGCGAGGACTGGTTACCACTACCCAGGCCTCACACCACCACAATAGTACTAAAGGCTAGAATCAACAAATTAATCAGCTAGGTCTGCCCCATTCCAGACTTGTGGTTGTATGAATTACTCAGTTCAAAGGCTTGCAAGGTTAAGTCCTTAATTGACTAGGGCAAGACTACCCAAAGAACCAAAACGACTTTCCCGATACCAAACCTGGTCCACCGGATCAAACTTGCCACTTGCCCTAGTCTAAAGCATTTTATCAAACCCCAGTTGATTACCATGCACCACGTGCCATCAACGTCATCATTAATAACGCATGACACTTTTCCAAATCATGTTCCATATCTCATTAAGTCAACATTAATTTTTGATTATCTAAATCATGTCATGATTACGTGGCAGGGCTAATCATTATTCTACAGCAGTCTAATTGCCCATGTTGGCAATTTAATAATGTCCAACTAAATAATCCACAACTAGGGTGACAAAGGGTTCATGGCACACAATTATTTACGTCACGGTGGCATACATCAAATTTGGCATTTAACTAATTCCCAGAAATAATTAAAGCATTTTCAAATTAAATTAGCATGCAATAAATTGAATCAAAATAATTTTTGAAAGTGGGAACAATATGATCAAAGCATAACTTGCCTTCAAAAAGTACTTGTTCTTGGTCTTGAGCTGGCTCCTGGGTCAAAAGTTCACCTTCGAAGCCGTCGGGCACTTCAACGTCTACTCGTAACGGATAAATAAACACCAAATAAATAAAAATAGAGAAAAAATCATGTCCAAAAATTAAATAAAATTCACCATTAAATAGAGCTCAATTTTATAAAAATTTAGAAACTGGAATCGCCTCAATCGGAGTTAAAACGCAAAAGTTATAGCCGTTTGAAGTTTGAAAAATCAATTAAAATAATAAATCGAATTAATTCATTTATTTTTCTATTGAAAAATCCGAATTATGACGTCAGCGGCGAAATTGAATTTCCAGCAAATTATTTTTCTAAAAAAAAAATCGAATTATGACATCATGCTTGCGTCATCTGGTCCATGGACCCCGTCCACGGCTCGGGTCGGGTCCACCGTGGACTCGGTCCACGCGTGCACGCGATGTCGCCGACACATGGTACCCATCGCCGACATCATTGCGTCGCCAAGACGACTCGGCCGAGCAGTGCGATTTGGACCCCACCGTGACGTCATCGCGCGGTGCGCCTAGCCGCTGACACGCGGGCCCGTTGCGACGACCGGGTGTCGCCTGCGTGGACCACGACGGTTCGGCTCCCGTGCATGTGGCACGATCTGGGCCGTTGGTTTGAAATCCGACGGTCCACATCGGATATAATCTCGCACGTTGCGGATTAATGTGGTTGATCTGGACCGTACGATTCTAATCGGACGGTCGAGATCTGATCGAGTTCACCGTGTCGCTGGGGGTGACGTGGCTTGACCCGGTGGCCGACGCGTGGCACACTCTACACCGTTCGATCTTGATCGGACGGTCGAGATCTAATCTAGCGCTACAACACGGGTTAAATCTAATCGCACGATCTAGATCTAATGGTTGAGATCTAATCTTGCATGGTGCGGTTTAAGGAGCTACGTGGCTCAATCTAGTGCATTGGATCTAGATCCAACGGTTGCTAATAGATCTAAACAGTAACACTGGATCTAACGTGAACCGTACGATCTAGATCTAATGGCTACAGTCTAATCCAAGGGATTTGCACGGTGCGATGATGTGGACGAACCTGGACGGTCGGATCTTGATCGGACGGCTGGTAGAGCTCGCGGGCGTTGACGATGTCGCGGCAGAGCTTGGCCACCAGAGAGGAAGAAGACGACCTGGCCAACGGCGTTTCCGCTCGAGTCCGGCGAGGTGCGTGGTCCTGCCAGGTGCGCCTCGTCCTTGCGGTTCCGGATCTGGGCTTCAACACGGCGGAGGACGGCGGGAATGACGGGAAACGGTGGAAATTTGTTTAAGTGGGGTAGAATTTGTAACAACCCAAAATAAAAAGAGAAAATAAATAATATTTAAACTTGAAATTTTGTCTTGATATGAATTCACTGTCTATTGAATCTCTACGACTTTGCCACTTAAATAAAAGCTTCTATTAGTCAAAGGAGTGAATCAATTTTAAAATCTCAAAATTCAATGGACTCTCTTAATTAAGCATCCAACTACTTAGTTAAAATCACCTAATATGTATACTCTCACATTGTGTATACACCTATATAAATTTACCACACAAAGATATCACATTACATCATATGTTTTATACCCTCTAAAGGACAACATGTGCACAAAAGTATATGCGCATGGGCACACCATCTACAACATTGCATATGTATACAAAAGTATGTAGACACGACATCAACCACATACATTACACATAGGTGCTCAAACAATAGCATTTTATACATATATACACACAACAACACACGCATGCAACTTCAACATTATACAAATATGTGTATGAAAATGCTTATCCATATCAGATCAGCACAACCGTAATGCAACAGCACATCAACACAATTAAATATTCAAATCAATATTACCACTCAAGAATATTAGTTGCAAGTGATTCTATTGAAAATGCACCAAGGGTGAAGACAATACATAATACATCAACGATCGCATCTTAAACCAACATTCCCAATCTCATGCAACAAATAGGGACAAGTGACTTCAGTGCAAACATCGAATATCAAAGGATACATCAGAAATTATTGCTCTCGAATATTCTATACAAACTAGCATTCTTACAGCACTACCACATCAGCCCACTGGTTACTTATCTTCTGCCCATAGTTTCACCCAAACCGACATACAAGTAGCCAGCTGCCACCATTTCCTCTCTCAACCCACTCCTTGAAGCCAGGTGGACGCCAGCCTTCTACATGCTTGCCACAACACCTTTCCCCAGTCGGTTCACCTGCACAGCCATAAGTCGGTTAGAGGCAGCAATATAAAAGGGGAGGACCTCATCCTTTACACCCTACCCCTTTCTTACCAGGACATCCACTGCCCTCCTCAATCCTTTACTCCCCTTTCTCTATCCTTTTCTGCTGAAAGCATCGAAGCTGACCAAGAGGAGGGGGAAAGGGACAACCATCTTGTCTCTCTTCTTCCCCTCCAGCATTCCTTCCACCTCCACTGCAGCCAAAAGGTGCCAAGCATAAGCATTTACCCTTGTCTCCTTTCCATAAGCAGTAAGATGTAAATTTATACGATATGCTCCTTAATAATGATTTGGCCTAAGTGTGGATGACCTTAAACTAAGTATCAAAATGCATGCGAATTAGATCTTGGATAAAAGTAACGCCCCACAATTCAGCTGCAAGGGTTATAGATAAACAGTACCTTGATCATCAACTCAATGCACAATTAAACACTTAGGAGTCATTTTAGCCTACTTATACACATACATACTTATCTTGAGCACAAAGCAGAAATGTGATATTCAGACATGCAAAATCAATCAACAAGGACCCAACACGCGCAAAGGTTCCTGCTCTTCAACTCTAAACTTCACAAATTAGTGTATAAGGTTTTCATAGCACAATTGAACAAAGTATATTGTCCAGTATTTACTCTAGTGAATATAATCGACAGAGTTCAATGCACACATAATACTACTCGGTAGCTCAACCGAATTCCACATTCGAGTCTAGCATCACATGAAAACAACGGCACATTAATACTTGTTCCAGGAATCATCTTTAAATAAAGCATCAGTATGCACATCATAATTTCAATGCACCAAGTATTAGGGATCAAGGTTACATACATACTCATGCACACAAACATCTTAATCCATGAACAAGAGCAATCATCATGCAGTAAACCAATAACTAAAAAGGACAAAAATCCGAATAGCAGCACCGCACCAAAGCACAATAATCATATCAGCACTATAAAGTTATCCAATAGGCATCAACATTAGTAGGAACGTAGCATCATCAGAGGGGAAGGGGATGGGAAGATTGGAACTTAGCTTGCGGCGGGGGCTCGAGGGAAACCACCTGTTTGCACCAAAATTCGGCTTATCGGTCCAATTTGGATATAAAGGTTTTTTATGGAAAAGATAGACCGGCGGCAACAAGGAATCCGTTGCTAACAAGGAAAGGCAATCGGGTCAAGGGTCGACTCGGATATAGTTGCCGTATCCATGCATGATTCAGATCGACCAAAACATTATAAAAGGGGTGGACCGCGAGGCAATCAAGAGATCAACGAACACATCAACCAGCCACTACACTTTGTTTTACGCTTTTCTAGTTTCGTAGCAATCTTTTCTTTGTAAGCCGTCGAGATCAATAAAGAGTTGCGCATTGCCAATTTGTTGTTCTTGTCGACTTGATTCCAGGTGTGATCTACTTTGTTTGTTGTGCATCGCCTTTCAAAGTCGATCTACCTTTACCCTCGGGTTAGCCTTAATCGGCTAGTCCAGTTATCCCCTTATCGGCCCTTAGCCGATCGGCGTTAAGCCGATAGTTATCGCTATCGGCTGCTTAGATTCAAGTTTTTCGCTACCTTGTCAATTTCAGGTCAAATTGACTGGCACGCTCTCAAACCCGGCGTTTGTCTTGTGTGTTTGAGGCAAGAAATCAAATATTCGTATGATGTGTTGAAATGTGATAAGATATTCGATTTATTGCTTCAAGAAAAACTTATAAAATTACCAGAAGGGCACGCCATCCCGTCGGCTGATAAAAACAAAAATCGAAGGTATTGCAAGTGGCATCATTCTTTTTCCCATAATACTAACGATTGTAATGTTTTTCGGCAACAGATTCAATCGGCTATTGCTGATGGACGGTTGAAGTTCGCGGAAGAGTCGGCTATGCAGATAGATGTGAATCCCTTCCAGATCAATATGGTCCAGTGTTCGCGGAAAGGAAAAGAATTTGTGGAAGAAGGTGCTAGGCCGACCAAGAAAGTTGAAATACGGTCGAAGGGAGACGAAACGGTGCAAATTACCATCGGCTCAATACAAATAGAGGCCGATAAAAATGGGCAAAACTCAAGAATGGTAAAATCGAGAGGAGATTTGGAAATCGGGAGATGGTATAGGGCGGAGAAAGCTCCAAGGAAAGCCAGCTTCAAGCCAAAGCTGACTTTCTCGCAACTTTTGGAAAAATATGAAAGGATAAGCCACAGACAAAATGCCCGACGACCCAACTATTTTCACTGGCCAAATCAAATGCCAGACAAATACTATCGGCCAGATGCGCCTCATCGGCCAAATACCGAAGAAGAAGAACACCGACAGTGCCCCTTTTGGCAATTTTGCTGGGAAAAAGGGATGACCTTACCTACAGTGCTATCATGCCCTATGCAACACCCACTCACGCATCGGCCAAATCGATCGGCTAAAGACGGGCTGTCTAGGCCAGTACACGATCGACTAGGGGTGGGAAATAGAAGGCCGGTCCATGAAAGATTGTCAATACCAGAACAAGGCGAATCTTCCCGAGCTCGAGAAACATCGGCTTCTAACGACACAGGCAGGACGGAGTCCGACCGTGAAATGAGCAATCTGGCTGGGAGAATTAGAAGGCCGATAGAACCCAAACCCAGGTGGTGTCCTTCAGGTCATAGCAAATCACAACGCAGAAGGCTTCAACGGCTAAAGACATAAGAGGAGAGGGAAACAAAAAGGGAGAAAGAGAGAGATCGGGTATTCAATAAGCTGAGGCCTATACCAGTCGGTAAACAAGAGTGGAGGAAAAAAAGCAAACCGATAGTGATTCAGATCAATCGGTTGAATCCGGATCTCCAATGATCCGAGATGATACACCACCAATGGACATAAACATGGTGTTCACTTTACCCGCGGAATTCAGGATCGAGGTAGAATCTGCCGAGGAAGTGATCGCCCAATTGTGCCTTGGTGCACTAGACGCCGTATTCAAAAAACCTCAAGACACGCATCGACATCTAAAGCCATTGTATCTCAAGGGTCATATCAATGGCCAACCAATATTCCGGATGCTGGTCGATGGTGGAGCAACAGTTAATCTTATGCTTTTGAGCACTTTTAAAAAATTGGGCAAAGCCGATGAAGACTTGATCAAAACCAATATGGTATTGAACGACTTCACGGGGGACCCCACCGAAGCAAAAGGCGTAATGATGTCGAAATTAACAGTCGACAGCAAGACTTTGCCAACTGCATTTTTTGTGATAGAAGCTAAAGGCAATTATAGTGTGCTCCTCGAACGAGACTGGATCCACACTAATTGCTGCATACCATCGACCATGCATCAGAAATTAGTACAATGGAATGGTGACACGGTTGAAGTTGTGTCTGCCGATACATCGGCTCATATTGCCATGGCTAGCCCTGATGCTAACTGGCCACACGAAGAAGCCGAATGCATATCTGGAAGGGTTTTGGACGATTGTAATTTCATCTGCATCGAGAAATCAGGATTCAGGTCGATCAGTGTTAAACCCAACACGTTTGATCGGACAAACGAAGTGATAAGAAGATGGAGTCCAAAACAATAGCAAAATTACAAGAGAAAGCTAGGAGCTATCGACAAGAAGAATACGAGGAGGCCATCGAAGATTTTGAAGAGGAAAGACGAGGGCAAGGCTTCACTTCCGCCGATCTGCTCGAAGAAGTCGATATCAGAGAAGGAGATAGGAAAAGACCAACATTTGTAAGTGCTAGATTAGAGCACAACTACAAAGCAAAGTTGGTCGAAATACTCCAAAAATATAAGGATTGCTTTGCATGGGAGTACTATGAAATGCCAGGTTTAAGCCGACAGCTTGTCGAGCATCGGCTACCCATAAAACACGGGTATCGGCCGTTCAAACAATACCCGAGACGGTTTAATCCTACACTATACGACACTATAAAAGAAGAGGTAGGGCGATTACTAGAGGCCAAGTTTATCAGGCCTTGCCGATATGCTGAGTGGGTCTCAAATATCGTCCCCGTCAGGAAGAAAAACGGTAAGCTTCGAGTGTGCGTCGATTTTAGGGATTTAAACAAAGCGACACCAAAAGACGAATATCCGATGCCTATAGCCGATATGCTCATCAATGCTGCATTCGGAAATAAATTCATAAGTTTTCTTGATGGAAATGCGGATATAATCAAATATTCATGGCAGAAGCCGATATACCCAAAACGGCCTTCAGATGTCCAGGGGCTTTAGGGCTCTATGAATGGACTGTCATGACGTTCGGCTTGAAAAATGCCAGCGCCACTTATCAACGCGCCATGAATCATATTTTCCATAACCTGATTAGCCATACCGTGGAAATCTATATTGATGATGTTGTTGTGAAATCCAAAGAAGACTGGAAACATTTAGCCGATTTGGAAAAAATGTTCGAAAGCACAAGGGCACACGGGTTAAAAATGAATCCACTCAAATGCGCTTTTGGGGTATCGGCTGGAGAATTCCTCGGATTGACAGTGCATGAAAAAGGGATTGAAGTGAACCAGGCAAAAGCAAAGGCCATAATCGATACTAAACCTCCGACAAATAAAAAAGAGCTACAAGTATTGATCGGTAAAATCAATTACTTGCGACGCTTTATTTCAAATTTGTCAGGACGAATTCGGGCTTTCACTCCACTATTGAAGGTGAAAGATGACCAAGACTTCATGTGGGGAAACGATCAGCAGAAGGCTTTCGATGATGTGAAGAGTTATCTAATGAAGCCTCCAGTGTTGGTCGCCCCAAAGAATGGCATACCTTTCAAATTGTACATATCGGCTAAAGGAGATACGACAGGAGCAGTTCTAACACAGGAAGCCGATGGAAAGGAACAAGCCATATTCTATTTAAGCCAACGACTTTTGGACGCAGAAATCAGGTACCTTCTAGTGGAAAAGTTATGTTTATATTTGTACTTCGCCTGCACCAAATTAAGGCATTACATCCTGACATCAAAATGCGTCATAGTATGTAAAACCGACATAGTTAAATATATACTATCCGCACCAATTCTATGGGGCCGACTCGGTAAATGGCCGTATACTTTAACCGAGTTTGACCTAACGTATGAATCGGCTAAGGCCGTGAAGGGGCAAGCTATAGCCGATTTTCTCACAGGAAGCACGACGTTAGCTGGTATAGCCGATGTCGCTCCTTGGCAGTTGTACTTCGACGGATCTGTTTGCCAGGGGGTGAAGGCATCGGCGTAGTGCTAATTTCACCGAAAAGACAGGATTTCGAATTTATGTATCGGCTTGATAGTCGGTGTTCTAATAATCAAGCAGAATACGAAGCACTGCTGAAAGGGCTCCAGCTGCTGGAAAGCATCGGGGTAAAAGACGTCGAGGCCTTCGGAGATTCTATGTTAATTGTGCAGCAAATCAAGGGGGAATACTGATGCAATGACGAAACTCTAGCTCAATATTTGCATCAGTCCCTCCAAATTATTGAGACATTTACAACATTCTCCATAGAACATATCCCCAGAGAAGTCAATAACAAGGCAAACCTATTGGCACAATGGGCATCAGGTTATAAAGGAAAAGGCCGATAGGAATCAATCGAGCTAAACAATTGGTTGATCATGTGTATCCAATCTGTCGACTGGAGAACAGAAATAAGGGAGTATCTGTTAGATCCTTCTAAGCCGACTGAACGAAAAATCCGGCACAAGGCGCTAAAATACGTTATACTGGAAGATGTATTATATTTCTGGACCATGGAAGGCCTGCTGCTGAGATGTTTGGGAACAGAGGAAGCCAATGTAGCAATGGGAGAAGTCCATGAAGGAATCTGCGGATCACATCAGTCGGCTCACAAAATGAAATGGATGCTGAGACGAACAGGATACTTCTGGCTGACGATGCTGGAAGACTGCTTCAGGTACTACAAAGGGTGTCAAACATGTCAAAGATTTGGCAACACACAGTCGGTACCTGCATCGACTTTACACCCGATCATCAAGCCGTGTCCGTTTAGGGGATGGGGTATAGATATCATCGGCCAAATATTCCCAGCATCCAGTAAGGGCCACAGATTCATTCTTGCTGCAACCGACTACTTTTCAAAATGGGTCGAAGCCATACCACTCAAGAAGGTTACTAGCACGGAATTAATCGGCTTTGTGAACGAGCATATCATCCATCGGTTTGGAATTCCACAAACAATCACAACCGACCAAGGGACGGTCTTCATGTCCAAAGAGTTTCAAGACTACGCGAAAAGCATAGGTATCAAATTACTAAATTCCTCACCCTATTACGCTCAGGCTAACGGACAAGCCGAGTCATCAAACAAGACCTTAATAAAATTAATAAAAAGGAAAATCGAAGAAAGACCAAGGAGTTGGCACACTACGTTGTCAGAAGCTTTGTGGGCATATCGGCTATCGTACCATGGATCGATTAAGCTATCTCCCTTCCAGCTGGTATACGGACAAGAAGCCGTTTTGCCCGTTGAAATCAATATCAGCTTAGCCAGAATGGCTCTGTCGGCCGATGAGTATAAACAAGCAATACTGGACAACCTGGACGACTTAGCCGAATTGAGGCTAATTACATTGGACCGGCTTAAAAAGAACAAGGAAAGGGTTGCCAGGTCATACAACAAGAAAGTCATCCCGAAATCTTTTAACCAAGCCGATTTAGTATGGAAGACTATATTGCCGATCGGATCTAAGGATAATCGATTTGGCAAATGGTCCCCAACATGGGAAGGGCCTTATAAAATAAATCGGCCAGTCAGCGGAAACTCGTATATACTCGAGACTTTAGAAGGATTCATTTTGCCTAAAGAGATCAATGGAAAGTATTTGAAAAAATACTATCCTAGCGTCTGGATCGGGTCCTAATAAGCAAAATCAATCAAAAGACCGATCACATACATACTAATTAGCTGAACGATTAAAAAGACCGATCAACAGCCGATCGGGTCACCACATTGTTTACACCACAACAGAAGGAGTTAAAACATTGTTTACATCACAAAAGATCGGCTACATAGCCGGTGCCATCAAACAGTTTCATCAAAAGTTTAGTCAACGCCCGATGCATGTTCAAATCAGTGCAGTCCGGATCCAGGCAAATGAGCTCCCAAAGCCGATAGTGCCGCCGCGGCCCTGCCAATGGTGGCTTGAACGCTATCTATCAACTGTTGATCGGCCACTTCATTGCCAGGGACAGGGACTATCTTGGCCGATTGAGTCTTGACTTGGGCTAAGACTTCACCTATCTGCCGCCTCTGAGTTGCCAGCGAGGATGTCGAGTCAGTGATCTTGATCTGGCATTCTGAAAGCTCTTTGGTGACCAAGGCCAGCTGCTCTTCGAGCCGTCTCTTGGCCGACTCCAGCTCTTGAGGCCTGCCTTTAGCCAACTTGAGGGCGGCAGTACCCTGGTCAAATGCATTCTTCTGGAGCTTGGCGTCAACTATGAGCTTATCTAAGATTTGTTGATCAGCTTGTTGAGCCTTCCTCTGGTCAGTCCTGAGTCTGGCCGACTCCACCTCCGACCGACGAGCATCCAAGTGGCAGATGTCCAACAGCGCACTCATGGCCGCAGGAGGAAGATCGGCTTGCATGGCCGCCATGGCATTCCTTAAGGGCTGTGTGTCTGCCAGAAGGGCTGCCTCCGACTGCATTACCTCATGAAAAAGATGATTAAGGCGTTCTTGCATGCCTGGCTCAGCAGTTACAGCGGCCGATGCAGGGGCGGAAGCAGCTATTATACGTTGAATGTCTGCCGGGTAGTCATCGATGGCCAGTACCTCTGGGTCATCTAGTTCATCCAAAGTAAAACCTAGGAGGTCGGCTGGGTCCGTCAACAGCGCCGGAGAATCAGATACGTCAATCGTCGGAGGCAGTACGAAGGGAAGCGTCGGGGACAGCAGCGGTGGGATAGCCGATGAGGTACCTTGGAGATCGGCTAGAACTCCCGCCACCTGTACTGATGGTGATTGCTGAAAAGAACAAAAGAGCAGTGATTAGCACTATAAACAAAATTCCACTCAAATCAACAAGACAAGACTTACATCAGTAGCCGAATGCTCCGGGGAACAATCGGCTTGACGCCTCACAGGCCTTGGCGACCGCCTAACAGATTTCTTCTTCCTCTCTAAAAAACGCAGGTTAATATTGGTAAGACGAAAAATATAGAAGCCGATGCAAGAAAAGCAACTTACTTGCAGGACGTTGATGAGCCAAGTCCGACAGAGATGGGCTCCGGATACCTAGGGTGCCCGAAGTGTAGCCCGTAGTGCCGACCGCTTGGCCTGGTCGTCTCTGTCGGCTACTGCCAGCAGAAACCTGGGGGTCAACTGCTTGCTCACCAGTATCTACCGCAGTTCCACCCTGAGAAGATCGAAAAATCTTTCAGTAAAAACCAACTACCAGCGGGACTTATGAGGAAATATAAGCGTCGGTACCTCTACAGCTATTGAAGAGTTGGTATAACCAGAGCTCTCGCTGGAATCAGAGGCTACCGTCGGCTCGTGGAAATCAGGTAAAAATGAAAGGATTATAGCTGACGGGGTTCTGTCCAAAAGTAGCGCTTCTGATATCTTAGACCACCACCGCGAGAAAGTAGCCGACCGACGGGAATTGAGAACAAAGCGTGGCGTCGAGAGAATTTGTAGTCCGTCAGCTACTTCAAGCACAATTTCCGCAGCAGTACTGTTAGTCACCCGAGATCGGGGCTCAACACAAGATAACAAAGGAAAAGAAGGAATGGTCTGCCCGAAACCCAGTTGTCGGGCATAAATCGAAGGATGGTAGAATTCATAGGATGGCTGAAATATTTGATTATGGGTATTCAAGCCGACATGAATGATGCAAGGAGAGATGATAATTCTATACAAATCCAAGGTGGACTAGGGCATCGAAGAACTGTCGGCATCTAAGTGGAGGAATGAAGGGTATGGACAGTCGACTACATCGGTGTAGCGAAAGAAGTCCTGCTGACTAAAAGAAGCTCTATCTAGGGTTAGAAAGAAACTGAGGTATTTGTGCAAGCCGGCTGGCTCCATTTTTAGCTCACCAGCGGAGGACATGATAAATCTCTCCCCATAGGATCGACTAGCTCTATATTGGGGAACCACATGCTCTGGGTAATCTTCTCTGGGGAAGGTTAGGCTCCCCGAGGGCTCAGAGAGAATAGATCGGCTAAACATACAATGGAGCCACGTCTGGATAAACCATAAGGGCCCTCCTATATTGCCAATGACAAATTTGGCAAAACCAGAAAAGAGTCAGCTACGGATTACATACATCATCTGGTACATCATCTGAAAAGAGAGCGTGCAAATGACCGTGGGGAGACCCCCACATTTATACTGCGGTGAAAAGAGGTGAACAGGCGGGAACAATTTTTGCATTTAAAACACACCGAGATTATTACAACGCGGTAATGGGGGTGGTTCTTGAGAAAGATTCTCCCATAAGCCGATACGAAAGTAAAGCTGATAGAATTTTTGGAAGATAAAATTTATCTTCCAAAAACAGGGGGCATATGTTTGCACCAAAATTCGGCTTATCGGTCCAATTTGGATATAAAGGTTTTTTATGGAAAAGATAGACCGGCGGCAACAAAGAATCCGTTGCTAACAAGGAAAGGCAATCGGGTCAAGGGTCGACTCGGATATAGTTGCCGTATCCATGCATGATTCAGATCGGTCAAAACATTATAAAAGGGGCGGACCACGAGGCAATCAAGAGATCAACGAACACATCAACCAGCCACTACACTTTGTTTTACGCTTTTCTAGTTTCGTAGCAATCCTTCCTCTGTAAGCCGTCGAGATCAATAAAGAGTTGCGCATCACCAATTTGTTGTTCTTGTCGACTTGATTCCAGGTGTGATCTACTTTGCTTGTTGCGCATCGCCTTTCAAAGTCAATCTACCTTTACCCTTGGGTTAGCCTTAATCGGCTAGTCCAGTTATCCCCTTATCGGCCCTTAGCCGATCGGCGTTAAGCCGATAGTTATTGCTATCGGCTGCTTAGATTCACGTTTTTCGCTACCTTGTCAATTTCTGGTCAAATTGACTGGCACGCTCTCAAACCCGGCGTTTGTCTTGTGTGTTTGAGGCAAGAAACCATACTTCACGTTTCTTGCGCAAACACCACCCTCAGTGCTGCGGCACTAAGTCCAACCAAGAGGGCACTGGGGGCCAACCGAGAGGCGCAGGCGGCAGGAGCTTTGGGCTCGACGGTGCCCAGGTGGTGGTGACCCCTAAGAAACAAAAGAAAAGGAGTGAGAAGAGGGAGAGGAGAAGAGAGAGAGGCAGGGGAGCGAAAAGGGCACTTAGCTCGGGGCCGGCCAAGGCATCACCGACGTCAAAGGACGTCGGGTCTAGTGGGGTCTCACCGGATCCGGCGGGGGAAAGCCGAGGGGCCACGGCGGCGGCACTCTAGGGCAGGCGGCTCCCAGATCGGGCGGCGCGTGATGGGTCCTCCAGGGGGCGGCGACACGGGTGTAGAGGAGGCCGTGCGGGAGGAAGGGCTAGTAGGGGGAGTCAGAGAGGTCGGAAGGGATCGCTGACACCGGAGATGGCGAAGGGAGACCAGGAGGCGGTCGGCGCGAGCGGGGAAGAAGGGGCGATGAGGGAGAGGGATTTGGGCGTGGCGGCCGAAATGAGGAAGGGAGAGTGAGGTGGGAGTAGGTTAGGGTTAGTGTCGACGATTGGAGAACGGGCTCCCGCCGAGCTTACTTGTTGAATTGGGGATCAACAGAGTCCCCGTCGTACGGATCGAGGAGCTCGTCCGAGCGGTGCCAAGTCGGGGAAGAGAGGGACGCGTGACACGATGTTTATCCTGGTTCGGGCCTCTCACTGCCGAGATAATAGCCCTACTCCAGTGTATTGTGTTCTCCAGTTGTGTCCTCCCCCCCACAGACGTCCGGGGGGGATTTAAATATCAGGCTTAGAGGTACAAAGAAGGTAACTACCTCCTGGATTTACGCTATACAGTTATTTCCGAGATCTGCGGTGCTTATACCACGTGCTAATTTGAAAATCGGGTAGGATTTCCCCTGATCTTTGGCTGATTGGTTGCAGCCTTCCATCCTTGTCGCGTGACCAAGTCCACCGAGCATATCCCTGGATACGGTGTGGGTCCCCCGAGCATGCTTGTGCATGGTCGGTAGAAATGGTCGTGTGGGAAGGGCCGAGCACGTATGCTCGGGTAGTGTTATGCCCGCTGTGCGTTCCGAGCATCTCTTGTTGGCGTTGTATGGTCGGCGGGCTTTAGAATAACCCGAGGGTACCATGGTCTTTTGCCAAATAACCAATCCCCGACAGCTAGCCCCCGAGGTTCAAGCGGGGAACTATTGGGCTTCCCCTTGAGCCTAAGAAGACCTGAAGGAGGGGTTAAATATCTCTTTGGTCGTGCTTACGACCATCTCACGTCGGGACGCGACCTTCTGTCGCGCGTCCGTTCCGTGCTGGAGCCGTGTTCGGTCGTTTTTCAATTCCTTCCTCGAGAAGCCTCCCTGTAGCAGTAGCGGTTTCAGCAGCATTCTTGGCGCTTTCCTACATGCCGGACAGATGTCCCTCTGTGATAGGTGCGGCTTTTAACCTGCCTCTTCGCTGCCTTTTTAACTCCGCCCGTTTGAGAGGACGAAGCCTTCACTGCGTTTTTTGCTCGTCCTTGGCCAAAAACTTCCAAAAGCTTATGGAGCCCAAGCACGTCCTTCGACCTCCTCCCACACCTGGCCATGGCGCGCTTCGGAGTCAGCCATATGACCCGTAGGAGGATCCAAGTGCTCACGGACGAGGGCTACCTCAACCCAAGCTCGGGTCGAGCGCCCAGGGATGATGCGACGCCGGCACCGCGGGAGACGGAGATCGTCTCCTGCGAGTTGTACGCCATCAACGGGCTTCGTCTGCCCGAGAGCGACTTCCTCGCCTCCGTGCTTGCCTTCTGCGGGTGCGAGATCTCTCATCTCCACCCTAACTCTATCCTTTCTCTCGCAATCTTCTCCCACCTTTGCGAGGCTTACGTGGGTGTAATGCCCACGGCCAGCCTCTTCTTTCACTTCTATTCCCCCTTCCGCACCGGCCGGGATGGTTCCGCCGGTTGCGTTTATCTTCGCCTCCGCCCAACCGACCATACGAGTACCGTTGCTCTGAAGGACTCGGTGTCGGGTTGGGCCGACCTCTGGTTCTACCAGAAGAAGGCGAAGGGTTCCCAGTTGGTCTACACTGGGGAGCCTGCTCCGCCTAACGAGTCGGCGCGCCCACCCGTGCAGCCCGAGGAGGAGCGGGTGCTCAAGATGATCAGCGAGCTTACCCAGATGGGGCTCACTGGTCGGGACGTTGCCCGGGACTTCATCTTCAACTGGGTATCTCCCCTGCGACGCCGCGAGCACCCCTTCTTCGAGGTGACCGGGTGGCAAGACATCACCCGCGAGGACAACGCAGGTACGTTCTTGGTCGCTTCCTTGGGCGCTGCCATTTTCTTGGTGTTAGATTTGTTATTCTTTTCTTCTAAATCCCTGGTCATGTTGCAGCCCCGAGGAAGGACTGGGTGGACGAGAGGGTCGCCGAGATGTTCGGCGCCCTAAAGGAGAAGGAGCTGACGCCCAATCGTCAGGTCCCTAAAAATATTTTTGATCGAAGCGAAGAGGTAAGTACTTTGGCTCGCTCCTGATCGAGGTCAAAACTTCTTGTGCTCATCTCATACATTCTTGTTTACGGAGAGGGTCTTCCTCGAGCTCGCCGTGGCGGCGTCGCCACCGCCGCCTCGGTGACACCCGGCCAGGAGTTCCAGCAAGAGGACGGCGGGTCGAGGTGGCCAAGCATCCACCTCTCCTCCTCGCGCCAAGCGGTCGAAGCGTCGATCTTCGACCAGGACTCCCTCCACACGTCATCTTGAGTACGCCGACAAGAGGGAGGTAAGCGAGCTTCGAACCTGGTTTGATGACTTCAAACGGAAGAAGCCGGAGCTGATGGGCCGCCTGGAACAGCTTGCCGAGCAGGCGAGGAAGGCCGAGGAGGAGGCTAGGTCCCTCCCGAGCAAGGAGCGGCTGGAGAGGCAGATCAAGGCCCTCCAGGACCAGCTTACTCAAGTGGTCGATGACCCCGAGGAGGAGGAGGAAGAAGAGGAGGCCACCTATGCTCTGGTCAGAAGGAGCAGGAGGTCGACTTCTCAAACGATCTCGCGTTAGAGGGGGTCGACATGGACGATGTCGACCCGGCGATGGCACGTGCCAGCGACGCCGCGGAGGAGCGCGTCGTGGCCGTGGCCGAGGCCTACGAGGCCGTCGCGGGTAGGACGCCCGCGGCCCAGAGTGAAGAGACCGAGGAAGAGGCCGCTGCTCACCGAGCGGAAGGTAAGTCTCGTTCGGCCCCTTCGTTGAATTTTTTAGTTCTTGTTCTCGATCTTTTTCCGGGCTAACCCCACCCCTCTTGGCGTGGGCGTGATAGCTCGGAAGTCATCCTCAGTCTTCTGTCGGATGGCTGAGGAGATTCTCAACTCTGCAGTTGACGCCGAGCTCGACCGTGTCTTCGACCGGGTGATGGCCGAGGTCGAGGACGAGAGGGAGCCGGCCGCGTCCTTGGAGGGCCCCGAGCTTCCTTTGGCGGGGGCGACGACTCCGGCCGCGGAGGAGCAAGATCCGCAAGGGGCCGAGGTCCCTTACGAGGAGACGACCACGGCCGTGAGCCAAGGAGGAGAAGAATTGGTCGCCGTCGGCCAATTGTCTCCTGCCACGGCCCAAGGGGACGGAGTGGTTGCTGCCGACCAGCTGCCCCCTGCCGTGGGCCAAGGAGAGGAGGTGGTCATCCTCGACCAGACACCTCCGGCCGCAGAGGACCGGTCGCCTCCGGCCACGGAGGGCCAAAGGGCGGAGGTGGTCGCCGTCGACCAACTGCCTTCGGCCGCGGAGCAAGGGGTGGCTGCGCCCACGGTTGGCGTGCAACCCCCGAGCGTGGTGGCCGATCAGGAGGAAGGCGGCCACGAGCTGCTTGCTGCGGAGGAAGATCAGCCTTGGGGCGACCTGGGGTTGGTCGAGGGCGGAGATACCGTCGCTCTCCTGGGAGCACCAAGTGCCCTGGAGGAGCAAAGTCTTGACGCGCCAGTCCGGGATGACTTGGTCAATCCTTTCTTCCGGGCTGGCGCGACTGACCGCCAATGCCAGGACAAGCCGTGGTCACCGGGCTCTTACGTAAGTCTCTTGTGCCTTTCTCTTTCCTTTAGGCGAGCGATCTTCTGAGCGTTTTCTTAACCTTTTTCTTCTCTTTTTTCTTTTTTGCCCGAAGTTTGCTGCGAAGGCTATGGAGGATATCGATGCTACCTCCGTCTCAGCAGAAGTGTACTGGTCGTACCATCGTGAGCAAGACGCCAAGATCGCTGATCTCGAGCGTCGGGTCTCCGAGGTCTTGTGAGGCCGACCTGAAGCAGCTGGAGTCGGCGAAGAGCCTCATCTCCGGGCTTCGGGATCAGCTCTTCCGGAGCGAGGCGGTGAAGAGCACTTCAGAGCAGAAGTGCGCTGAGCTCGAGGAGGAGCTGGTGAAGCTACGACAGGACCTTCAGCGGGTTCGAGAGCGCGAGGAAGCCCAGCTCAAGGAGGCGCAGCGCCTCCGGGAAAGCGCGGCCGAAGGTCGCGCGGCCCGGCGGAAGGTCCTGGACCTGGAGGCGGAGGTCGACTCCCTTAAGGACGAGCTCGCCGCCCTCCGGGCCGAGCGTAGGACTTAGCTCCTTTTTCCTCTTTTTCTTTCTCCTTTTAGCTTATGTGGAACCTGTAAAAACAATCTTTTTTGGATTAACGAAAGAGTTTTATAAATGTTTAAGGACTTGCCTGTCTTTTCCTTTCATTGTTTGCTCGAAATTGCTCCTGCAAAGAATAGACTAGGCTCCTTCGAATTGTTCCTACCAAGAAAAAGAGCAGGCCCCTTCGCAAGGGTACGAACACGAGCAAAGTAGGTAATAATAAAAGGAGGAGACCCGAGCAAAGAGCGCAGAGCAAAAAGAGTCACGAGCAAAGAGTGGTTAACCGAGGGTAAAATCCTCGGTCGCCTGGAGCCCCTGCCATGAACGAGGGTCGTGCCCCTAACGTTGCGAGCACGAACTTTGTTCATGGAAAAACAGAGGGACTCTTGGAGCCTAACTTGAGCGATCAATCGTACCGAGCGCGAGGATTGCTATGTAAAGCAAAACGGGCTTAGACCGAAGATATGTAGAGTTGCCGAACCCGAGTAGGCGGCGATCCGGGCTTTGGTGGATGCTCGCGACTGACCACGCATACAGCGAAGAGCTACTGTGAAAAGTGATCGGACGAGCGAGCGTCCGGTCGGTGGCCAAGGGAGGGCGGCGTGTACATATCTGTTGGTTAAGCTCGCTTGCGGCGTTGGTAGTCGGTAACAAATTTTGCTCATTTGATAAAGCGAGGACAAAAAACAGAGTTAAAAAGAGCGGTTTAACGAAGGAAACAGAATTGGCGTGAGATAGAAGTACGCGTCTAAACGTAGAATTTACGTAGTTGATCAATGTTCCAGGTGCTGGTGAGCTCCCGACCATCTGGCATCGCGAGGCGAACAGCCCCCGGGCGTGCTGTAGACACGACCGTATAGGGTCCCTCCCACCTTGGGATCAGCTTATTGGCTTTCGACAAGTCTTGAACTCTTTGTAAGACCATGTCGCCGACTTGTAGGACCCTTGGTCGGACTGTCTTGGCTGTGTGCCTACGAAGAGCCTGTAGGTAAACCGCAGACCGGAGCAACGCCCGTTCGCGTGTTGCTTCGACGAGGTCCAGGTCGACGAGGCGCTCAACCTCTTGATCGATGGAATCGATCAGCTGCACCCTTGGGGAACCCAACACAATTTCGGCGGGCAAAATGGCTTCCGCACCATAGACGAGTTGGAAAGGCGTTTCGCCTGTGGCCCGACTGGTCGTGGTGCGGACGGACCAAAGGACGGCAGGGAGCTCGTCCACCCACAGCTGTTTGTGTTGGTCGAGTCTCTCGAAAACCCTCCTTTTTATGCCCTGGACCAATTGCCCATTTGCTCGTTCGGCTGCCCTATTGCTCCGTGGATGTGCCACAGAGGCGAAGCAGACCTTGGTCCCGATCTCCTCGCAGTAACTTTGAAACAGTTCACTGGTGAACTGGGTCCCATTATCGGTGATGAGACGGTTGGGTATCCTGAACCGCGTTATCACGTTGCTGCGGAGGAACCTCTTGGCCGCCTGGGCCGAAATGGTTGACACGGGCTCGGCCTCTATCCACTTGGTGAAAGTGTCGATGGCCACGAGCAAGTACTTGCAGCCTTTCCGACCTCGGGGGAAAGGTCCAAGGACATCGAGTCCCCAGGTCGAGAACGGCCACGAGAGTGGTATGGTTTGCAGGGCATATGCTGGTTGACGGGCTTTGCGAGCATGAAACTGGCATGCTCGGCAGGTCATTACGATTGACCGTGCGTCCGCCAAGGCCATGGGCCAGTAGTATCCTAGTCGGAAGGCCTTGCTCACAAGCGTTCTGAAAGACGAGTGAGCTCCGCACATTCCTTCATGGATATCACGAAGAAGGTATTGGCCTTCCTCCTGAGAGACGCACCTGGAAAGGATTCCTAATGCGTCTTTTCGGTATAGGTCGCCTTCGATCAGTTTGTACTGAGAAGCTCGCCTTGTTAGCCGGGAACGCTCGGCTTCTTCCTCGGGCAATGTACCTTGCGCAAGGTATTGGACGAATGGCGTTATCCAACTTGCGCACTGCTCGAGGAAGGAGACCCTACCGTCGGTCTCTGATGCCTCCTCTTCAGAGGGAATGGAGGGCTTGTAAAGGTGCTCGACGAGCACCCCCGCGGGAGCGGTAGTTTGAGAGGAACCGACCTTGGACATTTGGTCGGACAGGGAATTATCCTTCCTGGGGATGTAGATTACTTCGAAATTCCTGAAGTATTTCTCCATCTTCTTTACTTCGACCAGGTAAAGCGCCATTGAGGTATCGGAATACTGATACTCCTTGTTAACCTGGTTCACGACTAACTGTGAATCGCCCATCACAGTGAGCCGTTGGACTCCTAACGATTTACATGCTCGGAGTCCGGCCAAGAGGCCTTCGTATTCCACCGCGTTGTTGGTCGCGGCGAAATGTAGTTGGATGGCGTACTGGATTTGTTCTCCATCTGGGGAGACCAAAACGATGCCGACCCGGCCGTTAAATGCGCTCAGGATCCGTCGAAATACAAGGTCCAACGGTCTCTCCTTGATCCGGTGGTTTCGCAGGCTGGTGGTGCTGGAGCCGACCATTCCGCCACGAAGTCAGCGAGGACTTGTGATTTGATCGCCGTGCGGGCCGAAAACATTATCTCGAATTCGGCGAGCTCCATTGCCCACTTGGCTATGCGACCACTGGCGTCCTGGTTTTTTAGGATTTCCCTGAGCGGGAAGCTGGTCGGTACCACGATCTTGTGTGCTTGAAAGTAGTGGCGCAACTTCCTGGAAGCCATCAGCAATGAGTACAGTAGTTTCTGGACCTCGGGGTAACGCTCCTTTGGTCCATGAAGTACTTCACTGACATAATAGATAGGTCGTTGGAAACCACCCCTCTCTACTGCTAACACCGCGCTTACCGCCTGCGGGGTTGCCGCCAGGTATAGTAGCAATTCTTCCCCCGCTGCAGGTGTGATGAGGATGGGCGGTTTAGAAATGTACCGTTTTAGTTCTTTGAATGAGTGATCAGCTTCCTCTGTCCACGTGAAGCCATCGTGCTTGCGGAGGGCTTTAAAGAAGGGTAGTCCTCGCTCTCCCAGCCGGGAAATGAATCGGCTTAAAGCGGCCATTCTCCCGGTCAGAGCTTGCACTTCCTTCACGCACGTGGGCGACCTCATGTTCTCAATGGCTTCGATTTTCTCCGGGTTTGCCCCGACGCCTTGTGGTCCGACCATGTAGCCGAGCACCTTGCCAGCTTTCACGCCGAACACGCATTTTTCTGGATTCAGCTTTATTCGATGCTTATTGAGGTTACCGAATGTTTCTTCTAAGTCAGCAACGTGACCCGAAGTGCTCTTGCTTTTTACCACTATGTCGTCGACATAGACCTCCAAATTTCGACCCACTTGGTCTGCGAAAGTTTTCTGCATGAGGCGCTGAAAGGTTGCTCCCGCATTTCTTAGACCGAAAGACATGGTCGTATAGCAGAAGGTACCGAACGGGGTGATGAAGGAAGTCTTTTCTTCGTCTTCGCGCGACAGGCTGATCTGATGATAGCCTGAATAGGCATCTAGGAAGCTCATGGTTTGCGATCCCGCCGTCGCGTCGACCAATTGATCTATGCGAGGCAACGGATAGTTGTCTTTTGGGCATGCCACGTTTAGACCCGTGTGATCGACGCACATGCGCCACTTGCCTCCTTTCTTTCTGACCAAGACTGGATTGGCTAGCCATTCGGAGTGTTCGACCTCCCTAATGAAGCCAGCTTTTAGGAGTTTGTCGAGTTCCTCCCGGATGATCGCCTGTTTTTCCGGAGAAAAGC
The DNA here is from genome assembly GCA_036346355.1 of Rhipidocladum racemiflorum. NCBI lineage: Eukaryota > Viridiplantae > Streptophyta > Magnoliopsida > Poales > Poaceae > Rhipidocladum > Rhipidocladum racemiflorum. The sequence goes on along the minus strand of CM070573.1, from coordinate 19,959,162 downwards.
GTCTAAGTTTCTATCGCATTGGTTTTTTGTCAGGCCGAACTGCTAGCCTATGCTCAATCACCTCCCTAGGGACCCCGGGCATATCGAATGGTTCCCAGGCGAACACATCCGAGCTTGCCCGGAGGAAGGTGATGAGCTCGAGTTCCTATTTGGGATCTAAGGAAGATCCCAAATGAACGACCTTGGCCGGTTCCGACTCGCTGAGCGGAACAGCCTTGGTCTCTCCTCCAGGTTGGAGGGCAAGCTTAGGCCGGGAATGCTTCGGCTCTTGTTCGGGGCCGCGAACGGGCAATTGGCCGACCATGTCCAAGGCCTTTTAAATGCAATTCGGTAGCGGATTTGTGGTTCCCTTTTACAGTTATTACCCCGTTCGGCCCAGGAACCTTTAAGCACTGATATGCGTGATGTGAAGCGGCCATGAACTTGGCCAAGGCTGGTCTGCCGAGCATGGCGTTGTAGGCTGACTCAAAGTCTACCACCTCGAAGGTGATTAGCTCCGTCCTGAAGTTACTCGGGCCACCGAAAGTTACGGGCAGAACGACCTGGCCCAGAGGCTTGACCGAGGTGCCCGGGACTATCCCGAAAAAGGGCACGGCTATGCTCTTGATCTTGGAGCGGGGAATCTGCATCTCGTCCAAGACCTTGGCTGAGATCAGGTCCAAGGAGCTTCCGGAGTCTATGAGGACCCGAGCAACAACAGTGTTGCTGATGGTGGGGCTCACGACCATTGGAAGTTTCTGCGGCTTGGTCATTCCAAGGGGACAATCGTCCTTGGAGAACGTGAGGGACATCTCAGACCATTTTAGCTGCTGCACCGGAGGTTTACCCTGGGTAACATGGTGCACTTCCCTTGCGGCGTCCTTTAAATCCCGGCGGGACTTGTAGGCGGAGGAGCCCCCGAAGATGACCGCTATGTGATTCTGTGGTTCTTGGTATTTCATGTCATCCTCACTTTCTTCGACGGGCTGTTTACCTTTGCCATTTTCGCCCTGCTCTGGGAGCGTCGGCATGGGACCCCTGCCGCTGTAAAACTGCTCCAAGCGGTAGGTCCACGTTCGGCAATTTCGTAGGTCGTGACCGTGAGCTTGGTGAAGCGGGCAGTAGAGACCGGCGCGTTGATCTGCCTGGTCGCCTCGTTCTCGAGGCCTGTGTGGTTGTCCTCTTCCCCGAGCGTTGAACCCCCGGCGCTGCGGCTGGGTTGCTCGGGGCTGTTGTTGTTCCACCGCGGCAACCATGGCTGGCGAGGGTTGCTTTTTCTTCTTCTTCTTGATCTTCTTGTCTACAGAATTCGAGCCCTTTTTGCTAGCTGAGGTCTCTAGGCCGGGCTGAGGTGGCAGCTTCCCCTCATCCAGCATTTTCTTCCACTGGACGGCTTCATCTGCGTTGGCGTATCGATCGGCCATTCGGAAAAGCTCGTTCGCCGTCAGGTCCGGATGGATCTCCAGATCCTGTGTGAAGCGCACGTCTCGTACCCCGAACTTGAAAGCTCGGACGACGGCCTCGTCTGATATGTTTGGGATCGAATTGCGGACTTGGATGAATCTCTGGACAAACTGTCGTAGAGTTTCCCCGTCCGTTTGAATCAAGCGCTCGAGGTCGCGTTCTTTTCCCGGGCGAATGTAACAGCTCTGGAAATTTGCTCGGAGCGCGGCGCTGAGCTGCCCCCAGGATCGTATGGATCCTTCCTTTTGATTGAAGAGCCACGTACGAGCGGCTCCGTCCAAGACCGTTGGCAGATAATTCGCCATCACCCCTTCATCACCTCCGGCGGCCAGGATGGCAGTGGTGTATATCGAAAGGAACTCGTCCGGGTTCTGGGTCCCGTTGAACCTCTCAATGTGGCTGGGTTTGAATATGTTCGGCCACGTGACGCTTCGGAGAGAACTCGTGAAAGCCTGGCAACCGAAGCTCGGAGTTTCGCGGCGAAACCCTCGACCATAATGGTCCCCACGCGTGTCCTCCACCCAGCGTCCTGCTCGTGGGCCGAGACGCGAGAAGACCTCTCGTGAAGGTCGTGCCGACGATCGTTCGGTCGTGGAGCATTCGGAGCGCTCGTAGCCTGGTCGATCGTTGACGTGACGCTCCGAGGTCACTCGGGAGCCGTTAAAGTCTCCCGGGGCAGGTTAGCGGGCCGGGGCGACCTCCGAGTATAGCTCTGAGATTCATCCCTGCGGGAGCGCACGGGAGAGCGTCCGCGAGGGTCTCGGGAAACGCTCCGAGCGTCCTGGTCGTGAGGGGCGTCTGAGACCTTCAGCTCGGCGGCAAGTTTCTTCAGATCTTCAGCCACGACTTTGCCTACGGCTTCTAAGTCCACTTGCTCGGGGAAGCTACGAAGGTCGCGCACGACCGTTGCCAAAGCTTGTAGCCGTTCCCGGTTCTGGCGAACGGGCGGCGGCGAGCTCCGACGACGTGCTTGGGCGCGATCGGGGGTTCGATACTCGTGAGAGTTTCTCTCCCCGGGCACGCGCTTCTCCTTTGCCTAGCGGCGTATGCTCGCAAGGGTCTTCCCCAGAGACTCCTCTAGGTGGAGCCTGGCCGCTTCATAGTGATCGCGCTTAGCAGCGTCCGAGGATTGTACCTCGGGCTCGACACGGCTCCCAGCCATGTTGACGTGACGAGAGCGAGATGAATGCGACGGAGACATCATAGTATCCCCTTGGGACGCTGTTTCTCGATCGATCTCCAGGTCGTCTGGTATGTCCAGGCCATCGTAGAGCCCATCATAGTCATCCTCGGGGTCCCCGAGGGTAATGTCTGGGGAATGGAGGTCCTGTCCTCGCATTCCCGTGTCCGGGGAAGAGCTCCCAGACACAGTGTGACCGATAGGATCGGTCACATTGGCCACGCCGTCGCCGGCATAGTACATGTCGTCATCTTCAACGTCGTCAAAAACGCAAAGATTCCGAGTATCCCCCGAGTTCGGCATCCTCGAGGATCTTGATCCGCACGAAAATCAATTATCGTCCCCACGACGGCGCCCGGTATCGGCGATTGGAGAACGGGCTCCCGCCGAGCTTACTTGTTGAATTGGGGATCAACGAGTCCCCGTCAGACGGATCGAGGAGCTCGTCCGAGCGGTGCCAAGTCGGGGAAGAGAGGGACGCATGACACGATGTTTATCTGGTTCGGGCCTCTCACCGCCGAGATAATAGCCCTACTCCTGTGTATTGTGTTCTCCGATTGTGTCCTCCCCATGAGACGTCAGGGGATTTAAATGTCGAGCTTAGAGGTACAAAGAAGGTAACTACCTCCTGGATTTACGCTATCTGATTATTTCCGAGATCTGCGGTGCTTATACCGCGCTAATTTGAAAATCGGGTAGGATTTCCCACGATCTTGGTGATTGGTTGCGACCTTCCATCCTTGTCGCGTGACCAAGTCCACCGAGCATATCCCTGGATACGGTGTGGGTCCCCCGAGCATGCTTGTGCATGGTCGGTAGAAATGGTCGTGTGGGAAGGGCCGAGCACGTATGCTCGGGTGGTGTTATGCCCGCTGTACGTTCCGAGCATCTCTTGTTGGCGTTGTATGGTCGGCGGGCTTTAGAATAACCCGAGGGTACCATGGTCTTTTGCCAAATAACCAATCCCCGACAGTTAGGTTTAGTGGGAGCCGATCGGGCGAGATGGGCCGATTGGGCCGACCTGGCCGGAAGGAAAATAATAATAATAATAAATATAAAAAGGAGTAATAAATAATATACTGACTGTATATGTAGATAGATAAACAGTGAATGGAATAAAATATGTAACTCAGCCTGCTCAATATATATATATATATATATGTGTGTGTGTGTGTGTGTGTGTGTGTGTATGTATATATGTATATGTATAGGTCGAAAGAACAGGTGAAAACAATCCCAGATTTTATTTCTTGTTTTTCACTTTTCTTTTCTCTAATTTAATTCAAGGTTTAAATTTTGAGTCGATGGTTTAATTAACAACTTCAGCACTAGGCAATAAAACTTACAGATAAAACCTCAATGTAAACAATTTTTACCGCACTTGTCTAAACTTGGAATTTCTCTTATGACCATACCAAATGATCTCCATAAATTGCCAAACTAAAATCCTAAATCCTTATAAAATTCGGATCAACTCGCTTCTTTATTTGCATTCCAAATTCGGTTTTATTTAACTTCTTTTTGCTTCTTATTGCTATCGCCTTGTGTCGAACAACGTGTAGACTCCGATGTTCCAGAATCTGCAGGAGCTGACCCTGACTTCGCAACTGAAATCAACGAGCAAGGTAAGCACCCCCTTTATATTGATCCTATTATTTTACGGTGTTTATACGGTGTTGTGAAAAACTACTATGCATGCGCTATGATCCATAAACATTGCTATATTATGGGTACTGGTAGATATATTCCCAAAAATGTGGGATTTCCTTAATAAATGTTGACATGTAAACCTTGTTAACCCTAAGATAGAGATTAGACATCATAGATGTATCGATTGGGTATAATCGAATATAATTGCATCTGCTTAGCTATGCTTTAGACTAGGCGAACAAATGGATGAATAAGCTATTTGTTCGGGGAACCATGATTTCGAACATTTTGGGAAAATGTGGTTCAGATATTTTGGTATGAAAATGAAAAACAAAACTATGGTTTGACGCGGGCGAGTTATGGCAATAGCCGGATGTGCATGTGAGTTGCACGTAGTGTAGGGAGAGTCCTTGCCCGGGTCAATTAAGGACCGAACTGAGTGTTGCAAAATCCAAGAATGATTAGTGCAACCATAAGTGCTGGTATGGAACAGCCTTAACCTATTAAGTTACTTAGAACTAGCTTTGCATATTGGAAGGCCGATGTAGTACGGGCTTTCCGATGTGGATTGCTCGAAGGCGCACCCTCACCGAGGTGTTGGGAATAATGTCTGCCGATACAACGGTGTACGCCTTACTATGAGGAGAAGTGGGACAATGGGGTGTATACCCATTCGTCGTACACTGATTGTACAAACATCTTCTGCCGTCATAGTAAGGGTTTGACGTCACCGGACTGATGCAAAGTTAGGACTAGGTAATGTAACGGTTATGTCATGACCTCTCTGCGGCACACCAAAGGAAGTGTGTTAATATCGACTGCACAAAGAGATGGTCACGACTTGTGGGTAAAGTTGTACACCTCTGCAGAGTGAAAAACTTTTCGAAAAGCCATTCCCGCGGTCATGGGAGTCTTGTTGTACTGACACTAGTTAGAGTTTTGATATTCTCATAAAATGGGTTGACTTGGAAACTTGTGTTGAAAGTTTATCTTTCAGATGATTTAATGCCTTACCATGTGTGGGCAAGAACCGGTACGACGCTCACATTCATGGAGGACTGTGAGTTGTTACATCTATGCTACTCTTATTTGATATTTATATACCCGTCAAAATGCTCTTACTAAATTCCGTTTGCAATCTACTATTCAGTATTTACAATTCAATTCAGCTTTCAGCAAATAAGCTTAGTAGCCTTCTTCATTGTCATAGCCTGCATTTTATTATATTTGCAAACACTACAAGTCTTGCTGAGTACGAAAGTACTCAACCTTGCTATCGTTGACATTCAGTTGATGAAGAAACCACACTCCCTGGTGAGGAGTACCCCGCCGCAGGAAACGGGGAGTTTGACGATGAGTTCTCCTAGGGTTAAACCTTGTCAGTTGCCTGTGGGATAATGGGCAAGGCCTACTGATAAGCATCTGCATCTTCCGCTGCTTTTGGTTAAGCCTTTGTGGCTTTATGTATGAACCAAGCTATATTAATAAAGTTGAGAACTTTTGGTATGGATGTGGTAACAATGCTGTAAGTGTGCGTACCAGCTACTGATCATGGGACTGATACAGTATGCACATGGGACCTCCTTGGGAGGGGTCCCGACAAAAGGCAACCGATTCTCAATTTAATTTTAATTCAAATTGATATGAATATATATATATATATATATATATATATATATATATATATAACTACACAAGTTTCATATACTCATTTTGATTAAATCTTAAAGTAATGATCCAATAATTTGTGAAATATATGGAAAGGGATCAATACTCTTGAGACCATCAATTATAGAATAAACTCTACAAAAACTTGTGCATGTAAATAATTTACTTTTGAATCAATATATGAAATTTCTATTTGAGAAAGAATTGGAGTTTATTCTAAGATAACATGGGTATACTACAACTAGGCAAGTTAATCTATACTCAAGGTTTTGTTTCAATGTCTTGAACCTTTATATTATTTGGCAAGAAGATATGGATCAATACTATTTGAAATAACTTGAATCCTAAGTATGCAATAAAATGATAGAGCGAATACTAGTGCATACCTTGAGTTTTTCAATTTTCACCCAGATTTGAGACTAATAAGAATAAAGCTCAATAATCATGTTAATCTTATAATGATTAGATTTGTTATTAAACAAAAATTAAATATTAATCTAAAACCAATCATCAAAACAAATAAAGCTTGAACTTACAACGAGGGGTGGGTGAGGAAGATCAGCGACCATGGGGAGAGGGGAAGGCGAGCAGATCAACGACCCTGGGGATGAGGGGAAGGCGAGGTGGCGACGCGGCCACGACGTGGGCGCAACCACGTCAACCACGACGCGCCACGACAACCACAGCCATGGCGACAGCGCGACGCAGGCGCGACCACGGGTGGCCATGACAAAGCGAACGGTCATGGTCACCACAGCACAGCACGAGCATGACCATGGTGGCCACTATGTGGGCGCGACCACAGTGATGCGGCCACGAATGGCGACGTGGCTAGGTAAGCCCCCCTCCACCTTCCACTCTGGCCTTCACCGCGCCGCCGCCTCGCCTCCCTTCCCCCTCCCCACGGCACGACGTGGGCACGCAGCAGCGGCTTGAGCGTGCGGTAGGGGCGCGATGCAGCAGCAGCAGCCGCGGCGCGGCCGGGTTAGGCTGGCCGCGGTGGGCGACAACAGCGTGGTCGTGCCCAGCCGCGGGCCATGGCATGGTCACATTGTGCCATGCTGGGCTGTGTCGCTTATCGTGCCCAAATCTTGGACCTAGTATAGACCGAGCTACAGTGACATACCGGCACGATATAACCCGCTAAGCTATGAAAAAGGTCGTACCTGTCCTGCCTCGGACTAGCCCAAATCCTACCCGTTTTCAGTTCTCCTAAAAGGCAAAATATCCGGTGCAACCACCGTGCAACCCTACTAAAAAAAGTTCTAAAAAATTCTGAAAAAAATCATGGATGTACATCTCAACTTACCCCATCTACGTATAAAATTTCATGATCAAATACGTCATATGCTAGAAGTTACAAAAAAAAACAAATTTTGTGCTGTCTACTGTAGCAAGATTCCAAGCGAAAATTTATTTTTTTTGTAACTTCTAGCATAGGACGTATTTGATCATGAAACTTTATACGTAGATGGGGTAAGTTGAGATGTACATCCATGATTTTTTTCAGAATTTTTTGGAACTTTTTTTAGTAGGGTTGCATGATAGTTGTACGAAAACGGTGATTGCACCGGATATTTTGCTGTCCATCCGCTCTAGGGTTTATTGTGCTATCACATCTCCCATCACCACGCGACTCGCCGCTGCCGCACATATTCAGGCGATCTCTCTCTCTCTCTCGTTCCCATTACAATCCCGCCCGAATCTCTCTCTCTCTCTCTCTCGCCCATTACTATCCCGCCCGAATCCCATTGATTCCATCGAAAATGAAGCCTCACCAGATCGGTAGTTCGTATGGTTCCACCTGCATTGCGTTCTTCGTCTCGGAGCTGTAAATTTCTAATCTTTCTTTCAACCTCTATGTATATGTTATGCGTTTGCCTGTAGATTCGTGGGTTAGATTTGGATCCCGTACGTGTAGCACGTTAAAGTTCCTTGGGGAATCGATTGGTTTTGGTTCTAGTTTCGTAGGATTGGGTCTTGACTTGCTGTTTCCGCAGCTTGCTCCTGTTAAAAAAAAAAAGATTTTGGTCTCGAATTTTGCTTGTTTTGTGTAAAGCTTGAGGCATTCAGCGTTGCGTTTGGTGCGTTTATTTGTCTGTAGTTGACTAGTTGGGGGCTGGGGGCTCAAAGCTTGACTTTTTGGTTGCTCTTTTGGATTTGTCAGTGTAAACAGCAGCCATCTTGGGGTTGATGCGAATTTTCACTTGGGTGTATTTAGTTTTTCCGATTAATACATGCAACTATGTGTTTGTTTGGTTATTTATTTTTCAACGTGGACGTTGTATATTTTTAGGAGAATTGGTTGGTGGCTTCTCCTCTCGATTGCTCAATTAACTTGGTTTGTGTTTAAGTTTATGGGTTTGGCTCTCGGCTCATACACGTGAACTTTTTCTTGCTGTCAGTCTTGCTTAGCTGCTTTTGATAAACTATTGTTTCTCTCGAGGATTGATTCATCCTTCAGAGTCGTTGCGTAAGGATAATTTTGCTTTTTTAAAAGTGTGAATTGTATCTTTGAAGGATGGTTTTGCCCCTTTTGTCAATTGTCTGTGATTTCAAATATACCCCGCATGCTTCTTTCTGTATTTTGTCTTGATTATAATTCTTTCCCAACTTGTACACTTTTGCAGAACTTGAAGCCAGTTCAAGGAACAGAACAAGCAGCAGCCATGGCATCTCGTTTTTGGACACAGGTACTTGCTTTCTCACTTGCACTGACCCCAGCTTCTTCGTTGCACCTGTACTGCAGTAATAGATAAAAATCTTGTCCTTGATGATTGCATGTATTTGATACCTTTTGCATGTATTTGATACCTTTTGCTTGGTTCTACTCAACTTCAGGGGGACAGTGACTCCGAGGAGGAGGAGGAGATTGAGTCAGAACAAGGGAGTGACAGGGACGACGCAGGTGGTGATACGGGGGGACACACCGGATCCCAGAACCCCTATTTGAGGACTAATGCAAGCGATAGTGATGAGTCTGATACCGATCACCGCATGGTTCGCTCGGCGAAGGACAAGCGCAATGAAGAGATGAAATCTACTGTTGATCAGATGCGCAATGCCATGAAGATCAATGATTGGGTTAGCTTGCAAGAGACTTTTGAGAAGCTCAACAAGCAGCTTGAGAAGGTGGTTCGTGTCAATGAATCTACCAAGCTTCCAAATATATATATCAATGCTCTTGTATTACTGGAGGACTTCCTTGCTGAGGCACTTGCCAACAAGGAGGCCAAGAAGAAGATGAGCAGCAGCAACGCGAAAGCACTCAATGCGATGAAACAGAAACTGAAGAAAAACAACAAGCAGTATGAAGACCTGATCCAGAAGTGCAGAGAGGATCCAGAGAGTTTTGAAGATGACAATGCGGATGAAAAGGATTTGGTTGAGGAGGAAGAGGATGAGAATAGTGATGTGGAGATTGTGGATCCTGATAAGATAGCTATGTCCGAATCAGAGGAGGAAAGGGATGATGATGAGGAGGGTGACCAGGATGGTGGAGCCTGGGAAAAGAAATTGAGCAAGAAAGATAAGCTTATGGACAAGCAATTCTTGAAAGACCCGAGTGAGATTACATGGGATATTGTTCATAAGAAGCTCAAGGAGATTGTGGCGTCAAGGGGTAAGAAAGGAACTGGTAGGATAGAGCGTGTTGAGCAACTAACGTTTTTGACCCGTGTGGCAAAAACACCTGCTCAGAAGCTAGAAATCCTTTTTCATGTGATCTCTGCACAGTTTGATGTCAACCCTAGCTTACTTGGTCATATGCCAATCAACGTGTGGAAGAGGTGTGTTAATAATATGCTTCTTGTTCTTGATGTACTGCAACAGTATCGTAATATTGTAGTAGACACCTCAGCGGAGCCTGATGAGAAGGAAACTCAGAAGGGTGCCGACTACAATGGAACAATCCATGTTACAGGTGACCTGGTTGCATTCCTGGAGAGACTAGACTCTGAATTTTTTAAGAGTTTACAGTGCACTGATCCATATACAAAAGATTATGTTCAGAGGCTTAGGGATGAACCGTTGTTTATGGTTGTTGCACAGAATGTCCAAGAATACCTGGAAAGGGTTGGGAACCTTAAGGCTGCTGCTAAGGTTGCATTGCGTCGTGTTGAACTAGTCTACTACAAACCTCAAGAAGTATATGATGCAATGAGAAAAATGGCTGAGCAGACTAAGGACAGTGTGGACGATGGAGATGCAGAGGCTGGTGAAGAGCATCAAGCAGCTGATGACACTAGGGGACCACCTCCATTTGTTGTGATTCCGCAGGTTGTTCCTAGGAAGTCTACATTCCCAGAGAGTAGCAGAGCTTTGATGGATGGATTGATGTCTCTAATTTACAAGTATGGAGATGAAAGGACCAAAGCACGGGCAATGCTGTGTGACATATATCACCATGCAATCTCTGATGAATTTGCAGTGGCTTGTGACTTGCTCTTAATGAGTCATTTACAAGATGGAGTTCAGCTTATGGACATATCGTCACAGATTTTGTTCAATAGAGTCATGGCCCAACTGGGGTTGTGTGCTTTTAGGGCTGGTTTGATAACTGAAGCTCTTGGTTGCTTGTCTGAGTTATATTCAACTGGGAGAGTGAAAGAGTTGCTCGCGCAAGGTGTTCAGCAGAGCCGATACCACGAAAAAACTCCTGAACAGGTGAACCTCCCAACCCCCACAACACACACTCCCTCTGTTTCTCATGTGAATACCTGCGCACATGGCACCTAGTCTGCACACAAAACATTTGTGTTTGGAAAGATGTCACTGTGTGTTATTTCTGTATAGAATGACCTGTCTGTTGGCCATATTTGTACATTCGTACTTTATTTTCTTGCATGTATCAATTATCTTATTTTCTTTTTCCTTAATCATTTCAGATATTCATATACTTAAATTGTGATTTTACACAAAATAGTTCGTGTTTTGCGTCACTTATAATGCCATCTTCTCCATCTTGAGCTTTTTTTGTATTTTATTTATCTAGATATAGGATCTTCAAGAGTATCCATGGTGAATTTGGGTTCCCTTAGAACTGATATATGGTCTTCAACTCTTCGTTTAGTGGGTTGTTTGGATCTCATATTTATTAAAACCAGATTTAACTAAACATGTTTAAGAGCCTAACAACCTAAAACCTTGTTTGGTAGGAGAAACTAACATAACAAAAATTCGATTTTGCTACAACTCAAAATACAAGTTTTCTGGAAAACTACTTGCACCTGTTTTTTCACAAAACCGGGATGCCTTACACACCTGTTTTCTGCCTCATATCAAAGTTATGCTTCAGCACCTTGCCAGATATCTGCACTACATGGTAAAAGGGACCCAGAACTTCGATCATAACTCGCAGCCGGTTCCATGCTCCCAGCTAATGTGTGTTAACGGAGCAAGTATGCAGGGCCAGGCTGCCCACACGGGCCGTCGGCAGCGTTGTGTCCACGACTACTTGTCACCTGCAGGGATGTGCTCGACACTGTTGCAAGTCAATGGAGCCGATGGACATGCTCAGCTGACCATGCATCAAAATACATATTTTTTTTCTAAGTTTTTTTGTTTCAGTATCAAACCATCATGCACAACCATCTCTAGTAAAGTTTCTCCTTTGCTTAATTATGTTCTTGCTTCAGAATTTTAGTACTGACTTGACAGAGCATGTAGACAAATGGATATATATCAAGTTTTGGCCGTGCCTTCTGGTTTGCGATGATAAAATGTACTCTTTCATGACCTCAACCAAACAGGACGTTAATAAAACTCGTTTTACTTTTATGTGAGCCAAACAACATAATCTATAAATCAATCCTAACAGACTAACAACTTAAAACTAGTTTTCCTAAAATTCGGAAAAAAGCATGTTTTTCAAAAGCTAATTCCCAATTCATGGGATCCAAACAACCACTAGCTGTAGGATTTGATGATTTGATATAGCTGTGCACAATAGAAATACTGTTTTTTTTGTATTAGTGATCATAAATGCTAACATTGTTGTTACTCTAATTCCTGCAGGAAAGACTTGAGAGGAGAAGGCAGATGCCTTACCATATGCATATAAACCTTGAACTTTTGGAAGCCACACACTTGATTTGTGCAATGCTGATTGAGGTCCCCAATATGGCTTCCAGTACTTATGACAAGCGGAAACCTATGAGCAAAACATTCCGCAGGCTCCTTGAAGTGAGCGAGAGGCAGACTTTTGTTGGACCTCCAGAAAATGTTAGGGACCATGTGATGGCTGCCACAAGAGCCCTCAATAAAGGTGACTACCAGAAGGTTTTCAATGTCGTCAGTTCACTGGAGACCTGGAAGCTTTTGAGGAACAAGGAGCATGTTCTTGAGATGCTGAAGCTTAAGATCAAGGAAGAGGCTCTCCGAACCTATCTCTTTTCTTACTCGTCTTGCTACGAGTCCCTGAGCCTTGACCAGCTCACCGCGATGTTTGACCTTACCGAGCCACATGCTCACAGCATTGTTAGCAAGATGATGATGCATGAGGAGCTTCATGCAAGCTGGGACCAACCAACCAAGTGCATCGTTTCCCACAACGTGGATCAAACCAGGATGCAGGGACTACTCTCCCAGATGGCGGATAAGCTCTCTGTCCTTGTGGAGAGCAATGAGAGGGCATATGAGGCTAGAACTGGTGGTACTCTTGAGGGGGCGCCACCCCGGCGCAGGGGTGATGCTCAGGACTCATCCAATTTGGGGAGGTGGCAGGAGAACTTCCTATCATCACAAGGACGGCACGGCGGTGGCAGGTTTAGATATTCTGGCAGAGTTGGGGGCTCTGGACAGGGTGGTGTGTACCAGAAGGACAGGGGTGGTCGGGGTTCCCGTGGGGGCTATGGTGGTGGTTCACGGTTCCACGTTTGATGGTTCGTCGGCGAGAGGTGATGGCAGTGCGTGCATGGTGAGCCTGAACAGAGCTGGTAGAGTTTAGAAGAATAATGCACTAGAGATGATTTTTAGCTCAAGGTTCCGCCAGTTTTGAAGCACCCGTTTCCACCATCTAGAATTTCCCAACAGTTCTAAACTCGAATCATGGTCTGCTACATTTTGTTGTAGCTTTTAATTTAATTCAGTCAGATACTTGGACCTGTTATCTGGTTTGTGCTTCTATGCTTTTTCTCTTAATACAGGTTGCACAAATCTTAAAGCAAACGAAGGAGTAAGTAATCCTCATCTACCACTCATTCATGCTTTAATATTTGTGCAACTTTAAGGCCCCGTTTGGCAACTTGGAACCGAGCTGTTTCTACTAGAATCTGGGAGAAACCCAGCCAAACGGGATAAAACTCGGAACGATTCTCCTCGGAACGTTTCTTCTTTTTCCACACCGTGGTTGAATCACCCTCAACCCCGTTTCACTAGTTTCTACTAGAATCTGGAACCGTACCAAACGGTTTGCAGAAAGTGATTATGATTCTACCTGAAACGTTTCTATCAAGAATCTGGAACCATTTCTGTTTCTACTAGAATCTGGAACCGTACCAAACGGGGCCTAAAAAGGAAGAGTATAGAAGCACCTCTCGTGAGTGAGGGCTATGTATTCACTCGTGTATTTGATATCAGGTTGCGATTATTTTGAACTGTGACAGTTTTGTGCTAAATTTGCGTTGCTTGTTCCGGAGAATGTGTGATTCAGTGATCTATTGGAGAGCAGTCGAGAAATGAATTGATAGGAGCCAGTAATATTTTCAAGCTGCTTGTGTTGTGACAGTGAAGACAGCCACTGTGTTGGACCCAGATTACTAAATTCGAAACTCTTCGTGGTATACTGCACTATCACCGTAGGAATCACATTTTTTTTAAAAAAAAAACATAATGATGAAAGCTTATTTTTTTTCACTATTAACCTTATTTATTATAGTGAATAAAAATATTTTCTTCATTGTTTTATCAATTATTAGTAGCATGATATTAAATTGCCATAAGATATTGTAGTAGCGACGAGCTATCGTACTATTACTACTTCATATGCAAATAGTGACCACATTATTTGTTGTCACAAGACGTCTTAGTAGTGATGAGTTGATACCGACTAACTATAACATTTTCTATTACTTCATTAACAAATAGTGACAAAATGTTATGTCGTCATTGGATGTCGTAATAGTGACAGATTTATAATACTCCCTTCAATCACAAATAGTTGCCATTTTGGATACCGACACAGTCTTCAAAATACAATTTTGATCACTAATTTTTATTATAATATATTTTTATAAAACTCAATAAAATTATAATACTATGAAAGTACTTCTCGAGACAAGTCCACAAAAATAAATTTTATGTATCCAATTTAAATATTTTAAAAAATATAGATAATCAAAATTTTGAAAATTTGATTATTATTATGTCCAAAACAATAACTATTTATGATCGAAGAGAGTAATGAACTATCATATTGTCACGGATCCATTTATAACTAATGGCAAATTACTATGCCATCACAACAAGACTTAGTAGTAACGACTTTACAGCAAAAGATAAGCTTGTCTGGCAACTAATAGAGTCTTGTGGGCAGCTACTAGGCGTTCCATGCCAAAACTTGCGAGACACGGCGGCCGTTCGGTGGCAGTACGACGTCCTTCTCCTCTTATAATGGCATACAATTAACTAGGTAGAATATGCAGGATACGTCGCACTGTGTAAAATTTGTTTTTTATTTCTAAAAAAATGCTGCAGGAGAAACTTAATATATTTTTTTGGAGCGATCTCAAAAAAATTGGATGGATAAGAATCATCTATAAATTTGCGTAACCATTGTTTTATTTTTTTTTTGGAAAAAATAACATAAACGTAATCTTCCAGGCATAATAGACGTATTTTCTCGGAAAAAACAAAGAAAGATCTTTTGCCGAGTTCAATACTCTATACGTTCACCGATGAATAATACATGTTTCGAAAAATACTATAGATCGAGTTGCAAAAATAACTATAGAGATACAGCTCTAATATTCCGAAAAATATTAGAAATCGAGTTACAAAAAAATAGAGAGATAGAGTTGCACACATCTTTCTTTTGACGAATTTGGTTAACACTCTATTATTACTCGGTCAACATCCTTTTGCCAAGTTTAACACTCTATGTGTTAATCGGGTAATAATACATGTTCCAAAAAAAATATTAGAGATGCCAACCTTGTTTTGTTGAGTTTAACACTATGCGTTCACCGAGTAATAATACAATCTTCTTTTGCCGAGTTTAACACTCTATACGTTCACCGGTGAATAATACATATTTCGAAAAATATTATAGATCGAGTTGAAAAAATAACTATAGAGACAACTCTAATATTTCAAAAAAAATTAGAAATTGAGTTACAAAAAAATAGAGATAGAGTTTTACACATCTTTCTTTTGATGAATTTGGTTAACATTTTATTATTACCCGGTCAACCTCCTTTTGTCGAGTTTAATACTCTATGTGTTAACCGGGTAATAATACATGTTCTCAAAAATATTAGAGATGCCGACCTTCTTTTGTCAAGTTTAACACGCTATGCGTCCACCGAGTAATAATACATGTTTCAAAAAATATTAGAGCTCGAGTTGGGGAAAAAAGTCTAGAGATTAGAGATCGAGTTGAAAAAAAAGTCTAGAGATAGAACTGTACACATATGTCTGTTGACGAAAATATTTTTTCAAGGAAAAACAGAGAAAGGACTGTAAGGGATGGGGACCTATTTGTTATTTTTTTGGACATGAGCGCTACCCTGAAAAATTAGAAAATGACTTGTTCGAGATTTGTATTTAACGAGAGTTTTTTTTACGTAAAGCAACGAGTGAGGGACCTAAACGCTATTTGGAAAAGTTTTTTTACCCTCACAAAAAATCACTAAGGACCTCTTTGTAATTTAAGGGACCTATCCATAATTTAGAGAAAACAGAGGGACTTTTTTGCAAAATTGAGGGGCAAGATGTGGAGTGCCGGTTGAGCTGCAAATCTTTCCCACATAATGGTGTTATTATTTACTTCCCCATTCTTAGGGTCTGTTGCTGAGCGGGAAGGAGACCGAGCCAGGAAGGAGGCAAGCCAGGGCGAAGCGACCGGGAGGAGAGTGTGGAGGAGGCGCGACGGCCGGGAGGAGGCGGAGCGGCTGGGAGGATGAGGCCACGGGGAGGAGGAGGCGGCGTGTCGGAGAGGATGAGGAGGCTACGGGGAGGATGAGGAGGCGCGCTGAGCAGGATGAGGAGGTGAAGGCTGGGAAGAAGCCGAGTGGAGGGAAGGAGGCGGAGCGCGGGGAGGTGACGACGTACCGAAGAGGAGGAGGCGGCATGCCGGGGAGGACAAGGCCACGGCAGGGAGGAGTGCTCGAAGCCAGGACAAAGCACCTGTCCCCCCGCTTTGGCTTTGTGCTGGCTTTTCGGGGGATTGTGTTGTGAAGCAGCTTGGAGGCCAGCCTGTTTGGGGGGCTTCTGGCTCAAAGCCCAAGTGTAAGTTCAAGCTCCATTGGTTTTAAATTAATATTTAATCATTGCTTAATGACAAATTCAATCATTATGAGACTAACGCATGTTTAGTGAGCGTTGTTCTTATTAGTCTCAAATTTGGATGGAAAATGAAAAACCCAAGGTATGCACTAGTATTCATTTTATTATTTTATTTCATACTTAGGATTCAAGTTAAAAGATGAACTCTTCCATTACTAATTCCTCAAATATGTGCATTATGTTTTCAATTCCATATATACATGGATGCATACATCTAGGGGGAGTTCATGATTTACCTTTGTAACACCTCGGCACCAACTGTACCCTGAGTGTCACCAAAACTGATATTAAAAACTAAACAAAGAGGATCAACAGGACAAAGCTGTCCTCAATATGCTACAACATAAATTACTCTAATAGTACTCCAAAATCCACTAAAAATTTCTGTAGCACCTTCCCTAAAAAGTGGACATCCACTCAGCAGACAAACGAGATAACAATAATAATATCGACCACAAGACTACACAAGCAAGGATGCTAATATTAACAATTATCAACTAATAAACTTAACTACACGACGAGGTTTGCAATAAACAAAACTACAACACAATATCACAATGATTCCCCACTAGTTATCATCGTGAAACATTAATCCAACTAATCCTTTATCATGCCATGGAAATGAGTGGAGGTGAAGCTAAGTCCCGACCTGGCAAAACGTCCTCGGAGTACCTAAAAACATTAAACAAAACAAGCGTGAGTCCGAGACTCAACAAAGTGCATCCAACAATCAAATCATAAACAATAATGCATTTAAGTATATTAAACAATTGTATCAACACCATTTACCTCATTTACCTCATTGCTTATACTACACACATACCTCATTAAACCTCTTAGGAGGAGTTCACGACTCGATCCCAACCACACATCACCATTAGCACAATAAACATAATTAGCGATGCAATGCAACATGCATGCTCATGAATGCACCTTTTCTTTGCACATACCGGTATTGCCGAGTGCACACCCGTCGGTGTGCACCCTCTCATTCTCTTCCATCCCGTGGAGGGGCCTACTCTTATTGTCTCGCTCCCATCCACCTCTGTGGATGGGACTACGAGGTAGGACTTACGTGCTCACTACGTGTGAGCACAGAGGCCCACATCAGCATGGGTCGCCTCTTCCATTATGAATGCACAAATGCAGTTGACATAAATAAATTGCAAACTACCTTCATTTCTAACATTCACAGTCATATCCAAATACATAAATATCAGCCACTTCTCACATTCATAAGTTACCATTCATGCGAATCTAATCAAATTCAAGAGTAAGAACATGGTAACATAACATATAAATTCTATTATGCGGGTAAGTCATAACAATGATCAACCATAGTGCTACCAAGCAACACGCATCACAATACGCTTGCACTTTGACATACTCTTGTAGGCATAAACATAGCATTTACCTCTTCATAAACATAATCATGAGCACAAACACCATAGTACGAGGCATTTCAATTAGTTAGGATAGCTAGAAAGCATTCATAAAGTAAATCATGAATCACCCATGCATCAATCTATATGATACACTTGCCTTTACCCACTCGAAATGGAGTGGCAAGAAATTGTGACCACCCCCGAGATCACACTTCCTGCAATAACATATATGCATTCATCTCAAAACAATGCAAATCACGGTTCAAGCGACAAATAGCAATACGCTTTCGCTCCTATGCTAAACCCCACTTTAAACTTCCTCAAGTAGACCAATTAATCCTTTCACAACTAATCCGTCTTGATTGCAATTCTTGCCCTAACCCAAACTACTACCACACAGGACAACAACCACTAAAACAAGCATAACTTCCCGACTTCAGCTGATCGGAACTTCAGACCCCACAGTTGGAACTTTCCAATCCTTCTAGAGAGGGACTAACTACCTGACTTCAATTGATCGAAACTTTCGATCCTTCCAGAGAGGGACTAACTTCCCGACTTCAACTGATCAGAACTTCCAACCCCACAATCGGAACTTGTGATCCTTCTAGAGAGGGACTAACTTCCCGACTTCAACTGATCGAAACTTCCGATCCTACCTTGACAGCATTCACTAAAATGACCATAACTTTTGATTGGTTGAATGAAATTTAGTGTTCTTGTACTCAAATTAAAGGGTAAATGACGATCTACAACTTTCTCAACATTTGTCCCCCCAAAAAATGCCTCTAAGGCCCTCGAAATCAAGCCCTAACAGAGGGGATGAAATATGCCCAAAAACTAAACAGTCCCAAACAACTCAAATCAACTCCAATCCTCAACCAATCCCACCTCAAACTCAAGAACCCTAGCAAAGGAACCCTACCACCCCACAAATAGGACCAAACCTCAAAGTTTACCTTAGATCCAACCTTCACAACAGCAAGGAACGGAAGAACTTGGTTGGGAGGAGGAGCAGCTCGTGGAGGAAGAAGGAGCCGACCATGGGAGCTGCACCCAGGGGAGAGGGAGGTCCTGGAGGGAGGTTCCAAGATGCCGATGATCATCTTTTGGCTTATCAAACACAACGTCCTATGAACCAAGACACAACTGTGCAAATGACTCCTTAGCCGATGGGCTGCATGCTTTAAACTTGGCTAGCAAAGTTAACACCATATTGATGTCCATTGGTGGTGGTGAATCACTACGAACAATGGGAGAATCTAGATTGTTAGCTAAATCGAATTCTTCCTAGACGATTTCCTTCTTCCTCCACTCCTGTTTCACTTTCTTGATTGGACAAATTTCATTAAAATATTCGTTCCTTTTCCTTTCTAGATCGGTTTCTCTCAACTCTTGGGTTCTTAAGCATTGAAGTTGACGTCATTGTGACTTGCTTAGACCTTGAGGACACCACAGCGGCATAGGTTCACTCGGCTTTCGTATTTTGCCGATTAAATCCAACTTGCTCGCGTCCTCTCATCCTTGGTCGGACTGTTCTTGTTTTCTGATTGGTTCAAAAATCCTTTCATGAACTGGTCTCTTCTGGTTTTCCCTCTATTGGATTGGAACTGGCTCTAATATTCTAGCTCTAGCCGACAGTCTGTGTCCTTGGTCTTGCCCAGGGTAATGTTGCATCGGGCAAGCATAGGGTGATGGCAATGCTAATCCCCATTCCCAGCAAAATTACCAAAGGGGCACCGTTCATGCGCACTCTCAGTGGCATTTGGTCGATACATACCTGTCGGCCAACGAGGAGGGCCTTGTCGTATCCTTTGAGTCTTACTCTCATACTTAGCCAACAATTGAGAAAACGTTGGCTTGAGTTTTTCTATCGGCTTTCGTGTAGGCACCGACTTCTCAGCCTTGTACAACTTGGCGACCTTGCCTTTTTGGCTTGATCATCCTGTAATGTCTGCCCTCATGGTCGGTCTCAATCTGAACCAAACCGATCGTAATCTTGATTGTTTATTCACCGTTTGCCGTCTCTACATCGGCCGGTCGAACCTTTTTAACCGATGTTGACAATTAGTGAATCTCACCTCATGCCAACTCTTTCCCTTTAGATGAGCAGCTGACCATATTAACGGGGAAGGGGTTGGCATCCAACTGCATTGCCGGTTCTTCAGCAAACTTTAGTCGGACGTCTTCAATAGCCGATTGAATCTGTTAATGAAAGATATTGCAATCATTAGTATTATATGAAAAAAATGATGCCATTTGCAATACTTGCGCTTCTTGATTTCATCACCCGATGGTATAATGTGACCCTTGGGCAATCGTATAACTTTTTCTTGCAGTAATAAATCAAAAATACGATCACACTTAGTCACATCAAAAGAGTATTTAACTTCCAACTTAGCTTTGGTCGGCTTGTGCCATGAACAGACTAGGGATTTCTTATTTTCCTTAATCCATTCAGCTATGTTTACTTCAACCTCCCCTTCATCAGATGAATCCTTAGTCTCGTACTCGACGATATTTACCTTGGGCTTCTCTTTATCATTATTATTCTTAAATCTATATTTAAAACTTTTGTTTTCAAAGAATCGGCTTTCTAAAGCCGATACCCTATGCAATAGGTGGCTTAAATCAGTAAATTCTTGGCCACCAAAATTTTCTTACAAGGGAGGAATCAAACCTCGAAAAGCTAAATCGGCTAATTGATTGTTAGGCAATGTGACATCGATTTCTAAATTCCCTCAACCTCTTAATTTCGAGCTTCCACATAAAAAGTACTCTTGGATTTAGCTTTCCAAATCAGCCCAAGTATTGACAGAATTTGGGGGCAGCGTTGTGAATCAGGTAAAGGCTGCTCCAGACAACGACAAGGGGAACGACTTTACTTTCAATCCATCGGATTGTGCGGCCTCCCCACATTGTGCTACAAAGCATTCGATATGCTTTAGCGTTGTTATGGAGTCATCTCCTAAAAACTTAGCAAAATCGATAACCCTATACCATTAGGATATGGGATCCGATCGATATAGTCTAGATACGGCTTTCTATAGCCGATGGTTCACCCCTATGGCTGAATGCCAAATTGATCCCTTAGAATGGCACCAATAGCTTCGGCCCAATTTGTTTCTTTGGCCGATGCTGCTTGTGCTCGAGGCACTTACCGAGCAGGGGCGAATTCGTTATGTTGCCCTACAAGTGTGAACTCGGGTTGGGGTTGCAGCTTGGGTTGTATCAGAACGTGTGGTTGTTCACAGCTGATATTTTGTTATCTCAATATCAGCTCAGGGAGTGGAATGAATGGCTCCAAATATGTGACAGCTCTATAGGGGGCCAGATCCCTTGAAGGAATCGGCTCAACGTACTAAGGGCGTACATGGGTTTCGATCGGCTGGACGGCTGATCCAGGACATATGTAAAATGGATCGAGCAGGAGTAAACTAGGCTGATTGCTTAATTTGGAGTAATCAGTATAAGCTTAGTAATGTATAACCCTGCTCACACCGGGATCCCATGGCAAGATCACGGTCGGCTGCATCAGTGCCATAGTAGGAATATTAGCCGATGGTTTTGGGTCAACCGCTGGCTTAGCGCTTTGAGCGCTCTGTCCTATAGAGTAGACTAGATATGTCAACAACGCTTGCACAGGGTCAAGCAGTGCACCAGCTGACATGAGCTCTTGCGCAACTTCCTTGACGCTGTTAGCTATCATCGGCCTCAGGGTGGTTACCAAAGCTGATGACTAATTGACAAGAGCATAATGTATAGATTGATTAATCATATCCGATAACTCCACCTAAACGGGCATATACGAGCTTACTTGTGCTCTTTCGGTAGCGTCTAGAGTGTCCTTGCTACCAAAGTTGACCATCAGCAACGTGGTCTTTTGTGTTATGCCATGTTGGGTTTTTTGGTTGCAGTTGAGCATCATCTGCTCAAATGCAGCCTTCTAATCTTTGATCTCCTTCCACTGTTCTGCCATTAAGTTGTCCAATGTAGGGATGATTATTGCTTCAATGTTGATGTCGAACGGAGGGATTAATTTCCCAGATGAAGATATTGTTGTCCAACCGGGTCCCACCGGGCGTGCCAAAAGTGTGTTGGCGCCAAAAACTTCATAAAGGGTTAATCGCGGTCAACGTATGCAAACACTAGGTTTAGCTTTAGGTGCGAGCGTGCCAACCAATTTGATCCTGCAATTAGTAAGAGGATAATATGTAACTCAATCAGCTGTTAGGCTGATTTAATCTTTAGTCTAATCAGCTGATCAAGCCGATTTCAACAAAAAACAACCGATAGATCTAATCAACCTAATTGAGTTGATTAGATGGGATAAAGGCCATTTTTCTTGAAGAAGGCGATACGCAACAAAATCGGAGAAAAACAAACTTGAGTTGGTGTAAGTCAACGGAATCAATAATCAGTGATGCACAGCTTTATTGATTGAGCAAATTACGGAGGAAGGATTACAATGCTAAAAACTACTCCTAATCGACGGATAGTAAAGTAAAAGTAAAACAAGTTTGGTTGATTAATTAGCTGTCCCCCTCCGATGTTGCCCATTGCCTCCTTTTATAGTGTCATGCCTGATAGTATCTCACCCGATCTCCTCAAACTATCTGTAATGTCTTGAGCTCTCTTTGTGATATTTCCTTTTAAGATCAATATCGGTTACAATCCAATAAACACATATTGGCTTATGGCCCTAAAATCTGATATATTCCTTAACAAAGAAATCATACCAAACCGATTCTTACTAAATTGACTACACGCTAAATTTTGGTGATAACAATCACTTAGGATAAACTCCAATGCAATCAAATTGAATATGTGCATATTGATTCAAGTCAATTATATGTATGCACAAATTCTTGTGAAGTTTATTCTATAGTTGATGGTGCATAGTATTGATCATTTCCATTCCACTCAAATATATTGGATCATTGCTTGAAACCATAAAAATGAGTATATGAAAACATGTGTAGTTAATATATACACATATCAATTTATATAAAATTTAAATTGAGTTCGTTTGTCCTATTAATCATTGAAGAACACTTAATCATGTGTTGATGGTGTTCCTTGATTAATTAAGGATAAATGATTAGTTCTTAAGTATAATGAAGTATTAGTTGAATCGTTGTACTTAAGATACAACTATATTCATTCAAATTGATTAAGGTTGTGCTCAATCAATCTTAGAGGTATCCATTATATGTTGATGGAGTGTATAGATGATTGAGACAATCATGTTTGTTAGACTAACACTTTTCATGAGTTGTGAAAGTAGGTCAAATCCAAGTGGTTGAGATGAGGAAATGGGACATGGGCACCATCATGTGTTGATGTGCGACAAGAGGAGATCCTGAAGAGAATGTCCATCAAGAATGGATGAACAAGAAGGGCGCTGATCTCGAGGAGAAGCAAAAAGATCAAAGATCTCAAAAACCCCCAAAAGGGATCGTGTGCGGTAAAGGTAAACTAGATAGAGTGTATAGTTTATGTAGACCATTATACTATTAAGAGGGGTCAAGTTGTTTTTCTTGAGCTTCATCATGTGTTGATAAGCTCAATCTGTTTCACTCAACCTGCATGGAGCTAACCGTTTGGCATGTGTTGCGAATGGTTGAAGCTCATGCATTGTTTTTTTTTTGCATAATACTTTGATTTGCATGTGTTGCAAATGGGAGAACTTATGCTTTGGTTTTGTATGAAGTTCATTTTTGTATGTGTTGCAATTATGATAGTTCATGCTTGGTTCTTGCATGAGCTAAGTATTTGCATGTGTTGCAAATATATTAGCTCATAGTTGCTTTCATTCAAATCTTATTTGAAGTGGTATTGCTTGGAGCTAAATTTTGCATGTGTTGCAAAAGGAGATAACTTAAGCAATTTGGTTATGTTGGGTGCATGAATCTAGAGATTTGCATATGTTGCAAATAGAGAGCTCATGCACATTGAATTTAATTTGTTTCTTGCTTGGAGCTAGATATTTGCATACGTTCTAAATAGAAAGCTCAAGCATTTGAGTTTGATTTGGTGTTGCATGAGGCTATGGATTTGCATGTGTTGCAAAAGGGAGATAGCTTATACATTGGGATTTAATTGTTATTTGCAAATAGGTTTTGCAAATGAGAAAGAGGTTATGGGTTACAATCCTAGAGAGCATGTGAAGAGGGCATTTGTAATGTGTTTGCAAAGTGCCATGATCTTGTGGTGATCACCTCATGGCTAAAGAGGATTGAACTCATAGGTTCTTGGTTTGTTTGAAAAATGTGTCTTGCAAATAAAGTTGAAGAGTTTAATTGCGGTTGTTTGGAACATATGAGTAGAGATAGCAAATGTGATTTGTAAAATGACTTGATCATGTGTTGATCATCATATGGCTCAAAGAATCATTCTTTGAAATCTGTTTTATTTGGAAATCCGGTAGAACCACAAGTGTAAAACCGGTACTACCGCTGGGCCGGTAGTACCGATGTTTGGTAGCCAGTACTACCAGAGGTAGGTAGTACCGCGCGTGAGGCCAGTTGATATTTTCCAAAAGAGCGCGTTTTCTTGGTTTTTGAAGACCGGAGCTACCATAGTCTATAAGCGATACTACCGGGACCAAGCTACCAGTAGCTTTTTACTAAAGAGGGTGCTCTAGTTGTGCAATGAGGCCGGCAGTACCGCCCATGGGGGCCGGTACTACCAAGGAGCGGTACCACCAGGACTTGGCCGTTAATAGTACCGAAGCCACTATGCAACTGCTAGTTTTTGAGCCGTTTTTGACAATTGCACAGGAGGCCGGTACTACTAGGATTTTGTCGGTGGTAGTACCGGATTTACCGCATTTTCCCCCCAATTGACCCCAATGGCTAGATTTTGTGGGGGGGGGGCTATGAAAGGATGCCATGGGCTGGCATTTAGGGCTGCTACTCCAAGTCCCGGACGTCATGAAGACGGCTCAACGATGGTGAAAATGAGCAAGACTGCGCTGGCACTCCATGAACTGCGGTGAGAAATCGTGGAACAATGATGGCGGCTTGGGCTACGTAGCTTGAGGGAAAACACGCGACTCGAGATGGGGTACACGGCACACAAAGCGGCGCAATAAATACCCGCCTAGGCATCCGAATCGGGCGCAACAACCGCGCGTATTTCGCGACAACAGTGGAGTCCCAATGAGACATGACAAGACAATGTGGCACAAGCATGACCATCCACGCGGCTGGGATCCGGCAGCTCACAACGCGAGATAACGTGGAATGATCACAACCACACGATCAAAGATCAACTTTTCGCGATCTAGAGTTAGGGTTTTGGATTGGATTAGGTTGCCATAGTGGCAGGTTTGGGCCGGATGGGCTAGACCTTAATGGTTTTTAGCATGGTACTGTTAAGAATTTTCCAGCCTTTTCTAATTTAAAATAATCTGGGAAAATAAATTAAGTTGAAATAAACAGTAAAATATATCAGAAAAATTTTAAAAAAATTCTAGAAATTATTTTGTAAGATTTTGAACTCAAATGAAATATTTTCAACAAAAATTTATTTGAAAATTTTAAATATTTGAATAATTTCAATAAAAGGCTTGATTCAAATAATTTCACCGCCTTGCTGGAGCTCCGAAACAATGTACTCGAACTCTGCATAAAACTCGACATTGGAGAAGGTGGACTCGAGGTCCTGCAGCCCCTTCACCTTCTTGAACTCCCAAATCTGACATGCTCGACCCACATCACCGCCTGCCTCCTCGCCTTGGTCATCGGAAACCGCCTCCTTCACCAAGGCTATCGGCAACTAGTGGCATCAAAGGGCACGTATGTCACAACTCCATGCCAAATATGATGCAATCCTAATGCAGGGAATTCTTATTTCGATTTGGTGCTGATAAGTTGACGGGATTTGGCCTAGGATGCTTGTACAATGCAAGATCAGTGGTTCACACATAGAAACCGTTCATGAAATTTGGCGACATCGTATGGTAATCGTACTCGAAAGTGTCGTGTGTGAAGCAACTATCCTGAAAGTGTCATGTGTGTGGCACAAACCTATATATGCAGACCTACGTAGCTAGCTGATTTGCTAGTGAGACAGTATAGCTGCAAATCGGAATTTCCTAAAAAACGTCAAAGATTGGCGCATGGTCGCGAGTTGATGAGGGGTGCCTGGTTCTGACAACTACATGACGAACTAGAGTTGCCCTTGGAAATTTTCAATTTTCACATACTTCATTGAACGAAACATGCGTGAGTCACTTCCCTTGACATGCTTCTCTTGCATTGGTTATTTGTCCATATTGGCGGATTTCAAGGTGTTTTTTATAACCGCCCTAGCTATCAACATACTCCCTCCGGTCTGGTAATATCTGTCGTTTTGGACATCGACACGGTCTTCAAAACACAACTTTGACCGTTAATTTTTATTATAATATATTTATAAAACCCAATAAAATTATAATATTATGAAAGTACTTCTCGAGACAAGTCTACACATATAATTTTTATGTATCCAATTTCAATATTTAAAAATATATTGTTAGTCAAAGTTTCGAAAGTTTGACCATCACTATGTCCAAAACGACAGGTATTACCAAACCGGAGTGTGAAATCATGTGCTGAAAAATTGGCTTTGAACTGAAAAATTAACTTAGATTTGAATTTGCAAAATGTGTTTGTTCATGTGTTTTGACAATTGACAAGAAACAGTAAGTTTTGCCTTGGCGCCGGACCAATCCTAAAGAAAACAGTAAGTTTCCCATCTACGACGGACAAACTTTCTTGGTCCTTTGTAAACATGCTTTTTGACAACCTCTTTCTCCTGTAATACGACGGACAAAGTTTTGGAGTACATCGTGAACGCAGCTTTGAGGATTGATTTCACATGTACATCGGACAAAGTTTTTGGAGTCCGTTGTGAGCGTGTTTTCAGATGTTTTCTTCTTGAACCGAGAGTTTCATATGCACGTGGACAGAGATTTCTTGTCCGGTCTGAATGGACTTTTTCTAGGGTTTTATTTCTTGTCCGTTGTGAGCGTGTTTTGCTCGATTTGGATGTTTTGCAAGAATTGAAATGGTTTGACCTTGAGATTATGAAATTTGTGATGATTTCATGATGTGTGTTTTGAAGTGGACTTTATGCAATGCTCATGTGAGTAGTTGCATGGATTGATGTGAGTCAAGTCGTGGACTTGTGCTCGGTTTGTTTGTGGTTTGTTCATGTGCGGTATTGCTCGAAGGCAGAATGTAGTCGATGACGGGACCGAACTAGGTTCATGGAAGAAGCGAGGTTGGGACTAGTTGTGAGGAAGGCCAGGTCTTGGTGGTCAAGGATGTCATAGGGACGTTCGGGCTAAGAGAATGGTACACATGAAGAATGGTTAGTCACGTGAGAATGGCAGGAGTCGTTCGCGTGCAAAGTGTTATCACGTGAGTATGGCGGGTGGCCATCTGGCGTGCAAAGTGTTAGTCACGTGAGTATGGTAGGGTTACCATACGCGTGCAAGAGTTGTACTCGGCCAGGTTGGGCCAAGTAGAGTTGAGTTGAATCTGGATTCCTTCTAGGAATAGGAATCGTATTCGAACTCCTGTGGGTTGGTGCTTTAAATAGGTGGGAGGTCTCTGGTGAAGGCACCAAGTAGAATGAGCGCATCAAGCTTTGAGCTTGGTTTTAGGGTTTGTACTCTTTTGATGAGAGTATTTTAGACAAGAAATAAAGATCAATTCTTCCAAGATTTTTATGTGCTCTGATAACCACGTCGCTACGGTGTTTTGTTTTGGTTCTTGTTGCATGCATGTTCTAATTCTAGATCGGTTTTTGATCATTGAGTTTCATCTTGATTTGATCCATCAAACCGTTCTAGGGTATTGATTTAGAGTTTCTCAAAGTCTAGTTGATTAATCTTTTGAAGATCTTGTTTAATCTTGAAGTTTTGATTAGATTGATTTTCGTCAAGTTCTGGATCAGCAAGCTTGCGAAGCTCATAACTTTTGATCCGTAAGTCCGATCGAGCTGATTCTTTTTGGGTTCAATTCGTATTGGAATCTAGTTTCTTGTGTCCAAATTTCAGATCGTTTCGACGGTTGGATCTCCGGGAATTCTCATTTTACCAAACCTCTGTCATTCTGTTTTTGTCGAAAACGAGGCAATTATTTAGTTCTGTTTTGGGGTGAACTTTTTAATAGGTCAAGAATTTGGTTTTAGCTTCCGCACAATCATTCACCCCTGCGATTGCTATATTCAGATATGCTTGATCCTACAAGTGGTATCGAGCAAGGTTTCTCTAATCTATCTTAGCAGGTGATTAGATTAATGGATCGTTATTCGACAAAACCTTGTGTGTTCGATGGTGTTGATTTTCAGTTTTGGAAGGCCAAGATGGAGGCGTTCATCCAAGCACAAGGTTTCACAATTTGGGAGAAGGTCTACAAGCCATACCAAGTCCTCAGCATAACGACACGTCATGATACTGTCGCACATGTTGAAGCAAATAGCAAGGCGCGCCTTGATCATCCAAGGCTTGGGGCCAGCGACTTTGATCGTGTGGTTCATCTTCGATCCAAGCATATGAGGTATGGAAATCTCTTTGTGATTACCATGAGGGTTCCTAACATCAAAGAGGTTCGCCAAGATATTTACAAAAAGGAATACATGCGTTTTGAGATGAAACCTAGTGAATCTGTAGATGACTTCTTTGCACGTTTCAATAAATTCTTAGCAATCTTCGTGCTGTTGGAGTTAGCTACACCGATGCTGAAAATGCTCGACAATTGCTTAGTGCTTTGGACATGTCGGTGTGGGATATGAAAGTAACATCTATACTGAATCTACTACCATGAGCACACTCACATTAGATGTTCTTTACTCTAAGTTGAAAACTCATGAGTTGGATGTTCTTGCCAGGAAGGGTAACATTAAATCAATTGCTTTGATCTCCAACCCTAACATGTTAAATGCAAATTCTTCTTCTAGCTTTGCCTTGTCTTCCATGTCTTCTTTAATGAGATGAGCAACTTGAAGAGTTTTCCGAAGAAGATCTGGCACTACTCTCTTCTCGCTTTAACAAAGCTTTGCGAGAATGTGAGAATGAGAAAGAGAGGTGGTCCTCAAGATGCTATGAGTGTGGTGACCTCAACCATATTTGCACAAATTGTCCTAAGCTTGCGGGAAAAACATCAAAGGAGGAGAAGGACAACGAGAAGGAATGAGAAGAAAAGGTTCTCAAATCAAATGATAGGAAGAAGAAGAGCTTCATCAACCAAGAAGGTGGTTCCATCGAGTTCTTTCCGCTCTTGAACAAGTCAATTTGGCGTGTGGACTGGAGAGCAGCGAAGATGATGCAACTCAAGCAAGCATGATTTGATGGGATTATGTCTCATGGCAAGCAGCAAGGATAGCTTCAGGAGACGACCACTGAGCCAGACTTCAATGAGGTAGATCCCTCTTATGATGAATTAGCTATTGCTGTTGCTCGTCTTGGAAAATTGCTTGACAAGCGTGATAAGAAAATTAAGAAACATGATTTCATTATTGAATCATTGAATGCTGAAATTGCTAGACTTAAGACTTTGATTCTAGTGATGATACTTGCAAATCATGTGACTTAATTCTACAATGAGCTCACCTTGCTTAGAAAAGAACATGCTCTTTTGTTACATCTAAATGAGAAAATGAGAAACATGTTGTACATGCTAAGCTGTTCTACTTGATGATTTGCATAGTTCAACTTCCTGTTCTAAATGCTCAACTCTTGAATTAAAAATGAAAGATGCAAATGCTAGGAGTTTCTCAATTGAGTGATAATCTGCTTTCACATGAAATTCTCTCATGCTCAACTTGTCGCAAGCAAAAGGAAAAATAGATGTTCCTAATAATTGTTTAATTCTTGCTAAGAAAGTTGATTACCCGCAAAACTCTTTGGAGCGATTCACTAATGGCAAGAAAAAGTTGAACATGATCTTGGATCAATCTAAGGTTAGCACAAACAAGAGAGTTTAGGTTTTGATCCTTATGCCACATACTGAAACTAAACCTCGCCTTTGTTGTTCAGGCTCCTTGCAAAATTGAGTTATCTAATGAGCCTAAGAAAATTGCTTTTCAATCTGTGGTTTTTATCCTCTACTATGATGAAAGCAAAATGTGCCTTCTTTATTAAAGCTAAACATCATGTCAAGTACACTTGCACTCATTGTGGTAGAGATGGACACTTAGTAGATTATTGCTTTAGACTAGCCAAACAACAAAAGAAGGAAAGAAATGAGGCTAGGTCAAATTTCAGCAAAACACATTTACTCTTATGCGCCTAGAGTGATGAAAACATACATTCTTAGAAACATGGGAAAAGGTAAATCTGATTTTGTGCATAAAAATTATCGTGTTGTGCCCTCTTTTGTTGTGCGTCGTGTGTCTCGATCTTGGATTCCCAAAAAATCTCATTCCTAACCTTGATCTGAGACCTCGACATGTTTTGTTGCTATGTAGGCTTCTCGCGAGGAAGGAGAACATATGGCTAGTAGATTCCGGATGCTCACGCCACATGTAGGTAAAAAAGAATTGGTTCTCCTCCTCACTCGTGCATCTCGTCTGAAAGTGTTACTTTTGGAGATGCTTCTTCCTCTTCTGTTGTGGCAAAAGGTGCAGTAAGGTAAGTGACAAGTTTATGTTCAAGGATGTGGCTCTTGTTGAAAACTTGAAATATAACTTGCTTCATCTCACAAATGCTTGATGAAGATCTTGAGATAAGCTTTAAGAAAAATGAATGCAAAGTGCTAGATGCTTCAGGTGATCTTGTGTTCAAGATTTCTCGTTTTGGAAGAGTTTTTAAAGCTGATTTTGATGCATCACCTTCTTCTAAACATAGGTGTCTAATTGCCAATGTTTCAAAAGATTTATTCTTTTGGCATCGTAGACTTGGTCATGTTGGTTTTGATCATCTTACTCGTGTAAGCGGTTTTAGATCTCATACGTGGCTTGCCTAAGCTTAAGGAGTGATAGCAATTTAGTATGTTCCTCTTGTAGACATGGTAAGATGATTGCGGAGTTCACATCCACCTCTTACCATGGTGATGACAAACGCTCCAGGGGCTTCTACATCTTGATACTGATTGGACCATCTCGAGTTCAATCCTTTGGAGGCAAATGGTATGTGCTTGTGATTGTTGATGATTTTCTAGATACTCTTGGGTATACTTTATGGCATCTAAGGATGAGGCTTTTAGTCATTTTAGAAGTCTTGTTCTTAGGCTTTCTATTGATCATCCAGGAGCTCTCAAAGCTATTAGAAGTGATAATGGGCCCAATTCAAAATGCTTCTTTTAATCACTTTTATCTTGAAAAAATTGATCATCAATTTTCATCACCTAGAGTGCCTCAACGAGAATGGTATAGTTGAAAGGAAAAACAGAACATTGGTTGAGATGGCTAGAACCATGTTAGATGAACATCACACTCCTAGGAACTTTTGAAATTTGAAGCGATTTCAATTTGCATGTTATGTTTCAACCAGTGTGTTTTTGAGATCAAAATTAGGTAAGACTCCATATGAGCTTGGTTTGGACATAGACCTTCTGTTTCTCACTTCGAGTTTTGGATGCAAATGTTTGTCTTGAAATCACAAATCTTGATAAATTTGAAGCTAGATCAGTGATGGCATTTTCTTGGATATCCCCGCTCATACTCGTAGCTATCGTGTGCTTGTTTTGGAGACTAACAAAATTGTGGAAACTTGTGAAGTTACTTTTGATGAGTCTAGTCAGTACTAGTCCAAGTGATGCAGAGTGGGCGCATACATTCGGGGGAGAAAATCTTTGAAGATAATGATGATGTTGAAGAGATGATGTCTTGACTCTTCCTAATGCACAACAAGTCAGTAGCACCCTTGGCACCTACTACTACATCACCTATAGCTAACCATCCTCAAGCTACAACATCATCTGTACATGCTTTGAAAATGAAGAAGGAGAAGGAGAAGTCTCAAAAGCCAATGCTCCCTTGCACATTCAAAAATGCATCCATCCCGAACAAATGATTGGAGACCTGAATGAGGAGAGTCACTCGATCCGGGTTTATTCATTCCCGACACTCATGCTCATTCTGCTTTAGTTGCTTCTTTTGAACCCAAAGATATATCTCATGCATTATCTGTGAATCTTGGATCAATGCCATGCATGAAGAATTAGAGAATTTTGAGCGAAATAAAGTTTGAAACTTGTCTCACCACCTCCAGTTTTAATGTTATTGGAACTAGATGGGTTTTCAAAATAAACAAAGTGAGGATGGTGTTGTTGTTAGAAACAAGGCTAGATTGGTTGCTCAAGGTTACACTCAAATTGAAGGCTTAGATTTTGATGAAACCTTTGCTCCTCATTGCTAAATTGAAGCCATTAGAATCCTTTTAGCTTTGCTGCATCCAAAGGTTTCAAATTATATCAAATGGATGTGAAAAGTGCTTTTCTTAATGGCTACATAAATGAGGAGGTTTATGTCAAGCAACTGACTGGTTTTGAAAATCCAAAGTTTCCAAATCATGTGTTCAAACTATCAAAAGCTTTGTATGGTTTGAAACAAGCCCCTAGAGCATGGTATGATAGGCTAAAACCTTTTTACTTGGAAGGGGATTTTCAATGGGAAAGGTTGACAAAACTCTCTTTTACTCAAGCAAGGCAATGATCAATTTGCGTTCAGATTTATGTTGATGATATTATCTTTAGTGGTTCCTCTCATGTTTTAGTGTAGTTTTGAAACAATGAGAAAGGAGTTTGAGATGAGTATGATGGGTGAGTTGACATACTTTTTGGGATTTCAAATCAATGCAAGCGAAGGATGTACTTTTATACATCAAAGCAAATACCACGAAAGACTTGCTACATCGCTTTGGAATGGAAAGCGACAAGCCGATCATGACACCTATGGAAAGCAATTGCACTTGATCAGGATGAAGATGGTGAGTAGGTTGATCAAAGGAATATAGAAGTATGATAGGTTCACTTTTGTACCTCCTTGCATCAAGGCCGGATATACAATTTCTTTGTGCTTGTGTGCTCGTTTTCAAGCTTCCCCCACGTGCTTCACATCGACAATTTGGCAAAAGGATTTTGAGGTATCTTCATGGAACTCAAGATTTTGGCATTTGGCTTCTGCTTCCTCATGCATTAGTTTGAGATCTTTTACGATGCTGATTTTGGAGGATGTAGAATTGATAGGAAAAGCATACGGTTCATGTCACTTCTTGGGAAATTCTCTCATTGCATGGTCATCTAGAAAGCAATCTTACATTTGCACAATCAAGCTCTTGAATCTGAATATATAGGTCAGCTGCTAGTTGTTGTTCTCAAATTCTTTGGATAGTAGCTACTCTTAAAGATTATGGGGTTAATTTGGATAGTGTTCCTCTTTTGTGTGATAACACTAGTGCAATTTGCATTGCTAAGAACCCCGTGCAACACTCTAGAACAAAACACATTGACAACAGATTTCACTTTCTTAGAGATCATGTTGAAAAAGGCAACATTGTGCTTCATCATGTGGATACCGAACATCAATTGGCGACATTTTTACAAAACCTTTGTCTTCTTCTCGTTTTTGCTTTCATTCGGGAAGGAGAACTTGGGATTGTTCATCCAATGGGTTTGTTTTGAGGAGTTTCCTTGCCAATTCTTTCACTTAATGAGCTCACTTTATCATATTTCTTTATATGTTATGTAATTGAGCTAATATATGATAATCTAATTGTCTCAATTCCTGGGTGATTGCCTATAGGCTAAATACTCTGTGATATCTCACGCTTCTAGGCTTGATATTGAATCCTCTTGACAAATTTGGGCTATGACGCAAGTGTGGTTTCAACTTTACTCTTTCATAAGACCTTTTAATCCCTTTTGCATGTTTATAATCAAGAAAAATGAAAAGAAAAGGGAATCAATAAAAGGGTTGTTAAAAGCAAAAGCCTCAAGTTATGAGCTTCAGGATGCTTTCCCTTAAAGATAAGATGTATGCTTCAAGCATGCCATTCCATCAAAAGACAAGATGTATGCTTCAAGCATGCCACTCCAAGGAAATAAAAGAAGTATGCTTCAAGCATGCCATGCGATTCTTGTTTAAAGATTAAATTGGTCCACTAGATTGGAGTTGAAACTACTTGCTCGCCTGATTTGTTATTTGCTTCAACTTTGAGCCTTTGTTTTTCTACTAAAGGTTTTGCTTAGTACTTGGCTATAGTTGGTGAATTGAGGTTGAGATGAATGTCATTCCCTAACTTGTTAAACTCACATCAAGATCATGTATTTTGCATAATATATGATATATAAGGTTATATGATCGAATGAACTCATCTTTTTCTATCTTGGCACTCCCTTGTTTCTCCTTGTGAAATCATTGTTTTAGAAAAATTTTGAACATGTTCTCTCTTTTGTACTCTTGATGAATCCATTGTCAAAGGGGAGAAAATTAGGGAATTGTTGAAAAGATTAATGAAAAGGGGGAGAAGAAAAAGGGGAGTTGTTTCTGGAATTTTGGGAGAAGTTTGGAGAATTTTGAAATTTTTGGGCACATTGCACATTCACACACATTTTCATTCTCGGGGAGATTTTGTTTTGCATTTTGGTCAAAGGGGATTTTGTGTTTTCTTACTTTGGTCTTTGATCCTTTGGATTTCAAAATCTTTTGTAAAGTGAATGCCAAATGTTCAATTCTAAAGTGGTGTTGCCAATGTTTTCATCAAGGGAGATTGTGAAATCATGTCTTTGAAAAATTGGCTTTAGCGAAAAAATTAACTTAGATTTGAATTTGCAAAATGTGTTTGTTCATGTGTTTTGACAATTGACAAGAAAGCGATAGAAGTTTTGCCTTGGCGCGGACCAATCCTAAAGAAAGCGATGAAGTTTCCCATCTCGACGGACAAACTTTCTTGGTCCTTTGTAAACATGCTTTTGACAACCTCTTTCTCCTATGTACGACGGACAAAGTTTTTGGAGTGCTGTGAACGGCTTTTGAGGATTGATTTCACATGTACATCGGACAAAGTTTTTGGAGTCCGTTGTGAACGTGTTTTTCACGGAATGTTTTCTTCTTGGAACCGAGAGTTTCACATGCACGGACGAGAGATTTCTTGTCCGTCTGAATGGACTTTTTCTAGGGTTTTTATTTCTTGTCCGTTGTGAGCGTGTTTGCTCGATTTGGATGTTTTGCAAGAATTGAAATGGTTTGACCTTGAGATTATGAAATTTGTGATGATTTCATGATGTGTGTTTTGAAGTGGACTTTATGCAATGCTCATGTGAGTAGTTGCATGGATTGATGTGAGTCAAGTCGTGGACTTGTGCTCGGATTTGTTTGTGGTTTGTTCATGTGCGGTATTGCTCGAAGGCAGAATGTGGTCGATGGCGGGACCGGAACTAGGTTCATGGAAGAACTGAGGTTCGGGACTAGGTTCGAGGGAGGCGAGGTCTTGGTGGTCAAGGATGTCATGCGGGACGTTCGGGCTAAGAGAATGGTGCACATGAAGAATGGTTAGTCACGTGAGAATGGCGGGAGGTCATTCTGCGTGCAAAGTGTTAGTCACGTGAGTATGGCGGGTGGCCATACGCTGCAAAGTGTTAGTCACGTGAGTATGGTAGGGTTACCATACGGCGTGCAAAGTTGTACTCGGCCAGGTTGGGCCAAGTAGAGTTGAGTTGGAATCTGGATTCCTTCTAGGGAATAGGAATCGTGTTCGAACTCCTTAATGGGTTGGTGCTTTAAATAGGTGGGAGGTCTCTGTTGAAAGGCACCAAGTAAATTTGAGCGCATCAAGCTTTGAGCTTGGTTTTAGGGTTTGTACTCTTTTGATGAGAGTATTTTAGACAAGAAATAAAGATCAATTCTTCCAAGATTTTTCGTACTCTGATAACCAAATACGCTGATGTTTTACTGTTTTGGTTCTTGTTTGCATGCATGTTCTAATTCTAGATCGGTTTTGATCATTGAGTTTCATCTTGATTTGATCCATCAAAAACCGTTCTAGGAGTATTGATTAGAGTTTCTCAAAGTCTAGTTGATTAATCTTTTGAAGATCTTGTTTAATCTTGAAGTTTTGATTAGATTGATTTTCGTCAAGTTCTGGATCAGCAAGCTTGCGAAGCTCATAACTTTTGATCCGTAAGTCCGATCGAGCTGATTCTTTTTGGGTTCAATTCGTATTGGAATCTAGTTTCTTGTGTCCAAATTTCAGATCGTTTCGACGGTTGGATCTCCGGGAATTCTCATTTTACCAAACCTCTGTCATTCTGTTTTTGTCGAAAACGAGGCAATTATTTGGTTCTGTTTTGGGGTGAACTTTTAATAGGTCAAGAATTTGGTTTTAGCTTCCGCACAATCATTCACCCCCCCCTCTGATTGCTATATTCGTATACTTCGATCCTACACGGAGGGAGTACGTACGAGAGATGCCACATAATTAAGCACTCTCTAGGCCCATTCGGTAGAGCTTCGGCTCCCAAATTTTCATCCGGAGGAGCTAGAGCTCTACCAAACACCTCGCGCCCCTCCTAGTGGAATCAGAATCGATGTGGAGCAATTCTCATTTTAACACTACACGAGAGAAACGACCTTCACCCCGCTCCTCCCGGATTCTTGCTCACTTGGTCCTCTCCCCAAATCCACCCCGCTACCTCGAGCGCCTTGACACGCCTCCCTGTCCCCACTGCCTCGTGTGCCTCGACCCGCCTCCATGTCCCCGTCGCCTCGACGCGCCTCCCCTCCCTGCCGCAACCAATCTACCTGCCTTGAGCCATTCGTCCTCACCGCTAGATCTACCACGCCTCGAGAGCCAACGAGCCATCCCTACCTTGAGGCTGCCATCCTCGCCACCTGGACCCGCCTCCCCGCCTCGAGCCCGCTGGCTGCGTCTCTCCATCACCGCAAAGCCAGCGACGAGCACCGCCAAGGTATGGCTCCCCTCCCTTAGATCCGACAACGCATAGCCCCGACCACTACTACAGGAATATACATCACAATCGGTTCTTTTCGTTATCGCAGTCGGTTTTGGTGGTGACACAAAGTTTTAAAATAGAGATGAGGAGGCTCTATCACGGTCGGTTCTCACACGATAGTAATAATCAGTCATCACAATCAGTTCTCACATAGAACCGATTGTGATGAGGGGGGTCATCACAATTAGTTTCCACCTAGAACCGGTTGTGGGTTGTGATGACCCCTATCATCACAACCGATTCCCACATAGAATCGATTGTGATGAGGGGGTTCATCACAATCAGTTCCCACCTAGAACCGATTGTGATAACCCCCTGAAACTGATTGTGGTGAGGGGTTCATCACAATCGGTTTCCAACTAGAACCAATTGTGATGACATGTTACAACTGTACACCATCCGAAAATAGTCCCAAACAAATCACAATACATATACATTCACAATCTGACAATATCATAAAACATTGACAATACTTATACATAGCACATAACATTCACATTCATAGTACACATATACATTCACAACACAACCATATCACATTCACAGTACACATATCACATTCACATGATATAATATTTTTTACAATATATGTGTGTTGTGGTTATGACCACCGGGGTGTGTTGTTTTTCCTGTGGGCTCTTTCTTCTCTTTTTATAGGAGGGGAACATGGAGAAGCTGTCCCCGAGTGCGTGTCCCCTTTGACCCTTCGGCCAGGTCCTGACAGGGTCTTGTCGTTTTTTCTTTTCTTTGCGAGGTATCGATTTATTTGTTCGTGTTGTCGGGTGTTTCTACGTGGACTGCGAGGGTGCTTTTCTTCGCGGCCTTTACTGCTATTGCTTCGCCCGCTCAGTGTATGGTCGGGCGAAGCGGTTGCTTTGTTTGTACCGCTACGCCGGATGAAACATGGGCGTGCTTCATTCACCCGATGACCAGGATATAATGGGCGGACTACTGCACGAGCCACTACAAGAGCCCGCATGGCTGCAGATTGATTTCATCTTTTCCTCAGCAATGTTATTCGAAGCCCAAGTATTATCCATTGTCTGTTCGGATGTACGAATGAGGGCCCTCTTTTTCGATTTATAGAAGACAAGTGGTTTCCTTTTGATAGAGGCTAAAGATAGTAGTGGGGGGTTTCATTGGGCTTACTCCACTAAGCTTTCTGGCATTTTTGGCTCCTCCTAGCTCCATCCTCTTTTTCTTCTTCGTTAACCTTTTCCATCCAATGGGTCCTCGACGCGCCCCTCGGGCGAAATTGGTTTTAAGCGAGAGGGACGCTGGAGCTTTGTCCCCCTCCTTGGGACGCTCTATCTTGACTTCCGACGAGCTAGATCTTATGGCCCGGAACTTCGGCATAGCTCGCATATCTATGCGTTCTCCCGGCGCGGATGAAG
The DNA here is from genome assembly GCA_036346355.1 of Rhipidocladum racemiflorum. Classification (NCBI taxonomy): domain Eukaryota; kingdom Viridiplantae; phylum Streptophyta; class Magnoliopsida; order Poales; family Poaceae; genus Rhipidocladum; species Rhipidocladum racemiflorum. Next base: position 19,920,992 of record CM070573.1, on the reverse strand, counting down.
TCCCCCGTCCACGAGCCACGGAGGCGGTCGTGTTTGCCGCCTTCTTAGAAGCCGGACTTTGATTCCCTGCTTCCCCTCTAGTGGGATCCATATTGCGGGCTTTTCAAGCGGAGCTTTTGCAACTCACTCCGAACGCTATCGTCCGGGTGGCGGTGTTAGATTGGGCGTTTCGAGCCGGCGGATTCAGATTGACTGGCCATTTGTTTTCTCTTATAGAGGATGCATTCTGGCAGCCTAAATTTCATCGGGTTGGAGAGGAGGACCACCGATCTTGCTTCGGCTCCTTAAACTTCCAGACGAAGAGATCTTTGGCCAAAGAGATCCCCGTGGCTGCCGCTAAAGGTAAATGGGAGTCTGGTTGGATGCACCGGTGGTACTACCAGGAGCTAGACGGCTCGGACTCCCCCCTTCGCACTTCTCTGGGGCCTATGAGGACTATCCGCTCGCCGAATTGGGACGCGACCGCAGAGGAGGCCCGACTGCTCAATTTCCTGAGGGCCCTTCGACACCAAAGCTCTATGCGCGACTTGGTGGAAGAGTATTGTTTATGTCGCATCGATCCTTTGGCGAGAACCACGCAATTACTTTGGGTGGTCCCCCGGGGGGGTTATTTCCGTGGTCCGGCCCGAGGGGGTGCAGGAGTTAGGGCGCGGAGCCGCGGAAAAATTGGCTCGTGGACTCCTTGGTCCGTGCAAGATGGCCGAATACGAGGCTGCTATGAGTGCCATTGGGGCCAGACGGTGCTCTCGCTTCGCTGAATGGGGGCTTCGAGCCGCTCCTCATCCCAGAGGATCAGCGGGTTCCCCTCGTCCCGCGAAGCGAGCAAGATTGACTCGTCTTGCGCCACCTCAGGCCACCAATACCTCCGGTGGAAGTGGAGGTTCAGAAGACGATGGTGATGAGGAGGCGGACTGGAACGAGGAGTCCAGCGACGAAGGTGATTCCTCTGGATCTATTGCCACCACGTCTCTGTCACCACCGGCTCCATCTGACCTGGTTTGTACCGCGGGACCTTCTGGAACATTGCCGGCGATCGACGAGACTGAATCCCCAGGGACACCTCTTGCTTCGAGTCCTCCGCCCGGCCGTGATGCTATGGCTGGGCCACATTCTTCAGTTCGGGCTGAGCCCCTCGCTCCTTCCCGGACCCTAGTCCCTGCCTCCGAAGTGGGATTGCCTGAGACTGCCCCCGTTCCGGTTTCGTCAGATATGGCACTTCCGGTCCCTGTTCCAACTTCTTTAGCGAGTAAGCAAGCTGACGGGGAACAATCCCCTGGATATTCTTTCTTGGCCATTCCTGGTGTCGATCTTGTTGATTTGGTTGGCGACGACGAAGGTGATACTTCGGTCATGGAGGATGCGCTAGGATTGCCCGAAATGTGGTCGGGCGTGGTGGCGGAGGGAATTTGCGCTCCTTCGGGCGAGTGTTGAAGCGCCGGTGCTGAAGCTCGCGACCTTCAGCTAAACATTTCTACTCCCGATACCCCCGTAGGGGCAGAAGGTCTTACCCCTGATACTTTTCCCGCCAGCTCGTTAGGATATGATGTCTTTCTAGGGCTTGACGAAGCTAGTGCAGGGGGTGATGGCGTGGAGGCGGGGAAAACTTTAGAGCCATCAGAGCAGGACCGGGGCGAGATATCTCCGATTCCTCTGGCTCGCACGAAGGAAGGGGATATGATCCCCGTGGGTGCTATTCCCCAGGATGCTCCTTCCTTAGGCGGAGGGGCTTTATCCTCGCGTCAGTCGACCCCTGGGGGCAGCTCTGGTTCCTCCTTCGTCAGGTTCGATCTGTCAAATTTTATGGCTTCGGATTTCGGAGGGGGGACAGCTGCGGACCCCACTCTGAAGAAAATGTGTGCCGCCTTTTCTCCTTATAGCAAATCCATAAATTTATTTGGAGAGGTTAACGATCTTGCCCTTTGCGAGATGTCGATGGACCATCATCTGAAGGTGTTTATTTATTTCTGTTGTTTTCATTTATCTCTGTGTCCTCTGGCGGCTTCCTCACCCCGTGATGTCTCTTTTCTGAAGTGTCGTGGCTTCAGAGATGGTTCATCGCTTCGGGCATATTTTGATAAATTCAACGAAGGGGTTCGATGTGCAGGCGGCTAAGAAGCGAGTAGAGGAGCCGGAGGCGGAGAAGGCCCATTTGTCGAGGCGCTCGCATGATTCTAGTGAGTCCTTGGCTAGGGCCCAAGTCGAGGTAGCACAAAGCCAGATTTGGCGAAGAACGCCGAACTTGAAGGGGCTATTTCCATGATGCGGAGCTGCTTGGCCGAAGAAGAACGGGCTCGCTTAGCAGCCGAGCGGAATGAGAAAAAGAAGGAGGATCGCATAGAAGAGTTAAAGGGCCTCTTGGCTGTGGCGGATGAGGCCAAGAATATGCTGAAGAAGCAAGCAGAGGAGTTCCCTTCTCAGCTTGCGACGGCGCGGGGCGAGGCTCAGATGCACCTTCGCGACGCTCAACGTGCGGAGGAGAGTTATGAAGCAATTCGGAAGGAAATGGACTCCATCGCTTCCGTAGTTCATGGAGCGACTGAGGCCTTTTTACAACAGCTTCCTCGATTTGGCATCGACACACCTCCGAGCCGCATTCCCCCTTCACACCTGGAAGCTATTTCTTTTCTCAAGAAGTCTACTAAGATTTTCGGGGACTCGGCGTTGACCTTCGGCGACATCGCGCGAGGCTAGGCTCGTGGAAGATTGCTCAATTGTTGGAGGCGAAGGGTGCACGCATGTTCGCGAACATTTCGGTTTTTCCTCATTCTTTGCATCTTCGCCCGGGTTTGGTGACATTCTTCCATCTGTGAAGCCCTCCGCTGCTGCGTCCCGGTTATCCTCGAGCTTTATGTCAGATTTTTGGAAGCAGCATGGCGACAGTGTTGCGAAGGAATCAGTGCGTCGTGCTCAGGCTTCGATGGTCGAGTTAGCGAAGGGGGCGGGAAAACTGCCATCCACTTAGCCTGCTTGCTTCTCGCATTATTGCTATATCCTTCACTGGCTTTGGGAATGTGAACGCTTTGGATTATCGTGTTGCATTTACTTCAGACTTTTCGCCTTCTCGTCTCTTCGGCTCCCTGAGTTGATATTTACTTCGGTTCCTCGAACTTCGTTGCTTCCGTGGTGTATATATGCATAATGACAGCATCGTTTAGGGTCCCCTCGAGCATTCTCTCTCTCCCTGCATACTTTATTCTTCCTGGCAGCTCCTCTTAGCGCCCAATCCTCCAAGATGGATGGCTAAGCTCCACTCCCTGCCGACGACGAGGCGCCCCCCTTGGTTTTTAACTTCGGCGACGAGGCTCCGCCACCCCCACCAGCGTTGGTCAACGAAGTAGATGAGCTCTGGCTGGAATATGATTTGGTCCTGGAAGAGTTGGTGCGGGAGGAGGCCATTGCTCGCGACATTTCAGGCGTTCACCTTCTGGTGGCGGCGTTCCCGCAACTCTACGAGGTGACGGACGCTCTTGTTGCAGCAGTACACCGTGCGTACGACGAGTAAAGTGGATGTATATGTAATGGACCCTACTTCCGGTGATACCGATATATAAGAAGAATATCATCTTCTATACCGCTTCTTTTATCTCCTATTGCCGTTCCTGCTTCATTCTCGAGACTTGGATCAGCAACGTGATCATCCATGTTGATATATATATATATATTTTTGAAGCTTGTCGTGTCACATTGTTCCAGTGGTCGTTATTGTCTAGGGATCTGAGGGTTCCGATTACACATGGAACAGGACGGTGTCATGGTCACCGGCCTGTTCTCGGGGTTTTTCCAGGGGTTTTTAGCCGTGGGCTGGGGCAGAACCTTGGGTTTCTTGGAGGGTCGAAGCAAGGTACGAGCTTAACCCATCGCTTGTTAAGTTCCTCTCGGGGCTGAGCCCCGGGCCGTGGGAGCTCATTTGGGGAAGGTTAAGCTTGCGCCTAACTTTTCCACATCCGTCTTGGGCCGTAGCCCCGGGCATTGAGGACGGTTGGACGGGTAGGCAGTTGACCTTATTCTACATCCATAGACTCCTACCCGGCGCGAGGCTGCGGGTCTCCGGAGCGGAGGAACGGGTGGGGCTTTGGCCCAACCAAGCGTTCGTAAGCTCCTATCCGGCGCGAGGCTGCGGGTCTCCGGAGTGGAGGAACGGGTGGGGCGTTGGCCCGACCAAGCGTTCGTAAGCTCCTACCCGGCGCGAGGCTGTGGGTCTCCGGAGCGGAGGAACGGGTGGGGCGTTGGCCCAGCGTTGCTCAGATAGCTCCTACCCGGCGCGAGGCTGCGGGTCTCCGGAGCGAAGGAACGGGTGGGGCGTTGGCCCGACCAAGCATTCGTAAGCTCCTACCCAGCGCGAGGCTGCGGGTCTCCGGAGCGGAGGAACGGGTGGGGCTTTGGCCCGACCAAGCATTCGTAAGCTCCTACCCGGCGCGAGGCTGCGGGTCTCCGGAGCGAAGGGACGGGTGGGGCGTTGGCCCGACCAAGCGTTCGTAAGCTCCTGAGTGGCATCAGCCGAAATCTTTGCTTGAGGGGGACTTTTTCTTCTTTATTGATGGAAACTCAGTTTCGTACACACACACATTTTTTTTTCTCAACCTACGGGTAGAACTTCTTCAGAGCGTCCGTATTCCAAGTTCTTGGCACCTCCTTGCCTTGCAACGTAACGAGCTTATGCGCCCCTTTTGTCGTAGATTCTTGGATGATATATGGTCCTTCCCACGTCGTTTCCAGCTTGGCAAAGGCTGGAGCAGCTTTCTTTAGCACCATGTCTCCTGGCTAGGCTTCGTTTCTGGACCTTCTTGTTGAAACTTCGGGTTGAGGCTTTCGCGTATGCTTGTATGGTGTTCAGGGCTTGAAGTTTCTGTTCCTCCCTCAGGTCGCAAGTATCCTCTATATCTTCTTGTGCCGGAGCTTTAATCACGCGAAGCGATTTGGCTTGTATCTCGGCGGGGGAAACGGCTTCTTCTCTAAATACGAGTCGAAATGGAGAGAATTTCGTCGCCCGCGAGGTCGATGTCCGAAGGGCCCATAAAACATTGGGGAGCTCGTCCGGCCATGAACCTTTGGCAGAATCGTGGAGTCTTTTTTTAATGCCGTCGAGGATCAATCCATTTGCTCTTTCAACAGCCCCGTTCGACTGTGGGTGTCCGACCGAAGCAAAACAGATCTCTATCCCGATATCTTCGCAATACTCTTTGAACCTCCAGGAGTCGAATTGAGACCCATTGTCGGTGATGATTTGGAAAGGGACCCCGTACCTGCATATGATTTCTTTCCACAGAAATTTTACCGTCGCCTCAGCCGTGATCTTCGACACCGGCTCCGCTTCAATCCACCTAGAGAAATAGTCAATCGCGACGATCACGAACTGAAGACTCGCTCGAGCTTTGGGCAATGCTCCCACTATATCCATTCCCCACTTGGCGAAGGGCCGACATGGCGGTATCGATGCAACTCATTTGGGTGGGGCCTTCTTCGCCTCGACATCCATTGGCATGCGTGGCAATGCCGACCACTTCTTCCGCGTCTGCGCAGCGAAGGCCAATAGAATCCCATCCGGAAGACCTTTCCAGCGAGGCTTCTGGGGGCTTGGTGTGCTCCACAGGTCCCCTGGTGCGCCTCTTGTAGGGCTTGTATCCCCTCTTCGCGTGAAATGCAACGAAGCCATGGAGCGCAGAGTCCATTACAAAAAAGCAACCCTTCTATTATGGCATATTTCTTTGCTCGCCTTTCCACACGCCTTGAAGATGCCTCGTCATGGGGTAGCGTCCCTGTAAGAAGGTAGTCGTACACTTCACTTCTCCAGTCCTCACCCCTCGTTTTGGTGACTACATTCACATGCAAAGAAATTGAGGTGGCTTGGAGCTCCTCGAAGAAAACTGTGGGTGGCAGGGTCCCTCCGTTCGCAGTGATCTTTGCCAGTTCATCTGCTCTTGTATTCTGGGCTCTTGGAATAGCGAGGACAGTGAACCCCTCGAAGCCTTTTTCTAGTGCGCGAACTGCTTCCACATACTTTTGGAGTTGCTCGTCCTTTACTTGATATTCTTTGGAAATTTGTCCTTGGACCAACTTTGAATCAGTCTGCAAGATGGCTCTTCTTGCTCCCATGGTTTTTGCCTTTCGTAGCCCCAGCAAAAGTGCTTCATACTCCGCCATGTTGTTAGTCGAGGGAAATTGAAGTCTTGCCGCGAACTCAGCCAGCTCCCCCCCGGGGCTCTCACTATTGCTGCAATCCCAGCTCCCTTTACTCCCCATGATCCATCCGAATTGATGGTCCATACCATCGGGATCCTCTCATCTTCGAAGGTTGGAGACGTCCATTCTACCACGAAGTCGGCCAAAACCTGACTCTTAACGGCAGTACGCGGTATTATCCCCAACTCAAAAGATGCAAGTTCGACCGCCCATTTGCTGATGCGTCCCGTGCTCTCCCTATTGGTCAACATCAAGCCGAGGGGGTATGCCGTTGGTACCTTGATACGGTTAGCTTGGAAATAATGGCGAAGCTTCCTGGATGCCATTAGCAACGCATACATCAGTTTCTCCATTTCCGTGTATCGCAACCTCGCCCCCTGCAATGCCTCGGAAACGAAGTAGATTGGTTGTTGCTTTACGCCTTGTGGTTGTACCAGTACTGCACTGACAGCCGAGGGGCTTGCTGCCAAATACAATAAAAGCTCTTCGCCTTGCTTCGGGCTTCGTAGGGTTGGCACCTCCATAAAGTTTTGCTTCAACTTGTCGAAGGCGAGCTGGCATTCCTCTGTCCAAGCGAAAGTGTCGCTGTATCGCAGTGCTTTGAAGATGGGTAGACTCTGCTCCGCGGACTTAGGAAGGAAGCGGTTGAGGGCGGCAAGCCTCCCTGCTAAACGTTGCACCTCTTTCACATTCTTGGGCGGGGCCATATCTTGGATGGCCCTTATCTTCTCGGGGTTCGCTTCGATGCCCCGTTGTGACACCAGGAATCCCAGTAATTTTCCCGCATCTACGCCGAAGACGCACTTGTTCGGGTTGAGCTTCATCCTCTCAGCTCTCAGGCTGTTGAACGTCTCCCTGAGATCGGTTAAATGGTCTTCCTTCTTCTCGCTTTTAACGATGATGTCATCGACGTATGCTTCCACGTTCTTTCCTAATTGGTTCGCGAAGACCTTGGCGATAAGACGTGCAAAGGTAGCACCTGCATTTTTGAGACCGAACGGCATCCGAATAAAACAGTATGTGCCGAAGGGGGTGATGAACGCCGTCTTATCCTCGTCTTCCTTCCGCATATAGATTTGGTGATACCCGGAATAAGCATCAAGGAAACTCATCCTTTCTGACCCGGAGGTTGAGTCAACGAGTTGATCAATGCGGGGGAGGGGGAAGTCGTCTTTAGGGCACGCCTTGTTGAGGTTGGTGAAGTCGATACACATCCTCCAAGCCCCGCTGGCTTTTTTGACCAGGACCACATTGGCCAACCACTCCGTATGGACCGCCTCTCGTACGATTCCCGCCTGGAGGAGCTTCACCACCTCCGCCTTGGCTGCAGCTTGCCTCTCAATGGAGAGCTTCCGGAGTTTCTGCTTCTTCGGTTTGGCATTTGCGCTGATTGCCAAGGCGTGCTCGACTGTTTCCCTTTTAACCCCCGGAAGGTCTTCTGGTCCCCACGCGAATACTGTCTCGTATTCCTGGAGAAGCTGCATTAAGTATTTTTCTTCGCTGGGGGTAAGGGTGGCGCTGAGAGTTATAATCCTCTCTCCTCCTGGGTGAAGGGGCACCCGCCTTGTTTCACCTTGGGGCTGCGGTTTGGGGAGCCATTTTCCACGAGGCATTGTTGTCAGGTCCTGCTCGGTGGTACGAACATACCTAACCTGAGAGGGATTCTCCATGTCTATTTTCCTGGCGAGGGCTTGGTCTCCTTTGACCGTGATAACGCCACTCCCTGACGGGATCTTCATACACAGGAATCCGTGGTGGATAACTGCTGCCATGGCCGTCAGCGATCCCCGACCGAGGATGGCGTTATACTGGAAGGGTATATCCACTACGTCGAATGTGACTAGGTTGGATACTTGACTGCGGACGCCGCTGCGAAGGTGACCTCCACTCCACTTGTCCGAGGGTGTTAAGCGTGTGGCCCCAAAGCCCACCAATGGTACCTCCGACTTCTTGATCGATCACGGTATCATCATTTGTCGAAAAGCCTCTGCCGACAAAATGTCCGCAGCACTTCCCCGTCAATCAACACTGACGAACTCTCGTGACTCGGCGATAATCGCCGTTACGACCAAAGAGTCTTGATGTGGGAAATGCACTCCCGCTGCGTCCTCTTGTGTAAAAGTGATTGGTTCAAGTTCCTTCGGGGCGGAGCCGACCGGGCTAAGTCCCACGTGGTTAATTTGCCTTGCGTAAGCCTTCCTTTGCCTTTTCGACGAGAGGTGTGAGGAGCCCCCGGCAATAACATTGATTACGCGTCGGAGCTGATTTACTCCTCCGGGAGGAGGAGGAGGAGGAGGCCGGTGCTCGGCTGGGGGTGATGCCGGCACTGGGGGATAAACCCCCGCGTCCCTTCGCTTTCTTTCAAAGCGACGATAGCCTTCAATTACCTTGCAATGTGCAGTGTCGTGCGTGTTGTTGTCGCCATGATATTCACAGATATACCATTTTCGGCTTTGCTCCTCCTTACTATCCAAATGGATTCCTCCCTTTGGCCTCCCCTGCTCCATTGGCGAACTCCATTTTCGCTGTCCTCCAAACCCTCCTTGATTCGCCTGATTTTCCACATAGTGGATCCTCCTTCCCTTGTCTCTTCTAGCTGGTTCTGTTCGCCGTTCCGTCGCCGCGGCCCTCGGGGGAGGATCTCTCCTCCAGTCCCTCTTGCGTGGGCCCATCTCTTCTGTTTCTCGCAGTGGCCCATCCTCTCTCCGGAGATGATCTTCCTCCGCCCTGGCGTATTCCCTGATCTTTGCGAATAGCTCTTCCACGGAATGCACTTCCTTGCGTGCGAGTCTCTCCGCCAACGGCCCCCTTCGCAACCCAAAACGCGCGGCGTTGATTATGGTTGTGTCGCTAACCCCTCGAACTTGGCACTTGATTCGAGAAAATCGCTGGAAATAGCTCTTTAGGGTTTCGCCTTCACGCTATTTAATTGCAAATAAGTCGCTTTCCTCTTTAATCCCGTCAACGTTGCCTTGAAAATTGCCTTCGAGTTTCGCCCGGAGTTGCGGCCAATTGGTGATAGAATTTGGCTCCAAGGAGGAATACCAGGACAAGGCTATCCCCTCCAACGCCAATAGCAATCCTTTGGCTTTAATATCGTCATCGCCTCCAGCAGCTTCCATGGCCGTGTCGTAGACGCGAAGAAATTCCCTTGGGTTGGTTTTGCCATCATACGGTTTTACTGCGGGGAGTTTGAAGCTTCCCGGTGAAGGCCACCTTTTTGTTCGAAGCCTGACGCCGAGAGGGTTCAAGTCGCTTTCCTCCCTTTCCGTTCTCATGTACGCTAGAGAAGATACCTCCCGGCTTGGGCTGTAATCTTGAGATTCCTCACACCTCCATTCTTGTTGTTCCTGCAAACGTTTTACTTCGGCCATAAGCCTTTCGTTGGCCTCCATCAGCGCTTGTATGTTGGGGTCGATCGCCTCGACTCTGGTCCCCTTCAAGCCCCCTTTCGCCCTTTGCCGACTTGGCGGCGAGCCGGGGTTGAGGCTTTGCTATGTCTCCTCCCATCGCCGAAGCCTGTACACCTGCTTGGAGGACGCTGCTTGGGGCGCGCTTGCGCGCCGTCGCCGGAGTTTGTGGAGGTGGCGCCCCTGGAGCTTCCCTTGTTGTTGCTGGAGCCAAAACGCGATCCTCCTCGTTCAGGAGCTGAAGTTGTCCGCGCGATCGGCTCCTGGTGGATCGTCTGGATCCGCTCGCTCCAGCCGTCGCCGTTGCTCCCATCGGCGATGTCTCCTTAGACGCTGCCCTTGCTCCCTTCTTTGGTGGCATGGTTTTTGGAAAACGTGTTCGTCGTCTAGATTGGTGAGCTTCACCTTCTTCCGCTCCCCACGGACGGCGCCAGTGTTGTGGTTATGACCACCGAGGTGTGTTGTTTTTCCTGTGGGCTCTTTCTTCTCTTTTTATAGGAGGGGAACATGGAGAAGCTGTCCCCGAGTGCGTGTCCCCTTTGACCCTTCCCGACCGGTCCTGACAGGGTCTTGTCGTTTTTCTTTTTCTTTTTGCAGGGTATCAGATTTATTTGATCGTGTTGTCGGGTGTATCTACGTGGACTGCGAGGGTGCTTTTCTTCACGGCCTTTACCGCTATTCTGCTTCGCTCCGCTTCATATGGTCGGGCGAAGCAGTGCTTTGTTTGTACCGCTCTGCTTCGGATGAAACATGGGCCGTGCTTCATTCACCCGATGACCCGGGATATAATGGGCTGGACTCTGTACCTGAGCCACTACAATGTGGACTAGTAGGAGCCTTTGTCGTCTCTATACATACCGTCCTTTGCTATAACCTCTGTCTAGTACTACATGCATAGGTGACCTCATAGTTTGTTGAGATATTTGTTGTCTAGGCTCTGGCGGGGGATATTGAGTTTCTGCAAAATAAAGTAGTGCACTAATTTAAGTTTTAAAATAAGTATGTAAAAGGCTGAGCTTATTATGGATGTACATATATACCTTAGGGAACAGGTATGAGCCACCGACCAGGATCAGCATGTGATGCATGATGTAGAAGCTGCAAAAGTCATTGCACCCCTGTTGATGACACTGTGAAGAAAGGAAATCAAATTAGGAGATGAAGAATAGATGTCAGAAAAAATCATATGCTAAAGATTTGTACCTTGAAGTGCTTCCACTCCAGCTGGTCGCATAGTTTGGCATCGTGTCGCCCTCCTTCAGCAACGTACGACGAGAAAGCCCTGCATACATTGGAGAGATGTCATTGAGTAAAAAAAATAAATGTAGTTAATTACATAAAGTTTTACTTTAGATGAATGTATTTACTTCTGCAAAACAGGCTTGATCGCGTAGGCCATTGGTCTCTTCTCGAGCGAGTTAAAAGTGTAGACTTTGTTTTCCTTTGGAACGACCACAAGTAGAACACAATGGTTGCTTTTAAAATGGTATGCAGTGCAAGAAAATAAGTTCATATACGGTTTACATGCGTACAAGTAATTGAAGGGTAAAGTCATTAGAGTAGTACTTACTCCTCGTGGTACAGTAAGAGAATGAAGTCCTTTTTCGCCTTAGCATTAAATGAGTGCTTGATGTAGTTGGCAACTAACTCCGATTCAAGCCTAGCCATGGTTGAAGACACCATCTTGGGGTCCATGAACCCAACTGGAAGTCAATCTGTCGTGGCTCGCTGCCTTATTATCCTACAACTTGTGTCAGTTGTTAAAAACATAATACAAAATTCTATAACAGTTATAGGCTCATGCTGTATGGTGCGATACTTACAACATCTAGGTTCATACAGTAGAAATATTAATGGCTTTCAAGTTGTAAAAATAAAATAGATCCTCAAAACTCAGTTGGAAAGCCCCATACTCCTGGTAGTGGAAATATCCCCCTCGATACCGAACAATGAAATCAACTTGACGCTCGGCCGCATTCGCCTTGTCATAGTACCATCCATGCAATAAGCGACTGCATGTGCTCAGAGCATTCAATTCGTGGGGAGGGACAAGGGGTTGTCCTTGCATGTATGCCTTAAAGTTGTATGGGGGCGTCAGGGCATCTGTTAACTTTTCATTCTGGACAGACGGAGTCTCCGAGATCGAGACAAAGGGCTTTCCTTGTATTGGAGGGGACCCTGTGGCCTCTAACAACTTTGCCTTCTTAATAGAAGGATTCTCTGAGCTCTCATGTGGTTCTTTCGTCATCGTGCTAGTAGTCCTTTTGCGCACCAACTATGCACTCTGTGCAGGAGCAGGAGCAACTGTAGGAGTAGGAGCATGATGAGGAGCAGGTGAAGGAGCATGAGCAGGTGCAGGTGCAGGAGCAGTCGTAGTAACCTGCAAAGCACATGCATATGTAACGTGATGTATTGCAGTATTAGAATGATGGAGAAGACGCGGGGATTTATACCTTCAACAGTATGACACCTGTCGTGGGCCACTTGATGAATGACATCTGTGCTTGCCCGAGAGTGGTGATATCTAGTCGGCCTGACTTCCTTCCTCTAGTCCTTCACTATGATCGGCACTCTCTCTCTCCCTCACCAATTGGCCAAGAAAAGAGTAGTACCCCTTATACTTGCCATGACCCATGCAAACCCCCATGGCATCAAAGTGGAGAACCTACGAGGTTCTCCCTATGTCCCCTTTATTCGGTCCTTAGCCCTTTCTCACCTTATTCAGTGGCGCCTCAGCAGCACCTTCTTCTCTCTCTAGCATTGAGCTGATGCTCTCTCTTTGCGACATTTTGAATATATATATCAAACCTAAACTTCATGAGAGAAAGCAATTCATATATTTGTCATGGTCATATATTTCACAAGAACAAAAGCATATTGTAGTAAATTAACAGATTAATGGATAATTGATACCATATATTTTACTAGCTAACAGATTAGTGGATGATCTTAAATAAATGTCTATCTGCTGAGCAACTAAGTATGTGCCAACGATGACTCCTAATCTCTAATTAGGTTAGGTCTTAATCCCATTCGAGGATATGTGGTTTGGGCAAGTTCCTAAGCTATTGTACGACTCTAAAGAAAATTTCAGCACATCACCCCACTGTTCTTGAAATACACGTCTCGACAACAAGTCAAGAGGGTGTGTATCCAGAGAACACCAGGAGATGCTGCCGAAAATTTCTTTGGAGTTGTACAACAACTTCATTAGGAACTTGCCCAAACCACATATCCTCAAACTATCCAAAAAAATATGAACAATTCGAGACTGCTTATTTATAAATATACCATTTTAGCACCCTCGAACAGGAGATGCATAGGTTACGCAACCTATACTCTAACATTGATAATTTTAGCATATTTCTAGATTGTTGAATAAAGTTTGATAATAGGAGAAAGTATATAATACTAATCCTAATTAACAATATGATGAAAATTACATAATTCAAATATATCAAAATTGACATTATCAAAGAGATAAAGCATATCATAAAATTTATGTCAACTACGCAATGAATCATAGCCACTAAAGCAAATTAATATATAATCATGTCCAAAAAAGTTAACTACAATATTTAGTGGAATCCTTAGGGTATAAAGTGCCCTCCCAAACATGAGTTTTGGGACAATCTTCACAATGCAAGCAGATCAATGAATACAATATTTTGGTCCCTGAAAATATTCACTCCCATATATAGACATATCAGAAACCATGGACATGTTGTATAAATAGTTTGTGATATGTTCTAACTATTCACTCCCTTTTTGTTAATTACCAACCAACCTAAGTTAAGTTTTGCCAAGTCTGGCCCATATCTGACCAAGTTGTAGGATGAGATCCCTCATATGCAAGTTGAGGGACCAGTTTCTCATGCCAATGAAGAATCACAAAGGTGCTCCTTTTTTCACTTATTAAATGTCTTGTACTAGCAAACCAAAGCTCGAGTTGAATAAATTGTTCTCAAATGTCGAGTTGCCTTAAAAGGCCTTCCTCGCCACTAGGGACAAGGTCATAGACTAGTTTGTGATAACCTTACCACTGATCAATTGATTATGACAAAGCATGTATATGTGAATCAACTTGAAAGAGCTTACTGTACAAGAGCAAAACATGCAACTACAGCATGTATGTAACAATGATAGCCGACAACAGAGTGAACAAGGACAGCAACCAAGTTTAGTAAAACAATAAGCAATCTAACATATATATTTTAACATCCCAAATTTCTGCTTTTATTCAATTTATTGAGTTATTTGAATTATTGGAATTTTCTGGAATTTATTTGGATTTAATTTGAATTAATTCCTTTCTTGAGTTTTTAAAATATTCAAAAAATTCAAATAAAGTTTGTTGGAAATATTTTATTTGAGTCTAAAATATCTCAAAGTATTTTCCAGAATTTTCCTGGAATTTTTCTGAGCATTTTGCTATTTTTTCTTGAATAAAATGAATTTCTGGGATTATTTTAAGTATTAAAAACGAAAAAGGAAATATGAAAAATGCTACCGGGTTTGGACTATTGGACCAAACCCGTTACCGTTACCGTTAGCTCGTTAACCCGTTAGCCGCCGCCTAACCGCGCCGACCGTTGGATCCAGATCCAACGATCGAGATTCGCCTACGTGCACGTGTGCGTTTAACCGTTGGATCGAACGCGTGTGGACGGCCGCGATTGCGCCACGTAGGCCTCACCGTATCGAGCTCGGACTCCGCCGCCGCCGCCAACCGCCTCCGCGGAATCCGGGTTTAGCTCGGCGTCCGTGCCAGTATTTAATGCTTGGACTCGTGCGCCGTGACCGCCGTTTCGACCTTTGCGCTTAGCCCTAGGTTGCGTCGCCAAACACGCCGTCACACGCCAGCAATTGCTCGTTGGAGTGAGGATTGAGCACCGCCACGCATTTTGCCTCCTACCGCCGTTCTCCGCCGTGCTCCGCCAGATTCGGAACCCCCCGTGTCAAGGCGCACCCGACGCTCGGAACGCTGTTGCCGTGGTCATCGTCATCCTCTCTGGCTGCCTCCGTCCGCCGCTCTGTCGCGCTGTCACCGACCTCACGAGCTCCGTGGACCGTCCGATCAAGATCCGACGCACGAGGTACGTCCACGTAGCTGTCTCAGTGTATCCTTCGGATTAGATCTCAGCCGTTGGATCAAGATCGTACGGTTTAGATTAGATCGAGTAGTTTTGTGTAGATCTATTCTCAACCATTGGAGCTAGGTTAGACGGCTTAGATCGTGCCACGTAGCGCACAATCGCGGTGAACTAGAGTGGATCTAGGCCATTAGATCTAGAACTAGCGGCTCGGATTAGATCGCGTGTAATGACTTTAGGTCGTTCTGGACCGTTCAATCTAGAACCAATGGCTTAGATGCGTCCACACGTCTCACGCTGGGTCTACCCACGTCACTCCATTAAGCCAGCCGATTAGATTGAATCTTGGTCGTTCGATCCGAATTGAACGGACTGGATCAAAACGTGTAGATGCATTGTGGCAGGTTAGATCCGATCGTGGCCATCGATTTTGGAATCAACGATCGAGATCACGCCACGCGCAACCAACCAGAGCACGCCACGTAGCGTACGGGAGCTGAGGCGTCACCGGCCGAGCGCGTCCGCCGCTGACGCCACCCATGACGTCATCAGTGGGGCTCGCATGTCAGCGGCTACACCCGAGTGCGCGTGACGTCAGCTGTGACGTCATGATGACATCAGTAGTGGGACCCACCTATCAGGTTGGCCAGCCGCACCATGCGATGACGTCAGCGTGACATCATCCGAGCGGGCCCACACGTCGGCGTCACGTGGTCCGGTGGACCGAGTCCACCGTGGACCAAGGATCGAGCGTGGACCAGGTCCATGGACCGGATGACGCAAGCGTTGTGCAATAATTCAATTTTCCTTTAGAAAAATAGTTCGATTTTCGGTTCTTCAATAGAAAAATAAATCGGATAATTCAGTTTATTTTTTAACGTATTTTCAAACTTCAAACGACTATAACTTTTGCGTTTTAACTCCGATTGAGGCGATTCCAGTATCTAAATTTTTGTAAAATTGAGCTCTATTTAATAGTTAATTTTATTTAATTTTTGGACATGAGTTTTTCTCTATATTTATTTATTTGTTGTTTATTTATCCGATTCGCGTATATGTTGAATTGCCTGAAGGCTTCGAAGGAGAGGTTTTGACCCAGGAACAAGTCCAAGACCAGGAACAGGACCTTTTCCATGGCAAGTTATGTTTTGACTATATTGATCCACTTTTGGAAACTATTTTGGTTTGAATTATTGCATGCTAGTTTAATTAAAAATACTTCTAAATAATTCGGGAAAATAGTTATACGACCTACTTGTTGTATGCCTCCTTGTCTATAATAATTGTATGCCATCAACCATTTGTCACCCTAGATTATGGAATATTAGTTGGACTTTGATACTTTCAACATGGGTTAACTAGAACGAAATTAGCCTTCTTAGCCATGTGTAGGATCGAAGTATACGAATATAGCAATCAGAGGGGGGTGAATGATTGCGCGGAAGCTAAAACCAAATTCTTGATCTACTAAAAGTTCACCCCAAAACAGAACCAAATAATTGCCTCGTATTCGATAAAAACATAATGACAAAGGTTCGGTAAAACGCGAATTCCCAGAGATCCAACCGTCGGAATGATCTGAAATTTGTACACAAGAAACTATATTCCAATACGAATCGAACCCAAAAAGAATCAGCTCGATCGGACTTACGGATCAAAAGTTATGAACCTCGCAAGCATGCTGTGACAGAAGATGACGAGAATAGATCTAACTAGAATTGTAGCTCGCCGAAAGATTTGAAGAAGTTGATCTTTATTTATCCTTTCTTTTGTCTAAAGTACTCCAAACAAAAGAGTACAACCCTAAAGCTTGCTCAAAGCTTGATGCCCTTCAACAGGAGACAACCCCTCCTATTTAAAGGAGCAAAACACAAGGAGTCATGAATACAATTCCTACTCCTAATCCTAGAAGGAGTCCCACTCCTAATCCTAGAAGGAGTCCCACTCCTAATCCTAGAAAGAGTATGTATTCAACACAACTCCTCTTGGCCCAACCTGGCCGAGTACAACTCTTGCACGCGTATGGCAACCCTACCATACTCACGTGACTAACACTTTGCACGCGAATGACCTCCTGCCATTCTCACGTGACTAACCATTCTTCATGTGCACCATTCTCTTAGCCCGAACGTCCCGCATGATATCCTTAACCACCAAGACCTCAGTTCCCCCTGAACCTAGTCCCGAACCTCAGTTCCTCCATGAACCTAGTTCCGGTCCCGTCATCGACCACATTGGCCCTCGAGCAATACTTTCACATGAACAAACCACAAAACGATTCCGAGCACAAGTCCGCGACTTGACTCAACATTAGTCCATGCAAATACTCACACGAGCATTGCATAAAGTCCGCTTGAAAACAAGCATCATGAAATTCTCACAAATTTCATAATCTCAAATTCAAACCAGAATTCAATTCCAAAATTGCTCAAAACCCTAATCGAGCAAAAAAACCATTCACGCCGGACCAAAAATCCGGTCCGGTGCAAACGTGAAAACAGCCGTAAAAAATCCACCTTGCTTGTGGAGGGGAGAGTCCGTCGTACACGCGAAACTTACTGGTTTTGGAAGTTTCAGTCTGGCTCAAAAACGTTTGAAAACACGTTCACGGCGGACCAAAGAAAAGCGGTCCAGCGTATAAGGGAAACTTACTGTTTCTTGAAAGTTTGGTCCGGCACAAAAGAGAACTTCACTGTTTCTTGTCAAATTGTCGAACTCATGCACAAAACACATTTTTCAAGTTCAAATCTTAGCCAATTTTTCAGCACATGATTTCACACCATGCAATCGTGTTATTGATATAATTCTGAATGCCAGAAATTAATCTTGACTTAATGAGAGATAGAACATGTTTTTGGAATCGCGACATGTGTTATTGATGATGTTGATGGCACGTGGTGCATGGTAATCAACTGGGTGATAAAATGATTTAGACTAAGGCAAGTGGCAAGATTATTTATCGTGGGCCAGGTGTGGCACATGGGAGGTCGTATTTGGTTTGTTGATTTGGACACTTGTGAATTCTTGGGTAGTCTTACCTTGGTCACTTTAAGGACTTAACCTTGCAAGAATTTGAACTGAGCCCAACATACAACCACAAATCTGGAATGGGACATACCTGGCTGAGTAAACTGTGATGTCTAGATTTCGGTGCTGTCATGGTGGCATGAGCCCCGAGATTACGGGTGGACTCACAGGCGCAAGAGGGTGGCCCTGAGTGTGGTAACCAGTCCCTTCAGTGTTGAAACCTTAGCGAGCAGTACCGGGTCTAGAAGTAGCTTTGGAAAGGCTTCGTTACGGTCACTCACCTTGGTGGTGTTTGATTGTATCTTGTGGGTAAAGTGAATAACCTCTACAGAGTGTACAACCTATTCGAATAGCCGAGTCCACGGTATTGGACATTGCTCGGTGATTACAGTCAAGGGTTAGACTTTTTATAAAAGATGAACTTGGTTTATGGATACTTGGTATGGAAATGATGAACTGGTTTAGGATGAGAAATGCTTTAGTTAAGAAAGTAATTGTGAAAGTTATTATTGTTATTATTGTTTTACTGCTTTCCAATCTACTACTGTTACTATGAATGTTGCTTATTGCAAAAGAACCACTTAGCTTGTTGTTAGAATAAGCCATGCATGTTGTTAGTGTTATGCCCTTGAGGCAATCATATGGATGATTATAACATGACTATATTTATGAATAATAATATGATTATTGGTCCAATGAATGTATATCATTGTTTTGATCAACAAGTGTGTGACTTGTTTATGAAGCTCTTTACTTATTGATATAATTCGATAAATATCTCTGATCGGATATCATCGTATAGGACAACGATGAATAGATCAGCACATGTATTGTTCGATGATCATGTTTCATAGATCATGGGATATGGAGATATCATCAATACATTGTGGACACATGTCGAAGAACATGTGTTAGATAGACCCACAATGGGACACTGCGAGAATGTTACATTCTTATGTGTCATCAGTGTATCTCATACATAGTAGATGTATGATCCTTAGACCTGAGATTGTCATATCCCCTACATGTGTAATAGTTTACCTTGGGATTACCAAACACTATTTCCTAACCGGATAGTTATAAAGGTAGCTTTCATGTTTACTATGAAACATGCAGAGGGAAGTGAGCAGTCAAGATGGAATTTGCCACTCCAATGTAACGGAGATATATGTCTAGGCCACTCGTGTGATATGATTAAGGAAGTGCATGGACATGCCGTGATTGAGAAGTCAATCACAACTTATTAATATATCACGGATACGAGAGATGGATTGAATCACAAAGGATGACATGCTTCTCGCCTTGAGTTCGATCTTCATATAGTTTGGCAAAGGGATTATTACATCAGTACTTTAATCATATGCGTTTGGGAGTTGGCATGCTCTGCAAGGAGCCGCTACCGACTATTGGATTAGAAACAGGGTTTTCCGAATTCATGTCCAAATGCGCATGAACCTACAGGGTCACACACTTAACGGGCTGGGACGCATTAATTCGGATTGGATCCGTAATTAATGGACCTCGTGGGCTTAGCACGTAGATGGGCCCTGACTGCTTAGGGTTTCACCTCGTGGCTATATAAGGAGGGGAGGAGGCTAGACGCAGAATACACTTTCGTGCGGTTTAGAGGTGTTTCGCCAGAAACCCTAGCCACCTCCTCTCGTTGCCCCTACCGAGCGACCCGGTGCTTGCACACCGACGCACGGCGTTCCATCCCCGGACGTGTGGACTGCTGTGGTGACGCTGCTGCTACTGCGGCGTGGAGAGGACGATCCGTGGCGAGGATGATCCGTGGAGAGGACGATCCGTGGCGAGGACGATCCGTGGCGAGGATGATCTGCAGCGAGGATGATCCGCGGCGAGGACGATCCACGCCGAGAACGATCCACTACAACGACGTGCGACGGATTCCGCAACTGCGCGTCTAGTGGTAATAGATCTATGATCCCCTTTTTGCGAGTAGCTTTTCTGGTTTGCGGTAGAAATTTTATTTTGTGCTAGTGTAGCATACCGCGTTCCCCAACACATGTAACTTGTTGTTTATGGATACAAAGTTGAGGAGTTGAATAATCTTAAAGAAATGATCTACTGACCAACTAAGTACATACCAACGATGACTCCTAATATGTAATTAGGTTAGGTCCTAATCCCATTCGAGGATATGTGGTTCAGGCAAGTTCCTAAGCTGTTGTACAATTCTAGAGAAAATTTTGGCAGCATCTCCCCACTGTTGTCCAAAACACATCTCAACAATAGGTCAAGAGGGTGTGTTTCCAGAAAACACCAGGGAGATGCTGCCGAAACTTTCTCTGGAGTTATACAACAGCTTCATTAGAAACTTGCCCAAACCACATATCCTCAAAGTGTCCAAAAAAATATGGACAATTCGAGAGTAATTATTTATAAATATGCCATTTCAGCATATTTATAAACAAGCACACTCGAATGGGATACGCATAGGTTACGCAACCTAGACTCTAGCCTTGATCCTCACAAAATCAGAATCATGAGAAGTTAGAGCAGAATTTGGGAGGAGCTGGAGCTGGAGCCCTACAGAATGGGCCCTTCATGTGGATCCATCTTAGAGCAATTCCTTTTTTAAGTGCATTTTAGAAAGATGTCATAGCATGCTTCAGATTTATTAAGACCCATATCCAATTTTCAGATAATATCAATCATACGATGGACCTAATAGTGGATCAAGCCAGAGGTGGGCGCATGGGTCGTGCCCATGTGGGCTCGCCCAAGGCATGACATCCCAGCTCAACCCAAAACCCAGCACGACACGAATCAGACCGTGTCGTGCTGGCATGACACTATTCATTAGGCCATGCCGAGCCGAAAAAATGGGCACGGTAGGTGGCACGGCCCGGCACTACCATTTGGGCCATGCCCGTGCCAGCATAGCCGGGCACGGCGCACTACCGCGAGCCGCAGTAGGGCAAGTTGTGGAAGGAGTGGGGTTGGGGGAGGGGCCGGGAGGAGCGAGGTTGGGGGAGGTCAACCCGGTGGGGACGCCGGGCATGAGGAGGCCAACTGGATGAGGGCGCTGGGGGGAGGTGAGCGCGCAACGAGGCCGAAGGGGGGCAGTGCAGTAGGGGGGAAGGGACGCAATGCGGTGGAGCATACCTGGCTGCGTCGACATGGTCACCTACGTCGTCGTCCATGGCAGCCACACCGACTGGAGTCGTCGGACTGCGCGCCTTGGTCAATGCCACCTTGGCCACCGCCTTGGTGAGGAAGGGAGCAGAGCTTAAGGCCGAGGAGACCAAGGCCGAGGCGGTCGGCGACGAGCACGGACCGAATGAGGGCGAGGTGAACTGGGTTGATATAAGAATATAACAATCAGAGGGGGTTGAATGATTGTGCGGAAGCTTAAAACCAAATTTTTAATCTACTAAAACTTCACCCCAAAATGGATTTAAAAACAACTTCGTATCCAGCAAAAATAGATTGACAAACGCTCTGTAAATCACGAATTCCCGGAGATACAACCTTTGGATTGATCTAAAATTTGAACACAAGAAACTAGATTCCGATATGAATCGAACCCAAAAAGAATCAACTAGATCGGACTTACAGATCAAAAGGTATGAACCTCGCAAGCTTACTATGACAGAATATGACGAAAATAGATCAAACCCTAATTTCGTGATTAAACGAAATCTACAAAAGGTTGACCAACGAAACTTTGAGGAACACTAAAACAAAGCCCTATGAAAATTTTGGATGGATCAAACCAAGACAAAACTCAAGAAATCAAAGTAGACAGCGAATCAATCTAGTAAACTGAAGACTGTGAGAGAAAACAAAAACAGAGAACTCGAATGAATAGTATGCGTGCACTATAGCTTCGAGATTACTGTAGCACCCAAAAGATCTGAAGGAAATTGAACTTTATTTCTTTTGTCTAAAGAACTCCCATCAAAAGAGTACAAACCCTAAAAAACTTGTTCTAGCACCTCTATGCGCCCAGCTCAAGTTCTATGCAAAACAGAGGGACACCTCCCCCTATTTAAAGGAGCAAACCTAACAGAGTACGGATGCATGTCCACTTAGCCCAACCTGGCCCAATACATGCAAGCTACCCTAAATGATTACAACTCTTGCACGCGTATAGTAACCCTCCCATACACACGTGACTAACTAGCCTCCATGCGCACTGGTCTCTAGCCCGAACGTCCCGCATGACATCTTGACCACCAAGACCTCGGTTCCTCCAGAACCTAGTACCAAACCTCAGCTCTTCCATGAACCTAGTTCCGATCCCGTCATCGACCACGTTCGCCCTCGAGCAACACCTGCACATGAACAAACACAAAACGATCCGAGCACAAGTCCGCGACTTGACTCAATATAATCCATGCAACTACTCACACGAGCATTGCATAAAGTCCACTTCAAAACATGCATCATGAAATTCACACTAATTTCATAATCTCAAATTCAAATCAAAATTCAATTCCAAATTTGCTCAAAACCCTAACTGAGCAAAAAACATTCATCACGGACAAAAATCTAAAAACCCTAGAAAAACCCATCTATGGCGGACCAAAAATATTGGTCTGTCATACACACGGAAATAGCCCTTGCAAAAACCCATTCACGACGGACCAAAAAATTTGGTTCGTCATACACATGAAATCTGCTCTTTGAAAATCCCATTTATGACTGACCAAAAAATTTGGTCCGTCATACACATGAAATCTGCTCTTTGAAAATCCCATTTATGACTGTCCAAAAAATTTGGTCCGTCATACACATGAAATTTACTGTTTCTTGAAAATATAGTCCGGCGCAACAGGAAAGTCTCTGTTTCTTAGTGTAACACATGCACAAGCAATTTTGCAAGATTAATCCTAGCCAATTTTTCAGCACATGATCAAACCAATTTTTCATCACATGATTCACAGAACTGGTGGAGGTGGAAGGTGTGGCCACACTGCTACTGCCTCCTGTCCCGCTTGCGCGTCTCTCCTCAGCCCTGCTGGTGCTCCTTGACCCGCACCTCGGCCACGCCAGTTTGCCTATCGCGCTATGTCGGTTCGCCTCCAGTGCCCCGCAGCTTCACCACCCGCGTTGCTGTCGCTCCTCGATCCATGATGCTGCCAAGGGGGAGGAGGGAGAGGGAGGGGCACGGGATGGCCAGAGAAGGGGGTGCTTGCCGCTCACTCGGGAGGGGAGGAGGGAGTGAGGGAGGTGGCGGCGTGCGGGGAGGAGGGAGGCGGAGGCAGTGTGCGGGAGGGGAGGAGGGAGTGAGGAGGCGGCACGCGTGGAGAGGAGGGAGGTGGGGCATGCATGAGAGTGAGAGACCGAGAGGGAGAGGTGAGAGAGAAAAGAGAGAGTGAGTGCGCGAAGATAGGAAAAGATAGAGGGGCATGGGAAAAGAGAGAGAGGGTGCGGGAGAGAAGAGAGAGGAGAGCGTGAAAGATTGAAAAAGAGAAGAGAGAGAGAGAGGAGAATGATTCCAACGTTCGTCTGAGTAACATTCGATTTCAACGTCTCTTCAAACAGCGCAACGTCTCCTTGATGCCGCGTGAGAGATTAATGTTCGATTCCAATGGCTAGATAATTCCCTTATGAGCTCAACGCACACACACATATTCTCATACTCTCAACTCAATCTTTCTGACTTTCTCTCCTGAGCCCAATTCACACGTTTTCTTTGTTTACTCTAGCTTAGCTCTCTTTTTTTTGCTCTTCCTCCACGAAACAAAATGTTTCGCAAGAGCAAGAGCAGGAGAGCACGCCCTCGCTCTCCAAGTCCCTCTCACTGAGATGAAGAGATCGATCTGTGCCAACTCTCCCCCAGCATGGGAGACTATGGAATAGATGACCATCATTTGGACGGTACGCACGGCATCGAGGATGCCTCATACATTCCAGATGCACCAAGCTCCGATACCACTATATCGGTGTATCCGAGACGGGCATCGGTATCAGCACTGAGCTCGAATGCAACTACATCGATGCAACCGGGATGGGCATCCATATCATGCACTCGAAGGGCATGGTGTTGGCAATACATGGATAGAACCATATAAATTGTGGACGAATATGAGGTAGTGTATGCTATTTGTAAATACTATTAAGCTAAATTGTCTACACATGCATGTGGTAGAACAGGTCATCTGAAGAGACACGCGGAGACATGCTTGAAGAAGATATCTGCAGGACAGAGGCCAGGCGAGGGCGTCCAGACGCAACTTAACTTCAACACCAGCGGTTCGGTAATTACATGGGTATACAACGCCGATGTAGCTAGAGACGAAATTGCTCATTACATAGTTACAGAGGATCTTCTACTTAGAATGGGTGAGAACTCTAATTTTGAAACAATGATGCAACATAATTTTTGCCCCCAATACCAACATGTTAGTAGAAGAACAACTACACGTGATATTTATAAAATATTTACAAATAAACTACAAATGTTAAAAAAATACTTTGATGACAGTTGGTTTTTCCTTTGCCTTAACATCAGATATATGGACTTCTTCACATCAAAGAGCAGCCTATATTAGTCCTGCTGCACATTACTTAGATGACAACTACGTATTAAACAAAAGGTTATAGGGTTTAGTCCAATCTCCAAGTCACACACCGGTGAGGCTATCGCTAACCGTATACTTGAGATTGTTACTGACTTTAAAATAGAAAATAGAATTATTTCCATCACTTTTGATAATGCATCGGCTAACACGACGGCTATAGATTATCTCTCACAGCATCTGGAGACTTTTGTTGGAGGTTTGATACTCCACCAGAGATGCGTATGCCACATTATTAATTTAATTGTGCATGCAGATTTAACTGTAATGAATCTAGTTTGGATAACATACATAAAAATATTGAGTTTGTTATAGTTTCGCCTGTAAGGCTTACACAGTTTTTAGAATACTACATGGCCAACAATAAGGAACCAAGAAGATTTAACCTTGATATGAAGGTTAGATGGAACTCGATGTATACTATGTTCAAGCGGTGCAAGGGCTACGGGCATATTGTCACTGTCTTCATCAACTACAATAATGGTAAGCTGTTGGTTACTGAAGTGGATTGGCAAATTGCTGGTCATTTTTGTAATTGTTTAGAAAATTTTTCAAAGCAACTAAAGATTTATCTGGTATGTACTACCAAACTTCTTCCTTAGTCAGAGTGGCTTTTAACTATTGCTAATGATTTAAAGAAAATTGAGATAATCATATTTTACATCCCATATAGAACCGATGGAGCAAAAAAATTTAAATATTTTTAAGCTATTTCACATCTTTACTGTTTTACTACTATTTTGGATACTAAGAGAAAATTATATGACTTACAGGACGCCTTCCACAGAATAGGTGAGGCATTCGATCTTGATTTCTCCAATGCTTATACTCATGTTTATAACGAGTTTTTGAGAGTTTTTGACAAATATTATGAGAAGTTTGGCACCATAAGTGAGGTAAGAAGATCTATCTCAATAACACAACAAGCGCGAGGCAGTTCGATCGCTTCAAACATATGGAAGAAGTTGAAAGGCAAGGCATCTGGTTCGTCTTCCCAATCGTCGAGCAGGTCGATATGGAATCCACAAGTAGAGCTCAACCACTACCTTGACACACCTTTCGTGGAGACCGATCGTGACATCGATGAGGAAAATCAACTCAACTTACTCCTGTGGTAGAAGAATAAACAACGTATTTACCCCGTGTTATCCTATTTTGCACAAGACGTACTTACGGTTCCGGTATCCACTGTCTCGTTGGAAGCCACTTTCAGTTTGGTGGGGAGGTTACTTGAGCTGAGGAGGTCATCTCTCAGACCTGAGATGGTTGAGGTAATTACATACCTCAAAGTCCGAGAGCATGCAGAAGATAGAACACAACATCAGCCCGAGGATCTAGAGATCACAAAAGCAGTAGCCGATTTTAACAATCTCGGCTTAGTGTAGTCTATGTATTAATGTATATATACGTAGTTACTATACTCTTTTCCTTACCGGAGGTACCCCACACCGGGGTGTAAGGTTTTTAGTGAAACAGTAACTCTGGACATGTTCAAGATTGAATAAAATTTACTTCTTTTTTCTTATGAAATTTGTGTCCATTGCATCAGCTTCGTGTGTTTCCGGGTTCTTTCCTCTTGTCGCAATAATGTAAATGGGTCGTGCTTGGGTCGACATGGCACGAAGCGCAAATGGCTTGTGCTTGGGCTCGCCGAAGGCGAGCCGAACCAACACGGTATGGCGGGCACGACGGACCGTCATGACCCGGTACTATTCAGGTCCGAAGCACGATAGGTCCGTGTCAGACTGGTCCTCTAGATCATATTTAGTACAAGTTTAAACTAGTATTTACAAGATGATACAACAGTTTCATATATTTACAAAAAAACCAGTTATCTCCGGTTTCCGATGTACCAGAGATGCATCTCTCGTACACTAGGAACCGGCCAAGCCTTGATCGGCACACCAGGTACCGGCGATGCCCTTACCGGCTCATCAGGAACTGGCGAAGGCTTCTATGGCACACCTAGCACCGGCCAAGCTCCAAGCGCTCGCCAGCCCTGGGGAACACTCTGGATGGTACTGCAGTGGTGTCAGCCAGTGTCGTCTGTTTGTTTATTTGCTCTGGACTTGTCGAGCACATTCCAGTAAGTACTTTTACCGGGTAGTAAAGTATTTAATCAGCATGGTAACTAACACCGTAACATTGACGGTTTCAGTCTGAAATCCATCCCTTCAGCGCATCATCGTTTTTACAAAGAAAGAAAAAGAAGCAAAATGCTGGTACTGCTGATTAAGTTACTGGGAGTGACATAATGGCATACACAATGGTTAAGAAGAAATCGTTGGCGGAAAAATGACATAGAAACGTAAGAATTTATTCTCCATCAACCACTTAGGTAATGACTAATGACCCTTTTTTTTCTGTCGAACCCTAGGGAATGGCCTGCTGACAAGTAGGCCAGCAAAAACACCTTTCGAAGCAACTTCACACTCCAGTCTCCTACTCTCTCGCCATGGCTTCCTGAACCCAAAAAAGAAAATAAAAAACAGTACACGATTTTTTTGGGGTGAACCAAAACAGTAAATAATTCAAAGAGCAGTCAGCCAGCAGTTTGGTCAAAGCTAGAGAGATGCCTAAGCCCTAATTACTTCAAGTTCAAAGACTTTGGTGAGGCTGTGAAAAAATAGCAACTTCAGATATACATAACTTTCCATCTGTTTCTCAATTTGTGGTTCCAAAAGTGACATGTGAATATATTTTTTGCCAGTTCATCTGCTATATAATTACAAGTGTCAGGCCCATTATCTTTACAATACAACAAAAGCCGAAAAGCTCGAGTGGTCTGGTAAGACCATCACGAGCTACACAAAAAATTGCAAAAACATGACTTGAGGCCAGAAGATGCCTGTAGTACATGTTAACTCAAATAGATACATCCAGTTGCTTCAGAAACCTTTCAAAATTATTAAAATGAACAGAACAAGCATAAATACATCAGAATAGAATACACACCAAGACCAGCAAATACATGTATGTATAGTGTAGACTCTATCTATAATCTATGCACATATAGGAGTCCGGAAGGTCAGTCAGGAAACGATGGGCGACCCATCCTGAATGATTTGATCCATCCCGTTGCAGGCAAACATTTTGTCAGTGCAATGGCATAAGCTTCACCTGTTCCCCGCAGTCTGTTTCCTTGCAGGCATACATGGATGGCGAGCGCCTCGAGCTTGGCCGATGCGTGGTGTGCCGTAGAAGCCTTGGCCGGTTTCTGGTGAGCCGGTCAAGGGCTTGGCCGGTTTCTGGTGCGCCGATGAAGGCTTGGCCGGTTCCTGGTATACGGGAGATACATTTTTGGTGCATCAGGAACCGGAGATGATTGGGTTTTTTTGTAAATTCATGAAACTGTTGTATCATCTTGTAAAAACGAGTTCAAATTTGTACTAAATACGATTTTTTCCCGCTTTAGAGGTGTAGCTAGATCTAACGAGCAAGACATGCCTCTTTCCCTTGGAACAAATAAGGTAGGAATTTCCACGAAATTGGATGGATCCTGAGAACACAATGGACGGCTATGATCGTGAGTGCACCTAGCTCCTGCCACGGGGAGACAGCGCCTTATCCTCCAACACACACCACACACCCCCTCACGCTCAGCAACCACCCGACGCACGCACTCACACACCATGGCTGTTGCTTCACTTCTCCACCTCGCCACCTCCATCTGCTCCCCGCGCCTTCAGCTCCGCCACCCCACTGGGCTGCTCCGGATGCCGCCGGAGGCGCGTGTAGTGGCGTCGCTGCCGCGGGCGTACAAGGTGACGATCGAGCACGGCGGCGAGTCGCGGGTGGTGGAGGTGGAAGAGGACGAGACCATCCTGGGGCGCGCGCTGGACGAGGGCCTGGACGTACCGCACGACTGCAAGCTCGGGGTGTGCATGACATGCCCTGCGCGGCTGGTCGCCGGCGAGGTGGACCAGAGCGACGGCATGCTCAGCGACGACGTCGTCGCTCAGGGGTATGCGCTGCTCTGCGCCGCCTACCCGCGCTCCGACTGCACCATCCGCATCATCCCCGAGGACGAGCTCCTCAGGCTCCAGCTCGCCACCGCCAACGACTGACGCCGCGTCGCGTCCGGCGGTGCGCAGTTCGCGTGTTCTGAGGCTTGTACAACCTTCGTTAATTAGTATTTGAGGCTCTATATATATGCGATCTGCTTCTTTGCCTAATAGTTGTGTCAATTCTGCGACTTGTACAACTTAATTCTGTAGCTAGCGACAGCATTCTTGTTCTTAATGATTCGATTTATGGATGACAAGAAATGAGTACAAACACACGGATGAGATTGACAAGAAAAGACACGAATCATTCAAACTTTATAAATCACAGAGTACAAATCACGTTAACCCAGGCACCTACGTACCACTTAAATAATATTATTATACATCTTTATCCTTCTGAATAGTCTCTAATACTCCATTTGATCAAAAATAGTTGTTATTTTAGACATTAATATGACCTTTAAAACATAGTTTTTGTTGTTAATTTCTATTATAATATATTTCTAGAACCCAATAAAATTATCATATAATGAAAATATTTTTCGAGACCAATATTGTAGCATCGAATTTCTTTTCATATGTCGGAGCTGTTTTGTCGGGAGAGTGGTGGGCCCTTGTGGGATTTGCAGGGGTTAGATTTTAGCTGTGGGCCGAGCGCCCAACCCGAGCTGCTTCTCTTCTTCTTCCTCCGTTTGGGTAAGTGGAGGTATACCTTGGAGTTATTTTTCCTGCACTAATGGAGGTCCTAGTTGGTTTGCTAGACTCTAGAGTTCTTAGATCTAAGTTTTTTGGAAGAAAACTACCTCTAGATTTGGAGGGAATCTTGTATTGTTTCGAGCTGAGATTTTCCTCTCTGTTAGAGCTGCAGTTTGGGCAAGATAAAATCATCTCATGAATCTTTGGATGTATAATAAGTTGTAGCTTATCCTTTCCCCTTTAATTAAAGCAAAAGAACATTAAAATCCATTTCGCCAATAAGTTATGACCTTTTTAGTTTGGACTGTCCAGATTGTGTTCTTGGATGTACCCGAAATGTTCAACTGCTGTTTAAAGCTAGATGCAGCTCGAATTAGACTTTCCATTTGCCTAGAGAAAGCTAGGAAATTTCCTGTAGATTGAGAAAATGTATTTATTTGCATGATTTGAGTTCTAGAATCAAAAGTTATGATAGCTTGAAGATGCTGTCCCGAAATGTGAGTATGCTGAAAAATTCAGAAATGTAACTGACTTTTGGAGCATGATTTGAGCGCCTTTAATTTATCTCCTGCTTGAATAGCTTTGTGATAACTGAAGCTTATCCTCTTGTGGTCATTTAGAGTACAAGAACTCGAATGCTGGTTTAACCATTTGAAAGATATGCTCAATTTACCATCTGCTATTCGTGTTTTGAACTAGTAGCAGTATCAGTTTTGTTCTGTGATTTAGGGCAAGTTGGAAGCCGAATTGGAATTTCTAATTGCCTAGAGATAGACGGGAAATTTTATGTAGATGCTGAAAATATCTTCATTTGCTTAATTTGAAGTTGTATAGCAATAGTTATGTTACGCCGAAGTGAGCTATCCAAACTAGTGGTTGTCAGAAATTCAGAGTTTTGGAGCAAATTTGGATTAGAGAGTAAATGTACATTGTGTTGTTGCGATCTACATAGTCTTTGCAAATGAGTGTGTAAATGTTATTTTACAGGAGGTGTGGCTTCGGGGGTGGCATCAACCGCGTGCCACACCGCCTCGTGAGGCTAAAGGCAAGTGCTTATGTTGAGCGTTGCTTGATGTCTTGTTACCATGTTTTACTCGTGAATATGATTAGATTAATGGGAATGGTAAGTTTAAGGATGCGAGGGTTTACTAATATTCATGTATTTGATTATGACTATACGGGTATACTGATGAGAATGAATTTATATTGAAAAATGCTCTATTAGGGATGTTAATGCATAACAATTGAACGATGAAAAGTAAATGTTGCATCTTTTTGCATTCATAGCATGAGAACAGGCCAGGTCGGTGAGAAAGTCATAACTAATCCAGTAAGGGCAGTGAGAAAGTTATAACTAATCTAGAGCGCCACTGAGAAAATCCTACCTTGTAGTCCCATCCATCGAGGTGGATGGGAGCGAGACAATAAGAGTAGGCACCTCCACGGGTTGGAGGTAGGGGGCGAACATCGACGAGTGTTCCCTCAGCCATACCGGTATGGGAAAGTGAAAGGTGCATGTTGAGCATCAAACATAAGTGCATTGCATAGCATTGCAAAGATGAGTGATGGTTAATGTGTTGATTGTGACAATTTGTGTGCATATGCTCTGAGATGTGCATTATGAGTGTACCTGTTGCATTGCATGATATTGCAGTGATGAATGGTAATTGATGAACTTTGAGTTGATGGCAATATACAGGGCAAGAATGGATCGAGTCTTGGACTCATCCAATGAGATTAAATGAGGTATGTGTAGGAAATAAGCAATGAAGTTGTCGGCATTTTCAGCCGGCAGGATATCTCACGGATGGAGATATTGGTTCGTAGGGGGTGCTTTTGCGGCCGGGTACCCGACGAGCGTTCTCCGAGTGACCCTGGTGGCCTACAGTACGACTCACTAGCGGATGAACACAGCGATTTATTCAGGTTCGGGCCCCCGGTGTGGGTAATAGCCCTACGTCCTGCCAGTTCATGGTTTATAAGAGTTGGAGTGTTTTGTGGTTACAATACTTCTTCTTCCCGAGAGAGCTGAGTGCCTAGAGGAAGGAGAGATTGGGGTCCCACTTCACCCATGCACCCAAACCCCCTTATATACTCAGGACAGGTTCGGGCAGGCAAGAGGATTACATCATGCTGAGCCACTGTTCATTTATTATACCCGTCACTTCTGCCTTGTCTTAAGCCTCATTCTTTGTGCCGCCGCGTGACCTTGCCCCGTCCGCCCAGATTAGGTAGGTGGTGTCAGTGAGGCGGGGCGCCGACCTGCTGTCAGCGGGTCTCCTCGTCTTTAATGGCTCTAACACGGTGCGTCAGTTGGAGGAGGCTTCGGGATGAAGCCTTCCTCTCCTTTTTCTCCCGATCGTCCGGCAAGAGGGGCCTGGCTGCCCGCCTGCTTGCAAGGTCGCCACGCGGGCTGATCGCCCGGCGAGAGGGGCCTGGCTACCCGCCTGCTCGCGAGGTCGCCACCCAGGCCGTCGCCCGGCGAGAGGATCCTGGTCGCCCGCCTGCTAGCCAGGTCACCACGCGGACCGTCATCCAGCGAGAGGGGCCTGGTCGCCCGCCTGCTCGCCTGGCTGTCTTGCTTTTCTACGGTGGAAAAGGTACCACAGCGTAAAGTACGCCGACAAAAGTGAAGGAGGTAAATGGGTTGATATTATCGTTTTATGTATTTGCTGATTTGAATAAGAAAAATGATCATGCTATTGACTTAAATGCATTATTTAGTTGTGATATGTTTATTTGATGCACTTCGATGTGTCTTGGACTCATGCTTGTTTGTTGTTGTTGTTTTAGGTACTCTCAGGATAGTTCGTCGGGACAGGAAATAGCTTCACTCACTCACTTCATGACATGTACAAAATGATAGTTTGAAAGAACGATCCATATTGATAACTAGTGATGGATCATTGTGGTAGTGTGTTTGTGGTTGTCGTTAATCTATTCATGTTATGGTTATTGTGATCTTCTTTGGTGCGGCGATTAGTAACTGTTGAGTATCTTATGGCTGATTGGTTTTGTTATTAAGTCCATATCCTGTAATTTATTTGAGAGGTTATGGTTTGTGGTTAGGGACTCGGTTTGTATGTTGTTGCTGTTGTTTAGATCTACTATTCTAGGTTTTGTGCCTAATTGGCTATGTTGATTAGTTAGATATCTTGAACTGCTATATGTATTTTGTTCAATGTTATTGCGATCTCTTTGCCTGCTGAGTGGATGTCCATTTAGTAGGGAAGATCTTGCAGATTTTTTTTGTGAAAAATTTGGATAGGTTTTGGTAGCACTTTGGGCACATGTGGTGCCAGAGTGTTATATATATATATATATATCCAATTTAAATATTTTAAATATTTTAAAATATTTTATTTATCCAATTTAAATATTTTAAAAAATATTCATATATTTTTTATTTATCCAATTTAAATATTTTATCCAATTTATACAAATATATATGATTTTTATTTATCCAATTTGAATATTTTAAAAAATATTCATAGTCAAAATTTTAAAAAATTGATTGCACATATGTCCAAAATAATAACTATTTGTGACTAGAGAGAGTATTGATTATGGGCAAGGGGGAACGACAATGTTGTGATGTAGCAGAGCAGCGTCTCCTTGGTTTTTTAGTCATCATATTAGGAGGTGTAAGACACGCTCCGCAGGCCAGTCGCAAGTTGTAGGAAAACAAAAGGCAGTACTTTGATGAGTGGTGTCATATGTGCAAAGCAATTGACAAATGTCCTTACAGCCTAATCGAGTATTGGAATGGTCACAAGTACAAGGAGACGGGACACGAAAAAGTTTACACAAACGAACGACGTAATGTGGCAGCTTACAGGCCATGCATACCAACAAGCTACGTGAGAACAGTCAATGGGCTATATACGTGCATGCGTAAGTTTACACTGTGTGTATGCATGTTTTAGAACAGACGATGTGTTAATGTGGTTGAGCTGCAGCGTCGCCATCGGTGAAGAGAAGAGAAGGGAAGTGTACTGAGCAGTCTTTCAGTATTGTATTTAATCTATCCGGCCTGTAACAAGGTCTTTCAATAGTTGTATTTCTCACTATTTTATAATAAAAGAAAAAGCAGATTTAAGGAAATGAGCGTATAAGCACACGAGTACTTAGTAGACTTATTGGTTGGATGCTTCTTCACGGCTCGACTCTATAGTAAGCTATGGATAGTTCGTGAAAGCCTCCATCGAGACCAGGGGTAAATCTATCATAAAACAACTGACTAATATCTTGATTTGTGTCGATGACTTTGAGGTCCTACCCAATCATAAAGGACTAAGCAAGTAAAAAGCTGGATCACCTATGTGGTGCACTATGTCTTCCCTCATCCACTCCACTTTTTATGGAATCAGGATAGCACTACCAGCTTCCCTGGACATTTGTTGATTGACCCTGAAGAGTCCGCCATTCGACATACTTGTTGGGTGTTGATCCGAATTTCATCTTGGCTTTAAGGACGCCTTTGGCCTATATTTCGGTGTAGTCCGTTTAGACTCGAGTCGCTTTGTTCACCTTATAAATACCTCTTGTAAGCTGCATGAGAAATAGACTACTCATTTTGTAATCCCTTGCTTCTGTACACAATTCCCAAATATAGTGATATCACCAATCGGCGCCCATAGTTTTTTCCCGCAAGGGTTTTCCACGTAAAAGATATGTGTCTCTTCACTACTACGGAAAGGGCCTTTAGTGCCGGTTTAAAAGAGCCTTTAGTACCGGTTTTTGAACCGGTACAGGCCATCCGGGACTGATGCTCAAGGGCATCAGTCCCGGTTCCCTCACCCGGTACTGATAGCGTATCAGTACCGGTTGGTAGTCACATGTGGCAGCGCATCGTGAGACCCTGTGGACCTTATCAGTACCGGTTGGTGTCTCCAACCGGTTCTGATGATGCCCTCATCAGTATCGGTTGTTTTATCTAACCGGTACTGATGGGTTGTATATAATATATATGTAAATATGTGTGTGTCCAATACTGGCTATTATATATAATATACTACAATATATATAATCAAATCACGGTGACTTCATGTGTGTGTTAAATCACAACGAATTAAAACACATATAATCAATCATGCACATTTGCACGATAATAAAATCCTTTGTACATTCATTAACAAATTTAATTACATATAATGTACTACAATATGTACACAACTTTAATTACAACTCCAGTATTTCTTTTCCTTCTGTTCATTGGGATTTTTTACGTGCATCGCTCTTGCTAGCCGTAGATGTCGAGAATGACAGTTCACCGGTCCTTATCGAAGGGCCCCACCTGTTAAAATTTGGTTCGTGGAACTCGCCTTTTGGATTTACAACCTCATCGTAAATGAAGCCAATGAGTTGTTCTTGAATTGCTCTCACTCGCGCCGGCGAGAGTGAGAGAACCTTGTTCCGCCAAATATTGAGGCACCTGCCGTTAAGTCATTAACAAATCAATCCTTGAATTTGTACAAGATGTAAGGAGTAATATACATCGTTTAAGGTAGTAATTATATTTACTCACCCCCTTGTCGCCTTTTAGCATGCGGTCAGCGGCTCTGGTTTGGGTGTGCAAAAACTCACATACATAGTAACCGCATAAATTGTTGCCCGCCGACTGACTCAAGATCTGCGGTTGAAAAAGTTGAAAGCGTAAAATGAATGCAAGGAAATTAACTTAACTAACCAAAAAGCTAGCATTATGATATACGTACTTGAGAGGCTGTTGTAATTTCAAATTTCTCCTTGAATGCGCCCCTATTTTTAGCACGAAACTGTGCGAATGCACTACACATGTGATTACCAATTGTACATGATTAGAATTTGTTTCAAATGGAAGGAAATAGAAGTAATACAATAATGAAAGGAACAAGAATTAATACCGGTCGAGCAAATCGATGAAGGTTTGATACGTTTGAACTGGTTTCCTTCTCGAGTCCATAATTGTGATCCGACTATGATCTAGCTCGATCATAATAAGAATCGATGAAAGCTGTACATATGTCAACATAGATAACTAATTAGTTCTAACATAGTGTTATGAAAAAGGAGTAGAACAAGGCGATGCGAAAACACATACTCATGTGCGTAGGGTAGATATATCCTTGACTTATATTGATGTCCCATTAGCGCATTGTATACGTTAGTCTGTGTTTCGCTTGGGCTGTATCTAACGGTTGTCTCGTTGATAACTAATGGGTCTATGAATCCTATGTCAAAAATTTGATCCCTTCGGCATCTTTGTATCTCCATGCTACACAAGAAGAAATTAGTTAGGCTTGCAAGGTCCGTACTCTACAAGGGCACGCACGATGGTTTTTTTTGTAAATAAGACACTTACAGAGTCCAGCAACCCACCAAGGACGCGCTGAGGGTGTCTGTCTGGTATAGATCATACATGACGTGCCATTCGATAAAAAATTCACCGTCACCGTGAAAAAAATCTTGATCCTTGTACCTAACAGCAAACAACTGTAGATCATGCTTGGTCGCGTCCAAGTACCATTCATGGAATTGCCGCATCTTTGTCGTTAGGTGGAGCAGCTCCTCACGCCTGACCAATGATCCACCCAATGTAAATGGCCATCTTACTTGGGCATACTCAATTTCTGTTGTGCCTAATATTTGACTTGGGTCAAGCCCAGTTTCATCAAAGAATTGTAGCATCGCCTTAGCCTTCTCCTTCTCCTTCTCCTCAGCTGTCATCTTCTTGTGGCATTCCTTTCGCAATGTGCGCTCGTAGTTTGATTGGCGAGGCATTTCTTTTTGATCCTTCAAATTTGTAATAGTCGTCAAGCCTTTGTGAAATTCTTTCGTGCGAGTTGAACCTTCTTCTTTGGTGACTTGGGTCTAAAAATTCAGTTACCTCACCTTGTACAATCTTATTGGTCTCCTCGTCGGTCATATCGTGCGCCCGGCTTGAAAGTGGGCGCAACTTCTTGGATTGGGTGGAGGACCTCGTCTTCTTGGGAGGCTCTTTGGTGAGCTGGCTTGTTTCCTTTGGTCGGCGCCTTCTTGGGAGGAGACGGTCTTCTTGTGGGGCTTAAGTGCATGGGAGGTGGTGTAGAAGTCGGCGCATTCTTGGGAGGAGATGGGCTTCTCCTAGGGCTTATGTGCGCGGGAGGTGGTGTAGGAGTCGGGCTTCTTCTTGGGCTTGGGTGTGCGGGAAGTGGTGTAGGAGTCGGGCTTCTTCTTGGGCTTGGGTGTGCGGGAAGTGGTGTAGGAGTCGGGCTTCTTCGCAGAGAGGACACATCCATGTTATCTCGAAAAATTATGTGCCGTTTGCGCCATAGGATGAAAGTGTGTACCGCCTCTCCTAGCCGTACTCCGTCACCTCCGAATTTCGAGCTCAAGGTCCTCGTTCCCTGGGCAAACCTTCTCCACCGAGACGTTTGAGTAGTTTGACGGTATCTGTTGGCCATGGATGAGCTGCCCTGGCTCCACTGGGTGAACCATGCCATGCGCCGCCTTCAAGGAGAGGTTTCGTGCCCCGACATGCAGCTCACAAGGTGTCTGGCCGCTGATGTCATCTACGGGATACTGTCCCAAGTCCGCTGGGTAGCCCACCGGAGCGCTTGCTCCATTGCCGGTGGGGCTGATGATGTTAGGATTGCTGGGAGGTTCCTGGCACGTCTCCCGTTGTTGGCTCTGGGCTAACTGTTCCTCTATCTGAGTCATGCGTTCTTCAAGCGCACTAAGTTGTTGTGCATGTTGAGCCTTGCTTCTCATCCGACTCCTATAGGTCTCGGCGTCCTGAGCGAAACCAACCTTCCACGGGACGACGCCAACGCCTGGTGTACATCCAGGGTGCTCCGGGTTTTGTAGAGCCCTTGTTAGCTCATCATTCTCCCTGTTTGGCACGAAGCTACCTTGGGAAGTCTCCTCGATGGACTGCACAAGCCTTCTGGCCACATCTCTCAACACCTCCCCAAACACCGCATTGCCGCTATCATCGAGGCCACCACTGTGAGCATAGAACCAATGCTTTGCTCTGTCAGGCCATTCCATTGTTGCGAGTGTGACACCCTTCGCTAGCAGGTAATGCTCCCTCTTCTCCCATTTGGGTATTGCTTGGCGGTAACCACCAGGGCCGAGTCGGTGGTGGTAATTCTTCTTCTGTGCATTCAACTTGTTCTTCTCACTCAAACTTTGACCTTCCTCTGAAGTCTTGTAGTTTACGAACGCTTCCCAGTGATCTTGCAACTTCGGGAACTTGTTGAAGTCGGGCGTTCGATTCTCCTTGATATACTCTATATTCAACTTCTTTTTATAAGTTTGGAATGCGATGGCCATCTTCTTGAGAGTGTAACTCTTCACCTTCTCTTCGGTCCCTTGGGGGAAGGTGAATGTCTCTCTGACATCGTTCCAAAGCATGTTTTTCGTATCTTCAGGAACCTGATCCCATTTTGCTATGCTAATGGGCACGTGGTCCCTAACGTGAACGCCGCATGCCGAATTGAATGGCCCAATCACCGTCAAGGGTTTTTGAGGTTGGCCGTTCTCGTTGACTTCGGTGACAACATATCTTTCCTTCGGCTTCTTGGTTGGACCTCGCTGTCGTGATTGGCCGCTTGGTTGATCGATCTGAAAGCATGGTACAATCATGAACGGGTCAAAATGTTGGCTTAGCATGATAGTGAAATCGACAATCATTAACGTGATTGATTGTTACCTCTGCGGCCTCATCGTGCTCTGCGGCCTCATCGTGCTCTGCGGCCTCATAACCACCATCTCCCGCAATCAAATTTTCCATAAATTCTTCTTGATCAAATCCTTCGCCGTCCATCGTTGTTTCTTAGGCTAGAAGAAGGCACTGAAAATTAACGGCGTGGAAGACGGCGAGGAACAAATGCTGATTAGACCAACTCTACTTATACATTTCACATTTCACATATACTGACACATCTGACATATACATAACATTTGACATATAATTACTCATCTGACACATCTCACATATACATAACATTACCTCCACCACATGGAAAAGAACAGATATTGACAATTGAGAATATATCTCTGGAGTAACCATTTCTTCACCAATGTAATCAATGATACATAAATCGACGGTCTCTAGATCATTTACTGCAACTGGAACTTACATCATTTTGCATACAAGGCCTGACATTGCAAATATATTACGTTTGCAACATATGCCAAAAAGTTTTGATTCTATACAGGTGCCAATTCAAATATATTACATTTTGCAGTAATATTCACATGAACAGGTGCCAATTGGGTAAGGTTACTACAGTTTTCACCGTTGGCGGGAACGTTGCAATCTGGCAAAGTGACAATGTAATGGTCTAATTGCTCTAATTGCTGAAACAATACTAGCTAATGTCTAATTGATCAGTACAACATCATGCTAGCATTCATTCAACATTCCCATGAACAAGATCACAACCGAAATAGAAATGAAATACTACACATTTTCCTCCAATTAGCAAATCCAACATGAATCTACACCATACATGTACACCAGAGAGAAGGGAGGATAAGGAGCAAGGGCTGCAGCGAGCTTTAACCTCCAGCGCGGTCGAACGAGCTCCGGGAGGGCGGCACCGTCGAGGGCGAGCTCGGGGCGCTGTGGGGAGGCGGCACCGTCGGGTGGGGCGAGCTCGGAGGGCGGCGCCGTCGGGGGGGGGGCGAGCTCCGGGACGGCGGCGCGGTCGGGCGAGCTCCGGGAGGGCTTCCGACGCCGGCACAGGCTCTGGTGGCGGCGGTGCGCGCGTCAGGAGGAGGAAATGGGATAAAATCGGGCGGGAGGAGCACCAAAGTGGGGAAGAAATGGCGGCAGGGAAGTTTATAGGGGCACCATCAGTCCCGGTTGGTGTAACCAACCGGGATTGATATACACATCAGTACCGGTTGGATACACCAACCGGGACTGATCATTCCACATATGACTCAAGAAGGAAAACCTAGGAGCTGTCAGTACCGGTTGGTGTATCCAACCGGTACTGATTAGATCACATCAGTACTGGTTAAATACACCAACCGGTACTGATTAGAATTAAATTCAAACTCTATTTAGAATAAAATGAAAGAAAAATCAATTATTGCTTCTTTGCTTAATAAAAAATAATAAATTATACTTATTCGGTTATTCCACACTAAAATGATTTTTTTTAAAAAAAATAAGATTACTAGTCATTTATAAATTCCTTTTATAGTTTCTACAATTCAACAATAATATATAAACAAAATAAGGTTATTAATATAAATTAAAAATATAAAAAATAAAGTAATTTTTGCACTCTTATAATTCCAATGCAAATTGGAATCCTTGTTACATAAATACAATTATTGCTACTTTGCTTAATAAATAATAATAAATCATTATTATTCCACACTAAAATGATTTACAAAAAATAAAAAAAGGTAATTAATACACAACTAGTATGTTAGTAGTCTATTACACCAAAAGAAAGCAAAGTGATCCATCACAATAGACAATTTAGTAGCATGGGAACACAGTAGACAAGATTTAACATGGAAAAAGAAAACTAAGCATCCATCAGTGATAGACTGTAACTTGTAACAACGGACTATACAACAAGGTTGGTCTTATTTGCTAACTACTTTGTTTTTACAAGCGATCCTTCATTATGATCGCGGCGTACGTAAGGACAGTCCTCTGTATCATTCAGGTCACTAATGTCTACGTCCACTGTGAAAGGAGGCAGCTCGTCGAATTGATTATACTCTTCTTCGTCCGTGACGCCCTCAACTCCGACAATCCTTCTTTTAACAGAAAGAACCACGTGGCGCCTTGGTTGATCGCTACTGCTAGTCTTCTCATTTTGATTTATGTTTTCGGTAGATTTGTTATGCTGCCTCTTCCTTTTAGTAGGCTTGTCCTTCTGCTTTTTCTGTTTGCTGTCCATGTCCATCACATAGAATACTTGTGTCACATCATTAGCGAGCACGAATGGTTCATCCCTATAGGCCACTTGCTTGAGGTCCACAGTTGTCATACCGTACTCATCGATCTCCACGGCTGCCAGTTTGACCCATTGGCACCGAAACAGAGGGACTTTTAAAGGTCCGTACTCGAGCTCCCAAATCTCCTGTATGAAACCATAATAGGTATCCATCTTTCCATTTTTGTCCAAGGCATCTATACGGACGCCACTGTTTTGGTTGGTGCTCTTGCTATCTTGGGCTGTTGTGTAAAATGTGTACCCATTTATCTCATACCCTTGGAATGATATGACTGTTGTGGATGGTCCCCGAGCCAAGAGTTTCAACTGTTCATCATCTGTCTGGTTGCCCATGATTGCTTTTGTAACCAACCGCGAAATGATCCATTTGCTCATTGCGATCCACTTATCGACTTCTCCGGGTATTGGGCGCGTAGACTCATCTCGTAATCATACATATATGGAGCCACTACTGATTGCTTGTTTCAATCTTGTGAAATGTGCTTGTTTAAATGAAAGTAGATTGTGGCTATAGGATTCTTTTCTCCCTAAAGTCCCTTTTCCCGTAGCCTCCCCTCATGGCGTGATCTGAACGCCAATCGGATTCAGATCATCAATGTAATTAACACAAAACTCAATCACCTCCTCTGTGCCGACACCTGCGCAATGCGTATACGACGAGACCGATTCTGAACATACTTCTTTAGGATGCCCATGTACCTCTCGAAAGGGAACATATTGTGGAGGAACACGGGTCCGAGAATTTGTATCTCTTTAACAATGTGGACCATGAGATGGACCATAATATCAAAGAATGATGGAGGGAGGATCATCTCAAGGCTAACCAGACTATTGACCATGTCGTCATGCAGATTACATAACTTATTCGGCTCGATGACCTTCTGCGACACCGCGTTGAAGAACGAGCACAACTTTATGATTGTCCCTCGTACCCTATCTGGCAGAATACCTCGCACCGCCACTGGGAGCAACTGTGTCATCAACACGTGACAATCATGGGATTTTATGTGTACAATTTTATTCTCTTTTGTGTTTATGAGTCTCCTTATGTTCGAGGAGTATCCAGAAGGGATCTTCACACTGTTCAAGAACTTAATCATATTTTTTTTTCTCTTCCTTGCTTAGAGTGTAGCTCGCAGGGTGGAGGTAATGTTGTCCTTCCGCTCTCATTTCCGGATGTAGGTCGTTCCTGATTCCCAACAGCTGTAGGTCGTTCCTGATTCCCAGCAGCTGTAGGTCCTTTCGTGCTTGAAGTGTATCTTTTGATTTGCCATACATATCTAGGAAGCCTAGCAGGTTCACACAGACATTCTTTGTGATATGCATGAAGTCCAGTGAGTGGCAAACCTCTAAGTCTTTCCAGTAAGGTAAGTCCCAAAATATTGACTTCTTCTTCCAAATGGGCTTTGTGTGATCTTGTTTTGTCGGGACAGGTTTGCTACCTGGACCTTTTCCAAATACTACTTTCAGATCGTTTACGAAAGAAAATACAAGAGCCCCACTGCGATGCGGGGGCTTCTTACGTTTCTCTTCCGTCCCATCAAAATTCTCACCCTTCCTCCTTAACGGGTCCTTCGTATGGAGGAATCTACAGTGGCCCATGTACACAACCTTTCGAGAGTTTTTTAGGTACTTGCTGTCCGTTTCCTCTAAGC
The DNA here is from genome assembly GCA_036346355.1 of Rhipidocladum racemiflorum. NCBI lineage: Eukaryota > Viridiplantae > Streptophyta > Magnoliopsida > Poales > Poaceae > Rhipidocladum > Rhipidocladum racemiflorum. The sequence continues at coordinate 19,879,424 of CM070573.1, read as the reverse complement.
AGTGGATGCAGGCTTTATATCCTTTGATGGATAGGCCCGACAGGTTACTAAGTGCAGGCCAGTCGTTGATGGTTACAAATAGCAATGCACGTAAAATGAAGTGCTCTCTTTTGTACTCATCCCATACACGTACACCATCGTTCCACAATGTTAGCAGATCTTGAACCAACGGTTTGAGGTACACATCGATGTCGTTTCCAGGTTGCTTCGGGCCTTGGATAAGCAACGGCATCATAATGTACTTCCGCTTCATACACAGCCAAGGAGGAAGGTTGTAGATACACATAGTCACGGGCCAAGTGCTGTGACTGCTGCTCATCTCGCCATACGGGTTCATCCCATCTGTACTCAACCCAAACCTTATGTTCCTCGCATCCTCAGCAAAGTCCGGGTATGTTCTATTGACTTTCCTCCACTGGGAGCCATCAGCAGGGTGTCTTAGCCTTCCGTCCTCCTTACGGTCTTCTTTGTGCCAGCGCATCATCGGGGCATGCGCTTTGTTATAAATAAATGCTTCAACCGTGGTATTATAGGGAAATACCACACCACCTTAGCGAGGGCCTCTTCTTCTTACGCTGCCCCTCTACCTCACGGTAAATCACGCTGGTCTTATACATGAAGTTTTGCATACCGGACAAGCATCCAAATCCTCGTACTCATTGCGATAAAGGATACAATCGTTATGACATGCATGTATCTTCTGTACCTCCAACCCCAAAGGGCAGACAACTTGTTTGGCATTGTACGTAGTTTCGGGCAGTGTGTTCCCCTCTGGAAGTATCTTCTTGATGAGGCATAACAACTCGTCGAATCCCTTATCAGATAATCCATTGGTCGCCTTCCATTGCATCAGTTCTAGTGTAGTACGCAACTTTTTATGGCCCTGTTGGCAGTTTGGGTACAACAGTGTTTTGTGGTCCTCCCATAGGCGCTGGAACTTTTCGTAATGTCTTTCATCGATGTATTCTCCCTCTCCATCAAGCAGCATCTGGTTTAGGTCATCATTGCCAAACTCCCCAAATGTATCTTCGCAAGAGCCAGGTTGGCCAGCGTCTAAGATATTGTTCGCCTCTTCTTGTTCACCGTCTTCTTGTATAATCTCTTCTTCACCATGCTTGGTCCAACAGGTATAGTTTGTCATGAAACCTCTTGTGAGCAAATGGAAGTGAAGGTGGCTGGAGTTTGCCCACTCCTTCTCATTCTTGCAGTCTATGCATGGACAACATATGTAGCCTGACGTCGTGTATGCATCGGCCGCACGAAGAAAATCTTGCAAACCCTGCAAGAACTCTGGGGAGCGTCGGTCCATGTACATCCATCGCCGGTCCATCTACATTATATTACATCAAGGTAACTTTTAGCTCATTTTCCGATAATGAATTGTTCAACATTTCCCAAAATCCAAATCAAGACAACTATATTTTTAAAATGATTTTATTTCATAATATACATTAAAGGCACTATATTTCATTACATATTTTCCATAAAATGATTATTTGCTCCGGTATTCATACTCGACAAGTTTTTGCAACCTACTAAAATAATTAGTCAATGAAAATCTAGATTCAAAATTCTTCATCAATCGATGGAACCAAAACCTAAATATTAATGCAAGCATAATTTCACGATGACTTTGCTCAAATTTTCAAAACTTTTTTGAAAACTTTTTCTAAAATTTTTAAAACTTTTCTCGAATCTTGAACTCATTTTATATTTTCTGTAAAGCCATTTATATTTTTTATATTGTTTTAATTCGCAAATGAATTTAAAATTCTTCTTTTTTCCACATAACTATTGCAATTTGAAGATCCTAAACGCTATGATTTTCATGCACCATTCTTAATTTCCCCAACTATATATGCACCATCCTACATCGAACGATGGAACTAAAATGTAAATTTGAGCTAGATCCACACCTTAAATGCGAGCTATATTATAATCTAAGCAAATTTAAGCTTAGTTACCTTGGTTGCGAGTAAATTTTTGCATCCTACTTGAAAAGATTGAGCTAGAACTTTACATTTGTAATCTTTCATTGATAAATGGAAAAGATCAAATTTTCTTCATAATTCAAGCAAAGAAGAGGCTCCATTTAACACAAATGTAGTGAGGAATGATGTTACTAACCTTAGTTACCTTGGTTGGAGTAAAATGACCAAAATTTTAAAATTTGGGCAGCACCTCCCCTTCCTTGGAGCTCTTGCCCGAACTCCTGTTCTTCTCGCCGGCTGATCAAATGATCTTGGTCTGGCAGAGAGCGGGAGGAGGAACAAGTTTAAATTGCGACAGTACCGGGTTAATGACACAAGATGGTACTGATAGTTTCACATCAGTACCGGTTAGTGCCTTACACCGGTACTAATATCCACCTGCAACTGTAGCCGTTGCTACTAGATAGTACCGGTTTGGAATACAAACCGTGCTGATGTGACTTCTCGATGCAGGTTGGTACCTTTAACCGTCTTGACCACCCCGAGCGTATGTTCATCCAAAACGAATGCCTCTTCGAGTTGAGGCAGAGTACATGCGTCATCCAAACACCCCCGGCCCCGAGGCGTATGTTCAATTGAAAAATCAGAATGCGTATGTTCATCAAATAGAACAGCTAATATTTAATATTACCCACCGTTAAAAATGTTCAAATATAGTGACATTACATAGTGGATAATTAACATTACATAAATAAAAAGTTCAATTATTTCACGGTCACAGACGAAAATACTCGTAAATGCGTCACTCATGAGGGCTGCCGCTGTCATCACTATCATCGCTGTCACTGCTGTTGTCGTCGTCGTCGGTGGCGGCAGGGTGAACGTCGTCCTCGGAGGAGGAGGATGATGAGCTCCCCCAGCGGATGACGGTGACGTTCTCCTCCTCCTCTTCTTCCTCCTCCTCCTCCTCGTCGTCCTCGTTGTCGTCCTCGTCGTCCTCCTCCTCCTCGTCCTCCTCCTCGTCCTCGTCCTCCTCGTCGTCGTCCTCCTCCTCGTCGTCGTCCTCCTCGTTGTCCTCCTCGTCGTCGTCCTCCTCCTCGTCGTCGTCCTCCTCGTCGTCGTCGTCCTCCTCCTCGTCGTCATCGTCCTTCTCCTCCTCCTCGTCGTCGTCGTCCTCCTCCTCCTCGTCGTCGTCCTTCTCCTCCTCCTCATCGTTGTCGTCGTCCTCCTCGTCGTCGTCGGCACGCTTTCTTTTTTTGGTGGCGGCGGGGGGTGCCTGGGGTGGAGGCGGCACTGGGGACAATGGCTCAGAGTCGGAGGAGTCAGAGGAGCTGGCCGGAGACACAGGCTCTGCCATGATCGGAAGAGCAAGATCGGTCTCTGTTAGTGCAGGTTCTCCATCTCGCTCACTCTGTTTATACTTCGCGCGGGATGAACACGAAGAGGCGACGTGCGGGATCGAGGCGTCGCACGGGAGACTGTGCGTTGAAAACACCAACCGGCGCTTATCAGTACCGGTTGGTTACACTAACTGGTGCTGATGTGGTATCATCAGTACCGGTTGGTTACACCAACCCGTAGTAAGAAGCCAAGGAGCAGAGCAGGCTGCTTAGTACCGGTTCGTGTAACCAACCGGTACTGAAGATCGAGAATCAGTACCGGTTGGTTACATGAACCGGTACTAAGCAACCTGCTCTGCTCCTTGGCTTCTTAGTACGGGTTGGTGTAACCAACCGGTACTGATGATACTACATCAGCACCTGTTAGTGTAACCAACCGGTACTGATGGTCCCCCCGGACCTATAGACCGTTGAACCGGGACTAATGTAAATGTCAGTCCCGGTTCATGCATGACCGGTACTGATGGGCCGGTATGGAAGGTCAGATCTGTAGTAGTGCTTATTCGTTTGATCTGTGATTGATTTTCAACCAGTGGTATCAGAGCATCGCAAATCAATCACAAGAAAAAAAAATCTCTAGATCGAATCTACAACTTGTCGCGTTGCGCTACCACCCGACGCGCCACCTCCCGACGCGTCCTCGCCGATCTGCGCCGATGTCGCTTCATCTTACGACCATCGGCGTCCTCGTCGCAGTGCTTTCGGTATCCTCCGGCATCGATTGCCCGCTGAATCTCTGATTCAAGTGATCGCCAGCCCGTGTCGCTCCAGCCGTCCGCTGTCTTCCGCAACACGACCGACTTCGGCCTCGATGCGCTCCAGCCACAGCCTTTCGCTGCACCGTCCGACCACTGATCGCCATCACCAACCTCCGGTTTGCCGCTGAAGGACAAGCGCCCCGCCTCTATGACACCCGATCAGACTTCAAACTCCAAATTCACATCCGTGAGAGCCGCTTCAAGTCCGCGTGCGGTTCAATTGTGTGTGGTTTCAATTCCATGAAGCTAAGTGCACCCATAATCTACACATAATATTTCTTTGCATCATGACTTCATTAAAGTATGATATTCCTCTTCGAGACCATGATACCAGGTTTTCACTATGGCAAGTCAAAATGAGAACTATTCTTGTGCATACTGATCTGGATGATGCGCTTGATAAATTCGAGAATAAAGATCAAAAGACCTGGACTGATGAAGAAAAAAGAAAGGACCGTAAGGCTTTATCTCAAATTCATCTTAATTTATCAAATAATATTTTGCAAGAGGTTTTGCAGGAGAAAACTGTAGCTTCCTTATGGTTAAAGCTGAAATCAATTTGCATGTCCAAAGATTTGACTAGTAAGATGCATGTGAAGATAAAATTATTTTCGCACAAGTTGCAAGAGGGTGGTTCTATGTTGAATCACTTATCAGCCTTCAAGGAGATTGTTTCTGACCTTGAATCTATGGAGGTAAAATTTGAGGATGAGGATCTAGGTCTTATTCTTTTGTGTTCACTGCCTCCGTCATTTTCAAATTTTAAAGGCACTATTCTATATAGCCGTGACACACTAACTGTTACTGAAGTGTATGAGGCCTTACGTGTAAAAGAAAAGATGAAATTAATGGTGTCTTCTGAAAGTTCCAATTCGCATGGTGAAGCTTTGTCTGTTTGTGGACGGAAAAAGGAAAAGAAATCAAATGATGAATATAGAGCCAGAAGTTCAAGCAGTCACAGAGGTCATTCTAAGTCTAGAGGTAAAGAAAAATTCTGCAGGTACTGCAAGAAGAATAATCATGACATATCTGAATATCACAAGTTAAAGAACAAAGAAAAAAGGAATGGTACCTACATGCCAAAAGGTAAATCTGATGAGGAAGGTAAATCATCTGTTGCTATTGTTGATAGTAGTTCTGATGGTGAGATTCTTTTTGTTTTTGCTGGATGTGCAAGTAGTGGTGATGAATGGAGTATTGATTCATTTGCTTCTTTTCATATATGCATTAATAGATATTGGTTCATCACTTATGAGTCTGTTAAAGATGTTGATTCTGTTAGGATGGGTGATGATTCGTCATGTCCTATTGCTGGCATTGGATCCGTACAAATTAAGATGCATGATGGCATTATTAGAACCTCGACAGATGTAAAGCACGTTCTAGGTATGACAAGAAATCTCATTTCTTTTAGTACTCTTGACTCTAAAGGGTATAACTATTCCGGTGGCAATGGAATTTTGAAAGTATCAAAAGGTTCTCTTATTGTTATGAAAGGTGAATTGAAATCTGCAAATCTATATCGTCTAAAGGCACTACAATTACAGTTGATGTCTATATTACTTTACATTCTGTACCTGATATTACTAATCTAAATTCAACACTTCTGTTCATCCTACAGAAGGTATTCTTGAAGCATAAATTAGAAGCATTTTCAGCATTAAAAGACTGGAAGGTTATGATTGAAAAGCAAAATGAAAAGAAGGTAAAGAAACTTCTCATTGATAATGGGATGGAATTCTATTCTGATGAATTTAATTCATATTGTAAGTCTGAAGGCATTGTGAGACACTACACTATTCCTTACACTCCACAACAAAACGGTGTAGATGAGCGTATGAACAGAACTATCATCTCGAAGGCCCGTTGCATGTTGTCTAATACTGGCTTGCATTGGCAATTTTGGGCTAAAGGTGCTTCCACTGCTTGCTATCTTATTAATCGGTCACCGTCCATTGCCATTGATAAGAAAACTCCAATTGAGATATGGTCTGGTTCTTGTAACACCCCAAAATTTTGCTTTTCTTAAATTCATATGTGATTTGGCACTTTGGTGAATTTTTGGAATTTTCTGGAATTTATTTGGATTTATTTGGGAATTTATTTGAATTTATTCCATTTTGAAATAATTAAAGAATTTAATTTTGCAAATAAAATTTTGTTGAAAATATTTTATTTGGGTCCAAAATGTTCCAAAATATTTTCCAGAATTTTTCTGGAATTTTAAAGTATTTTGCTATTTTTAATGAATTAAATGAATTACTGGGAATTATTTTAAATATTAAATCGCTGGAAATTCAACTCGGGTCAAGTACTATTCCTCCGACCGAGTCAGAACCCGAGTCGGACTCGAGTCCGACCCGAGCCAGCCGGCTTGACCGAACCACGTTGAACCTTAACCCACGTGGACCGTCGGATCGAGATCCAACGGTCATGATCGACCGACCCCGACCCGAGCCGTGTCCGGACCGGACCCGTTCGCGCCAAGCCATCGTGGCCGTTGATCGCGCCACGTGGACGGCCGCGATTTCGTCGTCCTCGCCGGATCCGAGCCGGAGTCCTCCGCCGCCGTCACCGTGTCAACCTCGGTTTCCGCGCTCTACACGGAAGCCGAGGCCCCCTTTAAATACGCCGCCGCCATCGGGAAGCGCACAACCGTCCGCACCCGAGCCCCCTTCTCACCTCGCCTGAGCCGCCGCCGTTTGCCCGTACGAGCTCGCCGGAGTTGGAGTTCCGTTCCGCCGCGGTTAAACGCCGATACTGCCGCCGTCCGTCGTCCTCCGCCGTCATCAAGCCCAGATCCGGATTCCCCAAGACGAGACGCGTTCGGGAGTACCCTTCACTTCGCCGGAGAAGCCCGGCGCCGTTGGACTCGTCGTCGTCTTCATCTCCGGTGGCCTCTGCTCGCCAGCGTCGCCATCGCCGTCCGCGAGCTACGCTTAGCCGTCCGTCGGAATCAAGGGCTCAGATCGCGCCACGTCACACCGCGGTGAGATCTCACGTGCAACCTCTGGATCTATTTTCAACCGTCGGATCTAGATCCAACGGCTTAGATTGTGCCACGTAGCTAGAACTGCACCAGGTTAGATTGGATCTTGACCGTCCGATCAAGATCGAGCAGCCTCCGATCGGCGAGTTGTTTTTCCAAAGCACTACGCTAGATTTAATCCGCGCCGTTGATTTTCAAACCAACGGCCGTGATTGCGCCACGTGTCGGGAAGTTGGACCGACGCGGTCAGCGCCGTCCACGCACGCGTGCGTGTGACGCTGACACGCGGGGCCCGCGTGTCAGAGGGCCCGCATGTCAGTGGCTAATTCAGCCCGGCGCTGACGTCACCCATGACGTCACAGCGGGTCCCACATGTCGATCTGGCCGAGTCCCGACGTCGGCGATGACGCGTCACCCGGTGGGCCCACATGTCGGCGACACGTAAGAGTCGTGGGCCGAGTCCACAGTGGACCCGAGCCAGCGTGGACCAAGTCCATGGACCGGTGACGTCGACCAACCAATCGAGAGGCTGCCACGTGTCCATGCGACGCAATAATTAATTTCGAAAGAGAAAATGATTTATTAATTCGAAATAATGATTTCAGATTTTGATTCAAACTTCAAACGCTTATAACTTTTGCGTTTCAACTCCGATTTGAGTGATTCAAATTTCTAAATTTGTATAAAAATGAGATCTACCTAAATATAAATTTTATTTAATTTTTGGACTAAAGTTTTTCTCTGTAAAATTATTTAATTGATTATTTAAACTTTAAATAATCATAGCTTTTGCGTTTTAACTCCAAATTTGACGATTCCAGTTTCTAAAAATCCAGAAAATTATGTTCTCTCTGTTTATGGATTTTATTTGGAGTTTTGGGATGTTTTTGCCTAGTGTTTATTTGTGTATTTGCTATTCGCACGCTTTACGAGTAGACGTTGAAGTGCCGGAAGGATTCGAAGGAGAAGTGTTGACTCAGGATCCAACCCAAGACCAAGAGCAAGTACTTTTTGAAGGCAAGTTGTGCTTTGACCATGTTGATCCTATCTCGAAATCTATTTTGATTTTAAACTATTGCATGCTAGTTCAATTAGAAAAATACTTTGTTTAAACATGGGGATTAGATAAATACCAATTTCTTTGTATGACACCTTGATTATCTAAGTATGTGCCATGATCCCTTGTCACCCTAGTTGTGGATTACTAGTTGGACATTATTAAGCGGCCAACATGGATTTAGACCATTGTAGTATCGCTTAGCACCGCTACGTGCTCATAACATGATTTTGGATAATTAAATGTTAATATTGACTTAATGATATATTGAACCTGTTTTGGAAAAGTATCATGTGATGTTGATGGCACGTGGTGCATGGTAATCAAGCGGGGTTTGATAAACGATTTTCGGCCAGGGCATGTGGCAAGAGTAATCAGTGGGCCGGTTGTGGCATTGGGAGTGTTGATTTGGTTCTTGGGTAGTCTTGCCCTGGTCACTCTAAGGACTTAACCTTGCAAGCCTTTGAACTGGGTCATACTTGCAACCACATGGTCTGGAATGGGACGGCCCTAGTTGACTAAGTCGCTAAGGACTCACTTGTGGAGCCTCAGGGTGTCGATTACACCGTTTGTGTGATTATGCGGGGAGCGTATCGTGGTGTGGCCAGATACCCATCTAACGGTGTGTTGGTCCCATACTTCGCCTTGGCTAAGGGAAGGGATGGTGTAGAGCACGAACCTGAGAGGACCACTGTGTTGTTTGAGGCTTAGAAAGGCTTTGTTACGGGAACTCGCCTTTGTGGTGTTTGACTGTATCTTGTGGGTAAAGTGCATAACCTCTGCAGAGTGTAGAATCTATTTAAATAGCCGAGTCCACGGTACTGGACAATGCTCGGGAATTACAGTCAAGGGTTAGATTTTCTGAAAATAACTTGGATTTGAAAGGTTGGGTTGGTTTAGTAATGAAGATGATGAAAATGTGGTTTAGGATGGGGAAAATGTTTATTAAAACTTCTTGAAAAGTTATTTACGCTTTACTTATTTCTACTGCTTTCAAATCTACTTATATTACTTGTCAAAAGTCAAGCATCGCAAATATACCTTGAGCTATTCCTTTGTACCAAGCCATGCATATAGTATATTAGCTTGCATTCTGTGCATGACTTGCTGAGTACCAAGTACTCACCCTTGCCTCAACACAATACCAGTTGAAGAGGAGACTACACCAGCTTTGGAGGAGGAACTCCAAGAAGATCCGTCTACTTAGGGATGCGAGCCCGATCGATTGCTGTGGTATCTTTGGATGGCGCCACGAAGTTATCTTATTTTCCGCTGCTATTATTTTTCTCTGAATAAGTTTCGCCTTGCGAGGCATACATTTTGTAACTTGGCCATAAGGTCGAGTAACCAGTTTGGTTATTTAAATAAAGTACTTTATTGGTATCGTTTGGTATGATTGTGATATTTACCGATGTTAAGACTGTGTGCACTAGCGCGTTCCTGGACTAATGCTGAATACACAGAGGGTCCGGATTTGCAAATTCGGGGTCCCGACAGTTCTCCAGCTGATTATTCATAATTGAGAGTTTTTCGTTGCACTGCTTATGCTCACGTTGATAATGCTAAATTAGAGCCTAGAGCTATTAAGTGCATCTTTCTTGGTTATAAATCTGGTGTTAAAGGCTATAAATTGTGAAATCCTCAAACATAAAAGGTTGTCATCAGTAGGAATGTTATCTTTAATGAATCTGTTATGTTAAATGACAAAGTGGATACAAATGGTCCTATTGAGAAACAACAGAAAACTAGTGTGTAGGTGGAGTACCTTATTGATTCAGAAAATACACCAGAAAATAATACTGATGTTCAGGATGCATCTATTGTTGATGATTCACATATTGTTGAGCATTTTTCTCCAGTTGTGCAGCCTCCACAACATTCTGTTGTTATTGACAGACCTAAGAGGTCTATTAATCCACCTAAAAGGCTCATTGAAGAATGTAATATTGCTTCTTATGCTTTAAGTGTTGCAAAAGAAATTGAAAATAATGCAGAACCTTCTAACTGTGTTGAGGTTATTACTTCTGCTGATTGCAAAAATTGGATGACCGCTATGCCAGGTGAGATAGAGTCTCTTGAAAAGAATGGTACTTGGGATTTAGTAACATTGCCTAAAGATAAGAAGACTGTCATAAATGGATTTTCAAAAGAAAGGAAGGAATTACTCTTACGGATTCAACAAGGTATAAAGCAAGGTTGGTTGCTAAAGGTTATAGCCAGATTTCAGGTATTGATTTCAATAATGTATTTTCTCCTGTTGTGAAGCATAGTTCTATTCGCACTCTACTCAGTATTGTTGCCATGCATGATTATGAACTTGAGCAATTAGATGTCAAAACTGCATTCTTGCATGGGGAGTTAGAGGAAGATATTTATATGGACTAACCTGAAGGTTTTGTTATTCCTGGAAAAGAACACCTTGTTTGTAAATTAAAGAAATCTCTTTATGGCTTAAAACAATCCCCTAAATAATGGTACAAGAAATTTGACTCATTTATGCCCTCTCATGGTTTTAAGCGGTCTAATTTTGATAGCTGTGTTTACCTAAAGACTGTTAATGGTTTAGCTATATATGTGGGAAACCGTCTGTAACACCCCGGCACCTAGTATGCCACGAATGTCACCCAAACGATACTAGAAGCAACCAAAAACACATATTTAACAATAAATTATAGCAACTACGATAATTGCTTAACCAAAATTTTGGCAGCATATCCTTTGTTTTTTCCATGGTTTGAAGCAACAATAATATTATCATAACTCAATAGCATAACAGATGACATCTAAAATAGCAATAACACGAGTTATAGCATCAGTTCAAGCCAAGAATATAAATTCAAATGTTTCATGAACCAATACGGAGTGAATACTAAAACCAAGCACACGATATAGCATAGCCCAATTTAGCGCAATAAAATAAACCATCACAACTACAAATGAGGGTGTGTAGTTGTCTAGATGAGTGAAACTAAGTGGAGATGTGACGTTAACTTCCTTTCCCGTATGCCGAATTCATGGTACCTAAAAAATTACATAAAATAACAAGCGTGAGTTCATCACTCAGCAAAGTGTATTGCAATGGAATTAAACAATAATAGTATTCATTAACATCATCATTACATCTCATAAAACATCATCATAAGCATCTCATAAACATCTTCATTCATGCAATGCAATGCACATGTCTATCTCTTTGCTTAGCACATACCGGCATTGCCGAGTGCACACTCGTCGGTGTGCACCCTCTTTCCCTTTCATCCCGTGGAAGGTGCCTACTCTTACTGACTCGCTCCCATTCACAACTATAGATAGAACTACGAGGTAGGTCTTTCTCAGTGGCGCTCCGGATTAGTCATAACTTTCCCATCGACCTTACAGGATTAGTTATGACTTTCTCACCGATCTGGCCTGTCCTCATGCCATGAATGCATATATGCCATAAACATGAATAACTTGCACATGTACTCATTTTAACAACTTGCATAACCATAAGTAAACACATGATCATCATCTCACATGCAAGGATCAAACATGGCAAATTAACACATAACTTAGTTATAATGCAACGCTACGAATCCATATGGCCTCCCAAGCCAAAACCATTCCAATACACTTGCCTTCAACCGCGGGAGATGGAGTGCCGAGATGTTGAGGGCACTCCCAGGGTCCACCACCTCTTCTTGACGCACCACCCGATCGACGAACGACTTCTCCTCACGATCCAATCTTCCGTCCACCTGCTGGAACCGCCGGAAACGCCGAATCCCCGCGGAGGGAGAGCTCCCGAACAGCGAGAAAGAGGGCTACGAGAGGTGGAGCTAGGGCCAGCTAGAGGTGGGGAGGGGAGGGAGGGGGTGGCGCAATGGGGCTGCACGGCATGCAGGAGAGGAGGGGGGCGGCGGCTAGGGGGGAAAGTGGTGGGGCGCATGGGGAGGTAGGGTTTGCTGCCCACCTCCTCCCCCACATGGGCCAGGAACCTCCACCAACGGCCCAATTAGATCCCCTAAGGCCCAAACTAATTCCCCCAAGGCCCAAACTCCCCCGAAAAGGCCCAAACACCTGGAAACGGCCCAAAAACAAGAGATAAACTCATACCGAAATGCCACATTCTATAATGTCACATTCTCTCCCCCTTAACAGGATTCGACCTCGAATCCAGGACACGCCACTACGCAAACATCCAAAGCAAAAAGGGCTAAGCTTCACGGTTCATACCTGATGAGAATAGCTCTGGGTATTGCTCGCGCATGCGAGACTCCAATTCCCAGGTCGCTTCTCTCTCTAACTAAAGCCACTGGAACTACACTGATCGATACTCGATGGCAAAATGCTTAGGCTCAAAGACCTACAGCTCTAACGATAACTCATGATCAAAATCTTGCAAGAACTTTACTCAACATGAAACACAAAGCACTCACACAAGACCTCAAAATGACCCAAACGAAAGGATAAATTCCCAAAAAGACAACGACAAAAAACGGGTTCACACTCCTCATTCTATACATTCCTTGGCACTAAAGTGCTCGATCCCTTTAATCAATGCTACTCTCCAGAAGAACACGGTACCAACCCCTAGATCCCTCTTCAGCTCCCATGCACAAAAGTGTTTTCCCACCTCAACCTCTCTACTGTGGTTCGTCGTATTCAAGACGACGCGAACCAAGAGAGACACATCACTCTAAAAAAGTCTCTAAATCAACCAAAAGACTCCTATCTCTTACAAGTGATTGATCTTTTGCAAAAGGACCAATACCCACCATTACCATCGAAAGGAATAGCCTACTTTACAACCAGAGTCCTCAAAGCCGCAAGAATAATAACAACCGAACAATTCACTTTTGTTGACACAGCTCGCTCAAACCCAGCGACAGAAAGATCCGATACACTTCGAAAAGGTAATGCAATTACCAGCAACTTCCAAGTGGACCACTACTAAATTAATCAACCCTACCGAAGACCACATCAACGAAACAATTCTCCAAGAAGGTTTGAATTGAGTCATACACAACCTTCCTTTACTCTTCACTTTTAAACTATTTACCATCAGCCACTAGCAACACCTAATAACGTAGGTCATTAACAACCCACACTAGATGTCCCTTTCTAAGAAGGTTTTGCATTCACATTCTTCCACTCAAGGACCAGGGCAAAGAGTACAATCCTTGAATATACTCAACATAACATAAACATTCATTTTCTTATCCCAGGCTTGAATGCAAAAGAAATCTCTATTCGCTTTAACACAACGACGACAATCACCACCTTCAAACCAAAACGCTAAAATTCACATACATGTGCGGGACCAAGCCCAGGTTGTGTGGGCCCCCTCCAGCCGCACACAACCCTAGCCCTTCCCCCTCACGCCCCTCCCTTTCATAAATTCCGTAGCCGCCGCTTTAGGCCGCGGGTTTTGCTTAGATTTGAACTAGACACATTGTCAGTTTTTCGTCGATCATCGGTTTGTAGAACCCCAACTTCGTGTGCTTAATTCAATTCACAATTTCATATTGCTCTTCTGTGTTCTTGCTTGTGTTCTCGATTCGCTTGTAGGGATAAGCCTTCTTGGTGAGGTCAACCGTGTTTGTGCGTGGTTGATAACCTACAGAGCCGTGGTGTAGTGATTGCAGGGGTTGGATCGGTTCAGATCGGAAGCCGGATCGTCAACGTCGAGTCTCCACCAATCGATTTACCTCTACCTGTCGGAAGATCGGGCCACCGTTTGCATCAAGTGGTATCAGAGCCACGGTTTCCCGATAGGTAACCCTAGTTTTCCCCACCTTTTTCACTATTCCATCGCCCTAAAGTCCAGAAAATTAGCCCTACAAAAAAATTGTTCATGATTGTTCATTATCGTTCCACTGTCCTACAACCCCTTGTGCCATTGCAATTTTCATTTTCAGTTTACTTTGTTGAATTTGTGTCCATAGTAATCGTCTTGTTGCTGGTTGAATACGTGAATCTAGTCTCTAGTTGACACTGTTTCCACTGCCCTAGTTCGTCCCACCAAGGCCAACAACCGACACCAAACCGAGTCCTACTCGATTTGCCCTTGCGAGCCGCCTTGTGTTATCTATCCCGCACTGCAAGCCCTAATTAGGTCGTGAACTGCCTTGTGTAAATTGCCCTACGCCACTAGCCTTTAATCTTCAGCCGCAGTCCTATCAATAACCTAAACCTAACTGGAAACGAAGAAAAGAAGTGAAGCCCGAGATAGACCCAATCTGCATAGTGTTTAGTAAAATAGCCATAACTTTTGCATACGAACTCCGATTTGGGTCTACTTTTTTTTGTTTCGAAGGGGACGACGACATGCATGTGAAAATATCACATGTATTTAGACTTGTTCATTTTTAGACCCTCAAAAAAATCATCTAACACCGAGTTTTGGCCCCTGAAAGTTTGTTGTCCTGTTTTGTCAATTCTTTCGGTCATATGTTCACTATCATCTGTTGCTGCAAAACGTGAGATTTTTGTTTCTCCTCTGAGTTAAGAGGTATACCTTTGTGTTATAAAAAAATTGAAAAAAAATAATAAAAAAAATATAAGAGGAGAGAGAGCTGAACCGGCAAAAAAAAACAGAGAAGAGAAAGAGGAGAAGCAAAAAAAGGAGAGAGAGAAGAAGAAACAGAATTGCTTGCATTCTTTGAGTCATTTGTACTTCAGTATATCCATAGCTTGGTTGAACTAGTTCTAGGAATACGGTTAGGCCAGCAATTGTGACAAGTACTTTGGACATTTATTCAGCTTTGCTATTCTGTTTTCGATATTGCTTATTCCTTTGCTACCTGACATTGCCTTCCGAGCTCCACATACTTCTTATCAGTTCAGGTCCTACCTTGCAATCGCCTCGCTCATGCTCTACTCACGGTATCACGAACCAGCCACCGGTTGCACCTTCCTGTTGCGTTGGTAAGAACACTTGTAAGAGCGTGGTAAGGTGCTTGAGAGTGAGTAACCCACCTTTTGCCGCCAAAGTAGTTGATAGGGATAATACAACTAGTTGTCTTTGTTTCTTTTGTTTTTCTTTCGACTAACAATGGTAGGTGTGGAAGAAGATGAGTGTGTTACTCGGCAAGAGCTTAACAACGCACTAAATGACATCAATGCAAACATCGCAAGGGTCGGTCAAGATAATGACCAAAGATAGGAGAGGATAGAGCGAAGCATCGCCAATCTTCTTACCAGGTTGGAAAATTTTGAGAGATAGCCGCCTCTCAATAGAGCACACAGAGTGGAAGATCAAGAAGAGCCTGTTGCGGGAGAAGATGTGGATGGGGAAGACTACAATGCCTTCACCGCAGATGTACGACAACAACGATGCCTGAATCACAATCTTCAAGGTATGGGAGGTAATTACTTTAATCACCGCAAATGGTCATGGAAATGATGAACATTTTTCTAAAGTTAAATTTACAATACCATCTTTTTCTGGTACATATGATGCTGAAGCTTATTTAAATTGGGAAATAAGTGTTGAGCAAAATTTTAATTCCTATTTAGTTCCTAAAGTACATAGAGTCGGACAAGCTACTAGTGAATTCAAAGACTTTGCTACCATTTGGTGGAATGAAGTAGTAAATTCTGGCTTACAACCTGATACATGGGATAGATTAAAGCGAGCTATGCGTAGTAGATTTATTCCTCCTTCTTACAAACATGATTTATGTAAGAAATTGCAACGCTTGAATCAAGATAATAATTCTATAGAGGAATACTATCAAGAGCTACAAATAGGCATGTTGCGTTGTGAGGTGTCTGAGGATGGAGAAGATAAGATGGTTCATTTTTATGGGGGCTTACGACGTGAAATTCAGGACATAATTGATTACAAAGAATATAATGATATCAATAGGTTGTTCCAACTTGCTATGTTGGCAGAAAAAGAATTGCAGGGACGACAGCAAAGGACAAGGAGCAATTTTGGTGGTGTATCGGCACCAAGATTGACGTCGGGGCAAGCCCAAACAACCCTACCTTCTGCCACTCATCCTTCTGCCCACTCCACGAGTAGGGCGCATTCAGCAGCACCATCACCATCACGTGCACCTGAGGTGAGTAAATCTAACAATGTGCAGCTACCAACAAAGAGCTCGTCATTGGTTGCTTTCACGGATCGTACCACTGGAATTGTATGCCACCGATGCAAGGGAATGGGCCATGTCATGAAGGATTGTCCAAGTCGTTGAGCGTACATTGCAACAGAAGAAGGTGGGTATATTGGTGCTAGTGATGTTGAGGATGAAAATGCTCCTGCAACTAACCTTGCAGATAATGAGGATGACCATGAGATGGACAACGATGACGAGGAGATTTTAGGGACCGTTGCCACCGAGAATTATAGGAAAATCATTGTGCAACGAGTGTTGAGTGCTCAAATGGAGCAAGCGGACAAGCTACAACGCCATAATTTGTTTCAAATGTATCTCATCGTCAAGGACCATCGTGTTCGTGTCATAATTAATGGTGGGAGCTACAATAACTTGGTGAGTTCAGATCTGGTCAAGAAGCTTTGCTTGACCACACGTGCACACCCTCATCCCTACCATATTCAATGGTTCAATAATAGCAGTAAGGTGAAGGTAACACAAACTGCAAGAGTACAATTTTCCATTAGAACATACCATGATTTTGCTGATTTTGATGTAGTGCCTATGCAAGCATGTTCACTTTTATTAGGTCGTCCATGGGAATTTGATAATGATGCAACTCATTATGGTAGAAGTAACAAATACACTCTTGTGCACAAATCGAAGAAAATCACTTTGCTCCCTATGACCCCTACTGAAATTGTGCAATGTGACAAAGAGAGGGTTGCAAATGAGAGAAAGGAGAGTGCGCTAGAATTTGAAAATCAGCAAGTGGCTAAAAAAAATTTCCCACCTAAGAAAGACAAGAAAGAACCTAGTTCTAGGTCCGAGGGAATTAAATTAAAAGGTGGTGTTATGCTTGCTACGAAATCTGATATTGCTAAAATTAATGAGAATGATGCACCATGCTATGCTTTGATATGCACAGAAGCTTTATTTTCATTTCATGATATGTCTAGCTCTTTGCCTCCTGCTGTCACTAACCTTTTGCAGGAGTATGAGGATGTGTTCCCAGTAGAGATACCCCCGGGGCAGCCACCTCTTCGAGGTATTGAGCACCAAATCGGCTTGATCCCGGGAGCGACTTTGCCAAACCGTGCTGTATATAGGATAAATCCGGAGGAGACTAAGGAAATTCAGCAACAAGTCCAAGAGCTTTTGGACCGAGGGTACGTACGACAAAGCCTTAGTCCATGTGTCGTTCCTGTTCTTTTGGTTCCTAAGAAAGATGGTAGTTGGCGTATGTGTGTGGATTGTAGAGCCATTAATAATATTACAATAAGGTATCATCATCCTATCCCTAGGTTAGATGACATGCTTGATGAATTGAGTGGTTCTCTTATTTTCTCAAAGATTGACTTGCGTAGTGGATACCACCAAATTAGAATGAAACTAGGCGACGAGTGGAAAACAACATTTAAGACTAAGTTCAGCTTATATGAGTGGTTAGTAATGCCTTTTGGATTAACTAACGCACCTAGCACTTTCATGCTTTTGATGAACGAAGTTTTACATGCTTTCATTGGTAAATTTGTGGTGGTCTACTTTGATGATATCTTGATATATATAGCAAGTCTCATGAAGAACATGTGGAACAAATGCGTGCTATTTTTAATGCTTTGAGAGATGCACATCTATTTGGTAACCTTGAGAAGTGCGCCTTTTGCACTGATCGAGTCTCTTTTCTTGGCTATGTTGTTACTCCACAGGGAATTGAAGTGGACGAACCAAAAATTGAAGCCATAAAGAGCTAGCCGACCCCTCAAACTGTCACCCATGTGAGAAGCTTTCATGGTCTTGCAGGTTTCTATCGGTGTTTTGTTCGGGATTTCAGCACCATTCCCGCCCCGCTGAATGAGTTGACAAAGAAAGGAGTAGCTTTCACATAAGGACCTGCACAAGAAAAAGCATTCAAGTTGTTAAAAGAAAAGCTCACCCATGCTCCATTGCTCCAACTCCCTGATTTCGGTAAGACTTTTGAGATAGAATGTAATGCTAGTGGGATTGGAGTAGGAGGTGTGTTACTTCAAGAAGGTAAACCGGTTGCTTATTTCAGTGAGAAATTAAGTGGTCCAAGTCTGAATTATTCTACCTATGATAAAGAATTGTATGCTTTAGCGCGTGTGCTTGAAACTTGGCAACATTATTTATGGCTTAAAGAATTTGTTATACATTCTGATCATGAATCACTAAAACATATTAGAAGTCAAGCTAAATTGAATAAATGACATGCTAAATGGGTAGAATATATTTCCATACATCATAAAACATAAGAAAAGAAAGGACAATGTGATTGCTGATGCACTTTCTAGACATTACACCATGTTATCTCAACTTGATCATAAGATTTTTGGTTTAGAGACTATTCGTCAAAAACCGCGGTTTTCTCGTGTGAGTTTGACCCAAATTCAAATTGGTTTCGAATTGCGCACCGTTTGGTTTTTCGCGGTTTTCGCACGGTTTTTAGCGAAAACCGGTACCGCCAGACTAGCGAAATTCGCATTCGAAACGGTTTTGTGAACCCTGAGCGTGCCCATGTGCTTGTCGTCTTTTACTTGGCTGCTACTGTGAGGCCACCATATTATCAAGCGTTGAATTAAACTAGGTAGAATATGCGGCGCATGTCGCCCCATGTAAAATTTGATCAGTTTTTTCCTGAAAAAAGTCTATAAGAGGACTTTAATATATTTTTTTGAGCAATCTCAAAAAAAAATTAGATGGGCAGCGTAGGGGCCTAAACACAATTTATTTTTTCGGAGGGATTTTTGCGAAGAGTGCGACGTGACTGGCTGGTTGCTCCGTAAATCATCCAGGCATAATAGATATATTTTCTCGAGAAAAACGGAGAAAGGATCTTCTTTTGCCGAGTTTATCACTCTATACGTTCACCGGGAAATAATACAAGTTTTGAAAAATACTATAGATCGAGTTGCAAAAAAAACTATAGAGATACAGCTGTACACATATATTTCTTATTCCGAAAAATATTAGAAATCGAGTTTAAAAAAATAGAGAGATAGAGTTGTACATATATTTCTTTTAACGAATTTGGTAACCGGGTAATAATACATGTTCCGAATTTGGTAACCTTCTTTTGTCGAGCTTAACACTACACGTTAACCGGGTAATAATACATGTTCCAAAAAATATTAGAGATACCAACTTTTTTTGTCGAGTTTAACACACTATGCGTTAACCGAGTTTGTTAATTTTTTGAATCTGAGCGCTACCCTGAAAAATTAGAAAAGGGTTCTTTCATGATTTGTATTTAACGGGAGTTTTTTTTCTGTAACGTAACGAACCGAGGGACCTAAACACTATTTGGAAACGATTTTTTTACCCTCACAAAAAATCGTAAATGACCTATTTGTAATTTTATAGGGACCTATCCGTAATTTGAAGCAAGCCGAGGGGTTTTTTTGCAAAGTGGCATGAAGATGACGTGGAAGGCTGGGAGGCCAGCATTCCTTCCACGCATAATAGAGTTGATATACATATATATATATATATATATATATATATATATATATATATATATATATATATATGCAAACCCCCTTTACCGTGAAAACTCCGTAAAACCCACGTGTAAAAGTTTTAAAAAATTCTCAAAAAATTATCATATGTATGGGAGATGAGGTTCTACAACCTTGTAAAATTTGAAGACCAAATTCAATTGCATTTGAAAGATATAAAAAAGACAAATTCAGTATAAATAGTGATTTTTCACTATTTAGCTCTATTAATTTTGCAATTTGTCTTTTTCATATCTTTCAAATGCGATTGAGTTTGATCTTCAAATTTCACAGGGTTGTAGAACCTCACCTCCTCTACGTATGGTAATTTTTTGAGAATTTTTCAAAAAATTTATACGTGGGTTTCACGAAGTTTTCACGGTAAGGAGGGTTTTCACTGGATATGTTGCCATATATATGTATATATATATGTATATATGTCGTGCAAGGCTATTCAGGTCATTTTATCTCTCAGCTCTTCAAGGCCTTGAATCTATCGAAGTTTCCAAGCTACGCATTTTCTTTTGTTTCAGAACCAGTTAGCCCATTTACAAATTGCCAGCTGCCTAGATATTGTGCTAGTCCCTTGATGTGGATGAAGATAACTTTGAGAATGCTTTTCTTGTTATTGTTGCTTAATCAGCGTTTATCTAGAAAAGCCTTTCAGTTAAGTTGATCATAGTACTATAATACCCCACTGCTGACTCCTTGACTCAGGGTTCAGTGTACAAAACATGCTCATATAGTTTATTTTGTTTGAAGTATGCTCAAGTTGACTAGGAACAATTTTTTGGAGAGATGAAAATAGACCCAGCAACATAATCCTGTCAATAGGCATAAGCTTGCTATAGTTTTCTTTCTGTTGTAGCATTTATTCCCATTGCAGAAGTACAGTTGTAATTTCTTTGGAATCTCAATTGGGAAGCCCTCATATGCTGCTTACATTCATTTGTTTTAGATGTGCTTACCTTCATTTGGAGACGTAGTTATAATATACCTGGAAGAACTTTCCTGCGACTGAGGAAGTTTGATTACTATGGGATTTATGACGGCAATCTTTGATCAAACTCTTTGACAACCAATATGACTAGACTTACCTCTGTACTCAGTTTAGTCCTAATGGTTTTATCCATCCAATGGACTTAACGTATTAGTTTCTAACTATATGTAATACTTTTTCATCTACTGAGCTTGAGTCCCGCTGAGAGATCTCATCATGCTAGATTGCTAGGCCCAGACTTAACCTTGAGTGGAAAGTTCTGAATTATTCCATTCGTCACATGAGGAATTTCACTTGGCTTGGAGTTGGCTGAGAGCTTGGAGTTTGTTCTGCACAAAAGTTAAATAATTTTCTACTGTTGATTCTCGAAGAACTAACATCGATCATACCTGCAGGAACTGTCTTCGGATTCATCTCAGCATGTTCGTTCAGCTTTGGCATCAGTTATTATGCCAATGGCTCCTGTATTGGGAAAGGTTAGAGCTATATCGGTCAATAGATTGTATTGCTTTGTTAGAGAGCTGCAATTTAGACAGCTATTTGAATTGCTTTGTTGAAAGAGCTGCAAATTTTTATATATGGTTTTGTGACCTGTTGCTGTATCACAATCTGTGTTCCTATGCTTGTGTCAATGCTGAATTTTGAATTCGGTAGTTTTTTTTTTCTATTTTAGTAAATTGTTCTCCTAGTCCTAGATGCATCTGTACATCTGAATCACACATTATGTGATCACCACAACTTATCATCAAGCAAGGCATGCTTTTTGCAGGAAATTTGTCATCTAAAGGCACTTGGGTGCCCTTGGATGCTCAATTGACTCTATTTATTAATTAAATTCTTATTTTCAACAATTTTAGTGGTTCTTTAGCCTGAAATGCCGGTTTTTTATTTTGTGGTAATATAAGTATTTGTGACGGTTTTCACCAAAAAACCGCCATTGATAGTATTATCAATTGTGGTTTTGGCTAAAACCGTCATAAATACTCATATTATCAGTGTGCGATTTTAGCCACTGATAATATGAGAATCGCCACTGAAAATATGAGTATTTATGATGGTTTTAGCCAAAAATTGCCACTCATAATATTATCTGTGGCGGTTTTAAAACCACCACTGATAATCCCGATTATCAGTGATACTTAATCTGTAACGGTTTGAAAACCGCCACTAATGTCAGTTAAAAACCGCCACTAATGATGATTTTGTACTAGTGGAAATTTTAGAAAGAAAATAAAAAATCGACGATTTTCGTGGAAAATTGACAGACTAGTTAAACTTTTTTAGCGGTCGATTTTTGACCGATTTACGTTATGTAAATTTTTTTCAATTTTTTCAATTTTTTGAATTAGACCAGTTTATCGAACTGTTTTAGAAGCCAGATCGCATCGATACGGGCGAAAATCATGAAAATCGAGTGATTTTCATTGATGTTTTGAACCCTGCCTGGGAGTCGAGATTGTTGCTGCTGGGTAGCAACTTGGATTTGAATCCCAAAGATCTGATATCCCTTGTTACAAAATGTACAGTAAAAATAAAGGATCAAAGGAAACAGGAGACATGTATTTTACGTAGAAAACTTTTTCGGAAAAAACCATAGACACACGAAGATAAATATCACTATATGAGAGGATATTTACAATGAGCTATCTTTTGTCTTCTCTCGTCTTGTATATCTTTTTTCCTTGCTCTAACCTATAAACTACAGGGATATATTTATAGTGGAATATAAATAACTCTCCGTGTAGGAATATAACTCTGAGTTGGAGTAGGTAACGATATAAAAACGAATTCGGATCATACTTTAAGGTATGCTGACGAAGACACAATAGTACGAGTCCAATGATCACCAGACAAGTGGTGCAAGCATGATCAACAAGCAAAATAAATTTCCGAGCTATGGGATCGAAAGATGGGAATAAGCATTCGATATTCCCTCACCATCGAGGAAGGAGAAGAAGACTTGACACCTATGACCGTTGGGCCTTGTCGCCGTGAATACATCCATGTTGTGTGTAGAGGTGGGTGTCGTGCCGGCCCGGTCCGGGCTTATCGTGCTTCGGGTCGGAACCGTGCCATGCCACGACGGCCCATCGTGCCGGGCTGTGCCAGCCCGACTCACCTTTAGCGAGCCCAAGCTCGGCCCATTTGCGCTTCGTGTCGTGCCGGCCTATGCCCGACCCATTTTCACTATTGTGACGAGCAAAGAAATGAAACACATCACTACTACTAAACTACCTATTTTAATTACATAAGAGACTAATCACATCAACAAAATGTCAAACATAAATACAATGCTTGAAGATGCCCTGAATCAACAATATCTGCCAACTTTTAGGTTTTAATCCGTGATTTCGTGCCTGTTCGTGCCGTGCCGGCACAGGCCCAGCCCAAACGATCGTGTCAGGCAGTGCCGAGGTACACAACAACCCGGCACGATGGGTGGAAAAGCAAGACTGAGTACACAACAGTACTCAACAAACCGCACGGGAAAAACTGAATATTACATGCAGGGATATTCACAAAAGAAGAAGCCATATGGTTATCATCGTTGTGGATGCAGTTTTATTTTCCAAGACATTTTACATTTGAAGCATAAACCATACATAATAGGAATAAGCAAATTTTGAGTTTTCACAAGTTCATAATTACGTCAAGTTGGAAATAACAATTCTACTTGGGTTAGGTTATGGGATTCACCCCAATTCAAACTTAGCTTCATTTACCGGAAGCACGACGTATTCGAATATCATTTAAACATGACTCTGCAGAGTTGCTCAGCTTTACCCACAAGATATCTACGACCGTTAATGCCACCGGATTACATGCAACTTATAACATGCGGCCGGGCCGAGATTATCAAAGCTTTTCGTTGAACCACCCGTCTTTAGCACTTACCCGGTAGTTTCAAAACCACACAATCCTCGGGATCCCACGGGCCAACGGTGGGACGCACGATCCGATTCCTGAGGGTATCTACCGTTGTGGATTGTGGTAGGCGACACCACCGGTCAACCTCCATTCCACCCCATTCCTTTCGCGGGCATACTGACCAACGCCCACATTATGGAACCTCTCGCCTATAAGTATTCCAAGGGGGAGTTCAAGTACCGAGCCAGGTTGGATCGAGTCAACGAGGCCGACCAACCCAACTTGTGGTTGAGTGGAGTCTAAGTTATTTACTTTGCCCAAGATTATGATTACTTAAAATTATGCCCAAGACTTAGCCAATTCCAAACCAACAATCCACACCACACACATTGGCCTCGTCATCGGTCGAGGTTCGGGCACGTAGCCATCTAGTGGTTTGCCCGCCAAAGTCCTCTCATCGTAGCATATTTTTGGGATATAGTCTACATCAAGCCTCCTGCTTGATGGTTTTATTTTAATACACAAGACTTTAGGTTCAACTAATTAATTAACTACTAGCATACGAGGTTCAATAGCTAAGTCTAGGGTGTTCAATGGAAATATGGCACAATGATACAAAGTGGGTCTTTAAGCAAGCTAGGTACTACCTATGTCATCATGGTATTCTAAAATAAACATTTCTAGTATTTAACATACTAACATAATGTAATATTGAAATAATTAATACTATAATAATATCATGGGTTCACCATGTTCAAGGAGTGCGGCTTGCCTTGCGAGGCGAGGGGAGTCCTAGGTCGTCGTCGACGTAGTCAATCACGGTGCCGGTCGCGTTCGGCTCCTTCTCCCGCTCCTCATACTGCTCCGGGATGGGCTCCAAGGTCGGATCTAGCGCACAACGAGCGAGCAATAAATAAACGAATAAAGCAACAAGAAAAGAAAAGAGAAAAACAAGAAAAAGAAAAAACGAGAAAGGAATTGAGAGAGAAAAAGGGCCGGAGAGGGTTTCGAGGGCACTTTAGGCATTTTGGAATTTTGTGGACTTCAAACGACGAAACGGATATCGTTTTTGGACTCAGAGGCGCGAAACGGTTGAGATAGTGTAGTTTGGCTATTTTGGGACTTTTTCTGGATTTTGGAGAATTTCGGATAAAGAGAAAATCCGAGATATAGGAAAAGGATTAAAACTCAAAAAGAAAAAGAAAACCGGGCCAGGCCGTACTGGCCCGTCGATTTCGGCCCAAAAAGGCCCGAGAGGGGGGGTGCGCTTGCGCGCGGGGTGCTGGGCCGCGCCCACGCACGAGGCGGTCCAGTTCGGCAAAACGAAAAGGGGCGCAGGGGGGGCGACGCAGGGGAGGGTTAGGGTTAGGGGTGAACTCGGGGGCGGCTGGTGTGGCGGCAGCGGCGAGTGAAGCCAAGGCGGCGGCTCGGTGGCGAGACAAGATCGAAGGTGGGGGAGAAGGTGGGGGTCGGCGGGGCTCAGTGGGGAGGCATCTGGGAGAGGCTAGGGTTAGGGATTCGGAGCGGGGGAAGACGAGCGGCGAGGGGGCGGTTTGGCTCGGCTTCGGCCTGAGCCGAGGGAGATGAAGGGGGAGGCGAGGGTGTTCGGCGGCGGCGGAGCTCACCAACGAAGATGGGGGAACGAGCTCGAGGGCTGGGAGGACGCAGGCGCGGCTTTTATAGCTGGTGGTGGCATGGGCGAACGGCGGGAGCAGGCGGGCGGATGGCGTGGGCACGGAGGCGACGAGGGCAAGCGGACTCGAGGTCCGAGGCAGAGACCACGCAGAGAGGGGAGCAAGCGAGGATGACGACGGCTCGGCGCGGCTGACGACGAGGCGACGACAGCGACGAGACGGGAGCAGTTCGGGGATGACGCGGGCGTGAAGCGCGCGACGACCGGGGATGGAGAAGATGGCGATGTGACTGGCGGCGACAGACCGGGCGCGGCGCGCGACGGACCGACGGTCCAAGGCGGCAACGGTAAGCTCCAACCACCCCCATCCCATCCTCCCCCAGGAATCCAAGAATTGGGATCAAGAACGAAAATGCAATTAAAAACCAATTAAACTCGATTAAACTCCAATTGAAAAGCAAATAGGGTTTTGAAATTAGGGTTTGAAATTTTGGGGCATTTCATCCATATCTTAATTTGTTAAAGAGAAAAATATTTTGTCTCATTTCAGCAGTGGAAGATTGTACTTTAAAGTCTCCGTGTGTAAGAAAATCGGAATTTGCTCTTGTGCTAGTATGAATTATGTGAACCTACTAACACCAATCGGCAATATCTGGTATACGTTTCGTGTACACTTAGCAATGGATAGAAATGCTGAAAAATCAGCTTGCTTACTGCAGCAAGTCTCTGTCCTTCGATTTCTTTTCTTGCTGCAGCACCTATCCGTTCCTCGGTTTTGACGTTCCTTGCTTGCTTCCTGAAGCACCTCTGTCCAGGGTTCCATTTATCGACGATAATTGATTATTGCCGATAATCGCGTTATCGACGGCGGCCGAAATCAGTTACCGATCGGTAAACCGAAAAAATTCAAAAAAAAAATTCAAAAATTCAAAAATTCAAAAAAAATTATATGACGCAAATATCGCGATTATCGAGACATATCGAGCGATTATCGCCAAATATAGTCGAAAATCGCTACAAAAATCGACCGCACAAAAAGTTCAACATGGCTGTCGATTTTCCACCGATAATCGTCGATTTTCCACGATATTTGATTTTTTTTCAAAAAAAATCAGTTTTTTGAATTCATGCGATTTTTTGCGATTTTCGACCGATTTTCGGCTCGATTTTTGCGATTATCAAATTTTACTGTTCATCCGAAAATAGCATGTTCGATAAGGTGAACCCTGCCTCTGTCTAGTCTCTGATTGCTTCTCCCCGCGCAGGGAGCCAAGGCCAGATTTTAAAGATCTAATGGTGTTGAAATTTACGAAAAATTATTCAAAATTTAGTTAAAATCAAACGGTTCAAAAGTTAAATAAATTTAAATTTTGATCAAACGGCCAAGCGATTTTCACGATTTTTGAACGAAAACTGCTTAAAAAGGCTCGAATTTTGAGCGATTTTTTGTGAAAACCATCAAAAACCGCTCGATAGTTGAAAAATTAAAAAATAGGAAAAATTACAAAAAAAAAATGTTGCAAAATTCGTAAAAGCCATTAAAGACCAAAACATAGAAAAATGTAAGAAATATATAAAAAAAAAGTATGGGAAAACACGAAAAAATTTTGGCATAATTTTTTCTAAATATGAAAAAATTTCGACATGATCTTTGCTATTTTAAACAATTGCAAGTTGTAAATTAGGCATTTAACAATAATATGTCAACAAATAATCTTTCATTTGAATAGTATTCACATATCAATCCAACAAGTGCAAAAATAAGCATTCACATAATGACATACCAATGCCATTAACATATTACCATATTAAAATGTTGGTAGTTCATGCATGCATACAACAAGAAGTAAGCTTTTCAATGTTGGATAATATTAACATATTAAAATATACCATAGCAATATAATTTGTGTGCATATAAATATCGCTACTTGACAAATAGTACCATTTTCGAGTGTCGTCCATTGCTACTAAATATATTTCAACAAATATTGTTACTAAATATAATTGAAAAAATATTGGTACTAAATATACTTCAACAAATATTACTACTAAATATAATTGAACAAATATTGCTACTAAAGCCTAGTTCGTTTCAGCTTCTGAATTATGGATTCTGGATTATAGGAGAACCTGCTTCTGGTTGTGAAAGAATCGGACCGGACTGGCTGCAACTTCTAGGTTCCGGACCAGGCCGATGAGAATCAACAAGAATCAGCGAGAATCGGGTTTCAGCTAAATTTTGATTCTATGCAGATGACAGCTTATGATTATGAAAGAAGCTATCCAGAATCCTCTTGTTCGGCAAACAATCCACTTTTTTTTAAGCAGAAGCTATGTAGAAGTTGAAACGAACGGGGCCTAAATATACTTCAACAAATATTGCTAACTGACATAATTGAACAAATATTGCTACTTGACATACTTCAATAAATATTGCTACTAAATATAATTGGATCACTTACTAATCTAGCCATATCAGGTTATTAATAGATACGTCAAATAACAATACATGGTTAGGATAAAATTCAACGTAAATTTAAAATATAAGAAAATAGTAATGAAACGAGAAGTTTAGATAGTTCATGCATGCATACAATGATAAGTAAGCTTTTCAAAGTTGGATAATGTTAGTATAGTAAAATATACCATAGCAAGATAATTTTTGTACATACAAATATCGCTACTTGAACAAATAGTACTATTTTCGGGTTTCGTCCATTGCTACTAAATATACTTCAACAAATATTACTACTAAATATAATTGAACAGGTATTGACTAAATATACTTTAACAAATATTGCTACAAAATATAACTGAACAAATATTGCTACAAAATATAATTGAATAGCTGAAAAAGTCTCCCAACTTTGTTTTTTCCAAAAAAAAAAAATCATACCAAAGATAGTAAGGTTATTAATACTAATTTTTAGGGAATTTTTAAAAAAATTTAAATGTTTTGAATATGAATTTAAATTTTACCGGTAAAC
Organism: Rhipidocladum racemiflorum; assembly: GCA_036346355.1. Classification (NCBI taxonomy): domain Eukaryota; kingdom Viridiplantae; phylum Streptophyta; class Magnoliopsida; order Poales; family Poaceae; genus Rhipidocladum; species Rhipidocladum racemiflorum. The sequence goes on along the minus strand of CM070573.1, from coordinate 19,851,199 downwards.
CGAACAATTTAACTTTTCAAACTGAAACGATAAAATCAAATTCGCAGTTTTAAAATGATTTTCGTTAGTTTTTCAAACCCAGGCCGATGCCGAGGCTTGCTCTTCTGCAAGAGTCATCGAAAATCACCAAAAGTCAAGCCACGCACAATTGCTGTCGGCGACCGAATCCAGGCCTTTTCTTCACGGTTCGATCCTCCTTCGGAATTGTTTCTCGGAATAGGCTTCCACTCGGAGTCTCGGATTCAACAACCGATCCGACGATTTTTTTTTTCCATAGAATCTCTATGATATCCTACCACTGGTTACAAATAATACATAAGAAACAAAAAAGAGACATAATTTTGTATAAAAATTCTTTCGAGAAAAATCACAGACACATAAATACTACATCACTATACAAAGAGATGTCTATAATTAAGCTCTTACTTTTGCTCTAAGATATAAAAAAATATTTATATTTGAGATAGAGCAAAAAATAAATTCGTATCACTCAGACTCATAACAGTATAGGAAAATTTCGTATTTAGCACATGTTTGACCTCATTATTTCAAAACGATACAACTTTCTGGCGTATTTACAAAAAAATCACCCATGGCCGGTTCCCCAGCTCCCATTGATGCATGGCCGGTTCCCCAGCTCCCACTGAAGACCATGGCCGGTTCCCCAGCTCCCAATGATGCCATGGCCGGTTCCCCAGCTACCACTGAAGGCTATGGCCGGTTCCCCAGCTCCCATTGATGCCATGGCCGGTTCCCCAGCTCCCATTGATGCCATGGCCGGTTCCCCACTTCCCATTGATGCTATGGCCGGTTCCCCGCATTCCATAGAAGCAATAAGCAATTTAAAAATTGAAATTGAAAGTCTGTAAAATGAAATGTCCCTCGATATCTGAAAACATGACCGTTTATCTGTGGAAAAAATCGTATTTGATACAACTTATAACTCGTATTTACGGAAAAAATACTCATCTCCGGTTCCCGGTATACAAGAGATATATCTCCAGTATACCAGGAACCGACCAAGACTTGACCGGCGAACCAAGAACCGGCCAAAGCAGCGGCCGAAATTAGTACTGTATCAGCCCCTTGCGTTCATTTTTTTGGAAAAATTGATTAAATAACCAACACTTAAATAGAAATTGAGGAAATAACCTTCATTAAATCGAAATACCTTGAATAGCACTCGTTTCCGCCAGATGAAGCGGCTTCCGCCACACGGCATGGAGGAAGCGGCTTCCGCCACACCACGTGGCTTCCTCCATGCCATACGGCGGAGACCACCCGCTTCCGCCACCTGGTCTGGCTTCCTCCATGCGGTGTGGCGGAAACCACCTGCTTCCGCCACGTGGCGACGTGCACTGCCGACCGGCACCTAGGCGCGGAAAAATTGAGTTTTCGCGGTAAAATAAGTTGGGCAGTACTAGCAGCCGGACGTCCGATTTTTGTTTTTTGGACGCCAGTGCAACATTTTTTCAGCGTATGAAACATTTTTTCACTACGTGAAAAAAACTTTCACGCTGTGGAAAAAAATGTTGCGAAAAAAATCCGCCGTCCGATCACTAGCAATACGAAATAAGTTACGCAAAACTTTACCTAATTTTCGCGAGAATTACCACGTTCTTTATGAAAACAATCATGTGTTCTAAATACTCTTAACATACATAGATGGTATGCTTAAGATAAACTACAGGTGCTTCTTTATATATAAGCCATCCGTAAATCTTTACCAAATTTGTGAAGTATCTCGCTGTAATTTAGAGAAAGTAGAAGAGGTTCGAATTCAAATTGAGGTGATCTGTTTGGTCGAAATTCAACGAAAAGCAAGGGGCGTATTACACTATTGCTCTCGTTGTAGTAGGTTTTGTAAATTAACATAATCACCGAAGATTCTGTGTCCCATTTCTGCAGATTGCGACATATTTGAATTTCCCCAAATCCCCATCGAATCATTTGGAAAAATTGAGTAAATAAGTCACGGAATGGGCGAAATAAGAATCTACTGAATTGCATATGGCTTACAAATGCTAAACAGCAATGGCATGTACGGCACACTCTACCGAGTATACCGGACTAAACCTAACATGCTTTAGAGAAAGGGAAGAACAACAAGGGCCCTTCTCGTACACTCTACTGAGTGCACCGAGGATATTTCCCCTTGCGCAACCCATCGGTGCCTGCTGCCGCCCTAGCCCTAGCCGCCCTCTCGCGCTTCCTGTCACGCTCGGCCTCCCGCTCGGGCGCCAGCGTATTGCCGTTCGGCCTCCCTCTCTGCACGCATTTGTTCGGCAAACTTCCTGCGCTTCTCCTCTTCCTGCTGCTCACGGCATTGCTGCTCGACCAGAGCTCTGCGATGCGAGTACTCCCAATTCCGCATCCTCTCCATCTCGTGAGTGCACTCGCGTCGTAGAATTTGATGAACTTCGCATAATGGAGGCTGCAGTTGGTGACAAAAGATGGTATAACGGTGTTAAGGTTTGGGCGGTTTGATGCAACAAAGCAAATGCAGTACGAACATACCGGGCTCCTCCGCGCATCCGCATCCCGGCATTGGCTCGGAGTCGTGGTTGCGGCAGCTCCAATACCTCATACCGTAAGTGTATGAATTGTCTCTGATTGCCGAAAGCGGCAAGGATCCTATAGGCACATGGGGACCTCCATGCCGTCGGGGACGGATCGACAACGTGTGCCTTGGGGCGAGGAACTCCATTGGCACCGGTTGGTTGGCGGCAAACTTGTGCCGTGGTTTGGATTGCTTGCTTCGTGTGAATATTCGGAGGCGAGCGGTGGGGTTTAAATAGCCCGCCACCACCAAGCGAGAGAATCGGAGCAAAGAGACAAGGTCGGCTAGAATGCTTTGTCTGATTTTATCGATGACAAAAGCTTAAAAGTTAACAGCGTGCTTTTGATATGACATGGCAGGCATCTTGTTACATCTTTTGACAATGCTTTTACAGCTTTGACAAAGAATGCTTTTCTGACTTTATAGATGACATCGGCGGGTCATGGCGATTGAGTACACACTTTGAGATGCAATCTAGGTGGCTTTCATGGCTCAACAGAAAGAAAAGGACTACATGTTTTGTGCTTGTGACTATAATACTTAGGGTTATTGGGCGTTGAGAATTTATATGCAAAGAGAGTCAGAATGGCGAGATATTTTTACATAATATGGTAGTCCGTATACCAAATAGCAAATCTGGTACATTCGGACCCAAAAATTACTTCGAACATGCTTTTTTACGGGCCGCCGAAAATCCTTCGTCGTTAGGGTTTGTCCGCGACTTTAATACTTAGGGTTATTGGGCGTTGAGAATTTATATGCAAAGAGAGCTGTAACTGAGATATTTTTACATAATATGGTAGTCCGTATACCAAATAGAAAATCTGGTACATTCGGACCCAAAAATTACTTCGAACATGCTTTTTTACGGGGCGCTGAAAATCCTTCGTCGTTAGGGTTTGTGCGCGACTTAAATACTTAGGGTTATTGGGCGTTGAGAATTTATATGCAAAGAGAGCTGTAACTAGAATGCTTTGTACAGTTTTACTGATGACAAAAGCTGAAAAAGTTAACAGGCGTGCTTTTGATATGACATGGCAGGCATGCTTTTACAGCTATGACAAAGAATGCTTTTCACGACTTTACAAAGAATGCTTTTACGACTTTACAGATGACATCGACCTTCATTTGGACTATTTGCCATTGTTGTTTTCAGCGTGTTGTCATATCGGCCTTCTCAGCCTTTTGGCATATCACCATTGTCAGCCATTTGTCATATCATCATTTGGACTATTTGCCATTGTTGTTTATTTTAATACGTTCATTTGTCATATCGCTTTTTCATCCTTGTGTCATATCATCATATTCACTTTGTCGCATATCAGCTAATATACGAAAGAACACAAGGTTGAATGATCGTTGTCGGTGAATATGATATTACATGCATGTAATAAAAAATATGCTCCATTGAGCAGAAAAAATAACCCGAATAACTTGGTGAACAAAGCAGAAAGCTTCATAATAGTACAAACTGCATTACGATACAATGAAACACATAATAGCAATAGAACAAAGTACAATAGGAGAACAACTACAACAACATTTCTTGTGAACAAGAACTAACATACAAATGGATGCAGGGTAGAGCGGCTTTAGAACTTTCCGAATCATCACTATCATAGAATTCCACACCCTCTTCTTGAAAAACTCCCAAGCGGTCACGTTTGTAGTCTTCAGCGCTATGGCCTTCAAGAGGAACAACCAAATCGGGGCTTACGACCGTGGTTATCTTATGCGGCGCTCAAGGCAGCGATCATACGCTTCACGGTTTTCTTCTTGTTCAGGCCGAACTCCCTCTCTTTGTGGTAATTCTCGTACCGTTACCCTATTAAGTTCCTGCGCTAGATCGCTCCTCTGGTGTCCCATTGGAAGCGTCCTGTTTAAAGCTGTCGGTGTATTTATATCGTCGCCCGCTAGCGATATTGGCATCGGTAGACTACGGCGGTGTGAGCATGGATATTTAAAACTGGAGCAATAGAATAATCATCGAAATATGAAGATATCGAAATACATTTAGACGTACAGAGAAATTTGGGCATCTATAGAACGTCCGTCCGTTATTTGGCGCTTGATCTTTGGAGTAGCAGGTTTGAGCATCCACATGGCAGTTAGGGCAAATGACACGCCCTGCATTGGCAACCACTGAGCTCGACGCCTTCGACATGGCTTGGACAGAACTGACGAACACTTAAGTCGGTATCCACACGAAGGAAAAATATCAATAAGAAGCATAATAAGTACGAAATAATGTGGGTCGACCCAACAACACAACAATGTGGATCGACCAGTACAAAATAACTTTTGTAAATAATACCTGTGGAACAAGAAGCTGAAATGAAATATTGGAAAAAAGGAAAGCTAAACTACCGGCTCTCCTCTATGCGCTCAGGGTTTTCTCAACTCAATCCAAACTTTATGAACTCGGAGCAATGTATCGCGTTTGCCTGATAGAAGTGCAGTGACCTTGCAATTTATAGGCGAGGAGCGAGGAGAAACGAGATACCGTGGCGGCACATCACCGTGCGAAGCGATGGGCCAAGACGAAAAAAATCGACGCGTGGCAGCGTTTGCGATCGGCGCTCGGTGAAGTCTGCTGCTTGGCGGTGGCTTGGGAGTGACCACCATTTGCCGGAGCATTAGCGCGCGAGGTGGGGTCTGGCTGAAACGGTAACATTGCAAACCGCGGCTTCCCGTGGCGGTATTTAGGCGGGAAGCGGCATGCCGGCCGATCCAACCTATGTGGCATTGCGTGAGCCAAGACGTTTAAGTATCACGTCATCGATCTTTGTTTCACCCACCAAAAGCCGCCAAAGCGTGTAGTGGGAGGAATCTACCGGCGAGGCATCGTTTGCGCTTGCGCGTGTGGGGCCTGGCTATAGCTTAGCTGCGGTAGCGATGGGCAACGGTGGCGGCACATTAGCGTCTTGAGGCGAGGGGCCTGGACAGAAAGCTACACGTGGCGACATCAGTTCCTTTGCATCTGTGCCTATGCATATGCATACTGACTTTCTAGCTGGTAGAGAGGTGCGGTCGAGGCTTTGGCGGCTATGCTTCGACGAGACGACTCAGGGCGATCTGTACCACACATGCATTTGACATGACATTTCGGACCAGTTATGACAGCCATGCTTACGACATGATATGTCCTGCGGTATCACGGTCCCGGTCAGTCGATTATAGCGGCTAAGTTTCGCATCAATTAAGTTTTAGCCATTTATTAAGGTCAATTCACGGCTTCGATTAATGTCCTAAACAGAGCAGGGGTGGGAGCAACAAGGATGAGAGGCGTTGCGGACGGTGCTCATTATTATATAGACGAAGCGGTGATTACTTTTGTGTTGATTAAATTACACTAAGCGAGTCATTTCTTATTCATTTGTACTTAAGCTAGTCATTAACTAATTAAATCACAAGAGGACATTGAAACTTTCGGTGCATATGACGACATGCGACCAAGCTTTCATGTAGTCCCTTGAAATCCGGATGCTTTCCTTTGCGGTGGTCACATGCGCCGGACGGTTTCCTTTGCATTTGGCGATGCTGTCGAGATCTTTGTCGATCTGCATGTCTTTGGCCCCGGTGCACGTCGCCAAGTGGCGGAAGCAGGTGGTTTCCGCCACACCACGCGGAGGAAGCCACACCACGTGGCGGAAGCGGGTGGTTTCACCGTATGGCATGGAGGAAGCCACGTGGTGTGGCGGAAGCCCGGCTTCCTCCATGCCGTGTGGCTAAGCCGCTTCATCTGGCGGAAACGAGTGCTATTCAAGGTATTTCGATTTAATGAAGGTTATTTCCTCAATTTCTATTTAAGTGTTGGTTATTTAATCAATTTTTCCCAATTTTTTGTGGAACTAGCCATGCATGCTTCGTTTTTTCGGATGTGGCCCCCTGGCAAGGTGCTGCAGCGGAGGACGTTTGCTCTGAGGGGACTGCAGCCAGACGCTGTGCTTGAGCAGTTGCCTACAGTCGCGGCGAGTCCCCCTCCACTTCAAATAGAAAATCTGCTACATTCGCCCCAAAAATAACCCGGACATGCTTTTCTACGGGCGCCCAAAATCCTTCATCGTTAGGGTTCGCACACTATAATACTACGGTAATTCGGGGTTGAGTATTTGTATGCAAACAGAGTTGTAATCGAGATATTTTTACAGGACATGGTAGTCAGTATACCAAATAGAAAATCTGCTACATTCGCCCCAAAAAATAACCCGGACATGCTTTTCCACGCCGCCCAAAATCCTTCATCGTTAGGGTTTGTGCGCGCATATAATACTTAGGCTTATTGGGCGTTCGAATTTATATGCGAAGAGGGTTGTAATCGAGATATTAGATGCAACGAAAGGTGTCTATGAGATATTTCTTACGGATATGGTAGTCCATATATCGATGAGCACGCCCGCTCATCGGACCCAACAAATAGCTTCGAACTTTATTTTGCAATCCCCCTATTTATATCCGAATACATTTGGAAAGATACATATTGTCTTACAAAGAATTCGGTAATTACACATACGAACTGCCAATATGGACAGCTTTATGAGCGAGAGAAACTCTAGTTCAAACATAATACTTATTTTATTAAGATGGTTGTACCACAAATGCATAAAAGCACTACATAGTCCGTCACACACAATTATTGATCGTTGCAGCGTGAACAAAAGAAGGGTGCTACCGGCTCGGACTAAGTACTCCCCTCGCTACTATCGCGAATCGCACTCGCGGCTGTGGAAGGTCCTGGCTCCCTGCAGCCGCCAAGAAGTCTTTGGAACGCCTTTGATTGCTCAACACGTCGCACGGACTTGCGTGCGATTACTCGGCGGCGGACCTCGGCGACGCTTGACCCTCGCGGCGTCTGGGGTCGAGCCTCTACGTGGAAGGTCCTCTGGCCGGGCGAGCGGTGGTGGTCTTTGTCATTGCGCCTCTGCACACGTCTGTTTGGAGATGGAGCGGCTCCACGCCGCAAGTCCTTGGTGAGCGATCTCGACCTCGCCGCCTTGACAAGATCCCTGTAAGTGTCCTGAAGCTCACAAGAAATGTGGACATACGCCTTGTCCTGCGCCCGGATGAGCCCACCCATGTGCACAATGGTGGGGTCTGACTCCAACTGTAAGCTCCGGAACCGGTTGTGACTCCTCCCCACCTCATGGGAGGGAAAGAGCGTGACGAGTGTCCTCCAACCAGTAGCGGTAGCTCGCCGAAGTGAAGGAGAGCCTGCCTGGCCGCATCCTGCAGAGCATCATCGAGCTTTAGCCGCTCCACTGTGAAGTACCGGTTGCGGTCATTCCACTGAGGACCCTTGGCGAAGATGAGCAATCTCACTGTCCAAAAGTTCTGGCTAAAGCGGGCACGGAAACGCAGTGGTACTCCGGGCGACGAGTGTAGCCCAGCTCCTGGAGCATCAAAGATAGCTCCTCACAAAATCCTCCCTCCGTCATGGCAAACGAGGTGAAGACAGGCATCTACAAAATTTTGAAGCAAGACAAGGTCGAAACATTTTAGATATAATACAGCGGAAGAACAAGATACTACGACAGAATACGTAGAAGTGAAGAAGCTTATAAGTGCGTAAATATGTCTTACGAAAAATTGAATCGTTAAGGCTTTGCCGTTCTAACTAGGTCACGTCCTACGGTATTAACTTTCGCAGGTCATGTTAGAGCAATTATTCCAACAGTAGAAATTAATTCGAAGTGTACTGAAGGTTGTAGCCACCAACATCATGCAATACGGGAAATGGACAGCACTTTGTCCAATTTGCACGCATCTTTAGTACGTACAATTAGTAAATACATGAGACGGAGGCCCTACATGAAGTTATTTTACATTATTGACGGCCCCCGCGGCGACGTCCAGCTTGCCTTCTCATGAATTCCTCGAGTGTCATGCATGGCCCAGGGGACCTGTGTTCCTCAGTCCTGCGGCCTGTGATGGCCCCTGCCTACTCGGACCTGGGCGGTCCTCGACATCTTCGTCAGGGGGAGGTGCACCCGACGCAAAGGTATATTGTCGCGAGTCCTGGTGGGAATAGTTGTACCATGCATCTGGATTGGTCGTTTGTAGTGGACCCGCATGCAGTATGTTTGCAACCGTTGCGGTTGCGAGATGCCATTTGCCCCTAGTAGAGCAAGAAAGGTAGTATGTCCTAACATCAACTCGAGGTCGAAATCACCAGGCTCGCTCCTTTGTTGTGGTTGATCGTAGTCCGTCGCGTAGGAGGGCGAGAAATATGGCACTTCCGGCCAAGGCGGTGGGGCCGACGTGCCAGGTATGTCGTCCCATGGTGACCACGGTTCTGCTTGGCCAGACGTAACAATCTGCTCCTGCTCCCCTTGTTCCCAACGATTAGTGGGACTTCAACACGGGGCTAGGATGATGGCGCTACCGATCAAGCTTCCCACATGGGACGTGGGACGACGCGTCTTTGGCGTCCTCTCGGCCGCCACTTGAGGGACGGATCTTGAAGCCGGACCGCCTAGCGTGTGAGGTATGAGTTGGATCCATGCGAGGAGAGCCGTAGTTGCGTGGCTGTCGTCTGAGCCTCCAAGCCCACGCATCGCCGAAATGTCTGGCCCTCGAGGCGCCGTAACGTCTCATTTGATTGGCCGCCGACGCCGAGCGAGAGGACCCTGAGGGTGGACGCCGATTCATCGCCATGGGCAATTATTTGCGATGCCTCCCGAGTGCGTTGCAAAGATGTAGTTATTAGGAATTTGAATATGAAAGTTATGATAAATATTACTACTACGATGGGTGCACCAGTGCGCATGTCGCGACTTTTCTTACGGTACGCCATGGCGGCGTGGTTCGATCTCCTGGCTAAGCAACGTGGCGCCAGCGTCGCGGCGGTACCATGCAAGGTAGCTGTCGTACTCATCGGGGTCGTACGGCCCAATGGGATCGACCACCTCCTGCAATGCTGACTCGACCCATCGCGTGATGTGAGTACCGTGGACTGCGGTCCAATCGACTGCTCCCGCACTACCCATAGCGCTTCTCCTGTAATGGTCAATGCATTGTAAAGGCAAATGTTTGACGATGATGACAATAATGACACACATGAAATACGTACCCGTGCGACCTCCCAGCATCCCGCGGTGGTGGAACCGGGATTATCTGCCGCCACCCGAACTGTCGTTGGACGCGTTCGGGCGAATAGACCTCCACCGCGTTCATGTACACGAAGCATGTCGTCATCCAAAATGACATGTCCACCAGGCAGCAACCAGATATGAGCCCTTGGGTGGCAATTTCGTCGGCTCGTTGCGGCGTCCATGGATCCCAAGTCACATTGTCAGCGGTTAGTAGGTCCATATCTGCTACCACCCGCCTGTAGCTCGCCTGGTCATCAAGCGGCGACCATCTTAGCCGTGCGTGCATCCAACGATAACCCATAGTGGGGCGAGAGGGCTCTGGCATGTCATGGCCCACCTCGATGGGGTAGTACCTTCTACCGATTGTAGGCCTAGATATCGGAAGGTACTCCCAACTCCACATCTGGAGCAATTGCACGCACCCAGTAATTGTGCCCCTAGCAGTATGTCGTACGCATGCTTCGCACAACCCACGGTACGTGTCAGCTAGGACCGCGGATGCCCAGCTGTATGTCGTCATATCCTCTAGATTTGCGGCCAACTCACGAGCTATCCAAACTATATGCGGGGAGATGGTGTCACTGTTCGTGGTCGTGAACATCAAACCACCAAGCAAGCAATCTGAGATAAACTTCGTAATGTCGTTCTATGGTAGCTTCGTGCATCCTGTGGGCATGGTTGGTACTCTTGTAATGCGTAGCCAGCTCGTTGACACTCGGTATCCTTACTTGTGTACGGCACCCCAAACCTGCAGTACTCGGATTAATGAGGTACATCGTGGTACATCGACGATTGGAGAAGCAGGCTCCCGTCGAGCTTACTTGTTGAATGGGGATCAACAGAGCCTCCGTCAGACGGATCGAAGAGGGCGTTCGAGCCGATGCGAGGTCGGGGAAGAAGAAAAAGGGGGACACGGTGTTTTTATCCTGGTTCGGGCCTCTCACCGTCGAGATAATAGCCCTACTCAGTGTATTGTGTTCTATCTTGGTGTCCCTCACATTACAGATCTTGAGGGGTTTAAATACTACGACTAGAGGTACATAGAAGGTAACTACCTCCTGGGATTGCGCCGCAATCGTACTTACGATCTACGCCCTTGACCGGCGTTATTTGAATTCGGGTATGATTTTCCTTGATCTCCGGCTGATTGGTTGCCACCTTCCTTCCTCGCGGCATTGGCCAGGGCACTCCGACCAAAACACCCGAGCAGGTCGCGGCCTCTACGAGCATGCTTGCTCGTGGGGTGTGTTTGGTGCTTCGCGAGCGAAGGTGCGAATCGCATGCTCTCGGAGGAGAAGGAGGGATGCTCGCTTCGTTCTCCCGAGCATCTTCTTTTAGTGTTGCTTGGCTCGGCGGGTTTAGCTTTTCACGGGTACCGTGGTCTTTTGCCGAGATAGCCAATCCCCGACTTAGCCCCGAGGTTCAAGTGGGGAACCTTGGGCTTCCCCTTGAGCCTAAGAAGACTTGAGGGGATTGAATTTCCTTTGGTCGTGGCTCACGACCATTTTTCGTCGGGAGAGCGAACTTCTTTACCCGCCGCGTGCTTGCTCGCGTGGGCGCGTCTGTTTGGTTGTTCCGCGGTTCCTTCTCTCGAGAAGCCTCCTTGTAACGGCATGACAGCGGTTTCTAAAAGCGCTTTCTCGGCCAGGTGTCGCTACGTGATAGGCGGCGATTTTAACCTGCCCCTTATTTGTCTTTTTAACCCTTTCTACCGGGAGAGGTCGGAGTCACGTTGTCTCTTTGCTCGTCTTCGGCCAAAAATCTTCCAAGAGCCCTAGCGCCCAAGAACCATTTTCGTTCCCCTTCCTTCTTCGGCCATAGCGCGTTTCAAGGTTAGCCAGATGACCCGAAGGAGGCTCCAGGTGCTCACGGACGAGGGGTACGTCGACCCAGGCTCGGGTCGAGTGCCCGGGGATGATGCGGCGCCGGCACCGCGGGAGACGGAGATCGTCTCCTGCGAGTTGTACGCCATCAACGGGCTTCGTCTGCCCGAGAGCGACTTCCTCGCCTCCGTGCTTGCCTTCTGCGGGTGCGAGATCTCTCATCTCCACCCCAACTCTATCCTTTCTCTCGCAATCTTCTCCCATCTTTGCGAGGCTTACGTGGGTGTAATGCCCACGGCTAGCCTCTTCTTTCACTTCTATTCCCCCTTCCGCACCGGGATGGCTCCGCCGGTTGCGTTTATCTTCGCCTCCGGCCCAACCGACCATACGAGTACCCCCTCGTTGCTCAAGGACTCGGTGTCGGGTTGGGCCGACCTCTGGTTCTACCGTAAGAAGGCGGAGGGGTCCCGGTTGGTCTATATCGGGAGGACGCTCCGCCATCGAGATCGGCGCGCCGCCTGCGTAACCTCGAGGAAGAGCGGGTGCTCGGGGACGATCGGTGAGCTTGCCCAGATGGGGCTCATCGTCGGGATATCGCCCGGGACTTCACCTTCAACCGGTGTCCCCACGAGGCGCCGCGAGCATCCCTTCTTCGAGGTGACCGGGTGGCATGACTTCACCCGCGAGGACAACGCAGTATGTTCCTGGACCTCTTTCCCGAGCATCATGCTACAGTGATCGGTGCTATGCATATATATATATATATATCTTTTGTCTTAGTCTTTGGTTGCGACGCAGCTCCGAGGACGGACTGGGTGGTCGAGAGGGTCGCCGAGATGTTCGGCGCCCCGAAGGAGAAGGAGCCGACGCCCAATCGCCAGGTCCCCAAGAACATCTTTGACCGTGGCGACGCGGTAAGTACATCTTTCTGCTTCCGCTCGGGGGCATGTTTTCCGAGCTCATTCCTCCCGATTTCTGTTTGCAGGAGAAGGTCGCCCTTGAGCTTGCGGTGTCGAAGGCCGGCAGTACGCCGCGAAGCCAAAGACACCGCCGTGGGCTCCCGCAAGAGGACGGCGAGTCGAGGCCGCCAGGCATCCGCCTCGCCTCGCGCCAGCGGTCGAGGCGCCGAAGCCGACCAGGACCCCACGCCGCACCTTGAGTACGCCGACCGCCAGGAGGTAAGCGAACTCCGAATTTGGTTTGATGACTTCAAACGGAGGAGGCCGGAGTGATGAGCCGATCGAACAGCTCGCCGAAAGCGAGGAAGGCCGAGGAGGAGGCCAGGTCCTCCCGACCAAGGAGCGGCTGGAGAGGCAGATCAAGGCCCTCCAGGACCAGCTTATTCGGGTGGTCGATGCCCCCAAGGAGGAGGAAGAAGAGGAGGCCACCTACGCTCTGGTTAGAAGGAGCAGGAGGTCGACCTCTCAAGCGACCTCGGCATTTGGAAGAGGTCGACATGGACGACGTCGACCCGGCGATGGCACGTGCCGTTGACGCCGCGAGGAGCGTGTCGTGGTCGTGGGCCGAGGCTCACGAGGCCGCCGCGGGCAGGTCGCCGTGGCCCGGCGAGGAGGCCGAGGAGGATGGCGCTACGCCGGGCGGAAAGGTAGGTTCCTGCTTCATTCTCTCATTCGTTCTTGTCTTGTGATTTTCTTCGGGCTAACCCCACCTGTTTGGCGTGGGCGTGATAGCTCGGATGTCGTTTTGGACTTCCGCCGATGGTCGAGGAGATTATCGACTCTGCAGATTGACGCCGAAGCTCGACCGCTGCGTTATCGACCAAGTGATGGCCGAGATGGGGAGGAGCCGGCGCCGGCTACGGACCAGTGAGCCCGAGCTTCCTCGGCGGGACCGTGCTTTCTTCACGGACGCGAACCTATTCCGGCCGCGGAGGAGCAGGAGCCGCGAGGGGCGAGGACCAAGACGCTTGGCCTTGGTCCCTTGCGAAGAGACGGCTGAAGCGCGAGGCTCAGCGCCGAGCCCGAGGAAGGGAGCTTGGTCGCTGCCGACCAACAGCCCTTGGCCGTGGAGCCAAGGAGAGGGAGGTCGCCCCGACCTAACTCCTTCGGCCTTGGGGCACCAGCGCCCCAGCCACGGAGGTGCAAGGGGCGGAGGTGATCGATCCTTGATCAAACGCCTCGGCCATGAGCATCGGTCGCCTCCGACTATGGAGGGACAAGAGGCGGAGGTGATCGCCCTTGATCCAATGCCTCGTCGCAGAGCATTGGTCGCCTCGCCGCAGAGGGACAAGAGGCGGAGGTGGTGGGTTAACGACCAACTGCCTCCAGCCGCGGAGCAAGGAGTGGCAGCGCTCGTGGTTGGCGTACAGAACCCGAGCGCGGTGCCCGACAGGAAGGCGGCCACGAGCCGCTTGCCGTGGAAGAGGATCAGCCTCGGGGCGACCCGGGGTTGGTCGAAGGTGGTGACGCCGTTGCTCTCCTGAGAGCACCGGGTGCTCAGGAGGAGCAAGACCCCGACGCGCCGGCCCGGGATGACTTGGTCAATCCCTTCTTTCGGCTGGCGCGACCAGGCGCCGCCGCTTCAGGACAAGCCGTCGGTAGGGCTCTTCGGTAAGTTTCATGTTTCTTCTTTTTCCTGTGGATCGATCTTCCGGGAGTCTGCCACTTTTTCCCTTCTCTTTTCTCTTCGCCCGAAGTTTGCCGCGAAGGCTATGGAGGATATCGACGCTACCTCGGTCTCCGCAGAAGAGTAATCGGGTCGCATTCATCATGAGCAAGACGCCAAGATCGTCGATCTTGAGCGCCGGGTCTCCGAGGTGCGCGAGGCCGACTGGCAAGCGGTGGAATCGGCGAGGAGCCTCATCGCCGGCTCGGACCAGCTCTTCCAGAGCGAGACGGCGAAGAGCACTTGAGCGTATGCGCCGAGCTTGACGAGGAGCTGGGGAAGTTGCGGTGGAGGTCCCGACCAAGCGCCGAACTCCAACGAGCTCGGGGCCAGCGAAGAGGCCCAGCTCAAGGAGGTGCGGCGCCTTCGGGACAGCGCTGGTGAAGGTCGTGCCGCTCGGCGGAAAGTTTTGGACTTGGAGGCGGAGGTCGACTCCCTTAAGGAGGAACTTGTCGCTCTTCGGAGTTGAGCGTAGGGACTTAGCTCCTCTTTTTATTTTAAGCTCGTGTAACCCTGTAAAAAAACAACGGCCGGGTTAAATGAGCAAACTCGCAGTGTTTGGTCCTTGCCTGCTTTTTCTTGAGTTTGCCTTCAACATATGCCCATATGATCCGGTTACTGCTAAAAGGAAACAAGTTCTGCATCGAGCATATATCATAGATACGAGCAAAGAAAACAAGTTCCTGCATAGATCATATATCATGGATCACGAGCAAAGGATCCTTGGTAAGAAGGGACTAACGTTCCTATCATACTGAGCCCACCGCCATGGACAAAGGTCGCGCTTCTTTGCTATGAGCACGAGTTTGTTCATGGGAAAGTTTAAGGGTCGCTTTGGTCGTGACGATTTTATGAATGATATAAGTAGGCTCGGTTGCGTCGAGAAGAAATGTGAGCACAGAGTAGACGAACTTTAAACCAACATCACGTAGAGCCACCATACCCGAATGGTCACCGAGCGGGCTTAGAGTGGATGCTCGCGCCACCACGCATACGATGAAAAGCTGCGTGGAAAGTGAACGATTGGCGAGCATCGGCCGGGGCTAAGGGAAATGGTGCGCACATACTTGTCGGATAAGTTAAATGCGCAATGCCGCTAGACGACGATGCTCGCTCGACAAAGCGAGGACGAAACACGAGAAAGAGGGAAGCGTTTTATTGGAAAGAACGCAAGGGGCGCGAGATAGGAGTACTCGTCTAAACGTAGAATTTACGCAGCTTGATCGATGTTCCAGTCTTTGGTGAGCTCCCGACCATCTGGCATCGCGAGGCGAACAGCCCCGGGCGTCTTTGTAGACACGACCGTGTAGGGTCCTTCCACCTTGGGGTTAGCTTGTTGGCCTTCGACAGGTCTTGAACTCTTCGTAAGACCATGTCGCCGACTTGCGAGACCCTAGGCTGGACTATCTTGGCCGCGTGCCTACGAAGAGCTCAGTAGGTAAACCGCAGACGGAGCAACGCCCGCTCGCGTGTCGCTCGGCGAGGGCCAGGTCGACGAGGCGCTCAACTTCTTGATCGACGGAATCGATCGATTGCACCCTTGGGGAACCCAAAGACGATTTCGCAGTAGAATGGCCTCCGCACCGTAGACGAAGTCGGAAAGGCGTTTCGCCTGCGGGCTCGACCGGGTCGTGGTCTTGACAGACCAAAGAACGGCGGGAAGCTCATCCACCCATCGCCGCTTGTCTTTGGTTGAGGGTCTTAAAGACCCTCTTTTATGCCCTGGACTAGCTGCCCATTTGCTCGCTTCGGCCGCTCCGTTACTCGTGGATGCGCCACTTTAAGCGAACAGACTTTGGTCCCGACTCTCCTCGCGATAACTTTGGAACAGTTCATTGGTGAATCGGGTCCCGTTGTCTGTGATAAGACGGTTGGGTATCCCGAACCGAGTTACCACATTATCATGCGGAGGAATCTCTGGCCGCTGGGCCGAGATGGTCGAGACGGCTCGGCCTCTATCCACTTAGTGAAAGTGTCGATGGCCACGAGCAAATACTTGCAGCCTTCGACCTCGGGGAAGGGTCCAAGGACATCGAGCCCCAGGTTGAGAACGGCCACGAGAGTGGTATGGTTTGCAGGTGGCATATGCCGCTGACGGACTTTTCGAGCATGAACCGGGCATGCCCGGCAGTGTCGTTACGATTGACCGCGGCGTCAATCAAGGCCGCCGCCAAGAGTACCCTAGTCGGAAGGCCTTGCTCACAAGCCGCCCCGAAGACGAGTGAGCTCCGCACATTCCTTCATGGATATCACGAAGAAGGTATCGGCCTTCCTCCCGAGAGACGATCTGGAAAGGATCCCTAATGCGCCTTTTCCGGTATAGGTCGTCTTCGATCAGTCTGTACTGAGAAGATCGCCTTATTAGCCGGGAACGCTCGGCTTCTTCCTCGGGCAATGTCCCATGCGCAAGATATTGGATGAATGGCGTCATCCAATTTGCACTTTGCTCGAGGAAGGAGACCCTACCGCCGGTCTCTGGTGCCTCCTCTTCAGAGGGAATGGAGGGCTTATGTAGGTGCTCGACAAGCACCCCCACCGGAGCGGTGGTCTGAGAGGAACCGACCTTAGACATTTGGTCGGCCAGGGAATTATCCTTCATGGGGATGTAGATTACTTCGAAATTCTTGAAGTATTTCTCCATCTTCCTTACTTCAGCCAGGTACAGCGCCATTGAGGTATCGGAACACTGATACTCCTTGTTGACCTGGTTTACGACCAACTGTGAATCGCCCTTCACAATGAGCCGTTGGACTCCTAGCGATTTACATGCCCGAAGTCCGGCCAAAAGGCCTTCGTGATTCGCCGCGTTGTTAGTCGCAATAAATGTAGTTGGATGGCGATCTTGTAGCTGTTCTCCATCCGGGAGACCAAGATGACGCCAGCCTCGAGCGCTCGTATGCTCGGGATCCATCGAATCTGAGTCCAGGAGTTTTCCTTGAATCATTGGTTCCACTGGCCGTGGAGCCGAGCCGACCATTCCGCCACGAAATCAGCCAAGACTTGTGATTTTATCGCCCGTGCATGGCTGAGAACACCGGCTCGAACTCGGCGAGCTCCATTGCCCACTTGGCTATGTCGACCACTTTGGCGCCCTGATTTTTCAGGATCTCCTGAGTGGGAAGCGGTCGGCCACCACGATCTTGTGCGCTTGAAAGTAGTGACGCAACTTCGGGAGGCCATCGAATGAGTACAGAGTTTACGGACCTCGGTAACGCTCCTTTGGTCCATGAAGTACTTCACGACGTAATAGATAGGTCGTTGGTACCATCTCTCATCGCCAACACCGAGCTTATCGCTTGCGGGTTGCCGCCAGGTATAATAGCAATTCTTCCCTGGCCGTAGGTGTGACGAGGGCGGGCGGTTGGGAGAGGTACTCGCTTTAGCTCTTTGAACGCAGCGATCAGCTTCCTCCGTCCACGTGAAGCCATCATGCTTGCGGAGGGCTTTAAAGAAAGGTAGTCCTCGCTCCCCGGTGAGACGAACCGCTTAAGGCGGCCATTCTTCCGGTCAGAGCTTGTACTTCCTTTACGCATGTGGGCGACCTCATGTTCTCAATGGCTTCGATTTTCTCCGGGTTAGCCCCAACGCCATTTGGCCCGACCATATAGCCGAGCACCTTGCCAGCCTTTACGCCGAATACGCATTTCTCTGGATTTAGCTTTATTCGATGCTTATTGAGGTTACAAAAAGTTTCGTTACAAAAAGTTTCTTCCAAGTCAGCAACGTGACCCGAAGTACTCTTGCTTTTGACAACTATGTCGTCGACATAGACCTCCAAATTTCGACCTATTTGGTCTGTGAAAGTCTTCTGCATGAGGCGTTGAAAGGTTGCTCCCGCATTTCTCAGACCGAAAGACATGGTCGTATAGCAGAAGGTACCGAACGGGGTGATGAAGGAAGTCTTCTCCTCGTCTTCGCGACAGTGATCTCGATGATAGCCTGAATAGGCGTCTAGGAAGCTCATGGTGCAGTGACCTCGCCGTCGCGTCCACCAATTGGTCTATGCGAGGCAACGGGTAGTTGTCTTTGGGCACGCTGCGTTCAAACCCGTGTGGTCGACGCACATGCGCCACTTGCCTCCTTTCTTCCTCGACAGGAATCGATTGGCTAGCCACTCGGAGTGCTCGATCTCTCTGATGAAGCCAGCTTTTAGGAGTTTATCAAGTTCCTCCAGGATGATTGCCTGTTTTTCCGGGGAAAAGCTTCTAAGTTTCGTCTCCTTTGGTTTTGTCGAAATTTGAACCGCTTCTTTGTGCTCGACCACCTCCCTTGGGACCCGGGCATGCTCGGATGGTTCCCAGGCGAACACATCCGACCTTGCCCGGAGGAAGGTGACGAGCTCGAGTTCCTATTTGGGATCTAAGGAAGATCCCAAATGAATGACCTTGGCCGGTTCCGACTCGTTGAGCGGAACAGCCTTGGTCTCTCCTCCAGGCTGGAGGGCAAGTTTAGGCCGGGAATGCTTCGGCTCTTGGTCGGGACCGCGAGTGGGTAACTGACCGACCATATCTAAGGCTCTTTCGTCGCAATTGAGTGCGGACTTGTGGTTCCCTTTGATGGTTATAACTCCGTTCGGTCCGGGAATCTTCAGGCACTGATACGCGTGGTGAGAGGCGGCCATGAACTTGGCCAAGGCCGGCCTGCCGAGGATGGCGTTGTAGGCCGACTCAAAGTCCACCACCTCGAAGGTGATTAGCTCCGTTCTGAAGTTACTTGGGCCGCCAAAACTTACGGGCAGGACGACCTGTCCCAGAGGTTTGATCGAGGTGCCCGGAACTATCCCGAAGAAGGGCACGGCCACACTCTTGATTTTGGAACGAGGAATCTGCATCTCGTCCAAAACCTTGGCTGAAATAAGGTCCAAAGAGCTCCCGGAGTCTATGAGGACCCGACCGACGACGGTATTGCTGATGGTGGGGTTCACGACCATCGGAAGCCTCTGGGGTTTGGTCATCCCAAGGGGACGATCGTCCTTGGAGAAGGTCGAGGATACCTCAGGCCATTTAATTTCAGCTGCCGGAGGCTTACCTGGTAACATTGTGCACTTCCCTTGCTGACTCCTGTAAGTCCGGCGGGACTTGTAGGCGGAGGAGCCCAGAAGATGACCGCTATGTGATTCCTTGGTTCTTGGTATTCCATGTCATCCTCACTTTCCTCGGCGGGTTGTTGTCCTTTGTCATTTTCACGCTGTTCTGGACGCGTTGGCATGGGCCCTGCCATTGTAAATCGCTTCCAGGCGGTAGGTCCACGCTCGCAATTCCGTAGAGTCGTGCCTGCGCTGGTGAAGCCAGACGATGAGGTCGCCCGTCGGTCCGCTTGGTCGCCTCGTCGGTCCGCTTGGTCGCTTCGCCCTCGAGGCCTGTGTGGTTGTCCTCTTCCCCGAAGCGTTAAGGCCCGTGGCTGCGGCGGGTTGCTCGGGGTTGTTGTTGTTCCACCGCGGCTACCATGGCTGGCGAGGGCTGCTTTTTCTTCTTTTTCTTGATCTTCTTGTCTACAGAATTCGAGCCCTTTTTGCTAGCTGAGGTCTCTAAGCCAGGTTGAGGCGGCAGCTTCCCTTCGTCCAGCATCTTCTTCCATTGGACGGCCTCATCTGCGTTGGCGTATCGATCGGCCATTCGGAAGAGCTCGTTCGCCGTTAGATCCGGGTGGATCTCCAGGTCCTGCGTGAAGCGCACGTCTCGTACCCCGAACTTGAAAGCCCGGACGACCGCCTCGTCCGATATGTTCGGGATCGAAGTTCGGACTGGATAAACCTCCGACGAATTGTCGCAGGTTTCCGTCCGTCTGTATCAAGCGCTTCCAGTCGCGCTCCTTTCCCGGCGGATGTAACAGCTCTGGAAATTTGCTTTCGGGGCGCCGAGCCGCCTCAGACCGTATGGAGATTTCCTTCTGATTAAAAAGCCACGTACGAGCGGCTCCGTCCAGAACCGTCGGCAGGTAATTTGCCATCACCCCCTCATCGCCTCCGGCGGCAAGGATGGCGGTGGTATATATCGAGAGAAATTCGTCCTTGTTCTGGGTCCCGTTGAACCTTTCGATATGGCCGGGCTTGAATCTGTTCAGCCATGCGACGTTCCGGAGGGAGCTCGTGAAGGCCTGGCAACCGAAGCTCGGGATTTCGCGGTGAAATCCTCGGTCATAGCGGCCTCCACGCGGGTCTTCCACCCAACGCCCGTCGCGGCCGAAGTCGGAGAAAACCTCATGCGACGAGTCGTCGACGACCGCTTGGTCGTGGAGCGTTGAGAGTGCTCGTAATCTGGGCGATTATACGGATATCGCCTCCGGTCGCCTCGGATCGCTTAGGGCCTTTCGGATCAGGTTAGCGATCCGGGGCGATCTCCGAACATGGCTCCGAGATTCACCTGTCTGCGGCGCACGGGAAGCGTTGTGATGGTCCCGGAAACACTCCGGGCATCCGGTCCACGAGGAGGATCCGAGACTTTAGCTCGGCGGCAAGCCTTTCCAAATCTTCGGCTACGACCGCCCACGGCCTCTAAGTCCGCTTGCTCGGGAAACTACGCAGTCACGCACGACCGCCGCTAAGGCTCAGTAATCGCTCTCGCTTCCGGTGAACTGGCGGTGGCGAGCTTTGGCGACGCTCCGGGGCGCGATCGGGAGTTCGGTACCCACGAGAGTTCCTTTCCGTGGAAGCGCGCCCCCCCTTTGCCTGGCGGCGAATGCTCGCGAGGGTCTTTCCCAAGGACGCCTCGGTGGAGTCCGCCGCCTCGTAGGGGTCGTGCTTGGCGGCGTCCGAGGATCCTTCTCCGGGCTCCGCACGGCTTCCGGCCACGTTGACCCGACGAGAGCGGGATGAGAGCGATGGGGACATCATTGTATCCCCTTGAGATGCAGTCTCTCGGTCGAGCTCTAGGTCGTCCGGTATGTCCAGGCCGTCGTAGAGCTCATCACAGTCATCCTCGGGGTCCCCGAGGGTAATGTCTGGGGGATGGAGGCCTTGCCCTCGCATTCCCGTGCCCGGGGAAGGGCTCCCAGACTCAGTGTGACCGATAGGATCGGTCACCCTGGCCACGTTGTCGGCGGCGTAGTACACGTCGTCATCTTCAACGTGGTCGAAAACACAAAGGTCCCGAGTGTCTCCCGAGTTCGGCATCCTCGAGGATCTTGATCCGCACGGGAATCAAACTGTCGTCCCCACGGACGGCGCCAATTGCCGACGATTGGAGAACGGGCTCCGCCGAGCTTACTTGTTGAATGGGGATCAACAGAGCCCCGTCCGCACGGATCGAAGAGGGCGTTCGAGCGATGCGAGGTCGGGAGAAACAGAAGAAGGGGGACACGGTGTTTTATCCTGGTTCGGGCCTCTCACCGTCGAGATAATAGCCCTACTCCAGTGTATTGTGTTCTATCTTGGTGTCCCTCCCCGTTACAGATCTTCAGGGGGGTTTAAATACTACGACTAGAGGTACATAGAAGGTAACTACCTCCTGGGATCGCGCCGCAATCGTATTTACGATCCATCGCCCTTGACCCGGCGTTATTTGAATTTCGGTATGATTTCCCTTGATCTCCGGCTGATTGGTTGCCACCTTCCTTCCTCGCGGCATTGACCGGGCACTCCGACCAAAACACCCGAGCAGGTCGCGGCCTCTACGAGCATGCTTGCTCGTGGGGGGGTGTGTTTGGTGCTTCTGCGAGCGAAGGTGCGAATGCGCATGCTCGGAGGAGAAGGAGGGATGCTCGTTTCGTTCTCCCGAGCATCTTCTTTTAGTGTTGCTTGGTCGGCGGGTTTAGCTTTTCACGGGGGTACCGTGGTCTTTTGCCAGATAGCCAATCCCCGACAGTGTCGTTATCATTTTAGACATTACTTAACAAATAATCTCCATGTACCTGGCCGTCACGTACTGCTGCCACAGGCCTCTTCTAGGCTGGGATAGGACCACAGGTTGGCCCCTAATGGGGAGGCCGGTGAGCATGGCTACGTCTCTTAGAGTGATAGTCATCTCACCGAATGGAAAGTGAAATGTGTGCGTCTCCGGCCGCCACCGATCGATCAAACCAGTAAGAAGTGCCCGATCGAGGCCTGGCATCGGCGTGGTCATGCCCCCTACCATCGTAGCTCCGTCCATGAGAAGCGCGAAGGGTAGTAGACCTGCACGGGCGAGTGGAATATGGAACCGGCCGTCCAACCTCGGTATTTTGTGCAACGACCGGCAGACAGAGCGGGCAATCAAATGTGAACGCAATTAAGGTTAGAGGCATCGCAAATATTGCACCACATGTAACATACAATTGAGTCGCACCTCATGTCCTGAACAAATCGCCTCAGACGGTGTGTTTCGTGATCAACCAACTCACCGAGTAGCTCGAAGTGCAATGCCCGCCATAGCCTGCAATGTCAACGCGCGTAATAGGAATACACGCCGAGTACGCAACGCCACGCACCAAATATGAAGGAAGGGACGCACTACAAAGTACACAATTAGAAAGTACACACATCGAGTACATAATACTAAAGCACGCACTACTTAGTACACAATGTCAAATTATGCAATCGCTAATTAAATCACTGCGTGGATTGGGGCACCTCCCGCGGTCGTGTCCAGGTTGTTTGCATAATGAGCACTTTCGCAATCCATCTACCGTGATCACCGCATCCATGTCACCTTGCATTCTCGTGCTCCTTGGCCTTCACGGCTCTGGCGTCTACTCACGGGGTACGGTTTCCAGGTGGGGCCCTCGAAGAGCTTGTAGTTCGCTCCAACTGTGAACGAACTCATCTTTGGACGCCAAGTGCTCTTCAAAGCATGCACGGTGTAGTATGGTGAGATGAACTGTGATGCATCGTTCCCACCCATGTCGCGACATGCGCCAACACATGGGAGCACGGGATGTGATGCGCCGCTTGTTGCACGTGCAGGTAGCCTCCTCCGCCCCAATTGGCATCGCCGCAGTGTCCCCGCGAGATACCCATTGGTATTTGCGCTTGCACATCACCTCGAATTTATTCGTGCCTAGGTCATAAATCCTAGTGCGGTGGAAGTGTGCCTTTTGTCTTCTCGATTGGAGGATCTTCTCCACTCTTGGTGCGTACGTAGTGACATACGCCTCGGCCGCGTTCCCGCGATCACGGAAGTAATCAGCCGCCCGGTAAAAGGTGAGCTCAACGATTGAACACAACGGAAGGCCGCGAACACCCTTCAGTACGTTGTTGAAAGCCTCCGCTATATTCGTGGTCATGACGTTGTACCTAAAATGGTTTATGTTAGCTTCAACGAGAATTCACGTAAGCACTGCGGTAATTACCATGAACTACTGGTTTGTCCGTACCTCGCTCCGTTCGTGTCGTGGAGTAGCGCCCACCGCTCGGCTGGCTTCCCCGCAATCCACTGGCTGAAGGTGGGCCGCGTGCGACTAACCAAAGTCCGGCCTCGCCACCACTTGAGAGCGTAGTTGTTGTTCCTGTGATTGGGCGTCTTCCATCATCTTCCGTGTGGTGTCGCTCACCAAGGCCCATATCGTGTTGAACTTGTGAGGTTGGTTTTGAAGGCACATGGCTTTGAACCTCTTCACCATCGCCTTGTTCTTGTAGCTTGAATACAAGTTCGCACCTAGGTGTCATGCACCATCTCCTCTCCACATCAGGCCGCTTCACCGAGGAGCTTGTGCCGTCGTGCGGCATGACATCCAACGCGTGGAGAAGGCCTTTGTTGCGGTCGGACACAACGCAAACGCGCTCCCTCGCACTCCACGACCGGCTCTTAAGCAAAGTGCTAAGAACCACAGCCAACTATCGTTGTTCTCACTCTCCACGAGCGAACGCCAATGGGATGATCTCGTTATTTGCATTCAGCGAGTCTGATTAGCGGCCCCACGGAACTTCCCACTCAGGAATGTACCGTCCGACGCAAATAATCGGTCTCAGATTTAAAAGCTTCGATGCATTGTCCAAACGACTGTAATAGCCTCGACGAGGTACCGCCGTCCGGCTCAAAGACCCGCCCTCCATCCTTACATGCTCATCCCCAAAGGCGAATCGAGTGCCTGGGTTTGTCATGGCTATCTTCTGTAATAATCTAGGAGCAAAGTTGAAGGACTCCTCGAAGCCCCCAAAAGCATCTTCAATGCCTTCTGCTTTTGCTCGCCAGCCAGTGCTATACGTGATCACCATCCCGTGTTTTGTTTGCATCTCCTCCATAATTACACGGGGTCATCGCGATGTTGGTTCCAACGATGTTCACTATGTTCTCGCGCCACGCATTTCAAGCTCATTAAATCGCTCATGTTCCTTATGGATTCCTCGGTGCATGTATGAGGAATAAATACACGCACCTTGAAGTAATCCTGGTGCGTTCGTTGCTGAACTCGTACAAAGAAGGGCCAATGGGGGTACATTTTGCACTTAACCTCGTACACGGTACGATCCGACCGGTTACGAGTGTGCTCCCGTCTTGTCATGACGGCGTACGTGGCTTAGGAAGTGAATTGCCTCTCGCTTGTTATGGAAACGCTTGCTCAACTCGAATGTCATTATGGGTGTGCGCCCCGGACGTGGTTATCAGTAATCCACAAGGGTACAATCCAGCAGACCAATGGCTCGAAAGTATTGTATAGCAGTCTTTGGGTCATCATCGTCGCCGCACCTTCATCCCCGCTACCGCCACCTTCACCAACCTCCGCCAGATCAACTTGTTCTTCGCCATCGTCCGCCGCTCCTACATCCCCGCTAACGCCACCTTCACCAACCTCCGCCGCATCAACTTGTTCTTCGCCATGCCCCGAGGTCCACCCCTCCACAGTTGGTGGATCCTGTGGCCCATGTGACAAATCATGGTCTATCGCTTGTAAGTAGACCCGAACTCCTGATTGGTGTCGTGCAAATACCTCTACATACACTCCTAACTCGAAATTCTCTTCGCTCGCTTTATGGCGGGCATACAAATCCTACCTAACTATTATTTCTCACCGGAAGAGTGTGTACACAACCATAGGGCTGTTTGGAACGTATCGTGACTAACCCCTTCTAGACGAACCCTCATGATCACGGTTCACACGTAGAACGGCAACAACATGTGATTTTAGCTGGCCCAATCCACTCGGGATGGCTATTGTGCTGTCTACGTGCATGCAGTTGTCCATGGTCACCACTCTACCGTGCAAAACAGAGGGCCGTTCTCCATGATATATATTCAAAAATGTGTCCATCTGTTGCACAAATATTAAACCTTTTAGTCATTACAATTTTTATCCAGGCAATTTTAATCAAATTTGCACCAAATTTACCGCACCAGTTCATCGATTCTACATGTCTCGCACAGCCTAACATTGTTACTTCCCGATACTCTTTCAAATTAGATGTTTTTCTTGTTTTTCTCTTTTCTTTTCTCTTCTTTCTTTCCTCTTGTTCTTTCTCATGAATTACGGCATTACGGTGTACTTTAAGTGCGTCATGGTTCCCGATATGAGCTACCGTATAAATGCTAATTGGTGCACCCTAAGTTTTTTTACGAATTCATGCTCTTTACAGCCTACTAGGAATAACAAAAGTGGCTTCATAATTTTCAATGGTGAACTAATCGCGTTAACGTTATACTGCATTGATTATGTCTTACGCCAGAACACCTAATTAATTACTAACTACTCAAATTATCTACAAATTCAAATCCCTTTTTCCAACTCGCTTATCATATTATTCTAGGATTTATAAATTTTACCTTCACATTTTTAAGCTAATTGGTGCACCCTAAGTTCTTTTACGAATTCATGTTCTTTATTGCCGACTAGAATAACAAAGGTGGCGCCATAATTTCGAATGGTGAAATAATCATGTTATACCAGATTGATAATTTCTACGCTTAACACCTAATTAATTACAAACTACAAATATTATGTACAAATCAAATTCCAGATTGACAATAAAACTTAGGGGTATTACAAGAAAGATATTTTTGTAGCAAAGAAAGGTGTAAATAAAATATTTTCCTGCATTATGGTACTCCATATATCGTGAGCGCAAGTCTGCAGTATTCGTGCTAAAAATTACATTTAAACGTGATATTTTACTGGCCGAAAATGCTTAAAAGTTAACGTTGACAATAAAACTTAGGTTATTGCGGCAAAGATATTTTTGTAGCAAAGGAAGGTGTAAATAAAATATTTTCCCAGAATATGGTACTCCATATATCAAAGAGCAAATCTGCAGTATTCGTGGCAAAAATTACATTTAAACATGATATTTTACTGGCTGCGAAAAGGCTTAAAAGTTAACGTTGACAATAAAACTTAGGGTATTGCGGCAGCATATTTTTGTAGCAAAGAAAGGTGTAAATAAAATATTTTCCCAGAATATGGTACTCCATATATCGAAGAGCAAATCTGCATTATTCGTGCCAAAAATTACATTTAAACGTGTTATTTTACGGGCTGCTAAAAGGCTTAAAAGTTAACGTTGACAATAAAACTTAGGGGTATTATGGCAGCATTTTTTTGTAGCAAAGCAAGGTGTAAATAAAATATTTTTGCAGAATATGGAACTCCATATATCGAAGAGCAAATCTGCAGTATTCGTGCCAAAAATTACATTTAAACGTGATATTTTACTGCTTAAAAGGCTTAAAAGTTAACGTTGACAATAAAACTTAGGGGTATTGCGGCAAAGATATTTTTGTAGCAAAGCAAGGTGTAAACAAAATATTTTTCCAGAATATGGTACTCCATATATCGAAGAGCAAATCTGCAGTATTCGTGCCAAAAATTACATTTAAACGTGATATTTTACGGGCTGCCGAAAAGGCTAAAAAGTTAACGTTGAGAATAAAACTTAGGGTATTGCGGCAAAGATATTTTTGTAGCAAAGCAAGGTGTAAACAAAATATTTTTCCAGAATATGGTACTCCATATATCGAAGAGCAAATCTGCATTATTCGTACAAAAATTACATTTAAACGTGATATTTTACGGGCTGTAAAAGGCTTAAAATTTAACGTTGACAATAAAACTTAGGGGTATTATGGCAGCATATTTTTGTAGCAAAGCAAGGTGTAAACAAAATATTTTTCCAGAATATGGTACTCCATATATCGAAGAGCAAATCTGCAGTATTCGTGCCAAAAATTACATTTAATCGTGATATTTTACAGGCTGCGAAAAGGCTTAAAAGTTAACGTTGACAATAAAACTTAGGGGTATTGCGGCAAAGATATTTTTGTAGCAAAGCAAGGTGTAAACAAAATATGTTTCCAGAATATGGTACTCCATATATCGAAGAGCAAATCTGCATTATTCGTGCAAAAAATTACATTTAAACGTGATATTTTACTGGTCAAAAGGCTTAAAAGTTAACGCTGACAATAAAACTTAGGGGTATTATGGCAGCATATTTTTGTAGCAAAGCAAGGTGTAAACAAAATATTTTTCCAGAATATGGTACTCCATATATCGAAGAGCAAATCTGCAGATTCGTGCCAAAAATTACATTTAAACGTGATATTTTACTGCCGAAAAGGCTAAAAAGTTAACGTTGACAATAAAACTTAGGGTATTATGGCAAGATATTTTTGTAGCAAAGCAAGGTGTAAACAAAATATTTTTCCAGAATATGGTACTCCATATATCGAAGAGCAAATCTGCATTATTCGTGCCAAAATTACATTTAAACGTGATATTTTACGGCTAAAAGGCTTAAAATTTAACGTTGACAATAAAACTTAGGGGTATTGCGGCAGCATATTTTTGTAGCAAAGCAAGGTGTAAACAAAATATTTTTCCAGAATATGGTACTCCATATATCGAAGAGCAAATCTGCAGTATTCGTGCCAAAAATTACATTTAAACGTGATATTTTACTGGCCGAAAAGGCTTAAAAGTTAACGTTGACAATAAAACTTAGAGTATTAAGGCAGCATATTTTTGTAGCAAAGCAAGGTGTAAACAAAATATGTTTCCAGAATATGGTACTCCATATATCGAAGAGCAAATCTGCATTATTCGTGCCAAAAATTACATTTAAACGTGATATTTTACTGGTCACTAAAAGGCTTAAAAGTTAACGTTGACAATAAAACTTAGGGGTATTGCGGCAGCATATTTTTGTAGCAAAATAAGGTGTAAATAAAATATTTTTCCAGAATATGGTACTCCATATATCGAAGAGCATATCTGCAGTATTCGTGCCAAAAATTACATTTAAACGTGATATTTTACGGGCTGCCGAAAAGGCTTAAAAGTTAACGTTGACAATAAAACTTAGGGGTATTGCGGCAGCATATTTTTGTATCAAAGTAAGGTGTAAATAAAATATTTTCCCAGAATATGGTACTCCATATATCGAAGAGCAAATCTGCAGTATTCGTTCGAAAAATTACATTTAAACGTGATATTTTACTGCCGAAAAGGCTTAAAAGTTAACGTTGACAATAAAACTTAGGGGTATTAAGCAAAGATATTACGGCATTACGATATACTTTAAGCGTGTCATGGCTCCGATATGACCTACCGAACAAAAGCTAATTGGTACACCGTAAGTTTTTTACTTAATACATGTTATTTACTTCCTAATGAGAATAACAAAAGTGGCTTCATAATTTTTAATGGTTAAATAATCGGGTTATAGCACATTAATTATTTCTTACGCTTTAACAACTAATAAATTACAAACTACTACAATTATCTACAAATTCATATTCCTTTTCCCACATCGCTTAATCATATTATTATAGGATTTACAAATTTTTCCTTCACATTTTAAAGGTTTCACTCGATTTTATATAGTCGCGCTTTATTAAATTGATTCACCACCTACGATCAATATTTTAGCCCATTTTAATTATCCTCGACCGATTCTCCAAGTCCGACACACCTACATAATCTAAGTAAAATAATGGGAACAACATGATCGAAGGAGGTGCTTACCTTGCTCTGACCGCTCGAACGGAGTCGAGGTCAACTACCGCAGTGTCTACAACAAATGTATCTACACAAAGCAAAAACATCAAGAAGAAGCGAAGGGTGTAATAAGGCAAAATAACTTACCAAGGTTCAACGGTTCGGTGCACCAATTTTTAAGTCGATTAAGCAACTACATTTGGTTCTGACCGATTAAGTTCGTAAAGGAGGTCAACTCCTTTCGGGTCCAAGTAGTGATTACGTCCAAAAATAAAACAAGTCCTTCGCTTTTGCGAATAACTTACCAACGCCCGTAAGTTCGGCGCACCAAATTTTTAGTCGGATTAAGCAGCTACGCTCGCTCGAGTTATTGTGTTCGTAAAGGGGTCAACTCCTTTCGGTCCAAGTGGTGATTACGCCCAAAAATAAAAACAGTCCTTCGTCATGCGAATAATCGCCCTAAATAAAAATAGTACTACCCTCAAGCAAATTATCATCCTAAATTAAAACATTCAATGGTGATCGAGGGTTTAGCCCTCCGAGATAGTTCAACATTCCATTGCGATTCGTAGTCCCAAAATAAGGTTGTTATTTTATGCGACAAGAGTTAATTTAACTTTTATTCCATTTCAATATTATTACAAACGTAGAAGTTTTTACATGTTAGGATTACTTCAGTAAATTGTTATGGTCCACTTAACAAAGAACCGATAAAAAGAACATTAATAGATGTCTAACCCAATCTTCAAGCTATCAAGGATGTCATCTATCATTTTTTTGCTTAATGCGAGGATATTTGTCCCAAGTTCACAATATAGGATGCTTACTGAAATTAACGCATGCATACATCGATTTGTTTAAACAACATAATCTAAGTAAAATAATGTCAACATAACCTAAGTAAAATAATAGGAACAACATGATCGAAGGAGGTGCTTACCGTGCTCGGAGTTTTCTACAACGGAGACAAGGTCGACGGGTCCGGTCTCTACAACATCGGTATCTACACGAAGGAAAAACATCAGTAAGAACGAAAAGAATTAATAAGTAAAAATAACTTACCAAGGTCCAGAGGTTCGGCGCACCAAATTTTAAGTCAGATTCGGCGCACCAAATTTTAAGTCGGATTAAATAGCTACATTTGGTTCAAGTTATTAAGTTGAGAAAGGAGGTCAACTCCTTTCGTGTCCAAGTAGAGATTACGTCCAAAAATAAAACAAATTCTTCGCTTCGCGAATAATCGATTCAAGTAAATAGAGTCCAACGTTCCAACGCATGACCTCTAGAGAGACTATAATCCTAATGCAAGAATAGTTGATTTAACTTTTCATTCCATTTCAATATTCTTAAAGATGAAGACATTTTTAGGAGTTACGATTATTTCGCAAATTGTTATGGCGTGCGGCGATATATCTATGAAGTTTGCAATATACGATCGCATAAATAAAAGTATCATTAATTATGCATAGCATTAAACTTTAGTAATGTGCACCTCGATTGCTGCAGCAACAAGTTTACGATGAATATCAATTCTGCCTTCGGTTGTCTTCGAATCGTGATTTCCTCTGAAGAACCAAAATAGAAGCTCGATTAATAGTTAAGCTATGCATAACCAGAAAATAGAACTTCACGCAATAACTAGAGAATGGAACTTCGCGTAGTTGGAGTAGCCAGAGAATGGAATTTCACTAGCTCACTGGAACTTCACGTTCGATGAAACTCCGCGCTCGCCAGGGAGAAACTTCACGCTCACATAGAATGAAACTTCACTCGTGAACGTCGTTTTCCCGTTCCCTCCATCCACTTTATATAGCCAGGAAGTTTTCATTGGCGTTAATCACGGAGATTCACGATCACTTCCGCTACGTTGTCCGGTTGGTGCGCCGAA
This sequence comes from Rhipidocladum racemiflorum, assembly GCA_036346355.1. Lineage (NCBI taxonomy): Eukaryota > Viridiplantae > Streptophyta > Magnoliopsida > Poales > Poaceae > Rhipidocladum > Rhipidocladum racemiflorum. The sequence continues at coordinate 19,820,371 of CM070573.1, read as the reverse complement.
GCAAAGAAATGGCGGTTGCATGCTTGGGAAAGAAATTCGATGCATGCATGTGGCTTTGGCAGGTTGCATGGATGGGAGAGGAAGCATTGGCCGGTTGCATCATTGGAGAGGTTTGGCCGGTTGCCCAGGACCCATGCGCCATCGATCTCATGCCTGCGAGCTGGCCCTCCTCGTCGACCGTGCCTTGGCCGGTAGCCCACGCACCATCCAAGCTTTGGCCGGCTCCCCAGGCACCATTCATTCCTTGGCCGGCTCCCCATCCACCGTTGAAGCTCAACGCCGGCTCCCCATCCACCGTTGATCTCTTCACCGGCTCCCCATCCACCATTGATGTATCACCGGTTTTTGGGGAACCATACATGAGTGATTTTTTGGTAAATATGCCAAAATGTTGTACCGTTTCGTAAATACGAGGTTACTGTTGTACTAAATACGAAATTTTCCTAACAGTTATAACTCTGCAGCCGAGCGGGGCATGGGATTATAGAAACATGGTGGTGTGCCCTTATGTGTTCCGAGGCATTCTTGTTCGTTATGCTTGGATCTACCGACTACAAGAAAGGGACTATAACAGTACAACTGAAACATTAATGGAACGAGATTGGCCGGGCAAGAAGCAAAGCATTGTAACTTCATGGAGTTAACACACAGTACAATCGAGTCGCAGGTATACATATCCATATTGATATTGGAATATCACAAACAAGGGGAGCAGATATACACAGCTCAAGTGGTAAGCTCGGCATTTATTTGGGACTAAAACATGACCCTGGAATGTTCCGGTAGATTCTGCAGCTTCCATGCCTCCAGTGCCTGCAACCAAATATCCACACCGATGTGATGCATAAGACGATCAGCGTAATACTCATGTCCAACAGCGACTAAAGAGTACAAGGGAATGTGATATACTTCTGTATAGTAGCTCCGTGCTTAATTTCTAGCACAATAAAAAGCCTAACGAGCATGAAGCAGAAACATGCTAAAACAGCAGCTACTTACACAGCTATTGCAGAAGTAGAAAGCGTATCATGCTCCCAGGTTACTTGTCATTTGTGCTCGAGCTTGCAACTTCCAGGCCGTTGCCTGCAATAGAACCAAACTGTATCGATAATCATAGAGCACGCAGGAAGGTGACTGTTCACTAAGTAACAATCCATAGATTCCATACACTTCTGAATTTTCCTAACCGTGATGGCAAGCGCAACTAACAAGCAGAACGAAGTTGCGAATTTTGGGGTCCAAAGGGCAGAATAAGCATCCGGGAATCGCTCACCGTCGGGGTCGAAGAAGAAGACCTGGCGCGTGCGGCCGTCGGGCTGCGTCTTCTCGAACACGTCCGTGCCGCGCGCCTTCAATCCGGCGACGAACCCGTCGTAGTCCGCCACGGAGAACGCCACGTGGTGCCTCCTGGGCAGCTGCGAGGGCGGCGCGGCCGCGGCGCCTGGGGAGACCGCGGCCGGGTCCCGCTCGATAACGTGGAGCGAGACCCCGGGGGTCCCCGGGATGCGGAGCCAGGCGACCTGGATGCCGGAGAAGTTGGGGGTAGGCACGCGCTCGAAGCCGAGCACCTCCTCGTAGAAGGCGGCGAGGCGGCGCACGTCTGCGGTCTCCCGCGCGATGTGGTTGAGCTGCAGCGTCGCCATCGGTGAACAGAAGAGAAGGGAAGCGCGCAGAGCAGCGTGGACGCAAAGAATGGGCAAGGGCCAAGGGGGAACGGCAATGTTGTGGTGTAGCAGAGCAGCGTCTCCTTGGTTTTTCGGTTATCACCTGGGTTAATGGAACCGTATTCGAATAGAAACTCGAGATCTTGGTTGTACTAATTTACTGTGAAAATCGAGTGAAAATCGTCAAAAACTAAAGAATTTCAAAACCGAGCATTTCAAAAAAAATTCAAAGGAAAAAACAAAAATCGTTCGATTTTCTCGAAAAACCAATCGTCGAGTTGAACCTTTTGGGCGATCATTTTTGGAGCTATTTTCGTCAATTTTTATCAAAAACCGCTCGATTTTCACTGGTTTTCGATCGGTTTACATAGTATAGATTTTTCCGTAGTTTTCAAGCGGTTTTCGATGGTTTTGTGAACCCTGATCATCAAATTAGGAGGTGTAAGACACGCTCCGCAGGCTAGTCTCAAGTTGTAGGAAAACAAAAGGCAGTACTTGATGAGTGGTGTCATGTGAAAAGCAATTGACCAGGGTTCACCTTTTCGTTTTGCCGATTTTCGAATGAACAGTGAAATTCGATAATCGCAAAAATCGAACCGAAAATCGTAAAAATCGCATAAATTTAAAAACCAGATTTTTTTGAAAAAAATTCAAAAATCGTCGAAAATCGACGATTTCGATGGAAATTCGACGATTTATCGATGGAAAATCGACAACCATGTTGAACTTTTTGTGCGGTCGACTTTTGGTAGCGATTTTCGACGATTTTTGACGAAAATCGACCGGTTTCCACCGATTTTCGACCGGTTTTTGACACGCAAAATTTTTCGAATTTTCGAATTTTTTTGAATTTTTTTTTGAATCGGACCGGTTTATCGACCGGTTTTTGATGTCGAACCCTAGCGGTACGGTCGATTTTCGACGAATTTCGTCGAAAAGGTGAACCCTGCAATTGACAAATGTACTTACAGCCCAATCGAGTAATTGGAATGGTCACAAGTACAACGAGATGGGACACAAAAAAGTTTACATAAATCTCGCGAGCGAGCCCTTTTCTACCTTTTCAGAATAGCGGTGATGTCCAAAAATATAACAAATAGGTTCCCAGTTTTTTCATTCAGGTCCTTCCTCTATTTTCCCCGGAAAAATTTTTTTTATCAGTAGAAAAATATGTACTTTTTTCCAACGCGATCTCTAATATTTCTCGAGCCACCAAAAATTTTGAAAATACATCTAGGTCTATTTTTCCTCCGGAAAAAAACGCAAAACCATTTTTTGTGCAATCTGCACAGCCACTAGAGTTGTTTCCAAGGATCCAAAAATCGCCGAGATTTCGGTTTTCTCGGGCGATATTTCGGTTTTTGGCCAGGGACAAAATTGCAAATCCTGGCCGAATAAAAATTTTTAAAAAAATTTGAGTTGCTATAGTGATCTCGTTTTTTTCGCCGAGATTTCGCCCAATTTATCCAAGATTTGAACATTTTGAACCAGATTGCATTTGTATATTACCGGATTTGAGCTAATATTTTTCTTGTAGCATTTTCAAGCAAATAGGGACAACACAGAAGAAAGAAATCGAAAAAAAATGAAAAATGTTTTTTTTGGAAGATGGGATTCACTTATAGATTTGCCCAAAGCCTAACCACACTCTGATAACCAACTCCACTGACTGTATTGCTTGCTTAGTAGGAGTAACTTCGCCCAAATATGATTTTTGGTTATCATGTCGCCTTGATTGCTATGGTTTGGATCCTATCAAATTTACTAGCTCCCCAATTTTTACTATGGGTTGGATACTATCAAATTTAACTAACTCCTCAATTTTACTATGGGTTGGATGTAGGAAGTTAAATTTGATAGGATCCAAACCATAGTAAATTTGAGGAACATTAGTGATGTGTCAGGATTTTTTTTAAAATTCCTTAGACATGATCACTATCTGAAATTTTTATGGGAACATTAGTGATGTGTCAGGACCATCCAAAATTTTTTTGAAAATTTGTTGACGTCATTTGAACCATTTTTTGTTCATTTGAATTAGGGCGAAATCTCGGCTATCTCGTGCAAAATCTCGGCAATTTCATCCGAGATTTCGTTTTTCTTAGTTTAAAAAAAGCCTGATTCAAATCGTTCTTTTTGAATTTCGTCCGAAATTTGACCGAAATTTCCGAATCTCACCGAAATTTCGGATTTCGGCCTGGTCCGAGATGGAGTCCGAAAACGAAATTTGAATCCTTGGTTGTTTCAATGTCCTTATCTTCCAGATTGAAAAGGACATGTGTTTTCCACATTTTATATTGGTCCCGTGGTAAGGTTGCGTGTGTACCATAATATTTCAGAAAAACTAAAAAACGGTATACCGTTGCAACGGTATACCTCTGAAACTCATGAAACTTATGATTTTTTGCACTGAAACTCATGAAACTTAGCACTAAAAACTGATAAAACATGAAACTGATGAAACTAAACACTGAAACTGATGAAACCAGCACTGAAACTGATAAGTTTCATAAGTTTCATGGCTATACCGTTGCAACGGTATACCGTTCCCTAGTCAATCTCTAATATTTTGGGTTCTGGGCAGTCTTTGTCGTAGACAATCTCATATTCAAACTATCCAATGACTCGGATAATATCGTTTCTGCAAAATTCTTAGTTTGGTAAGACTTCATGTGGATCCTTTTGACTTGAAGCTTTCTTATTAACCAAGTTTTCCATAAAGAACTTGATTGGGAAGACAAAGATGCATGATAGAGAACAAACGATCCTTTGCAACAAAGTTGAAGATTCAACGAAATTTAGTGCCCAAACGATGCCCAGAGATGGCTAGTAAGAGATATGCTTAGCATTTTGTATCTTGGAATTGACCTGCTGTAATACAGGGGATCTGTTTAGGGGGAGTTTGGATGAGGGGTATTTCCTTGAAAGATTTTAGGATTTAATTCAAATTTTAACTAAATCTCAAAACATTCCAATACATTCTAATGAAATACCTCTAATTCAAACGGGAGCTAGACCTAGCTCACTTCCTTAGCTTCTAGGGGCCAGCGAACTGACATGAAATGTCGCCTTGCTGGTTCCGTGAGCAGGAATTCTGCAAATTGGATTGCGGTCATGTAATGACAACTTGACAGCAACATCTACGCAACGTAGCATTTGTATTTGTCTTTACTTCTCTGTCATCGACACGGGCAACAATCCAAACTAGTTGATTCACGGGTCTGTACTTTTTAAAAAAAAATTAGGAAAACCTTCGTAAAAAAATACTGATTTTCCCATAAAAATTTTAGATATAGTTCTCATAAAAGTTGGAGAATCGCAAATCATTTTAAAAAGTTTTGTAGCGCTTTAGCTTTGGGACTGCACAAATTTTTAAAAATTTACAAATTTAGTAGCTTAATTAAATCAGTAAAATTGCTTTAAATGTATTAACACCATTGTCAGATTTTTTTAAAAAAATGGATTAGCAGTATTATCAGATTTTTTAAAAATCACATAAATTTGATCATAATCTGAATTTTTTATGATAGATTAGACATACTTTGAAGATCATTCTCAAAAAGTTTCAAAAATTTACAATATGATCTAGTAGCTCAATTAAATCAGCAAAGTAGATGCAAAAAAGTTCAACAAAAATGCCTTCAATGGAAGACCTCACGCATGCACTACGAGCCCTTTTGCCATCTGTGAAGTCTAATATGCAAAACTTCTATAGTGATGAACATGAAGAATTCCCATGTATTCTTCTGCAGGTATAGTCCACTATAGATCAGACCAAATGACAAGCAGATATCCAAAAGAATAAATTCAAACAAAAGGTTAAAAAATCAGCGAATGGGGAGCGCAATGCTCTTCATAATGTTACAGTGAGTAACAACTTTCTTAAGAGAGGGATGGCTGCATCATCTTCTGTCTCAATAAAATTCAGCATGAAATGTAAATGGACAAGACGGAAATATAGGTGGATCTAGATGGTCTGACTGTCAGAAGACCAGACCCCCTATATTTTCAACACCGATTGACCCTTTGGCTGTAGATGACTGGATCCGAGATATTCAGAGAAAGTTGGACACGATTCAGTGCACGGACAACGAAAGAGTCCTTTATGCATCACATCAGCTACAAGGACAAGCAGCATCATGGTGGATGAATTTCCAAGCAATGAAGAATGGGCAAGAGATCACATGGATGGAATTCGAAGACGCTTTTAGAAAGGCCCACATACCAGCTGAATGGCGTCCAAGAGAAGAGAATTGTTAGCTCTCCATCAGGGAGGACTAACAGTTATAGAGTACCTCCACCAATTCAACTACCTGTCCCGATATGCGCCAGGAGAAGTGGACACAGAAGCCAAGAAGATGGAGCAATTCTTCGAAGGATTGCAGAAGAATCTGAAATTTCACATATCAGCCATAGATTTGAAGGACCTATCGTCTATGGTGGACAAGTTGATAGTCTCGGAGGAAACCAGAAATGGTTTGGAGGACACCAAAAAGAGGAAAGCTTATGAACAGAGGATGCACTTTTCCGCCCAATACGGAGGAATAGCCCCAGCCTTCTCCTCCGGATTTCCGAACAAAAGACCGGCTATAAGTGGACAGCAGTCACGTTCCACAACCACCCGATCTGGAACAGTAAAGTGCTATAATTGCAATGGAAACCACTTTTCCAGAGACTGTCCCCAGAAGCCTTCAGAGTGTTTCCATTGCGGACAGCTGGGACATTTCCGACATAATTGTCCAAGAAGAGGTTTACCAGCCGAAGTGGCTCGAACACAGACGTCAGCCTCCGCCCCCGCCGACAGACAATTGGTACCTCGTCAACCGCAGCCCCAAACCCGAGGATACCTAAAGGAGAAAATGTCGGTCAAGGCAGAAGGAAACCCAAGCAGCCAGGGTCAGAACACTTCAGGACACGCCTAGGGGAAAATCAACCATGTCACCTTCAAAGGAACAACAAGGCCAACAGACGTCATTACTGGTAAGTTTCAGACTGAGAAGTAATTATCATGGTCTACCGAGTGTTGTGGAAGAATCACACCTCGGATAATCCCCTTGGAATAGGAATCGGGTTTTGCAGCAGTATTTTCCCAACCGTTCCCCAGGAGGAATAAATCTCGGGGATGAGATTTGTTTTAAGTGGGGTAGGTTGAAATGACCCAAAAATTCAAAATGGATTTAAATTTGGATTTCATTTGAATTGGAATTTGGATTGAGTTTACCTTGGGTCGGATTTCTTGCGTTCTTGGGCCTTTCGACCCGTCTCCCTTCCGGCCCAGCTAGCTACTGGCTCGGCCCATCTGCTTCAAGAACGCCCGTCTCCCCGGCCGGCTTCCGCCTCCGGCGGCGTCCGCGCCGCGCCGCGCACTCCACTCTCCGCTTTGTCGCTGGTCGCCGACCACGCCTGCGTGCACCGCACGCCCGCCAGCCGTTGCTCCGCGCCGCAGCCGCCAACTCAGCGCATTGGCTGCCAGATCCGGCCGTTGCTCTCTCTCTCTCACCCGCGGCTATATAAGCCCTCGCCCATTGCTTCTCGCCTGCCCCTCCGCCTCGCCGGTGAGCCCTCCCCTCCCCGCGCCCTCCTCCTCCTTCTCCGGCTCCGGCCAGCCGCGTCGCTGTCGCGCCCTGGCTCCCGCGCCGCCACCGTCGCCTGGGAACCCTAGGGTTCCCAACTCCCGCGCTTGCGTCGCCCGGCTGGGCCGAACAGGCCGAGCCCAGCTCCCCTCCCCTCCCGCGTTTGGGCTGTGGCCCACTAAGCCCAGCCGAAGCCAAGCCCAACGCCGTTGAAATAGTGTTTTCCATTTTCGGAATTATAAATTCATTTTTAATTTCGAAAATTCATTTTAAATATCCAAAAATACCCAGAAAATTTCTGAAAAATTCCAGAGACCCTAGAAACTTTCCGAATACACTATCTTGACCGTTTTGATCCACTGAGTCCAGAAATGCCCTCCGTTCGTCAATTCGGAGTCCCCAAAATTCCAAAATGCCCAAATCACCCTTCGTTCTCTCTCTCGGCCTGGTTCCGGTTTTCGGTTTCGTTTTCATTTTCATTTTCTTTCCGTTTCTCGTTTGTTTATTGCCGTTTATACTTTTCGCGCTAGACCCGGCCGTTGGACAGTTCCAGGAACAGCCGCAGTACCCGGAGCAGGAGCCGGACCCGACAGAAGCCCCGAACGACTACATCGACTACGATTCTCCCAATCCGATCGCCGAGCAAGGCAAGTCGTACACCTTTGATCATGTTGATCCGAATCATGCCATGCTATAGTTATTTACTATTTTCTATCGCATTATTTTACCGTAATTTTAAATATGCAAATCTGTTAATTTGGAATGACATGATACCCAGTTAATACCAAATTGCTCACGGAACTTCCTTGAAAAATATTGAACCATATTATATCCTTTGTAACCCTAGATGATTACTATTGCAATGTTAAGTTAATTATTATTAATCCTGGCTAATTAGCTCAAATGCTTTTGAAAATGGAAATAAAATGTTGCTGAATCTTTGATTCGGATGTTTGAAAAAGTGTTGCAGTCTAGGGGACAGTATTGGATTAATCCCCTGAGTGGATGAGAATGCGATCCCCGGTTGGAGATTAAGCCTCGGTTTGATTTTTGGCAGTGTAAGGTTAATAACCCCCTTGAGCAAAAGTAAATAACTTAAGTTTCCGCTCGACCACAAGTCGGACTGATCAATAGATCTGTTCCCGACATAACTCAGTACATTGTGTCATTCCTGGAACATCTTAATTAAAATCGGTAGAAACGATAGGCGCTCATTGGAATGAGGATTCTGGATGAAGCGTTCCGGGCTATCGAGTAATAAACTAAAACCAGGAATGATTCAACAAAAGGTTGTGATGATCTCGACCCGGCCACATGCATTTAAGTTGCATGGAAATTCGTACGTTGGCATTAACGGTCCTAGATATCTTGTGGGTAAAGCTGAGCACCTCTGCAGAGTTAATGATGGTATTCGAATACGCTGTACTTCCGGTTAATGAAGTTAAGTTTGAACTGGGGTGATACCCGTAACCAAGCTCAAGTAATGTTTTGGGATTTGAAGAAGTTGGTTCAGTGTTGTTGAACTTGTGGAAACCCCCCTTACTACTATTTATGGTTTGTGCTTCAAATGTAAAATGAGTTGGAAAATAAAACTGCATCCAGATACTTAAACCCTAGTCCCTTCCATTTGATAATTCCCTGCATATAGTATTCAGAGTTCTCCGTACGACTTGTTGAGTACTCCCGTACTCACCCTTGCAAACCCCCGACCCTTTCAGAGTTTGAAGAAGCTGGAGCGTATCAAGAATACGTAGATGGCGATCTTGTTTGGTTTTGAGGTCTTAGTCTTTTGCTCAGGCCTGCCTGTGCGGTGTTTTGCTTGTAAGTTATTCGGACCCTGCTGCGCCCTCTTTTGTAAAAACCCTGGCCGTTAGACCCTATATTCAATAAAAAGAGTTGAATTCGCTTTTGCCTAGCAATACACTCTTGTCTTTTCCAACAGCTAGTCTTTCTGGGTAGCTGTTGTGATGTCACGATCTGCCCCTAAAAAAGGCGGGTCGTCACAAGGAAGAGGCACGGCGAGACAGGAATCGTGTGGAGAGGGGAAAGAACGGGTGGAAGGGGGAGAGGGGGACGGAGCGGAGGGAGAAAATTGATATTATGCTACTATTAAAGAGTGGCATTCATTAAAATGTCATCTTCGTCGATGCCTTCGTTAAAATATTGTTTTTATTGTGTCCTCCTCATCAAAATGCCATTTTCGGATTTATAAAATGATTTTAGCTCCAGTCTGCAGTTTTAGCCACTGGAAATGGCGTTCCTACCCCCGAGCTAGATCTATGTGGTGAGGCCAATCCGCCGCCGCAATGCCGACGTTCAAGGCCCCGGGGCCGGGCTTCGCTGTCCGCTTCAGCCCATTCCACGAGAGTCGCATATGCGGCGCGCGAACGTCCCAAACATGGATGGACTTGTCTACGGAAGCAGTAGCGAGGATTGAGGGGTCGTACTTGTCCCCGTCGAGATAGAGCACCTCGTGGTCGTGGGCGGGGATAACGAGGGTGGGAGCCGGCTCGCGCACGTCCCAGACTCGGGCGGTGCGGTCGCCGGAGGCGGACGCGAAGACGTCGGGGTGGCGCACCGACCACGCGGCGGCGCGACGCAGATTTGTGGCCGCAGAAGGTGCGGACGGCGGCGGGGCGGTCGGGACTAGAGCTTGAGCGTGTCGTCCCATGAGGCAGAGAGAGGAAGGCGCCACGGCGGACGGGGTTCGATCAATTATGTGGACCTCGCGCGTGCTCGGAGGAGGCGACGGGGTTCTGCGAAGCGGCCACAAGGCCGAAGAGGCGGACGAAGCCGTCCCCGGAGGCAGCGGCGCAGAGGGAGTTGTGGGACTCGGATCAGGCGCAGTCAAAGAGCGCGTCGAAGGTGGGGAAGGAGAAGAGCGGCGAGGGGGCGGGCCCGGCGCGTGGAGAGATCGAGGACAAGGAGGTGGCCATTGCCGATGAGGCCGAAGTGCTGGGAGGCGGCGGTGAGGAGGTGGCTCTTGTGGAATGGGCTAAAGCGGACGGCGAAGCCCGGCACTGGGCCCTTGAACGCTAGCATCGTGGCGGCGGATTGGCCTCACCTGGCTCGGGGGTAGGAACTATTGTGAAACTAGATTGTTCACCCACACAATCAACGACACACCAATGCAAGCACACGAACAGAAGAAGGAGAAGCACACCATACAAGGGGGAAACCTCTCTCTTTATTGGATTGATTGATTATGTACAAGGCAATGCCCTATATATATAGTGGAGGTTCCCTGGAGGTTAATTCGGATTCGCCCACCAATGGATAGAGTCATTCTCTCCGGGGATACGGATTCTATCCATATCATAACACTCCCCCTTGGACGAATACCGCGTAATGCACATGTCTCATTAAAAACTCCTCCCAAAAACCCAATGGGAAAAAAGGGATGGAGAAAAGAGTACATTGCACTTGCACTCCGTGTTACACTAGTTGCCTCATTAAAAACCTTGATGTGAGAAACGTCAAGAAAACTCACTTAAGGGAAAAAGAGCACAACTTATAATCTTCAAGATATAAACTATGATCTTCAGGATCGAGCAAAAGGGATTATGGTTTAGGATTTACTCCCCCTGAACTCTGCAAATCTCTAAGTCGCATCATTCCAATGCCATTGACGTACCTTTAGAAGGTAGACTTTGGCAAAGATTTTGTGAATAAATCTGCTAGATTTTCATATGACTTAGTTTGCATTATTTTTACCTCACTATTCTTCTGGAGTTCGTGAGGATAGAAGAACTTAGGGGCAATAAACTTCGTGATATTGCTCTTTACATAACTCATTTGCATTTGTGCAACACAAGCAGCATTATCTTCATAGATAATAGTAGGAGTGTCGACGGTATTCATACCACATGACTTCTGGACATGGTTAATTACACGCGTTAGCCAAACGCATTCCCGTGAGGATTTCATACAACGATATAATCTCTGAGTGGTTAGTAGAGGTGGCTACCAAAGTCTGTTTGAGAGACCGCCAAGAAATGGATGCACCATCGCAGAGAAATACAAAACCAGACTTAAATTTGGCACTATATGATGGGTTTTAAGCATGGAAAACAAAATTTTTTCCTACGAATGCAACCAAACACCAAGATCATATCTAGGAGATGCATGCAAACGGTTTCAGAAGGACTCACCCTCGTAGACCGAAAGCGGGAATAATGTTCCCGCAAACAAACGTGGTTGAAGTAGAGGTACACGCCCGACTTCAAAGTCGCGAAGATGAGCGCCACAAATGGCAGCGCCTCCGTACTTGGTCACACGTACGGAACAACGACGACCTCCAATCCCTCGATCCAGCGGGGCAGCGGAAGTAGAGGATCCACGGGAAACTCCAACAACACTACGACTTAGTGGTGGTGGTGGAGAAACTATTTCAGCGGCCGCTTAAGCCAAGCTACTGCTTGAAAGGTGGAACAGCAGGAGGAGGGAGAAAGGTCCAACCAAAGGGTTATGGAGATTAGTACATGAGAGAGGAGCTCCACCCTCCCTTTTATAGGAGTGAGTGGACTCTCCACTCTCTCCATGTGAATGGACTCTCCATTCTCTCCATGTGAATGGACTCTCCATTAAATAAATAAACAATTTTATTTCTGTTATTTTAATATTTGTTAATTCTTTTAATTAACAAAAATTAACACATACCCCCTTGAACTATTCCGATATCCCGAAACTATTCCGGTGCTGTCCAAACTTTTCTCCGGTGTTCCGTACCCACTCAAAAGCGTCGATGAACCTTAAGTGTGTCACCCTACGGTTCGTGAATAAAATGGACATGATCAAGACACCTCTCGGATCAATAATCATCAGCGGGATCTGAAGATCCATAATGACTCCCACTTACTCAACGATGAACTAGTGATCGTGTGAACCAAAAACAACATAACAATTCCTTTTGTCTCGCGATATATTACTTATCCGGGATCCGATCATTGGTATCAACTATACCTAGTTCGATCCCGTTACCGACAAGTACTCTTTACTCGTTCCGTGATATGATATTCTTGTGACCTAGTCACGTGCTTGCAAGCGATGTCAATGTGATATCACCGAGAGGGCCCAGAGTATATCTCTCCGTCATCTGGATGGACAAATCCCACTCTTGATGCATGAGCCTCAACTAATACTTTCATAGTACCCAAATCCATCTTTATAGTCACCGTGTTACGGAGTGACGTTTGATGTCATCAAAGTACTCTTCCGGAGTTAGTGATTGATATCATCTCATGGTCTAAGGAAAAGAGCTATTTTGTATATGTTCAGTACAGCAACAAACTTTAATGACTTGATCGAATTTGCTATACCAACTTGGGTGTGTGTTCATTACATCATTCTTCTAATAATGTGACTCCGTTATTAACAACATCCAATGTTCATGATCAGGAAACCTTGATCATCAGTTAATCAACGAGCTAGTTTAAAAGAGAGGCTTTACTAGGAACCTTTTTGTTTATTGAACACACATGTATCAACGTTTCCGGTTAATACAATTTTAGCATGAGAAATAAACATCTATTATAAACATGGAATAAGATAATAAACAATTTATTATTGCCTCTCGGGCATATTCCCTTCACTATAATTCCTTCTGGGAAATGTTCAAGTTGTAGGCTTTAAGCAATATTTGGTTTTACCCAAATCCTCCATCTCAAACTTTGTCGAAAGATAAGTACTTGTTTCCTTTAATTCCTCTATGATTTTGATGATATTCAGATCATCAAAATATATATTGAGATGACACAAAATCCATTTTGGGATTTCTTTATGAACACACAGGGACAATATTCCTACAGGGACCATATACCTTCTTTAGGAGGAATTTTACTAAGTCGATTGTACCACATCCTTATCGACTGTTTTAATCCGTATTCAATGACCCATATAAATATGCACTCACTACATCTATCAACTGTATTGATAATTTTAAGCTTGCTGCCATCAATATTAAATTTTGGAACGTTATTCCACTAATTACAGGAGAATAGGTTTCATCGTAATCGATGATGGGTCTCTGCTAAAACCCTTGTGTTACAAGCCTTGCTTTATATCTCACCGCCTGGATATTTTCATATCTCTTCAGGATGAAAAATCTATTTGATCCTATAGGGAACATTTTAGGAAATATTTAGTCAACAGGACCAATAACTTTTCTCTTATAAAGCGAGCGCTGCCTCAATTTCTCTTTCATCTGACCCTATATGAGCGCTCTTAGCACTCTGCCATGGACTTTGGTTCTGGATCCAGATTTTAGCAATTTTTAGAGGCAAAATATGTCGACAATTGTAGTCTTTCTTTATATATAATTCTCCTGCATCACTCCAGGGATATCACTTTATTAATTTCTTTCAGCTCCTCGTGATTTCCCACAACAATGAAGTCTGGGTGTTCTTCCCAGCGTTGGATTGTGCGCACAAATATACGCTGGGGTTATCATCTTCAGGATGGATCACTTCATGGGTGTTACCATCTTCTAGATGGCTCACTTCAGGGATTTTCTCAACATTAGGTTGAGCTTCTTCCACTGTCATGGGTAGTGTTCTCAATTGTTTGGTTCTCTATTTCTGCGAACGTCTCCGCGAAATTGAGTCTCGTGCACCTAGAGGCCTCCCCCTCATTTTATCATGAGGTCAAGAGTGGGTTCAATATCCTTCTAGGACATTTTCACTCTTTCAGGTGCATATACTGTAGGTATATGAGATCTTTCCACTACCTTATGATTAGTGAAGGCATTTGGCAGATTATTAGCTTATTTGTTGCAGATTTATTACTTTCTGAACTTCAAGTTCAGTCTCTTTAGTGCGTGGATCTAAGGACTCGGCATTCTTTATTGTGGTACTTATCCCCCCTAATGCCGGAAAAGTCCTTAATACAATCAGTGTACCGAGTCGTGTACATATCTTCAACTTCTGGTGAAGTCCCATGGTGGTACGCTGTGGTGGAGAGATTGGCATGTATACAACACAGCCAAAATTTTCGAAGATGGGAAATACTTAATTCTTGTCAAGGCCCCAAGTTCCAAAGGTTCTGGGACATCCGGAGTATCCGGATCAGCATCCGGAGTGTCCGAATCCAACCCGGAATGTCCGGATAAATGTCAGGAGTATCCGGATTGGGCTGACCGAACGCCTCAGCCCGGAGTGTCCGGACCAAACGTCCGGAGTGTCCGGGTTAGTGTTACCGAAGACCCCAACCCGGAGTCTCCGGGTTAGCGTCCGGAGAGTCCGGTATTTGCGGGGGTTTAGTATAAAGGTCCCATTTCGTGGCTCCCCTCCATTCTTTCTCCTCCATGTTGTTTCCCCACTCCTTGGTGCTACTCCCCTCCACCCTAGCTTCACTCCGGTGAGCTTCCCACCGGCCGGTGACCCTCCGTGGCTCCTCCCCGGCGACTCCTCCATCCCCGGGAACTCCTCCTCACGCCGACTTCTCCTTCCCCCACCCGGCATTGTTCTCCTCCATCATCCTTGGAGGTAGGTCTTTCTCTTGGGGGTTGATTCGTGGGATTCTTGGGTTCTAAGACTATCCATGGTGGGTTAGGGTTTAGGTTTGGATTGGGAGTTTGGATTTGGATCTTGAGCTCTAGGGTTTTGGGTGTAGTGATTCTAGGGTTGGTTGTGGCTTGGATTAAATGAATGTGGGTACTAGTGAGGTAGATCGGATAGTGGAAATGCCGATCCGATGGTCGTTTGGAGTTGGCTAGTGATTTCATAGATTAGTGTCGTTCCTCGTGGAGTTGGGTTAGCTATAAGCTTCTCCGGCCTCGCCGCGTGTAGGAATGTCATAGATCGGGTCCCCGCGGTGCCGTGGGACTTGGCGGCACCTTGGTCCGTTGAGTAGTAGGGTGAGATGCGCCAGGTTCGGAGTGTCCGGACACCCAGTCCGGAGTATCCGCCCTAGTCCGGAGAGTCCGGACAGAAACACCCGGAGTATCCGGCTTGTCCGGAGAGTCCGGATACAAAACCCGGACTGTCCGGGTTAGGCTATTCTGTCCGGTTTCGTTAACCTGTTCGGTCGCGTTGTTTCGTCGGGGTTTTTCCTTATGTGTTCATTTCATTGGCATGGCATGCATCTCATTATGCATTGTACTCGTGTAGAGAGCGATCCCGCGGGACTTGACGCCGCGGTGACCGAGGGTGCGACCGGAGAGCCAGTTACTACCGACCCACAAGCAGAAGAACAAGGCAAGCACCTAAGCATATTCAACCTTTATGTAAATGTATTTTTGTGAATAAACTGCTAAATGATTGGTTAAGTGATGCATTGGGAATTTAATTGAGGGATAGGTCCAGATCCCATTTGCTGCACATACACCGTTGGTAATTGTTGAACACATCCTTTGGAGCTAGGCTATGGGTAATATAATTGAGTCCATGCTTAGTTCGCTTAGAAAGTGGGTTGGGCCAAGTGACGGAGGGCTCTGTCATTTGCGGTTGTTATTATTTCACCCATATTACATTATGTTGGACTTGGAATTGGGAAAGGTTTTGGAAAGAAATGAATTGTGGACCGGGCGGGGAGTTGGTTCATTTGGGTATGGAGACTCAAATGTGTAGCCCCGTCTGTGTCAGTTAAGGACCGATCCGTAAGTGGAATAAGATTGAGCACACCCCGGTTGGTCGCATGCCCGATTATGGTACGGTAAGCCACTCTTTCTCTCATACGGAATCGATGGACCGTAACTTCCTGTGGTTGGATGTGGTTGAGGGCGAGGCTTAGGCCGACTCTCGAGCGCCAAGCCGGGCTTGGGGCTGCTCGAGGGGGTGCTAGGTTTTCGGGCCACAGGAGGACGCTTCAGCGATTGGGTATGATTGGGAGGGGGTTGATACTAGGCCCTTGTGGTAAGTGTCGTGCGATCAATGCTTCCCTGCAGGGTTAATTAAGCGATTCGAATTGCCGCGCTCTCGGATATGAGCAAGCTTGATCCGAACTTCTTCTACGTAGTAAATAACTTGAACTTGTGGTTCGCCGTTGGGCTTGAGCTAAATTTTGATATGAGATGACTTGCTTTACATTCTGTTAATTACAATATCCTGCTAGAAGTAGGTGCTGTACAACTGCTAACTATATTGAGAAAAACATGAGTAGATGACAAAAATTGAAACAAAGTTAAGCATTTCCGCACTTTTAACCTAAGCCTGTTTACCTTGCTACCGCCAAATGCATCTCCTTTGGAGTCGGTCATATATGGACCCCGGGTAAGTCTTGCGAGTACCTTTTGTACTCATGCTTCTGCTTTGTGGTTTTCAGGTGAGGATCAGGTGGGCAGATGCGAGTTCTGCCCTTACTGTCTCTCGGTGACCGGGCGGGGCACCGAGTAGAGGCTTAGCGCATGACATCGCTGCCAGGAAGTGTTCAAAGGTAACACTTTCGGAGTAGTTTTATTTTGCTATGTGTTGCGATTTGATTCACTTTTGTTGTATAGATAGCCTTTTTAAATTGTGTTTCGTCGTTGTTTAAGTCTCTGTCGCTGTCTCGTGGATGGTTTCTAATTGTGATCGTACTGCTGTTGTGGTTGTTGCATTACTTTTGGATATATATATATATACTGCAACTGTGTTTCCTTGTCTTCTGAGTGGATGTCCGTTTATTCTTGGAAGGTCATGCCGAATTCTTCTCGTTTTTGTTGGCTTGGTTGATTTTTCGAGGTTTTGGCTAGTCGTAGGGCTTTGTGGGTTGTTTTCCGTTTGGTTGGTGGTTTGTTGGGTTCGTCTTTGTGCCGTGTGTTTCCGCTTGCGTGTGGTTTGTAAGGTTTCGGGTTCGTTGCCCCCTTTGTGCAAATTAAATTGATAACGGCATTGGAAACCGGTATGTGGGGATCCTGGGCGTGTTTCGGGTCGCATACCGGGGGAATACCGGGATGGTTGTCGAATTGTTGGGATGTTTCTTGAAGTTGTCTCGATAGGGCTTGGGTGTTAGCACTGAGATCACCTTCGGTGATTCGTTGCTAGGATCCAAATCCGAGGGGAGTGACTGTTCATCCAACAACTCGAGGACGATCTGGGCGGCTCCTCACAAGGCTGGTATCAGAGCAAGGTGCATAAAGACGAACTTAAACTTGACGACCACTTAGGTGATTGATTAGGACTGTCATACTGCATTAGGTAGAAGATAACACTATCCCCGCCCTAGGTAATAGTGGTGAGTGTGAGGGTTACGTTGGAATCGTGCATTTCATCCCATCCCATGTCATGCATGTGTCGTGCTGTCTTGCATCAGATTGTGTTTTGGGTATGTCGGACTTGTGGGACCCCAGTGCGGGGTGCTGCAGTCGGAGTGGGAGTCAGTGAGGTTGTCAGGCTAGTGTGGTGTGTCGTTTCCATTTGGAGTCTAACTCTTGTCGTCGGCTTTGGTTAACGACAGAATGCGGACCCGCGGGGCTTCCACCTCTGGGGGAGATGGAGGTGCCGAGCGACAGCGGCCAGAGGTGCTGATCCGCCGCCTCCTCCCAACGTGTTGGACATTTTGCAGCGGACTGAGCAGCACCAGGAGGCGACAAATCGGATCCTGGAGATGCTAGTCCAGGATCGGGTCCAGCATGGTGGCCGCGGTGATGGGCGAGGTCGGCCCACCAGCTATCTCGACTTCCTGCACACGCAGCCACCGGTCTTCGCACGGGCCACCGATCCGTTGGAGGCCGACGATTGGCTGCGCACGATAGAGCGTAAGTTTGCTCTTATCGACCGTGGGGAGCTCGAAGGCCCACTGCGCGCGGCAGCTCCAGGAGCCTGCCGAGCTTGGTGGGCCATTTTGGGGTGATGCAGCCACGGGCACCGATTTACTTGGGCTGAGTTCCGTGAGGCGTTTCGGCGTACCACATCCCAAAGGGCCTCATGGACATGAAGAAGCAACGATTTCGCTCTCCGGCGATTCAGCAAGTCGGTGGTTGACTACTCGCAAGAGTTCAACTACTGGCGCAAGACGCCGGAGGAGGTCGACACCGACCGGAAGAAGCGGTCGGTTTGTGAGTGGGCCGACAGCGAAGATGCAGGATAAGTCGTCCGTCTGCGACTTCACCGACTACAATGACCTGGTGAGCCGCGCGATCATCGTTGAGCTCAAGATGCGGGCTCATCGGGAGGAGAAGAAGAGGAAGCGGGCGATGCCGTACTGGGCCAAGCAGCCGCAATGGCTCGGGCGGTTCAGATCGCCCGCCGAGGCCGTCTGCTTCCAGCTGCCTCGATCGGTCGCGACGGCCCAGCCGTCGGTTGCCGCTACCCGGCCACGACCACCACTACCGCCACCGGCAGCCAGAGCAGCAGCGGGTCCCGGTCCGTGCTACAATTGCGGGCGCGCTGGCCATTTCATCCGGGACTGCCCATTTCCACGTCGGGGCAGCAGCGCTGCTCCACGGCCAGTGGCGACGGCACCACCGCCGTTGCCTACGTCGAGCCGAGGCAGCGTCACCTTCGTCGACGCCGAGGCGGTTCCTGAGGGCTCCGCCGTGCTAGCTGGTACGTTCCTTGTTGAGGGGCATGAGGCTAGGGTGTTATTTGATTCGGGGCCGTCCCATTCTTTTATTCGCACGGGGTTTGCGGAGCAGAGTCAGATGAGGGTCAGTAGCAGTGTCACCTCTTTTCTGATTGAGGCACCAGGGTCGAAGCTCACGGTTAGACAGATGGTTCAGAAGGCAGTAGTTCAGATTCAGGGGATTCTGTTTACTGTTAGCTTGCTGCTTCTAGACCTTCGGGGAATAGATGTCATCCTGGGGATGAGTTGGCTGACACGACAGCAGGCTGTTTTGGATTGTTGTAGTCGTACCCTGTCACTCAGGAATCCGAAGGGCGGCTGACTCACCCTACTTCTTAACGGAAACAAGGCCACCTTGTGTTCGCTAAATGGGACAGAAGTTGAAGAGCTGGACTCGATTCCCGTGGTGTCTGAGTTTCCCGATGTGTTCCCAGCGGAATTACCGGGGATGCCACCTGATCGGGATATCGAGTTTGTCGTTGAGCTCCAGCCAGGGACTGCTCCGGTGTCCAAGCGGCCGTACCGGATGGCGCCAAATGAATTGGCTGAGCTGAAGACCCAGCTGAAAGGATTGATGGACAAGGGGTTCATCCAACCGAGCTCCTCACCTTGGGGTTGCTCGGCTCTGTTTGTGACCAAGAAGGATGGTTCTCTGCGCCTCTGCGTTGATTACCGTCCACGAATGCGATCCAGTCAAGAACAAGTACCCATTGCCCCGATCGATCTCTGCTTGATCACCGACCGGGTGCACGAGTATTTTCCAAGATTGATCCGAGGCTCGGCTACCATCGATTAAGATCCGAGCCGAGGACATCCCGAAGATCGCTTTCTCCACCAGACACGGGCTCTACGAGTATACCGTGATGTCGTTCGGTCCGATTTAACGCTACGCGCACTTTATGTACTGATGAACTCCATATTTATGGAAGAGCTGGATTCTTTTGTCGTCATCTTCATCGATGATATTCTCGATATATTCAGCCCGAGGAAGAGCACGCCGCACACCTTCGCATTGTTCTCGGGCGACTCAGGAGCATCGTCGTATGCGAAGTTCAGCAAGTGCGAAGTTCGCCGAGGGAAGTGTCATTCTTGGGACACGCCCTCTCGAGAGAGGCGTGGCGATTGACCCGAGCAAGGTACAGGATGTACTCAAATGGGAGCAGCCCAGATCGCCACGGACATCCGCAGCTTTTCTTGGATTGGCCGGGTATTATCGCTGCTTTCATCCAAGACTTCTCAAAGATTGGCGGCCGATGACCGAGCCGCTCAAGAAGGGAGTTGAGTTCAGATGGTCGCCGGATCGCGAGCGCCTTACAGATGCTGAAGCAACGTCTGACTACGGCCCCTGTCCTCACTCAGCCGAATATCCACAGGCCTTTTGATGTGTATTGCGATGCGTCAGGCATTGGGCTTGGCTGTGTGCTTATGCAAGAAGGCCGAGTCGTTGCCTACGCATCTCGGCAGTTGAAGCATCATGAGGAGCATTACCCCACCCACGATTTGGAGCTTGCAGCAGTGGTGCATGCCTTGAAGATCTGGCGCCACTATCTCTTGGGGAACAAGTGCAATGTTTATACTGATCATAAAAGTCTCAAGTACATCTTTACCCAGGCAGATCTGAACATGAGGCAAATGGAGATGGCTTGAGCTGATCAAAGACTACTGATCTGAGGTACACTACCACCCGGGAAGGCGAATGTGGTAGCCGACGCGTTGAGTCGCAAAGCTCAATGCAATCGCTTACTCTACTCTCCCGAGTGTCTCCCTCTGTCTTTGAATTCCAGAGACTCGGCTTGGAGATGGGCGAGCAGGATTCATAGCTAATATCGAGTTGAGATCTACATTGCTCGATCAGATTCGAGAGGCAATGCATTTAAGGATGAAGAAGTTGCCCAGATCCGGGATAAATTAGATTTGGGGCAAGCCGCTGAGTTTCGCCTGGATGGTCAGGGAACCTTGTGGTTCGGCGACCGCATAGTTGTCCCTGATGACCAGGAGTTGAAGCGAAGGATTCTCGATGAGGTGCATAACTCCTTGCTTACCATTCACCCGGGCAGCAACAAGATGTATCAAGACCTGAGATGGCAGTTTTGGTGGGCTCGCATGAAGCGCGAAGTCGCTCGCTATGTGTTAGAGTGCGACGTCTGCAAGCGAGTGAAGGCCGAACACCTCAAGCCAGCCGGTACTCTTCAGCCTCTTCCTATTCAAGTTTGGAAGTGGGAGGATGTTACCATGGATTTCATTACTGGCCTGCCGACCACTTTCTCAGGCCATGACTCAATTTGGGTGATCGTCGACCGACTGACGAAGTTCGCACACTTTCTGGCTATCCGGACTACTTTTTCGACCAAGAGATATGCAGAGCTATATATCTCTCGGATCGTGTGTCTCCATGGAGTACCGAAGCGGATAGTGTCAGATCGAGGCTCTCAGTTTGTCTCTCGGTTCTGGAGAAGCTTACATGAAGCTTTGGGCACGAAGTTGCTCCACAGTTCAGCATACCACCCTCAGACTGACGGTCAGACTGAGAGGGTCAATCAGATCCTCGAGGACATGTTGAGGGCCTGCGTCCTATCCTACGGGAAGAAGTGGGGAGAATGTCTCCCGTACGCCGAGTTTGCGTACAACAACAGCTACCAAACCAGTATCCAGATGTCTCCATTCGAGGCACTTTATGGTCGCAGTTGTCGAGCGCCGCTGAATTGGTCAGAAAGTGGAGAACGCTCCTTGATTGGGCCTGAGTTAGTTGTGGAGGCGGAAGAAAAGGTCAGGACTATCCAGGAAAATCTGAGGATAAGCGCGTCGCGATGAAGAGTTACGCTGATCGCCGTAGGAGACCCTCTCCTTCGACCTTTGGCGACTTCGTCTACCTGAAGGTTTCTCCTCTCCGTGGCACCCATCGATTCGGAGTTAAAGGAAAGCTGGCACCTCGCTACGTAGGGCCGTTCAAGATCCTTGGAAAGCGCGGCCAAGTAGCATATCAGCTAGAGCTTCCTCCTTCGCTCGGAATGGTTCACGACGTGTTTCACGTCTCCCAGCTGAAGAAGTGTGTTCGTACTCCCTTCGAGCAGATTGCAGTGGATGAACTCGAGGTTCAGCCTGAACCGGATCTGTCCTATCCAGAGCATCCAATTCGGGTTTTGGAAGAAGCGGAATGCAAGACTCGACGGAGAACTCTCAAGTTCTATAAAATTCAGTGGAGTAATCATACTGAGGATGAGGCTACTTGGGAGCCCGAAGATCGTCTAAAGACCGAGTACCCTGAATTCTTCGATGCCATGTAAGTGCGAGCGTACAATTCCCAAGGTTTAGAGCATGTCCGTTAGGGTCCTAACCCGTGTATGCGTTTGTTCTGAATCTCGGGGCGAGATTACCTTAAGGGGGGAGGGTTTGTCAAGGCCCCAAGTTCCAAAGGTTCTGGGACATCCGGAGTATCCGAATCAGCATCCGGAGTGTCCGGATCCAACCCGGAATGTCCGGATAAATGTCCGGAGTATCCGGATTGGGCTGACCGAACGCCTCAGCCCGGAGTGTCCGGGCTAGTGTTACCGAAGACCCCAACCCGGAGTCTCCGGGTTAGCGTCCGGAGAGTCCGGTATTTGTGGGGGTTTAGTATAAAGGTCCCATTTCGTGGCTCCCCTCCATTCTTTCTCCTCCATGTTGTTTCCCCACTCCTTGGTGCTACTCCCCTCCACCCTAGCTTCACTCCGGTGAGCTTCCCACCGGCCGGTGACCCTCCGTGGCTCCTCCCCGGCGACTCCTCCATCCCCGGGAACTCCTCCTCACGCCGACTTCTCCTTCCCCCACCCGGCATTGTTCTCCTCCATCATCCTTGGAGGTAGGTCTTTCTCTTGGGGGTTGATTCGTGGGATTCTTGGGTTCTAAGACTATCCATGGTGGGTTAGGGTTTAGGTTTGGATTGGGAGTTTGCATTTGGATCTTGAGCTCTAGGGTTTTTGGTGTAGTGATTCTAGGGTTGGTTGGGGCTTGGATTAAATGAATGTGGGTACTAGTGAGGTAGATCGGATAGTGGAAATGCCGATCCGATGGTCGTTTGGAGTTGGCTAGTGATTTCATAGATTAGTGTCGTTCCTCGTGGAGTTGGGTTAGCTATAAGCTTCTCCGGCCTCGCCGCGTGTAGGAATGTCATAGATCGGGTCCCCGCGGTGCCGTGGGACTTGGCGGCACCTCGGTCCGTTGAGTAGTAGGGTGAGATGCGCCAGGTTCGGAGTGTCCGGACACCCAGTCCGGAGTATCCGCCCAAGTACGGAGAGTCCGGACAGAAACACCCGGAGTATCCGGCTTGTCCGGAGAGTCCGGATACAAAACCCGGACTGTCCGGGTTAGGCTATTATGTCCGGTTTTGTTAACCTGTTCGGTCGCGTTGTTTCGTCGGGGTTTTTCCTTATGTGTTCATTTCATTGGCATGGCATGCATCTCATTATGCATTGTACTCGTGTAGAGAGCGGTCCTGCGGGACTTGACGCCGCGGTGACCGAGGGTGCGACCGGAGAGCCAGTTACTACCGACCCACAAGCAGAAGAACAAGGCAAGCACCTAAGCATATTCAACCTTTATGTAAATGTATTTTTGTGAATAAACTGCTAAATGATTGGTTAAGTGATGCATTGGGAATTTAATTGAGGGATAGGTCCAGATCCCATTTGCTGCACATACACCGTTGGTAATTGTTGAACACATCCTTTGGAGCTAGGCTATGGGTAATATAATTGAGTCCATGCTTAGTTCGCTTAGAAAGTGGGTTGGGCCAAGTGACGGAGGGCTCTGTCATTTGCGGTTGTTATTATTTCACCCATATTACATTATGTTGGACTTGGAATTGGGAAAGGTTTTGGAAAGAAATGAATTGTGGACCGGGCGGGGAGTTGGTTCATTTGGGTATGGAGACTCAAATGTGTAGCCCCGTCTGTGTCAGTTAAGGACCGATCCGTAAGTGGAATAAGATTGAGCACACCCCGGTTGGTCGCATGCCCGATTATGGTACGGTAAGCCACTCTTTCTCTCATACGGAATCGATGGACCGTAACTTCCTGTGGTTGGACGTGGTTGAGGGCGAGGCTTAGGCCGACTCTCGAGCGCCAAGCCGGGCTTGGGGCTGCTCGAGGGGGTGCTAGGTTTTCGGGCCACAGGAGGACGCTTCAGCGATTGGGTATGATTGGGAGGGAGTTGACACTAGGCCCTTGTGGTAAGTGTCATGCGATCAATGCTTCCCTGCAGGGTTAATTAAGCGATTCGAATTGCCGCGCTCTCGGATATGAGCAAGCTTGATCCGAACTTCTTCTGCGTAGTAAACAACTTGAACTTGTGGTTCGCCGTTGGGCTTGAGCTAAATTTTGATATGAGATGACTTGCTTTACATTCTGTTAATTACAATATCCTGCTAGAAGTAGGTGCTGTACAACTGCTAACTATATTGAGAAAAACATGAGTAGATGACAAAAATTGAAACAAAGTTAAGCATTTCCGCACTTTTAACCTAAGCCTGTTTACCTTGCTACCGCCAAATGCATCTCCTTTGGAGTCGGTCATATATGGACCCCGGGTAAGTCTTGCGAGTACCTTTTGTACTCATGCTTCTGCTTTGTGGTTTTCAGGTGAGGATCAGGTGGGCAGATGCGAGTTCTGCCCTTACTGTCTCTCGGTGACCGGGCGGGGCACCGAGTAGAGGCTTAGCGCGGCATCGCACACGCCCGGAAGTGTTCAGGGGCAGAACACTTCCGGAGTAGTTTTATTTTGCTATGTGTTGCGATTTGATTCACTTTTGTTGTATAGATAGCCTTTTTAAATTGTGTTTCGTCGTTGTTTAAGTCTCTGTCGCTGTCTCGTGGATGGTTTCTAATTGTGATCGTACTGCTGTTGTGGTTGTTGCATTACTTTTGGATATATATATACTGCAATTGTGTTTCCTTGTCTGCTGAGTGGATGTCCGTTTATTCTAGGAAGGTCATGCCGAATTCTTCTCGTTTTTGTTGGCTTGGTTGATTTTTCGAGGTTTTGGCTAGTCGTAGGGCTTTGTGGGTTGTTTTCCGTTTGGTTGGTGGTTTGTCGGGTTCGTCTTTGTGCCGTGTGTTTCCGCTTGCGTGTGGTTTGTAAGGTTTCGTGTTCGTTGCCCCCTTTGTGCAAATTGAATTGATAACGGCATTGGAAACCGGTATGTGGGGATCCTGGGCGTGTTTCGGGTCGCATACCGGGGAATACCGGGATGGTTGTCGAATTGTTGGGATGTTTCTTGAAGTTGTCTCGATAGGGCTTGGGTGTTAGCACTGAGATCACCTTCGGTGATTCGTTGCTAGGATCCAAATCCGAGGGGAGTGACTGTTCATCCAACAACTCGAGGACGATCTGGGCGGCTCCTCACAATTCTCTTACATGCACTATCTGCAACGGGAAAATTCCATAATATGCAGTTGATTTGAGTTGAATTATTATCGCGGTGTGCAGCACTGCGTGGCCCCAGCAACTGGTTGGTACCTATTATTCTGCAAAAGTGACTAAGCAATAAATTTTATTCCTTTAATAATGACTCTACAAGGCCATTCTAATGTGGATATGAAGTACTAATAGTTCTGTATTAATTCCTAGGGCCACATAATAATCATTAAATGTTTTTCAGGTTAAACTCGTTAGCATTGTCTATTTGAATAGACTTGATTCTTTCTTTTGGAAAAGAGGCTCTTAAAAAATTGGGCAATTAATTTTTTTGGCATAAGCATGGTTCCTAGTAGATAAAAGATATAAAATATCTAAAAAGGCCTAAGAGGAGCTGAAAATGTCCCCATATATCACTTCGAATTTTCTCCAAGAAATTCAGTGATTCCTCTAAAAGTTAGAGGATCTAACTCTAAGTTTTCATATAGCACAAACAGGGTGTAAGAAATCTTCAGCTCTAGGAAAATCTTTATGCTATGGCCAGCAGAATTACTAATTATTTTATCATAATATTCAACTCAAGATTACCCAATCGATCTACAAGATCTTTAAATATCTTTGGGTTTTTATCGCAACACAAACTTCAGGTTATATATATGTGTAGTATAACTCAGAGAAGAAGGGAGGAAGTTTTTCAACCACACATTTATTACACCCATTAAACTTAGCCATAAGTAGGTATTCAGTACCATCCTCTTTCTATGCCTGCATATGGGTATCATTTAGACCAATGTCTTTAAGATATAAATGAGTACAACTGGACTCAGAGTATAATATGACATTCTTCTAGTGCCAACTATAAGATCATCGCTTCTGGCGATAGTCATAATTTTCAAATCACTTAGTGTGGTATAGCTGTCTTCTAGACAAATTTACTCCTCCTTCGCTGGATTATATTTTGTTCTATATTAAAGGTATGACTTAACAATCAAAAAATTATTGCATCAGGAAAAATTGTAGAATATAGGACAAGCATAGCACAAGAATGAGCAAATATTCTAGAAAAAAAACACCATATTTGACTATTATTGATAATTGCTCAACAGGAGCATAGACCAAATGTTCATGCAGGTACACAAATATTCAAACTGATAATATGAGGCTCTTAAGGAGACTCAACTAATGGAAATGCGACATAAAGCAAAAAGGGGTACAAAGAAACTATTGCAAGTCTTCATATAAGTCAAGTTCCTCTTTCTGGGGAACATTGGTATTCTTCTGGAATTCCACAAGTTCACTACCAAGAAGATCATCTTCCTCCATGGGCGAGTCACCATATCCAAGAAGGCTTTCTTTGAACTCGACCGTAGGGTCGGTGACGTTGTCGTCCTTCTTCCCACCTTTTTGTTCAATAAAGTGTGCCTCAACCTTTTTTTTCTTGATTCTTTTGGAATCTCCCAGTGGATTTCATGTAAAATTCCACCAGGTGCTTTGGGGTGCGACATGTACGTGACCAATGGCCAACGCACCCACACCTAAAGCACGACTGAGGAGGGTTAGGTGCCTTATTGGCTGGACCTTGCTTCTGGAAGGTTCCAGTATCTTTCTCTTTACCTTTCCATTGGGATTTACCATTTCCCTTTTAGTTTCTACTATTCTTCCATTTATTCCCCTCATGCATTTGACCTTTTTCGCGGCCATACCTATTACTAGCCTGTTGAGCGATAGCATGTGCTTCGGGCAATGCTTGATTTCCATTAGCATTTGCATGATGATTCTTCAACAGGAGTTCATCGTGTGTGTTTTTGCTTCTAGCAGAACACTAATAAGCTCAGAGTACTTCTTGTACTTTACATGATGGTACTGTTGCTGTAGTATCATCATGTTGGGGTGGAAGGTGCACAAGGTTTTGTCGATCATTTCAGCATCAGTAACTTTCTGGTTACAAAACGTTAATTTAGCGACAAGTTTGTGCATTGCAAAATTATATGCTGCCACAGATTTAAAATCCTAAAAGCGTAGGAGTGTCCATTCGCGTTGTGCTTCTGGCAACAACACATATCTTTGCAAGTTATAGTGTTCCTTTAGGGAATTCCATAATACCAGCGGGTCCTCCTCCATCAAGTATTCGGCCTTCAGGTCCGGATGAAGATGGTGCTTCAGGAAATGTAAACCAGCGCATTTTGTGGGTTCGGGCACAGTAGGTACACCAGCTTCAGGCTGGGCAATAGCAGCTTCAAGTGCTCTAGCTGTTAGGTTGATTTTGGCATCCATTGCCCAAGTGAGATAATTGTGCCATCCATGGCAAGCACAGAAAATTCCCTTATTGTGATGTCAGACATATCCTATATGCAAGCAATACGAAATTTTACTACTAGTAAAATATTATTTTGCATGCATCCTTATTGAATTAATAAAGTTTTGGTCTATATCTATTCAGTAGATAATTATCACAATTCTCCCAGAATTTTCCTAGCATTTAGCAATTTTCTGTTAATTATATAGCAATTTTTTCCAGCATTACTTAATAACAAAAAATAAATTCCAACATCAATTAAACGTGGCATAATGCTAATTACATCTTATGTAACTCTTGTTGGCTGGGAGTGAAAACAGATAATGAATGTCTCCGTTAGCTCGACTCATGGCCAGGTCAACCCGCCCCTAGGGCTCACATGAGGGAGGGAGCACTTCCCGTTTCTAGGTGCCAATTAAAGAAACAATCCTCGTGTGTATTTTCCTAGACACCAATTGTCTTGCATCCGTTCATTCATTACTGAATTCAAATCCCAACTACTCATGCCCTCAAAAATTTCTAGCAAATTTTGCAATTCTCCGTAAATATTTGAGCAATTTTTAGAATTACTTGAGTAACAGAAAAATTAATTTTTCACATGTTAAACATGGCAAAAGCTAGAAAATAAACCCAGGGTATGGAGCTTCCAATACATCCAATGAGACAATAACAGTAACAGATCAAGAACGATCTCTAACAGTGCATTAGATCAATAAATCCAATGAGACAATCTGAAGAATTTTGATTATGCACGATTACTTACGTTCTTGATGCCAGATGTGTTGACTATCGCGTAGGATAGTCGCGTAGGACTTTTTCGGCGATCCGAGTGGATGCTGGCTTGATGGCGAGTTGATTGCAGATCGGATCGGGCGATCAATCGCCGGTAGTAGTCGTTCGTCGTAGTCGACGATTCTTCGCTTCTTGTAGTAGAGACTCGTGCTGATAACGTGTTGTGAAACTAGATTGTTTACCCACGCAATCAACGACACACCAATGCAAGCCCACGAACAGAAGAAGGAGAAGCACACCATACAAGGGGGAAACCTCTCTTTATTGGATTGATTGATTCTATACAAGGCAATGCCCTATATATATAGTGGAGGTCCCCTGGAGGTTAATTCGGATTCGCCCACCAATGGGTAAAGTCCTTCTCTCCGGGGATACGGATTCTATCCATATCATAACAGGGAACGTCATTTTCAATGGCTAAAACTGCAGACCGGAGCGAAAATCATTTTATAAATTCGAAAATGGCATTTTGGCGAGGAGGGCAAGATAAAAGTGGCATTTTAACAAAGACATCGACGAAGATGGTATTTTGACAAACGCCACTCTTGAGAGTGGCATAATGTCAATTTTTTCGCGCTTCGGGGAGGGGATCAATTGATGATTTGCCCTCACTTACATATTTCATTGATCATTTGTCTCATGATATCTCACTGACATGCGGATCCTAAGGTCACATGTCAGTAAGAAATATAGGGTAAATAATCAATTGCACTATAAAAAAAAATGGCAAATGATGAAATCTCCCGGTGGGGAGGCGGCGACACGCGTGAGGGGGAGAAGGGCTAGGGCATCGGGGTTGGAGCGCGCATGAGGACGGTCCGATGTTCCTCTTGGCGTGATCGGACGGGCAAAACCTCACAGGATCTAAACGCCATTTTGTATAACCACAAGGGCCTTTCGGCAAAGATTCCGCACGCACGATCCTTCGCTGGACTGTTCGCTCAAGACGGCGTCGCGATTCGGGATACCCTAGGGTTTTTTCACAAATTCGGGAACGTGGGTGCCGTGGAAGGGCACCGATTCTTCCGGCTTAAAGATACAGAAGATAATAAGCATATCTAGCAATTTGATGAAACTGATACCAGTCTGCAACTGGTTTTCACTTTTCAGAACCCTGTTCCAAACAGTGTGCACTATTTTAAAGACCAACGGCCATACATAGTACCTAATTACACTGTACTAGGCGCAACATAAGATTTGATCATAATAAACAAGCATGCAACACCCATCCATTCTGCATAAAGATAATCTCTGTTGGTCACTATTCACTAATGAAGAGATTCTATGGATATGCCGCAGAAAGAAAAATGAATAGCTGAACTAACCACGTACCAAAAACTTGACATGATAAGCTGAAAAAGGCAGGTTAACAACACTGAACTATTCCATAAGTAGTAACCTAGTAGGCCTAAGGCTGGTTAACAACGTTGGAACTATTGTATCAGTAGTAGCCTGAAATTTCAACTTGCTTCACAGTTCTACCCCAGAACACTCAAATCTCCTCATTGTGCATCTTGGAAAATTGTAAATACCGTGCTATTCAGACTAAATACAAGCTGTCAATCAAAAGGTAAAAAGTTTCGAATACTTTGTTTTACAGTCAATCCTTGATCACTCCGGAACACCCGCCGAAAACTTTACAAGTTGCAATCTAAGAACCACGCGAGAACCAAAACTGTCCCTTTTAACATCAAGCTTAAAGTCCTAATGAAAGACTTCAAAACTAAGGTCCTGAGGACACCATAGTACAAGTCCCATGATCACCGCAGAAGTGATAGCAAGCATGATCAACAAGCTAAATAAATTTCCGAGCTTTGGGATCGAAAGATCAGGGGAATAAGCTGGAAGCCGGGGTAGCTGGGGGAAGGTACGCGCTCGAAGCCGAGCACCTCCCAGGGTTCCGAAAATCACGCGATTTTCGCGATTTTCGCCCGTATCGTCGCGGCCCGATATCAAAAACCGGTCGATAAACCGATCCGATTCAAAAAATAATTCGAAAAAATTTACGTGTCAAAAACCGGTCGAAAATCGGTGAAAATCGATCGATTTTCGTCAAAAATCGTAGAAAATCGCTATAAAAGTCGAACGTACAAAAAACTTCAACATGACTGTCGATTTTCCACCGATAATCGTCGATTTTCCATGATTTTTTGATATTTTTGAAAAAAATCTGGTTTTTGAATTTATGCGATTTTCGACCGATTTTCGGCTCGATTTTTTGCGATTATCGAATTTTACTGTTCATCCGAAAATCGTGATAACGGTAACGTGAACCCTGGCACCTCCTCGTAGAAGGCGATGAGGCGGCGCACGTCGGCTGTCTCCCGCGCGATGTGGTTGAGCTGCAGCGTTGCCATGTTTGAAATGTGCGCAATATTTCAATTCTAAATTGTATCAGAAGACAAATATCATAAATAAATAGTGATATACAGAGTAAATCTAACAGCAATCTACAAATTGTAGCTCCAAACATATATACTTCAAGAAACAGAGTATGATCAAG
The DNA here is from genome assembly GCA_036346355.1 of Rhipidocladum racemiflorum. Lineage (NCBI taxonomy): Eukaryota > Viridiplantae > Streptophyta > Magnoliopsida > Poales > Poaceae > Rhipidocladum > Rhipidocladum racemiflorum. The sequence goes on along the minus strand of CM070573.1, from coordinate 19,789,675 downwards.
TTGAACGATCACTAACGACTTACAAAACGATGCGCAGAAGGGGTCGTGGAAGAAGTCGAAGTTGAGGAAACAACGCAGGAGCGGTCGCGCAGATGCGCTACCCAGAAACCGTATTGGCGCCCTATGCAGGTGAATTCTGCGACAACGGCTCGGAGATACCACTCACCCTCCTTCACGATGCAAAGTCACGCGGATCTTCACGCAAAAACACGCGAAAGCGCGCGCACGCGTTTAGCCACTGTCTACACTATGCCATTCCCATGCCAAGTCACATTAATTAAGAGGTGGCAAGGACTCCACCTTTTAAGTTGCCTTTTCTCCACTTAGCTAGACCATATGGTACTAAACCATGCAATCTTTGGAATTAAAGGAAATAAGCTATACTCATAGGCCAATTCCAACATGCCATTGGGTAAGAAAAGCATGCAGAGGGTGCAGCGCCGCGCCACCACGCGGCAGACAGATGTTGTGGTGCAGTGTGCTGTTGGGGGGACCGACACCTGTAGGACCCCGGATCGGCTATCCAGAGTCTCCTGTATATTTCTGTACTAGTCCCAGATCAGTAGCTAGTACACACAGTCAAATAGTGATGAATCAACAACCATATCACGAATACATATAACTAAATAAGAATAACACCAAATAAAATCAAAGACCTTATGGTCAAGGTTTACCATTACAGCCTAAACAGGCAGAACAACTTGAACAACTGCAGCGGAAGACGAAAACACCAAGGCGACCCATCCAAATGCCCACAGGCAATCGAGTGGAGAACGCGACCTAGTCGTTGGAATTCCTTGACAGCATCTTTCACTTCTGAGATAGGATTAGAATGTAGCACGTGAGTACATAAAGTACTCAGCAAGTCTGGGAAATATGCACAATGTAGGCTATCCAAGGATGGCTTAATATGGTTCTTTTGCATAAAGCCAAGTTTCATCAAATCATACTTGTTAATAAGTTTCACAAAGCATATTTGAGCAATTCTTTTTAATAATTGAATTATGTAATATGGCAGTGAAAGTTCTAACCACCACTCACTAATATACAGTCTCTATTCGCCACATCTCAACAAGATCAGGGTTCAATCCATTCACATGGCTTTATCTGCCACGGTTCACAAAATCAGGTTCCTTCCACCTACCTGGCTTTAGCCGCCAGAAGCACACCCGAGAGTTCTAACCGCTCCCGGATCCCAAAACAAACCATTGTTTAGTTTGAAACCAAAAACCAAAGTCTACCAGTATGAAAGCATTCAGCAAGCTTTGCCTTTGACCGTAGGCACGGCTATTCGAATAGTTTTAACTCTGCAGAGGTGTACAACTTTACCCACAAGACATGATATTCCCTTGATGCCAAGCTATTAGCACACTTCCTTAGGTGTGCCGGCAGGGATATCATGACAAGGCCTTTACAATGTATACGCCTAACCTGACCCACCCGCTGAGGTTTCACCGCTGTTAGGGTTATATCCACCCAGTACAGAAGCCCCCTCTTGCGCCGTGTGAGAAAAACAACAACAATGCCTCTATCCGGCGCTCACATTCCACCGTTTGGTGAGTCTAAGTTAGGTTTCTACAAATTATTCAGCCAGGTCGTGCCCACTTTGACATGTGGTTGTACGGTTATGCTTAGAATGGAGACAGTCATAAGCGTCGGTCCTTAATTGACTTGGGGCGGTACTTGCACCATGAAAACTAGTGCTATATCTACACCCGCCAAACAAACCATTCCGCCCAAGTCCAAACCATTTTTCATTTTATTTTTATTTTGTAAACCAACGGCGATATTCCTTGCCTATAACTTCCAACACAAGTTTTCAAGAGTTAAAATGAATTTCCCACCCATAGGTGAATACTGACCGATTGCGAGTCTAAGCATTTCCACCGTACTATTCTATTCCACCAATAGTTTATTTTATAAAATGCAAATCTTAGTGTTGATAAAATTTGTTATAATCACTTCTATAATCTCTAAAACTCATGAGAGCACCGAGATTTTCCCCAATTCATTACCATGATACTATATAATTCCGTCCAATTTGGTACTCCAACAAGTAAAGTCTATATTAGGTGCCATCATGCCTCCAAAAATCAGGCTAAGCTACAATCATAATTGCATAGGACACCATCTCCTCAAAATATAAGTCACTCAATTGATTATCCCTCATCCATACATTGATTAATCTATAATCTACTGGATCCACCAAGAATAATTCATACTCTCATCCCCAAGCATCCTTTAATAAAGATTCCTTAACCCAAGATTGTATTAGTTCATCGGCTACAATGATTTCCATACTCAGTGACACCAAATCTACTACACAAATCATACGTAATCCACATTATTCATGATCCCACCGATAATACTTCATAATCTCATATCTTTAATCCTTCACATTACCACCTCTAAATCATCTACTTTAATCCACCAGGAATACGTAATATTATTATTTGCTAAATCACCGACTATTTTGGACTATTCACAATTTTCCATAATTGATTATCACGGGTCTATATTTCCATAATCATCTATTTCTTAATCAGTCCTCTAATAATAACTCCCCACGAACACTAATAATCCAACTAACTCTGATTCCCATTTAATACTATTTTATCAGCCCAAGAAGTCCAAGTCAACATATTATTCACTTGCAATGATTTATGTAACCCATCAAAAATACTTCACAACACCCTACATCTTCCACAATTTCCCCCAATTCATTACGGCGTGAACTACTATCACAATCCAACTTTACCACATTTCAACCATCAACATTCATAAATCAATTTCATAACTAATAATCCCCATCAACACTAATATTCATGTAATCCCCAATCCAGTTGGTTCTAGTTTCAATCTACATTCTAGACTAATATGTCACATCCAAACTGTCTTCAAACAGTTATTTCTCTAATAAAAGAATATTTTTCCAAAAATATTTATATTGGTGGATTACGATACTAGGGCGACAAAGGATCATGGATAACAATATCAAGGAGGTAGGAACAACCGGTATAACTAATATCCTAACGTTAACATCATTCGTTTAAATAAATAGCAATGCAATTTGTAAAACATGGTAAAACATTTATAAAGCATAGATTCAACATGCGTCAAGGAGACTTGCCTCGATCACAGCGAGAATGGCGAACTCTTGAAGTCCGGCGGCGGGATCGGCGGTCGCGTCGGGGTCCCCGGCTACGCGCAAATCGAGGCAATAAATAAATAAAAGAAAATAAATAAAATCCAAAAATTACAAAAGTTACACTGGCAGGATGGTCTTGATTTTAGATGAATTTAGGAACTTGAACGGAGTCAATCGGAGTTCGGATGCAAAAGTTATGAGCTTCCGAAGTTTGAAGTTTGAAAAATTAGAAAATCAGGAATATTCCACGGAATATTCCTTCTCTTTTTGACTGGTCCAAATGCTGACTTTGACTTTGACTGGGTCTTATCTCTATGGCAAGGTGGCCCCACAAGTCATTGAGTGAGCTTGTCTTCTTACTTTGCCATCTCCATGGCCATGGATGAAGATGGAGAAGTTTGGGGAGGAGTGGGGGAGGGGGCCATGGCCGGCGGGGAAAGGCGGCGGCGTGGTGGCGGCGGCGGGCGGCCGCTGGCACGCCGCCAAGACGGAGCGGCGGCGGCCGGCGGGCGGGCGGCGCACGGGCCCAAGCCCACATGCATGAGCACAGAGCTCTGACAAAAAGAACAGAGAGCCACTTTGCCCCCAAAAAATCCGATTTTGGCCTCATTTTTGCACGGATTTGACCCAAACTAAAGCATGGATCATCTAGATAATCACCTTAGGAACACATAGAAGGAAGGAATCGAGTTGAATCTCACCGGAGACGATGAAATCGACGACGAACGGAGCTCCGGCCAAATCGAGAAAACCGAGAAATTCGTCGCCAATTCTTGATGCAACCTAAAATTGATTGTTGGGTTAGACTCTAGACTCATCCACAGTCACAAGGAACCAAGTGGCATGAAGAATGGCTCACCGGAGAGGGATCTACAAGCACGAACGCGAAGAACACCGAAAAACGGCGACCCGGCGTTGGTTTTCTTGATCTCACGGGCAACCGAATGAGAGAGGCAAAGAGCGGATCACACCACCGGAAAGAGCACTTGTATACGGAGAGAATGGAAGTGGAAACGCCCGCATTGATGAAGAAACGCTCGAGTTATGAGCATCTAAGCCCGTTTCGGTTTTTGGCCGTTCGTGCGAATTCCGGCGAGATTGGGGATTAAAGATGGTGGGGAAAGGAGAGGACGTCGTTGCGAATCCGACGGAACCGACCGTTCGCATTTTGGAGTTGATTTGAGGGAGTTATGAGTATTAGAACCAAGCCCTAGCCATTGGAGCATGAGCTTGAGCTCTCTGTTGTTTGCCATGGCCCAAGGTAGAAGAAGGAGTATTATTCACACCACGTGGCGCCTCCCCATTGGTTCTCCTTTACATGAATAATCCGCCCTAGAGAAAAATTAGGAAAAATGATCTAAAAATTCCTAGAGCCATTTTAGAATATTTGGGACCCAATAAAATTGGTTCCGCTGAATTTGGATGATTTTTGTGGAATTAAATATTCGTGCGCGGATCGCAGGCATTAAACAAAAGCCGCGCGAGATAAAATAGGAACGAAGGTCCAAAAATCCGGGGAATGGTTCCAAAAATCATTTTGGAATATTTGGAACATAATAGAAGTGGTTTTGGGAGTTTTAGAGCATTTTTGGACTCGGGTGAAATTTCGGGTACCAGCGGGAATCTGAAAATTCAATTTTTCGACCGGAAGGGAATTGAATCCCGATTTTGGATGGAAAAGGATGCCAGGTTAATATAAACACCAGGGAAAATCCAAACTTTTGAATTTAATTAATTTAAATTAGATTTTTCTCCGGAAGGCGAAAACTAGGGCGTTACAAGTTACAACACCCCACAGGCTGAGGGGCACGGCGGCTAGGGTGGCTGGTGGCTCTCTGCCCCCCTTGCAATTTAAAACCCCTTGAGATACAATAGGACGAGCTCAGATACAGGACAATGGATTATTTCAATTCTCATCTACGATGATAGCATACAGGTAATGCTTTCCGCTCTGTGTGATAACGCCTTTGACTGAACAAGCTATCGGCTTCCTTTGCTACGACCAACCTCCATGTTGGGAAGTGGATACACAAAAGGAGCAAGAGACAGAGGAGAGAGTAGAAAACAGAGGAGAGAGAGCAGAAAACAAAGCACTTAAATACTACTATTTATGATTGCTTACATCAAAATTACATTCTTTTCATGGTATACATAAGAAGACCCAAACCGACTCCCACAACCGACACAACAATTAGTTTCAATGTCTACTATACCTTGCTTTACAGCTAGTAATTACTCAGCTTTTACTCGCAGTGACAAATTTTGATTTGAATTTTTGACTGCAGCTTCCAGCTCAATGCCTGGTAATAAGAAGTGCCAAGGAAAGTTGGCTTCCTAAATTTGACTGCCGACTGATGCTGTAGAGATTTCTCGAATTTTGCAGAACTGCCGACATGCAGGTTAACTAAGAAACCAATTAACTCATACACTCCCCCAAGCATAGGCGACAAATATGCAATGGATATTTTTATCATCAAATTTAACTCTCCTTTAAGCTGGTACTTGGGCATAACTGGTACTTGGGCATAACAAATACACCCAAATACCTTCATATGGCTTATCACTGGCTTCTAACCATACCATGTTTCAATGGTGTATGGTTAAGAACTACTTTTGTCATACTTCTATTCAGAATATGAACTGCGGTATTCATAGTTTTTGCCCAAATAGATTTAGGCTTACCTTTCTCTTTCAACATTGAATTTTTCATATAATCAATGGTCCGATTTTTCCTTTCAGCAACACCATTTTGTTGAGGACTATATGTTGCTGTCAATTGCCTTCAAATACCAAGATCATCACAATATTTCTCAAATTCTTTTGAGATATATTCACAGCCTTGATCAATGCATAGCATCTTAATTCTTTGGTAGGATTGATTCTCCACCATAGCCTTGAATTTCTTAAATGCTTAAAAGTGATAAAATACCAATTTTTGCCTTCTGACATTTTAGGTATTTTTCCAACAATATCACTGTGCACTAACTCCAAATGCACGAGCTCTCCAAGCTCCTTCATGAAGAAAAGATGCTCGAATTTGTTTGCCGAAAATACAGCCTTCACATATATCTGATTTTAAATTAATAAATGATAAAACCTTATACCATACCTTTAGTTCTCAATAACTTCTTTGCTTTCTTGCCTGAACCTGAAAAAATCCAAAACCAAGGCTTTGTAATCGAGATGGCCAAATCTTTTATGCCAAAGTTCGGTGTTATCGCCAATCACACGTTGTAAAGTCAACTGAGTAGTATAACTCATTTTCAGTAGAAAATTCCTATTTTTCCTCCATATTCACCTTTGCAATAAGGCAATTCCCATTCTTGCAATCCAATATCTTGCAAGAGAAATCTTCGAAATGAACAGCGTACCCATGTTCTAGTAGTTGCCCAACACTTAGCAAATTCTGCTTCAAATTAGGTACTAATAAAACATCTCAAATAAAAATTTTGACCATCATTTTTTGTGAACAACAACACTTCCCTTGCCTTCAGCTTGGGCTATAGAACCATTGCTCATACGTATCTTTCCCTGATGTGATGAGTCTACATCTTGAAATATTTCTCGATCGGCAAACATATGATTTGTGCAACCGCTGTCTATAATCCAAGTATCTTCATTTTCTCCGTGTGCAGTTTGGCAAGAATAAACCGCATCTTCTGGATTATCCTCTTCTGAAAAATTAGCCTGCTTGCCATCTCGGGTTATACGGTATTTGGCAATGCCACTTGCATTTGTTGCAAGTCATCCTCTTCCAGCATCTATCTATAGTACTAGACCATTTGGCGCCCGTTGGGCGCCCTATCAAGGAATAGAAAGAATATGTAAGTAAGAAAAGTAGAACTCATTATCATGACCATTCTAAAGCATCTAAGCTGACCAGAAATCGAAGGTAAGCAATTATGACATTACTTCTATCCTAAATGACGTTGAAAGTCATGGAAGGAGAATCAATGTTTTAGACTTTCAGTACTTATTTGCAACTACAAAAGTGAACAATTGCATCAGCTAGTTCAAGATTTTCTTCAAATGCACATCTTCTCAAGGTGGATGTTATTTGATTGCTAAACACTACCATTGTAATGAATGCAGAGCTAAGAGCGAAGCCAACGAGATAAGAAGGTTAGATTGTGATGTCAGGAAAAGAATATAGGCAACCAAGTCAATATTCCGTGCATCACCGCTGAAAAAGCTCAGTTATTAGAAGGGTGTGGCTGAGGGTTTTCCTTGTCTTCATTATTGGAACTATGGCGGCGTCAACCTGCATATAACCAAAAGAACATTGTCACATTACTCTCCATGATTGCAATTCACCAAAGACATGATTGGTAACGAAGCAGCAAAGATGCGCTGTTTAAGTGAAAAAAAAGACATGCACAACATATTAGTTAAGCTAACAATGTAACTACAAGTCCTCCAAAGGATAATTGATTGTATATGTACAGGAAATTTTAACACCCATTCAATACAGCTAAAACATCAGGTGTTTTTGTTCATAGGTTTAGACAGTTAAGGTACCTGATACTGACGATCCTGGAATACTCTCTCAGGGGTGCTCGTGTTTTTTTCTACTGTCTCCTTCATCTGAATTGCATTCACCTGGAAGTAACACAACAGCACCTTAGTTAAGCTTGCTGACACCCTACCTCAAACTAGTATATTGCCCGTGCTAACGCTACGGCGATATTTGCTAATACAATTCAAATAAGCAAAATGTGTTATATATTTTAGTAATCAAGTGTCGTAAGATGTGCACAAAAGAAAGATACAGATAGTTATTATATCATTGATTATATAAGCAAGTGCTTAACATAGCAACTGTTTATCATTAAAAACCATCTAATCCCTGATACGCTTAAAGATTTCTCGTATAACTTCAGGAATGTTATCTTTTGAGAAAACGTGAAACTAACACGGCACATTTCCTTGTGAAATGGCTAATTCACATGGCCAGTGCAAACTACATTAAAATGAGCTACGATTTATTTTAGTCGAACCCAAGTAGTAGGTGAGGATAAATAGATGAGCAATGTTCAAAAATGAGACTTCACAGCATATGCAAAGTTGGTCTATTTCCGCACATTTAGGAATATATTGTCTGATTGTACATTGGTGCAATTTTATGCACATTCTTTGTACACTCTAGATATGCTACATGAACAGAAGCAGAAAAATTTGGTCCCCATGAAGTATCTCAAAGTCTTCAAAACACCTATCAGAATCAAACTTGTTACATCAGCAGCAAAATCTATTATTGGAAACTATGGAGATAAGAGAAAAACAAGAACATGTAACTCACGATTCAGAGGTTTCCTTTGTTTTAATATTTTCCGAGAGTGGACAGGCATCAATTTCTGTCCTAGAAAGAAAGTTTCAGTCAGGAATTCCTACATCTCTCCCAGGATCCCTTTGTAGTTGATATCCTAACACTATGGCATCTTACAATCGTCTTGCACCACTAAACTGTAATTACAGATAGATCAGGTTGATCAGCTCAACTACAACCATAAAACAGGGTTTCTGAAATACCGCCTACAACTCTAATCTTATTTACAAATTAGAAGGAGGAAATAGAAGTTCCACATTCAATAAGTGCTGATTTTACACTGCACGAAGCATAAGAAGTTTCAAAAGAAGCTACCGGTCCTCACACCTCAACATAAGTTTGCTTTCCATATGAAGCACAAAATCTAGAAAACTTCACGATGAAGACATAACACAATTACATAGAATGAGGGAAATGGTGAACATGGAAATACATCTCTATCATAACTACAGAATAAAAAAAGTTTGAAGCTCATTTGATTTATCAACCTTTGTCATGTAGAATGACTCACTTTGTCAGAAATACACTTCTTTCCAATAGCAGTGTCCTGAAGGATCCGTGCAGCCACCTGAATGGATAAGTATTAGCTTATCCATAAAGAATATGACTTCCATAGGCTATAGTCTACATATTGGGGAAACGTTTGACCATTGAAGACGAACCACAAGATGGTCCATACTTCACGTATGGAAATCCAAAGATGCCATGTCAAACACCCTATTGTCATTTTTTTAGAATGAATCCTAGTAATTTTTGACACCTACATGTGTCAGCTTGCTTAAGAGACCCCAAACTTCGCCTGTGGTGTCAATTGCCGTATGGAAGCTTGAGATCGGAATGCCTGCATGCAACAAGCTTTTGGAGCTATTCTGCTGTTGGGTTAACCTTTGTGAGTCATTGTCTCATTGAATGGTAACATTACTTAACTACACCTGTAAAGAAACCAAGGCAACCAGTAAGCATACATTGCCTTAAAGAGCATCATTTAATCAGATGCGCTAATGACCAAAGGTATACGCACATTGTGGGGATTTCTCAAGCAATCTTTACAAACCGAAAAATGCAGAAAGCCAGTAACTATTTTAGGACAACAATGCAGTCGCTATTTTAGTTTAGCAGATGTTCGTGTGCATATACATACTGGAAGCTCAACTTACCTGAATAAAAAACAACAGTAGTGACTTAGACATACATTTAGCTTACTACGAAACATTCACCTAGCTGCTAAAGAAAATAGTCCACAACAGTAGTGAACTAATTTTTTTTATAAAAATAAATATAACCAAGATTGAACAAAACAACACAAAAAATGCTGCACCCTCATAATCATAAAAACCGGTAGCCTTGACATATGAGACAAAATATAATGAACACAATGAATGATCAGATCCAACTTCAAAATTACACACTACAACAATAAAGCGAAACAATATACCATAGTCCCATCTTTACTGATGTCAATAATAAAAACCCCTACCCATCAGAACACATCCATAGAAACAGAGCAGCATCCGTTTACTTAAGCACACAAGTCACACCAGAGAGAGCAATAACTGACAGCCTAATAACATTTGGTACAAGCACTAACAAGATCAAACCAAAAATTCTTGCCGAGAAATACATTCATAAGGAACACCATAAAGGCGAATAACCGATACGTAGAAACTGATTCAGATCCAAATAATAACCTGTCCAATCAATTCCCAAATTCCCCTCAGCTAAACATTACTATGGAACATCAGAGTTCAGACCACCCACGGCCGGAACACACAAAAATCTACCCAACAGTAGCGCACTGCACATCCCATCCATAAGCTCATACCCCATCACCCAACAGAATAAACAGGGACAATATCAGAGAAATGGTTCCGGCGATACCTTCCGACGACCTGCTCGAGGGTCTTGATGTAGCTGTCGATGATCTGGGTTGGAGGCGTCGCCGGGGGGCGGCTCCATGACGACCAGCCAGTGCTTGGGGCGGCGGCGATCGGGGCGCAGATTGGGGCGACCGTGGGTTCTATTGCGGGAGGTGCGTTGGGGGCGCGGGTGATCGGGGCGCAGATTGGGGCACAGGAGGTTCAAAGAGTTTGATGGGATGAACCGGGTGATTTGGCCCATTAATAAGAAGATCATGAAACTACACTTTACGCAATGTGGTTAACAGGCGGAATACATACTAAAAAAAATACTTATCTTCTTTACAGCTATGGTGTAGGAGTATACAAATTAAGATAGCAGATATAAATGCAACTTGATTGGCTTTCCGCCCAAGACCCATAAGGAAATTATCAGGCTTTATATCACGGTGAAGAAATCCCTTTGAATGCATGTACTCAACTCGATTAATCTGAAACATTTGAAACAAAGAATGTGGTTATGCCAGAAACCTATATAAAGTAAGATACACAGAACAAATTAACTATTTAACAATAAACAATTGAAAAGATATGAATCGGAGCCGATTCAAAAAGACGCGATTGTGTCTCACCATCTAATCAGCGAGCATGAGTACAGTCTTCAACGAGAACTTTCTACTGCAATAGTTGAACAAGTCCTCAAGGCTAGGCCCCAAGAAGATCAATCACCATCACATTATACTCTCCCTCCACGCCAAACCACTTCAAGTGAGGAATGCCAGCTTTAACCAATAAAAAAACAGTCAACTCAATTCATCGTCGTCAACTCGTCATCATAGCGACTAATCACAAAGTACCACTCCAGCTACATGAATAGGCTCTATGACATAAACTTACTTCCTCCTTGGAGAAGCATGTACGACTTCGATTCATAATGAAGTCAGGGTGCTTTGTCTTCACATTTTCCTGTCAACCCATAGCAACAAGTCAAGAACACCAACGGGCTAAAAGTTTCGATAACCCAAACAACTAACTAAATTGACAATAGTAACAACGGCACACCATTCGACAAAAACATTTCACTACCTCGTGCATCTAATGATCTTACCGCAAAAGGCAAATTCTATGAAATTGTACAAAAGAAAAACTCTTAAGCTTTTTCCGGAGGAAAAAACCCCTTAAGGTGCATGAGAAATGAGACAGAATCCAATACCAATTTGTGGCGACTTCCTCTCGATCTGCACATTACTTGACTACAAACAAGAACAACAAAGTTAGCATCTGTCTTCCCTCACACAATAGAAAAAGATGTCCTTTTGAGTTAGATTGAGAGGCGGAAAGATGGAGAACTCACCAAGGAAGAGCACCCCGAACGATCCACTCCCGATCTTCTTGCCGAGCTTGAACTTGCCCCCGACTACATGATCCATCTCCTCCCTGCTCCAGTGCTCCGATATTATTATCTCCCAACGACTCAAGAAGCGTCCTTCCCCGTTAATCCCACGAGATCCGAACCCACCGAGCCAAACGGCGCCAAACCGAACCTGCGCGAGGAGCACGGTGTCCTCGACGCGCACCTCGGGGGGGGGAGCAGCTCCTCCTTGGGGATGCATAGCGGCACTCGAGGTTGCGCGCCTCCTCGAGCCCGCAGCTCGCCTCGGCCTCCACGAACCAGACCCCTTCCCCCGTGCGGCGCAGGTGGCGGGGGGTCTCCAACGCGGCGGCCACGGGTGCTTGCCGGCGACGAAGCGGCGTCTTCAGCGCGGCGCAGGTGGCGGTGGGTCTCCGACGCGGCGGCCACGGGTGCTTGCTGTCGACGAAGATGCTTCGGCACGGCGCAGGTGGGGCGGGTCTCCGGCGCTAACGCTACGGCGATTGGGGGCCTTAGGGCACGGGTAGGGGCGGCGCACACGAGCGGGCGGTTGGAGGGCCAGAGGGGACGCGCGGGCGGTTGGGGGCGTGATTGGGGGATGCACGGGCGGTTGGGGGCGTGAATGGGGGCCAGACGGGCGTGCGAGTAGGGGCCAGACGGGCGGGCCCACACGGGATGAACCGGATGATTTGGTCCATCAGATTTGATGAAGTGATGTGATAAAACATCGTAGCGCTTGATTATGAGGAAATCGGATTTCTGGGTGCACGTGTTAGGGTGAACAAAGAAAAGGTATCCTCTGTGGGGGCAGAATTGTGTGTACACGTAGAAAAGAATTAACTGGTGCATTATAAAGGGGTAAAGATAAACCATCTCCACACCACACAAATTAACAGAACAAAAAAGCACCTTTCTGCGATAAAGGGGAGCACTAAATTTATCATTAAAGGAGACAATGATCGTATGTATGGATTAAAGGTTCTGAAATATCCACAATCTATTTTGGTAATTTCAAAGTAGCACATATACTATTTGAAAATGTCGATTGTATTACTCCATAAAGAGAGCCAGACAATCCAAGGCATGGTATGATGATTTTCTCCAATAAAGGTTCCGGTACAGACACACTTCAAGCTACAAAACGAAAAAAGTTTTGGTGTCAATATATATATATAGGAAGCCTTTTCTGTACTCTTGGGAGTACGTACTCCCACATCCAGTATACCACTTAAACGAATGTGTTATACTCTTTTATCACTTTCAATATACTCTAATAATAATTCTAAGATACTAAAATGCGACATTGTTGAAAAAAATTCATCAGAACCATTTATTTCTTGCTATATACCGTTTTTCATGTATAAAAAGAGTATATAAACAAATTATGCTATAAAGTGTGGGTTTTGATGAAATTTTTCGTGAAACTCATTTTAGAGTATCTTATAATTAGTATTAGAGTATATTCAAAAGGATAAAGAAGTATAATAACATTATTTATGCAGTATATTGAGAGTGGGAGTACGTACTCCCAAGAGTATACAACCATTTTCCTATATATATATATATAACATTGTATCTTTTGCAAAGGGAATGCTGATTGGAACGAATTAGTAATATACAGGAAAATTCAATTACATTAAAATTATCAACATTCAACAAAGATCATGCTGATACAACAATCTCACCTATTATAGGTCAATTGGGGCAAAGATCTTGCTTAGTAAGGTGGGTCCCAATTCAACATCGACAAACATGTTCCCGGGTGCACATAACTGAACATAGTCTAAACCTGACTCAGCAGCGGCCCACAACAAATACAATAGCACCCAAAGAACAATTCAACGGCCATGGTATCTGTCAATCACGAATATCTCATTTTTTGTAATTGATAGACTCAATATCATATATGTGCCAAGACAGACAGCACAAAAACAAGCTAGTATCTAGTAGTAATAAGGTGCGACACAACCAACTAATGGTCACAAGTGTAAATGTTAATGTAGAAACATGTGCTTTGACACAGAAATTTCAGTTAGATTATCCACTGCTGCATGCTGAACTAAGATTAACTAAAAAAATATCTCACTTGTCCAGCATTTAGCAGGCAAGAATTAAAGGCCTCAACCGAAGGAAAGCTAGCACATTCAGTGATCCACATGCCAGAAAAATAGAAGTATATTGGATCCTGACAAGCATTTAAAAGCTTATTGTCAAACATGAGCATGGACGACTGGAAAGAAATGTGGGTGGGTGGGTTTGTTGGTAAACATGATCGAAATAGGCGCCCTGGATCTCCTGGAACTTCCCCTTGGCTTCCTCCATGTGCTTCGCAGTGCTGGAGGATGAGCATTTACCCGGATGCCATCTGCAAAAAGTTACAGAGCATCAGAATTGGAGCAGAGCAATTCTTGGGAGGCGGAAATGACATAAGCAAAAGAAATACCTGACTAATGGACTAAAAGATAGGCAGATTTAGATCACTAAATCATTGGTTAATACCAGATCACGAATACTGTACACTTCATGCAGAAAGTACATGGCAGAAGAATAAGCACGGGCAGCTGAGGATCGAAATGGGAAAGGCAATTTAATGAACTTTAGCGCCAACCTTTACACCTCCAAACTCCTAATCGCCCAGAAAAAAAAAGACATTTTTCCCCTATGTTAAATAACAGCAACAGGACTAATCCATAACTACACCCCAATTTCAAGACAGGAACATTAGAACAGGGCATCATATAGATAAGAGAAACATTTACACCGTAGGAAGGAATCCAACTACTCACCATGGCGAGCTTATAGTACACGACCTTGAGGTCGTCGTCGGAGCACTCCTTTAGCCCGAGGACCGCGTAGAGGTCGCTGCCGCCGTCGAGGGCCGGTGCTGGGTCCCCACACTTGTCGCCCCGGTGGCCATGTAGCCGTCTCCGGAGAAGCTCATCCCGCACGTACACATACAAGGCGAGGAGGGGAGGCTCCAGCGGAGAGGCGGCTAAGGAGGCGGAGGACCGGAGGAGAGGGAGGAGAGAGAAGCAAGCAAGCAAATGGCGCCTCTTCTATCTTCATTTCCATCAGGCCGCTCGTCTCCACGCAGCCCAGGAAGCCTCCAGAAACATGGCCATGATGAGCAAACCATAGAAACCTACACGCAATGTTTGTGGCTGTGGGCCCATTGCACAGCCGGGACCAACAGTCGGAAGGCTTGGGTAGCGCACGGCCGGTATGGGACTGCTCCAAAAGCCGCACACACCGAACGAACGGGAATGAAGGCTGTGCACGGGCTCGAAGCCGCACGCGGCGTGCAACGGCATGCGCACAGCTCACAGGACCAAGAGGCGGATCCCCGTTAGATCCATATCCAACAGACACAGCGACAATAGACATCGCACGGCACCCACCTCTTTTTTCGTGCGCCACAAGCAAGGAGAGCTCCCCGCGCAGGCCAACTGCGGCGCATGTCGATGACCGAAGGCATCGCATGCGGGCGCGGTGCGAAAGGCTCGCACGGATGCGCGTGGTGGAGCTCTTTGCGCGGGCCCATCACGACGCATGTCGAACAACCGTAGCCCCACGTCGTCCGAAACGCCGTGAAACGCGGATATGCGAGCAAACCGCACTACCTTTTAATATAGGTAATAGGTAATGCTGCCATTTTGGCTCATTTTCTAAGCATATGTTCCTTTCACTTTTGATACCGTGTTAAAGCCATATAGGTAACAGACTAACAGGCAAGGGGTTAAGTAGAAATGAGTATGACGATGATGCCCGACAATAATGTAGTTAAAATATGTTGTTATTATTGGAGGAAATAGCTTTAACTGTTAGACTATCATGCACGTCCGGCTTCCATGGCACGAGCATTGCTTTGCTTGCTTGAGTACTACTACTACTCTGCAAGTTTGGATTAGACAACCAGGCCAAATCGATCCAGCAGCAACCACTCACTTTAAATTGCACTCGCGATGAGAACTGACCTCGTAGGGTGAGCAGGGCTGCATGTTGATGGAAGGGCGGGCCCACGCTGCAGAGGGCGAAATGCATGCAACAGGCGAGGCCGGAGAGAGCAAGTAAACTGAAAATTACTGAAGTAAAATCTGTCGATATCAAATGCGCCGCGCGGCAACACGCACAGTCCAGAGAAAGCAGCGCACGTGAAGGGCAAAGCAACGACGTCATGAAGACCAGGCGAGACGCGAACAAGCAGGCACGCCGATCAAAGGGCGGTCCCACGCATCGACTGCCGAAACGCACGTAGCGCGCGAAGCAGTGGAGGCCATCAGGCCAGAGAGAGCAAGCAAGTCGGGACGCACGGCCGCCGAAGGGCACCTCCACGCGGCGTCGTCCAGAGCGCGCCGAGCGCGTGAAACGCGGAGAAGCAAGCAAACCGCAGTTCCTTTTAATATAAGTAATGACTGGACTTCTTACAAATATTGCACCATAAATTAGAATTAGCCGTACCTTTTGCTCTACTTTCTTGGGCCGGTTGCTTCTGCATATCTTTCCTTGGATAATTTCTTATTTGATAATTCCCACTATTTTAAGAATTATGGGATTTGAAACTCCACTTCGATTGAAAGGCGCTTTCCACAGAGCTCCCTTCACGTTGTAGCTTCCTCTCTTCATGAGACTCTAATGAACTTATTAGCTATTGCACAGCAAGTTTTGATAGATCCTTTGACTCCTCGATAGCAGCAACGAAATACTCAAACTTTTCTAGCAAACTGATCAAAATTTTCTCAACTATCTTTTGATCAGATATATCCTCACCGAAGGTGCGCATTTGATTCACCAACTCGATGACCCGAGAGAAGTAATCTTTGATCTTCTCATATTCCTTCATCTGCAGGTTCTGAAACTGCCTTCGCAAAGTTTGTAGCTTCACGGCTAAAACTTTTGTGGAACCTTGAAACTTCTTCTTTAGCTTGTCCCATGCTTCTTTTGATTCCTTGACGCTGATAATCCGCGGAAATAAACTTTCTGTGACACTTTGTTGAATCAGAAACAAGGCCTTCGTGTCCATCATCTGGTTCTCTGCCAAAGAACCAGAGGAGAGAGAGAGAGAGAGCAGAAAAAAGAGCACTTAAATACTACTGTTTATGATTGCTTGCATCATGGTTACATTCTTTTCATGGTTTACATAAGAGCAAGTACAATAAGGCCACGTCAACGGGCTCTTAGCTTGTACATGTCAGCATTTGTTTATGTGGAAGAGTGAGAAACGATGAGAGAGAAGATAGCTGGCTCTTATTTAGTAGCCAGCTTTGCACGAATGCATAGGTAAATCATTTATGAACAAGAGAGAAGAGATAGTTATTGCACAACATTTAGAGACAACTTTTAGAGACAGTTATTGTATAAACTGGCTTTTAGCTTACTATTAGCCTGCAGTGGGCTTTACTATTGTACTTACTCTAAGAAGACCAGGGAGTTTTTTATAGGCTTACAAGCCGACTCCCACAACCGACACAACAATTAGTTTCAATGACTACACCTTGCTTTACAGCTAGTAATTAGCTTTTACTCATAATGACAAATTTTGATTTGAATTTTTGACTGCAGCTTCCAACTCAATACAACTCAGTGTTTGGTAATAAGAAGTGCAAAGTAAAGTTGGCTTCCTAAATTTGACTGCCGACTGGTGCTCTAGAGATTTCTCAAATTCTGCAGAACTTGCGACATGCAGGTTAATTAAGAAACCAATTCACTCTTACACCATGCACCTTCTTTTCTCTTCTCTTCTAGCTCTCTTCTCCAGCGACCTCTCACTACCACCACCTTGTCTTCTCAAGCGACGATGTCCATTGGCAGCGAAAAGTTAGGGTTAGGGTTTCCATGGGTTAGAGGGAGGAGGGGAGGCGGCAGTGGGTGACTGTGGTGGCGGTTTGGTAGTTGAGCCGGTGGCCGCATGTTCAAAGGAGGGCGGTGGGCGGCAGCACGACGAAGACAACGATGGAATTTAGGTTGATCGGGGGCATGCAGCAGTGAGTGATGGCGAAGGCGCCAGGGGTGGCGTCGGGAGTCACAAGGGAGGCGGATCGACGACGGCGGTGGAAGGGGACACCAGAGAGAAATTAATAAGGGTGGAAGCAATGAAGGAGGGGAAGAAGGGAGGCGGCGCGGAGGTGGAGGGAGGGGGAGAAGATGGGGGATGAATGCGTGGTGCCGAAGGTAGAGGAGGACAACAGAGCCAGGTACTTGTAGCGCATAGGGCTAGCTATCGAGGTTAACGAGCTATTATCGAGTTTCTTTCGAAATTGACATAGTTCAACACCAAATCATTTTATTTACAAATTTAAGTGCTTATTTCAAATTCGAGCTAACGAGCCACTATTGAGCCTAGCCTTATTAACCTTTTTTTGTTTGAAATGAACTCATTTCAATTTCAAAGCCATTAACTATTGTAATTGAAGCAATTTTGATTCAAAATCCTAGTACGGTGATCCCTTGGGGGCTTCCATACAGTATATAACTCCGTGGCCGAGCATCCATACAGTATATAACTCTGCGGCCGAGCGGGGCATGGGATTTGTTGATTGGGATTTGATAAACATCATCCAGATATTTTTATTTGCTGAAATCATCTAATTCTGAAAGCATTAGATCATTGTTGAGATTCAGAAGTATCAATTACATCCGATCCTATCATTTGATCTAACGGTGAAATTTTTAACCCTACGTTCTAGTCCTATTTGTATATCATGAGTTACTGTGATGTTCTTCTTTGGCTAGCTAGTTTCTTTCAATCGGTTGATGTAGTTGTACTTTTCTGTAGCGATATATAGCCTACAACTAGCATTCTTGTTAGTTATGCTTGGATCGACCGACTACAAGAGAGGGACTATAACAGTATAACTGAAACATTAATGGAACGAGATTGGCCGGGCAAGAAGCAAAGCATTGTAACTTCATGGAGTAACACACAGTACAGTCGAGTCGCAGGTATACATATCCACATCACAAACATGGGGAGCAGATATACACAGCTCAAGTAGTAAGCTCGGCATTTATTTGGGACTAAAACATGACCTTGGAATGTTCCTGTAGATTCTGCAGCTTCCATGCCTCCAGTGCCTGCAACCAAATATCCACTCCGATGTGATGCATAAGACGATCAGCGCAATACTCATACGCAACAGACACTAAAGAGTACAAGGGAATGTGATTTACTTCAGTACAGTGCAGGGTTCACAGAGCCATTTCGAACCCTAATTTCGCTAGCCCAGTGGTACCGGTTTTCGCGAAAAACCACGCGAAAACCGCGAAAAACCAAATGGTTTGCAATTTCAAATCATTTTGAATTCGGGTCAAATTCACGCGATTTTTTGCGAGAAAACCGCGTTTTTTGACGAAAAACCGCTCGGTTTGTACGAAAAACCGCTCGGTTTTTGAGGTAAACCGAGAAAACAGAAACCGCTCGGTTTGTGCGAAAAACCGCTCGGGTTTTGAGGTAAACCGAGAAAACAGAAACCGCTCGGTTTGAGCGAAAAACCGATCGATTTAGGTAAAAACCGCGAAAAATGAGGGGAAAACCGCTATAATTTAGACATTTAGAAATTGTAAATTAGAAATTTCAAAATAATATATCAATAAATAATCTTTCATTGCAATATTGCAATCACACAGGTGCAAAGATACATATTTACATAACCACGTAGCAATTTTATTACCATTCAATTGTCAACACTATTTACGTTATAATACTTTTTAATTGAAGTTGTGAAGTAGGCATAGGCCATGTTGGACCTGTATGGATAATATATTAGTATAATATAAAGTTACAATGTAATGAAATATGCAAACGAAACATTACCTGCGGGGCTACGGATAGTATGTATGCTATATATACTAGTATAATATTGTTGCATGATCTTTTTCTTTTTGATTTTTTGATTTTCATTATTTGTACTCCCTCCGATTTGGTAATATCTGTCGTTTTGGACATAGTGATGGTCAAACTTTCAAAACTTTGACCATCGCTATATTTTTAAATATTTAAATTGGTTACATGAAAATTATATGTTTAGACTTGTCTCAAGAAGTACTTTCATAATATTATAATTTTATTGGGTTTTATAAATATATTATAATAAAAATTAGCAGTCAAAGTTGTGTTTTGAAGACCGTGTCGATGTCCAAAACGACAAATATTACCAAACCGGAGGGAGTAATACCTCTAAAACATCTCCAAGCAACCCACATGCCACCTTTTTCTTTTTCTTTTTGATTTTTCTATTTTCATTATTTGTAATACATCTAAAACATCTCCAAACATCATTTTTTTTGAAAATTTTTTTCACCATTGGTAATATACGAATTAATACTAATTTTAGGAATTTTTTCAACAAATTTTCTCAAATTTTTTGAAAATTTTAAATTTGGATTTGAATTTGGGCGGTAAACCGCTCGCGAAATTGTGAACCCTGGTACAGTGGTTCCGTGCTTAATTTCTAGCACAAGAAAGCCTACAGCTCATGAAGCAGAAACATGCTACAACAGCACCTACTTACGCAGCTTTTGCAGAATACAAAGTGTATCATGCTCCGAGATTACTTGTCATTTGTGCTCGAGCTTGCAACTTCTAGGCCGTTGCCTGCAATAGAACCAAACTGTATCTCGATAATCATAGAGATATGCATTTAGAAAACGGGAGAAGACAAATAACGATGCGATCCATCTGTTTCAAAGCTCAGAACTCAATAGTGTTACTCACACGCAGGAAGGTGACTGTTCACTAATTAACAATCCATACACTTGTGAATTCAAAGCTAAATGTGTGATATTATCCATGAAAGGTGCCATCTTTTGGGCAAGATAAAAAAAAAATCGTAAACGATGTGCTGTTCAGGCTGACTACAAGCTGTCAACCAACAGGTGCAAAGTTTTTGGAAATTAGTTTCAGTCAACACTGCAACAGCTTCCCTAACCGTGATGGCAAGTGCGCAACTAACAAGCAGAACAAAGTTACGAATTTTGGGGTCCAAAGGGCAGAATAAGCATCCGGGAATCGCTCACCGTCGGGGTCGAAGAAGAAAACCTGGCGCGTGCGGCCGTCGGGCTGCGTCTTCTCGAACACGTCCGTGCCGCGCGCCTTCAATCCGGCGACGAATCCGTCGTAGTCCGCCACGGAGAACGCCACGTGGTGCCTCCTGGGCAGCTGCGAGGGCGGCGCGCCGGCGGCGCCTGGGGAGACTGCGGTCGGGTCCCGCTCGATGACGTGGAGCGAGACCCCGGGGGTCCCCGGGATGCGGAGCCAGGCGACCTGGAAGCCGGAGTAGTTGGGGGAAGGCACGCGCTCGAAGCCGAGCACCTCCTCGTAGAAGGCGGCGAGGCGGCGCACGTCTGCGGTCTCCCGCGCGATGTGGTTGAGCTGCAGCGTCGCCATCGGTGAAGAGAAGAGAAGGGAAGCGTGCAGAGCAGCGTGGACGCGAAGAATGGGCAAGGGGGAACGGCAATGTTGTGGTGTAGACGTGTAGTGTGTGCTGTTGAGTCCAGCGCACCGCACACGTGTCAACTGCCGGGAAAGGTCTTCCAGACAAGGCCATCTTGTTGATTTTGTTGTGAAACATAGTCGTTACTCGTGCATCCACTAAATCGACAGTACGCTCGTCCTAATAAAATTAGAAACGCAAGTAGAAACATATATAAAGTATGGGTGCAAATCTTTCTCTTTATTACATTGATTTTTCTGTACAAGGCAATGCCCAATATAAAATAGAAAAATTCCTGGAGATAAATTCGGATTCGCCCACCAATGGATAGAGTCCTTCCATACTGGAATAGAGATTCTATCTATACCATAACACTTCCCTTGGACGAATACTACGTAATGTATATGGCCTAATTTGTTTCAGCTTCTGGATTATAGGAGAAGCTGCTTCTAATTGTGGGAGAATCAGGTCGGGCTGGCCACGACTTCCAGGTTTCGGACCGAGTCGGCGAGAATCAGCAAGAATTAGTGAGAATCAGGTTTCAGCCGGATTCTGATTCTATGTAGAAGATAGCTTCTGATTCTCAGAGAAGCTGTCCAGAATCCTCCCGTTTAGCAAATAATCCGCTTTTTTTAAAAGCAGAAGCTGTCCAAAAGCTGAAACGAACGTAGACTATGTCTCATTAAATAAACTCCTCTCAAAATACAGTGGAAAAAAGGATTAGGAAAAGAGTACAATGCACTCGCACTCTGTGTTACACTAGTTGTCTCATTAAAAACATTTATGTGAGAAACTTCAGGAAAACTCACTAAGGAAAAAAGAGTCTTCAGGATATAAAATATGATCTTCATGATCATGCAAAAAGGGGTATGGTTCAGGAATTTATTCCCTCTTAGTTATGCAAATCTCTAAGTCGCCTCATTCCAATGCAATTAATGCACCTTTGGAAAGTAGACTTTGGTAATGATTTTGTGAATAAATCTACTAGATTTTCACATGATTTAGTTTGCATTATTTTTACCTCACCATTCTTCTAGAGTTCGTGAGGATAGACAAATTTAGGGGCAATATGCTTCGTGATATTGCTCTTTACATAACTCATTTGCATTTGTGCAACACAAGCAGCATTATCCTCATAGATAATAGTGGGGGTATCGACGGTATTAAGACCACTTGACTTCTGGATATGGTTAATTACACGTCTTAGCCAAATACACTCACATGAGGCTTCATATAAAGATATAATCTCTAAGTGATTGGTAGAAGTAGCTACCAAGGTCTGCTTAAATGACCGCCAAGAAATGGTTGTACCACCGCAGAGAAACACAAAATCAGTTTGAGATTTGGCACTATAGGGATCAGACAGATAGCCAGCATCCGTATATCCCGCCATGGTTAAGTCTTGGTTCTTCTAATAAAACAAACCAAGGTGGTTGTACCACCATAGAGAAACACAAAACCAATCTGAGATTTGGTACTATGGGGATCAGACAAATAACCAGCATCCTTATATCCCGCCATGGTTAAGTCTTGGTTCTTCTAGTAAAACAAACTAAGATCTTGAGTACCTTAGAGGTATCTAAGTAAAGTCTTGACACTTGTCCAATGCTTTCTGGTTGGGACTACATTGTGTCTTGCTAGCAAATTTACTGCGAATGCAATATCAGGCCTTGTGCAATTTGCAAGATACATAACTGCACCAATAACACTTAAATATGAGACTTCAGATCCTAAGACTTCCTTATTTTCCATCCTTAGTCTAAATGGGTCTTTATCTGCTTCAAGGATGAGATTTATTCATATTAAGTCTTTCCAATACCTTCTTGGTATAGGCAGACTGGTGTATAAAAATTCTTTCTGGAAAATGCTCAAGATGCAGGCTCAAGTAAAATTTGGTTTTACCCAAATCCTTCATCTCAAACTCCGCTGTGAGGTAAGCACTTGCTTCCTTTATCTCCTTTGTGGTTCCGATGATATTCAAATCATCAACATATACCGAGATGATACAAAATCTATTCTACGATTTTTTTATGAATACACAGGGATAATCATCATTATTTGAATATCCCTTCTTTAGCAGGAATTCACTAAGTCGGTTGTACCACATCCTTCCTAACTGTTTTAATCCGCATAGCGATATCTGCAATTTGACGCTACACATGTTGCGATTATTAGGATCCAGAACTTTGACTCCTTCATGGTCTCTCATATAAATGTTCATATCCAATGACCCATATAAATATGCGGTCACCACATCCATCAACTGCATGATTAAATTTAAGCTTGTTGCCATTGCTATTAAATCGGAATGTTGTCCCACTCATTACAGGAAAATATGTTTCATTGTAATCGATGATGGGTCTATGCGTGAACCCTTGTACTACAAGCCTTACTTTATATCTCACCACCTAGTTATTTTCATTATTCTTCCGAATGAAAACTCATTTTGATCCTACAGTGAACACTTTAGAAGATGTTCGATCAACAGGACCAAAAACTTTTCTTTTATTAAGCGAGCATAATTCTGCCTCAATTGCTTCTTTTCATTTGACCCAATCTAAGCACTTCTGGCACTCTCTATAGACTTTGGTACTCAATCTAGTTCAAAAGTTTTAGCAATTTTAGAGGCAAAATAAATATCGACAATTGTTGTCTTTCTTTTATATAATTATCCTAAATCCACATAATTGGTAGACATTTCTTTGTTTATTTCTTGTACCTCCTCGTGATTTCCCATAAGTATGGAGTATAGGTGTTCCGACTTTCCAGCGTTAGATTATGTGTGTAAATGTATGCTAGGATTATCATCTTCAGGATGGGTCACTTCAGAGACATTACTATTTCCAGATGGCTCACTTCAGGGATTTTCTCAATATCAGGTTAAGCTTCTTCCACTGTCACACGAAGTGATCTCATTCGATCGATCCTCTGTTTCTGCGAATGTTTCCGTGAAATTGAGTCATGTGCACCTGGAGGCCCCCAATATTTTTATCATGAGGGGCAAGAGTGGGTTCAATATCCTTCACGGGTATTTCCACTCTTTCAGGTGTGTCTGCTGCAAGTATATGAGATTTTGTTACTCCCTTATGATCAGTGAAGGCATCTGGCAAATTATTAGCTATTTGTTGCACATTATTATCCTTTGAACTTCAAGTTCGATTTTTTTAGTGCATGGATCTAAGGACTGAATGCTAGTGACATTCCAATCAATTTCTTAGCATTCTTTAATGTGGAATTTATCTCCCATAACGTCGGAAAATTGTCCACATCAAAAATACAATCAGCGTACCAAGCCGTGTACAGATCCCTTTTCATAAGCTCAAGGTATTTAATTATTGACAAAGATTCATAACCTGCATAGATCCCCAAGTTTCCATGAGGGTCCATGGTGGTACGTTGTGGTGGAGAGATTGGTACGTATACAACACAACCAAATTTTCACAGATAAAAAATAATTGGTTCTTTTCCACACACTATCTTCAAAGGAGAAAATTTATGATATGCGGTTGGTTTGAGTTGAATTAATACCACGGTATACTGGACTAAGGGTATAATAGGGCATTCTTAATTATTATACCAGTGCCCATAGGGAGAACCACATTGACTCTTCCAGTGCCAACTATGAATACATCGCTTCCGGCGATGGTCATAATATTTTCAGTTTTCTTAGTTAGAGTCTGAAAATATTTAGTCTTCCTAAAATAGAATTTGTGGTGCAACTATCTACAAGACAGATTTTCTCCTCCGCCATTCACTAGTAGAAACTTCACTTTCTATGATGAAGAAAATGCATCATAATATGTTAAAAAATCGTCACAATTAGGTTTTTATGACAAACTTATGACAAAATAGCAAGCGTCATAGAAAGTTTTTGGTGACGAAACCTATAATGTTTGTCATAGAATGTCAGAATAATCCATGACGCCTCAATTTTCGTCATGGAATGTCTAATTCTATGACGATTTGTTCTGTCATACAATGTTATAAAAATGTCATTCATAAGATCCATTTCGTCATAAAAAGAGTCTCACGACGGCCATACCGGGTCGTTGACCGTCTATTTTGTGACGATTTTTTTCATCATTGATGGCTGCCACGTAGGAAAATTTTTCATCACTAACACGTCAATGACATGTCAGAATCATATGCATCAGCTGACACGACAATTTTTTAGTGATGATTTTGGTCGTCGTAGAAGGACAAGTTGGGTAGTAGAAAACCAGCGTGTAGGTTGAGTGTGTGACATGGCATGTTTTTAGTGACGAAATTTATCATCATTAAAAGGTTTCCAGGTGATTATTTTTTGACATGTTCATCATCATAAAATAGTAGAACAGACACATATTGACATAAACTAGTACTTTATACAATATCACAAATCATAATTGTCTCAAGGTGACTTCAATACATAGCAAGGATAAGTTCACATGCATCCAGACACATAACTGATAAGTCTAACTTATATATCTTGTTGTACTACTTCCAACAGGTAACCAAAATAATATCTTGTTGATCACTAGTTGCTAGGTTTCTGAAGGCACAAGATCTTTCTCAGTAGAAAATTGGTTTTTTCTTGCTGCTTTTTGAGAGCCTCCATTTCTTCCTGGGTTTTGATCAAGGCTTCATATGATGCCTGAGTTTTTTTGCTTCAGGCCCTCAATCTCGTGCTGCTGCTGCTCAATGGTGCCTTGCAATGCAGCTGCTCCTCTTTTCTCTGCTTCAAGTCGCTCCTCAAGCTGTTGCTCTTTTGCTGTCTTTGTAGTCTTCGTAGTGGCTGATT
Source organism: Rhipidocladum racemiflorum (assembly GCA_036346355.1). Classification (NCBI taxonomy): domain Eukaryota; kingdom Viridiplantae; phylum Streptophyta; class Magnoliopsida; order Poales; family Poaceae; genus Rhipidocladum; species Rhipidocladum racemiflorum. The sequence continues at coordinate 19,763,765 of CM070573.1, read as the reverse complement.
TTATGCCAACATTCTGTAGGAATGTGTTTGTTGCACTTTTAGTGGTCAGTACCTTGGAGACAGCCTCTGTTGGAGTACATGAGGGTTGATCCTCACCATCATGTTGCACCAAAGCTTCCATCTCAACTTAAGATAATAAACAACAACATTTTAACAAATCCCGTGCTGAAATTATGGAGATAACTTCATATGCTTGCATTTGTAAAGGTTTTAGAATATATGTTAAAAAGTATTATTTACATGAGATGGCAATTGACAGAACACAATTAATGTTCAGTCATGTTTGAACATAGAAAATGAATCGTCAAAATGGAAGTAATGAAAAGATGACATAATGTGCACTCACTAACAAAGCTGCACTAACCATAGTAAAACAAATGTTTACTGGTTCAAGAATGAAGCAGTGAATTCAATTGATCATATTTGATTATAGTTCTAATCAATTTATTAATGACATGAGCATGGAAAGCTACATTTCAATTTTACATTGGAATAGACAGAGGGCACTAGACAATTAAGTTTTTTATAAATTGTGTTGGCACCTACTAAGTTGTACTGAATTGTGTACTATATGTAGTCAATACCAACAAGCCTACAATTGAAGTTTGCCAACACTACAAGAAAAAAAATGTTGTATATGGTATCTTTTTTAATTTAGTTTGAAGATCGGAATGAAGAATAGAAACATACCAATGCTTCCTGCACAATTTCATAATATGCTTTTTTCTTCCTGCACAACTTCATCGGGTAGTGCACGAAATACCTAGGATCAAAATATGTGATGAAAACAATTCCACCATCATATCCATTGTTGTACTCTTCCTAGCTAACAAATATTTGTACTTATATGCTAGGTGAGGACAAATGTTCACTCTGACAAGATTGAATATTCAATTATGGAGCATATGTATAAAACTAAGCGACTGAACAATTGAATATTGAATTATGGAGCATATGTATAAAACTACAAATATTGATCGCTAATAACTCAAAATCATCGATGCATATAGCAGTATGACAGTACCTGGTCCAGTGGCAGTGATGGCCTGGTGATACTTCTTGTCCTGCACGTCCCCAGCGGCGAAGACCCCCTTCACACTGGTGTGTGTGGAGCCCAGCTTGGTTGCTACATACCCATCAGCATCAAGCTCAAGCTGCCCACCCAGATGGCGAAGATGAGCCCAGCTCGTGCCCAATGGCGAAGAAGAGCCTGGCTCACAATGTCCTTATACCTGGTACACATCACAACACTAGCATTTGTCAACACAATCAACTGGGTTGATATGTACTAGCTGTAAACAAATATTTGTAACTCAACCACAGGTCATAACATCTATAACTAATATGCCGATAGCCTCTCATCTAACTTACCATCCTTAGGATATAAGTATATCACATATGCCTACTTCTTAAAGGATCTGTGACTCTCACCCAATATCTACCGGCCATAAAGGATTATATATGACTTCATCACAAGTGACAACATCTACAACTACATGGGACTGGCTTTTGAAAACACATATCACATACACCCACTGATCTACCCTTGAACTCAATCTGTCATAAAGGATTATATATGACCGACTTCTTGCTTCACAACATATATCACATACATGGGACCAACTTCTTGCTTGACAACACATATCACATACAACTCAGCTTGCTCTCCTTCTCCACTAACGAAGGCCTTGCTGGCGACGTGACGAACGTGCAGCGCGACTCGGCCGGCGACCTGTGCGGTGAGGACGAGCGGGATGTCTCACTGGAGACCTTCTTGGCTTCCTGCAGTGATCAAATTAGAGGCACACAAGAACAAACAAACACAACGGCAGTAACGAACAGAGAATTAGAGAGGGACGAGATGGACAGGATGGACAAGAGGGAGGCCTCGCCGGTGGCCAAGGCGCCTTCGGTGGATCCCCGTAGGACCCCGGATCGGTTATCCGGAATCCCCTGTGTATTTTTGTACTAGTCCCAGATCAGTAGCTAGTACACAGTCAAATAGTGATGAATCAACAACCATATCACGAATACATATAACTAAATAAGAATAACACCAAATGAAAGCAAAGACCTTATGGTCAAGGTTTACCATTACGGCCTGAACAGGCAGAACAACTTGAACAACCGCAGCAGAAGACGAAAACACCAAAGCGACCCATCCAAATGCCCACAGGCAATCGAGTGGAGAGCGCGTCCTAGTCGTTGGAATTCCTTTGACAGCTTCTTTCACTTCTGAGATATGATTAGAATGTAGCACGTGAGTACATAAAGTACTCAGCAAGTCTGGGAAATTATGCACAATGTAGGCTATCCAAGGATGGCTTAATATGGTTCTTTTGCATAAAGCCAAGTTTCATCAAACCATAATTGTTAATAAGTTTCACAAAGCATATTTAAGCAATTCTTTTTAATAATTGAATTATGTAATATTTCAGTGAAGGTTCTAGCCACCATTCACTAGTATACAGGCTCTATCCGCCACATCTCAACAAGATCAGGGTTTAATCCATTCGCATGGCTCTGTCTGCAATGGTTCACAAAAACAGGTTCAATCCACCTACCTGGCTCTAGCCGCCAGAAGCATGCCCGAGAGTTCTAACCACTCCCGGATCCCAAAAGATCAGTTTTGAAAACCAAAACAAAAGTCTACCAATATGAAAGCATTCTTCGCTTTGCCTTTGACCGTAGGCACGGCTATTCGAATAGTTTTAACTCTGCAGAGGTGTACAGCTTTACCCACAAGACATGATATTCCCTTAGTGCTACGCGATTAACACACTTCCTTAGGTGTGCCGGCAGGGATATCATGACAAGGCCTTTACAATGTATACGCCTAACCTGACCCACCCGCTGAGGTTTCACCGCTGTTAGGGTTCCATCCGCCCAGTACAGAAGCCCCCACTTGCGCCGTGTGACAAAAACAGTCTTGCCTCTATCCGGCGCTCACATTCCACCGTTTGGTGAGTCTAAGTTAGGTTTCTACAAATTATTCAGCCAGGTCGTACCATTATAGACATGTGGTTGTACGGTAATGCTTAGAATGGAGACAGTCATAAGCGTCGGTCCTTAACTGACTTGGGGCAGTACTTGCACAATGAAGACTAGTGCTCCATCCGCACCCGCCAAACAAATCATTCCACCCAAGTCCGAACCATTTTTCATTTCATTTTTATTTTGTAAACCAACGGCAATACTCCTTGCCTATAACTTTTAACACAAGGTTACATGAGATAAATGAAATTTCCCACCCATAGGTGACCACTGACCGACTGCAATTCTAAGCATTTCTACCGAACTATTCTATTCCACCAATAGTTTTGACGAGTACCCATGCCATGGGTACCCCCATCAGCCCGGAAACACGAACGGGCTGACAATCCGCGGCGGAGGCCCAGCGCTTGGGCCACGCAGAAAAGACCCCGACCTGCGCAGGGCCGACCCTGGACGGTCGGCGCCCTCCGACCTCGGGATGTCGGCGGGACCCGACCGCCTAGGGATAAAGCGCACGAACAACAAACTCCACCGACGCACGAACCGGTGGGGGCCGCACCGGTGTCAGGGAGCTGCCGTGTGCACGGCGTCCCCTGACATCCGTACCAGGGTAGGTGGCTCCTTCCCAAGACTGTCAGAAGAGCCACCGAAGAAGTCAAGCCTCGTCCGTCGCTGGCACGCCTTGAAGATTACGCCTGCTCCCGAGGCCAAGGCAATGTCAAGCGCCATTAAAGCCACCGAGGCTGACAGGAGCACCACGCAACACGCCACCCAGACAGCACTACGCAAGACTGCTATCACAGAACCACCAACCCTGCCTCGGGACGGGCAGGGGTCGGACGGACAAGACAGGAACCAGATTTCAAGACGTGCAGGCCCCTTTTCTCGTAGTTTTCCCAACTCCCGTGTAACCTGCCCCCTCCGTCTATATAAGGAGGGGCAGGGCCCGAGAGGGGGAGAGGAGAAAAAACAGTTCTAGGTAGCCTAACTCCCTAGCGAAAACATCAAGGGGATCGGACAGCCGACCGTCCGCCTCGCTTGTACACCCCTTGTCCATCTCCCAAAGATCAATACATCCACACCGCACGAACTGGAGTAGGGACATTCGGCCCGAACCAGTATACATCTTCTGGCTCCTTGAGTCGACCATTCGGGGAGAGGGAGCGCGCGACCCCATCCGACCATAAATTCGTATTGCCGGTGCACGGCTGCAAGCCGGTTAGCGCGCGCCAGGTAGGGGCTCTCGCGCGTCTTCACCGACATCCTCACCTTCGGGTTCCCATTCTCCTCCCTGATGGCTTCCTCCCACTACGATTCGCCAATGTCGAGGGGCTGGATCCGCTTCGGTGCCCTCGATTTCATCGTCACTACGGCGGGGGAGCTTGTCCTCGCCTCGCCGCCGTCGGGACCGGACGCCCTCCGCAAGCCTGGATGCGATTGCCGACGCCTCGGCAACCTCGGCCTCGAGGCCCTATGCGCGACGCCTGGCGGGCGTCGCTGGCCGGCGCCGCCCGGCGACATCGCCCTACGGACTGCGGCGGCGGAGCCGCCCTCCACGGCTTCGCGGCTTCGTGGCCATAACGGCTTCTGCCGGCTTCCCTCCACGACCTCGACGGATTCCTCCACCATGGCTCTAGCTCCGAGCAAGGAGTGTGTCCCTCGAAGGGCCTACACCGCGAGTGCAATATGACGGTGCGGCGGAGCCATCCTCCACCCCGTTACCGTCGGGACCCTCCTCCCGCGCGACGAGGCGCGGGCGGGAGGAATCCGCCGGAAGACGATGCACAGCACCTCACGCGGCCGACCTCCGGGCGGCGCGAGGAGTTAGAAGCTCGAAGGCCGAGCTCGACAAGCTCCAGGCGAATCGAGCGCCGTCGGCCTAACCCACCACCCGTCTCGGCGCCGCCAAGGCGTCAGTGCATCGACAATTGGTGAGGAAGCGAACGACCTTCCGTTCTTCCCTCACGCCAACGAACATTGCCGGCGGCAATGCCGCTCGAGGCTGCTCGAGCCAACGGAGCCTGAAGCCAAGGCCACCTATCGAACCTCCGGATCGGTAGAGCGTCTTTGTCGTTCGACGCCCAAGGTTCAGCTCCCGGCGAGCAGCGCCACTCCGGGCCACAGGCCACTCCCCTCACAGGGTCGACGGAGCCCAGCCAAGACGGCCCGCCTACGAACTCCCCAGGCATCATACACCCGGTGCGCCATCGCCTGGGGACAAGTATGATCTCCGCACCACCCTCGAGGCGCGAAGGAGAGCTACCGACGCAGCAGCACCCTCGCAAGTCGCCGATAGCGGGCGACGCAACCATCCCGACCCAGGATTCGACGGTCCTGGGCCTCGCGCGTTCACCCGCCGCATCCGCAACGCCGACTTTCCGGTCCGATTCGGGCCCGACCAACATAGCCAAGTACACGGGGCTACCAACCCGATGTGCGGTTAGAAGACTACCGGCTCGCTGCCGCGAGGGAGCGACGGATGACTCCTTCATCATCCAAGATACCTCCCCATCTACCTTGCGGACTCGGCTCGAGCCTGGCTCGAGTACACGCCCGCGGATACCATCGGCGGTGGGCCGACTGACGAACCTCTTCGTCGGGAATTTCCAGAACGCATTACAAACGCCTGCAACTCCTGGGACTGAAGAGCTGCAAGCGGCGGCCGGGGAGACCCTCAGGGACTACATCCGCCGCTTCTCCCAGCGGTGCAATGAGCTCCCGACATCCGCGACGCCGACGTCGTCGGGCGTTCATCTACGGCACCACGTGCGAGGCCACAGTCCACAAGTTGGGCTGCGAAGCCGGACCACCAAGGAGCTCCTCGACATCGCCACCAACCACGCCTCGGTGAGGAGGCCGTGGGGCCATCTTCGAAAGGAAGGCGGCCCACAAGACAGCCCGACCTCGGGCCGCCCCCTCCGACCGCCCAGCGGAAGGAAGCGGAAGGGAAGCAGGTGGTCGCGAAGGCCGAATGGTCGCTGCCGACCGACACCGCTAAACAGCCAGGCTCGGCAGCGCCCGACCGATTCGAGAAATTGATGGATAGTCCGTGCGAACCACGACTATCGTCAAACACAAGTATCGGGACTGCGAAGTCCTGGCGGTTTCTCTCGGAAACCCCACGACATCGCGGGGTAAGGGAAGAAGCGCGACCCGTCCGGCGGGGCAAAAGCGATGAGCGGTCGGCGAGTTCCCACAACTCGGCGGCTGCCTCATGATCTTCGGAGGCGGAGTGCTACGCCGACAAGCGAGTTGAAGCTTCGCCCACCGAGAGGTCCACACGGCTACCCCTGTGCCCACCTACGAGGTGGTCGGAATGCCCGATCGCCTTCGACCAGGACCGACCACCCGACCACATCCCGCACCGGGGCGCTACCCGCCGTCGTCGACCCCATCGTGGGGACGGCGCTGACCAAGGTGCTCATGGGCGGCGGCGGCGATCTCAACATCATGTATGTTGAGACCCTGGATGCCCTAGGGGTCCTCGCTCGCCCTCCGGCCGAGCAAGGCGCCCTTCCACGGCGTCGTGCCAGGCCAACAGGCCCACCCCTCGGGCAGTCGGCTGCCGTCACCTTTGGGAGCAGGACAACTTCCGCCGAGAGCCTCACTTTCGAGGTTGTGGACTTCCCGGCTCCTACCACGCCATGCAGGGCGACCATGCTACGCGAAGTTCATGGCGGTCCCCAATTACACCTACCTCAAGCTGAAGATGCCAGGGCCGCAAGGTGTCATCACCGTGGCCACATCTTTCCAGCTCGCCTACAACTGCGAGCGAAGCAGCTGCGAGCTGGCCTCAGCAGTCGTCGCTTCCGCCGAGCTCGCCCAGCTCCAGGAGAAGGCCCCCGGATCCGCCCCCGACTCCAGCAAGTCGGGGCCTAGCTCTTTCAAGTCCGCGGAGGACACGAAGGAGGTCGCTGTTGATCCCGAAGATCCTGCCAAGACCGTGCGGATCGGGGCCGCCCTCGCCACCAAATAGGAAGGCGCGCTCGTCGACTTCCTCCAGGCGAACCGAGACGTCTTCGCTTGGAGACCCTCGGACATGCCAGGAGTCCCGAAGGAGGTCGCCGAGCACTCCCTGAACATTCGACCGGGATCCAGACCGATCGCCCAGCGCCTGCGCCGTTTCGACGAAGAGAAGCGACGGGCCATTGGGGAAGAGATCGCCAAACTTTTGGCCGCCGGTTTTGTAAGGGAGGTGCGTCACCCCGAGTGGCTCGCCAATCCCGTCCTTGTAAAGAAAAAGTCGGGGCAATGGAGAATGTGTGTTGACTACACGAGCCTCAACAAGGCCTGCCCGAAAGATCCATTCCCATTACCTCGCATCGACCAGGTCGTGGACTCCACCGCCGGGTGCGAGTCCCTTTCTTTTTTGGATGCCTACTCGGGCTATCACCAGATTGCGATGAAGGAGTCCGATCAGCTCGCGACCTCCTTCATCACCCCGTACGGCTCGTCTCGTTACGTCCACGATGCCTTTGGTGCGAAAACGCGGCGCCACGTACGGCGGTGTATGCGAGCATGTTTCTCGAGACCAAATTGGCAATAACATCGAGGCCTACGTCGGCGACATCGTTGTCAAAACCAGGAAGACCGATGACCTCATCGCCGACCTAGAAGAGACTTTGCGAACCTCCGACGGTTTCGCATAAAACTCAACCAGAAATGCGTCTTCGGGTCCCCAAGGGCAAGTTGCTGGGATTCATCGTCTCCGAGCGCGGCATCGAAGCCAACCGAGATAAGATCTCCGCTATCGCAAGGATGGGGCCAATCAACGATCTGAAGAGAGTTCAAAGGCTGATGGGATGCCTCGCGGCACTAAGTCGCCGTATCCGCCTCGTGACGCGGATGCCACTCTACAAGCTGATGAAGAAGTCCGACCATTTTTCCTGGACCAACGAAGCTCAGGAAGCCTTTAGTCGACTAAAGGCCTTTCTGACCTCACCTCCGGTCCTGGTCGCCCCGGAGCCACAGGAGCCTTTGCTCCTCTACATCGCCGCCACGACTCAGGTCGTCAGCGCGGCACTTGTTGTGGAGCGAGCGGAGGAAGGCCGCGTTCTCAAGGTGCAGAGGCCGGTCTACTTCGTCAGCGAGGTGCTCTCCGAAACAAAGGTCCGATATCCTCAGATACAGAAGTTACTGTACTCGGTGCTCATCACCAAGAGGAAGCTTGCCCATTACTTCGATCGACACCCCATCTCCGTGGTAACCTCCTCACCGCTCGGAGAAGTCGTCCACAACCGCGACGCTACCGGAAGGATCGCCAAATGGGCTCTCGAGCTCAACGGCCTCGACATATCGTACGTCCCCAGGACGGCGATCAAGTCCCAGGTCTTGGCGGACTTTGTCGCCGAGTGGACCGAGGCGCAAGTCCCTGCGGCGGTCGAGGACCCGGAGTACTGGACAATGTACTTCGACGGGTCTTACACCAAGAACGGAGCCGGCGCGGGGGTCGTCATCATCTCCCCACTCGGCAACAAACTCCGGTATGCCATACGACTACTCTTCGACGCCACCAACAATGTCGCCGAGTACGAAGCCCTCGTCAATGGCCTTCGGATCGCCGCCGACCTGGGCGCACGACGGCTCAACGTTCACGGCGACTCCAAGCTGGTCGTCGACCAAGTAATGAAAGCCACCGAGCCCCGTGACGCTCGGATGGCTGCCTACTGCCTGGAGGTCCGCAAGCTCGAGGAGAAGTTCAAGGGTTTCGAGCTCCATCATAGCTACCGACGCTATAACGGTGAAGCCGACTCCCTCGCCAACCTCGCCTCCGGAAAGGGGCCGGTTCCCCCTGGAATCTTCGTCTCCGACCTCAGCAGCCCATCAATCCGGTTGGACCCGTGTGCTGAGGGCGCCGCCGACCCCCCAAAGGCGGGCGGCCCCACTGATCTTCGGTCAGATGCCCACCCGCCTGGGTCGGACTTGGGCGTCCTGAGCATCGAAACCGACTGGAGGCGACCGTTTGTCGATCGGTTGACAAACGGGTCGCTCCCCGCCGATACCACCGAGGCTCGGTGCCTCGCTCGGCGGGCTAAGTCTTTCGTCCTGATCGGCGCCCTCTACAAGAGGAGCCCGTCAGGAATCCTTCCAGTGCGTTCGGCCACCAAGGGAAGCACCTTCTGCAGGACATCCACGACGGGGTGTGCGGGCACCACGCCGCGCCGCGGTCCCTGGTAGGAAAGGCCTTCCGACAAGGTTTCTACTGGCCGACCGCCGTAGCGGATGCGACCCAGATTGTCCGCACCTGCGAAGGATGCCAATTCTTCGCCAGGCAGACGCATCTTCCTGCGCAAGCCCTGCAGACGATCCCCATCACATGGCCCTTCGCGGTTTGGGGGCTCGACCTGGTCGGACCCTTCAAAAAGGCGCCGGGCTTCACTCACTTGCTTGTCGCCGTAGACAAGTTCACAAAGTGGATCGAAGCAAAGCCATTGGCAAAGATCACATCGGCGCAGGCAGCGAGTTTCTTCCGCGACATTGTCTACCGGTTCGGGGTGCCCAACTCCATCATCACCGACAACGGGACGCAGTTCACGGGAAAGGAGTTCCTCGAGTTCTGCGACAACTTCAATATCCGAGTCGATGGCGGCGTGGCACACCCCCGAGCCAACGGACAGGCCGAGCGAGCCAACGGCATGATCCTCCAAGGACTCAAGCCGCGAATCTTCAGCCGACTGAAGAAATTCGCGGGACGATGGGCCGCCGAGCTACCGCCCGTTCTTTGGAGTCTACGAACCACACCAACCTTGGCCGACCGGGTTCACACCTTTTTTCTTGGTGTTCGGAGCGGAGGCTGTCCTCCCGACCGACCTTGAGTACGGTGCGCCAAGGGTGCAGAACTACAACACCGCACGGGGGACCGAGGAGCAGCAGGATGACCTCGACCAACTCGACGAGGCTCGGGATGTCGCGGTCTTGCGGTCGGCCAAATATCAGCAGGCGCTGCGTCGCTACCACAGCCGACGGGTCCGCGGCCGCTCGTTCGAAGTCGGCGATTTAGTGCTGCGCCAAGTCCAATCCGCGAAGGACAGGCACAAGCTCTCCCCGCCCTGGGAGGGCCCTTTCACCATCACGGAAGTCCTCCGACCCGGCACTTTCCGCCTCAAGGACACCGAAGGGAATCTCGTGACAAACGCCTGGAACATAGAGAAGCTGAGAAGGTTCTATCCATAGTCGGCCTCTCTCCTCTTTTTGTACCATGCGAAAAACACTTGAGCAAAGAAAGCCGCAGTGATCGGACGATCGACCAAGTGGTTTTTCTCTCTCTCGAACCTCTCTCGCTTTGTTGATCAGAACCGCTGCGACCTCCGCCCAGCGAGAGGTCCCGAAGCTGCCCTCCTTTGATCACGTGCGAAAGAACGAGGGCTAGATCTCAACACAAAAAGAGAAGAAGGAGCGAAAAGAGACGAAAAACACAGCCACTTTATTTATTTACAGGAGGAACATCAGCCCAACCCAAAAAGGAACCACCCGCCAAGGTCCCTTTACTCGGCAAAGGCGCGATACTCCTCCTGGTGTGCGCCCAGCCAGCCGACCGACGCGTGACGTCGCTCAGTCACCGCCCGGATCAGCGGCGCCCTCACCTCCACAATGGGAATGCATAACAAGGATGCCGACTCGCCGCGCATCCCCACGCACGGCTTCGGCCTCGACCTCCGCCACCACCCGCAGCCAGGCTTGCTCGTCGCCCACCTCCTCTCGAAGTTGTGTGTAGCGGTCCGCCATAGCACGCGAAGCAAGTTCGTTTGGCGGCAGCGTTGGCGAAGTAACAGGCACTCTGGTGCCTCTCCTTTTATAACCTGCGGCGCGGAAGACGAAGCGCCCCAAGTTGCCAGGAAGCGGAAGACGAAGCGCCTTGGGGTCACGCAACGGCGCAGAAGACGAAGCGCCCAGCACCAGTTCCGAAGGCGGCGCGGTCCTCAAGGCGAGTTAATCCACCCTTATCCTCGAAAGCATAAAGTTCCTTTTCGAAAAAAATTGCACACCCGCCACGAGCTCAAGCGGCGCGTGGCGACTGCACCCTCAGTCCCCACGCACCACTCGGGGGCTGCATGACCTCAGGGGTCGGCGACCTAAATCGATAACCGGTTACCACTCCGACCGAGCTCCCCTCTTAAGTAACCTCCTCAAAACCAAAATGCTACGGCCCACGCCCCTGCGGCTACGGTTTCGAAGTAGCACTTTGCGCAAAAAGGAGGCTACCTGAGCGAAGGGCCGAGCGGCGGTCGGACGGAGCCTTTCGATATAGATCGGCGAGCCGACCGATCAAACAATCTCTATCCTGGCGGTTCCCTCGAGTCGCTAACCCGAGCCAGACCGACCGACCAAGCTATTTACCTCGTGGCTACTTCCTCGGCTCAAAGTGCTACGGCCTCGCCCCGCTGCTACGGCCAGTGGCACTCTGAGGGAAACAAGCCCTCCGAGCAAGAAACACTATGAGCGGTGAAGCACCCCACTTAGGTTAGCTTTTCAACCCGCCAAGCTTCGAAGGAGGTGGTCCGACCCGACACTTCCTTCACCAAGCAATCGCTCGAGGCAGCTCGCCTCGCCTGTGTCCTCTTCGCATGAACCTGGTGCAACGCCACGCTCTCAGGGCACTTCAGGCCCCGTAGCTCTGGTTGAAAAATTGCCCAAATTCATAAAAGAAACACGGGTAGACGGGCAGAGTAACTTAAAACAGCCCGGCGTTGTGCTCGACTTGGGGATTCATGTTTATTTAATGTTCTTTTAAAAAAAAAAAGAAGAGAAGGAAAACTAATCTTCCTCCCTTCCGACGGAGGATTTGTGGCCGAGATTCGGCCGGCAATCTCTGGGCGCACGGATCGGCCGGGCCATGAACGCGTCGACCTCTTCGTCGCTTCGGTCAGCAGCGACGCCGCTCCCGACCGCCTCAAGGTCGACGCCGTCGTAATAAGAGACGGTGTTGACCAGGGCCGAGGAAGCGCCAAGCACCGCCGCTTCCCGCACCGACGCCTCGACGCGCTCAGGGATCCATCCAAGCATGGCGGGGATGGCGCTGGGGCCCGGAGTAAGCCCGAACAGCCGGTCACAGGCGGCCTGGACGCCCACATGGAGGACCGTCAGCTGGGCCGTCGTATCGGCCGCATCCCTCTCCGCCAGCCGCTTGTTCAAAAGGGCCGAGTCGCGTGACTCGACCGCCGCGTCTCGTGCCTCCACCGCCACCCTTCGCGACTCCAGCACGTCGCTAAGGCTTTTTCGCAGATCTGCAGGGACGAAAACGACGTCAGGGGACGCTCGCCGTGGTGGCTCCCGGAAGAACGAACTACTCACCGGCCACGGAAGCCTCCTTGGCGCAAAGTTCCTCCTCGACCTTGGCTCGCGCTTCCCGGTCGGCTGCAGCGCGGTCGGCAAGCTCCTTCACCGTCACGAGCTCCCCCCGAGCGAGATCCCGCTCGGCGCGAAGCTGGTCGGCCTCCCTGCGGGCCGACTCGCATCCCTCCCGATAGAGGGCGGCCTCCGCCCGGGCGGATCCTTCTGCAAGGACCGCAGAGGCCTTGGCCGCCGGCATCCGCTAGGACGACCTGGCCCTCTCTCTCGGTGGCCAACGACTCAAGACGTCCGCCGAGCCTCCCGCAAGGCTTCGGTGACCTCCCCCAGCCGCTGACCCGCCGAGGCAGCCCGTCCTTGCTCGGCGGCAAGCGCCCTCCGAGCATCGAGCAGCTCTTCCCCTACGGCACTCCCCCGGCTGTGCAAGTGCCGGAGGAACATCGACTTGCCCACCGCCGGATGTCAAGCGGCGCAAATACCCGCGGTCGATCTCCTTTTCCGGTCGAGAGATGCACAAAGACAAATCGTCGCCGATTTACCGATCCGCCGGCGGGACTCTGAGCAATGGACTTCCTCGCCTTGGGCCTTGGCGTCAACAACGAGGGTAAGGTCGGCGTGGATCCTTCCCATCTCCTCCTCGAACGTCCCAATCCGCGGCGTTACGCCCGTAAATCGAGCGACGCGGGACCCCGGCCGGTCGAGGCCGGGCCAAGTCAGCGGCGATCGGCGCCGACTTGATTTCCCGCCGGCCGGAACGCTCAGAAGGCTGCGCCTTCAGCGACACTCGGACGCTGGCGGCGGGGGCCCCGGCGGCGGGGGCGGCAGATCTCGTCCCGCCGGCGTTGCGAACGCCGCAAACCCCAATGCTTCCCCCGGCGACGGGCTCGCGCTGACCTCCACAGTCGGCAACACGGGGGAAGGCAGGGCCGGCAGGACTTCGCCGGTCTCACTGGTCGACGGCACGGACGGAAGCATGCCCGACGGAGCTTCGCCGCGACGGTGATCCGGCGGCGCTCAGATCGTCCCCTCCGGCAAAGCATCTTCTCACCGATGGGCCCTACCGCGGAGCGATCCGACGATCCCGCCCCGACGACCACCGCACGCTCCGCGGACAGACCGGAAGGGGCGATTCCTCACCGCCAGTAGGACTCGGTGCCCTCAGTAGGGTGAGGCCCTCGCGCACGGGTCGGTCAGAATTACGAAGAAGACAAAGACCGAGGAATTGCGTGAGTCACTTACCGGGAGGAGCGAACAACCGGCACCTGACGTGCCCTCTTTGCCGGACCCCCACGAGGAGGCGACAGGGATCTGCGCTCGCAGAGATCAAACCTCGCGCCGCGGTTTCTTGGAGGAGCGGTCGCCGGCCCCGCGGCCCAGGACCCGCGTCGCGGCCGCCAGAATCGCCTCCGGCAACTTCTTCTCCCTCGCTCGGCGACGACTCCTCGTCACCCTCACTCGAGGTCTCCTCCGAGACCTCCTCGCCCCGCGCGGCCTGGTCCGCGCGCTCTTTCCTCTTCTGCGTCTTGGAGGCCACCTTTTTCGCTAGCAGGGCGGCGTCCTGCTTCTCCTTTTCGAGGCGCGCGGCCGCCCTCAACTCCTTTTCCCCCGGCAGCAAGGGGCGGGAGGTCAGTCCACCGAGCCCCTGCGAGAACGCGCTCGGATGAGGGGACGAGGGAGCAGAACAAAACAAAAGCAAACAGGAACCACCGGACGTACCAAGTCCGGAGGATTCTGCGCCGAGAACGGCGCAGGCGCCTCGCCCGCTGGCTCGGTATCTCCCGCGATGGAGACTGCGGACACGCGCGCGAGGATCTCCGACGGAGGGAGCTCCCGCTCCGACGACCTTACAGGGTCGGTCGGCCCAACGTACTCAAACATGGGACGCAACCGATCCTTGAGGGGTTGGATGCGCCTCTCCATGAACGTGCTGAGGACCACCTTGCCTGTCAGGCCCCGCCGCTTCAGGTCCGCGAGCTTTTCAAGGATCGCGTCCACCTTCTTCCGGTCCTTCGCGTCAGGACCCCAGCCCCAACAAGGATGCGGCGTTGGTAAATTCCCACTGAAGGGAGGGGCACTGTTGTCGAGGTTTCGGACGTAGAACCACTCGCTATGCCACCCCCGGTTAGACGTCGGCAGCCTCAAATCGACGTAGAACAGCTTGCGATGGTTGCGCAGTTGGATCATCAGAGCTCTGAGGAGGCCGGTGGTGTCCGGTGACGACCTCGCGAAGAAGAAGTGGCGCCAGAGCCCAAAATGGGGTTCAATCCCCAGAAAGGCCTCACACAGCGTCATGAAGACCGCAATATGGAGGACTCCATTCGGGTTCAGGTGATGAACTTCCCCCCCGTAATAGTGCAGCAACCCCCGGACGAACGGGTGGAGTGGAAGTCCGAAGCCCCGTTCGTAGAAGGACGCCAGCGAGACTATCTCGCCGTCCTCAAGTTCGGGGACCTCGGTCCCGGCCGTGAACTCGCCCGGTGGACTCGGGCCGCGGAGGAAGGAACTCCTTCCTCTCCAGACCGAGATAGCGACCCGCCGCGGCCGAGTGCGGGGTCAGCGACATCTCCAAATGCGCGAAGGAAAGCAGGGAACGACGCGGCGAAGCAGGAAGCTCCTCTTCTTCCCTCGTGTTCTTTCTTCCCTTTTCCTTTTTGCAGAGCGCGCGAACAGAGGGCTTGGCGCCTACCACGCCACCCACTCCTTCCTTTATAAGCGCCAGTGGAACAGACAGCGCCTCCGCGCCAAATCGACGCCTCCTCACGCAAATCAGCGATCGCCGAGCCGTCACTTTCGCCGCCTCGCCGTCTCGATAACGTGCGCGATCCATTTAAATCCCACTGCGCATTAAGCGCTCAAGCCAGGGCGGCCGCCTCGCTTCCACGCGCGCCTGACATCGCGGCCTCGCCCGATTCACGATGGTAGGCGCCCCATGCCGAAAGGTATGCAAGCGGCCTTTGGGCCGCCCTCGGAGGGCAAGCCGCCTATAGGCTCGCACCGAGGCCCGGCACCGTCTTTGTAGATTCTGAAGGCCAAATCCGGCCAGTGGAACGAAGCCGCCCGACGTAAAAAGAGCGAGGGCGAGTCGCGATGAGCGGAGGGCCTCCAGATGGGTCGGCGACGACCCAATCACCGTGACTCGCGTCGAGACCATACCTCACACTCTCCCATGAACTCATCGATGAGTAAGCGGCCAGCGCTCCGGTCGGCCAGACGACGGCGATCCGACACGGGATCGAGTAAGGAAAGGTTTTTTATGGAACGCCCCCCAGCGGGTCGGACACCCACGCCGGGAGCTACGTTCGCTTGGAAACGAACTCCCTCAAGGGGGATCGCCAAGGTTCCACTCGGATTACCCGATAGTAGCTTCGCAGACGAGCACGTTCAAACCGACGAAGGTAAACGCGCGTCCGCTCACCTGACTCTGAGGACCCACGTACACCGTGGCTTGCCAGAGTCCGACCGGGGTAAACCCCCGACCGGCTCCCTGACCCGCTCGGGGGCTCGGGGGCTACACCCACCGGGTGCGCTCGCGCGCACCCGGGCTCTTTGGGCGGACATGACCGACAAGGCACGGCCCCGACCAAAGGCGTCGCCGACCTCAGGGTCCGCGGCCACTTTTCGACCGGGCTAAACCCCCGACCGGCTCTCCGACCCGCTCGGGGCTGGAGCTACACTGCGGTGCGCCTTGCCACCGGGCTCTTTCTAGGCCGGCACGGCTCCCGTGCAGCCACGACGACCTAGCATCCCGACCTCGGGCCGACGGCTACCACCGCCGAGTTAAACCCCGGCGGCTCTCCGACCCGCTCCGGGCTCGAGGCTCTTGGCGAGTACCCATGCCATGGGTACCCCATCGGCCGGAAACACGAGCAGGTGACAATCCATGGCGGAGGCCAGCGCTTGGGCCACGCAGAAAGACCCCGACTGCGCAGGCCGACCCTGGACGGTCGGCGCCCTCCGACCTCGGGAGGTCGGCGGGACCCGACCGCCTAGGGATAAAGCGCACGAACAACAAACTCCACCGACGCACGAACCGGTGGGGGCCGCACCGGTGTCAGGGAGCTGCCGTGTGCACGGCGTCCCCTGACATCCGTACCAGGGTAGGTGGCTCCTTCCCAAGACCGTCGGAAGAGCCACCAAGAAGTCAAGCCCCTCGCCCCGCCGCTCGCACGCCGCAGAAGATTACGCCGCTTTGCTCGAGGCCAAGGCAATGTCAAGCGCCATTAAAGCCACCGAGGCCGACAGAGCACCACGCAACACGCCACCCATAAAGACTACGCAAGACTGCTATCACAGAACCACCAACCCTGCCTCGGGACGGGCAGGGGTCGGACGGACAAGACAGGAACCAGATTTCAAGACGTGCAGGCCCCTTTTCTCGTAGTTTTCCCAACTCCCGTGTAACCTGCCCCCTCCGTCTATATAAGGAGGGGCAGGGCCCGAGAGGGGGAGAGGAGAAAAAATAGTTCTAGGTAGCCTAACTCCCTAGCGAAAACATCAAGGGGATCGGACAGCCGACCGTCCGCCTCGCTTGTACACCCCTTGTCCATCTCCCAAAGATCAATACATCCACACCGCACGAACTGGAGTAGGGACATTCGGCCCGAACCAGTATACATCTTCTGGCTCCTTGAGTCGACCATTCGGGGAGAGGGAGCGCGCGACCCCATCCGACCATAAATTCGTATTGCCGGTGCACGAAACACCGACAAGTTTATTTTATAAAATACAAATCCCCGGGTTTGATTACAATCCTTATAATCAATTGTGTATTCTCCAATAATCCCTCTATTGCCATAATTTTATAATCATAAGAATAATCCAATTCAATATAGTATCCAACAAGTAGGAAGTACATCCTGGTACTATCATAACTCCAAAATCTTATTGAACCACAATCATGTTCATATATGAAATATTTCCCTTCAACTATAATTTGTATTATTGATTTATCCATCATTCATACGACGATCAATCTTATCATTCACTAGGAATATTTCACAAAATCGTCTACTAAACCACCGAGAATACTTCACAATATCATCTCTAATCATCTAGAATACAATCCATCGATAATACTTCATAACCTCATATATTTAATCATTCACATTATCACATCTAAATCATCTACTTTAATCCACCAAGAATACGTAATATTATTATTTACTAAACCACCAACAATTCTGTATTATTCATAATTCTCCATAATTAATTATCACATATCTATATTTCCATAATCATCTATTTCTTAATCAGTCCTTTAATAATAATTCCCCACAAACACTAATAATCCAACTAACTCTGATTCCCATTTGATACTATTTTATCAGCCCAAGGAACTCAATCCAACATATTATTTACTTGCAATGATCTATTTAATCCGTCAGGAATACTTCACAACACCATACATCTTCCACAATCCCCCCCCCAATCCACTACAGTGTGAACTACTATCACAATCCAGCTTCACAATATTTCAACCATCAACGTTCATAGATCAGTTTCATGAGAACAAGCCCCACATCAACTCTAATATTCATCTAGCTCCAATTTGCCTTTCCCACCATTGGTTCCATCGAACATGTCTTCCCATTAGTCTTCCCCCCCTCATTAAAGAATATTTTCCCAAAAACAATTACATTGGTGGATCACTGTGCTAGGGCGACAAAGGATCATGGATAACAATTTCAAGGAGGTAGGAACAACAGGTATAACTAATAACCTAACGTTAACATCATCCTTTTCATATAAATAGCGATGCAATTTGTAAAATATGGTAAAACATTTATAAATTGTAGGATCAACATGCGTTAAGGAGACTTGCCTCGGTCACAGCGAGAATCTCGAGGTCTTGAAGTCCGACGGCGGGGTCGGCGGACTCGGCGGGATCGTCGGCTACGCGCAAAACGGAGCAACAACTAAATAACAAGAAAATAAATAAAATCCAAAAATTATAAAAGTAGTACTGGCAGGTAAGTATTGATTTTAGATGAATTTAGAAATTTGAACGGAGTCAATCGGAGTTCGGACGGAAAATATATGAGCTTCCGAAGTTCGAAAACCCTGGAAAATACGAAAATCGGGAATATTCCGTTCCCGGAATATTCCCTTTTCAATTTTCTTTCTGAAATTAAGGATGGGCTTGTCTCTATGGCTTGTGGGCCCAGGGTGTCATAGAGGGGAGGAGCCTTCTTCCCCAAGCCTCATGGCCATGGCCATGGGAGGTGTGAAGGAGCTTGGAGTGGGGCTGCCGTGAGGCGACAGCGGCAGCGGAGGCGCGAGGCGGTGGCGGCGTGAGGCATATTTGTAACACCCCAAAATTTTGCTTTTCTTAAGTTCATGTGTGATTTGGCACTTTGGTGGATTTTGGAATTTTAGAATTTATTTGGATTTATTTGGAATTTATTTGAATTTATTCCATTTTGAAATAATTAAAGAATTTAATTTTGCAAATAAAATTTTGTTGGAAATATTTTATTTGAGTCCCAAATACCTAAAATATTTTCCAGAATTTTTCGGAATTTTACGAGTCTTTTGCTATTCTTAATGAATTAAATGAATTATTGGGAATTATTTTAAATATTAAATCATTGGAAATTCAACTCGGTCGAGTCTTGTTCATCCGATCGAGTCGGAACCCGAAGTCGGACTCGAGTCCGACCGAGCGATCGACTCGACCAAACCCACTCTAACCCAATCGATCCCGACCGTTGGATCGGGATCCAACGGTCGGATTGGACCGCGCCGGCTCGAGCCTGAGTCGGTCGGATCCGTTCGCGCGCGTGAGCCAATCTCGCCATCGATCGCGCCACGTGGGCGGTGTGCCGTGCCACGTCACCTCACCGTGTTCGGAGCGGACTCGCCCGCCATCTCAAGCTCCACCGCATGAAGCAAAGCGAATCTCGGCGTCCGCGCCAGATATTAAGGCGTGGATCGTTGCCGAGGATCGCGACGCGTCGCGCATCGTCTTCCCCAACTCCCGAGCCTTATCCGCCGCCGTCACCTCGCAATTGCTCGCCGGAGTTCTCTCTCCCCGCCGCGTTGATTCTTTGCTTCATTCCGCCGTTCGCCGTCTCCCGCCAGTTGAGCCCGATTCGAGACCCCTGCCAAGGCGCACCGTAGGTACCTCTCACTCGCGGAGCGACCGGCGCCGTCGGGCTCGTCGTCGTTCTCATCTCCGGTGGCGCCCGCTGCGCGTCGCCATCGTCATCCGCGAGCGCTGTGAGCCGTTGGATCTCCATCGCACGGTCCAAGATTGCGCCACGTCACCCGACGGTGAGATCCCGTCCAAAAATCCCAGATCCAATCTCGACCGTCGGATCTAGATCCAACGGTCCAGATCAAACGCGTTAACCCAAACGCGTGAGTCCAGATCCAATCTGGACCGTTGATTTTCAAATCAACGGTCGAGATTGCGCCACGTGTCGGGAAGCCTGACCGCCGCGCGCGTCGTGTAGACGCCGACACGCCGCTCGCATGTCACGGCCGTCCCGATAAGCGCCGACGCAATGACGCGTCACCCATGGGACCCACCTATCAAAGACTGGTGAGCCCCGCTTAACGGCAAGAATGACGTCACGAGGACCCACATCGGTGACACGTGGAGCCGTGGGCCGAGTCCACGGTGAGACCCGAGCCAAGCGTGGACCAAGTCCATGGACCGGTGACGTCGACCAACCAATCAGAGGTGACACGTGTTCCAGGTGACGCAATAATTAATTTCCGAAAAAGAAAATGATTTATTAATTCGAAATAATGATTTCAGATTTTGTTTCAAACTTCAAACGCTTATAACTTTTGCGTTTCAACTCCGATTTGAGTGATTCAAATTTCTAAATTTGTATAAAATTGAGACCTACCTAAATATGAATTTTATTTAATTTTTGGACTAAAGTTTTCCTCTGTAAAATTATTTAATTGATTATTTAAACTTTAAATAATCATAACTTTTACGTTTTAACTCCAAATTTGACGATTCCAGTTTCTAAAAATTCATAAAATTATGTTCTCTCTGTTTATGGATTTTATTTGGATGATTGGATACTTTTTGCCTATTGTTTATTCGTGTATTTGCTATTTGCACGCTTTACGAGTAGACGTTGAAGTGCCGGAAGGATTCGAAGGAGAAGTATTGACTCAGGATCCAACTCAAGACCAAGAACAAGTACTTTTTGAAGGCAAGTTGTGCTTTGACCATGTTGATCCTATTTTGAAACCTATTTTGATTTAACCTATTGCATGCTAGTTCAATTAGAAAATACTTTATTTAAATATGGGGATTAGATAAACACCAATTTCTTTGTATGACACCTTGATTACTTAAGTATGTGCCATGACCCTTGTCACCCTAGTTGTGGTTTACTAGTTGGACATTATTAACTTGCCAACATGGGTTTAGACCGTTGTAGTAAATCGCTTAGACACACTTTCGTGCTCATGACATGATTTTGGACAATCAAATGTTAATATTGACTTAATGATATATTGAACCTGTTTGGAAAGGTATCATGTGATGTTGATGGCACGTGGTGCATGGTAATCAACCGGGATTTGATAAATAGTTTTTGGCCAGGGCATGTGGCAAGAATGATCGTGGGCGGTTTGCCTTTGGGATATTGATTTGGTTCTTCGGGTAGTCTTGCCCTGGTCACCCTAAGGACTTCACCTTGCAAGCCTTTGAACTGGGTCTAACGTGCAACCACATGTGCGTAATGGGACGGACCTAGTTGACTAAGTTGCTAATAACGCACTGTGGGACCTCGGGAGGTCAACTACACCCTTTGTGTAAGTTATGCGGGGGCGTCTGGGGTGAGGCCAGTACCCATCTAACAGTTGATTGGCCTAAACTTCGCCTTAGCTAAGGGAAGGGTTAGTGTGCAATAGCAGGAGGACCACTTGTATTGTTAGAAGTTTCGAAAGACTTTGTTACTGAACTTCGCCTTTGTGGTGTTTGATTTGTATCTTGTGGGTAAAGTGCATAACCTCTGCAGAGTGTAGAATCTATTCGAATAGCCGTGTCCGCGGTATTGGACATCGCTCGGGAATTACTGATCAAGGGTTAGATTTTCTCAAAAATAACTTGGATTTGAAAGGTTGGGTTGGATTAATAATGATGTTGATGGAAATGTGGATTAGGATGGGAAAGATGTTTATTAAACTCCTTGAAAAGTTATTTATGCTTTACTTGTTTCTACCGCTTCCGAATCTACTTATGATATTTGTCAAATCTTTGTTTCTTTGCAAATATACCTTGAGCTACTCCTTTGTACCAAGCCATGCATATAGTATATTAGCTTTGCACGTGCATGCATGACTTCTGAGTACCAAGTACTCACCCTTGCCACAATACAACACTGGTTGAAGAGGAGACTACACCGGCTTTGGAGGAGGAACTCCAAGAGGAACCGTCTACTTAGGAAGCGAGCCCGATCAGTTGCTGTGGTATCTTTGGATGGCGCCACGAGTTTATTTGATTTTCATTTGCTACTATTTCTCTCTTAATAAGTTTAGCCTGCAAATCATACATTTGTGACTTGACCATAAGGTCGAGTAACGGTTGACTATTTAAATAAAGTACTTTATTAGTATCGAGTGGTATGATTGTGATATTTACCGATGTTAAGGCTGTGTGCACTAAGCGCGTTCTGGACTAGTCTTGAATACCTGAAGGGTCTAGATTTGCAAATTCGAGTCCCGACACGCACGCTGAAGCGAGACGCAGAGCGGCCCGGCGAGCGGCGGCGGTGGCGGCAGCGCCAGCAGCAGCGGCGGTGGGCGGCGCGGGACCGGCGGCGAGCACGGCACGGGCACGCACGAGCTCAGTGCTCCAAAAAAAATAACAAAGGCTTGGTTTTTCGCTCAAAATCTGAATTTTTGCCCAAATTTGCATGAAACTAGACCAAACAAATTCATGAATCATCTAGAGGACATCCTTAGGGATCTATAGGAGCAAAGAATTGTATCCAAACTCACCGGAGACGACGAATTCGACGAAGAACGGAGCTCCGGCCGAACCGACAAAAATGTTAAATTTGTCTCCAAATCTTGAGGGAACCTAAAATCGATTGAAAGATTAGACACTAGACTCCCCCACGGTCACAAAGAACCAACCAGAGTAGAGAATGACCCACCAGAGAGGGAGGAATAAGGATGAACACGAAGAACTCCGAAAACCCGGCGTTCCTCGCGGTTTTCTTGATCTCACAGACGATTGAGTTAGGGAGGTAAAAGGGGAATGACACCACTGGAAAGAGCACTCCCCTACGGAGCTTTGAGAGGTGGTGGTGCGTCGTTTGGAGAAGAAACGAGCGAGTTATGAGCAATTAGGTGCATTTCGGTTTTTGCTCGATGGTTCAAATTCCGGTGAGATTGGGGATTAATGATGGTGGGGAATGGAGAGAGGACGTCGTTACGGATTCAACGGATCCGTCCGTTTGTGATTTGGAGATGCGATGGAGGAGTTATGAGCAATTAAAGAGGAGACCTCCATGGGAGATTGCTTGAGTTCTTCCCTGTTCTTTCCATGGCAAGAGGTAGGGGATGATGAACAGTACACGCCACATGACAGCGCGCGATTGGCCGGGAATTACGTAAATGAACCGCCCTAGAGAAAAATTAGGAAAAATGGTCTAAAAATTTCGGAAAAATTCCTAGAAGCATTTTGGAATATTTGGAACCCAATAAAATTGGTTTCGCTGGTTTTTGGAATGATTAATTGAAGTGATTTTTGGATTTTTGGAGCATTTTTGGACACGAGTGAAATTTCGGGTACCGGCGAGAATCTGGAAATTTGATTTTTCGACCGGAAGGGAATTGCATTACGATTTTGGATAGGAAAGGATGCCAGGTTAACCTAAACACCAAAGAAACTCTAAATTTTGAATTTAATTAATTTAAATTAGATTTTCTCCAGAAGGCGAAAACTAGGGCGTTACAATCCCGTGCGCGCCGGCTTCGAGGAAGGCAAGGACGTGATGGAGCCGCTGGGGGCGCGCCGCGTGGTGGCTAGGGGCAGGCAGGCTGGGGTGGCTAGGGACGGCGGTGGGTTAGATGCGGCGGCTGACTAGAAGCGAGCGGTGGAGAAAGCGGCGGGCCTGGGGCACGCAGGTGGGAGTGGGGACATTGGGAGGCGGGGATGACCTAATTATCTATTGTGATAGAATGGGCCGGCGCAGCCATTTGCCCTCAACAGCAACGTAGTATGGGCCTTGTGGTTGTGGCATAATTATTTTTGGGTACCCGAATTGTGAGAATTATTCGGGGTACCCGAACACGACTCGTACCCACCGAGTATTACCGATCCCGTACTCGACCCGAACCTGAATCTAATCTACCCGGGTACTACCCGTACCCGTACCCGGTGGGTAGTGTAAAATAGTTTTCATTAGGGTAATTTTGCCGCCGGGCTCCTGCACAAGCAGAGCAGCGACGATTCCAACAGGATAAGATTCGACAAGAAATACAGGCAAGAGGGAGAGAGAGGAGGAGGAGGAGGAGTTGGGTGTGGACTTGCGGGCCTACGCAGGACATGACCGTACCTGCGTGGGGATGCGGTGTCATAGACTTACGTACCTGCGAGGGACATCGTCAACTGCACCGGAGGTTCACGGCTGGGAGATCTTGGTAGCCGCATGGAATGAGGGCGATGGTGGGGAAGGCGGCGATGAAGAGAGGGGCAGAGGAGAGAGCAAGGCGACGCCGGGGAAGCGGAGGAGAGAGCATGGCGGCGCCGGGCAGGAGGAGAGGAACTCAAGGGCGCAGGTCACAGGACCAAGAGGGGAACTGACGGAAGCGCCCGTGCTAGGGGAGGCCGGTGGATGGCTAGAGGCGGTGGCATTGTGCACGAGAGGGAGAAGAAGAGGGAGTCGGGTGCGTGGGCCGGGTTGAGGAGGTGAGGAGAGAGAGAGATGGGGGCATCATAGGGGCGAAGGAGGTAGCGGAGGGCGATGGATTTGGGGTCGGGGAAGAAGTGCGGCGCAGGGAGTGGATTTGTGGGATAGCGTGCGAGGAGATTTGGCTGGTGATCAATGCACCAAAAAAACTCACGCCTACTATTTTGGTTTCCCGCTTATTTTATCTAAACATCACGGTTGATTTTCTCAGGTGTATATAACCACCATCTTAGATTAATTTTTCTCCGGTGTTTATAAACGCCAAGATACATTCTAACAACGGCATTTATAAACGCCTTACTAGACCAAAGTTCCTTGGCGTATATACATGCCGCAGTATGATGTATCTCGGCATTTATAAATGCCCCAAATTATTCCAGATAGGATGGCGCATAGATATGCCATAGAAAAATCTATGTCGGCGCATATATATGCCATAAAAATTAAATGCCCTGAATATCATTAAATGACGGCTTAGACTTGTTTTGGGGGCGTTTATACTAAACACCGGGTTAAATTTAAACGCCGTTAAATCCAAGATATCTTATAGTGGAAGAATGAGATTACCAACACATCAACTTGCCGGTATAGAATTTTGGGCCATGGGGAGGCCATCGAACGGCTGTCGCTGTTCACCTCCTAGGATCATCTGATCTGATGTGCGTACCCATAATTAGTGGTAGGGCGTGCCGGTTTATTACAGTGCCTTTACTTTTCTGAAAAACTCACCAGGGAAAAACAATCGCTTCCCAATGAGAGGAAAAACAACAGTAATTTTCTATGACGATTTGTATTATGGTTTCATGACGAAATTTTATGTTTCATCACAAAAGTACATGGGGCGACGGCGCTTGATACAATTAATGACGAACATAAAAAAGTCGTCACAGAAATAGATTTTCCATGACAAAAGTTGACAACGTCATGACGTTTTCGTCACGGATAATGACTTTTCTTGTAGTGATTGGATTTTACAATTGTTCTATATTAAAGGAATAAATTCAATCAATTTAATTGTTGCAATAGGAACATATTGAAAATATAAAACAAGCATAGCATAAATGAGCAAAAGTTCTAGGAAATACAATTTATTGAGTTACAACTAATAATCGCTCAACTAAGAAAATATGACATCAATTTAATAAACTAAAAGGGGTAACAGGAAGACTATTGTAGGTCTCCATATAAATCATGTTCCTCCTCATGGGAAACATTGGTATTCTTTTGGAATTCCTTGAGCATGACACCAAAAAGGTCATCTTCATCCATGGGTGAGTTCCTATATTCGAGAAGGCTCTCTTTAAATTCAGCTATCGAATCATGGACGTTGTCGCCCTTCTTCTCACCTTCTTGCTCAATGTCTGGTTGAGCGGTGAAGTGTGCCTCAACCTTCTTTTCTTGATTCTTCTAGAATTTCCTTGTGGATTTCATGTAAAGTTTCACCAAATATTTTGTGGTGCAACAAGCAAATAACAATGGCCGACACATTCACACTTAATGCATGGTTGAGGAGGGTTAGCAGCCTTATTGGCTAGACCTTGCTTTGAGAAGGTTCCTAGACCATTTCCTTTGCATTTTCGCTGGGGTTTGCCCTTTCCCATATTGTTTTTGTTATTTTTCTATTTATTCCCCTTATGCATTTGGCCCTTTATGCGGCCTTGACTATTACTAGCCTGCTAAGCGTTAGCATGTGCTTTAGGCACTGCTAAATTTCCATTAGAAATTTCATGATGATTCTTCATTATGAGTTCATCATATTTTTCTGCTTCTAGCAGAACACAAATAAGCTCAGAGTACTTCTAGTACCCTGCTTGACGGTACCGTTGCTGTAGTATCCTCATATTGGGGTGGAGGGTGCACAAAATTTTGTCAATCATCTCAGCATCGGTAACTCTCTGGTTACAAAAAATGTTAATTTCGCGACAAGTTTGTGTATAACAGAATTATATGCTGCCACAGATTTGAAGTCCTGAAAGCGTAGGAGGGTCCATTCGCGTTGTGCTTCTGACAACAACACGGATCTTTGCTGGTTGTAACGTTCCTTCAGGGAATTCCACAATACCAGCGAGTCCTCTTCCATCAAATATTCGGGCTTCAGGTCCGGATGGAGACGCTGCCGGAGGCAATGCAAAGCAACACATTTTACGGGTTTAGGAACAGTAGGAACATCAGCTTCAGGCTAGGTAATAGCAACTCCAAGTGCTCTAGTTGTCATATTGATTTTGGCATCTATTGTCTAAGTGAGATAATTGCTGCCATCCAAGGCAAGCACAACAAACTCCCTTTTTGCGATGTCAGACATATCATGTATGCAAGCAATATTGAATTTACTACTGGTAAAATATTATATTATATGCATCTTATTAAATTAGTAAAGTTTAGTCTACATCTATTTAGTAGATAATTATCTAAAAATTTTCTAGAATTTTTATAGTGTTTTTCACAATTTTATTCTAATTATATAGCAATTTTAGAATTACTACATAACATAAACAGAAAAACTAAAAAACGGTATACCGTTGCAACGGTATACCTCTGAAACTCATGAAACTTGTGATTTTTTGCACTGAAACTCATGAAACTTAGCACTAAAAACTGATAAAACATGAAACTGATGAAACTAAACACTGAAACTGATGAAACCAGCACTGAAACTGATAAGTTTCATAAGTTTCATAGCTATACCGTTGCAACGGTATACCGTTCCCTAGTCACTCTCTAACATAAAAATAGATTCTAAACTAAATTAAACATAGAATAGTGGTAATAAAATTAATCCAGAGACATAGAGCTCATAATATGCTATCTAAAATTTTCTAGAATTTTCCTAGCATTTTTTCGTAATTTTTTGTAAATTACCAAGTTATTTTTATAATTACTTAATAACATAAAAATAAAATTTTAGCACATAAAATATGAAATAATTCTAAAAAAATAAAACCAGGGACATAGCATAATCAATGTGTCATACAGAATTTTCTAGCATTTTCGCAATTTTCTTTGGATTATTAAGCAATTTTTAGAAGTACTTGAAAAATAGAAAACAAATCTCATAATGTATTAAAACATGAAATTAATCTAGAAAATAAACCCAGGTATGGAACTTCCAATGTGTGCTAAATATCAATTTTGCCAAAATTTATGGAAGTCCATAAACCTAAAAAATCTAATTTCAGGATTTAATATCAAATTTTCAGAATTTATCCAGCAATTTCGAAAATTATTAAAAAATCAGGGGGCATAATCGTAAATTCTCATATGGGACCCAATCCGACCAATGGACCGCCTAGCCCATTAGGCCCGCGGGGCCTAAAATGCCTTCTTTGAAGTGGCGGCTAGGGTTTGCAAAACCCTAGCTGCCCTCTTCCCATGCGCGCAAGGGCAGCGGCGCCATTGGGTGGTGGGAGGTTGGTGTGGCAAAGGGGAGCTGGGGCATGAGGCCGGCGAGTAGCGGGGCGTGAGGTGATAGCAAGCAGGTGCGACGCTGGGCGGGCCGATCAACATCGAGCGTGTTGTGGGCGCGACAGTGGCTGGAGGCCGGAGTTGCGGGGCGCGGTGTAGCGGTATTGGAAGTCGAGGCCGAGCCGACCACGGCCGAGGCCGAGGTGGCTTGCGGGGATGGTAGCCTGACAGCGATCGCGGACGGTGGCTACACGATCGGTGGCGAGAGCATAGGCGTGTGTGTGTGTGTGTGTGTGTGCGCGCGCGCGCAGAGGTTGAGACAGCGCTCGACGAGCATGGAGGTCAAGGGGCGTGACAGGCATGGAGCTAAGGCGATGCTCAGCGAGCACGGAGGCCGAGGGGGCACGGCACGAGGCGGTCGCTGGCTGGGCGCGCAACGGCAAGCGCACGGCTTCGGGCCGTGTGCTCGGAGACCGACGGTGGAGCGCTCGGCGGCTCAACGGCGGGGCGCAAGGTGTCGGGCTACATGCGTGGAGTCAAGGCGCCAGCTGCGGGCCGGCGGCGGAGGCACATGATGTCTGCGAGGTGGCCTTCTGGGCCGGTTCCTCTTCCCCTATATTTTTTAATAGTAATTTGAATAGTACATCAAGCAAAAATATGATTTGCCAGATCACTATTTTCATGGATGTTCTTAGTTCTTACGTAGGACTTACGGTAGCATAGATCACGTGTCGCAGGACGAATTCGATGCAGTGTAGACAATCACGATCAGCCACGGTAGAACTTCATGCTGATAACGTGTTGTGAAATGTAGTCGTTCACACGCACCAATCGACTGTACGCCCACACAAACACATAAACAAAAGTAGAAACGCAAGTAGAAGCACACACAAAGTATGGGGCCAATTCTCTCTTTTTATTAGATTGATTTTTCTGTACAAGAGATTCTCCTACCAATAGATAGAGTTCTTCCTTACTGGAACAGGAATTCTATCCATATCTCTTTAATTAACTAGATGCTTGAACGTGGCGTGTCATGCCGTGATCGCCTGCTCGCCAGCGAGTGGAAGACGGCCATGTGGCTAGGCCCACACGAGTGAGGACACAATGATGCGCGAAAAAAAGATTTACGACCAGTGGACTCTAACTTGGGACACCTCATTAGAAGTCAGACGCCTTATCCATTAGGCTATGGGTGCATGGGGGGCGACGTCCGCAGGTGAGGGCGCCGGAAACCTTTCAGACTTAGGCCCCGTTTGGTACGGTTCCAGATTCTAGTAGAAGCGAGCTTGATTCAGATTCTTGGTAAGCGTTTGGTAGAATCAGAATCACTTTCTGCAAACTGTTTGGTATGGTTCCAGATTCTAGTAGAAACTAGTGAAACGGGGTTGAGGGTGATTCAACCACGGTGTAGAAAAAGAAGAAACGTTTCGAGGAGAATCGTTCCGAGTTTTAGCCGTTTGGTTGGGTTTCTCCCAGATTCAGATTCTAGTAGAATCAGCTCGGTTCCAAGTTGCCAAACGGGGTCTTAATATACCGAGTCAGATTTGCCCTCCAAAAAAAAATAGAGCCAAGAGGCAAAAAACAAATTGTTCCTTGTTTAGTAGGCCTGCAAAAATTAAAGGCTGCAAAATGGTGAATGCAAGTCCGGATGTGGGCTACGTAAAAACTGCAGTGAGTGAGTAAGCCCAATCTCTGTTTAGGTTTCA
Source organism: Rhipidocladum racemiflorum (assembly GCA_036346355.1). Lineage (NCBI taxonomy): Eukaryota > Viridiplantae > Streptophyta > Magnoliopsida > Poales > Poaceae > Rhipidocladum > Rhipidocladum racemiflorum. The sequence continues at coordinate 19,734,484 of CM070573.1, read as the reverse complement.
CTTTGAATGAAAAAATTGGTACCGTGGGACGTGGGTGCATCCTTTTGATTTCAAGAATAGATAAGTCTTGGAACAGGGATAGCAGGGTGGCTCAATCGAGTGAATATGAATTGGGTCCAGCTCGAAGCAGATCAAATAGGTAGTGAATATCAAAAACTCGAAAATTAGAAAGTCTGGACGAGGAGGGATTTGTAAAAAAAATTTCCAATCTCCGACTCCGTTGGGGATCGAATACCAAAATCTCTGCTTCCGCCTTATCCATTGCGCCACGGAGACAGGATGATTGAGCGGCAACCCACGTAAAAACCAGTAGACGCGTGACGATCCACTGCCCGCGTGCGGAGGAGCGAGCAAAGGGCACGTGTCGACGGCCGCGACGAAGATAGTCGTGGGAACCGAGAATTCTATGGATGCAATATAGGGATTATGGACTATTAGTAGTAACTTCTAATTTTATGGCCAACTTTGTTGTTAGTGAAGCCAAACGAACCCTAACTGAAGCTGTCAAGCTCCAAAATTGTACAAGCCTGAAATGTCATGTGTTCATCGACACAGGGAGTAACACAAGTGGGAGACGATCACATTTGCACTGCGAGTTGGCAGTTCTGCTGTTGCTACGACCGCCTGGGTTACAGCAGATATCAAAGAGCAACATAACAACGAATCATAGCTCGACACATCTCTGATGAGTAGCAGCGGCAATACAAGTATGAAAGGGAGAAAAAGGAGACCAAGCGTATACAATAACAAGGGAGCATATCGCCAAAGGATAATTTCATTCATCTTTGCAAAGATGTCATTGCAGAGGCAGAGCGCGGGGAATGCTCCCATTCATTACAATCTGGTAAATTTATGGCTAATAGTTGCCAGAGGAGTTTTCCTATGCTTTCAGAGACATAGTCACGGGTGTAAAAAAATATATATATCAGCAAGCATTGAAGATCAGCCATGCTGCAAGAAGTCCTCCAACTTCATTCAAAACCTTGTGTTCGAGGTGACCGATGATCTGCGTCCCCATCTCCTCTTGAAATTGCGCTCGTCGTCGCTTGGATCATCACGAGTCAGACTCCTGGAAGTGTGTCTGGACCTCCGCCTGCTCTGTTCATCACCATCCACTGGAGAAGACACACGCATTCTCTTCCTACTATGGTGATCCTCATCGTAGTCATTGGAAGCTCTGTCAGAACGCCCATGGTCCCTCCTCTCCGGTCTTGACTTGGATCTGCTCCTGGACTCTCCGCTGTGAGAGCCCAAGTGATGATTGCGCTCTGATGATGGGGGCAGAAGACTGAAGTCTTTTGGCCTCTCAGCCTGCCTTGAACGTGCAGCAGCTTCAGCAACCCGGTGATGTGTGGACTGGGTCTCCCAGCTAAAAAGAAACAACGTTATGGACTATTAGTATCGAAATGGAAAGAGAAGCTCTGGATGACTGACAGCTGAGTATGATTCACAAACAAAAAAAAATGCCACCATTCTAAAGATGGAACTGCTTGACCAGCTGTTCTATTAATCGGTTTTATGTCTATGTTTATTTTCTATTTGTAGATGTAGAAGTGAAGTAAAAAGTCTGGTGCTATACATACCTGGGATAGTTTGCTAGATAGCCTTGCATTGCAAGAGTCTGCAGTGGCACGCTACTAATGGAATTGACACCATATGTGCCCATAGGGTAACCACCATAAGGCATGACGAGTGAGCCGTACATGTAAGGTTCAGTTACCCAAGGATGTCCACTGTTGAAAGGGCTGTAATATGCAGGGTCAAGTGGAATGTTAGGATGAATAATCTTAGTTGAGTCTGACTTCTTTCGCTTCTTCAATTTATCAGCCCTAGTGGCTTTCGGATTTACGGTCCCCGAAATAGTGGTCTGCTTCAAAGTTGATCCGCTTCCATCTTTTAGCTCGAGGATACCAACACTACGTACAACCTTTTCTACTGAACATCCTGCAGAGTTGCCTTTATCTTTGCTCTTGAGATCAACATTTATTGCCAAATTCTCCCGAGGACGGTTCACTACATCATCTTCTGCGGAAACCTGGAGGCCATAATCAGGAGTAGCTGATGATAGCTGGTGGTCCATAGATTGCTTCATGTCACTTTCCAAGGCAGTAGAAGGGGTGTGGCTCTGTGATTCGGGATCAGGGTTGCTGCCTGAAGAACTTTTATGCTTCCCTGTACCACTTGTAGTGCTGCTAGCCCTAGTTGCTAACATATTGCTGATTGTGCTCCGAAGTGTGTGATTGGGAATGAGGTCATCTGCAAGCACCTTGACTCCACAAATGCACTTCTTTTGTGTAATAATGTAATCTCGAATGCCTAAGGGGAAAAAAACAAACAATTAATCCTCATGCAGTTTGAAGCATAATTACTAGACATGGAAAACACTGGTTCAGAGTATTGCTGTTAACTAAAACGAATTTGGAGTGTAACCAACACATTTCGGAATATGAATGATGCATGGGTCAACCCCAGAGCAAGACTTTTAAGGATACATATGGAATATATGAAAACCACTTACATTTATCACAGAAACTGTTAAAGCAGCACTTGCTTGTCAACACCGCATCTGTCATCACCTTATTACACAGTTGGCAGTGGAGCTCTGATGGCAAATCATCAACAACACTCACAGATGCAGCTGGGGCAAGTTCTGATGGAATGCCATCAACAGGACTAGCAGATACTACTGGGGCAAGAGAATGAGACATTTTATAATTGTCAAATTTGGGATCACCACTGGTCGGACAATGGTGAATAAAATGCCCTGGAATTCGGCATCTGTAGCAGATATAGCCAGGTGTAGGAGTCTTGATTTGCTGTGGGCAATGTTGAATGAAATGTCCTGGAACTCCGCAGCTGCGGCACACATAGCCTGGTGGAGGTGCCTCCCCTTCTAACGGTCCATGACCTTCAATTAGAAAGATTTGCCAGCCAAAGCACACGTCAAATAATGCAAAAAAAATATGCAATCGTATGGTTTGCATATTCACAAAACAACGAATTTACGAATCCATTGCAGGTTCAACATTATCATATAGGTCTGGAACAATTGTATAATTAGACTATAATAATAAAATTTAAGTGAAACATGATCTTGTTCAGATTCAACGCCTACTTGGGTCTTGAAGTGCATAATCATAACAGAATCAACAGAACAAGAAATTGAAGGCATTACCGTAATGACGTCCTGATGTAAACCTTCCACCGGCTTGCCCTCTTTTAGATGGTTGCTCTTCCCTACATGTACCACCAAATGAGATCATCATTAGAGAAGGTACCAGAAAAACTAGGTACTGATTCCTGTGAGGAAAGGAAATGTTGTATACTAACCATTTGAGTTCAGATGCATCAATCACAGCTGCGATTGCAGCATCTTCATCTTGCATTTCTGTGGAGGAACAAGATTTCGAGGTTGATTCAGTAACCACTGACTTGTTTGAAGCTATAGAACCATCTTCTATGACTTTCCGACTGCAATTAGTAACATAATGTTAGTATATACCAAAAAATCTCCTTAGGAATATGTTGCTGCCGAGTCCAAACAGGACAATAGTGACTTAAATTGTGAAATAAAAGATTGAGGAGGAGACATTACGAGGATAACAAGACGATTTTCTCTGACAGTTGTCCAACAGTTCGGCGAATGAGCACAGTTGTGTTCTGTGGTATCAAGGCACTTTTGTCTGCATATTCTGTATTCAAGAACAAGCATAGAAAACAGAAATGTCAAAAGCACTTTATTAAAACAGTACTCTCTTCAAGTGTGAAAAGGTTTTTCTTATGTATAACAAAAGGATGCATTTTAAACAACAAAACTGGCATGTTTAAATTGAAAACTAAGGAAGATTGGTAAATAACAGATTGATTTAAGTTCACAAAACTGGGCATTTTGAGAGCTAATGATATGTACTGAATGTCAGGATTCACGTGTAGGATTGCCAAAAAAAAAAGAGGGCACAATTATTTGCAATTCACAAATAAAAACTTCCCACAGGGGTTACATGGTACAATATGAAAAGAGAGCAGAAATTTCTCATCCAGGAAACAGCAAGCTGAACACCTGTAGGAGCATATCCCATGGACAAGCTAAAAGATGTCTATAGCAGCTCTTCCACCGCAATATAGTATGTGCTAGTATGAACTTCATGCATGTTTCACTCATAGTCTCTTTGAGTATGCACAAAACAGTGTTACTCGGACACAAACACGGGAGTTGGAATCCGACTCGGCAAAAAAAATTTGGACACAGGAAATGCTACTTGCAATCGGACACGGGTGTCGGAATGATTCGAGGGGTCTGATTCAGCAAATATTTTTGGACATGGGTGTCCGAGTAACATTGGCACAAAAAGGACCTCCATTACAATCATAGTACAGCCCTCAGTCTTCCCTAAACAAATAGGGGAGTACACAGGGACACAAAGCAATATTGATCATCAGACTGAACAGAATGCATAATTCGCACCACAATCCAAACATTTTGTGATCTAAATAGCAAACACAACCACAGCATCTCATAAGAACTGAGATGATGAGGAAACTGACCATCAATGTGTAACACAAAAATGGACATGCTGAATGAACAATACAGGTTGAAATGAGCCACATCAAAATTCATTGGATGTATATAGCATGAAGAGCGATAAGAATAGCTCTGGCATTGCTCTGTTCATAGTTACAGTTGGTCAATTATGCACTTAGAGGTCACAGATGAACTGCAAAATATGACTAGTGGGTCCAATGCGCAGACATTCTTAATAGAACTGATGTATCCCCAGATTTCGTATACGTCGCATGAAGATCTGCATATCTTGCAAGAGCCCCAGATATTCCTTGTTACTGATATTTTTCGCTGTGTATAAATGATCGGTACTTTGACTAGCCATTGAAACTAATTAACTTAGACCAAGTAACTGAATAACGTTTTGTTTTACATCAGCGAGATATTGACAAGACAGCGTCAAACAATTCACTAATGGCTGCACTCATTGTTCCTGGTGATAAATGAAGTGCTCTGCGTACAAAACCCCAACTTGAATCCACAGATTCCAAGAGGCGCTAATGATGCGCTCAAGCGGTCTGTACAGCTGCCCCGACTTGCCGTAAAGGCTGATATGGCTAAAACATGAATCCACATATCCAAGAGGTGCTAATGGATGTGCTCATCGTTCCTGGTGATGAACATTGCACTCTTGCCCTAAAGCCTACAATATGGATCCACACATCTAAGAGGCAGGAAACCTATCTCATCAATTCCCAATATTGTGGTCGTGATAAGATGCGTTGGACATGATTTTATTAACCCAATAAACCAGAAATTTACAGAATTGAATGCCGTTGCATAGAACTACTCGGCGTTTAAAACGAACCTTCGCCGGTCTGGGCGTTGGAGAGAGCGATATCCTCCCTGGGGCCGTGGCCGCGGGTGCGGCCACGGCCGTGTCGATCTGTCTTCAAGATGAGCTGCTTGAGTTCAGAAACAGAGACAACAGAATGGGGCACATGCACAGAAAAAGTTTCCTTTTCACTCTTGTATTTGTAATACACAACACCCATGATGTCGAGTCTTTTTTCTCTCTCTAGAGGCCTCTCTTTTTGCACAATTTTTACGAGACGGCCCGAGATTTTCTCAGATCAAATACACAAAACTGCAACGTTAGGGAGTTACAGATCGAAATTCGATCGACGAATCGCGGATCCCTTCGAAGGAGGACGGAGACGAAGAGGCCGCAGATCCCTTCGAAAGAGGACGGAGACGAAGCCTGGAGGCCGCGCGAATCAGAAGGTCGCCGGGGACAGGATGCGAGCGGAGGCCGATGACGCCGATTTCGCCGGAGGACACGGCCGGATCTGCAGGTCTCGCCGTAGGTAGGGTTCCGTGGCTCGTGCGGAGGCAGGCGATTGGGGAATTGGAGTGGCGGCTTGTGGACGGGGCGGGTGGTTTATAGGGGAGCGTGGGGGAGGAGGGGCGTAGAGAAGGTTCGCGTGAACGAGGAGTCCGACGCGGTCACGGCTCCTGCTCGTTTTCCTTTGTCGCGAAGTTTTTCCAGCGCTTGAACGGTGCTGGTCTTGCCGTGTACCAAACGGTTCCTCCCGATCCGGTCTCGATTCAGAAAGGTATTTTTTTTTTATAATGACTATTTTGAGACTGGTCTAAACTAACAAATTAAGGTCTCGTTTGGTACGGTTTCAGATTCTAGTAGAAACGGAAATGGTTCCAGATTCTTGGTAGAAACGTTTCCGGTAGAATCAGAACCACTTTCTGCAAACCGTTTGGTACAGTTCCAGATTCTATTACAAACTAGTGAAACGGGGTTGAGGGTGATTCAACCACGGTGTGAAAAAAGAAGAAACGTTCCGAGGAGAATTGTTCTGAGTTTTAGCCCGTTTGGCTAGGGTTTCTCATAGATTCTAGTAGAAACAGCTCGGTTCCAAGTTGCCAAACGGACCTAAGATTACCTCTCTAAGATACCATACATCATCTTGTCTATTTATCTCCTCCTTCTCTTTTCTCTACTCACTTCCCTCGTAGCCCTTCTCCCCTCTCTAATACAACAATTTTAAATAGTAAGTTTTAACTCAAAAAAAATCAACTAAAAAAATTAAAATAGAAAAAAAATTAAATTAGGAAGTTTTAAATCGAAAAGTTTCAAATTAAAAAAGTTTTCAACTCGAAAAGTTTCAACCCGGAAATGTTCAAGTCAAAAAGTTTTAAATAAAAAATTTTCAAATCAGAAAAATTATAACTCGAAAAATCTCAACTCGAAAAACTTTCAACTAGAAAAATTACAACACAAGAAACTTTCAACTGAAAATTTTCAACTTAGGAAGACATTGCCCTCTTTGCTGCCTCCACTATACACCTTGACGTCAGCTCGTCCAACTTTTTCCACAATGCTTGAAACTTTCTCTGCTGGTTCTGATCGCATAGCTTCTTAAAAAGCTTTGTTAGCTCCTTGTTTCTAAACTACTTGTAGAAGTTAGCACTCATATGCCGCTTGCATCACATACTTCACAAATCAGGTCAAGGATGTGTCTGTTAGCACCTAAAATTGGGAATAAATAGTAAGCCGATGTGATTTCGAATTCGATGTGGTGTTAGAATCGGAAGGAGTAAGCCGATATGGACTCAGATTCGGCGTCAAGACTGAGTCTGTGAGGAAAACCGATACGGTTTCGGATTGAGAAGTCATGATTATTTTGCATGGAGTATGCTAAAAAGGAAACCGAGGTCGATACGGATAAAATCATAGATTGAGGCAGATACGATCACGCCCAGGATAGCAAGAGGAGATCGAGGCTGATACAGGTGGCTCGAGAGATCGAGACGAACACGATTAGGCCGAAGATTATAAAAGGAGATGACGGACTATGTTGGAAAGAACAACCATCAACACAACCAACCAATACTTCTACTTTTCATTTCCTTTGCATAGGAGTAGACTTTTAGCCTTGTAATCTTTTCTCTGTAATTCACTCTGATTAATAAAGTTGCGTATCGCCGATTATTGGTCATTGTTGCTTTACACCGGATCAGGTTTAGTTTTTCTCCGATCTTGTTGCGCATCGTCTCTTTCGGGAAAAATAGTCTTTACCTTTTCTAGTTGACTCCATCAGGTCGATTAGATTTACCAGTTATGACGATCTGCATCAGCTTACATTGACTGATCAGATCCACTTATCATTGAAGGTCTAAATCGGTTTCTTAGCTGATTTATTGATAAGTCTTGCTCTTGTCGATTGTAGGATCAAATCGGCTGGCACGCTCGCAACCCCAAAATTTGAACTCGGCGTTCACGTGTGCTGGGAGCTATTAACCCTTCGTCAAGTTTTTAGCGCCAGCAGTGTCTCATCTTCACCTTGCTGCAACTGCAGGATCGCCTTTAATAGCCCGGGATACCGATCATGTATGTCACACACTCCATGCCGCTGATCCACAACGTCGACTTTCACATTCCTTATGAATCAGAGCCAGTTATCAGTGTTCTCACCCTCCGCAAATGCGAGCGCTACGGGAAGAACCTAATTGTTGCCATCTACTCCTACGACAGCCAATATCTGGCATTTGTTCTTCTTAGTCAGAAATGTATCATCTACACATAACAACAGACGACAATGTCTGAACGCGTTGATACATGCACCGAAAGGAAAGAATGCCCACATGAGTACCATCTTCCCAGGGAAGCGCTGAGAAGGTTGTTAAAAAATATCGACATAAGTTCAAGCATTTCTTTCCTTGATCATGTGAAGCATACTTTGCAAGTTCTGATAGGAGTCTTCGCACATACCAAACTTTATTTTCAATGCCTTCTGTTTCGCTCTATGCCGTGGCATAGTTTATGGTGTACTAGAATCTCTACTCTATTGCAAGTATGATGGCATGTGACTCTAAATCTAGGTTACCCACAATCTCTCCTTACATTGCATTAGCAACAATGCATGAAGATATATTTCTATGCGATTGCATAGACTCCGTCATCACGCATGTGTGGGACGACTATAGAACATTTCTAAATGGTCTCACTTACGCTAGTAAGCATGGACACGCCATAGACAACCCTCCATTTGGCATCTGACATCATACACCCGCTGATCTGACTTCGCAACATTAAATGGTCTATGCAACAACACTGCCTATGATGTCACTGCTTCCTGCACCTCACCCTTATTCTTATAAATTGTACCTTGTTGCACCTCATTCAGATCATACCCACATGCGACATCTTCACCCTTGTTGACCATCAGCCTATCGAACAGACACTCATCTCACTCCACAGGTAAAGACTCTTCATCCTCTTCGTTATTACTTAAAGCCTTGTAGTCATAACTCTCTTTGTCCATCGATTGCACCAGTGATTCAATATGTTTTCCCTCGCCTGCCACACCCATTGGTTCCAGCACCTCTTGCATTGGAACTTCAACTTCCTCGTCTAGCACTTCCTCCAGGCCCAAACTAACATCTTGCCTCACTAAACATTCTCTGGCTTGCCTTACTAAACATTCTCTAACTTGGCGTTCAAAATGAACCTTCGCCGGTCAGGGCATTGGAGATAGCGATATCCTCTTTGGGGCCATGGCCGTGGGTGCGTCCATGACCGTGTTGATCTTTCTAAAAGATGAGCTTCTTGAGTTCAGAAACAGAGATAAAAGAATGGGGCATATGCATAGAAAAAGTTTCCTTTTTCACTCTTGTATTTGTAATACACAAACACCCATGATGTCGAGTCTTTTTTCTCCCTATAGAGGCCTCTCTTTTTGCACAATTTTTACGAGATGGCCCAAGATTTTCTCAGATCAAATACACAAAATTGCAACGGTGGAGAGTTACAGATCGACGGAGGCGTAGCCTGGAGGCCGTAGATCCCTTCAAAGGAGGACGGAGACAAAGACTGGAGGCCGTGTGAATCAGGAGGTCACCGGGGACAGGATGCGAGCAGAGGCCGAGGTCACCGATTTCGCCAGAGGACACGGTCGGATCTGGAGGTCTTGCCGGAGGTAGGGTTCCGTGGCTCGTGCGAAGGCAAGCGATTGGGAGTCACTACTACAGAAAGGTTTATATTAGACGCCTCATCACAGACAGTTTTGGTAAACAGTCTATGATAAGGAACATCACATATGGTTCTATAGTGCATCCGTTAGTGACAACATCATAGACGGTTCTATTTAAAAACCGTTTATGATATACAACAATATCACAGATGGTTTTAATATAAATCGTCTGTGATGACTCCTGTAGATATCATAGACTGTTTTAAAATAGAACTGTCTATGATATATTATTATCACAGACGATTCTAGCTACAAATCGTCTATGATACGAATGAGATCTATATAAACATACCGATGTTCCTCGCAAAGACCTTAGCACTTAGCCATTTCGCTTCCCCCAAACCCTAGCCTCTCCAAAGATTTTGTGTCGGTTTTAAAACTTAAAATGGCGGGAAGACTATTTGTATCGGTTTTTAATTGAAAATGACACAAATAATACAGTTTCAATTAAAAACTGACAGAAATGTATTTGTGTCGGTTCTAAATTGAAACCGACAAAAATAGTCCAATTTTTTGGTGTCGGTTCTAGCAAAAAACCGACACAAATAGTAGTCCTATTATTTGCGTCGGTAAAACGACCATAACTTTTGACTCGTAACTTCGATGGGGGCGTTTTTTTGGCTCATTAGAAAGCTAACGAGAAGCTTCATTTAGCGACAATTCCAAAAATAAACGGCCTCCAAAGTTTTGTATTCGTTTTGGAGTATGACAACACTAAAATATTGCTCAAACCGTGTTCGGAGTATAAGAACATTAAAATCGGTGTTCAGATGCTCTACTGGATTAAGGGCTGAAGGACGCGTTACATGTCTTATGCGATCATACCAACACTAAAGCACTGAATCCTATAAGAACTTCGAAGTTAAGTGTGTTTGGGTGAGAGTAGTACTAGGATGGGTGACCTCTCGGAAAGTTTGTTATGATAAATTTGGAGACAAAGCTATAATTTGTAGTATCCATATCATAGTAAATTTGAAAACTTAGCTAAATTTGGAACATCCAACCCATGGTAAATTTGGAGATCTAAACGATGTACTATATATTATGTAGTGTTGAATTATGCATATTATAGATGGTTCTAAATAGGAACCGTCTGTGATGACATTAATATCATAAACGATTCTAAATAAGAACCGTCCGTGATGAAAGATCATCATTCATCACAAACGATTTCTATTTAGAACCGTTTGTGATACGTCTCGTGGACGCGGCGGGGCAGGTGGTTTATAGGGGAGCGTGGGGAGGAGGGGCATGGAGAAGGTTCGCGTGTCACACCTCCTGCTCATTTTCCTTTGTCGCAAAGTTTTTCCAGCGCTGGAAAGGTGCTGGTCTTGCCGTGTACCAAACGATTCCTATCGATCTAGTCTCGATTCATGAATGAATGTGACGCGAATTCAGAAAGGAATTTTTTTAGAATGTCTATTTCTAGGTTGGTCTCAAAGTAATAAATTAAGATTACATCTCTACATAGTTATGTGTCATCTTCTCTATTTATCTGTCCTTTTTCTTTTCCCTACTCACTTACCCCACACCCCTTCTTCCCTCTAATACAACAATTTAAAATTAGAACACTTAACTTTGAAAATTTTAAATAGTAAGTTTCAACAAAAATTCAACTAAAAAAATTAAAAAAAAAATTAAATTAGAAAGTTTCAATTTGGAAAGTATCAAATTAGAAAGTTTTCAACTCAAAAAGTTTCAACCTGGGAAGTTTCAAGACGAAAAGTTTTAAATAAAAAATTTTCAAATTAGATAAGTTTTAACTCAAAAAGTCTCAGCTCGGAAAAGTTTCAACTTGAAAAACTTTTAACTAGGAAAATTTCAAATCAAGAAACTTTCAATTGATCAATAAACAAGCTAATACATGTCAAAGATCATAAATGATAACTATATCATAATATTTTGAACAACAAGTACTTAAAATATAAATATTGGATTGTTGAAAAATGAAGAGATAATGATTTTTTTACTAGGTTTTCTCATAGCTCAGGCTTATAAGAGATGCATTTGAACCTTCTAGTAATGTTGGTATTAAAAATGGGTCCAATGTTTTGGTCCATTAGTACCTATGTAAGATAACAGAACTATCGCTGGCTATAAGCTATAATAGTATATAGCGGAGATATTACTAGTTATAGTATTTATAGCTAATATAGCGGAATATGGGCCTGCCGCTTCGCGTTTGGAGTCAAAAAAAACTATAGCTACGTTATAGCTAGCTAGCTAGAACACTGATTAGTATTCATCATATTCTCTTGCAAACAAACTAATGAACTCCTCACGGAGACGACAAATAGGGATAATATTGTTTTGTCTTCGTCAACTCATGCCTCCACTTACTCCACTCTCTGAGTCTTTCTGCCATTGACGGTGGACTTCCAATTGGCCTGGACTAATGGCCTCCCTTGTGTTCATGGCACGGGTGGCTGCAAACCAAAAGAGAGTGGTCCAAGCCCGACTTACCTCAACCAAAACCCGACCAAACCCAATTTAATCCACAAACGACCCAGGCTTAAGCTCAGCTCAAGCTTCCCTAGACTAATATCAAAATCAAGCCCAATCCAACTTGGAAATGTATTCTAGATTTTCTGTTAAGAAGGGAGGAAAATGTCCTTATTGATGACGAGGCGCACGTTCTGGTTCAAGGAGGTAATAGGGCTTTAAGGCCCGTTTAGAACATAGGAATTTCACAGGACTAGTAAGCGTGCAAGTGCAACGCTAAAAAACTTAGCAATTATATATTACGGAGAGAATCGGAAAGAAAATAGTATATCGAATCAAACCCTCATATATGGATTTAAACATTAGAAATTTCAGCTGTGACAGCCTTATTTTCATCTGTTTTGCATTCTGAACCAAGGTAGACTGTTTCTCCCCAGTCCCCACAATACGGACCACGAGCTCAAGTTATAAGCCATCGTTACAGATTCTAACAAAGTTATTGACGATTAAAATCAATCCAAGAAAAAAAAACAATGAAACATGGAGATCAAACATTGTAAACATGTATGAAACAACCCCGGTGATTATTAATGCAAATGAGTTCATTAACATAATTAATAACACTAATAATTAAATTAATTAACAAATATTAATCATACATTTATTTATTACAAACTTTATACGATAGTATCAACTGCAATATACAATTACTCAATACATTCTCAAAAATACAAATTACATAAATAATCAATGACGAGTATACGTACCATGGGTACCCCCAGCAGCCCGGAATAACGAGCGGGCTGCCTCTTAAGAGCCCAGCTCCCACGAAGGGCCCGTGGGCCCCGAAAGCGACCTGGCCCCTCAGGTCGGAGCGCTCGGCGTGTCCCAACCCCGCTTGGTCGGGACGCCCGTTAATCCGACCCAGCTGAGGTCGGCTTCTCCAGCAGTCGAGATACCGAGTCCCCAGCTTGCGTTCGGCCAGCTGCTCGACGGACGTGACGACCTCTGACGTCCGTACCAGAGCAGGCGGCCCCTTTCCGAGGACGTCAGAAGACCCACCAAAAGGTCAAGCACCGGTCCCATCACCCTAGCACAAAGCAGGGTGGGACTCTCCCTCCCGAGGGAGCACCGAGAGTCAAACGAGATGACGCAAGCGCTTGACGGATGAACGGAGCAGTGTGTCACCTCTCTGACCGGGGGAGTCATCGACCCCCTCATACGAGCCCACCAACCCAGATCGTGAGGAAATAGGGGACCAGATTCCAAGACAACAAGGCGGAAGACCAGACTCCAAGGCATATAGTACCCCTTCCTTTTTCCTTCCAAAACTCCCATGTAACCGGCCTTTTTCCGCCTATATAAGGAAAGGCAGGACCCCGAAAGGAGGAGAGGTCCGATCGATCAAGCTAGAGGCCGGTCGGACTAATACGAGAGACACCTCTTGCTTGTAACACCCCGCATCTACTTGCTCCCAGAAGCAATACACATCCACCGCACGAACTGGAGTAGGGACATTCAGCCCGAACTAGTATATACCCTTGGCTCCTTGAGTCGACCATTCGGGGAGAGGGAACGCGCGACCCCCACTAACCAAAAATTCATATTGCCGGTGCACGAAACACCGACAGTTGGCGTGCCAGGTAGGGGAGTTTCGCGCGTCATCATCGCCATCGACTCCAGATTCCCATCTGCTTCCCCGATGGTTTCTTTCTCGCGTGACGGCTCGCCAGCGTCGAGGGGCTGGATTCGCTTCGGCGCCCTCGACTTCTTCGTCACTACGACGGGAGAGCTCGTGCTCATCCCCGCCGCCGTCCGCGATCGAGCCCCCTCCACGAGCCTGGACGCGGTCGCCAATATCCTCGGCAACCTTCGCCTCGAGGTTCCCACCCGGGCCTTGATGACGGAGATACTCCACGACGGCGCCGCCCTCAGTGGCGCCATGCACGTACAGCAGCGGGCGGCGGCCCTGCCCTCCGCGAACCCTCAGTTCGTGGTGATGGCCGGCTACGTGCCGGCCTCCCTCCACGACTTGCTGGGGGACTCCTCTAGCCATGGCTCCAGCTCCGACAGGGAGTACCCCCCGCGCCGGCTGCACTCCCGTGAGTGCAACATGGCAGGCACAACGGACCCTTCCGCCACCCCCACAAGCCCCGAAACTCTCCTCCCGCGCATCGAAGCGCAGGACGATGAGAATCGACGCGAGAGCCCCGTGCACCTCCAAGCTCACCGCGCTGAGATCGAGCGGCAACAAGAGGAGCTCGAGGCCCGCAAGATCGACCTTGATAGGCTCCAGGCCGACCAGGAGCAGCGTTGGCTCGATTGGCCTCTTGTACCCGGCTCGCGCGCACACGCTAGGTGCATCATCAGCTCACCGAGGGGTCGGACGGTCATCCGTTCTTCCCACATGCGAGCCAGAACGTCACCGCGACGGCGATGCTGCTCCGCGGGCTCCCTGAGCCGACGGACCCGGAGGCTAAGGTCACGTACCGAAACCTTCGGGGGCTGATGGAACGTGCTGCCGTGCAACACGCACAGGGTTCCGGCTCCCACCACTCTGGAGTGACCTCGAGCCGCCCGGGTCACCCGTCCTCGCGGGGCCAACAGAGCTCGACGAAGACGGTGCGACACCTCGAGCGGCCCCAGGCGTCACACACCCCGATCCGCCACCGCCTAGGGGACAACCGCGACCTCCGCGCCACCCTCGAGGCGTGAAGGAGAGCTGCTGACGCGGCAGCACAGTCGCAGGATGCGGACAGCGGACGGCGCGATAACCGCGCACTAAGCCCCGATGGCCCAGGGCCACGGGCGTTCGCTCGCGCCATCCGCAATGCTGACTTCCCAGCCAGATTCCGGGCCCCTGTCAATGTGACTAAGTACACGGGGGCGACGAACCCCAGTGTCTGGTTGGAGGACTACCGGCTCGCCTGCTGGGCGGGAGAGGCTACGGATGACTTCTTCATCATCCAGTACCTCCCCATCTACCTCGCAGACTCAGCTCGAGCCTAGCTCGAGTACTTGCCCGCCGACACCATCAGGAATTGGAAAGACCTGACGAATCTCTTCGTCGGCAACTTCCAGGGCATATACAAGCGCCCTGGCAACTCCTGGGATCTGAAGAGCTGCAAGCAGTAGCCAGGGGAGACGCTCCGGGATTATATTTGGCGCTTCTCCCAGCAGTGCAATGAGATCCCCGACATCCGCGACACCGACGTCGTCGGGGCGTTCATCTATGGAACAACTTGCGAGGCCTTGGTGCACAAACTGGGTTGCGCCAAACCTAGGACCACCAAGGAACTCCTCGACATCGCTACCAACCACGCCTCCGGTGAGGAGGCGGTGGGGGCCATCTTCGACAAGAAGAAGGCCAAGCAAGCGCCTCGCGACGAAGCCGGCGTCGCCCCCGACCGTACCAACAAGCAAAAGCGGAGGGGGAAGCACGGCCGCGAGGGCCGCATGGTCGCCGCCGCCGATTGTCCTGCCAAGCAGCAGGCTCGGCAGACACCAAACCGTTTCGAGAAGTTGATGGATAGTCCGTGCCCGAACCACGACTATCCCGTCAAACACAAGTACCGGGACTGCGAAGTTCTGAGGCGCTTCCTCTCCGGGAACCCTACGACGTCGCGGGGCAAGGGGAAGAAGCGTGATCCGCCGCCGGACGACGGAGGAAAGAACAAAGAGGCGACCGACGAGTTCCCGCAACTCGATGGTTGCCTCATGATCTTCGGAGGACCAGCATCCTACTCCGACAAGCGGCGGCTCAAGCTCGCCTTTCGCGAGGTCCACGCGCTGGACCCCGCCGTACCCAGCTACTTTCGGTGGTCTGAGTCCTCGATCACATTTGATCGGACCGACCACCCTGATCACGTCCCGCATCCAGGACGCTACCCGCTCGTCGTCGACCCCATCGTGGGAACGAAGCGCCTAACCAAGGTGCTGATGGACGACGGCAGCGGCCTCAACATCCTGTATGTTGAGACCTTCGACGCCCTGGGAACCCCTCGCTCGGGTCTCCGACCGAGCAAGGCCCCTTTTCACGGCGTTGTCCCCGGCCAACAGGCCCATCCACTCGGGCAAGTCGACCTGCCCGTCACCTTCGGGAGCCCGGAGAACTTCTGCACCGAGACCCTCACGTTTGAGGTGGTGGACTTTCCCGGCTCCTACCACGCCATTCTGGGGAGGCCGTGCTACGCCAAGTTCATGGCAATCCCCAATTACACCTATCTGAAGCTGAAAATGCATGGGCCGCAGGGAGTGATCACCATGGCCTCATCTTTCAAGCTCGCTTACAACTGCGAACGAAACAGTTGTGAGTTAGCTTCAGCGGTCATCGCGTCCGCTGAGCTCACCGACCTTCGAGAGAGGGTCCCCGAGTCTACCCCCGACACCGGTAAGTCGGGGCCAAGCTCCTTCAAGTCCGCGGAGGACACGAAGGAGGTCGCGGTTGATCCCGATGATCCCGCGAAAACCATGCAGGTAGGAGCCACGCTCCCCGCCAAATAGGAAGGCGCGCTCGTCGACTTCCTCCAAGCCAACCAGGACGTCTTCGCATGGAAGCCCTTGGACATACCAGGAATCCCGAGGGAGGTCGCCGAGCACTCCTTAAAAATCCGACCAAGCTCGAAGCCGGTCGCCCAGCGCCTACGCCGTTTCGACGAAGAAAAGCGCAAGGCCATCGGGGAAGAGATTGCCAAACTTTTGGCCGCATGGTTTGTAAGAGAGGTGCGCCACCCCGAGTGGTTAGCAAACCCTGTTCTTGTAAAAAAGAAAAGTGGGCAATGGAGAATGTGCGTTGATTACACGAGCCTGAACAAGTCATGTCCAAAAGACCCATTCCCATTACCCTGAATCGACCAAGTTGTCGACTCCACCGCAGGGTGCGAATCCCTATCGTTTCTGGATGCCTACTCGGGCTACCACCAGATCGCGATGAAAGAGTCCGACCAGCTCGCCACCTCTTTCATTACCCCCCATGGTTCGTTTTTCTACGTCACGATGCCGTTTGGTCTGAAAAACGAGGGTGCTACATATCAGCGGTGTATGCAGACGTGTTTTTCCGACCAAATAGGCCGTAACATCGAGGCGTACGTCGATGACATCGTCGTCAAGACTAGGAAGGCCGACGACCTCGTCACTGACCTAGAAGACACTTTTGCGAACCTTCGGCGGTTCCACATAAAGCTCAACCCCGAGAAATGTGTTTTCGGGGTCCCAAAAGGGAAGCTGCTCGGCTTCATCGTCTCCGAGAGCGGCATCGAAGCCAACCGGGAGAAGATCTCCGCTATCATGAGGATGGGGCCGATCAACGATCTAAAGGGAGTCCAGAGGCTGACAGGGTGTCTCGCAGCTCTGAGTCGCTTCGTGTCTCGACTGGGCGAGCGCGGGATGCCGCTCTACAAGCTGTTGAAGAAATCCGACCTCTTCAGCTGGACGCAAGAAGCGCAGGAAGCCCTCAATCGACTGAAGGCGTTCCTGACTTCACCCCCGGTATTGGTCGCTCCAACACCGGGGGAGACTCTGCTCCTCTATATCGCCGCCACGACCCAAGTCGTCAGCGCGGCACTCGTTGTAGAGCGAGCAGAGGAGGACCGCGTGTTCAAGGTACAACGCCCGGTCTACTTCATCAGCGAGGTGCTCTCCGAAACCAAGGTTCGGTACCCGCAGGTGCAGAAGCTACTCTACGCGGTGCTCATCGCAAAGAGGAAGCTCGCACATTACTTTGATCGGTACCCCGTGTCAGTGGTGACCTCATCTCCACTCGGGGAAATCGTTCACAACCGCGAAGCCACCGGAAGGATTGCTAAGTGGGCACTCGAGCTCAACGGCCTTGACGTATTGTTTGTCCCCAGGACGACGATTAAGTCACAGGCCCTAGCCGATTTCGTCGCCGAGTGGACCGAGGCTCAGACTCCACTGGCGCTTGAAGACCCCGAGTACTGGACAATGTACTTCGACGGGTCCTACACCAAGAACGGAGCAGGTGCTAGAGTCGTCATCATCTCCCCGCTCGGCAACAAGCTCCAATACGCTATCCGACTGCTCTTCGATGCCACCAACAACGTCGCCGAGTACGAGGCCCTCGTCAACGGCCTCCGAATCGCCGCCGACCTCAGCACCCAGTGACTCTACGTACACAGAGACTCCAAGCTAGTTGTCGACCAAGTAATGAAGGCCACGGAGCCCCGCGACGCCCGCATGGCGGCCTACTGCTTGGAGTTACGCAAGCTCGAGGAGAGATTCAAAGGTTTCGAGCTCCACCACAGCTACAGACGTTACAATGGTGAGGCCGACGCCCTTGCCAGTCTTGCCTCCAGCAAGGGCCCTGTCCCCCCTGGGATCTTCGTTTCCGATCTACACAAGCCGTCCATCCGGTTGGACTTAACCGGCGAGACCACAGCCGACCCCCCAAAAGCGGTCATCCCGACCGACGCTCGGTCGGGAGCAGACCAGCCTGGGTCGGATCGGAGTGTACTCGCAACCGATTCCGACTGGAGGCAACCCTTCATCGCCCGACTAACCGATGGGGCACTCCCCACCGACCCGACCGAGGCTCGACGCCTCGCACGGCGGGCCAAATCCTTCGTCCTAGTCGAGAAAGATTTGTACAAGAGGAGCCCCTCCGGAATCCTCCAAAGGTGCATCCCGACCGACCAAGGGAGGCAGCTGCTGCTCGACATCCATGGTGGGATCTGCGGTCACCATGCCGCGCCCCGGTCCTTGGTAGGGAAAACCTACGGACAAGGTTTTCTACTGGCCGACCGCCGTGGCCGACGCCGAGCAGATCGTCCGCACCTGCGAGGGATGCCAATTCTTCGCCCGGCAGACCCACCTTCCGGCACAAGCCTTGCAGACGATCCCTATCACGTGGCCGTTCGCGGTATGGGGACTCGATCTGGTCGGGCCCTTCAGAAAGGCGCCCGGGGGCTTCACTCACCTGCTCGTCGAGGTGGATAAGTTCACCAAGTGGATAGAGGCCAAGCCGCTCGCAACCATCACCTCGGCGCAAGCGGCGAACTTCTTCCGCGACATCGTCTACCGGTTCGGAGTCCCGAACTCCATCATCACCGACAACGGGACGCGGTTTACGGGGAAGGAGTTCCTCGAATTCTACGACGATTTTAACATCCGCGTCGACTGGGCGGCGGTGGCGCACCCCCGCGCCAACGGCCAAGCGGAGCAGGCCAACGGCATGATCCTCCAAGGACTCAAGCCACAGATCTTCAGTCGACTGAAGAAATTCGTGGGGCGATGGGCGACCGAGTTGCCCTCCGTCCTCTGGATCCTGCGGACCACGCCGACCCGGTCGACCGGGTTCACGTCATTCTTCATGGTGTTCGGAGCGGAGGCTGTCCTCCCAACCGACCTAGATTACGGCGCCCCGAGACTTCAAGCCTATGACGAGGCACAGGGGCTTGAAGCGCAACAAGATGCCATTGACCAGCTCGACGAAGCACGCGACGTCGCCGTCTTGCGATCAGCCAAGTACCAGCAGGCCCTACGGCGATACCACAGTCGCCAAGTCCGCGGTCGGTCATTCAGTATTGGCGATCTGGTCCTGCGCCAAGTCCAGTCCACCAAAGACAGACACAAGCTCTCCCCGCTGTGAGAAGGCCTCTTCACCGTTGTGGATATCCTCCGACCTGGCATCTTTCGCCTGAAGGATGTCAAGGGTAACGTCCTCCCCAACACGTGGAATATAGAGAAGCTAAGGAAGTTTTATCCTTAAAAATTTATGTCGTCCGTGTAAAACGCCCGCCTATACTAAAATTCACGATTCGATCTCTCCTGCCGACTCACGCCTGATCACCGCGGTCCCTAAAAGGCTACGGTCGCTGAATGAAAGTTCGCAGGCGAGAAAGGCAAGAACAAGAAGTACAACGGTCAGTCTTTTCAACAAAAATAAAGCTTTTATATCATCAAGAATATTTACAGCGGGGGGAGCGCAGGGTCTCGCGCCATCGCCCCCCCAGCCTCCCAATTCGCGGCGCCTGTGGATGACTGCCTCAACCAAGGCCTCCCTCGTCTCCCGTAGGCAGGGGACGGCCAGGATGAGCACGTCGACCCCACTCTGTATCCCGCCTAACCAAGACCTCCTCCACAATCTGTCGCCATGCCTCCTTCTGGTCGAAGGTAGGTGGTAGGCCAGGTGGCGGACGATCGGCCATCAAGAGGCAGAAGAGGAAGACTACTCAAGAAAAGATGAAGGAGCCTGCATCGTTAATGCATCCGGCACCTTCTTTTGTACCCAAGGCATGGAAAACGAAGAGGCTCGACTAAGTATAAGCACTAGAAGCCGAAGCGCCCTGCACCAATTCCAACCAAAAGCACGGGCTTTGAAAGAGTTAAGGCGATCCTATCCCTAAATTCTTCCATTCTGTTATGCTTAGCTACCCAGCCTTCGAGTTCAAAGCGGTGCGTAGCGACTGCAACCCAGTCCCCACGCACCACTCGGGGGCTACCCACGCCTACACGGGTCAAAACCACTCGATTGATCGAAAACGCTCCTTTCGGTCAGTCGAAAACGCCCCTTCCCCGTGCAGGCGCGGGTAAACGCTTTGCTCACACGCTCGCCCGGATCAGCGGTCCGATCGGCCCTTTGGGTTCCCCCCTCATGGCCATCCTTTCGACCCAAAATGCTATGGCCTACGCCCCGGCGGCTACGGTTGCGAAGTAGCACTTTGCGGAAGAAGGGTGCGCTCGAGTGGGGCGACCGTCCGCCGGTCAGAAGCTTTCCTTTCTCGCGCGGTGAGCGGTCTAAGCCTAAGCTCTGTTTGCATTGCCCCAGGGGGCAATGGACACGGCAACCCGTGCCCGGGTAACCCCCACTGTTCCGGTCGCCATGGTCGTCAGTTGCTCATCGGGCCGAAAAAACGCAAATAGCACTTAGATCGGCCCAGCCGGCCAAAGCGGTTTTTAACCTCCTAAAAGGTTCATCACATAAATTCCTCGTACAAAGGAGCATGTGCTGCCCTTCCTCGTCCCTTGCACGGGTCGGTGACCTGACTAACCGTCGGACTCTCCCTCGTGGTAACCCTCTCGACCCGAGTGCTACGGCCTACGTCCCATCGGCTACGGTCACGAAGTAGCGCTTTGCGGAAGAAGGAAGTGCACCTACGGGGCGACTCGAGGTTGGTCGGGAACATTCCTATCTCGAGCAAGTGCAGGATCGGCAGCAGGTTCGCACGCGTGCGTAGAACGATGATGCAGTCGACCATCAGTCCCCTCCCCGGCGGCGCCCCACCTCGACCTAAGCACTACGGCCTACGCCCCAGCGGCTACGGTTGCCAAGTTATGCCTCACGGAAGAGGGGGACGCCCAAGGGGAGGATTTCTCGGTCGAAGTCGCGAACGCTCCGTTCCCACGTAAAACTCTGGCACGTCACTCGCTGGAGCCGTCTTCGTTAAAAACAAAATCCTCTAATACAATCTCCTCCTTCATCGGAGGGCACCCCGTAGCGCTACTCACCTGGCGTTCGTTCGAAGAACGGCCCGGGCTGGGACTTCGGGCTCGCCAACCTCCGCACCTGACCAGTACCCAGCAATTTCTTGACCGGCGATGTCACGTGGAGCCGTCAAGAAGGGAGGCAACGACGGTGACGTCAACTTGCGCTCGGACAACTCGCAAGGTACCCAGCGACCGGGGATGACGATCGAAGCGCTTCACCAAAGACAAGAGCGGAGCCAAAACAGGGACGATAGCCCAACCCTGCTCATTAAGATAAGTAATACTTCGTCCTATTATAGTTACAACTAAAACTAGAGTGCAGGAACAAAAGAAGGCGAAGGGTCGCGCTAGTAACGCGCTCGAAAGGCTCCTAGTCCCAGGCGCCATCGCCGGAGTCCTCGCTGCTGTCGAAGGACGCACCTGCAGGGCTCGCCCGTAGCCGCTCTGCCACCATCTCCGCCGCCACGCAGACGCTCGCTCGCGCGCGGCCCGCGTCCCCTCTGGACCTGGCGACAGTCGCCATCGGGTCGAAAGAGGCGTCGCGGCTAGCGCAGCGAGTCAACACGTGCTCCGCGATCACGATCGCGATGTCCCGCTGCGACGTCCCGCCCCTCGCAGGCCGAACGCTCGCTAAGAGCGCGGGGCATTGCGGTCAGCGCCTCAGACGCCCAGACGAGACCAAAGGCATACTGCTCCGCAGTACGCTCCGAGGGCTCCTCCAGCCACACCCCTAGAGACTCCAGGCATTTCGCTAAGCTCTCGAAGGCCGGGCGAAGCACGGAGAGGAGATCCCAGCGCGACGTGGCGTGCGTTTCCTCGGCTATCCTGACCCGAGCCCGCAGGGCTGTTGCCTCCGCCTCCTGCGCAGCGGGCGCCTCAGCCTGGGCAGCTAGGGTGGCCTGAAGCCCTGACAACGCGTGCGGTTGCCCGCGACCTTATCAAGGAAGGGTCGCTTGGGATGGACGGGATAGCATGGGAAGCGGCGCCCGAGGCCTCCGCTCCCCCGGCCCGAACCGCGGCCGCCGTTGAGGGCGCTGGGGGCGGCGAAGGCAGACCCTGGCCGGAGGCGTGGAAAGAAGATGGACGAACAAGACTGCCGTCAGTATCAAGACAGGCTAAAGTCCACCCTACAAGACTTCGCGGAAAACTTACGCCAGGCGCGGATCCCGCACACGAAAGGAAGACGAAGGCAAGACAAGCCCGCCCCCCGTCGCGGTGGCCGAAGACCCATCGCCGAGGCGGGGCCGCCGGGGGCTCGGGTCCCGGAAATCACCGGACGCCGGGCGTTTCCCGGCCCTCCGATCGCCACCCACGTCATCACCCACGCTCGCCATTACTGCTCAAAAGAAAGAGGGTGGCGGGAAGGGTAAGAGGCCGGGACGAAAGTTTGTTAACACGCGGAAGTGAAATGGGGAAAGCCATTTCCGTTCCGCCCATTTTATAGACGCGTGCAGGAAGACGGAACGGCGTGATCCGAATAGCCGTCTCGCCGAACGAGGCGACGCACCCTTCCATCTCCACCTCTGCACAAGTCAATGCGCAACACGGTGGCGGGAACCGAAGAGACTCGACGCAACTACATCAGCAGGGTAACCCCCCGACCGGCTCTCCGACCCACTCGGGGGCTCGGGGGCTACACCCACCGGGTGCGCTCGCGCGCACCCGGGCCAAGAAGACCGGCCGGGAACGCCCCGCACGTTCTCGATCGGGCCCGCATCAGCAGGGTAACCCCCCGACCGGCTCTCCGACCCACTCGGGGGCTCGGGGGCTACACCCACTGGGTGCGCTCACGCGCACCCGAGCCAAGAAGACCGGCCGGGAATGACCCACACGCTCTCGGTCGGGCCCACATCAGCAGGGTAACCACCCGACCGGCTCTCCGACCCACTCGGGGGCTCGGGGGCTACACCCACCGGGTGCGCTCGCGCGCACCCGGATGGACCGACAGACGCCATCCGACCAGACGGCGTGGCAAGAAAACCCCCGACCGCCTCTGGTGCGACGCGCCCAGGGGCTCGGGGGCTACTGGCGAGTATACGTACCATGGGTACCCCCAGCAGCCCGGAACAATGAGCGGGTTGCCTCTTTAGAGCCCAGCTCCCACGAAGGGCCCGTGGGCCCCGAAAGCGACCTGGCCCCTACTTGGGCCAGGCCTCGAGCGTTCCGACCCCTCAGGTCCGAGCACTCGGGTGGCTCCGACCCGTCAGGTCGGAGCGCTCGGCGTGTCCCAACCCCGCTTGGTCGGGACGCCCGTTAATCCGACCCAGCTGAGGTCGGCTTCTCCAGCAGTTGGGACACCGAGTCCCGAGCTTGCGTTCGACCAGCTGCTCGACGGACGTGACGACCTCTGACGTCCGTACCAGAGCAGGCGGCCCCTTCCCGAGGACGTCAGAAGACCCACCAAAAGGTCAAGCACCGGTCCCATCACCCTGGCACATAGCAGGGTGGGACGCTCCCTCCCGAGGGAGCACCGAGAGTCAAACGAGATGACGCAAGCGCCTGACGGACGAACGGAGCAGTGTGTCACCTCTCTGACCGGGGGAGTCACCGACCCCCTCATACGAGCCCACCAACCCGGATCGTGAGGAAATAGGGGACCAGACTCCAAGACAACAAGACGGAAGACCAGACTCCAAGGCATATAGTACCCCTTCCTTTTTCCTTCCAAAACTCCCATGTAACCGGCCTTTTTCCGCCTATATAAGGAAAAGCAGGACCCCGAAAGGAGGAGAGGTCCGATCGATCAAGCTAGAGGCCGGTCGGACGAATACGAGAGACACATCTTGCTTGTAACACCCCGCATCTACTTGCTCCCTGAAGCAATACACATCCACCGCACGAACTGGAGTAGGGACATTCAGCCCGAACTAGTATATACCCTTGGCTCCTTGAGTCGACCATTCGGGGATAGGGAACGTGCGACCCCCACTAACCAAAAATTCATATTGCCGGTGCACGAAACACCGACAATCAATTACATCTCAAAAATAAAAATTGCAGGAATGTTAAATTCCTAAAACCTAAGCTTTTTGATCTTCGGTTTTAATCCTGCATATGTTAGCTAATCAATTTTATATATAGAACTAAATGTAATAAATTAAAAAGGGCAAGAAAATTTAAAAAGAAGAGTTGGTATCGCTCACGGAGATACCAGATTCATCCATGACCAAATCGGCACCTCTCATGAATTAGGATTTCATCACTCAGCAATTAAACCAACATGAAAAATTTGGATTTCGTAGACACGTGAGTAGTAAAAAAATTGGGCAGTAGAAAAGTAATTCCTTACGGTAAAAATGAATAGACACTGTGGATTAGGATAGTCTCCGGCCGAAGACACCTGAAGTCCGGAGCCTTACCCCTTAAGTCACAGGTCCAAGCATATCAGCAAAAGACCACCAGACAAAGCCACTCAAGCAAACCATTCCAGGAACACCGTCACACAAAGCAAGCCACTTCCAATAGCTAGTAAGAAGACACAAGAGAGAGAAAGCCACTAGAAAGACAAGAACAAGAAGCAAGGAGCAAGAAGGCCACCAAGATAACAAGGCCACAAGGAGTTAGGACACCAGGAGCACCAAGCCAAGGGAGCAAGAGCAAGTGGACGACCACATCTCTATCACCACCACCCCAGCCCCCAGCACCTTTCCTCCACAGCATCACCCCTGCATCTCATTTCATTCTCCTCAACAACAGGTAACCCCACAATCATAACTAGTAGCTCATTCAGAGGAGTAGCAGTAGTAAAAACTAGCGTAAAGACTAGAGACATTAGGGTTACTAATGGTTTCAGCGGATTTAATTGTCGTAGGGGTGGCGCCGCACGTGCCCGTTAACCTGGCGTACTCCCCGGCATACGGGAGGTCCTGGGTTTTGTCGCAAGCACAGCCAAACCCACGCATCAACCCTTAATCATCATCAACTGACAAATAGTAATATTGCACAATGCTAAATCATCCATCCAAACAACAAATCATGCTCATCACAGTAGAGACATGGGTGGAGGAAGAGGGAAAATTGGGTAAAGACCAGGGCATTACCAAGCCCTGGCAAGTAGAAGGGGAGGGGCGCCATGGAGACTGGTGGCCAGCGGCGGGGTGGAGCTGAGCCCTAGGGTGCCGAGTTAGGGAGGAGCCTAAGCGGGAGCGGCGCCAGGTTGGAGGCGTGCGCTCGATATCCTACGCACGGCAGTTTCCTTGATCATAATTTTGAATCGGGGTTTTATGCAAATTTAATGTTGGTTTTACTCTTATCACCACTTGCATGTCAAAAACCTATCTTTACATTAAAAAGGAGAATTGGAGAATTTAAAAGAATGATAGAAGGAATGCCAAGTCAAGGTGAAGGAACAATTAGCTTGCAATTATATATGTGGTATGTAGAGGGCGCCATTGAGATGTGCTTTGCCGAAGGGCCCCTCTACATAGGCTATGATATAAGGATAAACAATTACACTCGGGCAATGAGCCATAATTACCGTATCAACAATAGTGTGTGAAATTGGCCAGAAAAGATTGCCCTATGAAAGTATTATAACCTCCACATTGGATATGAATAGATAACTAGGGGTGGAAGCAGGGTTGGCCGGAAGGCCTGGTGAGACCATAGACGTATAACTCAACTAAGGGTTGAGAACGTAGGACTCAACTAGGGTTGAGAAGGTTCTCAACTGAGGGTTGAGAAGGTATGACTCAATTAAGGGTTAAGAATCAGTTATAGGATGACATTTTAGAATAGAAATAGTTAGAACTCAGCTAAGGGTTGAAAATTTTGAGGTGCTATATTTAAAGCATCTTATTGAGTATCAGTGTTGCTGTAGTAGCACGGTACAGCTGATATGTTGAGGGTAAGTGGGGAACAGCCGAGGAACCACTTCTCGTTGGCTACCAGGGTTGGAGATTTAATACTGGAATAATGATAAATATTCTGAGGCCTCACAGGATGGGGTCACTATGGTAAAGTGGTATAAACCTGCATAGGGTCAAATCATGAATTCATGCATGTCTTCTGGATTGGAGGCTAGTGAAGCTAAGTCTGCCTCATATATGAGTGTTAGTAACTATTTTCATAATTAAAATACACAACCCTTAAAGAAAATCTAACCTAGTTTATGTGAAAATGGATTTTGAGGGAAGGTGAACATTGGATGGATATGAGAGAAACTTATTTGATGCATTTCGCTATTTATGCTTGCTGAGTATTGTTGTACTCACTCTTGCTAAATCCCCCTTTGTTTAGATATTGGCTCCGGTGGTCAAGCGTCTAGTTGGGACTCGGATCCCAATAGACTCGCCTTTGAGGCAAGGGTGAAGGATCAAGGATAACTGACTAGAGGGGGGTGAATAGAAGATTTTTAAAATTCTCGATTCTAATTGCAATAATAGAACAAGTAATGCTAGAATTGAGAATTTTAACAATTAAGACTTAAAACATCTAGGTTTTACTAGGTGCACCAACAAATTAAATCTAAGCAACATGACAATCCTAGGTACAAGAACAATTGATAAGAAAACTGGGAATGTAAATTGCTCAAATAAATAAAAGCGATCAAACCACAAGGAGATGAATACAAATTTTTATCCCGTGGTCTTGGAGACTTACCGGTCTCCCCTAATCCATGTCAAGGTAGCTTGATCAACTCAAGCTGGCTCCTTTGCGCAATTGAGCCTCCGTTGATCACTAGTGGTAACTTTTCCCTGCTCTGGGTAGGCAAGCTCCGACCATCACAATCCATCAGGCCTCCTCAAAAACTTCTTGAGGAGATCATCGATTCTCCCGCCTCCAAGCCGTCTAGGAGGCGGCAACCTCCAAGAGAAGAGATTTTGATGCTTTCTTGAGGGAATTCAAGTGCTATAATGGCACAAATCAATGCAATGCACTTGAATGCTCTCAACTACTCAAGAATTGTGAATTGAATGCTCTAGAATAACGAGGGGGGTGCAAGTGTTCAAAGGATGTTCAATAGAGTTTCTAAACTAGCCCTTGCTGCAAGTGTGGGGTTATTTATAGCCCCCACCAACAAATGTAGCCGTTGGAGATGAAATCCCCAACTTCCAGCCAAATATGGTACTACCGGCCTCTGAGGCCCGATAGTGCCAGCCTAAGCCTCAACGGTCGGTCTAGTGCATTTAATGCACTAGGCACTAACCGTTGCACAGTAGTCCGGCACTACCTTCCACTAGGGCTGGTAGTGCCACAATTTGAACTTTGGGCACTGTACTCAGGGACACTTGCACTAGTAAAAAGCTACCAACGTCAATGGGGCGATACTGCAGCTCACCCGGCTGTACCGCTCCTTGACTCCAGTAGTGCCGCTCTGAAGTCATACAAAAAGAAGGTATTCTGTTAAATAACTACCGTAATTCAATGAGCGGTACTCCGCACTTCCGGTAGTACCTCTCCTTGAGCCTGGTAGTGCCGACTGCAAGGTAGGCAAGAAAATCATGCCCTCTGTCAGATAACTACCACCATATTAGGGGCATTACTGCTGCTCCCCCGACAGTATCGCTCCTAGAGGCCTGTAATGCCGATCTTGCACAATTCACAAAAAACTGCCTTCTGTTAAATAACTACCACTATCTAGTGGGTGGTACTGTCGCATCTCTGGCAGTACCGCTCCTAAAAGCCGATAGTCCCCGCTTTTGACAGAAAAGCAAAGACTTTCAAAACAATTTTAGTGCAATGCATGAGTATGAGCTAATACATTATTTGAGCCATTAAATCTACTCATTTTCAAGCTACTAATCAAGAGTCCCTTTTAATAGTACGGCACCTAATATACCAACCCAATCTTTCTCGAAACATCGAGATTGGCAAAAGGCTATAAAAGGTCCTTAATTCTTTTATGACCTTGATTTTAATTTGGCATCAGAAAATTCACCTTTCCATGATCATAGACGAAGACCATCCTACTTTTACGCAGTCAAAGCAAATTGTTAGTCCTTTAACGTTGATTGTCATTAATTATCAAAACCAAATAAAATTAGAGGCCTAGATGCTTCAAAGGGGTGAGGGTCAACCTCAGGATTAGGTTCATGAGAAGGAGGACTACCAGGAGGGTTAGGATGTTGGATAGACTGTGCTTCGAGTTCGTCAGTCCTTGGAGTACTTAGTACTTTTGTTATTGTAGTTTTGTTGTATTTGGATCCTATGTATAATTATATACTAAATAAGTAGCCATGCGTGGCAATGGATTGTAATAAGTTTTCATTCCAGTCTCTAATTATTGTTCTATTGCAACACTATGAACACGGTGTATTAACTAATGAAACGTTGGGTGTGCTCGATGTTTTGATTAGCTGATATGCCAAGATTCATATAATTATCTCAGAGTAATGACGGTACAACTGTTATTACCCTGGACTAATTATGCGGATCGCCATAATGTAGCAACGTTTTTGTCATCTAGAATTCTTTTACTAATCCTATATATATTGGCAATAAACCATAAATAACAATATCCGCTGGTTATCAAGAATTCCTTTTCCAGGTACTTCGCTTTGTTGTAACAATAATAGGTTCACTATATATATGTTAATTTACATCTAGCAAAGAAAGTATAAACCATAGTTATCGGATTCGCTATAAACCCTCACAAATTGTGAACCGATTCGTTGAACCCGAACCGGTTTAGGGTACGGGATTCATATTTGCAGTGAAAATTGGAAAAGTGACGAACTGCGAACCTAAATCTCATATCGTGATTCAAACGAACTGTATTTCTAGTAACTATAGTGTAAACAAATTTCAATACACCTTGAACTATTGCCTAACAGATGGTGCACACTCATGTTTAATTGTGAAAGTTATTATTGTTTTACTGCTTTCAAATCTACTACTGTTATTTAAGAATGTTGCTTATTGCAAAAAGAACTATTTAGCCTGTTGTTGGAATAAGCCATGCATGTAGCTATTAGAATTGCATTCTGTGCATGACTTGCTGAGTGCTTTAAGTACCCACTCTTGCCACCGCACAAACACCAGTTGGCGAAGAATCAGCGCTAGCATTAGAGGAGGAGTTTCAGGAGGAGCCGACGAACTAGGGGCGAGCCCAGTCAGTTACCTGTGGCATATTGGTTGGGCCACGATTTTATTTTAATTTCGTTGCAAGTTTGTTTAATAAAGACTTTGCCCTGCGAGGCATACTTTTTGTAAGTTAAGCATAAGGTTGACTCAACCACTCTTGTTATAATAAAGACTTATTTAATATTCTGTTGTGTATGATTGTGATATTCATCGATGTTGAGGCTGTGTGCACTAGCGTGATCCTGAACTAGTGCTGAAAACACAGAGGGTCCGGATTTGCACATTCGGGTCCCGACAATATACAAATGAGAGATTGTTACTCATTAGAAGCGGATTTATATGTTTTTTTGGATGTGTTTTCCATTAGCAAAGTACCTTCATTGTATTTCTCTCTCTTTTTTTTCTTTGCTTCTCTTATATTCATATATAAATTTGTATCATAAAACTAAAAAAAAATATTTGTATCGATTTAACTTAATGCTTTGATCCCACCTCTATTTTAGTTTTAGCTTGCGGCTGCATCATCTTGGACTCATCCACACACGGAGGGAGGAGAGCAGGGTTTCACATTTTGTCAAACTTCGCTCGTACTGCTCTGGATCGGAAAAGGATTTCGTTCGATTTACCGCTCAAATTTAAATTAAAAAATTCAAAAAAATTATCCAAAAATTCCCTAAAATTAGTATTAATAGCTTTATGACTTCTGGTGTGAATATTTTTTGAAAAAACAAAGTTAGAAATTTTACAACATTTTAGCATTTTTTTTTCTTTTTTCCTAATTTTTCAACCTGTCATCGATTTTTGAGCCTATTTTTTTATCTTTTCTTTCGAATTTTACTGTAGATTTGATTAGATTTCGAATTATTTGAATTTTAAAATCGTTTGATTTTTTGTGAATTTTATTTGCATTGGTTGGTTGAAATCTGAGATCAAAAGGTATAGCCCTGGGAGAGTCGTTTCGTTTCATCCATTGTGCGAGCGAGCGCTGATTGTTGGCAGTCGTACGGCCCCAACCGAACACAATCCCACTTTTGAGAGAAAAAGCAGATTCTTAGTGTACAACTCAAGTAACACACATATATGAATGAGTGAAACATCATAATACATGACCGGTTAAATCACCAACAGTGCGGGATGGATTGATGGACGGATCAGTGAAGGGGATCGAGCGACGCATCAACGGCAGTTACCGCTTTCCAGTATTGGATATATATTTATGGTGTGTTTGGTTGATGGGATGTAGTTGAATGGGATGGTACAATTTAGTTTTATTATTTTGGATGAAAGAGATGGTTCAGCATCTAGAGAGAATATTTCTCAAATTTGTATTATTTGATCTAGGATGGGATGGTTCCATTCAAACAACCAAACGTATGGATGATTTTTTTCTTGAACCATTTCATACATGTACCATTTGGTATAGGTAACCAAACGCACCCTTACTCGCTTCCTTAGTTACAATCGTGCTATTCGAACAGCTACTGCCTTGTCGGTTAAAACCTGTCATACGAGACGTACTAGCCAGCATTTTTCTCCTATTCTTTTTTACTTGTTCTAAGCTACCATATATTACTAGGCTACTAGCAGCGTGGGCATAGCGCACCGTGCCTATCATAACACGTCCCGTGGTAAAAGTCGGGTAGAATTTTGGGGTGTTCACCACAAGGTTCAAAATTTCGGTGAAATTTCAAAAATCTTGGTTGAGATTTTGAATTTTGGACACGCTGAGATCCTAAATTTCGGTCAAATAAAAAATTTAAAATATTCAAAATGCTATAGTAGCCACACAAATCTCGGCCGAAATCTTGGTCATTTTGACCGAATTTCATTTTTTATGGACGGGATTTTATTGGATTTGGGGTCAAAGCTATCCACAAAAAAATTCAAAAATTTGTAACGTGTTTTTGACTATTTTTTAAAAGTTCAAAAGTTGACTGAGCTCTCAGTAATTTTGGCAATAATATAAGTTGCATTTTGTGGGGTTGAGAAACATAAAAGCTCAAAAGGAAGTTGGGGTTGATATACATTCTTGTTGAAGTTCTTGATTGCAATGACTTATATGAGGTATACACGCAAAACAAATGAAAACAATAAAGAGGAAAAATTGTGGTGGCAGTGGGATTCGAACCCATGCCCCAAACAACCATTGAAATTTTAACTGACGGCAAAGACGAACTCAACCAAACTAAACCTCATGTCATGAGCTATTGGTGGCAACTTTTGTAGTTCGGGCCTCTTTTCTAGACTAAGGAACAAAAGCATTATGTGTGTTTTGCTTGATAATGGAAGGATTAGGGAAGCATGAGATATGATCGATTGTTGGACTCATCTATTACGTTATTGTATGTATTCCATGTATTAGTTAGGAAGAAATCCATATAACACCTCGAATTGTGATATGGGTTTTTATCATGACATTAGCACTATTACAATTTTTTAAAAAATTTTAGGCTTTATTATCATCTCAAAATTTTATGAGAATATTAGTAATACATCAGAATCATTCACAAAAAAATTTCAAATCCTTTTGACTTGTTTTCGACCATTTTTTGGTCGGTTCAAGTTGACCGAGATCTCGGTGATTTGGACAGAGATCTCTGTAATTTTGATCGAAATCTCGGCGTTTTTGACCAAAATCTCAGGAATCCCGGTTGAGAAAAAACTGGATTTGAAATTTGGTTTTTGGATTTTGTTCGAAATTCTGAAATCTCGCCAAAATTTCGGATTTCAACCACATCCGAGATATATACCGAAAATAAAATTTGAAACCTTGGTTCACCATAAAAAAATTGAATTAATATGTAATTTTACAAAGTTCTGGGCAGCTTTTCGAAAAAAACATACGCTAAAAACAAAATTTTGAAGTTCTATGAAAAAAGGACTAATATGTGTTTGCGTAAAATTTTTGGCTGGATTCTGGCTAAAAAGGACCAACATGTAGTTTTGGAGAGCATTGGGTGTTTATTTGCGAAGGACGGCCCGCGAAAGAACAAACTAAAGAAGTTGAAGGACCTTCCAGGAAAGGACTAATCTGTAATTTCTGAAAAAGTTTGGTCCCTTTTTGAAAAATACAGTTTCGAGACCCTCCTCGCAAAAAAATAGAGTAATCCATAATTTCAGAAGATTCCGGTCACTTTTTCTCAAAAATTCGGAGGTTCGGAGGGGGCACCCTTGCAAAAAAAAGGACTAATATGAATTTTTGGTAAAGTTTGGGTGCTATTTCGCGTAAAAAATGAAAGCTTCGAGGGCCTTTCCGCAAAAATAAGGACTAATATGTAATTTTGGTCAATTTTGGGGGAAATTTTGCAAAAAAGTTTCGAGGGTCTTCTTACAAAAGGACTAATCTGTAATTTCAGAAAATTTGGATGCTTTTTTTTCGAAAGACTAACCCTCGCGACCGCGCCACGTGTCTCGCGGGGCAACGCGGCCGGGGATCGAAGGCGCGACCGTGGGCGTGGGAACGAGAGGCATTACCGTCACGCCGTGCGACCGTTTGTGTAACGGGACGGTGTTAATTTACTTAAGACGTATAATGGCCTGAGCCAAGTGGACGACGTGGGCACGCCATGAGCAACCACATCGACCGAAAATGTCATGGACACGCACGTAGAGCCAGAAACCTTGGGGACCGTACCAAACGGTTTCTAGACAATGATTCTGATTCTACTTGAAACATTTCTACCAAGAATCTGAAACTGTTTCTGTTTCTACTAGAATCTAGAATCGTACCAAACGGGGCCTTAATGTACGAAGCATTAGACGAGCAGTTCTTGCTAGTGTACATGCCTTAGACAATGTATCAATGTTTATTTGTCCGGGCACTGAAAATTCCATGTATTAGGAAGTGCTCCCCTCTTTATTACTACCACTACTACTACTACTATTTACAAAACTAGCTTCCATACAAAATTATTTTCAAAAATAGCTCGCAGACCTACATCTGCTGTAGATGGAGAGCAAGGAAGCAAACTTCCGCGGAAACCAGCTCTTGCGCTCGTGCCCCGACGCACACCCCGCCACATGCCCCATTCGGCCTTCCCACCCAGCGCTCGCTCGCTCGCCGCGCGCGTAAACTTATTTCCGTGCTTTTTTGTGTGGTAGGTGTGAATCATGGAGTTATTTTTTAAAATAATTTCATATAAAGATTAGTTTTGAAAAGGAAATTAAGGATGCTAGCACAGTGGACACTTCATGTATCGGCTCTGTAGTCAAGCAGTACAAGATTGTAGCTCATTAATGCCATGTCGCGGCCGGCTACTCCACACCTACGAGCTAGTCTCCTTGTCTACCAGCCACTGACCGGCAACAGCTTCATGAGCTAGTAAACCTAGCAGCTGCGAAAAAAGTAACGAACCATGCACGCCCCCGTCCTTTTCCCCCTTCCATTGTTTACATATACATGCCCCAAATGTGATGATTGGGCTCCATTATTTGGTCAGCACTGTGGGGCTCTCATGTTAGCTTAGCTACTTGTAGTGTGGCTGGTAAAAACGTTTCTCTCCGATTCTTTTCCTTGTGGACGAGAGGCTTCCTGCACTTTTGCTAGTAAAAAAAAAAAGAAAAGAAAAAGAAAAGACACGGGAAAAAGAAAAAGAAGCTGCCCGAACCTCTGCTGAATCTGATGCATGTGAGGAGCTTGTTACTAGTAAGAACGAAAGTTCCTAAAAAAGCATTCAAACCCCAAGTTCCTATTAGTACTACTAGTCAAGTCGGAAAGAGCTTGCTAGCTTGGGTACATGACATCGTCGATGTACAAACAAGGATAAGTACATCTAAAAAAAACGAGTATGAAGTCCACATTCATACTAGTTCTAAACTGAAATCAATCCTAAAATTAGGGAGACAAAGAAAGCGAACTCATTCTCTCAATTCCACTCACTGTTACTACTTAGTTATATAGCCCTCCTATTAAGATATTCATTCTCAAGTAATCAAATTTAGTATTAAGGAATCATTTCGCGATAAAAATTGACATAAATTAAATTCTACAATATCAATCTCTCGAATGTTAATATACATCTCTCTCGTTCTCTCCCACAAAATTTAACGTCACATGTCACGTTAAAATTAGATTTACAAAGCGCCAATGAAAGAGCGAGAAGATACCGGCCCCGGAGGACGGTCAGAATCCTCTGTTGTTACCACCACTGCACGTGCCCCCCCGACGTGTGGGACCCACCGTGCAGTGATCCGACTGCACGGTGCAGCAGTAACGACGGAGGATCCCAGTTGCACCGGAGGGTGGGCTCGACGGAAGCCTGCCTCGCGGCTCACCCTGCACGGGCCCACACCGAGACGCACTGTCCTCCGAACCTAGATACCGCATGATGATACTACGAACCCGTGATTAGATTCAGGAAACTCGCGTTTGGTTCGTGATACACGATCAGTACTCCGCACAGTGCGGCTGTAGATTGTGCCGTCCGGAACCAGGGCCGAGAAGGAACAGGGGATCGCTTGCTGTTGCTGGGTGGCTGATCTGCCTGCCGCGCCGCAGCGCACTGTCGCGTACAGGCGCGCAGTTTTTGGCGGCTTTCTGCCTGCCTTGTGTTTCTCACGCACCTACTGCTGCGTGCTGCCTCTGCGCTGCGCTAGGCTCTCTGCTCCGCCCTGCGCTGCTGCCGGGCCCGACACGGCAACGTGTAGGCCTCGAGCTCCATCTGATCCCTCGCCATGGGTACTGGTATATATATGTGATTCTTCGCCTCTCCACCGTTTTTCTGTTCGCCGCTCCTTTCCGCTAGCCTCCTTTCGCGGCCAGTCCATACCTTGCACTGTTGTTCCCAACAGCTCCAATCCTCCTGTTCCCCCTTTTCCTCGCAGAAGTTAGGAATCACTATTTTTTTATTTATATTTTAATATTTATACAATTTTTAAAAATAAAAATTATTAAAATAAATAAAGAGATAAGTACTCGTTATCTACTATTTATTTATATTTTAATATTTATATAACTTTAAAAAACCATATATATATATATATATATATATACAGAAAAACTAAGAAACGGTATACCGTAGGAACGGTATACCTCTGAAACTCATGAAACTTGTGAATTTTTACACTAAAACTCATAAAACTTAGCACTAAAGCGATGAAACATGAACCGATTTAAACTAAATGAAACTCATGAAATCAAGATCAAAAGCGATAAGTTTCATAAATTTCATGGCTATACCGTTGGAACGGTATATATAT
This sequence comes from Rhipidocladum racemiflorum, assembly GCA_036346355.1. NCBI lineage: Eukaryota > Viridiplantae > Streptophyta > Magnoliopsida > Poales > Poaceae > Rhipidocladum > Rhipidocladum racemiflorum. The sequence continues at coordinate 19,698,826 of CM070573.1, read as the reverse complement.
ATATATATATATATATATATATATATATATATATATATAGTACGGCATGAGGATCAAGAAATGGCCGTACAAAATGTCCTGATCACCACTTGATGCTGCAGTGACAAATAATCACATATCTTTATCAGCAAGCAACGAGAGTATGTGCAGGGAAAAGAACACAAAGGGGGGAAAAGGTGTCAGCGAAGAAGCTTAGATTAACGCGGATTAATGTGGGCCCCCCCCCCCCCAACGGAAAAAAGGGCAAGCACGGTTAATCAAGTGGCCATCACGACGGTCTCTCTCGCAGCGGTGTTGTGCGCGAGGCCGCGGCCGGTACAGACAAAAGGATTCCGATTTTGACACGCAGGCTCCCTGGCCTGCCCTGCCCCATCCTGTCCATCCATCCATCCATCATGGACGACGAACCAACCGATCGATCAAAGGATGTTCTTGAGTTGTCTGTCTCTCTCTCTACTCGAACACGACATCGCCGTCCCACAGAAACTGGAAATGACAGCCTGCCTTCTTTCTCTTCCAGAGCTACAGTATCGATCTGTCACTACTTAGACGCTAGAAGAACACTGAAGGAAAAAGAGAACATATCGACCCAAGGTTTGGCACGAGTTAGCCGTGAATCAGCCGACAAACTACTCCATCAGCGCCTCTGCGCCTCTGTGCGTGTACTGCTTCACAACAGCTCGCGTTCTTGCTATAGTCAATCCTACCTTTCACGTCGGCACCGGAGGTAACTGCTGCTTCTGAGTCTCAGGCCACTGCTGTGCTAGTGTGCTGGCTCCAAGTAGTGATTACTAGTGGTGTACTGATTCAGTGGGTCATCCGTGCACAAATACCAATCCAGCCGAAAAGCTAGCGCTCGCAAAGACATGCAATTAGCAGCGATTAGCATGCGCGCCATTAATTGCGCTTTTTTCCACCCTGCTGTTTGTTGTGTGCGTTGGACGAAGGATCGGTCAAAGGAAGGGGGGAGGGAGCATGCATCATAGTACAGCCGCGGCACCATCTCTGTCCCTCCCAGGCTCCCCAGCTGAGAGCTCAACTGCCCTCCTTGCACTGTCCTCCTCCCTACCTTTCCCTCCTCTCTGCTCTCCTCTGCTCTCCTAAAAGGAAAGAAAGGCTTCCACGGCGCCAACCAACCTGCCCCTGCTCTCCTGAGCCTGAGCTAGCAACTATATAGGTAGGCTACACTGCACTGCGCGCCGCCCCAGTTTGGCAACAACCGTATTGCGCGCGGCAGAGCTGAGAGCTGAGAGCTGAGGAGAGGAGTTACGATACCAAGAAGAAGAAGAAGAAGAAGAAGAAGAAGAAGAAGCGGTGGTGGCAGGCATGAGGGACGTGGTGGCGGGCAGGCTGGGGCAGGGCGGCGGCGGAGGAGGGGCGTCGGCGCCGTGCGCGGCGTGCAAGCTGCTGCGGCGGCGGTGCGCGGCGGGGTGCATCTTCGCGCCCTACTTCCCGCCGGGGGAGCCGCACAAGTTCGCCAATGTGCACAAGGTCTTCGGCGCCAGCAATGTCAGCAAGCTCCTCCAGGTACACCTGTGACACACACACACACTGCGCATGCACTTACTTGTACCATTACATGCATGCCGCTCTGTTGCTTGTTTCTTTCCTTGTGTACGAGTAAACCCTGCCTCTTCGTTGGGGATGGATTTGTTTGCTTCAGCAAGTGAACCTGTTAATAACTTGATAGTGTCTGAACAACCTTTCTTTGCATCAAATCTCTATGCACAGCACAAATACGTGCATACAGTTTAGTCACTGAGTTGTTAGTTCTAGTTTTGTTGAGCCTGTCAATTCACCCAAAAAAAAGCATGGTCAAGTTTCTCCTTGTCCTGGTGGAGCTTCAACTGGAGAACAGAGATGGGGTTGCTTGTTTTTGTCTAGCCTACAGTTTGTCAAAGTGTACTATACAGGTGGATAGTTCAAGAGCTTTGTGTGTGTGTCAGGTACTCTGCTTTGCCAAAAATAGCATGTTTTTTTTTTGAGAGGTGCTTACATCTCTCCTCTGTCTAATTCTTGCACATCTTGGAAATGACGAAGGGGTAAGTAATCCTCATCTACCATTCATTCATGCTTTAATATTTGTGCAACTTAAAAAGGGAAGAGCATAGAAGCACTTCTCTTTTTTTTTCACATATATAATTAACAAAGCTTCTCCTACCGGGGATGCTACTAGAGATCATGTCGCTTTAGTTAGCTTAAAGTTTCTCAACTTGTGCTGTACGAATCACAAGAAGAAATATTTGATGCACTGGTAGGCGCTTAATACAGTGTATCGACCAATTTCCCATCCAATTTTGCTGTTAAGAGCACTCGCATAGTTGCTCAGCCCAGCTCTAGAGTTTAAGAGCTTAAATTCATTACTTGGGTTAAAGTTAGAAATTTGGACAAAAATAGCTTACACTTGCTCTTCAGTTTTGACCGCAAGATGCGTATGTATCAGGACTCACAAACCATGGGCAAGATCCTATTTTCACTGCTAAGTGGGGTCATCCTCATCCCTGCAGCAACCCAAGCATGTGCAGTGTACTAAAAACCATGTCAAATAATTGGATTTGCCCAGAGAAGAAAAGTCAACTAATTAGATTTGCTATATTTTCCATCAGCATGTGCCCAGAGACATGTCTAGTTACTACAGTTGTCTGGTACTAATTAAATCGACAGAGACTTAACCATATCTCCAAATTAGAGCTTTCCCATGTGATAAGCCTTCCGAAACAGTCGATCGGTACCGTACGGCCTGGATCTATCTGCAGCAGCGGTCATCTTCAGAGACAAGAACTGCACATGCTATATGAAAAAGAAACTTTCGGCCGCACCGAACATGCAAACATGCCCTTAATGTCTCCATCATCTTTGTTGGAACAAGAGACTCCTCTTGTGTGCTTTGTCAATAGTAGTCATGTAGGAACCAGCAAGAGCAGTGCATATGAAACTGCAGAAACAGCTTCTGAAACTTGCTACGAAATTGCAGGACATACCGGTCCAGCACCGCGGGGACGCAGTGAGCAGCCTGGTGTACGAGGCGAACGCGCGCGTGAGGGACCCGATCTACGGGTGCGTGGCGGCGATATCGTCGCTGCAGCAGCAGGTGGAGGCCCTCCAGGCTCAGCTGGCGCTGGCACAGGCGGAGATGGTCAGGCTGAAGATGAGCCATACCTACATGGCGCACCGCCTCAAGGCACGGGGCGGCAGCAGCAGCGCCGGCTCGCCGTCCTCCATGTCCTCGCCGAAGACGGCGGAGCCGGAGGCGCGCTACAAGCCCACGCCGGAGCTGGACATGGTCGTCGACCAGCCCAGCATGATGCAGGACTCCCAGTTCTGGGCCTACTAGGCTGACCGCATCAAGGTGCTTCTGGATCCAAGCAAGCTTAGGCCTTAGCTGATTTAGTGTGCGATCAAGTGCCGTTTTGAGTCACAGATGGTTTTGGTATATTATATAGTGTCAAGTATATCGCATGGAGTGCGCTGTAACAGCGTAGCACTGGGAGGAAGGTGAACATAGAGGCCTCCTCCTGTATACCTTCTTAGTATGTCCAGGGCTTTTTTTGCTGTCCTCCTGTCGGAAGGTAGAACACTGTTACAGACAATGGTGTGCATTGTGTTATCCGTTGCAAGAACCTTTATTGCCCTTAGCATTTTACTCGGTTAGAAACAGCTGAACTCTGCAGTGGAGATGCAGGTAGCTCTATCTAAGTTTGTCTAAATATTTTCTTGTGTGGGTGTGTTAATTGTCTGTCAAGGATGATTTAGCTCCAAAGTGAACTGCAGAGCAGAGCTCCCTGTTCTTCTCCATGCAGGGGCGAGCCGAGAATCATCTCAATCAATAAGCGGACATCAGATAACCATTGCACCTTAAGTTATCATAAGGCTTGAAATACTTTCAAGTTTGTTCTCTGCAATTATACAATGCTGGCTCATCTAGTTTGGGCAACGAAATGCTACCCAATTTCAACAAGCACTTGCACAAAAAAAATCAGCCCTTTTCTTTAGGGAGATCCGATCATTTCATGACCTAATGCAGATTATAGGATCCAAAATTGCACCTGAACATTGCACCATCAGATAACACCTGAACATTTCATGACCTAAGTTACGGAGTGCAGTAACTTCACATCATCTGCAATTCCAACAAGAAAGTAGCATATTTTGTTACCATGAAACTCTCTCAGCATACAAATCATGGACGATGGAACTCTCTAATTTGGTTGGAAACTCTACCTGATGCAGAGCAATGTGAACTGTGAAGCCTATGCCTTATGGCAAGCTACGGTTTAGTAACCCTTGGAAAGAGAGGTAAAGATCTTTGTTGTCTGGACCAAAGATCTCTTCAGCCTTCTTGAGTGTTTCCTGGTTCAGATGTAAATAAGGAGAGTTATGGAATTGAGTGTCATGACACAACATAACCTCAATCCATAAATTAGCTAACAGATGCAAAAGCCCTACCTCTCGTGGCTGCTTATGAGCGTTTAGCTCTTTGATGTTGGCTAAGAATGCTCCAAATTGTTCGTACGATAGACGGCTCCTGGAATTGTCATGGTGTTTCATGAACTATGAATTACCCATCTTACTGTGGAAGATGTAGAAGAGTAAGAGATCAACTAACCGGGCCTGACGGAAAAATTCTTTTCCATCAATACGAGGAGTGCGACCTGAAAACCAAGCATTAACCATATCAACGAAATTTCATTCTACACAATAATGTCAGTCAGCAATATGTTTTCAGAGTTCAGAATAAATGAAACCTGGGTTTGGACGTCCCCTTGGAGGCGAGTTAGCTGCAGATGACTGCTTGCTTGATGGATACCATGGTGTCATTGACATGTGTCCTTCAATTCGAGTTATTGATGGTGAGGTAGTTCCAGACATCAACTTTGGTGTTGCTGTGCTAGTAATCCCTCTTGGAGAAGCAGAAGTGGACATTATTTTCGGTGTGGCTTCTGGGGTAAGGCGAGGGGTGAGGTGCGACGAGAGGGCATACTTTTGGACTGGAGGCCTTGTCGCTGTACTTAACAGATCAGTGAAAATGCAGTGGATCGAATCTTATGTTCTCAGGATAATTTGAAAATATTAAATAAACAATGAATAAGCAGCTAAGAAGACCTTCTTGGGCTGTGCTTCCAACATCCACAGACCCACTAACTAGATTTGTTGCAGAGTGGCTGATAGATCCATCTTCAATGTTCAAAACAAAACAGCAGACAGGGATTGTTGTCAGATATTTTCGATGATATAAAGAACATGAAAGGTTTTCAAGTAGAGATAAACCTCCACAGGATGATGTTTTCGATGACACTGACTGATCACATGTTGTAATGTCAACTGTTTCTTGTGGCTGCTTGGGAAGGATTCAGCAGAAATCAAGGGAAAACAGTCAACCATTACAATAAACTAGAAAGAAATAACACATACGGACAGAGATCATTGAATAATTTGATTCATTGGTTAAGTAGATGAACACACTGATGGACTATCATCACGGAGCGACTGCATCAGATGCATCTTGAATGACTCCAGCTGATAATAGAGCACATATTTTAGAATGCTGTCGAATCAAAGGCTAGAGGAGAAAATAAACAAAAAGCTTAAGTGACAAGCTGAATAATCATCTCACTTGGTAACAGCTTAGCAAATAGCGTCTCTCTCCTTTGTATAAGAGAAAGTGAAGAAAAAAAAGACACATTTGTTCAGCCCTTGCACAAATTCTTGCATCCCTCTAATGCGCTTTATTGTAGGGGGTGACAGACCATTATGCCAATGAACATGGTTGCAGATTGGATGAATGATATTCATTTCACTAGAATAGATCCACCTGATTAACCTTCTTACTAGAGCTCGACATCTAGTGCAATCAGCAAAATGTCCTTGATTTGGTACCGTTAGAAGATGGTATTAAACATGTGAAGAATTCCAGCTTTAATCCCATTTGCCACCTACGACATTACAATTCACTGCTCGCTGGTACTCCTAAAATTAATCTACTAAACAGTCCAAATTGAGCCTTTCGCCCTCCTCCACCTAAATGTTCGGCCTAAGTAGCAAACACTGCAAGGTTTTTCAGACAAACGCACCCATTGAACTGCTATTTTACACTAGTCATCCATTTCTCTAGTGATTAGCATCAGATATTTCATTTGTACTCCATAACATGTTACGAAAGACGGGGTATCCTAAACGGGTTATTTCAGAATTTGACACTCAATTCGTAGGCCTTTCAGAGCATTTGAATGACATGTGAGACCGTCTGTGTGTATGACAGTGGGCCAGAGTGTCAAATTCCGAAATGCGAATTTTAAAGTGTGTCAAATTCTGAAAACTCTCATTCTAAACCGGGTTGCACACCAATACAGCGATTAAAGAAAACTACAATTCAAAGAGCCCACCTTCTGCAGGTCGCGCGCCAGCTTCTTGGACGTCTGCGCCAGCGAGTCCCGCTCCTTGCTCAGCTTAATCTGCACCCACAAAGGAAACGGCAAGTTTTGTCAACCAATCAAACCAGACGAGGCCAGACGGAAGCACACCGAGGAACCGCGGCAAAAGAGCTCGACCCACGTTGTCCTCGAGCGCGGCGCGGAGCCTGGCGTTGGTCTCCTGCAGCGCGCAGTCGAGCAGCGCCTCGCGCTCCCGCAGCTCCCCGTTCTGGCGGTCCTTCTCCGCGGCGGCCTCCCTCAGCCGCGCCGCCTCCCGCTCCAGCCCAGTCACCCGCCCGGCCACGGCCAGCGCCGTGATGCGCCGTGCCAGATCCAGCTGCTCGTACGGGTCCCGCGGCAGCACCGCCAGGACCTCATCCGGCAGCGCCACCCCCGCCGCCGCTCCCTCCGCCAGTGGCATCGCCGAGGCCGAGACGGAGTCGACTGGATTGGGTTGGGTTCTTCTTTGTTTTCCGCTTGGGCTGTGGAGGAGACGAGAGGGGAGGGGAGAATGGAAAGGGACCACTGCTTTGCGACGCTGCTGCGCTTGGAAATTTTCGGATTTCAAATGCGGGGGATCTGCTCGGCGAAGCAAGCCATGTTTGAAATTTGTTTTGGGGGACAGAGGCCGCGACGCTGCTTTGTCCACCCCGTTTTTTTTTTTGTCAAAACTTTTAGGGTCTGTCTATGCTTCTCCCGGATGTTTTGTTTGCAAAAAACATCCAAAATTTGGACCCTTGGATCAAACAATCCAGCCGTTGGATTAAAACACACTTAAAACACACGCAGGCTTATTGGGTCCGCCAAGTGAAGTGGACCTAGATCCAATAACAATGCTTCTAATCCAAATAACAATGAAATACAAGCCCAGTCACAAAACGAATCTACGGCCCTTCATTTCCTTTCGTACAAAGACCGTATGCCCCTCCGTTTCTCAATGGTTCGGCCTTCTTTTCCACAGCCCAACTTGACCTCCAAGTAAAATTGTGTTGCCCTAATTTTGTGGGGCCCACATGTAAAAGAAAGAAAGAAAATATGTGAGGACATTGAGATCATAGAACTTGCAACGGGATCGGGAAAAGCAAAACAACGTATCAAAAACTCCATAGAGAAAAAAAGGAAGAACTTCGTGTACACCGATCTATCAAATGCAAAAAGAAGAAGAAGAATCATGGAGGATCAGATGGACTTTAGAGGTAAGTACCTGTTGTTTTCTGTTCCCCTCTGATAATCACGAAGCATCTGCGCAAACAATGTTCAATATATTCATGCTTGCTTTCTAGGGTTCCTTATTTTGCCTTCTGCAATAGTTCTTCATCCTGAAAAAATGTATTCGGGACTTGTCTCAACATAGTGGGGAAAAAAAGTCACTACGTACAGATTTTTGCTCTATGATTCTGGATGTAGTTTTTCTACACATATTTCTTTTGCGTTTTCTGTTCTACACATATCTCTCACAGATTGGTTTTTGGATGTTGTTTATCAACATCGAAAAGACACAGTATATTAATGTTGCACATAGTCGTATGTGTTTAACCTTAGTTCATACATACATTTAGATTGCAAAAAAGCAATGCGTATTGCTTGATATCCAATTGTAAAAAAGGAAGATCATATTATGCTGATGATCAAAAGTACATAAATCGATAAATATAACAAAAAACGGGGGTGTGAATATATACTTATATTTACCATGACATCAACTATATCTGTGCAGTACCATTAGTATTCATCAACATTTTACATGTAAAACTACATAATCGATAAAAACAATCATAATTAAACTAATCTAAACAAAGAATTCCATAGAATATGCCAAAAAGATTTGTATTTTCATTTACAGTAGGATAATGAGAGATCCAACAGTTAAAAGGCAACAGAGCAGAAAGTTGTTGATTCCTTTATGGCAATAGTGAAAAGAACATGTGCTGCCCATGATGAAATTTATGATTAAATGTAATCACACAAAACCTGTGCAGTGGCTTGCGACATCTTTGTTTAATCATCATTCATCTCAAAAACTGCTTGATCTAGGATCTTCTCAGTGTCTTCAAATGAAGTTAAAACTGCATTTGCATAGGACTTGACAAAAAGCAACCAGCAAGCCAAAAAGAGTTTTTAGTTTAATGATAACAAAACTATGGTAGGATATAATGGATGAAACAATATCATTCACCTTGACAACCTTATGTAGTCTATCAAAAGAGGTTACTCCTTATGCCATTATGCCATTACGAAACAAAACAAGTATAATTATGCTTATCATTATCAGAACAAGCATAAGTACACTGATCTAAACAAAACAACCAAAATTACAATAATCTAAACAAAACAAGCATATTTACACTAACCAAAACAGAACAAGCATAATTACGCTAATCCAAACAAAACCTCCATAATTACAATAATCTAAACAAAACAACCAAAATTACAATAATCTAAACAAAATAACCAAAATTACAATAATCTAAACAAAACAAACATATTTACACTAACCAAAACAGAACAAGCATAATTACACTGATCTAAACAAAACAACCAAAATTACAATAATCTAAACAAAACAAACATATTTACACTAACCAAAACAGAACAAGCATAATTACGCTAATCCAAACAAAACAACCAAAATTACAATAATCTAAACAAAACAAGCATATTTACACTAACCAAAACAGAACAAGCATAATTACGCTAATCCAAACAAAACCTCCATAATTACACTTCTCAAAAACAAAACAAGTATAATTACACAAAACATAAACAAAACAAGCATAATTACACTTGTCAAGTCAAAACAAGCATGTTTACACTTCTCACAATCAAAACAAGTATAATTACACAAAACATTAACAAACATATTTACACTATAATTACGCTAATCCAAACAAAACAACCAAAATTACAATAATCTAAACAAAACAAGCATATTTACACTAACCAAAACAGAACAAGCATAATTACGCTAATCCAAACAAAACCTCCATAATTACACTTCTCAAAAACAAAACAAGTATAATTACACAAAACATAAACAAAACAAGCATAATTACACTTGTCAAGTCAAAACAAGCATGTTTACACTTCTCACAATCAAAACAAGTATAATTACACAAAACATTAACAAAACAATACGCTAAAGGTAAATTATATCCGAGGAAATGTTTGATCTGTTAATGTTTCTATGCAGGTTTGACAAGCAAAAGGGCAATTGGAGAATCGTCTAACCTATTATACAATGAGGCATCTACTTGGAGAAAAGTACTACCAAAATGTGATTTGTCTTGTCAAGGTCAACAAAGCAATCCATTGCCCAAAACAAATCAATCAATGGTATGTATAACACATTTTATTATTCCCTCCAGTGTGTTCATCAACACAACTACACTTTTAAAAATTACGCGATGTTAAAAAACAGGAACTTATCCCATGGACATCACCGATGACAAGTGAAGTTTGCATTTACAACAACAACTTTAAGGTATAAATTTTTTAACAGAAAACTTTGCTCCTTCAAAAAAACAAAACTTTCTATACTCGTTTACATATAGATGGTTATACTATGCATACGAAGGAAAACAAAAAATGCTAAAAAAAGATAACCTTATGTACTGACCTGTGTACAGAGAATACTAATGGGATCCTTTGGTGATGATATGGACCATATCATGGGTGTGACAGAAGAAACTGATTACTCTAAGGTAAGAAAACATATGTTCTAGATGCAGTTAAAAAAGAAAAAAAATGAGATCATATTAAAAAGTATTCACAATAATAAGAAACTGTTAACAAAAACATTGCATTATTTGTTAATTTCAGGAAGAATCAATTGATGAGAGTGGTGCTGGGCACATGATGGACAATAGTCTGGTGAGCCTATTGCGGTCAATGGAACCAGTTCGAGATAGCTCTCTCTATATGCAACAGAACCCCAATATAATGACCCAATACCCGTTGTTGGAAACAGAAGAAACAAGGACAGATTTGGAGGACAAACAAATATCTAATGATATGGTAATTTTGCTATCATCAACCTAGTTTATTGCAAAACTAAGCCAAAAACTAAACACAGAAAAAAATGTTGCTGCTGTTACAGATTCAAGAAGATGTTTCCAACTACCATAATGGACAGACCTTGTCACCAACATACATGACTGGAGGGTATACTAACACAATGGACCCCGAGGGAGGCAACAATGAAGATGTCACACATCCTGAACAGATTGCAGAAACCGAAAGAGGGGATTTATTGGAAGAAGATATCGAGAAATTCTTGGAAAGTGAAATGATAGATGCAATGAAACAGTCAATGGGAAACTTTGAGATTGATAGTAGATTCAAACCAGAAGAAGGAATGACATTTGAGACATCAGATGATGCACATAGATTCTATAACTTCTATTCATTCCTTGCTGGATTCTCAATAGCAAAAACAAAAAATTATCGCACACAAGACAAAAAGAAGGCAGGAGAGGTGACAAAGCACACAATAAAATGCAACAAGTATGGACAGCAAAAACACCCAACAACAAAACCAAGTGATGGCATTACAGAAGGAACTCTCACAAACAAGAGGCGGAGGAACAGCATAGTGAAGACCAAATGCCCGGCAGAAATGGTAGTGGTGCTCAAAAATGGAATCTGGACTGTCAAGAGAGTTGTATTAGAGCATAACCATGAAATGTGTCCCCCAAATGAGACAAGGTTCCTTAGGTCTCACAAATTCATGACAGATGAAGAAAAAAAACTAATCCGAACATTGAACAATTGCAATATCCCCACACGAAAGATGGTATCTGTGCTCTCATTCTTAAGAGGAGGTTTGAGGTCCTTACCGTACACAAAACGTGATGTGAGCAACTTGAGGACATCTATTAGGCATGAGAGCTTGTCAAATGACATGGTTCAGCTACTAGCTCACTTCTGCAAAAAACATGCAGATAATCCAGGTTTCTACTTCTGCTTTGACACTGATGATAACAATAGGGTCAAGAATATTTTTTGGTGTGATGATAGGGCAAGGAGATATTATGATAGATATGGAGACTGCATCAGCTTTGACACGACCTACATGACAAACAAGTACAACCTTCCCTTCGCTCCATTTGTTGGTATCACTGGTCATGGACAAAACTGCCTCTTGGGATGTGCTCTACTAAAAGATGAGACTGCTGAGACATTTAGGTGGGTTTTCAACACATTTCTGCGGGCTATGAATGGCAAGGCACCGACACATATTATCACTGATCAGGACGGGGCGATGAAATCAGCAATAGCATCGGTGTTCCCAAATGCAAAACACAGGAATTGCCTTTGGCACATTACACATAAAGCTGAGGAGAAACTTGGTCCATGCTTTAGGGCAAGACCTTGTTTGCATGAAGACTTCATCGACATCGTTATGAATTGTTTGACGGTGGAAGAATTCGAAACTTTGTGGGTGCAAATGATAACCTACTATGATGTAGCTAATGTGAAATACTTTCAGGACATGTGGGCATCTAGGCACAGATGGGTTCCAGTGTTTTTTAAAGAGGAGTTTTACCCCTTCATCCACTCAACTGCTAGAAGTGAAGGAATGAACGCAATATTTAAGGATGATGTTGGCCCACAACACAGCATCTTGAGTTTTTTCAGAGAGTTTGAAAGGATTTCAGACACAATATTAGATAGAGAAGAGCAAGAAGATAACAAATCAAAAACAAAACCACAACTATGGTCCAATTACAAGATGGAAGATCAAGCTTGGAAGGTGTACAATAGGAAGATATTCATCAAATTCCAGAATGAACTGAAAGACACAACATCACTCTACATGGTGGAGAGAAAAAAACATAAAACATATGAGGTATACCAGGCAGATAACCACCCCAGACCAGAGTACAGGAGGAGAACATTTGTAGTGTTGATTGACATACCAGACATGAACTATGGTTGTATTTGCGCCATGTTCCAGAAGGATGGCATATTGTGCTCTCACATATTGAAAGTCCTCATAAGCCTTAACATTACAGAGCTGCCAGACAAGTATTTCCTAGAGAGATGGAGGATTGGGTTCAACAAATCAAGCATAATAGAGCCAAGACAACTAGCAGCAGAAATAAGAGATGCTGATAGTCTATTTAGATTTAACATATTGTCAAGAAAATTGGTTTTGATTGCATCAGACGCTTCGAAATCACGGGACATGTTTGACTATGTTATGGAACAGGTAGATAATATGGAAACAAAAATACGTGATATGAATAAGGCAGCTGATAAGTCAAGACAAAACCCTCAGCAGCAAAAAACCAACCATTGGACTGATACAACGCAAGAATCCACGATCCAATCTCAGCAATCAACCCTGTTCACAGAACCACAACAAGCACTTATTCTACTGGATCCAGAGAAGGCAAAGACTAAAGGCAGGACTAAGGGGAGGTACAAAAGTATAGTTGACCAAATCAAAGAAAGGAAGACAAGAAATGAGTGCAAGCATTGTGGAGAGGTAGGACACAACATACGGGATTGCAAAAAACTTCACCTTCCACCAATCAGTAGGACTAAGAAGAAGAAGATATCAAATAGCAACCCCCAGCCAAAACACATGGGTACAATTCTGAGAAAAACTATGCTTTAAAAATTATTTATTACTACTGCATACATACGTGTAGATTTTTTTATGAAAAAAATTATCTGTAATGTTTATACATGTAGAGAATATGTAATAACATTATTCTCTGTACTTGCAGGATGATTCTGAGTGTAAAAAGGTTACAAGAAGTAGAAGATGTAGACAGAAGAAGAGAGCATTTGCAATATCCACGAAGAAAGAATATAAAGTGAAAATACATAATTTTGCACACAAAACCATAGAAGTGTCCAATTCATCCTTATACGTGATGCATCAATTGGCAGCTTGTGTGTGTACTGCTCAAACACGAAAAAAGTAGTATGTATGGAAGATTCAGAACACATTGTTCAAGAATTTTTGCAGTTTTACAAATGTAACTGGTTGATGTTTGTGGGACTTCATCTGTTATTTTGATTGATTAGTCTCTTCAGTTTGTTGTGCAACCAAAAAGACACAAAAAAAATATATACATAAAAGGAAGAACCTATGTGTATTTTACGTACATGCGATACATCTCAGTATCTCACAAGTATATATATTATGAAAACTTGGTGAAAAGATAAAAATATGGTGCGTATATCGTCTAAAAAAGATCTAACATGACGTAAAATATATGTGCAACATACCTGATGTTGGGGAAGAATGATATCCACCCTGATGTGGTGTTTTAGGGGAGACAAAACATGGTGTGCATCTCCCTTGTGTAAAAAATTGTAGACCACCAGTTGCAATCATTACATTTGATTACAACTAAATAAAAAAAAATACATTTCATATGATAAACAAAACAGTACATGTTAAAAAATATATAAAATCAAACAAATTCATCATTATTATACTAATCAAAACATAAAACATAAATCCTATACGTGAGGTCAACAATACAATTTTAACAAATCCTGATGTTTCTAAACATCCAAAAAACTCAGTATATTAATATTGCTCAGAGTAGTATGTGTTTATCCCTAGTTCATACATACATGAGGATGGCAAAAGTAATGCGTACTGCTTCATATACAATTGTAAAAAAAAGGCATATCATACTATTGTAATATCGATAAATACTCAAAAAAAGGGCTATGGAAATATACTTATATCTGCACAGTACCTGCAGTATTCATGAACCTTTTATATGTACAATAAAAAAAATAAACTATAAGTACATTGTTACCTCATATTACAATACAAAAAAAATAATAACACTCTTGCGCATTATTATCCTTAGTTCATATATATAAGCGAAATACTTGTACATAACCAGCATAAAACTTGTAATGCACACTGTTACCTTATCAAAAAGTGATTTAAAAGTAGAAATATGACCTTATCGCATAAAAAAAACATTTAGATTATGCGCATCAACATCTCCATATCCAGAAAGATTAGATCTGTTATCAATATAAATATAATAAAAACTTCTTATGCACATTATTACCTCATAAAACAAAACATTCATGATTTAATTTGGAAAATCCACCCTTTTAGGTATGTCTTAACACAATACCATCAAAAAACAATAATGTTGCATATAATAGTGTGTAATTATACTTAGTTCATGCATACAGAATTAACTCTGCACATGCATATATGAAGGAAACAAGACCCCAACATACATCGCTTGGAAGGGGGGGAAATAAAATATAAAACAAAACCAGCATAAAAAGGAAGGACACAAAACCAGCAAAGATTATTATAAAAAAATACATTTCGTATTTATATCATTATTTTTTTGCGATCTTTTAACACCATTAACACTGTATATATCAAGGACTACATTATAATTGTTTTTACTATAGTTGAGTTTCTTTACTCATAACAAGCATCAGGAAAAAAAAACACCACCTCAAAACATGACATAAAAAAGGCACAAACCATGCAAGAATTTTAGATGGAAAAAAATTGTATATCTAGCAAACAAGCGATACAAAAAAACTATATAATGGTCTGTACAAATCCACTAATTTCCCCATGTTATGAACATGATCCATTGACACACCCTTCACGCCAAAAAAAGCATAGTGATATGATATAGATCACTCGATTTTATATACAGAAAATATGGGATGCTTCAAAACAGCAACGATCTTCAATTTCGTAGGATCTGTAAGAGTAAAAAGGTACAGATATAAAAATATTTAGAGATGAACTGAAATGAAGAGCAGAAAGAAAGTATAATATATTAAAATTTAAAAATTGTCACTAACCTTCCCAACTATAGATTGAACTAAACTTAAGTCTGCCAAGTTGTGTTTGCTGTGTAACATGCGGTTAAGAAGCTGAATCCTTATGTTCGGTATGTCATCAATGGTGAATTGAGCTTCTAGTGCAACTCTAGGGTCCCAAAGATCCATATATTTCATGACAAACACACCGGAGTCTTTTCTATGTAAAAAACAAAAAAAATAATAGCCACCATAACGGAAAAAAAATAGTGTATATGAAAGAAGAGTGTATGCACATTGATAATTGGAAAAAAAATGGCCAACAACAGCAAACAAATCAATAAAAAAATATTAAAAACATTAATATAACTTACTTGAAATTTTGACGATGAGGTGATATATCATCGAAATCAAAGTCAAGAGGGTTGATTGATGTCCTTTTAACAGTTGAAAAAAATGATGTCGTAAAATTTGATATCTACAAAATAATAAATTGTATAAGAAAAAGTTAAATATCAATAATATAACATATCAATCAAATATACATGTCAGAAATTAAAAAATGATCATAAGGGAAAACAAAACAGATGCAGAAAAAAAATACAAAATTGAGAGAGACCTGGAAAGTTAATTGTAGGTCAACAAGAATAATGTTTAAGAGACTTACTAGATTCATCCTCATGGTATCGGTGTATGACCTCCCCCTAATAGCCGAATCAAGGAATACAAATTTTTGGTCTTTGATGTCCACAATAAAAAGAAACCAATGATCCTCGTGCAAAACAGGAAAGAAGATCTATTACAACACACAAATATGTGATATCCGTTAGCAAAAAATGTACATAGTTGATTTTTTTTTTGAAAACTGATAGCATAATCTGAAAAGAAATAAAGCTGGTTGATAATAAGGGCATGTTAAAACACAAACCAATTCACATGATTGCAATGACTTTACTTTGTGCGCAATTTCAAATTCATGCTTGACATTTGCAAACCTAAAATCCAGTTCAGGCTTCAATAGTTGTTGCTGCAAACACACACACACACACAAATAGAAGAGGTAATATTACTGTCTATGGAGTATTTTTAAAGTAGGAAGAACTATAGACAAAATCCAGCATGTTCACCCAGCCACAAAAAAAGGTTAAAGACATAACATAACTGTATCCAGCAAATAACAATTGCAAAATAATTCAAACCTATCTAAAACATTCAATATAACTGAATATGTGAAAAATAATACACTGAGGGAGAAAGTTCAGATGGTGACATACTCCAATTGTATTGAAAAATAAGTGTTTCTTTGACTTGGTGGGATGGTTCTCCTCAAAAAGAAGGCGACAAAAACAATTAACCAAGAAATTGTCAATTTTCCCCTCGGGTTTGAGAGAGTACCCCAAGCAACTATATTTAACAAAAGTTTTCCCATCAGGCTTCACCGATATTGCCTTACAACTGAAACAAAACAACAAGACAACCATTTTTTAAATTAAAAAATAGAAAACAAAACAATGGAAGACATGCCAACGTAATGATCTGAATACATACAGTGCTTACCCGCTGTATTCTCCTGTTGCTATGCTGATCACCGCTTGATAGTATGCGACGTCTAGGCTGGATACAATTGATCTATTCCTAACACTGGTGTATGGGTCACATGTGTATCTACTGCCTCTAACCTGCCTTCTTTTCCCATGAGGAGGCATTTCGCAAGTTGATGAACTGTTTCCCCTCCTACCCATGGAGTTCATGATATTGACATCGAGTGGCTGGAGGATGTTGACAGGGGTATGCTCGATGTGGGTTTTACCATGTGATGCATAACTACAACCTATCCCACCCACGACAAATGAATTTTCGTTGTTATATATTTTCTCAGTTTGTTTGCACATGCTAATACATCTTTGATCAAATCTTTCTCTTGAAGGGATGAAAACATCTGGGGAAACCTGCAAAAACAAAAAAATGATAAATAAAGCAAAAAATATCAGATGGTTATATTGAATAAAAAAAATGAAAAGTAAAATACAAAAAAGAAAAACCATGTCAAATATATAGGATAACAAGCATAAACAATAGTCAAAAAAAGTTGATTTACCAGGTTGATGGCATTCATAGCAGAAACCCCCGTTTGGGGTGGGGTGGTATCTACATGATCTTGAGACTTAATATGAATAACATTGACTCCAACCTATGTTTTAATCCAAAATAATTACATTTAAAAAACCATACCAAAACATTATCACTATCAAATATTTAAGTTGGGAAATCCTTCGTGTAAAAAATAAAATGGATAAGCTGACAACGGTAAATTTCAAAACAATGGATCTTCATGAGCAAATAAGCTTCAACAAAAAAATGCTTTATCTCTAAGGATACTTACCTCTTTTACAACAATGACATCTCTGACACCAAGATTAGATTGTGAAGAAACAAAACAATTTTGAACATTGTGTACAGATGTTGCAGCTTCCATGACACTATGTAACTCTGTATCAGTTGGACCTTTAGTTTGACAGTTGGCATTTGGCTGACAATGCGTATCAGGTGGTTTGTCATTGTCGATACCAAGATCAAATGAAGGTGCCCAGTTATACAATGCCATGACATTTGGACCATATGAGGACTTGATATTATCACTTGCCGCTTTTACAGCTTCCTTCTGGATCACTATAGATTATATAATATAAATCAGTAATGTCATGGCTTTCTTAACTTTACTACCACAATTTATATCAGTACTAGCATGACATGAAATCAGTGATACCATGGCTTTCTTATACTTTACATCTAGCCTCACTGAAAGATAACAAAAAATAATACAACCCTGTTGTCTGTTACAAACTTCAACAAACTAGTTATTCTCTTATTAGACGAGTTAAATTATACATAAATACTTACGCTATGAATGACTACATTAAACACAAACAAAAAAATTATCAACTTTTTTTAAAAAAAACTTTCAACAGACCATCTCTTAAAATGACTATTCAAGGACACATAACAATGTAGTTGAAAATTTTCCAATGTTGAAAAACAGAATGAATAAATAGTTGAAGGCATTAGCCAAATCTATGCTAACATGAATCAAGTCGAGGCACTAGCATTTAATTAAAAAAATTTGATAATAGGGTAGCTGTAACAAAAAAATCATTGAATTGCTAGGATCCACGAAAAAATTGCAGCAAAAAAAATAATAGTTTTGGTCTATCAAAATCCATATATTATGATATAAAAGTAATTTTGAAAAAAAAAAGTAATTTCGATCAGGTACCTGGCTCATAGGTAGTGCTAGAGGAATTCCTCTTTGAAATATTGAAATCATATTGTTGGGTACAATTAACTTGAAACTCTGGAAAAATATGAATTTCAGAATCATGGAAAAACTGTTGCCCAATAAAAACTGACTGATTAATCAATGTAGTGAATATAGGGAATAAAAACCTAGTTGGAAAATGATTATACACAAAAAACATGGGATCTTACCATGATGGTTGCCTGAATTGTTCTCATCAGTGCGCTGTTTATTGCAATCAATACTCTAAAAAATGAAAAAAAACATATAAGTTTATTGTAAAAAATGCCAATTGTCATTCCTTCCATTATTATATCCGTTTAGAGCAAGTATAGTTAAAACGCCATACCTTAGCTGTGAACAAGCAATTGTCATTTATTCCATTATTATCATGGTTCATTTGGGATCGATTATAGCCTGTTGAAATCGATCCATCCACATGCAAACAAAAAAATGACTGTACTACTCATCACATCCCAACACAAAACACCCAAAAAATGTAATGGAATAAAAATACTATAAGAAATTTTAACCTTGAATAGCAATGTCGATCTGATCATTTGAAACACATGCACATGCATCACCAACGCTAATCTCTGCTGCGTCAAATGTGTTTCCTTTCGACTATATAATAAAATCAACAATAAATGTGCATTTAGAAGAAAAAAACTTTATGAATAAGAAATTTATATTACCACTTCCCACATTAAATTACGAATCTGTAAATAAAAAAATTCTGACACATGCATTACCTTGACATCTAAAAGACAAACTTGATTAACATTATGTTGATCTTTATTATCTCCTTTTGGCCCACCATTAAGAAGACACTGTATATCTTCATCTGTAAAGGCTTGAACTTGAACTCTATTGCATGGCTCCGGATGGCTCTTATTAATGATTGCTTTATGGATATCGTGACCCTACAAAATAAGAACAAGAAAACAAAAAATTGAGATTAACAAAATGCCATCAACATACCAACATACAAAAAAATATAATTAAATTAATAATATTCTCCAGAACACCTGTAGTGCAAACAAGCAATCGTCCTTCCTTCCATTTATATCTTCATTACGATTATGCAATTCTTCATAAACTTTAGAGTTGCATCCATCTAAAAAAACAAAAAAGGACATGCTTATTATTTCCAACCATCCCTTCAAACAAAAAATTTATAAATAATTAACCAATGATTCTGCACTAATTTTTTACCATGAAAAGCTGAGATGAATTGATCAGTTGAAACACGGGCAGATCCATTCCCCGTATCCTTCACTACTGTATGATGTATGGTTCCCTTATAATTCGAAACAAAAAAATCAAAAATAATTATTGATGCACAATAATAATAAATACATACACACGAAATTATAGTTACTCTTATAACTAAATACAAAATCAATATAAAAAAAGTGGCACGTTTATAATCTTGCCACTTACAAGAGAA
This sequence comes from Rhipidocladum racemiflorum, assembly GCA_036346355.1. Taxonomy (NCBI): domain Eukaryota; kingdom Viridiplantae; phylum Streptophyta; class Magnoliopsida; order Poales; family Poaceae; genus Rhipidocladum; species Rhipidocladum racemiflorum. Next base: position 19,678,893 of record CM070573.1, on the reverse strand, counting down.
ATTTGATCAATAGGGATGTGAACTTGACTAATTCCTTCTGACGGACCATCGAAAACAATCATTTGATCTTCACCAATGAGGTCTTGCTCTTGACCTTGATCTTGTGCTTCAGAAACATGGTAGCGATAAGAAAAACTGCACTACCATAAGTTGCTTCAGAAACTTGTCAACGATGAAACAAAACTGCACTACCACAAGTTGCAGATTCTAGGATGTTGGATGCCCTCTTTCTCTTGTTCCTAGACAAATGATCTGAAAAAAAGAAAGTTTTATACACAAAATATAGAAAAACACAGTTAAATACTGACTAACTTTCTTATCACACACCTGCTGGGTATTGTCCTAGAGTGCCAGCACTACAATTCTTTTCTAATCCTTGTTTGTCACAAAGCCCTTGCAGATTGAGATTTTGCTGAGATGTGAGCTTGTCAATGGCTCCTTGTACATCTGCTTCCTCCATATGGATCACCTCATCAGGTCTAGCCCCATTTCCCTTGTTCTTTGCATTATCAATTCCTTGACACGACTTCTTAATGTAAATCGGCAAAAGATTTGCTATACCAGTAGCCAAGCGCTCTAACCCTAATGTAAAACATCTGGTTTGTTCTTGCTCAAATTGATCAAGCATTGATGATATTGCATTCTTAACCTACAAAATAAAATGAGCTTTACATAAACTACCAATAAATACGAACTTTACATAGGCGGCATTGTTATCTACAAAAATATATCTGCTAGATCAAAAATAACTGCATAAAAAAATAGACTACCAATAAAAAATAGACGCCTACTAATAATTACCTCATCCAGTAATGGATTCTGGTCATTGTAATCAAGAATTGATCTGAACTTTGACTTGCTCTGAGTAGCCATCTGATTGAGGTTAAGACGCCTAAACAAAAACAATCAGCTCAATGATCAAATAATAGACAAAAAAGTTATGATTTCCAGATCTGTTAATTCTCTTACTTTCACTTATCAACACAAAACAGGACATGGATAGGCCATTGATTAATGGTCAAGGAATAAAAACTCCACGCTAGTAGCTCAAAAAAATATAAAAAGATTCTACTGTATATAAAAATGGAATTAGGCAATTAGAAAAGCAGTGGTTAGGTAATGTTGAATTTTAAATTATATATTGAAGTTCATAGATTCATAATGACTGGATTTAACTCTGTGGATGCTTCCTTTTTAATGTTGATAAGACCATGCATTTTTAATGTTGATAAGACCATTCAAGCTATGCAATTTAATTTGACTGATGAAACAAAAGCAAACTTTGTCATAATCCCTCTCTGACCGATCACCAAATCAGTATGCAAAAAACAATGCAGACTCCCCATTATCCTGTCCCCTCAAATTTGCTTAGTTATTATTGCCACAAAAACCTCAGCAATCTCATACACATAAAAAATCCTTGTTAACCAAACAAAAAATATTAAAACCTGCACACAGAAATCCCCCTCAAACAAATTGAACCCTATACCAGTCCTCTTTCTCTACCCAATCCATATAAAATCAGAAAAGGGGATTAGCAAAGAGGCCGCATAACCTAATGCACAAACAAAACAAAATCCTTGCAAAATCAACCCCCGTAAAAAACGAGTAGATTAGACACCAGCGGCTGCATTGATATAGCTCCCGCACTTATGTCACCATTCACACACAACATAATTAACATAACGAGATTTTCGATTTGTCTGCCTTTTGTTCCTTCACCGCTCCTCCGATTAAACTACAAAGCCAGACGACTCCGACGGCCACACTGATGAATACTCGCACTTCTCTCTTCATCAAACACAGCAAAAAAAAACCCTAACGAGCTTACCATCGCCTTCATCGCTCATCCAGCTAACCACACACACGAGTGAATATAAAGTGAGTTTTCCGGAGTGAATATGACTCAGATTTTCGGATTTCTCCAACCCCTGCTCCCCCCCCCCAAGTTCTCCACCCCTGTGCAATCTCTCCCTTTCCCGACAAATCAAAACCATAAAAAACAAAAAAATACTCATGTGAATGGGAGAAGCGCGATCTATTACCCTTGTCTTCCCCGACGCCGGTGAACGCGCGGCGAAACTCCAGATTTTTTTTCGCCAAAATGATGCCTCTCTCGGTCGCCTCCCGTTCTCCACCGAGATCAGAAGACTCTAGTACTCTCTGGTCGTCTCTCTCATGGCTGGCAAAGTGGCGACTGGTCTCCTCTCTACCGAGAGACAATAAAGCAACTGGCTGGCGCGTCGATCGAGAAACAATAAATTTAAAAAACAGTACTCCACCAATCGGGTTCGAATCTGGAACCCGTTACTCATCGAACCCGTCAAAAAGCTCACCAATCCCAAAAGCAGATCTGACGGTCAATATTTTGGGTGATTTTAGAAGACAAAACATCCGGATGATGTTTATCAAAACCCAAACTTTTAATGAATTAGTTAGCTCAATTAAAAAAATAATTGCAGATAATTTCTATTTAATGTCTTAAATCTGAAAGAGCTTACATGTGAGAGGGAGTAAGAGCTTACACGTGAAGGAAAATATTAATGGGCTGTTTGGTTGCCTTCTCAGCTCAGTCAGGCTGTATGAGCTCAGCCAGGTTGGGGGAGTCAGGCTGAGTGGATGCAAGGAGATGTTGTTTGGTTGGTAGTATGAGGTTGAATGATTTGCCTGAGAGATGTTGTTTGGTTGGTCAGACTTTGGAATGGAAGTGTGATATGCAAATTCAAAAAATGAATGAAACAAATTTTAAAAATACTAGAAAATCAATAATTTCACAAACGAAAATAAAAAGTTTTAAAATATATTCTAGAAAATCAATAAATTGGAAAACTAAAATTTTAATCTTTTGAAATTTATATATAGTATGGTCTAGTTTTGTTCGAAAAATATCAGGAACACATAGGTGAAATCGATTCGTTGATCGGAGATGTTAATCAAAAGATATAGCAAAGAAAAGAAGAAAACTAGATAGTAAATGCTGATGTCAGCATGCATGCATGGTTTCAATGAGCACAGCTCATGAAACGGTGAATTTTCTCGTTTCCTTGGAGCCAAGCTGAAAGAGGAGTTTTGCATCTGTAGAGCCAGGCTGAGTTAAATGAGAAGACAACCAAACACCCATCTTTTGCATCTGCAGATGCAAATATCTTTAGATGCAGCCAACCAAACAGCCCATAAGGGTGTGTTTGGTTACCTGCACCATCCTAGCTTGTTTCGTATGAGCCATCCAGGCTAGCCTTGGCCTGACTGAGTGGATGCAAATTAAGTTGTTTGGTTGCTTGTTTGTGCATCTCATGGGCCTGCATTAGAGAGAAGTCTAATTTATGTGTTTTCTCTATCCTGTATGAGTGGGTACAATTGCATCCACCTGGCCAGGATGAACAGGAAACCAAACATGCGTCTAATAGATACAGTTGCATCCACTCATGCGATTCAGGCACCATGCAGGCAACCAAACACACCCTAAGTGTATGACTATTTGAGAAACCAACACCCTTTTAGCATGCTATGTATCCCTAACACAAAAAATTTAAATAGGAAGTTTCAACTCGACAAATTTCAAATTAGAAAGTTTCAACTCAAATTTTTTTTCAAATTAGAAAGTATCACTTCATAAAGTTTTAACTCAGAAAATTTTAAATTGAAAATTATCAAATTAGAAAGTTTTAACTCGGAAAATTTTAAATCAGAAACTTACTCTAAATGTTTTAAATCAAAAAATTTAAATTAGAAAGTTTCAACTAGAAAAATCAAAATAAACAAATGCAAATTTCAATTCGAGAAAATTCAAATAAAAAAATTTCAACTCCGAAAACTTTCAATTCACAAACTTTTGGTTTAAAATTTTCAATTAAATTTTTTTCAAAAATCGTTAAAAAATACATGTTTTCAAAAACTTTAGGCAAAATTTGAAATACAAAAATTATCTTGAATTTGACAGGAAGAAAATGGAGGAGAAAAAGGGTATGAAGTGGATAACGTCATGTGTCACACCGAGAGAGCATTTGAGAGAGAATAGAAGATAGGGGAGGGAACAAGGAAAGAACTTCCTCACTAAAAATTTGGTGAAAATGCTCTTAAATTAGCAATTCCCAATTGTTGAAGTAGTCAATAACGTTGAGACGGGGCTGTCAGGTCCTACCTTTTTTTTTTCCGTCAGGTCCAACCTTTGGCTGCATAGATGAGGACTAATGATGCCCTGAAGCCAATACATCTGCGGTTCTGCGCCATGCGAATGAAATACGTACCATCTCAACTACTTGAACAGAACGTGATGCTACTCTAGAATATGGTAAGCCACAACACCTGATGGATATCATAGCAGGAAATGGATTCAACGTTCAATTCCCAAGAGAGCATTCAGCAAGGAAACTGCAAGCGCTAAATTGCAACAACAAATCATACCATTAGTTTGTAGCATTCGCAGATGCACACTGCAACACTGCATGTTGCAGTTCCCACCTACAGGAGTACAAAAAATTTGCACAACAGCCACATTGAGGTGAGTTGAAGAACATTTTTGTACAGGACAAGAACGGGCATCCCCATTCAGACGGTAGGGAATGTACATATACCATGAATAGATACAATCCAGCAGCTTTACCCAATAACGAAAAAGAGATGAACAGATGAGAGCAAACAACACGGTATGTCCAGCCGACACCAGTCGGTATAAGCTGCAATGCATATTATCATTATCCTTTCAAGCCGGTGCGGGCATCGTATCAGCTTAAAAACCGTCACCCACTTCGATTGGGATTTCGTCTTCAATTCTCCCCCATTTTCATCTCTGTTTTTCTATGTCACCTGATCATTTTCATTTCGAGGTGGATCGGTGTAATCTTGACCATGATCACGGACATCTCTGAACATAGAGAAGAAAGAAACTATGCCATCAGAAGCACCGCCTCCTAACAACCACAGCAACATGGAACCAAATGGATTCAAGGAGCCCAAGCCTGCAGGAGCATCGCCAGCTTGCTGAGGGTTCTGATCTTGATATCGGAGTGGATTGCTGGCTGTTGTCTCGACATTTTCATTCGGTTCGCCCTCTTCTTGGTTTTCAGTAGGCTCATCCTGACCCAGTAAGGCATCTGCTTCACGAGCAGCACCAAAGCCATCATTTATTGTTCCAGGGTCCCTCACATTTAACCTTGCAATATGTAATGTTGACGTATAGATGGTTGAGGATGTAATCTGAACACCAGTTTGTTGGTGAATATGAGCTCGGCTCCTAATGAATCTCTGTAGGGCTGGCACCTGCCGCACCACAAGCCAATCACAAGTAAATGCCAAGGGTGACAAGGAGATGACGGGAGCTGCTGAACCCATTATATAATATCTGCGCTACACTATCTTGTGTGCACTGTTTCTCAGTCAAACGACTGACTTCAGATCATCTTTCCGATTTAATACATGAAAGTGTGCAAGTGGTACACCCTAAGCAGTGTTCAGAAACTACAAATTGCATAGTGCATAATGTCCAAGGAAAAAAATGTGAACTGAATTTACATGACATATATTAAACAATGAAGTAATAAGCCCTGCATAAAGAAGAATGGAAAATACAGGTACAAAAAACAACTGGTTATAAACTTACCTCAAAACGGTTCCAAAAATATAAAATTAGATGCTGCATGAACGCTGCCGTAGCAGAGAAAGCCAGGTATGAGAAGCCTGATAAAAAATACATCAATATGCAAGTCATAAGATACTCCCATTAATTTATTAATAGTAAGTTGCAGAAAAACCATATCAGGTACATACCGTAAGTGTATGAGAAGAAGTAGATATGGAAAACCAGGAAATACAGCAAGAAAAAACGTGGAAAGAACTGCATTGATATAGATGTTCGCACGCTGCAAAGGATGCAGGATTTAAATTAATTCAGTTTAAACTCAATTTGCTATGCACAAGATTAATTCTGATAAGTGCATGCTTGTAAGTGGACCTATATAATGTTCAAGTGCCTTGTCATCCCTGTAAAGCTTTCTCTACCCTGAAATATATCTAACTGCTCTCCCAGCAGTTTAATGAACAAAGCCCTAGTTATTCCCTCACAATCTCATATGCATAATATAGTAGGATGGTAGTTTCACAGTCGAAGTAATTATAGAGCATTCCGGTAATATGTTAATGGAAACATTACCTGATCATGGTGAATAGTTCACATAACCATACAAGAGTCAACACAAGAAACGCAAGCAGCTGATCATCATAGAACTCAAATAGAAAAAAGAGGATCCCAATCATAATCTATAAAGATCATAACAAAAGAATTAGAAAGTTACGCAAAAAATTGTTAAAGGATACAGCTATACATATTCACTGAATTTCAGCCAGTTGAATACATTGAAGAAAATTTCCATACCGGAACAAAAACCAATGATTCGATGACATGCACAAATATCAATTGAAATGTGGGCAGTTGGTGGCGTGCATGGTGTTGAAGCTGCACTGAAAATTTCAAGGATGAAAACATGTATTATTTATTATTCATGAATTAAGTACTCCATCTAGTTACAAATACATGTTGTTTTAAACTTTGACCACTAATTTCTATTGTAATATATTTATAAGATCCAATGAATTATAATATTACGAAATTACTTTTCGAGAAAAATCTACACATGATTTTCATGTATCCAATTTAAATATTAAAGATATTGATAGTGTATTTGTGACTAGAGGGAGTATTATGTTAACTTGATAAGCATCTAGCAGTCCCAAGTCACAACCTACAGCAAGAAACACAAACCTGTGAACCTAAGCATGCGGGATTGCGTTTCTCTCAGAGTAAATGAAACAGACATGGTGGTTGTGAAAAACACAAAGAGTGACATTAGAAGGACACCACATTTCGTCACAAAGTAATCTGCAAACACCAAAGTTGCAATGTGTCAGATTTTGATACAGAGACATGAACGAAATAGGACTCTTGTAAGATATGAAGGGTAATAAAAAGGCTGCTACGAAATTTGAAACTATTTCAGTTCCACATTTTCTAATCAAAGTTCACCGCATGCTTAGCAGTAAAAATTATCAGAGTTGCAATGTGTCAGATTTTGATACACACAAACGAGATAGGACTCTTGTAAGATGTGAAGCTCAGTTCCACATTTTCTAATCAAAGTTCACCGCATGCTTAGCAGTCAAAATTATCAGGTATAGAACATCGATATCACTAATAGCTCTGTCATACAAACACGGCCAGCAGTCGGGTTGACATATTTGAGAGAACAAAGTTTAAAAACTATACAAACCTCCAAATCTTGTAGGACCTTCTGGTGGTTCATGCCCATAGCTGAGATCATAAAGCTCCTTCGTCTGAAAGTTATATAGATAACCTGCATAATATACCACACTATGACTGAATGTAGTTTATAATGGGTCATGTCGAAGAACAATTAAACAGAGTGCTAACAACTGAAGCTCAACATGCTTCTAAGCAAGTCCAATGCACCATTAATTTATTGCGGCATAAGTTCGTGACCACTACGTAGAATAATTATGATGGTTAAGACCAGCACAAGCATGATCATATCAGAAGCATACCATGACCAGGAGAATTCACTAAGCTGTTTGTAAGTATAGTATCATAGCCAACAATGATGTTTATTAAAAGCTGCTGCCACCTGAAAGGAAAAATAAACAGGAAATTTTGGAATAAGTAAAAAACAAAGGACATGCAGAAATATGGACCACCACCACATCCCAGACACCCACTAGAGAAGCATAATAAAAGAAAATAGAAAGAATGAAAGATCTTTTTCACATTCGGTTTACAAGTGACAGGTGTACAGGTATGAAAGAGAACAGAACAAATGAAAGATCTCACATTCTGTATACAAGTGCAAGATGTTATGTAACCATTGGAAATTTCTGGAGAAATATGTATCCTGTTATGCCCATTATGAGAAGTTGAACAGTAGTAGAATCAGCTGCAAATTCTGAAAGATCCACCCAAGATTGTATAGTCCTATAAATAAATAAATTTTTGTGTTTTGCTTGCATCTTATGGATTTGTCACCTATCAAAGTTTTTTTTACCTTATGTGTTGATGCGCGATATCATGGTTATCACGGCGACAAGGCGAGGCGAGGCGCTAGCCGAGCGCCTGGACGCCTAGGCGCCTAGGCGGGCGCCTAGGCGAGGATTAGGCGACCAAAAATAATATAGCAATATTAGTATATAAGTAATATTAGTACATCACTAATATTAGTGTATCTCCAAAAAGTATCTGACTCCACCCATTCTCTCTTTTCCTCCTTTCTTTCCTTTTCTTTTCTCCCTTTTTTTCCTTTTTCTTACCCTTTTTCTTTCTTTTCCCTTCCTTTTTCTTCTTTCCTTTTTTTCCTGGAGACAGATCTGTTTCTCCCTCTCTCTCCTTTTTCTTTCCCTTTTTCTTCCCTTTTTCTTCTTTCCTTTTTTCCACTTTCCTTCCTTCCTTCCCATTACGTGCTCTGTTTCTGGAGACAGATCGACTTCTCCCTCTCCCTCTCCCTCTCCCTCTACGGATCTTCCTCTCCCTCTCCCTCTCCCTCTCCCTCTCCCTCTCCGGTTCTGCCTCTCCCTCTCCCTCTCCGGATCTGCTTCCTCTCCCTCTCCCTCTCCCTCTCCGGTTCCGCTCTCCCTCTCCCTCTTCGGATCTGCCTCCTCTCCCTCTCCCTCTCCCTCTCCGGTTCCGCCTCTCCCTCTCCCTCTCCGGATCTGCTTGGCTTCAGCTCGGGCGCCGCTACTAGACCCAGTCGCGCCGCCTTGCTCGCCTAGGAGACGCCTGGACGACCTGGGCGACGCCTGGGTCGCCCAGGCGACCGACTTTCCGCGGCCAGGCAAGGCGAAGCTCCACGGCGACGATCCTCCGGCGACCGGATGCCTAGGCGGCGCCTAGGCGACGCCATGATAACCATGCGCGATATTATGGTCATACAGCATACTTGCAATTTGTATCCGCATAAAAAAAACCTTGCTAGCAAGAGGGAAAGTTCAACCGAATACTCAATAACTACCTATTCCCAAAGCAAGGATTTCGAGCAGAAATTGTGATGTTTATAGTTCGGACACCATGACGAATTTTGGCCCCTTCTGAAAGCAGGAAATATCCCTGCAGGAAAGAAAACAACACATAAAAAAACTCTTAAGACTGAATACTAGTCAAATTACAATGCTAGAACAAGTATACAAACATAAAAGGAAGTAATAATGGGTGCCTTCAACACTTTAACAACTTCATGGAGTTATAGTGTTATACTAAGAATGGCCTATAAAGTTCAGTCATTTTGAGCAAAGGTTGATATTCTTACTCAGCTAGGAAGTTCATCAACAAGCAGTCCTAAAACATACTGGAGCAACTAAAGTGACCAGGTGATATCAGTATCCAAGAAGAATCTTACCTTCTCCACACCATATAAATACGTAGGCTCAAATGCTTTGCTTCTTCTCTCAAACCACTGCACTGTAATAAACAACAGAACCTAGTGAGAAGTTAGCGAAAATGAATACTAGGAGTATAGCAACCAAAGGATAAAGTTAATAAAATTCATACAAGCACCATTATAGGATGAGGAACAAGAGAATGTGATCATTTACTGCAAAGTGAAAACATTACCTATCGTTGAAACAAGATGCTCCATGCTTGGTAGTTGAAGATCCTTAATGATATGGAGGAAGTCATTCCAATTTGATCTGACCTGTTGTTCATATAAGAAAGAAAAAAATTAACCCTCAGAGAATAGAATATATGCATGTTTGACTAATAAACGATACATAACAACCAGCACCACACAAATCATAAGAGAGCAACTCCATAAAAAAATCATGATTGCACTTTATGGGATTCAATGGGCAGAATTTTCTTGATGAGCATTCGTTTTTCTTAATCTAAATCTTCCTGATCTTGATGGCATTGGCCATACAAATCTTGACAAAATGATATTACAAGCTTGTACCATCACAAGTGTTCCTCACACAGAAAAGTTGGAAGGCTAACAAGCACCTTACAACTTTTTTCTTCAAAGAATTCCATGATATAACAACGGTACTGTTACTTGCAAAAACGATCCTTCGAGGACCAACTATAGAGGCATTTTCTGGAAAAGTGCAGTACCAAAAAGGGGCAGTTTAAAATGAAACCAGTCAAACTTCTTACAATTAGCTGAAGAGTATTATCTGAAATCTGCTTTATGTTCCTCCAGAATGAGACAACAGGAAAGTACCACTTCCTGAAGAAATACATAACCACTGCTTTAAATGATTCTTTAGCAGATAAAGGATGATGTACAGAACCCTCTCCAGTTGCCTTCAAGTCCGATACTCCTGGCATGGTTGTGGTAACAGTTGTGTCAGCTGCATTCTCAGATTGTGGTTCAAATTCTTTCTCTCCCTTCCAAGTTCTGAACATAACCTTACTCCTAGCTCCAGGAACAACCCAAGTTGACCAAAACTTGGACGCCAAAATATTGAATTTATCACCATTAACCTCCAGAATTTTCTCAGCGGAACGCCCCAAGCTCTGGAGATCCATAATGTAAGACGCACCTTTGCTGGCCCATAGTCCCCCACTGACTATCTACAACTCAAAAGCAGAGTAATGTTTTACAAACGATGCCAATAGGATACATGAACAGGTGTTGCAAATGGGGAGGGGGGGCACAAGAAGCATTATTATCTTGAGTCATAAGTGACAAACATGCTCAATATAGTTCTCGGAGAAACTAATGCCTAACAACAAATGCAAAAGGGTAACAAACAGCAATATGTACCTTGATTTGCACAAGTTGTGCTTCACCAAATTCAATCCCAGAAAACTCACTCGAGCAGCCCGGCTTCACATGCAAAAGACAACTAAAAAATGAGAGGCTACACATACACACTACACAAATATGGACTGGACCAAGAATTTTATAGGAAGAAATATTAGCTATTTGGCCCACTAAATTTCACAAAACTATAAGTTTCTTGTACAAACTTCTAAAAAAAACTGCAAATTTTAGCTTCTATTTCACAACACTATAGATTTTAATAGAACTTGTATCACAAAACTATAAGTTTTAGGATTGATGTTTCTTGTAATTGGTCAGACAGTGTAGACCCACATGAAGCCTCACACGCCTCCATTTCCCGTTTCACTCGTGCGTGAGGCTGCCATGTGGGCCCACACTCCGAAAAGCGGTAGTTTTGTGAAACAGAGGCTAAAACTTGTAGTTTTGTGATATAAGTTCTCCTAAAATCTATAATTTTGTGAAGCAGAAGCTAAAACCTATAGTTTTGTGATATAAATTCTCCTAAAATCTGTAGTTTTGTGAAATAGAAGCTAAAACCTTTAGTTTTCTGATAGTTTATACAAGAAACCTATAGTTTTGTGAAATTTCTTCCAGACCTACGAGAGCTAGTATGGAAAATTATAGGGCCTTTCTCTTTTTGTACAACTAACATGACCATGGGAATTTTGGAGAGTCTTCTTTTAGAATGTACAAAGATATTGAAAAAAGATTGTATAAATGACTAGGGTTATAGCTGCATGAACTTGCTAGGTATGATGTGTGCTTGCTATATACATGTGATTATGTGCTAAATTTAATGCATTACTAAATCCATTGTATAAGAATAGATTAACTAGATAAATTGGATGAACTCAAATTAACCCTACACTAGCTCAATGAGATAAAAAATTGATATCCTTGATGTTAACATGAACACATACATATAGTGTGTATACTTAATGTACAGTAGTAGTTAACAGAATAAGAAGGCATCATCATGTATAAGGATTAACTAACTAATAGAGCAACGATGCTTGGCACAGCTTTTTCATCTCGAAATTTTCAAACTGTACCATAAATCATATGCATTTTCTTACACAAGTTTAAAGAAAAAATTATGATGGAAGAATGAAGAAGAAAGAAGGAAAGCAAAAGGTGCTAGGTGTGTTGTAATTACCCAAGTAAACATTTGGTGAAAGGCAAAAACAAAGTAAGTCCCAGCTGTTAACTTTGCGGTTCAATAAATAGATGAGTCTCTGTCATTTTCTAATTTACAGGGACATGGACTTCTCTAGAATATCTAGTAGCAGAAAACAAGAAGTTCAGCTTCGAACTACGCAACTTTGTGCACACCTCTGCTGGGCTAGGTCAGAACGCATAGTAGTCAGGGAAAGCACCAGTCCAAATCACAGCAAGAGCAATTTCTAATTATAAAAGCTTGTTGCTGTTAATCACTGAATGAAACTAGGCTAGTTCGGCAATAATTATCCAGTTTTTTTGTCGGAAATACAGCTATAGTTCCTGGAATTTCCGCCGCAGAACAGCACACCATCAAAATGTTAGCAAGATTTGCCCAATTTTCACATCGAATTGGAACGCTAGGCTACCGAATTTTTTTCCCAGACGGCCCGGGCCAGGCTCACCTGCTGCACGAAGTTGGTGTGCATGACGACGAGCAGGCAGAAGAGGGCGACGGCGCCGGCGAGGTAGAGGTACTCGAGCGCGAGGCGGATCCGCGGCTTGAGCAGCTGCGACAGCATCCCCGAGAGGCGCGCGTGCACCCGCAGGAACGTCTGCTCCGGATCCATCCCCCGCCCAACCCTCGCGGGCGCCGACCACCTCCAAACCCTAACCAGAGCCGCGTCGCCGCCCTCCACCTCCACCCTGCCCCGGCCGAAGAAGCTTCGATTCGATTGGAGACGGGACTAGATCGGAATTTGGAAGCTACGCCTAATCTGGTTTCTGGGAAATCGGTTTGGTTTGTAGGGTGTTGAGGGCTTGGGATTTTAATTTTCCGGGGCAGTACGCGTGTGCTGTGCGTGTGTTTTAAGGCTTCGCGTTGCGTTATTCTTTCTTGGGGAATGGGCTATGGCCTATGTGTGTGTAGGCGACGGGGCGCACACAGCAAAATTCTATAAGGCTATCTCCAATGGTTGGGAAGCTAGTGGAGACGGTAGTGGTGTCACGTAGACGCTACATCAGCTAACACCTTCACTAGCTCCCACCCCTCCAATGATTAGACGGTATAGAGGCGGTAGTAGTGGGTCCAGAATATTTATATGTGTTTATTATTCTTAGTTAAATCAAAAAGATGATTGAAGAGGCTTAACCAATTTATTGGAAAATATTTCTCAAATATTTGAGAAAAACCATTAAAAGTCTCAGAAAATAGTGACAAAATGCTACAACGTATGACTTGTACAAAAATGACAAAATTCAAGTTGAATCTTTTCACCCAACTTTGAAAAGATATTAGTACTGTTTTTTATTCTCTCAAAACTATTTTTAATTTTAGAAGTTTTTTATCTCTTTAATCCACCTCCAAATAATAATAATAATAATAATAATACATGCAATATATACATAGCATGATGCAACATATACATTGCATGCGATGCAAAATATACTACTGTATGCATGAGAGAGACATGAAGTACATGCAATACCTCCTCACGTGAGCTCGCTCGCGCCGCGTCTTCGATCAAGTCGTTCCAACGGCAGGCGTGAGCGTGGCGCGAGCGCGGTGGGGCCAACGCGAGGGCGACGTCGGCCGCGTCGTCGCTGTTCAACGTTTTGCGCGTCTCTCTCCTCCACGTTGATGCTCTCTCTCCTCTCGCGTCGACTACGCGCCGTGCGTTGGAGACAGCCTAACCGGAGCCGGCACGTCGGTTGGCTCTGCCTCTACCGTGGTGTATCTATTGTTAACAATGACCACGCAGGCGTCTGATGGCCGCTGGGACGATGAGACCAAAGTGTTGAGATATAGCTGGGCTTAAGTCCTATTTATTTAAATACGTTTAGATTCTATTTTATTGTGAATAAATTTGAATTTATCTATGATAAGATTTTATTATAAATATGATATCACATTGTCAAGTGAATAAATCTAATAAAGAAACAACAGTTTTGCTTGTCTATATCATGGCTGTTCTGTTCTTGCTATTTGATGCATTGTGTTTGATCTATAATGATCATTATCGTTTTACAACACGTTATGAATACGATTTTACTCTTTGCATCTCATCACATGTTGCCAGGTGAAGAAGATCATGATCGCTGCCACATCAGAAAGGAGACGATACACATGACCGAGCCCACCTACCACCTACCACCGCGGCACATCATGCCGCACCACATTTATGCTCGCATCCATCCGATCGAGCACAGTAGAGAAGCAACACACTTTTTAATTAATATGCTTAATTCAAGTGTTTGCTTTTAATTGCTATTCATTGTCTCATGCATGACCCGATCAATGCAGCACTACTTGATCTGACCAGTAAACGCAGAAAAGAGCTCGAGCTAGCAGCGCGTGCACGGTGCACCGATGCATGTACGTTGGCGAGCACGAGCAAGGAGCAACACGACTCGTAGGCCATGCAAGGCAAGGGATCAAGCACCGAGGGATCCCAGTCAGCCAAACTGAGCGCGCGCGGCCGGTCGGCAGTCGGCACGTAGGTGCGCGTGGTCATCGCAATGCCCAGTTGGGGCCCTGTGGCCTTGTGGTGATTCAAGTGATTAACACATGTTGAGAATTATACGTAAGTTTGTGACACGTAAGGTAAGTTGTGAAATGGATCGTTTATCTATGTCAATCAATGGCACGACAAAATAATCACACGAACAGAAGAAGAAGAAGTATACCATATAAGAGAAAAAGCTCTCTTTATTATATTGATTTTTCTGTATAAGGCAATGCCTTATATATATAGTGGAGGACCCCTGGATATTAATTCTGATTCGTCCATCAATGGATAGAGTCCTTCCATACAGGGAGTCGAACTCTAACCATATCATAACACTCCCCTAAGGCGAATACCGCATAATGCACATGTCTCATTAAAAACTCCTCCCAAAACCCAGCGGAAAAAAGGGACGGAGAAAAGAGTACATTGCACTCGCACTCCATATTACACTAGTTACCTCATTAAAAACCTTTATGTGACAAAACTTCAGAAAAAACTCAGGAAGGGAAAAAGAGCACAACTTATAATCTTTAGGATATAAACTATGATCTTCAGGATCGAGCAAAAGGGGTTATGGTTCAGGATTTACTCCCCCTGAACTTTGCAAATCTCTAAGTCGCCTCATTCCAATGTCGTTGACGTACCTTTGGAAGGTAGACTTTGGCAAAGATTTTGTGAATAAATCTGTTAGATTTTCACTTGACTTAGTTTGCATTATTTTTATCTCACCATTTTTCTGGAGTTCGTGAGGATAGAAGAACTTAGAGGCAATATGCTTCGTGATATTGCTCTTTACATAACCCATTTGCATTTGTGCAACACAAGTAGCATTATCTTCATAGATAATTGTAGGGGCATCGACGGTATTCAGACCACATGACTTCTGGATATGGTTAATTACACGTCTTTAGCCAAACACATTCCCGTGAGGCTTCATACGGAGATATAATCTCTAAGTTGTTGGTAGAAGTGGCTACTAAAGTCTGTTTAAAAAATCGCCAAAAAATGGCTGAACCACCGCAGAGAAATACAAAACCAGTCTTAAATTTGGCAATGTGGGGATCAGACAGATAGCCAACATCTATATTTTTCACCATAGTAAAGCCTTGATTCTTCAGGAAAAACAATCCAGGATCTTGAGTACCTTAGGGGTATATGAGTAAAGTCTTGATATTAGCCCAATATCTTCTGGTTGGGACTATGCTATTTCATGCTAGTAAATTTATTGTGAATGTAATACCAATTCTTATGCAATTCGCAAGATACATAAGTCCACCAAAAGCACTCAAATATGGAATCTTCAGGTCCTAAGACTTCCCCAATCTTCCATCCTTGGTCTAAATGGGTCTTTGTCCGCTTCAAGGGATCTTACTACCGTGGGGGGTTTTCAAAGGATGAGATTATCCATGTTAAACCTTTATAATTCCTTCTTGGTATAGGCAGACTGGTGTACTAAAATTCATTTTGAAAAATGCTCAAGCTGTAGGCCTAAGCAGAAGTTGGTTTTACCCAAATCCTTCATCTCAAACTTCGTCGTGAGGTAAGCACTTGCTTCCTTTATTTCCTCTATGGTTCCGATGATACTCATATCATTGACATATATTGAGATGACTCAGAATCCATTCTGGAATTTCTTTATGAACACACATGGACAATATTCCTTCTTCAAGAGGAAATCACTAAGTCGGCCGTACCACACTCTCCCCGACTGTTTAATTCGTATAGCGGTCTCTTCAGTTTGACGCTATGCATGTTGCGATTATTAGGATCCGAAACTTTGACTCCTTCAGGGATTTTCGTATAAATATTCTTATGCAGTGACCCATATTAATATGCGGTCACCACAACCATCAATTGTATGGTTAAATTTAAGCTAGCTGCCATTGATATTAAATATCGGAACGTTATTCCACTCATCACAGGAGAATATGTTTCATCGTAATCGATGCCGGGTCTCTACATGAACCCTTGTGCTACAAGCCTCGCTTTATATCTCACCACCTAGTTGTTTTCATTTCTCTTCCAAATGAAAGCCCATTTTGATCCTACAGGGAACACTTTAGGAAATGTTCAGTCAACAGGACCAATAACTTTTCTTTTATTAAGCAAGCGCTGCCTCAAATGCTTTTTCATTTGACCCTATATGAGTGCTTCTGGCATTTTGCCATGGACTTTGGTTCTGGATTCAGATTTGAGCAATTTTGGAGGCAAAATATGTCGACAATATTGTAGTCTCTCTTTATATACAATCCTAATGCATCACTTCAGGGATATCTCTTTATTAATTTCTTCCAGCTCCTCGTGATTTCCCACAACGATGAAGTCTGGGTGTTCCGACTTCCCAACGTTGGATTGTGCGCACAAATATACACTGGGGTTATCATCTTCAGGATGGATCACTTCAGCGATGTTACCATCTTCTAAATGGCTCACTTCAGGGATTTTCTCAACATCAGGTTGAGCTTCTTCCACTTGAAAGTGCAGTTAGGCTCCTAAGATTGTTTTGGATGATTAATGACAAGTAATTAAGGGACTAATGGGTTCAATAAGTAAATGAACAAGTAAAAGTCCCGAAGCAAAAAAGAGTCTACGGAAGTTGACGCCCTCAAAAAGCATAAGGAGGAAAAACGGTGACATTGGGTGTAATTTACTCTTTTTGTTGAGTCATAGAAATGTCGTACTATTAAGAGGGATGCAATTTAGTCAATCTAGGACAAGTCTCGATGCTCATATGAATGCCTACTCATTTTCATTGAGATACACGAGTCGTAACACACACACAGAATAATTTTCTTCAGTATCCTTATCGGAAGTTCCGATGTGATATCGGAAGTTCCGATATATCGGATTGTCCAGTGTAAGTGTTTTTGCACTCTCTGGATGCATCAAATATTCCGATATGGTCATCGGAAGTTCTGATATGTGTTGAAAAGCCTTAGGGTATCCTCTTGACACTTTGGAAGTTCCGATGCCTTTGATCGGATGTTCCGATCTCTATATGGATTCTAAAGGGTACTCTTTGGTTAGATCGGATGTTCCGATCTATAGTCAGACATTCCGATGTTGACTTGGAATCATTTTGAAAATGCTTTTCAAAAGTAGCTCTTTAGACACATTGGACTTTCCGATCGTATTCTTCGGAAGTTCCGATGTGTGTTTTTCGACAGTTTAAGTCACTTGCATTTCTGGTAAATTAGACTTATCGGATGTTCCGATGTGGTTATCGGAAGTTCCGATATGTGGCTGGGTGGAGGAATAACGGCTAGTTTTTACCCATTCCTATTTATACCCCTCCACCCCTTTGAATGCAAGAGGCTTCATGGCTGTGGTTTTCACTTGAGCACAAAGCACGCTCTTGGCTTGATCTTTCTTCCTCTACTCCTTGATCTTAGTGATCAAACAAAAGAGTGAGAGTTGAAGAAGATTTGAGTTTGGATCACGAGAGAGACATTCTTGAGCATAAGAGATCTTCTTCAAGTTTGAGTCAAGTTGCATTCATTACTCTTGGAGGTTGAAGGACTCCTAGACGGCTAGGCGTCGCTCACAAGCTCCCGAAGAGTATGGGACGCCGTGAGAAGTTTGTGAATGTAACACCCCGGCACCTAGTATGCCATGAATGTCACCCGAATGATACTAGAAGCAACCAAAAACACATATTTAACAATAAATTACAGGAACTACGCTAATTGCTTAACCGAAATTTCAGCAGCATACCCTTTGTTTTTCCATGGTTTGAAGCAACAATAATATTATCATAACTCAATAGCATAATAGATGACATCTAAAACAGCAATAACATGAGTTATAGCATCAGTTCAAGCCAAGAATGTAAATGCAAACGTTTCATGAACCAATACGGAGTGAACACTAAAACCAAGCACACGATATAGCATATTCCAAGTTTAGCGCAATAAAATAAACCATCACAACTACAAATGAGGGTGTGTAGTTGTCTAGTTGAGTGAAACTAAGTGGAGACGTGACGCTAACTCCCTTTCCCGTATGCCGAATTCATGGTACCTAAGAACAACATAAAACAACAAGCGTGAGTTCATCACTCCGCAAAGTGTATTGCAATGGAACAAACAATAACAGTATTCATTAACATCATCATTACATCTCATAAAACATCATTATAAGCATCTCATAAATCATCTTCATAAGCATCTCATAAGAGCATCTCCAACAAGGCTCTCCAAATTTCACTCTCCAAAAGTCATATATGGAGAGCTCTCCAAAAATTGGACTCCCTATATCTTCATCCTCTCCAACAGCACTCTCTATATCACACTCTCTATTTTCTCTCCCCTATATTTTAATTATATTCCATAACCACCATAACAATTATTGTAACCAGCACGCTGCAACGGTTATTTTTCAACGGGTAAATTCGAACGGCTATATTTCAATGCGCGAATTTAAAATTTGAAATTTCTTGTAACCACCACGCTGCAAGGGTTATTTTTCAACGGGTAAATTCGAACAGCTATATGTCAATGTGCGAATTTAAAATTCAAAATTTCTTGTAACCACCACGCTGCAACGGTTATTTTTGAATGGGTAAACTCGAACGGCTATATGTCAAAGCGCGAATTTAAAATTCGAAATTTCTTGTAACCACCACGCTGCAACGGCTATTTTTCAATGGGTAAACTCGAACGGCTATATTTCAATGCAGGAATTTAAAATTCGAAATATGTTGTAACCACCACGCTGCAACGGTTATTTTTTAACGGCTAAATTCGAACGGCTATATTTCAATGTGGGAATTTAAAATTCGAAATTTCTTGTAACCACCACGCTGCAACGGTTATTTTTCAACGGGTAAATTCGAACGGCTATATTATTCTTGTCTATATATACATACCCATTTGCAATTGGAAGTATTGCATGTTTCTTGTTGTTCACTCCCAACAATACCTCAATGAGTCGTCGAAATCTAGTCTCGGAATGTCTCTTAGAAGATGAGGAGTCTGAGAGAAATAATGAGTACGTATTTCTTCTGACAACAGGATACGTAGCACACATGGAAGATCAGGATGTGAATGTTCCACGCGGCCACGCCATGGCGGTTGTACTCCTGGCCATCAAGTCGTTCATCGTAATAGACAAGAAGGACATGCTAGACTGTTCGAAGACTATTTTGCTGATCCTCCTATCTATGGCCCAAACTTCTTTCGGCGCAGGTATGGAATTATTCGTTGTTTATGTCTTCGCATATTATGCTAATCGTCCTGTCCGTGGCACAACCTTCTTTTTGACGTAGGTTTCGAATGAATCGTTCTTTATTTCTTCGCATATTGCATGCTGTAGAAGCGCATGATAACTATTTCATTCAGAAGAGGAATTGTGCTGGAATTCTTGGGTTATCTTCTTTGCAAAAGGTTACCGCGGCCTTTCGGATGCTAGCCTACGGAGTAGCAGCAGACAAGGTTTCAAATCTCGTTTTGAGTCAAATCTTGGAGGTTCCCAAAATCTGAAATCTCGACGAGATTCGAAAATTTCGAACAAAATCCGGACGAATTGCAAAAACCAAATTTCAAATCCGTTTTTTTTTTCAACCGGGAAATCCGAGATCTCGCCGAAATCACCGAGATCTCGGCCGAAATCACCAAGATCTCGGCCAAATTGAACCGGCCAAAAAATGGTCCAAAACACGTCAAAAAAATTTAATTTTTTTTGATGGTCCTCACACATCACTAATGTTCCCATAAAAATTTGAGATGATGATCAAGCATGAGAAATTTTTAAAAAATCTAACAGTGGTAAAGTCGTGATAAAAATCGTATGTAAAATCATTTTTTGATTTTTCAAATGTAACAAGTGAACTTCAAGTCATTTGAAAAGTTTTATATATGTTCCTATGTATTAAAAAAGTCAACCCTTAACAATTCAACAACCAGATTTCAAAACTATGCTTAGTAGGAACATTCTCGCTGTCAAATGCCTGTGGAACATAAAGCATGTACAAAACTTAAGTTGTAAACCTTATTTTAAAATGTACACATAATACCTATTCACGAAATCTCATTTTTCATGGAATATCGTTTCCATATGAATAGAAGGTATATGTACATAATAGTAAGTATGAGACTGCAATCTTGTCATTAGGAAATATATTACATACATATATGTACGGAGATAAAAAAAATAACAGCGTAGCATGAACCAAGTCTAAGGAGGAGAAAGATCAGTGCAATATCGTTTATTACTTGCCTCCCAGATTGAATGAATCGTGAAGACATTAGGTGCTTGATGGACTTGCATGTGATGCAGTTGCCACAAATGAATGAAATAAGTTCATAAGTTGGACATATAGTACTCGTTAGGTTGGACCATTGTGGTTCATGCCCTGTGATCACGTACCCAGTTCATTAATAGCTTGACGTTGGTCCATTTCAATTAGTTTCATTGCACGCTTGGTTGGAAAGTAAACTCTGCTGTCCAGAAGCTAGTAACAAAAACTAATAAATTTCTTGAAGCAAGTTTGGCACACTAGAAAATTTCCTATGCATTAAAAAAGTTCAAACCACTTTAGAAAATTATGAAAATTTTTGTGAATGGCCCTAACACATCCATAATGTTCCCATAAAATTTTCAGATGATGATCAATCTTAAAAAAATTTAAAAAATTCGGACAGTCCTAATCGACAAATTAAACCGACCCAAAAATGATCAAAAACATGTAAAAAATTTTTGAAATTTTTTGTGGATGATCTTGACCCTAAATTCAATCAAATCCAATGCACAAAAATTAAAATCTGGCAAAAAAACACGAAATTTCGGCTGAAATCACCGCGATTTCGGCAGAAATCGCCGAGAAATCCGAGATTTTGAATTTTTTCAAATTTTTTTACCCGGCCGCGATTTCGGATTTCGGTCCGAAATTTGTATCCATGGCAGCAGATGCTATTGATGATTATGTGCGGATTGGAGAAAGTACTGCTATAGAGAGCCTAAGAAGGTTTGTGAAAGCTATTATTAAAATCTTTGGAGATGAGTATTTGAGATCTCCGAATGATAATGACACTGCTAGATTACTTGCAATTGGTGAGGAAAGAGGTTTTCCGGCAATGCTAGGGAGCATAGATTGAATGCATTGGAAGTGGAAAAATTGCCCTGCAGCATGGCAAGGCATGTATACTGGTCATGTGCATGAGCCAACAATCATTCTAGAAGCCGTTGCTTCGCAAGATCTTTGGATATGGCATGCTTTTTTTGGTTTACCAGGGTCTCACAACGATATTAATGTTCTTCACCGATCCCCTCTCTTCGCAAAGCTAGCCGAAGGGCAAGCACCTGAAGTGAATTATACTGTGAACGGTCACAATTATACAATGGGATACTATCTTGCAGATGGAATATCCTTCATGGGCAACATTTGTGAAGACAATACCAGCTCCCCAAGGGAATAAGAAAAAACATTTCGCCGAAGCTCAGGAAGCGGCTAGGAAGGATGTGGAACGAGCATTTGGAGTTTTACAAGCTCGGTTTGCAATTGTTCGTGGACTAGCTCGTTTTTGGTATGAAGAAGCACTTAGAGATATCATGACAGCATGTATCATCATGCATAACATGATAATCGTAGATGAGCGGGATGGAGGTCCAGTTGATTACAATTACGAAGCAATGGGAGAGAATGTTGCAGTCTCCCATGAAAGAACACCTGAGCTTTCTGAGTTTATTCAAACTCATCAATCCATTAGAAATAGAAAAGCTCACTCTCAGCTCCAAGAAGATCTAGTCGAGCACTTATGGCGCCATTATGGAGGGATGTAGGCGAACGCATAATGTACTAGTTTTTTCCCTTCAACTATGATGTACCAGTTTATGCATTTCAACTATGATGTACTAGTTTATGCATTTCAACTATGATGTACTCAACTCAACTTCAATAAGCCATGAAGCATTGAAAAACATTTGTGAATGGTCATAATAAGGATTTTTCACAACTCAACTTCAAGTCCATCACTAACTCAAGGATAAACAAAATATTTAGTGAATACATCAACCGGACCTATTACATCTGCGAGCAATGATCTCATTCTGCAAGGACAGGCAATATTGTTGTTGTGGCCCACTCAAGCGACTAGTGTCAACGCTCATAATTCTCTCTTCTTCAACCATTCTCTTCAATTCAAACTCATTTTTTCTTATCTCAATCTTTTCCTTCTCATGAGCAATCCTCTCCTGTTCTTGCGCAAATGCTCGTTCGTACCGCTCTTCTTTCTTCTGCTCTTTCATACGCTCCATTTCTTTCATTTCTTTCCTAAAGTTCTCTAATGCTTCCATGTAGAGTGAACCTGTTGCACCACTCTCAGCTGCAGCTTTACCGCGGCATATCCGCTCTTTCTCGGCCTTCCTACCAGTTGGCCTTATGAGCACATCGGCCTGCGATGCTTGACATCGTCATGAAAATGACTTGCATTAGAGCTAACAGGACTGGAACTACCCGGAGACGCATTGGACGAGGTTTTCTGCTTTTTCTGAGATAAATGACTAGTCCACTTTGGATGGTGTTGTAGTATATTCCAGCAATGCAAATATGCAAATAATCGCCCTTCTTCTTCTTGATACAATGATTTAGCATGGACAATCTACAGAAGGACATATACCTTATTAACATGGACAACACATATAAAACTATAATGAAAAAAGAGATATGGACCAACCTTATCCTGCTCTGTGATCCCGCTTTGCCATCTACGCTCAATACGGTCATAACATCCGCAAAACTTGTTAACATGCTCTTGAATAGATGACCATCGGTGCATAAGTGAGTTCTGACTACGCTCTGAATCGAAAGATTTGTTCTCGTGGAAGTAATCATGTATTCTACTCCAATATGTGGTACGAGTTTGTTGGGTCCCTTGCACTGGATCCAAACTAACATTAAGCCATGCCGATACCAACATATTATCTTCGTTCTCCGAAAAATTCTTTGATCTTTTATTTTGAGATCTCGGCTGGGGACTGCAATGGTCAACTGGAGAAGGTTGCTCCCCATTTGAGCTTCCATCCCAACGAATTTCACTTCCTCCCTCACTCAACAGACGAGCATAGAAGTCATCCATATAGCACAAACTGTAGGCATCAATACTTAATTAAACAAAGGTGCATAACAACACATGTAAAAGTACGACACGTCTTAATACACTGAACACGAATAATACTAGTCACTGGACTCAAAAAGTAGGTCTCAAAAGTAGAACACGAATAACACTAGTCACTGGATTCGATACTTTCATTCTCTCTAAATTGATGATCGTCAATTTTATCGGAATCATCACTCTCATAGTCGTATGGGCGCAACTGTTCGTCTCATTCTTCTTCGTCGAGTGGAGCAACAGTTTCTGTTCCCACCAAGTCTTCCGACTGTATCACAAGCTCATCAAGACGGCGAGCAGCGTGTTCGATCTCTAGTAAGAGTCGATTGAGTTCATTTCCGCTCTCGCATGAGCAAGGAGAAAAATTATCGTGCACTATGTTCTTAATATCACTTGCGATTTCCTCTATACACTTAATTGTCCAAGCATGCACTTCACTGACTTTCTTTGAATCTTTATCCATCTAATGCAAGTAAATAGTACACTAAGATGAATACATTCAGTTACACTAAGATGAATGCCACAAGGTTATAAACATTAAAAGGGTATCGAGTTGACTTACTTTATCCAACGAATCAGCAAAAATATCAGTAATCTTGGAAGAGCCACAAACTTCAAAACCAGTGCAGTTTAAATAGCAAAACCTAAGGAGGCAAATTACATTCAATGAAATTAGTGAGTTAACATATATGAGAATATGCATAGATTATTGATCAGTCATATGTAGCAAAACTTGAAGGATCAACTACACACACAACAACATGATGATGCAGACCCTTTCTTTGCTATCTTAATTCAGATGCAACCATCACGTCTATGCTATTCAAGATGATACCAACAAAACGAGAAGCAGCAGCAAACTTGAGTGGTCATAGTAATGTGTGAAATAAGCACTGCAGACAAAGCCTACTGAGCATCAATAAAAAAAAACAGAATGCCGACAGCAGTAATTTTATAGCACCAAATAAAATAGATGGATAGCATAATTGAAGTATGCACAGGTAATAAGCAGCTATGGCATATCTTGGAACATTCGCATAACACGAGACATGACAGTATAAATGAAACATGCTGATTTTTGTAATATTGCAAACCACCTATCCTTATTAATGGTACTCCAAATAGGATCAAAGCTTCATTACTTTTCCTTGGCAACATATATGATAATACACCATTATCCAATTTGAACACTTGAAAGTATGAAATACTGGGTAAATCATAGCTAAAGATGCTCAAGTTGTGGCACATCAAACACATACACATTTCTATAGCTCAAACACTACTCATCATGCCCTGACTTTTAGCTGATGTATTATCTGACGAGTAGCAATGTAGTACACAAGACATAAGCAAGGTCTAGGTTGCGCTGTATGTCCATGACATGGCAACTGGGTACCATAAATCATCTTTATAAGTTGTGATCGGAAAGAAGATTATCTATCTTAGTCTAAAGTAAGAAAACAACTTGAAGAGTTACATAATCCATTTGGTGTTATAATCAATGTCCTCACGTACAGGGTGTTATTGTTGGGAACAAAGCTCTTCAAATTATTGTTGGGAACAAAGCTCTGCAGAAGTAGGCGAGTTGGCAAAAAGACTGCCCATCCTTGTCCAAAGTAAGCAAAACCTAAAGAGTTGCATACTCCATTTGGTGTTATAATCAGAGCCCTAACATGTCTCAGATGATATATGCTATCATTTCTTGCCGGCAATTACAGGCACTTGTTAAGGCAATCCGAACAGTGGGACAATAGGCTTGCTAGCACCTCTGCACAAGGCAAGTTGCACTAGGACCCTTTTATCTGAATGACATTTGGAGCATTTTTCCTTGTTGACCTGGAATGTTTTAATGATGATTCATGGCCATTCCAATTGCTCCATCAAACTACTATTGTTGTTGCCAATGGATGGTGCATAGTAGTATAGTATCACCCTAGATTTGGCACTAAATTAGCCTAAGGGGGCAAGATATTTTTTTTAAAAAAAAAACATTGGACTTTGTAACAGATAGCAGATTTTACAACAGGGTGTTATTGTTGGGAACAAAGCTCTTCAAATTACTAAAAGTTCAATAATTACAGAGTTGTGACGGCTGGATGAAACAATAAATTGCAATAGGCATGCAGCTCATATTGGAAGCTCAAACTCATGGAGGAGGGATATTTCAACAACTCTAGTAAACTGGACAAACTCTAGTAAACTGGACAAACTTCAAACTACCACATTGAGATTCAGGACAAGTCTACCCACATAATACACTGAAGAAAACCTCAAACTTACACACCTTGAACCTGTTCAGAGCGCAAGCTTGGCATGAAAACAGTTCAACTGACACGGGAACATGTAATTTTTCGGAACATGGCAAGCAATGTGGTTTGACAAAATCAATCTACCACATAGTGCGATGATGTATAATACAAGAACCTGATCAGATGATGTATAATTAGATTAACCGTGCACACAACAAACAGATCCGCAACTAATAACTCCTCCAACAATCAAATCCAAATCCAACCAACATATCTAGGGTTCCTCCTTACCGGGAAAATGAGAAGCAGCAGCAAATCACTCAAATCCGGATGGATCTCACCTCCACACCAGTAGTCGTATCAGATTCGCCGCCGGATGGTTCGTGTCGGGTTGGGGATCCGCCGGGACCTTCTTAGGGGGTTGGGGATCCGCCGGGACCTTCTTGGGGGTTTGGGGATCCGCCGGGACCTTCTTCAGGGATTGGGATCTGCCAGGACCTTCTTGGGGGAGGGGAGATCTCGTGAGACTTCGAGCTCGACCTTGGGATGGGATGAGGGGAGGAGAGGGCAGCTGGAGATGGTGGCGGAAGCTGCGACCGGTGTGTGGGGGGGAGACGATGAGGAGGACCACAGTCCGTCCACTGGCGCGAATGGAGGAGCAGTTCAGCGGAGCGAAATAGCGAGCGGAGAGAGAATCACCAAATGTAGTGAGTCTCTCTCCGCTCGCTAATTTTGGGGAGCACGATGGCAACTCTGTTGGAGTCATGTATTTCCCGTGACTTGGTAAAAAATGGAGATAGGGACCTAGATACAGAGTCTTTTGGAGATGCTCTAAACATCTTCGTTGATGCAATACAATGCACATGCCTCTTTACTTAGCGCATACCGGTATTGCCGAGTGCACACCCGTCGGTGTGCACCCTCTTTCCCTTCCATCCTGTGGAGGGTGCCTACTCTTACTGACTCGTTCCCATTCACAACCGTGGATGGGACTACGAGGTAGGACTTTCGTGTTCACTACGTGTGAACACAGAGGCCCTCATCAGAATGGGTCGCCTCTTCCATTATGAATGCACATATGGCATAACATGATATAACTTGCATAAATACTCAATATAACAACGGCATAACCATTAAACTAATCATAACCATCATATCACATGCAAGGATCAACATGGCAAATTAGCACATCATATAGTATTATAACAAAGCTACGAATCTATTTGGTCACCCAAACCCAAAACCATCCCAATACACTTGCCTTCAACCGCGGAAGATGGAGTGGCGAGATGTTGAGGGCACTCCCGGGGTCACACCACCTGCACATAGGTACAATACACTCAAAAACATGCCCATAAAACAACACAAGAGCTATCAACTACATCGACTTCACAACCTACTCCTAAAACCCGAAAAACAGAGAATCTGTCCAACAGGATAGCAGGCTTCCAACAAGCATATCTTGAGTTCTACAACTCCAAATCAGGTAAACGAGTACATTTTCTCAAACCTTAGGAAATTTCTCATCTTTTTTTCAGTATTCGCGAAAACTGATTCGGCTTCTAAAATCCTCTAATCTACAATTGATTACAGACTATACCATTCACATCACAGATTGGGCAATGCTCGGTAAAATGACCATAACTTTTAAATGGCTAAACAGAATTTAGCGTTTTCAGTGCCCAATTAAAGTTAATTCGATTACCTACAACTTTCGTAACAGCTGGTCCCCCATAAAATGCCTCTAACATTTTCAAAATCGCACCCTTAAACAGCACTCCAATCTGCCCAAGAACAGAACGTGAATCAGATCTGGTTTTCCCCAAATCTAACTAGTTGCAGCACCTAATTAGAGGCTAATAGCACCAAATTTCCCCACTAGAATAGTACCTAATCCACTCCAAAAACTCCCCAAAACCATACCTCTTCTCGACGAATCGACGAACGCATCCTTCCCCCGGCCACGGTCTCCCTCAAATCGCCGAATTCACCGGATCTTCTTGGTCGCAATGCTCCCCAATGGAAGGATCAACGGAGGGGGAGGTGTGGCAGCCATGGGAGGGGAGGAACCTTGCTAGGGCAGGCTAGGGAGGAGAGGGAGGGGCGCAAGGGAGGGGGAGGGTGGGGGCGCATGGAAGGGGGAGGGTGGGGTGTGGCGGCTAGGGGAGGTGGGGGCGCATGGGAGGGGGAGGGACTAGGGTTTGAGCAGGATTTCTCCCCCTACATGGGCCAAAAGCCTCCCACCAAGGCCCAAACTTCCCCGGAAAGCCCAAAGCTTAAACCCCTAAGGTCCAAACTCAATCCCCTAAGGCCCAAACTCAATCCCCTAAGGCCCAATCTCTCCCGAAAAAGCCCAAACACCATGAAAGGTCTAGAAACACGGCATAACTTTGTACCATAATGCCACATTGTAAAATATCAGATTCTATAATGTCATAGTGAAGACCGATTTCTCCTTCGAAAGGAAAGAAATCAAGAGTAGAACCGAATCTCAAGTGTGACCGAGGTTTGGGAGGAAAGGGTTGGAAGAGACCCAGCTCTTTGTGAGCCTCCTCAACGGAGACATAAGATCCCCTCAAGGATCCAAACTCCGGGAATCAAACTCTTGTCTCCTTGGTTTAATTTCTCTTGAATTACTTGTGTCTAAACTTTTAATTGAGCTCCTATATCGTTGCTGCTTTAGTCTAGATTGCTTACACATTCTTGCACTCAACTAGAGTAGAAGAATATTGTAGATTGCTAGACGTTGTTGCTTGTTCTCGAATTTCAGTACTGATCGGACTTTCTGATATGATCGAAAGTTCTGATTATATATCGGAAGTTTCGATACTTTTTCCGCTGCGATTAATTTCGTTTGAAATTTTAAATAGCCTATTCACCCCTTCTCTAGGCAATTATCACATCTTTTCAATTGGTATCAGAGCCTAACCTTCTCAAAGGCTTAACCGCTTGAAGGAAACGAGATGGCCGGTACGGGGTTGAAGGTTGTCTTCCCGAGTGACCCGGATAGCCCAAAGTCCGGAGACGGTGGTTTCGGCAAGAAGAAAGAAGGTGGAACCTCTACATCGAATCAGGGAGTTGAAATTCCTTTCAACTATGATAAATTGAACACATCTTCTTCGCATTCATATATTACTATGCCATCCGGGCGTGCACCATTCTTTGATGGTACACACTACTTCGCTTGGAGGCACAAAATGAAAATGCATCTTATGTCTCTTCATCCAAGTGTATGGAAGATTGTTTATACAGGTTTAGATTTGCCGGATGAAGACATGGAGCTCACACCGGAATAAGAGCAAAATATTCACCGAAATGCACAAGCCACAAGCGTGTTACTTGGTGCATTGAGTCCTGAAGAATTCAACAAGGTTGATGGCTTGGAAGAAGCGAAGGAAATATGGGACACACTTTAAGTTGCTCGTGAAGGGACATCAAGTGTAAGAGAATCAAAAATTGAGTTGCTTGAAGGGAAGTTGGGGATATTTGTCATGAATGATGATGAGACGCCTCAACAAATGTATGACCGCTTGATGATCCTTGTCAACAAGATTCGATGACTTGGAAGCAAATACATGACGGATCATGTTGTAATAAAGAGGATGTTGAGAGCCTTCGCTCTAAGGAATTCGACTCTCGTAACACTTATTCGAGAGCGAAAAAACTTCAAGAGACTCACTCCTAACGATGTGCTTGGAAGAATCCTCTCACATGAACTCATGAAAGAGGAAGCAAATGAAGTGAAGAACCTTGCCAAGCAAAGCTCATGTTCAAGGCCAAAAGAAATTGCATTAAAGGCAAGCAAGAAGGAAAACTTGAGCTCGAGTGATGATGATGATGATGATGAGAGCGAAGATGAGAAAGACTTGGCCCTATTTGTACGAAAGTTCAAAAAATTTCTTAAGTATGATGGGTCAAGCAAGTACAAAAGGAACTACAACGACAAGACAAGAAGAAGAAGAAACGTGAAGAGGGCTTGCTATGAGTGCAGTGAAGTTAGACACTTCATCGCCGATTGTCCAAAGAAGAAGAGCAAACCAAATGAACAATATCTACTATGAACATGGCATCACTTGCAATGAGCATAAAGATTAGATCGATATGATCAGTGAACAACAGTGATTTCGATCGCAATAGAACAAAGTTTTAGGTAGTATGATCTGCAGGATCACAGGTTGCGACAATGCACTTACATAGGGCTTGATGTTGGATGACCGCGTGTTGCAGGGTGAATGTCGATGCCGTGTAGATCTATGCAGGCAGACGATCACGATCGGCTTTAGCAGAACGTCATGCGTTCGTTCCCTCATATAAAACAAACATAGATCAATCTATGGTTAGTATCAAGGAAACAAGATTGATCTACTTGTAAAGAATATAGAACGACACACGCTGGCTTTAGCCTTGTAGAGCTTCGTGCTGATAACGTGTTGTGAAACGGATCGTTCACCCACGTCAATCAACGGCACGACAAATCAATCACACGAACAGAAGAAGGAGAAGCACACCATATAAGAGGAAAAACTCTCTTTATTAGATTGATTTTTCTATACAAAGCAATGCCCTATATATATATATATATATATATATATATATATATATATATATATATATATATATATATATATATATATATATATAGTGGAGGACCCCTGAAGATTAATTCGGATTCGCCTACCAATAGATAAAGTCCTTCCATACAGGGACTCGGACTCTAACCATATCATAACAAGTTAATCATATCTAAATAGTTTTAAATTTTGTAGATTAATTTCTCTAATTTATATCGATTACATGTTTAATCTAACCGAAAAATAAAGATCTTTGTTGATATTCGCGCTTGGTGTGGTGCAGTTGGCAGGATGAGGCGTGGGTGAAGCCACTGGCGCAACGGCAAAGGTCAACGCAGCACACACATATCTTGGTACGACGCAGGCGCATGCTCTAGTGTGGACAAGCGGCAGGCAGGCAAGCCCAGTTTACCAGAGAGAGTGTGAGAGAGAGCTATGCCGAACAAAGAAAGTGTATCATCACATAATACGTCTTTCTTCAGAGAAAACAGCTTTTGGTCAGGGACGCTTTCCATTTTCGAAATTATTGGATTTAATCTGAGTTTTAAATTTTCAGCTAGAAACTTGGAGAATTTCTAGAGTTATCAAACTAACTCCACATTTTATAAAAAAATTTGTGAGTGATCCAAAGCTAGTGCTTATGTTTCTGTGAACATTTTATAACATAAGAAATCACATATTTTCTTGAAATTTTTTTTGGTGCTTCTGTTTTAATAAAAAAAATCTAGTATTTGATTTTTCATAAGCATCAAATAAATTCAAAACTTTTTATAGAGGCTCTTTGAATTATTTGGAACCTAAATGAAACTATTGAGAAATGCGTGCTCCGCAGTGCCGTTAAAGCTGGTGGCGTGTTGTGTTTGTAAAGTGATGGGAGTTGATAGTGTTAGACAACCTCGCTATCGAATAGTCCGGGGTTGCCTAATAGATCTCAAGTGGAGAATAGACAGGGAGAAAGAGAGACACAATATGAGGAGGAACGGGCCTGCTTTATTATTCTGTATGCTCCTCTGTACAAAGGGGTAGCCCCTGCCTCCTATATATAGCGGTTCTGCTAGAGATAAGGAAGAGTCCATATCGGATACGAATCCGGTTTCCTAACACTCCCCCTTGGACTCTTCACTGCGAGATGCATATGCCTCATTAAAACTCCATAAAAACCCGATGGGAAAAATAATTGGAGAAAGAGTACATAGCACACGCTTCTTTGTGTTGCACGGATTGCCTCATCAAAAACCTTATGTAAGAAAACTTCAATGAAAAACTTACTTAAGGAAAAGAGTACAATCCACCCAAACTTCAATGTTAATCTTCAAGATTTACGTTGGGTACTCAAACTTCATGTTTGAGATTTATGTAGGAGTATGTGAAAAATCTCCCCCTGAAATCTGCACTTCTCTAAGCCTCATCATCCCGATTCCTCTAATACATCTTTCAAAGGAAGATCTGGGAGTGACTTAGTGAATAAATCTGCGAGATTTTCACACGACTTAGTATGCAGTATCTTTATCTCGTTCATCTTATGCATTTCATGAGCATAAAAGAACTTGGGGTTGATATGCTTTGTAAGGTTACTCTTCACATATCCCATTTGTACTTGTGCAACACAAGCTGTATTATCTTCATAGATAATAGTCGGGGTTTGTTCCATGTTCAGACCACATGACTTCTGGATGTGGTGAACCATTCTTCGAAGCCATGCACATTCCCGAGAGGCTTCATACAATGCAATGATTTCTGAGTGGTTAGTCGACGTCGAGACAAGAGTCTGCTTAGACGACTTCCAAGAAATTGTTGTTCCACCGCAAAGGAAAACATACCCAGTTTGTGACTTGCCAGTATGCGGGTCCGATAGGTACCCAGCATCGGCGTAGCCAACTAAATTCAATTCATTGTTTCTTCTGTAAAACAAGCCGAGGTCTTTGCTTCCTTGAAGGTAACGGAAGATGTCCTTCACCCCTTTCCAATGCCTTTTGGTGGGTTACGCCTGCATCTGCGCTAGCAAATTCACGGCCGAACGCAATGTCAGGCCTAGTGCTATTCGCAAGGTACATGAGCGCTCCAATTGCACTCAAGTATGGGAATTCCGCTCCGGGACTTCCTCCTCTTCTTTAGGCCTCAGACGGGTCTAGGTGCGCTTGGAGTGACCTTCCGAGCCATTGGGGTCTTTGCGGGGTATGCCTTTTCAAAGCCAAATCTCTCCAACACTTTCTGCGTGTAGGATGCTTGGTGTACCAAGATTCCGCCTTGGACATGTTCAAGCCGCAAGCCTAAACAGAACTTGGTTTTACCCAAGTCTTTCATTTCAAACTCAGATTTCAAGTATGTGCATGCTTCTTCAATTTCTTCATCCGTCCCAATGATGTTCAAGTCATCTACATAGACGGAGATTATACAAAATCCATTCGGGATCGTTGTATAAACACACATGGACAATTTTATTTGTTCGTGTAGCCTTTCTTGCAAAGAAAGTCACTTAAGCGATTGTACCACATTCTTCCTCGATCGCTTCAAATTTACAGTGATTTCTCCAATTTCACCTTGTATAGGTTTCTGTTTGCTCTGTCTTGGTTCGGGATAGGGATACCTTAGGTACTTTCATGTATATCTCCGAATCCAAGTTTCCATACAAATATCTTTGTGACAACATCCATTAGCTTCATTTTCAACTTCAAGTTGACTGCCATTGAGATCAAGTATCTAAAGGTAATTCCACCCATGACCAGGAGAATAGGTTTCTTCATAATCAACCCCAGGGACGTTGAGTAAAACCTTGAGCGACAAGCCTTGCCTTGTACCTTACAACTTCATTGTTTTCGTTTCTCTTGCGAACAAAAACCCATTTGTGACCTACGGGGTTTATATGGGGAGGCGTGCGGCACACAGGCCCAAACACCTCTCTTTTGTTTAGAGAGACTAACTCTGCGGTGATTGCCTTCTTCCAATCTTCCCAATCGAGCCTTTTCTTGCACTCTGCGAGAGATGCGGGCTCGGGATCATGATTAATGATCGTGGCAATCTTCTTTGCAAAGTATGCATCGACATTGGCTGTTGCTCTATTCATCGATTCTCCCGTTATTACAAAGTTTATGGCCATTTCATCATGGGGTGCTTCGTGCACTTCTACTTGCTCTTCATTGCTATTTCCCATTCCAGGAGCAAGTTCCTTTAGTTTTTCTCCGCCAATGTGTGCGCACACATTATTTCCGGCGGCTTCTTCTAATGGAAGGTTCAGATCTGGAATTGCCTTTTCCACAGGCTTCTTTCCAGTGCCAGGTCTCAACTGGCTCCCCTTCTTGCTTTGGGGCACTTTTGTGATTGGCTGTGGTAAGTCCTCTTGCTCAGTTTTCCCCAGACGTCTCCGGGTACTTTGGGTTTGAGAAGCCAGATTTCCTGTTCTTTTTCTTTGAGGCCTCACGAGCAGGATGAGGGATACCTTCTGCTTTCTTTGGTATTTCCACCCTCTACGGTGCATTTCTTGCTGGTACATGCGACTTAACCACGCTCTTGAGATCACAAAAATGATCAGGCGATTCACTTGCTAAATTCTGCAAATCAATTATCTTACGGACTTCTTGATTTGCTTCATTAGTGCGAGGGTCATGCTGGGATCGAGTGGAATGCCATATTATTTCTCGGCATTTTTCATCCAATGGTTGATTCTCTCCCCTAATGACGGAAACGGTCCTCGTCAAAGATCTGATCGGCCGAATCGGGCTGTATGCAAGTCTCCAGTCATGGGTTCCAAATACCTGATTATGGATGCACTCTCATAACCAACGTATATCCCAGACTTGCGGAGAGGGCCCATTGCAGTCCGCTGTGGGGGTGGTATAGGTACATATACCATACAACCAAAATTTCTAAGATGGGAAATCTTCAGGATGACCCCTTGCACTAGTTGCATAGGTGAATGGATGTTGTAGGCCGATGGTCTATAATTGATGAGTGCTGCTGCGTGCAGGACTGCGTGTCCCCAACAAGTGTTGGGCAAGTTACAACTCTGCAAAGAGCGGTCGGGCTATGAACTTAATCCTCTTTAATAGTGCTTCAGCTCGTCCATTTTGCGTATGGACAAGCGGTACAGAGTGCTCAATAGTTATTCCAGTTGCTGTGCAATAATCATCAAATCCCTTGGAAGTAAATTCGCCGGCATTGTCCATTCGAATGGACTTCACGTGATGATCAGGAAAAACATTCTTAATTCTGATGATCTACGAGATCAACTTTGCGAATGCGTGATTCCTTTTTGACAGCAAACATACATGCGACCATTTCGAGGAAGCATCAATGAGCACCATGAAGTACTGAAACGGCCCTGACAAAGGCTGGATCGGGCCACAAATATCCCCCTGAATGCGTTCCAGGAATGCAGGGATTTCATGTTGCACTTTCATAACAGAGGGTTTTGTTATTAATTTCCCGGTGGCACATGCATGGCACACAAAATCTTCGTGATTCAGGAAATTTTTTAACATTAATGCCATGACCTTGTGAGTTGTTAACTATGTTTCTCATCAATCTAAGACCAGGATGACCTAAATATACAATGCTATAAAGCAAATAATGCAGAGCTTCTAAATACAGTCTTCAAATAAGTATACACTGCGTGTGCATTGATTATCGTGTAGTACAACTCAGATTCATATGAGGGATATTTTTCTAATACCATTTTTCATACTCCGCGTGCTTCATAATGCACAAATACTTTTTCCCATTTTCTTCATTGGTTTCTACGTGAAACCCATTGGCGTGGATATCTGTTAAAACTTAAGAGAGTGCATGTTGATTCAGGGTACAAGGAGGCTTCATCAATTACCAAAGTTGTACCCATTGGCAATATAATTGTGGCTCTTCCTGAGCCTATTATATGCGTATCGCTTCCTGCGATTTTTCATAATCCTTCCAGCGTTCTTCGTGATCGTCTGGAAGTATTTCGACTCTCTTAAGATGGTATTTGTTGTGCCATTATCAACAATACATATCACCTCCATTGGGCGCTACACAATATCTAAATGACAAGAAATATAATTCTAATCATATAGTGGCAAAGTAATTCAAATATTGCTTGCAAATATAGAATACTGGAATAAAGAATAAATTGAAATTCTATTCATGAGAAAAAAAAATGTATGCTCTTCGAGAGCTTACAATTCATTATTCAAAATTCATTAACAACCATCGCTCAGAGCTCGCAAACTTCAAAGTAACCCAATCTTGCTGTGCTTGGAGCAAGATGGTGGACTTGAGCTTCTCGAACTGCTTCTGAAGTGCAGTCCGTAACTCAAGTGTACTTACCTCAGCCATGTATTCATTCTTCACAGTGGCTGAAAAGTGATACCTGGGGAGTAAAAAACTTGATCGTTTTGCTCGACAATAGGTTACTTGTCCTTCGAGGACCCTAAACCGATGGCAATTCAGAGCTTCTTGCTCATAAGCACGATCTTCACATTTGATGCCCATGTGAGATAGTTCTGACCATTCGGGCCAGTTCTTCAAAACTCACATATGACAATGCCAGGTATTTACATATTCATAGGATTCTTTCATTAGATTACTTCGTGTAATCTAATGGAGAGTGGTTGCAAAAATTTATAAATGCATAAATCAAATTCTCATGAATATCCAGTAAACTAAAAGAAAGCAATAATTTCAAGATTCATAAATACAAGATTCATAAATATAAGATTCATAAATACATGATTCGTAAATACAGCTTCGTGCATGTATGTGATCGGCTTCGTGCAAGCGATCGGATTCATATGCATGATCGACTTCGTGCGATCTGCTTTATGTGCGCGATCGGCTTCGTGCGATCGGTTTAGCGCGGCTTCATGCGCGCGGCGCATTCAGTTCCATGCACGTCGGCCTTCTTGGCGCGACGGTGGCCGCTTCGTGCGGCGTGCTTGAATTTCCAAAGAATTATATTAAAGCAATAAATATAATGCATGGAACATAATAATTGCACAATTCATAAATTCAGAATAAACAATAATTGCACAATTCATAAATTCATAAATGCGGAAATAAATTCTCAGAAATTTCCGATTTTTTCTTAGTATTTGGCAATTTTCTGTTAATTATACAGCAATTTTCCAGCATCACTTGATAACAGAAAATAAATTGCAACATGAATTAAACATGGCATAAGTCTAATTACAACTTATATAATTCTTGTTGGTGAGGAACGAAAGCAGTGTAATGAATATCCTGTCAATTTGACTCTTGGCCAGTCAACTCGCCTAGGGCTCACATGAGGGAGGGAGCACTTCCCGTTTCCGGGTGCCAATTAAAGAACCAAGCCTCATGTGTGTTTTCCTAGACACCAATTGTCTCATATCTGTTTATTCATTACCAAAATCAAATCCCAACCACTCATGTTCTCATAAACTGTTGTATGAGAAATTCTGAAATTTTCCTAACACTTTTCATAATTTCTGCTAATTTCCAAACATTTTTCAGAACAGGAAATTGAATTTCAGCAAATATCAACATGACATAATTCATAAATTCGGAAAATAAATTCTCAGGAATTTCCGATATTCTAAACGGGGCAATTATTGCAAAAATTCATACAAAAATTCATAAATGCAGAAAATATGGCTTAAGAAAAAAAAATTAAAACAGAGCCAATAAATTTTCTGAATTTTTCTAGATATTTTCATATTTTTCTGGCAATTTTCCAGAATTTTCTGACTATTTGTATTCAATTTTCTGAATTTCTTATGCTATTTCAGAAAATAAAACAGTAAAAAATACAGAGATTTGGGGAGGGCAAAGAGGTAAATTCCCTACCCTCCCCGTGCGCCAATTGGTTTTAGAACCAAATTGAGATTCTGGACTTCAAGTCCATTGAATCATTGGACCTCACGTCCATTCAATTTCTCTGGACAATGTACATTGGACTTCAAGTCCAAAAGTTCTTTTGGCTTC
The DNA here is from genome assembly GCA_036346355.1 of Rhipidocladum racemiflorum. Taxonomy (NCBI): domain Eukaryota; kingdom Viridiplantae; phylum Streptophyta; class Magnoliopsida; order Poales; family Poaceae; genus Rhipidocladum; species Rhipidocladum racemiflorum. The sequence goes on along the minus strand of CM070573.1, from coordinate 19,641,587 downwards.
ATGCCTGCGCAATCCAGCCAAGCTCAATCCATCAAGCGGCGCTATGGGTGGCGTCGGTGGGGCGATGCCGAGCGGCGTCGGCTGGACCGGGCTTGGCGGCGGCGACCACGGCACCAAGGAGCGCGGCTAGCGGCGTCGATGCAGAGCCACGTGGCGATCGCGGGCCCGTCATCGGCTTCAGCGGCGCGGCCGACGGCGATCTGCGCGCGATGGCGGCGAAGCGAGGCAGCGCGCGATGGGCGGCGGGCAGTCTTGGCCGGAGTTCAGCGGCGGCGCCGAGCGCGGCTGGGAGGCAAGACGGTTTGCTGTGCGGCGACATCACTTCAAGTGGGTGCCGGCGGGTTGGCTCGGCGGTTTAGGTGCGGCTTCGTGCCTCCGAAGGCCAAGCTGGTGGGGCCGGTGCCAGCGTGCTGCGTGCACGTGGGACCGAGTCGGCAGCGTGGACGCGCAGCGGTGGCCTGCGAGAAGCGCTTCAAGCGCATACGCGGGGAACCGGCCGGCGCCGTGGTGAGTCTTGGCGATGCCGCCGGGTGGCTTAGCCGGGTGTTCGTGGTCGAAGGCCGAGGCCGACGTCTTGGTAGCTCGGCGCGGCGGCCGGTGCTTCTCCGGCAGCGGCTAACGCGTCGGCCGGCGGTTGCATCCCAACGCGGCGAGCCCCCGCAGCGATTAGGGTGTCGTCGGGCAGCGGCGTCGGCGGCGCGGCAACAACACGCTTCTTGAGGCTGCAAGCGGCCGGAAGGCAAGGCGTCGCATAACGGCTCTTCGTGGCCGGACAACGGCGACTTCGGGCCTGATGGCGCGACAGCACTTCATGGCCGACGGTTGGCTGCTGTCGCGGTGTATATGTTTGATTCGTAGATCATGGCTTCATGCCATGTATGCTCGTGGCTTCGTGCCAAGGTTCACGGCTTCGTGCCATATGTATCTTCATGCTTAATACACTGCGGTGATACCAATTAGCTTCGTGCTAATAGATTAGATATATGCAAATCTGTACACGAGATTAGATCAATAATCTCCGTATCTCACCTTTTCTCACCTTTCAATCCTTCTCCGGTAGAGCTTCGTGCTGATAACATGTTAGACAACCTCGCTATCGAATAGTCCGGGGTTGCCTAATAGATCTCAAGTGGAGAATAGACAGGGAGAAAGAGAGACACAATATGAGGAGGAACGGGCCTGCTTTATTATTCTGTATGCTCCTCTGTACAAAGGGGTAGCCCCTGCCTCCTATATATAGCGGTTCTGCTAGAGATAAGGAAGAGTCCATATCGGATACGAATCCGGTTTCCTAACAGATAGGAAGGGCGATGATTAGATTAGATTACCAGCGCCTGGCGTCTTTTAGGACTGTTGTCTAGTTGTGCGGTGCGATGGCGCGTGTGTGTAGCCGTTTGGTTTTTTTTGTAATATATAGATAGAGAAAGGCTTGGGCGTTATGAATCAGGAGTCGAGGTATTAATATCAAGGTATGCGTTTTGTTTTGAGAATCAGGGCTGTACCTAAGTTTTTGAGGTCCTGGTGCGAAACACAAAACAAGGCCCTATACTAGGAAAATACAAATAACCAAAATGTGATTCCATTATATAACTATATGTTTTTTCGTCAGATATGCCTGAACAATAGCTCTAGCACTAAGGAATAGTAGTTGATAACCGTTTTCCTGGTTGGGAAACAAAAGGCTCATCAGAAACTTACGTGGACAAACCTGGGTACAATCTTGTCCTAAAATGAAGAAAAGCTGAAACTAAAAAGGAAAAAAAATTGTAATAACAGAAGCAGCATCTACCTTTGTCACATGATAAGGATAGAAACTGGTTGAGGAGAAAAGACTTCCCAGATGGCTAGATCGATATGGACCAACGACCTGTGTTGACAAATGACAAACAATCGATCATTGAGGTATTGTACTCAAAATTGTGGCCGAGCGCACTTTGAGATTGTGCTTTGGCATTATTCAAGAAAACAAAGTGGCGAAAGAGTTAAAGCTCTTCCAAATTATAACTTCAAACTTACAACAACAACAGCGACAGGAGTTTCAATCATTCGAATTGCCGCTAGACCTTGTTCTGATAGACGGAGTTTAGTGTGAGTGTTGCAACAGAGATGTACTCCCTCGGTACATCATTGAATGGAATATTCAGGGAAAAATTACCACCAGAAAGTAGGTGCTATACGCCTATACGGAAGAGACATGATTCACCTAATCACCTCGCAAGTGAAGTTACCTAGTTAAGTTCAGTATAGACATGGCCAAAAGTTCATCATGCAAACTAACAACAGAGATGGATATTGCAAATGCAAAGAACTTAACTAGTGCAACAGTGCTGTACCAGGGAGCCGCAACCGGCCGGCGTGGAGTCATCGGGGAGTCAAGTCGCTAAACGACGAACGGCCGGACGGCGTGCGCTGAGGAGATGAACGGCCGGACGGGACGGCGATCGCGTGCGAGCGTGCGCTAAGGGAACGAACGGCCAGACGACGCCTCAACAGCTTGACTAAATCACGGCATGACATAACTGGGCCGGATGGCTACACCTATGCAACCAGGGCTAAAGCCCACCCATGCTGGGGCCCCTAAAAATTTGGGGGTCCTGTGCGGTCGGTCCACTTGCGCTGGGCCTTAGACGGGCCTGTCGAGAATTAGTATAGAAAATTATCGATATAGTCAAAACCGACGTTGATATGCACGACAGCGAGCGAAAACACGATATCTAATAAATATGCATGCATAGGTTAGTCGCAGATAAGCTCTATGTAAACATAAAGCAGCATTCTTTTAGTCTGCAATATATGTATATCTACAATAGCAACTATGTACAAATATATACATATACCTGCGGAATTACATTTGAGTGGCCTAGGTAATTAACAATATGGGGTTGTGGGTAAGAAAGTAATGATATGGGCTATTGGTATGAAGCGAAACTGTGACGGCCCGCCTTTTCAGGGGCACGTCTAAATACCTTGACAGCTACCCAGGAAGATTAGCTGTCGGTATCCAAGCATTCATTGCCAGACAAAGAATTAACGCCAACTCTTTTTATTGAATATGAGGCCTAGCGGGCAAGTTTTTACAAAAAGAGGGCGCAGCGGGGCCTAACATATTACAATACCAAACACCGCATAGGTAGCCTGAGCAAAAGACTAAGACCTCAACACCAAACCAAATCGCCATCTACGAATTTTTAATAGGCTCCAGCTTCTGGAAACTCTGAAAGGGTCAGGGTTTGCAAGGGTGAGTACAACACTACTCAACAAGTCGCACGGAAAAATACTGAATACTATATGCAAGGGATTTTAATTGGATGGCACAGGGTTTAAGCATTGTGGATGCTTTTGATTGTAGGAGAATCGAGCCAGGCTAGTTGCAAGTTCCGAACGGGGCAAGTGAGAATCAGCGAGAATCAGGTTCTAATCGAATTCTAATTCTATGTAGATGATAGCTTTTGATTATGAAAGAAGCTTTCTGTTCAGCAAAAATTCTATTTTTTATAAACAGAAGCTAGAATGAATAGGATCTTACTCAGACAGTCTCCTCCTCGTGCACCCCTAGTAGTGGAGAATATGCCCAAGTTAACCCAGTATCGACCACCCTTAGAGAAGCCCAACATGTAGGCCCCACCTTCGGACCAGGTAGTACGCCTACCGTAAATCAACATAAACCGTGCATGTTTATTTGACATAAATAGCACGTGTTTATTCTTGGTCTCTGACAATACCCGCGTAGTAATCGTGCATAGAAGGAGTCTCACTGACAACAATTGCCATCGACGCGCGGGTCGAAGGAACCGACAAGCATATCTCTCCACAAGAAATAATTGTCACCCCTTCCACACTATATAAGAGGTGGTATCAGACGACGGAAACAGGATGACAACACATCAGTCTATAGCATGTTCACCTTACCGTGACAAATCACGCGAAAATCATGATTATCGGTCTTATCGGTGGGGTGGGGTATTAAAAATCGATTAAACTTAAAAAATTTAAAAAAATTCAAAATTAAAAAAATTTATGCATTGTAAATATCGAGATAATCAGTGAAAATCAAGAGAAAAATCGACTCTGAGAAATATTCAATTGGCCGGTCAAAATATCGCGATTATCGGTGAAAATCGTGAGAAAATTGGTTAAAAATCGTGCTTATCGGTAAATTTTTATTTTTTTATTTTTTTTTCCAAAAATTTGGATTTCGAAACTATACTGTTTATCGGTACGGAACTAGGATCGATTTTCTAGTTGATTTCAATAAGGTAAACCTTGTGGTCTATAGCATTAGCGCAAATTATTCATCCGAAACACTACACGGCTTATTATAATTCTCTCTAAGGCCTCATTTGGCAACTTGGAACCGAACTGTTTCTACTAGAATCTGAGAGAAACCCAGCTAAATGGACTAAAACTCGGAACGATTCTCCTCAGAATGTTTCTTCTTTTTCCACGCCATGGCTGAATCACCCTCAACCCCGTTTCTACTAGAATCTGGAACCGTACCAAATGGTTTGCAGAAAATGATTCTGATTCTACCTGAAACGTTTCTACCAAGAATCTGAAATCATTTCCGTTTTTACTAGAATCTAGAACCGTACCAAATGGGCCCTATAAATACAAACTTATATAAACACCCCGTCTTCTCCTTGTGTGATCCCTTAAACCGTTTCTCCAGTATTTACTACTAGTGAGAGCCGCGCGCTTCGCTGCGCCGTGCGAAATTTGATCCAAAAATGAGGAAAAGCGGAGAAAAACGGAAAAACGATGGACGAAAAACGAATTTGAATTTACATTTTTTTGGGGGGAAACAGCCAACGAAAATATTTTTTCCATGTTCCGGAGGAAAAACAGTTCACGGAAATAATTTTTTTAAGGCAAAACGAAGAAAGAAAACGGCTTTCCATATTTTTTTTTGGGAAATAGCCACCGAAAACATCTTCCCCATGCTCCGGAGGAAAAACGGATCACGAAAACATTTTTTCGGGGCAAAACGGAGAAAAGGAACGGTTTTCCATATTTTTGTTTTGGAAAAACGGGCAACGAAAATATTTTTCCCATGCTCCGGAGAAAAATCGGATAACGATTTTTTTTTTCGGGCAAAATGGATAAAGGAAACGGTCTCCCAATTTTTTTTTTTTGGGGAAATAGCCACCGAAAACATTTCCCCCATGCCCTGGAGGGAAAACTGATCACGAAAACATTTTTTTCGGGCAAAACGGAGGAAAACTGATAACGAAAATATTTTTTCGGGTAAAACGGAGAAAGGAAACGGTTTTACATATATTTTTTTTTGGAAAAACGGTTACACAAAATATTTTTCGCTTGCTCTGGAGAAAAAACGGACCCCGAAAACATTTTTTTTTCGGACAAAACGGAGAAAGGACCCGAATGTAAAGCGCGAGGACCTATTTGTTATAATTTTGGACCTGTTCGCTATTTTGAAGAAATAGGAAAGGGCTCGCGCGCGATTCGTACTTTACAGGAGGTCCTCAACGCAAAACGCCAAACCAGGGACCTAAATGCAAAATAAAAAAATATCTCCCTCTCACATGAAATCGCGCAAGGACCTGAACGTAATTTCGAAGAAACCGGTGGGGGGGGGTTTCGCAAAAACGCGGGTGACACGTGGGGCACCCAGTTGCTCTCGGTTTTCTTCCCCTATAAGTTGTTTACGATGTAAGATCGTCGACAACAGTTTCGAGATAGAAGACATAAATGCTGTGAATCGATTATTCTCGATACATAAACCAAACCACTTAAGGCCTGTTTGGCAACAAGGTTTGCAAAACCATGGTTTTGCAAAACTATGGTTTAGGAATTGTCATAACATAAAAACCATGGTTTTACCAAACCCCATTGAAACCATGGTTTTTCTTGGAACTCTCAACTGTTTGACTACAAAGTTTTTGGTTGACAAAGTCTTGGAACAAGAGTTGTTTTGGCACTAGCACTCAGAAAAATTTGCCCAAGACCAAAGTTTCCAAAACAGAGAAAAAAACCATGGTTTTGTGAAAACCATGGTTTTGTGGAAACCATGGTTTTTAAAACAGAGTTTTTTGAACGGCTACCAAACACCTCTTGGTTTCTAAAATAGAGTTTTTCTCCAAAACTATAGTTTTGTCTCGAAACTATGAAAAAACCTTGTTGCCAAACAGGCCCTAAGTGTTAACCAAACAGTGTGAAGCAGAGCGAGCGGCAACAACTGAGGCGTTGCTTTCTCCTCCACCTGAGAGATCGTAATGGCGATGGTGCCATGACTCTTTTCGTGAAAAGAACGGGGCACATTGGATGCATGCACGGTCCCACGTTGGAGTAATAATTTAAGCCACATCATTAGCCAACAAGAAGAAAGGCAAACCTGATCAAAAATAGTTTGTCGAAAGCTACGGGGTCAGTAAAAAAAAAGTTGCCCACAACCAGACTTCGGACCCCGTGGTTACTTGATGCACTAACCGCGGTCGGAAACGAAGTGCACGCACGCTCGTTACCAAGCTCACCCCAAAGTTCTCTTTTGCCTCTCACCACTCACTGAAAGTCTGAAACTCTAAACTACAAATTTGGGAAGCAAAGGTCTATACCGATAACAGATTAGTGCACTAGTTTCTAGTTGGGAAGATGATTCTCATCCTGAGTAATTTTAAGAGAGGTTCTCCCGGTCAAAAAAAAAAAAAAAAAGAAGAAGAAAAAGAAAAAAAAAAATTAAGAGAGGTTCACGTACTTTCGTCTTTTTCGTTCAAACAAGTCCACCAGAAGTCAAATACCAGACAGAAAAAAAGAGGAAAGTATAGTCTATCATGCCTGTTTCATATCGTCGGATGTGTTAGATAACCTCGCTATCGAATAGTCCGGGGTTGCCTAATAGATCTAAATTGAAGAACAGAGAGAGAGGTAGAGATCATAGATATGAGGAGGGACAGCTCTGCTTTATTATTCTGATTGCATCCATGTACACGAGGTGACTCCCTGCCTCCTATTTATAATCTATTACTAGGGTTTCGGGAGAGTCCACATGAGCCACGTAGGCCGAGTTTCCTAACACTCCCCCTTGGACTATTCACAGCGAGATGCATATGCCTCATTAAAACTCCAAAAAAACTCAGTGAGAAAATACTTAGAGAAAGAGTACATAGCATACGCTTGCTGTGTTGCACGGATTACCTCATCAAAAACCTTATGTAAGAAAACTTCAATGAAAAACTTACTAAGGAAAAGAGTACAATCCACCTAAGCTTTAATGCTAATCTTCAAGATTCACGTTGGGTACTCAAACTTCATATTCGAGATTTATGTAGGAGTATGTGAAAGTTCTCCCCTGAAATATGCACTTCTCTAAGCCTCATTATCCCGATTCCTCTAACGCATCTTTCAAAGGAAGATGCCGGGAGTGACTTAGTGAATAAATCTGTGAGATTTTCATACGATTTAGTGTGCAGTATCTTGACCTCGCTCATCTTATGCATTTCATGGGCATAAAAGAACTTGGGGTTGATATGTTTTGTGAGGTTACTTTTCATATATCCTATTTGCACTTGAGCAACACAAGCTGCATTATCTTCATAGATAATAGTGGGGGTTTGTTCCATGTTCAAACCACACAACTTCTGAATGTGGTGAACCATTCTTCGAAGCCATGCACATTCTCGAGAGGCTTCATACAAGGCAATTATTTCTGAGTGGTTTGTCGACGTCGAGACAAGAGTCTGCTTAGACGACCTCCAAGAAATTGATGTTCTACCGCAAAGGAAAACATACCCGGTTTGTGACTTGCTAGTATGCAGGTCCGATAGGTATCCGACATTGGCATAGCCAACCAAATTCAATTCATTATTCCTTCTATAGAACAAGCCGAGATCTTTGCTTCCTTGGAGGTAACGGAAGATGTCCTTCAACTCTTTCCAATGCCTTTTGGTGGGTTCTGCACTGTACCACGCTAGCAAATTCACGGCGAACGCAATGTCCGGCCTAGTGCTATTCACAAGGTACATGAGCGCTCCAATTGCACTCAAATATGAGAATTCCGCTCCCAGGACTTACTCCCCCTCTTCTCTAGGCCTGTATGGGTCTAAGTCTGCTTGGAGTGACCTTTCGACCATTGGGGTCTTTGCGGGGTATGCCTTTTCAAAACCAAATCTCTCCAACATTTTCTGCGTGTAGGAAGATTGGTGTACCCAGATTCCGCCTTGGACATGTTCAAGCTGCAAGCCTAAACAGAACTTGGTTTTCCCAAGTCTTTCATTTCAAACTCAGACTTCAAGTATGAGCATGCTTCTTCAATTTCTTCATCCGTCCCAATGATGTTTAAGTCATCTACATAGACGGAGATTATACAAAATCCATTCGTGGATCGTTGTATAAATACACATGGACAATCTTCGCTGTTTGTGTAGCCTTTCTTGCAAAGAAAGTCACTCAAGCGATTGTACCACATTCTTCCTGACTGTTTCAGCCCATACAGTGATTTTTCCAATTTCACACTATATGGGTTTCTGTTTGCTCTGTCTTGGTTCGGGATAGAGACACTTTCCGGTACTTTCATGTATATCTTCGAATCCAAGTTTTCATACAAATATGTTGTGACAACATCCATTAGCTTCATTCTGAACTTCAAGTTGACTACCATTGAGATCAAGTATCTAAAGGTAATTCCACCCATGACCGGAGAATAGGTTTCTTCATAATCAACCCCAAGACATTGAGTAAAATCTTGAGTGACAAGCCTTGCCTTGTACCTTACAACTTTATTGCTTTCATTTCTCTTCCGAACAAAAACCCATTTGTGACTTACGGGGTTTATATGGGGAGGTGTGCGGCACACAGGCCCAAACATCTCTCTTTTGTTCAGAGAGACTAACTCTGTGGTGATTGCCTTCTTCCAATCTTCCTAATCGAGCGTTTTCTTGCACTCTACGAGAGATGCAGGCTCGGGATCATGAATAATGATCGTGGCAATCTTCTTTGCAAAGTATGCATCGACATTGGTTGTTGCTCTATTCATTGATTCTCCTGTTATTACAAAATTTATGGCCATTTCGTCATGGTGTGCTTCATGCACTTCTACTTGCTCTTCACTGCTATTTCCCATTCCAGGAGCAAGTTCCTTTAGTTTTTCTCCGCCAATTTGTGCGCACACATTATTTCCGGTGGCTTCTTCCAATGGAAGATTTAGATCTGGAATTGCCTTTTCCACAGGCTTCTTTCCAGTGCCAGGCCTCAACTGGCTCTCCTTCTTGCTTTGGGGTACTTTTGTGATTGGCTGTGGTAAGTTCTCTTGCCCAGATTTCCCCAAACGTCTCTGGGTACTTTGGGTTTGAGAAGCTAGATTTCCTGTTCTTTTTCTTTGAGGCCTCTGAACAGGATGAGGGATACCTTCTGCTTTCTTTGGTATTTCCACCCTCTCTGATGCATTTCTTGCTGGTACATGCGACTTAACCACGCTCTTCAGATCACAAAAATGATCAAGCAGTTCATTTGCTAGATTTTGCAAATCAATTATCTTCTGGACTCCTTGATTTGCTTCATTAGTGTGAGGGTCATGCGCAGGGATCCCAGTGGAATGCCATATTATTTCTTGGCATTTTTCATCCAATGGTTGATTCTCCCCCCTAATGACGGGAAACGGTCCTCATCAAAGATATAGTCAGCGAATCGAGCTGTATGCAAGTCTCTAGTCATGGGTTCTAAATACCTGATTATGGATGCACTCTCATAACCAACGTATATCCCAGACTTGCGGAGAGGGCCCATTGCAGTCCGCTGTGGGGGTGGTATAGGTACATATACCATACAACTAAATTTTCTGAGATGGGAAATCTTCGGGATGACCCCTTGCACTAGTTGCATAGGTGAATGGATGTTGTAGGCCGATGGTCTATAATTGATGAGTGCTGCTGTGTGCAGGACTGCGTGTCCCCAGCAAGTGTTGGGCAAGTTACAACTCTGCAAGAGCGGTCTGGCAATGAACTTAATCCTTTTTATTAGTGCTTTAGCTAGTCCATTTGCGTATGGACGTGCGGTACAGAGTGCTCAACAATTATTCCAGTTGCTATGCAATAATCATCGAATGCCTTAGAAGTAAATTCGCCGGCATTGTCCATTCGAATGGACTTTACACGATGATCAGGAAAAACATTCTTAATTCTGATGATCTGCGAGATCAGCTTTGCGAATGCATGATTTATTGTAGACAGCAAACATACATGCGACCAATTCGAGGAAGCATCGATGAGCACCATGAAGTACTGAAATGGCCCTGACAAGGGCTGAATCGGTCCGCAAATATCCCCCTGAATGTGTTCCAGGAATGCAGGGATTTCATGTTACACTTTCATAACAGAGGGTCTAGTTATTAATTTCCCGGTGGCACATGCATGGCACACAAAATCTTTATGATTCGGGAAATTTTTAATATTAATGCCATGACCTTGTGAGTTGTTAACTATGTTTCTCATCAATCTAAGACCAGGATGACCTAATCTACAATGCCATAAAAATATTTCAGAGCTTCTAAAGACAGTCTTCAAAGAAGTATACACTGCGGGTGCATTGATTTTCATGTAGTACAACCCAGATTCATATGAGGGACATTTTTCTAATACCATTTTTCCATATTCCGCGTGCATCACAATGCACAAATGCTCTTTGCCATTTTCTTCATTGGTTTCTACGTGAAACCCATTGGCACGGATATCTTTAAAACTTAAGAGAGTGCGAGTTAATTCAGGGTACAAGAGGGTTTCTTTAATTACCAAAGTTGTACCCATTGGTAATATAATTGTGACTCTTACAGAGCCTATTATATACGTATCGCTTCCTGCGATTGTCGTAATTCTTCCAACGTTCTTCGTGATCGTCTGGAAGTATTTCAACTGTTTAAGTTGGTATTTGTTGTGCCACTATCAACAATGCATATTTCCTCCATTGGACGCTACACGATTTCTAGATGAAAAGAAATAAAATTCTAATCAGACAGTGACAAAGTAATACAAACATTGCTTGCAAATAAGGAATATTGTAATACAAGATAAACTGCATATTCATTCATGAGAAAAAAAATGCTTTTCTATAGCTTGCAATTCATTATGCAATCTGATTTCTATGTGAGATAGTTCTGACCATTCGGGCCAGTTCTTCAAAAACTCACGTTTGACAATGCCAGATCTTTGCATATTCACAAGGTTCTTTCATTAGATTACTGCGTGCAATCTAATATAAAGTAGCTGCTAGATTCAATAAAATGCATAATTAAATTCTCATGAATTTTCAGCATACTAAAAGAAAACAATAATTATAAGATTCATAAATACAAGATTCATGATTCATAAATGCAAGATTCATAAGTACAAAAATTCATAAATAGTCATAAATACAGCTTCGTGCATGCATGTGATCGGCTTCGTTCATGCGCACGATCGACTTTGTGCGATCGGATTCATGCCCGCGATCGACTTCGTGCGATCAGTTTCGTGCGTGTCGCACGGCGCTGCTTCGTGCGCGCGATCGGTTTCGTGCGTGCCGCATGGTGCCGCTTTGTGTGCGCGTTGCAATTTATGAAATAAAACAATAATTGTACAATTCATGAATTCATAAATGCGAAAAACAAATTTTCATGAATTTTCGGTATTCTAAATAGGGCAATTATTGCAAAAATACATGCAAATATTCATAAATGCAGAAAATAAGGCTAAGTACAAATTCAAAAGAGCCATAATTTTTTTTGAATTTTTTGGGAATTTTCATAATTTTTTCTGCTATTTTTATTCAATTTTCCGAATTTTGTACTGATTTTCGGAAATGAAAAGAAAAATAAAATGAACCGGGGGCAAGGGGGTAATTTCCCCCTTCCCCCGTACGCCACCCAACTGGACTCAATCCGGTTTTTCAGCCAGCTCGGGCCCGTTCGATCTCAAGGTCAGATTGAACGAGAAAATCTCAAGTCCATAGACATTGGACTTCATGTGCATTACGAGCTTCAGGCTCCTCTATGGGGTTTGGGCATGCGTACGGCGGGCTTCGGGCGAGCTTTCGGTGAGCAAGCGGGCGCTGCAGGGTATGATTGGGCGGCCGGGCCAAGCCGTGATCCAGCGGCAATGTACCGGCGGCGGCGGCATCGGGGGCTGGCGCTTCAAGAGTGGGGAGTCCGAGATTCGGCGGCGACGGCTGCGTGCTGGCTGGGAATGACGTCGGGCCATCATGCGGCGAGCGGCCACCACGGCGGGCGATGGGCGAAGTCGCCGTCTTGGCGCGATGGCTAGCACGCTGTAGCAATGCGATGGTAGAGGCATCGTCTTGTGAGCCGATCAGTCTTGAGGAAGCATGCCGAGTGTGGTGGTTTGCATCAGCCAATGAACAGCGGGGTGACATCAGAGCTCCGCGGCCGAGGCGTCTTGGCCGGCGTCTGCGGTGGTGCTTCGTGCGACTAGAGGGAGCAGATCCGGCCGGCGGCTGGGTGCACTTCGAGCGGCGTCGAGGCGTCGAACCGAATGACGCTTCGTGCGTGGCGGGCCGGCGACCGAGCTTCGAGGTTGGCTTCGAGCCCGCGCTATGTGCGCGTAGATGCCGAGGGCAGAAATTGGCTCTTTGGGCGCTACGTGTGGGCTGGCGGCTGCGAACGGTGCTGCGTGCCCGTGCTACAGTGCTATAGTGCTATAGATGATGACGCTAGATTGTGGAACAATGGCTTCGTGCCAATGTAGATGCAATCTACTATGAATTGAAAAACAAAACATCGCGAACTCGTAGCTTCTTGCCACATAGATGCAATCACCTGATTCTTACCAATTCTCACCTTTCAATCTTTCTTCGAGTAGAGCTTCGTGCTGATAACATGTTAGACAACCTCGCTATCGAATAGTCCGGGGTTGCCTAATAGATCTAAACTGGAGAACAGAGAGAGAGGTAGAGACACAGATATGAGGAGGGATAGCTCTGCTTTATTATTCTGATTGCATCCATGTACACGGGGTGACCCCCTGCCTCCTATTTATGACCTATTACTAGGGTTTCGTGAGAGTCCACATGGGCCACGTGGGCCGAGTTTCCTAACAGGATGACTGTCTTGTGATTGATTAGTCTAGAACAAGTCCAAGTAACCGGGACTCATAATAATACTAAACATAAAGATGGAGCACACTCCATCGAAATAACAGTGCATCATATATATAGGAAGCCTTTTCTGTACTCTTGGGAGTACGTACTCCCACCTCCCGTATACCACTTAAAGGAATGTGTTATACTCCTTTATCACTTCCAGTATACTCCAATAATAATTCTGAGATACTACAATGCGACATTGTTGAAAAAAATCATTGGAACCCTTTTTTTTTTTGCTATATACCCTTTTCCGTGTGTAAAAAGAGTATATAAACAAATTATGCTATAAAGGGTGAACTTTGATAAAATTTTTCGTAGACCTCACTTTGGAGTACTTATAATCAGTATTAGAGTATACTCAAAAGAATAAAGAGGTATAACAACATCATTTAAACGGTATATTGAGAGTGGGAGTACATACTCCCAGGGGTATATATATACACACAAAGAGAGAGAGACAGACAGAGAGAGAGAGAGAGAGAGAATGGCTAGCGTGAACTCGAGTGCACGGATCACTCCCGTGAACTCGATGGGTTTATGAAATCTAGTACTTTTTAGATCGATCCAAACCGTTCATCTTGTTCGTCTCATCAAAATCAATCTAGTGACCAAATTTCGTATTTTTTTTTAATTTTTTAGTATTTGTTTTGTATTTTTGAAAATCAGCTTTTTTGGACGCTCCACAACTAATTAGAAGGCTGATTTTCAAAAATACAAAACAAATACAAAACAAATTCAAAAAAATACGAAATTTGGTCACTAGATTGATTTTGATGAGACGAACAAGATGAACAGTTTGGATCGATCTAAAAAATGCTAGATTTCATAAACCCGTCGAGTTCACGGAGTGATCCGTGCACTCAAGTTCACGCTAGCTATTCTCTCTCTCTGTATGTATATATATATACATAGAGAGAGAATGAACATACTACCAAGAGTATATACTCCTTATTCCCTGTATATTAACAAGTGTTATGCAAATGAAAACATACTATATAAGTAAAAATTGTTAATTGATTCCTCCTGATTAGAAAGTTGTTATCAACCAAATAGAGGTAGGGAGTGTGTGTGTGTGTGTATTACCTGTGGCACTATGGTGCTTGAGCACCATGGTTCAAAATAGGTATTTCCACTGTGTATTTATATTCAAAACTTTTTGAAATTTTTAGGACATTGAGTTTAACCAATTTACTAGCTAGTTCAAAAAAGTTAGGGCTAAAATTCAAACTAGAATTTTCATTTTTGATAATAGTTTAATTGTAGGTATATGCTGATTTTATACATAAATCAGCAAAGTATGTGATTTAAATTCATTCAAATATTTGAATTCGAGTACACACACATATATCTACCCAGGAGTATGTACTCCCTTCTCCCTGTATATTAACTGATGTTATACAAGTGGAAGCATATTCTATGAGTAAAAGTTATTAACTAGTTCCTCTTAAGTGTACTCCCTACCTCTAGTTGATTAAAAAAAACTTCCTATATATACACACATATAGATAAAGCATGTTCTGTACTTCTAGGTGTATGTACTTCCTACCTCTATTTGATTAAAAATAACTTTCTAATCAGTAAGAACCAGTTAATCACTTCCACTTATGGGATACTACCAGTCGGCTACTACACTTCCATTTGTATTCGACTGCCGTTTTAGCTACATTACACCAAAAAGAAAAAAGAAAAGGAAGGAAAAAAGAAAGCAAAACCCAGAACTACACAAGGGCCAGTGCAAGAAATAAACCAGGCCTAGCCTGGGCTAGGTTCGGGCCGAGCTCAGGGGATCCGAAGCCATCTCGTCCTTTGGCTGTAGCTAGCTAGCCGTCCTCCGCTCCTCCGGCGGCGTCGGCGAGGGAGGCGAGCGCGCGGCGGAAGGCGGCGGGGGAGCAGGGGATGCGTAGCGGGCCCTGGTGGTCGTATCCGTACTCCTGGGCGGCGCGGCCCAGGAGCTCGGCCAGCGCCGGTTGGCCCAGCAGCTCGGCCCGCACGAGGAACCGCTCCGCCTCGCTCCCCTCCCCGACGCGCACCGGCACGTGCCCCTCCGGCACCGCCTTCCCGCCCCGCCGCTTCGGCGCCGGCGACGGAGGGGGCAAGGAGGAGGAGTCGCCGACGCGGGAGATCCGCCGCATCAGCTGCCTCATTCCGATCTGCGCGGCGTGGTAGCCGTGCTGGTTCTGCTTGGCTGCAAATGTGCGACGGCGCGGGGGGAGCGGAGAGCTGAGCTGAATTCAGAGACGTAGTAGCTGGTCCCCTATTTATAGCGTGGGGGATGGGCGGCTCGGTTAGTGACGTGGCACGCGGGGGCCCCGGTTTGCAGTGGAAGAGGACTGGGAGAGCGTACAGGTGGGACTGGCAGTACGTGGTCCAGTACGACCTTCTTCCTCTTCGATTTCTTGTGTTCTTCTCGAGGGTGCCTCATGAATCATGCGTGCGAAATTTCGCTCTCCCTTCTCGTTTTTTAACGGGGGACTAGCTGCACGTAGAAATTGCTTCGCGTCTAGTCGAGCACTGAGAAGCGTGAGCTCGCCGCTGTCACAGTACTACAGTAGTAAGGACATATAGTGTGATATAGATGGTAATTATCTATAATACACCTTTATATCCATTATAGATGGCACTAAAGATAACTCATATAATTATAGATACAATTAATAAATTATCTATACAATGGTATGCACAATATAAAACTAACTATAAGACCATTTATTAAATAGTAACAACATTTTTTTATCTCTTTCTCTGTCATCCACATCATCTAAAATCCTATATGACATAGGCCTCGTTCGGGACAGCTTCTACATTGCTTTTGCTTAAAGAAAAAAGAGGATTGTTTGACGAAAGGGTGGATTTTGGACAGTTTTTCTCACAATCAGAAACAACCCTTTAAATAAAATCAAAAGCCAAAAAGGACCAGATTATTGCTGATTCTCCACGAGCCACGCGTAGAGATCGGGCGCGCCACCCCTCCGCTTGAAGCTGTCCGGTACCCCTCCACCCAAAGCCGTCCGCCACCCCTCCGCCTGAAGCTGTCCTACACCCGCCACCCCTCCACCCGAAGCCATCTGCACCCCTCGCCGCTGCCCCTCCGCCCGAAGCTCATCAACAATCACGATTACCGAATGACTAGATTCTTCAGCCAGCATATTCTTTGGGCAGCCACTTATCCATACAGCTGACTATAATCCAAAATTTGCATAATCAGAAGCTGTTCCGAACAGGGCCATATGCTTATATATAGTTGACATGTATACATGCCCTAATGTTGGTTTGGACAAAGGCACGGCAACACATTGTGCAGTTAATTAGTCATGTCACAAACGAAACTCCCGCCTCTATCTGGACTATATCAAGGTTTGAAATTTTGCTTTCAGACCGCATCATGGAGGCGGCCGAAATCCGAAAATTCGGCTAGATTTCATAATTTTAGACGAAATTCAGAAGAAATTAAATAAAATCAAATCCGGTTTTTTTGAGGCCGTTAAAACCAAAATTTTGGTCCAAATGATCAAAATTTTGATATTTTTTCGTGCCCCTGTGAAATTTTGAAAAAAATTGACTAAAATTTGTATAAATTTCTTTTTCAAAACTTTCACATATGTTACTCAGAAAAGACATCACAATTCTGCACACAAAATTGTTGATAAATCAGTTCCTAAAATCATGAAAATCGGTCTAAAATGTACCAATTTCAGTCCAGAATATCAAAAATTCTTTTAAAAACACTGTAGCAATTTGAAATTTTTTAATTTCTTTTATCCGCTGATATTTGGTATGTCAGCTCTAACCGCAATCCAAATGCGATTGGCACAAATGGTGCCCGCAGTTCATGTCACAGAAAAGCTCTTAACCACCTTAAATTCTGCCCGCAAAATCTTATCTTTAGAAAAGGTCTACTAAGATGGACAAGACCGGTGACTGAGCAATGCTCACTGAGGAATTCACACACAATAGTCAAGGCATGTTTGGATCCATTAGCAGCTACTCCCTTCGGTTTGGTAATACCTGTCGTTTTGGACATAGTGATGATTAAACTTCCGAAACTTTAACTAACAATATATTTTTAAATATTTAAATTGGATACATAAAAATTAGATGTGTAGACTTGTCTCGAGAAGTACTTTCATAATATTATAATTTTATTGGGTTTTATAAATATATTATAATAAAAATTAGCGGTTAAAGTTGTGTTTTGAAGACCGTGTCGATTTCTAAAACGACAGATATTACCAGACCGGAGGGAGTAATAGTTAACTATTAGCTAGCTAACTATTAGTTGAAGGATGTTTGGATCCACTAGCTAATATATGGCTAATAGATACTGTTGTCCAGAATACCCATGCTATTAAATGCTATTGGTGGTAGATCGAAGAGTATTTTGGTTAAATACCACCTATTAGTTACTATTAGCTGGGTTTAGCTAGCTAATGAGATAATCATTAGCTGGGTGCCCAGCTAATAGTTAGCTGATCTATTAGCTAAGGGTGTTTGGATCCACTTCAACTAATTTTTAACAGCTAACTATTAGCTGCATAGATACAAACAGACCCTCAGTAGAGCTGCAGAGTCTGTTTACCCACTCATTTCGGACATGCAACAGCCGTCCAAGGAACAACGGCCGGTGGCCCACTCCACGTACGGTTCATCACTGTTAACCGATTTAGAACAGGTGAACCCTTCAACGTGTCGACCGTCCAGACTCGACCGACCGAGTTGTTGGCCGACAACGTAATCCGTCAGCTCGCTCGCTGCGCACTCACCTTGTGATCATAAACACGGAACCGTTGAAAACACATCGAAAACTGTATTTTTTTTTTGTCGTAACGAACCGATTCGACGGCTAAAATCATCAATAAGTTGGTTAGATTAAAATTTTTTTTAAAAATTATACAATAAAAAACCGTTTGAATTTTGGTCAAAATTGACCGGTTTTCTATCAAAATCGTGATTCGAATCATTCGCAATTTGTAAAACAATTGTAAAGCGAACGTTTCAATGCAATCAATAACCATAACTGTTGAATCATAAACCAACTATCCATTCATTCCAATCCATAACCCATTTATCCAACCATTCCAAAGTATGACCCAATTTCCAACTCACTACACTAAACCGAAACCATAACCAGACCGAGTTTCCAACCCATTCCTGTTTGCACCAAAATTCGGCGTCCTCGATAAAATCGGATAAGAGGATATTTTGGAAAGGATAAACCGGCATCGAACGAATCGGAAAGAAAATCCGTTTTTAATAAGGAAAGGAAATCGGATCAAAAGCCAGTACGGGCAAGGACGCCGTATCCATGCGTGACTCGGATCGACCAGAATATTATAAAAGGGGCAAGCTCTGGGCAGAAAAGGCATCAATCTCAACACAACACACATTTACTTTTTACAATTCCTGTTACATCGTTTTAGTTTTATAAACACATCTCCGAAAGTTGACGAAACCAACAAAGTTGCGCATCGCCGAGTGTTGGTTTTTGGCCGATTTCGCCTCCGGTTCGATCTGCTTTGTTTCGTTGCGCATCGCCTTCTCGAAGCCGATTTTACTTTGTACCCGGATCAATCGCTAGGTTGATCTAGTTATCTTCTGATCGGCTTTTAGCCGACTAGCGTTAAGCCGATAATCTTTATTTTATCGGCTTTGATTCACTTATAATTGCTACCTTGTCAATTCCAGGTCAAATTGACTGGCACGCCTTGCAAACCGGGCGTTTGTCTCGTATGTTCGAGGCTAGGAACCCATCTTCACGTTTTTAGCGCGAACATATTTTGGCACGCCCAGTGGGACCAAGAAAATCAAAATGTCATCAACCGATAAGCCCGCAGTCACCGCCGATATCAACGCAGATGCTATAATCGCGCCTAAAATGGCCGATTTAACCCCCGAGCAGCGGAAAGAAATCGAAGACCGAAAAGCGGCTTTGGAGGAAGTAATGCTTCAGTGCTTCCAGAAAACACGCCGAGGCGTTACTCAAAGGACTGCACTCCCAACGATCAATCCTATCAGTGATTCATCATCTGACCCGGTAAGCCGATACGCACCTGCTCAAGTCGATTTGTCAAATATGATTGAACAATCTATACATCATGCACTAATCAATCAATCATCGGCTCTGGTATCTACGTTGAAGCCGATGATAGAAAATAGCGTCAAAACAATTGCTCAGGAGCTGGCTGTATCTGGGAACCTACTAGATCCATTACAAACCCTCCACTAAGCGTTCTGCTATTAATTGAAAGGATTGGGTGGGGCCAAGGGAAGCACCACAGAATAGGTATCGGTCCAACCAAAGGTTAAGAAAAGCAGCATGCTCTTCAGCCGATACCGGACCGTTGACCCTATTGTTATTCTGAATATATTTGTGCCAACCCTCCCCTTTCTTTCGGATTAGCTTGAAAGTAGGTTTTCCACTAAAAGCCGATAATTGATCACCATCTGGCCTAAGGCAGCATAATTGGGCCACGTCAAGCAAAGTAGGGCCTATCGGGCCAGATGGGAATAGAAAAGCATTAAAGGAATCCGACCAGAAGTAACAGGCCGCAGCTACCAGGGGTTCGTTGGCCTCAGGATCGGCTAGACTCAAAGATAGGGATTCGGCTATACCCATTCTCTCCCATTCTACCCTTTTTTGAGCCGACACCCTAATGAACCAAGACCTCCATCCCTTCAGATTCGTGGGCTAGGCTCTAAAACTCTTTCCCCACTCAGAGATATTGTACCCAGCAGCCGACAGTGGGAGTCTAGGGATCTCGTCATTAATGACCGTATCGGCCTGCATGGTACCTACCGGTCCTAGGTAGGATTGATCTAAACTTTGAAGAATCGGGATGAATACCTGCGAAGGGTCCATTTCAGCCAGTTTCAAAGGAGGCAAAAAGAGACGAAGGAAGCCGATGATTCGTGGTTCGAGAGCTTCAAAGCGTGCAAATGACCGTGGGGGGGGACCCCCATATTTATACTGCGGTGAAAAAGGGCGAACGGGTGGGAACAGTTGTGCATTTATAACACACCAAGATTATTACGGCGCGGTTAATGGGGTGGTTCCCGAGATAGATGCCTCCGCAAGCCGATATGGACGTAAAGCCGATGAGTTTTTTTGGAAAATAACGAGTTATCTTCCAAAAACGGGGGGCATATGTTTGCACCAAAATTCGGCGTCCTCAATAAAATCAGATAAGAGGATATTTTGGAAAGGATAAACCGGCATCGAACGAATCGGAAAGAAAATCCGTTTTTAATAAGGAAAGGAAATCGAATCAAAAGCCAGTACGGGCAAGGACGCCGTATCCATGCGTGACTCGGATCGGCCAGAATATTATAAAAGGGGCAAGCTCTGGGCGGAAAAGGCATCAATCTCAACACAACACACATTTACTTTTTACAATTCCTGTTACATCGTTTTAGTTTTATAAACACATCTCCGAAAGTCGACGAAACCAACAAAGTTGCGCATCGCCGAGTGTTGGTTTTTGGCCGATTTCGCCTCAGGTTCGATCTGCTTTGTTTCGTTGCGCATCGCCTTCTCGAAGCCGATTTTACCTTGTACCCGGATCAATCGCTAGGTTGATCTAGTTATCTCCTGATCGGCTTTTAGCCGACTAGCGTTAAGCCGATAATCTTTATTTTATCGGCTTTGATTCACTTATAATTGCTACCTTGTCAATTCTAGGTCAAATTGACTGGCACGCCTTGCAAACCCGGCGTTTGTCTTGTATGTTCGAGGCTAGGAACCCAGCTTCACGTTTTTAGCGCGAACAATTCCATTTTTCTGAAACTTTTAGAGGCCAAAATAGCACTCTCTAGAGAATAGCTACCGGAGCGTTATTCACGGTACTACCGCTCATGCGGTAGTACCGGCTCAACCCACCGGTAGTGCCGCTCCTCCAGAGGCCAAAATGGCTCGCTTTGGAATTTATCTACCAGCATTATGACCGTGGTACTATAGTGCTTATAACGGCTGTAGTGCCGGCATTCCATGATTAGGTTTTGCAAAAAGGGTGATTTCGTGCAAATGGGTTCGGAACTTTGACTCAATTACACGACTAGGTTCCTAGCGACGCTAGGGACCCATTTGTAGGGTTTCGTAGCATGGAAAACAAAAATTTTTCCTACGATTGCAACCAAACACCAAGATCATATCTAGGAGATGCAAGTAAACGGTTTCAGAAGGACTCACCCTCGTAGACCGAAAGCGGGAATAACGTTCCCGCAAACAAACGTGGTTGATGTAGAGGTACACTCCCGACTTCAAAGTCGCGAAGATGAGCGCCACAAGCGGCGGCCTCCGTACTTGGTCACACGTCACGGATCAGCGATGACCTCAATCCTCGTTCGGTAGGCGTGGAAGTAGTGGATCCGGGAAAACTCCAACAACACTACTGACTTAGTGGTGGTGGTGGTGAAGAAATAATTTCAGCGGCGCTTAAGCCAAGCCACGGCTCAGCGGATCGGCGGGAGGAGGGAGAATGGACCAACCAAAGGGTCATGGATGAACACCAAAGAGAGGAGCTCCTCCTCCCTTTTATAGGAGGAGGAGGAGGCATGCCAAGGGTGGGGTGGCGGCGCATGGGGGGGCTGCCCCTTGCCCTCCCTCTCTTCATGTGAGTGATCTCTCCACTCACAAATTAACCACTTTGATTTCCATTAAAACCCCACCCAAGAAAATGAAAGGTTTTCTCCCATAAACATTTTTATTTCAGATTTAATATTTGTTAATTCTTTTAATTAACAAACATTAACATATACCCCCTTTAACTATTCCGATATCCCGAAACTATTAAGCGATACTCAAAGCTTGATCCTGTCTTGTCCATATTTTTCTCCGGTGTTTCGTATCCACTCAAATGCATCGATGAACCTTAAGTGTGTCACCCTACGGTTCGTGAATAAAATGGACATGATTGAGACTCCTCTCAGATCAATAATCATCAGCGGGATCTGGAGATCCATAATGACTCCCATTCACTCAACGATGAACTAGTGATCGCGTAAACCGAAAAGCGACATAACCAATTCCTTTTGTCTCACGATATTTTACTTGTCAGGGATCCGATCATCAGTATCAACTATACCTAGTTCGATCCGTTACCGACAAGTACTCTTTACTCGTTAGTGATATAACATTCTTGTGACCTAGTCACATGCTTGCAAGCGATGTCAATGTGATATCACCGAGAGGGCCCAGTATATCTCTCCGTCATCACGGATGGACAAATCCCACTCTTGATGCATGAGCCTCAACTAATACTTTCATAGTACCCAAATCCATCTTTATAGTCACCGTGTTACGGAGTGACGTTTGATGTCATCAAAGTACTCTTAGGAATTAGTGATTGACATCATCTCATGGTCTAAGGAAAAGAGCTATTTCGAATGTGTTTGATACGACAACAAACTAAATGACTTGATCGTATTTGCTATACCAACTTGGGTGTGTGTTCATCACATCATTCTTCTAATGACATGACCCGTTATTAATAACATCCAATGTTCATGATCGAGAAACCTTGATCATCGGTTAATCAACGAGCTAGTTTAAAAGAGGCTTTACTAGGAACCTTTTGTTTATTAAACACACATGTATTAACGTTTACGATTAATACAATTTTAGCATGAGAAATAAACATCTATTATAAACATGGAATATGATAATAAACAATTTATTATTGCCTCTCGGGCATATTCCCTTGATCTCCCACTTGCACTAGAGTCAATAATCTAGATTACATTGTGATGATTCTAACACCCATTGAGTTACGGTGTTGATCATGTTTTGCCCTTGGGAGAGCTTTAGTCAACGAGTGCCACATTGAGATCCGTGTGCACTTTGCAAATCTTTATATCGCCATCCTTGACATGTTCACGGATGGAGTGAAACCGACGCTTAATATGTTTGGAATTCTTGTGTGACCTTGGGTCTTTAGCATTGGCTATGGCACCATTGTTGTCACAATAGATAAACATCGGGTCCAACGAACTCGGAACCACACCTAGTTAGGATATGAACATCTTCATACAAACCGCTTCTGTGGCTTACGAAGCGGCAATATATTCGCCTCTGTTGAAGATCCACCTTACCACAGTTGCTTGGAACTTCTCCAGCTCACGCTCCTCCATTCATTTCAAAAATGTACCGGATTGAGACTTAGAGTCATCAGGATCGATTATCAAAGCTAAGCGTCGGCGTAACACTTTGCGATTTGAGCTCTTCTTCACCACCATATATGAGAAACATATCCTTAGTTCTTCTTAAGTACTTAAAGATATTCTTGACCGCCGTCCGATGTTCAAAACCTGGATCAGTGAGTACACGCTAGTCAAACTAATAGCATGTGCCACATCAGGTCTTGTACACAACATAGCATACATGATAGAGCCTATGGGTGAAGCATAGGGAATCTTATTCATTACTTCTCTATCTTCTGCTTGTCATTTGGACTCTGAGTCTTACTCAACGTCTTGCCTTGCATCATAGGTAAGAACCCTTTCTTACTTTCGTCCATTCTAAACTTCTTTAGAATCTTGTCAAGATATGTACTTTGTGATAGCCCAATTAAAGCGTCTCGATCTATCTCTATAGATTTTGATGCCTAAAATATATGCCGCTTCACCAAGGTCCTTCATTGAAAACTTCTTGTTTAAGTAATCTTTTACACTTTTCAAAAGTTCTATATCATTTCCTATCAACAATATGTCATCCACATATAATATCGAAATGCTATAGAGCTCCCACTCACTTTCTTGTAAACACAATATTCTCCGTAAGTTTGGACAAATCCAAAACCTTTGATTACCTCATCAAAGCGGAGATTCCAACTTCGTGATGCTTGCTTGAGTCCATAAATGGATCGCTGAAGTTTGCATACCTTATTAGCATCCTTAGGATCAACAAAACCTTTGGGTTGTATCATATACAACTCTTCCTCAATGTTTCCATTAAGGAACGCGATTTTGACATCCATCTGCCGATTTCATAATCGAAAAATGCGGCAATTGCTAACATAATCCTAACAGACTTTAGCATCGCTACGGGTGAGAAAGTCTCATCGTAGTCAACTCCTTGAATTTGTCGAAAACCGCTGCGACAAGTCGAGCTTTATAGAGCGGTCACATTACCATCAGCGTCTATTTTCTTTTGAAAATCCATTTGTTCTCAACGGCCTTACGGTCATTGGGTAGGTCCACCAAAGTCCATACTTGGTTTTCATACATGGATCCCATTTCGGATTTCATGGCTTCTAGCCATTTGTCGGAATCTGGGCTCATCATCGCTTCATCATACGTCGCAGGGTCATTATTCTCAACTACCATGACATTCATAGTAGGAACATAAAAGTTGGGAGCATTATGCGCTCTTGTTGACCTGCGAGGTGCGGTAGTGTTCTCTTTCGGAGTTTCATGATCCTTATCATTAGTTCCCTCTTCATTTGGTGAAGTCAACTCCGAAACAACTTCCGGCGCTGCTGCACTTGCCATTCCATGAAGAGAAGGTTCAACAACCTCGTCGAGTTCTACCTTCCTACTACTCACACCTTTCGAGAGAAACTCTTTTTCCAAAAAGGATCCATTCTTGGCAACGAAAACCTTGCCCTCGGATCTGTGATAGAAGGTGTACCCAATTGTTTCTTTAGGGTATCCTATGAAGACGCATTTTTCCGCTTTGGGTTCGAGTTTATCAGGTTGAAGTTTCTTCACATAAACATCGCATCCCCAAACTTTTAGAAATGATGACTTAGGTTTGTTGCCAAACCATAATTCATACGGTGTCATTTCAACGGATTTAGATGGTGCCCTATTTAAAGTGAATGCATTTGTTTCTAGTGCATGACCCCAAAATGAAAGTGGCAAATCTGTAAGGGACATCATAGATCGAACCATATCCAATAAAGTACAATTACGGCTCGGATACACCATTCTGTTGTGGTGTTCCAGCGGAGTGAGTTGTGAAACTATTCCACATTGTTTCATGTGTGTGCCAAACTTCGTAACTAAGATACTCTCCTCCACGATCATATCGTAGAAACTTTATTTTCTTGTTACGATGATTTTCCACTTCACTCTGAAATTCTTTGAACTTTTCAAATGTTTCAGACTTATGTTTCATCAAGTAGATATACCCATATCTGCTCAAATCATCTGTGAAAGTGCAGTAACGATATCCACCATGTGACACACTCATTGGACCACACACATCGGTATGTATGATTTCCAATAAGTCGGTTGCCCGCTCCATTATCTGGAAAAGCGGGGTTCTAGTCATCTTGCCCATGAGGCATGGTTCACATGTCTCAAATGATTCATAATCAAGTGATTCTAGTAGTCCATCGAATGGAGCTTCTTCATGCGTTTAACACCAATATGACATAAGCGGCAATGCCACATATATGCAGCAATATCATCATTCAACTTAATTCTTTTGGCATTCACATTATGAACATGTGTACTATTATCAAGATTCAAAATAAACAAACCATTCTTTTGGTGCATGACCATAAAAGATATTATTCATATAAATTGAACAACCATTGTTCTCGGACTTGAATGAATAACCGTCTCGCATTAAACAAGATCCAGATATGATGTTCATGCTCAACGCAGGCACTAAATAACAATTATTTAGGTTTATAACTAATCCTCGATGGTAATTGGATAGGTAGCGTCGACGGCGATCACATCAACTTTTGATCCATTGCCGACGCGCATCATTACCTCATCCCTTGCTAGTTGTCGCTTATTCCTTAGCTCTGTTTGAGTTACATATGTTAGCAACCGAACCGGTATCAAATACCAGGCACTCTGCGAGTACTAGTAAGGTACACATCAATAACATGTATATCATATATACCTTTGCTCACTTTCCGTCCTTCTTATCGGCCCGGATATTTTGGGCGATTGCGCTTCCGGTGCCCGGTGCCCTTGCAATAAAAACATTCGATGTCGACTTAGGGCCGGCCTTGGTCTTCTTCTCGAGATGTAGCAACAGACTTGCCCTTCTTCTTGAAGTTTCCCTTAGACTTACCTTTCTTCTTGAAATCGATAGTCTTTTGGACCATCAACACTTGATGTTCCTTCTTGATCTCCACTTCAGGTTTTAGCATTGTGAAGTTCGGAGAGACTTCTTCATGCCCTGCATGTTGTAGTTCATCACAAAGCTCTTGTAGCTTGGTGGCGAGAGACTGGAGAACACGATGAATTCCTAGCTCAATGGGGATCGTTATTCCCAAAGCTATGAGTTTATCGGCGTACCCGAACATTTTGATGCGTGCTCACTAGCAATTTGTTTTCCTCCATCATGCAGCTAAAGAACTTTTACGAAGCTTCATAACTCTCTCTTGCGGCATGGGTGTCGAAGATCATTTTCAACTCCCTCATTGTATCAAAAGCATTGCTTTGTGCTCAAAGCGTTTTTCGGCTCGGGCTCAAGGCCATACAAAATGCCGCATTGAACTAAGCGTGGTCCTCCTTGCGAGTCAAGAAAACATTTTCTCCTCCTCGGGGCATCATCGGTAGGCGGGTCACCTAGCGGTGCTTCTAGCACATAGCTCCTTTGAGCGTGGCGAGGAGAATCCTCAGTTAAGGGCCCGATTGGTAAAGTTGCTACCATTGGTGGCTAGTTTCTCTTTCTCCATGAGCAGATTGAAATTGAAAATAGGGGTGCCATCTACAACATATTTGCAAAGTTATTTAGACTAAGTTCATAATAGATTAAGTTCAATGTTAATTCAAAATTAATACGAGAACTCCCACTCAAAAACAACATCCCTCTAGTCATCTTTAGTGATTACATGAACCAAATTCACTATACCGAAACCGATCATCACGTGAGGCGGCATAGTTTCAAAGGCGAACATCAATATGTTCATCATATCATCCATATGACTCATGCTTTACCTTTCGGTTCGTGTTAGAGGCCATGTCTGTACATGCTAGGCTCGCCAAGTAGAACCAAAGTATTTGCATGTGTAAATCTGGCTTACACCCGTTGTATGCGAGCGTAGAGTCTATCACACCCGATCATCACGTGGTGCTTGAAGCAGCGAACTTTCTTAACGGTGCATACTATGGAAGAACACATTATTATCTTGATATTAATTTGGAGGGATCATCTTATAGTGCTATCGGCGTGATCATATCCAAGCAAAATAAGATGCATAAAAGGATTAACATCACATGCATGAATAAAGTGATATGATATGGTCCTTTCGGCACTTGATCTCCATCTTGTGCGACATGGTATGATCTCCATCATTCCACCGGCTTGGCACCAAGGTCCATGATGCTGCCATCTTGATTGTCTTCCTCCATTACAATATATCACATGGACATATATTTAGCACGCAGGCCATAAAAGAAAAACAACCAAATGGCTCCCAGGTTGTTTAAATTTACAATAAATTTCATTTCATACAACAATCTTTGTATCAATGACCATATCACATCACAAGCCTGCAAAAACAAGTTAGACGCCTCTAATTTATTTTTGCATATTTTACGTGGTTTTGGGCTTTCTAGGAAAAACTATTCTTACCTACGAACAAGAACCACAGCGGTGATAAAAACATTATTAGCAAACCGTTGTAAATTAGATCATGACTATAGTGGGAGAAGCGACACCCGCAAAGCCACTTATGCAATACTAGTTGCATGTCGGCGTGGAACAAGTCTCATGTGCGAGGACATGTAAGGTTAGTCGGGCGCTTCAAATCCCACTATGCCACCATGATCCAAAATACACGAAAGTATGCAATAACATGATCATCAACGCCCACATCCACATGTGTTTTAAACCGTACAAAACATCTACGCATAGACACGGCTCGATACCCTTTGTAGGGTTTACGTAGCATGGAAAACAAAAATTTTTCCTACGATTGCAACCAAACACCAAGATCATATCTAGGAGATGCAAGTAGCGGTTTGAAGGACTCACCCTCGTAGACCGAAAGCGGGAATAACGTTCCCGCAAACAAACGTGGTTGATGTAGAGGTACACTCGACTTCAAAGTCGCGAAGATGAGCGCCACAAGCGGCGGCGCCTCGTACTTGGTCACACGTGCGGATCAGCGATGACCTCAATCCCTCGTTCGGTAGGCAGCGGAAGTAGTGGATCCCGGAAAACTCCAACAACACTCTGACTTAGTGGTGGTGGTGGTGAAGAAATAATTTCAGCGGCGCTTGGCAAGCCACAGCTCGAAAAACGGATCAGCAGGAGGAGGGAGAATGGACCAACCAAAGGGTCATGGATGAACACCAAAGAGAGGAGCTCCTCCCTCCCTTTTATAGGAGGAGGAGGAGGCATGCCAAGGGGTGGGGTGGCCGGCGCATGGGGGGGCTGCCCCTTGCCCTCCCTCTCTTCATGTGAGTGATCTCTCCACTCACAAATTAACCACTTTGATTTCCATTAAAACCCCACCCAAGAAAATGAAAGGTTTTCTCCCATAAACATTTTTATTTCAGATTTAATATTTGTTAATTCTTTTAATTAACAAACATTAACATATACCCCCTTTAACTATTCCGATATCCCGAAACTATTCCGGCGATACTCGAAGCGATCCTATCTTGTCCATATTTTTCTCCGGTGTTCGTATCCACTCAAATGCATCGATGAACCTTAAGTGTGTCACCCCTACGGTTCGTGAATAAAATGGACATGATTGAGACTCCTCTCGGATCAATAATCATCGGCGGGATGCGGAGATCCATAATGACTCCCATTCACTCAACGATGAACTAGTGATCGCGTAAACGAAAGCGACATAACCAATTCCTTTTGTCTCACGATATTTTACTTGTCAGGGATCCGATCATCGGTATCAACTATACCTAGTTCGATCCGTTATCGACAAGTACTCTTTACTCGTTAGTGATATAACATTCTTGTGACCTAGTCACATGCTTGCATAGCGATGTCAATGTGATATCATCGAGAGGGCCCAGAGTATATCTCTCCGTCATCTGGATGGACAAATCCCACTCTTGATGCATGAGCCTCAACTAATACTTTCATAGTACCCAAATCCATCTTTATAGTCACCGTGTTACGGAGTGGCGTTTGATGTCATCAAAGTACTCTTAGGAATTAGTGATTGACATCATCTCATGGTCTAAGGAAAAGAGCTATTTCGAATGTGTTTGATACAGCAACAAACTAAATGACTTGATCGTATTTGCTATACCAACTTGGGTGTGTGTTCATCACATCATTCTTCTAATGACATGACCCCGTTATTAATAACATCCAATGTTCATGATCAGGAAACCTTGATCATCAGTTAATCAACGAGCTAGTTTAAAAAGAGGCTTTACTAGGAACCTTTTTGTTTATTAAACACACATGTATTAACGTTTCTGATTAATACAATTTTAGCATGAGAAATAAACATCTATTATAAACATGGAATATGATAATAAACAATTTATTATTGCCTCTCGGGCATATTCCCTTCACCATTCACATTGGTCTTGTCGAGTTTCAAGCTCGATTGATCGAATTTACTCATTTTCGAATCCTTCGAGCTCCGAAACTACTCAAAATCGACTTTTGGCTCAAAACGCAATCAAACTTCGATTCTTCGCGTGAATAGAACCTCTATGGCACCAGAGACTTATCCATGTTGAAGGGAATATGCCCGAGAGGCAATAATAAATTGTTTATTATCTTATTCCATGTTTATAATAGATGTTTATTTCTCATGCTAAAATTGTATTAACCGGAAACGTTGATACATGTGTGTTTAATAAACAAAAAGGTTCCTAGTAAAGCCTCTCTTTTAAACTAGCTCATTGATTAACTGATGATCAAGGTTTCCTGATCATGAACATTGGATGTTGTTAATAACGGGGTCACATTATTAGAAGAATGATGTGATGAACACACCCAAGTTGGTATAGCAAATTCGATCAAGTCATTAAAGTTTGTTGCTGTACTGAACATATACAAAATAGCTCTTTTCCTTAGACCATGAGATAATGTCAATCACTAACTCCGGAAGAATACTTTGATGACATCAAACGTCACTCCGTAACACGGTGACTATAAAGATGGATTTGGGTACTATGAAAGTATTAGTTGAGGCTCATGCATCAAGAGTGGGATTTGTCCATCCAGATGACGGAGAGATATGCTCTGGGCCCTCTCGGTGATATCACATTGACATCGCTTGCAAGCACGTGACTAGGTCACAAGAATGTCATATCGCGGGCGAGTAAAGAGTACTTGTCGATAGCGGATCGAACTAGGTATAGTTGATACCAATGATCGGATCCCTGATAAGTAATATATCGCGAGACAAAAGGAATTGGTTATGTTGTTTTTGGTTCACATGATCACTAGTTCATCGTTGAGTACGTGGGAGTCATTATGGATCTCAGATCCAGCCGATGATTATTGATCGAGAGGTGTCTTGATCATGTCCATTTTATTCACGAACCGTAGGGTGACACACTTAAGGTTCATCGACGCTTTGAGTGAGTGCAAAAACACCGAGAAAAGTTTGGACAGCACCGGAATAGTTTCGGGATATCGGAATAGTTCAAGGGGTATGTGTTAATTTTTGTTAATTAAAAGAATTAACAAATATTAAAATAACAGAAATAAATTTTTTTATTTATTTAATGGAGAGTCCATTCACATGAAGAGAATGGAGAGTCCATTCACATGAAGAGAATGGAAAGTCCATTCACATGGAGAGAGTGGAGAGTCCACTCACTCCTATAAAAGGGAGGGTGGAGCTCCTCTCTCATGTACTAATCTCCATAACCCTTTGGTTGGTCCTTTCTCCCTCCTCCTGCTGTTCCACCTTTCAAGCAGTAGCTTAAGCTGAAATAGTTTCTCCACCACCACCACTAAGTCGTAGTGTTGTTGGAGTTTCCCGTGGATCCTCTACTTCCGCTGCCCCGCTGGATCGAGGGATTGGAGGTCGTCGTTGTTCCGTACGTGTGACCAAGTACGGAGGCGCTGCCGTTTGTGGCGCTCATATTCGCGACTTTGAAGTCGGGCGTGTACCTCTACTTCAACCATGTTTGTTTGCGGGAACGTTATTCCCGCTTTCGGTCCTCTGGTGAGTCCTTCTGAAACCGTTTGCATGCATCTCCTAGATGTGATCTTGGTGTTTGGTTGCATTCGTAGGAAAAATTTTGTTTTCCATGCTTAGAACCCATCAGTGGTATCAGAGCCGTGTTTATGCGTAGATGTTATGTACGGTTAAAACACATATGGATGTGGGCGTTGATGATCATGTTATTGCATACTTTCGTGTTTTTTGGATCATGGTGGCATAGTGGGATTTGAAGCGGTCCGGACTAACCTTACATGTCCTCGCACATGAGACTTGTTCCACGCTCAACATGCAACTTGCTTTGCATAAGTGGCTTTGCGGGTGTTAGTTTCTCCTACTATAGTCATGATCTAATTTACAACGGTTTGCTAATAATGTTTTTTATCACCGTTGTGGTTCTTATTCGTAGGTAAGAACGGTTCTTTCCTAGAAAGCCCAAAACCGCGTAAAATATGAAAGAAAAAAAAAATAAATTAGAGGCGTCTAACTTGTTTTTGCAGGGCATGTGATGTGATATGGTCATTGATACAAAGATTGTTGTATGAAATAAGATTTATTGTAAATTTAAACAACCGGCAGGAGCCATTTGGTTGTCTTTTCTTTTATGGCCTGCGTGCTAAGTATATGTCCATGTGATATATTGTAATGGAGGAAGACAATCAAGATGGAAGCACCATGGACCTTGGTGCCACGCCGGTGGAATGATGGAGATCATACCATGACGCACAAGATGGAGATCAAGTGCTAGAAGGACCATATCATATCACATTATTCATGCATGTGATGTTAATCCTTTTTATGCATCTTATTTTGCTTGGATGTGATCGCGTCGTTAGCACTATAAGATGATCCCTTCAACTTAATATCAAGATAATAATGTGTTCTTCCATAGTATGCACCGTTAAGAAAGTTCGTCGTTTCGAAGCACCACGTGATGATCGGGTGTGATAGACTCTACGTTCGCATACAACGGGTGTAAGCCAGATTTACACAAGCAAATATTTTGGTTCTACTTGGCGAGCCTAGCATGTCTGAGACATGGCCTCGAACACGAACCGAAAGGTAAAGCATGAGTCATATGGATGATATGATGAACATATTGATGTTCGCCTTTGAAACTATGCCGTCTCACGTGATGATCGGTTTCGATATAGTGAATTTGGTTCGTGTAATCACTAAAGATGACTAGAGGGATGTTGTTTTTGAGTGGGAGTTCTCGTAGTAATTTTGAATTAAACTTGAACTTAATCTATTATGAACTTAGTCTAAGTAACTTTGCAAATCGTTGTAGATGGCACCACCTACTTTCAATTTCAATCTGTTCATGGAGAAAGAGAAACTAGCCACCAACGGTAGCAACTTTACCAATCGGGCCCTTAACTCGAGGATTCTCCTCATTTGCTCAAAGGAGCTATGTGCTTGATGCGCCGCCGGGTGCCCCGCCTACGATGATGCCCCGAGGAGGAGAAAAATGTTTTCTTGACTCGCAAGGAGGACCACAGTTTAGTTCATCTGCGGCATTTTATGCGGCCTTGAGCACGAGCCACAAAACGTTTGAGCACAAAGAATGCTTTTGATACAATGGGAGAGTTGAAAATGATTTTCGACACCCATGCCGCGATGAGAGAGTTATGAAGCTTCAGAAAAGTTCTTTAGCTGCATGATGGAGGAAAACAGCTCCGTTAGTGAGCACGTACTCAAAATGTCTGGGTACGCCGATAAACTCATAGCTTTGGAAATAACGATCCCCATTGAGCTAGGAATTCATCGTGTTCTCCAGTCTCTGCCACCAAGCTACAAGAGCTTTGTGATGAACTACAACATGCAGGGCATGAAGAAGTCTCTCCCCGAGCTTACAATGCCGAAATCTTTGAAGTAGAGATCAAGAAGGAACATCAAGTGTTGATGGTCCATAAGACCATTAGTTTCAAGAAGAATGGCAAGAAAGGCAAGGCTAATGGTAACTTCAAGAAGAAGGGCAAGTCTGTTGCCACATCTGAGAAGAAGACCAAGGCTGGCCCTAAGTCAGATACTGAATGTTTTTACTGCAAGGGCACTGGGCACTGGAAGCGCAACCGCCCAAAATATCTGGCTGATAAGAAGGACGGGAATGTGAACAAAGGTATATATGATATACATGTTATTGATGTGTACCTTACTAGTACTCGCAGATGGCGCTGGGTATTTGATACGGTTCGGTTGCTAACATATGTAACTTCAAAGCAGGAGCTAAGGAACAAAGCGACAACTAGCAAGGGATGAGGTGATGATGATGCGCGTCGGCAATGGATCAAAGGTTGATGTGATCGCCGTCGGGACGCTACCTATCCAATTACCATCAGGATTAGTTATGAACCTAAATAATTGTTATTTGGTGCCTGCGTTGAGCATGAACATCATATCTAGATCTTGTTTAATGCAAGACGGTTATTCATTCAAGTCTGAGAACAATGGTTGTTCAATTTATATGAATAATATCTTTTATGGTCATGCACCTGAGAAGAATGGTTTATTTATTTTGAATCTTGATAATAATAGTACACATGTACATAATGTTAATGAAAAAATAATTAAGTTGAATGATGATATTCTTTGCATATATGTGGCATTGCCGCTTATGTCATATTGGTGTTAAACGCATGAAGAAGCTCCATTCGATGGACTACTAGAATCACTTGATTATGAATCATTTGAGACATGTGAACCATGCCTCATGGGCAAGATGACTAGAACCCGTTTTCGGTACAATGGAGCGGGCAACCGACTTATTGGAAATCATACATACCGATGTGTGTGGTCCAATGAGTGTGTCGGCTAAGTGGTGGATATCGTTACTTCGTTACTTTCACGGATGATTTGAGTAGATATGGATATATTTACTTAATGAAACATAAGTCTGAAACATTTGAAAAGTTCAAAGAATTTCAGAGTGAAGTAGAAAATCATCGTAATAGAAAGATCAAATTTCTACGATCCGATCGTGGAGGAGAGTATCTTAGTTACGAGTTTGGCACACACATGAGACAATGTGGAATAGTTTCACAACTCACTCCTGGAACACCACAGCGTAATGGTGTATCCGAGCGTCGTAATCATACTTTATTGGATATGGTTCGATCTATGATGTCCCTTCTGATTTGCCACTATCATTTTGGGGTCATGCACTAGAAACATTGCATTCACTTTAAATAGGGCACCATCTAAATCCGTTGAAACGACACCGTATGAATTATGGTTTGGCAACAAACCTAAGTCATCATTTCTAAAAGTTTGGGGATGCGATGTTTATGTGAAGAAACTTCAACCTGATAAACTCGAACCCAAAGCGGAAAAATGCGTCTTCATAGGATACCCTAAAGAAACAATTGGGTACACCTTCTATCACAGATCCGAGGGCAAGGTTTTCGTTGCCAAGAATGGATCCTTTTTGGAGAAAGAGTTTCTCTCGAAAGGTGTGAGTAGTAGGAAGGTAGAACTCAACGAGGTTTTTGAACCTTCTCTTCATAGAATGGCAAGTGCAGTAGCGCCGGAAGTTGTTTCGGAGTTGACTTCACCAGATGAAGAGGGAACTAATGATGAGGATCATGAAACTCCGAAAGAGAACACTACCACACCTCGCAGGTCAACAAGAGCACGTAATGCTCCTGATTTTTATGTTTCTACTATGAATGTCATGGTAATTGAGAATGATGACCCTGCGACGTATGATGAAGCGATGATGAGCCCAGATTCCGACAAATGGCTAGAAGCCATGAAATCCGAAATGGGATCCATGTATGAAAACCAAGTATGGACTTTGGTGGACCTACCCAATGACCGTAAGGCCGTTGAGAACAAATGGATTTTCAAAAAGAAAATAGACGCTGATGGTAATGTGACTGTCTATAAAGCTCGACTTGTCGCCAAGGGTTTTCGACAAATTCAAGGAGTTGACTACGATGAGACTTTCTCACCCGTAGCGATGCTAAAGTCTGTTAGGATTATGTTAGCAATTGCTGCATTTTTCGATTATGAAATCTGGCAGATGGATGTAAAAACCGCGTTCCTTAATGGAAACATTGAGGAAGAGTTGTATATGATACAACCCAAAGGTTTTGTTGATCCTAAGGATGCTGATAAGGTATGCAAACTTCATCGATCCATTTATGGACTGAAGCAAGCATCACGAAGTTGGAATCTCCGTTTTGATGAGGTAATCAAAGGTTTTGGATTTGTCCAAACTTACGGAGAAGCTTGTATTTACAAGAAAGTGAGTGGGAGCTCTATAGCATTTCCGATATTATATGTGGATGACATATTGTTGATTGGAAATGATATAGAACTTTTGAAAAGCGTAAAAGATTACTTAAACAGTAAGTTTTCAATGAAGGACCTTGGTGAAGCGGCGTATATTTTAGGCATCAAAATCTATAGAGATAGATCGAGACGCTTGATTGGGTTATCGCAAAGTACATACCTTGACAAGATTCTAAAGAAGTTTAGAATGGACGAAAGTAAGAAAGGGTTCTTACCTATGTTGCAAGGCAAGACGTTGAGTAAGACTTAGAGTCCAGCTATAGCAGAAGATAGAGAAGTAATGAATAAGATTCCCTATGCTTCAGCCATAGGCTCTATCATGTATGCTATGTTGTGTACAAGACCGGATGTGGCACATGCTATTAGTTTGACTAGCAGGTACCAATCTGATCCAGGTTTGGAACACTGGACAGCGGTCAAGAATATCTTTAAGTACTTAAGAAGAACTAAGGATATGTTTCTCATATATGGTGATGAAGAAGAGCTCGTCGCAAAATGTTACGTCAACGCTAGTTTCGACACTGATCCGGATGACTCTAAGTCACAAACCGGGTATATTTTTGAAATGAATGGAGGAGCAGTGAGCTGGAGGAGTTCCAAGCAATCTGTGGTGGCGGGATCTTCAACAGAGGCGAAATATGTTGCTGCTTCAGAAGCAGCGCAGGAAGCAGTTTGGATGAAGATGTTCATATCCGAACTGGGTGTGGTTCCGAGTGCGTTGGACCCAATGGCTATCTATTGTGACAACAATGGTGCCATAGCTAATGCTAAAGAACCAAGGTCACACAAGAATTCCAAGCATATTAAGCGCCGGTTTCACTCCATCCGTGAACATGTCAAGGATGGCGATGTAAAGATTTGCAAAGTGCACACGGATCTGAATGTGGCAGACGCGTTGACTAAAGCTCTCCCAAGGGCAAAACATGATCAGCACCAGAACTCAATGGGTGTTAGATTCATCACAATGTAATCTAGATTATTGACTCTAGTGCAAGTGGGAGACTGAAGGGAATATGCCCGAGAGGCAATAATAAATTGTTTATTATCTTATTCCATGTTTATAATAGATGTTTATTTCTCATGCTAAAATTGTATTAGCAGAAAGCGTTGATACATGTGTGTTTAATAAACAAAAGGTTCCTAGTAAAGCCTCTCTTTTAAACTAGCTCGTTGACTAAGCGATGATCAAGGTTTCTGATCATGAACATTGGATGTTGTTAATAACGGGTCACAATATTAGAAGAATGATGTGATGAACACACACCCAAGTTGGTATAGCAAATTCGATCAAGTCATTAAAGTTTGTTCTTTATCTTGAACATATACAAAATAGCTCTTTTCCTTAGACCATGAGATAATGTCAATCACTAACTCCGGAAGAGTACTTTGATGACATCAAACGTCACTCCGTAACACGGTGACTATAAAGATGGATTTGGGTACTATGAAAGTATTAGTTGAGGCTCATGCATCAAGAGTGGGATTTGTCCATCCAGATGACGGAGAGATATACTCTGGGCCCTCTCGGTGATATCACATTGACATCGCTTGCAAGCACGTGACTAGGTCACAAATGTCATATCACGGAACGAGTAAAGAGTACTTGTCGGTAACGGGATCGAACTAGGTATAGTTGATACCAATGATCGGATCCCGGATAAGTAATATATCGCGAGGCAAAAGGAATTGGTTATGTTGTTTTTGGTTCACACGATCACTAGTTCATCTGTAACACCCCATAAAACTAAACTGTTGTACAAGAAAAATTCAACAGCGTTTCCCCTAAAACAGGACAATACGGAAGCAATTCAAATGGGAATAACATCACGATATCAAAACTAGAGACAACAAGTCTAATTCAAACAGGAATCAACCATAAACATAACACATCTCTAAAGGGACAACCATAAACGAAATCAAGTTTAAAGGGGGCAACAATGGGTCTAGGTGTAATAATATTTCAAACAACTAATGAATTAATTAAAGCACTAGTTCAAGTGAGTCGTGATGACCCCAGAAGATTTATTGTGTTGCTAGCCCACCCTTCATGCTTACGACTCACAAGCGCTACCTGAAAACACCAAAACAGCAAGTAGTGAGATTGGGTAAATCTCAGCAAGCGGAACAACTAATACAAATAACACATCCACCATAAAACTAGCATACCACATTCCTCATATCCAATACCACATCATAGAGTCCACACAACCTCAGTAAAATGCATATGATTGTGCACATGCTTATGCCATGATCCTCCTCACCGTGCCCTGTCTCAGAACACACGGTGTTGTACTGACTCTTGATCGCGCCTTATTGGCGTCGACAAAACTTCCAATGCATGATTATGCAGTTAATGCTTCATGCATGAATTCATTCATAACCTTCCCCACTGAGTCCACATGTTTGCATATCATCATATAGCATGGATAGAAAGCAAATATCATTGAGATGAAATGTTTAGAAAATTCATCAGGTAAACAACATCATTCTTCATCTTACTCATGATTCATAGCCAAACCACAACATCACAATGCCAGTCAAGATATTGCAATCCTCAAAGCAAGTGATTAAACCATGTATGATTGCTGTAATTGGAGTTTATAATGAAGGCGAAGCAAACAACGATGTATAGCTTAACAATACAACTACTTCCACTTGCCTTTACCGACGTAGATGACGAATCTAGTTGCGTCCAGAAGGGGCACCACCTGAACAAGCATACTTTCAGTATATAATAACATCACAATTGATCACACAATTCAAACACGCGTTTCCTACAACCCGTTCCCCTTTTAAACACCGAAAACCCCGATCTGTCCGGATCGAACAGCAACACCCTCTCTTCCCAATTTCGTATCTTTTTCTCTACTATTCATAAAAATACAAAAAAATTACAGTAGCTAGATATTGACGAGATCTACAACTTTCATGAAGTTCAAAAATTTCAATTCCACAGTTAAATATGCCTAAACAACCGTCCAACACAGTGGACGAAATCTGTTTCCAGATTCTGTTCGTCATCTTCCAACAGCAATAACTCTCAGACCGACGCCCCAAAAATTCTGAAAAAATTACAGAAGCTAGTTCTCAACGTTATCTACAACTTTCTAGTTATAGTATTTTGCAGGAAAAATCATCTATACCATGTAAAACATGAAACAATCCGCGCTGCACAATCTCCCTTTCCAGAAACAGCACCACGTGAACAACTACCCTTCTCTCCCATCAAGATCCATCCAAACCACACACCACCAGATCTAATACACTCCTAATCCCTAGGTAGAACAGGGGTAAAATTTTGGGAATTTTACCTAGGGTTCTCCCTTGAGAACCCACGAAGAATGCGCGACGATCCCCGAAACGGAAATCTGCTCGTCCTCCATGCCTCCACGGATCCTCTTCTCGTTTTCTCCTTCACCTTTCGCGGCGGATGTTGAGCCACCACGCAGGGGGAGGAAGAGGAGGGGGTGGCGGCTGCTAGGGGGAGGAAGGGGGAGACGCCCTAGGGTTGCAAAGGGTGGGGGCGCCACCCCTCTTGAGGGAAAGGTGGGCCGGCCCACTAGGGCGTGGGGAGGGAGGGGGTGGGAAGGGAATTCCCGCCTGTGCCCAGGTTGCCTCAGCCCAGCTAAAACTAGCCCAAAACTCCAATTTCTAATATTAATTGCAGCATAAAACTCAATTATTTCATCTCCCAACATTTCCCTCATTCCTTCCAAAATCGAAACAAGGGAGAAAACCCCCCTACGGTAATCTCCCAAATTCTAAGGCATCACATCATCGTTGAGTAAGTGGGAGTCATTATGGATCTCCAGATCCCGCTGATGATTATTGATCAGAGAGGTGTCTTGATCATGTTCATTTTATTCACGAACCGTAGGGTGACACACTTAAGGTTCATCGACGCTTTTGAGTGGGTACGAAACACCGGAGAAAAGTTTGGACAGCACCGGAATAGTTTCGGGATATCGGAATAGTTCAAGGGGGTATGTGTTAATTTTTGTTAATTAAAAGAATTAACAAATATTAAAATAACAGAAATAAAATTGTTTATTTATTTAATGGAGAGTCCATTCACATGAAGAGAATGGAGAGTCCATTCACATGTAGAGAATGTAAAGTCCATTCACATGGAGAGAGTGGAGAGTCCACTCACTCCTATAAAAGGGAGGGTGGAGCTCCTCTCTCATGTACTAATCTCCATAACCCTTTGGTTGGTCCTTTCTCCCTCCTCCTGCTGTTCCACCTTTCAAGCAGTAGCTTAAGCGAAGCGCTGCTGAAATAGTTTCTCCACCACCACCACTAAGTCGTAATGTTGTTGGAGTTTCCCGTGGATCCTCTACTTCCGCTGCCCCGCTGGATCGAAGGATTGGAGGTCGTCGTTGTTCCGTACGTGTGACCAAGTACGGAGGCGCTGCCGTTTGTGGCTCTCATCTTCGCGACTTTGAAGTCGGGCGTGTACCTCTACTTCAACCACGTTTGTTTGCGGGAACGTTATTCCCGCTTTCGGTCTACGAGGGTGAGTCCTTCTGAAACCGTTTGCATGCATCTCCTAGATATGATCTTGGTGTTTGGTTGCATTCGTAGGAAAAATTTTGTTTTCCATGCTTAGAACCCATCACATGTTATCTAATCGAGGTTTTGAGCTCGACAAGACTAGTTCCCACTTTTTGACCTCGAAAATCCTAATTAGCTCCAAACTTCGATTTTCGACTCGAATCGAGTTCAAACTCGATTCATTTTTGCGAGAATCGACCCTGGGTGACATCGGATATAATCGAATGTCATTTTCTCGGCTCTTGGCATTAGGGTTTCAAGGTGAACTCCAAGAACTCAAGAAAATGACTTTTGGGCGATTAAATCTGACAAAAGGTCAATTAGGGTTTTCGGATCGAATCGATCATGCTAACTAATTCCTTCGAGCTTACCCTAGGTCTAGCAACTCAGTTAAACGATGACCTACCACTTAATCTAGGGTTTCTTGAGCTAAATCCAAAGGAGGAAAGAGAAAAGAAGGGGGGGAGCTAGGGTTTGAATCAAACCTTGCGGATTTTAGTTCAAACTTCAAATCCACCGATTGAGGAGCTGGCCAGGGGCTTGGTGAAGCTTGCTAGCACCTTGTTCTTGCTTCCTTGAGATCCAACCAACCGGGAAATGGAGGAGTTGAGGGAGAGCTTGGTTGGGGAAAGAAAATGGAGAGGAGGAGCAAGAGAGAGAGAGAGAGAGAGAGAGGAGGAGGAGGAGGAGAATGAGGAGGATGGAGGAGAGGGGGGCTCTCCCCTGGCTTCTGTCGGGACCCGAATTTGCAAATCCAAACCCTCTGTGTATTCAGCACTAGTCCAGGTCACGCTAGTGCACACAGTCTCAACATCGGTACATATCACAGTGATACTCAGCGAATTAATGAAGTACCTTAATTAATTAACCAAACTGGTTGCTCGACCTCATGGTCAAGTTACAAAGATACGTCTCGCAGGGCGAAGACCTATTAAAAGAGATAACAGCAGCAAAAAATAAGATAACTTTGTGGTGCCATCCAGTATACCACAGGCAACTGACTGGGCTTGCTTCCCTAGTTCGTTGGCTCCTCCTGGAACTCCTCCTCCAGTGCAGGCGTTACTTCTTCTTCAACTGATGTTGTATTATTGCAAGGGTTGAGTACTTTGGTTCTCAGCAAGTCATGCGCGGAATGCAATTCTAATATTCTACATGCATGGCTTATTACAAAGGATAGGCTAACCGGTTTATTTGCAGTAAAGCGGCATTCATAAATACAGTAATAGATCGTAAAGCGGTAAAACAATAATAAAGATAATAACTTTCACAAGTAAAGCATTTCGCAACCTATATTTAGTTCACATTTCCAACCCAACCATTTTTTCAAAGTCCAAGTTATTTTCATGAAAGTCTAACCCTTGACTGTAATTCCTGAGTAATGTTTTACACTCTGCTAGAGGTTATGCACTTTACCCACAAGATACAATCAAATACCACAAAGGCGAGTGACCGTAACAAAGTCTTTTGGAAGCTTCTAGCTCCACAAGTGAACCTCTCCGGTTATGTCACACTATCCCTTCCCTTAGCAAAGGCGAAGTCTAGGTCAACCAACCGTTGGATGGGTACCTAGCCGCAGCCCCGGTACGCTCCCCCATTCAACTACACAGAGGTATAGTTGACACCCCGAGGTACCACATTCAAGTTATTAGCAACCTACTCAATTAGGTCTGTCCCACTCCAGACATGTGGTTGCATGATTGACCCAGTTCAAAGGCTTGCAAGGTTAAAGTCCTTAGGGTGACCAAGGCAAGACTACCAAAGTGTCCACAAGTATTCCAAAACCAGCAAAAACCAAATCGATCGCCCAGTTGCCACTCTTGGCCCACCAGAAACAATCTTGCCACTTGCCCCGATCTAAACCATTTTATCAACCTCAGTTGTTTACCATGCACCACGTGCCATCAACATCATCATCAATAACACATGACACTTTCCAAAATATATTCCATATCTCATTAAGTCAACATTAATAATTGATCATCCAAAATCGTGTCATAACTACGTGGCAAGGCTAAGCATTATACTACAACGGTCTAATTAACTATGTTGGTAATTTGATATTGTCCAACTAAATAATCCACAACTAGGGTGACAAAGGGTTCATGGCACATAATTAAATAATCAAGGTGTCATACAATAATTAGGCATTTATCTAATTCATAGAAATATTTAAAGCATTTTCAAATTAATTTAGCATGCATTAATTTGAATCAAAATAATTTTCAAAAACAGGATCAACATGATCAAAGCATAGCTTGCCTTCAAAAAGTACTTGTTCTTGGTCTTGAGCTGGTTCCTGGGTCAAAACTTCACCTTCGAACCCTTCGGGCACTTCAACGTCTACTCGTAACGTGTATAAATAGCAATAAATAAATAAATAGCAAGCAACCAAGGTTCAAAAATTCAAATAAAATTAACCATAAAAATAGAGCTCAATTTTATAAAAATTTAGAAATTGGAATCGCCTCAATTGGAGTTAAAACGCAAAAGTTATAGCCGTTTGAAGTTCGAAAAATCAATTAAAAGAATGAATCGAATTAATTCATTTATTTTTCTATTGAAAAATCTGAAATATGACATTAGCATGACGTCAGCGCGGTTTTGAATTTTGGCAGAATTATTTTCCTAAAGGAAAATCAAATTATGACATCAGCATGACGTCAGCCGGTCCATGGACTCGGTCCACGGCTCGGGCTCAATCCACCGTGGACTAGGTACACGGGTGCACGTGTCACTGACACTGGGCCCCACGGATGAAGTCAGCACGGCTCGGCCGAGGGGTACTGACATGTGGGCCCCACCGTGATGTCATCATGACGTCACAGATGACGTCACCGCACGGTGCGACTCCTAGTGCTACGTGGCGCTCTCTGATTTGCTTGGCTACGATGCGATCTGAGCCGTCCGTTCAAAATCCGACGGCCCGGATCAATCCCACGCTGCGGCGAATTACCGGCGACGTGGCATGACCCGGGCGGTGACGCGTGGGTGCATCATGACCGTTGGTTCACGATCGAACGGCTACGGTCCAATTCCAATGCGCAGCAGTACAGGCTACGTGGCTAAATCCCGCTCGTCCAAAACCGATCCAACGGCTACGATCGAACCTAGATCTAAAAGGCTAGATCTAATCTGGTCTCTAGGATTTTGATCTAACGCCCTAGGTTGATTTAGATCTACGGCACAGGAGACTAGCTACGTGGCCTTACCTCGGCCGTTGGATGGAGATCGGGCGGCTAGTGGAGCTTGCGAGCATCGACGATGTTGCGGCGGAGCTAGGTCAGCGGGGCTGGGGAAGATGACCGCTGGGACGGCGGTTTAGGGCATCTCCAGCGAAGTGAGTCCTCGGGTTAGGTCTGTCTTGACACGGGGGTTCCAGATCTGGCCACAAGAGCGGCGGAGCACGGCTGGTTCGCGGTGCACGAGCACGAAACCGATGCGGTGGCTACGGCACTACGGCGAGCAATTCCGGGCGGTCAGTGGCGGCGCTAGCGAGGGGACCTAGGGCAAAGTGCTCCGCGTGCAAAGGCGATCCTTGGGGACCTGTTCGCGCATTAAATAGCCCCCGGAATCTGTGTCCGAGACGGTGGCGGCGACGAACCAACTCGGTGAAGAATCCGGGCTGGAGACGATGACGGGCGGCTGTCCATGTGGCCTGATCCCATGGTCCAAACACGCGGGCGACGCGGACGAACAGCAGTCGTCCGATCGGAATCGGACGACGCGCGGATTAGGGTTGGTATTAGGCTCGAGTCGGGTGCGTGTCGGGCTCGGGCTGGCTCGGTCGGTTCAACAGTAACCGACCGGGTCGGCTATTTTCTAGCGAATAAATAATTAGATTAATTAGCAGAAACTCAATTAATTCGGGAAAAATAGCTAAATACTCAGAATAATTCCAGAAAAATTATGGAAAATATTTTAGAACATTTTGGACTCAAATAAAATATTTGCAACAAAAATTTATTTGAAATTTTTAGATATTTAAATAATGAAGTAAATGACTTAATTCAAATTAAATCCAAATAAATTCCAAAAATTCACAAATACACTATAAATTCAATAAAAGTAAAAATTGGGGTGTTACAGCTTCTAGGGGCATCAAGAAGATGTGGGAAATAGTGGAGGAGGGATGGGTGCTGACGTGCATGCGACGTGCGCATCGTGGGTCGCTGCTGACCGCCGGCGATTCTGCCAGAGGTGGCGATCTTCTTTGCTCGATCGGTAGTACTGGCGCAATAGCTGCTTGATGCCGCCCAACAACTGAAAGTTTTGGGTTTTCGCATCGACACTCAACCGATTGACTATGGGACTTTCGGAAAGGGTCTGGGAATCCTATTGAAGGTTTTGGAATTTAGGTTTTAGATCTAACTTCTTCGA
The DNA here is from genome assembly GCA_036346355.1 of Rhipidocladum racemiflorum. Taxonomy (NCBI): domain Eukaryota; kingdom Viridiplantae; phylum Streptophyta; class Magnoliopsida; order Poales; family Poaceae; genus Rhipidocladum; species Rhipidocladum racemiflorum. The sequence goes on along the minus strand of CM070573.1, from coordinate 19,597,212 downwards.
AACAGAGTTTGTACCAAAATCTAAACTCGAAGCTTCGAACGGGAAACACGATCGAACAAAACGACAAAAGGGGGTTCGAAAACAAATAACTCCAAATTAAGATCCAAAAATGAATCAGAGCACTAATAAACACTTAATTAGCTTTATTAAGCTTAATTACAAGGACCCGGGTGTTACATCACTCCAGTCATGAATAGTTACCGTTTTGAACATAGGTACTGTCAAACTTTTCAAAGTTAGACTATCAATATCTTTTTAAATATTTAAATTGGATACGTAAAAATCATATATGCAGATTTTCTCAAAAAATACTTTCAATAATATTATAATTTTATTGAGTTTTATAAATATATTATAATAAAAATTAGTAGTTAAAATTCTGTTTTAAAGACTGTATCGATGTCTAAAATGATAACTATTTGTGATCGGAGGGAGTGCACACATCATCGCTGTACATTATATACTAATACTCTACTAACAATGGCGGATCCAGACCTTAGGCCACCCGAACCGTGGCATAAGGCCTGGGATCAAAAGCCTGCAAGAATTTAGCCCAATAGCAGTGACCATTCTAAGAAAATCTAAGAAAGTGCCTAACAACAGTGGATTGGCCTGAGGCTTTACTAGATGTGGGCGTTGTGCCGTGCTTTGCCGGCCTGGCACGGGCCCATCGTGCTTCGGGCCTGAACCATGATGGGCCGTGTTGGCCCGGCTCTCTTTCGGCGAGCCCAGGCAAGGCCCATTTGCGCTTCGTGCCTACGTTTATGTCATGCTGGTCCAGGCCTGGCCCATTTTCACATTGCGATGAGAGAAAAGAACCCAAAGACGCATAGAGCTAAGGCAATGGACACAAATATTGGGGGAAAAAGAAGTAAATTTTATTAAATTTTGAACATGTAAAGATTTACTGCCACATTAAAAACCTTAAACCTGGTGTGGGGTAACCTCGGTAAGAAAAAAAGTACAATAACTACGTATATATAAATTAATACATAGACTATCCGAGGTTGAGATTGTCAAAGTCGGCTACCGCATCCGTAATCTTCGGATTCTCGGGCTCATGTTGTGTCATGTCTTCTGCACTCTTCTGAGAGATGACCAGCTCGGCTCAAGTACCTTCCCCACCAAACTAAAAGTGGCTTCCGACGAGATAGTGGATACCAGAATCGTAAGTATGTTCCATGAAGAATGGGATAGCACAGGGTAAATACGTTGGTTATTCTTCCACCACAAGAGTAAGTTGAGTTGATTTTCCTCATCCATGTCAAGATCAGTTTCTACGAAAGGCGTGTCGAGGTAGTGGTTGGGCTCTACTCGTGGATCCCATGTCGACCTGTTTGGTGATTGGGAAGATGAGTTAGATGCCTTGCCTTTCATCTTCTTCCATATGTTTGAAGCGGTCGAACTGTCTTGTACTTATTGCGTTGTTGAGGTAGATCTTTTTGCTTTACTTCTGGTGCCAAACTTGCCATAATATTTGTCAAAAACTCTGAAAAACTCGTTATAAACATGAGTATAGGCCCAGAGAAATCAAGATCAAATGCCTCACCTATTCCATGGAAGGCGCCCTGCAAGTTAGATAATTTTCTCTAAGGATCCAAAATAGTAGCAAAGCAGTAAAGATATGGAATAGCTTAAAAATATTTTAAATTTTTTTGCTCCATTGGTTCTATAATGGATGTGTTAGCACTAAAAACGTGAGGTAGGGTCCTTAGCCTCGAAACACACAAGACAAACGTCGGGTTTGAGCGTGCCAGTCAATTTGACCTGGAATTGACAAGGTAAAAGTCATAAAAATCAATCGGAGCCGATAACGGGCGATTATCGGCGTAACTCTAGTCAGCTAAAAGCCGATTAGGGGATAACTAGACTAGTCGATCAAGACTAATCTAAAGGTAAAGACAGATTGGCTTTGAGAGGCGATGCGCAACAAAACAAAGCAAATCAAACCTAAGGTGAAATCAGCTAGATCAACAAATTGGCGAGGCGTAACTCTTTATTGATCTCGTTGACTTATAGATGAATTCTTACAAAACTAGAGAATAACAAAAAAAACGGTAAAAGTAAAGGTTGTGGTTGTGTTGAGTTGATTCCCCACTGCTCCCGGCTTGTCCCTCTTTTATATGCCTCGACCGATCCGAGTCCTTTGTGGACGCGGCAACCGAGTCCGTGTCAGCTACGATCCGATCTCTGGTTTCCAAAATCCGTTTTGGTAACTGAATCCATGTTGATTATGATCCGTTCTTTGGTTCCTTAATTCCAACCGTCGTATGCACATCAAACTTTCTATATCCCGTATGGGGTCGATATTCTCCAGATGTGTCAAATTTTGGTGCAAACATATGCCCCCCATTTTTGGAAGATAACTTGTTGTTTTCCAAAAATTGTATCAGCTTTTCCTATCGGCTTCTCTCCTCAATCGGCTCCTGAGGGAATAACCTTCTTGGTAACTGCCCCCATTAATGGCGCCGTAAAAACCTCGGTGCGCTTTTAATGCACGCATCGTGCCGAAACCGTTCCCGCCTTTTCACTTTTTCTACTGTGGTATAAATACGTGGGTCCCTTCCTGGTCATTTTCTCGCCTTCAAGCTCTCGCAACCTTCAAAATCGGCTTCCTCTTCTGTCAACTTTCTCCATCTTCCCACAAGCCGATTGAATGGATTCTTCGCAGGTACTCATCCCTATTCCCAACAGTGATGATCAGTACTATCTAGGACCAGTAGGCAGTATAGAGCCCGATGCAGTTATTAACCAGGAAATTCCTCGCCTCGCATTATCGACTACCGGTTATAACATGAAAGAATGGGGCAAGAGTTTTAGGGCTTGGCCGACAACTCTCAAGGGGTGGAGGTCCTGGTACAAAAGAGTAGCGACCCAAAAGAGAGCAGAATGGGAAAGGATGGGCGTAGCCGAATGCCTTCCCTTAAGCCTAGCCGACTCGGAAGCCAATGAGCCCTTTGGTGGCCACGACATGATACTTCTGGTCTGACACTTTTAATGCCTTTCTTTTCCCAACTGTCCCGATCGGCTGGACCCTTCTGGACATGGCCCAACTGTGCTGCCTCAGGCTTGACGGCGAACAAATATCGGCTTTCAGCGGCAAGCCTAGATATAAGCTTATTCACACCAAGGGCGAGGGGTGGCGAAAATACATTCAACATAACAACAAGGTCAATGGACTTGTGTTGGATGAAGAACATGCCGCCTTCCTCAACCTGTGGCTGGACAGATACCTGTTTTGTGGAGCCTCCCTTGGGCCAACTCAAGTATATCAGTTATTAGCAGAGCAGCTAATGGAGGGCCGTCGGCTTGCTTTAGGAAAGATTTTGCTAGGGGCAATGTATCAAATGATGCATGTGGTACAGAGCAGACTCTTCTCAGGGTTTTCCAAGTTCATCATCGCCAATATTGGTGGACCTCTTTGGTTTATACATATCTGGCTACACTGCCTCTTTAGCCGATCGCTTATCCCTGACGCAGAAAATCCAGGCTTTCCTCGAGAAGACTACCCTGAAGGATCAAAGCCCCACTATATACAGCTAGCCGATCGCAGGGGGAGAAATTTATGATGTGTTCTGCTGGTGAGACGAAAATATCCCCAGTTGGTCTTCACAAGTACTTGTCCTTTTTTCTGAACTTAGATCGTGTCGGCTTCGGCCAGCAAGATTTCCTCAGCTACACCAATCTAGCCGATTTCCCACGCCCCTCTTTTCTTCACTTGGAAGCCGACAGCTCCTCCATGTCTCAATCATCTCTTGATCTCTACAAACTCTTCACTTCCCCAGTATACTTCATGCAGGACTGAGCGCAAGGAATCAGACCTTTTCAGCCATCCTATGAATTTTATCATCCCTCAATCTATGCTCGTCAACTAGGCTTCGGCCAAGTTGTCCCCCAGCTTGCCCCTCCTTAATCGAGTCCAACCTAGGACCAGTGTAACTAACAAAATGGCTGCTGAAATTGTTCTTGAGCTAGCTGATGACCTCCAGATCATAGGGCTCCAACATTTCATTCTAAATACTTGCCGATCAAGCCGATACACCGCCTGGTGGTCCTCCGTGGCCGGGGCCCTTCTTTTAGATAGAACCCCGTCGGCTATCATATCCCTGTTCTTGCCAGATTATCATGAGCCGACGATAGTTTCCAACACTTCAAGTGAGGAAGATAGCTCTTCGGGTTAGTTTCCAACACTTCAAGTGAGGAAGATAGCTCTTCGGGTTATACTAACTCATCGATAGCTGTAGAGGTATTAACCTTTTTAAATGCATCTTTATCTTTGCTACTCTTTTATCGACTAATCAATGTTCCTTTTCCTCAAGCTCAATCATCAAAGAGGACCGGCAGCAAAAGGGCAGCTTCATCGGCTCTGTCCGGTAGCGCCCAATCGACTAGAAGGCCGCATCAGTTGACGGCCCTTACGGGTTATGCATCTGGTAACCTGGGAGTCAATAGCCCCTCTCTATCTGACATCGCGAAGCAGCAGCCCTCAACGAGTGAGTAATCTGATCGAAGACACCCCTCTACTTCTTCGTATTATGTCTTATCTTAGCCGATTGGTTTTCAGGAAGGGCTACCAAAAAAATATAAGGTCACTGTGAAGAGACCCGCCCAGGCCACGGAGGGAAGCACCGAAAATTCTCCGGGTGGATCGGCTACCAAGGTATGCCTTTCTGCTTATTCTCCTTTTGCATCTAGGTTTTTACCCGTCTCCTTTTTCTTTTAGCAGTCACCATCGATCCAAGTGGCCGCTGTTCTGGCTGATCTTCAAGGGACTGCAGCTGTTCCACCAACGTAGATTCCAACGCCTGCCATAGCGCCCTCTTCTTCGATCCCAACAGCGGTTCCGGCCGTCAGGACTTCAACTGCTCCACCGCCACAGACTCCAACACCTTCTTTTCCGATTTCAGCGGTTAATCCGGCCGATCTGTTGGGATTTTCTTTGGACGATTTGGATGATCCAGAGGTGTTGGCCACTGACGACTATCCAGCCGACATCCGCAAAATCATTGATGCCTCTGCTGTGGCATCGGCCGCCGTGACTTCCGCGCCGGGCATGCAAGAGAGACTCAACCGTCTTTTCCATGAAGTGATGTAGCCTGAAGCCCGGCTTTTGGCCGATACACAACTGTTATGGACCGCCATGGCCGCCGTTCAAGCTGATCTCCCTCCCGAGGTCATGAGGGCGCTTTTGGAAGTCTGCCACCTTGACGATCGGAGGGTGGAAGTGAACGCCGTGAAGTCTAGGATCGCCCAGAGGGAAGCGCAACAAGTCGACCAAAAGCATCTGGAAAACCTGGTGGCCGATGCCAAGCTGCAGAAGAAGGAATTTGATGAAGATGCCGCTGCCCTCAAGTTGACAAAAAGCAAAATTCAAGAACTAGAATCGGCCAAAAGGTCGCTTGAGGAACAGTTGGCTACAATTATCAAGCAACTCGCCGACTGCCAAGTGCGCGCTACTGAATCGGCTTCCTTGCTGTCAGACCGAAAACGGTGGATTGGCGAAGTGTTCACGAAGGTCAAGTAGCAGTCGGCCAAGATAGTTGTTGTCCCTGGTAATGCCAAGCTGATCAGCAAATCGTAGACGGCGTCCAAGTGACCATCGGGAAGGCGGCGGCAGCACTATCGGGTCTTGGAGCCACCCTGCCAGGGTCCGGGCTGTAATAGCTAGGCTGAACCATATTGCTTGCTCGCCAAGGGTCTTGTTTCATAACGATGTTTGAATGTTGGATGTCATGTATTTGTTGGTCGTAAAACTTGCTATTGTCATCGGCTATGTAGCCGATTTTTGTGATGTAAACACCTTTGCATTTATGTTCTAATTGGTTTTTATTTTGAGCGCATTTATTCTTAATGATCTGATGTGCTTATGCTCCGATCCACATGCTAGGGTAGTACGCTTTCAGGTATTTTTCTGTTGATTGCCTTTGGTAGCACTAATCCTTCGAGTGTTTCCAGTATATATGAATTTCCGTCGACAAGCCGATTTATTTTATATGGCCCTTCCCATGTTGGTGACCATTTACCAAATCGGCTATCCTATATGAATTTCCGTCGACAAGCCGATTTATTTTATATGGCCCTTCCCATGTTGGTGACCATTTACCAAATCGGCTATCCTTAGATCCGACTGGTAATATGGTTTTCCACACTAGATCGGCTTCATTGAATGATTTTGTCATAACCTTTTTATTGTATGCTCTGGCAACCCTTTCTATATTATTTTTAAGCCAATCTAATGTAATTAACCTGGTTTCCGCCAAATCGTCTAAGCTGTCCATCATAAGATCTTTGTATTCGTCAGCCGACAAATTATTCTGCCTGGTCATCCTTAGAGAATCAATGTTTATTTCCACAAGCAGTACGGCTTCTTGCCCATATACCAACTGGAATGGAGACAACTTAGTCGATCCGTGGTATGATAGCCGATATGCCCACAATGCTTCTAACAATGTTGAGTGCCAATTCCTTGGTTTTTCATCGATTTTTCTTTTTATCAGCTTGATTAGGGTTTTGTTAGACGACTCGGCTTGTCCGTTAGCCTGAGCGTAACAGGGTGAAGAATTTAGTAGCTTGATGCCCAGATTTTTCGCAAAGGTTTGGAATTCATTGGACATGAACACGGTACCTTGATCGGTTGTGATGGTTTGTGGAATGCCAAACCAATGTATGATGTGTTCATTGACGAAGCTGATTACCTCGGTACTGGTAACTTTTTTGAGGGGTATGGCTTCTACCCATTTTGAAAAATAGTCCGTCACTGCAAGGATAAATTTGTGACCTTTACTTGACGCTGGAAATATTTGACCGATTATATCTATTCCCCATCCACGGAACGGCCAAGGTTTGATAATCGGATATAAAGCCGACATTGGTGAGAGTTGTACGTTCCCAAACTTCTGGCACGTTTGACACCCTTTGTAATATCTGAAACAATCTTCCAACATCGTTGGCCAATAATATCCGATTCGTCTCAACATCCATTTCATCTTATGAGCCGATTGGTGCGACCCGCAAATCCCTTCATATACTTCACCCATTGCTACCATTGCCTCATCGGCTCCAAGGCATCTTAGGAGTAACCCCTCTATTGTCCGGAAATATAGTATCCCTTCCAGTATAACATATCTTAGAGCCTGATGCCTGACCTTTCGCGGGGTCAGCTTAGATGGATCCACCAGGTAATTTTTTATTTCCGTCCTCCAATCGACGACGTCAGCACACAATACTGCCCTGTCAATTGCTTCGATCATGTCATATTGGCTGTAACTTTTGTACCCTGATGCGTGATGTGCCAACAAGTTAGCTCTGTCGTTCAATTCTCTAGGGATATGCCTGATAGAGAACATTGTGAACGACTCGATAGCCTGAAGGCATTGTTCTAGGTATAGTGTCAGGGTCTCATCGTTGCATCGGAATTCCCCTTTGACTTGCTGCACGACCAGTAATGAATCCCCGAATGCTTTGACGTGGCTTACTTTGATGTTTTCTAATAATTGTAGGCCTTTGAGAAAAGCCTCGTATTCGGCCTGATTGTTAGAGTATCGGCTATTAAGCCGATATGAGAAATCGAAGTTGTACCCTTTTGGTGAAATCAATACTAAACCGATACCATTGCCTTCTCAGAATACCGATCCATCAAAATACAACTGCCAAGAAGGGACATTGACTAATCCAGTTGTAGTTTTGCCACCTGTGATGAAATCGGCTATAACTTGCCCTTTGACTGCTTTAGCCGATTCATAGGTTAGGTCGAACTCAGTCAGGGCGTATGCCCATTCACCAAGTCGTCCTCGTAAAATTGGTGCGAATAAGATGTATTTGATGACATCAGCCTTACATACTATCGCGCATGTTGATGCAAAGATGTAATGTCTTAACTTTGTACAAGCGAAATAGAGGGAGAGACATAGCCTTTCTATGAAAGGATATCTCCTCTCGGTGTTCAGGAGTCGTCGGCTTAGATAAAATATCACTCGTTCTTTGCCATCGACTTCTTGTGCCAGTATGGCTCTGATTGTTTCCTCTTCGGCCGATATATATAGCCTAAATGGTATTCCCTTCCTTGGTGCGGCCAGAATCGGAGGTTTTGTCAGATATTCCTTTATGTCATCAAAGTCTTTCTGCTGTTCTTGTCCCCATATGAAGTTCTGATTTTCTTTCAATTTCAGCAATGGGGTGAAGGCTCTGATTCACCCAAACAAGTTTGAAATAAAGCGTCGTAGATAATTGATCTTACCGATCAGTTTCTGCAGCTCATTTTTGCTTGTCGGCGGTTTGGTATTAGCTATGGCTTTTACCCTCTGCTGGTTTACTTCGATTCCTCTCTCATGTACCATGAATCCGAGGAATTGTTCGGCCGATACCCCGAATGCACACTTGAGAGGGTTCATTTTTAACCCGTGGGCCCTTGTGATTTGGAATACTTTTTCCAAATTGGTCAGATGTTGCCAATCGTCTTTCGACTTTACAACAACATCGTCAATGTAAATCTCGATGATGTGGCCGATTAAGTCATGGAAAATTAAGTTCATGGCGCGCTGGTACGTGGCGCCGGCATTTTTTAAGCCGAACGTTATGACGGTCCACTCGTACAGTCCCAAGGCTCCAGGACACCTAAAGGCTGTTTTGGACACGTCGGCCTCTGCCATGAATATCTGGTTATATCCGGCATTTCCATCAAGGAAACTAATGATCTTATTGCCCGATGCATCATCGATGAGCATATCGGCTATTGGCATCGGATATTTGTCTTTTGGCGTTGCTTTGTTTAGGTCTTTGAAGTCTACACATACTCTTAGTTTACCATTTTTCTTTACAACATGAATGATGTTTGAAACCCACTCAGCGTATCGGCAAGGCCTGATAAACTTGGCTTCCAATAATCTTTCTATTTCTTCCTTGATGGCATTGTACAAGGTCGGATTAAAGCGTCGGGGAAACTACTTAAACGACTGATAACCTTGCTTTATAGGCAGCCGATGCTCGACTAGCTGTCGGCTTAGGCCAGGCATCTCGTAATATTCCCAAGCAAAGCAATCTTTATAATTTTTTAGTATTTCGACCAACTTAGCCCTATAATCCGCGTTTAACTTTGCGCTTGTAAAAGTTGGTCTTTTCCTATCATCTTCCCCTATGTCTATTTCTTCAAGCAAATTGGCTGAAGTGAAACCTTGTCCCAATCTTTCCTCCTAAAAATCTTCAATGGCCTCTCTGCTGTCCGATGTTTGCCGATAGCTTTGAAGTTCGTTTTGAAGGGCGTCTTTTATTCTTGGTTCCATCTTCTTAACATTTCATTTGCCCGATCAAATGTACCCGGCCCAACATTGATCGGCATTAGACCTGATTTTTCCAGACTTTGCCGGATATGCATTCGGCTTCTTGATGCGGCCAATTTGTATCGGTACTAGCCAATGCTATGTGAGCCGATGTGTCGGCTGGTATTATTTCAACTTCGTCTTCGTTCCATTGTGCTAAAAGCTGATGCATTGTTGATGGAATGCAACAGTTGGCGTGGATCAAATCTCGCCCGAGGAGTACACTGTAATTCCCTTTGGCTTCGATCACAAAAATGCAGTCGGCAAAGTTTTACTGTCGATTGTCAGTTCTGTGACCATTACTCCTTTTGCCTCGGTGGGGTCGCCTGTGAAGTCGTTTAACACCATGTTTGTCTTGATTAAATCTTCATCAGCTTTACCCAATTTCTTGAAGGTGCTTAGTGGCATCAAGTTCACTGTTGCTCCACCGTCGACTAGCATCCTAGATATAGGTACAGTTTGGCCGTTGATATGCCCCTTTAGGTACAATGGCTTTAAATGCTGATGCATATCCTGAGGTTTTTCAAACACGGCGTCCTACGCTCCAAGGCATAACTGAGCCAAGGCATCCTCGGTCGGCTTAGCCTCGGTTTTAAATTCGGCTACGTCTTCAGGTGCGTAACGTGCAAGCTGTGTGAACTTATTCAGGTATTCGGCCACCGGCTGATTACCTTGCTTCAGTGCCCTAAAATCCTCCTTCTTGAGGTCCATGATTCCTTCCGGCACGTGATACTGATGAAATGCGGCGGTAAACTCCTCCCAAGTGATGTCCTGAGGGTTCTCCCGCGTGGCGCAGAAGTTCTCCCACCATTCTGCGGCTGTCCCTTCCAACTGATGAGAAGCGTAGAGTACCTTCTCATTTCCCATGCATTGGGCAATGTGTAGCTTCCTTTCTATTGACCTTAGCCAATCATCGGCCTCCAACGAATTGGCATTCCCGGAGAAAGTGGGTGGATGGGTCCTCATGAATTCTGACAGTCTTGAATTCTGGCGTTGACCCTGATTGACTTGATTAGCGGCGGCCTGAGCAGTGACGTGCTGCATCTGTTGCATCATAGCATGCATCAACTGAGTCTGTGCAGCAAGGAAAGCTCCAAAGTTCTGTATATCAACTGGCGGTGCTGGTTGGGGTGCAGGTGCTCCATCATTGGGATTTCCAGTTGGGCGAGAACCACTGCCGTTGCCTCCAAGGTTTCCGCGGGTGTTCACCATCTGTTGATTGCTCCAAGTTTTAAGGATAAGGGGGAAAACAAGCTTAGACAAGTAATAGGGAAACTATGCAGGGAAAGTGTAACTCAAATTCCTTTTTAATAAATAAACCAATAATAACTCGGTATGGTTGCTTACAACGCCTAAGGGCCTGCAACACATACTGCACACACAACAAGTAATGAAAATCCAAACGACTAACACAGGAGTCTAACGCCTCTAAGGGTGACTCTTATTCTATAGCGCGACTCGACGAAGGAGTCTCAACTTCAACGCCTACGCTCACTCGTCGAGAAAACCTCCACTGCCTCCTCGGGGCGGGTGCGGCGGCATCGTCGCGAAACAATCGCCATGCCCCACAATCGCATTGTGGTTGACGGCGCGTCCTCCTCGGCTCGGATCTGGGTGGTCTTTGTAGGCTGTGGCGATGGTGCAGGTGGCGCCTCTTCTGGGTCCTCCTCTGGCTCTGGGGCGTCCAACTCCAACACTGGATCGGGGCCCTGTCCATACAGTGCGATCTCCAGCTCTGTGATCCTTTTCGCAGCATAGGCGACGTACTCACGAGCATTCTCTAAGTGCTTCTTTTCCTCCTCAACCCGCTCGCGATCCTTCTTCAACTCCTGGAATGTGTCATCGATCAGCTCCTCCTGAGCGGCGACGAATCTGGCTAAGTGAGTGACGGTAGCATCCTCATCTTCTATCGGCTACCGCGGAACTCTGCTGTCTCGGCGTGGGTGGTGACGGAACACTGTGCCTTCCAGCTCCCTGGAGTACGTGCGAGCGATCTGCTGCATTGCTCGACGCGACACCTCCTGGATTCCCATCTCAAAGGTAGACCTCCTGGCGGTGAAGTGGAAAGGGCGGCTGAACTTCGTCTTCTCTCGGGCATACACTGTGATCCTGACGTCCCATCCTATGACCACTCCTGCCTGCACGAGTGTAGTCCCTCGGTAGAGCGGCCTCTCAAAACCTCCAAGAAATTAAGCATACGCCACAACTCGGCAGCGTAACCTCCTTCACGCTCGGCGTAGTTGTTCTTCATCATCATCTGTCAAAAGATGCTCGCGTAAGAACGCAACATTTTAAAATCAATGTGGAAGACGAAAAGAACTCAACAAGGGTATGAACAAGGAAGAAAGGGGTAAGTCGAGAATTCATTCATTATCTTGGCAAATTTTATCTTTAGAAAATAGGTTTTATCCTCACTACGACCAATCTAACTATGGGTGAACCTACAGTCAGTATGGCTCTGATACTACCTCTGTCGGGACCCGAATTTGCAAATCCGGGCCCTTTGTGTATTCAGCACTAGTCCAGGAACGCGCTAGTGCACACAGTCTCAACATTGGTAAATATCACAATCATACTCAACGAAATAATAAGGTACCCTAAATAGTTAACCAAGCTGGTTGCTCGACCTTAAGGTCAAGTTACAAATATATGCCACGCAAGGTGAAAACTTATTAAAAGAGAAATAACTGCAGCGGAATGTAAGATAACTTCGTGGCGCCATCTAGTATACCACAGGCAACTGACTGGGCTCGCTCCCTAGTTAGACGGTTCCTCTTGGAGCTCCTCCTCCAAAGCTGGTGTAGACTCTTCTTCAACTGGTGTTGTATGGTGGCAAGGGTGAGTACTTGGTACTTAGCAAGTCATTCACATAATGCAACTAATATACTACATGCATGACTTAGTACAAAGGAGTAGCTCAGGGTATAATTGCAGCAAAACAACATTTGACAAGTAACATAAGTAGATTCAAAAGCAGTAGAAACAAGTTTAAGAGCAATAGCTTTTCCACTAATTAAATAAACATCTTTTCCAATCCTAATCCACATTTTCATCAACATCATTATTAAACCAAACCCAACCTTTTAAGTCCAAGTCATTTTCAAGAAAGTCTAACCCTTGACTGTAATTCCCGAGCGATGTCCAATACCGCGGACACGGCTATTCGAATAGATTTTACACTCTGCAGAGGTTATGCACTTTACCCACAAGATACAGCCAAACACCACAAAGGCGAGTGTCCATAACAAAGTCTTTCGGAAATTTCTAACAGCACAAGTGGGCCTCCCCGGTTATTGCACACTAACCCTTCCCTTAGCGAAGGCGAAGTTTAGGCCAATCAACCGTTAGATGGGTACCTGGCCGCAGCCTCAGACGCTCCCGCATAACTACACAAAAGGTATAGTTGACACCCCGAGGTCTCACAGGTACGTTATTAGCAACTTAATCAACTAGGTCCGTCCCATTACAGACATGTGGTTGCACGTTTGACTCAGTTCAAAGGCTTGCAAGGTTAAGTCCTTAGGGTGACCAGGGCAAGACTACCCGAAGAACCAAATCAACGCTACCGGTGCCACAACTGGCCCATCCGATCATTCTTGCCACATGCCCCGGTCAAAATCTATTTATCAAATCCCCAGTTGATTACCATGCACCACGTGCCATCAACAATCATAACACATGATACTTCTTTCAAAACAGGTGCAGTATCTCATTAAGTCAAAATTAGCATTTGATTGTCCAAAGCATTTCACGTGGCAAGGCTAAGCATACTACATCGTTCTAACTACCCATGTTGGCAATTTAATAATGTCCAACTAATAACTCACAACTAGGGTGACAAGGGGTCATGGCACATAATTAATTAACCAAGGTGTTATACAGCAATTTGGCATTTATCTAATATCCCATAATTAAATAAAGCATTTTCTCATTAAACTAGCATGCAAAAATTTAAACCAAATTAATTTGAAAAATGGGATCAACATGGTCAAAGCACAACTTTCCTTCAAAGAGTACTTGTTCTTGGTCTTGAGCTGGCTCCTAGGTCAACACTTCACCTTCGAAGCCTTCGGGCACTTCAACGTCTACTCGTAAAGCGAGCAAACAGTAATAAATAAATAAATAGTAGACAAAAACTGTCCAAACATCCAAATAAAGTCCATAAACAGAGAGAGCATAATTTTATGAATTTTTAGGAATTTGAATCGGCAAAATCAGAGTTAAAACGCAAAAGTTACAAGCGTTTAAAGTTTAAATAATCAATTAAATAATATTACAGAGAAAAACTTTGGTCCAAAAATGAAATAAAATTCACCATCAGGTATATCTCAATTTTATAAAAATTTAGAAATTTGAATCACTCAAATCGGAGTTAAATTGCAAAAGTTATAAGCGTTTGAAGTTTCAAAATTCAAATAAATCAATAATCCAAATTAATTCATTTATTTTTATACGGAAAAACCGAATAAGATTTTGATTTTCCACCGAATTATTTTTCTATTGAAAAATCGATTTATTGCGTCAGCCGGTCCATGGACGTGGTCCACGGTTCGGTTTGGGTCCACCGTGGACCCGGTCCATGAATACATGTCTCTCTGACATGTGGGCCCCATCGGATGACGTCAGCGGTGACGTCATAACGCTTGGCTGAGGGACGGCTGACAGCTGGGTCCCACCGTGACGTCAGCATGACGTCATGGTGCGGTTTGGCTCGGTCGCTGACACGCGGGCCCCACGTGACGTCACGGCTGACGTCGTGGCGATCGGTGGCCGATCGGGTTGACCGCGACGGTCCAACTACCGAGCACGTGGCATGATCTTGGCCGTTGATTTGAAAATCAACGGCCCAGATCGGATCTAGCTTAACGTAAAGGAAAACTACTCGGTTGATCTGGACCGTTCGATCTTGATCGGACGGTCAAGATCCAATCTAGAGTTTACAACGTGGCTAACCCTAGCCGTTCGATCTAGATCTAACGGCTGACATCTATCCAAGCACGGTGCGGTTTTAGCTACGTGGCACGATCTGAACCGTTGGATCTAGATCCAACGGTTGGAATTAGATCTAGAGATTAACACGTGAGATCTCACCGGGGTGACGTGGACGATTCTGGGCCCTTGGATCTTGATCGGACGGTTGGTGGAGCTCGAGCGACGGCGATGGCTTGCGGTGGAGCTGGTTCACCGGAGACGAGGACGACGACCACGGCAACGGCGTTGCGGGGCCCCTCCGGTGAAGTGAATGGTACTCTCCGACGCGTCTCGACCTTGCGGTTCCGGATCTGGGCTCAACGGCGGCGGAGGACGGCAGACGGCGGCGGAAACGACGCTTAACCGCGGCGGAACCCTAGCGCAACTACAACGAGCGATTGCGGCGCAAGCACGGCAGCTTGAGCTCGGCGAGTTAGGGATACGGGTGCGCAAGGAAACGGAGAGCACGATGGCGGCGACGGTGCATTAAATAGGCCCCTTGGCGTCCATGAAAATCGCGGAAACCGAGGCCCACACGGCTGCGGCAGCGGAATCCGAATCCATTTCGGATTCGGTGACGTGGCTCAACGTGGACCGTTGGATCAAAGATCCAACGGCACGAGGGTTTGGGCTCGGGTCCGGTTCGGGCGACTTGGCTGGCTCGGTCGGGCTCGGGTTTGGGCGACGTGGCGTGATCGTGGCCGTTGGATCTCGATCCAACGGTCACGCGCGTTAGGGCTTGGTGACTGGGTTCAACCGGAGCAATTGGCGCTGGTCCGGTCGGACTGAGTCGACTTCGGACTCGGTCGGTCGGATGAACAGTGAAACCGGTTCGGGTTTTTCCAGCGATTAAATAATCAAATTAATTCCTAGAAATTCATTTAATTCATTAAAAATAGCAAAACACTCAGAAAAATTCCAGAAAATATTTTGGAACATTTTGGACTCAAATTAAATATTTCCAACAAAATTTTATTTGCAAAATTAAATTCTTTAATTATTTCAAAAGGGAATAAATTCAAATAAATTCCAAATAAATCCAACTAAATTCCAGAAAATTCCAAAAATTCATAAAAGTGCCAAATTTCATTTAAACTCATGAAAAGCAAAAATTGGGGTGTTACAGTTAACTAGCATCTTGCCCCCGAGTGCTAGCTCGGGCCGTTGGTTAAATCGAGCCGATGGTGGATTGAGGTTTTGCCAATTATGCAAATTGGCATCCTGCCCCCCCGAGTGTAAGCTTGGGTTGTCGACTAGGCCGAATCGGCTGTTGCAGAGGCGAGTGGTCGTATTCATCGGGTATAGGCACAAATGGTTCTTCATAAGCGACAACCTTATGTGGGATCGGATTTCGGAATTGAGGATTATGATCTGATCTGATCAAATCGGTCGAGGGACCGATTGCCCGAGAACATTGCTGAGACTACGTTCGTTGTGGTGCCCAATTTTGCGGCATCGGTGTACGCGTGGTAGTGGGTAATCCCACCTGTACGGGTACTTGGTGTCTGCACGGTGGACTAGGTCGGCATTAGTGAAGGAATTGGAGCCGACCCTTTCATGGCGCTAGTGTTTTGCGCTACTGAGTAGACGGGGTACGTTGGGAGCGGCTATAAAGGGTCGAGCAAACCCTCGGTTGAAGCCAGCTTTGAGCAATCGTCTTGACGCTATTCTCAATCATCGGCTTCAATGTTGTAACCAAAGCCGATGATTGGTTGATTAAGGCGTGATGCATGGATTGCTCGATCATAACAGACAACTCAGCTTGAGCCGGCGTGTATCGGCTTACAGAGTTCGACGGAGCGCCATCATTGCTGATGGGGTTGAGCGTTGGGAGTGTGGTCTTTTGCGTAACCCCCCGTTGGGTCTTCTGATAGCACCCTAGCATCATCTCTTCCAGCGCAGCTTTTCGGTCTTCAATCTCCTTCTGTTGCTCTGGGGTCAGATCGTCCAGCCTTGGGATGATGATGGCTTCAGTGTCGACGTCGGCCGAAGGAATAGTTTTTCCTGCGGCCATCTGATTGGTCCCACTGGGCGTGCCAAAATATGTTCGCGCTAAAAATGTGAGATAGGGTCCTTAGCCTCGAACACAAGACAAATGCCGGGTTTGTGCGTGCCAGTCAATTTGACCTGGAATTGACAAGGTAAAAGTTGTAAAAATCAATCAGAGCCGATAACGGGAGATTATCGGCGTAACTCTAGTTGGCTATAAGCCGAGTAGGGGATAACTAGACTAGTCGATCAAGACTAAGGTAAGGGTGAAGGCAGATTGGCTTTGAGATGCGATGCGCAACAAAACAAAGCAAATCAAACCTGAGGTGAAATTGGCTAGATCAACAAATTGGCGATGCGCAACTCTTTATTGATCTCATTGACTTATAGAGGAATGCTTACAAAACTAGAGAATAACGAAAAAGGTTGTAAAAGTAAAGGTTGTGGTTGTGTTGAGTTGATTCCCCGCTGCTCCCGGCTTGTCCCTCTTTTATATGCCTCAACCGATCCGAGTCCTTTGTGGACGCGGCAACCGAGTCCGTGTCAGCTACGATCCGATCTCTGGTTTCCAAAATCTGTTTTGGTAACTGAATCCGTGTTGATTATGATCCATCCTTTGGTTCCTTAATTCCAACCGTCGTATGCACATCAAACTTTCTATATCCCGTATTGGGCCGATATTCTCCATATGTGCCAAATTTTGGTGCAAACAGGATGTAAAATATAATTATCACTATTCTCTCTAAAAGCATTAGCAATAGTCTAAAGCCACTCGATGGCTAAGGAAGAAGTTGGGTAGTACGCACTGGATAAATCTTTAGTTGCATCGTAAAATTTTCTAATAAATTATGAAAATAATTGGCAATTTGCCAATCCACTTCAATAACCAACGGCTCACCATTATTGCACCGCTCCAGCATAATATACATCGAATTCCATCTAACCTTCATATCTAGGTTGAATCTTCTTGGTTCCTTATTGTTAGCTCTACAGTACTCTAAGAACTGTGCAAACCTTACAGACACATTGTTAACAAACTGGATAGCTAATAGAGTAAATAGAGAACGTGTGTGTCGGCGTATTCTACACCAGGGTGCCCACTACACTTTGGTAAGAGCCGCTAGCGGACACTTGGCGTCCAGACCACGCCGCTAGCGGTCAGAAAGGTTACCGCCCAGCGGGCAGGTGGCGACCAGGCCACGCCGCTGGCGGTCAGCCGTGTGATCGCCCAACGGACAGGTGGTGACCAGGCCACGCCGCTGGCGGTTAGCCGTGTGATCGTCCAGCGAACAGGTGGCGAACAGGCCACGCCGCTGGCGGTCAGCCGTGTGTTCGCCCAGCGGACAGGTGGCGACCAGGCCACGCCGATGGCGATCAGCTGTGTGATCGCCCGGCGGACACGTGGCGTGTAGACCACGCCGCTGGCGGCTAGCAACGTGGTCGCCTGACGGACGCGTGGCGCCCAGCCCGCGTCACGGGCGCTCAGTTCCCGAGGCCACTTAGCGGCCTATGCGGCCGCACAGGAGGTCAAAGACATTTAATGCGCGGTGTGCGCATTAAATGGGGGTGAAGGCTACAGCATGGCGGCGCGTGTTCCCAACGCGTGCTATCAATGCAAAAGGTGTCATGATGCAATTTCCCACCCCGGTAGAACGGGCGGAGTCGGCAGGCGCGGGGCCCGAAGCAGGGGAGAGGATGGCTGTGTCAGGGCATTAAGTGTGCTGTAAAAACAGTGACAGGTGCATTAAATGTGCTACGGTAGCGTATTCAATACGGGAGACTGCTGTAAGCCCCCCGTGCGCCCCATCTCGAGTATAAAAGGGAGCCAGGGTGCATGAGGGAGGGGGTTGGCTCTTTTTCGGTAGGGCCTTGGAGGCTAAAAAATCCTCTCTGTTGGATGAATGTAGGATCCACCAAGAACATAACCAAGAACAACACAAGCAGGACTAGGGCTATTACTCGTAAGGAGGGCCCGAACCTGGGAAAACCGAGTGTCTCTCTCTTGTGAGTTTCGTTCGTTCTCTTCACAGCGCCTTTCGAGCGATCCGCCACGAAAGCCTCTGATTCGGACTTCCTACACCCCCTTTCGCAAGTGGTCTGTTAGCTCATACGCTGACAGTGTGCATTGAGCTCTGGAGAGAAAGATCGAGTTTCGGGAGGGAATTATATGTGTGCGTGCGTTGAGCTCAGGAGGGAATTATATAGATGGAGAAGAGACGTTGCGTTGTCTAAAGAAACATTGGAATCAAACGTTACTAAGACGAACGTTGCATGCAGATTCTTTCTCCTCTCTCTCTTCTCTCTTTCAGTCTTTCCCAGACCCCTCTCTCTCTCTTCTCTCCTTTTTTGCGCTCCTCTCTCCCCCCTCTCTCTCTCTCCGCTGTCCCGCACTTGAGGTGGCGAGGCGGCGGGCGCGCGAGGTGGCGGTCTCCCCTCCCGGTGCCCGTCCATCTCGCTCGGCTCCTCCGGCCATAGAGCGCGCAGCGGTGGTCGCGCGGCGGGCGCAACGAGGCGGCCTGCAGCCACCTTAACCTGGTGGCGCCCCACAGCCAGTGGCCGTCTCCCTCGGCTCCTCGCATGCCTGGCGACGGTCTGCGCCCCCCCAACCCCGTCCTCCACTACCGTGGGACGCGGCAGTGTGCCGTGCCCTACCGCGGCCCACGGCCATCCTTCGTGCCACTCATGCCTGGCCGTACCAGCATGGATACGGTTCAAATGGTCGTGCTGAGCTGTCCCGCCCACCGTGTGAGGTTTCTCGACCTTACACAACCCAATGAACAGTTACGAGCTAGCACAGCACAGTCCAACCTGTGCCGTGCCAGATTTTCGACCGGTCTAAGTCTCCGTGCCTCGGATAAATCTACATAGGCACAGCCTAAGTGTCCACATCTAGGCTTGACCAGTGCTGCCTCCGCACTAACAGTAGTGTCGATAAAATCTCGAGCTTACCAGATCGTATTTGACAACCACCGACTCGAAGCAGATCCGGATCACGGGGCGTACCTTTCCCCGTCCTCGCCTGCCTGCTCGAGCACCTGAAAGAAAGAGCACGTCGTATGCTTTTTTCGCGTGTCGCGGAAAGACGCCGACGTGCTGTTGGTCATCAGGGTTGTCTCCAGAAATTTGGGGCCCCGTAGCAAAATGGAAATTGAGACTTTAAAATTTGAAGAATTCATGTGTACTATAAATAAAGCATACTTTCAGACAATTATATAACTTTAATATGTGCTTTTTCTTATAAAAGTTAGGAACATATCAAATATCATTGCTTAAAGAATCAAGATAGTACTGACCTCATGTTCTACTAAAAAACATCATCCGCCTAGTATTTTTTAAAATAAAATATTCAATTATATCTTCATAATTAATATTCTCAAAAATATCATTAAGTGCTATCATTGCCAACTCATTAAGTCTTTCTCGTGTCTTTCAAATGCTATCATTTTCATGTACCATGCAAGCAAATAAACTAATCAAGGTGGATCAAACTGCGGACGTTGCTAATGACTTTGGACTCTGATTTGGGAGCTCTAGTAATTTTGAGGGCCCTGTGCCGGTACCAAAATGGCACATGGCCATCGACGGCCCTGTTGGTCATGTGGCGCAAAGTTCGAGCATTTTGTGGCTACCGAGTGAGCGAGGGAGTGCCTTGCTTTGATTTGCTTTGTTTTTTTAAACCAATTGATTTGCTTTGATTCTCTTTTTGTTTTGCGCTTTCTTTCCTGTCGTCGTTGGCTTTGATGCGTGGTGAATCGGCGGCCATCGGCGAAGAGTTGGCATCAGCGTGGTTTTCTTCCGAAGGGACATTTGGCAATAAGTTTGAGCCTACTTAGATAGATCATCATAAATTATTAAAGTATGATACTCCCTCCGGTCTGGTAATATCTGTCGTTTTGGATATCGACACGGTCTTCAAAACACAACTTTGACCGCTAATTTTTATTATAATATATTTATAAAACCCAATAAAATTATAATATTATGAAAGTACTTCTCGAGACAAGTCTACACATATAATTTTTATGTATCCAATTTAAATATTTAAAAATATATTGTTAGTCAAAGTTTCGGAAGTTTGACCATCACTATGTCCAAAACGACAGGTATTACCAAACCGGAGGGAGTATTCACGGTACATAAAATACTTAGCCAGGATTGCTCCCGTATAAGGAGCGAGTTATTGTAGTGTAAAAATAATGGTAACCCTCTCATTAAGTCCTTCATTTTCATTTATGAATTTAATAGGAATAGAAATTCATATCCTATAGAGATTGAACTTTAAACTTACTATCCACTTGCCTAATAAGCAAAGATTGACCTCTATAGAAAGACTGATTCATTCGGATTGATATGAGGATCCAACTTCATTGCAATGCCAGAATTCATGTTCCATATTTGAAGTGGGTTAATATATGTGCTTTGCTCATGGTACAATCCTATTCCTGCCAAATCCTCTTTCTCCTCGGTCCACAGAGAAAAAAGTAGGAATAGTGCCAACAGTTCATCGCTCTCTTCGCCATCATTTGCTCCTGACATCTAACCATCGCTTTACTTTGTTGTTTGTGCTATAGTTATCGGATTCGCTATAAACCCTCATGAATCGCGAATCAGATTCATCGAATTCGAACTGATTTAAGGTACAAGCGAATCACGAATCATTAGATTTGTCGAATTCGAATTGGTTTAGGGCACGAGGTTCATGT
The DNA here is from genome assembly GCA_036346355.1 of Rhipidocladum racemiflorum. Taxonomy (NCBI): domain Eukaryota; kingdom Viridiplantae; phylum Streptophyta; class Magnoliopsida; order Poales; family Poaceae; genus Rhipidocladum; species Rhipidocladum racemiflorum. The sequence continues at coordinate 19,576,235 of CM070573.1, read as the reverse complement.
TGGCAATGAAAATTAGAAGAAAAAGTGGTGAACGATGAACCCGAATCCCGTTCTATGATTTTGAAGTATCGTGTTTCTGGTAACTATAGTTTGCCCTCTTAAAGAATCAATTTCCTTGGACTAGCTTGGTTGTAGCTGGATACCAAATGGACTTCCCTCTACTTGCATTGATGTTTGGACTTTTGTTGAATATATTACTCCCTCTAGTTTGATAATATCTGTCGCTAGAGCGTTTTGAGGTGGGTGTGAGAATATTAGTCGTTGGAGATACGTGCATGCAGCTGCATTCAAACCACCACTCCGTCACGCGTGATGAACCAATGCATGTAACTTTCACATTTAAGTATTCATTTAACCAGACTTCGAACTGCGTAGGGAGGCTTGAATAACTAGGCATAACCATCTGAGCTATAAACATTTACTCATTTCTTGGTATGTGAGATTATGTCTAAAACGACAGATATTATCAAACTGGAGAGAGTAGCTCATTAAAGTGGCAGCGTAGTGAACATTGGCCACTTGGGTGCTGGGTAGCTTTAACAATTCAATTCTCCTCTCTGTTTTTTTTAAAATATTTTTGGAGCAATGTTTTCTCTCTAAAACCAGACGCAAATGCAATCCAGAGCTTAACTCCGCGTCTATACAACTTGGGTCTCGCGCTGCAAAGATTCGCGCAGGCAATAATAAAGTGCAGGCCCAGGCCTCAAGTTTCGACTAAAGGCCTCAGCCATATGGGCCAACGCCTCAGTTCTCTTCCACTCCAGTCCCAACGGTGCAGCCCAGAAGAACTTTCGATGTTTCACGTCGACTCTTAACTCCATGCACGTGTTTGGTTGCCTCCACGCGCGGAGCTTGGCTTGCGCGAGCTTGGCCCGCGAGCGTCGTCTCCGTGTGTGCAGGCGCGTCGCTAGTTTTTAGCCTTCGCTGCATACGTCAAGTTAGACGGCGTGCTCGCGATGCAGTGAACTAAACGCGAGCTCACGTGCGATCAATGTATTAGGCGAGCCTGCCGCACGCATGCAGCCAACCAAATATGCTCACTGTTCATCACGTTGGTAAGTTGGTCCCATGCTTCCAAAGGAAATGAGGGACGGCCAGGGCCCTCTAGCATGTACACATAACCCCGTCCCTCTCGGAATCGACCCGTTCGACGGACGGACGGACCACCGCGCGAGCAGCCTCGGCAGAATTACACGCGCGCGGAGGCGGGCGCTTCCGTTGTATTTCGTGCTGCGTCCTTGACCAAAAGCCGCCGCAGGCGAAGCGACGCACCTGTATGTTGTGTTGCTGGTTGAGGCCAACGCACACAAAATTTTCAGGATTCGTGCAGGAATCGAAAAAGATTCCCACGTCCTAAACACGCATGAGTGGTTTCAGGATTCGTGCAGGAATCCTACTTGGAACCCATACATGGATTCAATCGGGGATTAGTCTTCAAATTTTTTCTGAATTTTTTGGATAAACTTACAAAAATATACCTCTTTCGTTATTTTCATGGTTATCATAGTTTCCTTGGTGTCGTGGCGCTACTGGTTAGTTGTCGTGGAAGCTAGCCTCACCTTGGACATCTAGACGGGCGCCTAATACTTTGCGGCGTCCACGATGTCTCCTCAGCGTCTACGGTGAGATTCTAGGTGGGCGACTTGGCCGGCTGGCAGAGGGATTGGCTTGGGTCGGATAAATCAACAGAGGGGTCGGGCAAGGGGCAGTCGGCTGCTCCTTGAACCCTACCCGTCGCATGCAACCCTAGCTGCTTACCCTCATTGTGCTAACTGCAACAACTTATTGCGCCAGCCGCCAGTGAGGTCCCCTCCCTCCTCCACTCCTTCCGGTAGTCCGGTAAGCTTCCCTCTTGTTGACACCCGAATTTGGCACGTAGCCAATTTGGTTGGAATTGGTTTGTTATGATAGTTTGTTAAGAAATATGTCAGGTTTGAAAGCCATGAGTCGATACGTTTTTTATCGGATTATAACTGATGCTGATCTTAAATACAAAATATTGTGAAGAAAATTGAAGCCGATACAGGCAATTCAATAGGTAATCGAGAAAGACATGATTGGACCTGATGCTATAAAAGAAGACGGTGGACAATGTTTGAAAAGGAGAAATCAGCAACCAATCAACCAAAACTTGTTCTACTTTTACTTTACTTTTCGTCGATTAGGAATAGTTTTTAGTCTTATAATCTTTCTTCTGTAATTTGCTCAATCAATAAAGTTGTGCATCGTCGATTATTGATTCTATCGACTTACACCAAATCAGGTTTGTTTTTCCTCCGATTTTGTTGCGCATCGCCTTCTCTGGGAAAAAACAACATTTACCCCATGTAATCAACTCAATCGGGTGGATTTGATATATTGGTTACTTTTATCTAAATCAGCTTAAACGAGCCGATCAGACTTGATCTTCATTGAAATATTGGATCGGCTTACTAGCCGATTGATTTACATATTATCCTCTTGCCGATTGCAGGATCAAGTCGGTTGGCACGGCCGCACCCGAAATTAAACCCGGAGTTTGCGTGTGTTGACTGCGATCAACCCGTCATCAAGTTTTTGGCATCAACACATTTTTGGCACTCCCAATGGGACCAAATCAGACAACAATGTCATCATCTGGGAAATCAAACTGTCCGTCCGACATCAATATTGAAGCAATAATCGTCTCTACGTTGGACGATTCGACGCTAGAGCAGCGGAAGGAAATCAAAGACCAAAAAGATGCATTTGAGCAGATGATGCTCAATTGTTACTAGAAGACTCGACACAGAGTCACATAGAAGTCTGCATTGCCGACGGTTAACCTTGGCAGCAAGGAGGATCCAGATGCTACTGAAAGGACACAGGTAAGCCATATATACCAGCACTGACAGAATTATCGGATATGATCAAACAATCTATACATTGTGCTCTTATCAATCAATCATCGGCCTTAGTAACAACCCTCAGGCCGATGATAGCTAATAGTGTCAAAGAAGTGACTGTAGGATCGAAGTATACGAATATAGCAATCAGAGGGGGGGTGAATGATTGTGCGGAAGCTAAAACCAAATTCTAGACCTATTAAAAGTTCACCCCAAAACAGAACCAAATAATTGCCTCGTTTTCGACAAAAACAGAATGACAGAGGTTTGGTAAAATGAGAATTTCCGGAGATCCAACCGTCGAAACGATCTGAAATTTGGACACAAGAAACTAGATTCCAATACGAATCGAACCCAAAAAGAATCAGCTCGATCGGACTTACGGATCAAAAGTTATAAGCTTCGCAAGCTTGCTGATCCAGAACTTGACGAGAATCAATCTAATCTAAACTTCAAGATTAAACAAGAACGACAAAAGATTGATCAACTAGACTTTGAGAAACACTAGATCAATACCCTAGAGAGGTTTTTGATGGATCAAATCAAGATAAAACTTGAAGAACAAAAACCAATCTAGAACTAGAACAAGCATGCAAACAAGAACCAAAACAGAAAATACTGTAGCGACGTGGTTACTGTAGCACGCAAAAATCTTGGAAGAATTGATCTTTATTTCTTGTCTAAAATACTCTCATCAAAAGAGTACAAACCCTAAAACCAAGCTCAAGGTTTGATGCGCTCAGCTCTGCTTGGTGCCTTTCAACAGGAGACCCCCCACCTATTTAAAGCACCAACCCACTAAGAGTTCTGAATACGATTCCTATTCCCTAGAAGGAATCCGTATCCAACTCAACTCTACTTGGCCCCAACCAGGCCGAGTACAACTCTTGCACGCGTATGGCAACCCTACCATACTCACGTGACTAACACTTTGCACGCGTATGGCCACCTGCCATACTCACGTGACTAACACTTTGCACGCGAATGACCTCCTGCCATTCTCACGTGACTAACCATTCTTCACGTGCACTATTCTCTTAGCCCGAACGTCTCGCATGACATCCTTGACCACCAAGACCTCAGTTCCTCCTGAACCTAGTCCCGAACCTCAGTTCCTCCATGAACCTAGTTCCAGTCCCGTCATCGACCACATTCGTCTTCGAGCAATACCTGCACATGAACAAACCACAAAACAAATCCGAGCACAAGTCCACGACTTGACTCAATGTCAATCCATGCAACTACTCACATGAGTATTGCATAAAGTCCACTTCAAAACACACATCATGAAATCATCACAAATTTCAAATTCACATTCAAAATTCAAATCCAAATCGCTCAAAACCCTAATTGAGCGAAAACGCATTCACGACGGACAAACAAAGTTGGTCCGGTGTATAAGGAAAAGTTTCTGTTCCAAGAAGCCAACCAAACGCGGAAAAACACGTTCACAACGGACAAACAAAGTTGGTCCGTTGTACATGCAAAAATGGCTTCGGTCATGAGCTCAAAACAAGTTCACAACGGACCCCAGAAGCTTGTCCGGCGCAAACGTGCCACGTTCGGTTTCACAAAAGTAAAACCCTAGAAAAAAGTCCATTCACGACGGACAAAAAGAATTAGTCCGTTGTACATGTGAAAATCTTGGTTCCAAGAAATTATCCAAACCGAAAAAGCTTGTTCACAACGGACCAAGAAAAACTGTCCGTTGTACATGTGAAAATGACTTCGGTCATGGGCTCAAAAACATGTTCACAACAGATCCAAAAACACTGTCCGTCGCAGATGGGAAACTTACTGTTTCTTGAGAACTTTGTCCGGCGCAATGCGTAACTTACTGTTTCTTGTCAAATTGTCAAAACACATGAATAAACACATTTTGCAAATTCAAATCTAAGTTAATTTTTCAGTTCAAAGCCAATTTTTCAGCACATGATTTCACAGTGACGCATAAACTTGTGTCGGTTGGTACTTTGCTTAACCCAACGCAAGCTTTGTTGACATATCCAGTATACTCTTTGGACCAAAATTCCCAAAGCATCAAGCCAGCGGTTAATCCAAAATCGTCGGCTAATATTTCTACTATGGCACCTATGCAGCCAACCATGATCTTGCCATAAGATCCTGGTGCGAGCGGGGGCATATATTACCAAGCCTATACCGATTGCTCCAAGTTGCGTAATCAACCTAGCTTACCTCCGTCCACTCCATTCTGTGTCTATCCTGTGTCGACTATCCAGCTGATCGAAACATGCGTACGTCCCCAGTACGCTAAGCCAATTTCTCAGAGGGATTCGACCCCCTACATGGTAGTTACATACTCGGAGCCATTTGTTCCACTCCATGAGTCGATGTTGAGACAGCATAATACCGGCTAGGAACAACCACATGCTCCGATACGACCCCGGCTACAACCCCGACCCAAGTTTGCACTTGGGGGGGGGGGCAACATAATGAATTCGCCTTCAATAGACAAGCACCTCAGGCGCACATAACATCGACCAGAGAAACGGATTGGGCCGAAGCTATTAGTGCTGTCCTGAGAGATCAATTTGGTATGCAGCCAAAGGGGCAAACCATCGGCTATAAAAAACCATATCCAGATTATATCGATCGGATCCTATATCCTAATGGCTATAGGGTCCCCGATTTTGGTAAGTTTTATAGTGATGACTTCACGACCATGTTGGAGCACATCGCATGCTTTGGGACACAATGTGGGGAAGCTGCACAGTCTGATGGGTTAAAACTGAAGTTGTTCCCATTATCCTTGTCTGGAGCAGCCTTTACTTGGTTCACAACATTGCCCCTAAATTCGTTCAATACTTGGGTCGATTTGAAAAGCCGATTCCACAAATACTTTTTCTGTGGAAGCTCAGAATTAAGAATATCCGATTTAAGCTCTGTCCGGCAGAAGTTTGGGGAATCGATAACGGATTACATAAAAAGATTTAGGGAAGTTAGAAATCGATGCTTTAGTATCACGTTGCCTGACAATCAATTAGCCGATATATCTTTTCAGGGTTTGATTCCACTCTTGAAAGAAAGGTTTGGTGGTTAGGAATTCACCGATTTGAGCCACCTACTGCACAGGGTATCGGCTTAGGAAAGCCGGTTCTTTGAAAACAAAGGTTTTAAAGATAGCCTTAAGAATAATAAGGATAAAGAGAAGCCCAAGGTAAACCTCGTCGAGTACGAGGCCGAAGACTCTTCCGATGAAGAAGAGGTTGAGGTAATCATAGCCGAATGGGTTAAGGGAAATAAGAAATCCCTAATCTGTTCTTGGCTCAAGCCGACCAAAACTAGGTTGAAAATTAAATACACTTTTGATGTGACTAAGTGTGATCATATTTTTTTATTTATTACTACAAGAAAAAGTTTTACAATTGCCCAAGGGTCACATCATACCATCAGCTGATGAAATTTAAAAATATTGTTATTGCAAATGGCACCACTCTTTTTCGCATAATACTAACGATTGCAATCTTTCGTCAACAGATTTAATCGTCTATTGAAGATGACCGACTAAAGTTTGCTGAGGAGCCAACAATGCAGCTTGATGCCTACCCTTTTCATTCAACATGGCTAGCTATTCATCTAAGGGCAAAGAGTTGGATGAGATGAAATCCGTTCGTTGTCTACGTTGGCAAAAACAGTACAACAGTCTGATGTGAAGACCACAAATGGTGAGCAAACTATCAAGATTATGGTCAGTTCGATTTAGATTGAGACCGATCACAACGACAAACGATCTAGAACGGTAAATCCAAGAGATAAACCCAAAGTCGGCAAGTGGTACAAAGCTAAAAAATTATTACCACCACGGAAGCCGATGCACAAATAAATGCCAACGTTTTCTCAATTGTTGGCTAAGTATGAAAGGAGGGGTGAAAGGCGATAGCAAAGTCCTCATCGGCCAACATAGATGAATCGGTAGAATCTTTCTTTGAGAGGCGCGTGCGGTGCACCTTTTGGCAATTTCTTTGAGGCTGGGTTGGCATTACCATCACCCTGCCCGATGCAACATTATCCTGGGCAAGAGCAAGAACACAGACTGTCGGCTAAAGCTAGATATCAGAGCCAGTTATAGGCTGACAAGGGAGAGCTAGGAAGGATCAGTTTATGAAAGGATTTCTAAACCGGTTAGAAAGCAAGAGCAACCCAACCAAGGACAGGAGGACACGAACAAGTCAGATTTAATCAAAAAATACAAAGCCAATCGAACCTATGCCACGATGGTGTCCTCCAGGTCTAAGAAAATCACAACGGCATCAAATTTAGCGATTAAGAACCAAAGAGTTGAGAGAAGCTGATAAGGAGAAAAAGAGGGATGTAAACTTCAATAAACTTCATCTGATCAAGAACGTGAAACAAGAATGGAGGAAAAAAGGGTTGATCGGGAACAATCTGATTCAGCTGATGATCTGGGTTCCCCTATTGTTCGTGATGACACACCACTGACAATGGATATCAACAAAGTATTTGCTTAGCCAGCCAAGTTTAAGGCCTGCAACCCATTGGATAAGGAGTCATTTGCACAGTTATGTCTTGGTTCGTAGGACGCTGTGTTTAAGAAGCCAGAAGACGATCATCGCATCTTAAGTCATTGTACCAGAAGGGCCATATTAACAGCAAGTCGATATCAAGGATGCTGGTGGATGGCGGAGCAACAGTCAATTTGATGCCTTACTCGACTTGTAAGAGGTTGGGCAAATCTGATCTTTAGGCAAATATGGTGCTAAATGATTTCACCGGAGATCCTACGCAGGCTAGGGGTATCATGGTAACTGAGCTCACGATCGGCATCAAAACCTTGTCGACAGCTTTCTTTGTAGTCGATGCTAATGGGAGCTATAGCGTGTTGCTCGGCAAGGATTGGATACATACCAATTGTTGTATTCCTTCAAACATGCATCAGAAGCTGATATAGTGGAACGACGATTAAATTGAAGTTATCGAAGCCGACACCTCGACCATATAGCCATGGCCAGCCCAGAAGCCAATTGGCAACAGGAGGGGGTTGAGTGCATATCGAGCAAAACACTTCAATACTGTGATTTCATATTTATCACTCAGTCGGGTGTAAATTTGATCAGCGTGAAACTAAGCACCTTTGATTGGACAAGTGAAATTTTACGCCGATGGAGCCCAAATCGGCAGTAAAGTTTTTGTATGACAAAATGCAGCGATATTGGTAAACAATAGATAGCTATGACAACATCGAAGATTTTGAAGACACTAAAAGATTTGAGCAAGGTTTTACATCTTCAGATCCACTGGAAGAAGTAGATATAGGCGATGGTGATAGAAAAAGGCCAGGTTCAAAGTTGACTCCTGATTACAGGGTGAAGTTGCTCAACTTATTGAAGAATTACAAAGATTGTTTTGCTTGGGAGTATCACAAGATGCCTGGTCTAAGTCGATAATTGGTCGAACATCGGCTACCAATAAAACTAGGTTATCTGCCGTTTAAACAGTCTCCTAGACGATTTAATCCGACCATGTATGATAAGATAAAGGAAGAGATAGAGCGATTATTAGAAGCGAAGTTTATCAGGCTTTGCCGTTATGCTAAGTGGGTATCTAACATCGTACTTGTAATAAAGAAAAATGGCAAACTTAGGGTGTGTGTCGATTCAGGGATTTGAACAAGGCAATACCTAAGGACGAATACTTGATGCCTATAGCCGATATGCTTATAGATGCTACATCTGGGAATAAGATTATTAGCTTCTTGGATGAGAATGCTGGGTACAATCAAATATTCATGGCTAACGCCGATATTCATAAAATCGCATTTAGATACCCTGGGTCCTTAGGGTTATTTGAGTCAGTTGAAATGATGTTCGGCTTAAAAGGCTCTAGTGCCACATATCAGAGAGCTATGAATTTTATTTTTCATGAGTTAATTGGCCATATTGTGAAAATTTATATTGATTATATTGTTGTGAAGTCTGAAAGTGATTATCAGCACTTGATTGATTTAGAGGGAGTATTCAAGAAAACTAGGATGCACAATTTAAAGATGAATCCTTACAAGTGTGCTTTCGGGGTGTTGGCTGGGCAATTTCTTGGGTTTATGATGCATAGAAGGGGCATTGAAGTTAACTAGGAGCGGGTTAAAGCTATAGCCGACACGTAGCCACCAAGGTGCAGAAAGGATCTCCAAAAGTTGGCCGGTAAGATAAATTACTTACGACGTTTATATGGAACTTATCTAGTCGGATAGATGCTTTCACTCCACTATTGTGGCGTTTGTGTGGAGAGAATCAGGAGTTTGTGTGGGGAGCTAATCAGTAGCAAGCCTCTGAGGGTATCAAGGAGTATCTTTCTAAACCTCCAGTTTTGGTTGCGCCACAGAAGGGTGTACCCTTTAGGTTGTTTATATCGGCTAAAGAATTGACTATTGGAGCAGTCTTGGTGCAAGAAATCGCTGGTAATATTTTATTTAAGTCAACGACTAATTGATGCTAAGACTAGGTATCCTCCTATTGAAAAGCTTTGTTTATCTCTGTATTTTGCTTGCACTAAATTAAGGCATTATATACTGGCATTAGCTTGTAAAGTTATATATAAAGCCAATGTAATTAAGTACATGTTGATAGCTCCGATTTTGGAAGGTTGACTTGGGAAGTGGGCTTATAGGCTTACTGAGTTTGACTTGACAATCAAATTTGGCTAAAGCGATTAAGGGACAAATGATAGCCGATTTTGTAACAGATCACAAACCTGATTACGAATTAGTGATTATTGTCCCTTGGTAGCTATACTTTTATGTGTCTGTTTGCAAAGAGGGAGATGGTATCGACATAGTGCTAATATCCCTAAAGGGGTATAGTTTTGAGTTTGCTTCAAGCTTGATTGCCAATGCTCAAATAATCAAGCTAAGTACGAAGCATTGCTTAGGGGTCTACATATGCTTAGCAATCTTGGTGTCGACTCTGTTGAGGCTTGTGGTGATTTTTAGCTTGTAGTGCAACAAGTGAGAGGAGAATACAACAATTATGATGAGATTTTGGCCAAGTATCTAGAGCAATGTCAAGAAACAATTGGTTCATTCAGTTATTTCTCAATTGGCCATATCCCTCGTGAGCAAAATGCTAAGTCAAATTCATTGGCACAGTAGGCATCAGGGTATAAGTTTTTTGACCAATTGATTGATTATGAGCCGATCGAAAAAATGGTACTGTGTACAGATATAGCCAATTGGCGATCAAAGATATTGGCTTATTTATCGCATCCCTCCAAGCCGACGGACAAAAAGATCAAAAGACAAGACCTAAAATATGTGATGCTCGATAATATACTCTATTATCGGACTCTTGAGGGTTTGTTGCTAAGATGCATTGGAGCAGAAGAGGCGAATCCGGTGATGGGATAGGTCTATGAAAGGATCTACGGGACACATCAGTCGGCTTAGAAGATGATGTGGCTGCTCAGGCCTACGGGTTATTTTTGGCCAATCATGTTAGATGATTGTTTTGAATACTATAGAGGATTTCAAGATTTTCTAAATTTTGGGAACATACAATTAGCGCATGCTGCAATTTTGCATCCGATTATAAAACCTTGGCCATTTAGAGGTTGGGGTATAGATATAATCGGTCAAATATGTCCTGGCTTGTCTAAAGGGCACAAGTTTATACATGTCGCGACCAATTATTTTTCTGAATGGGTTGAGGCTATTCCCTTGAAAAAAGTAACCAATGTTGAGGCAATAGCATTTATACAGGAACACATTATTTATTGGTTTGGAATCCCTTAGACAATTACGACTGATCAAGGTACTGTGTTCATGTCCGATGCATTCGAAGACTTTGCTAAGGGTTTTGGGATTAAGTTGTAAACCTTATTATGCATAAGCAAATGGTCAAGCCAAATCATCAAATATGACATTAATCAAGTTGATTAAGAGGAAGATTGATGATAAGCCTAGGAGTTGGCATATCACATTAGCCGATGCGTTATGGTCGTATTGGATTGCTTGCCATGGAGCAACTAAATTGTCACCTTATCATCTTATATATGGACAAGAAGCGGTATTACTGATAGAGATTGGTATAAGTTCACTGAGGGTCGCTAGACAAGATGAATTATCGGCTCAAGATTATAGTTATTTGATAGCCAATAATTTAGATGATTTGGCGGAATTAAGATTGCGAATGTTGGAGCGAATTCAGAAAAATAAAGCTAGAGTCGTGAGAGCTTGCAATAAAAAGGTTGTGTCTAAATCGTTTAATGAAGCCGATCTGGTTTGGAAAACAATTTTACCTGTTGGTTCAAAGGATAGCCGATATGAAAAATGGTCTTCGACATGGGAAGGATCCTACACATTTAATCGGCTAGTTCAAGGTAATTCTTATATTTTGGAAAATTTGGATGGAGTATTGTTTACTAAGGTGATTAACGAAAAGTATTTGAAAAATATTACCGAAGTGTTTGGGTTGGATCTTAATCGGCTAAAAGTTTTAAAAGATTGACTCGCTGCAGTCACAATTGTTTGTTTGGCCGATTAAAATGAAAACTGAATTAACTCGTTGCAGTTGATTTTGGGTGTGGCCGATGAAGTGCATCATCCTTAGAATAAAAACAATGAAAACAAACATGAATCTAAACATCCGAATCGGTTAAACAGCCAATTCATAACTTAGCATCCAATTTACATCAAGCATTCAGCACAAAATTTAAAGCAAAAGTTTAAAACAGCCACCAGCAATATTCATTATGTGGAATAAAGACATTCAAGGATTAATCCCTAGGCCCGATAGCATAATCACAACACTGGCAAGGATCTTGTCAATCTCATCAATAACTTTGTGGTACTCTTTAGCCAACGACCGTGGTCGATTGGACCCAGACGGCAACAATGCCCTTGGCTAAGGCGACCTTCTATTCCTTGATTGAAGATGGAAAGCTTGACATCTGAGGAGCCGTGTTGGCCAGTTGACGGTGACCTTGGCCAATTCTTCTTCCAAGGATTTATGGGATGATTCCAGAGCGAATACAAGTTTCTTGGTTTCTTTAAAGTCCTTATTTTCCTTGTCAAACTTGGCCTTCATAGCTTTGATGTTGGACACTAGCTGTTCTAAGAGTTTTTGGTTTTCTCTCTGGGCGATCCAACGTTGAAGCCGATCTTCTGCCTCATCGACTGCCTTCTTCTTATCATCAATAAAGCTTGCTTCAAGTAAGGCGGCCGTGGTGTGCTCGGTAAGTCTAGCTTCACAGCGTCGAAGGTATCTTGGATCGGCTAGGAATCCTTCAAAAGGTCGGCCTTTGGGCGAAGTAGCACCATGCAAATGTGCTTAAGCCTCTCTGCAACACTAGGCTCTGCCATCACTTGGCCCGATGCTCCTTCCGCTTCGGTCAAGATGGTATCAATGATTATTGGCAAGCGCTCGGCTTCACCGCACTTTTAATGTCTAATAGGTTGAAGCTAAGCATGTCGTGAAGTGATGAAGATGGCTTGACGATGGCCTTGGAGACTATTGGCGCTGGCGGTGTCGGTTGAGACAACGGTGGGGGCAAGTCATTGGCTGTACCCTTCGGCAAGCCGATATCAACTAGCAGGGAAAACGTAGGCAGTGAAGGGATGTGCTGTAAGCATATGAAAATTTATTAGCCGATTAAGTTGTTTTTTGGTGCAAAAAATGCAAAGTTAGAAATATTCACCCCTCTGACCACCAAATTCTTTGGTGAGCTCTCAGCCGATTCTTCTTGGGTAGATTACTGCTTTCTTTGGGTTGTCTTCTTGAAAGATCATCTTTTCCTTTTCTCTGGGAAATAAGTCGATTAAATATATTTGGACTTAATGTTATGAAAAGGCTGAATATGCAAAGACTTACTGGGTTGCTGGTGCTTCTCCGGATCAAAGAGTGAGGGGGATTGAACTCCTAAGGTTCTGGAAGAATGGCCTGCTAGGCCGATGGGGTGCTGCTTCTTGGATAGAGCACTACCTGATGGTTCTACAGGTCTTTTCCCAGCTATTTTGGTCTGCAAGGAAAGTGAATACATAAGAAAAAGACAATTTATTTAGTAAAGAAATAAAAAGAGATCTAATGATTAGTACCTCGTTGTGATATCTACAAACTCGAGTTATTTTAGTCTGATGAACTAGAACTTCTCGAACTTGAGCTGCTCAAGTCGGTTCTAGTTATCAGCTCCGATGTAAAGTCCAAAAAGAATTTAATTGAAATTGAGGAAGGTAGCCGATTGGCTGGGAACATAGTAGAAGTAATAGCTGACCACCAAGTGGTATAGCCATTTGCTCTTCTAGAATGGAGGAGAAAGTGTGGAAGTTTTTGAAGAAGAAGGTGATCAGCTATATGAAGGACTATATCGACAGAGATAGCGCGATGTAGTCTTTCATGAGGTTGAAGCCGATCAAAAAGAATAAATTTTGGAATAATCTACCCAAAGTCTAATTGTCAGCCGTAGATAGACGGGTGGTAAAATTTGTAGGAGGGTTGGAAGGTACGGCTTCGGGTGTGTAAGCTGACTGAAAGAATACAAGGAGATAAAAAGAACTTGAAGAACTCAATGGTTTCTTCAAGCATATCCTCACTATCGGCTGTCAGGTGGAAGGAGGGGCAAGGATAGTTGTTGGCTTCTCTATAACAGAAAAAATCGGCATTGGAAAGAATGTTCTCATCAAGCTGGCAGAAAAAGGATAGATATGACTTGGCTTTTACTAGGGTTAGTTTGTTTATGTTACCAGATAAAAGAAACAGCCTTTCACTGAACGATCGGCTATTTGAAAACACTATAGGTTGATCTTTAGGAGTTTCCTCGCAAGGGAATGGAGTCATATCGGACAAGTCGATCTTGAGAGATCGGCTAAAATATAGTAGAGCCACACTTGGATGAACCATAAAGTTCCACCAATGTTTCCTACTATGAAAGATCCGATGGATGTATAAAGCCAACATCGTATCTCATGCATCATTTGGTAAACTGCCCCTAAGAATAGTTTACCCAATGCAAACCAATGTCCCCCTGTGAGTTGCTCGGCTATAGTTTGGTAGGTTTGGGTTGGGCAAAGCGAAGCGCCACAGAATAGGAATTGGTTGAGCCACATGTTGAGGAAGCCTACATGTTCCTTATCGAACAGGGGACCGACTCCTACATTGTTTTCTATGTATCTACCCTAACCCTCACCTTCGGCCGATAAAAGTTTATAATGGGGTTTTGCACTAAAAGCCGATAGCTGTTTGCCGTTTGGACTAAGGCAACAATGTAACACCCCGGCATCTAGTATGCCCGAATGCTACCAAATATAGGCTAAACAACATCTAAATACCACAAATTAAAGTAAATTACAGCAAAGGAGTAAATGCTAAAACCGAAAATTTCGGCAGCATCTCCTTCGTTTTTCCATGAATTGGAGCAAGAGTAATAACAAGGCAAGTTATATCATAGCATAAGACATCTAAAACAGCAATATCAACGAATAAAGCATCACTTATGTCTAGAAATAAGGAATTCAACCATTCCAACAAATATAACAAACCAAACGATGAACTCAAGCCCATACACCAAGATTCATGGCACTAATCATTATTATCATGGCTCCCACTGATTAAACTGTATAACAATGTGAAGCTACGTGTAGAAGTGTAGCTAATGCCCTTTTTCCCGCATGCCAGTTTCAAGGTACCTAAAACAACAAGAAAGCACAAGCGTGAGTTCAACACTCAGCAAGCATATTGCAATGGTACACAAAAACAATTACATGGCTTCAACCACTCATATCCTGTCTATTATCTCATTCATGATCACATATCAACATCATCATCATTATGTATGCAATGCGATGCGATGTTCATGTCTCCTTGGAAACTCATACCGGTATGGTTGAGTGCACACCCGTCGGTATGCACCCTCTCCCCCCTTCCACCCCGAAGATGGAGGGTGCCTACTCCTCGCTTCCGTTCACCGCGGTGAATGGAATCACGATGTAGGACTTACTCATTGGCTCTCCGGAATAGTCATAACTTTCTCACCGACCTTCCCCGGATTAGTTATGACTTTCTCACCTCCCGGGCCATGTAACATGCCATGTATGCAAACATGCCAACATCATAAATAACTTGTACACTACCACATGGCATCATAACATAATAAACATATTCATCATATCATTGGCAATCATTAAGGCATGGCATGTGAACATATCATGTATTCAAATTCAATCTCAACCAATCAAGCAACTACAACCCGCTACCCATTCCAATACACTTGCCTCAACCACGGGCGTCGGATTGGCGAGAAGTAGAAGGCACTCCCGGGGTCACACCACCTGCACATAGGTACCACACACTCACAAACATGTCCAAAAAACAGTAGGCAAACCCTCTTCTAACCCGACATCGCAAACTACTCGCTAAACCCAAAAACAGAGGTTATGTCCCGTCGGGACAGCAGCCTTCCAAAAGGCATAACTCGGGTTCTAAGACTCCGAATTGAATAAATGAGTACATCCTCGCGTAGCTTAGGAAATTTCCTAACTTTTTCTAAGTATACAGAAAGACTGATTCAGACTCTAAAATTGTTTAATCTACAAAATACCGTGATCTGCTCCAATCACGTCACAGATTTTATTACGCTCGGTAAAACGATCATAACTTTCAAACAGCTGGGCGGAATTGGACGTTCTTTATACCCACTGAAAGGTATTGAAATTACCTACAACTTCTTCAACAGCCATACGGCCAAATTCCGACTCTAAATTGACGAAAACCCAAACCCTATGTCGACTGCTCATGCTGCCCGAAACAGAGAACGTGGCAACTTCTAGATTTCATCTAATCTACTCAATTCCAGCACCACCAATTGATCTAAAAATGTGATAATAACCCTTAGAACAGATCCTAGACCAACCCCAAGGAATCCCATGGCCATACCTTCGCCCGATGACCGAAAACCCAACGGATCTCCTCCCGGTTCGCGCGATCTCCTTCCTCGCTCCAATTCCGCCGGATCTCCTCGTCGCGGAGCGCTCCAATGGATGGATCTTCGAGGTGTTGAGGTGGAGAACTCCCCTAGGGGCAGCAAGGGAGGTGGAGGGGTGGTGGAGAGGTGGTGGAGCAATGGGGAGCAATGGGGGAGGTGGAGGCGCCACAAGGAGGAGGTGGAGAGGTGTGGGGGCGGCTAGGGCATCTTGGGAGTGCAAGGGGCAGGGGTGGGGGCGTAATAAAGGGAAGGGGGAGGCCCCCAACCAGGATTCCTACTCCCAATTGGACTCAAACTCCATCCCACCAAAGCCCACGACCCCTTCTCTTAGGCCCAAAACTCCCCGGAAAGGCCCAAACTCCCGGAAACGCTATTAACCTCCATACCTTATGGTTTTAACCTTAATTTCACATTTCATAATGTTTATGACCTCAACATTCACATTAAATAATGTCACACCATTCCGTAGTGTCACATTCTTCCCCCCTTCAACAGGATTCGACCCCGAATCCGAGACACGCCACTTCGCAAACAACCAAATCAAAGGGAGTTATGTTTCACGCCTCAGAACCCGCTTAGAAGCCCCTACGATTTGCACCAGCCAGCACTCAGAGGCAAGGAGCTAAGGATCAAAGACTGACAGCTCTAAAGATAACTCACAATCAAAACTTGCCAGAATTTTTACTCAACATTGAAACACAAAAACACTCACATACGGCCTCAGCACAACCCAAGCGGTAGGTTAAAGTCCCAAACAGACCACGAAATAAAACGGTCTCACACTCCTCATTCCATGCATTCCTTGGCACTAAAGTGTCCGATCCCTTTAACCAAAGCCACTCTCCAGAAGGACATGGTACCAACTTCTAGATCTATCTTCCGCTCCCACGCACAAAAGTGATTCACGTCTCAACCTCTCAACTGTGGTTCGTCGTATTCAAGACGACGCAAACCAAGTGAGACACAACACTCTAAGATTACTAACTGCTAGAACCAACGGGGTTACATGCTGATCTTTTACAACAAGACCAACACCCACCCCACTACCACCAAAAGGAGAAGCCTACGTTATGACCAGTGTTCTGAAAACCCGCAAATTCAACAACAACCGAACATTCCTCTTCGGTTGGCACAACACGCACAAAGATCGGCGACAAAAGATCCATTACTGTTCAAAAACAGAAAGCAATTATTAGCAATCCACTAATAATACCCTATCGAGGAACACCTTAATGACAATCCTCCAAGAAAATTTGAATTGGGTCATACCCAACCTTCCTTTACTCTTCACTTCCAAACTAGTTACGATCAACCACTAGCAACGCCTAATATCTTAGGTCATTACCAACCCCCACTAAATTTTCCTTTCTTAGAAGATCTCGCCCTCGCATTCTTCCTTTCAAAGAATCAGAACAAAGGGTACAATCATTGAGTAAGCTCAACCAAAACCCATGAACCCAAAATGATCCACATACAACAACTCGAACTCAAAAGCGCTAAAAGCCACTTTGGAAAGAATCCGGCAACAACCAAAGAGTACTCATCTTATTTTTCCTAAGCTAAGATGCAAAGGAAACACAAATCTCCTACACCGCAACCAACATACCAGAAAGAAATAGAAGTCTCGATTTATGACATGCATGCACATTTTTAAAGAGCACTCCGGATTAGTCATATATCCATATATGACTTTCTCACCGACCTGACTCATCGACTCTTTCATCATTAAACATCTATAAACAATGTCATGCTTCCTTTTCACCATTCATCCTTCATGTAACAACACTACCGAATAGTCATCCACCAAAAGATTTCTTCCTCGGTATCACATGATTGAAACACAATTAACATCGATGGCTGCGAAATTCATATAAACTATGACGGCAACACCATTAATAGGAACACCACATCGTATAGGAAGCCACGTCAATTTGAAAACTAAACTTGCAAAACATCGCATTTTAACCAAAATCAACATTTTGGAAAAGAACATCGACTCCAAAGTCAAACATCTGCACAAACAACCGCCATAAATTTTATTAAAAGAGAGGGAAACTCAATCCCAAAAGAAAACTCTTCACTAACCAAATTCACTTATGAAACTTTCATAAAAACCACCTTTTTGAAGCACTTGCAAACACCACTCACATTTTTTTTTTCAAATAACTCCAACTCTAGCCAAAAAGAGTCACAAATTAAATCTCGACAATTTCCAACTCAACCCACTAAGACCTTCTGCTTCCTTTAAAATTTTCTCCAAAGATGATTCTGTGCGAACGCGAAGGAGCGCGATCTACTCAAAGACTTTTGGGTGTAAAACCATACTCATAGCATAAACTGAACAAATTAGCCAAAACCAAAGATAGGCACCAATCACTACGAGTTTTAGGAAAACTCTGAAACACCACATAAGGAACACCTTGACCGAAAGCATTCAACCCACATAGCAAACGACCCAACCAGTTCAAAAGGTTTTAAACACCAGCTCTGCATGAATCCCATCATATCTTGTATTCCACTACACTTACTATTTAAGCATTCAATAATCATTATTTACTCATCAAAAGAGTCCAACCGGATTTAACAAAATTTACATAGCAATTTCTTTCTCTAGTTACCATTCCCAACACTTTTAATTAAGGTTTAAGATGCCTATCACAAAGGCACCCAACCAAGACTACATTTACATGATCCCCACGGATCACCAATTCATATAACAACGTATTCTATATTTCAAACGTAGTATTTCAACAGCTACTTGAGCATGGTCAACCTATCCACTTTATACTATCCATACGTCAAAATCTTGACAATTGAAACTTGTTCAATCAATAAAATGACTTCAACAATTAAGTAATATCTCTACAAGATAAAATTCGTAAATAGGATTCTAAGATATGCGTTCATTAAAGTTAAAATCTTGCATCATGATTATTAACCATTGTTCATCCCATCACAACGTGTGCTCGACATAATACCACAATTTTACACTTTTCTTCTATTGAATCAATGGTTTCCAACAATTAACAACACTACCAAGGCATCAATATCAATTCTTTGCATAATCATCAATCAACAACATTGCTTTTAGCTACCTTACACATAGGTTGCAACAAAATTGTCACTACACAACATACTCCAACTATTAAATTAGATTTAATAAGTTAGTAACGAATACCCATACCATGGGTACCTCCATCAGCCCGAGACCACGAGCGGGCTGACATCCTTCAAAAGCCCAGTTCTGGCAAAGACTCCTGGGCCGCGAAGAGATGGCCTGGCATTGTTCGGAGCAAGCCCCAGGCGGTCGGCGGACTTCGACCTCCTAGGTCGGGGCGCATGGTCGGCCGGCTCCGCCAGCGCTCGAAGGGCCAAGACCCGCGCTGGTAAAGGGCCGACCGCTCTGCGTACGTGACGTCCCCTGTCGTCCGTACCGGGGTAGGCGGTCCCTTCCCGAGAATGTCAGAGGGTGCGTCAAGAAGTCAAGCCCCTGTCCCGTCGCCTGACACACCGCAGAGGGAGGCGCCCTCCCCCGAGGCCGAGCTGAAGTCAAGCACCATTAAAACGACCGAAGCTGACAGGTGTGCAGAGCAGTGTGTCATCCTGACAGCCCAGTCTAAGACCGCTAACCGCAGGACTACCAACCCGACATGGGGCAGGCAGAGGTCGGACGACAAGACAGAAGACCAAACTCCAAGGCATACACTACCCCTTCCTTTTTCTCTCCAACTCCCATTTGTAACCTGCCGCCTCCGGATATATAAGGAGAGGTAGGGCCCCGGGGGGGAGAGGAGACCGATCCAACAAGAGACCAAAAGAACCCGCCGAGCGCAAGGGGATCGAGCAAACCCCTTGACTCGCCTATAACCTTTGGATCATCTCTCGAATACCAAACACCCCAACGACACGAACTGGAGTAGGGACGTTCAACCCGAACCAGTATAAACCTCTGGCTTCTTGAGTCAACCATTCGGGGAGAGGGAGCGCGCGACCCCCACCAACCAAAAATTCGTATTACCGGTGCACGAAAACCGACAGTTGGCGCGCCAGGTAGGGGACTTTCGCGCGTCATCGTCTTCGACTTCGGATTCCCATCTTGCTCCCCGATGGCTTCTTTCTCTCGCGACGACTCGCCGGCGTCGAGGGGCTAGATCCACTTCGGCGCCCTTGACTTCGTCGTTACCGCGGCAGGGGAGCTTGTTCTCATCCCCGCCGCCATCCGAGACCGGGCACCCTCCACGAGCTTGGACACGGTCGCCGACGTTCTCGGCAACCTCCACCTCGAGGCCCCAGCATGGGACTCACGGGCGGGCCCATCGCGCGCCGGCGTCGCCCCCGGCAACGCTACGTGCGATCCACGACGGGCGACAATCTCGCCCTCCGCGAGCTCTCGGCTCGTGGCCATGACTGGCTACGCGCCTACTTCTCTCCACGACCTGCTGGGGGATTCCTCCAGCCACAGTTCCAGCTCCGATCGGGAGCACCCCCCGTGCAGGATGTACTCTCGAGAGTGCAACATGGCGGGCACGGTGGAGCCATCCTCCACACCCGCGACTCTCGGGACCCTCCTCCCGCGCGACGAAGCGCGGCAGGAAGAGTCCCGTCGGGAAGACGACGCACACCATCAGCGCCGCCTCATTGACCTCCAGCAGCAGTGCGAAGAGCTGGAGGCCCGAAAGGCCGAGCTCGACAAACTCCAGGCCGACCTGGAGCAATGTCAGCCTGAGCCGCCACTTGTCTCTGGCGCACGCGCCCACGCGCGTCAGGTGCACCAATAGCTGGCTGAGGGGACGGGCGATCTTCCGTTCTTCCCCCACGCCAACCAGAACATCGCCGCGGCGGCCATGTTGCTCCGCGGATTGCCTGAACCGATGGACCCGGAAGCCAGGGCTACCTACCAGAACCTCCGGGGGCTGGTCGAGTGTGCTGTCGTGCAGCACGCCCAGGGTTCCGGCTCCCGACACTCGGGCGCGACATCGGGTCATCTGGGCCACTCCCCCTCGCGGGGTCGTCAGAGCCCAGCCAAGACAGCCCCGCTCCAGGAGCTCCCCCAGGCATCGCGCACCCTGGTGCGCCACCGCCTGGGGGACAACCGTGACCTTCGCGCCACTTTTGAGGCGCGAAGGAGAGTCGCCGACGCGGCGACGTCATCTCAAGTTGCGGACAGCGGGCGGCGCAACCATCCCGACCCGGGCCCCGACGGCCCCGGCCCACGCGCGTTCACCCGCGCCGTCTGCAACGCCGACTTCCTGGCCAGATTCCGGGCTCCGACCAACATAGCCAAATACACGGGGGCAACAAACCCGAGTGTTTGGCTAGAAGACTACCGGCTCGCCTGCCGGGAGGGGGGAGCAATGGATGATTTCTTCGTCATCCAGTACCTCCCCATCTATCTTGCGGACTCCGCTCGAGCCTGGCTCGAGTACCTGCCCGCAGACACCATCGGCAGCTAGGCCGACCTGATGAATCTCTTCATCGGGAACTTCCAAGGCACGTACAAACGCCCTGGCAACTCCTGGGACCTGAAGAGCTGCAAGCAGCAGCCGGGGGAGACCCTCCGGGACTACATCCGCCGCTTCTCCCAGCAGTGCAACAAACTCCCCGACATCTGTGACACCGATGTCGTCGGGGCGTTCATCCACGGCACCACTTGCGAGGCTCTGGTCCACAAGTTGGGCTGCGCGAAGCCCCGGACCACCAAGGAGCTTCTCGACATCGCCACCAACCACGCCTCCGGCGAGGAGGCCGCGGGGGCCATCTTCGAGAGGAAGGTGGCCCACAAAACGTCCAGCTTCGAGGCCGGCGCCCCTTCCGACCGCTCCAACAAGAAGAAACGGAAGGGGAAGCAAGGCCACGAAAGCCATATGGTCGCCGCCGCCGACCGCCCTGCCAAGCAGCAAGCACGGTAGACGCCCGACCGATTCGAAAGGTTGATGGATAGTCCGTGCCCGAACCACGACTACCCCGTCAAGCACAAATACCGGGACTGTGAAGTCCTAAAGCGTTTTCTCTCCGGGAACCCCACGACGTCGCGGGGTAAGGGGAAGAAGCGCGATCCGGCGCCGGACGCCGGGGCGAAGGGTGATGAGACGACCGATGAGTTTCCACAGCTCGACGGTTGCCTCATGATATTCGGAGGGGCAGAGTGCTACGCCGACAAGTGTCGGTTGAAGCTCGCCCACCATGAGGTCCACACGGCGACTCCCGCCGTGCCCAGCTACTTGAGGTGGTCAGAGTGCCCGATCGCCTTCGACCGGACCGACCACCCCGACCATGTCCCGCACCCGGAACGCTACCCGCTCGTCGTCGACCCCATCGTGGGGACAAAGCGCCTGACTAAGGTGCTCATGGACGGCGGCAGCGGTCTCAACATCATGTATGTTGAGACCCTGGACGCCTTGGGGTTCCCTCGCTCCGCCCTTCGGCCGAGCAAGGCGCCTTTCCACGGCGTCGTTCCAGGCCAGCAAGCCCATCCGCTCGGGCAGGTCGACCTGCCCGTTACCTTCGGTTGCCCGGACAACTTCCGCACCGAGAACCTCATCTTTGAGGTTGTGGATTTTCCCGGCTCCTACCACGCCATCTTGGGGAGGCCGTGCTACGCGAAGTTCATGGCGGTCCCCAACTACACCTACCTCAAGCTGAAGATGCCTGGGCCACAGGGCGTCATCACCATGGCCGCGTCTTTCCAACTCGCTTACAACTGCGAACGGAGCAGTTGTGAGCTGGCCTCGGCGGTCGTTGCTTCCGCCGAGCTAGCCTGTCTCCAGGAACGGGCCCCCGAATCCGCCCCCGACTCTGGAAAGTCAGGGCCGAGTTCCTTCAAATCCGCGGAGGACGCGAAGGAGGTCGTGGTCGATCTTGAAGATCCCGCCAAGACCGTGCGGATCGGGGCCGCCCTCCCTGCCAAATAGGAAAGCGCGCTCGTCGACTTCCTCCGAGCAAACTGAGATGTCTTCGCCTGGAGACCCTCGGACAAGCCGGGAGTTCCCAAGGAAGCCGCCGAGCACTCCCTCAATATCCGACCGGGCTCCAGACCGGTCGCCCAACGCTTGCGCCGCTTCGACGAAGAGAAGCGCTGGGCCATCGGGGAAGAAATCGCCAAACTTTTGGCCGCTGGCTTTGTAAGGGAAGTACGCCACCCCGAGTGGCTCGCCAATCCCGTCCTTGTAAAGAAAAAGTCGGGGCAATGGAGAATGTGTGTTGACTATACGAGCCTCAACAAGGCCTGTCCGAAAGACCCGTTCCCATTGCCTCGCATCGACCAAGTCGTGGATTCCACCGCCGGGTGTGAGTCCCTTTCTTTTCTGGATGCCTACTCAGGCTACCACCAGATCGCGATGAAGGAGTCCGACCAGCTCGCGACCTCCTTCATCACTCCGTACGGCTCGTACTGTTACGTCACGATGCCCTTTGGTCTAAAAAATGCGGGCGCAACATACCAGCGATGTATGCAAGCGTGTTTTTCAGACCAAATTGGCCGTAACATCGAGGCTTACGTCGATGACATCGTTGTCAAGACCAGGAAGGCCGACGACCTCGTCACCGACTTGGAAGAGACTTTTGCGAACCTCCGACGGTTTCGCATAAAGCTCAACTCCGAGAAGTGCGTCTTCAGGGTCCCCAAGGGAAAGTTGCTCGGCTTCATCGTCTCCGAGCGCGGCATCGAAGCCAACCGCGAGAAGATCTCTGCCATCATGAGGATGGGGCCGATCAACGATCTGAAGGGGGTCCAAAGGCTGATGGGGTGTCTTGCGGCCTTGAGCCGCTTCGTGTCCCGCCTTGGCGAGCGCGGGATGCCACTCTACAAGCTGATGAAGAAGTCCGATCGCTTCTGCTGGACCCAAGAAGCTCAGGAAGCCCTCAGTCGACTGAAGGCTTTCCTGACTTCGCCTCCGGTGCTGGTCACCCCGGAGCCACAAGAGCCTTTGCTCCTCTACATCGCTGCCACGACTCAGGTCGTCAGCGCAGCGCTCGTCATGGAGCGAGCAGAGGAAGGCCGTGTCTTCAAAGTGCAGAGACCAGTCTACTTCGTCAGCGAGGTACTCCCCAAAACAAAGGTTCGATACCTGCAGATACAGAAGCTGCTATACTCGGTGCTCATCACCAAGAGGAAGCTCGTCCACTACTTCGACCGACACCCTGTCTCCGTGGTGACCTCATCACCTCTCGGAGAAATCGTCCACAACCGCGACGCCACCGGAAGGATCGCCAAGTGGGCCCTCGAGCTCAACGGCCTCGACATATCGTACGTCCCTCGGACGGCGATCAAGTCGCAGGTCTTGGCTGACTTCGTCGCCGAGTGGACTGAAGCGCAAGCCCCACCGATGGTCGAGGATCCCGAGTACTGGACGGTGTACTTCGACGGGTCCTACACCAAGAACGGGGCCGGTGCGAGGGTCGTCATTGCCTCCCCGCTCGGCAACAAACTCCTGTACGCCATCCGACTGCTTTTGACGCCACCAACAATGTCGCTGAGTACGAGGCCCTCGTCAACGGCCTCCGGATTGCCGCCGACCTCAGCGCTCGGCGGCTCTACGTCCACGGCGACTCCAAGTTGGTTGTCGACCAAGTGATGAAAGCCACCGAGCCTCACGACGCTCGAATGGCCGCCTATTGCTTGGAGGTCCGCAAGCTCGAGGAGAGGTTCAAAGGATTCGAGCTTCACCATAGTTACTGACGTTACAATGGTGAAGCCGACTCCCTCGCCAACCTTGCCTCCAGCAAAGGGCCGGTTCCCCCCGGAGTCTTCGTCTCCGACCTCCACAAACCGTCCATCCGGTTGGATCCGAGCGCTGAGGGCCCAGCCGACCCCCTAAAAGCGGATGCTCCGGCCGATCTTCGGTCGGACGCGCACCCGCCTGGGTCAGATCTTAGTGTCCTGAACATCGAGTCCGACTGGAGGCAACCCTTCATCGATCGGTTGACAGATGGGTCACTCCCCGCCGACACCACCGAGGCTCGGCGCCTCGCTCGGCGGGCCAAGTCTTTTGTCCTGGTCGACAGTACCCTCTACAAGAGGAGCCCATCCGGGATCCTCCAGAAGTGCATCCCGGCCGACCAAGGAAAACACCTGCTGGTCGACATCGACGGCGGAGTTTGCGGGCATCATGCCGCACCACGGTCCCTGGTGGGAAAAGCCTTCCGACAAGGCTTCTACTGGCTGACCGCTGTGGCGGACGCAACGCAAATCGTCCGCGCCTGCGAAGGATGCCAATTCTTCGCCAGGCAGACCCACCTCCCGGCACAAGTCCTGCAGACGATCCCCATCACGTGGCCCTTTGCGGTCTGGGGGCTCGATCTGGTCGGACCCTTCAGAAAGGCGCCCGGGGGCTTCACTCACCTGCTCGTCGCCGTGGACAAGTTCACAAAGTGGATAGAAGCCAAGCCGTTGGCAACCATTACCTCCGCATAGGCGGCAACCTTCTTCCGCGACATTGTCTACCGCTTCGGAGTCCCCAACTCCATCATCACCGACAACGGAACGCAGTTTACAGGGAAGGAGTTCCTCGAATTCTGCGACGACTTCAACATCCGGGTTGACTGGGCAGCAGTTGCACATCCCCGCGCTAACGACCAGGCCGAGCGGGCCAACGGCATGATTCTCCAAGGGCTCAAGCCGCGAATCTTCAGTCGACTGAAGAAGTTCGTGGGACGGTGGGCGGCCGAGCTACCCGCCGTTCTCTGGAGCCTACGGATCACACCAACACGGTCGACCGGGTTCACGCCTTTTTCTTGGTGTTCGGAGCGGAGGCCGTCCTCCCGACCGACCTCGAGTACGGCGCGCCAAGAGTGCAAAACTACGTCAGCGCACAGGGGTCAGAGGCGCAGCAGGACGACCTGTACCAACTCGACGAAGCACGAGACGTCGCAGTCTTGTGGTCAGCCAAATATCAGCAGACACTACGCCGGTACCACAGTCGACTGGTTCGCGGCCGGTCGTTCGAAGTCGGTGACTTGGTGCTACGCCAAGTCCAGTCCACGAAGGACAGGCACAAGCTCTCTCCGCCTTGGGAGGGCCCTTTTACCGTCGCGGAGGTCCTCCGACCCGGCACTTTTTGTCTCAAAGACGCCGAAGGAAACCTCATCGCGAACGCTTGGAACATAGAGAAGCTGAGAAGGTTCTATCCTTAGCCAACCTCTCTTCTCCTTGTACCACTCAAAAAGTACTTGAACAAAGAAATCACGGCGGTCGGACGCCCGACCGAGTGGCCGCTCCCTCTTTTGCGTCTCTCTCGTTTTGTAGACCCCGAGCACTATGACCTCCGCCCCGGAAGCGGAGGTCCTGAAGTAGTGCTCTGTGGATCACACAGTCTACGAATGTGAAGGCAACCGACCAGCAGTTGGTCGGAGCAATCCATTCCCCCGCGCGGGCTCACGCTAGCGCCACCTCGAACCTACGCCTGACCCGTTGCGGTCCCTAAAGGCTACGGCTGTCGAAGAGCGCAAGGGCAAGCCCTTGAAAAAGAAGAAGAACGAGGACAACAGAGAGAGGGAAACAAAGAGCATAGTCACTTTATTTATTTACATAAGAGGGGCATCAGCCCCACCGGCGAAAGCCACCCGCCGAGGTCCCATCACTCGGCGAGCGGACGATACTCCTCCTGGTGCGCGCCCAACCAGCCAAACGACGCATGGCGTCGCTCAGTCAGTGCCTGGATCAGCGGCGCCCTCACCTCCCAGAGGTGAGGAATGCCCGCGACAAGGACGCCAACTCGCCGCGCGTCCCCGGCCACGGCTTCGGCCTCGACTTCCGCCACCACCCGCAGCCAGGCTTGCTCGTCGCCTATTTCCCCACAGAGCTGTGTGTAGCGATCCGCCATGGCACGTGAGGGGAGCTTGGCTAGCAAAAGTCCTGGTGAAGCCCACAAGGACGCCAGCGCGTCTCCCTTTATAGCCCGCGGCACGGAAGACGAAGCGCGTCGAGATTACGACGGGAAGCGGGAGCCGAAGCGTCCAACGTCAATTCCAACCACGGCGCGCCCCCCAAAAAAGAGTTAAGACGGCCTCATCCCAAAAACTCTCCTCCGTATATTCGAACGCCTCTTTTTCCCCGAGCTCGAAGTGGTACGCGACGACTGCACTTCCAGTCCCCGCGGACCACTTTGGGCTACCTAACCAGACGGGCCAAGAATCTGTGTCGGTAACTCGACCGACCAAGCGATCTTCCTCGTGGTAACTTCTTCGACCCAAGTGCCGCGGCCTACGCCCCTGCGGCTACGGCTTCGAGGTGGCACTTCGCGGAAGAAGGGGGTTGCCCGAGCAAGAGAAACCGAGGTCGGTCGGGACAATCCGACTTGGGGCACTACTTCTAAACCGTACGGGTCACTGACCCAGGTCGGTGACTCGACTGGCCAAGCTACCTTCCTCGCGATAACTTCCTCGACCCAAATGCTGCGGCCTACGCCCCCGTGGCTATGGTTTCGAAGCAGCACTTTGCGGGAGAAAGGAGTCGTCCGAGCAAGAGAAACCAGGGTCGGTCGGAACGCTCCGACTTAGGACAGCAATCCAACCAACCAAACGGGCACTTCGCGGAGGAAGTTATCCAGACCAGGCAAGTTCGATGCCAGTCGGAAGCGCCCCTTCTCTGCGAAGTAAGCGCTCTAAGTTTCTGCTTCATCCCGCGTTTTCTTCAGATGTGATTGGCACAACACCCACGTTCTCAGGACGCCCCTGCGGGTCCTGAGGCTACGGTCATAAGATTGTCCATCGCATAAAAGAAACATGAGATAAGCAAACCGAAACTTAAAAGCGACCCAACGGGTCGGATTCGTTTTGTGACGCTTCGTTTCTTTTTTACAAAACGAAAAAGAAACAGCAAAAAACAAAATCTAAACTACTGGTCTCCTCGGTGGAGGATACTTCGCGGTGAAATCCGCTCGGCGATCTCCCGGGCGCACGGGTCAGCTTGGGCCGCGAAGGCGTCGACCTCTTCGTCGCTCCGGTTCGCGGCGACCCCGCTCCCGACCATCTCGAGGTCGACGCCGTCATAGTAAGAGATGGCATTGGCCAGCGCCGAAGAAGCGCCGAGCATCGCCGCCTCCCGCATCGAAGCTTCGACATGCTCCGGAACCCTCCCTAGAAGAGCGGAGATGGAGCTTGGGCCCGGAGTAAGCCCAAGCAACCGGTCGCAAACGGCCTGGCTGGCCACCTAGAGCGTGGTCAGCTCGACTGACGTGTCGGCCACCTCCCTCTCCGCTACCCGCTGGTCCAAAAGATCCGCGTCCCGCGACTCGACCGCCGCATCCCGCTGCTCCGACGCCAACTTTCGCGACTCCAGCATGTCGCTAAGGTCCCTCCGCAGCTCTGCAAGGACAAAACAGCGTCAGAAGATGTCCACCACGATGACCACCGGAAGGTCGGACTACTCACCAGCCACGGAAGCCTCTTTGGCGCGAAGTTCCTCCTCAGCCCTGGCGCGCGCATCCCAGTCGGACGCCGCTTGGTTGGCAAGCGCCTGCACCGATGCAAGCTCCCCCCGAGCAAGGTCTCGCTCAGCGCGCAGCCGGTCGGCCTCCCTCCGAGCCGTCTCGCACTCGTCTCGAAAGAGGGCGGCCTTCGCCAGAGCAGACTCCTCCGCACTGACCGCCGAAGCCTTGGATCTCCCAGCCTCCGCCAGGGACGACTTGGCCTCCTCCACCTCGCCGTTCAGCGACTGCGCTAGTCGCTGAGCCTCTCGCAGGGCTTCGGTGACCTCGCCTAGTTGTCGACCAGCGGCAGCGGCCTTCTCTTGCTCAGCGGCAAGCGCCCCCCAGGCGTCGCGCAGCTCTTCCTCCACGGTAGTCCCCTGACTATGCAAACGCCGGAGGAAGCTTGACTTCCTCAGCGCCCGGGATTGCAGACGCTGCAAGAAATCACCTCTCCGATCAGCAACACCTTCGATTCAAGAAACAGCAAGGATAAGCCACTCTTAGCCTTACCGATTCTGCCAGGCGCGACTCTTGGATGATGGAGTTCATCGCCCTGGAGGAAGCTTTGATGGCGTGGAGAAGGTCATCGCGGATCCGCCCCATCTCACCCTCGACCTCCTTTTCACTCTGCCCCATAGTGTTCCAGTCGTGGCGCTCCGACTCGTCGTCCAAGACGAACGACGGCTCTCCGGATGGGTCGCTTCCCGGCCAGGTCAACACGGCGATCGCCGGCCGTGTTATCCTGGCATCCCGCCCTCCTGGGGCGACCTCCACGACCCGTCGCGGGCTCTCTTGCGACGATCTACCGGCCCTGACCGGCGACTGCGCTGGCGGCAGGACTTCCAACAGAGCTTCCTCCGCCGGCGTCAGGATGGGCAACGGCCCTGGCGGCCCCCCCTCGACCGGCGTCGCGGTGGGCGTCGTCCCTGACGGTCCCCCCTCCGGCGGTGCCACCTCCGCACCCGTGGGGCCCCCGCTCCAGACGGTCGTCGGCCTGGACCCCGCCGACGGGAGGGGACAAATGCGGCTCCCCGCCCCCGAGGTGGGGCTCAGCACCGCCCCCGTACTCGCATGGCCCCTGCACGCAGCAATCCGTCAGGGGTCGCGCGGAAGAACCAAAGGCTGGTCGGAGGAAGAACCTGACACTTACCGCGTCGAGCGAATGAATATCGCCCTGCGCCCCCTTTTCGCCGGACCCCCGCATGGGGGCGTGGTGGTCCTCCGTCTCCTCAGAAGAAACCCCGAGGTCGGGGCGTCCCCCTCGGGATCGCAAGCACCGGCTCCTTGGTCGGAACCCGCTTCAGAGCCACCCGAGTTGTCTCCGGCGCTCTCGCTGCCCTCGCTGGAGGACGACTCCTCATCGCTGTCCTCCAGCGTCGTGTCGGAGACCTCCTCGCCTTGCGCCGCCCGGGCGGCTCTCATCTCCTTTTCTCCCGGCAGAAGAGCCTGGGAGATCATGCCGTCGAGCCCCTACAAAAAACCACTCGGGTAAGCAGGGAGAAGAGCAAGGGAAACAAGGGGGTCAGAAGAGTCGAAACCTCCTACCAGGTTCGGTGGATTTTGCGCCGAAAACGGCGCAGGGAACTCGCCCACTGCTTCGGTGTCGCCCACGCGGACGACCGCAGCCACGCGAGCAGAAAGCTCCGACCCCGGGAGCTCTACGGCGGACGACCTTGTGAGGTCGGATGCCCCGGTGTACCTGAACATGGGGTGCACCCGTTCCTTGAAGGGCTGTATGCACCTCTCCATGAACGCGCGGGCGACCACCTCGCCCGTCAAGCACCGCACCTTCAGACCCGCGAGCCGCTCGAGGACCACCTCCACCTTCTTTTTGTCCTTCACGTTGGGACCCCAAATCCAGTGGGGACCCTGCACCGGCGGGCTGCCGCTGAAGGTCGGGGCGCTGTTGCCAAGGTTCTGGACGTAGAACCACTCGTTGTGCCACCCCCGGTTCGACGACGGTAGCTTCACGTCGATATAGTACTGCTTGCGGCCGCTACACAGTTGGATGGCCAGGCCGCCAAGGAGGCCGGCTGCGTCCGACGGCGACCGCGCGAAGAAGAAATGCCGCCAGAGCCACCAGTGGGGTTCGATCCCCAAGAAGGCCTCGCACAGCGTGATGAAGATCGCGATGTGGAGGACTCCGTTCGGGTTCAAGTGGTGCACTTCCCCTCGGTAGAAGTACAGTAGCCCGCGGACGAACGGGTGGAGGGGGAGGCCGAATCCGCGCTCGTAGAAGGAGGCGAGTGCGACGATCTCCCCGTCGCCCAGCGCAGGGGTTGCGGTCCCCGCCGGCGGCACCCGCCACCCAGACTCATCTCGCGGAGGGAGGAATCCCTTCCTCTCCAGGCCAATGAAGCGGCCGGCCGTAGACGAGTGGGGAACCCACGACATCTCCGATACAGGCGAGGAGACGAGGCGAAGCGCGAGGGAGCAGGAAGCTTTTCTCTTCTTCTTCTGGCTTTTTTCCTTTTTTGCCGAAAGCGCAAGCAGCTGTCTCCCTCCTCACGCCACCGTCGCCCTCCTTTATAGGCGCAGGGAGGGAACGGACACCCCTTCGCGCCAATCGGCGCCTCCTCACGCGAACCGGCGCAACCGCCGACCGTTCGCCTGCCATCTCGGTCACCACCCCGGTAACGTGCCGTAATCCATTTAATTCCCACCGAGCATTAACTGCTCTGACAGGATAGCCACCTCGTGCCGCACGCCGCGTAGTTCTGCGAACCTCGCCGGGCGCAACTGGCCAAAGCGCTCCGAAAAAAGGTATGAACGGCCCATTGGGCCGCCCGGCCTCGGGACGGCGGATCGCCTACGGGCTCGCACCCGAGGCCCGGCACCGTGTTGAGGGTTACGAAGGCCAAGTCGATCGGCCGATCGAATCAAGCCGCCCAAAGACGTAAAAACAGAGCGAGGCGGCCAGGCGAGCTCGAGAGGCCTCCGCTTTGGTCGGCGGACGACCCAATCACCCTGACCCGCATCCGAGACCACACCTCACACTCTCCTGCGGAACTCATCGATGAGTGGCGGCCAGCCGCGCTCCGGGTTGGCGGACGACCCGGTAGCCCGATACGGGATCGAGTAAGGAAATGTTCTCATGGGACGCCCCACAGCGGGTCGGACGCCCGCGCCGGGATCCACGTCCGCTTGGAAACGATCCCCCTCAAAGGAGATCGCCAAGGTCCCACTCGGATTCCCCGTTAGTAGCTCGCATGAGCACGGCGTTCAAACCGACGAAGGTAAACGCGCGTTCGCTCACCCGACTCTTGGTCCCAAAACCGTGGCCAAACCAGAGTCCGACCGGGTAAACCCCCGACCGGCTCTCCGACCCGCTCGGGGGCTCGGGGGCTACACTGCCGGTCTTCAGCGCACCGGGTGACTTGACAGCGACCCGGTGACGGTGTGCCGACTAAACCCCACCGACCTCCGGGTCGGCAACCCGCCTCGACCGGGTAAACCCCCGACCGGCTCTCCGACCCGCTCGGGGGCTCGGGGCTACACCCGGGCAACTCGGTCGACGCAGCCAGCAGGCGGGCTGTGCCGACTAAACCCCGCCGACCTCCGGGACGGCGGACCGCCTCGACCGGGTAAACCCCCGACCGACTCTCCGACCTGCTCGGGGGCTACACCCACCGGGTGTGCTCGCGCGCACCCCGTCTTTATGAACGAAGCAATTCCCGACTAGCCGCCCCGACCGGATTACGCCCGTCGACCCCGGCGCTACGTCGACCTCGTCAAAAACCCCCGACCAGCTCTCCAACCCGGACGGGGCTTGGGGGCTACTGACGAATACCCATACCATGGGTACCTCCATCAGCCCGATACCACGAGCGGGCTGACATCCTTCAAAAGCCCAATTCTGGCAAAGACTCGTGGGCCGCGAAGAGATGGCCTGGCACTATTCGGAGCAAGCCCCAGGCGGTCGGCGGATTTCGACCTCCTAGGTCGGGGCGCATGGTCGGCCGGCTCCGCCAGCGCTCGAAGGGCCAAGACCCGCATTGGTAAAGGGTCGACCGCTCTACGTACGTGACGTCCCCTGTCGTCCGTACCGGGGTAGGCGGTCCCTTCCCGAGAATGTCAGAGGGTGCGTCAAGAAGTCAAGCCCCTGTCCCGTCGCCTGACACGCCGCAGAGGGAGGCGCCCTCTCCCGAGGCCGAGCTGAAGTCAAGCACCATTAAAACGACCGAAGCTGATAGGTGTGCAGAGTAGTGTGTCATCCTAACAGCCCAGTCTAAGACTGCTCACCGCAGGACTACCAACCCGGCGTGGGGCGGGCAGAGGTCGGACGACAAGACAGAAGACCAAACTCCAAGGCATACAGTACCCCTTCCTTTTTCTCTCCAACTCCATTTGTAACCTGCCGCCTCCGGATATATAAGGAGAGGCAGGGCCCCCGGGGGGAGAGGAGACCGATCCAACAAGAGACCAAAAGAACCCACCGAGCGCAAGGGGATTGAGCAAACCCCTTGACTCGCCTGTAACCTTTGGATCATCTCTCGAATACCAAACACCCCAACGACACGAACTGGAGTAGGGACGTTCAACCTGAACCAGTATAAACCTCTGGCTTCCTGAGTCAACCATTCGGGGAGAGGGAGCGCGCGACCCCCACCAACCAAAAATTCGTATTGCCGGTGCACGAAACACCGACAGTTAGATCAGCACAATGTTCTTAAAACAACAACCAGACCTATGTTTTTTTTCTCAATTGACATCGGTACTAGCATTAACACTGCCCTTAACAACATCATTAACAATAAGTCTTATGTCTTCTCCATTGATATCAATACTAGCATTGTAGAGACACAACTGCATACTTCCAAATATACCAGTAGTTTGCAACAACATAAATAGCAACTCTAATCAACTTCCAAATTAAAGCCACTCGTCAGCATGATTAAATTTCTCTATTAACCCGTTAGATTAGAACATCTTTAAACAACCAGCAAAGTTTCTTTAACAATAACAGCAGTCTACGTCATCTTAATGTTCTAACTATGCAACAAGGTTTGAAACTCTAAACATAATCGGGGGTCATAAGCACTTTTAAAGCAAAGCAACAGATTCTAAGCATGTACAATAACACATTTAATCATTCCCACTATGGGGGTACTCTACATCATTAGAGGATCATTTAATCTTAAGCTAAAGGTAACCATTACATTTAATTGATTCAACTCGCAAATTAACTAAGGTGTACATCATTTCCATAAACCACATTGTTACATACTACATAACATGCTAAGCAACAATTTTTCACTTTTGACAAGTAATTTCAGTCAAACGAATACTTACTTTGTTTGCAGCATTTTTCTTTTAATACTCAACCAAAACTCACAAAGAAGCTTGACTCTCAAAATTGCAATAAGACAAACCCAAACTAGGTCATGCAAAAGGAAGTCTCCAAAATACTTTTCAATCTCAAAAACTCCCACAGGAGGGAACCAAGCAATCAAATAAATCTTTGCGGACAAAGGCACAAAACATAAATCAACACAACTTAACTGTGACACTACGGGATGTCGAGACATCGTAAAAGGTGAAATTGGAGAATGTGACACCACGGAGTGTCGTAACCTTATATAATGTGGATGTTAAGGTCAAAAACATTATAAAATATGGAATTAAGGTTAAAACCATACGCTATGAGGTTTAATCGCGTTTCCGGGCCGTTTCTGGGGTTTTGGGCCTTTCCAGGGGAGTTTGGGCCCAAGAGAAGGGGTTGTGGGCTTTGGTGGGAAGGAGTATGAGTCCATTTAGGACTAGGAAACCTGGTTGGGGCTGGTAAAAGGGGCTCCCCCTGCCCCTTATGCGCCCCACCTCTCCCCTTGGGCGCCCACAAGCCCCCCCTTGCCCTAGCCGCACCCCCTCCCCCTTTGGCCGTGCGCCCCTCCCCTTTGCCCCCTTGCCTCCCCACCTCTCAACCACCTCTCCTCCACCCCTTGCTGCCCTAGGGTAGCCTCCCCACCCCTGCACCTCGAAGATCCATCCGTTGGAGTGAGGAGCGAGGAGATCTATTGGGTTTTCGTGCGTCGGGCGAAGGTATGGCCATGGGACTCCTTGGGGTTGGGCTAGGTACTATTCTAAGAATGATTATCAAGTTTTTAGATCAATTGGTGGTGCTGGATTTGATTAGATTAGATGGATTCTTGAGTTGGTCACATGCCGGGGTGTTACAGTTGGTATCAGAGCGGGCTGTAGGTCCTTGGAATATGTATTTTTAGTGTCATACCTTAGGTTACAACTAAAAATGTGATGTGGAATAACTTAGAAACATGGCTTAGTTTTAACTAAAATTTTGTTATAGGATAGCAACATTAAAACTTGCAAAAGTGGTATAACTAATCTAAAATTTGACACACAATGGATGCACAGTAGGAAAGGGTATGTGTATCGTTTCTTTACGCTTGAATGTTGAATTTAAGCTATGATGTTGAATGCTTCATTTGACAATGCATGTTGCTATGTCAATTGTAACACCTCAAAAATTTGCTTTTCTTAAATTCATGTGTGATTTGGCACTTTGGTGAATTTTTGGAATTTTCTGGAATTTATTTGGATTTATTTGGAATTTATTTGAATTTATCCCCTTTGAAATAATTAAAGAATTTAACTTTGCAAATAAAATTTTGTTGGAAATATTTTATTTGAGTCCAAAATGTTCCAAAATATTTTCCAGAATTTTTCTGGAATTTTTCTGAGTGTTTTGCTATTTTTAATGAATTAAATGAATTTCTGAGAATTATTTTGAATATTTAATCGCTGGAAAATAGCGAGTGGGTCTGTACTGTTCCACCGACCGAGCCCGAGTCAGACTCTAGTCCGAGTCCGACTCGAACCCAACCGAGCCCTAACCCTCTCGACCGTCCGATCGATCGAACGGCCGAGATTGAGCCACGTCACCCGAACCCAAGCTCGACCGAGCCAGCCAGCTCACCGAGTCGGACCCGAGTCCAACTCGCGTGACCGTTGGATCTTGATCCAACGGCTCACGTTGATCCATGTCACCCAATCCAAATCCCTTTCGGATTCCGCCGCCGCAACGGAGTGGGCCTCGGTCTCCGCGCGTTTCATGGACGTCGAGAGCCCTATTTAATGCGCCGCCACCGCTGCCGTGACGCCGACTTCCGTGCGCACCCGTAGCCCTAGCTCACGCCGCCAGAGTCACCATGGTTGCGCCGCAATCGCTCGCCGGAGTTGGAGGAGCGTTCCGCCGCGTTCAATTGCAGTTTCCGCCGCCGTCCGTCGTCCTCCGCCGCCGTTGAGCCCAGATCCGGAACCGCGAGGTCAAGCCGCGCCAGAGGAGACCACTCACTTCACCGGAGGAGCCCCGCAACGCGCTCGCCGTGGTCGCCGTCTTCGTCTCCGGTGAACCAGCCCCGCCGCAAGCCATCTCCGGACCTCGAGCTCCACCAGCCGTCCGATCCAGATCCAAGGGTCCAGATCGCGCCACGTCACACCCCGGTGAGATCCCACGTGCTTTCCTCAGATCTATTTCCAACCGTTGGATCTAGATCCAACGGTTTAGATCGTGCCACGTAGCCTAAACAGCACCAAGCTAGAATAGATCTCAGCCGTTAGATCTAGATCGAACGGTTAGCGTTAACCCACGTTGTTTTCGTTAGATTGGATCTTGACCGTCCGATCAAGATCGAACGGTCCAGATCATCAGAGTAGTTTCTTAACGTGTTAAGCTAGATCCAATCTGGGCCGTTGATTTTCAAATCAACGGCCGAGATCTAGCCACGTGGCCGGGAGGCCGACCGTCACGGTCAGCGCGGTCAGCGCCCGCGCGTGGGTGCGTGTCTCTAACACGCGGGGACCGCGTGTTAGTGGGACTCCAGCGTCGGCGGCCGATCAATCGCACCACGACGTCACGCAGCGTCACGGTGGGGCCCGGTATCGGCCGTCCTCGGCCGTGCGTGATAGCGTCACTTCGGCGTCATCCGAGGGCCCGCTGTCGCTGTAATGACGCGTGAGCCGTGGACCGGGTCCACGGTGGACCGAGCCGGGCCCGTGCGCCGGGTCCATGGATCCGAGGCGACGTGGCGGCACCCGATTAGTCCACGTGTCATGCTGACGCAATAAAAGAATTTCCGAAAAAGAAAATGATTTATTAATTCGAATTATTGATTTCAGAATTTGATTCAAACTTCAAACGCTTATAACTTTTGCATTTTAACTCCGATTTGAGTGCTTCAAATTTCTAAATTTGTATAAAATTGTGATCTACCTAATGTTGAATTTTATTTAATTTTTAGACTAAATTTGTTCTCTGTAATATTATTTAATTGATTATTTAAACTTCAAAATGCTATAACTTTTGCGTTTCAACTCCGAATTTGACGATTTCAGTTTCTAAAAATTTATAAAATTATGCACTCTCTGTTTGTGAACTTTATTTGGATGTTTGGACACTTTTTGTCTACCGTTCATTTATTTATTGCTATTAGCATGCTTTACGAGTAGACGTTGAAGTGCCCGAAGGCTTCGAAGGAGAAGTGTTGACCCAGGAGCCAGCTCAGGACCAAGAGCAAGTACTTTTTGAAGGCAAGTTGTGCTTTGACCATGTTGATCCCAATTTTCAAATTAATTCGATTTAAAACTATTGCATGCTAGTTTAATTAGAAAATACTTTATTTAATTATGGGAAATTAGATAAATGCCAAATTGCTGTATGACACCTTGGTTAATTATATATGTGCCATGATCCCTCGTCACCCTAGTTGTGGATTAAATAGTTGGACATTTCTAAATTGCCAACATGGGAATTTAGATCGTTGTAGCATATTGTTTAGACCTGCTACGTGCTCATGACATGATTTTGGACAATCAAATGTTAATATTGACTTAATGATATATTGAACCTATTTTGGAAAGGTATCATGTGATGTGGATGGCACGTGGTGCATGGTAATCAACTGGGGTTTGATAAATAGCTTTTGACCGGGGCATGTGGCAAGAATGATCGGGTGGGCCAGTTGTGGCACCGGGAATGTTGGTTTGGTTCTTCGGGTAGTCTTGCCTTGGTCACCCTAAGGACTTAACCTTGCAAGCCTTTGAACTGAGTCAAGCGTGCAACCACATGTCTGTAATGGGACGGACCTAGTTGATTAAGTCACTAATAACGTACCTGTGGGACCTCTGGGTGTCAACTACACCCTTTGTGTAAGTTGTACGGGGGAGCGTACCGGGGCTGCGGCCAGGTACCCATCTAACGGTGGTTTGGCCTAAACTTCGCCTTCGCTAAGGGAAGGGTTAGCGTGCAACACCGGAGAGGACCACTTGTGCTGTTAGAAGTTTCCGAAAGACTTTGTTACGGACACTCGCCTTTGTGGTGTTTGGATGTATCTTGTGGGTAAAGTGCATAACCTCTGCAGAGTGTAAAATCTATTCGAATAGCCGTGTCCGCGGTATTGGACATCGCTCGGGAATTACAGTCAAGGGTTAGACTTTCTTGAAAATAACTTGGTCTTGAAAGGTTGGGTTTGGTTTAATAATGATGTTGATGGAATGGTGGATTAGAATCGGGAAAGATGTTTATTTAACTCCTGGAAAAGTTATTGATGCTATAATTGTTTCTACTGCTTTCGAATCTACTTATGTTACTTGTCAAATGCTATTTTACTGCAAATATACCTTGAGCCACTCCTTTGTATTAAGCCATGCATGTAGTATATTAGCTGCATTCTGTGCATGACTTGCTGAGTACCAAGTACTCACCCTTGCCGCAATACAACACCAGTTGAAGAAGAATCTACACCAGCTTTGGAGGAGGAGCTCCCAGAGGAACCGTCTAACTAGGGAGCGAGCCCAGTCAGTTGCCTGTGGTATACTGGATGGCGCCACGATGTTATCTTATTTTCCGCTGCTATTATTTCTCTTTTAATAAGTTTCACCCTGCAACGCGTATATTTGTAACTTGACCGTAAGGTCAAGCAACCAGTTTGGTTAACTATTTAAAGTACCTTATTAGTATCGAGTGGTATGATTGTGATATTTACCAATGTTGAGACTGTGTGCACTAGCGCGTTCCTGGACTAGTGCTGAATACACAGAGGGTCCGGATTTGCAGATTCGGGTCCCGACATCAATGAGATAAATGATTGAATTGCTCTTGTTGTTGTGAAAGAGTGGGGTTGTGGTGCCGAAGGGTTTCGGTCACCTCTCTTTATTCATAGTAAGGGTGAGGTTTGACGGTGTGGCCGGTTAGTGCCATCACCGAAGAACTATTAACCCCTGTAGGAGAAGAGTGCTTACCCTTTCTGTTGTAGATCGGGTAGTTGACTGGAGTCAAATAGAAGAGTTTGGTGGTGGATTCCTTCGGATGTTCTTTATCGTTCTGTGGTCGGTCTTGGTTGGTTTTCTTGGTTTTAGTTGATGGAAACCAAAAGAAAAGTGTTTGGTATTGGATTTTCGCGGATCATTTTGTATGCCGTGTGTGGTTTTGTCTTCCTTGGTTGAAGACGAAGAAGAGGAGTCTAGTGTTGCGCTTCTTTTGGGCGCCTTTCCAGTTTTGATGTCTAGTTTGTTGATTGCTTTATGGGGAAGAAGCATTCAATTTATTCCTGTGTTTGTCTTT
The DNA here is from genome assembly GCA_036346355.1 of Rhipidocladum racemiflorum. Lineage (NCBI taxonomy): Eukaryota > Viridiplantae > Streptophyta > Magnoliopsida > Poales > Poaceae > Rhipidocladum > Rhipidocladum racemiflorum. The sequence continues at coordinate 19,537,437 of CM070573.1, read as the reverse complement.
CTCCGAGGTTAAAGGAGTTATTGCGGAGTTGTGCGGACACAGGTGTCAGGGCTGAAGTTCTGTGGCTTTGTAGGAGTAAGTGGTGTTTGATTTTGTTATTTTGTTGGTTTAAGAAATCATCTTTGAAGATCCCTTCTTGTTTCGTGAAAGTTTGGGGTTTGGTGTTAAGGTTTTATTTGCAAAGGTTTAATTGAGCGCTTGGTTCCCTTTCGAGAAAATTGTCTTTCAACCATTTTCCTATATGGGAGTCCTTGAGATTTAAAAGTGTTTTGGAGAATTCCTTTTGCATGACCAAGTTTGGGTTTGTCTCATTGCAATTTTGAGAGTCAAATTTCCTTATGAATTTGGGATGAGCTTTAAAACTAAAATGCTGCAAACAAAGTAAGTAGTCTTTTGACTGAAATCGTTTGTCCCTAGTAAGAATTGTTGTTTAGCATGTTATGTAGCATGTACCAATGTGGTTTTTGGGATGACGTATTGTTAAGTTAATTTGTGAGTTGAAACAGTTCAATGCGGTTGTCATCTCTAGCTTGAGAATAAATAGACTACTAGTGTTGTAGTTTACTCTTAGCGAGAATGAGTAAATGTGTTAATGTGCATGCTTAGAATCTGTTGCTTTGTTATAAAAGTGCTTATGACCCCTGATAATGTTTAAAGTTTTAAACCTTGATGCATAGTTAAAACATTAAGATGATGTAGACTGCTGTTATTGTTAAAGAAACTTTGCTGGTTGTTAAAGATGTTCTAATTTAAACATGTTGGTAGAGAAATTTGATCATGCTAGCTTGTGACCTTAACTTGGAAGTTGATTAGAGTTGCTATTCATGTTGTTGCAAAATACTAGTATATTTGGAAGTATGCGGTTGTGTCTCTACAATGCTAGTATTGATATCAATTGAGAAGACATAAGACTTATTCTTAATGATGTTGTTAAAGGCAGTGTTAATGCTAGTATTCAATCTATTTTAAATAGTGGGAGTATGTTGTGTGGTGGTAATTTTGTTATCACCTATGTATAGGGTAGCTAAAAGTAATGTTGTTGGTTAATGATTATGCTGTTTGTTGTTATTAATGACTAAGTAGTGGTGGTAACTGTTTAGATTATTCGTTGGAAAACCCTAGTTAAAATAGAGGAAAATTTTAACATGTTGCGATGGAGTGAACTTTGGATAATTAACATGATAAATGATCTTATCCTTAATGAAAGTATAACTTAGAGTCTCACTTACGAATTCTTCCCTGTGGAGATAATATTTACATGTTGAAGTCGTTGTTTAACTGAATAAGGTTCGGTTGTCGAGACGTGAATATATAGGAGGTATGAAATTTATATGTTGATCTTGCTGAAAGATTTGTTGAAGTATTATGTTTCAAATTTAGAATAAGAAGTATTATGATTCGGTGATCCGTGGGGATCATGTCAATATAGTCTTGGTTGGGTGCCTTTTTGATAAGCATCATAAACACTAATTAAAAGTGTTGAGAATGGTAACTAGAGGAAGAATTTGTTGTGAAGCTTTTGGTTGATTTGTGTTGGGGCTCCTCAAGGAGTAAATAGTATTTATTGAAGTCTTTAATGGAAAGCGTAGTGGAGTACTAGAGATGGTTCTTGTTATGCTGAGCGTGTGTTTAAAAGCTTTTGGACTGGTTTGTTTGTTTGCCATTTTGGTTGAATGCCTTCGGTCAAGGTATTCCTTGTGTTGTGTTTCCCGAATTTCCCTAGAACCCGTAGCTATTGGTGCCAATCTTTGGTTTTGGCTATTTTGTTTAATTTGTGTTATGAGTATGGATTTACACCCAAAAGATTTTGAGTAGATCGTGCTCCTTCGCGTTCACCCTGAATTATCTTTGGAATAAATTTTAAAAGGAAACAAATGGACATAGAGGGTTATGTTAGAAAACTTACGAGGTTTAATTTGTAATCTTTTATTTGCTAGAGTTGGAGTTATTTGGAAAAATCTGTGTAGAGTTTGCAAGTGCTTCAAAAGGTGGTTTTTGTGGATGTTTCATCGGCGATGCTGTTAGTGAAGTGTTCTCTTTTGAAAATGAGTTTCCCCTTTCCCCTTGAGAAAAATTATGGCGGTTGTTTGTGCAGATGTTTAACTTTGGAGCCGATGTCCTTTTCCAAATGTTGATTTTTGGTTAAAATGCGATGTTTTGCGAGTTTAGCTTTCTATCGTTGGTGGGATTCTGGTATGATGTGGTGCCTTCTGCATTAACTATCTTTGCCGTCATAGTTTTTATGAATTAGCGCAAATCTCGATGTTATTCGAGATTTATTCATGAGATACCGGGGAAGAAGTCGTCATGTGAATGACTTTTCGGTAGTGTTGTTACATGATGAAAGAATGGTGAAAAGTAAGCATGACATCATTTTTAGATGCTAAATGATTAAAGAGTCGTTGAGCCAGGTCGATGAGAAAGTCATATATGGAGATATGACTAATCCGGAGTGCTCCTGAAGAGTGTGCATTTATGTCATGAAACGAGATTTCCCTTGCTTTCTAGTATGAAAAGAAACAATGAAGAATTTCTAGTATGTTGGTTGTGGTATAGGGGATTTGCGTTTCCTTTGTGTCTTGGCATAGGAAATTAAAATGTGTGCTCTTTGGATGTTGCCGGATCCTTTCCAATGTGGTTTTAGCGCTTTGGGGTTGAGTTGTTGTAGGTGGACCAATTGGGTTCATGATTTTGGTTGAGCTCACTCAATGATTGTACTCTTTATCGTGGTCCATTGAGGGGAAGGTTGTGTTTGACTCAATGCAAACCTTCTTGGAGAATTGTGTCGTTGAGATGTTCCTCGGTAGGGTTGATTAGATTATTAGTGGACCACTTGGTGGTTGCTAGTAATTGTTTTCCTTTTGAGTGTATTGGACCTTTACATTCTTGAGGTTGAACGAGGTTGTGTCAACCGTAGCGATTTTGTTTGGTTGTTACATTTTCTTGCGAGTTTAAGGACCCTGATTGTAAGGTGGGCCTTTTCCTTTAGGCGGTAGTGTTGGGTAGTGGTCTTTTGTAAAAGAGCAATCCTTTGCAAGGTCTTAACCTCGTTTGTTCAAATAGTTGGTGGTCTTGGAGTATTTGTCTCACTTGGTTCGTCGTCGTTTTGAATATGGCGAACCACAGTAGAGAGGTTGAGGTGTGAAAACACGTTTGTGCGTGGGAGATGAAGAGGGTTCTAGAGGCTGGTACCGTGCCCTTCTGGAGAGTAGTTTCGATTAAAGGGATCGGGCACGTTAGTGCCAATGAGGAATGGATGGAGGAGTGTGAGACCGTTTTTCTTTCGGGGTCTATTTGGGAATTGAAGTGAAGATGGAATCGTGAGAGGTTGCACTCTGTTGAGCTAAATCAACACAAGTGTTGGTTTTGGGAGCTCGCTTGTCGTTTGTTCAGGTTTAAGTTTTTGTGTGAATGTTTTATGTTGCGAAGAAGTCCTTTGTCCCTTGGGGACTTTGTTGTTGATTTTGGCGTCCTTCGGATTCGAGGTCGAATCCTGTTTAACGGGGGGAGAATGTGACACTACGGGATATCGAGACATCGTAAAAGGTGAAATTGGAGAATGTGACACCACGGAGTGTCGTAACCTTATATAATGTGGATGTTAAGGTCAAAAACATTATAAAATGTGGAATTAAGGTTAAAACCATACGCTATGAGGTTTAATCGCGTTTCCGGGCCGTTTCCGGGGTTTTGGGCCTTTCCGGGGGAGTTTGGGCCCAAGAGAAGGGGTTGTGGGCTTTGATGGGAAGGAGTATGAGTCCATTTAGGACTAGGAAACCTGGTTAGGGCTGGTAAAAGGGGCTCCCCCTGCCCCTTATGCGCCCCACCTCTCCCCTTGGGCGCCCACAAGCCCCCCCTTGCCCTAGCCGCACCCCCTCCCCCTTTGGCCGTGCGCCCCTCCCCTTTGCCCCCTTGCCTCCCCACCTCTCCACCACCTCTCCTCCACCCCTTTCTGCCCTAGGGTAGCCTCCCCACCCCTGCACCTCGAAGATCCATCCGTTGGAGCAAGGAGCGAGGAGCGAGGAGATCTATTGGGTTTTCGTGCGTCGGGCGAAGGTATGGCCATGGGACTCCTTGGGGTTGGGCTAGGTACTGTTCTAAGGATGATTATCAAGTTTTTAGATCAATTGGTGGTGCTGGATTTGATTAGATTAGATGGATTCTTGAGTTGGTCACATGCCGGGGTGTTACATTAAGTTTTTGCACACGTTTCAATAACTTCTTTTAAACTCAGAGTAAGACACAAGAACCAAAACTATACTTTTCTTTGCAAGGCAACCAACAAAACCAGTGTCCAAGCCAAAAGGCGATTAAAAAAACGCAACGCTAAATTCCTCTTCTTCGTCTTCAACCAAGGATGACAAAACTAAGAAACACCGAAGGGACTCTCCGCGAAAAATCCAATTCCAAACACTTTTCATTTGATTTCAATCAACTAAAGTCAATAAAAACAACCAAAACCGACCGTCAGAACGGTAAAGAACATACGAAGGAATCCACCACCAAGCTCTTCTATTTGACTCCAGTCAACTACCCGATCTATGACAGAAAGGATAAGCACTCTTCTCCTACAGGGGTTGATAGTTCTTCGGTGATGGCGCTAATCGGCCACACCGTCAAACCTCACTCTTACTATGAAATAAGAGAGGTGGCCGAAACCCTTCGGCACCAAAACCCCACTTTATCACAACAACAAGAACAATTCAATCATTTATCTCATAGACATAGCAACATGCATTATCAAATGAAGCATTCAACATCGAGGCTTAAATATAACATTTAAGCATAAAGCAACGATACCCATACCCCTTCCTACTGTGCATCCATTGTGTGTCAAATTTTAGATTAGTTATACCACTTTTGCAAGTTTATTTGTTGCTATCCTATGACAAAATTTTAGTCAAAACCTAAGCCATGTTTCTAAGTTATTCCACATCATATTTTAGTTGTACCCTATAGCATGACACTAAAAATACACATTCCAAGGACCTACAGCCCGCTCTGATACCAACTGTAATACCCCGGCATCTAGAATGCCCGAATGCTACCAAACATGGACTAAACATCAACTAACAACCATAAGTGACGATAAATTTCAGCAAAGGCACAAATGCTAAAACCGAAAATTTCGGCAGCATCTCCTTTGTTTTTCCATGAATTGGAGCAAGAGTAATAACAAGGCAAGTTATATCATAGCATGAGACATCTAAAACAACAATATCAAAGAATAAAGCATCACTTATGTCTAGAAATAAGGAATTCAACCATTCCAACAAATATAACAAACCAAACGATGAACTCAAGCCCATACACCAAGATTCATGGCACTAATCATTATTATCATGGCTCCCACTGATTAAACTGTATAATAATGTGAAGCTACGTGTAGAAGTGTAGCTAATGCCCTTTTTCCCGCATGCCAGTTTCAAGGTACCTAAAACAACAAGAAAGCACAAGTATTGCAATGGTACACAAAAACAATTACATGGCTTCAACCAATCATATCATGTCTATCATCTCATTCATGATCACATATCAATATCATCATCATTATGTATGCAATGCGATGCGATGCTCATGTCTCCTTGGAAACTCATACTGGTATGGTTGAGTGCACACCCGTCGGTATGCACCCACTCCCCCCTTCCATCCCGAAGATGGAGGGTGCCTACTCCTCGCTTCCGTTCACCGCGGTGAATGGAATCACGATGTAGGACTTACTCATTGGCTCTCCGGAATAGTCATAACTTTCTCACCGACCTTCCTCGGATTAGTTATGACTTTCTCACCGCTCGGGCCATGTAACATGCCATGTATGCAAACATGCCAACATCATAAATAACTTGTACACTACCACATGGCATCATAACATAATAAACATATTCATCATATCATTGGCAATCATTAAGGCATGGCATGTGAACATATCATGTATTCAAATTCAATCTCAACCAATCAAGCAACTACAACCCGCTACCCATACCAATACACTTGCCTCAACCACGGGCGTCGGATTGGCGAGAAGTATAAGGCACTCCCGGGGTTACACCACCTGCACATAGGTACCACACACTCACAAACATGTCCACAAAACACTAGGCAAACCCTCTTCTAACCCGACATCGCAAACTACTCGCTAAACCCAAAAATAGAGGTTCGGTCCCGTCGGGACAGCAGCCTTCCAAAAGGCATAACTTGGGTTCTAAGACTCCGAATCGAATAAACGAGTACATCCTCGCGTAGCTTAGGAAATTTCCTAACTTTTTCTAATTATACAGAAAGACTGATTCAGACTCTAAAGTTGTTTAATCTATAAAATACCGTGATCTGCTCCAATCACGTCACAGATTTTATTACGCTCGGTAAAATGATCATAATTTTCAAACAGCTGGGTGGAATTGGACGTTCTTTATACCCATTGAAAGGTATTGAAATTACCTACAACTTCTTCAACAGCCGTACAACCAAATTCCGACTCTAAATTGACGAAAACCCAAACCCTAGGTCGACTGCTCATGCTGCCCGAAACAGAGAACGTGGCAACTTCTAGATTTCATCTAATCTACTCAATTCCAGCACCACCAATTGATCTAAAAACGTGATAATAATCCTTAGAACAAATCCTAGACCAACCCCAAGGAATCCCATGGCCATACCTTCGCCCGATGACCGAAAACCCAACGGATCTCCTCCCGGTTCGCGCGATCTCCTTCCTCGCTCCAATTCCGCCGGATCTCCTCGTCACGGAGCGCTCCAATGGATGGATCTTTGAGGTGTTGAGGTGGAGAACTCCTCTAGGGGCAGCAAGGGAGGTGGAGGGGTGGTGGAGAGGTGGTGGAGCAATGGGGAGCAATGGGGGAGGTGGAGGCGCCACAAGGAGGAGGTGGAGAGGTGTGGGGGCGGCTAGGGCTTCTTGGGGGCGCAAGGGGCAGGGGTGGGGGCGTAATAAAGGGCAGGGGGAGGCCCCCAACCAGGACTCCTACTCCCAATTGAACTCAAACTCCATCCCACCAAAACCCACGACCCCTTCTCTTAGGCCCAAAACTCCCCGGAAAGGCCCAAACTCCCGGAAACGGCCCGGAAACGCTATTAACCTCCATACCTTATGGTTTTAACCTTAATTTCACATTTCATAAAGTTTTTGACCTCAACATTCACATTAAATAATGTCACACCATTCCGTAGTGTCACAAACAAAGCTGGGTAACATCTAGTTGAGCTGGGCCGATGGGTCTGGTTCTAAAGAGAAAAGTGTTGAAGGTGTCGGACAAAAAATAGCAAGACATAGCTATCAAAGGCTCGTTGGGAGAAGAGCTAGCTAGGGAAAGTGAGAGGCACTCTGCTATTCCCATTTGTTCATAAACTAATAATTTTTGGGCTGCTACCCGATTATACCAACTGCGCCACCCAGCTAATGCAGTCGGCCAAACCCTAAAGCTCTTACTCCACCTATCTAAGTTAAACCCGAGGGTGTTCAAACGAAGCCTGGGGAGTTATAGCTCTATTATTGTAACACCCTGGCACCTAGTATGCCGCGAATGTCACCCAAACGATACTAGAAGCAACCAAAAACACATATTTAACAATAAATTACAGCAACTACGCTAAAAGCTTAAACAAAATTTTGGCAGCATGTATTCGCTTTAACAAGGTTTTTAAGCATCAATAGTAAGTTCACAACATAATAGCAGGATAACAGATACTATGATCATGATAACCAAGGTTGCATCAACAATTTATACCAAGGATAACTCTAGACATCTCAAGCACAACTACGGGTTGATCAAATAGTTAAAACAACCAACATGACATAGTCCACAATCTAATTCAATGAGGTAACCATCACAACTAAAGGAAGGGTATGACATTGATTAAATGAGTGATGGTAAGTGATGTCGTGTGTCTAGCTCCCTTTCCCACATGTCGGATTCATGGTACCTAAAAACATCATAAAACAACAAGTGTGAGTTCATCCCTCAGTAAAGTATATTGCAGTGGAAAAAAAACAATAACAGTATTCATTAATATTCTCATCAACATCTCATGAAACATCATCATTAACTATTCATCCATGCAATGCAATGCACATGTCTCTTTGCTTAGCATATACCGGTATTACCGAGTGCACACAAGTCGGTGTGCACCCTCTTTCCCTTCCATCCCGTGGAGGGTGCCTACTCTTACTAACTCGCTCCCATTCACAACCATGAATGGGACTACGAGGTAGGTCTTTCGTGTTCACTACGTGTGAACACAGAGGCCCGCATCAGAATGGGTCGCCTCTTCCATTATGAATGCACATATACCGTAAACATGAATGACCTTGTATAACTACTCGATATGACAATTTCATAGCCATTATCTAAACATGTTCATCATATCACAAGTAAGGAGCTAACATGGCAAATTAACACATCATGTACTTATATTGCAACTCTACAATCTAAATGGCCACCCAAGCCCAAACCATCCCAATACACTTGCCTTCAACCGTGTGAGATGGAGTGGCGAGATGTGGAAGGCACTCCCAGGGTCACACCACCTCCCTTGAAGAGTCACTCAAACGACAAAATCCTTCTCCTCCCAGCCTCGATCTTCCTCCAAACGCTAAATCCGCCGGATCTTCTCGGTTGCAAAGCTTCCCAATAGAGAGATCGACGGAGAGGGAGATGTGGTAGCAATGGAGGGTGAGGAAACCTAGCTAGGGCCGGCTAGGAGAGGAGGGGGAGGCGCTCGGCCAAGGGGAGGGAGGGGCGCACGGTTAGGGAGGTTGTGGCGAGAAAGAGTTGAATTAGCTCAACTAAGTGCAGCCCCTCACAGTTCCACCTTTCATTTCAATAGAACTTCCCGAACAAGGAGTTACACAAGAATTTTCCTCAACTAAGATCCTCGATTTCACCCACTAAAGGGCTCAATAAAATTACTTAATACGCCCAAATACTCACGTCAAACACTTCATACTACTATCGCAAACAACCTGATGAACTCAGAACAACTTCACATCGATCAAATCATTTTGTCAATCCACAGTTTAATTGACCCATAAACAACATAAACCAACAATCCTCATGTCGTTACACCATCATACTCCGGTGCTTTACACCACCACCTTGCTATAATAAGTCCTTGATCAGAAGATTCTAGACCTTCTAAATCGGGATCTATACTACAGTTCTCGAACTTTGAATTAATTCCAGGACTCACCACACTCTGCATAAAACACTAATCAACTTTCACTTTAGATCAAATATCATTTCCTTTAATCCTCCTTTATCAACATAATCGTTTTGAGGTTGTCTTCAAACAACCATCAACCTCACTCTAACCAAATTGGTAGTTTACATCATCTCCATGTTCTAACTACACAACACAGACATACAAATTTCTAAACACCCTCATGGGTCACCTACCCTTGACAAACATGATGCAACCCCAATCTTTGGTTTTGGTAAATTTGTTTAGCTTATGTTATGAGTAGGGATCTACACCCAAGAGTATTTGAGTGGGATGCTCTCTTTCACGTTCAACTGAACTATTTTTGGAGATAATATTTAAGTGAAGCAAATGGACATAGTGGGTTGTGTCAAAAACCCTTGAGTTAAGCACTTAATTTGTAACTCTATTGTGACTAAGTTGGTATCAGAGCGGGCTTCAGGTTCGTGGTGCTTGAACTTAGTGAAATACCATAGGGTCAACTAAAATTTTGATTTGGGATAACCTAGAAACATGGCTTAGGTTATACATAAAATTTTGCCATAGGATAGCAACATTAAAACTTGTGTAAGTGGAATAATTAATTTAAAACTTGACACACGTGGATGCACAGTAGGAAAAGGGTATGGGTATCGTTACTTTACGCTTAAATGTTGTATTTATGCTTTGATGTTGAATGCTACATTTGATAATGTATGTTGTTATGTCCATGAAAGGAATGAACTGAGTTGTTCTTATTGTGATTAAGTGGGGTTGTGGTGCCGAAGGGTTTCGATCATCTTTTGTTCATAGTAAGGTTGTGGTTTGTCGGTGTGGCCGGTTAGAGCCATCACCGAAGGACTAATAACCTTCCGTGGGGGAGAGTGCTTGTCTTTTCTGTCGTAGATCGGGAAGTTGGTTGGAGTTAAATAGAAGAGATTGTGGTAGATCCTTTCGGATTTTCTTTACCGTTCTGACGATCGATTTTGGTTGGTTTTCTTGGTCTTAGTTGGTTGAAATCAAAGGAAACGTGTTTGGTATTGGATTTTCGCTGATTGTCCCTTCGGCGCTTCTTGGTTTTGCCTTCCTTGGTTGAAGACAAAGAAGAATAGTTTAGTGTTGCGCCTCTTTTGGTCGCCATTTCGACTTTAATGCCCGATTTAGTTGGTTGCTTTACGGAGGAAGTTATCGATTTATTCTTGTGTTTGCCTTTCTCCGTGGTTAAAAAGAGTTATTGTTGTGTTGTGCCAGACCTGGTTGTGAGGGCTGAGGTTCTGTGTATTTGTTAGAGTAAGGGGTATTTGATCTCGTCGTTTTACTTATTTGGGAAATTATCTTTGAAAACCCTCTTCTTTCGTGGAAGTTTGGTGTTTAGAGCTTTTGCTACCAGAGTCTAGGAATTTGAGAGTTGATCTCTCTTGTAATTCTGTTAGGATTTTGTTTTTCTTTCTTTTCTGGAAAGGAGAAACTGAATATCGGTGTTCGTTCTTGTTCAAGAGCTGTGGTTACCTTTAAAGATTGGGGTGTTACAATTATGGTCGATGGGTTAGTACTTGAAGGACCATGTGGAGGTCCATCCATGTTTGTGATGAGTATTTGACTTTATTTGAGCAAAGTGTGCTCATGTTTGACTTTGATTTGAATTGGAATTCTAAATAAAGCAATTTGAGTTGTGTTAGCTTCTTACAGTACTACCGGCCAATGGCTGGCGGTAGTACTGGCATAATGAATGAGACATGATTAATTGTGTGCAATTGAATGATTAATTCATATTTTTGGACAATGCTATGTGATTTGTTTCCTTGTCTTTGATGGTTGCAGGACGACGGTGCTAGGTCATGGTGAGGCCGAGGATGACCGGGACTAAGTGAGGTGGGTTGGAGGTCCAGACGGTCGAAGATCGCCAAAAAATGATCAGAGATGGACTCCGGGCAGGTCAAGAAGTCAAGGAAAGGCGATGATACTAGCTAGATGCCGCGAGGATCAATGAGGGACGCTGGATCGTGGTCTAGTTGATAGGTTAGCAGGTCTAGGTGGTATGCTTTGAAAATCGTGCAAGAAAATCCATTATGTGTGTAGGGTTTTAGGTTGCCCTTGCATGGTTATGTGAGTGGCTTAATCCTAGCCCTTGGTGGAGTGCTCTGGAGTTGAGGGACTCATCTAAGGGTGGTAGGTGGACCAAGAGTAGTATAAATAGAGGAGGAGGGGTGCCCTCCCTCACTTGAAGGTTTGAGTTGCTCCTTTGAGCTTTGCTCACATGAAGTGAGGCTTTGTAAACCTTTCATCCAGAAAATACAAAGATTTTCTTTACTATTCTTCTAAATTTAAATTGTGCAATTACATTATGTCTTTACTTTACGCAATTTAAATTCAACATTTACTTTCCCGTACTTAAATTCCCGCAATTTACTTTCTCGCAATTTGGATTTGCCTCCTCTCCCTCTAAATGCTGTTGATCAAGGATGTCTTGAGCGTGCTTATTTGGGGTTACATCTCTCTTGCACCCTAGGATAGACTAGAGATCAAGTTTACATCAAGGCTGTAAATCTGTCTTGAACTTGTTCTTCACGCAGTAGTCAGTCTTCGATTTTTAGAAAAACCTAGAAAAATCATTTTTGAGCAATTCTTCTTGGAGAAGATGCATTATTCATATATACACAGGGGTCCAAATTTCGGCGAAATTTGGCAAGATCCTGACGAAATCTCGGATTTCAGACCCCTCCGAGATTCAAAATCCCGGAAAATTCAAACAATTCAAATCTCAGATTCTCGGCGAGATCTCGGCAATTTCGGGCGAGATCTCTGCAATTTCGGGTGAGGTTTGGTAGTTTTTTTTGCCGGATTTTGATTTTTGTGCATTGTATTTGCTTGGGTTTAGGATCAAGATCATCCGCAAAAAAATTTAAAATTTTTTAACATGTTTTTGACCATTTTTTGGTCGGTTCAATTTGTCGGTTAGGACTTTCTGAATTTTTAAAAAATTTTCAAGATTGATCATCTTCTGAAAATTTTATGGGAATATTATGGATGTGTTAGGACCATTCACAAAAATTTTCAAAATTTTCTAAAGTGGTTTGAATTTTTTTAATACATAGGAACTTTTCTAGTGCATTAAAACAGCAGAGAGAAATGATATCTGATACTGACATTGATAGTTGGAATCAATCTGTGTATGACTATGAGAGAGAAGTGGAGTGGAAACAGTGGTACAAAAACCACTTCAAAATTATTGAATGATATATATTGAAAAACAAAATTTAAAACCTAGGATAACATGTATTTATAAATGGATACAGTACTAACTCACCTATGTATATATGGGCGGGGATTCACATATACATGATCAGTGCTCATATTTATGGCATTTATCAGGCCTTCATCAATTCAATCGCATGCACGTCATGCTAGGTCAACCTTGAACTTCATATCACCAAACCTAGAGTAGAGCTCAAAAGATCTTTTCTTACTGGTCAAAACTCAAAACTGCAGGTGGTTTCAAAGAAAGAACCTTCCTCAGAACTGCAGGTGGTTTCAAAGAGAGAACCTCCCTCAATACATAAGAATATATATAAAACTTTTCAAATGACTTGAAGTTCATTTGTTACATTTGAAAAATCAAAAACTGATTTTATATACGGTTTTTATCACGACTTTACCACTGTTAGATTTTTTAAAAATTCCTCATGCTTGATCATCACCTCAAATTTTTATGGAACATTAGTGATCTCTGAGGACCATCCAAATTTTTTTAAAATTTTTTTGACGTGTTTTGGACCATTTTTCGGACGGTTCAATGTGGACCGAGATCTCGGTGATTTCTGTAACATCCTCAATTTCGGTCTGCTGTCAAAAATTTAATTTAAACTAATTAAATTAAAAAATTTTGATTTTCATTGGTGTTTAATTTAACCTAGCATCCTTATCCGTCCAAAATCGGAATTCCATTCTCCTTCGTTTGAAAAATCAAATTTCCGGATTCCAGTCCGTAACCGAAATTCCGCCCGAGTTCAAAAATGCTCCAAAAATCCCGGAACCTATTGCATTAGGTCCCAAATATCCTAAAAACATTTTGGGATTTTTCCCAAGATTTTTGAAAGCTCTCTGGCCTTTTATTTCGTGCGTCTTTCGTTTAATGCCCGCTATTCGCTCCAGAATATTCTAAACTATAAATTTCATCCAAATTCCGCGAAACCAATTTATTGGGTTCCAAATATTCCCTAATGGTTCTAGGAATTTTTCCGGAATTTTTAGACCATTTTTGCTAATTTTTCTCTAGGGCGTTGCATTCGCGTAAACCTCGGCCAATGGGAGCTCGCCACGTGGCCTGCTACAGTGCTGTCTTCTACCTCGTGTCATTGGAAACGAACCATAGAAGAACTTCATCCTTCCATTCATAGCATCCATGATTCAATCCCTCATAACTCCTTCATCAATGCTCCAAATCGCGAATGAAACCTTTCCATCCCCCACGATCTTCAGCCCGGAATCTCGCCGAAATTTGAACAATCAAGTGAAAACCGAAATTGTCTTTAATGGCCATAACTTAGCCGTTTCTTCACCAAATCGCGCACTTCCACCTCTCATCTCTTCGTGTTGGAGTGCTCTTCCCGGTGGTAGCACCCTTCTTTTGCATCTCCAACTCATTCGTCCGCTAGATCGAGAAAACCGATGAGGAACGCCGGTTTTGGTGTTCTTCGCGTTCTTCGTCATATCTTCTTCTCCGGTGAGTCAAACTCAATTCCGGTTGTTTCCATGCGAGCGTGTGGATGTCTAGAGCTTAACCCTTCAATCAATTTTAGGTTCCATCAAGTTTGGGCGACGAATTTTGGTGTTGAATCGTTTCGGCCGAACCGTCGTACATCGCCGAATTCATCGTCTCCGGTGAGCAATTGGTCAATTCCTTCCAATTGTGAGTCCCTCTAGACCTCCTCTAGCTAGTCCATCATCCGATTTGCAACTTTGTTTTGCATTCTCATGAAAATTTCGGATTTTTGGAACTTTTTGGGGGCGCTCTATTCTTGCCGCTTTCGACAAGGCCGCTGGGCCGATCGCTGCCGTGCCACATGTTCCCCGGCGCTTCGCCGTGCATATCGCCGTCGCGTTGCCGCCGCTCGCCCGCCTGTGGCGCTGCCGCTGAGCCGCTTCGCCCGGCCGACCGCCGCTGCACTCCCCAGCCGCTGCCGCCACATCGCCGGCCAACCTCGCTGCCCGCACGCACCATCAAGGCTGCCGCTTGGCCGCTGGCTGCCGCTCACTATGCGCCCGGCCCGCCACCGCCACTTGTGCCGCCGCCGACTTCTCCTCGCTGGCGCAAGGGGGAGCACAAGCTCCCCTATTTCCATGGCCATGGGGAAGAACACCAAGAGTATGACACTAGGGGCCCACGTGTAATAGAGCCAAGGAAATCCAAAATTCAGAAAAAATGAAGATTCCGGGAATATTTCGTGATTTTCTAAACTTCGGAGGCTCATAACTTTTCCGTCCGAACTCCGATTGACTCCGTTCAAATTCCTAAATTCATCTAAATTCAATATCTACCTGCTAGTATAACTTTTATAATTTTTAGATTTTTATTTATTTTATTGTTATTTATTTGTTTTACCGTTTTGCTCGTAGCCCAGGATCCCACCGAGTACGCCGACCCCGCCGCCGGACTTCAAGAGTTCGACATCCCCGCTGCGACTGAAGGCAAGTCCCTTGACGCATTTTGATCCCATGTTTGCAAACGATTTACAATGTTTTATAAACATGCATTGCTATCTTTATCATCGTATGTCAAATATAGACTTTTAGTTATTCCGAATTGTGATCACCTCCTTGATTATTGATACCCATGCATAATTGTAACCCTAGGACCATTTGCTATGTCATGTATATTTTATATTCTGACTTTTGTTGGTTAGAACGGTAGATATGCTTAATACCCGTATTGATGAAAATGACCCATGGGTGGGATTATACAAAAGTTATGTTTTAAAAGGTGATTTAAGGATTTTTTTTACAAAGCACTTGGTACTGTTTTTCTAAAATAAAAAGGATTTGGACTTGGGCGGATTGGAATATCGGGTGGGTGCGGATTGAGCACTAGTTTCCAATGTGCGAGTACCGCCCCAAGTCAATTAAGGACCGACGCTTATGACTGTCCATTCTAAGCATAATCGTACTACCACATGTCTATAATGGTACGACCTGGCTAAATAATTTGTAGAAACCTAACTTAGACTCACCGAATGGTGGAATGTGAGTGCCGGATAGAGGCAAGGCTGTTTTTCTCACACGGCGCAAGAGGGGGCCTCTGTACTGGGTGGATTGAACCCTAACAGCGGTGAAACCTCAACGGGTGAGTCAGGTTAGGTGTATACATTGTAAAGGCCTTGTCATGATCTCTCTGCCGACACACCAAAGGAAGTGTGTTAATTGCATGGCAACAAGAGATGATCGTGTCTTGTGGGTAAAGCTGTACACATCTGCAGAGTTAAAACTATTCGAATAGCCATGCCTACGGTCAAGGGCAAAGCAAAGAATGCTTTCATACTGGTAGACTTTGGTTTTGGTTTTAAAAATAAACAAGGTTTTGTTTTGGGGTTCGAGAGTGGTTAGAACTCTCGAATGTTTAGTTGGCGGTTTGAGCCAACCAGGTAGATGGAACCTGTTTTTATTTCATGACGGATAGAGTCATGTGTGGATAATCCTGATCTTTTAAAAATGTGGCGGATAGAGCTTTTACGCTAGTGATGGTGGATAGAACCCTCACTGAAATATTAAATAATTCAATTGTTAAAATAATTGCTAAAATATGCTTTGTGGAAATTATTATTAAGTATGGTTTGATGAAAGTCGACTTTATGTAAAAGAACCATATTAAGCCTTCCTTGGAAAGCCCCACATGTGCATACTTTCCCAGACTTGCTGAGTACTTTTGTACTCACGTACTACATAAACTGTTGTCATCAGAAAACTATCAGGACACCGTTGAAGACGGCGAATACTACCCGGAAGAGTTCGAAGAGGATCGCCAGGACATCTAAGCACGTGCCTCGTCGTCGCCTGTGGTGCTTTTGAGTTCCGCTTCTTTTCGTTTTGTTTCCGTTGCCGTGATTCTGGTCGTGTGACCGAGTGATGTAATAAGTAGCCATGTGGCTAATACTTTATATTTATGTTACATTTTCGTTATGTTCGGCAATGATATTACACTGTTGACTGTGTGTACTAGCTACTGATCTGGGACTAGTACAGAAATACACAGGAGATTTCGGATAGCCGATCCGGGGTCTCACAATTTCGCCCGAGATCTCAGTAATTTCGGCCGAGATCTCGGATTTCCCGGTTGAAAAAAAAAACCGGATTTGAAATTTGGTTTTTGCATTTCGTCCGGATTTTACCCGAAATTTCCAAATCTCGCCGAGATTTCGGATTTTGGCTGCCTCCGAGATTTTTCCAAAAACGAGATTTGTAACCTTGTATATACATCTATGGAAAAATTTTGAGTCCACTGGTTGCACTATTTTGGCGCTATGAGGTCAAAACCGAGCCCCAAACTTCTTGATCGAAGTTCCTAACTATCTATAGTTCTTGATTTTTACTGATTTTTCTACAAGTCTTTTTGAGGTGATTTTTGGTGGAGTGTTTTAAGACTCATTTTTACAGAAGGAGAAAAATTCTCAAAAATTTTAGAGCAACATAAGTCTACCAACCACCAGCTCCAAGTGACGATAATTCCTGACAAATCTGCTTTTGCTTTTCTAAAAGAGACTTTTGTGATTTGGCTTAATCTCTTTTAGCAAAGAAATATTTGAATTGATTCCTTTTTGTGAGTGAAAAATCCCCCACATGTTTCATGGCTCTCTTCCATGCAAGCTAGCGGTACACATAGTTGTCTAGTCATTTCGGTTTTTGCGGGTTTTGCAAATCTAAGGAGCACCAGTTTGAAGAAAAATCTTTAGGTGTTTCGGATTTTCATTGCGGGATTTTTTGGAGAAATTTGAGTGGGGAAAATGTTATTTGGCATCATTCACCTCCCCGTTTGATCGCCATCTCGATCCTTCAGTACTTCCTATCGGACCTAAGTAAAATTGAGAGTCACAGCGAGGAACAGGAAATAATACCTAGTTGGGATCCATTTGTCTGGGTTAAGTTGATGGGATGGAAGACCAAGAAAAGTTGAAAGCCTATGGGAGGCAGAAAGCCGATGGAAACTAAGGATAATTTGACAGCTAACAGAAAGGAAATTGAGAGCAAGAGCGCGTGAAAATGATGGGTGAATGGACATCATACGTATAGGGGGTAAATTCGGTGGCAAAGGTGGGTAATTATCATCAACTTTTGCAGCAGTTAATGCCTGAGAATGTGCGTGCACACGGTTATGCAGGAAGGTTACTGTGAGTGGCGCAAAAATCGCTGGGAAGTTGAATGGTGAAATCTTAATGAGGACAATTGATATTCTGTGTTTAAGCTGATACCAGTGATTTTTCTGAGATTCACACAATCTCCCAAAAATGGGGGGCATATGTTGACACCCGAATTTGGCATGTAGCCGATTTGGTTGGAATCGGTTTGGTATGATAGTTTGTTAAGGAATATGTCGAGTTTGAAAGCCATGAACTGATACATTTTTATCGGATTATAACATACGCTATAAAACAAGATGATGGACAAAAATATCATGGAGAAAATTGAAGCCGATATGAGTAGTTCAACAGGAAATCGAGAAGGACACGATCGGACCTGATGCTATAAAACAAGACGATGGACAACGTCGAAAGAGGAGAAATCAGCAACCAATCTACCAAACTTGTTCTACTTTTACATTACTTTTCATCGACTAGGAGTAGTTTTTAGCCTTGTAATCTTTCTTCTGTAATTTTCTCAATCAATAAATTTGTGCATAGCCGATTATTGATTCTATCGACTTACACCAAATTAGGTTTGTGTTTTCTCCAATTTTGTTGCGCATCGCCTTCTTCGAGAAAAACAACCTTTACCCCATCTAATCAACCCAATTAGGAGGATTAGATCTATTGGTTACTCTTTTCTAAATTGGCTTAAACGAGCCAATCAAACTTGATCTCCATTGAAATATTGGATCGGATTAGTACCCAATTGATTTATATATTATCCTCTTGCTGATTGCAGAATCAAATCGGTTGGCACACCCACACCCGAAATTAAACCCTGTTTGTGTGTGTTGACTGTGATCAACCCGTCGTCAAGTTTTTGTTGTCAACACCTCCCTTCTTGCTTTGTTCCTTTGTCTGTACTTCTTCTTCCTCTGTTAAATCTTCGATCTCCTTTCTTCCTCTGCTAGGGCAAGCCATCGGTAGGTCTGCTTGCCCCTCTGCTTTCCATTCTCCCTACTTGATGGCGTCTTCAACCATGTCCAAGCTCCCTCCCTGAAGGCCTCTTCAAAGCTCTCCATCGCCTCTGCTAGGTCTGTTTGCTGCTCTACTCTGTCCTCTAATTGGTTCCTTTGCTCTGCCCTCTCATATGCCCCTCCACTTGTCAATATTTGTGCATTGTGTAGAGTGATGATAGACCGGATAGATCAAGCAAGTCTAAGGATATAGCATACAAATTGTATATGAGACCAACTGATGATAAGAAAATTACAACGTTCACTCAGTGTCGCAAGGTGAGTCGATCCAACTCCATGCTCTCTAACATGTGTCCATATTATAGGTTTGATATCTCCATATCTATGACCCATGAAACATGGTCATCAGCCAATACATATACTATCCTATTCATATGTGTCCTCATATGTTTATCGACTAGGGATCACTTTTGAATAATCATCACAAAGTCATATATAGAGTTCCACAAACAAGTCACATACTTGTTAATAAATAATAATGATAATATTCAAGGAACAAGATAATTAATCATGAATATTAGAAAATATAATCATCTCTATGACTGTCTCTAGGGCATATCTCCAATAGTTCTTACTCTGGCCTTTTCCCTTTCCGTTTTGCTCAACTATTCATGGTTCCAAATTACCTAGGTGCTACATTGTACCTCGGATTCCCGTCTATCTAGGAAAAGTCAAGAATGCAAAACCATGTACACTGAATGCTCAATGGATCAGGAGAGCATTGTTTTGACTCCTTGTTGATGCATGAGTGACCCAATCATCATCCATAGATTAGTTTTGCTCAAAGAGACAATTGAGGAAGAATACATGAAGCAATATATACATCCTGAGGAGCAAGACTTTGAGGTCCAAGAATTAGTTTTAGCACCTTAAGGGTGTAAACTTTCTTACCTCTAGCAACGCGGGTGTAGAAGAGCTACTGGCGCAGGGGGAGGAGGAGGGAGGAGGTCACCGTGGGAGGAGCCGGCGCGGGGGAAGGAGGCCGGATCGGGAGGAGGTCACCGCGGGAGGAGGGCGACATGGGAGGAGGCCGGCCCAGGAGGAGGTCATCGTGGTAGGAGGTCGCGGTGGGAGGAGGTCAGCGCAGGAGTTCACCACGGATTCGCTATGGTTTGGGACCAATATGTAGGTTTGAGGTCAAATTACGCACCTATGTCCTTTTATAGGGAACTTATTAGAGACGGTCCTACAATAGAACCATCTTTGATATTGTATATCATAGACGGTTTTATTACATAACTGTCTATGATAAAATTGCATTAGAGACGGTTCTATTATAGAACTTCTATGATAATATGATATCAGAGACAGTTTTATTATAGCACCATCTGTGATAATACGATATCAGAGACAGTTCTATAATAGAACCGTTTTGATGCTCCACCATGCATGTTTCTCCTAGACTAATAGATTTGTCAGTAATATTTACTTTCCATTGGTTTATCTTTATTGTGTGCAAATGTACTTTTGAGATTTGCTCTAGAATAGCATTAATTAGTAGTATAGGACAACCATGATCATGTCCCATTGAAATTAAATAACTTCATTGAATAAATCAAATCCATACAAAAACATGTACATACTTTCGAGCATTTCATTAAAAATAACTTTATTATGCAAGAGAGTATAAACACATAAAATCATAACCCCACTTGATTATTCCTATGTATAAAAATTATCCCTTCACGATGATCGACTCGTGTGCAGCTAGCTACCTCAGGTTGTTCTTCTTCGACCCTTATGCCTTGTCCGATAGGAGGCAACTCATCAAACTTATTATATTCTTCCTCATCTACTACATTTTCAACTCTGATAATCCTGCTTTTTCCCTAAAGAACAACGTGGCGTTTCTTGTTTGATGGGTCGGTTACATAGAACACTTGAGCAACTTGGTTAGCGAGTACGAATGGTTCATCTTGGTAACCAACACGTTCGAGGTCCACAGTAATAATGCCATACTTATCAGCCTTCACATGACGGAGGTGAACCCAACGACACTGAAATAGGGGGATCTTGAAAAGTACGTAGTGGAGCTCCCAAATCTCCTCTATGAACCTATAGTAGGAGCCCCTCATTGGCCTAGCATAATTGAACGCATCTATGCTGACATCGCTATTTTGGTTTATGCTCTTGATATCCTGATCACTCATCTAAATGTGAACCCATTTAAGTATTATCCTTTCCATGTTACAATTGTAAAAGTTGGGCCTTTTGCCAACCATGTTATTGTGTCATCTAACGAGCTTTCAGTGATGGGTCGCTCCTTCAACCATTTGTTGAACTGAAGGTTATGCTGTTTTGTGATCCAAGACTCATGTTGCACCAGATTTGCCATAGCTAGTGCTTGTTCTCAATGATATACAGGGACACTACAGCCATGTGTTGACCTATAGACATAACAATGCTGTGAAACTCTTGTCAGACCAACCGTTGCTTGCCTTCAATTTCAGTTATTCAAGCATAGATAGCAACCTTATGTATTTCAACTTGCAGCCCAAGAAAAAATGTTTTTCCGAGTCCTCCATCAAGCCTAGGAATTTACCATATTCTCTGTCATCACGGTTGCCATATGCGTCGTGCAGCATCTGATCCAGATTGTCATCTTGCAAACTATCCTCATTGGAAGCACAATCGATATGATCATCTGGCACATCGTTGACTTTGTCCACGATGTTAATACTTTCTGCTTCCTGTATATTATACTCTTCACCGTGACTGGTCCAATATGTATACCCTTTTGAAGACCTTCAGAATCAAGTGCGCTTCGATCTGCGCTGAGTTTCAAAACATACTTAGATTCTCGTAGTAAATGCACGAACAAGACATAAATTACACCCCTTTATTAAACATATCCTCCTCTCCAGCTCTTCTAAAAGCATAGATGCCATTAATGTACCTGACACTTGTACGGTTATCAACGTACATCCAGCTTTGGTCCATCTACGCTATGCATATAAGACTCTGTGTTAAATATTGAAGTACACTAGGTGTGCGCATACACACATTCTAAATTATGCAATGTTAGCTATTTCTTGAATATAATGCAATTATATAACCAATTACTATAAAAAAGAACAAATTAACCGACAAGCTAGATCTAATTAAATACAATCCTCAAATTCTCTCTTCACCAAACTAGCTAGCTAAATCTTACATATAATAATGCAATTAAAACCACTTACTAACCTTAGATCACCAGAACAAATGGATCTATAAGTTAGATCTAAACAATCTTTAAATTCTCTCTGTACTAAGAATTTTTTTTAATATAATACAATTAGAACCCACTACTAACCTTAGACCACCAAAAACACATAGATCTACAAGCTAGATCTAAACAATCTTCAAATTCTCTTCTTACCAAGCTAGATCTTGAATATAATGCCATTAGAACCCATTACTAAACTTAGATCACCAAGACCACTTGGATCTACAATCTAGCTCTAAATTAACAATCTTCAAATTCTCTCCTTATCAAGGTAGATCTTGAATATAATGCAATTAGAACCCATTACTAACCTTAGGTCACTAAGAACACACATGGATCTACAAGCTAGATGCAAACATCTACAAATTGTCTCCTTACCAACTAGCTAGATCTTGAATATATTGCAATTAGAACCCATTACTAACTTTAGATCACCAAAATCAATGGATATGCAATTACCCTTCGAAATGAATTATTTTCTTTCACCAAATCGCCTCACAGCCACAACTACCTCAAAGAAAGATCTCAAAACCCTAAAAGACACTAAGTGGCTCGAGGCTTTGTATTATATACTAGTAGGGTATATCACATATGGTTCTATTTATAAACCGTCAGTGATATGCATAGAATCCCAGACGATTTTAGTATAAAACCATCAATGATGACTCGTACGCGAAGCCGAAGAAGCAAAAACTCAGAAAACTTGCGGCGGAAAGACAAATGGCTGCGAAGACGGAGGTGACTAAATTGCTTCAAGTGGGGATCATTCGCGAAGCCCGCCACACGGAGTGGCTAGCCAACATAGTCCTAGTCAAGAAGGCCAGCGGGACATGGAGGATGTGCATTGATTTCACTGATTTGAACAAAGCATGTCCAAAAGATGACTTCCCCTTGCCCCGCATTGACCAACTTGTCGACTCTACTTCTGGGTCAGAAAGGATGAGTTTCCTCGACGCATACTCTGGCTATCACCAAGTATACATGCAAAAAGAAGACGAAGATAAAACGGCATTCATTACCCCCTTCGACACCTACTGCTTCGTACGAATGCCCTTCGGGCTCAAGAACGCGGGCGCTACCTTCGCGCTGCTCATCACCAAGATCTTCGCCTACCAACTAGGAAGGAACGTGGAAGCCTACGTCGACGACATCATTGTTAAGAGCGAGAAGAAAGAAAATCATGTCGCTGATCTCCGGGAAACCTTCGAAAACTTGATGGGGGGTAAAGTAAAGCTCAATCCGTCCAAATGCGTCTTTGGCGTAGACGCAGGAAAGCTGCTAGGCTTTCTGGTCTCCCAACGAGGTATTGAGGCGAACCCGGAAAAGATAAGGGCCATCCAAGACATGGCTCCGCCAAGAAATCTAAAGGAAGTACAACGTTTGGCGGGGCGGATAGCAGCACTTAGCCGATTTCTGCCAAAATCCGCGGAGCGAAGCCTGCCGGTCTTTAAAGCCTTACGTTCAAGTGATGCTTATACTTGGACAAAGGAGTGCCAACGCGCCTTCGATAATCTGAAGCAAAGCCTCATGGAGGTCCCTATCCTGCAAAGTCCAAAGCAAGGTGAAGAGCTTCTGCTATATTTGGCGGCTAGCCCTTCGGCCGTCAGCGCTGTACTGGTGCAGCCACAAGGAGTAAAACAGCAGCCGATTTACTTCGTCTCTGAAGCCCTTCAAGGAGCGAAGCTACAATACTCAGAAGTGGAGAAATTGGCATACACTTTGTTGATGGCTTCCCGAAAACTCCACCATTATTTTCAAGCTAATCACATCAAAGTACCAACCACATACCCTCTTGGGTCTATGCTATCCTACAAAGAAAGTACTGGTCGCATCAGCAAATGGGCGGTCGAGCTGGCGCCCTTCGAGTTAACTATAATGCCTCGCACCGCCATCAAGAGTCAAGCCCTAGCTGATTTTACGGCAGAATGGACTTCTCCTGTGTCCGGAGATAATGATGCTTTAACGGTATTGTCCATCAATTCTGATGGATCGTGGGGAGCAAGCGGAGCGGGGATAGCTGCAGTGATAATGACGCCTAGTGGTGAGAAGGTTGAGTTCGCAGCAAGACTGGAATTTCCCTCGACCAATAATATAGCCGAATACGAAGCGCTTCTGCTGGGGCTCAGGAAAGCGAAAACCATGGGAGCGAGAAGGGCTATTTTATACACTGATTCGAAGCTTATTCAGGGGCATATTTCCAAAGAATATCAAGTAAAGGATGAACAGCTCCAGAAGTACGTCGAAGCGGTCCGGACAATGGAGAAGGGCTTCATCGGGTTCACTATTGATGCAATACCCAGATCCCGAAATAAACAAGCCGATGAGCTGGCGAAGATCGCCGCCACCAGAGGGAGTCTACCTTCGACAGTATTCTTTGAGATACTTCGCACCGCCTCCATTCCTTCCCAAATAAACCTCATTGTTCGAGCAACCAGCGAGGATTGGAGGAATGAGATATACGACTATCTCCTTGAGGGAACTTCACCAGATGATGAAGCACAAGCAAGACGCCTCGAGAGGCGAGCGAAGAAATATGCCATCATTGATGGGTTTTTATTCCGCAGTGGCCTCTGCGCCCCATGGCTCCACTGTATTTCACGTGAGGAGGGGATGCAGGCCCTGCGCGAAGCACACTAAGGAGATTGCAGAGCACACCAGGCTCCTAGGAATCTTACAGGAAAAGTGTTCCGAATGGGACTCTACCGGCCCACGGCGTTGCAAGATGCTGAGCAGATAGTTCGATACTGTCATGCGTGCCAATGGATGACCAAGCACAAAAAGGCCCCGCCCAACGAACTGCACGCAGTGCCCCTGGTTTGGCCCTTCGCCAAATGGGGGATGGACATCGTCGGAGCGCTTCCCAAAGCCTGGGCAAATCTTCAGTTTGTAATCGTCGCCATCGACTACTTCTCCCGCTGGATCGAAGCAGAGCCAGTAGCAAAGATAACCACTGACGCTACCATCAAGTTCCTGTGGAAAACGATTATTTGTAGATACGGGGTCCCTTTCCAGATCGTGACCGACAATGGATCCCAATTTGACTCCAGGAAATTTCGTGATTACTGTGAAAATATCGGGACAAGGATCTGCTTCGCCTCAGTGGGCCACCCTCAGTCAAACGGGGCGGTGGAACGAGCGAATGGATTGCTTCTTGATGGCATCAAGAAAAGGCTCTATAACTCTGCAAAAGGATTTTGGCCCGACGAGCTCAACCATGTTTTGTGGGCAACTCGTACCTCAACCTCAAGAGCAACCGGGTTCTCCCCTTTTCGGCTCATTTTCGGAGAAGAAGCTGTCTCACCTACTGAAGTTCTTGCAAAATCCTTACGAGTGATTAAAACTCCAATCTACGAGGAAGTCGATATCATGTGTGATTTGGCAGAAGAACAGAAACTTCAAGCCTTGGAGACTATGAAAACGTATGCGAAGGCCTCAACACGAAGCTTCAGCAAGAAGGTAAAGGAACGCGAGCTACATCCCGGGGATATGGTGCTCAAGAAAGCTGCTCCGACCTTCGCGAAGCTGGAAACAACATGGAAGGACCATACATTATCCGAGAGTCAACAGCGAAGGGAGCACACAAACTCATCACTCCAGATGGCGAGGAGATACCAAGAACATGGAATACCGACGCACTCAAGAAATTTTACTCATAGATGATGAGATATGAAGGCAAAAAATGTACCGGTTTTTATCAATAAAATAGTAAGAAGTCGTTGTGAACGGAGGTCATCTCTACATTCCCCAGTATTTGAACCGAAGGCCCGTTGCCCTCGCGCCGGGTAGGAGTTCGCGGACGCTTGGTCGGGCTAAAGTCCCACCCGTCCCTTCGCTCCGGAGACTCGTTGCCTCGCGCTGGGTAGGAGTTCGCGGACGCTTGGTCGGGCTAACGTCCCACCCGTCCCTTCGCTCCGGAGACCCGTTGCCTCGCGCCGGGTAGGAGTTCACGGATGCTTGGTCGGGCTAAAGTCCCACCCGTCCCTTCGCTCCGGAGACCCATTGCTTCGCGCCGGGTAGGAGTTCGCGGACGCATGGTCGGGCTAACGTCCCACCCGTCCCTTCGCTCTGGAGACCCGGGGTTCGGCACCGGGTAGGAGTTCGCGGATGCTCGGTTGGGCTAACGTCCCACCCGTTCCTTCGCTTTGAAGACCCGAGGCACCGCTCCGGGTAGAACTTCGCGGACGTTTAGTTGGGCTAATGTCCCACCTTTCCTTTCACTCCGAAGACCCGAAGCTCCCCTACGGGTAAGACCAAGGGGTTCGCCTGAACAAGTTAACGTCCCAGGTGTCTATCTACCCTAGGCGTCCAAGACAATAATTTAGGCACGTATCCTATTGAACCGCGCGTATGACATCCAATATCTAGCAATCCCAAATGCGGACAAACAAGCCATTAAACTCCAATCTAACATATCGCCCGGCGAAAACCGGGGCTGCTTTACGTTGCTGAGCATAGCCCTATTATCAGACTGAGAAAGTACGAGCATGGGCAAAATTCAAGGAAACAAGAAAAGGGGATAAACCTCAAAGAGAAACCATGGTAAATAGCCATATGGTATCATCCCGATCAGGTACGATGAAAGAGTTTGACAAAAGTTCCAATACATAGCATAAGGAATGAGCACGAACCACAGCTTCAGTAAGGGTCTCTTTTACCTCCCACAACTTTGGAACGATCCCGATCAATACGTCGAGGTTAGCCAGATCATGGGCGAGAGCTTCTTCTTCTGCTAACTCAGCCATAACCATGTCGAAGTCTGCCCAAAGCTCCGCGATGAAAGCTTCATGATCGTCAGGCGCTGGAAGGTCTTGAAGAGCTGGGGCATCGTCTCCAAAGTAAAAAACAAGGACAGGAGCTTCCCCTTCACCGGGCATTGGCGGGGCGTCCGCCATCAGGAGATCCAACAGGACGTCTTCCTCTGGGAGATCCAACGGGACGTCGTCCATCGAAGAAACAAGGGCAAAAATAAAATCGAAATGCAGGCACTCGCTATAAAACCAATGACATCAATATATATTCAAGGCAAAGAAGGCGAATGGGCTAGGTTTAATGCGGGTGCGGGAAATCGAGGCGTCTTCACGTCACTTCCCTCAAGAATTGAGCTAAATTATTTATCTCTTGAGTTTTATCACTGTAACACCCCAAAATTTTGCTTTTCTTAAATTCAAATGTGGTTTGGCATTTTTGAGAATTTTTGGAATTTTCTGGAATTTATTTGAATTTATTCCCTATTCAAATAATTAAAGAATTTAACTTTACAAATAAAATTTTGTTGGAAATATTTTATTTGAGTCCCAAATGTTCCAAAATATTTTCTAGAATTTTTCTAAAATTTTTCTGAGTGTTTTGCTATTTTTAATGAATTAAATGAATTTCTGGAAATTAATCGGATTATTTAAATCGCTGGAAAATCGAGTTGGTTTTACTATTCCTCCGACCCGAACCCGACCCGAGCCCGAGTCTGACTCGAGTCCGAGTCCGACTCAAACCCAACCTAACCCTAACCCTCTCGACCGTCCGATCAAGATCGAACGGCCGAGATTGAGCCATGTCGCCCGAGCCCGACTCCGACCGAGCCAGCCAAGTCGCCGAGCCGGACCCGAGCCCAAACCCCCGTGCTGTTGGATCTTGATCCAACGGTCCACGTTGAGCCACGTCACCGAATCCGAATTGGATTCGGATTCCGCCGCCGCAACCGAGTGGACCTCGGTCTCCGCGCAATACACGGAAGCCGAGGCCCCTATTTAAAGCGCCGCCGCCGCCACCGTGTAGCCGACTTCCGTGCACGTCCGTAGCCCTAGACCACGTCTCCTGAGCCGCCGTGGTTGCGCCGCAATCGCTCGCCGTAGTCGCGTTAGGTTTCCGCCGCGGTTAATCGTCGATTCCGCCGCCGTTGAGTCCAGATCCGGAACTGCAAGGACGAGACGCGTCGGAGAGCACCATCCACTTTGCTGGAGGGGCCCCGCAACGCCATTGCTGTGGTCGTCGTCCTCAGCGCCGACAGCCGCAGCTCCGCCGTGAAGCCATCGCCGTCTCGAGCTCGCTCCACCGTCCGATCAAGATCCGAGGGCCCAGATTCGTCCACGTCACCACGGTAAAATCTCACGTTGTAATTTCTAGATCGTACGGCTAGGGTTAGCCACGTTGTAAATTCTAGATTGGATCATGACCGTTCGATCAAGATCAAATGGTCCAGATGGACCGAGCCGTTTTACACGCGTGAATCCCAGATTCGATCTGGGCCGTTGATTTTCAAATCAACGACCGAGATCCAGCCACGTGGCGGGAAGGCTGTAACACCCCAAAATCTTGCTTTTCTTAAATTCATGTGTGATTTGGCACTTTGGTGAATTTTTGGAATTTTCTGGAATTTATTTGGATTTATTTGGAATTTATTTGAATTTATTCCATTTTGAAATAATTAAAGAATTTAATTTTGCAAATAAAATTTTGTTGGAAATATTTTATTTGAGTCCAAAATGATCCAAAGTATTTTCCAGAATTTTTCTGGAATTTTTCTGAGTCTTTTGCTATTTTTAATGAATTAAATGAATTATTGGGAATTATTTTAAATATTAAATCGCTGGAAAATCAACTCGGGTCTAGTACTGTTCATCCGACCGAGTCGGAACCCGAGTCGGACTCGAGTCCGACCCGAGCCACGTGACTCGATCAAACCAGCTCAAAACCCTAATTGATCCCAACCGTTGGATCAAGATCCAACGGCTGAGATCCGCCCGTACCGGTTCGAGCCGTATCCGGCCCGGATCCGATCGCGCCCACGCGATCGTGGCCGTTGATCGTGCCACGTGGACGGCTGTGCGTCGTCGTCTCCGCCGAGTCCGGCCGGACTCGCCGCGCTACCGCCGTAGAATTAGGTTTCCGTCTCGCACGAACGCCGAGGCTATTTAAAGCCCTGGTCACGCCCGAGGTTGCCCTCATCCTTGCGCACCGTTCTCGACCCATCTCGCTCGAGCCGTCGCTGCTTGGTTCGCGGCGAAGCTCGCAGTAGTTGAGCGCCACTCCGCCGCGGTCTTTGCCCCTGCCTCGCCGCTGCTCGCTGCCTTCCGCCGAAGGAGCCCAGATCCGAGTCCTCGCCGAGACGCACCAAGAGACCACCCACTTCGGCCGAACGACTCGGGCGCCGTCGGGCTCGTCGTCGTCTCTGTCTCCGGTGGCTGCAGCTCCGCCGCGTCGCCATCGCCCTCGCGAACTCTGGGCGCCGTCCGATCTTGATCGTGCGGTTGAGGTGAGTTCACGTGTTCCAAACCCGATTAGATCTGGACCGTTGGATCAAGATCCAACGGCTCGCAATCGCCACGTGCCGTAGTAGTGATTATTATAGGATTAGATCTGGACCGTCCGATCTAGATCGAACGGCTCACGATCAGCGAGTAGTTTCAACGTGTTAACCCTGGATCTAATCGCGGTCGTTGATTTTCAAACCAACGGTCGAGATTGCGCCACGTGTCGGGAAGTTGGACCGACGCGTCGGGCCAGACGCTGACACGACATGGCGGGCCTGCATGTCAGCGGCTGACCCAGCCAAGCGCTGACGTCACCCATGACGTCACAGTGGGTCCCACTGCCGCACCGTGGTGAGCCCGCCGACGCCGATGACGTCATCCGAGTGGTCCCACATGTCGGGCCTCACGTGGAGTCGTGGACCGGGTCCACGGTAGACCCGAGCCGGCGTGGACCGAGTCCATGGACTACCGACGCCAGCCAACCAATCGAGGCTGCCACGTGTCCATGATGACGCAATAATTAATTTCGAAAAAAGAAATGATTTATTAATTCGAAATATTGATTCAAATTTAGATTCAAACTTCAAACGCTTATAACTTTTATGCTTCAACTCCGATTTGAGTGATTCAAATTTCTAAATTTGTATAAAATTGAGATCTACCTAAATATGAATTTTATTTAATTTTGGACTAAAGTTTTTCTCAGTAAAATTATTTAATTGATTATTTAAACTTTAAATAATCATAACTTTTATGCTTTTAACTCCAAATTTGACGATTCCAGTTTCTAAAAATCCATAAAATTATGTTCTTTCTGTTTATGGATTTTATTTGGATGTTTGGATACTTTTGCCTATTATTTATTTGTGTATTTGCTATTTGCACGCTTTTACGAGTAGACGTTGAAGTGCTTAGGAAGGGTTCGAAGGAGAAGTATTGACTCAGGATCCAACTCAAGACCAAGAGCAAGTACTTTTGAAGGCAAGTTGTGCTTTGACCATGTTGATCCTATTTCAAATCTATTTTGATTTAAACTATTGCATGCTAGTTCAATTAGAAAAATACTTGGTTTAAACATGGGGTTAGATAAATACCAATTTCTTTGTATGACACCTTGATTACTTAAGTATGTGCCATGACCCTTTGTCACCCTAGTTGTGGATTACTAGTTGGACAATATTAAATTGCCAACCTGGTTTAGACCGTTGTAGTATCGCTTAGAGCACACTTTCGTGCTCATAACATGATTTTGGATAATCAAATGTTAATATTGACTTAATGATATATTGAACCTGTTTTGGAAAAGTATCATGTGATGTTGATGGCACGTGGTGCATGGTAATCAAGCGGGTTTGATAAACAGTTTTCGGCCAGGGGCAAGTGGCAAGGAGTAATCAGGTGGGCGATTGTGGCATTGGGAGTGTTGATTTGGTTTTAGGGTAGTCTTGCCCTGGTCACCCTAAGGACTTAACCTTGCAAGCCTTTGAACTGGGTCTAACGTGCAACCACATGTCCAGAATGGGACGGACCTAGTTGACTAAGTTGCTAATAACGCACTGTGGGACCTCAGGAGGTCAACTACACCCTTTGTGTAAGTTGTGCGGGGAGCGCATCGGGCCGAGGCCAGGTACCCATCTAACGGTTGATTGGCCTAGACTTCGCCTTAGCGAAGGGAAGGGTTAGTGCGCAATAACCGGGAGGACCACTTGTATTGTTAGAGGTTTCAAAGACTTTGTTACTGAACTCGCCTTTGTGGTGTTTGTTGTATCTTGTGGGTAAAGTGCATAACCTCTGCAGAGTTTAGAATCTATTCGAATAGCCGTGTCCACGGTATTGGACATCGCCGGGAATTACGATCAAGGGTTAGATTTTCTCAAAAATAACTTGGATTTGAAAGTTGGGTTGGTTTAATAATGAAGATGATAGAAATGTGGTTTAGGATGGGGAAAAAGTTTATTAAACTTCTTGAAAAGTTATTTATGCTTTACTTATTTCTACTGCTTTCGAATCTACTTATATTACTTTTCAAATGTCAAGCATCGCAAATATACCTTGAGCTATTCCTTTGTACCAAGCCATGCATATAGTATATTAGCTTGCATTCATGCATGACTTGTCGAGTACCAAGTACTCACCCTTGCCTCAACACAATATCAGTTGAAGAGGAGATCGCATCACTTTGGAGGAGGAACTCCAAGAGGATCCGTCTACTTAGGGAAGCGAGCCCACTGGTTGCCTGTGGTATACTGGATGGCGCCACGAAGTTATTTGATTTTCCGCTGCTATTATTTCTCTTTTAATAAGTTTCACCTTGCGAGGCATACATTTGTAACTTGACCATAAGGTCAAGTAACCAGTTTGGTTATTTAAATAAAGTACTTTGATAATATCGAATGGTATGATTTTGATATTTACCGATGTTAAGACTGTGTGCACTAGCGCGTTCCTGGACTAGTGCTGAATACACAGAGGGTCCGGATTTGCAAATTCGGGGTCCCGACAGAGGTGGTATCAGAGCCATACTTGACCGTAGGCTCAACCCTAAGATAGAATGGTCGTAGTGAGGATAAAACCTATTTTCTAAAGCTAAAAATTTGTCAAGATAAGAAATGACATCTCGACTTACCCCCTTCTCTCTTTTCTTGTCTCTTGCTGAAATTTTCCCTTACCTTGTCACAATTAAAAAAAAATTCTGAGTTCTTACGTAAAGCACTCTTGTGACAGATGGAGGAAGAGTTCAACTACGTTGATCTGGGAGTTGGTCACGCCGCGGAACTTTGGCATATGCTTCAGACTCTCGGAGATTTTGAGAAGCCCCAATACCAAGTGGAAGTGATCAGACAAGCGGGATTGATCAAGGCTTGTGACGTGAAGATTGAGGTACCTGCTAGGAAAAAGGGCCAGTGCAATCGCTCGATACACCGTGACCGCCGTAAGATCTACAATGCAGATGGGTATCCAAGAAGTATCACGACGAGCAATGCGGCACATTACCCATATCTACGCCAGAGAGTTGGAGAGTACGGTGTTCCGTTATCATCCGCGCAGCGATAACCTTCTTGACCAAGGCGATTCAGGATGAGGATGCCACGGTTACAGCTTGGCACGATTTGTCGTCGCCAGGAGGATGTACTAGATAATACAAGCAAGGAGCTACAGAAGGCCCGCAAGGAAATCACGACAGAGAAGAACAGATGGCGGGAAGCTCAAGAGTATGTGGCACACCTTCTACGAAGGATTGACGAGTTGGAGATGACCTTGTACGGACCAGACCCAGAGCCAGTACTCGAGCTACACGAGCCATATCCGGAGGAGTCAGACCTCGATGAGGACACTGCTTCTTCGACTACCATAGAGGACACAGTTGCTGGACATGGCAATCGTTTTGCGCCTATGCCACAAAGACCCGCACCCGTGCCGTGGAGGTTTTCTCGATGAGTGAGCATAGGTTCTATAGTGAGACTCCTTCACGAGTCAGCGTCATAGAATAAAGAGTCACCATTTAGGCGTTAGACTCCAGAGTTAGTTCGATTTGGATTTGTTTTGTTTCTTTGAGTGTGCGTTATGTGTTGCAAGGCCCTTAGGCATTGTAAGCAGCCATACCAAGTTATTAATAATAAAGTTGGACCTTAAAGTTACACCTTTCGCCCCGAATAAGTTCCATATTACTTGTCTATTCTTGTTTCCCTCTCATCTCTAAACCTAGAGCAAATCGACGGATGGTGAACACCGTGGAAACTTTGGAAGCAATGGGAGTGGTTCTCGCCACAGAAAACCCCAATGAGGGAGCACCAGCACCGCCACCGGATATGCAGAATTTGGAGCTTTTCTTGCTGCCTGCACTCGATTGATGCATGCTATGATGCAACAAATGCAACACGTCACCGCTCAGGCCTGCTAATCAAGTTAATCGGGGACCACGCTTGAATCACAAGGTGTCGAGTTCATGAGAACTCACCCACCCACTTTCTCTGGGAATGCCAATCCATTGGAGGCCGATGGTAGTTAAGGTCAATCGAGAGGAAGCTACACATAGCTCAATGCATAGGAAATGAGAAGGTACTCTACGCTTCTCATCACCTGGAAGGAACAGGCCGAATGGTGGGAGAACTTCGTGCCACGCAAGAGAACCCTCAAGATATCACTTGGGAAGAGTTCACAATTTGCATTCCGACAAGATATCACGTGCCTAAAGGAATCATGGACCTTAAGAAGGAGGAGTTCAGAGCACTGAAGCAAGGTAATCACCAAAGGGTCGACTACCTGAACAAGTTCACATACCTAGCACGCTACGCACTGAGGATGTAGCGACAGATAAATCCAGGCATACCTCGCTTTTATGAAGGGACTTAACTCAGGATTGCAAGTAGGATTGATCACCCACACCTTTCCAGATTTCCAAGAGTTGGTGAATAAGGCGCTTATTCTTGAGGACAAGCGCAAGGAACTGGATGAGAACAGAAGCGCAGGATGCAACAAAGAAGGATCACGCCAGGAACGCAATGGCGCTGAGAGTTGCACCAAATCAATTCTTGTATTCCAACCACATAATGCAACAAGTACACCAACCAAAGCACCAAAAACTGCCAAACAGAACTACGGACCCACTTCGCTAGAAACGCTTACCTGTGCAAAGAGGAATGGTGAGACGCTGCTACAATCGCAACGAGCCAGACACTTTGCCAACAGCTTGTCCGAAGAAGACAGCGAGAGTGACCCGATTCGCTTCAATCTAGGAACCACCCAGCTAGGACGTCAGATCGGAGCCACACCAGGCATCGTGGTGAGAGGCCGAGTCAACCATGTCACCGCAGATGCCTGCGCAGAATGCAACGGACGTCAGATCGGGTAAGTTACTTGTTAACTCGATGCACACCTGTGATTTTGTTTGACTCGGAGCTTCAGATTCGTTTGTTTCGCAAGGCTTTGCTACTAGAAATGATTTGAGGATTGCAAGACTTAAGTGCATGCTTTTAGTTCAAACCCTGGTTCCGAACTCCGAACGAAAGTAGGATGTTCCGGGGTGAGAATACTAATAGATGGAATAGAGTTCCTAGCAAACCTTATAATTTTGGAGACCCAGACCTTAGACGTCATATTGGGAATGGATTGGTTATCCAAGCACAAGGCCGTATTGGATTGTGGACGAAGGACTATCTCAGTTGAGAGCCCGTGTGGGAAGAAAGTGGAATTTCAAGCCACCGCAGTTAGAGATGGACAGTTGATGGTAAACAGTACCAAGGCAATCAGCATAGATGATGTCTCAAAGAGTGAATGAGTACCCGATGTTTTTCCCGAAGATCTACGGTATGCCGCGAGACGAGGGACATAGAGTTTGTGATAGAGCTTGTACTGCACAAAGACCGATAGCAAAGAGACCCTATCGGATGTCCACCGAGGAGTTGGTGGAAATGAAGAAACAACTAGAAGAGTTAATGGAGAAAGGATTTATCGACCGAGTTCGTCGTGGGGAGCACCAGTTTTGTTTGTCAAGAAGAAGGACGGGAGTTTCAGGATGTGCATTGACTACCGTGCACTCAACGAAGTCACCGTGAAGAATAAGTATCCGCTACCCAGGATTGATGATTTGTTTGATCAGCTGAGAGGAGCCGGAGTTTTCTCCAAGATCGATCTCGAGATCGGGATACCATCGATTGAAGATCCGATCAGGAAGATATTTCAAGATCGCATTCTCGCCAAGATATGGACATTACGAGTTTACGCTTATGTCCTTTGACTCGACAAATGCGCCAAATTTTATTTCATGAATATGATGAATAAGGTGTTCATGGAATATTTGGACAAGTTTGTCGTCGTGTTCATAGACGATATCCTAATCTACTCCAAGACAGAGAGTGAACATGCCGAACACTTAAGGCGAGTTTTGGAAAAGCTGAGGGAACAACAACTTTTCGCCAAGTTCAGCAAGTGTGAGTTTTGGAAGGACAAGGTGGAGTTTCTTGGACATGTAATGACCGCAGAAGGAGTCGCCAGTAGATCCAAGCAAAGTAGAAGCCGTGTTACATTGGGAGCACCAAGAAGGCGTGACTCCATTCGAGTTTCCTTGGAATGGCAGGATACTACCGCCCGTTTCATCGAAGGCTTCTCGACAATTGCGAAACCTCTTACGCAATCGCTGAAGAAGGAAAAGAAGTTTGCATGGAGGCCGAGAATGTGAGAAAGGATTTCAGAGCTGAAGAAGCGATTGACATCGGCACCGGTGTTAGTTCTACCTGACGTTGCTCAAAGCTTCGATATTTATTGTGACGATCGCGCCAAGGACTTGGATGTGTGCCGATGCAGGATGGAAAGGTCGCCGCTTATGCATCAAGGCGCTTGAGGCCGCATGAGGAAAATTATCCGACACATGACTTAGAGTTAGCTGCCGTAGTGCATGCTTTGAAGATATGGCGTCACTATCTGATTGGAAACAGGTGTGAAGTGTATACGGATCATAAGAGCCTTAAGTACATATTCACCCAGTCGGATCTGAATATGAGGCAGAGGAGATGGTTAGAGTTAATCAAGGACTACAATGTTGGAATCCATTACCATCCCGGGAAGGCCAACGTAGTAGCCGATGCCCTGAGTCGGAAAAGCCATACCATGAGTACGTTGCTAGCCACAAGTCAGGATGAGTTATGTGAGGATTTTCAGAAAATGAAGATTGAGGTAGTACCTAGCGGACTCTTGGCCGCATTAGAAGTAAAGCCTACCCTAGAGGATCAGATCCGAGAAGGACAGAAGGATGATGACAAGATCCGCAGGATTAAGTCCATCAAGGAGGAAGGCAAGGCAGAGGACTTCAAGTTGGATGAGCAAGGCACGTTGTGGATGAAGGATCGCATTTGTGTGCCTAACAAAAAGGAGTTAAAGCAATCGATTACGGAAGAAGCCCATGACTCAAGTACTCAATTCATCCCGAAGCGCCAAGATGTATCAGATCTCAAGGAGAGATTCGTGGCCGAGTATGAAACGTGAAGTTGCCGAGCATGTTGCATTGTGCGACGATGCCAGAGAGTCAAGGCAATGCATCGAGACCAGCCAGGATTGCTACACCACCGAAAATACTCGAGTGGAAGTGGGAGGAAATCGGAATGGATTTCATTACCGGTTTGTCAAGACTCAAGGAGGTTATGACTCCATATGGGTTATAGTGGATCGCTTGACTAAAGTAGCCCATTTTATCCCCGTGAAGACCACTTACTCGGGACATAAATTAGCGTAATTGTACATGATCAGATTGTCTGTTTGCACGGAGTGCCAAAGAGGATTGTATCTGACAGAGGTACCCAATTTACCTCAAGGTTACGGAATAAGTTGCATGAAGCCATGGGAACCCGTTTGAACTTCAAGATCTGACCTTATCATCCATGCACGGATGGATGCATCGAAAGAGTCAACCAGATTCGGAGGATATGTTGAGAGCTTGTGCATTAGCTTATGCTACCTCTTGGGATAAGAGTTTACCGTATGCCGAGTTCGATTACAACAATAGTTATCAGGCTAGTTCTGAGATGTCACCTTTTGAGGCACTTTATGGTCGACCGCTGGACGCCATTGAATTGGAATGAGACCGTGGCGCGCCGTGTCTTTGGGCCTGATATTCTTCAAGGGGCTGAAGAGCAGATCGCCATGATTAGGGAAAGGTTGAAGATAGTCCAATCTCGACAGAAGAGTTATGCTGACAACCGTCGCAGGGATTTGAGTTTTGAACCAGAAGACTTCGTATACCTCAGAGTTACGCCTCTCAGGGGAGTTAAGAGGTTCCATGCCAAAGGGAAACTCGCACCCCGTTATGTTGGACCATTTAAGATTATGAGTCGCAGAGGCGGTTGCTTACCACCGGAGTTGCCACGATCGTTGGCAGGAGTGCATGATGTATTCCATGTGTCCCGATTGAAGAAGTGTCTTGAGTTCCCGAGGAACAGACACCGCTATAGTCAATTGAGTTGCAAGAGGATTTGACTTATAAGGAACATCCCGTGAGGATTCTAGACACAATGGATCGAGAAACCGTAAATAAGTCAACCCGCTTCTGTAGGATTCGATTGGAGCAACCATGCAGAGAGCGGGCGACTTGGGAGCGAAGAGGATTTGAAGAAAGAGTTTCCAAACCTATTCCTTTAGTAAGCCACGAATCTCGGGACGAGATTCTATTAAGGGGGAGGTTTGTAACACCCCAAAATTTTGCTTTTCTTAAATTCATGTGTGATTTGGCACTTTGGTGAATTTTTGGAATTTTCTGGAATTTATTTGGATTTATTTGGAATTTATTTGAATTTATTCCATTTTGAAATAATTAAAGAATTTAATTTTGCAAATAAAATTTTGTTGGAAATATTTTATTTGAGTCCAAAATGATCCAAAGTATTTTCCAGAATTTTTCTGGAATTTTTCTGAGTCTTTTGCTATTTTTAATGAATTAAATGAATTACTGGGAATTATTTTAAATATTAAATCGCTGGAAAATCAACTCGGGTCTAGTACTGTTCATCCGACCGAGTCGGAACCCAAGTCGGACTCGAGTCCGACCCGAGCCACGTGACTCGATCAAACCAGCTCAAAACCCTAATTGATCCCAACCGTTGGATCAAGATCCAACGGCTGAGATCCGCCGTCTGCACGGTTCGAGCCGTATCCGGCCGGATCCGATCGCGCCACGCGATCGTGGGCCGTTGATCGTGCCACGTGGGCGGTAAGGCGTCGTCGTCTCCGCCGAGTCCGAAGCCGGACTCGCCGCCGCGCCGTGTAGAATTAGGTTTCGTCTCGCACGAACGCCGAGGCTATTTAAAGCCCTGGTCACGCCCCGAGGTTGCCCTCATCCTTGCGCACCCGTTCTCTCGAGCCATCTCGCCGAGCCGCCGCTGCTTATTCGCCGCGAAGCTCGCCGTAGTTGAGCGCCACTCCGCCAGTCTTTGCCTGCCTCGCCGCTCGTCGTCTTCCACCGAGAAGGAGCCCAGATCCGAGTCCCCGCCGAGACGCACCAAGAGACCACCCACTTCGCCGAACGACCGAGCGCCGCCGGGCTCGTCGTCGTCTCCGTCTCCGGTGGCTGCAGCCCGCTGCCGCCATCGCCCTCGCGAACTCTGGGCGCCGTCCGATCTTGATCGTGCGGTTGAGGTGAGTTCACGTGTTCCAAACCCGATTAGATCTGTACCGTTGGATCAAGATCCAACGGCTCGCAATCGCCACGTGCCGTAGTAGTGATTATTATAGGATTAGATCTGGACCGTCCGATCTAGATCGAACGGCTCACGATCAGCGAGTAGTTTCAACGTGTTAACCCTGGATCTAATCGCGGCCGTTGATTTTCAAACCAACGGTCGAGATTGCGCCACGTGTCGGGAAGTTGGACCGACGCGGTCGCCCGTCTGGCTGACGACGACATGGCGGGCCCGCATGTCAGCGGCTGACCCAGCCAAGCGCTGACGTCACCCATGACGTCAGTTGGGTCCCACTGTCGATCGTGGTCGAGCCCCGCTGACGTCAGCGATGACGTCATCCGAGTGGTCCCACATGTCAGTCTCACGTGGAGTCGTGGACCGGGTCCACGGTAGACCCGAGCCGAGCGTGGACCGAGTCCATGGACCGGCTGACGTCAGCCAACCAATCAGAGGCTGCCACGTGTCCATGATGACGCAATAATTAATTTCCGAAAAAAAGAAATGATTTATTAATTCGAAATATTGATTCAAATTTAGATTCAAACTTCAAACGCTTATAACTTTTGCGTTTCAACTCCGATTTGAGTGATTCAAATTTCTAAATTTGTATAAAATTGAGATCTACCTAAATATGAATTTTATTTAATTTTTGGACTAAAGTTTTTCTCTGTAAAATTATTTAATTGATTATTTAAACTTTAAATAATCATAACTTTTGCGTTTTAACTCCAAATTTGACGATTCCAGTTTCTAAAAATCCATAAAATTATGTTCTTTCTGAAGGCAAGTACTTTTTGAAGGCAAGTTGTGCTTTGACCATGTTGATCCTATTTCGAAATCTATTTTGATTTAAACTATTGCATGCTAGTTCAATTAGAAAAATACTTGGTTTAAACATGGGGGTTAGATAAGTACCAATTTGCTGTATGACACCTTGATTATTTAAGTATGTGCCATGACCCTTGTCACCCTAGTTGTGGATTACTAGTTGGACATTATTAAATTGCCAACCTGGGTTTAGACCGTTGTAGTATATCGCTTAGACACACACGTGCTCATAACATGATTTTGGATAATCAAATGTTAATATTGACTTAATGATATATTGAACCTGTTTTGGAAAAGTATCATGTGATGTTGATGGCACGTGGTGCATGGTAATCAAGCGGGGTTTGATAAGCGATTTTTCGGCCAGGGCATGTGGCAAGGAGTAATCAGTGGGCCATTGTGGCATTGGGAGTGTTGATTTGGTTTTTCGGGTAGTCTTGCCTGGTCACCCTAAGGACTTAACCTTGCAAGCCTTTGAACTGGGTCTAACGTGCAACCACATGTCCAGTAATGGACGGACCTAGTTGACTAAGTTGCTAATAACGCACTGGGACCTCGTGAGGTCAACTACACCCTTTGTGTAAGTTGTATGCGGGAGCGTCGGGCCGTGAGGCCAGGTACCCATCTAACGGTTGATTGGCCTAGACTTCGCCTTAGCGAAGGGAAGGGTTAGTGCGCAATAACCGGGGAGGACCACTTGTATTGTTAGAGGTTTCCGAAAGACTTTGTTACGGGAACTCGCCTTTGTGGTGTTTGACTGTATCTTGTGGGTAAAGTGCATAACCTCTGCAGAGTTTAGAATCTATTCGAATAGCCGTGTCCACGGTATTGGACATCGCTCGGGAATTACAGTCAAGGGTTAGATTTTCTCAAAAATAACTTGGATTTGAAAGTTGGGTTGGTTTAATAATGAAGATGATAGAAATGTGGTTTAGGATGGGGAAAAAGTTTATTAAACTTCTTGAAAAGTTATTTATGCTTTACTTATTTCTACTGCTTTCGAATCTACTTATATTACTTTTCAAATGTTGTTTACTGCAAATATACCTTGAGCTATTCCTTTGTACCAAGCCATGCATATAGTATATTAGCTTGCATTCTGTGCATGACTTGCTGAGTACCAAGTACTCACCCTTGCCTCAACACAATATCAGTTGAAGAGGAGACTGCACCAGCTTTGGAGGAGGAACTCCAAGAGGATCCATCTACTTAGGGAAGCGAGCCCAGTCAGTTGCCTGTGGTATACTGGATGGCGCCACGAAGTTATTTGATTTTCCGCTGCTATTATTTCTCTTTTAATAAGTTTCGCCTTGCGAGGCATACATTTGTAACTTGACCATAAGGTCAAGTAACCAGTTTGGTTATTTAAATAAAGTACTTTGATAATATCTAATGGTATGATTGTGATATTTACCGATGTTAAGACTGTGTGCACTAGCGCGTTCCTGGACTAGTGCTGAATACACAGAGGGTCCAGATTTGCAAATTCGGGGTCCCGACAAAGGCTGACCGTCGCGGTCAGCGCGGTCGCCGCCCGGTCACCGCTGACGTTACGCATGACGTCAGCGTGGGGCCTGCGTGTCAGCGGGACAGCCAACCGCACCATGACGTCACCGCTGACGTCACGGTGGGGCCCAGCTGTCAGCCGTCCTCAGCCGTGCGTGATGACATCACTGCTGACGTCATCCGAGGGGCCCACCTGTCAGTGAGACACGTGCGCTGTGGACCGGGTCCACGGTGGACCAAGCCAAACCGTGCGCCGGGTCCATGGACCCGAGGCGACGTGGCGGCCTCTGATTGGTCCACATGTCATGCTGATGCAATAAATCTTTTTCCGAAAAAGAAATTATTTATTTAATTCGGTTTATTGATTTCAAATTTAGATTCAAACTTCAAACGCTTATAACTTTTGCGTTTTAGCTCCGATTTGAGTGATTCAAATTTCTAAATTTTCATAAAAATGAGACCTACTCAAATATGAAATTTAATTAATTTTTTATTATGAATATTTCTCTGTTTATATTTAATTAATGTTTTGTTTAAACTTTAAACGGTTATAACTTTTGCATTTTAACTCCGATTTGGACGATTCCAATTTCTAAAAATTTATAAAATTATGCTCTCTCTGTTTATGGACTTTATTTGGATGTTTGGACACTTTTTGTCTACTGTTTTATTCATTTATTCCTATTTGCACGCGTTACGAGTAGACGTTGAAGTGCCCGAAGGCTTCGAAGGTGAAGTGTTGACCCAGGAGCCATCTCAGGACCAAGAACAAGTACTCTTGGAAGGCAAGTTGTGCTTTGACCATGTTGATCCCATTTTGAAATTAATTTGATTTAAATTATTGCATGCTAGTTCAATTACAAAATGCTTTAATTGATTTTGGGTGATTAGTTATTCGCCTAGTGGCTGTATGCCACCTTGACATAGATAATTGTATGCCATGAACCCCTTGTCACCCTAGTTGAGGATTAAATAGTTGGACATTATTAAATTGCCAACATGGGTATTTAGACCGTTGTAGTATAATGCTTAGACCTGCCACGTATACCGGACATGATTTTGATAATTACTTGTTAACATTGGCTTAATGAGATATGGAACATGTTTTTGAGAAGTGTCATGTGTTATTGATGATGATGTTGATGGCACGTGGTGCATGGTAATCAACTGTGGTTTTATAAATAGTTTTCGACCGGGTCATGTGGCAAGAATGATCGGGTGGGCCAGTTGTGGCACCGGGAGCGTTGATTTGGTTCTTCGGGTAGTCTCGCCCTGGTCAACATAAGGACTTAACCTTGCAAGCCTTTGAACTGAGTGAAACGTGCAACCACATGTCTGTAATGGGACGGACCTAGTTGATTAAGTTGCTAATAACGTACCTATGGGACCTCAGGATGTCAACTACACCTTTTGTGTAGTTGTACGGGGGAGCGTACCGGGGCTACGGCCAGGTACCCATCTAATGGTTAAATAGCCTAGACTTCGCCTTTGCTAAGGGAAGGGTTAGTGCTCAGTGACCGGGGAGGCCCACTTGTGCTGTTAGAAGTTTCCGAAAGACTTTGTTATGGACACTCGCCTTTGTGGTGTTTGGCTGTATCTTGTGGGTAAAGTGCATAACCTCTGCAGAGTGTAAAATCTATTCTAATAGCCGTGTCCAGGGCATTGGACATCGCTCGAGAATTACAGTCAAGGGTTAGACTTTCATCAAAATGACTTGACTTTGGAAGAATGGTTGGTTTGGAATGATAAGTTGGATCTAGGTTTGGGAAATGCTTTATTGATGGAACCTTTGTGAAAAGTACTATAATCATTATCATTTTACCGCTTTGCAATCTATTATTGTATTTACTCATGTGTAACACCCCAAAATTTTGCTTTTCCTAAATCTATGTGTGATTTGGCACTTTGGTGAATTTTTGGAATTTTCTGGAATTTATTTGGATTTATTTGGAATTTATTTGAATTTATTCCATTTTGAAATAATTTAAGAATTAGATTTTGCAAATAAAATTTTGTTGGAAATATTTTATTTGAATCCCAAATATCCTAAAATATTTTCCAGAATTTTTCTGGAATTTTTCTGGGTGTTTTACTATTTTTAATGAATTAAATGAATTTCTGGAAATTATTTTTAATTATTAAATCGCTGGAAATTGAGTTGGGTCAAGTACTATTCATCCGACCGAGTCGGAACTCGAGTCGGACTCGAGTCCGACCCGAGCCAGCTGCGCCACTTGACTTGACCCAACCGCTGTCAACCCCGTGATCGTATCCAACCGCTGGATCAAGATCCAATGGTCGTGATCAATCCGCTTAGGCACGCCGCGTTCGAGCCAATCTCGGCCGTTGATCGCGCCACGTGGACGGCCCGCGGCGCCCACGCTATCTCGCCGTGTTCGAACGGACTCGCCGTCTGCATCGCTCCGCCACGGATTCCGCTGGGATCTCGGCGCTCGGGCCTGCATTTAATGCCCGACCCGCGCCGAGGTTCGCCCTTGTCTCGCGGCGCCGCTTGCCCCAAGCGCCCTAGCCCTAGCCGCGCCGCCGACTCGCTATTGCTCGCCGTAGTTGGAGAAGCCTCCGCCACGGTCCTTGCCTCGCCCCGCCGCCCGCCCGCCTTCCACCGAGTTGGAGCCCAGTTCCGGAGTCCTCAAGCCAAGGCGCACCCGTGGGTACCTCCCACTCCGCCGGAGAGGCCCCGAAGCGCCGTCGGGCTTGTCGTCGTTTTCGTCTTCGGTGGCCCTGCTCCGCCGTGTCACCATCGCCATCCGCAAGCACTGTGAGCCGTTGGATCTTCATCGCACGGTCCAAGATCACGCCACGTCACCCACCGGTGAGATCCCGTCCAAAATCTCAAGATCAATCTCACCGCTGGATCTAGA
This sequence comes from Rhipidocladum racemiflorum, assembly GCA_036346355.1. Classification (NCBI taxonomy): domain Eukaryota; kingdom Viridiplantae; phylum Streptophyta; class Magnoliopsida; order Poales; family Poaceae; genus Rhipidocladum; species Rhipidocladum racemiflorum. The sequence goes on along the minus strand of CM070573.1, from coordinate 19,494,037 downwards.
TCCAACGGTTCAGATCAAACGCGTTAACCCAAACGCGTGAGACTCGATTCAATCCGGGCCGTTGAATTTCAAATCAACGGCCGAGATTGCGCCACGTGTCGGAAGCTCGACCGCCGCGTCGGCGCGCTTCGGCAGGTGACGCCGACACGCCGCCCGCGTGTCGGCGACGTGACCAAACCGCACCATGACGCCACGCCGACGCCATGGCGGCCCAAGATGTCGCCAAATGTCCCCAGTGCGGCGCCGACGCCAAGAATGACGTCACCCATGGGACCCACCTGTCAAAGACTGGCCGAGCCTCGCCGACGCCGCCAGTGACGTCACCCGAGGAGGACCCACATGTCAGTGACACGTGGAGCCGTGGACCGAGTCCACAGAGACCCGAGCCGAGCGTGGACCAAGTCCATGGACCGCCGACGCCGCAGACCAATCGTGAGGTCGACACGTGTCCAGGCTGACGCAATAAATGATTTTCCGAAAAAGAAAATGATTTATTAATTCGAAATAATGATTTCAGATTTTGATTCAAACTTCAAACGCTTATAACTTTTGCGTTTCAACTCCGATTTGAGTGATTCAAATTTCTAAATTTGTATAAAATTGAGATCTACCTAATTATGAATTTTATTTAATTTTTGGACTAAAGTTTTTCTTTGTAAAATCATTTAATTGATTATTTAGACTTCAAAATGCTATAACTTTTGCATTTTAACTCCGAATTTGACGATTCCAGTTTCTAAAAATTCATAAAATTATGTTCTCTCTGTTTATGGATTTTATTTGGATGTTTGGACACTTTTTGCCTATTGTTTATTTGTGTATTGCTATTTGCACGCTTTACGAGTAGACGTTGAAGTGCCGGAAGGATTTGAAGGAGAAGTATTGACTCAGGATCCAACTCAAGACTAAGAACAAGTACTTTTTGAAGGCAAGTTGTGCTTTGACCATGTTGATCCTATTTTGAAACTTATTTTGGATTTAACTTATTGCATGCTAGTTCAATTAGAAAATACTTTATTTAAATATGGGGGATTAGATAAATACCAATTTCTTTGTATGACACCTTGATTATTTAAATATGTGCCATGACCCCTTGTCACCCTAGTTGTGGTTTACTAGTTGGACATTATTAAATTGCCAACATGGGAAATTAGACCGTTGTAGTATGTTGCTTAGACCTGCTTCGTGCTCATGACATGATTTTGGACAATCAAATGTTAATATTGACTTAATGATATATTGAACCTGTTTTGGAAAGGTATCATGTGATGTTGATGGCACGTGGTGCATGGTAATCAACTGGGGTTTGATAAATAGTTTTCGCCGGGGCATGTGGCAAGAATGATCAGGTGGGCAGTGGTGGCACCGGGATGTTGATTTGGTTCTTCGGGTAGTCTTGCCCTGGTCACCCTAAGGACTTCACCTTGCAAGCCTTTGAACTGGGTCTAACGTGCAACCACATGTCTCAGAATGGGACGGACCTAGTTGATTAAGTTGCTAATAACGCACTGTGGGACCTCGGGAGGTCAACTACACCCTTTGTGTAAGTTGTACGGGAGCGCATCGGCCGAGGCCAGGTACCCATCTAACGGTTGGTTGGCCTAAACTTCGCCTTAGCTAAGGGAAGGGTTAGTGTGCAACAACCGGGGAGGACCACTTGTATTGTTAGAAGTTTCCAAAGACTTTGTTACTGAACTCGCCTTTGTGGTGTTTGACTTATCTTGTGGGTAAAGTGCATAACCTCTGCAGAGTGTAGAATCTATTCGAATAGCCGTGTCCGCTGTATTGACATCGCCGAATTACAAATAAGGGTTAGATTTTCTCAAAAATAACTTGGACTTGAAAGGTTGGGTTGGATTAATAATGATGTTGATAGAAATGTGGATTAGGATGGGAAAGATGTTTATTAAACTCCTTGAAAAGTTAATTATGCTATACTTGTTTCTACTGCTTTCGAATCTACTTATGTTACTTGTCAAATGTTGTTTACTGCAAATATACCCTGAGCTATTCCTTTGTATCAAGCCATGCATGTAGTATATTAGCTTGCATTCTCAGGCATGACTTGGTCGAGTACCAAGTACTCACCCTTGCCACAATACAACACCAGTTGAAGAGGAGACTACACCAGCTTTGGAGGAGGAGCTCCAAGAGGAACCGTCTACTTAGGGAGCGAGCCCAGTCAGTTGCCTGTGGTATACTAGATGGCGCCACGAAGTTATCTTATTTTTCCGCTGCTACTATTTCTCTCTTAATAAGTTTCGCCCTGCGAGGCGTATATTTGTAACTTGACCATAAGGTCGAGCAACCAGTTTGACTATTTAATTAAAGTACTTTATTAGTATCAAGTGGTATGATTGTGATATTTACCGATGTTAAGACTGTGTGCACTAGCGCGTTCCTGGACTAGTGCTGAATACACAGAGGGTCCGGATTTGCAAATTCGGGGTCCCGACAGAGGTGGTATCAGAGCCATACTGACCGTAGGCTCAACCCTAGCTAGAATGGTCGTAGAGAGGTTAAAACCTATTTTCTAAAAGCTAAAAGGTTGTCAAGATAAGAAATGATATCTCGACTTACCCCCTTCTCTCTTTCCTTGTCTCTTGCTGAATCTTTCCTTACCTTGTCACGATTTAAAAATTTCGAGTTCTTACGTGAGCACTCTTGTGACAGATGGAGGGAGAGTTCAACTACGTCGACTTGGAGGTTGGTCACGCCGCAGAACTTTGGCGTATGCTACAGACTCTCGGAGATTTTGAGAAGCCGCAATACCAAGTGGAAGTAATCAGACAAGCAGGATTGATCAAGGCTTGTGACGTGAAGATTGTGGTACCTGCTAGGAAGAAGGGCCCAGGCAATCGCCCGATACACTGCACTGCCAGGAGGTCTACAATGCAGATGGGTATCCAGGAGGTGTCACGACGAGCAATGCGGCACATTACCCGTATCTATGCCAGAGAGTTGGAGAGCACGGTGTTCCGGTATCATCCGCGCAGCAATAACCTTCTTGACCCGAAGGCGATCCAGGATGAGAATGCTATGGTTACACAGTTGGCACGACTTGTTGTCGCCCAGGAGGATGTACTCGATGATACAAGCAAAGAGCTACAAAAGGCCCGCAAGGAGATCACGACAGAGAAGAACAGATGGCGGGAAGCTCAAGAGTATGTGTCACACCTTTTACAAAGGATTGGAGAGTTAGAGATGGCACTGTACGGACCAGAACCAGAGCCAGTACTCGAGCTACACGAGCCAGATCCGGAGGAGTCAGATCTCGATGAGGACACTGCTTCTTCGACTACCACAGATGACACAGTTGCTGGACATGGCAATCGTTTCGCGCCTATGCCGCAGCATCCGTACCCAGGCCATGAAGGTTTTCTCGATGAGTGAGCGTAGGATCTATAGTGAGACTCCTTCACCGAGTCGCGTCATAGAATAAAGAGTCACCCTTAGGCGTTAGACTCCAGTGTTAGTTCGATTTGGATTTTCATTGCTTGCTGAGTGTGCAGTATGTGTTGCAGGCCCCTAGGCATTGTAAGCAACCATACCAAGTTACTACTGATTAAAATAATAAAGTTAGACCTTAAAGCTACACCTTTCGCCCCGCATAAGTTGCATATTACTTGTCTATTCTTGTTCCCTCTCATCTCTAAAACCTAGAGTAAATCGACAGATGGTGAACACCCGCGGAAACCTTGGAGGCAATGGGAGTGGTTCTCGCCCAACAGAAAACCCCAATGATGGAGCACCAGCACCGCCACTGGATATGCAGAATTTTGGAGCATTTCTTGCTGCTCAGACTCAGTTGATGCATGCTATGATGCAACAGATGCAAAACGTCACTGCTCAGGCCACAGCTAATCAAGTTAATCAGGGACAACGCCAGAATACAAGACTGTCAGAGTTCATGAGGACTCATCCACCCACTTTTTCTGGGAATGCCAATCCGTTGGAGGCTGATGATTGGTTAAGGTCAATTGAGAGGAAGCTACACATTGCTCAATGCATGGGAAATGAGAAGGTACTCTACGCTTCTCATCAGTTGGAAGGAACAGCCGCCGAATGGTGGGAGAACTTCGTACACGCAAGAGAACCCTCAAGATATCACTTGGGAAGAGTTCACAAATGCATTTCGTCAAGATCACGTGCTGAAGGAATCATGGATCTCAAGAAGGAGGAGTTCGAGCATCAAGCAAGGTAATCAGCCAAAGGGCCGAATACCGAATAAGTTCACACAGCCTTGCTCGCTACGCACTGAGGATTTAGCGACAGATAAAGCCGCATAGCCTCGCTTTCATGAAGGGACTTAACTCAGGATTGCGGTGGGATTGATCACCCACACCTTTCCATTTCCAAGAGTTGGTGAATAAGGCGCTTATTCTTGAGGACAAGCGCAAGGAACCGGATGAGAACAGAAGCGCAGGATGCAACAAACAGGGATCACGCCAGGAACGCAATGGCGTCGAGAGTTGCACCAAATCAATTTTTCATATTCCAGCCACGAGAATGCTACAAGGACACCGTCACCAAAGCACTCAAGACCGTCAATCGTAACTACTGCACTTCACCCTCGCTTAGAAACGCCGTCAGGCAAAGAAGGAACAAGTGAGACGCCGCTACAATCGCAACGAGCCAGACACTTTGCCAACAAATGCCCAAAGAAGACAGCAGGAGTGACCCGATTCGCTTCAATCTAGGATCCACCTCAGCTAGGACGCCAAAGACAGAACCACACCCTGCATCGTGGTGAGAGGCCGAGTTAACCATGTCACCGCGGATGCACCGCAGAATGCTACGGACGTCAGATCGGGTAAGTTGCTAGTCAACTCGCACCTGCAGTCAGCTTTTGTTTGACTCTGGAGCTTCGCATTCGTTTGTTTCGCAAGGCTTTGCTGCTAAAAATGAATTGGAGATTGCAAGGCTTAGATGCATGCTTTTAGTTCAAACCCCTGGTTCCGAACTCCGAACGAAAGTAGGATGTTCCGGGGTGAGAATACTAATAGATGGAATAGAGTTCCTAGCGAACCTTATTATTTTGGAAACCCAGACCTTAGATGTCATTTTGGGAATGGATTGGTTGTCCAAGCACAAGGCCGTATTGGATTGTGGACAAAGGACTATCTCAGTTGAGAGCCCGTGTGGAAAGAAAGTGGAATTTCAAGCTATTACCGTTAGAGATGGGCAGTTGATGGTAAACAGTACCAAGACAATCAGCATAGAAGATGTCTCAGTAGTGAATGAGTACCCAGATGTTTTTCCTGAAGATCTACCTGGTATGCCGCCAGACAGGGACATAGAGTTTGTAATAGAGCTCAGACTGCACAAAGACCGATAGCAAAGAGACCTTATCGGATGTCCACCGAGGAGTTGGTAGAGATGAAGAAATAGCTAGAGGAGTTAATGGAGAAAGGATTTATCAGACCGAGTTCGTCGCCGTGGGGAGCGCCAGTTTTGTTCGTCAAGAAGAAGGACGAGAGTTTCAGGATGTGCATTGACTACCGTGCACTCAATGAAGTCACCGTGAAGAATAAGTATCCGCTACCCAAGATTGATGATTTGTTTGATCAGCTGAGAGGAGCCGGAGTTTTCTCCAAGATTGACCTAAGATCGGGATACCATCAGTTGAAGATCCGATCAGAAGATATTCCGAAGACTGCATTCTCGTCAAGATATGGACATTACGAGTTTACAATTATGTCCTTTGGTCTGACGAACGCACCAGCATATTTCATGAATATGATGAATAAGGTGTTCATAGAATATTTGGACAAGTTTGTCGTCGTGTTCATAGATGATATCCTAATCTACTCCAAGACAGAGGATGAACATGCAGAGCACTTGAGGCGAGTTCTGGAAAAGCTGAGGGAACAGCAACTCTTCGCCAAGTTCAGCAAGTGTGATTTTTGGAAGGACAAGGTGGAGTTCCTCGGACATGTAATGACCGCAGAAGGAGTCGCCGTTGATCCAAGCAAGGTAGAAGCTGTGTTACATTGGGAGCGTAGAAGACTGTGACCCAGATCCGGAGTTTCCTTGGAATGGCAGGATACTATCGCCGTTTCATTGAAGGCTTTTCGACAATTGCGAGACCTCTTACGCAATTGCTGAAAAAGGAAAAGAAGTTTGCAAGGACGCCAGAATATGAGAAAGGATTTCAGGAGCTGAAGAAGCGATTAACATCAGCACCGGTGTTAGTTCTACCGGATGTTAATCAAAGCTTTGATATTTATTGTGACGCATCGCGCCAAGGACTTGGATGTGTGCTGATGCAGAATGGAAAGGTCGTCGCTTATGCATCAAGGCAGTTGAGGCCGCATGAGGAAAATTATCCGACGCATGACCTAGAGTTAGCTGCCGTAGTGCATGCCTTGAAGATATGGCGTCACTATCTGATCGGGAACAGATGTGAAGTGTACACGGATCATAAGAGCCTTAAATACATATTCACCCAGTCGGATCTGAATATGAGGCAGAGGAGATGGTTAGAGTTGATCAAGGACTATAATGTTGGAATCCATTACCATCCCGGGAAGGCCAACGTAGTTGCCGATGCCTTGAATCGGAAAAGCCATACCGTGAATATGTTGATAGCCACGAATCGGGATGAGCTATGCCAGGAATTTCAGAGGATGAAGATTGAGGTGGTACCTAGCGGATTCTTGGCCACATTGGAAGTAAAGCCTACCCTAGAGGACCAGATCCAGGAAGGACAGAAGGATGATGACAAGATCCGCAGGATTAAGTCCATCAAGGAGGAAGGCAAGGCAGAGGACTTCAAGTTGGATGAGCAAGGCACGTTATGGATGAAGGATCGCATTTGTGTGCCGAACAAAAAGGAACTGAAGCAATTGATTCTAGAAGAAGCCCATGACTCCAAGTATTCAATTCATCCTGGAAGCGCCAAGATGTATCAGGATTTGAAGGAAAGATTCTGGTGGCCGAGCATGAAGCGTGAAGTTGCCGAGCATGTTGCATTGTGCGACGTATGCCAGAGAGTCAAGGCAATGCATCAGAGACCAGCAGGATTGCTACAAATTACCGAAAATACCTGAGTGGAAGTGGGAGGAAATCGGAATGGATTTCATTACCGGTTTGCCTAAGACTCAAGGAGGTTATGACTCCATATGGGTTATAGTGGATCGCTTGACCAAAGTAGCCCATTTTATCCCCGTGAAGACCACCTACTCGGGAGATAAATTAGCAGAGTTGTACATGATCAGGATCGTCTGTTTGCACGGAGTGCCAAAGAGGATTGTATCGGACAGAGGTACCCAATTTACCTCAAGGTTCTGGAATAAGTTGCATGAAGCCATGGGGACCCGTTTGAACTTCAGTACAGCCTATCATCCACAAACGGATGGACAGACCGAAAGAGTCAATCAGATTCTGGAGGATATGTTAAGAGCATGTGCATTGGCTTATGCTACCTCTTGGGATAAGAGTTTGCCGTATGCCGAGTTCAGTTACAATAATAGTTACCAGGCTAGTTTACAGATGTCACCTTTTGAGGCACTGTATGGTCGACCCTGTCGGACGCCATTGAATTAGAATGAGACCGGCGAGCGCCGTGTCTTCGGGCCTGATATTCTTCAAGAGGCTGAAGAGCAGATTGCCATGATTAGGGAAAGGTTGAAGATAGCCCAATCACGACAGAAGAGTTATGCTGACAATCGTCGCCGGGACTTGAGTTTTGAACCAGAAGACTTTGTATACCTCAGAGTTACGCCTCTTAGGGGAGTTAAGAGGTTCCATGCTAAAGGGAAACTCGCACCCCGTTATGTTGGACCATTTAAGATTTTGAGCCGCAGAGGCGAAGTTGCTTACCAGCTAGAGCTACTGCAGTCGTTAGCAGGAGTACATGACGTGTTCCATGTGTCCCAGTTGAAGAAGTGTCTCCGAGTACCTGAGGAACAGACACCGCTAGAGTCAATTGAGTTGCAAGAAGATTTGACTTATAAGGAGCATCCCGTGAAGATTCTAGACACAATGGATCGAGAGACGAGAAACAAGTCAACCCGTTTCTGTAGAGTTCAGTGGAGCAATCATGAAGAAAGCGAAGCGACTTGGGAACGCGAAGAGGATTTGAAGAAAGAGTTTCCGAACCTATTCCTTTAGTAAGCCCTGAATCTCGGGGACGAGATTCTGTTAAGGGGGGAGGTTTGTAACACCCCAAAATTTTGCTTTTCCTAAATCTATGTGTGATTTGGCACTTTGGTGAATTTTTGGAATTTTCTGGAATTTATTTGGATTTATTTGGAATTTATTTGAATTTATTCCATTTTGAAATAATTAAAGAATTAGACTTTGCAAATAAAATTTTGTTGGAAATATTTTATTTGAGTCCCAAATACCCTAAAATATTTTCCAGAATTTTTTTGGAATTTTTCTGAGTCTTTTGCTATTTTTAATGAATTAAATGAATTTCTGGAAATTATTTTTAATTATTAAATCGCTGGAAATTGAGTTGGGTCAAGTACTATTCATTCGACCGAGTCGGAACCCGAGTCGGACTCGAGTCCGACCGAGTTACCGCGCCACTTGACTTGACCCAACCGCGTCTGAACCCCAGATCAGATCCGAACCGTTGAATCAAGATCCAACGGTCAGGATCAATCCGTGCTAGGCACGGCCGCGCCCGAGCCAATCTCGGCCGTCGATCGCGCCACGTGGACGGCCCGCGTGCGTCCACGTCATCTCGCCGTGTTCGGAACGGACTCGCCGTCTGCACGGCTCCGCCACGGATTCGCGAGGGATCTCGGCGTTGGCCGATTTAATGCCGGACCGCGCCCGAGGTTCGCCCTTGTCTCGTCGTCGCTTGCCCCAAGCGCCCTAGCCCTAGCCGCCGCCGACTCGCTATTGCTCGCCGTAGTTGGAGAAGCCTCCGCCACGGTCCTTGCCTCGCCCCGCCGCCGTCCGCCTTCTTCCGCCGAAGTTGGAGCCTGGGCCCGAGTCCTCAAGCCAAGGCGCACTGCGGTACCTCCCACTCACGGAGAGGCCGGCGTCGTCGGGCTTGTCGCCGTTGCCTCTCGGTGGCCCCGCCCGCCGTGTCGCCATCGCCTGGCAGTTAATCGTGGAGCCGTTGGATCTTCATCGCGACGGTCCAAGATCACGCCACGTCACCCACCGGTGAGATCCCGTCCAAAAATCTCAAGATCCAATCACGACCGTTGGATCTAGATCCAACGGTCCAGATCAAACGCGTTAACCCAAACGCGTGAGACTCAGATCCAATCTGGGCCGTTGAATTTCAAATCAACGGCCGAGATTGCGCCACGTGTCGGGAAGCCTGACCGCCGCGGGCCGCTTCAGGCGTGTGACGCCGACATGCCGCCCGCGCGTGTCGCCGACGCGTGACTAAACCGCACCATGACGCCACGCCGACGCCATGGCGGCCCGCTTGTCGCCACTGTCCCAGCCGCGGCGCCGACGCCAAGAATGACGTCACCCATGGGGCCCACCTGTCAAAGACCGTGGCCGAGCCCGCCGACGCCGCCAGCGGCGCTACCCGAGGAGGACCCACATGTCAGTGACACGTGGAGCCGTGGACCGAGTCCACGGTAGACCCGAGCCGAGCGTGGACCAAGTCCATGGACCGGTTGACGTCAGCAGACCAATCAGAGGCTGACACGTGTCCAGGCTGACGCAATAAATGATTTTCCGAAAAAGAAAATGATTTATTAATTCGAAATAATGATTTCAGATTTTGATTCAAACTTCAAACGCTTATAACTTTTGCGTTTCAACTCCGATTTGAGTGATTCAAATTTCTAAATTTGTATAAAATTGAGATCTACCTAATTATGAATTTTATTTAAATTTTGGACTAAAGTTTTTCTCTGTAAAATCATTTAATTGATTATTTAGACTTCAAAATGCTATAACTTTTGCATTTTAACTCCGAATTTGACGATTCCAGTTTCTAAAAATTCATAAAATTATGTTCTCTCTGTTTATGGATTTTATTTGGATGTTTGGACACTTTTTGCCTGTTGTTTATTTGTGTATTGCTATTTGCACGCTTTACGAGTAGACGTTGAAGTGCCGGAAGGATTTGAAGGAGAAGTATTGACTCAGGATCCAACTCAAGACCAAGAACAAGTACTTTTTGAAGGCAAGTTGTGCTTTGACCATGTTGATCCTATTTTGAAACTTATTTTGGATTTAACTTATTGCATGCTAGTTCAATTAGAAAATACTTTATTTAAATATGGGGGATTAGATAAATACCAATTTGCTGTATGACACCTTGATTATTTAAATATGTGCCATGACCCCTTGTCACCCTAGTTGTGGTTTACTAGTTGGACATTATTAAATTGCCAACATGGGAAATTAGACCATTGTAGTATGTTGCTTAGACCTGCTACGTGCTCATGACATGATTTTGGACAATCAAATGTTAATATTGACTTAATGATATATTGAACCTGTTTTGGAAAGGTATCATGTGATGTTGATGGCACGTGGTGCATGGTAATCAACTGGGGTTTTGATAAATAGTTTTAGTAGGGGCATGTGGCAAGAATGATCAGGTGGGCCAGTTGTGGCACTGGGGATGTTGATTTGGTTCTTTGGGTAGTCTTGCCCTGGTCACCCTAAGGACTTCACCTTGCAAGCCTTTGAACTGGGTCTAACGTGCAACCACATGTCTGTAATGGGACGGACCTAGTTGATTAAGTTGCTAATAACGCACTGTGGGACCTCGTGGAGGTCAACTACACCCTTTGTGTAAGTTGTGCGGGGAGCGCATCGGCCGAGGCCAGTACCCATCTAACAGTTGGTTGGCCTAAACTTCGCCTTAGCTAAGGGAAGGGTTAGTGTGCAACAACCGGGAGGACCACTTGTATTGTTAGAAGTTTCCAAAAGACTTTGTTACTGAACTCGCCTTTGTGGTGTTTATTGTATCTTGTGGGTAAAGTGCATAATCTCTGCAGAGTGTAGAATCTATTCGAATAGCCGTGTCCGCGGTATTGGACATCGCTCGGGAATTACAGTCAAGGGTTAGATTTTCTCAAAAATAACTTGGACTTGAAAGGTTGGGTTGGATTAATAATGATGTTGATAGAAATGTGGATTAGGATGGGAAAGATGTTTATTAAACTCCTTGAAAAGTTAATTATGCTATACTTGTTTCTACTGCTTTCGAATCTACTTATGTTACTTGTCAAATGCTGTTTACTGCAAATATACCCTGAGCTATTCCTTTGTATCAAGCCATGCATGTAGTATATTAGCTTGCATTCTGTGCATGACTTGCTGAGTACCAAGTACTCACCCTTGCCACAATACAACACCAGTTGAAGAGGAGACTACACCAGCTTTGGAGGAGGAGCTCCAAGAGGAACCGTCTACTTAGGGAGCGAGCCCAGTCAGTTGCCTGTGGTATACTGGATGGCGCCACGAAGTTATCTTATTTTTTCGCTGCTACTATTTCTCTCTTAATAAGTTTCGCCCTGCGAGGCGTATATTTGTAACTTGACCATAAGGTCGAGCAACCAGTTTGACTATTTAATTAAAGTACTTTATTAGTATCAAGTGGTATGATTGTGATATTTACCGATGTTAAGACTGTGTGCACTAGCGCGTTCCTGGACTAGTGCTGAATACACAGAGGGTCCGGATTTGCAAATTCGGGGTCCCGACATCATGCTACTTTACTTCAAACGAACTTGTTAGACTATTCCTTGTATCAAGCCATGCATGTAGAATATTAGCTTGCATTCTGTGCATGACTTTCTGAGTACCAAGTACTCACCCTTGCCACAATACAACATCAGTTGAAGAAGAGTCGACACCAGCTTTGGAGGAGGAGATCCAAGAGGAACCATCTATCTAGGGAGCGAGCCCAGTCAGTTGCCTGTGGTATACTGGATGGCGCCACGAAGTTATTTTATTTCCGCTGCAGTTATTTCTCTTTTAATAAGTCTTCGCCCTGCGTGGCGTACCTTTGTAACTTGACCATAAGGTCGAGCAACCAGTTTGGTTATTTTAATTAAGGTACTTTACTATTTCGTTGAGTATGATTGTGATATTCACCGATGTTGAGACTGTGTGCACTAGCGTGATCCTGGACTAGTGCTGAATACTCAAAGGGTCCGGATTTGCAAATTCGGGTCCCGACAGAGGTGGTATCAGAGCCATACTGACTGTAGGCTCACCCATAGTTAGATTGGTCGTAGTGAGGATAAAACCTATTTTCTAAAGATAAAATTTGTCAAGATAATGAATGAATTCTCGACTTACCCCTTTCTTCGTTGTTCATACCCCTTGCTTAGTTCTTTTGTCTTCCACATTGATTTTAAAATGTTGCGTTCTTACGCGAGCGTCTTTGACAGATGATGATGAAGAACAACTACGCCGAGCGTGAAGGTGGCTACGCTGCCGAGTTGTGGTGTATGCTTCAGTTTCTTGGAGGTTTTAAGAGACCGCTCTACCGAGGGACTACACTCGTGCAGGCAGGACTGGTCGTAGGATGGGACGTCAAGGTTACGGTGTATGCCCGAGAGAAACTTGATCGCCAAAAGCCACAGCAGAAGACCCAAACAAGCTGGCGGAGGTTTGGAGAAACTTGATAGCTTCAGAATCAGACGAAGGAACGCGGCTCCGACCCGGGCTAGCCTCAATTCCTAAGCGAGGGAGCTGCTGCAGAAAAGTATTCGTTGCTCCCTGGACGCCCAAAGCCAGAAATTGCTTCTCCCTCTCGATCCGCTCGCAATGCTCCTCCGCCCGTTTAGCATTATCCAGATGCATCCGCGCTTCCATCTTCGCCGTTGCCAGTTGTTGGGGATGTTCTTTCGCAGCCTTTCTAAGGGTCCTGTTACCATACTCCATGGCTTTTAAAAGGTCCTTTAGTTCCTCTATACGGTCGTCCTTCTTCTTCTCATTCCGCTCAGCCACCACGCGAGCTTCTTCTGCCTTGCTGAGGTTTTCCCTCATTAAAGACAAAGATTTCTCAAGCTCGGCATTTCGGGTCACTAAATCACGACTTTGAGATAGCTCATTTTGCATCTTAGCCAAGTCTTCCTTCAACTGAGCATTTTCAACCTCCAGCTCCTTCGAGCGGTGTTGAACTATGCGACATTGGCCTGAGGCTTCGCTGAATCGTTTTTGTAAATCTCAGTTTCGACGGATAATCTCAGACGCCACGATGGCCCCCTTTAGAGAAAGATCCAGAGAGGACTCGCAAAGCCGTAAATCATGAGTACCTTCAAAGAGAGTCACTGAATCCTTGTAGGGACTAAAAGCCTGTCGCATTTTCCTTAACGCAGGCCCTGAAGCAACACCGCTTTCGAAGTCCCCAGCTGAAAGATCAAACAAATCAAATCTGAAAGGAGGCTGCCTCGGACGAACCCTTGAATCAGACAGTCCGAGTGAGGGATCCTCTCCTTTTGTGGACGAAGAGCCTTCTGGGATGGGAGCGAGGGGTCCCAGACCTCCTGCTCCAACTTGAAGCGGCAAAGAATGATCCGGCCAAGCAGAACGGATCAAGAATCGCTACCTCCCCCATAGTGTTCATGTCCCTCGTTCCTGCGCGAGCTATATCATACTCAAATAAATTAACACAACCAAAGGTCTCCTGAGGAAAAATTTCAGGAGTCAAACCTTCAGCCCCCAAGGGGGTATCCGGAACGAAAACCTCCAACCGAAGGCCACGAACTTCTTCAGGAAAATCAATGGTAACTTCATCCTGAGTATCCCGCACTTCCACAGCCACTTGGGCAGCTTCCCAATCAATGGGACCAGGCCCCAATGAACCAAAAATCTCCTCGGCCAGCAAAGCATCTTTTTCCCCTCCTCCTCCTTCTTCTTCGTCACCTTCAAGATCGCTAAAGGTTACATCGGGAATATCTAAAAATGAATACCCCGGAGAACGTCCCTCGGTTGGACCAGTGTTTGGGCCTATGACCTCCGCCACTTTTGAAATGGACTGACCCTCGAGGGGAGACGAACCCCCAACCCGGGGCTGTATTGCGGAATCTGCCTTTACGCTCAAAGATAATACTCCACCAGGGATCGTACCAGGGCATGGCGTGACGGTTGCTCCAACAGGTGCTGTCCCCGAGGTATCCACCACATGAGTAGACAAAGGAACATGAGAGACAACTGCCACAGAAGTTGACGAATCACCCTCGTCACTTGTCTCCTCATCACTCCAAGTGTCATCTTCATCCTCACCTAATTCTTCACTCTCTTCGGCAGAAACAGTTGCTCGAGCTGGAATCGGACGAATCAGCCTGGCTCACTTTGACGGACGAGCAGAGCCGGTCGCTCCCTGGGGAGTGGGAACCACACGGGATCCCCACTCCTCGAACCGAGGATTTCTAGCAGCCCCCACCGCTTCCATGGCCGCTTCATACTCACCCTGTTTGCAGGGTCCAAGTAATCCCCTCGCCAACTTCTCAGCCGCGCCGCGCCCGAGGATTTGAACCCCCTCCGGCAAATCCACGGAAACTGAATCCTCCGACGACCACTTCAAGGTCACAACAGCATCTCTAGCCAAAGGCTCGACACAGCAAAGACAATACTCTTCAACCAAGTCCCGCATGGTACTTTGAGCACGAAGAGCCTTTAAATAGTTAAGACACCTAGTTTCTTCCGCCGTTGCGCTCCAATTTGGGGACCGAACAGCACGGACCGGACCCATCGAGGTATGAAGAAAAGAATCTAGGCCATCAAGTATCTGGTAAAACCATCGTTGCATCCACCCTGAATCCCATTTTCCTTTGGCAGCCGCTACCGGGATTTTTTTCACAAGGGACCTCTTCGTCTGAAAATTCAAAGAGCCAAAACACGATCTGCGACCTTCATTCCCCGTCTTCTGCTGTTTCGGCTGCCAGAATGCATCTTCGACAAGAGAAAACAATCGCCCTGTCAATATGATCTTGGTAGGACGGAATGCCCATTCCAATACTGCTAACCACACAATAGCATTGGGTGTGAGTTGCGAAAGATCTGCCTGATAAGCCCGAAGCACGGATGCCAGCAAAGGAGCGGAAGGAAACCGAAGACCCGCCTCTAGAAACGCCGCAAACACCACAGCTTCGTTTGCTTGAGGCCTGGGGGTTTCCTCGTTACTAGGAAGACGGATGGAAGAGCGCGTAACTCCAAAGTCCCTCGCCATTATGTCAAGGTCGGCGGAGTTCAAGATCGACCGCCCTAAAACGGGAGACAGTTCCGCATCGTCTTCTCTACTCAAAACCGGTTTCATTTTAGGAGCGCGCCGAGGACCCATGAAGAAGTGAATCAATGACGAACAAAAGAGGACGGAGCGAAAGGAAAACACGAACAAGTAAAGAAAACGAAGGGACACGAAGCAAATGAGACACCAAAAAGCCGGGGAACCCCTGTCCCCATCTGCTATACATAAAAAGAAAGAAAGAAAGAAGAGGGGGAAAATAATGGAAAGCGTGAACGTATCATCAAAAAGCGGTATGGTTCCGATATTTGGGCCAAGACGCCACAAAGAGTTCTGACACTCGGCTAGAAAAGACAATACTGTCAACCACTCCCACCAATCCGCCTAGGAACACAAAAAAACCTCCCTTCGCATGCCGAGTAAGCAAGATGAAAAATAATTTGAACCTTCTTTATAACATCACAGCGGGTGGAACAATACCAACCCGCCGTCATGTGGGGCTACTGTTGTGGATCAAATGGACTCATCTTCCCTTGACAAGCGAAGCAAGGCTTGTGCCTCTTTACGATTTATAAAGGCCCACCGGTAATATTTAATCCTCCTCCCGCTGGAGAAGCAAGGGCCACAAACCTTGGGAATTCATCCCTCAGGAAAGGCAGAAAAGGATAAAAAGCACTCCCCTTTGTAGCGGGGGGTAGTCCCCTCGCTAGCGAGGGAGGAGAACGGAGGGAACTCCCCTCCGCCCCATCTCCTGTCGACACAAATTTAGTACGGGCTGCCAACGTCTGACACCTAATGGCAGCCCCTTTGGGAACACCAGGATATGTCAGACTAGCCTGGGACCCTAAAATGAGTGAAATTCCCGTGGAACCCTTATATAAGGCGTAAGAATAAAGGGTAAAAATGTAAAGCATGAGTAAAAAGACACCACATAGGGCTAATCCAGCCCTTGGCTGGGGACAGGTGGAAGAAAAGGGGTTAAAAGACAATTTAAAAAAGGCCTGTACCCCGAGGACATAGCCGGGAGGAAAAGGGGCCGACCAATGCATGCATGTTCCCTGGCCCACCCAATAAAAAGGGGGAGAGGGAGAGAAAACGGGACAACCCTAAAATAAAAAAAACCTCACAACAAAAAAAACAAGGAAGAAGAACAACCCGGTGGTGCAATATCGCCACACCTGCCACATTGGTGACACTTATTTAGCATTTAGTGGCTCCCAACTAAATTGCATTGCAGTCCCAACAAATTACAACTAATGATGATGAGATGTTCCTAATGTCATTTTTATCTTTTGGATCTGCATGATTGAACCGATTTGATTGGTGGCTGATAGTATTATGTTAAAGAAGTGGCCATCTTGGCTATATTTCACTCATATGAACTAGGCCAGCACATAATTTACTCAAAATTTATAAACAAATCTTTTGTTCAAGAGAAGTTCCTTCGGTTTTGGTTTTTTCCCTAGAAATCATACACGCAGTTAAATAAGAGTACAACATTTTTCTCTTCAACTATATATGATTTCAACTTGCAATTGCCTTCAAAATCACACTCCTTGGCATGTTTAACTATAGCTTCCCAAGGCTTGCTGTAACATCCCAAATTTTAGCTTTTCATGAATTTAAATGTTATTTTGCACTTTGGTGAATTTTTGGAATTTTTTGGAATTTATCTGGATTTATTTGGATTTAATTTGAATTTATTCCCTTTCGAAATAATTAAAGAATTAAAATTTATAAATAAAATTTTGTTGGACATATTTTATTTGAGTCCAAAATGTCTCAAAGTATTTTCTAGAATTTTTCTGATTATTTTGCACGCGGTTCGGTCCAATCACAAGACGCTGTTCGGTCCAATCACAAGACGCTGGTTCTGGCCCAACCGCTGCCGCACTCCGAAAGTTCTGCAGGTGACCGTTGGATCTTGATCCAACGGCCACCGTTGCGCCACGTCGCCGCCTTCAATCCGAATCCGATTCGGATTCCGCCGCCGCAGCCGGGTGGACCTCGGTTTCCGCGGTTTTTACGGACGCCGAGGGCCCTATTTAATACGCCGCCACCCCTGTCATGTAGCCCTCTTCCGTGCGCACCCGTAGCCCTACATCTTCGCGCCTGAGCCGCCGTGTTTGCGCCGCAATCGCTCGTCGTAGTTGGATTAGGTTTCCGCCGCGGTTTTTCGCTGTTTCCGCCGCCGTCATCGAGCCCAGATCCGGAACCGCAAGGACAAGACGCGTCGGGGGGTACCATCCACTTCGCCGGAGCGTGCCCGCAACGCCGTTCGGGTGGTCGTCGTCTTCATCTTCAGCCAGCCCGCTCCGCCGTGGACATCGCCGACCCCGCAAGCTTCGTGAACCGTTCGATCAAGATCCAAAGGCCCAGATTCGTCACGTCATCCGAAGGTAATCCCCACGTTTCAGTTTTTAGATCTGTTTTCAGCCGTTGGATCTAGATCCAACGGTTTAGATCAAGCCATGTAGTCGTAACCGCACCGTGCTTGGGTAGATCTCAGCCGTTAGATCTAGATTGTACGGTTAGGGTTAACCCACGTTGAAGCGTTAGATGCAACCCTAGCCGTTCGATCGAGATCGAACGGTGTAGATTGAGCCACACGTCACGCGCCAGGTCAAGCCACGTCATCCCCAGAGACGCGGTGAAACCCGATCGGATCTCGACCGTCCGATCAAGATCGAACGGTCCAGATCAACCGCGTGAGGTTAGATCTGATCTGGACCGTTGATTTTCAAATCAACGGCCCAGATTGTGCCACGTGTCCGGGAGTTGGACCGGCGCGGTCAGCGCGGTCACGCCCGCCGCGTGTCAGTACTGTGTGGCCGAGGCGTGGTGACGTCACGCTGACGTCACCCGTGGGGTCCACATATCAGTGAGACATTTAACCGTGGGCCGGGCCCACGGTGGACCGAGCCGAGCCGTGCGCCGGGTCCATGGACCCGAGGCGACGTGGCGGCTCCCAATTGGTCCACGTGTCCTGCTGACGCAATAAATTGATTTTCCAATAGAAAAATAAATGAATTAATTCGGTTTATTGATTTATTTGAATTTTTACACGTCAAACGCTTATAACTTTTGCGTTTTAACTCCGATTGGAACGATTACAGTTTATAAATTTTTATAATATTGAGATCTACTTGAATATGAATTTTAATTAATTTTTGAATATGAAATTCTCTCTGTTTTTATTTAATTAGTAGATTCTTTAACTTTAAACGACTATAACTTTTGCATTTTAACTCCGATTTGGGCTTACGTTAATTTAGTTTTTCATTGTTGTGTGCTTACGTTAATTTGGTTTTTCATTGTTTGATGGGTGTGCAGTATGCATTGCATAGCTTTTAGGCTTTTGTAAGCAACCATACCAAGTTATTAATATTATGTGCTTAAGTTTTTAGGTTAAACCTGCTCCCCTGCACTAGGATTCTTGAACCCTATCTTTGCTCTCCCCTCTTAGTTAAACCTTGGCGTGTCAACAAATGGAAGGGATCGATCACACCAGTGTTTCTGAAGTCGTGATCATTCCGAAAATTTGATCAGTTAAGTTTATAGCACCAAGAGTGAGTGGTAATACCATGGAAGCAACTCGCTCGAAGGAGTCAGAAGGTTTTACGCAAAAGGGAAGCTCGCACCAAGATATGTTGGACCGTTTAGGATCCTAAGACGAAGAGGTAAAGTAGCTTATCAGCTGGAGTTGTCGCAATCATTGGCAGGAGTGCATGATGTCTTTTATGTCTCCCCGTTAAAGAAATGTCTGTGAGTACCTGAGGAACAAGCACCTCTGTAAGCCATCGATCTGCAAGAAGATTTGACATATAAAGAACATCCAATGAGGATTTTAGACACCATGGACCGTGAAACAAGAAACAAATCAACCCGCTTTTGCAGAGTCCAATAGAGTAATCACTCGGAAAGCAAGGCGACCTAGGAACACGAAAAAGATTTAAAGAAGGAGTTTCTGAACCTATTCTCTAGTTAGCCCTGAATCTCGGGGACGAGATTCTGTTAAGGGGGGGAGGTTTGTAACATCCCAAAATTTGCTTTTAATATATTTAGTGTGTTTCTGGGTTTATTTGAATTTTTTTAAAAAAATTATTTAAAGTCCTCGCGGTTAATTCGGATTCAAGTCTATTGAAATAATCACGTTAAATAAAGATCCTATCTTTTCGCATATGCATAGAAATCAAAATTTTTGTTAAAATAAAGTTAATTGGAAGATGAGAGAGTCCTCCTCAAATATTTTCGGAAAACATGTTATATAACTTAAGTCGTGGATTTTATAAAAATCGGTACAGGTGTCTGATTCACTAAAAGATTTTTTTTTATGAAAATCTATACGTCGTAAAATCGCAAAACTAACCTCATTAAGTTTCACGTGTTCCCTAGTATTTTAGAGGATTTTTTTCCAAAATTTTTAGAACCTTTATACTATTTCATCTCAAACGCGATTTGCTTTCCCATTATTTAAATCCTAGAATGTTACTGTCACCATTTTTTTCCCTTTGTATTCTTCATGTGTGTTTCTTTCACGTAGTATTGGATGAAACTGCTCCCCTGGGTTCATGGTATCGGAGCTTGAGTCCAAATAATTCTTTAACGTTGTGGTGATTGCTTTCTGGTTGCAGACCTTAGGTCTCGTGTTCAAATCATAGCTCAGCCGAATTATTTTGTTCATGTGTGCTCTGCCAACCAACGAAGCGTGGGGTCATTTCCGTTGAATTACTCCATACGTTTCCTACGTCTACTTTTTCCTCAGCCGTTATTAGTAGCCTTTTTCCCTTCCTTGGTTAATTACTACTAACTAGTAACGTGAATAACTAGTAATGTGAAATACCACACACTTGGCCGCATTAATTGCTACCGTTTCCTCCTTTTGCCAGGCGCATGCATCCTTCATACCTCCAGCCATTTTTCCCATACGCCTGTACGCTTGAACCAGCAACCATTTTAGGTTGCCTCTTTATTTCCTTTCCATACGTTCCTCCATTTCCTTTCCAACCATTTCGTTTTCCATACGATCTGCTCATTCTCATCTTGGCCAAGTCTTCCCTTCTTTCATTTCATCCTCTCCTCATATCTCCTGCTGATTCCATCTCCAAATGACCGATTCGGCCAACCGGTGCCTAGCCGCTGCTGCTCGGCCGATCGACCGACCGCCGCAGTTGCCGTCGCTTCCGCCGTTGTCGCCGTCGCTGCCACGTCGTGTACTGCCGCCGCCTCCACCGTCGTCGCCACCGCCGTTGACGCCGCCGTCTATGTTGCCGCCATTATCGCCGCCGCTTAACTCACCGTCGACGCACTCTCTGGCCATGCCTCTCCATGCGCCGACGATCTGCACTACTGTCGCCGCCGATCGGTACTCCCTCTTTTCTCTCGCGCGCGCTCTGTCTCTGTTAATAAGTTAATCTTGTCATCTGTAGTTGCGCATGTATATATATGTTAGTCATGTATACATGTATATTTGTTAGTACGTAGGGTGTATAATCTTCTTTATGCGTGTAGATAAATATTAGACCCAATGCATGTACGTACATATATAGATATATGTGTTAGCATGTATACGTAAGCATTAGACCGTATGTATATGTAGATATTAGGTTACGTGTATATTTGTTGGCATAGCCAATCGCGACTCCTCTCTAGCCTGCATGCACAAGCACGCCATCGCCGTAGCCGCCGTCGCCGCCGACTGATTCCGGCTGACTACGTTCGCCGCCGCCGTCGCTGCCTCTGGCTGACTGCGCTCACTGTCCCGCTCTGGTCATCTGGCCGGTCTCTGTTATTTTTTCTCACGTAGCAAATGCCCAAACTGAACCCATGTTCATCCAAGGTGTATACACATATACGCAGTGAATAGTGCCATGCAAAAAGAGTTACGTAATTCATTTTTCTCCAAATTGCGAATTTTGTCTTTTTCGCTAAAAATTCGTTCTAAGTCCGAATCACTTACAACAAATTTTGTTAATTAGTAGAAATTAATACCTTCATATGATAATTTTTATGAAATTTTATAATTAAATTTATACTGTTAAATTATTTGCGGAAAGTCCAAACTTACGAATGTTGTATCTCTTAAACTATACGTAAAAAAATAGCGAAATAAATTTTGTAAATCTTAGAAAATGCTAGACTAATTCTGTGGAAATTTGCATGAAATTACGCGCTAGTTTGATTTGTAGTATTTTCCGAATGTGTGTTTAATTGGTTGTCTGCTACGCGTAGACGTTGAACTGTGCGAGAGTGCGGGAGTTGAAGACCAAGCTCAAGCCCTAGATCAAGATCATCAGCTTTTTGAGGCAAGTTGTGCTTTGACCATATTGCTCCTAATTTTTAGAAATATATTTTGGTTTAAATTATGCATGCTATGTTGTTAAAATGAATTAATTTAATTTGGGTAAAGTAGCTAATCAACCTAATTGTTAACTCCACCCTTGATGATAATATTTGTATGCCAGGTATCCATTGTCACCTTAAGTTGGTTTATTTAGTTGGATGTTAATATTGTGCCAACACGGGAGGCTAGACCGTGAAATAGTTGCTTAGCCATGCTTACGTGAAATGTGTTTCAAATGGCAAAATAATATTGACTAATGATATACGGAATGAATTTTGGATTCAGTGTAATCTCGCCACGTGATGATGTGAAGTGTAGGTACCTTTGTGGTTCTACATGGTAACTGATATTATTGTTGGCATGTGTTGCACAATAATGGAACAAGGGTGGGAAAAGATTTAATCTGGGGCAAGTGGTATGAGGCTTTACGCCAGGTAGGCCTTTATGGCACAGATTTTGAAATAATAGCCTTTGCGGCAATGGGATGAGTGATGTGAGAAGATTTGGGTCAGGGACTGTGAGAAGGATGTCTTGCCCTGGACAGTTAAGGGCTTCACCTTGCAAGCCTTTGAACTGGGCCTTACATACAACCACATGACTGGAGTGGGACGGTCCTAGTTTAGTAGGATTCTGAAATCTTACCTTTGATACCTCAGGGTGACAGTTACGTCGGGGTAACTGTGTGGGGGAGCGTACCGGATCTACGGCTTGGTACCCTATCCAACGGTATGTCGGTCCTATACTTCATCTCTGCTGAGAGAAGGGATAGTGTATGGCAACCGGAGAGGGTCATAGGTGGAGATCGAGGTTTTCGAAAAGCTTTGTTATGATCACTCATTCGCATACTCTTGTATGGCGATTCACGGCTGACGTGGTGAGTTGATTATATCTTGTGGGAAAAGTGTACAACCTCTGCAGAGTGTGTCAAAACTATTCGAATAGCCGAGTCCACGGTACTGGACAAAGCTCGGGGATTACAGTCAAGGGTTAGATCTTTTAAAATAAAATGGGGAATGGGTGGCTGTATGCCAGATATAATTGCTAATGTGATTTAGGGCTTTGTGCCAAGCTGTTCGGAAAGAGATTGATAACTTATTATCTAATATGGTTTTACTGCTTTTGAATCTATTAAGATTATTTAATCAAAGCAAAATGCTGCTTGATGCAAAATAACCCCTTAAGCCATTCCTTTGGAAGAAGCCGGGCATATAGTATTAGAACTGCATTTCTGTGCATGACTTGCTGAGTATGTTGTATACTCACCCTTGCTTTCAACACCATCATCAGTTGAGGAGAAGACTACAACTTCGAAAAAGACGAAGTTCCACGAGGAGGCATTTATCTAGGAGTTGAACCTTGTCAGTTGCCTGTGGCATACTGATGGGTGTCACCGACGTTCTTCGTTCCGCCGCTGATTATTTACTTTTGTTATTGTACGCCCTGCGTGGCAAACTATTTGTAAGGTGACCTTAAGGTCTTGTAACCAGTTTATCTAATGTTCGAAATACTTTATTATTAATTCCGCTGTGTATAATTGTGGTATTTCATCCCTGTTATCACTGTGTGCGCTAGCGTGATCCTGGACTAGTGCAGAATACACAGAGGGTTCGGATTTGCATATTGGGGTCCCGACAACATTGAAGTGCCTGAAGGCTTCGAAGGTGAAGTTTTGATCCAGGAGCCAGCTCAAGAGCAAGAACAAGTACTTTTTGAAGGCAAGTTGTGCTTTGACCATGTTGAGCCCATTCTTTTGAAATTATGTTGTTTCAAAGTATTGCATGCTAATTTAATTAGAATTTATGTTGAGTAATTCTGGGATTAGTTAAATACCTAGTTGATGTATAACACCTTGATGTATATAATTGTATGCCATGAACCCTTGTCACCCTAGTTGTGGATTATTTAGTTGGACCTTATTAAATTTCCAACATTGAGTATTTAGACCGTTGTAGTATATTGCTTAGACCTGCTAAGTGCACATGACATGATTTTGGACAATCAAATGTTAATGTTGACTTAATGAGATATTGAACCTATTTTTGAGAAGTGTCATGTGTTATTGATGTTGTTATCAATGGCACGTGGTGCATGGTAATCAACTGGGTTTTGATAAATAGATTTAGACCGGGGCATGTGGCAAGAATGATATGGTGGGCCATGAATGGCACCGGGGAAGTTGATTTGGTTCTTCGGGTAGTCTTGCCCTGGTCAACCTAAGGACTTAACCTTGCAAGCCTTTGAATTGAGTCAAACGTGCAATCACATGTCTGTAATGGGACGGACCTAGTTGATTAAGTTGCTAATAACGTACCTGTGGGATCTCGGGGTGTCAACTATACCCTTTTGTGTAGTTGTACGGGGGAGCGTACCGGGGCTGCGGCTAGGTACCCATCTAACGGTTGATTGGAATAGACTTCGTCTTTGCTAAGGGAAGGGCTAGTGTGCAATAACCGGGGAGGCCCACTTGTGCTGTTAGAAGTTTTCGAAAGACTCTGTTACGGACACTCGCCTTTGTGGTATTTGGTTGTATCTTGTGGGTAAAGTGCATAACCTCTGCAGAGCGTAAAATCTATTCGAATAGCCGTGTCCGCAGCATTGGACATTGCTCGGGAATTACAGTGAAGGGTTAGACTTTCATGAAAACAACTTGGACTTGAAAAGTTTGGTTGGGTTTAATGATGACGTTGTTGGAAATGTGGATTAGGAAAAGGAAAGTGTTTATTTAACTCCTGGAAAAGTTATTGATACTACATTGCTTCTACTGCTTTCGAATCTACTTATGTTACTTGCTAATTGCTGCTTTACTGCAAATGAACCTATTAACCTATCCTTTGTATTAAGCCATGCATATAGAATATTAGTTGCATTCTGTGCATGACTTGCTGAGTACCAAGTACTCACCCTTGCCACAATACAACACCAGTTGAAGAAGAATCAACGCCAGCACTGGAGGAGGAGCTCCAGGAAGAGCCGACAAGCTAGAGGGAGAGCCCAGTCAGTTGCCTGTGGCATATTGGTTGGCGCCACGCGTTTTCTTTATATTCCGCTGCAGTTATTTCTCTTTTAATAAGCCTTTGCCCTGCGAGGCGTATCTTTGTAATTTGACCATAAGGTCGAGCAACCAGTTTGGTTAATTAATTAAGGTACCTTACTATTTCGTTGAATATGATTGTGATATTCACCAATATTGAGACTGTGTGCACTAGCGTGATCCTGGACTAGTGCTAAATACACAGAGGGTCCGAATTTGCAAATTCGGGTCCCGACACTTGCTGTCCTTATTTAGCTTCAAATATTCTTGATCTGTAAGCAATACATATGTTAATTTAATTACCAAAACCAAAATTTACTGGCTGTTAACACATCAAGAGTGAGCTGAGTTATTCAAAGTTCTGCTACTGTTCTGTTCGCGCTAAAAATGTGAAGCAGGACCCTTAGCCTCGAACACACGAGACAAACGCCGGGTTTGCAGAGCGTGCCAGTCAATTTGACCTGAAATTGACAAGGTAGAATTTGTAACTTGATCAAAGCCGATAAGCAAAAGATTATCGGCTTAATGCTAGTCGGCGAGAACCGATTAGGGGATAACTAGATCAACCAGTTACGGTTAATCCGAATACAAGGTAAAATCGGTTTCGAGAAGGCGATGCGCAGCAAAACGAAGCAGATCGAACCTGGGTGAAATCGGCTAAAACCAACAATCGGCGATACGCAGCTATGTTGATTCCGTCGACTTACAGAGAGGTCTATGAATCTAAGAAAAACGACGTAAAAGGAACTGTAAAAGTAGTAGATGTGTGTTGTGTTGGATCCTTTATTCGCTTGACGCTCACCCCCTTTTATAATATGCCAGGCCGATCCGAGTTGTACATGGTTACGTTATTAATCCGTATCGGCCTCTGATCCGGTTTCCTTGTTAGGAACGGAGTTTCCTTCTGATTCGGCCACCTGATCTCTTTCCGTACGAACGTTTCTATCCGATTCAAACGGATTCCACTATACCGAATTCTGGTGCAAACATATGCCCCCCGTTTTTGGAAGATAACTCGTTATCTTCCAAAAAGAATATATCATCTTTTTCGTTCGTATCGGCTTTATAGAAGAATCCTTTTTTGGGAACCACCCCATTAACCGCGCCGTAAAAATCTCGGTGCGTTTTAAATGCTCAACTGCTCCCGCCTGCTCACCTTCTTTCACCGTGGTATAAATATGGGGGTCCCCCACGGTCATTTGCACGCTTTCAAGCTCTCGGATCACGCACCATCGGCTTTCGTCATCTTTCTCTCGCTCTTTCAAAATCGGCTGAAATGGACCCTTCGCAGGTATTCATTCCGATTCCTCAAAGTTCAGATCAATTCTACTTAGGACCAATAGGTACCATGTTGGCAGACACAGTTATTAACGCCGAGATCCCTAGACTCCCCTTGTCGGCCGCTGGGTATAATATTTCTGAGTGGGGAAAAAGTTTTAGGGCCTGGCCCACCAGCCTGAAGGGATGGCGATCCTGGTTTATTAGGGTATCAGCTCAGAAGAGGGTAGAATGGGAGAGAATGGGTATAGCCGAGTCTCTATCTTTGAGTCTAGCCGACCCTGAAGCCAATGAACCCTTAGTAGCTGCGGCCTGTTATTTTTTGTCGGATTCTTTGAATGCCTTTTTATTCCCGTCTGGCCCAATCGGCCCTACTTTGCTTGACGTGGCCCAATTATGCTGCCTTAGGCCAGATGGGGACCAGCTATCGGCTTTTAGCGGAAAACCTTCTTTTAAATTAATCCGCAAGAAAGGCGAGGGCTGGCACAAATATATCCAGAACAACAATAGGGTTACTGGCCCGGTATCGGCCGAAGAGCATGTCGCTTTTCTCAATCTTTGGTTAGACCGATATCTTTTCTGTGGTGCTTCCCTTGGCCCCACCCAAACTTTTCAGTTAGTGGCGGAACGTTTGCTGGAGGGATGTCGGCTTTCCCTTGGCAAGATGTTTCTAGGGGCGGTATATCAAATGATGTATGTAATTCGTAGCCGACTCTTTTCTGGTTTTGCCAAACATGTCGTTGGTAATATAGGAGGCCCTCTGTGGTTTATTCAAACATGGCTCCATTGTATGTTCAGCTTATCCATCTTATCTGAACCCTCGGGGAGTTCCACTTTCCCTTGGGAAGACTATCTGGAACATGTTGTCCCACAGTATAGAGTTAGCCGATCCTATGGTGAGAGGTTTATCATGTCTTCGGCTGGTGAGCTAAAAATGGACCCAGTCGGCTTGCACAAATACCTCAGCTTCTTTCTTACTGTCGACGATCTGTTTCGCCGGCCATAAGATTTGTGATTCTAGGGGATTTGTGCAGGATCTGAGCTTGATGGTAACACAGGATGCGGGGGCAATCTGTTTTAGACAGGTTCAGGCTCTCTCGGAGGAGATAATACCCTAGTCCTGTGTTCTTGGATATATCGTGTGTGTGTCTTCCTTGTTTCTCCCTCCTCCCCTTATATACTGGGGGAAGAATACATGATAGATGGGCGCCACCGGGCCCTGAACATGGTGGCCTGGACGACATGTCCCTTGTCCTTATCCGCCTTCACGCTCTACGTCCTGGAGAGGTGGTTATGCTTTCTCCGACCCACGCCTGCCGCCTTGTCGAGTTCCGACATCCGCAGTTCCGGCGATGTCGATCGCATGCTTCGTTCCTGGCGGGTTGTTAGGGCGGGGCGCGAAGCTTCCTTGAAGGATCAGGAGTTGTCTTGGGGAGCAAGTCGAAGGTCTCCTCTGGGCCCGTCGTGGTGCTTCTGGGCTTTCTATTCCGCCTGTCAGGCCCAGTCGGGTGTAGGCCCCTCTTGCGGGACCCTGTCTCGACATCCCACAGCCCCCAAGTGCTTTAGGATCGACTTTCCGTCCCTTACCTGTCATGAGGATTATGCGGGAGAGATCATAAAGAACTTGTAGTATGAAGCCACCGTGGTTGGTTAGCTCGTGGTCGAGTGGTACCGCGCCCGTTTTGATTGCACGGCAACCGGCTTGTCGCTCGGTGACCCTCATGGGGCATACCTTGGTCTTTTGGCTCGTGGGTCGAGTGGTACCCGCGCCCGTTTACGGTGCACGACAGCCGGCTTGTCGCTCGGTGACCCTCATGGGGCATACCTTGGTCTTTTGGCTCGTGGGTCGAGTGGTACCGCGCGGATTTACGATTGCCGCGACAACCGGCTTGTCGCTTCTACCGACCCTCATGGGGCATACCTTGGTCTTTTGGCTCGTGGTCGAGTGGTACCCGCGTTGGATTTACGGTCTTGTGACAACCGGCTTGTCGCTTGGCTGACCCTCATGGGGCATACCTTGGTCTTTTGGCTCGGGGCAGGCGGTACCGCGCCCGTTCTGATCTTGTGACAGCCGGTCGCTTAGTGACCCTCATGGGGCATACCTTGGTCATCTGAGTAATGCCTGTGTTCGCTTCTGGCGCCTTGCTTTAGACCCTCATGGGGCGCATTCTCAAGACCGTGTTGGTTGTAGATCCTCATGACACCCAATCGCATTGTGAGACAAATGACCAGCAATTGACCCCAAATTATGGGGTGTGCCGTCGGAGGATGTTCGGAAAGTGCCTAGCCCCAAGCTTCCGTGGCGGCCGGCGTTCAGGCCCGTCGTGGGGCGCACTTTATCCCAAACTTTGGACCAGGTTTGACACCTGGCCGCGTTTTGCGCGACGCAGCTATTGGCCCGTCATGGGGCGTGCCCTGGATCTGGCCCAGAATTGAACAGGAGGGCCCTCGTTTCTTCCCACCGTAAGGTGGAAATTGGGGCCCATTTCTTATAAGTCGGAAGGACCCTCGTTGGAGCAACGGCCTCCTTGCACCTTCCCCACCACGGCTGCGAAACCTTCAAACCTCCTTTGGCGATTTAGGGTTTCTGGTTTCGCGCCCTTGGCTTGCGGCGGTTCTTCCCACCAGGTCTTCTTCTTCGCAATGTCTTCTTCCTCGTCATCGGAGGGCAGCTGTAACACCCCAAAATTTTGCTTTTCTTAAATTCATGTGTGATTTGGCACTTTGGTGAATTTTTGGAATTTTCTGGAATTTATTTGGATTTATTTGGAATTTATTTGAATTTATTCCATTTTGAAATAATTAAAGAATTTAATTTTGCAAATAAAATTTTGTTGGAAATATTTTATTTGAGTCCCAAATACCCTAAAATATTTTCCAGAATTTTTCTGGAATTTTTCTGAGTATTTTGCTATTTTTAATAAATTAAATGAATTACTGGGAATTATTCTAAATATTAAATCACTGGAAAAAAATAACCGACCGGTCGTTTACTGTTCCTCGGGTCCGAGTCGGACTCGGGTCCGACCCGAACCAGCTGCGCCACTTGACTTGACTCAACCGCGCCCAACCCTAACCCTAATCGCCGAGCCGTCCGATCGAGATCAGACGGTTGTGCTTCCACCAGCGCCGCGCACGTGGGGAGCGGATCGGGCCGTTCGCGCCGATCCGATCGGGGCCGCTGATCTGGACACATGGACGGTTCTCGTGCCGTCTTCCCCGTCCGAATCCGAGCCGGAGAGCTCCGCCGCGCCGCCTCCGAGTTCGCTAGGGTTCCGCGCATATCGCGGACGTCGAGGCCTTATTTAAAGAGACGACCCCACCGCCGTAATCACCTTTCCCTTGCGCACCGATTGCCTCGATCCGTTTCGCTCGAGCCGCAACCACGCTCGCGCAATTGCTCGCCGGAGTTGGACCTAGGGTTGCTTGGGTCTTTGCCTCGCTCCGCCGCTGTCCGCCACTTCCCCGGGGCATTGGAGATCGGATCCGAGACCCCCGAAGCGAGACGCACCCGCGGGACGTTCTCTCCTCGCCGGAAACCCACGGGAGCGCCGCGCTACGCATCGTCTTCCTCCTCTCCGGCCGAGCTAGCACCGCCGCACGCCGTCAAGCCCCGCGAAGGTCCTCAGCCGTTCGATCCCGATCAACGGTCCAGGTTAGCCCACGTCACCTCCCGTGTAATTCCACGTTGCGGTTTTAGATTCAATCTCCGCCGTTGGTTTTAGATCGTACGGGTTAGATTGGATCGAGTGTTATCGGGTAGATCTGTCCTTAGCCGTCGGATCTTAATCGTGTGTCCCTGCTTGAGCCACGTAGCCGCTCCACTGCACCGTAGCCAAATTCCTTAGGGCCGTTAGATCGAAATTCAACGGATCGGATTACGACACGTGTGCCGTACCGCACCGTGCTATGGTAGTTGTGGACCGTTAGATGAAGATCCAAGGGTCGAGGTGAGGCCGCGTGTCACACGCCGGGTGATGCCGCGTCATCCTTTCCCGCGCGTGGATTAGATCTGATCCGCGCCATTGAAATTTGAATGGATGGCCCGGATGGTGCCACGTGGCATGATGACGTCATGCTGACGTCATCGCGGAGACCGTTCGGTGCTGACGTCAGCAGGTCACTGTGGACCAATCACAGGATGACACGTGTCCATGCTGACGCAATAATTAATTTCCGAAAAAGAAAATGATTTATTAATTCGAAATATTGATTCAAATTTAGATTCAAACTTCAAACGCTTATAACTTTTGCGTTTCAACTCCGATTTGAGTGATTCAAATTTCTAAATTTGTATAAAATTGAGATCTACCTAAATATGAATTTTATTTAATTTTTGGACTAAAGTTTTTCTCTGCAAAATTATTTAAATGATTATTTAAACTTTAAATAATCATAACTTTTAATCTTAACTCCAAATTTGTGATTCCAGTTTCTAAAAATCCATAAAATTATGTTCTTTCTGTTTATGGATTTTATTTGGATGTTTGGACACTTTTTGCCTATTGTTTATTTGTGTATTTACTATTTGCACGCTTTACGAGTAGACGTTGAAGTGCCGGAAGGATTCGAAGGAGAAGTGTTAACTCAGGATCCAACTCAAGACCAAGAACAAGTACTTTTTGAAGGCAAGTTGTGCTTTGACCATGTTGATCCTATTTCGAAATCTATTTTGATTTAAACTATTGCATGCTAGTTCAATTAGAAAAATACTTGGTTTAAACATGGGGGTTAGATAAGTACCAATTTCTTTGTATGACACCTTGATTATTTAAGTATGTGCCATGACCCTTGTCACCCTAGTTGTGGATTACTAGTTGGACATTATTAAATTGCCAACCTGGGTTTAGACCGTTGTAGTATCTTGCTTAGACACACTACGTGCTCATAACATGATTTTGGATAATCAAATGTTAATATTGACTTAATGATATATTGAACCTGTTTTGGAAAAGTATCATGTGATGTTGATGGCACGTGGTGCATGGTAATCAAGCGGGGTTTGATAAACGATTTCGGCCAGGGCATGTGGCAAAGAGTAATCAGTGGGCCGATTGTGGCATTGGGAGTGTTGTTTTGGTTTCGGGTAGTCTTGCCTGGTCACCCTAAGGACTTAACCTTGCAAGCCTTTGAACTGGGTCTAACGTGCAACCACATGTCTGTAATGGGACGGACCTAGTTGACTAAGTCGCTAATAACGCACTGTGGGACCTCAGGAGGTCAACTACACCCTTTGTGTAAGTTGTGCGGGGGGGCGTCTGGGTGAGGCCAGGTACCCATCTAACAGGTTGATTGGCCTAGACTTCGCCTTAGCTAAGGGAAGGGTTAGTGCGCAATAGCAGGGAGGACCACTTGTATTGTTAGAAGTTTAGAAAGACTTTGTTACGGAACTCGCCTTTGTGGTGTTTGAGTATCTTGTGGGTAAAGTGCATAACCTCTGCAGAGTATAGAATCTATTCGAATAAGCCGTGTCCGCGGTATTGGACATCGCTCGGGAATTACTGATCAAGGGTTAGATTTTCTCAAAAATAACTTTGGTTTGAAAGGTTGGGTTGGTTTAATAATGAAGATGATGGAAATGTGGTTTAGGATGGGGAAAATGTTTATTAAACTTCTTGAAAAGTTATTTATGCTTTACTTATTTCTCTTGCTTTGAATCTACTTATATTACTTGTCAAATGTTTGTTTCTGCAAATATACCTTGAGCTATTCCTTTGTACCAAGCCATGCATATAGTATATTAGCTTGCATTCATGCATGACTTCTTTGAGTACCAAGTACTCACCCTTGCCTCAACACAACATCAGTTGAAGAAGAGACTACGCCAGCTTTGGAGGAGGAACTCCAAGAGGATCCGTCTACTTAGGGAAGCGAGCCCAGTCAGTTGCCTGTGGTATACTGGATGGCGCCACGAAGCTATTTGATTTTCCGCTGCTATTATTTCTCTTTTAATAAGTTTCGCCTTGCGAGGCATACATTTGTAACTTGACCATAAGGTCGAGTAACCAGTTTGGTTATTTAAATAAAGTACTTTGATAATATCGAATGGTATGATTGTGATATTTACCGATGTTAAGACTGTGTGCACTAGCGCGTTCCTGGACTAGTGCTGAATACATAGAGGGTCCGGATTTGCAAATTCGGGGTCCCGACAGCAGCGCCGACCCTACGATGGCAGGGTGGGAGACTTCCATCATGACGACGTCCCGCTTGGAGGGGATGGTCGCCGCCGGCGTCCTCCCTCCGCTGGAGTTGATCTCCGCCCGTCCCGCTGCAGGTGACCCTTACCCCACACCTCTAGAGAATGAGATTGTGGTGTTTGAGTCCTCCTTCTGGCGGGGACTTAGCATTCCTGGGAGCGCCTTCTTCCGGGGGCTCCTCCACTTCTACGAAATCGAGTTGATCAATTTGAACCCCAACTCGATTCTTCACATTGCCATCTTCGTCCAGCTCTGCGAGGCGTATCTTGGGATACGTCCTCATTTGGATTTGTTCCGCTCCTTCTTCTTGCTGAAGCCTCATCCGAACCGGGCCGCTCCCAACGTCGTTGGGGCGGCAGGCTCAGTCTTGGGAGGGCTCGAAGAAGCAGTATTTTGTCGTTCCTCTCAAGACCTCCCTCAAAGGTTGGAGGCGGGAGTGGTTCTATTGTGCCAATGTTGATCCTTTCCTCGCCCCCTTTGCCGGCCGTGCTCCTAAAGCTTCCCGATGCTGGAGCGACGCCTCGGATGGAGGAGGTTTGGCGCAAATCCCCGAGCTTCTGGCATTGATTGATGATCTGAAGAACCGAGGGCTGACGGGTCCCGGGATCGCGATCAGTTTTGTGAAGCGCCGAGTGCAGCCCTTGAAGGAGAGAGTCCATTTGGGGTTCCAATACAACGGGCCTCTGGACCCCACGCGGGAGTCGGACGTGGCCCTGTCGATGGAGGCGCTGGCAGCACGGGTAGTTGATCTCTTCGTGCCTGGCACAATAATCACCAACAGGGGCTACCCTCATAAATTTTCGACGGCAAGGCCTCCCCCTCCTGTGAGTGCACTATTCTCTCGAAAGGCTGTTCCATGATTTCTTTGACTGATGTGTGATTCAAACAGGGTGCGATCGTTCCTTTTTTCAGGAACGCGCGTCCTTCCTTTCTGACGCTCCGGTTGTCGGCCTCTCTCGGCTGAAACACGCCAGCGGCGAGTGGGCTGACACATCGGTCGACGAGCTGCGCAGGGAGTCGGCGGAGGAGGTCGCGGTCTTTCGTCGGCCAGACCTTCGACCTCCGGTGCACCGGATCATGGCGCGGGGCCTCGACCTTGTCCCGAGGGTAGCCCCAGTGCAGGCGCTAACTTCCCTCCGAGTGGTGCTGGGTCTCGGATGAGACACAGGATGAAATTCAAGAAATCCAAAAGGTATTCTTTTGGGCGATCCTTGTCTTTTTGTTACTGCCTGTGCTGAGGTGTCTTCCCTTTTTGCTGATTCAGGACTCCTGCTATGGACGTCCCGGTGGAGGGGTCTCCTGAAAAGGAGTCCCAGGCGGAGGCTTCCCCAAGGGGAGCCCCCGCCGCGTCGGCTAGGTCACCGTCGCCGCCCATCGCCGGCGTCGCCACGGGCGCCGGCTAGCGGTCGAACCATCCGGTGGTCCGTCCGCCGACGAGATCGACCGGCACCGTCTCGGAGTGGAGGAAGTGCCTCGAGAGCCACCGCCGCTCGGTCCTCTGCCAAGCCCGAATCGGACCGTATGGTGGGAAGGGGGTTCCGACTGGAAAGGGATGGAAGAGGACGACGAGATGGAGAGAGCGGCTCGGACGGAGCTTTATGAGCTCACCGTCAGGTGTAGCACGCTCGTCAGGGTGAGCTTCTTGTCTTCAATCTGTTGCCTGCTGACTTCTCCCTGAGATTCTGCCCTGTTACCTAGGACATGGGGGAGCGCTCGGAGCAAAGGTCGCGGTTTTTCCAGAAGGTGCTCCCGAAGCTCAAGGAGCAGAAGCGATGCAGGACAAGCTCAGCGAGATCAGCGCGGACAGATGGAAAGAAGTCCACGGGCTTCAGGGCGAGTGTATGACGATCCGGGAGGAGAAGACGAAGCTTGAGCATATGCTCGAAGGTGAGATTCTCCCCTGGATTCGGTTTGGATGTCTTTTTGGATGGTTGGAGAGGATGATGACACTCGTGTTTCAGAGCGCGACTCGACCGATTCTTGGTGAGGCCCGACCGAGGCTTCAGAGAACTCGGCCTCAAGCTCGGGTCGGCTTGGAAAGGATGGCGGGAGTGAAGGGTAAATTTCTTTGACTTGGGTTGAACATACTTGGCGTCGGGTGTGCTCTTGATGGCCGTTTGACTTTGTTGCAGAGTGCAAGGAGAAGATGGCCGCTGTCGAACAGGGCCGGACTGAGCTGGCGTCGCTGCGAGCGATCCTGCACCTTCGCGTATTGAAGGAGTCACGCCGGGCCAGGGGCGATGCTTGTTCCACTTCTCTCGGGAGGAGCCGACAGGATCAGAGCTTACGCCAAAGAGTCCGCAGCAATGAGTGCGAACCAGGCATTGGCGGTGGTCAAGTCTCATTATCCGAGAGTTGACCTCGAAGCTGTGAAAGAAGGTTTTGCCTGTGATGAAGACAAGGCCAACGCGCTCCTCGAAGAGGTGTCCGGTGCATCGCAGCCTTGTTGGAGAATCTAGAATTCGACTTGATGTGGGCCTTGATGCCGAGTGCTCGCCCTCATTGTTTGAGATATTGTGTCTTCGTACTTCAATATGATTTGCCTGTATTGTCTTCTGCTGAGTGGTCTTCAGACCTCTTCCGCTCGTTCTCCTCTGGCTGAGTTGTTAGAATATAGGCCCGCGGCCTTTTGGATCCGGTTGCGCCTTTAGGGTGAGTTTCAATGATCGGTATGGCTTCCAAACGCCAGGGCCTTGGCCCGTGGCTTTCTTGCCCCAGACATGCTTTTCCGAGAGTGGCGTGCGGCTCTCGAGCCGCCGGACTTACGTTGTGGCCACCTGGTGAGTGGTTTAGCCCCAGGCTTGCATCGCTTGCTAGCTCTCGGCCCGGGCTTTTGCGCTTAATTTGGTATAATTAAGCGAGAAAGCCGAACGAGCTTGAGCGCTACGACACGTGTCTGGTGAAATTCTCCTTGATTTTGTTCAAGGTCTTTGGTCTTCTTCGATATTCGCCTTTGCCGCTTTGTTTTAGCGCTTCATTGATTGTAGGTGGCGCATTTGATTGCCTTTAGAGACGCTTGATTTCCGGGGCTGGGGTGGCTTATAAATAGGGCGTCACCGCTGATGAGCGATCGCCCATTTCCCTTTTGCCTCGTCCCTCTTCTTCTCTTCCAGCATTCCTTCATGTCTATCATGAGGAAGTTCGTCGGCCCATACGCGGCATTCTTTCGCCAGCGGTTCTTTAGGATGTTGCACAACTGGGAGGAGGCCGAAGCATGGGAGGAGCATGATTTTGCCATCCTGGAGGCGGAAGGAGAGGAGGGGGACGCGAGGGACGCTGCCGCCGTGGCCACCTTGCTGGAGGCCGCACCGGGGCTCCACGAGGTGGCGGAGATCATCCTCGAGATGGTTGGTCGCGATCGCCGCGACGACCTTGCCGTCAGGACCCTCGTCCGGCTTATCCCCCCCTTGTGGGTGGTTGAGGACGAGATTCTGGCGGCTGTGGGTCGCGTGGGTCGCGTCTAACCTCAACGATCTCGCCTGGCCTCCCAAAGGCACAAGACCAAAGAAGACAAAGACCAAGATGGCAGAAGAAGAAGAAGAAGAAGCACCAAAGAAGAAGACTAAGAGCACCAAAGAAGAAGACCAAAGAGCATCAGCAGCGATTTTTTTTTTTAGCGCGAGAAAAAGAAAAAAAGAAAGTCAGTAATGTAAATTATTAACATTATGGAATGAAATGCGAAATTTGGTCCAGTCTGTGCCATCATATTTAATTCGAGTTTAACGGTTCTGCCTGATCAACTTATTCTAGTCAGTTGCTCTAGTGCCAGCAACGAGGCGCTGGGGCTTGAGCTTTTGGCGGCTAGAAATTCGCGATCAGGCGAATCTCGGTTAGATTCTGGCGCTGCGAATTGCAGTCCCCGAGTGGTTAGTGCTTTGTACCCGTTCCGTTGTGCGCGCTGGTGTAAACCGCCGAGGCTTTGTGCTCATCGCGGCTTGTTATTTCCGTGCACTCTATATTGGCACGACCAGGGTTAGGCACCACACCAGTCGGGTAATGACCACTCGGGGCTAGCATTACACAGAACTTCAGAAAATAAGACGGACCACCATTTTATTTAATGTGTAAGAGTAGAATACATAACTCATGCGTAGAAGCGACGGAGTTGTTCGGCGTTCCAAGTATTCGCCATAACCTCGCCGTCTTCTCGTCTGAGTCGATAAGCACCTGGCCGGATTGTCTTCTGCACAATGTACGGACCTTCCCAAATTGGAGAGAGCTTGTGCTCGCTTTTCTGGTTCCTCCTCAGGACCAGATCTCATACGAAAAGGTTCGACTTACGGCGTTGCGAGAGTGGTAGCGCCCGAAGTCCCTGGAGGTACTTAGACGACAGGATGGCTGCAACGTTCCGAGCCTCCTTGAGTTGATCAAGCTCCACCATTCGGCTTCCCTCGGAATCGGCTTCGTGGTACTTCCGAACCCTCGGGGATTCGAATCGGCTCGGTCGGCAGAACCGCCTCTGCGCCATAGACCAGGAAAAAAGGGGTTTGGCCAGTCGCTCGGCTGGGAGTGGTTCTGAGTCCCCAGAGTACCGACGGTAGCTCCTTCACCCATCGAGCAGCGTATGGTTTGAGGCGGTCGAAGATCCTGGCCTTGAGGCCTTGGAGGACCAGACCGTTAGCTCGCTCAACCTGCCCATTGCTTCGTGGGTGAGCCACCGAGGCGAAGCAGATCTTGATCCCGACGCCGCACCATTCTTGGAATTCTTCACTCCTGAATTGGGTGCCGTTGTCCGTGATGATCCGGTTGGGCACTCGAATCTGACCACAATATCTGGAAGAACTCCTTGGCCTTAAGCTGCGGTGATAGTGACGGACGGCTTGGCTTCGATCCACTTGGTGAACTTGTCAATGGCCACGAAGAGGTAAGCGAAACCGCCTTGAGCCTTCTTGAGCGGGCCCACTAAGTCGAGCCCCCAGACTGCGAAAGGCCAAGAAATGGGTATAGTCTGTAGCTCCTGTAGGCAAGTGTGTGCATCTTGCATAGAATTGGCAGCCCTCGCAGGTTCGAACTATCTCCTTGGCATCCGTTACCGCCGTTGGCCAGAAGAAACCCTGTCGGTAGGCTTTCCCAACCAAGGCGCTTGATGCCGCATGATGGCCACACATCCCCGAATGGATTTCTTGGAGCAGCTCTCTTCCCACTTGTCCCGAAATGCACCGCCTGAGGACACCCGAGGCACTTTTTCGGAAGAGCTCGTCGCCCACCACCACATAGGACTTGGCTTGTCGGGAGACGCGCTCTGCCAGAGTGGTTGCTTCCGGGAGTTTGTCCTTCAGGAGGTAATCAAGGTGCACGGGTAGTCGATCTGGATCGATGAGCGGGACCGGTTCAGGGACCTCGCTTGGCTTTTGCCGTTTTGTAACGGTTGGCTCGTGAAGATCTGTGCGAAGATATCACTTGGGACATCCGCCCGAGTGGCTCCCATCTTAGCGGCTCGTCTGCTGCCTCATTATTGCGGCGGAGGACATGAACCAGCTCCAGGCCGTCAAACTTGCCTTCCAATTCTCGGACTTCTTTGGCGATGCGCCGCCATGTTCGATCCACGCACGACCAGTCATACGTACTTGATTCACCACCAATCTGGGAGTCGCCTCGAACCGCCCGGTAGTCGGATTCGAGTGATGTGGCGTCTGAAGCCCATGGATGAGGGCCTCGTACTCCGCGGCATTGTTTGAGGCCGGGAAGTGAATCCGAAGGACATACTTCAACCTGTCGCCCCTAGGCGAGATAAGGAGGATTCGCGCCCCTGCTCCCCCAAGCATGTGAAGGGTTTCGTAGCATGGAAAACAAAAATTTTTCCTACGATTGCAACCAAACACCAAGATCATATCTAGGAGATGCAAGTAAACGGTTTCAGAAGGACTCACCCTCGTAGACCGAAAACGGGAATAACGTTCCCGCAAACAAACGTGGTTGATGTAGAGGTACACTCCCGACTTCAAAGTCGCGAAGATGAGCGCCACAAACGGCAGCGCCTCCGTACTTGGTCACACGTACGGATCAACGATGACCTCCAATCCCTCGTTCCAGCGGGGCAGCGGAAGTAGTGGATCCCCGGAAAACTCCAACAACACTACAGCTTAGTGGTGGTGGTGGTGGAGAAATAATTTCAGTGGCCGCTTAAGCCACAGCTCGAAAAACGGATCAGCAGGAGGAGGGAGAATGGACCAACCAAAGGGTCATGGATGAACACCAAAGAGAGGAGCTCCTCCCTCCCTTTTATAGGAGGAGGAGGAGGCATGCCAAGGGGTGGGGTGGCCGGCGCATGGGGGGGCTGCCCCTTGCCCTCCCTCTCTTCATGTGAGTGATCTCTCCACTCACAAATTAACCACTTTGATTTCCATTAAAACCCCACTCAAGAAAATGAAAGGTTTTCTCCCATAAACATTTTTATTTCAGATTTAATATTTGTTAATTCTTTTAATTAACAAACATTAACATATACCCCTTTAACTATTCCGATATCCGAAACTATTCCGGCGATACTCAAAGATCCTCAGATCTTGTCCATATTTTTCTCGGTGTTTCGTATCCACTCAAATGCATCGATGAACCTTAAGTGTGTCACCCTACGGTTCGTGAATAAAATGGACATGATTGAGACTCCTCTCGGATCAATAATCATCGGCGGGATACGGAGATCCATAATGACTCCCATTCACTCAACGATGAACTAGTGATCGCGTAAACCAGAAAACGACATAACCAATTCCTTTTGTCTCACGATATTTTACTTGTCCGGGATCCGATCATCAGTATCAACTATACCTAGTTCGATCCGTTATCGACAAGTACTCTTTACTCGCTCCGTGATATAACATTCTTGTGACCTAGTCACATGCTTGCAAGCGATGTCAATGTGATATCACCGAGAGGGCCCAGTATATCTCTCCGTCATCTGGATGGACAAATCCCACTCTTGATGCATGAGCCTCAACTAATACTTTCATAGTACCCAAATCCATCTTTATAGTCACCGTGTTACGGAGTGACGTTTGATGTCATCAAAGTACTCTTCTGGAATTAGTGATTGACATCATCTCATGGTCTAAGGAAAAGAGCTATTTCGAATGTGTTTGATACAGCAACAAACTAAATGACTTGATCGTATTTGCTATACCAACTTGGGTGTGTGTTCATCACATCATTCTTCTAATGACATGACCCCGTTATTAATAACATCCAATGTTCATGATCAGGAAACCTTGATCATCAGTTAATCAACGAGCTAGTTTAAAAAGAGGCTTTACTAGGAACCTTTTGTTTATTAAACATACATGTATTAACGCTTCGATTAATACAATTTTAGCATGAGAAATAAACATCTATTATAAACATGGAATATGATAATAAACAATTTATTATTGCCTCTCGGGCATATTCCCTTCAGTCTCCCACTTGCACTAGAGTCAATAATCTAGATTACATTGTGATGATTCTAACACCCATTGAGTTCTGGTGTTGATCATGTTTTGCCCTTGGGAGAGCTTTAGTCAACGAGTCTGCCACATTCAGATCCGTGTGCACTTTGCAAATCTTTATATCGCCATCCTTGACATGTTCACGGATGGAGTGAAACCGACGCTTAATATGTTTGGAATTCTTGTGTGACCTTGGTTCTTTAGCATTGGCTATGGCACCATTGTTGTCACAATAGATAACCATCGGGTCCAACGCACTCGGAACCACACCTAGTTCGGATATGAACATCTTCATCCAAACCGCTTCTGCTTGCCTTACGAAGCGACAATATATTCCGCCTGTTGAAGATCCCGCCACCACAGATTGCTTGGAACTTCTCCAGCTCAACGCTCCTCCATTCATTTCAAAAATGTACCGGATTGAGACTTAGAGTCATCCGGATCGCTGTCAAAGCTAGCGCCGACGTAACACTTTGCGACGAGCTCTTCTTCACCACCATATATGAGAAACATATCCTTAGTTCTTCTTAAGTACTTAAAGATATTCTTGACCGCCGTCCAGTGTTCAAAACCTGGATCAGACCAGTACTGCTAGTCAAACTAATAGCATGTGCCACATCCGGTCTTGTACACAACATAGCATACATGATAGAGCCTATGGCTGAAGCATAGGGAATCTTATTCATTACTTCTCTATCTTCTGTTGTAGCTGGACTCTGAGTCTTACTCAACGTCTTGCCTTGCATCATAGGTAAGAACCCTTTCTTACTTTCGTCCATTCTAAACTTCTTTAGAATCTTGTCAAGATATGTACTTTGTGATAGCCCAATTAAGCGTCTCGATCTATCTCTATAGATTTTGATGCCTAAAATATATGCCGCTTCACCAAGGTCCTTCATTGAAAACTTACTGTTTAAGTAATCTTTTACACTTTTCAAAAGTTCTATATCATTTCCTATCAACAATATGTCATCCACATATAATATCGTAAATGCTATAGAGCTCCCACTCACTTTCTTGTAAACACAAGATTCTCCGTAAGTTTGGACAAATCCAAAACCTTTGATTACCTCATCAAAACGGAGATTCCAACTTCGTGATGCTTGCTTCAGTCCATAAATGGATCGCTGAAGTTTGCATACCTTATTAGCATCCTTAGGATCAACAAAACCTTTGGGTTGTATCATATACAACTCTTCCTCAATGTTTCCATTAAGGAACGCAGCTTTTGACATCCATCCGCCAGATTTCATAATCGAAAAATGCAGCAATTGCTAACATAATCCTAACAGACTTTAGCATCGCTACGGGTGAGAAAGTCTCATCGTAGTCAACTCCTTGAATTTGTCGAAAACCCTTTGCGACAAGTCGAGCTTTATAGACGGTCACATTACCATCGGCGTCTATTTTCTTTTTTGAAAATCCATTTGTTCTCAACGGCCTTACGGTCATTGGGTAGGTCCACCAAAGTCCATACTTGGTTTTCATACATGGATCCCATTTCGGATTTCATGGCTTCTAGCCATTTGTCGGAATCTGGGCTCATCATCGCTTCATCATACGTCGCAGGTCATTATTCTCAACTACCATGACATTCATAGTAGGAACATAAAAGTCGGGAAGCAGATGCGCTCTTGTTGACCTGCGAGGTGCGGTAGTGTTCTCTTCGGAGTTTCATGATCCTTATCATTAGTTCCCTCTTCATTTGGTGAAGTCAACTCGAAACAACTTCCGGCTGCTGCACTTGCCATTCCATGAAGAGAAGGTTCAACAACCTCGTCGAGTTCTACCTTCCTACTACTCACACCTTTCGAGAGAAACTCTTTTTCCAAAAAGGATCCATTCTTGGCAACGAAAACCTTGCCCTCGGATCTGTGATAGAAGGTGTACCCAATTGTTTCTTTAGGGTATCCTATGAAGACGCATTTTTCCGCTTTGGGTTCGAGTTTATCAGGTTGAAGTTTCTTCACATAAACATCGCATCCCCAAACTTTTAGAAATGATGACTTAGGTTTGTTGCCAAACCATAATTCATACGGTGTCATTTCAACGGATTTAGATGGTGCCCTATTTAAAGTGAATGCAATTTGTTTCTAGTGCATGACCCCAAAATGAAAGTGGCAAATCTGTAAGGGACATCATAGATCGAACCATATCCAATAAAGTACGATTACGACGCTCGGATACACCATTACGCTGTGGTGTTCCAGCAGGAGTGAGTTGTGAAACTATTCCACATTGTTTCATGTGTGTGCCAAACTTCGTAACTAAGATACTCTCCTCCACGATCAGATCGTAGAAATTTGATCTTTTGTTACGATGATTTTCTACTTCACTCTGAAATTCTTTGAACTTTTCAAATGTTTCAGACTTGTGTTTCATTAAGTAAATATATCCATATCTACTCAAATCATCCGTGAAAGTAACGGTAACGATATCCACCACGCTACCGACACACTCATTGGACCACATACATCGGTATGTATGATTTCCAATAAGTCGGTTGCCCGCTCCATTGTCTTAGGAAAGTGGGGTTTTAGTCATCTTGCCCAAGAGGCATGGTTCGCAAGCATCAAGTGATTCGTAATCAAGTGATTCTAGTAGTCCATCGTAATGGAGCTTCTTCATGCTTAACACCAATATGACATAAGCGGCAATGCCACATATATGCAGCAATATCATCATTCAACTTAATTCTTTTGGCATTCACATTATGAACATGTGTACTATTATCAAGATTCAAAATAAACAAACCATTCTTTTCGGTGCATGACCATAAAAGATATTATTCATATAAATTGAACAACCATTGTTCTCGGACTTGAATGAATAACCGTCTCGCATTAAACAAGATCCAGATATGATGTTCATGCTCAACGCAGCACTAAATAACAATTATTTAGGTTTATAACTAATCCCGATGGTAATTGGATAGGTAGCGTCCGACGGCGATCACATCAACTTTTGATCCATTGCCGACGCCGCATCATTACCTCATCCCTTGCTAGTTGTCGCTATTCCTTAGCTCCTGTTTCGAGTTACATATGTTAGCAACCGAACCGGTATCAAATACCCAGGCACTACTGCGAGTACTAGTAAGGTACACATCAATAACATGTATATCATATATACCTTTGCTAACTTTCCCGTCCTTCTTATCAGCCA
Organism: Rhipidocladum racemiflorum; assembly: GCA_036346355.1. NCBI lineage: Eukaryota > Viridiplantae > Streptophyta > Magnoliopsida > Poales > Poaceae > Rhipidocladum > Rhipidocladum racemiflorum. Next base: position 19,451,460 of record CM070573.1, on the reverse strand, counting down.
GATATTTTGGGCAGTTGCGCTTCCAGTGCCCAGTGCCCTTGCAATAAAAACATTCAGTATCTGACTTAGGGCCAGCCTTGGTCTTCTTCTCGATGTAGCAACAGACTTGCCCTTCTTCTTGAAGTTTCCCTTAGACTTACCTTTCTTCTTGAAATCGATAGTCTTTTGGACCATCAACACTTGATGTTCCTTCTTGATCTCCACTTCAGCTTTTTAGCATTGACGAAGTTCGGGAGAGACTTCTTCATGCCTGCATGTTGTAGTTCATCACAAAGCTCTTGTAGTTTGGTGGCGTAGACTGGAGAACACGATGAATTCCTAGCTCAATGGGGATCGTTATTCCCAAAGCTATGAGTTTATCGGCATCTGCACATTTTGAGTACGTGCTCACTAACGGAGCTGTTTTCCTCCATCATGCAGCTAAAGAACTTTTCTCAAGCTTCATAACTCTCATTGCGGCATGGGTGTCGAAGATCATTTTCAACTCCCTCATTGTATCAAAAGCATTGCTTTGTGCTCGAACGCGTTTTGCAGCTCAGGCTCAAGGCCATACAAAATGCCGCATTGAACTAAACTGTGGTCCTCCTTGCGAGTCAAGAAAACATTTTTCTCCTCCTCGGGGGCATCATCAGCGGGCGGGTCACCTAGCGGTGCTTCTAGCACATAGCTCCTTTGAGCAAATGAGGAGAATCCTCAGGTTAAGGGCCCAGTTGGTAAAGTTGCTACCATTGGTGGCTAGTTTCTCTTTCTCCATGAACAGATTGAAATTGAAAATAGAGGGTGCCATCTACAACATATTTGCAAAGTTATTTAGACTAAGTTCATAATAGATTAAGTTCAATGTTAATTCAAAATTAATACGAGAACTCCCACTCAAAAACAACATCCCTCTAGTCATTTTTAGTGATTACATGAACCAAATTCACTATACCGAAACCGATCATCACGTGAGACGGCATAGTTTCAAAGGCGAACATCAATATGTTCATCATATCATCCATATGACTCATGCTTTACCTTTCGGTTCGTGTTCCGAGGCCATGTCTGTACATGCTAGGCTCGCCAAGTAGAACCAAAGTATTTGCATGTGTAACTGCTTACACCCGTTGTATGCGAACGTAGAGTCTATCACACCCGATCATCACGTGGTGCTTGAAACGACGAACTTTCTTAACGGTGCATACTATGGAAGAACACATTATTATCTTGATATTAATTTGGAGGATCATCTTATAGTGCTATCGACGTGATCATAATCAAGCAAAATAAGATGCATAAAAGGATTAACATCACATGCATGAATAAAGTGATATGATATGGTCCTTTCAAAGACTTGATCTCCATCTTGTGCGACATGGTATGATCTCCATCATTCCACCAGGCATGGCACCAAGGTCCATGATGCTGCCATCTTGATTGTCTTCCTCCATTACAATATATCACATGGACATATATTTAGTACGCAGGCCATAAAAGAAAAACAACCAAATGGCTCTCGCGGTTGTTTAAATTTACAATAAATTTCATTTCATACAACAATCTTTGTATCAATGACCATATCACATCACAAGCCCTGCAAAAACAAGTTAGACGCCTCTAATTTATTTTTGCATATTTTACGTGGTTTTGGGCTTTCTAGGAAAAACTATTCTTACCTACGAACAAGAACCACAACGGTGATAAAAACATTATTAGCAAACCGTTGTAAATTAGATCATGACTATAGTGGGAGAAACTGACACCCGCAAAGCCACTTATGCAATACTAGTTGCATGTCGAGCGTGGAACAAGTCTCATGTGCGAGGACATGTAAGGTTAGTCCGGGCCGCTTCAAATCCCACTATGCCACCATGATCCAAAATACACGAAAGTATGCAATAACATGATCATCAACGCCCACATCCACATGTGTTTTAAACCGTACAAAACATCTACGCATAGACACGGCTCTGATACCACTGAAGGGTTTCGTAGCATGGAAAACAAAAATTTTTCCTACGATTGCAACCAAACACCAAGATCATATCTAGGAGATGCAAGTAAACGGTTTCAGAAGGACTCACCCTTGTAGACCGAAAACGGGAATAACGTTCCCGCAAACAAACGTGGTTGATGTAGAGGTACACTCCCGACTTCAAAGTCGCGAAGATGAGCGCCACAAACGGCAGCGCCTCCGTACTTGGTCACACGTACGGATCAACGATGACCTCCAATCCCTCGTTCCAGCGGGGCAGCGGAAGTAGTGGATCCCCGGAAAACTCCAACAACACTACAGCTTAGTGGTGGTGGTGGTGGAGAAATAATTTCAGCGGAGCTTAAGCCACGGCTAAAAACGGATCGCCAGGAGGAGGGAGAATGGACCAACCAAAGGGTCATGGATGAACACCAAAGAGAGGAGCTCCTCCCTCCCTTTTATAGGAGGAGGAGGAGGCATGCCAAGGGGTGGGGTGGCCGGCGCATGGGGGGGCTGCCCCTTGCCCTCCCTCTCTTCATGTGAGTGATCTCTCCACTCACAAATTAACCACTTTGATTTCCATTAAAACCCCACTCAAGAAAATGAAAGGTTTTCTCCCATAAACATTTTTATTTCAGATTTAATATTTGTTAATTCTTTTAATTAACAAACATTAACATATACCCCCTTTAACTATTCCGATATCCCGAAACTATTCCGGCGATACTCGAAATGATCCCAGATCTTGTCCATATTTTTCTCCTGTTTCGTATCCACTCAAATGCATCGATGAACCTTAAGTGTGTCACCCTACGGTTCGTGAATAAAATGGACATGATTGAGACTCCTCTCGGATCAATAATCATCACGGGATCCGGAGATCCATAATGACTCCCATTCACTCAACGATGAACTAGTGATCGCAGAAACCGTAAAACGACATAACCAATTCCTTTTGTCTCACGATATTTTACTTGTCCGGATCCGATCATCGTATCAACTATACCTAGTTCGATCCGTTACCGACAAGTACTCTTTACTCGTTCCGTGATATAACATTCTTGTGACCTAGTCACATGCTTGCAAGCGATGTCAATGTGATATCACCGAGAGGGCCCAGAGTATATCTCTCCGTCATCCGGATGGACAAATCCCACTCTTGATGCATGAGCCTCAACTAATACTTTCATAGTACCCAAATCCATCTTTATAGTCACCGTGTTACGGAGTGACGTTTGATGTCATCAAAGTACTCTTCCGGAATTAGTGATTGACATCATCTCATGGTCTAAGGAAAAGAGCTATTTCGAATGTGTTTGATACAGCAACAAACTAAATGACTTGATCGTATTTGCTATACCAACTTGGGTGTGTGTTCATCACATCATTCTTCTAATGACATGACCCCGTTATTAATAACATCCAATGTTCATGATCAGGAAACCTTGATCATCAGTTAATCAACGAGCTAGTTTAAAAAGAGGCTTTACTAGGAACCTTTTTGTTTATTAAACATACATGTATTAACGTTTCTGATTAATACAATTTTAGCATGAGAAATAAACATCTATTATAAACATGGAATATGATAATAAACAATTTATTATTGCCTCTCGGGCATATTCCCTTCAGCATGAGAGATCCGTCGAAGTGCATGACCCAATATTCTGGCTCTTCTTCCGTGCGGGGAGTCTGGGATTCGGTCCACTCGGCCGTGAAGTCAGCCAAAGCCTGGGACTTGACGGCGGTGCGCGGCTTGAACGAGATGTCGAAAGCTCCAAGCTCGGCTGCCCACTTTGAAATTCTTCCAGTAGCTTCCCGATTACGGAGGACCTCTCCCACGGGGAAAGAAGTGACTACTGAAATCGAATGACCTTGGAAATAATGCTTCAGCTTCCGTGACGAGAGATCAAAATGGCGTCTGACAGCTCCTCGGATTTGAGGATATCTTGTCTTGGATTCGCCAAGATTACCGACAAAATAAATCAAGCGCACGCCGTAGCGGTGTCAGATTCCTCCCGCTTCCACAACTATCACGGCACTTACTACATGAGATGTTGCCGCTATGTAGAGCGAAGAGGTTCACCTGCACCGGCGAGACTAAGACTGGGAGTGGAGAGAAACACCTTGAGTTCTTGAAGGCCTCTTTGTGCCTCTCGGCCCAATCAAAGCGATCCCGCTTCTTAAGGAGCTTGAAGAAAGGCATTCCCGGACTCCCAACCGTGAGATAAACCTCGCCAAGCGCTACCATGCATCCGGTGAGCGTTGGGACCTCCTTTTGGCTGGTAGGCGGGGCCATTTTCATGATGGCTCCAATTTTCTCCGGGTTCGGCTCGATCCCACGATGGGAGACGATGAACCCGAGTAGTTTCCCGGCAGAAACTCCGAAAACACACTTCTCGGGTTTAGCCTCATCCGAACGCCCTTAGACTTGCGAACGTCTCGGCGGTCGGAGGTAAGGCTATCTCGTGTCTGCGTTTTAACTACCACATCATCCACATAAGCTTCCACATTGCGCCTAGCCGATGGTGAAAACACTGCCAGACGGCGGCCGGTACGTTGCACCGGCATTCTTGAGCCCGAACGGCATGGTGATATAGCAATATGCTCCGAATAGAGTGATAAACGAAGTCTTCTCGTAGTCTTCCTCTCGAAGCCGGATTTGATGATAGCCTGAATAGGCGCCCGTAAAGTCGAGTAGCCGAGATCCGGATGGAGTCTACCACCCGATCAATACGAGGAGACCAAAGGGATCTTTCGGACAAGCCTTGTTGAGGTCGGTGTAATCAACACACATGCGCCAGCCTTTTATTCTTCTTACGGGCGAGTACAGGGTTCGCCAACGATCGGGATGATACACTTCTTTGATGAAACCTGCGGCTAGCAGCTTTGTGATCTCCTCTCTGATGGCTTCTCGACGATCTTGAGCGAACCGTCGTAACCTTTGCTTGATGGGCCTGGCGGATTGGTTTACATTCAGTGCGTGCTCGATCACCTCCCTAGGGACCGGGCATGTCTGACGGCTTCCAGGCAAAGACGTCTTGGTTTGCCGCAGAAAAGGTGACCAGCGCGTCTTCCTATTCATCCCCGAGCTTTGTCCCGATCGAGACGGCTCGCCGGATCGGACGGGTCGAGGAGAATCCTTTGGTGCCTTCCTGGGCCGATCCGGAGTTCTGCGGCTTGCGGGTAGGGATATCGCCTTCCGGCTTGTCGAAATCCGCCTCTTGACGAATCCTTTCCCGACCCGCCGCCTTCCAGAGACTTCGGCCATTTCGCAGCTCTCCTCGTCGCAAGAGAAAGATCGCTTAACATCGCCACAGAGTGATAATACCACTCGGACCCGGCATTTTCAGCATCGATACGCCAGAGTGGGGCACCGCCATGAACTTGGCCAAAGACTGGTCTCCCCAAGATGGCGTGATCTGTTGTCGCGAAGTCTGCCACCTCGAAGCTAAGGCTCTCAGTCCGGTAGTTGTCCCTTGCGCCGAACGTGACTGGCAGAGTGATTTGTCCGAGTGGTATCGCCGACGTTCCGGGTATCACTCCATGAAAAGGCGACGACCCGCGTTTGAGGTCAGACCGCGGGATCCCCATATCATCGAGTTTCTTCACGAAGAGGACGTTGAGCCCACTCCCACCGTCAATCAACACCCTTTTGAGCTTGATGCCGCGGACAACAGGCGCCAAGACCAGCAGGTATCTGCCGGGGAATGGGACGCGATCTGGGTGATCCGTGCGGTCGTAAGTTATTGCGACCTCGGACCACCGGACATATCGGGGGTCTCCGGCTCTACTGCACAGATGTCCCGAGCGGTGAGCTTTTGCTTCCGCTTGGACTCATATGCGGCCGAACCCCCGAATATGTAGTTAAGCTCGAGGTCGACTTCCTGATAGTCTTCCTCGCCTTGGAGAGGCGGTTTGCCGGCGGCGTGACCACTCGGACCTTGTCCGGCCTGCCTCTTGCTCTCGCGGGCGAACCTCTTTAGGGTGAAGCAGTCCTTGGCGGCATGCCTCCCCTTCGGATGGAAAGGGCAGGGTGAGTTCATAACCTTGTCATATCCATCCTCTTTGAGAGCGCGAGGATGAGTTGGTGCAGCGACTGCCACCAGCTCTTCGCCCTTGCGCTTCTTTTCTTTCCGCCGAGGGGGTTCAGACTGATCCTTCCCCTCATCACGCCGTTCCGCCAGAGCCTCGGAGGCTGAAGCGTAACGGTCCGCTAGGGCGAACAGCTCCCGGACCGACGTGGGTGGCTTCCGGGACATCTTCTTGATGAGGTCGGGGTCGCTGACTCCTTTCTGGAAGGCAGCTATCACAATCGCATCTGTGACGTCCCGAACGGTGCTTTTCCTGTTCATGAAGCGCTTGACGAACTCCCGGAGGGATTCGTTCCTCCTTTGGTGTAGCTGGTATAGGTCCCAAGGGGTGCCTGGGCGCTCGTAAGTGCCTTGGAAATTTGAGATGAACTGCTCACACAGATCTCCCCAGGAATCTATAGAGTTCGCTGGAAGTCCGGTGAGCCATGCTTGGGCCAGGGGCGAGAGGGTAACCGGCAAGTAGTTTGCCATTACTTTCTGATCCCCGGCCACATTTGCGCAGAGCGTATACTTGTAGCCAAGCCTCCGGGTCCCTCTCACCGTCGAACCTAGTGATGCCTTTAGGATTAAATCCATCAGGCCAAACCACTCGGAGTAGGTGAGGGGTAAACGCACGAACCCCTTCGATGACCCCGCGATACCCCCCGGGAGGTGATCGACGCGGAGGGGATCGCGCTTGGCATACTTCGCGGCCTCGCGGAAGGATACCGTAGCGCTCATATTCGTCGGCTTGACGGCGTTGTTCCTCCCTTTCTCGGTCGCGGCGCCTGGCGTCGAGGGCTGAACGGAGGTCGCGGCTGATGCTGTGTCGCAAGTCGTCTTCGCGGGGTAGAACATGATGTGTCTGGCGGGCTTCGACTGGCCATTTGTTTGCCTGGGTCTCGCCGGACCACGTGGCGGCTCCTTCGCCGGCTGGTCGGTTTGGGCATCTTTGGATAGCCGCCCGTCACCATGGCCTTTACTTGGGCCATGATCGGGCAATCGATCATCCGCCTCAAAGATAGGGGTCGTGGTATCCAGGAGTGTCTTGAGGCGACGATATTCTGGCGGTACGAAAAACAGCTGGTCCCCATCTTGGCTTGCAGAATGTCTTCATTGACAGCCGGCGCGGTCGGAGAGTACGCGCCGTCGCGTCAAGCTCGATCACTCGGCCTCCTTCCAAATCGGGCGGCGATCGAGGTGTCGGCGCTGCCGCGAATCTGCCGCGAGCCTTCGATTACACGCAGACTCTCACGGAAATTCCAGCAGCCTCTCTAGGCTTTCTTCGACTCGGCTACCGAGGTGGGTGAGTGCGGAGAAGATAAACCTAGGCGCTAGGGGTGCCGAGTGGCTTGGCGGTGAGAACCCCCACCCTTCGTGCCTCGGCGTCCTCGAGCCCGACTCGCTACCGAACGGGTCTTCGGATCCCCACTCGGTACTTTAGGGTACGAGGCAGGGGACCTTCCGATCGGCGCGAAGTCGTGACGATGGATCGCCGGAAACCTCACCGCTACCGTAGCGTTCCCTTAGAGAGAGAAAGGCTTCCGAGGTCGTTGGAGATGAAGGTCAAGCCCAAAGCGGAAGACTGGCCCGGAAGAAGATCGTGGAGACTTCGCTGCCGCGACCATCAAGCTTGACGAAGATCTTGACACAAGCCCCCTACCTGGCGCGCCAACTGTCGACGATCTGTTTCGCCGGCCATAAGATTTGTGATTCTAGGGGATTTGTGCAGGATCTGAGCTTGATGGTAACACAGGATGCGGGGGCAATCTGTTTTAGACAGGTTCGGGCTCTCTCGGAGGAGATAATACCCTAGTCCTGTGTTCTTGGATATATCGTGTGTGTGTCTTTCTTGTTTCTCCCTCCTCCCCTTATATACTGGGGGAAGAATACATGATAGATGGGCGCCACCGGGCCCTGAACATGGTGGCCTGGACGACATGTCCCTTGTCCTTATCCGCCTTCACGCTCTACGTCCTGGAGAGGTGGTTATGCTTTCTCCGACCCACGCCTGCCGCCTTGTCGAGTTCCAAAGCATCCGCAGTGTTCGGCAAAGGTCGATCGCATGCTTCGTTCCTGGCGGGTTGTTAGGGCGGGGCGCGAAGCTTCCTTGAAGGATCAGGAGTTGTCTTGGGGAGCAAGTCGAAGGTCTCCTCTGGGCCCGTCGTGGTGCTTCTGGGCTTTGGGCTTTCTATTCCGCCTGTCAGGCCCAGTCGGGTGTAGGCCCCTCTTGCGGGACCCCTGTCTCTGACATCCCACACTTACCCTAGACAGAACTTCTTTCGGCCAACAAGACTTTTTCCGATATACTGATGTAGCCGATTGCCCATACCCAACATTCCTTCACCTTGACGCTGACAGTTCCTTGATGCCCCAGTCTACTTTAGATTTGTACAAAATCATCCTCTCCCCTTGCATCTTTCATGTCTGCTTGAATACCCGCAATCGGACATTTCAGCCATCTTACGAGTTCTACCATCCTTCGGTTTACGCCCGTCAACTAGGTTTTGGGCAAACCATCCCATCCTTTCCTCTGCTATCTTGTGTCGAGCCCCGAGCTCGGGTGACTAAAAGCGTCGCCGCGGAGGTTGTTCTCGAAGTAGCCGATGGGTTGCAAATTCTCTCGACACCGCATTTTGTTCTCAATTCCCGCCGGTCAATTTGTATTCTCTTGATGGTGGACCAGAATATCGGAAGCTGTACTCATGGACAGGACTCCGTCGGCCATAATCCACTTATTTCTTCCCGATTTTCATGAGCCGACGGTAGTTTCTGGGTCCAGTGCGAGCTCGGGTTATAGCGACTCCTCAGTAGCTATAGAGGTACCGGTGTTTTATATTCTTCTGTTTTTACGCTGGTTATCGGCTTTTATTAAAAATGCCTTTGATCTTTCCAGGGCGGCACGGGTGCTAGTGAGCAAACAGCCGATCCCCATGTTTCTGCCAGTAGTGGCCGACAGCAACGTACAGGTCAATCTGTCGGTACTACAGGATATACTTCAGGTAACTTGGATATTCAAGGTCCATCTTTATCGGACTTAGCTCACCAGCGTGCCCCAAGTAAGTTACTTTCTCGCATTAGCCACTATATCCCTTACTTTGATATTTGTTAACCTGAAGTCGCTGCAGAGAGGAGGAAGAAGTCACCAGCGCCGCTTGATCAGTGAGGCGTCAACCCGATGGTTCTCCGGAGCACTCAGCTACTGATGTAAGTTTTATTCCCTGCTTAATATTGCTTTTACGCTTATTTTGCATTGCTGACTTTATTCTTTTAAATCCCTAGCAATCTCCGTCGGTGCAAGTAGCGAGGGTTGAAGTTGATACTCAAGGTGCTACATTAGCTATTCCTCCATCGCTACCAGCAGTACCGCCTCCGACGATTGATATATCCGATCTTGATCCAAAAGTGCTGCTGACGGACCCGGCCGACCTGCTGGGCTTTACTTTGGATGAGCTTGACGACCCGGAGGTTCTGGCTACCGATGATTACCCAGCCGATATTCAACGCATAATAGCGGCCTCCGCTCCAGCGTCGGCTGCCGTTACTACTGCGCCGGGCATGCAGGAGCGACTCAACCGCCTCCTAGACGAAGTGATGCAACCGGAAGAGGCTCTTCTGGCCAACACCCAACCTCTGAGGAATGCAATGGCGGCCATGCAAGCCGATCTTCCCCCCGCTGCTATGAACGCAATGCTAGAGGTATGTCATTTGGATGCTCGTCGGCTGGACGTAGAATCGGCCAAAGTAAGAGTTGAACAGAGGAAGGCCCAGCAAGCCGACCAACAGACTCTGGACAAGCTTATAGCGGACGCAAAACTCCGGAAGGGCACGTTTGACCAAGATGCTGCTCGGCTGAAATCGGCTAAGAATAAAGCCCAAGAGCTGGAGTTGACCAAGAAAAAGCTTGAAGAACAACTGGCTTTAGTTACGAAAGAGCTTGCAGATTGCCAGATCGGCATCACCGACGCGACGTCCTCATTGGCGGTTCAGAGGCGGCAAATCGGTGAAGTTTTTGCCAAAGTCAAGAACCAATCGGCCAAGATGATCCCAGTTCCGGGCGATGCAGGGGCCGACGAACAACTGATAGATAGCGTCCAAGCTACTATTGGTAGGGCGGCAGCTGCACTATCGGCATTGGGAGCCCATCTGCCTGGTTCCGGGCTTCATTGAAAACAGCGTTGTCTCTTGATAAACTGATATATAGTACCGGCCATGTAGCCGATTTTTGTAAACGATGTTTAATGTGATGTTTGAACGTTGACTTGGTCGGCCATCTGACCGATTTTATATATGCTTGTTTTTTGCAATTAATCCCTGTGTTTCCCTCCTGTAATTAGGATCCAATCCATATGCTTGGGTGATATGCCTTCAAATATTTTCCATTGATTGCTTTGGGTAGTACGAATCCGTCTAAGGATTCCAATATATACGAATTCCCGCCAATCGGCTGATTTATCTTGTAAGGTCCTTCCCACGCCGGAGACCACTTACCGAATCGGTTATCTTTCGAACCGATCGGCAATATAGTTTTCCATACCAAATCGGCTTGATCAAAAGATTTTGGTACCACCTTCTTATTGTATGACTTGGCGACCCTCTCTTTGTTCTTTTTAAGCCGATCTACTGTAATCAGCCTTAGCTCGGCTAAATCATCTAAATTGTCTAGCATCACCTGTCTGTACTCATCGATTGACAATTTATCTTGCTCCGATAGCCTCACTGAGCCGATGTTGATTTCCACGGGCAAAACGGCTTCTTGTCCATATACCAATTGAAAAGGTGATAATTTAGTCGATCCGTGGTGAGATAACCGAAAAGCCCATAGAGCTTCTGATAGCGTTGAATGCCAGTTTCTTGGTTTTTCCTCGATCTTTCTTTTTATCAATTTTATCAATGTCTTGTTTGACGACTCGGCCTGTCCATTGGCCTGAGCGTAATAAGGAGAAGAGTTGAGTAATTTTATCCCAAGACTTCCCGCGAAACCTTTGAATTCATTAGACATAAACACAGTTCCTTGATCAGTAGTAATTGTCTGTGGAATTCCAAACCGATGGACGATGTGTTCATTCACAAAGTCGATCAGCTCTTTGCTGGTAACTTTGTTGAGTGGCATAGCCTCAACCCATTTTGAAAAGTAATCGGTGGCTGCGAGGATAAATTTATGTCATTTGCTAGATGACGGAAATATTTGGCCGATTATGTCTATACCCCATCCCCTAAACGGCCATGGCTTGATGATTGGATGCAAAGCCGACGATGGTGCTGACTGTATGTTACCAAACTTTTGGCATGTTTGGCATCCTTTATAATATTTGAAACAATCTTCTAACATTGTCGGCCAAAAATATCCCGTTCGTCTCACTATCCATTTCATTTTATGGGCCGATTGATGTGATCCGCAAATTCCTTCATGGATTTCTCCCATCGCTATCTTGGCTTCTTCGGTTCCCAGGCATTTTAGCAATAACCCTTCCATTGTCCGAAAGTATAGTACATCTTCGAGTAGAACATATTTGAGTGCTTTGCGTCTGACTTTCTGCTCGGTCGGCTTAGATGGGTCTGATAAGTAATCCCTTATCTCTGTTCTCCAGTCGACAGGGTGAACACATAAAATCGGCCAAACGTTCAGCTCGATTGGTTCCTGTCGGCTTTCAATCTTGTACCCTGATGCGCATTGTGCCAATCGGTTTGCTTTATCATTAGCTTCTCTGGGGATGTGTTTTATAGAAAATGTAGTGAACATATCGATGATCTGGAGGCATTGATGTAAGTACTGAGTTAGCGCACCGTCGTTGCATCGGTATTCTCCTTTGACTTGCTGTACAATTAACATCGAGTCTCCAAACGCTTCGACGTCTCTCACCCCGATGCTATCTAGCAATTGTAGTCCTCTTAATAATGCTTCGTATTCTGATTGATTATTTGAACATCGGCTATTTAGCCGATACATGAACTCATACTCCTGTTTTCTAGGTGAAATCAATATCACGCCGATGCCTTCGCCCCCCTGGCAAACGGACCCATCAAAATACAGCTGCCAAGGAGTTACATCAGCTGTTCCCGTTAATGTTTCACTTCCTGTGATAAAATCAGCCAAAGCTTGTCCTTTCACAGATTTAGCCGACTCATAGGTTAACTCGAACTCTGTTAAGGCGTATGCCCATTTACCAAGCCGACCCCGCAGAATTGGCGCTGATAATATGTACTTGACTACATCGGTTTTGCATATTATAACGCATTTGGAAGCCAGCATATAATGTCTTAATTTGGTGCAAGCAAAATACAATGATAAGCACAATTTTTCTACTAGGGGATACCTGGTTTCTGCATCCAAAAGACGTCGGCTTAAATAAAATATTGCTCGTTCCTTCCTATCGGCTTCCTGTGTTAAGACTGCCCCAATTGTATCACCTTCAGCCGATACGTATAGTTTAAAAGGTATACCATGCTTCGGTGCGGCCAATACTGGTGGGTTCATCAGATAACTCTTTATGTTGTCGAAGGCCTTTTGTTGATCGGCTCCCCATTTGAACTCTTCGTCGTCTTTAACTTTCAGCAGCGGTGTGAAGGCCCGAATACGTCCCGACAAGTTTGAAATGAAACGTCGCAAGTAGTTGATTTTCCCTATCAATACTTGCAACTCCTTTTTGCTTGTCGGCGGCTTGGTATCGGCTATAGCTTTTACTTTGGCCTGGTTTACTTCAATTCCCCTTTCATGCACGGTAAACCCAAGGAATTGTCCAGCCGATACTCCAAAAGCGCATTTGAGCGGGTTCATTTTTAATCCATGTAACCTCGTGCTCTCGAATATCTTTTCTAAATCGGCCAAATGTTGCCAATCTTCTTTGGACTTTACCACCACATCGTCAATGTATATTTCCACAGTATTGCCGATCAAATCGTGAAAAATGTGGTTCATAGCACGCTGATAAGTGGCGCCGGCATTTTTTAAACCGAAGGTCATAACTTTCTATTCATATAGCCCTAAGGCTCCTGGGCATCTGAAAGCTGTTTTGGGTATATCGGCTTCGGCCATGAATATCTGATTGTATCCGGCATTTCCATCCAAAAAACTTATGATTTTATTCCCGGATGCAGCATCGATAAGCATATCGGCTATAGGCATCGGGTACTCATCTTTTGGTGTAGCTTTATTTAAATCTCTAAAGTCCACACACACCCTAAGTTTGCCATTTTTCTTCTTTACAGGAACGATATTCGAGACCCATTCAGCATATCGGCAAGGCTGGATAAACCTTGCTTCTAGCAATCGTTCCACTTCTTCTTTTATGGCGTCGTACATCGTAGGATTAAACCGTCTTGGATACTATTTAAATGGCCTATATCCAGGTTTAATGGGTAGCTGATGTTCAACTAGTTGTCGGCTTAAACCTGGCATCTCATAATATTCTCACGCAAAGCAATCTCTATATTTCTTGAGTATTTCGACCAACTTTGCTTTATAACTTGGTTCTAATTTGGCACTAACAAATGTTGGTCTTTTACTATCGCCTTCTCCAATGTTGATCTCTTCGAGCAAATCGGCAGAGGTAAATCCTAAACCTTTTCTTTCTTCTTCAAAATCCTCAACAGCTTCCTCGTATTCTTCTTGCCGATAGCTCCTTGCTTTTTCTTGAAGCCTTGTTATTGTCTTGGACTCCATCTTCTCACTACTTCATCTGTCCGATCAAACGTATTAGGCTTAACGCTAATCGGCTTAAATCCCGACTTCTCGATGCAGATAAAATCGCAATCATCCAAGGCTTTTCCTGATATACATTCAGCTTCTTCGTGTGGCCAATTGGTATCAGGACTGGCCATGGCGATATGAGCCGATGTGTCGGCTGATACCACTTCAACTGTATCATCGTTCCATTGTATCAACTTCTGATGCATAGTTGATGGTATGCAGCAATTGGCATGGATCCAATCCCGTCCAAGGAGCACACTGTAATTGCCTTTGGCTTCTATCACGAAAAATGCAGTCGGCAAAGTTTTATTACCGACTGTTAATTCCGACATCATTACGCCTTTAGCTTCAGTAGGGTCTCCCGTGAAGTCGTTTAGTACCATGTTAGTTTTGATCAAATCTTCATCGGCTTTGCCCAATTTTCTGAAAGTACTTAACGGCATCAGATTAACTGTCGCCCCACCATCGACCAACATACGAGATATCGGTCGGCCATTAATATACCCTTTTAGGTATAACGGTTTTAGATGCCGATGCATGTCTTGTGGCTTTTCGAACACAGCGTCTGGCGCTCCGAGGCACAATTGGGCGAACACTTCTTCAGCCGATTCTTCGGTTTTGAACTCGGCAGGTAGAGTGAATACCATGTTTATGTCCATTGGTGGTGTATCATCTCGGATCATCGGAGACCCTGATTCGACCGATTGATCTGAGTCACTATCGATCTGTTCCTTCTTTCTCCACTCTTTTTTCAAAACTGGTATTGGCCTTAACCTATTGAACATCCGATCCCTCTCGCTTTCTTTCTCGGCTTCCCTTTCTTCTTGTGTCTTTAATCGCTGAAGCCGCCTGCGTTGTGACTTGCTGAGGCCCGAGGGGCACCACCTAGGTTTAGGTTCTATCGGCTTCCTTATCTTTCCAGCTAAATTGCTCATTTCGCTGTCAGATTCCATTCCACTTGTGTTATGAGAAGCCGATAATTCCTGATTTCGGGAGGACTCGCCTTGCTCTGATGTTGACAATCTTTCATGGATCGGCCTCCTGCCTCTTACTTCTAGTCGATCATGTATCGGTCTAGACAACCTGTCTCTTACGGATTGGTTTGGTCGATATACAGACGAGTGTTGCATAGGACAAGACACAACTGTTGGTAAGGTCATCCCCTTCTCCCAGCAAAACCGCCAAAAGGGACATTGTCGATGTTTCTCTTCTTCAGTAGCTGGCCGATGTGGCATATCTGGTTGCCAATAGTTGTCTGTCTTCTGATCCAGCCAATGAAAACTCTGAGGTTGTCGAACGTTATGTCTTCGACTTATCCTTTCATACTTTCCCAAAAGTTGCGAGAAAGTCGGCTTTGACTTGAAATTCACCTTTTTTGGAGCCCTTTCAGCCCGATACCATTTTCCGATTTCCAAGTCTCCTTTTGGTTTTACCGTCCTTGAGTTCTGTCCACTTTTATCGGCTTCTATTTGTATGGAGCCGATAGTAATCTGCACTGTTTCATCTCCTTTTGATCGTGCTTCAAATTCTTTAGTCAGCTCAACATCTTTCATAGGCCCCTTTCCTTTTTGTGAGCACTGCACCATGTTGACCTGGAAAGGGTTCATATCTATTTGCATAGCCGATTCTTCCGCAAACTTTAACTTGCCATCGGCGATGGCCGATTGAATCTGCTGTCGAAAAATATTGCAATCGTTAGTGTTATGTGAAAATGAATGGTGCCATTTGCAGTACCTTCGCTTTTTAATTTCTTCGGCTGACGAGATGACGTGCCCTTCTGGTAATCTTATGAGTTTTTCTTGTAACAATAAATCAAATATTTTGTCACACTTTGAAACATCATATGAATATTTGACTTTCGCCCTATTTTTCGTCGGCTTGAGCAGAGAGCATACGAGTGGCTTTTTAGAACCTTTGATCCACTCGGCTACGTTTACCTCTGCTTCGTCCTCAGAGGTGTCGCTTGAATTGTAATCTACCATGTTTACTTTGGCCTTTTCATTACCGTTCGGCTTAAATCTATCTTTAAACCCTTTGCTCTCTGCATATCGGCTTTCATGTGCCGATACGCGATGGAGTAAGTGGCCTAAATCGGGAAACTCTTGGCCCGATAGCTTCTCTTTTAATGGCGGGATTAGCCCTTGGAATGCTAAATCGGCCAATTGATCATCGGGTAATGTTACACTGAAGCATCTATTCCGTACGCCTCTAAACCTTCTAATATAATCGGAAACCGACTCACCGTACTTCTGTCGGACTGAACTAAGATCAGAAATCCTAAGCTCCATAGTCCCCGAAAAAAAGTATTCGTGGAATCGGCTTTCTAAATCGTTCCACACATGAACTGAATTTGGGGGTAGATTAGTGAACCAAGTGAATGCAGCACCAGACAATGATAAAGGAAACAGTCTAATTTTTAGTCCATCAGACTGTGCAGCCTCTCCACACTGAGCCATAAACCGTCCGATATGCTCAATCGTGGTGACAGAATCATCACCTGAGAATTTGGCAAAGTCCGGTATCTGAAAGTTGTGTGGGTATGGCATTCGATCTATGTAATCGGGATATGGCTTCCTGTAGCCGTTCACTCTTCCTCTGGGCTGTAAACCGAACTGTTCCCTCAAAACGTTGGCAATTTGTTCTGCCCAATTGACATTGTCGGTTCGTGGTGCAACCGGACATTGCCAATTATCATTGTTCGTGCCCTGCCCCCCGAGTGCAAACTCGGGTCTTTGTCCAAATCGCGCCGCAGGAGGTCTTGGCACTTCATAATCATGATTAAAACCCAATGCATCGGGTATGGGCGTGAAAGGTTCAACGTACGGCACCACCCTATACGGCGCTTGTTTCACGGTTGTGGCCCCCCGTGATTGCGGGACCTGATCCGTTTCGATCGGCTGATAAGCCGATAAACCGACGCTATTGGAGGGCCCGTTTGACGGATTTGATGCGCTTATCTTAGCCCCATCCGTGTGCCCATGGTAGTGTGTAAATCCATCTCTCTGTATGCTTGGTTTCAAAACAGTAGGTTGAGTTGGCATCATGATAGGTGTTTGAGCCGACACGTTTACTGTATTGGTGTTAGGTGTTATGGAATATACTGGGTACGTAGGGATGGTTTGTGGTGGATCTAGCAGGCTTCCAGACACAGCCAATTCCTGAGCAATTGTTTTCACACTGTTTTCTATCATCGGTTTTAATGTGGATACTAGAGCCGATGACTGGTTAATTAATGCGTGATGAACAGATTGCTCAATCATATTTGATAAATCGGCTTGAGCGGGTGCGTATCGGCTTACCGATTCGGATGATGAATCCCCGATAGGATTGATGCTTGGGAGTGCAGTCTTTTGAGTAATGCCACGACGTGTTTTCTGGAAGCACCGTAGCATCATCTCTTCCAAAGCTGCCTTTCGGTCTTCGATTTCTTTTCGCTGTTCAGGGGTTAAATCGGCCATTTGAGGCGCGATTATAGCATCAGCGTTGATATCGGCGGTGACCGCAGGCTTATCGGTTGATGACATTTTCGATTTTCTTTAGTCCCACTGGGCGTGCCAAAATATGTTCACGCTAAAAATGTGAAGCAGGACCCTTAGCCTCGAACACACGAGACAAACGTCGGGTTTGCAGAGCGTGCCAGTCAATTTGACCTGAAATTGACAAGGTAGAATTTGTAACTTGATCAAAGCCGATAAGCAAAAGATTATCGGCTTAACGCTAGTCGGCGAGAACCGATTAGGGGATAACTAGATCAACCAGTTACGGTTAATCCGGATACAAGGTAAAATCGGCTTCGAGAAGGCGATGCGCAGCAAAACGAAGCAGATCGAACCTGGGTGAAATCGGCTAAAACCAACAATCGGCGATGCGCAGCTATGTTGATTCCGTCGATTTACAGAGAGGTCTATGAATCTAAGAAAAACGACGTAAAAGGAACTGTAAAAGTAGTAGATGTGTGTTGTGTTGGATCCTTTATTCGCTTGACGCTCACCCCCTTTTATAATATGCCAGGCCGATCCGAGTTGTACATGGTTACGTTATTAATCAGTATCGGCCTCTGATCCGATTTCCTTGTTAGGAACGGAGTTTCCTTCTGATTCGGCCACCTGATCTCTTTCCGTACGAACGTTTCTATCCGATTCAAACGGATTCCACTATACCGAATTCTGGTGCAAACATGTTCTTTTCTCTTGTTTCTGATCCTTCTTCCAATGTTCTACTACTGTTTTACATGCTTAACAATTTAGAAAGTGATAATTCATCATAGTTATGTTAATGTTTATTGATCATTTAGAAAGTGGTGCTGCAAGCATTCGTTAGTTTATTGATCATTTGTCATAGTTCTTTTGGAAAGTGGTGTGCCTAGTGCCTCTGTGTAATTAAGAACTTTCTATGTTATGGTATCTTAGTCTTTCTCATTCTTATCGGTGAAATTATCATTGGTGCACATTTGATCATGGTATAGTTTTCATATTTTTATGATCTGTTAACCCTAGAGTTCTAGTGGTAGACTTGGTTTTGGGCGTCTTGGTGGGAGCGATTTCGGCGCTAGTCCGGCCTCTTCTACCATGGAGTGGTCTTGAAGCAGTGCGATGGTTTGTTTCTTCAAGTTTCTGGAGTGATATCAGCATTCCTTGACCTTTTTTGTGTGTTAATGGATGTACTTGAGCAAGCCCTTTTTGTTCATTACATGGTTGCACGTGTGTATTTTATTTGGACTTTGTGCTATACTTGAGCAAGCCCTTTACACATTGTGCATTATTGGGACTTATTACCATCATGCTGTTAGATGGCTTTGTTACTTCACTTTGTAGATTGAGGTTTTGGTTATAATTTATGTATGCATGTAGGTTACAAAATTTGTATGATGCATTTGGACTCCATGCTCCAAATCTTATTAGCATTTGGACTAATTGGTGATAATTTGCATTTGGTGATAATGCTCCAACCTCAATATGCAAAGTAAAGTAATGCTCCAAATGCTTTGTAATCTGTATGCTGCATTTGGACTACATGCAGATAGGCATTTCGCCTTATTAGCATCATGTAGGTTATAAATTCTATATGCTCCAGTCAGAAGCAGTGAGGCAATACAATATGCATGAATTAAATGTGTATTATAGAAGTGTTAGTTATATTTAGGCGTTCGAATCTTTCTAGTGCATGCCCTATTGCTCACATTCGTAATGAGCTTAATGAGCCAAGTTGAGTTTTTAACGAGTCAAGCCGAGTTGAGTTATGAGTTCGTGAATTGAGTTGAGTCGAGCTGAGTTGGCTCGTTAGCCAGGGTTCACAAAAATGGTCGAAATTCGTCGATTTTCGCTGGTTTTGACCTTACTGAGCCAGTTCGACATATAAAACCGGCTAGTAAACCAGTTAAGTTAAAAAATTCAAAAAATTTTAAAAAAATTATGTGACGCAAAAACCGATTAGTTTTCGATCAAAATCAACCTGTTTTGTGTCAAAAATCATGTGGTAGTGCATAAGGCTTTAGCACACGGTCAAATTCGGTTGATTTTTAGTCAAAACCAGTCGTTTTTCAGTAAAAACCGATTTGTTTTTTTATTTTTTTTCAAAATTTTTGAGTTCTTAACCCTTCAATTTCTAATGATTTTTCAGTAATTTTTGGCTCAATGTTTTTGAATTTCGGTTTTCCATTAGTTTTTTTGGTTTGAATATTGTTAACCTTGATGGAGACAATGTATGTACAACCATGCATTGCACATATGGAGAGTAGTACATGTTCCAAAGCAGGGTTAACAAAACTGTTTTTGAATTGAAAATCGAGGTCCTGGCAGTACCGGTTTTTTGTAAAAACCAAGCGAAAATCATCAAAAACCGAAGAGTTTTGAAACCAAGCATTTGAACAAAAGAAATTCAGAACAGATTCCAAAAAAAATGAAAACCGCTCGGTTTTCGCGAAAAACCGATCGACGAGTTGAACCTTTTAGATGGTCGATTTTTGGAGTGGTTTTCGTCGATTTTTGTCGAAAACCACTCGATTTTCGCCTATTTTTGACCGGTTTACATCGCATAAATTTTTTCAAATTTTTTTAATTTTTTAAATTTTTTGAATAGGACCAGTTTTCTGATCGGTTTAGGATTTTGAATCGGCTCGATACGGTCAAAAACCACGGTTTTCGAGCGTTTTTCGTTGGTTTTGTAAACCCCATTCCAAAGTTAAGAAACATTAGTGGACGCACGCATATAGTACAAATGCAGTTTCTACTCGTCTGCTTACAAAAAAAAAATCACTCATTTTTTCCCCATTGGTTGATCTCCATCCAAAGCTTCAGATATGTCCCATACTTCCCCCTTCTACGCTTCACTCTCTCACTCTCATGCCTCATTGTAATATTGTAAAATTCACCAAAATGAAATACAAACTTATCAAAGTCATTTTCTGGGATTATTGTGAATGTTCAGAGTATTTATGATTTTCTGGAATTTTTGCACTTAAAGAAAATGCAATTCAAATAGCCTAGTTATAGTTTTTTATTTTAATATTTAAAATCTAATCCATCTCAAAGTCTAAAAAATATTCCAATTGAGTTCCAAATGAACCAAACGACCTATGCAGAAAGTTTTATGAATTTGGTTTATGCTTATGAAAATGAAAGATCAAGATGGTGATCACAGGGGCTAGTGAATGATCCAAATTTCAAAAATTCAACCTTTTGGACAAGATTGATGCTTTCTACAACGAGCCCCAAGAACCAAGTTAAATAATCAAACTAAGCAAAGGAACCCTTAAGAATTAAGAGCAACCATGGATCTTCTTAAGGACAGCAACACATCCCCAAATAAAATTGCCATGAATAAAAATTTGTGGCTCATATAGTCATGGAGATTTTTCTTTGGTACTATAGGCTGTTGAGAGTCCATAAAAAAGGAATTAATTCAAAATCACTTTTAGAAAAAGAGGGATAAATAAGATAAGATCTACTGCTTTTGGAAAGCAAAAATGAATTTCCAGCACAAAAGTAACTCGATCAAAAAGTGATCTCTCCAAATCTTTGACTCATTTGAATTTTGAAATTTTTATCCAATGAGATAATGTAGTCATGGACCTACCCACCAAAAATCAGATCTAGATAAATCATAGTAAAATTATGATGAAAATAACAAGCTCTACCACACAAAGAACTCAGACAGAACATTTGGGGCTCCGTAAAAACCTTACGGCCCCAAAACTGTGATTCATATGAACTTCCCACTTGGAGGGATAATATGTATGAAAGTCACGTAACTTTTCCAACAACAATCACCCCAATATTATATTATATTAATTTTCTATAAAATAAACAAGGGTAGCTGTATATAGAGAACAAACAAGAACAAAAAATCAAGAAAGAAACTTCAAGAATACAAAATTCAAAAATTTCTCAAAGATTCAACATAGAACCTGTTTGAGAGAGAAATCAAAAGAAGTGAAACCCAGATGATTAGGACATGATCTAAGAAGATTCATCCATCAATGCTTGAAAGTAAATATTGAATTTAAACTGCAAAAAGTAAAGACATAATGTAGATGCGAAATTTAAATTCACAAGAAAAATAAAGAAATTCTTTGAATTTCTGGAGGGAAGGTTTACAAAGCCTCACAACAAGTGGGCAAAGCTCAATGGAGCATACAAAACCTTCAAGTGGGGAGGCTACCTCTACCCTTCTATTTATAGTGTCCATGGCTCATCCTCCACCCTTAGATGAGTTGCTTCTATCCTAAGCTACCCTCCAAAGACAAGGATTTAATCCCACACACTGACCCATTGGGCTAACCTAAAACCCAATAACCTAACAGATTTTGCACTGTTCTGAAAGCAAACTAGACTTAAACCACTACTCTATCCTCTAAAACTATGATCCAACGGTTCTCCTTGATTCGAGCAATGTCTAGCTAGATTCTCCAAGGTTGCCTTGACTTTTTGACTTGCCCCAGCTTCATCTCTGGCCATCTTCTGGCGATCCCCGGCCATCCGAACCTCTGGCTACCGTCGCCTAGTCCCGACCATTCTTCGTCTCTCCATGACCATGTAACACCCCAGCTTGTACTAAGCCCAGAATGTCACCAAACATAGACCATAACACGTTTAATACCATAATTTAAGGTAAAATTACAGCAAGTAATCATTTAGCATACATTGAAAATTTTGACAGCATCTCCTTTGTTTATGCATGAAACTTAACAACATAACATCATATCAATATGTAGGACAAACAAGATCTCCATACGCAGCGATAATGATAGCTAATCATCAACTAAACATCAATAAGCATCGTAAGCAAAAGAATAAGCATCAATTTAAGTCTAGGAAGATATAACAGCTCGCTCCATAGCCCCACATGTTACACATGGGGAAAACAACCAAACATAAAGACCATACACTAATGATTATTGTAACACTTATTGCCGTGTCTCCAAAACGGGTGAATTAGCTAGATTATGATACTACGTGGAGTGTGGCTAGATCCCTTTCCCGCGCGCCGATTTCATGGTACCTAAAGAAACAAACAACGAAAACACAAGCGTGAGTTCATAACTCAGCAAAGTGTATTGTAATGAATCAACAAGGATCAGGACCACAAACCATCATTCCAGTCTCCACGGTTATATCACAACACATCATATTTAATATTATATACATCCTTTAAAACAACATGATAATCATCTCATGAGCATCTCATGAGTACTCTACTCATCATCTCATAAACATCTTTATTCATGTATAACATTCATGCAATGCAATGCACATGTCTCCTGGAATTCTCATACCGGTATGGTTGAGTGCACACCCGTCGGCATGCACCCTTTCCCCCCTTCCATCCCGAAGATGGAGGGTGCCTATCACTCGCTTCCATTCACCTCGGTGACGGAGTCACGATGTAGGACTTACTCAAAAGAATAGCCCCAGACTAGTCATAACAGTTCTCACCGACCCTACCGGAATAGTTATGACTTATCTCACCGGACGGCCATGAAAATATGCGATGTATGCAAAATGGACAGCAACGTATACAGAAATAGAAATATTGCATATCAACAC
Organism: Rhipidocladum racemiflorum; assembly: GCA_036346355.1. Lineage (NCBI taxonomy): Eukaryota > Viridiplantae > Streptophyta > Magnoliopsida > Poales > Poaceae > Rhipidocladum > Rhipidocladum racemiflorum. The sequence goes on along the minus strand of CM070573.1, from coordinate 19,428,699 downwards.
ATGGCATCTCCACATGTAGGACCGTATTCAACAATTGTGATTCTGAATTCAAAACATGGCAGGTGAATCATTTGTCAACAACAAGCATTGTTAATCATGGCATGAGGACACCATATCATCGATAACATTTAAATCATGGACTAAGGACCTCCTATCAATTATAACATGTAAATCATGGCAAAACAACATGTTATCTATTCCAAATACTATCAAGCAGTTCTAGCAACACGTATAGCATACAGTCCACGCAACACACTTGCCTTCAACCACAGGCAACGGAGTGACGAGAGGTTGAGGGTACTCCCGGAGGCACACCACCTGCAAACACGTGCCACACACTCAAATCGAGTCCACAAAACAGCACACATATATCCCACTACCCCGATTTAAACACAAGTCCTAAAATCAGAAAACAGCTAATCTGTCCCTTCGGGACAGCAGCCTTCCAAAGGGCATAACTTCAGTTCTAGGACTCCAAATTGAATAAACAAGTACATCCTCGCATAGCTTAGGAAAATTCCCAACTTTTTCTAGTTATTGGGAAAAGACAAATCGGCCTCTAAAATTGTTTAATCTAACGTTGAACACGAACTGTCTCAATCTCGTCACAGATTTGACAGCGCTCGGTAAAACGGACATATCTCCCAAACGGCTTGGCGGATTTTAACGTTCTTTATATGCACGGAAAGATAATGAAATTATCCACAACTTCCTAAAAGTCCGTACGGTCAGATTCAAATCCTAAATTGGCGAAAACGCCTGCCCTAGTTCGGGTTCCCAATCTGCCCGAACCAAAACGTGAAAACATCTCTAGTTTTCATTAGATCTAACCCATGGCAGCACCTCCCTTGGTATAAAAAACATGGTAATCCCCCTCTACAGCAGCAAGAGACCTACCCCACAAGATCCCTCCATTACCTTCTTGGAGAATCACCAATTGACGATCAAACCTTCGCGTTCCTTCCCCGACTTCCTTCCACGCGCCGTTTCCACCAATCCTCCTCGTCGCAGCTCCTCCCAACAGCTTGGACAGCGCCATGGCAGCGAGGAGGAGACCTTGGGGTGCGCCCATAAGGGAGGAGAGGGGAGGGGCGGCAGCACCTAGGAAGGGGGCGGTTGGGAAGGGAGAGGAGAGGGGAGATGAGGAGGAAGTGGGGAATGAGGGGAGAGGAGATGGGGGTGGCGGCTCAAAGGGGGAGAGATGGGGGGCGCATGGGGGAAGGGGCAGCAGGTGTGCTGCCCTAGCACACCCCCACATGGGCCCAATTCATCCCACCGATGGCCCAAAATGTTTCCCCCACGGCCCGATCACCCGGAAACGGCCCAAAACGACCCCGGAGAGGCCCGAAACGCGCTAAAACGCCATACCGTAGGGTTCAAATTTCAGAGATCATACATTCTAAAGTTATGCCAACCCGTAGTGTCACATTCTTCCCACCTTCAACAGGATTCGATCTCGAATCCGAGACACACTACTACACAAAACAACCAACACAAAGAGAACTAAACTTCCCGGTTCAAACTGGTCGAGAAAAGCTCTGGGAAATTCTCGCGCATGCAAGACTCCAACTCCCGGGTCGCTTCTCTCTCTGACTAGAGCCACTGGGACTACACTGATGGAGACTCGATGACAAGAACAACACAAGTCCCTACAGGACAAAAGCTTCTGTGCAACACCAGGCAACCACACAATAACTCAAACCATAACACACGACAACACTTTTCCCAAAACCTACACTTAGCGAGAAAGAAGTACTTAGCTCAACTAAGTGCAGCCTCTCACGGTTCCACCTTTTCTTCCAATTTCGACCCAGAAACCGAGATTCACCCACACAGGGCCCCATCAACCTAATACGCCCGAATCCTTACGACGAACAATTCACACTACTATCACAACCATCCTGACTACCACCCTTCATTGAACTCAACATTTCATTCCATCCTCTCCCAGGCAAGACTCAAATCCAAGAACAACTAGTGAAGACAATTGCTCACGGCAGGACAATTATCACCGAACTACCGTCAACTTCACTTCCACCCATCACTACTCTTAACCAAATTCAAACCACGACATCAACAACCTCCATCATCATCCACCCTCATACCACTAATGTCTAGCACCTAGCCCAAGCTAGGACCGTAACTCACTACCAAATCTCAATTGGCACTTATCCCAAGAGGATGTCGCCCTCACAAACAATTCACACAAACAACAAAGCCCACGAGTATAGCTCTTAGATTATACTCAACAATAACCCGAGGCCATTCTCATTCTCGCTCCTATCAAAAAGAATCGTACTTCTTTTGAATCCAAGTAGACCACATACAACAACTCGAACCTCAAAGCGCCACAAATCACTTTGGAAAGAACCCTATAACATTGAAAGACCACCCTTTTGCTTTTCCTAAGTCAAGCCGCAAAGGAAAACTCAAATCTCCAATCAACGCGATACAATTCGCATCGGGGAGCACTCAAACAAATAGAGACTCCACACAATTCTCTTGACAGAAGTTCTCCACAACTAAAGACAACTGGACTCGCTTTCACCACAGCCAAACTTTTCATTTTAACCAAAATCAACATCTTGGAAAAGAACTACCACAAAAACTCTCGAAGAGAAAGGGAAACTCAAATCCCTTGCATAACATAACCAAAATACCAGCATTTATCCATTCATTCCTTTTCATGCTAGAGAGCAATGGAAATCTCCATTCATAACACGAATGCGAATTCTTCAAGAGCACTCTGGATTAGTCATATGTCTCTATATGACTTTCTCACCGTCCTGGCTCAACAACTCTTTTATGCTTATAAAACGATGTCATGAATCTTTTTCACCATTTATTCGTCATGTAACCACGATACCCATTAACCATTCACAAAGAGACTTCATTCTCTTTGTCACATGATTGACACCCAACAACATCGATGGTTGTTCAAATTCGCATAAACTACAACGGCGTTAACCGAAAAAAAAATACCATATCGCATCACAACCCAACAACCACTGCACGCAATGCGTGCAAAACATCGCCTTTTTAAACAAAGCCAATAACAGAAGATAGCATCAACTCTCAAATCAAACATCTACGCCTAATAACCGCTACCAATTCTCTTAAAGAGAAAGGAAACACATTCCCAGCAGGGAACACCTTACCAACGAAATCACTTATGAAACAATCGTAAGATTCACCTTTTTGAAACGCTCGCAAACACCACACACGTTTCCCAAATAAATCCAACTCTAGCCACGATAGAATTACAATTTAAGCTCTTAACTCCAGGGTTACCAAAGATAAATCAGTTGAACGCTAAAGAGAGCGTCCCACTCCAACGCTTTGGGTGTAAATCCATACTCATAGCATAGACTAAACAGATTAGCCCAAATCCAAAGATTGGCATGGTTCAATACCACACCACATTTGGAACCCATAAGCCGGTTACTTCAAATACTACTCTTTCATCCATATTTCCAATCATCGGAGTCAAGTTTGTAACTTGACAAAATGCCACTTAATCAGGGGAGATTTTATTGCACACTAATCAAGACGCCTAAACAAAGAGGCAGGCACTCAGAAAATTTATACATTCATTTGAATCAGTAAACCTTCAAAAGAAAGTTCGACTCAAATCCCACCATTACTCGCATTCCAATACTCTTAGCCAATACGGATGTCATAATCACCCAAATCCGAGAAGTCCAACCTTTATTGCACACAAGCTACAATATCTGCTCTTAATAAAATCACTTTTCACTGTTCATATAACCACAATTGATTATATTACCAACGAACCATAGACCATATCTACCGTATGACAATCCACAAGGAGAACCACGTTCTCACAACTCCAGCACAATTAACTTATCAGTTAATCCAACATAAAACACATTTCAACAACTTCTTTTGGTCCACTAATCATGACGAACCATTATACATGCAACTTATTATCCCAAGCGTAGCACACATCTCTTTACAATTATTCCGGCGTAATCAACAATTACCCTGGGTATAATCCCTAAGTCACATATTCCATATCACCAGTTCATTCCACCAATAATTAATTCTAACCACGCGACACGATCTCCACTAGACATCCCTCATAAATACGGATCCCAGACAGACATCTGTCAAGAATAATTCAACCGTTCCTACAATCATTCCATATATCCTCATTAATTGATTACACGTATTTTAAGTCATATTGTCGACCCACAATATTAACTGACCCACCAGCTACAATAGGCAGAATTTCACACCATCTTCTTGCTATAACAAGTTCATCAACCGAGACATTCTATGCTGACTAATCTCAAAACATCCATTAGATTCCATAACCTGCATCACTTTGCACACACCACTAATCAACTTTCAATTTGGATCACCTAACGTCTCGTTTAATTATCTCTTATCAACACAATATTTTAGTTTATCTTTAAACAAGCAACAAATTCACTTTAACCGAACCACTAGCTCATATCATCCGAAAACTCTAACTTCTCGTCATACACTTAACTTCTTAAACATCCGCCTGAATCACGCACCCAACTCTTAAGGAAACCATAATTGCTACAGAAAAGAACAACGCCCAAAACACCTTTCCTTCCGGAAAGCTCAACCATAAATCTCAAGAGAAGTCAACTCTTAAATTCCCAAATGCCGACACGCAACTACTCCACAACTCTTGAGATTAACAACTTCCACGAAGGAAGATGGTTGCAAGAGGGAAAACCAAGCGATTAACCAATTTTTTTTTCCAGATAAGGTCATAACCCCAAACTTCAAACTTTCACGAAACAAACGGTTTTTCAAAGATGAATTCCCAAGCAAGTCATCATTGCGATCAAACACCACTTAGACCCCGACAACAAGGTCTGGCACAACACCGCAATAACTCTTTTAAACCTCAGAGAAAGACAAACACAAGAATAAATTGAAAACTTTCTCCGTAAATCAACCGATCAACCACATCCTTTCCGACAAAACCTTGACACCTAAATCCATGCGACTTAGATTTTTCATCGAAACTTCAATAACTTCTTTTCAAATTGGAGAATGGTAACCCAAGAATCAATCTATAAGTTTCTCTATAAGGCAAACACAAATCGGCCGTCAAAGCTGGCAAGGCGACCAAACGAGGCGCAACCCTAAATTCTTCTTTTGTCTTCGACCAAAGAAGACAAAATCAAAACCACCAAAAGAACTATCGGTGAGTATCCAAAACCGAACACTTTTTCTTTTATTTCAACCAACCAAAAACCAACCAAAACCGTTCGTCAAAACGGCAAAGGAAATTCGGAGGGTCAATCCACAACTCTACTACTCGACTCCAACCAACTAGCCAATCTACAACAGAAAGGATAAGCACTCTCCCAACAAGAGGTTTAAAGTCCATCGGTGATGACACTAACTGGCCACACCGTCAAACCCAACATTACTACAAACAACAGAAGGTGACCGAAACCCTTTCGGCACCACAACCCACAATCTCAAATGTATCAACACAATCAATTCTTTCATAAACATAGCAACATATACTACCAAATGTAACATTCAACATCAAAGCTTAAATACAACATTTAAGCGTAAAGCAACGATACCCATACCCATTCCTACTGTGCAACAGAGTGTGTCAAGTTTTAAATTAATTATTCCACTTACACAAGTTTTAATGTTGCTATCCTATGGCAAAGTTTTAAGTAAAACCTAAGCCATGTTTCTAGGTTATCCCACTTCATATTTTAGTTGAACCTATAGTATGACACTAAATACACATTCCAGGAACTACACCGCTCGATACCATTGTAACACCCGACTTGTACTAAGCCCAGAATGTCACCAAACATAGACCATAACACGTTTAATACCATAATTTAAGGTAAAATTACAGCAAGTAATCATTTAGCATACATTGAAAATTTTGACAGCATCTCCTTTGTTTATGCATGAAACTTAACAACATAACATCATATCAATATGTAGGACAAACAAGATCTCCATACGCAGCGATAATGATAGCTAATCATCAACTAAACATCAATAAGCATCGTAAGCAAAAGAATAAGCATCAATTTAAGTCTAGGAAGATATAACAGCTCGCTCCATAGCCCCACATGTTACACATGGGGAAAACAACCAAACATAAAGACCATACACTAATGATTATTGTAACACTTATTGCCGTGTCTCCAAAACGGGTGAATTAGCTAGATTATGATACTACGTGGAGGAGTGTGGCTAGATCCCTTTCCCGTGCGCCGATTTCATGGTACCTAAAGAAACAAACAACGAAAACACAAGCGTGAGTTCATAACTCAGCAAAGTGTATTGTAATGAATCAACAAGGATCAGGACCACAAACCATCATTCCAGTCTCCACGGTTATATCACAACACATCATATTTAATATTATATACATCCTTTAAAACAACATGATAATCATCTCATGAGCATCTCATGAGTACTCTACTCATCATCTCATAAACATCTTTATTCATGTATAACATTCATGCAATGCAATGCACATGTCTCCTGGAATTCTCATACCGGTATGGTTGAGTGCACACCCGTCGGCATGCACCCTTTTCCCCCTTCCATCCCGAAGATGGAGGGTGCCTATCACTCGCTTCCATTCACCTCGGTGACGGAGTCACGATGTAGGACTTACTCAAAAGAATAGCCCCGGACTAGTCATTACAGTTCTCACCGACCCTACCGGAATAGTTATGACTTATCTCACCGGACGGCCATGAAAATATGCCATGTATGCAAAATGGACAGCAACGTATACAGAAATAGAAATATTGCATATCAACACATGGCATCTCCACATGTAGGACCGTATTCAACAATTGACGGTTACCGTTCAAAACATGGCAGGTGAATCATTTGTCAACAACAAGCATTGTTAATCATGGCATGAGGACACCATATCATCGATAACATTTAAATCATGGACTAAGGACCTCCTATCAATTATAACATGTAAATCATGGCAAAACAACATGTTATCTATTCCAAATACTATCAAGCAGTTCTAGCAACACGTATAGCATACAGTCCACGCAACACACTTGCCTTCAACCACGGGCAACGGAGTGACGAGAGGTTGAGGGTACTCCCGGAGGCACACCACCTGCAAACACGTGCCACACACTCAAATCGAGTCCACAAAACAGCACACATATATCCCACTACTCCGATTTCGCTTACAAGTCCTAAAATCAGAAAACAGCTAATCTGTCCCTTCGGGACAGCAGCCTTCCAAAGGGCATAACTTCGGTTCTAGGACTCCAAATTGAATAAACAAGTACATCCTCGCATAGCTTAGGAAAATTCCCAACTTTTTCTAGTTATTGGGAAAAGCCAAATCGGCCTCTAAAATTGTTTAATCTAACGTTGAACACGAACTGTCTCAATCTCGTCACAGATTTGACAGCGCTCGGTAAAACGGACATATCTCCCAAACGGCTGGGCGGATTTTAACGTTCTTTATATGCACGGAAAGATAATGAAATTATCCACAACTTCCTGAAAGTCCGTACGGTCAGATTCAAATCCTAAATTGGCGAAAACGCCTGCCCTAGTTCGGGTTCCCAATCTGCCCGAACCAAAACGTGAAAACATCTCTAGTTTTCATTAGATCTAACCCATGGCAGCACCTCCCTTGGTATAAAAAACATGGTAATCCCCCTCTACAGCAGCAAGAGACCTACCCCACAAGATCCCTCCATTACCTTCTTGGAGAATCACCAATTGACGATCAAACCTTCGCGTTCCTTCCCCGACTTCCTTCCACGCGCCGTTTCCACCAATCCTCCTCGTCGCAGCTCCTCCCAACAGCTTGGACAGCGCCATGGCAGCGAGGAGGAGACCTTGGGGGTGCGCCCACAAGGGAGGAGAGGGGAGGGGCGGCAGCACCTAGGAAGGGGGCGGTTGGGAAGGGAGAGGAGAGGGGAGATGAGGAGGAAGTGGGGAATGAGGGGAGAGGAAATGGGGGTGGCGGCTCAAAGGGGGAGAGATGGGGGGGTGCATGGGGGAAGGGGCAGCAGGTGTGCTGCCCTAGCACACCCCCACATGGGCCCAATTCATCCCACCGACGGCCCAAAATGTTTCCCCCATGGCCCGATCACCCGGAAACGGCCCAAAACGACCCCGGAGAGGCCCGAAACGCGCTAAAACGCCATACCGTAGGGTTCAAATTTCAGAGATCATACATTCTAAAGTTATGCCAAACCGTAGTGTCACAGACCACATATTGAAGCCTTGCAATCATCAAAGATAAGAAAACCCATCACATAGCATTTCCCAATAAGTTATGAACAATAATCATTCATCCAAGAGAACTTGCATAAAAAATTGGGTGCCTCGTAGTTGAGGCCGGTACTACCACCAGTATACATCCCAAATTTGTGCTTTTATTCAATCTATGGAGTTATTTGAATTTTTGGAAATTTTTGGAATTTATTTGGATTTAATTTGAATTAATCCCCTTATTGAATTATTTAAATATTTAAAAATTCAAATAAATTTTTGTTGGAAATATTTTATTTGAGTCCAAAATGTCTCAAAGTATTTTTCAGAATTTTTCTGAGCATTTTGCTATTTTTCTTGATTTATTTGAATTTCTAGAATTATTTTAAGTATTAAAAACGAAAATGAATTCTCGAAAACCCTAACGGGTTGCACCGAGTGAACTTGACCTGTTAGCCGCTAACCCGCCCCGCGCCACCGCCGAAACCCTAATCGCGCAACCGTTGGATCTCGATCCAACGGCTGTGAGTAAGCCACGTTGCATCGCGGGATAACGGCTCGGATCGCATCGCGCCGGGGTAATCTTGATCGCTGATTTGGACATGTGTACAGCTCCTGTGCATCATGTCTGTTCTGATTTATCCGTCGCGTAGCCGCCGTGTCGGTTCGGTTTCTCGCCGTGTAGGGCTCGAACGCCGAGGCAATTTAATGACCGCGAGGTTCCCCGAGGTTCCCCTTTGCGCACCGCATCTCCTGGTCTAGGTCTCACCCTCGGAGGAGCTCTGGATTGGCCGCGATTGCTCGCCGTAGTTGTAGGGTTTGCTGCCGAGCATTTTGGTCAATTTTCGCCGCCGTCACGCCGTTCCGGTCAGTGCCGAACACAGATCTGAGACCCTCGAGTCGAGGCGATTCAAACACGACCAGTCACTTCGCCGAAACTCGCCTCAAACACCGTTGTTGTGGTCGTCATCCCCAACTCCGGCGAACACAGTCCACCGCGCCATCACCGACGCTCGCGAGCTCCGCTAGTCATCCGATCAGCATCCAAAGGTCCAGGTTCATCCATATCGCCACCTCTGTGCGTCATCCCGACTAGATCTCAGCCGCTAGATCTAGATCGTACGGTTTGGATTAGATTTAGTATTACTATGTAGATCTATTTGTAACCGTTGGATTTAGATCGTACTGGCGAGAATAATCCACATAGACTCGTACTGCACCATGCTAGATTAGATCTCAGTCGTTAGATCTAGATCGTATGGTTCGATTCGGTTCACGTGTTAGCACTAGATGAAATCATAGCCGTCCGATCTGTGGTGTACGGCGTAGATGGTGCCACGCGTCAGGCGTCGGGTCATGCCACCTCACCCCCAGTGACGCGGCGAACCAGATCCAATCTCGACAGTCCGTTCCGTTTTGAGCGGACCGGATTGAATCATGTAGATCCTTATACGTGAGATTAGATCTAATCTTGACCGTAGAATTTCAAACCAACGGCCCAGATCGTGCCACGTCGCGGGAAACCGAAGTGGTGCGGTCAGCCCTGGTCGTCGCTGATGTCACCCCTGATGTCAGCAACGAGCCCGCATGTCAACCGCTGCGCCCGCGCGCGCGTGATGTCAGCCGTGACGTCATGCTGACATCACGGTGGGGTCCAGCTATCAGAGCCATTCGGCCGAGCTGTGATGATGTCAGCAGGTGACGTCATTAGAGGGTCCCACGTGTCAGCGACACATGTACCCGTGGATCGGGTCCACGGTGGACCGGACCCGAACCGTAGACCAAGTCTATGAACCGGCTGACGTCATCCTTGCGCAATAATTCGATTTTCCTTTAGAAAAATAATTCGTTGGAAATTCAATTCGGTGCTGACATCATGAACCCGAATTTTCAATAGAAAAATAAATGAATTAATTCGGTTTAATCTTTTTATTGTATTTTCAAACATCAAACGACTATAACTTTTGCGTTTTAACTCCGATTGAGGCGATTCCAGTTTCTAAATTTTTGTAAAATTGAGCTCTATTTAATGGTGAATTTTAATTAATTTTTGGACATGAGTTTTTCTCTGCTTTTATTTATTTGTTGTTTATTTATCCTATTCACGTAGACGTTGAACTGCCCGAAGGTTTCGAAGGAGAGGTTTTGACCCAGGAACAGGACATTTTCCAAGGCAAGTTATGCTTTGATCATGTTGGTACCACTTTTGAAGTTATGTTTATTTAAATCATTGCATGCTAATTTAATTAAAAATGCTTTCAATTAATTCTGGGAGTAGCTATTCAACCTATTTGTTGTATGCCACCTGGTCTATAATAATTGTATGCCATGAATCATTTGTCACCCTAGATTATGGGATATTAGTTGGACATTAATAATCTGCCAACATGGGACTATATAGATCGCATGTCGTCTGCTTAGCCCTACAACGTGTCGACCACATCATTTTAGAATGTTAAATGTTAATCTTGACTTAATGAGAGATGGAACCTGTTTTTGGAATTGCGACATGTGTTATTGATGATGTTGATGGCACGTGGTGCATGGTATTCAACCGGGGTGATAAAATGATTTAGACTGTGGCAAGTGGCAAGATTGTTTCCGATGGGCCAAGAGTGGCACATGGGAGGTCGTATTTGGTTTTGATGGTTTTGGATACTTATGAATTCATTTAGGTAGTCTTGCCCTGGTCAACCTAAGGATTTAACCTTGCAAGAATTTGAACTGAGTCCAACATACAACCACGAGTCTGGAATGGGACAGACCTGGCTAAGTAAACTGTGATGTTAATATTTCAGTACTGTCATGGTGGCGAGAGCCCCGGGTTTACAGGTGAACTCACAGGCGCAAGAGGGGGGCCCTGAGTGTGGTAACCAGTCCCTTCAGTGTTGAAACCTTAGCGGACAGTACTGGGTCTAGAAGTAGCTTTGGAAAGGCTTTGTTACGATCACTCGCTTTGGTGGTGTTTGACTGTATCTTGTAGGTAAAGTGTATAACCTCTGCAGAGTGTACAACCTATTCGAATAGCCAAGTCCACAGTATTGGACATTTCTCAGAGATTACAGTCAAGGGTTAGACTTTCATAAAAATAACTTTAGTTACTTGGTCTGGAAATGATGAAACTGGTTAAGGATGGTAAATGCTTTACTTGAGAGATTGGTTATGAAAGCTGTTATTGTTATTACTGTTTTACTGCTTTCAATCTATTACTTTTATTTGTGAATGATGCTTTACTGCAAAAGAACCACTTAGCTTGTCATTTGTAACAAGCCATGCATATAGAATATTAAACTACATCCTGTGCATGACTTGCTGAGTGCTTTAAGTACTCACCCTTACCACAACACAACCATCAGTTGAAGAAGAATCATCGCCAGCACTGGAGGAGGAGTTCCAGGAGGAGCCGACGAACTAGGGAGCGAGTCCAGTCAGTTGCCTGTGGCATATTGGTTGGCACCATGAGTTTCTTTATATTTTCTGCTGCAAGTTTATTTATTTGAGGCTTATGGGGTGTTTGGCAGAGCTCCAGCTCCACCAAATTCGTGGAGTTGGTGGAGCTAGGTATTCCTAGCTCCACCAGATTCGTGGAGCTGGAGCTGTGGGCATATTAAGAGTGTTTAGATGGGTCATCTTGTTTACATTTTCGAATAAAATTATAAACTTAAGTCACTTTATTTTAGTCTACAAGTTTCAGCTCTAAGGTGGAGCTGGGATCTAGAGCTCTGCCAAACAGGGCCTAGCCCTGCGAGGCGTACTTTTGTAACTTGACCATAAGGTCGAGCAACCAGTTATATTTCCCTTTGAATAAAGTACTTTACTATTTCGTTGAGTATGATTGTGGTATTTACCGATGTTGAGACTGTGTGCACTAGCGTGATCCACTACAACACGTCGGGCTTCTAATGGCGCCTATAAATGCCTTTAAAACCTTATAAATGCCTTAAAAAGATTTTAGATGGCGTTTACATGGCATCAAGAAAAATGGTGTCAGGAAAAGTAATTGGCGGCGCTTAATTATCCACGACGTTTATAAGTGCCGTGGAAGACTCTAACCCGGCGTTTATAAGTGCCGTGGAAGCCTCTAACCCGTCGTTTATAAGTGCCGTGGAAGCCTCTATAACCCGGCGTTTATAAGTGCCAGGGTTTCCTCTATCATGGCACTTTATAAGTGCCGGGGTTCTCTCTATTTATGGCGTTTACAAGCGCCGGGGATCCCTCTATTCGTGGCATTTAAAATCAGAGGTGCACAATGACTTCCCAGGAGGTCACCCATCTTATTACTACTCTTGTCCAAGCACGCTTAACTTCCGAGTTTTTATAAGATCTAGTACTTTAGTGGTGGTATGATCACATCTGATATATAATGCGTTCCTCCTCCCCTTAACCCCGTTAAACACCCGAACACCGATTTTCAATTATTTCAAATTAGCAAATTATTGAGGTAATTAAGCAAAATCATCATACGATAAAATCTCCAATTATATTCTTTTGGGCACCAATTCTAGTTTGCAAATACGAAATCCGAGCATATTTCTTAAAATAGACATAACTTTTGACTCGTACTTCCAATTGGGGCGTTCTTAGGCTAATCGGAAAGATAACGAAAAGTAGCATCTGAAATTGATAAGTGTCACAAAATCAGATGTTCGAAAAAATTTGAATTTTCAAACAAAATATCAACAAAAATTGAATTTTCGAACAAAATTTGAAATTTTAGACAAAATATCATCGAAAATGAAATATTTGGACAGAAATTATTGCAAATGGAATATTAGTTTCAATTATTTCAAATATAATATTATTTAATTTCAATTCTTTCAAATTCCCCGGTGTGGTATTCACGTTTATAAACGCCGTGGTAGAGTCTACCACGGCGCTTATAAACGCTGGGGAATTCCACTCTATACCGGCGTTTGTAAGCACCGTGGAAGACTGTAACCTGGCGTTTATAAACGCCGGTATAGAGTGGAATTCCCCGGTGTTTATAAGCACCGTGGAAGATCAGTAACGGCGTTATTAACGCCGTATAGAGTGGAATTCCCAGCGTTTATAAGCGCCGTGAAGATCAGTAACTCGCGTTTATAAACGCCGGTATAGAGTGGAATTCCCCGGCGTTTATAAGCGCCATGGAAGACTGTAACCCGGCGTTTATAAACGCTGGTATAGAGTGGAATTCACTGGCGTTTATAAACGCCGTGGAAGATTCTAACCCGGCATTTATAAACGCCGGTATAGAGTGGAATTCCCTGGCATTTATAAGCGCCGTGGTAGACTCTAACCCGGCATTTATAAATGCCGGGGAATTAAATGCCTCGAATGATAAAAAACGCCGGCTTTAGCCTTATTAGGGGCGTTTAGATTAAACGCCGTGTAAAATAAACGCCGGGAAATCCATGTTATCTTGTAGTGATCCTGGACTAGTTCTGAAAACATGGAGGGTCCGGATTTGCATATTTGGGTCCCGACACACAACCACAGTTATACGCATTGACATATTCATATATCCATGAACTTAACATTCACATCATCATAATCAACTCATAATATAAAGCACAAAGTAGAGCATGTCACAAACCCTTCTAGCATTTAATCTACGTGATACACTTGCCTTTAACCTCGGCGATAAACTGACGCCCCGTTTGCGGTATTAGAAACCTCCAACCCTAGAGAACAAAACAATACACAAAATTCATTCGTCAAGTGAAAATTGCCACTAATTCGGCGATATAAACTCTAGTGACCTAAAACCCAACTTTCCGAAAACTAGCCAAACATTTAAACCGTTGAACCAAACATGACCATTAAAATATATCTGGAGCACATACTAGGACAGCACTCAAAAGTGGTATGCATAACCACAACAATGACTGAATAAAACATGATTTTGCAGCACTGTGGACTAAAAGAAAGGTATGGTTATAAGTATACCCATGCAATTACTCCATATCATAACCGAGCTCACATGATCAGGACAACTTGAATTGAACAATTAGGCATCAAGACTTGTTAAGTATAGAAGAACCTTGCAGGCACGACAGTTGTTTATGTGACGGACCCATATGCACGAACGGGTACTTATTGGAGAATGCATCACCGTGCACTACAAGACTAAATAATTACATCACCATGGAAAGCTGAACCTTAAAGTAGGAAAAGCTCACAGAAATGCCCTCGATACGTTTTAACATGTCATCACCTACTTTGTATTCATTGCAGTGGCAGTATGTATCATACAAACAGGGAACAGAAGTCTAGGACAATCACAAATATAAATAAAATGTACACATGAACAAGTATACATTCCAATTTAACATCGATGTGAGACCCATGCTGGAGCTAGATCACAAAGATCACACTTCGCAACCATACCAGATTGGGATAAACAGAATAAGGACACGATGAAATATTAAACCACAGATCATCATACAAGTACACATAACAAATAATTTCTACTCTAGCTCATCCTCTATTTAAGCACACTCAGTTCAGAACATGCATACCCCTAAATTGGTGATACAAAACAACATTGCAAAACAATAAAGACCGCAAAACAGGAATCCATACCTCCTTTGCTCTCAAGTGGGAAGGAATGAGGGAGTGGGCCGGCTGGGTGGGGGGGCGGAGGCGGTGCCAGCCGAGATGGGGAAACAAGCGAAGGCGACACCGTCGGTCGGGGTTGGGGGAAGCAGCACCGGCTTGAGGGGGGACCAGGGAGGCCCGGCGTCGGCTCGGGGGAGGTCGAGGAGGGGCGGGGTGGTGCCGACCGAGGGTAGGAACGGGGCGAGGAGGAGCGGGCGGCGTCGGGCCGGGAGCAGGGAGGGCAGCGCGTCGGCTGGGAGGGAGGGGAGCCAGGGGTGGCGGCGGCGCCGACCGGGAGGGAGAGATCCAGGCGAGGGCGGCGTCGGGTGGATGGGGGAGCCAACCGATTGAGTGGTGAGGGAGTGAAGAGAGAGAGAGAGAGATTAGACTAGGTGGGGAAAATTTTTATAAGGAATAAAAGACTTCACTCCTTCTACTCCTTGACTCCTACAAATCACCAGCAGGACAACCAAACGCCAGGACCAGGAAGCCCTAAAACTAGGATAACCACTCGCGATATTACTCAAATCTTGCTAGAGAGCTCAAAAAGAAAGTATACTAATTTTGCATGATTTCAACATTAGCATCACTTAGCACAATTTCAATACTAGAAGTAAAGCCAAAATAGGATTAAATGGATATATTAGAGTTCAACCTAGTCAAAACTTTGGGAAGCTACAAGTCCATAAGAGAAGCCTCATGCCCAATCATCTCTAAAATGCAATTTTTTATAATTAAAGCACATTGCGGTTTGTAGAGTTTATCCTACTGAAGCACATCCTCGCCTAGGAGCCATCAACTAAGGCTTCCTAGGCTTCACTTTCCTTTGCATACTTTGAGGTTTAGATAGTTTATCCCAGTGAAACATATCCTCGACTAGGAGGCATCGACAAAAGTCTCCTAGGGTTCACTCTCTTCCTCAATTTTGTTTTGTGTTTTATAATTTTATTGACTCAATCCATAATCCACCATATCAAGCAAGAAGTTTAAAAGAGTGGTCTTGGTCATACACAATACATTTCAAGTTCATCCCAAGTGTAATTGGAAGCAGTCTCGAGAATGTAAAGTGTTGAGTTCAGTTTTAGCACAAATTAACAAGTCAATTTTTGTCATTTCAGCATTTAGATTCGTGAGCACATTGAGGATTCTAGAATAAAAAAATTTAGCTAACCCAAGTTACTCTAGGGACTCTAGTAGAAACCTAAAATATCACTAATGATGGCATAAACATCTTGTGAAGAAATAAAGCAAGTAAAAGCTAAGTTTCATCAAGTTTTTCATGAAAGTTCAACTTTAAATGTAGGCTAGCTTAACATGATAGTCAATTTAGATATGACCTAGACTAGCAAAAATCTTCAGAAGAGTAGCTAGTTGCAACTATCATAGGGAAGAGGGGGGTTTGGATCGTAGACTTCGGCTGTTCCCGTCATATGACCGAAGACTCCCGCTGGTTTTCTTCCCTAGTCCGAGCTTCCGGTAATGAGTCGATCACTTTTGGGGATGCTTCATTAGGTAGAGTCATCGCTAAAGGTATCGTATGTATTAATGATCATTTCATTCTTAAGAATGTTGACTTAGTTAGTAAGTTGCACTATAATTTGCTTTCTGTTTCTCAACTTATCGATGACAGTTTCAAGGTAGCTCCTGTAGGATCCACGATTCTTCTGGGGAGTTGGCTTGCGAGATTTCTAGATTTGGGAGAGTCTTTTGTGCTGATTTTTCTTCTTCTTCAAGAGAATCTCTCTTTTGCCTTATTGCCTCACCCCAGTGATAACTGATGCACCAAGACAGCACTTGCATATGGATACCGTTGGTTCGGCTAGAGTGCAATCCATGGGAGGAAAGTGGTACATTCTTGTCATAGTCAATGATTTTTCGAGATATTTTTGGGTGTTCTTCATGGCCTCGAAGGATGAGTCTTTTCACACGTTAAGGTTTGGTCTATAGGCTGTCCATTGAGCTCCCAGGTATCTTACGAGCGATCCGTAGTGATAATAGCATGGAGTTCAAGAACTCCAACTTTAGTAGCTTCCGTGAGGAGTTAGGCATAGAGCATCAATTCTCTTCTCCGTATGTTCCTTAGCAGAATGGCATAGTGGAGAGGAAGAATAGGACCATAGTAGAGATGGCCAGGATCATACTAGATGAGTACAATACTTCTAGGAAGTTTTTGGCTGAGGCTGTAACTACAGCATGACATGTTGCCAACAGAGTTTTTCTTAGGGCACACTTGCACCACACATCTTACGAGTTGAGGCATGGGCGAAAGCCCAGTGTCTCTCATTTATGCGTTTTTGGTTGCAAGTATTTCTTCTTGAAGTCTGGGAACCTAGACAAGATCGAGTTACGCTCTACTAACGGGATCTTTCTAGGTTACTCAACTTCTTCCCATATCTATAGAATTTGGGCTGTAGATTCGAATAATCGGTTTTCTTGAGCCCATACCCTTTGCAACAGGTGGCTACGATCAATGAACTCCCGGCTGCCAAATTTCTCTTTCAGAGGAGGAATCAGCCATTGGAAGGCCAAGTTAGCTAACTGATTATCAGGCAGCGCGATGCTAAAACATCTATTCCGCACTTCCCTGAATCTCTTGATGTAATCGACCACCGGTTCCCCAAACTTCTGTCAGACAGAGCTTAAATCTGAAATCCTCAACTCCAAACTTCCACAGAAGAAATATTCATGGAACTGGCTCTCCAAATCAGTACAAGTGTTGACCGAATTTGGGGGCAACATAGTGAACCATGTGAAAGCCGCCCCGGACAGAGATAACGGGAACAACTTCATTTTTAGCCCATTGGACTGTGTAGCCTCCCCGCACTATACCGTGAATCATTCGATGTGCTCCAAAGTGGTGGTCACATCATCTCTAGAAAATTTGGAAAAATCAGGAACCCTACACCCGTTAGGGTACGGGGTCCTGTCAATGTACTCGGGATACAGCTTCCTGTAGCCAATAGTTCGCCCCCTTGGCTGTATGCTGAACTGGTCATCCCTCAAGATGGTCGCGATGGCCTCAGTCCAGTCAGCTCCCCTAGCCGGCGCGACATGTGCTGGAGGCATCTGTCGGCCAGGCTCGTGTCGATGCCCCCCGAGTGCAAAATCGGGTGGTTCGTGGTGATGCCCCCCGAGTGCAAACTTGGGCTGGCATAGCGGCCTGGGCTGCAGCGGGTCCTGTGGTAGCTCATAACCGATAGGCTGATGCCTTACAGGCTCCGGTAGTGGGACAAAGGGCTTCGAGTACGTAACGACCTGGTACAAGGGAGGATCTCATGTCGGGGCCGACTCAATGCATTGGGTGCTTCCTATCGGTTGTGGAGCCAGTCCAGGGAACCTCTGGGATGACATGACTTGGGGTAGGCTAGAGGAGCAACTTAGTCTAGCACTGTCCGTATAGGTGTGGTACTGCCTGACCTCGCTCGTCTGGGATCTCGAGGCAAGATCACGGTCGGCTGTAACGGAGCAGGAGCTAGGACCGTAGCCGATGGTTTATTGTCAACCATTGGCTTCGTACTCTGGGCGCTTTGCCCGATTGAGAACACTGGGTACGTTGGCAAAGGATGCAATGGTTCAAAAAGAGAACCAACCGATACGAGCTTTTGTGCCATCTCTTTGACGTTGTTAGATATCAATGGCCTAAGTGTGGTTACTAGGGCCGATGATTGATTGAGCAGCGTGCAATTCACAGATTGATTAATCATATTTGATAACGCCGCCTGGGTGGGTAAGTATCGACTTACCGGTGCTTTCTCGTCAACACCAAAATCATCCTGATTGACGAAGCTGACCATTGGTAATGCTGGCTTCTGCGTGACGCCACGTTGTGTTTTCTGATATCAACTTAGCATCATCTGCTCGAACGTGGCCTTTTGTTCCTTGACTTCTTTTCGCTGTTCTGGCATCAAATCGGCCATTGTAGGCGCAATTATTGCATCAGTGTTGATTTCAGACGTAACTGTAGATTTCCCCATCGATGACATGCTTGCCTATTTTTGGGGTCCCACTAGGCGTGCCAAAAGTGTGTTGGCACTAAAAACTTGACAAAGGGGTAATAGCTTCCAGCACACGAAAACACCAGGTTCAGATTCTGGGGTCGCGAGCATGCCAGCCGATTTGATCCTGCAATCGGTAAGAGGAAGGTTTTATCAATAAATCAGCTAAGGAACCGATTTAGATCTTCAAGGATAAGTGGATCTGACCGTTCGATGTAAGTTGATGCAGACCGTCGTAACCAGTAGATCTAATCGACCTGATAGAGTCAATTAGAGAAGGTAATGGCTGTTTTTTCCCAAAAAAGGCAATTCGCAACAAGATCGAAGAAGAAACTAAACTTGGTTTGGTGTAAAGCAACAATGACCAACAATCGATGATACGCAACTTTATTGATCAAAGTGGATTACAGAGGAAAGATTATAAGACTAAAAGTCTACTCCTATGCAAAGAAAACGAGAAGCAAAAGTATTGGTTGTGTATGCGTATGTCTTTCTTTAACGTAGTCCATCGTCTCCTTTTATAATCTTCACCCTGATCATGTTTGTCTCAATTTCTCTAGCCACCCGTATCAGCCTCGGTCTCCTCTTGCTATCCTGGGGATGACCGTACCTACCTTAATCTCTTATTGTACCCGTATCAGCCTCAATTTCTTTTTTAGCATACTCCATGCTAAATAATCGTGATGATTCCTCGATCCGAAACCGTATCGGCTTTCTTCACGAACTCAGTCTTCTCAACGCTGAATCCGAATTCACATTGGCTTACTCTCTGTTACCAATTTTAGGTGTTAACAGATGCAAACTTAATATTGATTAATGGAATACAGAACATATTTGTGGAATAGTGTGATGTTGCCACATGATGATGTTGATATGTAGAGGCCTGTGTGGATCTACATGAATGTTGAGTTGTTGTTGGCATGTGTTGCACAATAATCAACTGGGGTGGGAAATAATTTAGACTAGGGCAAGTGGCAAGAGGCTTTGTGCCAAGTGGGCCTGTGTGGCAATGGGTTGATGAGTGTTGTGAGGTTGTGTGCCAAAATTGTTGAGAGAAGGAAGTCTTGACTTGGTTAATTAAGGATTTAACCTTGTAAGCCTTTGAACTGAGTCAAACATACAACCATATGTCTGGAATAGGACATACATAGTTGAGTAAGTTACTAATATCTTGCTTGTGGTACCTCAGAGTGATAGTTACACATGGGTGTAGATGTACGGGGGAGCGTACCTGTGTTGAGACTTGGTACCCATCCAACAGTATGTGTCGGTCCTACACTTTGACTCTGTGTGAGGGAAGTGATAGTGAAGGCAATACTGGGGAGGTTCACATGTTAATCTAGAAGTTTCTGAAAGTCTTTGTTATGATTATTCGCCTGTGTGGTGAGTGATTGTATCTTGTGGGTAAAGTGTATAACCTCTGCAGAGTGTCAAAACTATTCGAATAGCCGTGTCCGCGGTATTGAACAATGCTCGGGAATTACAGTCAAATGTTAGATTTTTCATAAAATACACTTGGGTTGGAGGAGGCTGTTGTTGGACATGTGATACCGATTTAAGGAGGAGTAATGGTTTAATTGGAAAATAATTGTGAACTTTATTATTGTTATTATTTGTTTCACTGCTTTACAATCTATTATGATTATTTGTGAATGTTGTTTACTGCAAAATAACCACTTAGCCATTTATTTGGAATAAGCCATGCATGTAGTTATTATATTTGCATTCTTTGCATGACTTGCTGAGTGTTTTATGTACTCACTCCTTACAATGATACAAACACCAGTTGAGAATGAATCGACACCAGCTTTGGAGTACCAGGAAGAGCCAATGTGTTAAGGTGTGAGCCAGTCAGTTGCCCTGCGACTTATTTCTTTGAGTCTTTGCCCTGCGAGACGTACTTTTGTAAGCTGACCATAAGGCTGGTTAAACATGTTATATTAATAGATAAAGTCTTTATTTATTATTCTGTTGTGTATTATTGTGATATTTCACCTATGTTGAAACTGTGTGCACTACCGTGATTCTGAACTAGTGTGGAATACACAGAGGGCCCGAATTTACACAATCAAGTCCCGACAGGCAGACTAACACATTACTCGGTGACTCGTCTCTCCTCTCTATCCCTAACAAGTAGCAGCAATTTGGGCAACACACGGCCAACGATGAGCCAAGTTAGCAGGTGAGAAGCGGAGAGTTGGGGGTGTCACATTGCGTCTTGTGAGAGGATGGTAAGGAGCGCGGCATGGTGTGCATGGGCGCTAAGTCACAGGGTGTGACGCACGTGGCTTGCCTAAGCTCTAAAAAAAATTCCGAGTCCGCTACAGAAGGGCACGAAAAATAAAAGGTAGACTTCGAACAGAAGAAGCTGAACAAAATTGCTGAAAAGTTCCGAATAGAACCGAAGAAAATTACGTGGCCCGCCAATTACTCCTACATCAGTTTCTTCGAAAGTCCATACGTAGAAGTACTACATAACAACAGCTGACGCCGAATTGCCGATACGACATGTACTAACTATTTTCCAACTCAATCACCGGCTTAACTTCCTGGAGAACGCGTTAGTCCAAACAGCAACGGAAAAGAATTGTCAAAACTTTTGTTTGTCTCGCAAGAGATTTACAACTACTACTATTTAAGACGCCAGCCTATCTTGGCCTGCCTGCGAACATAAAGAATTAAAACGCATAGCTAATCTAGTTCCCTCCAGGACCAGTCAAAGGGAAACCGAGTAATTTGCACCGCAGGTGCCCCTATCGGTGTAAGCGGTGCTCACGCAAAAGTAGCGCTTGAATTCTCATCTTCCAAATGTCTACATCTCCAAGCCTCTAGTCCGTAACAACGGGTTCAAACTTCGAACTTCATGTCATGTTGAAGTGAACAATGCACCGTGCTACAATTGTTGGTGATATGTTCTTGAGATAATCATAGAGATAATTGTATCACATCTTGTGTTATGGAACAGTATAATTATTTGTTCTTTAAATAAATATTGATTGGATTGATCAACAAGTACATGATTTGTTCGTACAATTTTTTTTATATATTGATGTTATTCAAATTATTCCTAATCAGTTGTCATAATATAGAACGATTATGTTTCATAGTTCAGCACATGTATTAATTGATGACCATGTTTCATGGGGCCATAGAGATATGAAAATATCTAATCAATAATATGGACACATGTTGAAAACATGCGTTGGATAAACCCATATGAGACACTGCAAGAATTGTTATATATTTTTATATGTCATCAGTTGGTCTCATACATAGTGTATGTATGATCCTTAGACCTGATATTGTCATTGGTTTCCTAGATGTGTAATGGTTTACTTAGGGGCTGCCAAACGCTACTCTTTAACTAGGTAATTATAAAGGTAGCTTTCAGATTTACTATAAAACATGCAGAGGTACATGAATGATCAAGATGGAATTTGCCCCTCCTATATTACAGAGAGATATCTCTGAGCCCATCGAGGTAGATGGATTAAGGAAGTGCATGGCCATGCCAAATATGATTGAGAGTCAATCTAGATAAATTAATCCACTACAGTATGAGTGAAGGGATCGAGATGTCATAGGATGACAGGACTCGCCTTGAGTTCGATCTGATATGATTGAGATGTCATAGGATGACAGGACTCGCCTTGAGTTTGATTTGATATTATGAGGCAAAGAGAACATAAACGTTATCACATTATAATAGGTTCGTTCGATGCTTTATGAATATTTAGGAATCGATATGTACTGCTAGGAATCGATATCGATTATCAGTCATAAAAGTGTTTTCAAGTCGTGTCCAAATATATATGAAACTATAGGATCACACACTTAAGGGGTTTGAAACAGTTACAATCGGTTATCAGAGTTCGGATTAAATCCGTTTCTAATGGGCCAAATTGAATATGGATTCAGATTGGGCCCAAAGGTTGGGTGCCACCGAGGGCTGTAAAAAGGGATGTAGGCTTAGGGTTTCGAAGACTGAAGTCATTTGCAAGAGTTGCACCACCACCAAAACCCTAGCCGTCCTCAACCATCTCTGTCGTGCTTACGGTGCTAGCAACCCGGCGCTCGGCATTCCAACCCCGAACGTGTGGATACCGATAGAAACACTGCTCTAGTGCGGTGCTGCTCGTGGATGACTTTTTG
This sequence comes from Rhipidocladum racemiflorum, assembly GCA_036346355.1. Classification (NCBI taxonomy): domain Eukaryota; kingdom Viridiplantae; phylum Streptophyta; class Magnoliopsida; order Poales; family Poaceae; genus Rhipidocladum; species Rhipidocladum racemiflorum. The sequence continues at coordinate 19,405,720 of CM070573.1, read as the reverse complement.
GACCGATCAAGGAGTTGATTGGACCGATCTAGGAACTAAAGGATCAACTTGCTACTCGGCTACCGCTCAGGCCGATCACACTGTTCAACGACCATACTAAGATGCGCGACGTCGATCTACTTCGACATCTTCTTCCATTGCACTGCGCATCTAGTTATAATGATCTATAATCCATGATCATTTACTTGCGTGACTTCTTGGGATCGATAGAATTTTTATTGTACACTGGTGTAGCCTACCATTACGCTTCAACAATACTCCCTCCATTGATAAATATAAGGTATATAGTTTGAATGGTCTTATTAATAAATATAAGGCTTGCATGCAGTGGCGAAGCCAGGATTAAATTAGAGGGGGGCTAAACTAAACATTTCAACTACTAGCAAAAGCTAAATTCGTACATAAATAACCATTTAACAAGTGAAACAAAGTAGAAGTTTATAAGATACTCAAATAAATGAAGTTGCTAGGCACACTAGCTACGAATTGGATTTGGAGGCAACAGGCAAGCACATTCTACCGGTTTTCATCCTTTGAAAGCAATCCATAATTGCTTCATCATCAATAGATTTGAATATTGTTTTCTCGGTGTAGCACACCATTAAGTCATTGAGCCAATCATCGGAGACTTTGTTGCGCAAATCAGTCTTGATAACCTTTATTGCCGAAAAAATCATTTCAACAGAAGCAGTTGACACAGGAAGTATTAGTGTTAGTTCAATAAGACGATAGACCAATGGAAATATTTTATGCTTTCCAAGTTGAACCATCTTTTCTGCTAGCATGGCAACATCATTGCATTTATGAAATTCCACACTTCTCTTGACATTGAGAATATATATTTGCAATTCGGTTCTCAATAATATGCGATCACCAAAAGAGAAATCATAAGCATAAATCTCTGCAAGTCACATTAGCTTGTCCACATCGAACTTGGAGAATGAGTTTGTTGGATCAAGGGAACACATGCATAGCAATAGCTCAGTAGAAACTTCATTAAAGCGATGATTAAGTTCTAACTTAATGGCATCCATAGCCGCATAAAAGATTAGGGTTGGAGACCGACGCAGGCTGCAGGGGGGTAATGAGCTTCGGGCCGCGTTGGAGCAGGGGCGCACGCCCCCGTGCGCCCCATTGTTGGCTACGCCTCTGCTTGCATGTAGATTTAATGAGCCTTTCCTATTATACCTATATTTATTCTCTCTTAGCCATATGAATTTATTCATTATCACCTCTACAAAGTATTATCTCATCTTTCAAGACAATTAAGAGGGATATACAAGTCATTTTCGCTCATGCCTTTCTCAATTGTACCTAACTTTAATCTTTATGCAAAGTCAAAATATATCTTATATTTATCAACATACATTTGGAGCTTTGGGAGTACTCCTATATTTGACTTTTCGATTAGACAATCCTAAAAGGATTAAAGGCATATAATATCACTTTAGCATCATGTCAGTCTTTCATTCGTAAAGGTCACAGGATCCTCGTCCCCCACTCGCACAAGGCACAACACACCCCTCCAAATGATGAACAGATAATGCCGCTGTCCCAAGTCCGAATGCAAAACTCCAACGACATAATGATGCATGTATTTATTCTTACGGCAATTCCAGAGCACACCACGAGAGTCTCTTTTTTTTTTCTACACTAACTCCACGGGATCGCGTACTTACACAGCAAAGAAATAAATGTACTTACAATAACTCCACGGGATCAGTATAGTAGAATGTCTCGCAAATCAGCAGCGACACGCTCACATGGCCCTCGCCTGTGAGGTGCGACGCAGCAAAAGTGAGCGTTTATAGCCAAGGAACGGTGCGACGGGGGTACGCGGCGCCCTCATGATTCACGAACTGGGGCTGCCTCTGCCTGCCTTGGAATGATGGCTCTCCCTGTCGAGGCCTCCTCACAGTCTTCAGCTTTGCTTGCAGCTTTTGTGGTCCGTCCATGGAAGGGAAGAATCCGAAGCATGCGAGAGTTTTGGCTTGGGGCCAAGTTAGACCGGAGCTACTACAGCTTATGCTTGTCTCACTACAGGTGAATGGAGTACCCAGAGAACAGTGCAGCTTCTGTTCGTGTTGGAGAATGCAGGTCTCTTCTGTGGAAGCACCAAGAAACACTGCACCGAAAATGAGTGGGAAACTTCACAGAACGAGCCTAGTTGCAGTTCAGCTTCGCCACTTGTGATGAGGGGGAATGTTTCGGCGGGTGAATGGCTGAAATGCCAACTTGGCAGCACGGATAGACTACTACTTTGCATCAGATCGCCAAGAACAGACTTCTAGGAAGTTGTACAGCAATTTAGGAGGAAATTGAGAGAGGCGAGATTTTAACAAGTTAACATTGCACTTGTTATTCCGATTCGAGGAGGAATGCAAGCATGAAAAGAACAAGAACAAACATGTATATCATCTTTGTCTCCCTTTTGCCACTAATTTACATCAACCTTGGAAGGTTCCTACAACATGGAAAGGTCCAATCACCTCCCCTGCACATCGCCGACATCGCCCTGCAATCTTTGAACTGAGCCAAGGAACACGGAGCAAAGCACGGTGAACACGACTGCCGGGAGCTTCCCGGCGGCTAGGCCTACGAGGACAACGGCGACGACAACTACAACAGGAAACCGGCTTGCTCCCCCGTAGTCCGCCTCGGTGAGATCCGCCAACGCATCAATTTCTACCTGCCCGGCATTGTTGCCCACCTCGGCGTCTATTTCGTTGCCCTTGCCGTGGCGAGAGCAGCAATAATCCGACGATTTGGCAATGGCGTCCGCCACGGAATCCACTTCATTGGCCTTGCCTTGGCGAGGATCTGAGGAATCCGTCGCCTTGGCATTGCCGCCAACCATGGAGTCCGCTTGATTGCTCTCGCTGCTGAAAGAACCTGACGAATCCGCATTCTTGCACTTCCAGCCTTTGTGCAGCTTGGTGGCAACCAACTTCTTCCAAGACCTCTTCTTCCTCTTCGCCTTCGGGTTGCTTGCATCGTCGCCTACCTCGCGCCTCTCTTCAATGGCAAGGATGGAGACATCGCTTCCTTTGTCGGAATCAGAGCAGCTGGGCCTCGTCGGCTCTGTCTCTGCTTCCACCTCGCGGATCGGCGAGACATAGCCGCGGCCGTCCAAATCCAGTTTCTTGGTCGCCGCCGGCCGCGACCGCCGGGGAAGCGCGGAAGACCTGACGGATTCGAGCAGGAAGAGCGAGAAGGAGACGACGGTGACGGCCGCAACCACCTTCTTGCTCCAGATCACCAGAACGGCGAGGGACACCACGCCGCCGAGGGCGAAGAACCCCAAACCGAGGCTGAAGACGCCGCCTTTGGTGTGGCGGACGGCCTGAACCGGCGAAAGGTCGGGTCTTGGCTGGGCTGACGGCGAGACGGCCACCGCCGGAGGCGGAGGTGGAGAGGAAGGCGGAGGGGAAGGGGAAACGCCGCGCTTCTTGCGCTTGGAGGAGGCGGACGCAGTCGAGGAGGGCTTCTTGAGGCGGCCATGGTTCTTGACGACGAGGTCAGCGAGGGAGGTGGGGAAGCCAGTCTGGACGGGGAGGGGCCCGGCGCGGGCGGGCCGGAGCGCGGCGAGGAGGCGGCCGATGCGGCCGGAGGGGCGATCCTTCAGCGGGCTGGGCATCCCCGGCGGCGGCCGACGCCGGCGAGCATAGGAGGAGACCGGCGCGCCGGCCCCGGGCTTGTGATTTGCGTGACCTTGGCTTTTGTGTTGGGTTTGGTGCTCTGGCCTCTGGCCCTCTGGGTTGGTGACTTCGGTGGGCTGTTCTTCAACTTCTTGCGCGTGCCGCGTGCAGGAGAGAGGCCGCGGAATAGGAATATAGGATGGTTTGGAATATTTTTTTTACCACTACTATCAGGTTATCATTCAAACTAGAAAATTCAAAGACTCTCTTAAGATATCATATGTCATCTATTTCATCCACCTTCACTTCCCCTTTCTTCTTCCCTACTCACTTTTTCCCCTTCCTTCCTCTGTATAACACAAAAATATCAAATTAGAAAACTTTAACTTCAAAATTTTTAAATAGGAAGTTTCAACTCCAAAAGAAATCAACTAAAAAAGTCCTAACGCAAAAAATTGTAAATAAAAATTTTCAAATTAGAAAGTTTCAAATCAAAAAATTTTAACTTGAAAAAATTTAAATCGAAAAATTTCAACTCGAAAAATTAAAAAATTTCAACTCGAAAAGTTTCAACTCAAAAAATTTTAAATTGAAAAGTTTCAACTCCAAAAAATTTCGATTCAAAAAACTTTAAAAGTATTTAAAAAATATACTTCTTATTCAAAAACTTATAAAAAAATTGAAAAACAAAAATTATTTTGAGATTTAGGTGAAGAGAATAGGAGAGGAACGGGGACGAAAAGGATAGCGCTACAAGAGAGCCATTGAGGGGGGAGTAGAGGAAGAAAAAAGGTGTTTCTACTTATTACATCTCAAATTAGCAATTTCTTTTTTTTCAGTCTTTGTTTTTTTTTTCCTGCTTTCTTTTGGTCTAATAATGGGTGATGGGAATCTTCGGATCGGCTAAATTTGAAAGGGAGGATAAGGTAGCGTGTTTGGGGTGTTTTTGGAAAGAGCGGGAGAGGATGAGGTTGATGGTTTATTTTTGAAAAGAATAGGAAACGGGTGCGTCTCACAATATGATCCATTTAGTAATAGGAGAAATCTTGTTCACGAAATAAAGTTGTACTATCTGTTTTTGAAACATATGCTTTGCTTTCTCAATATTAACATATACAATATGGAATTGATCATCGATATTTATAGTAAAAATCTAGCAATAACTTTGTAGATACATTTCAAGATAAATCTAAAGACACAATTTTCAGATGATTAAATAAAAATATTTTGTTAGTGATTAAAGTTTGAAAATTTAAAGTGCACCACACGCTTTCAAAAATTGACAATGTGTGGTTAAAAGCTGTCCAAAAAGAGAGAGAAATGTTGGAAATTATATATATATAAAAAGTAGCATGTAACCGTCAGTTACATTGGCCTAATTACGACTAACCATAACCATTATGTATGTTTCGTGCAAAGATACTTAAACTCAAAAGACGAGAAAGGGTCCTAGGTTCCTAGCTAGCAATACTCCATAAAACACTCCCTGAAGGAAGCGCGGAGAAGCTATCCACGTCACCCCCTCCCGTTCTCTCTTCTCTATTTCTAAAAAAACTCCTCCAATCCTATAAATTACAGATAGATTCTTCTAATTTATGAAGAGGTCCTTTGCGATTTTTTTGTGAGAGGAAAAAACTTTTTTTTGGTTCGCGTTTAGGTCCCTCGTTCGCCGTTTTACAGAAAGAGGCTCCCCGTTAAATACAAATCGCGAACGAGCCCTTTTCTAATTTTTAGGGATAGCGATCAAGTTCAAAAAATATAACAAATAGGTCCCTATTTCTTACGTCCAGATCCTTTCTCCGTTTTTCCCGGAGAAAATGTTTTCGTGATCTGTTTTTTCTCCGGATCACAGGAAAAATATTTTCATTGACCGTTTTTTCTCAAAAAAAATGCAAATTAGTTTTTCGTTCATCGTTTCTCTGTTTCTATCCGAAAAAATATTTTCGGTGTCCGTTTTTTCTCCGAACCCCGGCAAAAATGTTTTCGTGGTCAATTTTCCCAAAACATATGAAAATTCATTTTTCGTTCATCCTTTCTCCGTTTTTGCCGGAAAAAATGTTTTCATAGTCCGTTTTCCCTTCGGATCCCGGGAAAAAAGGTTTCGTAGTCCATTTTTTCTAAAAAAAACACAAATCTGTTTTTCGTTCGTGCCCGCGCCGTGCAGCGCTTTTTTTTTTTGTGTGGTCCATTTTTCCTTCAAAAAAACACAAATCCGTTTTACATTCGTCCTTCCTCCGTTTTTGCCGGGAAAAATATTTTTGTGGTCCGTTTTTTCTTTGAAAGCCAGAAAAAATGTTTGCGTGGCCCATTTTTCCCTAAAAAAAACAAATTTATTTTTCACTCATGCACACGGCTCGGTCTCAATGGCTAGCCTCCAAAATTTTTGGAGATACATCTGAGTCTATTTTTTCACCCGAAAAAACGAAAAATCATTTGTCGTTCACGGGCGCGGCGTGCGCCGCGCTTACGGTTTCTATATCATTTGCAAACAGTAACTTACGCAACGAGAATTTTGAAAACAAACACTAACTTTTCGATTTTTCGTTGCCTCATCTCATAAGTTTCTATATTATTCGCAAACACTAACTTACGCGGTGTGCCGCCGCGTGCACGTTTCTAGTTTAAACAACTCTTATTAAGTTATGCTATAGTTTGAAATTTTACAAGTTTATGTAGCATACTAGATCATATATATGCCGCTCAAGTGCTGGCGTAGTTGATAAATAAAAGTTGGGAAAAATGAAAATACCCCCTTAGAAATCAGCGGGAGTTTGATTTACCCCATTATCAGTAATTTTGTGGCATATTTCCCCCCGTAAGTACATGCTTGTTTGACATACCATCTGTCTTTCCTTTTCTCACTGATTTGGCTGTTCTTTTGTTGATGTGGATTGTATAACGTTGGTCAGCGGTGTTTCAATGTGGCTCATGGAGTTGAGTTACGTAGTTTGGGTCATGCTAGGTGGGCAATCACTACTATAGAAAGGTTTATATTAGATGTGTACAGACGATTTTTCAAAATTATTTGTGATGAGTAACATCCTGACAGTTTTATAGTGAAACCATCAGTGACATTGTCATAGACGGTACTCTTCATAAACTGTCAGTGATATAAAGCAATATCACAGATGATTTTAGTATAAAAACGTCAGTGATGACTCCTGTAGCTATCACAGACAGTTTTAAACTAAAACCGTCTATGATATCTACCCATCACAGACGATTCTAACCACAAACCGTCTGAGATACGAATTGAGACTATATAAACACACCAATGTTTGTCTTGCAGACCTCACCTAGCACCATAGCACCCAGCTTGTTTCACCTCCATAAACCCTAGCCCCGACATCCTCCTCCCCGACAACCTCATTCTCGGCGACCTCCCTCTCGACGATCTCCTCCCCGGCATCCTCCCCCCTCCCCTCAAACCGTGCTTTGTTTGATTCGGTGATCCCTACCTCATCCTGTAATTTTTCATCTTAACCTAGGGTATGCATGCAAAGTTTAGTTTATCCTTTAATATTGTTTCACTATGAGTCTTAATTTCATCCTATATTACTTTGAGCAGTGCTTCTATATTTTTCATCTGTACCTAGAGCATGCATGCATAGTTTAGTTTATCCTTCAATATTGTTTCACCGTGAGTCTCAATTTCATCCTATAATTTAGTTATGATATTCTAGCACTAATGTTGTTATACTTATTGGGGGTTCAAAATATCATCTTTTTAACCCTTGCTGTTGTATATTGGTCACAGCTCATAATAGACTGAGTATTATTACTTTATCTTGTTTAAAATCTTTTTGCCTCATATACTGTGTACAACTTCAGTCATGTGTATAATAGTTGATCATCTGTATAGTGTGTGATGCAACCCTGACCATGTACAAACTTAATATTTCTTCAACCAATGGTGTGATATAGACTACTGGACCTATATTAATTGAAATTTTTGTGCATTCTAATTTTGGCCTTCTTGCATACCTATAAGCTATACCACTGTACTATCAATCAAACTTAATATGTTTTTAACCAATGGTTTTTAATGTGCCTCTTTCGAGCATTATGTTAGAGTCCCTTCACTGTTGGTGGGATTGTGGCAAGAAAAAAGTCCTTATTTACCTAGAGTTCAAATAAGATTGTGGTTGCATTTATGATTCATTTTCTCAGTATCGTTATACTACACACAACATGTTGTTTGTTTGACTAAACTATGTTCTATTTATTACTATTCAGTAAATGGCTACATGAGTTGTGGGTGTAGTTTAGATTTATTTCCTTGTTGGCCTTATGATTTGTACGGATGATTACTAAAATAGTAAACAAACATCTATGACTTCTAGCGGCAAACTATCTTTTAGAGATGCATGTGTCTTTCTTTGTTTCTTTACCTTTCTCTTTATGTAGCAAGAAGCTTAGCTACTATAACTTCTATGACTTCTAGCTATTCATCTAGTTCTTAACTTCTTATGGTAAGCATCACATCATAGTTTCTAATATAAATTAATTGAAATTTAATTTGGTAAAAATAGAAAACATGGAAAAGCTGTTAGAAGCTAAACAACAATATTATCGTTTTTGTACGGATTAAGATATATGACTGGAGATCAATCGGTTATTGGTGTCAAATAAATGGGCAATGAACTTGACCCAAGTTTAGAGGAGGTAAGAGACTAGTCTCTAGCAGTCCTACACTTAGTAGCAAGGAGACTAAAAATTAATCTTTAAGCAGCCCGACACCTAAGAGTAATATCAATCAATTATACTTTAATTTTCTTAAGTAGACTCTTTCTTACTTAAATTCTCCTTTCATCCTATTCCAATTCTCCAGCATGCTACTGTTGTATATTGCCATTGAATGCTAATCCTCACCTGATTTCCAAACTAATAACAACTGGCAATTTCATATCAACCAACTTTTTTCCTACATCCCTCAGCAGAATTTCTATTATTAGTATATGTTATTCAAAAGTTTTATCTGCTTAGATATTTCTGCAATGATATTTACAAGATATAACCAGTTATAGATTTTTGTAATTGAATATTTAAACATCCTAAATGCATTGAGGCAACAGCTCGTCTGATCAGGATAGTCTTAACATATGAACATTTGCAGCGCTTTCATCTCTCTTCTTATTATAATATTGATGGATTTTAAGGTAAAATCCATTTCATTCCATAATTTGTCCGGAAAGGTATCATGCGTTGATTTATCGCTATCACTTTATCCTCATCGCCGAATGTGAATACCATATGCAGCCTTACTTTTTGAATTAGAAAGTTTATTAACTCAACATATGGAGTTCAATAAGTTATTGTGTAGAGTTAATTAATTTATTGTATATAGTTGATTAATTCATGAAATAGACTTTATATGATGACTTAATCAACTATATACGATAAGTTAATCAATTTTATAATTTAAGAAGCTAGGTTTTCTATAGTATTCTCATTTAGGGACGAGGATGAAGTAGAGGGGATAAATCAGAGCATGATAGCGTTCAGGATAAACTATGAAATGAAATGGATTTTGCCTTCGAAACCATCAACATTATAAAGATGAGATGAAAGCGCTACAAATGTTCATATTTTAAGACGATCTTGATCAGATAAGCTGTTGTCTCGAGCATGTATGATGTTTATATATTCAATTACAAAATCTATAACTGGTTGTGCTTAATAAATATCGTTGCAGAAATATCTAAGCAGATAAAATTTTTGAACAACATATACTAATGATAGAAGTTCTGCTGAGGGTGTAGAGAAAAAAGGGATCACATATGGTTCTAGTTAAAAACTATCTGTGATATTATAGTATCACAGATGGTTTCTAACTAGAACCGTCCGTGATGTTTATATCACAAACGGTGACCAAGCCGTTTGTGATATGTGTTATACCACTAACACATGGTTATATATGGTTCGAAAAACCGTCTATAATGACGATTTTGAACCATCTGTGATGTCATTATCTGTAGTATTGAATGAAGTATTCTCCTTGAGACGAGTTAAATCGAAATGAGAGAAGGTGATAGATGGGCATGGGTCTAATTAACCATATTACACCTAGTTTATAGTTGAGGTAGCACACCATGTAGTCCATGTCAATAAAAAGCATTCAAGCCAACGAAAAGGCGACCACAGGGGTGTGTAAAATAGCAATGCACTTGTAGAGAGGATGACAGGTCATATGCCACAAAAATACCCGTAGGAGGGTAAATCAAACTCCTACTCTCTTCTAATGGGGTATTTGTTATTCCGAAAATTACAACCTCCATAAACTACATATATACCTATCCACAATGGGTATTTTTTTTTGTTATTTTGAGCAATGATGATATGTTATTTGTACTACTGTAAATAAAAAAAACACTTGTACAAACTTCGTGCATTTATTTATGTCCTTTTGGTTCCCCTCTGGCCTCGTGGTCATATTATTAGTTGCTTCATATCATGAAGATCTTAGGAAACTCCCAATAAATAGTTTCTACAGTTATGTCCACATGATTCTATCTCACCTAGAAATAATATTAAAAATAACCAGTCCAATGCACATATACACATATGTAAAAACTAGGGTCCACCCTCCCTCCCTCTCTCTTCTAGCTTCCATGGTCCTCTCAAAAAGATAATGTCTTACATGAGACACTGCTATCACAATTCCGTAAGGTTTACCGATATGCATCTTGCAATAAAAAAAGAAGAGGAAATCCAAAACCTTAGTGTGTTTGGTTCAGTAACAAAACACTAGGAGGGGATCATCTGTGCAGCATTTGAAGTTATTTCGTAGGCTTTCCTCTAAATTATTTCAGTGGTGTGTTTCGTGCAAAGGATTTGGGGGTGCATACACTACACGCAAAGAGATCACGTACAAAGCTGCCTTGACTATTGAGATAACGCCATTTTTTTTTAACTGGGACCATCACATGCTCGCACGTGAAAGTAAAAATAAAATTCTGCAACCTTTCTTGTTTTCCAAAAGGATCTTGTTGACATATATGCCTTACTATCTTCTTATTAATTAATGAACATGGGTTTTTTCAATAGCGAAAATGCTGTAAGTTAACGAGAACGGCTTTGGTACCTACAATAAAGTCAACTTAACAGGCTTTTAGCCTGTACATATGAGCTTTGTTCTATGTGAAAAAATGGGGAAAGAGCAATGAGAAAAGAGCTGGCTCTTAAATTAAGAGTCAACTTTGCACGAGAGTATAGGTAGATTATTTATGTACAAGAGAGAACAAATAGTTATTGCACAGCATCTAGAGACAATCTTTAGAGACAGTTATTGTACAAGTTGGTTTTTTACTTACTCTAGATAACATGAATAAGAGATGAAGTAAGTAGCTCTTAATATTCTTCCAATTTTTATATTGTGAATCCCTAGCTAGGTGTGTTAGAGTACTTCAATTGGCGTACTAGTACAGAAATCATCATTGGTGGCGGTTTTTAACTGATATCAGTGACGGTTTTCAAACCATCACAGATTAAATGCTACTGATAATTGAGGATTATCAGTGGCGGTTTTAAAATCGCCACAGATAATACTATCAGTGACGGTTTTTGGCTATAATCAACATAAATACTCATATTATCAGTGACGGTTAATTGGCACTAGCATCACCATGCACGCGGGATCTAGCCGCAGAAAAGTTGAGGTAGAGGAATCGAAGGCGAGGAGGATGGTGCCGCCGTGTGGTCCAGGTCACCGCGGGAGGAGGCCTACGCGGAAGGAGGTTAGGGCGCGGTGGAGGGATGCGTCGGGTTAAGGTTAGGGCACCTGGGTCGGGGTATATATAGGGGTAGTATCTGTGGTGGTTTTTAAGAAAAACCGTCAAAGATAATATTATTAGTAATAGTTTTTTTAAAAAATCACCATAGATACACTTATTATTTATGGTAATTTTTGGTTAAAATCGTCACAAATACTCATCACTATCACTGACGTCTTTAGTTAAAAATTATCACAAATAATTGGACTATTTGTGGTGGTTTTTTTTTAACCGTCACAAAATAGTTCCAAAAGTATTTGTGACGGTTCCACAGAAAAACCACCTCAAAATATGAATTATTTGTGACGGTTTCAAATAAAAACCGTCATAAATAGTCTTCATGCTATTTTAAATTTTAAAACCGCCATTGATAATTTTATTTATGATAGTTTTAAAAAACCCGTGACAAATAGGTTGCCATCTATATGTTGTTTTTTTAAAGTGACGTTTGACAAATCATTTGTGCATACGACGATTGACGAATCATTTGTGCATAACCTGTTGTACTGGATCTCCTTAGCAATGTGTGCGTGATTCGTCAACGAAATGTGCCCTGGGAAAAGAAAAGTAGCCCAAATTTCTGTATAACAAACACGAACCAAAGTTTCTAAAAGGAACTAGTACTAGCTATTTCATTACGAGGATGTGAGCCGGAAGTTTGTGATAGCTGGAAGTGGTATCACCTGTTGGATGTCTCGTATAATAATTCATCCATTATAAAATCAAGAAAAAGGTGGAGGATGCAGCATGCATGCACGTATATATTCCATATCATATAGCAGAAGAGATTGGCGAGCAGCCGGCCCCCCACGTGGCATCCGCTTTTTTGCGGAAAGCCCCTCCGGTTTTTCCGAAATTACGTCTAAGTCCTTGCGCGATTTTATGTGAGAGGATAATGTTTTTCCCGGTTCGCGTTTAGGTTCTTGGTTTTTCGTTTTGCATGGAGGCCCTCCCGTTAAGTGCGAATCGCGAGCGAGCCCTTTCCTAATTTTTCAAAATAGCGAACAGGTCCAGAATTATAACAACTAGGTCCTCACGCTTTACGTTCGGGTCCTTTCTCCGTTTTATCTCAAAAAAATGTTTTCGGGGTCCGTTTTTTCTCCAGAGCATACGAAAAATATTTTCGATAACCCGAAAAAATATTTTTGTGATCCGTTCTTCCTCCGGAGCATAGGACGCAGAAGAGATTGGCGAGCAGCCGGCCCCCCACGTGGCATCCGCTTTTTTGCGGAAAGCCCCTCCGGTTTTTCCGAAATTACATCTAAGTCCTTGCGCGATTTTATGTGAGAGGATAATGTTTTTCCCGGTTCGCGTTTAGGTTCTTGGTTTTTCGTTTTGCATGAAGGCCCTCCCGTTAAGTGCGAATCGCGAGCGAGCCCTTTCCTAATTTTTCAAAATAGCGAACAGGTCCAGAATTATAACAACTAGGTCCTCACGCTTTACGTTCGGGTCCTTTCTCCGTTTTGTCTCAAAAAAATGTTTTCGGGGTCCGTTTTTTCTCCAGAGCATACGAAAAATATTTTCGATAACCCGAAAAAATATTTTTGTGATCCGTTCTTCCTCCGGAGCATAGGAAAAATGTTTTCGGTGCCTATTTCGCCCCCCCCCCCAAAAATAAGAGCTCGTTTCCTTTCTCCGTTTTACCTGAAAAAAATGTTTTCGTGATCCGTTTTCCCTTCGGAGCATGGGAAAAATGTTTTCGTTGGCCGTTTATCCAAAAAAAAATAGAAAACCGTTTCCTTTCTCCGTTTTGCTCGGAAAAAAAAAATTTCGTGAGCCGTTTTTCCTCCGGAGCATGGGGAAAATGTTTTCGGTGGCTATTCCCCCCCCCCCCAAAAAAAAAAAATGGGAGGCCGTTTCATTTCTCCGTTTTGCCTGAAAAAAAATATTTTCGTGATCCATTTTCTCTCCGGAGCATGGGAAAAATGTTTTCGTTTGCCGTTTCCTCCCAAAAAAATGGGAATTCGTTTTTCGTCCGTCGTTTCTCCATTTTTACCCGTTTTTCCTCATTTTTCAAGGGAAAATAAGCGCATAGGATGTTAAACTCGGCATCTAAAATTTCTTTTGCGGCTCGATCTCTAATATTTTTTAGGACATGTATTATTGCCCATTGACCTCATAGGGTGTTAAACCCGGCGTCTATAGTTTTTTTTGTTTGGGATCTAATATTTCTCGGAACATGTGTTATTCTTTTTACCCCAAAAAAGCGTCGTTGTTTCGCTGGTTCGTCGACGGTTCTTACTTAGCGTCTTTTTTCCAATAAATACCCAAGCGAACAAAAAAAAAACTCGGATATTCCTGTCTTTTTTTAGAGATAAAAATTTAGATCAAATTTCGCATGGCGCGGCGGAGAGCGCAGCTCTCACTAGTAGTATATAAAATCTCGATGTATGACTCGGTCTGATCCCAGACCAAATCAATCCCCGACCGCAAACGTGACGCCCGTCAGACAACACCAGAGTCAGCCGATTTCCAGAACGTCTCCGTCTCACGCGGGCCCGGCCCGTGACATCACAGCGCGTGAATGGTTTAGGTAGGACCGAGTAGGCAGCAGGTTAATTAAATCAAATCGAAAAAAATAAAAGCAAACATTCAAAAATTAAAAAAAAAACTGAGCGAAAAATCGCTCAAAAATCGTCAGAAACCAATGGGTTAAGAATTCAAAAATTTTCAAAAATTTTCAAAAATTCAAAAACCGGCCGGTTTTAACTGGTTTTTGATTGTCCGAGTGAACACCGCAACATTGCGACACGATTTTCAACTAAAACCGATCGGTTTTTACCGAAAACGTCAGTTTGTACCGAAAATCGATTGATTTTACGTTGTATATTTTTTTTTGAATTTTCAAAAAAAATTAATTAGACCGGTTTATCGATCGGTTTTGGATGACGAACCAGTTTGATATGGTCAAAAACTGCGGTTTCCAACCAATTTTTGATGGTTTTGTGAACCCTGGTAGGTAGACAGGGTGGGGTGAATGGCTATTTAAAACTTTTTTCTAAATATTGAATTTGTTGTGGAGCGTAATTGTTCACCCGCGCCAATCAACAACACACCAACAAGAACGCACGAACAAGAACAGGGAGCACACGTAGAAGAGCATACGAAGTATAGGGTAACGTTCTCTCTCTTTATTAGATAGATTTTTCTATACAAGACAATGCCCAATATATAGCAAAAACACTTGGAAATAAGTTCGGATTTGCCCATTAATAGATATAGTCCTTCCAAATATGGACTAGGATTCTATTTGTATCATAACACTTCCTCTTGAGTGAATACCGCATAATGCACATGTCTCGTTATAAACTCCCTCAAAAAACCCAACGGAGAAGAAAGGATGAAGAAAAGAGTACATTAAACTTGCACTTTGTGTTACACTAGTTGCCTCATTAAAAAACCTTAATGGGAGAAACTTTAGAAAAACTCACTAAAGAGAAAAGGAGCATAACTTATAATCTTCAGGATAAAATATGATTGTCAGAATCATGTAAAAGGAGTTCTGGTTCAGGAATTTACTCCTCCTGAACTTTGCAAATCCCCAAGTTACCTTATTCTAATACTATTATTACACCTTTAGAAAGTAGACTTTGACAAAGATTTTGTGAACAAGTCTGTTAGATTTTCATATGACTTAATTTGCATTATTTTTACCTCACTATTCTTCTGGAGTTCGTGATGGTAGAAAAATTTAGGAGCAATATGCTTTATGGTATTACTCTTTACATAACCCATTTGCATTTGTACAACATAAGCAGCATTATCTTCATAGATAATGGTGAGGGTATCAATGGTATTAAGACCAAATGACTTCTAGATATGGTTAATTATATGTTTCAGCCAAATACACTCACGTGAGGCTTTATATAAAGCTATAATCTCTGAGTGGTTGGTAGAGGCTTTATATTAAGACCAAATGACTTCTGGATATTAAGACCACCGAGAAATGGCTGAACCACCACAGAGAAACACAAAACCAGTATGAGATTTGGCACTATGGGGATCAGACAGATAGCCAGCATCTGTATATCCCACCATGGTTAATTCTTGGTTCTTCCGGTAAAACAAATCAAGATCTTGGGTACCTTGGAGGTATCTGAGTGAAGTCTTGACACTGGCCCAATGTCTTCTGGTTAGGGCTAGACTGTATCTTACTAGCAAATTTATTGTGAATGCAATATCAAGCCTTGTGCAAATCGCAAGATACATAAGTGCACCAATAGCATTTAAATATAGGACTTTAGGTCCTAAAACTTCTTTATTTTTCATCATTGGTCTAAATGGGTCTTTATTCGCTTCAAGGGATCTCACAACCATAGGGGGTTTTCAAAGGATGTGATTTATCTAATTTAAATCTTTCCAATACCTTCTTGGTATAGGCGGACTGGTGTACAAATATTCCTTCTAAGAAGTGCTTAAGCTGCAGGCCTAAGCAAAATTTGGTTTTACCCAAATCTTTTATCTCAAACTCTGTCATGAGGTAAGTATTTGCTTTCTTTATCTCCTCTATGGTTCTGATGATATTCAAATCATTAACATATACTGAGATGATACTAAATACATTTTGAGACTTCTTTATGAACATATAGGGACAGTCATCAATATTTAACTATCTCTTCTTCAGGAGGAATTCACAAAGTTGGTTGTACCACATTCTTCTCAACTGTTTTAATCCGTATAGTGATCTATGCAGTTAACGCTATACATGTTGCGATTGTTAGGATCTGGAATTTTGATTCCTTCAGGGACTCTCATGTAAATATCCGTATCCAGTGAGCCATATAAATATATGGTTACTACATCCATCAACTACATTGTTAAATTAAAACTTGCTGCCATTGATATTAAATATCAAAACTTTATTCCACTCATTACAGGAGAATGTGTTTCATCATAATCGATGTCGGGTCTCTGCGTGAACCCTTGTGCTACAAACCTCGCTTTGTATCTCACCACCTGATTGTTTTCGTTTGTCTTCTGGATGAACACCCATTTTGATCCTACAGGGAACACTTTAGGAGGTGTTTGATCAACATGACCAAAAACTCTCCTTTTATTAAGCGAGTGCAATTTTGCCTCAATTACTTCTTTCCATTTGACCCAATCTGAGCGCTTCTGGTACTTTGCCATGGATTTTGGTTCTGAATCTAGTTCAAGAGTTGTAGCAATGTTAGAGGCAAAATAAATATCGATAATTATAGTCTTTCTTTTATATAATTCTCCTGAATCCACATAATTGTGGATATTTCTTCATTTATTTCTTCCAGCTCCTCGTGATTTCCCATAACGATGGAATCTAGGTGTTCCGACTTTCCAGCGTTAGATTGTGCAAGCAAATGTAAGTTAGGATTATCATCTTTAGAATAGGTCACTTCAGGGACATTACCATCTCTAGGATGGCTCACTTCAGGGGTTTTCTCAACATTAGGTTAAGCTTCTTTCACTGTCATAGGTAGTGATCTCATTTGATCGGTCCTTTGTTTCTGTAAACGTCTCACAAAATTGAGTCTCGTGCACCTAGAGACCTCCCCCTCTTCTTTTCATGAGGGGCAAGAGTGGGTTCAATATCCTTCAAGAGTATTTTCACTCTTTCAGGTGTATTTAATGCAAGTATATAAGATTTTGTCACTCTGTTGTGATCATTGAAGGCATCTGGCAGAATATTAGCTATTTGTTGCAGATTTATTATTCTCCGAACTTCAAGTTCATTTTCTTTAGTGCATGGATCTAAGGATTGAATGCCAATGACATTCCAATCAATTTTTTGGTATTCTTTAATGTGGTATTTATCTCCTGATAATGCCGAAAAATTATCCTCATCAAAAATAAAATTAGCATACTGAGCCGTGAACAAATTCCCTGTCACAGGCTCAAGGTATTTAATTATCGACGAAGATTCATAACCTACATAGATCCCCAACTTCCGGTGTGGGCCCATGGTGGTATGCTATGGTGGAGAGATTGGCACGTATACAGCACAACCAAATTTTTGTAGATGAAAAATACGTAGTTCTTTTCTACTCACTATCTGCAAAGGGGAAATTTCAACATATGTAGTTGTTCTAAGTTGAATTAATGCCATAGCGTGCAGCACTGCATGGCCCCAACAGCTGGTTGATAGCCTACTATTTTGCAAAAGTGGCCAACCAATAGGATTTATTCTTTTAATTAATAACTATGCAAGGCCATTTTGAGTGTGGACATGTGGTACAAAATGCTCTACATTAATGCCCAGAGCCATATAATAATCATTAAATGCTTTTGAGGTAAATTCACCTGCATTATCCATTCGAATAGACTTGATCCTTTCTTTTGGAAAGGAGGCTCTTAACTTAATAATTTGGGCAATTAATTTAGCAAAATCATGATTCTTATTAGATAAGAGGCATACATGGGACCATCTAGTAGAAGCATTTATTAGTACTATGAAATATTTGAAATGGCTCAACAGGGCTGAATAGGTCCACAAATATCACCCTGAATTCTTTCCAGAAAATTTAGGGGTTCTTCCCTAACCTTTAGGTAAGAAGGTTTAACTATGAGCTTTCCTTTGGTACAAGGAGGGCATACAAAATCTTCAGATTAAGAAAAGTTTATAGTTTTTATGCCATGGCCAGCAGAATTATTAATTATTCTTCTCATCATATTTAACCCAGGATAACCAAAACTATCATGCCAAATCTTAAATATTTCTGAGTCTTTAAGGATGGTTTTCATCATAACATAAACTTAAGGTTTTATATATGTATAATATAACCTGGAGATGAAGGAAGGAAGTTTTTCACCTACACATTTATTGCACCCATTTAACTTGGTCATGAGAAGGTATTCAGTACCATTCTCATTGTTAGTTTCCATATGGAAACCATTAAGACGAATGTCTTTAAAACTTAACAGAGTACGACTAGACTCAGGGTATAATAGGACATTTTTAATTATTATACGAGTGCCCATAGAGAGAACTATAATTGCTCTTCTAGTGCAAACTCTGAGTGCATTGCTTCCGGCGATGGTCATAATATTTCTAGTTTTCTTAGTTAAAGTCTGAAAATATGTAGTCTCCCTAAGAATAGAATTTGTGATGCAACTATCTATGAGACATATCTCCTTCTTCGCCATTGGATTATATTATTGTTCTATATTAAAGAAATAAATTCAATTAATTCAATTTTTGCAATAGGAACATATCAAAAATATAGAACAAGGATAGCATAAATGAGCAAATATTTTGGAAATGACACTTTATTAATTCATGACTGATAATCACTCAACAGAAGCGTAGACCAAATGTTCATGCAGGAACATAAAAACTAAACTGATAAAGTGAAGCTCTTAAGGAGACTTCACTAAAGAAAATGTGACATCAATTAATAAAACTAAAAAAGGAGTAATTGGGAGACTAATGCATGACTCCATATAAAACATGTTCCTTCTCCAGAGAAACATTGGTATTCTTCTAGAATTCCTGAAGTTCGACACCAAGAAGGTCGTCTTCATCCATAGATGAGTTCCCATATCCAAGCAAGCCCTCTTTCAACTCAACCGTCGGATCAGGGATAGTATCATCCTTCTTCTTATCTTCTTGCCTAACAACTGGTTGAGAGGTGAAGTGTTCATCAACCTTATTTCCTTGATTCTTCTGGAATCTCCCAGTGGATTTCATGTAAAGTTCCACAAAATGCTTTGGGGTGCAATAAGTGCACAACCAATAGCTGACACATCCACACCTAAAGCATGGCTGAGGAGGGTTAGCAGCCTTATTGGCTAAACTTGCTTTTGGAAGGTTCCATGACCCTTTCCTTTAGCTTTCCACTAGGGTTTGCCCTTTCCCATATTGTTTCTACCATTCTTCTATTTTTCCCTTTATTTATTTGGCCATTTTTGCGGCCTCGCCTATTGCTAGCCTGCTGAGCGCTAGCATGTGCTTCACGCAATGCTTGACTTTCATTAGAAATTGCATTATAATTCTTTATCAAGAGTTCATCATGTTTTTTTGCTTCTAGCAAAAAATAAATAAGCTTGAAGTACTTCTGGTACTTTACATGACGGTACTGTTGCTGCAGTATCATCATGTTGGGGTGGAAGGTGCACAACATTTTGTTGATCATCTCAGCATTAGTAACTTTCTAATTACAAAATGTTAATTTTGCGACAAGTTTGTGCATGGCATAATTATATGCTGCTATAGTTTTGAAGTCCTGAAAGCATAAGAGGTCCATTCGCGCTGTGCTTCGGGTAACAGTACGGATTTTTAATTGTTGTATCGTTCCTTTAGGGAATTCCACAATACCAGTGGGTCCTCCTCCATCATGTATTCGGCCTTCAGGTCATTACATAATCAATGTCATACATAATTTTTCTAGAAATTTTCTAGCAATTTTCTCAATTTTTCTATTAATAGTTAAGCAATTTTTAAAATTACTTGAATGATAGGAAGATAAATTTTAGTGCATATCAAACATGGAATAATGCTAGAAAAATAAAACTAGGATATGGAACTTCTAGTATGTGCTAAATATTAATTTACCAAATTTTATGGAAGTACATAAACCTAAAAAATCTAATTTTTAGGATTTAATATAAATTTTTAGGATTTATTAAATATTATTGAAATTACTGGGAAATCTGAGGGGCAAAAAGGTAAATTCCTTTTTCCTTCTTTTTGGGAAAACGAATGGGCCTCATGGTCCATTGAGCCTGCGTGGCCCAAAAAAACACCTAGCTATTTTAAGCCGGCGGCTAGGGTTACAAAACCTAGCCGCCGTCTTTCTCAAACCTGGCTGCTACCGATCGGTCCCTGAGGGAGCCACCGCCACCACTTTCAGTGGGGCACGCGGGCACGGGCTCACATCGGATCGTTGCTCGGACGTCGCCTTCGATCGACACTCGGATGCGCGAGGGCGCCTCATTCGACTGTTGCCTCGGGAGATGAAGGGGCGTAGGTGCGGAGTGCCGCTGCCTCGGTTTCCACGTGCATGGTGCCTTTGGGCGTCGCCACCTCGGCCTCCACGAGCATGGTGCGGACGTGCTCCGTCGCCTCCTCGACTTCGCGCACAGCACGTTCGAGCCACGCCACCTCCTCGACTTCATACGCAGTGCATTCGGGTGCCGCTGCCTCGGCCTCCATGTGTGCGGCATGGACAGGCGCCATCGCCTCCTGCAAAATCGAGCGGCCGCCAAGGCGGGTGGCTGTGTTGCGGGCATGCCGGCGTGCGCAACAACGCCCGTGGATCCAAACAACCACAATGGCGGGCGTGAAGCCGGATTGCCGTATTGGCGGGGGTGCAAGGCCGATGTCAGCCACGATGACTGCGGGCAGTCACACTACAGGTGTAACGGTCGGTGATGGCCACGACAATGGCAGGCGGTGATTGTGGCCTTTGGGCCGGTGTATTTTTTAAAAGATGAACAGTAATTCACGATGATCAGTATCATCGGCGCAAAAGGCCGCGATCTGCATGATCGACGATACCATAAATGCAGTCCACTTATGTAGGGCTTGTGGTAGCGTAGATCGCATGTCGGGAAGAGTTTGATGTAGTGTTGATTGATGTAGGTAGATGATGCAGTGTAGACGATCACAATCAGCCACGCTAGAATGTCGATGCAATGTTGATCGATGCCATGTCAATGATGCAGCGCAGACGATGTAGTGTAGATGATCACGATTGGCCACGCTAGACCGTCATGTTGATAACGTGTTGTGGAATGTAGTCATTCACCGGCACCAATCAACAGCACACCAACAAGAATGCACGAACAAGAACAGGGTGCACACATAGAAAAGCACACGAAGTATAGGGCAATGTTCTCTCTCTTTATTAGATAGATTTTTTTGTACAAGGCAATGCCCAATATGTAGTAGAAACATTTGGAGATAAGTTCAAATTCGCCTACCAATAGATAGAGTCCTTCCAAACATGGAGCAGGATTCTATTTGTATCATAACATAATTTATTCTTTTCACTCTGGTAGCTGTATGGAGCTACGAAGAACAAGATACAACCACCACACTGGGATCAACAGATCAAAACACCAGTGAATAGCAAAACTTCATCCTACTAGGGAATAAAATTTTGGTGAAATTTCGCAAGATCTTGGAGAATTCTCGGATTTCAGATGCGGATGATATTAAACATCCCAGCTAATTGAAAATATTCAAAATTTTCAAATGCTATTTGTGTCAGTTCCGAATGAGAACTGATTGCAATGATGAATTATCTATTTGTGTTGGTTCTCATTAGGAACCGATTACATTGACATTTTTTGTGTCGGTTCATAATGAGAACTGGTTGCAATGATGAATTAGCTATTTGTGTCAGTTCCTAATAAGAGCTGATTGTAATTATGAATTAGCTATTTGTGTCGTTCTCATTAGGAATTGATTGCATTGACGATTTTTGTGTCGATTCCTAATGAGAACCGATTGCAATAATGTCTCTTACCCAAGCAACCCACGTTGGATTCCATGCCATCGAATTGTTTTGTATAGCTGTAGCCTTTGGTTGTCTCATAATATATGTTGCACATATGTTACAACTAGCATGCGTAGCTCACACAGTGGAGCTTTAGCTTCACATGTAAGACGTCCTAGGTTCGATCCTTTGTTCTTCAAAGTATTTTTTGTATAACTTTGGTTGTCATGGTGGCATGAATGAAGCTTCTTGGTTGCAAATTGCAGCTTGCCATGCACTGGCTGGGTGTACAATTCTCCTTTTGAATTGAAGTCTAATGTCAATGTATTAACGAGTTATATTAAAAAAGTGAAAACAATTTGTTTTGTGTGGGATTTGAACCCCACGACCTCAGGTCAACACAAAGCTTATCTAAGCACCAAAGACCAATTGGGACTTCAGGCTTCCTTGCATGGAGACCATTTCACAATCTTTTGTACCTTCTGGAGTCTGGAGACCATCTTGAGACCAATCATGCTGACAGTACCACTTGCAGTGATGGCTATTTATGTTGGTTCCTAATGAGAACCGATTGCAATGATGGCTATTTGTGTCATTTCCTAATGAGAACCGATTGCAATGATGAATTAGCTATTTGTGTCGGTTCCTAACGAGAACCGATTGCAATGATGAATTAGCTATTTGTGTCGGTTCCTAACGAGAGCCGATTGCAATGATGAATTAGCTATTTGTGTCGGTTCCTAATTAGAACTGATTGCAATGATGGCTATTTGTGTCGATTCCTAATCAGAACCAATTGCAATGATATCCTATGTTTTTCTAGCCTGCTACTTAGTACCTGACCAAGAGACAAAAGACAATAGCACTGAACGAATTTTGAAAAATTCCTCAAGCTTGACCATCATCTAAAAATTTTATGAGGACATGAGTGATGTGTTAGGACCATTCACAAATTTTTTCAAAAATTTCTAACATCGTTTGAATCATTTTTTCATTTGATTCAAATTTGCTGAGATTTCGGCGAAATTTTGCCAAATTTGGCCGAAATATCGGTTTTCTCAGTTCAAGTTATTCTGGATTTGAATTTTTATTTTTGGATTTCATACAAATTTTGTTTGAAATTCTAAAATCTCGCCAAAATTTCGGATTTTGGTCCCCTCTGAGATATAGTCCGAAAACAAAATTTGAAACCTTACATCCTACTGTAAGACCGGTCTGACCGTTGTCTCCTAGAACTACGATATGACCACTCCTCTGTCGACAGACTAATAATAGCACGACCATAACCCTAAAATTTGTCCAAAATTTTAATCTAGTAAACCAAAGCACATGAAATCTTGAAAACAACTTATTATATGTATGGAACCTATTCCAATCAATGATTTCAAGAATCGTTGTCAAGATTTCAACCTTCATCCATTTTTTGAGAAGATAGCTTGAGAACCGAGCAAATGACCAAAACCTAAATCTATTTAAGAACATGAGAGATCTCTAGTAGAGAAGATGTTTAAGATGATTTATAGGCCCTATCAATCTATCCCACGGTATGAAATCAATTAGCACAAGAAGAAAACCCGAATCATCGAGATCAACTGGACATAGCAAGAAAACTAAGCAAGAACACCAATCAAAATATGAGAACAATTTGAACTTTGATTTCCACTTGATGAGAAAGGATTACGACCACTCCAGATGGAGGACAAAACCCTAAGGGGAACACTTAGTTCTCAATACAAACTTTAATTTTTCTCTCTTGAGCTGTCACTAGTACAGGAATATACATCCCAATTGGTTCTTTTAAGTCATCACTTTCGGTTTTGGTGGCGACACAAAGACCAATGACAGTGATAAGTAGGCTCTATCACAGTCGATTCTCACTCGACAATAATTATTATCGATCACTGTCGGTTCCTAACTAGAATCGACTATGATGATATATTCATCATTGTCGGTTCTTAAATAGAACCGACGGTGATAATAGATTATCAACCGATAGTGATGAATATATCATCACAGTCGGTTCTAGGTTAGAACAGACTGTGATGAGGTTTTCATCAATATACACATTCCGAAAATAGCACCAATTTCACATAATCACAATACAAAAATCACAGTACATGACAATATCACAGAACGTTCGCAGTAACTCACATTGCATCACATTCACAGCATCATTCACAGAACACATGTTACAGAGATATAATATAATATTGTTTACAACATTTGTATGTATTGACATAATATAATATTGTTTACAACATTTGTATGTACTAGTAGGAGGCATTCTCGTCTTTATACCTACCATCCGGAGATACAACCTCTGTCCAGTACCACATGCATATGTGGTCTCGTATTCTATTGATGTCTTTGATCTCTATGCTCTGGCGGGGGATTGTGATATTAGGGAATATGTCTGCGCAGTCATATTACCAAGCGGATTCATTCCATCAGTACTCAATCCATATCTTATGTTACTCAACTCGGCACCAAACTCCTCATATTACCAATCAATGTTTCTCCATTGAGCCAAATCAGTAGGGTGTCTCAGTTTGCCATCTCCCTTTCGAGATTCATAATGCCAACGCATCAATTTTGCCTCTTTGGGATTTGCAAACAACCGCTCCAAACGAGGAATGATGGGCAAATACCATAATACCTTAGTCGGTGCCCCTTTGTTCACATCTTCACCATCATCGGTTTGGCTCTTACACTTCTTGTCATTACACTCCTCCTTTTGTTTGTACCGGGGTATAGCACAAACTGGACAAACACGTAGTTCCTTATTCGCATTGCGGTATAAAATGCAATCATTCGGACATGCATGTATCCTTTCTATTTCCATTCCCATGGGACAAAGTAGTTTATTTGCTTCATAAATGCTTGTTGGCAACTCGTTCCCCTCTGAAAGCATATCCGATAGAAGAACTAAAAGTGCATTGAAACTTCTATTTATCCAATGGTGTTTTGCCTTCGGTTCGAACAATGTAAGGACCGAACCCAACTTGGTGTGTTCCGCTTTGCACCCTGAAAACAACGGTTTAGCATCGTCCTCCATCAAGCTTTTAAATTGTTTAAACTCTCTTTTCGTGTAATTTCCCTCCACATCCCACAACATTTGATCTAACTTGTCATCCTCAAACATATCACGCTCCAATTCGTGATTAGTTTCCTCTAACATTTGATCTAAATTATCCTCCTCTAACATGTCTTCGTTGCATACCGAAGGGGTACTACTTGTCTCCCCATGATGGATTCAATACGTGTAATTCCTCACAAAGCCACGCCGAATCAAGTGGTCTTCAATTTTAGCTGAGTTGTTAAATCTCCTGAGATTGGTGCAATCAATGCAAGGATAATATATGAACTTTACACCCATCTTAACCATGTCTTCTTTTGCAATTCTTATGAACTCCTTAACCCCCCTATGGAAATCAGCACTCACACAGCTTTTTTGATACATCTATTCTTCACAGTCCATCTACAATTAGACCACAAACAAAAAATTCAGAAAAAACGTGAGCGACATCTAGCTATTTCAAAGACTGAGCACCATCTACAATTAAGCTTTTTTGTAGAAATGCTCACCTTTTGAAGAAAACCACAAATGAGAGGAAATCTATTTGTACAGTAAGGGTTTCAATTAACTTTACCCTCAAACCATTATCTCCTCCATGATTTCATAATTTCTCAGCCATATTGGTTTCAACCATATTACTAATGATAGATAACACATTCACCAAATTAAAATCAAATTTATTCATGCAAAATTAATTGAAGGGATTTGAAGGAATGCCCACCAGCCTTTCGAAGAAAAGCGACAAATGAGGAAAAATAGAGGGGAAATCTCTTCAATCTAGGGCTTCAAATTACCCTCTTCACACACATCCTCAAGAATTTCTTATTTTCTCACCCAAGCAAACCTAGCGAGGCTCATCACAATCGGTTCTGTACAAGAACTGATTGTGATAAAATCCTTATCACAGTCAGTTCTAACTGGAACTGATTGTGATGATGAGGAGCCTCATCACTGTCGATTCCTTTATAGAACCAACACCGATAATATCAAATTATCTGTGTTGGTTCTAGATAATAACCGACTGTGATAATATGGTCCCCCTCATCACAGTCGGTTTTTATCTAGGACCGACACAGATATCCCCCATCCCTTCGTCTTCCCCGCTAATTAAACCATTCAAACAAAGCATTCACACCATCAGAACATGCGTCGACTCTTCGTCTTCCCCAATTAAGCAGCAATCACACCATCAGTCGTACGTCTCTTCGTCTTCATGAAGCGCCTGTATATATATCTTTGTCTTCTAGATAAGAACTACTTTTGATTTACTCTCTCTGATCGATCGATCATCTTAATTCTCCTCTCTCTGTCTTGTCTGTCTTCGGCTATGGCAGCGCCTCCTTCTCCCTCGAGCTTTGAATCCTCTGTCAAGTCAAGTTACAGGCCGCAACCTTCATTGCCATCACCGCTAGTGGGCCACCTCAGCCCCCGGCACAGCTGCACTGCCCGTCGCTGTGTCACGTTTCTCCCGCTGCCTCAGCCTGGCTGGGTGCCTCCACCGCCACCGCAGCCCCTCGCGCCCCATCAGGAAGCACGCATGAGAGGACGAGGAGGACGAGGATGAGGAGGAGGAGGAGGACGATGAGGAGGTCACCGTCACCCGTTGGGGGACCTGTGCCTCTTCTGGGTCATCATCGGAGGATGAGCCACGTGGAGCCGCCTCCAGCGACTCCTTACCCTCTGGCAGTAGCGGCGAGTGGTAGTGATAGCGCGCACACCGCGCATTGTAATTAATTATAATGTGTGTATGTTATAATTATAAACAATTAATGTTAACCATTTGTGTATATATAGCCATGCATGTTTATGTTAATTATGTCATCTTATGCTACATTATCTAATGAAAGAATTTCAAATCACCAATCATACATAATATGCGATTCTTGTGTACGAAAGAGATCTATTCAAAAGCTTGCTTCTTTTTGAATCTACATCACTGACGGTTATAATATAGAACTGACTATGATGAGGGAGCACACTCGTCACTGTCGTTTCCTTTCTAGACCCGATACAGAAAATACCATATTATCTGTGTCGGTTTTAGATAAAAAAAAACCCAACTGTAATCCTAGTCCCCCTCATCACAATTGGTTTTTATCTACAACCAACACAAATAAACCGACATTGATGAGTGTGCTCCGTCATCACAGTTGGTTCTAGTTAGAACCGACTGTGATAAGGGTTTTTCATCACAATCGGTTTTTTTATACAACCGATTGTGATAACTATGTCACAAAATTTTGTGACATATCACAATTGGTTTTTTTCTCAAAAGTTAGAAACCGACAAAGATGAAGCGATAGTGATGTCCTATTCTGTAGTAGTGTCTAGTGCTTCCTTTCCCTTTTCCCCCTCTTCTCCTTATATCCATACCAAATCCACATGAAACCAAAAACCTGATACAAAGTGGATTCCATCCACTCTCTCTTGGGCAACACCTGATAACCTGACACATGGTTTTTTTCACATACATGCATGCTTCTTAAAGCAGTGTCTTCAACCCGAACTCCACGAACCCAAATCCACCATCTTGTTCTATGTGAAGTTTTCTTAACCTAAACCACTTAGGTCAGTGCCATGGCTTTGTAAAGCATCTCCGCCGTAGTTTTTCAAACCGCCCACATTAGCGGTTTTAAAGAAATTACTAATTTACCCCTCAACCAACTTCTCTCTAGTTTCTTTCGCTTCAAAGCATCACCTTGCTTGCAC
The DNA here is from genome assembly GCA_036346355.1 of Rhipidocladum racemiflorum. Classification (NCBI taxonomy): domain Eukaryota; kingdom Viridiplantae; phylum Streptophyta; class Magnoliopsida; order Poales; family Poaceae; genus Rhipidocladum; species Rhipidocladum racemiflorum. The sequence continues at coordinate 19,378,110 of CM070573.1, read as the reverse complement.
ACGAGTCAAGTCACTTAGAGCACCACATGGCCATCACCACTTGTGCCTTCCACAATCATTGTCCATCTTATGCCGTAGTTGAGTCCAACCATCTCACCCGGTTCTCCTAACTACGTCCTAGTCCTCCATCCGTTGACCATAGTTGACTCTAAACCACCTACACAACAATAGGCTAAGCAACCATTTTCAGCCTTCCAGGTTCAAGTTCATCTCAATTTGACCCACATTAGTCATAACCATACAACATGCAATCTATATCCAGTCGAACCGCTAGGGTTGGTGTGACCGCTTGTACCAAGCTGGTTAGATCGCCGCCACTTGACAAGTCTGACCGCTAGGGCAACGCCGATCAAAATTAAGCGGGTCTTGATCACTTGATCCAACCAAATAACACCAGAAGAAATACGATCGATTCAGAAACGGGCAGATCCAATCATGCAATCGGATAGGTCGAACCCCCGCTAGAGAGTCTGAACCTCATCTCAAAATCATCAAGCATGGTCTTGCAGTTTAACCCCTCGTGATTGATCACTTGTCTAATGCATGGATACTACTTCCTCCGCCCAAGTTTATAAGACTTTTTTTTAATGATTTTACGCATAAATATAGAGCGTATATCATATTCTAATGTAAAATTAGTGTGATATTTCCTCTATACTTCTAATAAATATTTATCTTTACTCTCTACATGCATGTATTAGAGCAAGTACAATAGCAAAGTCCACTACATATTAATAGTAAGATAAAAGTCAGTTTGTACAATGACTGTCTCTAAAAGTTGTCTCTCGATATTGTGCAATAACTATTTCTTCTCTCTTGTATATAAATAATCTACCTATGCTCCTGTGCAGAGCTGGCTACGAAATAAGAGTCAGCCCTCTTCTCTCTCCTCTTTTTCCACTCTTCCATATAGAGCAAAGCTGATATGTACAGGCTAAAAGCTAGCTAAGGTGATTTTATTGTACATGACCTTAAGTATAGCGTTTAGTAATAATAATTTAAAATAATATAATTATTTTTAATATCTTTTATATATATATATATATATAATACTCCAACGCTTTGTAAACTTTTACTGGAGGGAGTACCGCCGTACCGGTGTAGTCACTTCGGGTAACGCGTGGATTGACTCTCAAGGCGTGCAGAGCTTTGCGGCCGCCAGCCGAGGCGAGGCGAGGCCAGACGAGACCCAGCTCCTAGTGCCGGCGCTTTCACGGAAACAATGCCCTGCCATTCTGAATCTCTGATCAGGAAGGTGCAGATGCAGCGGTCAACATCCACGCAGGGAAGGAAAGATCGGCGTTGATTGAAAGCTGTGTCCTGTTTGTTATACGAATCAAGGGGTTGAGAGGTTGGATTTTTCTGGTGGAATCTGTTAGGATATGGATAGGATTATAGTTTTATTAGTAAGTGAATATGAATATATCTATAGTTAATTTTGCTATATATTAGACATCTTTTTTTTTATAGAAAAATCAATCTAATAAAAGAGAGTTTTGCCTCTTTACATTGTGTGTGCTCTCTAATTTATTCTTTTGATTTTTTTTTGATGTGCTATTGATTGATCGTGAATGAACGACTCCATTTCCTCAATGTGCTTTTCAGAATTGCTGCATAGTTTTTTTAAAAAAATTTACAATGTACTCCCTCCGTTTCTTTTTATAAGGCGTATTTGGTTTCGTTAGGACAAGGCTTTGACCAACAATTACTCTATTAGCATATAACTTTTATGACATAAAATTGATATTAGCAGATTTGTATTCAAAAGTACTTATATATAATTATGATTTTGTATTGCATAAATGATATATTAATGAAGTAATCGTTGGTCAAAGTCTTGTCCTAACGAAACCAAATACGCCTTATAAAAAGAAACGGAGGGAGTATTATATTAGTAGTATACATAGGTAGTAAAAACTAGATCTAGTTATTGATTAGTTAGTGGTATTCCTACTACTTTATCATCAAAGAAAATACAAATAAATACTAACTAATCTATCCCTTATAATTTAGTGTACTAAAAAACTCTATTAAAACGTAGACGATGGATGGACTTTGAAGCGTTGTAGTGTGAATCTCTCTGGGCTCTAGGCTGATCTAGGCTAGCTCCTACTGGAAAGTAAAAGGCTATTGATTTTTTTTATTGAGAAACTTTTTACGGGCAATCCATTTCTTTCCAAACTTCTTACCTGGGTCCCAATTCTTTCAACGAAAGTAATTTTACAAGAGAAATACGGGCCGAATTTATAATATTGAAAAAAGTTAGCTCAACCACGAAAAGGTATCCTCGCAAAACAAAAACGGCGAGAACGTAGGATTGTGCTTATGTCGTCTCACAATTCACAAACTATTACTAAACGAGATGAGAACAATTACCTCATGCTTTTTAGTGTTTCCTTTTCCTGTCTTCCGAAGAAATGCCAAGCAGGGCAGGGCAGGGCATACATCTCTGAAGCTCCTCGAACGCGAGAGATCCTAATTGTTGCATTCTAGTGAGAAATCTCCAATATAGGATGCGTTTGAGATGCCCAATCCACTAACCTAGCAATTGCCTTTTGCATGATCTGATTGATCGATTAACCTAATTTGCATGCTACATGTCTTGCCTATCATTGTCGTCGAAGCATTTGCATCACTTGCATAACCACGTATCATTGTCATTACACCATCAAATCAGTCTTTTCTTTGTTGCAATTTTGTAAAATGTAACAAGAAAAAGAAGTCAGCCTGCCTTCTTTTCCTTTTCTTTCCCCTCTGTTGCTTCCTTCCAGGAATATAGTTTACGCATGTCATCCATATACTCATGTGAGTATTCAGCCCCTTTGGACCGTCTTCCCTTTCATTCTTCTTTCCCATGTTCCCGTCCGTGCTGCTTTTATCAAAAGCCAGAAATTTCAGTGAAAAGTTGTGTCCAACGGAACACCTGCTCGTTGCCATCTACTGAAATCTCAGGAATATGTTCGAGTCGCGTGACCCAGCTTGAAAAGCAGATCGATGCGAATCCCTCGCCAACTTGAACGTTCGAAAATCGCAGTACGAGCTTGCTACTTCATGTGTCGCCCTCGCGGTTAGCCATCTGTAAAAGCTATCCACGTTGCAACGAATTAATGTCGCCCTCGCGGTTAGCCATCTGCACGTTGCAAACGAACCTCGCGAAAGTGGTTATCGATCCGTTGCCGGTGGATGATCTTCCCTTCCAGAATCCACAGTAATTTACACCTGCTTTTTGGGTGATAAGCTTCACTGAACTTTTGCCGTTCGTCGCTTGCTGTTTGACCTGGCAGGTCACATTAGCACTTGAGCTAACGAGGCGGTACTGTTCGGCAATTTTGCCGACACGTTTTAGTAACAATGTTATAATAAATACATAAAGACTGTAACATGATATTAGCAAATATCAAAGCACAAGGACAGCTCATGAAAAACAAGTATTTAATCCTGGCAATGATAATGAACAGTGATTTTTAACTAGCTACAAAGCTAATTCAATTGATAACACTTAACGAAACACACACATATCTCTACTATTATAAAGCAATAGTTGGTGGCGGTGGTGAGTTCTACCCACCTCATTAATTGCCCTGCTTAATTGCCCTACTTAATTGCCCTGCTTAATTGCCCTACGCAAAAAACGAAGCGTTGCTTTAATTAGCCAGCTTTCGCAAGAAACGAAGCGTTAAAGATAGATGTTTGATCTTGTGAAATAATTTTTTTATTTTTTAATCTTTATTTTTCGTTATCAATTTTGTTTTTCGTAGCAATGCACGGGCATGTAACTAGTATATACTAGTAAGGTGCCCGTGCGTTGCAACGGTTTCTCAAAAAAGGATAATATATATTATCAATCGGTACCCCAAGCACACATGTATTGCAACGTATCTCAAACAGGTGATAACATAAATTCTATACTATAAAAACAAAATAATTTGAGTTCTTGATAATGTAAAAAGCATGGATTTGATGATACACGTGGATCTAGGATCATTTATGTTAATTGCTCATAAATTACTCAAACAGGTGAGGAAGGCGAAGGGAGCCGGACCCACTGCTGGATTTGACAATAATGACATGAGTAATTGCAGGAAGGATCCAACTTTTAATCTCAAGCATTAGATCAATCTCAGTGTGTGGTTTAGATGAATTGTATCAACCAAACTGTTACTTTTTATATTAGTATATATATATATATATATATATATATATATATATATATATATATATATATATATTTATATATATTACAATTTCCTGGGGCACCATGATTCAAAACCGGTATTTTCACTATAAATTTACATTCAAATAATTTTGAAATTTTTAGGATGTTGAGTTTAACTAGTTTACTAACTAGTTCAAACAAGTTTGAACTAAAATTCAAACTATAATTTCCTTTTTTTGATGTGTAGGATCGATATATACTAGTATAGCAATCAGAGGGGTGGTGAATGATTGCACTGAAGCTAAAATCAAAATTTTGATCTACTAAAAATTCACCCCAATTCGGAATCAAATAATTGCTTCGGTTTCATTCAAAAACAGATTGACAGACGTTCGGTAAAACGCTAATTCCCGGAGATCTAGCCGTCGGATTGACCTGAAATTTTAACAAAAAAAACTAGATTCCAATACGCATCTAACAAAAAAAAATAATCAACTCGATCGGACCTACGGATCAAAAGTTATAAGCTTCGCAAGTTGACTGTTTCAGTAATACCGAAAATAGATTAAACCTTAATTTCGTGATTAAACAAAATCTACAAGGAATTAAGCAATCAAATTTTTTAATCACTAACTTGATGCCCTAGGAAGGTTTAGAATAGATCAAATCAAAATTATCACGGTGAAAAAATAAAGCAATCTAGAATCAAAAAAGGGAAACAGTAAATCAACTTCGTTCTGTATTGAAAAACTTACTAACTTTCCTGTTGCTACAGTAAATAGTGAGTACTGTAGCACTGGTAGATTGGACGTTGTGGTGCGCTTCCTTCAGTTGCCGAAGCCTCCTACAGCGCCGTCTCTTTTTAATATGTGCATCTAATCCGCCGAGGGACATGTATGCATGATCTGCTACTGTAGCTTCGCTTCGCAGTTACTGTAGCTTACCGAGCACTGTAGCACCGGGATTATTCCGCCGCTCGCACACACAAACAGCCGCTGTAGTATGATCGATCTTTGCTTCGCTCTGTCCCTCTATTTTCTTGCCGTCATTGCTACTCACGTCAAGAGTGCAAGATCAACACATGAACTTGATCAGCAAGATCAAAACCATGTGCAGGGCCGGTCCTGGTATTTTGGGGGCTCAGGACGAAAATTTATATGGGCCCCATCCACCTCCTCATATATGTATGTATGTATCTATATCTATATATATATATATAGTCTTATAAGCACATATCATTAAAGAAATTAATATTCGATACACAAAAATTACTTCTATAGAACACTTCATAGTTTATGAAATGATAAATGTAAATTGTAATCATAACTGGTTCCTCTTCCTCCATGGCAACTATCGCCAACTTATTATTTGGGTTCGGTGAAGCACTTGTATTACTCTTTAAAAATTTGTCCATAGCTCCACTCTGCGTTTCTATGAAGTCATCCGCACGTTTTTTCTTTTTTCGCTACCGGATGGATATCTTCTAGATGACATGATACGTTGATAACGCACGGCGCTGAAAATAATAATAAGTGTATCAAAGATTAAATAGTGTAAGACTAATAGGGAAAAAGATTAGGGAAGATTAATATTCTATACCTCGGATTATGGACTATCACGGTGATCGGCGATCGGCCACCGCGCCACGTCCAGACGATCAGAATTCAGCCACCCCTCCTGTTTTTTCCTGGATGAAGCCCTAGCCACCAAGCGACAGGAAGCAACGTAGTTTTCTTTGGTGGAAACCCTCTTTCCTCTAATCCTCTACTAGTCGCTAACTCGCTCACGTCCTACATGGCTGCACAACTAGTCCAATGCCAAGACCGCCAAGCATATATATATGTGTGTGTGTGGGGGGGCACTTTGAGCCCAAATTGCTATTTGCTAATTGCATGTAAGTTTTTCTTTATACATTATACATACTTGTTTTTCTTTGTACGTTTAGGTTTGTACACCTAAGGGCCCCTTGACTTTGTGGGCCCGGGCGGCCGCCCACCCTACCCCCCCTCAGGGCCGGCCCTGACCGTGCGGCTCCTCACGTCGGTCTCTGCTGCTCGGTCTCGGCTCCTACACCCAGAACGCCAGCCGCAATAATAATGCTGAGACCTAGAATTTTTATTTCTTATTGTCTAGTCTGATTACAGTACTCCGAAACAAAAGGGTACAAACCCTTAATCCTTAGCACACCTCATAAACAGGAGACAACCCCTCCTATTTATAAGAAGTAAACCCTGAGGAATTCGCATGCATGTCCACTTGGTCCAACATGGCCCAATACATGCAAGCTACCTTAAACGATTATAACTGCACGCGTACGGCCCACCTGCCGCACTCACGTGACTAACTAGCCTCCATGTGCACCGTTCTTTAGCCCGAACAACACGCATGACATCCTCGACCATTAGGACCTCGATTCCTCCCTGGACCTAGTTTCGAACCTCAGTTTCTCCATGAACCTAGTTCCGGTCCCATCATCGACCACGTTCGCCCTCGAGCAATACTTGCACATGAACAATCCACAAAACAATATTCCGAGCACAAATCCACGACTTGACTCAAGATCAGTCCATGCAACCACTCACACGAGCGCATTGCATCAAGCAAAACAATTACCATGCTATCACAAGCATATCAATTAATCATCTGAAACAACACATGCACATGCACCACACATGCCATGAGCACAACCTCTTTGCAATACCAAATTCATCACCAAGCCAATTTTTCATCACATGATTTCACATAATGATACATATAAAGAAAAGACATACGGACAGCAAGGTATATATATGAACTGAATATAGAACAAGTAAGCAATTGAATTGAATTAATCAACTAGACAAGAATCTCTACTTCTGAAAACTGAATATATTGTCAGAAATTGTCTGACTTAGCCCAATCCTTATAGAAGAATAGCCACTTCGACATGCAAAGTCTCAAAACAAATCAATATTCAGTACCTTTGCATATGGATAGTAAAGACATAAAATCGAAATTACTCACAGAGCAGTAACTCACAGTTAGTGTAATTGGCTAGGCTCATCAAAGATGATGTCCTAAAAAACAATATCACCGTTGCAATACCGTAGGCTCATTAGTGAAAGTTTCAGAGATACAAAGCCGCATGCCACCGAGTGAGGCAATTCACCATGCAATCTTAAGACGCAACCGAAGCTATACAGAGCCACAAAACCAGCTTTCTGGCTGAGAAGGTGACTTTGTCGATCAAGAACAGCAAGCCACGAAGGACTTGCTCCACAGAAAGGCAACAAAGAACTGAGCACCAGTCCACCACAAAGCCGAGTCAACCGACTAAGCAACAAAGGTCAGCTCACAAGCTCAGGAACAACCGTCCACGGTACTCCTCAAGCCGTTGGCAGAAATCAACTTCTTCAATCACCATGGGTTACTCACAAAAATGGCATCCGCGAGGTGAATGAGAACATATCTGACGAGTACCCATACCATGGGTACCCCCATCAGCCCGGAAGCACGAACGGGCTGACCTATCACGGCGGAGGCCCGGCACCACCGAAAGGTACTTGGGCCGCAGGGAACGAGCCCCGACCTGTGCGGGGCCGACCCCGGACGGTCGGCGGACTCCGGTTCCGGGCGGTCGGCATGCGCAGGCCGCTTAATATTGAAGCTCAAGTTCCACTGCAAGACGAGCCGCCAGGCCCACGCCGATGTCGCGGCCGCTTGTGCGCAGCTGGCCCCTCGACATCCGTACAGGGTAGGCGGCTCCTTCCCAAGGCCGCCGAAGAGCCACCGAAGAAGTCAAGCCCCCGTCCCGTCGCCTGGCACACCGCAGAGGAGTACGCCCACTCCCGAGGCCAAAGCAAAGTCAAGCGCCATTAAAGCCACCGAGGCTGACAAGAGCACCACGCAACACGCCACCCAGACAGCACTACGCAAGACTGCACGCCCCAGAGCCACCAACCCTACCTCGGACGGCAGGGGTTGGCCGGACAAGACGAAGCCAAACCTCAAGACGCGTGCACTCTCTCTCCTCGTAGTCTTCCCAACTCCCGTGTAACCTGCCTCCTCCGTCTATATAAGGAGAGGCAGGGCCCGAGAGGGAGGGGCGCGGAGAAAAGAGAAAACAGTCTCCTAGGTAGCCTCGACTCCCTAGCGAAAACTTCAAGGGGATCGGACAGCCGACCGTCCGCCTCGCCTGTACACCCCTTGTCCGTCTCCCAAAGATCAATACATTCACACCGCACGAACTGGAGTAGGGACATTCGGCCCGAACCAGTATACATCTTCTGACCCCTTGAGTCGACCATTCGGGGAGAGGGAGCGCGCGACCCCATCCGACCATAAATTCGTATTGCCGGTGCACGAAACACCGACAGTTGGCGCGCCAGATAGGGGCTCTCGCGCGTCTTCACCGACATCCTCATCTTCGGGTTCCCATTCTCCTCCCTGATGGCTTCCTCCCACTACGTTTCGCCGATGTCGAGGGGCTGGATCCGCTTCGCGCCTCGATTTCATCGTCACTACGGCTGGGGAGCTTGTCTCGCCCTCGCCGCCGTCCGGACCGGACGCCCTCGCTGAGCCTGGATGCGATTGCCGACGCCTCAAGAACCTCGGCCTCGAGGCCCCCGCATGGGCCGCACGGACGGGCCCGACGAGCGCCGGCGTTGCTCCTGGCGACACCGCCTACGCACTGCGGCGAGCGGCGGAACCACCCTCCACGAGCTCCCAACTCGTGGCCATGGCCGGTTACGCGCCGGCTTCCCTCCACGACCTGCTGGCGGATTCCTCCAGCCACGGCTCTAGCTCCGACAAGGAGTGTGCCCCTCGAAGGGCCTACACCCGCGAGTGCAATATGACGGTGCGGCGGAGCCATCCTCCACCCGTTACTATCGGGACCCTCCTCCCGACGACGGCGGGCGGGAAGAATCCGGCGGGAAGACGACGCGACAAGCACCTACATAACGCCGCTGACCTCCAATGACAGCGAGGAGTTAGAAGCCCGAAGGCCGAGCTCGATAAGCTCCAGGCGAATCGAGCGCCGTCGGCCTTAGCCCACCACCGACCTCCGTGGCGCGCGGCAAGGTCAGTGCATCGACAATTGGCCGAGGAAGCGAACGGCCTTCCGTTCTTCCTCACGCCAACCGTAACATTGCCGCTGCGGCAATGCCGCCCGAGGGCTGCTCGAGCCAACGGAGCCTGAAGCCAAGGCCACCTACCGTAACCTCTGGGATCGGTAGAGCGTCTTGTCGTTCAAAGACGCCCAAGGTTCTAGCTCCGTGACCGGGCGCCACCTCGGCCGCTCGGGCCACTCCCCTCACAGGGCGGGCGAGCTCAGCCAAGACGGCCCCGCTTCACGAACTCCCCAGGCATCATACACCCGGCGCCATCGCCTGGGGACAAGTATGATCTCCGCACCACCCTCGAGGCGCGAAGGAGAGCTACCGACGCGGCAAAGACCCTCGCAAGTCGCCGAGAAGGGCGACGCAACCATCCCGACCAGGATTCGACGGTCCTGGGCCGCTGCGTTCACCCGCCAGATCCGCAACGCCGACTTTGGCCGATTCGGCCCGACCAACATAGCCAAGTACACGGGGCTACCAACCCGATCCGGTTAGAGGACTACCGCTCGCCTGTCGAGCCGGGGAGCGACGGACGACTCCTTCGTTATCCAAGACCTCCCCATCTATCTTGCGGACTTAGCTCGAGCATGGCTCGAGTACCGCCTCACAGATACCATCGGCACCGGGCCGACTGACGAACCTTTCGTCGGAAATTTCCAGGGCACATACAAACGCCCGCAACTCCTGGGACTGAAAAGCTGCAAGCGAAATGGGAGACCCTCCGGGACTACATCCGCCGCTTCTCCCAAAGAAGTGCAATGAGCTCCCGACATCCGCGACGCCGACGTCGCCGAGGCGTTTCATCTACGGCACCACGTGCGAGGCTCGTCCACAAGTTGGGCTGCGAAGCCCCGACCACCAAGGAGCTCCTCGACATCGCCACCAACCACGCCTCGGCGAGGAGGCCGTGGGGCCATCTTCGAAAGGAAGACGGCCCACAAGACAGCCACCTGAGCCGGCGCCCTCCGACCGCCCGACAAGAGGAAGCGGAAGGGGAAGCGAGGGCGAAGGTCGAATGGTCGCCGCTGCCGACCGGCCTGCCAAGCAGCAGGCTCGGCAGACGCCGGGCCGATTCGAGACGTTGATGGATAGTCCGTGCCCGAACCACGACTATCCCGTCAAGCACAAGTATCGGGACTGCGAAGTCCTGGCGGTTTCTCTCGAAACCCCACGACGTCGCGGGTAAGGAAGAAGCGTGACCCGGCCGACCGACGGGCAAAGGGCGATGAGCGGCCGACGAGTTCCCACAACTCGACGGCCGCCTCATGATCTTCGGGGCGGAGTGCTACGCCGACAAGCGAAGGCGAGAGGAAGCGTAAGACGGCGCCTTTGGGGTCACGCAGAACGGCGAAGACGGCGCCAGCGTCGACCCAAATCGGGCGCGGTCCTCAAGGCGAGTTAATCCACCCTTATCCCCGAAAGCATAAAGTTCCTTTTGAAAAATCGCCACGAGCTCGAGCGGCGGCGTGGCGATCGCACCTCAGTCCCCACGCACCACTCGGGGCTGCATGACCTCGTGGGTCGGCGACCTAAATCGATAACCGGTTACCACTCCGACCGAGCTCCTCTTAAGTAACCTCCTCAAAACCAAAATGCTACGCCCACGCCCCGCTGCCACGGTTCAAGTAGCACTTTGCGCAAAAGGAGGCTACGAGCAAAGGGCCGAGCGGTGGTCTGACGGAGCCTTTCGATATAGATCGGCGAATGCTACAACTTACGCCCCAGGGCCCAACCCGACCATCATTTAAAAGCGCTGGTCGCTAACCTAAGCCGCACCGACCGATCGAGCTATCTACCTCGCGCTATTTCCCTCGGCTCAAAGTGCTACGGCCTACACCCCGCTGACCACGGCCAAGTGGCACTCTGGAGGGAAACAAGCCCTCCGAGCAAGAAACACTATGAGCGGCCTGAGCACCCCACTTAGGTTAGATTTCAACCCGCCAAGCTTCGCGAAGGAGGTGGTCCGACTTCGACGCCTCCTCCATCAAGCAATCGCCGAGGCGGCTCGCCGCCCGTGTCCTCTTCGCATGAACCTGGTGCAACGCCACGCCTCAGGGCACCCTGTGGCCCTCGTAGCTACGGTTGAAAAATTGCCCAAATTCATAAAAGAAACACGGGTAGACGGGCAGAGTAACTTAAAACAGCCCGGCGCTTGAGCTCAACTAGGCGATCTTGTTTCATTACACACATTGCCAAAAGGCAAACGAAGGAAAACTAATCTTCCTCCTTCCGACGGAGAATTTCGCGCGGCCGAGATTCGGCCGGCAATCTCTTGGGCGCACGGATCCACGGGCCATGAACGCGTCGACCTCTTCGCCGCTTTGGCCGTCAGCCGACGCCGCTCCCGACCGCCTCAAGGTCGACGCCGTCGTAATAAGAGACGGTGTTGACCAGGGCCGAGGAAGCGCCAAGCACCGCCGCTTCCCGCGACCGACGCCGACGCTGGCCAGGATCCACCCAAGCATGGCAGGGATGGCGCTGGGCCCGGGTAAGCCCGAACACGGCCGCAGCGGCCCGACGCCCACGTGGAGGACCGCTACCGGGCCGTCGTATCGGCCGCATCCCTCTCCGCCAGCCGCTTATTCAAAAGGGCCGAGTCGCGTGACTCGACCGCCGCGTCTCGTGCCTCCACCGCCGCCCTTCGCGACTCCAGCGCGTCGGTAAGGCTTTTTCGCAGATCTGCAGGGACGAAAACAACGTCAGGGGACCCTCGCCGTGGTGACTCCCGGAAGAGTGAACTACTCACCGGCCACGGAAGCCTCCTTGGCACGAAGCTCCTCCTCGGCCTTGGCACGCGCTTCCCGGTCGGCCGTAGCGCGGTCGGCAAGCTCCTTCATCGTCACGAGCTCCCCCCGAGCGAGATCCCGCTCGGCGCGAAGCTGGTCGGCCTCCCTGCGGATCGACTCGCATTCCTTCCGATAGAGGGCGGCCTCCGCCCGGGCGGATGCTGCCGCACTGACTGCAGAAGTCTTGGCCGCTTCAGCATCCGCCAGGGACGACCTGGCCCTCTCTCCCTCGGTGGCCAACGACTCCGCACGTCGCTGAGCCTCCCGCAAGGCTTCGGCGACCTCCCCCAGCCGCTGACCCGCCGAGGCAGCCCTTCCTTGCTCAGCGGCAAGCGCCCTCCGAGCGTCGAGCAGCTCTTTCCCTACGGCACTCCCCCGGCTGTGCAAGTGCCGGAGGAACATTGACTTGTCCACCGCTCGGGATGTCAAGCGCTGCAAGTACCCGCCCGGTCAGTCTCCATTTCCCGGTCAAGAAGATGCACAAGAGAAATCCTCACAAACTTACCACCGCCGAGCGGGACTCCTGAGCAATGGACTTCCTCGCCTTGGACGCGGCGTCGACAACAAGGGTAAGGTCGGCGTAGATCCTTCCCATCTCCTCCTCCAGAGCGTCCCAATCCACGCTGCTTCGCCGCCGCCCGTAATCTAACGCGACCCGGTCGGGCCGGGTGTCGCCGCCGGCGATCGGCGCATCGCTCGACTTGATTTCCTCGCCCGACGGAACGCCTGTGGCGGTCGGGTTGTAGCGCCATCGGCGACACTCGGACCGCTGCCGGGCGGGCGCCGGGCGCGGGGTGGTAGATCTGCCCCGCCGGGCTGCTATAACGCCGCGAATCCCAAGGTTTCCTCGGCGACAGCTCGCGCCGACCTTCCACGGTCGGCAAGACGGGAAGGCAGTGGCCGGCAGAACTCCGCCGGCCTCGCTGTCGACGCAGACGGGCGAAGCACGCCCGACGGAGCTTCGCGGCGCTGTCGCATCCGGCACGCCCAGATGCGCCCCTCTTCGGGCAAATGGCCCTCGCCGACGGGCCCTACCGCGGGGAGCGCATCCGAACGATCCCCGCTCCCGACAACCACCGCACACCCCGCGGACAGGACCGGGAGGGGGCGGTTCCTCACCGCCGAAGTAGGGCTCAGCGCCCTCCTGGGCCAGTGAGGCCTCTGCGTCGGGTCGGTCGAATTGCGTAAGAAGTCGGCACTGAGGAATTGCGCAAGTCACTTACCGGGAGGAGCGAACAACCGGCACCTGACGTGCCCTCTTCGCCGGACCCCCGCGAGGAGGCGACCGGGACCCGCGCTTCCGCAGGATAAACCCTGCGCCCGCGGTCTCTTCGGAGGAGCCGCGGTCGCCAGCCCCGCGACTGGGACCCGCGTCGCGGACGCCAGAATCGCCTCCGGCGACTTCTTCCCCCTCGCTCGGCAACGACTCCTCGTCACCCTCACTCGAGGTCTCCTCCGAGGTCTCCTCCGAGACCTCCTCGCGCTGTGGCCCGGTCGCGCGCTCGTTCCTCTTCCGCGTCTTGGTGGCCTCTTTTTCCGCTAGCGGGCGGCGCCCGCTTCTCCTTTCGAGGCGCGCGTCGCCTCAACTCCTTTTCCCCGGCAGCAAGGGACGGAGATCGATCCCACCGAGCCTGCGGAGCACGCCGGGTAAGGAGGCGAAGGAGCAGAGCAAAGCAAAGCGAACAGAGCCGCCGAGGCGTACCAGGTTGCGGATTCTGCGCCGAACGGCGCAGCGCCTCGCCGGGTTCGGTGTCTCCGCGATGGAGATCATGCGGACACGCTGCGAGGATCTCCGACGGAGGGAGCTCCGCCCGACGACCTTGCGGTCGGTCGGCCCAATGTACTCAAACATGGGACGAATCGACCCTTGAGGGGTTGGATGCGCCTCTCCATGAACGCATCGAGGACCACCTTGCCTCGCCAGGCCCCGCCGCTTCAGTCCGCGAGCTTTTCAAGGATCGCGTCCACCTTCTTCCGGTCCTTCGTGTCAGACCCCAGCCCCAACAGGGATGCGGCGTTGGTAAATTCCCACCGGGAGGGGCACTGTTGTCGAGGTTAGGACATAGAACCACTCGCTATGCCACCCCGGTTAGACGTCGGCAGCCTCAAATCGACGAGAACGGTTTGCGGTGGTTGCGCAGCTTGGATCATCGAGCCCCGAGGAGGCCGGCGGTGTCCGTGACGGCCTCGCGAAGAAGAAGTGGTGCCAGAGCCCAAAATGGGGTTCAATCCCGAAAGGCCTCACAGGCGTCATGAAGACCGCAATATGGAGGACTCCATTCGGGTTCAGTGATGAACTTCTCCCCGTAATAGTGCAGCAACCCGGACGAACGGGTGGAGCGGAAGTCCAAGCCCCGTCAGAGAAGAACGCCCGGCCGAGACTATCTCGCCGTCCTCAAGTTCGGGGACCTCGGTCCCGCCGTGAACTTCGCCAATGGACTCGGCCGCGGAGTAATGAACACCTTCCTCTCCAGACCGAGCTAGCGACCCGCACCGGCCGAGTGCGGGGTCAGCGACATCTCCAAATGCGCGAAGGAAAGCAGGGAACGACGCGACGAAGCAGGAAGCTCCTCTTCTTCCCTCGTTTTTCTTTCTTCCCTTTTCCTTTCTTTTGCAGAGCGCGCGAACAGAGGGTTTGGCGCCTACCACGCCACCCACTCCTTCCTTTATAGGCGCCAGGCGGGAACAGACGCGCCTCCGCGCCGAAATCGACGCCTCCTCACGCAAATCAACGCGGTCGCAAACCGTCCGCCTGCCGCCTCGCCAGTTTCCCGATGCGTGCGCGATCCATTTAAATCCCTGCGCATTAATCGCTTCCGACAGGATGGCCGCCTCGCGCCACGCGCCGCGACAAAGATCGCGGGCCTCGCCCGATTACGATGGGCTGTGGCGCCCGCCGAAAGGTATGCAAGCGGCCATCGGGCCGCCGGCCTCGGGAGAGCAAGCCGCCTATAGGCTCGCACCGAGGCCCGCACTGCGGCGTGGGTTACGAAGGCCGATCCAGCCACCGAACGAAGCCGCCAAAGACGTAAAAGAGCGAGGGCGAAGTCGCAGTGAGCCCCCAGAGGGCCTCCGCTGGGTCGGCGGACGACCCAATCACCGTGACTCGCGTCGAGACCATACCTCACACTCTCCCGCTGAACTCATCGATGAGTAGCGCCACCGCGCCCCGGTCGGCGGACGACCCGGCAGTCCGACACGGGATCGAGTAAGGAAAGGTTTTTTATGGAACGCCCCCCAGCGGGTCGGACGCCCACGCCGGGAGCTACGTCCGCTTGGAAACGAACCCTCAAGGGGATCGCCAAGGTTCCACTCGTCATACCCGATAGTAGCTCGCACGAGCACGGCGTTCAAACCGACGAAGGTAAACGCGCGTCCGCTCACCTGACTCTGAGGACCCACGTACACCGTGGCCTGCCAGAGTCCGACCGGGTAAACCCCCGACCGGCTCCCCGACCCGCTCGGGGGCTACGCCCACCGGGTTCGCTACACCGCACCCGGGCTCTTTGGGCGGGCACGACCGACAAGCGGCGGCCCCGACCAAAGGCGTCGCCAACCTCAGGGTCCGCGGCCACTTTTCGACCGGGTAAACCCCCGACCGGCTCCCCGACCTGCTCGGGGGGTCTGGAAGACTCCACCGGAAGCGCCACAAGACCGGCTCTTTCAGCCGGGCGCGACTCCCAGCGATCGGCCGACCTAGACGCCACCGACCTCCGGTCGACGATCATCATGGCCGGGCTAAACCCCGACCGGCTCTCCGCCCACTCGGGGCTCAGACTACACCGGAAGCGCACAAGACCGGCTCTTTGGGCGAGCATGACCGACAAGCGGCGGCCCGACCAAAGGCGTCGCCGACCAGTGGTCCGCGTCGCTGACCGGCTAAACCCCGACCGGCTCCTCGACCCGGGGCTCGGGGCCACTACACCAGGGTGCGCTCGCCAAGACCGGGCTCTTTCTAGGTCGGCACGGCTCCCGTGCAGCCACGACGACCTAGCATCACCGACCTCCGGCCGATGGTTACCGCCGCCAAAGTTAAACCCCCGAGCGGCTCTCCGACCCGCTCCGGGGCTCGGGGGCTACTGACGAGTACCCATACCATGGGTACCCCCATCAGCCCGGAAGCACGAACGGGCTGACCTATCACGGCGGAGGCCCGGCACCACCGAAAGGTACTTGGGCCGCAGGAAACGAGCCCCGACCTGTGCGGGGCCGACCCCGGACGGTCGGCGGACTCCGGTTCCGGGCGGTCGGCATGCGCAGGCCGCTTAATATTGAAGCTCAAGTTCCACTGCAAGACGAGCAGCAGGCCCACGCCAGATGTCAGCGGCCGCCTTGTGCGCTGGCCCCTCGACATCCGTGCAGGGTAGGCGGCTCCTTCCCCAGGCTGTCAGAAGAGCCACCGAAGAAGTCAAGCCTCGCCCCGCCGCTCGGCACACCGCAGGAGTACGCCCACTCCCGAGGCCAAAGCAAAGTCAAGCGCCATTAAAGCCACCGAGGCTAACAAGAGCACCACGCAACACGCCACCCTGACAGCACTACGCAAGACTGTACGCCACAGAGCCACCAACCCTACCTCGGGACGGGCAGGGGTTGGCCGGACAAGACAGAAGCCAAACCTCAAGACGTGCAGACCCCTCTCCTCGTAGTCTTCCCAACTCCCGTGTAACCTGCCTCCTCCGTCTATATAAGGAGAGGCAGGGCCCGAGAGGGAGGGGCGCGGAGAAAAGAGAAAACAGTCTCCTAGGTAGCCTCGACTCCCTAGCGAAAACTTCAAGGGGATCGGACAGCCGACCGTCCGCCTCGCCTGTACACCCCTTGTCCGTCTCCCAAAGATCAATACATTCACACCGCACGAACTGGAGTAGGGACATTCGGCCCGAACCAGTATACATCTTCTGACTCCTTGAGTCGACCATTCGGGGAGAGGGAGCGCGCGACCCCATCCGACCATAAATTCGTATTGCCGGTGCACGAAACATCGACAATATCGAAGCCGAAGACCACACGACGGCGTCGAGTAGCCGAGACTCTTGCTGGAGCACATATGAAATGGATGTGGATTAGAAATCAGCAAAAGAGGAAAAACTTGTCGTTTCTCTGCTCCAGAGAGGAACATGAACCTCGGTTTTAAAAAGGAGCCCAGAAGGAAGAAGGAGAAGGAGCAACGGCTGTCGAGGGTGCTGTCAACTCGCTGCCATATACAGGGAAGCCACACCGCATGATGCGGTAGCCACCACCATCGCCTCTCCCCCTTTGACTCACTCTCGCTCTGGGCTAGGGCACCGGGAGGGTGCTTTAACCTCAACCAACTGGGCTGGCTCGACCAAATGGGCCTTGCCGGCTCAGTTGGCCCAATAAGCCATTCCTTTTTTTCTTTTCTAAAATTTGATAAAAAAAATATAGTTTCATACAACATTCATAAAGGTGTATGTATCTGTTGCTATCTGGGAGAATGGAGAGGGCGTGGTCATAATTCATACGTGTGGTAGGACAAACATTAACCTAAGTCTCCACTGAGGATTGGCAAGCCAAAGATATGCAGAGCAATATCATGTGCGAGGTTCAATTAAGAGTGATGACTGTGGCACCAACTTTGCTTTCAGCATGGCAAAATGTCACGAGTAATAACTGCATACCGTAAGACAAATAACTTTGCCTGCAGATTTTAGAAGCGTCTGGGTGAGAGGTAGGCACACCACGCAAGACAACAAATGATGGTAGCCCTCTGTTTGGTGGCAAAAACTACTGGCTACGTTATGTTCCTGTGCAAAACGTTCAGTTTGCCCATGGGCCTCACATTGTTCATGCGCTGCTCGTTGTTCATTAGTCTTTTCATTGTTGATGACCACACATGCATGGAAGTAGAAGCAGATGGAGGGTGAGAATGATCCGTCCTCATTGGAGGAGGGGTTGTACTCAAGATCACCGAGTAGATGTTGTGGATATGGTTCTACCAAAACCTCAATATTAACATTTTTAGTGACATCATCATCAGATGCCACAGCATCGACATTGTTGTTACCTATCTCTCTAGTTGAGATAGGAGTGGGAAAGTACTCACCCTGATAGTTGCTTAGGGACGATTGCATCTTTTCCGCTGTCTCGGTCCCAATGGGTTGGGTTGAGGATGGTGCAAGTTTCTTCCTTGGAAGCATACTCGAGGTAGAAGTCACACTTGCATGCCTCATTTGGGATGTAGTCCTCATCCATGAGGTCACCATAGTCGGTGAGATCAAAGGTGTTCTCCTCATCCATCAATATGGATGCGGGAACATCATGACGGCGATCTTTAGCTTAATGTTATCCTCCTTTCGCCAACTGTCAATGAACGAGACCTTGATTCCCCTATCGACCTTACGGGAAAACAAATGAGAGCATGAGTAAGTAGAGAAATTATTGCTATGCAAATGGTGTTAACAAATGATATTGTAATCAGATTGTTCTTTTGGGTTGTTCTTCCCTATTTATACCCACATAAGGGGTGACAATTAAGGCCTTGTTTGGTACGATTCCAGATTCTAGTAGAAACGAAAACGGTTTCAGATTCTTGGTAGAAACGTTTCAGGTAGAATCAGAACCACTTTCTGCAAATCGTTTGGTACGGTTCCAGATTCTAGTAGAAACTAGTAGAAACGGGGTTGAGGGTGATTCAGCCACGGTGTGGAAAAAGAAGAAACGTTCCGAGGAGAATCGTTCCGAATTTTAGCACGTTTGGCTGGGTTTCTCCCAGATTCTAGTAGAAATAGCTCGGTTCCAAGTTGCCAAACAGAGCCTAATTCTACTATAGACGCCTTGTCTTCACGCACGAGTCTTCGTTAAGTCTTAAACCGTCTCGCTCTTTTGTCAACCGTCATGTCCTTGGCCAACCGTCGTAAGTTACTAGATGCTCTAATAACCGCTCTAGTGTTAATCACGTGAGAAACTACCTTGTCTTCCAACCAGTTTACCTAGGCAGGGCTTACAAAACCGTATGACTAGTTGTCATTGCCTAGAATTGGTCGTTTTTTAATCTTAACTAGTCATCATTAGCTTTCGATCAATTTACTACTAAAGAGAATAAAGTCTTCTTTGAATTTTGATCATAGACATAACTATTATGTTAAGTGGGCCTCGACTATGGACCTACTTTTTAGAGAGACTATGTTCGTAAAATATTATACTATTCAATAATCCTTGTCACATGGTACAACTACATGTGATGCACATATCGACATACATTGCACACACAATCATACTGTACACACAACTTTGTACAATACATGATACGGGGGTGCCAAATCTTCATAAGATAGGATCAAGATAACTTGCACACTCTCTTGATAATACTAGCCGATCCCTTGCTGCCAGATGCAATGGGCTCACAACTCTTTGATTCACCAACATCACACACGTGTTGTACTTTAAGAGACCACCGAGTGAAGTAGTATCGATCTCTCAATTTCTAGTGAAAAGATATAATGATCTTTGGAAGAAGCAACGTCCAATTCCTCGCTCTATTGTGTATACAACATCAATCATGATGAACAAACATATATGATATATATATATATATATATATATATATATATATATATATATATATATATATATATATATATATATATGCACTGTGGACAGTTGGCCGAATAAAAAAATTAGAAATCTCGGCCAGATTTCGGTAGGGGACAAAAGTTGGCCACATTTGCTGTGACAGTCATGTGTAATGCGTGGACTAGACCTACAATGTAGAGCATCATCAACTTTATGGTGTACTACAATGAGGTAATATTCTTCCATAAGATCATCGATGCCACAGGTAAGATCCAAGAGCACAAGTATCTGCTACGCGAGATAACGAAAGTGGTGGCTGAGGAAATTGGTGCCGATCATGTGATGCAAGTGGTTACTGACAATGCAGCCAATTTTAAGAAAGCATGCCAGATGTTATGAGTGCAGTACCCACAGATTATTTGGCAGCTGTGCTTGGCACACATGGTGAACCTCATGATTAAAGATGTCTACGACATCCCCGAGATTAAAGGGGTCGTGAGAGCGGCAAAGAGGATTTGCCGCTTCTTGTACAACCACAAGAATCTGCATGCTTCTTTTAATCCGCGTAGTTGTCCATGCTTTACATGTTTGTACTCCTTTTAATTATGCCTCTTGTTGTAAAACAAATTCATAGTCCTTCTTGTAATTATTCTTTTACATCTTCTTGCTATATGTGCTGAATTGTCATATAAGTTAATTTTATTTCATATCTATCATTTATCATGATAATATATATTGATTATTACCAATTGTCACTATCATAATCCGAAAATCAGTCAAAATGCTGCCGAAATCTTTAACTTTACAGTCTTTTATGTTAAAATATTTCGTATGTTGCATTAGAATAGATAGGAACATATAGAAATCTTTCCAAATGACTTGAACTCATTTGTTACAATTGAAAAAACAAAAACAAAATTTACATAAGGCTTTTATCACAACATTACCACTTGCACAATTTTTAAAAATTCCACAAGCTTGATCATCACCTCAAAATTTTAGAGGAATATTATTAATACAAAAGAATCATCCAAAAAAAATTCAAAATTTCTTGACACATTTTCGACCATTTTTTGGTTGTTTCAATTGGACCGAGATTTCGGTTATTTTGGGCGAAATCTCAGTGATTTCATTGGAAATCTCGGTTTAAAAAACTGAATTTCAAATTTTGTTTTTTGTATTTCGCCCAAATTTTCTCCAAAATTCCAAGATCTCGCCGAAAATTCGCTTTTCAGCCACCCCTGAGATTTATACAAAAATGATATTTGAAACCTTGACTGCAGCCTCACGCACCGGTTTGTGGTGTGATAATCTAGGGGCTACATACTTGATGGCCAATATGTTATTTCACGCTCGGACGAAACATATAGAGGTGTATTTTCACTTTATCAGGGAGAAAGTCGCCTTGGGTGCACTTGACGTATGGTTTATGTCATCCAAGGATCAAGTAGCTCATGTGTTCACCAAGCCAGCCACGTGACAGATGTTAGACCGACTACGACACAATCTGAACCTAGTATCTGACGGTTAAGATTGAGGAGGAATGTAAATATGGCAAACGATCATGATTTATTCGGTCAATCTCCGTTAGTAGAAACCACCGGATTTGTAGCAATTTGTTTTGTATTGTAATCCTTGTCTTGTACGTCGTCTTGTCGTATAAAACAAATGCATCCTGTGAAGATGCTCCTGCGGCAAAACATATTTTTGACTCGATCGCCCAAATACGACTACTCAGGCCGGCGGCAAAGACGAGTACTCCGGAACTTGAGTACTGTACTGCTGGATTACTTCGTCCTTGCAAATCAGCGGCAAGCCGGCAAAGATGAATACTTCAACGGAGCTGAAGGAGTACACCAGAGAGAGAGAGAGAGAGAGAGAGAGAGAGAGAGAGAGGGGCAATGAGGTGATCAACGGCGCTAAGGACAAAGATGCGCACCAGTGCACTCAAGGCGGTGGAGTGCTCGGGCCAGATTACTCAAGGCAGTGGAAGGCACGGCGGCGCGAGTACTCGACGTGGCGGAGTGCACGACGACGGGAGTGCAGATGCGCCGGAATACTCTAGGCAGCAAAGTGGTCGAGGCCGGAGTACTTGAGGCGGTAGAATGCCCAATAGAGTACTTGAGGCAGTGTATGTAGTGCACGATGTCTCGGAGTTCAGCGGTGCCACGGTACTTGAGGCGACAGAGTGGTCGAGGCTGGAGCACTTGAGGCAGTAGAGTGCACAATAGAGTATTTGAGGCAGTGGAGTGCACGATGGCTGGAGTACTCGAGGCGGCAGAGTGCACGATGACCAAAGTGCTGCACCGCCAGAGTATTCGAGAGGAAGACGCCGGATCTATCCTCCCCACGCCCCACCAGATCTAAGCTTCATTAGCCTTCCAAAGGAAGAAGGTGACAGGGGGACAGAGCTTCGGGGAACAAGTATGCGTAGCAGTCGGGGACAACGGTGACGTGGTGCGGGAAGGCCTGATCTGGTGGCAGTGTTGACTGGAGACCGCTGAATTCGACGTCGAGGCAATAGGCACCGTCGAGATCCGGCGGTGCCGCAGTCTTCTTTCTCTTTAGTAGCCGCCGTTTCCTTCTTTGAGATGGCCGATGAAGCTGACGGCATGGTGTGGCAAGACTGTATCCGGCGAGAGGCCGCCGGATCTGGTATAAAGGCGATGGAGGACGGTGAGATGCAACTGTGTCAGCACTGGGGAAGATGCACACAAGGCCGCCGGTCTCCCATCACGAACCTCCGTCGATCGCGCTCCGCAATTTGCTGCGCCACCACTGGTCGCTGTTGATCTGAAAACAAATCTAATGACCAAAAATTTGGATGATAGTTGCTAAAGAAAATATCCGGATAAAACTTATCAAAACCCGAAAAGAATACAGAGTACGGCCGTTTTGAGGTGTGCATGTAATTGTGGGACCCATCATGTGCACATGTGGCTGTATTTTTTTTTGCCGTATTCGTATGAGAAAATGAGTGCAGCACATACCTCTAGGAGGTCATGGACGATAAAGATATGGGTTATATTTACAACCGGCTGTACATAATCCTCGTTCCACAAGGCCCTAAGAGCATCTCCAGCAAGGGCCCCTAAAACAGGGTCCCTATTTTGGATTTAGGGACTCTCTCTATTTTTTGAGGTCCTGTTTTTAGAGCACAAGTCCAACAACAACCCCTAAATCTCAGCCCCTATTTTACTTTTTCTCCTATTTTGACATATTTGCTATGTATAATCTTCATTTGACACCACTAAAATTCAATCAAATATATTTGTAATACATAAAACATAAGCATATTAACATTTACAATTTAAAAACATGAAATTTCAAATTTAAATTTTAAATTTTCAAAACATGATAAAATTTTCAAAGCCTCTCATGTATTTCCTTATCTTCAATAATATGGGTTGTACTCGTGTCCCTGGGAATTGGGGCTGAGGAGGCAAATTTAGAGGCCTCCTAATTTTAGGGGCTTGAGTTGGGGCCCCCTGGGAATTGGGGCTGAGGAAGCAAATTTAGGGGCCCCCTAATTTTAGGGGCTTGAGTTGGGGCCTATCTGCTTTTTTACTACACTCCTTATTTTAAGGTTTCGGGGCTGGTTTAGGGGCTCTGCTGGAGATGCTCTAAGAGCATCTCCAGCAGAGCCCCTAAACTTTAAAATAGAGGGTGTAGTAAAAAAAACAGATCCAGCAGAGCCCCAACTCAAGCCTCTAAAATTAGGAGGCCCCTAAATTTGTCTCCTCAGCCCCAAATTCCGAGGGGGCCCCAACTCCAGCCCCTAAAATTATGAGGCCCTTAAATTTGCCTTCTCAGCCCCAATTCCCAAGGACACAAGTACAATCCCTATTATTGAAGATAGGAAAATACATGAGAGGCTTCGAAAATTTTATCATGTTTTGAAAATTTTAAATTTAAATTTGAAATATCATGTTTTTAAATTGTAAATGTTAATATGCTTATGTTTTATGTATTACAAATATTTTTGATTGAATTTTAGTGGTGTCAAATGAAGATTATACATAGCAGATATGTTAAAATAGGAGAAAAATTAAAATAGAAGCTGAGATTTAGGGATTGTTGCTGGACTTATGCTCTGAAAACAAGGCCCCAAAAAATAGAGGGAGTCCCTAGATCCAAAATAGAGACCCTGTTTTAGGGGCTCTTGCTGGAGATGCTCTAAATAGACAGGCAGGCAGCAACAGCAATTTTTCAAAGCAAAGTATCAGAAATGCAGAGTAAAGCAGCCTAATGAGGTATTCCTGCAATGTGTAAATTATGCTCGATCTCATCGTCACAGGATCGATGATAGCAAGTAAATATGCCATGGAAAACTGGACGTTCAGTTGAACTGGTAAAAACACTGACACCCAAACAGAGCACTCGTATATGTGAGTATGTGACACATTGGCAGTACTAGTGCAAGTGTGCAACAGAGGAAACAGAGCAACGTTAATTACATGGGAATGAAGTAGATGTATTCCTAACATATAGACAGAGAGAACAAAATAATCCCCAGTAGTGGGAACAAACAAATATAAATAACCTGAACAAAGATGACAAGGATCATGAGGACAAGAACAAGCACTAGCACAGATAAGCGTAGGTACGTACACAAGCAGCAGTACTGCAGACGCCGCAATATACGTATGTACTATAGATGTAGAGAGACTTGATTGGTAGAGCCGTAGCCGGAGCAAACTGGTGGATCGATCAGGCGTGTTCCTCCTCGGCGGTGGGGTCCTCCTCCTCCTCGTACTCTTCTGCGGTGGCGTCCTGGTACTGCTGGTACTCCGCGACGAGGTCGTTCATGTTGCTCTCGGCCTCGGTGAACTCCATCTCGTCCATGCCCTCGCTGGTGTACCAGTGCAGGAAGGCCTTGCGGCGGAACATGGCGGTGAACTGCTCGCTGACCCGGCGGAACATCTCCTGGATGGACGTGGAGTTGCCGACGAAGGTGGAGGCCATCTTGAGCCCTACGGGCGGGATGTCGCAGACGCTGGACTTGACGTTGTTGGGGATCCACTCCACGAAGTAGGACGAGTTCTTGTTCTGCACGTTGATCATCTGCTCGTCCACCTCCTTGGTGCTCATCTTGCCGCGGAACATGGCCGACGCCGTCAGGTACCGCCCGTGCCGCGGGTCGGCGGCGCACATCATGTTCTTGGCGTCCCACATCTGCTGCGTCAGCTCCGGCACCGTCAACGCGCGGTACTGCTGCGACCCGCGCGACGTCAGCGGCGCGAACCCCACCATGAAGAAGTGCAGCCGCGGGAACGGGATCAGGTTCACCGCCAGTTTTCGGAGGTCCGAGTTCAGCTGCCCCGGGAACCTCAGGCAGCACGTCACGCCGCTCATCG
Organism: Rhipidocladum racemiflorum; assembly: GCA_036346355.1. NCBI lineage: Eukaryota > Viridiplantae > Streptophyta > Magnoliopsida > Poales > Poaceae > Rhipidocladum > Rhipidocladum racemiflorum. Next base: position 19,353,182 of record CM070573.1, on the reverse strand, counting down.
TCGCCGATATCAGGTGGTTCAGGTCACCAACTGCATCGATTCGTTCAAGCAACAGGATCAGATCGATCGATCGAGCAGTTGGCATTGTGCATTGTGATCGATCGGCATTGGCGTTGCGCATGAAAAACGAGATGAAACGCGTTCTGCATGCATGCTTGCAGGAAGGGTTGGTGAGCTTGAGGGTGCGGAAGCAGATGTCGTAGAGGGCCTCGTTGTCGAGGACCATGCACTCGTCGGCGTTCTCGACGAGCTGGTGCACGGACAGCGTCGCGTTGTAGGGCTCCACGACGGTGTCGGACACCTTGGGAGACGGGAACACGGAGAAGGTCAGCATCATGCGGTCCGGGTACTCCTCCCGGATCTTGGAGATGAGCAGCGTGCCCATGCCGGAACCCGTGCCTCCGCCCAGAGAGTGGCATACTTGGAATCCTATCAGAAATGTCCAGTAATGTTAGTCGACCATGCCCCATACAACTACTTCGTAGCATGACTATTTGATCCATTATTCATTTCGGGAGCACAAAAAGTTACTGAAAAATGATCAGAATTCTTACTATTCAGATACAGACATCGATCAAGTCAGTCCTATAAAAGATCCAACATTCCAATGTACAGTTTTAAAAGGGCAAACCGCGTAAGCTTCTTCAGTTACATGTCAATATATGAGCTGTCGACCATGCACGAATTGGGCATCACATTATTGATCCTTTCCAACCTCAGACCGGGTTAAACATGTCAATAAAAACTTAAGAAAACATAATCTTGATTTCGACAGCTCATATAAAATATGTCAATCTCTAGTTGAAGCTGTAACCGAACAGATCTGCTGCAGCTATCATTAGGCGTGGTAAAATCCTTTTCACCTCATGCAAGTCCAAATGCAATCATGAAAGTACACATGTGCAAGTAAGCAGCACATCACTAATCCGTCCATTCTACCCAACCACCAGCCACTGGTAACAGCCTGTCTCAGTGTCTCGTTCGCTACTTCGCTGCAACCACCAGCGACACTGTTGCCATTCGCTGACACCTCCTTTCTTGTGTTAGGTCGTACAACACCGTCAGTAATCACGGCGTGATGATATTTTGTATTAGTACATTATTAGTGTGATGATAATCTCATGAACCTTCACCAACTAAAAAGAGGATGTCGACGTGTGATGTAACGTATTTCGGTACTGAAAGCTCGTAGCTGACCGACAAGCAAATTGTCTGCCACCTGAAGGACAGAAAACCATCGCTTAACGACAAATCTAGTAGTCAGGAATTACAACCGGGAGATATTTACTGCTCTGCAAAATTCATTCGCCCATATGTTCATGTTCACAATTTCAAAGATAGATCACGGATCGCTGGGGTCATTTGTATGATGCACTCGCCTCAAAGCTTGATAAGACAACGAACACAAAATTCATAATTTTTCCTTGCTTATGAACACCAAGATTGTCCCCGGCCAACATAAGCAGTATTGTAGTTAAGGCCTCAAGGGAAAGAGAGTACCCAGCCAACACAAGCAGTATTATGTAGCTTCAAGTGTTCAATAATGAACTTATTGTGGGTTTGAAGTGTTAGCATGTGTCTAGCTAACTTTCAGAACCTTCATAATTTAGACCAGGAGTTAAAATGATGTGGTGCTGTTAGATTTACCAGACTACTACAGATGGTCCTATCCATCTAATCTGGATTTGGATTCACCAAATGGTAGTGTGTTTGTACTCGTACTCAAATCTAAATTTAACGACACATTCGCATATATAGCCAAATTCAAACATGAAATTTGCAGCACGTCAGATGAGTGTGCGATTTGTTTTGATCCGTACATTGGACAATCGAGTTTTCATGCACTACGCTGAATCCACAAATTGTACAGTTCATAACTAGAAATAACACCGATGCAATCTTTCGGCTGAGGCCCACGAGCGACATTAACATACCCCAAACAGCTTATCAGTGCTGCCACGTTGGCGGAGTTCTTTTGCATGCAATATACAGACTTCTGCTGTAACGACTAACGAGCTAATAATGCGAAATATAATCCTGTCCTTACCAAGAAAAACAAAAACCAGCAAGATCACACTTTCATCCCACCTAGACTCAAAAGCAGAAGGTTTCCAGTTCCCATCAATTCTAAACCGATCCAATCAAATTTAAAATTATCTTGCCAAGATTTTGATGAATGAGCATTCCCCGCTCTGGTTTCAAAGTTTTTTTTTTATCAGACATTTCAATTCAGAGCCGTTCAACGATAATACCACGCACTGCTCTCAATCCAGAAACAGACACAGAGTGCCATGAAAAGAACGAAACAAACAGTTCACCAACGGATGCAAGAACAAGAATAAAGAGGTAGCCGTGTATGCACATACCTTGGAGGCAGTCGCAGTTCTCGGCCTCCTTGCGTACGACGTCGAGGACGGCGTCGATGAGCTCGGCACCCTCTGTGTAGTGTCCCTTGGCCCAGTTGTTCCCGGCGCCGGACTGTCCGTAGACGAAGTTGTCGGGGCGGAAGATGCCGCCGATGGGGCCGGAGCGGAGCGAGTCCATGGTGCCCGGCTCGAGGTCCATGAGGACGGCGCGCGGCACGTGGCGGCCGCCGCCGGCCTCGTTGAAGTAGACGTTGATGCGCTCGAGCTGCTGCGGCGCCGTGCCTGTGTACCGGCCGGCGGGGTCGACGCCGTGCTCGTCGCAGATCACCTCCCAGAACTTGGCGCCGATCTGGTTCCCGCACTGGCCGCCCTGGATGTGCAGGATCTCCCTCATCTTGCCTCGATCGCCTCGCCGGGTGATCTCTCTTTCTCTCTCTCTCTCTCTCTCTCTTGGCTCTTGCCGTTCTTGGGTGATGGGTTGGTTTGTGGAGGCGCGCGATTGCGTTGTTGTGCGCAGGCGAGAACGTGGGGGGTAGGAAGGGGTGGACGGGTGGTGGTTCGTGGAGGCGTTTATATGCCTGCCTGTCTGCGCATGGGGGGTTCTCCAGTTATGTGTGGACTGTGGACCAAGTGTATGAACTAGGGGTTGGGGAAATTATTGTTTATTTTTCCTCTCTTCGTTTTGAGGTGTTTGCAATTTTGATTCACGGGTGGTTAGGTTTCTCATGGGCATGTACAATAGTACATGTCAGCTGTCTATAAGGGTATACTACATTAGGTTTTAGATGATTTGGAGGAGAGAGAGGGAAGAGAGAGAAATATGATGTCTACTATTTAACAGACGGTCTTATAGACAGCTTTATAGTGTGTATACCATTGTACAGACAGTCTATTAATTATATAAGAGATTATTACAGACAGCTATATAGATAGTCTATTGTATAAGTTGTCTTTAGTACTGTCTGTAGATAACATGGAGGTATACTATAGACAGCTACCGTCTATACCACTGTAGATGCCCTACCAGAAGCACTACTTACATAGGGTATCTCGTGGACTGTGTGTATGACTGAAACACTACTACAAAATCAGGCATCACAACCGACTTATTAGAAACGGTTTGGTGCGAACCGGTTGTAATGCTCGCACCAGAAGCGGTTCGTGGCAACAGGCCGGAGGGGATCTCTAGAAGCGGTTCGTGGCACGAACCCCTTCTAAAGCCCCACTTTTAGAAGTGGTTCGTGTCACGAACCCCTTCTAAAGATCTTTACAAGCGGTTCGTGTCCCCAACCGCTTCTAAAGCTTTAGAAGGGGTTCGTGTCACGAACCGCTTGTAGAAGCTCAGTTTTAGAAATAATAAAAGGAATGCATGCCCTACTCTATCAGAGAGCACGCGTGGGTGGGTTGGCTAGATGGATGAGACGAGTCACGAGGATGGAGTGCTGGTCGTGGGTTCGAATCCCGTTCCCACGATATTATTACTGCCTTTTACCGCTTGGTGTCGTACCACCACAAGCGGTTCCTAGAACCGCTTATGATACCCTTCGAGGTATCACAACCGGTTGCCTAGAAGCGGTTTTACAACCGCTTCTAGAAGCGGTTCCGAACCGCTTCTAGAAGCTGGTTCTGTAGTAGTGAAAATGGATCGGATATAGACGGATAATGGCTCTACTATATTTGTTTTCACATTTTTTCTCGGATGCGGATACAGATACGGATAGTGTGGATATGAATACGAGTACAGATAATGTTGAATACAGATATGGATCGAATACAAATCGAATCGGATACGGTTACGAATATTGATCAGAACATAATAACTTCTTAGATTGTACATTAAAAAATCAACGAAAACACATAACTAGTTGATTTGATCAAAACATTATTGAAAATTGAACAAATATAAGTATTTTCATTCACTTAGACAATAGTTAGATACCATGTTGCAAACAAAATTATGTAAGGCTTAGTTTATCACGCACATACGATTAGTTCATCATACATATAGATCAAAACACAAAATAAAAGTGACCCTTGCTCAGAGATACAAATAGAAGCAAACATATAATACACTAAAAGTTTGATAATACTTAGCTACCATATCTCTAGAAAACATATATAACACTTACATGTAATGACCTAGATTTGTATTCTTTGTTAAATTATATTTAAAATAATAAATTATGTATTTTATGAGTTTTTATGCATTTTTAGCTACTTATTTAAAATAATTCTCTATTAAGGACAATAATTTTTGAATTTTTTTAGAAAATTTAAAATATGATAAATCTTAAAAATAATTTTTTTAAAATTATAGGCTATATCAGGAATTTTTTTAAAAAAAATTGTAATTTTTGGAACGAGTTTACCAATTTTAATATTGAAACTTGATTTATGAATTAATTAAATTAGAAAATGATTTTAGAATTTAGAAACCTTTTTGGGCCAAAAGAGTAGCTTGCCCAGCCCACATGTATATCCGGATATCCGACCCATCACTATCCGGATTATCTGAATTCGTATCTATATCCGACGGACAGTGAGCTACCGAATCCGTATGAGTATCCGACAAAAAAAATCCGTATCCATCCGATCCGATACTATCTGACAAATATCCGATCCGACAGAATTCATATCTAAAAATTATCCGGATCGGTCGGAATCTATCCAATCCGTTTTTATCCCTAACTGTGTGTATGTATACCAGATGGGCGCCTTGGGCATGAGGTGTCGGGAGGTGGGGCCAATCTCCATCGGTAGGTGGGTAGTCTTCTTAGAGCATCTCCAAGAGGGGCCCTAAATGTGGTCTTATCTTAAATTATAGGGCTTTTAAGGAAAGAAACAACTCCAACAAGGGCCCTAAACCATTAAAATTTATCAAATTGTTTTAGGACTCTCCAAAGGGTAGCTATATTTAGCGACGCTATCAATCGGCCCTATCTTCGCTCCCGCGTGGTTCGGATCTTTCCGTCAACTTCCTCCAGAGCGAGGTCTCTCGAACTCGTTCGCCCCCTCGCCAACATCGCCTCGGATGGCGTCGCTCCCGCCGTCTCGTCGCTGCAGAGGCCAACACGCCCGTCTCGCGCCCGATCTCCGCCTCTCGGCCGGCCGCTATCGCGATCGCGGCGGCGCCGCACCGTCCCCTCGCCACCTCCTCGATTGCGGCCGGCAAACTCAGCGCCCTCCCACCTCATCCGACGCGGCCGGGCGGATCCAAAGACCCTCCTCGTCAACTTGGACCATGCCGCCGACCTGCATGCAGCCTTCTTCATCGCCACGCCTACAGGCTTCCGGTATGATCCCTCTTGGCGTGCTTGGACGGGGACAGTGCTGCCTTTTCTTGTTAGATGTAGATGTCCGCACATCCCTGCCAAAGTTGATGTTGATGTCCTCACATCCCTGCTAGTACAACACTGTCCAATTAATCAATTAATCAATACCGTAATGTAGGAGAATGGAATGGAATGTAAAGGAGGATCGGTTGTTCTATCGTAAGTCCAATTAATCAATCTATTGAAAACACTTCCGTAGTGTAGGTGTTGAACTAGTAACCACCAAGTCGTTGTTGTAAATTATCCTCTTTTATACTGTGGTCCACCAAAAGATCTCACTCCAATCTATTCTTGTATTTGTGCTTATATGCATTTTTAGCCACATTTTGTTTACTTTCTGGTTTATAATTCTACATTTTGGTTGTTTCTTTTTTTTTCTGACTAACGTGATGAAACATAACATGTTAATTACTTTTTTACTTACTTTACCATCAGCTATGGAAACAAGTGGCTAGATACATGTACTGCATTAAAATGTATGGTCTACGGAGCATACTTGTACATGATGGTTGAAACAACCAATGCCTATTGACTATCAGCTGAAATTTGTAATTGATCAACATAGAAGTGACCTTGAGTTGCTTAGTTTCTAGAATATAATGTTTATGCTTTCTCCAAACTGCTATAAGATCAACAAAGAGTGCTGATTTTATATTTTTAACTTACAATGCTGAGAAAACTGCCCCATCCATATTACTAATTCTACCGTATGGCATTGTGTCTAGATTTTTATATAATCCGAAATCTTTAGCATCATGGTATTGCTTGGTTTAGTTTGTAGAACAGGCTGCGTATGTTGGAATACCACTTAGCATCATGGTATTGCTTGGTTCAGTTTTTAGAACAGCAGGCGTTAGGTGTTCGGTGTTTGGTTCGATGTCTCGGTCTTTGCTATATTCCATTCATTTGTGGAACAATTAAGTAGAAAACAAACTGTAATGCACTGAATTGACATAGATTCTCCTCTTGTTTGTTGTTTTGCTCTCATTTAGTGTGACTAAAGAATTAAGCAACTGTTTGCAATATGTATTCCAGCAATTTCGAGTACGCAATGAATGGTTCTTACACCTCTCTATTGACACAAAATTTTGGTGAAGATGACTTGGGAAATCAGAATAATTCAGAGTTGGGAAATGACCTCAGTCAATCCTCGCCAATGCTTGCCATGTGCTCTCAATCCAAAAGCAAGGGTAGAACCAAGAACTTTAGTGAAGAAGAAGACATTCTGTTGGTATCTGCATATCTGAACATTAGTACAGATGCTGTTCAAGGTAATCAGCAAAAAGATGGAAGATTTTGGATGAGGGTTGAGAAGTATTTCCATGAACATAGGAAGTTTGAGTCCGATCGTAATTGGTCTTCGTTGAAGCATCGATGGCAGGCATTGCAAAAGGATGTCAATGCTTTCCAAGGTTGTTATGACAGCATTGAAAGGAAGAATGAAAGTGGGAAGACAATTAACGATAAGGTGTAGTATATTCTCAAATTACATGTTGTTGCTTCTCATTGTAATAAAATTAATTGCTAAACACATCAGTTTGTTTTGTAGCTTGCAGATGCCAAAGCAATGTTCCATCACCTAACTAAGAAGTCCTTTTACATCTTTCATGTTTGGAATATACTTCATCTTGAGCCGAAATGGACAGCTTCTAGAGCATCTAAATGCAGCAGCAACAACACGAAAAAAAGCATTAATCCTGAATCGAACAATACCGATGTGGACCATATAGGGCAGCCCAATGTGGAGAGACCAATAGGAAGGAAAGCAGAGAAGGAACGTCTTCGACGAGTGAGGAAGCGAGATGAAGATGAATTTGACCCTTTCATTGATGAAGTGAAGAAATTCAGGGAAGTACGTCAGGAGATCGAGAAAGAACGGAAGGAGCGTGATGACAGAATATATGAGATTGAGAAGGCGAAATTACAACTGGAGCAGGACCAACATGACACTAAAATAATGGAAACCGACACTAGCACAATGGACGATGAAACAAAGAAGTACTTCAAGAAGATGAAGGAGGAGATTTTAGCTCGTCGATTCGGAAGTAGCCAGACGTAGATTGTATCTCGATATATGATAGTTAAATTAGTTGAGAACTATGTCCAAATATTTCTTTGCTTCCAATTTCCAATTCACATGAAATAGAATTGTAACTTCGGATATTTGTACCTCACATTGGTTTACTTCAGAATAAATTATCACTTCATATTGCTATTCAAAGTGTTCTCTCAATTTTTTTACTTCATATTATATGCAAGTTCAGATTGTTATTCATATTGTTATTCAGCTTGTTATCCAACGTTCATAGGATGACAGTAAGTTCTCGGCAAAGGTTTTTTTGGTTCTTTTTTTTTTTGATGCTACTTGCTAGTCCTCACAAAGCATTTTGGATCTCTGTATTGGAATGAAGTATGACTGGTTGAGCTTGTAATCAGTAAATGTCGAGCTTCTTCGGAATGTGATGACAGAATATAGCCTGTTGTTGCAATCACATGGACTTGTTGGAATATCTCTCTACGTAACATGCATTTTGAAATTTAATCTTCCACTAGGATTCTTAGGGAAAGTTGAAGGAACAAATAATTCAGCTACTATCTGGGGTGTTTTTTCAATTTTTGTTAGTCGCTATCTCGAAAATGTCTAATTGCAAAGTTCATTGTATTAAACAAACTTCATTACAGAAAATGAACATTATACTAAACAAAATCTATTACAAATAATGACACTGACAATCCTATACTACTGCTCCCCATGCCGCTCCCACAGATGTTCAACTAGATCGTCTTGTAGTTGATTATGAATTTGCGGATCACGGATTTGTTTGTGGTTGCTAATAAACTTTGAAAAACCAGTTGTTCCTTCACGTGAAATCACATTTGTAATATCAGCAGCTCCTTCATCAAACGGTTTGTCATGATATTTAGTATCCCGTTCGTCTTCAATTATCATGTTGTGCATTATGATGCATGATTTCATTATGTCTCGTAGTGTTTCTTCATCCCAAAACCGACTTGGTCCTCGCACTATGGCAAAGCGAGCCTGCAGTACTCCAAATGCACGTTCAACATCTTTTCTCTGTGCCTCTTGAATAGTAGCAAAATGTATCGTCTTCGCACTTGGTGGGGCTTTTATTGTCTTCACAAATGTCGACCAGTTTGGATAAATCCCATCAGCTAGATAGTAACCCATATTATAGTTGTGTCCATTAATGGTATAGTTTACAGCTGGGGCTTGACCATTAACAAGTCTATCAAACAGAGGAGATCGATGTAGAACATTGATATCATTGTGCGAACCAGGTAACCCAAAAAAGGCATGCCATATCCATAAATCATTAGAAGCTACTGCCTCTAGTATGATTGTCGGCTCATGTACATGACCAGAGTACATACCTTGCCATGCAAGAGGGGCAATTCTTCCACTTCCAATGCATGCAGTCGATACTACCTAGCATTCCAGGAAAGCCACATTGTTCACCAGTATGAAGCAACCTAGCTGTATCACTTTCATTGGGAGGTCTTAGATATTCATCGCCAAACACTTCACAAACAGATTTCACAAACTTCCTTAAGCTCTCGATAGCAGTGCTCTCACCAATCCGCACGTATTCATCAATAAAGATCTGCTTGCAGGCTGCAGTAGGCTAGCTGCCTAAAGTGAAGTGACCTTACGTAAGCAAGATAAACCAAGAATCCTCGCAAAGATTTCAAGCTTTACGAACAAAGTACGGATCGTTCTCTTGAACGGCCTCTTTGATCCGATTAAATAGAGAGCGCCTCATCCGAAATCTTCGTCGGAAGAGGTTTTCAGGATAAGTTGGATTTTCCGCAAAGTAATCTTGATATAATCTGTTATGACCGTCTTCTCTATCCCGAATAATTGTCCTATGACCAAGAACTGAACCACGATGCTCTGAATACAACTGACGTTTTCTCTTTCGATATTCGCCCATTATAAGAACTGCTAAGAAGTCAATTTCATCATCTATATCATCATCTTCAAGATTATTCATATACAATTTACTTGCTGACATTGTTCTTTGTAGGCAAAATAGCTGTAAAGAGTTAGACAACCATCTATTAGTTAATAGCAAGCTTCTGTAATTGCACTCAAGATTCAATTTCACCGACCAAGTAGGCAAAATAGCTATAAATAGCAAGATTAAGGAGCTAGAAGCATACACAGGATTCTCGTCGTGATCCGCAGGATGACGACGAAGTCAAGACGCATTTACCAGGCCAGCCGCGAGCGCGATGGACTGGAGCGGCGGGCACTGTAGGACCTGCGAGCGCAACGGGCTCCAGCGGCGGCTGCTGGAGGAGCCGGCGAGCCGAAGGTCTGGATCGGCGGGCACTGGAGGCGCCGGCGAGAGCGACGGGCTGCAGCGGCGGTCGCTGGAGGAGCCGGCGAGCCGAAGGTCTGGATCGATGAGCCGCCAAGCGCGACGGCGCAATTCGATGGCCACGGAGGAACAAGCGCGGGAACAGGGGATTTCACCCGGGATCTATTGCATAACCGCGAAAATGAGATGGTAGTTAGGTTTAGGGCCTAATTGCTGGAGTACATATTTATTTGGAGCCTTATTTCTAATTACTTGGGGTCCTAAATTGGAGTTTAGGGCTCGTTTTTAGGGCTCTCTCTTGGAGATGCTCCAAGAGGGGCCCTAAATGTGGTCTTATCTTAAATTATAGGGCTTTTAAGGAAAGAAACAACTCCAACAAGGGCCCTAAACCATTAAAATTTATCAAATTGTTTTAGGACTCTCCAAAGGGTAGCTATATTTAGCGACGCTATCAATCGGCCCTATCTTCGCTCCCGCGTGGTTCGGATCTTTCCGTCAACTTCCTCCAGAGCGAGGTCTCTCGAACTCGTTCGCCCCCTCGCCAACATCGCCTCGGATGGCGTCGCTCCCGCCGTCTCCGTCGCGTAGGCCAACACGCCTGCCTCGCGCTCCGATCTCCGCCTCTCGGCCGCGCTATCGCGATCGCGGCCGTGGCGTCGCACCCGTCCCCCTCGCCACCTCCTCAGTTGCGGCCGGCAAACTCAGCGCCCTCCCCACCTCATCCGACGCGGCCGGCGGATCCAGCACCCTCCTCGTCAACTTGGACCATGCCGTCGACCTCGTACCAGCTTCTTCATCGGCCACGCCGACAGGCTTCCGGTATGATCCCTCTTGGCGTGCTTGGACGGGGACAGTGCTGCCTTTTCTTGTTAGATGTAGATGTCCGCACATCCCTGCCAAAGTTGATGTTGATGTCCTCACATCCCTGCTAGTACAACACTGTCCAATTAATCAATTAATCAATACCGTAATGTAGGAGAATGGAATGGAATGTAAAGGAGGATCGGTTGTTCTATCGTAAGTCCAATTAATCAATCTATTGAAAACACTTCCGTAGTGTAGGTGTTGAACTAGTAACCACCAAGCTGTTGTTGTAAATTATCCTCTTTTATACTGTGGTCCACCAAAAGATCTCACTCCAATCTATTCTTGTATTTGTGCTTATATGCATTTTTAGCCACATTTTGTTTACTTTCTGGTTTATAATTCTACATTTTGGTTGTTTCTTTTTTTTTCTGACTAACGTGATGAAACATAACATGTTAATTACTTTTTTACTTACTTTACCATCAGCTATGGAAACAAGTGGCTAGATACATGTACTGCATTAAAATGTATGGTCTACGGAGCATACTTGTACATGATGGTTGAAACAACCAATGCCTATTGACTATCAGCTGAAATTTGTAATTGATCAACATAGAAGTGACCTTGAGTTGCTTAGTTTCTAGAATATAATGTTTATGCTTTCTCCAAACTGCTATAAGATCAACAAAGAGTGCTGATTTTATATTTTTAACTTACAATGCTGAGAAAATTGCCCCATCCATATTACTAATTCTACCGTATGGCATTGTGTCTAGATTTTTATATAATCCGAAATCTTTAGCATCATGGTATTGCTTGGTTTAGTTTGTAGAACAGGCTGCGTATGTTGGAATACCACTTAGCATCATGGTATTGCTTGGTTCAGTTTTTAGAACAGGCAGCGTTCAGTGTTCAGTGTTTGGTTCAGTGTCTCAGGTGCTGCTATATTCCCTTCATTTGTGGAACAATTAAGTAGAAAACAAACTGTAATGCACTGAATTGACATAGATTCTCCTCTTGTTTGTTGTTTTGCTCTCATTTAGTGTGACTAAAGAATTAAGCAACTGTTTGCAATATGTATTCCAGCAATTTCGAGTACGCAATGAATGGTTCTTACACCTCTCTATTGACACAAAATTTTGGTGAAGATGACTTGGGAAATCAGAATAATTCAGAGTTGGGAAATGACCTCAGTCAATCCTCGCCAATGCTTGCCATGTGCTCTCAATCCAAAAGCAAGGGTAGAACCAAGAACTTTAGTGAAGAAGAAGACATTCTGTTGGTATCTGCATATCTGAACATTAGTACAGATGCTGTTCAAGGTAATCAGCAAAAAGATGGAAGATTTTGGATGAGGGTTGAGAAGTATTTCCATGAACATAGGAAGTTTGAGTCCGATCGTAATTGGTCTTCGTTGAAGCATCGATGGCAGGCATTGCAAAAGGATGTCAATGCTTTCCAAGGTTGTTATAATGACATTGAAAGGAAGAATGAAAGTGGGAAGACAATTAACGATAAGGTGTAGTATATTCTCAAATTACATGTTGTTGCTTCTCATTGTAATAAAATTAATTGCTAAACACATCAGTTTGTTTTGTAGCTTGCAGATGCCAAAGCAATGTTCCATCACCTAACTAAGAAGTCCTTTTCTGTCTTTCATGTTTGGAATATACTTCATCTTGAGCCGAAATGGACAGCTTCTAGAGCATCTAAATGCAGCAGCAACAACACGAAAAAAAGCATTAATCCTGAATCGAACAATACCGATGTGGACCATATAGGGCAGCCCAATGTGGAGAGACCAATAGGAAGGAAAGCAGAGAAGGAACGTCTTCGACGAGTGAGGAAGCGAGATGAAGATGAATTTGACCCTTTCATTGATGAAGTGAAGAAATTCAGGAAGTACGTCAGAGATCTAGAAAGAACGGAAGGAGCGTGATGACAGAATATATGAGATTGAGAAGGCGAAATTACAACTGGAGCAGGACCAACATGACACTAAAATAATGGAAACCGACACTAGCACAATGGACGATGAAACAAAGAAGTACTTCAAGAAGATGAAGGAGGAGATTTTAGCTCGCCGATTCTAAGTAGCCAGACGTAGATTGTATCTCGATATATGATAGTTAAATTAGTTGAGAACTATGTCCAAATATTTCTTTGCTTCCAATTTCCAATTCACATGAAATAGAATTGTAACTTCGGATATTTGTACCTCACATTGGTTTACTTCAGAATAAATTATCACTTCATATTGCTATTCAAAGTGTTCTCTCAATTTTTTTACTTCATATTATATGCAAGTTCAGATTGTTATTCATATTGTTATTCAGCTTGTTATCCAACGTTCATAGGATGACAGTAAGTTCTCGGCAAAGGTTTTTTTGGTTCTTTTTTTTTTTGATGCTACTTGCTAGTCCTCTGAAAGCATTTTGGATCTCTGTATTGGAATGAAGTATGACTGGTTGAGCTTGTAACTGTAAATGTCGAGCTTCTTCGGAATGTGATGACAGAATATAGCCTGTTGTTGCAATCACATGGACTTGTTGGAATATCTCTCTACGTAACATGCATTTTGAAATTTAATCTTCCACTAGGATTCCTAGGGAAAGTTGAAGGAACAAATAATTCAGCTACTATCTGGGGAGTGTTTTTTTTTCAATTTTTGTTAGCTGCTATCTGAAAATGTCTAATTGCAAAGTTCATTGTATTAAACAAACTTCATTACAGAAAATGAACATTATACTAAACAAAATCTATTACAAATAATGACACTGACAATCCTATACTACTGCTCCCCATGCCGCTCCCACAGATGTTCAACTAGATCGTCTTGTAGTTGATTATGAATTTGCGGATCACGGATTTGTTTGTGGTTGCTAATAAACTTTGAAAAACCAGTTGTTCCTTCACGTGAAATCACATTTGTAATATCAGCAGCTCCTTCATCAAACGGTTTGTCATGATATTTAGTATCCCGTTCGTCTTCAATTATCATGTTGTGCATTATGATGCATGATTTCATTATGTCTCGTAGTGTTTCTTCATCCCAAAACCGACTTGGTCCTCGCACTATGGCAAAGCGAGCCTGCAGTACTCCAAATGCACGTTCAACATCTTTTCTCTGTGCCTCTTGAATAGTAGCAAAATGTATCGTCTTCGCACTTGGTGGGGCTTTTATTGTCTTCACAAATGTCGACCAGTTTGGATAAATCCCATCAGCTAGATAGTAACCCATATTATAGTTGTGTCCATTAATGGTATAGTTTACAGCTGGGGCTTGACCATTAACAAGTCTATCAAACAGAGGAGATCGATGTAGAACATTGATATCATTGTGCGAACCAGGTAACCCAAAAAAAGCATGCCATATCCATAAATCATTAGAAGCTACTGCCTCTAGTATGATTGTCGGCTCATGTACATGACCAGAGTACATACCTTGCCATGCAGTAGGGCAATTCTTCCACTTCCAATGCATGCAGTCGATACTACCTAGCATTCCAGGAAAGCCACATTGTTCACCAGTATGAAGCAACCTAGCTGTATCACTTTCATTGGGAGGTCTTAGATATTCATCGCCAAACACTTCACAAACAGATTTCACAAACTTCCTTAAGCTCTCGATAGCAAGGTTTCACCAATCCGCACGTATTCATCAACGATGTCTGCCAAGACACCGTAGGCTAGCTGCCTAAAAGCTGAAGTGACCTTACGTAAGCAAGATAAAACCAAGAATCCTCGCAAAGATTTCGTTTCTGAACAAAGTACGGATCGTTCTCTTGAACGGCCTCTTTGATCCGATTAAATAGAGAGCGCCTCATCCGAAATCTTCGTCGGAAGAGGTTTTCAGGATAAGTTGGATTTTTCGCAAAGTAATCTTGATATAATCTGTTATGACCGTCTTCTCTATCCCGAATAATTGTCCTATGACCAAGAACTGAACCACGATGCTCTGAATACAACTGACGTTTTCTCTTTCGATATTCGCCCATTATAAGAACTGCTAAGAAGTCAATTTCATCATCTATATCATCATCTTCAAGATTATTCATATACAATTTACTTGCTGACATTGTTCTTTGTAGGCAAAATAGCTGTAAAGAGTTAGACAACCATCTATTAGTTAATAGCAAGCTTCTGTAATTGCACTCAAGATTCAATTTCACCGACCAAGTAGGCAAAATAGCTGTAAATAGCAAGATTAAGGAGCTAGAAGCATACCTGGGATTCCTCGTCGTGATCCAGAGGATGACGCACGAGCTCGCACGCACGACCAGGCCAGCCGCGAGCGCGATGGATCGAGCGCGGCATGTAGGACTCGGCGAGCTAACGGGCTCCCGCGGCCGCCGGAGGAGCGGCGAGCGAAGGTCTGGATCGGCGGCACCGGAGGCGCCGGCGAGCGACGGCCGCAGCTGGTCGCTGGAGGAGCCGGCGAGCCGAAGGTCTGGATCGATGAGCCGCCAAGCGCGACGGCGCAATTCGATGGCCACGGAGGAACAAGCGCGGGAACAGGGGATTTCACCCGGGATCTATTGCATAACCGCGAAAATGAGATGGTAGTTAGGTTTAGGGCCTAATTGCTGGAGTACATATTTATTTGGAGCCTTATTTCTAATTACTTGGGGTCCTAAATTGGAGTTTAGGGCTCGTTTTTAGGGCTCTCTCTTGGAGATGCTCGATCGGTTTATTTTTGGCTGGGTAGGTCACCAAATAATGCGAGATTCTTCCTAAAAAATAGTATGCGAGTAGCGAAAGGGACAAAACGAGTTTCATGAAGTTTCAAAAAATACCATGACAACACTTGAAAAAAATTTCATGTTTAAGAGAGTTTCACGTATTTCTAGAAAGTTTCCAAAAGATGTTAAGTAAGTTTCAACAAGTTTTAGATTTTGAAAATCAAGTTTTATCGAGAGAGTTTCAACAAAATTCAACCGAAAGTTTCAAGTAGTTTCAACGGATTTCACTAAAATTTTTTTAGAAGTTTCAACAAGTTTCAAGAAATTTTATCATCATTACTACGCAAATGCTCATCACAAACGGTTCTAAAACCTCATCACAGATGGTTTTGTGAACCATCTGTAAACTTGTGTTAGTAATAACAATGACACATCACAAGTTGTTTGTGAGCCGTCAGTGAAAATTAACATCAAAGACAGTTCTAGGATAGAAGCGTCTCTGATAGTATATTATCACAAACGGTTCTAGGCTAGAGCCATCTCTGGTAGTACATTATCACAAACGGTTCTAGGCTAGAATAGTCTCTGATATACTATTACAGATGATTCTAGTCTAAAACCATCTGTGATAGCTGTATACAACTCCAAGCACATGTGAGAGAAAATGTTGATGGATTCCAAGGCAAATTCCAATCCATCCACAATTCGTCCTAAAAGTTGTCATTCTATGATTTATCCACCCACTTCGTCTTTAACACCGAATGAGAATACCATATGTAGCCTATTTTCACTCTGGAACTATGCATGAGCAGGATTATTTCCATGGTTCTCTAATCCGTCAAATATAGAGTTGATTAAGCCATTGGGTATACAATGACTTAATCAACTCCATATTTTATGAAATAGAGAACCATCAAAATAATTCTATTTCTACACAAAATCAGAGTGAAAATAGAGTACCTATGGTATTCTCATTTGGGGATGAGAGGATGAAGTGAAAAGATAAATCAAAACATGGCAACTCTCAGGACGAATTATGGATGAAATTAGATTTTGCCTTAGAATCTATCAACATTTGCTCTCACAGATGCAAGAAGGTACTTAGCAAGTAAGACACTATTAAGTTAATGCATTCAAAATGAGCAAATATTAATAATAAAATCAAGTGATAATACATTAACAAAATATGATACGACAATACCACATTATTTCATAGTTCAAGACAAGAAAACCTTAGGGCTTTTCGGTTCTCTCTAAAGTTCTACAACTCCAGTTTAATGCCCATTTGTTTGACACTAAATAAATGTTTCATCTCCTTTGAGCAAGAATCAAGAAAAACTTGATAAGTAATATTATCAACATAAAGTTGATAAGACTATTATCAAGACACATCAGAGACATGAATGTACTATTAACTTGATAAGTACTAATCAAGACAAACTGTGAGGAGGCTATACTAGGAGATCACCGAGGGGAGGAGGGGGAGGATGCCAGGAGATCGCCAGGGAGAGGGTCACCGGGGAGGTCACCGAGGAGGCGGGGAGGATACCGAGGAGGAGGTCACCGAGGAGGAGGGTGGGGAGGAGGTCACCGACAAGAGGTTGCTGAGGAGGAGGTCAATGAGGAGGAGGGCGGGGAGGAGGTCGCCGACGAGGAGATCGACGGGGAGGAGGACGTCGGGGGATAGCTAGCTAGGGTTTGGGGGAGGCGAAATGCGTTGGATGCTAATGCGCTAGTTGCTAAGGTCTGTGCAAGAAGCACGATCGGTATGTTTATATAGTCATAGGTCATATCTCAGACGGTTTGTAGTTAGAATCGTCTGTGATATCTAGATATTACAGACAGTTTTAGTTTAAAACCTTCTGTGATACTTAGAGTAGTTATTACTGATGGTTTTTTGATAGAACCATCTGTGATGATGATCTCATCACTGATCCTTGAAGTAAAAAACCATCAGTGATAACTATAATAGTTAATAATGATGGTTTTTAGCTAGAAGGATTAGGGATGAGGGGTTATCACAGATGGTTTTTGGCTACCGTTAGTGATGAGAGATCTAATATAAGCTTTTTTTGTAGTGATGCATGTTTCATCAAAAAATCAAGCAAAAGAAAAATCCAGACGTACTCACCAGGAATTTTTTTTACAAATATTCATTTTTAATTTGTGTATTACAAAAATATACTTCCATAATTTTTTTTTACAAAAGTGGCCTATTTTCGCGCCATGTCATCACGATTAGAGACTTTTCGCGCCACGTCATAGCGATTGGAGAATTTTCGCACCAGCGTGACGCGAAATGGACACGTGGCCTCGCTTCGCGCCACGTCAGCGCGACATGCTGACTTCGCGCCAGCTAGGCGCGACAGACAGCGGGAAGGGGCGAGCAGGGGCGGCAGCGAGGCGGGGCGAGGCGGGGCGGGCGGCTGCCCAACGCATGGAAAAAAAAGAAAAAGGGAAAAGGGAAAGAAAAAAAAAATGAAATGAGGAAAAAATATTTGAAAAAATATTTTTAAAATTTATGGTTAGGAGTTTGTTTCTGAAAATTTGCGGAAACAAATAGATTAATTCATTTTCTTTCTGCTTTTCCTTATTAAAAAATGAAATGAAGGGAAAAATATTTGAAAAGTTATTTTTAAAATTAATGGTTACGAGTTTGTTTCCTGAAAATTTGCAGAAATAAATAGATTAATTCATTCTTTTCTTTATTTTTAGTTGTTAGTTGTGGAATTCTTTTTATAACTATGCAGGGCTGCGCGGCTAGAATATTTTTTATAAATAATAGTTTTTTATTCGCATAGTACAAAAATATACTTAGGTTATTTTTTTTTGCAAAATGCATGCGAAATTGAAATGTACAAATTGAGTTTACCGTAAGAACCCATTTATCAAGTACTCCGAAACGAAAGCGTTTAAGCCTTTTCGGTAGTCCGTAAAATATCGTGTTTAGGGGTAATTTTTCGTAAGAATGGATGAGATTTGCTATATGATATCTGGGCTAGAATATTATGGAAAAATATTTTATGTACATCGTTGTTTGCATCTAAAATGCACTAGCGCAATAACCCTAAGTGGTATCGAGTAGTCCTAAACTATAACCCTTAAGCTATTTCGGCAGGCCGTAAGATATCGTGTTTGGGGGTAATTTTTTGTAACAATGGATGAGATTTGATATTTGATATATGGACCGGCATATTATGGGAAAATCTTTGATTTACACCATTGTTTGCATCTAAAACGCACTAGCTCAATAACCTTAAGTATTATCGAGTATTTCGAAACTATAGCGTTTAAGCCTTTTCGGCAGGCCGTAAGCTATCGTTTTTTGGGGGAATTTTTTTGTATCGATGGATGAGATTTGATATTTGATATATGGACTGACATATTATGGGAAAAAATTTGATTTTCACATTTGCTTTCATCTAAAACGCACTAGCGCAATAACACTAAGTATTATCGAGTACTTTACAACTATAGCGCTTAAGCCTTTTCGGCAGGCCGTAAGATATCGAGTTTGGGGTTTTTTTTGTAACAATGGATGAGATTTGATGTTTTATATATGGACTGGCATATTATGTGAAAATCTTTGATTTACACCATTGTTTGCATCTAAAACGCACTAGCTCAATAACCTTAAGTATTATCGAGTACTCCGATAAGATATCACGCATGGTCCAATAAAATACATAGGAAATGAATAAATGCAAAAATACAATATATAAGTACATACGCAACAACATAATATCACAACACAAAGCCCTTTTGGTAAACGAAATAATTGAGACAACGTAACATTACAATATAGGAAATGCAGAAATAATGGCTTAAAGTTAACATGCCTTAGGTAAACGAAACAATAAGGGTCCCTCTGCTACACTACTGAGTGCACCGGGGATATTTCCCCTTGCGCAAACCATCGGTGCCTGCCGCCCTGGCCCTAGCCGCCCTCTCGCGCTTCCTCTCACGCTCAGCCTCCAGCTGGCCCGCCAGGCGCAGCCGTTCGGCCTCCTTCTATGCACGCATTTCTTCGGCAGCCTTCATGCGCTTCTCCTCCTCCTCCTGCCACGCCATCGCTGCTCTACCATAGCTCTACGATGCGAGTACTCTCGATCCCGCATCCTCTCCATGTCAGGCGTCTGCTCCGCGTCGTAGAATTCGACGAACTCGCACAACGGAGGCTGCAATTGGTGAGAGCAGATAGTATTACCGTATCCAGGTTTGCATGGTTTGATGTAACATGAAATGCAAGTACGCACATACCGGGCTTCTCCGCCGCATTCGCATCCCCAGCGTTGGCTCGGAGTCACGGTTGCGGCAGCTCCAGTATCTCATACCGTATGTGTATGAGTTGTCTACAGACTGCCGAAAGCGGCATGGATCCCCGCATAGGCACATGCGGACCTGCGTTCGTTCGGGGACGGCTACGGCAACGCTGTGGCGTGGGGGCGAGGGAAACTCCATTGGCACCTGTTGGTTGGTTGGCGAACTTGGTTGGGGGCGAGGGGAAAGTTTGCTGTGATTATTGGGAGGCGACCACTCGGCCTTAAATAGCCAGCCATAGGGTACAGTGGCGGACTTAAGAGAAGATCAAATCCACGAGCATCGGATTCTTCTGACGCATTGCATGCGATGGGACAAAAGCAACAATGACACGAGTTTGATTTGACAAAAGCTGACAGAAATGTACAATAAACAACAAACATTACAACGCAGAAATACAACGTAGCAATACAATACTCAATCGTCGACATCGTCGTAGTCCTCTCCCTGGTCACCTCCCTCTCCCTGGTCACCTCCCTCTCCCTGGTCACGAGGTCTGGTACGCCTCTCCTGTCGATGTTCATTTGCCGGTCGACGTCTGGGCCTTGAAGGGGTCCACCGGTCTGGTGGGTGCCTGATCCGGGCTCCAAGCACGAGTGGTACAGAGTATCGCGCTCGAAGAACTTCGGTGCAGAGGGTGTGTAGGCGTGGGGCGCTCAGTGCGACCCAAACAGACGTCCGGATCGTCGGACCAGCATACTCCGTGTCGGTCGTCCGCCGCGTGCAGCGGCGAGTCCAGCCCTCCGGACGGTAACCTGGAAGTACTACGATCGATTCGAGTAGCGAATATATTTGAAAGTAAAATATCTTGCAATGTCGGTTCTGAAGCATATTGAACACACTGGGTCGGAATGAAGAAATGAGTAGGCATCCATGTCGCGCCGCTCGGGTATCCTAACGGGAGGCTGTCATACACGACTATTAGTTACCATGAAATGCAATGCATGTTTAAGTGAGAATATTACATGCCTCGAAGAACGGGCTCGCCGCTGCCACGACGAGCTCCTGTGCCGCTTCCTCGTGGCGGCGGCGGGTACGACAGCGTCCGAGGTCCGAAGGGTGCTGTGGGGGGCGGCGGTGGGTACGGCAGCGTGGGAGGTGTCGGCGGCGGTGGCGGCGGCGACGGTCGTGTACTAATCCGGACCCCCTGCTGTCTTACGCCCGACGTATGCGACCCCACAGCAGCGGCGTCAAAACTATGCCGGCACGAAACGGACTTCACAACGGACTTCACAACTCTGTTGGTCGGTACTGGATTTCACAACTCTCGCCGGCCGCTGCAAGCTCATTGCCCAGACCCTTATAGCATCCTGCAAAACAGACTTCTCCGCGTACATTGCGTGCACACGAACCTCAGTTGGTCGGTACTCACATGTCGAGTCAACAGCATCGTCGACTGCTAGGTCTTTCGCTTCGCCCCTATTCCAAGCAGCAGGCACCTGTGCGAACATACTGCCATCATCGTCCGAGGACGATTCATCTTGTTCGTCCATCACAAGCGCCTCTTCTTCCCCCGCCGCCCGTAGATTGTCTTCCTCTAGCACATCCACTAACCCTTCCAACTCCTCCCCTTCATCTGCTTGTCCCGTCGCTGCAGCGCTTGATCGAATATTCTCATGAACTTCCGCCGGACTTTCTGCTTGCACCGTGATTGGGGTTTCGTTACTTGCCAAGTCTGTTTTGACCGTCGCCTGCACAAAGAGGACAAAACCCCAGCCATATCGTCTTGATGAATTGACGTAGTTCCTCCAAGACTGAGCCCGCTCCAACGGTCTAAGCACCCATGCCGAGTCGTGTGTACCTCTCGGCCACAAGCATTTAATGCTCACATCATGCACTATAGGATTCAATGAAAGACTGTGACAAATCCACCCGCACAGATCTTCGAAACTCATTTCATCCGGATTCTGATGGTATAAAATACACTGCTGAAAGCTACTCAGATCTACCCCGTATTGCCCCTCCTGGACCACTCCGTCACCGTAAAACACTTTGAATGCATCCATATCAAACGTAGCTACTGCAAATTAAAAATTGTTTACGATATGCCCAATTAATATTTTATATACCAACTACATATTAATGGCAACTGCAATAGAGTTGTGAAACGAAATAATTTGAACTGCATCCTACTACACTACACACATTTATAATCGTACATCATGGTACCAATTAACAGTTGCATCGTACATCATTTGGATATTGAACTACACAATCAAATATATTTCACATCACAACGATACATAACTACATTTTTTTTTCCATTTTTCCATGAATTTACAAAATTGCATGATTTTTAGAAAATTATTTCATTCAATTTGAATTTATGGTTACGAAATAATGTATATCACATGATCAAGCTAAACAAGTTTTATTATTTAACACATTGAAAGCACACGATCAAATGATTATTGAACATTATTACGAAATTGATATCACACGATCAAGTTATGACAAGGATTCTAAAGAATACTGCCTCATTTTTTTTGAATTTCAATTGCGCTTTCAATGTGAATTCTATTTTAAACCAGAGTCCAAATTTTAATTCTTTTTTCCATGAATTTAGAAACTTGTTTCATTTATTTTGAACTTATGGATCAAAAGTTATGACCATTTCAATATATTCGATTTAAATATTTAAGGACATAATTGAAATTACGTTTTAGTTGATACCCTAAGAATTTTACGGTGTGTGCTGCAAAATTTAATTCATACCATAACAATATTTACAATTTACATAATAATTTCCTGTGTCCCCAGCAATTTTTTCTATCCTTATTTTCTTTTTCTGTACATACCATCTTATTATCTATTGATACCTACTTTTTTTAGTCTCATAAATAAATAATAACTACTATGTTAATTTTGCCGAACGAACAACATTTTTTCCCCTCCAATAATTAAATATTCCAACTAATATATTTCTAGGCCAGTATTATATTACGTACCAACATTATTTGCACATATACAACATTATTCACACATAATATCATAAATTATGTACAAAACAAAATTATTTACATAATACATTATTTTAGATTACTATTATAGTTTTTTAAGGCTGCCTAAAATTTTCCTACATATATATAAATTACATTGATGAAAAAATAATTATCAAAATTACTAACCGACGAACGAACGAAGAACGACGACGAACGAACGAAGAACGAACAAAAAAAAAATACTCTTCTCCTCCTCCTCTTCTTTTCTTCGTCTTCTTCCTCTTCTCTTCTTTTCTTCTTCTTCTTCCTCCTCTTCTTTTTTTCTTTTTTTTCTTCTTCTTCTTCTTCTTCTTCTTCTTCTTCTTCTTCTTCTTCTTCTTCTTCTTCTTCCTTTTCTTTTTCTTCTTCTTCTTCTTCTTCTTCCTTTTCTTTTTCTTCTTCTTCTTCCTTCTTTCCTTTCCTTGTTCTTTCTTTGTTCTGTCTCTGGCTTGGACCGGCCGCTCGGAGCAATAATGCGCCCCGCTGCCCCGCTGTCCGCTGCCCGTTTCGCCCGCCGTCGCGCCGCCATGGCGCGAGACGCGCCCGTCGCGCCTGCGTGGCGCGAGCTGAACCCGGTCCCGCCGAGCCGCTCCCCCCCCACCTGCCGCGTGTCCTAGTCGCGCCAGCATGGCGCGATTTTCTCTGCTTCGCGCTGACGTGGCGCGAAATGCCCCAAATCGCGACGACGTGGCACGAAAATAGTTCACTTTTGCAAAAAAAAAAATATGAACGTATATTTTTGTAATACACAAATAAAAAATGATTATTTATAAAAAAAATTCTACTCACCAGTGGGGTTGCATGAGTGCTTACCATGGTGGCGCCACGCCCCCTAAGATGATGTCGCCGTTAGGCATTGGCCTTCCCGCCTGCCACTGAGCTCGCACCTAAGGATCATTGGCTCTACGCTCCCTAGGCCACTATGGCGCTCATGTTTCCATGTACCGTCAAGCTTACCTCCGGTCACCACTCCTGCTTGCGTCACCCTGGTCGAGCCCACTTGCCATTGCGCCCCCATCATGCCAAACCATGGCCTCCTGCGTGCTTGCCACCAGGGACCCAAATCTTGGTGAGATTTCAGAAATCTCGGCCGAGATTTCGGATTTTGAACTTCCTCGAGATTCTAAATTTCGGTCGAGTAAATTTTTTTAAAATTGCTACAGTAACCACTGAAATCTCGGCGAGATCTCGCCAATTTCGGCCGAGATCTCGGTCATTTTGACCGGATTTTAATTTTTATGGGATGAATTTGATTGGATTTGGGGTCAAGACCATCCAAAAAAAATTCAAATTTTTTTGACATGTTTTGACCATTTTTCGAAAGTTTAAAAGTTGACAGATTTGTTTTCATTTTGTGAAAACAATTACTACTAGTAATAAAATGGTAAGAATATTAGGAGATGAGTTAATAATTAACAAGAAAATAGTAAGAATAATTAACAAGTTGACCGATTTGATGACTTATTGTGTAATTATTGACTTGCTGTAACCATACAATACAACTAGCAAATTGCTTTGTATAGGAGAGTATTAATGACAACAACTGCTAATGAACTTATCTAGTGATGTTAAATGCTCAGGTTTTGGCTAGATTGTTCTATGGCTTGTCTCACATATTGGAGGATCCGGTTCCGGTGGTGTCTTCCATGGGGGAAACCTCTGTGAGTCGACCGCTCGCCATCTCCTCCTGTTCCTTCTCTCCAATGTCTCCCTTTGAGCTGTTGCTCTTATTGTATTGGTACAAGCTATTCCCTTTCTACATGTATGTACGGTTAGACTAGATCTTCTTCTGAACGCTTAGCTAAATTTAAAATTTTAAGTATCACTTAAACCGAAGATTCGGGTCTCTAGTCCATGCTTATGCTATGCTTGAGCTGTTGCTCTTATTTTGCTAGAACATGCCATGACCTATCTGCATGCACGATGTATGTACTGATGCATGTTTTTTCTATTAAAATATTATCTTTATTGTATTATAATATATAGGAATATATAGAAAACTTTCCAAATGACTTGAACTTCATTTGTTACATTTGAAAAATCAAAAATAGAATTTACATAAGGTTTTATCATGATATTATCACTGTTAGATTTTTTTTAAAATTCCTCATGCTTGATCATCATCTAAAATTTTTATGGGAACATTAGTGATGTGTTAAGACCATCCAAAAAAATTTCAAAATTTTTTGACGTGTTTTGGACCATTTTTCAGTCGGTTCAATGTGGGCCGAAATCTCGGTGATTTCGGCCGAGATCTCGGATTTCCCGGTTGAAAAAAAAACTGGATTTGAAATTTGGTTTTTGTATTTCATCCGAATTTTCTGAATTTCACCGAGATTTTAGATTTCGGTCACCTACGAGATTTATACCAAAACGAAATTTGAAACCTTGCTTGCAACTGCTTGTGGTGAGAAGAACCAACTCAATGCTGCTTATCATTTGAGGGCCAGTCCAATGATGAGCCCTCTGGCGGCTTGTCAAGTTGTTCACTATTGCATTCGCTCCGCTCATTGCCGTGGATGCGAGACGCCCATGGCTACCATGCCGCTCCCATTAATTGCTTCGCTCAGGCCAGCATATGGTCGCTGACCTGCTCGCCCATGGCCCATGCCCACAACGGCTATTCTCCTAGCTCAAGCTCAAACGCCAACCCGCCACTCACCTGCTCATCCAAGCTAATCACCAGCAATGGAGTTGTGACTTGTGAGAGAGAGAGAGAGAGAGTAGCATACAAATGACGATGGGCAATGGTAAGGAGCAGCCATAGTAGATGTATAAGGAGTGAAATCGAATGGCTTAAAACTATTGTATGGTTCTTATGCGGTTGTTTGATCTTTTAACAAAATATCGTACTACTAATGCAAGGGCAGGGATCCATGAGCAACTGAACATGCATATCAATGAGATATACACCTGAGCATTTTTGTGTCATTCTACAAGCATAGATGTACTAATCTCAAAATAAAAGGTAGCAGAGTTTTGAAATGGTATCGGATGTTGAATATGGACTTGGACATGGGTACTGATCCCCTTGTGCTACTTGCACGAGCTCTCGATCCACCCATAGTTATAATCGGATGGAAAGTAAATCAGACTGATCCAGTATTGGTGAAGTTTGGTTTGCTCTGGAAGGTCTATGACTATGTTGGACAGAGAGGACTTAATTGGATGCCCCTTGTTTTAGGAGAGTCCTAACTAGTCGGGTGTAAAGATGTGATTTCTCTTTACCCCAGTTTCTTCCTCCGTTGTTGAATTGGTTCATGCCACGGGTAAGGTCATTAACTTAATAAGATTATCAATAAACAAAGAGGCATCCAACTACCCATTTCTCCACAGGCAACTGACAAGGTAATACTCTAGTTAGAAACACAGTCGTTATCCTTGCATTCTGTGTCAACACAAGTATTCTCAAAGTATTATATTCCTTCACCTAAAAACAACGAATATAGCAAGGTTGAGTACATTATGTACTCAGCAAGACTTAAGGTGTTTACAAATCCTAATTATATGTAAGATGATACAAAGGAGGTTTCTACAGTTATTTGCATAAAGCTGAATTGAATGTAAATACAGAACAATAGTGTGACACTACGGAATGTCGAGACACCATAAAAGGTGAAATTGGAGAATGTGACATTATAAAATGTGAAAATGGAGGTTAAAACTTTACGTTATGCCGTTTAATCACGTTTTCGGGTCGATTTCGGGAGTTTGGGCCTTCCCGGGGCGTGTTGGGCCTTAGGGGGGACCCCTCGTGGGCCAAAAGTGGGGCTCTCTGGCCCATGAGGGGAGAGGGGGGCAGCATGATGCCCTTGGGGCGCCCCCCTGCTGCCCTAGCAGCCTCCACCTCCTCCTCTCCCTCCCATAGCCGCCACACCCCTTTTGCCCCTTGACGTGCGCCTCCCCTCCCCTCCCCTTGCGCCACCACCCCCTCCACCACCTCTCCACCTCCCTTGCTGCCCCTAGGGGAGTTCTCCACCTCACCAACCCGAAGATTCATCCATTGGAGCGCTCCGCGACGAGGAGATCCGGTGGATTTGGAGCGAGGAAGGAGATCGCGCGAACCGGGAGGAGATCCGTTGGGTTTTCGTTCGTCGGGAGAAGGTATGGCGACGGGGATCCTTGGGGTTGGTCTAGGTTCTGTTCTAAGGGTTAATATCATGTTTTTAGATCAATTGGCAGTGGTGGAATTGAGTAGATTAGATGAAATCTAGAAGTTGCCACGTTCTCTGTTTCGGGCAGCATGAGCAGTCGACCTAGGGCTTGGGTTTTCGCCAATTTAGAGTCGGAATTTGGTCGGCCGCCTGTTGAAGAAGTTGTAGGTAATTTCAATATCTTTCAGTGGGTATAAAGAACGCCCAATTCCGCTCAGCCGTTTGAAAGTTATGCTAGTTTTACCGAACGTATTAAAATCTGTGACGTGATTGGAACAGATCACGGTATTTTGTAGATTAAACAACTTTAGAGTCCGAACCAGCTTTTCCATATGCTTAGAAAAAGTTAGGAAATTTCCTAAACTACGCGAGGATGTACTCGTTTATTCAATTCGGGGTCTTAGAACCCTAGTTATGCCTTTTGGAAGGCTGCTGTCCCGACGGGACAGAACCTCTATTTTTGGGTTTTGCGAGTAGTTTGCGATGTCGGGGTAGAAGAGGGTTTGCGTACTGTTTTGTGGACATGATTGTGAGTGTGTGGTACCTATGTGAAGGTGGTGTGACCCCGGGAGTGCCTTCTACTTCTCGCCAATCCGTCGCCCGTGGTTGAGGCAAGTGTATTGGAATGGGTAGCGGGTTGTAGTTTGCTAGATTGGTTGAGATTGAAATTGAATATATGATATGTTCACATGCCATGCCTTAATTATTGCCAATGATATGATGAATATGCTTAATATGTTATGATGCCATGTGTTAATGTACAAGTTATTTATGATGTTGGCATGTTTGCATACATGGTATGATACATGGCCCGGGCGGTGAGAAAGTCATAACTATTCCGGGGAAGGTCGGTGAGAAAGTTATGACTATTCCGGAGAGCCAATGAGTAAGTCCTACATCGTGATTCCATCCACCGCGGTGTATGGAAGCGAGGAGTAGGCACCCTCCATCTTCGGGATGGAAGGGGGGAGAGGGTGCACACCGACGGGTGTGTACTCAACCATACCAGTATGAGTTTTCAAGGAGACATGAGCATCGCATCGCATTGCATACATAATGATGATGAAAATGATATGTGATCATGAATGAGATGATAGACATGATGTGAGTTGTTGTAGCCATGAAATTGTTTCTTTTGTACCATTGCAATATATTTGCTGAGTGATGAACTCACGCTTGTGTTTATGTTGTTTTTTTTAGGTACCATGACACCGGCATGTGGGAAAGGGCATTAGCTACACATCTTCACGTAGTTCCAATCACATTTACCAAATTTTGAGTCATGATCTTAATAATAGTGCCATGAATCTTGGTGTATGGATTAAATTGTGTGGTCGGGTCCCTTATTTGCTTCGTTATAGTTTATGGAGTGGTTGAACTTGATAATATTGCCTTATGTTGTTGCCATATCCATTTACATTGCTTCTTTAGATATCTTATGATATTATGTTACTTGCATGTTATTGCTATTGTCTCAAATCATGTTAAAACAAAGGAGATGCTGCCGAAATTTTCGGTTTTAGCATTTGCTCCTTTGTTGTAATTTGTCTTTATTAGTGGTATTTAGGTGTTGTTTAGCCTAAGTTTGGTAGCATTCGGGCATACTAGATGCCGGGGTGTTACAGTTGGTATCAGAGCGGGCTGTAGGTCCCTGGAATTTGTATTTTTAGTGTCATGCTATAGGGTATAACTAAAATGTGATGTGGAATAACTTAGAAACATGGCTTAGGTTTTAACTAAAATTTTGTCATAGGATAGCAACATTAAAACTTGCAAAAGTGGTATAACTAATCTAAAATTTGACACACATGGATGCACAGTAGGAAAAGGGTATGGGTATAGTTTCTTTACGCTTAAATGTTGTATTTAAGCTTTGATGTTGAATGCTTCATTTGATAATGCATGTTGCTATGTCTATGAGATAAATGATTGAATTGTTCTTGTGGTTGTGTTAAAGTGGGGTTGTGGTGCCGAAGGGTTTCGGTCATCTCTTTTTGTTCATAGTAATGGTGTGATTTGACGGTGTGGTCTGTTAACGCCATCACCGAAGAATTATTAACCCTTGTAGGAGAAGAGTGCTCACCTTTTTTGTCGTAGGTCGGGTAGTTGACTGGAGTCAAATAGAAGAGATTGGTGGTGGATTCTTATGGATGTTCTTTACCGTTCTAACGGTCGGTTTCGGTTGGTCTTCTTGGCTCTGGTTGATTGAAACCAAAAGAAAAGTGTTTGGTATTGGATTTTCGTGGATTGTTCCGTATGTGGTTCGTGGTTTTGTCTTCCTTGGTTGAAGACATAGAAGAAAGGTTTTGTGTTGCACATCTGTTGGTCGCTATTTTTGCTTTGACACCGGTTTTGTTGGTCATTACGGGCTGTCTTGAGGAGGAAACTTTTGTGGTCGTTGTTCTCCCTATCTAAGAAAAAGTGTTGGAGTTTCCCCTTGTGCAGGCCCTGAGTTGGTGGAGCTAAGTTTGAATCTTTTATCGGAAAAGATTTAATGAACATTTGATTTTCCCTGGTGCATCCTTCTTCCTTCTTGGAAGTATAGATCTTGAGATTTCTTGAAGAGTTTTGTGGGCAAATTTGGGAATTTGAGAGTTGAGCTCTCCTGCATTTCTATTGGAGTTTTGTTTTTCTTCCTTGCCTGGAAAGGAGAAATTTTCTATCGGTGTTCGTTCTGGTTCTTGAGTTGTGGTTATCTTTAAAAGTTGAGTTGCATCCTGTTTGTCAAGAGTTCGTGCCCCATGAAGGTGTTTAGAAAAGTTTATGTCTAGGCTATGTAGTAGGTAACAATGTGGTTTATGGAATGACGTGTTGCTAAGTTGAATTTTGAGTTGAATCAATTCAATGTGATTATCATCTCTAGCTGGAGAATAAATAGACTACTAGTGTTGTAGTTTACTCTGTAGCGAGAATGATTAAATGGGTTAATGTACATGCTTAGAATCTGTTGCCTTGCTTTAAAAGTGCTTATGATCCTCGTTAATGTTAAACTCGCGCACCTTTCTAACTGAGAAAGCGCACCTTTTGTTTTCGGAAAGTTTCCAAATTTCGTTGAGCTGACATGCAGGACCCGCACGCAAGGGCATGGCTATGCGGCTGACAACAAGGACCACATGGCAGTGACCTAGCGCGGTGATGAAGGAATTTGCCTGGGTGACTGACAATGGGGGCCCACTTGCCATACTCACCGAGGAGAGGAGGTCGCCGCGGTGGCTGCCGGGGGTGAGGGGGAGGCGGAGCGGTTCATGCTAGAGGCTAGGGAGCTTGAGGGGGTGATGATGAGCTCGAAGCACCAGTTGGTGAGGATCGGGTGACAGAAGGGGGTTGGCAATGGCTAGGGGCAGCGCTCGTCGGCTTCTTCTGTGGTTATGCTTGACGGCGAAAGGGTGACCTAAATCGAGAGAGGAGACATGGTTTGTGACTCGTGAAGAGTATTTTGGCCAAAAGAATCGAAGCCAAATGCACCGCGGCGGTGGTATGGTGACGCTTCAACCGGAGATTAGGAAGAAGCTCCTAATTGGGGTGGTATTGCTCGGATGTGGTCTCAGGCGCAATGGGAAGAATGTAAATGAGATTAGGATGGCTTCACATAGGTTTTATAGCCAACGATGGGCGATTCGGCGGAACGAAGATTAGGGCAATAGGGCAACAACTCTGGAACTTCAATGGCAGGGCATGGAGAGGTATGGATAGGGCAGGGTATGGTGGATCTTTACTGTGCATCATGGTGGTCTTGTCCTCACGAAAGTGGTGCTGACCGGGAGAAAAAGCGATGAAGTCCTGGCATTTTTCCCGCTGGCTCGCATGGGACAGAGGAAAGGGGAGGAGGAAGAGAGGAAGAAAGGGGGGAAAGTGGCGGATAGGTGGCCCTGGACCCACCTTGTAGAGGGAGGTGGAGAACACAAGTGGGCATAGTGTTGGGCCTGACTGGTGGTCCCCTGTGCTGGCCGGGCCCACAGGTAAGTGAGAGGAAAGGTTCAGTCCATCTACTCATTTTCAGACAACTGTAAACATTCATTTAATTGAAATGTCAAATCAGCTAAAACATTTTTGAAACTTTTAATTTAAGTTCCTGCCAAAGTTTTCTCTTTGCTGTAAAATTTTTAGGTCAAAAATTTGAATGGATTATTTTATAAAATTGTGGTAAGTGTTACTGCTAATTTTTTTTATTTCAAAATTGATTTATTTGAGGGAGAGAATTGCATTATAAATGTATGATAATTTATTTCAGTGATTATTATGTGATTGGTGATCTTCATTAAACATTTCAAATCAATTTGATGCGTATTTATTTTTAATAAATCTTTTAATGAATTTCTTACATTTTCAGAATTTTAATTCTTTAATCTTTAAGGGTAGAAAAATTGGATATTAATTTTTGAGAATTTTACCACAAGTAGTATTACTTTGAGGAGCAATTGTTAAAATTTTTAGCTTCAGATATGGTATATAGTATTTTAAATAAATCTGACATGATTGAAATGATAATATGATTTTATTATTTTTAATTTCTTACCTTTAATTATTTGCTTAAATTTTCACTTTTGACTTTGGTAAAAGCTGTCACTGACCCAAGTTACCTTAGTGTAAATATTTTACTTTTACTTTATTACTTTTTACGCTTTTACCATTTTCTAAATTGATTCTCCTTTTTGAATAAATCTCCAAATTAAAGTATAAAATTTACTTATTCATATTTTAATCACACTTAAAATTTCAAGATGCACATTTTATTTTATTCCATATTTCATAATGTTAGATCAGCGGAATTTGTAGATCTCATAATGCATTTTGCCTCAACTGCATCATGAAAGAATAGTGTCGTGGCAACTCGAAAATATGTTCTAACTGCAGATGATAAAAAAATAGGAGCATTCCTCTCTACAAGAAATAGAACCAAAATATTGTGCCAAGCATTGAGTTGGAACACAAGATTTATAGTCCAAATTCAATAAACTGAAAGAAAGTTGCATTATTACTATAAAACAATCAACATCCATTGTCAGCATTTTCTACAACTGAGCATAAATTTTTAAAAGGTGTAACACTACAGCACAATGCCATTTCCAAGATATTTGGTGTCAAACAAGTTCACTATCTGTCGGTGTTTCGAGCACCGGCAATACGATTTTTCGGTCTTATGGGAGATCGCGCGTTCCCTCTCCTCGAATGGCCTGACTCAAGGGAGCCCAAAGTGTGTACTAGTTCGGGCTGAATATCCCTACTCCAGTTCGTTGCTGTGTATAAGCCCTTTCGGGGTACTGCAATCGTCGCTTCCAAGGGGAAGCTAGGGTTGGTTCGTTGTCCAAACCCTTTTCTGAATATGTTCTTCTATCTTCTTGCTCTCTTTTTCGTTGTCCCCCTCCCCAGGGTCCCGTTCTCCCTTATATAGGCGGGAGCTGCGGGTTACACGGGAGTTCCTCTAAAGAAAGGAAAAAGTGGGAGCCGGGTTGTCCTATCTTGGGGTCCGGTCTTCGGCCTTGACGTCCGACTCGCCTCCTCCTCCCCGCATGCTTGGTCGATGGGCGTGCGGTGGAAGGCTTGGTCCTGTGGATGAACGTGATGCGCCGCCCCGCACGCTTTGTCAGGCGGCTGGTTTTAATGGTGAATGACCCTTGAGGCTTTTGGGTGGAGACGTTCCCTTTTGTTCCGTGTCAGAGCGATGGGACCGGAGCCTGGTTTTGCAGGCGGCTCCCCTGACACCTTGGGAAGGAACCACCTACCCTGACACGGACGTCTCGGGATGTCGCGTTTGACAGGGTAGGTACTTGAGTACCGTAGCGCCTGACCGAGGGAGGTTCTCTGACCCGGGCGATCAGGGAGTGTTTGAGCCAAGTCCTGGTCAGGGACCGAGTTCGCCTGCGGCCCACAGGTCTTCAACTTGGGCTGGGCCTTGAAGGCAGCCCGCTCGAGGTTTCCGGGCTGCTGGGAATACCCATGGTATAAGTATTCGTCACTATCTCTCTTTCTTTTGTAACTCAAAATGATGATCTCATGTTAGAAGTGGTATACCTAGGATCAAAATTTACGGGGTGCTAATGGGATTTGCTCACCGGCTATCCAAATACCGAGCTACCAGCTTACGATAGCCTACCACGCTGCCGACATGTCGCCTGCTGATGTTGCTTGCTAGAGTGTCTGGCTACCTCCTTGCTGCACACACGTGCCACACGCATTCCTAACACCCCTGTCCCCTGACGTGCTTCCCTCTTGTCATTGCACGCCCTCATGCTCTACATGGCATATCAATCGCTGCGAAAAAAATGCCAAGAAGCCTTCTGGCCACATGGCCACCGTTACGCTAGCGCTCACCATTCACGTGTCCACGATGAAAAGGGATTGGGGAATTGGTTACGTATTGAGATATGTAGTTGAAAGAGAGAACTGGTGAGATACATGGGCTTTCGTGGGCTTGGACGATTTGCCTAGGTGCCCAGCATGGAAATAGCCGACTTCCAATACATTGGTGGGCTTTCATTTAGCCCAAATCTCCTAATCATCTTCTACCTCTGAAATCCAGATTCATTGACTAAATTAAGCTTGATACCATGCAGCCATGATACCTCATGGATGGTTGGGCTAGGGGGTACCCACTGGCCGGTCGACGGTTGGGTGTGAGCCAGGCTCGACTGACCCCTATTGGGTTTGCCCCTACATGTTAGACAGTCAGTCAACAACATATTTTTATCAATTTGACTCCTAGTATTGTTCTTCTCAGGCCACCTTTTTTAGAACCAACAACCTGCTGATTGATTGGCTGATCATCGTTCATAATAATGTGTATATCTCTTAAGGGAATTATTTTCCATTTCTCTTCTTTTATGTTCAACATACTGTAACCACAACAAAGAGACAAAAATAAATAAATTTAGTACATTATACTCTATAGGTAATGAAGGAAACATCTAAACCACCACCACTCTTTGCCTTGCTGCCTCATAATGGTTACAAGCATAAATTCCATCAGTCTTCTCTCCATGCTTCGACCATGGACCAAGATAGAACCTAGATTATCATAGCACAAGTATCATTTTAGTTGTATGAGATTGCAAGTATTCTTCAACTAATTACTACAGTGATTATCTCGCATTCATCTATTAACAAAGAATGATTTAGATCTCTAAACCATGTAATTTAGCTACCTCATGACTTTGCACTAACAGTATAAGACTTTTTTCAGTAGAAACATTCCTTATCAACAAAATATGTTCATTGGAGACAGTTTAAATTAGAGAAAGTAGCAAAGGTAAGTGAAGGTCATAGAAGAAGTCCTAAAATCCTAACCCATCCATGTTGACCCACCCATCAACAAAATATGTTCATTGGATACAGTGTAAATTAGTGAAAAGGTCTAAAATACTGACCCATCCACAGAGAGAAGTAGATGTAATAAGGGTTTGTTTGAGAAGCCCAAAATCACAGCCTAGTCATGTTGAAGGACAACATGGATGGATCAGGATTATGGGCTTTCCAAACAAGTCCTAAGACTAGGAAAATGGTGTGCATTGTGCAGGCAAGAGTGGCATTGGTCTGTTTCTCGCCATCTTGGTGCCGATGTGGATCTATACAGTGGCCTCCACAAAGATTACTCCCTAGTGTGTTGGGATAAAACCATAGGGAAAGAAACTTTCCCTTCGGTTAGCAACAAGCACCCTAGGGATCTTTCATATCCCTTGGGTTGCTTCACAAGCACTACAGGATGTTTCCAACACAAGGAAAACTTGTGAGTGCTAGTACCAAGGTTTAAAATCTCAGCAAAATTTTGGAAATTTTGCTCGAGATTTCAGATTTCGGACCCCTCCGAGATCCTAAATCTCGACTGGATAAAAAAAATTTAAAAAAAATTAAAATATTATTAGTGGCGGTTTTTGGCTAAAACTGCCACTGCCGCCACAGATAATATTATCAGTGGCGGTTTTTAAGGTTTTTCTTAAAAATCGCCACAAATACTCTTTTTTCAAACCTCAATGATTTTAGGCCAAGATCTCGGTACTTTGGCCTAAATCTCGTTGATTTTGGCTGAAATCTCGATGATTTTGGCCAAAATATTAGAAATCCCATTTGAAAAAAATTGGATTTGAAATTTGGTTTGTGGATTTTGTTCGAAATTCTGAAATCTCGCCGAAATTTTGGATTTCGACCACCTCCGAGATATATACCAAAAATGAAATTTGAAACCTTGGCTAGTACTGAATCTATACTTGAAATCTCGATGATTTTGGCCGAAATATTAGAAATCCCATTTGAAAAAAAATTGGATTTGAAATTTGTTCGAAATTCTGAAATCTCGCCGAAATTTTGGATTTCGGCCACCTCCGAGATATATATCGAAAACGAAATTTGAAACCTTGGCTAGTACTGAATCTATACTTGAAACTTCCTGAGTTTTATAAAAGCTTGAATAAGGTTGCTACCTATGGTGTTATAGTTAGGTGAAGCAAAAATGCGCAAGCTAGAGCTCAAAGTGTTCCAAAATGTCTAATCCTTGGATGTTTAGCCTGCCCATATATCCTCCATGCTGGCCCTACAAAAATACTCCCTCAAGTTACGAGTCTTGTGGGAATCCCATTTTTCAGGGAACGAAAACACCTAGGCCTCAGGTGCGACCAGGGTGCTGCTTGTTTCCCAAGGCTGTGGAGAGTATATCTTTCTCTCTTTCTTTAGTGAAAGCGCACTACGAAGATTCCGTGCTCAACGATATTAGGCGTTGGGACACTTCCTCACCAGCGGGGTTGGCAAAGGACACACCGCCCGAAGATGTGGGATGCGACCTCGCTCTTACCCAGTTTCGAGCGCGCGGGTCTAAGATCGTGGCAAACAGCGGCTTGACCTCCTTCTAGATTGCCTCGTTGTCCTCCCTACTCCATTTCGTGATCTTGCTTCCCACATGGCTTCAATGATGAACCTGTACTTCTGGAATGGAGTAATTTCTTTATTCACGTAATTAGTGACAAAGATGCTCTTAAAGTTATTCCACGCCTTTCCGGCCACTAGCAACGCATACCGTCGCAGTGTGTGCATGGCGTCTTGTGGGAGCTCGAACGACCCAAAAATTTATGTCTGCAGGCTGTCTCGCTCCTCATCTATCAGCATCTTCCATGATAGATACGTGATGGGGACCTTTTCACGCCCAACGATCCTGCACAATGTCTGGAATGCTGTCGCAACCTTAGGAGGTGCGGCAAGGGCCCCATCCTGCGGATCGACTGCCATGATGGTATATTGGCTCTGGGGCCTTCTACTAAGCCCTCTTGGAGCGTGCCTCTATTTTCCTACGTTGGGTGCCTCATTAGATCCATTCGGCGATAAGGAGTGAGGGGACACCATCTTGTAATAATGATCATAGAAGAGGCAAGTTGGTAAATCAACAACTCATAAAGGGTCATAGAAGAGGAAAGAAAGTAAATTTACGATAAGGTAAGTTAAAAGAATGTATAATTGATAAAAGTATATTTAAGAGAAGGTAAGTTAATAGTTGTTTTGTACATACAAGGTTAATAGAAGGTAAGTTAAGAGAATCATTCATGCAATGAACCATATCTAATACAACAAATTGATGAAAAATTTGTTTTATATTGCTCTTAGAAATATGGATCGATTGAAGATTTTAAAAATCTTCAACTTCAATCACAAATGGTCTAAACAATTAACTAAGTGAATAAGGCATCAAACCCTTACCACCTTAACATGCACATTAAAGAATTGATAATCAAGCTCACTTTTAACAGATTATATTCAATTCAGCATACATTTTGGTCAACAGATTGAATATTTGCTAAGCAAATCATCAAATGAAGTTCAGAATTGTTAGCTAGCAATTTTACCAAGTAATCAGCTGAACATATTAGTATAAGGACAATGAAGTAACACTGACTGGTTTGAGCCCTTGTTCACAAATAATTGCCATTATCATCAATTTACCCAATATCATCATAGAGCAATTCGCATAATTAACAAAATAGTAAGAATGATCCGAAGAACCAATTAATAGTTCATGAGCATTAAAGAGCACACACCAACTATCATGCTCATTAACTATCATCCCATAACATAAAAATATATCAGGTGCACAGCAACCACAACTCACAAGACATGGAAGGCCAAATTTTGTCATGACAATAAAGGAGACATACAACTAGCAAAGAGCTCAAATTATAATTTTGTGCGTTCGCAGATGTCGGATTGCCTAAAACAATAATTTCAATACCTTCCTCGTGTAACATCCCAAAAATTTAGTAAAGGAGAAAATAAATTCTTAAAACATATATCTGCTTTATTCTTGAATTTTTTGAATTTAATTGTCTTTCGGTGATTTCTTGATAGGAAAGAAATGGATTTGGAATTTGTAAAAAGATAAAAAGGAAAATATGAGGAAAATCTACAAAAATATTATAAAAATCCTTAAAGATCTTTAGAATATGTTGTGGCTATAAAAAACAAACCCATGTGAATCCATTAAACCAAAGAAATGATTATCTTTATTAAATTAATGTGACACTGAGTAGTGTAAAGAAGTACTTTTATAAATTCATACTTAACTTTCATATAGCTCAAATCCATACCATAAGATCTTTATACCCTTACCCACCTCTATTAAAATTGGTAAAAATTAATAATGACATTTAATATTTATTTCAATTTATTTATAGCTTACAAAATATATCTCATAACTGCAGCCGAATAACATGCACTCGACTACATTAACCGTGGTCATAACTGAAGCCTTGATTTCCTCCATGCTTCCGTCGTGGGCGTAATGGCACCATATCGTGGCATAATTAGCGCTACTTGGACATTACAGGGCTAAGCACAACCTTCCAACCATGCCATTCGCGGGTAAGCTTGGGCCGAGCATATTTGGTCATGGCTGAGCACCAAGTCTGATCGGGCGGACCAGCTAGCTCGATCATGCACGGATCTTCCTTGGGAACATCATCTGAGGGTAAGTATGGTCGACCGAAACCGGATGCTTGGGTATTAAAGTACTTATAGAGGCTATGCAATCCTCGACAAATCATATTTCTGCA
Source organism: Rhipidocladum racemiflorum (assembly GCA_036346355.1). Taxonomy (NCBI): domain Eukaryota; kingdom Viridiplantae; phylum Streptophyta; class Magnoliopsida; order Poales; family Poaceae; genus Rhipidocladum; species Rhipidocladum racemiflorum. The sequence goes on along the minus strand of CM070573.1, from coordinate 19,315,170 downwards.
CAAGACCAGAGTGAAAGTAGGTTGCTTATGGTATTATCATTTGGGATGAGGATGAAGTGAAAAGATAATTCAGAACATGACAACTCTCAAGAAGAACTATGGATGGAATTGAATTTTGCATTAGAATCCATCAACAGTTGTTCTCACAGATAGAGGAGGTACTTAGCTTTCTTCACTTTTCAGATTGACACAAAAGATGTGTGAAGAAGGGTCTAAAGGAAAGAGATCTAAACCATAAACTTAGAGGGAGGCAGTACATAGAACCATATCGAGGAAGTAAAGGATACATTACTCCATTGATCATTCTTACATGAATGGGTGCTATACATACGCTAAAATGATCATCAAATTATCTTTCTAGCATGAAGTTAAATATGCCCCAGTAGGGGCATTAAATAAATTTGCCACATTTAATTAACAAACTAGGGTATTTTGCCAGAAGCATAAAAAAAGTAACATATAAGCTCATGTCTTACCCATATTGATCTTAGGTCATGAATTTTTCAATGAACCAAATAGTTTTACGATTAGCTAATAAGACATGTTATATGATTAGCAAACATTCTGTTCTCCATACACAGATTAACAATATGTACAAGTTGGACTAAGATGCATAAGCACACGTCCTCAAAAGCCTACACACAAAGTCCTAATTAGCAAATATTTTTTTAGTATCATAGCATATCATGGGGTTTGTATTACATGATTATGAATACATAGCAAGGAGCAATGACAACACTGCACAATGCCGTCACCCAAATATTTAGCACAAACAAAAGATTATATTTAAGCTATTAATATGCACTGATCAACATTGAATCAAGAGTTTGCAAAGTGAATCAAGAGAACTTCACAATGCCATCACCTAAATATTTAGCACAAATAATCACACTATTATAACACAAATAAATCAAGATTTAATTTGCAAAGTGAACTACCATTCAAAATGAAAGCGTCACAAGCAACAATCGCCGCTTGCCTAGTCATGCACCGAAGCCCCTAGTAACCTCCGTCGTGTGACATGCACCATCCATAGCCTCACTGACCGCACCATCACTTTCCAAAGAAAGAATATCAAAGAAAGAACAAGAAGAAGGCATTAGGTTGACCGCATCTTGCATTTCACCGTCGACATGGTGCATGAGCGTCGGCGTGGCGCATTGGCGTTGGTGTGGCCCACCGCTTCACCGCCATGCGTGTCACAATGGTATCAGAGTAAACCCAAACCCTAGCCATCCTCCTTGCATTGGTGTTGGGGAATCGGATGTTGCTTTGGTCTTAGGGTCTTCGGCTCTATTCATGTGGGGGCGAGGAGATGACCAGGCGGCCGGAGTGGGGCGAGGCCGAGATGAGAGGAGGGGAGGAAGAGGAGAGGTCAAGGGAGTAGCCAAGAGGGTGAGGGAGAGAGCGAGAGCGCTTGGAAAATAGAAACTACTTATAGCCTAAGGGGGATATCACAGACGATTTATGAGTAGAACCGTCTGTGATAAGCTAATATCACAGACGTTTCATGGTTAGAACAGTTCTAATCATGAACCAACTGTGATATCAGCTTAGCACAGACAGTTATTACCATTTCAAGTAACTTAGATGGTTGCGATAGAAAACCGTCTGTGATTATCTTTAACACAGACGGTTCTTAAAAACCATTGATCTGTGATGAGCGTCTAATATAGGCCTTTCTGTAGTATGTGACCTCAGCTTATCGTCCGGTACACATGGATTCTAAAATATTTAAAGATTTTTATGTTAGTTCCTTGCAATTTTTTTGTGATATTAACATACCTTAAACATTTGACTCATTGCATATATTGGGCTTACAACGTTAGCATGCAAATGTCGGATTACCTACTAGGCTACTATGGTAATTTTATGATCACCTTCACCCATCAGCTAGGGGCCACTGGGTGATCGGTGCTTAGGATTAACAACTCCATTTCGAGCTCAGATTTTATCGACCCAAAGGTGCCGAAATTCGCGAAAAACCGCTTAAAATTCATTGAATACCAAAAAGTTGGATAATCAAATAAATTTAAAATCTGGTCAAATCGCCGAGCGATTTTCGCTGTTTTTAGACAAAAACCGCTTAAAAAGGGTCGAATTTCAAGTGATTTCTGGCGAAAAACCAGTGACAGTTGAAAAAAATGGGAAAAATTGAAAAAAATATTGTAGAATTTGTAAAAAGCCATTAAAGTCCATATCATCTTCAATGTTGTCACAGAGCATCCAATTTACCAAACGAATCATAATCTTTAGCATTAGCATTATTTTTTGGGCAACAACATTAATTGATCTTTTTGCCCTGATCGTAATGTGATGTGCTAAGCGACATTGTCTTTTATTTTTGTTTAGCTTGAGTATGAGAGCCGAGATGTTTAACATTCTGAATTGAATTTCAGTATGGAAGAATGAAATGGTTGTCTTTATATTTAGTGTACCACTATTTTTGTTATGCCGGTTATACTCAACATAAAGGCTAGCTTAAACTTGCTATACTTTGTGTACTATAGGATGTTTTGTGTTCCAGTCGAATAAAATCTCTTTAATGTTAAATCAGCATTATCATTTAAAGATCGACCATCCATAAGGAAATCAAACAATATAATTGGATCACTTACTAAGATAGCAATATCAAGTTATTAATAGACACGTCAAATAATAATAGATAGGTAAGGATAAAATTCAATGTAAATTTAAAATGTAAGAAAATAGTAATGAATGAGAAGTTTTGGTAGTTCATGCATGCATACAACGAGAAGTAAGCTTTTCAATGTTGGATAATATTAACATATTAAAATATACCATAGCAAGATAATTTTTGTTCATACAAATATCGCTACTTGAACAAATAGTACCATTTTCGGGTGTCATCCATTGCTACTAAATATATAATTGAACAAATATCAGTACTAAATATACTTCAACAAATATTGCTACTAAATATAATTGAACAAACATTGCTACTTAATATACTTCAACAAATATTGCTACTAAATATAATTGAACAAATATTGTTACGAAAATATGTTGAAGTAAATATTGTTACTTGACATACTTGAACAAATATTGCTACTAAAAATACTTCTAATTTCTTTTTTTTTAGATTTTCTAATTTTACATTTTGAATGGCTAAAAAAGTCTCCAAACTTAATTTTTTTAAAAATAATTCATGTCAAAGGTCATAAAACTATTAATAATAATTTTAGGGAAATTTTGTATAATTTTTTAAAATTTTTTTGAATTTAAATTTAATCGGTAAACTAGAATGATAAAGACGATTTTCGCAATTTCCAAATGGTTTTCGACGGTTTTTGAAACCTACTTCTACAAAAGAAAAGCCCTTCCCTATGTCGCTATCTTGAGTATTTCGGCCATTATAAACGGCCTTCCTTTGTGTGCGTACAGTGGGCCTTCTAGGGGTGACAATGGGCTTAGACCAGTCTAGGCTTTTAGATTAGACCGGCCCAAAACTGTAAATGAATTGGATTCATTTTGGATTTATAGCTATTTAGACCAGATCTAGATTAGATTGGACCAAGCTTGGACCTTATGTTTTTCTACTAAATCGTTGTATGTCATGTATTATGTGTTAATTCTAGTCACATCTACATTAATATTGTACATGTAAATGGCTTGGATCAAGTTTCAAACCTTTATTTGGACATGGATTGGACTTAGGCTTATTAGTTTTAGATTTGAACTAGGCTGGATCAAAGAAACAAAAATTTAGACTTAGATCAGACTTGTGCTAAACTTCAGCCTATTATCACCCTAGGGCCTTCTGCCGGCAAACCTGGGGGCTAGAGCCGCCAAAACATGCGATGACGGCCGGCTCCCAAACGAACTCGTTTTTATTCCGTTTTCTAACTCGGAAAGAACTCGCTCGGCTACGTGCTCTTGGCAGTTAAATCCGGGCCAAAGCATTTTTATGCTTGTTTAACCCCCAAACCCACTAATATGTTGGAATAGGGTAAACCCGCTGCACCTAACCCTATCTAGTTCATCCTTTTTTGCCACCGGCTCAACTAACGTAAAGACATATATAATAGGGTGATATCAACCATCTGTTGGATTATTTGGGCCAAGCCCATTTAATTGAGACAATAAATCCTAGAAAATCTCAAAGGCCCACCTCATGAGGAGCATGTGCACTAGCAATAGTACCACATTGCTAGCCTAAAGTGGTGAGCACTAGTTTAAATAGTGGAGTGTGCTCCACCATGGTAGAACCATGTGGAGAAAGGGAGAAAGAATACACACGCGCGCGCTCGCCTCGCCTCGCCGGGCTGGGCCGGGCTCGGGCTCGGGCAGATTACTCTTTTGCTACTCGGAATCGCGGTTGTAGTATGAGATAAGGACACCGTAACAGATCCCGTAATGGACTCCGATCGTGGCACGTCCTCGAGTCGTGTTCGATTCTGGTATTACCAGGCTCCTTTATATCTTTGCGTCATTTGTCATCACAGGAGATATAGAGTTTCTGCGCCCTAGCGTTTGCCGATTTCCTCGCTGCGCCGTCATCTAGTTCGCCTGTCCGTCTGGCGGCGTGCACGTGACGGGAAGCGTGTCTCGAAACCATCCGTCCTCGCGTTCTTGCACCGGAGAGGGCGAATCGAGTTTTGGGAAGCGCTCGGCGCGATCGCTTCCACGTCACCGTCACGGCTCGTCTTCCTCGGCGTTCAGAGGCTGCTCGGCATCGCACTCGACTGCGGCGCGCTTCCGTCCTCGGCACTGTACGCGCTACAACGACTACTGCTCCATCTGCACACGAACAGTACGTTACAATGTTTCTACTGTTTATTTTCAACCTATTGATTGTGAGCACATTAGATGGATATATGTGTAGTCTTCTAGCATATGCATCTATGGTATGCTCCTGTTATTCGTTACCGATAGTCAATCACATGTTGTTCATGATTTACTTTTGGATTAAATTAAACCTAAATGGCTTTTATTTCTAACAATCCAAAAACCTGATTATAGGCGCTTAGGTTTATCAATGGCTGGCTTTGCCGAGGCACTGAGGCCGGAAAAATTCACCGGTGTGCACTTCAAAAGATGGCAGACAAGGGTCACCTTGTGGCTTCTGACTATGAACGTGTTCTGGGTGTCGAACGGCAAACCAGAGGATATGGAACCAACTCCTGAAAAGGAGAAGGCATATCGGGATGCCAACACACTCTTTGTGGGAGCCGTTCTTAGTGTTCTTGCCGATCGTCTATGCGATGTGTATATGCACATTAAAGAGGCGAATGAACTATGGGATGCTTTGAATGCTAAGTTCGGTGCTTCCGATGCTGGCGGTGAACTGTATATCATGGAGCAATATCATGACTACAAGATGGTGGATAACCGTTACGTAGTTGAGCGAGGCTCATGAGATCTGAGTTCTCGCCAGGAACTCGAACTTCTCAAAATCCAGTTACACAGCGAGTTTGTGGTCGGGGCATTATTGCCAAATTACCTCCTTCATGGAGGAATTTTGCCACATCTCTGAAACATAAGAGACAAGAGATTTCTGTTGAGAATCGATTGCGTCTCTAGATGTTGAGGAGAAAGCTCGAGCTAAGGATGCACTGTGAAAGGAATCGAGGGGCGATCTAGCGCCAATGTGGTGCAATGATTCTCACATGGCAAGAACAAAGGGAAAAATAAAGCCAAACAAACCACTAATTTCAAGAAGAAGAAGTCAATGAACAAAGATGAGAAGCCCTGCTTTGTTTGCGGTGAGATTGGACACTGGGCCAAACAGTGTCCAAATCGCATAAGCGAGGAAGGGTGAGCAAGGACGAACTCAAAGTCCATCAGCGTGACCATTGGCAATCTTGGAGGAGAGACTTACGGGTATGGTAACGTGCCTATTGTTCTTTCAGTAAATCAGACCATCAATTGGTGGATTGCTACTGGGGCTAATGTTCATGTGTGTGCTGATATCTCTTTGTTTTCTTCTTACCAGGCCGTCCGGGATTGCTTCGTGTTGATGGGAAACGGGTCGAATGCTTCTATTCTTGGTGTTAGCACGGTAGATCTGAAGTTCACTTAAGGAAAGATCGTGCAACATGTCCCCTCAATAAATAAGAACCTGGTCAGCGGTTCCCTTCTATGTAGAGAAGGGTTCAAAGTGGTGTTTGAGTCTTATAAAGTAGTCGTGTCTAAATATGGACTTTTTATTGGTAAAGGCTATGAGTGTGGAGGCTTGTTCCATTTTTCCCTTTCTAATTTCTGTAATAAAGCTGTGAACCATATTTGTGATATTTCCAATGGAGGTGAGGCCAATGTTTGGCACTCACGGTTATGTCATTTAAATTTTGGTTGTATGTCTCGACATGCTAGTATGAATTTAATTCCAAAAATTCCCTCTTGTCAAAGGTTCTAAGTGCCAAAGTTGTGTGCAATCAAAGCAACCTACGCAAACCTCACAAGGCAGCGGAGGAGAGAAACTTGGCACCATTAGAACTCATACATTCAGATCTTTGTGAGATGAATGGTGTGTTGACTAAAGGAGGAAAAAGATATTTCATGACTACGATTGATGATGCATCTAGATCTGCTATGTTTATCTCGTTGAAAACTAAAGATGAGGCTTTAGACTACTTCAAAGTCTATAAGGCTGAAGTTGAAAATCAATTAGAAAGAAAAATCAAAAGGCTTAGGTCGGATCGTGGCGGTGAGTACTTCTCTCTTGAGTTCGACTTATTACGTAAGGAACATGGAATTATTCATGAGAGGACACCTCCCTATTCGCCCGATCTAATGGGGTTGCCGAAAGAAAGAACCGCACTCTAACCGATTTGGTAAATGCCATGTTGGACCTTTGCGGGTCTATCTAAGGAATGGTGGGGAGGCCCTGTTGACTTCTTGTCACGTTTTGAATAAAGTTCCTTCTAAGAATAAGGAGAAAACCCCATATGAAGAATGGGAAGGAGAAAACCATCACTTTCATACTTGCGCACGTGGGGTTGCTTGGCGAAAGTCAATGTGCCCATAACTAAAAAGCGCAAACTTGGACCTAAGGCAGTGGATTGTGTCTTTACGGGATATGCTCATCTGAGCATTGCCTATAGATTTTTAGTAGTGAAGTCTCGAGGTATCGACATGATCGTCGGTACAATCATGGAATCGAGAGATGCCACCTTCTTTGAGGGCATATTTCCCATGAAAGATTTGCATAGCGTTTCTAGTCAAAACCACGAGATAATTCCCGAACCTATGGCACAAGCGAGGATTACGAGCAGATACCCGAGCAAAATCTGAGGAGGATGGCGGTGAGGCTCCTAGGAGGAGCAAGAGACAAAGGATGGTTAAATCCTTTGGTAATGATTTCACTGTGTACCTTGTGGATGATACTCCCACCTCTATTTGAAGCTTATGCATCTTCGATGCAGACTCTTTGGAAGGAGGCGGTCAGTAGTGAGATGGATTCTATTACATCTAATCGGAACTTGAGAGCTCACAGAACTGCATTATGGTTGCAAACCTGTGAAATGTAAGTGGGTGTTCAAAAAGAAACTAAGGCCTGATGGTACTATTGAAAAGTACAAGGCTAGACTTGTGGCTAAGGGTTATACGCAAAAGGAAGGAGAAGATTATTTTGATACTTATTCACTGTTGCTAGGATCACAACCATCAGGGTAATTTTATCCTTGGCTGACTCTCATGGTCTCATTGTCAATCAAATTGACGTGAAGACAGCTTTTCTTAATGGAGAGCTAGATGAGGAGATCTAAATGGATCACCCAGATGGATTTGTGCTACCGGACATGAGAGCAAGGTGTGTAAGTTCTTGAAATCTCTTTATGGCCTTAAACAAGCACCTAAACAATGGCATGAGAAGTTCGATAGAACATTGACACAAGCTGGCTTTATGTAAACGGCCGACAAGTGTGTGTATTATCGCCATGGTGGGGGTGAGGGAGTTATTCTGTGCCTATATGTGGATGACATTTTGATCTTTGGAACAAACCTTGATGTGATCAATGAGGTCAAGTCTTTCTGTCTGAAATTTTGATATGAAAGATCTCGGAGAGGTCGACGTGATCTTGAACATCAAGTTAGTCAAAGGTGAGGATGGGATTAGTCTTTCTCAATCCCATTATGTGGAAAAGGTTTTGAGTCGGTTTGGCTATTCGGATAGCAAGCCTTCTCCAACACCTTATGATCCAAGTGTGATTCTTCGGAAAAACAAGAGAATTGCTAGAGATCAAATGAAATACTCTCGAGATCATTGGATTTCTCATGTACTTGGCTAAGCGCAACAAGGCATGATATCTCATTTCTTTGTAAGCAAATTGAGCGATTTACTTCTAACAGGAGATGATCATTGGCGTGCACTCGAAAGAGTTATGCGTTACTTGGTGGGTCTGATAAATTATGGAATACACTATACTGGGTACCCTTGATTACTAGAGGGTTATAGTGATTCAAATTGGATCTCGATCTTGATGAGATTAAGGCCACCGGTGGATATGTGTTTACACTTGGTGGCGCTGTGTCGTGGAGGTCTTGCAAGCAGACTATTTTGACACGGTCAACTATGGAGGCAGAATTGATTGCATTGGATACGACCAACTGTTGAGGCGAGAATGGCTACGTGAACTCTTGATGGATCTTTCGGTGGTTGAAAAACCAATACCGGCCATTCTTATGAACTGTGACAATCAAGCGATTATTGTTAAAGTGAACAGTTCTAAAGATAACTTGAAATCCTCAAGACATGTGAAAAGACGTTTGAAGTCCGAGGAAATTGAAAAACTCAGGAGTGATAGCATTGGATTATATCCAGACGGCTAAAAACCTGGCGAGATCCCTTCACTAAAGGGCTATCACGGAATGTGATAGATAACGCATCAAAGGAACTAGGCATGAGACCCATGTGAGTTATACCATAGCGGTAACCCAACCTATGTGATCGGAGATCCCGTGAATTAGGACACAGGAAAAACAAGCTACCGATTAAGCTGGAGGAGAGTAATTTTCTAACTAGTTCCAAGTGAAGATGCAATACTCTCGAAATCTGTATGGCGAGTTGGCTTTTGCCTTCTTGTGTTCTGTTGGCTTTATTTAGCGAAGATGTCATCCTACTGAGCATCTTGAAAGAACACACCTATATGAGATTGATTGTTGAAAGTCGCAGTCTATGAGACTTGGGTAATCTCTAGTAAGCTCATGAAGAGACCATGGAGTACGACTTATATGCTCCACAGAAGCCTATTGGCGACCTAGTATCGACTAAGGCTTTAAATGAAACTTCGATCGCACAAAACTTGCAATTCAAGGCTTAGTCCATTGTTCAAGTTGTGGTGAGTATAATTTGGAGTCCTAGGTGCAATTCAAGGCATAGTCCATTGTCAGAAATCTTTGGTATATTAACGACTTTGGGAGCAGGCAAGGTATCGGTGGGACTTTGAGATCTGGTGGGGGATTGTTGGATTATTTGGGCCAAGCCCATTTAATTGAGACAATAAATCCTAGAAAATCTCAAAGGCCCACCTCATGAGGAGCATGTGCACTAGTAGTACCACATTGCTAGCCTAAAGTGGTGAGCACTAGTTTAAATAGTGGAGTGTGCTCCACCATGGTAGAACTATGTGGAGAAAGGGAGAAAGAATACACACGCGCGCGCTCGCCTCGCCAGTAGGGACTCGGCTTCGAACTCGAGGCACGGCGGGCGGGGCGAAGCGCGGCGTCTGACACTGCGTGAATGGTCCGCCAAAATCCGGTTCGAGGGCTTTGCGTGAAGCGCGACCTCCTTTTGCAGATTACTCTTTTGCTACTCGGAATCGCGGTTGTAGTATGAGATAAGGACACCGTAATGCATCCCGTAATGGACTCCGATCGTGGCACGTCCTCGAGTCGTGTTCGATTCTGGTATTACCGAGGCTCCTTTATATCTTTGCGTCATTGTCATCTGGGAGATATAGAGTTTTAGCGCCCTAGCGTTTGCGATTTCCCTCATTGCGCCGTCATCTAGTCTGCCCGCCCCGTACGCCGTGCACGTACCGATGAACGGGAAAGCAGGTCTCCGAAACCATCTGTCCTCGCGTTCTTGCACCAGGAGAGGACGAATCAGGTTTTTGGGAAGCGCTCGGCGCGACTGCTTCCACGTCACCGTCACGGCTCGTCTTCCTCGACGTTCAGGAGCGGCTGCTCGGCATCGCACTCGACTGCGGCGCGCTTCCGTCCTCGGCACTGTACGCGCTACAACGACTACTGCTCCATCTGCACACGAACAGTACGTTACAATGTTTCTACTGTTTATTTTCAACCTATTGATTGTGAGCACATTAGATGGATATATGTGTAGTCTTCTAGCATATGCATCTATGGTATGCTCCTGTTATTCGTTACCGATAGTCAATCACATGTTGTTCATGATTTACTTTTGGATTAAATTAAACCTAAATGTGCCTTTATTTCTAACACCATCTATAATTATTGCTACGTAAAATTTTTGATGATGTGAACGAGACAGAATAAAGAGAGAGAAAGAAGATGTCTGGCAAGCAAAAATTAAAGGTTGATGTATGAGTTGCCTATAACTAGTATTTTGTCATTTAAAAATTTAAAAGTTGCGGAGATTTTATATAGATAACTCAAGAGACAATCTATTGTAGGAGTTCTCTACGGTTATCTATCGATGACAGAGATATGAATGCTATAGACAATTATCAAGACCACTGTACATGCTCTGGTATAGTCAAAACCAAAGTTGCCAAATACAAAATCTGGAATAGGTTAACATGGTTGGGTTATGGTTAGCTAAACCCATTATCTTAATCTCAAGCTAAACACAACCTTCTAGTTCCGTGTTAAAATAAAGAAACTTTTTCCTAATAAAAATTCTAACTTAGACAATGAATTAGTCTCCCCTAAAACTCATAAGTGGTAAACCATTTTCCCCTTTTCGAATGGAGCTTGTTTATAGGAGCTTGTTTATGAGCTATCGAACTTCTGGTCTGATATCATTGGAGAAAAAACTATACTCGAATGCTTCCACCGTTTTTCTATTATAACTGATATTAAACCGTTATCTTGCAAATTCCCTTTCAAGAACGCCGTTTTGAGTGTATATATATACTCGAATGGTTCGGGATTTTGGAAGCGTTTTTTAACGTTTACGCCTTCCGTCCGAGGGTATATGGGCTTCGGCCTTGGGCGCGTGGGGGTTCCAGGTGAACAATGTGGCTAGTTTACATTCAATCTAAGGCAAAAGGGCCTCACTTGGGCTTCTCTGCATTGTGTTGTTATATCCTTTTTATAGTTTTATCAGAGTGTGTATAATGATACATATAGCTGTCTATAAGAATATATCATATCAGATTTTGGATGATAGAAAAGAGAAAGAATGAGGAGAGAGAAATATGCTATCTAATATTTACCAGATAGCTTTATACTATGTATACCTTTATATAAACAGTCTATTAATTATATGAGAGATTATTACAGACAACTATATAGATAGTTTACTGTATATGTTGTTTCTAGTACTATCTATAGATAATATAGAGGTATGTTATAAATAACCACCGTCTGTACCATTTTACATGCCCTTAACGAAAGTGCTATAAAACATTCCACTGTTTTTTAGGAATCAGTCGAATCTCATACCGTTTTATTTGCATCAGGATTTGAGCTCTGGCCGACCTCTATCTCTGGCCAAGCTCCGACTAGACACCCCGTCATCTTCTTCTCCGGCCGCCAGCGGCGGCGATGTCTTCAATGGAGCGGTGAGTTAGGGTTATGCTTCACCGATTTGGGTTAAGGCTCTCTGAAGCACAAGCATACAGGAAGGAAGAGGAGGCGGAGGCCCGGACGGTGCGGCTATGGACCCTAACCCTAATTCGTCGCCTCCCACTAGTAATGAAATGAGTCAATGACTAGTTCATGCATTGTATTCAACCGAACAAAACTGCTCCACTGTTCAGCTAACAGGTTAACTGAGATCTGTGGCCTTGGCTATTCAGGAGTCAGGACTATTCGTCGAAAACCTACAGACAACTGAACTGCATCAGATTCATACAACACCCAGCATTGCCTCACTGAAGATATGTGCCACACACCATGTTTCCGGTTCAGATTTCAAACTCATCGGAATGTACTCCTTGTTTTAGAGAGAGAGAGAGAGAGAGAGAGAGAGAGAGAGAGAGTAATGTACTCTGCATCAGTGAGCCAGAAGTCTGAGATCAAGCAACTCGAAGCTCAATTCAAGATTCTGCTCCAATAGCCCAGAATTTGGATGATGGTTGCTATAGAAAACATCCGGATGAAACTTATCAAAAGTGTATAGGCATCATCCGGATGTTTTTGTCCTAAAAATCATCCAAACTTTGGACCATACGATCAAAACACACATCCGTAGGATTAACCCACCTCGAATTCAGGAGGGTTGTGCATCGATCTGAAAGCAAATCCAATAGCCCAGAATTTGGATGATGGTTGCTATAGAAAACATCCGGATGAAACTTATCAAAAACCCTTTGCTCTTTCTTCACAACAGAAAAAGGACAATTGGCAACGCGTTGACGACGATTGCAATTCGCTAACACTGTCCCAACGCCTGCCCTGCTCCAAATACCTTGCCACGGACATTACACCCGTGGCTCTTGCCTTCACTAAGACGAAAGAGCAACACACTTCATTTCCTCAGCTGACCATCTGTCGATTCTTTGAACTCAGCATCTCCAACCAGTCCATGAACAAAAAGAATTCAGCTCCACTAATTCTCCAGATTCTAAGCCCCAATGTTGTATAGGCATACGCATAGGCATAGGTAGGAGGACAATGATGATATGATTGGATCTTCATCCAAAGATCCAATAAAAGAATACTATGACGTTCCCTATTCGGCACAAAAGAGGACTCGTGCAGATCCTTCTTAGCTCTTTCGACAGTCTATTGATGGTGTGATACTTTGTCTGCTTTTAAGTATTGAAGTTCAGATTTCCGATTGTCCTTTTTTTTTAATAAAAGTTAAGGCTTAGATGGCAATCACTAAGATTGCACCCCTGATTAACAAATTTAAATCACTTGACTTAATCTTATCTAGTCTTAGATGATTACATAAGAGAAATTTATGGGCACAACCACACTAGCCCATACAGTTACAGAGATGGATAGTCCAACACACGACTAACTAGGTCCGAGCTTTCCTCCGCCGCTTTGGTCGTCGTCCTCATTGGGGACCCCAGTCTCGACATAGCCTCTGTCGATCAGCTCCTGCCGGATCCGGGCGTGCTCCTTGGCGATGGCCTCGTTCATCGCATTGAGCTCGGCTTCCGTCATGGCCAGGATCCCTGATCACTCTGAAAGATTAAACCCTTTTCTTAGGCTGAACCTCGTATTTATAGGAGCAGAAACATCCCCTGCCGTGGATATACAGAAATATTGATTTGTTACAACTTAATCAAGCTATTCTATCTATAGGCCATCCTATTCTATCTATAGAAACTTATAGATCAATTATAGATATTATTCTATCTTTTAACAGCCTCCCTCAATCACAATTATAGATAAGTTGAGATTGTCGTTTGAACTCTTCTAAACTTCAAGCATGCAAAGATTTTGTAAAACCATCAGCTACTTGATCCTTTAATGAAACAAACGGAATCTCCAACTGATAAGTAGCTCCAATATTATCACACTATAAGATAGGTGTCTCATGCTGAGCTATCCCGAGTTCAGACAAAAGGGATTCTAACTAAATTATTTCAGCAGTAGCATTGGCTAAAGATTTATACTCAACTTCAGTACTTGATCTAGATACTGTGGTTTGTTTTCGAGCACTCCATGAAATCAGATTCACTTAGACAGATAGACAAAGATCTTCTAAGTGTCAACCCGACACCCAAAGTGTTCTTGACATATCTCAATATTCGCTTAACAGCCGACCAATGTATAGTAGTGGGTGTTGAATTAAGTGCGGTATTAGCAAAATATCCATTAACTTAATTCCCAAAATAAAGAAAGCAAAGTGACATCCATATGTAGTGTTTAACAGAATGAACAGTACCACAGAGGATTGATCATCTACCACATTCGATAAACAGTACAACATGGCATACAACTCATTCAAAGCAATGATTAAATTGAGCATTTTATAACCAACCATATACAGGTTACTCAATGAAATCATGTGTTCGGCCATAATAAATCAACAAGATAAAAACCTCAAGAAGATTTGAAGTATTATTTCTCTCAGATGTCGGGTTGCTTAATCAAGAGATTAGCCTTCCTCGCCACAAGGGCAATTAGATCATAGACTAGTTGTGACAGTCCTTCTAGCAAAGGATGTGAAATTAATTCTCAGCTTATCAATACAGTTTACCTCCTGTTAGCAAGTTACTAGAACAGAAACATTCAATTCTAAGCCATGTACAGCATTTACCACAAAGATGAACAAGATCAAAACAAGTCACAGGCTGACAGAAGATAACAAGCTAGAGAAGGAACAAGTAAACTGAATTAGATAAAACAATCTAACATCCAATAAAGGAAATTGACAAGCAGGTAGCAACACACTAATTTCAGATTTTGCATATACTGTCACAACCTTGTCTCACTAAGCCGACTCCTCACAGAGAAATTACCCACAGTACCGACAATTCATCCACAGCATACAGGTTGACAAATGCAAGGATAAATTGAACAGTACAGGAATAACAGAATACTCACAGAGCCACTGGATTCAAACCAGCGAAGAAGAACAGACAAGGCACGTCGAAGACGCTGTCCCAGAAAACAATATTGCTGCTACACAGTCGCAGTTACCGGCAAGTTTTCGGAGATACAATGCCGCTGATTCTTGAGTCAAAATTATCACCAAGAATCCCAAGATGCACCAGCGGATCTGCACAAAGCCACAAGCACAGCCCTTCGGCCAAAGGGGATCAAAGACACGGTCGGCACATGAAACAACCACAGCCAACTCCCAATCGCAAATCAACCCACTGGACGGCACAAGACCGGCGCAATCCCACCGGAATCAACCCGCGCAGCCGAGTACCTCACCCTGGCCGAACCCTTGTCCCTAACCACACCTCGGGTTCCACTCAAAGGAGGCTTCCACGAGGCAAGTTAGAACACAAGGGGGGCACGGGAAGGAAAGAGCAAGCACGCAAGTCGCCGGAGGAACACCAGAGAAGAGGATGTATACAGATGGAGAGCTCACCCGTTTTTCCCTTACCCATGAGGAGGGCACCAATTAGGAATAAGAAGGGGAGGAGCCGCACCGGGGAAGGAGGCAACGAACGCCGAGAAGACCGGGAGCCGGCTCCCTCGCACCCCACGCTCCCGCGCAAAGCGCAGCCGCCGCCGCTGCTCTCTCCTTGCTCTCTCTCTCTAACTTTTCCGATCTGCTAGGGTTGCTCCCTGGCTTTGTTGGCTGGCCGGATGGGCCAAATAGGCCAAAGGCCCCCATGGGCAAAAGCCCAACAGTGGGCACATGAAGAAACTAACAAACCTTGTTAACAGAGAAGGCCAGATCAGGTCTTGTAAGTGTCAGATACTAAAGTGCTCCCACACTAATCCTGAATTTGGTGCCATCTTCTGTTCCTAGAAGATAACCTTTATGAGTAGATAATTTTTCTGAGCTAGATAGTGGTGTGGGCGATGGCTTGCAGTCTTTCATACCCACACACCTCAATAAATCAGATGCATATTTCTCTTGTAATAGCAATATACCATTTTGTATCTTGTTTACTTCAATTCCTAAGAAAAAATGTAGATCTCCTAGGTCTTTCAGTGCAAAGTTAGAGCCAAAATCTTGTAACAGTGTTGTTATTGCTTTACTAGATGAGCTAGTAACAATAATGCCATCCACAAAAATAAGAACAAATATAATTATTCCTGATTTGTTGTAAATAAATAAGGATATGTCAGACCTTCAAGGTTTGAAGCCCTATTCTTGTAGTTTTGTTGACAAACAAGAATAGCATGCACTTGGTGCTTGTTTTAAGCCATAGATAGCTTTGTCTAACTTACATACATGATGCGGAGTATGATTATCTTCATAGCTTGATGGTTGCCTCATGTATACTTCCTCTTCCAGAACGCCATGCAAGAACACATTCTGAACATCTAGTTGCCTCAGATACCAGCTTCTTGTAACTGCAATGGCTAGGACAAGACGAATAGTTGCAATTTTTACAACTGGGCTAAAAGTATCTTCATAATCTATGTCATATCTTTGTTTAAAGCCTTTCGCTACTAGTCGAGCTTTGTATCCGTCAATGGTGCCATTCGCTTTCCTTTTAATTCTGTATACCCACTTGCAGTCTATCACATTTTTACCTTGTTGTGCAGGAACTAGGTGCCATGTCTTGTTTTTGATAAGTGCTTGATATTCATCATCCATAGCCTTCTTCCAGCTGCGTTCCCTCAGTGCTTCTTGACAATTCGCTGGTTCACCAACAACACTCAAGAATCCATACCGAATTGTCCCATCTATGTACCGCTTTGGTTTTACAATCCCATGTGGTTCACGTGTGACAGGTCCTGCAGGAGGTGCTGGTGCTGGCGGCGTAAAGGTCCGGCTAGGCTAGTGGTAGAATCAGCTTCAGGAACGGGATTCACTGTCTCAGGAACGGTAGCCACTGTCTCTGGTGCCGCGACAACGTCTAGTGCGCTAGATTGGGCAGAATGTTTTACGCCGTGTCCTGTACTGGTGTTGTCGCCCCCCTGCAGCCAATGTGTCATGGACAGAAGCACTCGAAGAATCAGCTTCCGAGCTACCGCCAGCAGGAAACCATCTTTGACCAGGATTTGTACCTAGATTTTCTTGGGTGGGTCCAAAATTGTGACGAGTTGTTACCTACGGATCAAGAAACATAATGAAACCAAAAACTAAAGTATGATCATTAGTCATAGGATCAACAAAATTTTCACCCCCTGGATTTTGTAAGTACTCAGGTAAAAGAAGAATTTCATGTCTTAGATGAGCACCAGCATTTTGATGGAGTTGTGGAAAAGGAAATACAGACTCATCAAATACTACATCTCACGAAATGTAAACACAACTAAAGGAAGGGTCAAGGCACGTAAATCCTTTATGAAGAACACCATAGCCAAGAAAAACACACTGAATTGAGCGAAAAGACAATTTTCTAGTGTTATAAGGTCTCAAATTGGGCCAACATGTACGTCCAAAAACACGAAGAGAAGTATAATCAGGCTTAGTTCCAAGAAGTTTTTCTGTGGGAGATTGAAAGTTAATGCTTTACTGGGCAGAATATTAAGTAGATATGTAGCTATGAGAAAAGTTTCATCCCAAAATTTCAAAGGTATAGATGCGTTTGCTAAGAGAGCCAAGCCAACTTCAACAAGGTGGCGATGTTTTCTTTCAGCAAAGCCATTTGCTGATGAGCATGGGGGCAAGAAACATGATGAGTAATACCAATGTGTTGAAAGAAAGAAATTAATTTCTCATACTCACCACCCCAGTCTGTCTGCATGGTTTGATCTTCTTGTCAAATTTCCTTTCAACAATGTTTTGAAAGTTACGAAACATTTGGAACACATCAGATTTCTTTTTGATAAGATAGATCCAAGTATATTTGCTAAAGTCATCAATGAAGATTACATAATAAACATGACGTCCAACAGAAATAGGAGTTAGCCCCATACATCAGAGAAAATGAGTTCTAAAGGAGCAGTGGACACACTTGTAGACTTAGGTTATGGTAATTGATGACCTTTAGTGTAGGCCCCAGGATCGGCTATCTGGAGTCCTCTGTGTATTTCTGTACTAGTCCCAGATCAGTAGCTAGTACACACAGTCAAACAGTGATGAATCAACAACCATATCACGAATATATATAACTAAATAAGAATAATACCAAATAAAAGCAAAGACCTTATGGTCAAGGGTTACCATTACGGCTTGAACAGGCTGAACAACTTGAACAACCGCAGCGGAAGACGAAAACACCAAAGCGACCCATCCAAATGCCCACAGGCAATCGAGTGGGGAGCGCGCCCTAGTCGTTGGAATTCCTTGATAGTTTCTTTCACTTCTGAGACACGATTAGAATGTAGCACGTGTGTACATAAAGTACTCAGCAAGTCTGGGAAATTATGCACAATGTAGGCTATCCAAGGATGGCTTAATATGGTTCTTTTGCATAAAGCCAAGTTTCATCAAATCATACTTGTTAATAATTTTCACAAAGCATATTTGAGCAATTCTTTTTAATAATTGAATTATGTAATATTGTAGTGAAGGTTCTAACCACCACTCACTAATATACAGGCTCTATCCGCCACAATCCAAAAAGATCAGGGTTTAATCCATTCACATGGCTCTAACTGCCACAGTTCACAAAATCAGGTTCCTTCCACCTACCTGGCTTTAGTCGCCAGAAGCACACCCGAGAGTTCTAACCGCTCTCGGATCCCAAAACAAATCATTGTTTTGTTTGAAACCAAAAACCAAAGTCTACCAATATGAAAGCATTCAGCAAGCTTTGCCTTTGACCGTAGGCACGGCTATTCGAATAGTTTTAACTCTGCAGAGGTGTACAACTTTACCCACAAGACATGATATTCCCTTGATGCCACGCGATTAACACACTTCCTTAGGTGTGCCGGCAGGGATATCATGACAAGGCCTTTACAATGTATACGCCCGGGTTTGGTTACCATCCTTATAATCAATTTTGTAATTCTCCAATAATCCTTAAGTTGCCATAAAGGGACAATCATATGAATAATCCAAGTCAATACAGTATCCAACAAGCGGTAAGTACATCATGGTGCTATCATAACTCCAAAATTATATTATCCCACAATCATGGTTGGACATGTAATCTTTCCCTTGGACTCTAACTTGTATTATTGATTTATCCATCACTCATACAGCAATTGATCTTATCATCCACTAAGAATATTCAATACAAGAAACAAGAATAGTGTCCTCGGCCGAAACATTTTTATCGTCGGTAAAAAAACCGACGACACAAAGTATGCCTCTATCGACGGTTTTAACGTAACCCGACGACATATATACACCAAGCAGGCCTGTGTCCTCGGCCGCCTAAACCCGCCGATATAGACCACAGTCTGTGTCCTCGGCCACATTAAACCCGCCGACACAGGCACTCCGCCTCAAACAGGGAGTATCGGCGCGCGATGAAATTTGAATTTCAGATCCCGCCAACATAGGCTGTGTCCTCGGCCTCATTAAACCCGCCCACACAGGCACTTCGCCTCACAAGCTGTGTCCTCGGCCTCATTAAACCCGCCCACACAGGCACTCTGCCTCAAACAGGGAGTATCGGCGCGCGATGAAATTTGAATTTCAGATCCCGCCAACACAGGCTGTGTCCTCGGCCTCATTAAACCCGCCCACACAGGCACTCCGCCTCACAAGCTGTGTCCTCGGCCTCATTAAACCCGCCGACACAGGCACTCCGCCATGTGGGACCAACCTGCAGGATGCTCAGGCCCACCAGTGGCACGAAGACTGTTTGTCGTCGGGAGAGAAACAGCCGACGATAGAAATAAGTCTATGTCCACGGCATAAATGTCGCCGACGACACAGATTAAATTTTGTCGACCGTTTAATTTTAGCTGACGACAATAGTAATTCCAGATTAATTCAAAAAATCTTTTTGAAAATGTTTTTGTTGTTTTTAAAATTAAGAAAAATTAAATAGAGCTTTTAGAATGGTTTGTTAGGTAACATACATCTATATGACATGTAACTTTTTATTATTTAATTAATTGGTATGTTACGGTGCTATGTGTATGTCTCCGCACGCATTTCACGTGTCGAGTACATTGAGTAGAACCTTGTGACGATCCAACGCAGACCAATTGAAAGAGTGAGGAATGACCTGGAATAGGCTGTGAGTGTTGTAAAACCTTTAAATGACCGTACAAATGTCTCGTTCGATCCGTCGTAGGCGACAAAAATATCGAAGAACGTACGGCCGGTGGTGATGACTCTATTACTCTCCTTGAGTTTTCAGATGAATTTGTTGTGACGATGAAATGCCGGGCGAAAGAAGAGCGAGCAATTAGCTGGAATAGGTTGTGCATGTTCTAAAAACCTTAAACTGGCCTTAAAAATCTCGGGAGAAAGAAGAGCGAGCACGACCTGTGTCCCAGTATCTGACGGTGGGCCCATGAGTGCTGTCTGTGTCCACGGCAAAAAATGTTACCGACGACACAAGTTGAACCTGTGTCGATGGTGATCATTTGTGGCATTGTATTGGTGAATGCGAATGTGGTAATGTGTGTGAAATTATATGTTGTGATTGTTCTGGGAAATTGGGGATATAAAACTGCTGGGAATGGGGTTTTTTTGCAGGTTAAAATTGGATTTCTTTTTAAAATTCGCAGTATTTTTTTTTTACAACCTGTGTCCTCGGCTCTAACCATGCTGACGACACAAGATAGCCTGTGTCGTCGGCTACAGCTCAGGCCGAGGACACAGATGTCCACTCTGTGTTCGCGGCTTTAACTATGCCGACGACACAAGATAGCCCCAGGTTCTGGCACCAGAAGGGGTCTGTGTCGTCGGCTATAGCCAAGGCCGAGGATACAGATGTAGCTTCGATTGTTGCTAGGTAGTAGGTAGCTAGTTCGATCTTGGATCCAACTATTAAAATTGGACAATTAGTTAAAATTTGAAGCACCCATATCATAGTAAAATTGAACACTTAGTTGAAATTTGAAGCATTCATGCCATGGTAAATTCAAAGTATAAGAATACTAAAATTAGAGTTTTGGTCATTTGTGAGGTTAAGAGGAGGGGGACACGTTATATTTCAAATGTGATCATACCAACACTCTGGTACTAGATCATATAAGAATTCTGAAGTTAAGCGTGCTTGGGTGAGAGTAGTATTAGGATGGGTGACCTCATGGGAAGTGCTCATTTGCATTAAAATCAGTGGTAGAACTCACTAGTTAAGCGTGCTTAGGCGAGAGTAGTACTAACTAGGATATGGGTGGGTGAGGGTTGATTTTTTGGAAAATATCTTCGTTTTTGTGCTTCAAAATGTCAGAATATTACATAAAAGTATCAGTGTTATCAGTGGCGGCCACAAATAATGCGTTATCCGCGGCTTTAACTATGCCGACGACACAAGATAGCCCCAGGTTCTGGCACGAGAAGGGGTCTGTGTCGTCGGCTATAGCCCAGGCCGAGGACACAGATGTCCACTCTGTGTCGGCAGCATTAATTAGGCCGAGGACACAGATGTCCACTCTGTGTCGGCAGCATTAATTAGGCTGAGGACAGAAGTGTCTCCTCTGTATCGGCAGCTTTAAGTTTGCCGACGACAAATGTCTGGGTGTCGGGTCGGCCCCGGATGGCATCTGTGTCGTCGGGATTTATTGTGGCCGTGGACATAGGTTGGTTGTGTCGTCGACTCTGTGTCGTGGGACTTGTGTCGTCGGGAGGCCGACGACAGAGCCCTGTGTCGGCGGTTTTGGCATCTGTGTCGTCGGTAAAAGCCGAGGACACTGAGCAAGATCCTTGTAGTGATTTCATAACTCACCCATTTGAACCACCGGGAATACTTCACAATATCATCTCTAGTCATCTAGGATACAATCCACCGATAATACTTTATAGGGGCATGTATTTAATCCTTCACATTATCACCTCTAAATCATCTACTTTAATCCACCAAGAATACACACTATCATCCTTTACTAAACCACCGAATATTACTTCATAAAACTTAGGATTGTACCAATTCATCGTCAATAGTAGTTCCCTTCCCACCGATACTAAGTCAAATAAATAAATCACACATATTCCACATTATTCACAATTCTCCATAAATGATTATCACATATCTATATTTTCATAATCATCTATTTCTTAATCAGTCCGTTAATAATAATCCCCAATAGATGCTAATAATCCAACTAACTCTGATTCTCATTTTGCTATTATTTTATCAAACCAAGAAATCCAAGTCAACATGTCATCTACTGGCAATGATCCATCTAATCCATCATGCATATTTCACAATACCATACATCCTTCAAAATTTCCCCCAATCCATTATAATATGAACTACTATCACAATCCAACGTCACAATATTCGATGATCATCATTCATAGATCCATTTCATATTACCATCCCTCCTATCATCACTAATATTTATCTATTTCCCGTTTACATTTCATACTAGTGGTTCCATCCAAAAGGTCTTCCAAGCAGTCATTCCCCGAGTCAAAGATTATTTTCCCAAAAACATTTATATTGGTGGATTACTATACTAGGGCTACAAAGGATCATGTATAACAATATCAAGGAGGTATGAACAATAGGTATTAACTAATGGCCTAACGTCAACATCATCCTTTTATATAAATAGCAATGCAATTTGTAAAACATTTATAAACCATGGGATCAACATGCGTCAAGGAGACTTGCCTCGGTCGCGGAAAGGTTGTCGTACGCGGGAAGTCCGGCGGCGGGGTCGGCGGACTCAGCGGGATCGTCGGCTACGCGCAAAACGGAGCGACAAATAAATACAAGAAAATAAATAAAATTCAAAAATTACAAAATTAGTACTGTCAGGTAGATCTTGATTTTAGATGAATTTAGAAATTTGAATGGAGTCAAACGGAGTTCGAATGGAGAAGTTATGAGCTTCCGAAGTTTGAATTCGGAAAACCAGGAATATTCCCTGGAATATGCCTTTGTTAACTTTTTCCTTGCTCTGAATTTTTGGGAATAGCTAGTGTCTCTTGCATGTGGGGCCCACATGTCATGCTCATTTGGGGTTCTTCTAGCTTGGGACTTGGCCATGGAAGTCATGGGCATGAGAGGAAGCTTGGAGAGGTGGGGGAAGGGGGGCATGGCCGACCGGGGTCCCATGACGGCGGCAGCACGCTGCCTATGGCGCTCGGGCGGGAGGCGGTGGCGGCGCGGCGGACGGCCGGCCGGCCGGTGGGCGCATGCACGCATGAAGCTCCAAACCAAAACAAAGAACCACCCCTTCCCAAAAAATCCGATTTTTTTGTTATTTTTGCACGGATTTGACCCAAATCAAAGCATGGAATCTCTAGATTACAACCTTAGGGACACAAGGGAGGAATGAATTGAGTTGATTCTCACCGGAGGCGACGAATTCAGCGACGAACGGACTTTCGGCCGAATCGAGAAAAACTTGAAATCCGCCTCCAATTCTTGATGAAACCTAAAATCGATTGAAGGGTTAGACTCTATACTCATCCACGGTCACAAGGAAACAAGTGGCACGAAGAATGGCTCACCGGAGAGAGATCTACAAGCACGAACGCGAAGAACACCGAAAAAGAGCGACCCAACTTCGGTTTTCTTGATCTCACGGGCACAAGAGTGGAGTAGATGAAAGGAGGAGCACACTCCCGGAACGGGGATTCTTATACGAAGAGAATGGAGGTGGTGGTGCGCTGTTTGGAGGAGAAACGGCCGAGTTAATGGCATTTGAGTGGATTTCGGTTTTTCATTAATGCGGCCGTTTCTGGCAAGCTTGACGGCGAGTGAGGGTGGGGAATGGCAAGAGATCGACGTTGCGGATCCAACGGAACCGACCGTTCGCATTTTGGAGTTGATTTGAGGGAGTTATGAGCATTTGAAGAGAGGGCACCTCCATGGGAGAGAGTTTGAGCTTCTCTGTCATTTGCCATGTCCAAAGGTAGAAGAAGGCTGAATAGTACCCGCCACGTGGCACTCTCCCATTGGTCCTCCTTTACGCGAATGATCCGCCCTAGAGAAAAATTAGGAAAAATGGTTTAAAAATTCCGGAAAAATTCCTAGAGCCATTTTAGAATATTTAGGACCCAATAAAATTGGTTCCGCTGAATTTGGATGAAATTTGTGGAATTGAACATTTGGGCGCGGATTGCAGGCATTAAACAAAAGCCGCGTGAGATAAAATAGGAATGGAGGTCCAAAAATCCAGGGAATGATTCCTAAAATCATTTTGGAATATTTGGAACACAATTGAAGTGGTTTGGGGATTTTTGGAGCCTTTTTGGACTCGGGTGAATTTTCGGGTACCGGCGGAAACCGAGAAATTCGATTTTTCGAACGGAAGGGAAAGGATGCCAGGTTAAACACCAAGAAAAATCCAAACTTTTGAATTTAGTTTATTTAAATTAGGTTTTCTCCAGAAGGCCAAAAACTAGGGTGTTACATTTAGCTTTTTTGACACGAATCACAAATTAACTTGAAACATGAAGATTATTGTTATTGATAACATGCTCAACTATAGAAAATGAAGGATGACCTAAATGACTATGCCATCGAGAAAAGGATGGTTTAAAGGCACCATGGACTTGTTTATTTGTGGTTGATCTTGGCTATGACACTAAAGGATAAATACCCCTTCACATTTGCCTTTAAGGATTGGTTTCTTCGACACCTGATCCTTGATCACAAAATAGTTTGGATGAAATTCAAGAAAAGCTTTATTATCAGTGGCTAAATGATGAACTGAAGCAAGGTTCTTTTTGGCTTGAGGAACATGCAGAATATTGTTAAGATGAAGATTACGATTAGGAGTATGAACAATTGCATGACCAATATGACTAATTTTCATACCTGATCCATTTGCAGCAAGAACTTGATCTTGACCATTGTACTTGTCATGAATGGTGAGCTTTTCAAGATCTCCAGTAATATGATCTGTAGCACCGGTATCAATATACCAATTTGTATCTACTCCATATGAGGTAGTTGCTGCATTCGCCACCTTCTCTTCTGGCTGAAAATGTGGATCAAATATATACCAGCAATTTAGAACGGTGTGACCGGTTTTGTTACATAACTGGCATCTCAGTCTTGGAACATTATTCTGGCCTCCCTGCTTGGGAGTATCATGTCCTCCACATCTATTGTCGCGATCGTTGATATTGCCACGACCACGACCAAATCTGCCCCTACCGCGACCACACATTTGCCAATTTGGCTGATAACTGGAACATGCCATTGGTGTTGGAGCCTTGGAGATGCTCCATATGCACGTCGAAGCTGACCATCTGAGCATACAGGTCACTCAATGATATAGGATCTGAACGAGCAACAATGGAAGATACTAGTGGATTGTAGTCGATGTCCAATCCTGCGTATATAGGAGACCATCTCTCCATCTTCAAGGCCTTTGCCGGCAGCAGCAAGTTCATCGCTGAGGGCCTTCATCTTGCCGAAGTAGGCTGCAGTAGATATGTTACCCTTCTGGGCATTGGCGAGGTTCATTCATAGATTGGTCACCCTCGCACAGGACTGCGATGAAAACATCGACTGGTCTGCTGTCCATACTTCGACCGATGTGGACATGGTTGCCACCTGCGTCAACACCTCCTTCGATAAGGAGTTGAGCAGATAGCCAAGAACCTGTTGATCCTGGGCGATCCATTGAGAATACGCTGGATTAGCCACCTTTTCGGTGCTCTTGTCCGCCTTCTCAATCGTAATCATCTTGGTGGTTGCATTCACGGTTCCATCTAGGTAACCAGTAAGCTGCGTTCCACGGATAGCTGGCAAGACGTGCGCCTTCCATAGGATGTAATTCTCCCGTGTAAGCTTCTCAGAGATCGGGGCGCCAAGGGGAGCAGCCGGGGAGGAGAGGGCTGAGATCGAGATCGACATGGATGAATTTGGAAGAGGAGCTTTGATATCATGAAAGATTTTTTTGGAAGCGTTAAACCCTTTTCTCAGGCCGCACCACGTATTTATAAGAGCATGAACATCCCCTACCGTGGATATAGAGGAGTCTTGATTTGTTACAACTTAATCATGCTATTCTATCTATAGACCATCCTATTCTATCTTAGAAACTTACAGACCAATTACAGATATGATTCTATCTTTTAACACACTCTAGCTAACTCTGCAGCCGAGATGTTGCTCATATTTCTTGTAGAGTTTTTTTAGATCTTTTTGCTCTACTTTTTCTAGTATTCCTTTCCTTACATAATATCTCAGAAGAACCCGTTTGCGTTCGAGCGCAGCTCGATGTAGGTGCGCGTGGAGTTGAGTGCAGCACGAATGTGTGTATAGGCATGAGTTTGTGCTTATAGCTTGACTGAGTTTGTGTTTATAGCCAGAGTGTTATTGTTCTTTTCTAATGAATACCAGAGTAATTGGTCAATTTTTTTTTAAAAAAAAACACTCTGGATAACTCTGGGCCAGAAACTTTACCGAGCACAATTGAATAGGGCAACGGTGTCTGTACGTACTACACATGTCATGATTGCATGCGCACCGTTTCGTGCCGAAGTATATAATGACGGAATTTTACTACGCCTTGAACGATAGAAACTATATGCAGTCCCCACCAGCATTGCATCAGCACTTGTACCGACGGTCCTTGCCGCGACACGTGCCCCCCTGGACCGTGAAGCATTGCATCAGAGCCCTTCAGTCGACTTTGTGGGTACGGCCCTTGCAAAATTGCTACTGCTGCTCCATTACTCCATGCGCCGTAGAGCAGTGCATTGATCACAACATCACGTAGGAGTAGTACTCGGGCCAATTCGATCGTAAGGCTGGTCCCATGGTCATACACTCACTCGTACCCTGTACTGTCGATCAATCGATCGTATAGTAGTATAACTTGGGAGTTGGGACCAGTGGATGGATGGATGGATGGTCTCTGTCACGACTTACGCATGATGAATACGTGCCCGTGGTAACGAGGACTTTGGCTGCACCTAGCTGCTTGTACAGCTCGTGCGGTTGATTGCGTATCATGTCGCGGACGGACGCACCGACCGTGTGATCAGAAATCAATGCATGCTCGGTCGAAAACCAATATGGTTTCTCCGTAAACGTACGGCATCTCAATTTCTCGCGTATCCTCATTTGCCGCATTTTGCGCTCCTGATGCATGGACCATTAACCATGTGTTTGGTTGTTTGAATGGAACCATCCCATCTTGGACCAAGTGGTACAATTTTGAGGAATATTTCCTCTAGATGCTGAACCATCTCGTTCATCCAAAATAATGGAACAAATGGTACAAGACCATCCTATCCCATTCAACCTCGTCCCACAAACCAAACACACCCTAAAGTTCCAGCGCTGCCAATGGAAACCGCAGGACCAAAGTCACCATAGTTTGCGCCATAAAATACCTAGCTCCCCTGATTTTTACATGGCATGGTTCGATTTTATTCGTAGCCTTCAGCCTCGAGCGCCAATTTCTTTTACAATAACTGCAAAATCATGATTAAAAGAAGTGCTTACAAAATACGGATCCAATTGTGCCGCTTTTATGTCACGTAACCTATAAAATGCATGTGTTGACTAATGAGAAAGAAATTCTTTCAAATATTCCATTATTAGTGATCAAAATATGTTACTGGTAATATAGAAGAGAGCACCCACTATTTAACATTGTCCAGAAGAAACATGCCACGGTGGCTGAAGTAATGAATTCTGGGTATCCTAATATGTCTTTTCGTAGGGCCCTTGTGGGACCTAATCTTTAAGCTATGCATGACCTCCTTACAAGGATTATTGGTATTCAGTTGTTCTCTAAAAGGGATACTTTTAGATGGAATCTTCATCAAAATGGACAATTTTCTGTTCACTCTACATATGCAGCTTTATCATATCAGAATATTCCAGTTACAATAGACGACTATGGCATATTAAAATACCTTTAAAAATTAAAATCTTTTTATGGTACTTACGTCAAAGAGTGATATTGATAAAAGATAATCTAAGTAAAAGAAATTGGACTGGCAATAAAAATTATTGTTTTTGTCATAATGAAGAAACTATTCAACATCTTTTCTTTGAGTGTCCGTTTACGCGCGTTGCATGGCATATTGCACAAATGGCTTTTAATCTGACACGTCCCAATAGCATAACCCATATGTTTGGGACTTAGCTAGTGGGATTGGAAAAGGATACAAAGGATCAATGTTTAATTGGCGCTGCCGCGTTATGCTGGTCTCTTTGGCTACGTCGAAATAATGTTGTCTTTGACAAAAAAAAAAACAACCTAATCCATTGCAGGTGATTTATATGTGCATCAATTGGTTGCGCTCATGGTCAGTATTGCAGCGTGAGGAGTCTCGGGAGATGATGTCAACAACACGCGGTTGTCTATATGCCGTGGCTAGGGACGTCTTCATTAGCTATGGATGGCGATTTCAAAAAAGACTCCGGGCAGATTGAGTTTTTATTCGTCATTTATTTGCTTATTTCACGCCTTCTTTCTTCAAATACTCAGATTTAGGTGGAAGTTTTATAGCTGAACCTCTGAGCACTGTAATAATTATTTGGCTGTGTGCATCTTAGTATGCAGAGGTCGGAAGTATAATTTATTCTTCCATTACATAAAAAAGAAGAGAGCAAGCATAGGATTCCATGGAGAAAAGAAACTGCAATGTCTAGAAAAGCCTTGAACCATGTTATACTCATTCTTACATATGCCCTCATAAATATATGAATAGGAAAGAAGTATTACAAAAGTGAAAAGCCCATGAAAAAAGCCAAGTATCATGGAACCAATCAATCCCAAAGACCTCTCGTCATGATACTGAAATACCATGATCTTGGATTTCTGTAGTCCAAAGATATTGTCACTAATTCTCCAATTGATCCACCGTGCTACACTCAGGGTTTTGATAACCAGTTTTAATTATTTACCAGGGATCACCAATAGAGACAATTTTACCGATTATCGGAAAATTTCGATGAAATTTGGCTGAGATTTTCATTCAAAATTTGAAAATTTGAAGTTAAAACGAAAACCATGGCTGCGATCAGTAATTTGTAAAGGTTTTTAACACTTTATTCAAAGAAGGCTGCCTGTTTATTTCACATATAATTAAAACAATATAGGAAGAAAATAAAAAAAAATTCAGCCTGGACTGTGTATGCTAAACAGTGACACAATCATAAATTGTCAAAAACAGATATTTGAACTTCAAAACTCTGCAATTCTTTAGGTGTGCGCTGCCCAGGAAGCGTGCATGTACCATTCCCCTGCTCAAACACACATGCATCTTATCCTGTTACGAATTTGAGAAGTAAAACTACTCAGTACTCACAGAAATGGAGCACATTTACTTGGAGTTAACATTGTGCAGGTTGTAGACAAAGATCACAATGGGAAAAAAATTAATTATCATGTAAAATAACATAACCTATTTTATGAGCTAGCCATCAGGTAAAAACAGCGAACAATATTGACCAACTAGAACTTTAAAGTGCAAAAAATGGAGTATGTGCAGATTGTGGACCAAGGTCAAGTTTGAAGGAAGAAATATCTTGATAATAAATAAAGTTTGAAGGAAACAATTTCAGCCTCACCGGAACCTACCCCAGACAGAGAGGAACATTGCAGCTCATACATATGACAAAATGCGGCCCTAGATATAATACTTAGTGACTTATCAATACCTGAGAGGAGAATGTATTTAGACATTGCAAGCCTAACTATTATCCGTTACACCAATACTCAAACAAAGAAAATCTGCAAGTGATAACTACAAATAAATGTGCTAATTATATGTAAATGAAAGCACAAGTAGTATTTACCCCTGGATCCACGAATTTTTTTTTTAAAATGTACTATATTTTATTCCAAATTGCAGAAATAAATATCTGGCGCAAGAAATTTTAGTTTTATACGTCTGTCGTCTGTTCATCGGGCGATATAAGCCTGCCGCCCGTCCATCGGGCGACAGGAGACCTTTCGTGTTTTCTATCACATGTTAGACGGGCGACAGGCTTCTGTCGCCCGATGAACAGGCGACCGAATAAAAATCCCCCGTTGGACGGGCGACATATAGCATGTGGGCTTCCTGTCGCCCGATGGACGAGCGACAGGGTCATTTTATAATCGCCGCGCGCGTTCGGCCGGCCGGCAGAAGCAGCAGAACCAGGAAAAAGAAGAGGAGAGAAGAAGAGAAGAAGAGAGGAAAAAAGAGAGGAGGGAAGAAAAATAGAGCGCGATTTTTGAGCCCCGTCATTTCATATTCAGGTAATTTCTCATTCTTTAGTTTTTGTATTTGTAGATCTAGAAAATGTAGTTAGGAAATGTAGTTAGAAAATGTAGTTTTTGTATTTGTAGATCTAGAAAATGTAGTCCGACGTAGAAAGATTTAGCAAACCTAGTTTGTAGTTAGATGTACTACAGACATAGCAAATATAGCAAATCTAGTTAGGTGTAGGTAGATCTAGCAAATCTAGTTTGATGTAGGTATGCACTACTCGTTTTAATTTTTGTAGCAGTAAGTTATGATTTAGTAGAAATGATTTTAGATCTAGGTTTGTGTGCGTTGATATATCGAATGTAGATACTTTGAACGGATAGAAGTATTCATTTCTTAGGAATGCAGTTGGGTACATATAGCGAAAGTATTTGATTTACGTTGAGTAGAAATTAATCGTAGAGAATGTAGTTAGAGTAGTTGTTTAATTCTTTAGTAGTAGATCTAGTAAATGTAGATATTGTATACCGATACGAATACATCCATATACATATTCAATTCTTACGAATGTAGTACGGCAGAGATAGCGATTGTTACGATCCTAGATATGTATTGTTAGAAATGTAGCAAATTTTTGTACGAATAAATATGTATTTTTGTAGCATATAGATGTACCAAAGCAAAGTTGGGGGTCGTAATATTTTTTACGGAAAGTAATTAATTTGTGGGTGAATGAATGGATTTGCAGATATGGCAGAACGAGTTCTATTTAGAATATATTATAGCGAAGGGGTTGTAATGTATGGTTCGGAGGGTGCAGATCTAAGTAACTTCCAGTATGTGGAAAGAAGTTTGAGTAGGGTCGAAGAGCGCACATTTTCTTCAGTGTTGAAGTGGTTGTATTATATTTTTCGGATGGAAGAAGAGAAGTGGCAGCTGAAGGTATTTTGCCTCTGTAGTATGCAGAACAATCCATTTTGTTGGGAGCTAGTTGAGTTGAAAGGAACCGCATCGTGGAGATCATATGTGAGGGGGACAGAGCAACGGGGATGGAACCGGATGCTTTTAGTGCAAGCCTATGCCCGGGATGTTGCCCCCCAGCAGCAGCCGGACGGTGGTGAGTGTAGTCAGGCTCAAAATGAGTTAAGTTTTGGTGACACCGAAATTGGGGAATCTAGCCGTGAGCAGTACATCCAGACACGCAACTAGGATATTATTTGCCAAAGTGGCGAACAATCTGAATTTGGGGAGGACGAAGCAAATGTTGGACAAGTAGCGCGGGGACTAGTAGACGAAGGTGAGCAAATTGATGAAATAACAGTTAGGATGGAAGAGGAAGACCGTGAGTACGACATAGCAGAAGTGGAAGACGACGATGAGTCGGATGAGGAAGATGGAGGTACGGAGCCGCCTGTGCCAGCCGAGTGGAGCACACATCAATTTGAGAGGTTGGTTGTTAATGAAACCAACGACATACATTGGCGATCTGACCCAACGAGGTTAGGCCTGGCGGTTTGTACAGCGACAAAGGAGGCCGTGGCAGGATCTTTGTGAAAGATTGGGCCTTATCATTAAGAAGGACTTTCAGGGTTAAGAAATCCACGCCGACCTGCTATGACGTGGTGTGTGAGATCCATGGCTGTCCGTGGAGAGTGCACGCGTACAAGCCGAAGTGGGGCACCCATTGGTTATGCTCGAAGGTTGAGCAGCACAGCTGTATGATTGAGGAAACAATGATGGCTCACAGGAACCTGTCATCTGGGTTTGTCGCGAATATCATGTACTCAGAGATAGTGGAGAACCTGACTTATGAGCCCCGTGCTATTATCCGAGCTATCGAGAATAGATATTAGTACACAATTAGCTATGGGAAGGCTTGGAGGGCGAAACAGAAGGCCTTAGAAACGAGGTTTGGGAAGTTTGAAGACTCGTACCACAATCTGCCTGCACTGCTCAGTTGCATTCAGGGAAGAAATCCTGGCACTTACTATGATTATCAAGATTGTCCGTCAATCAAGTGGCCAACTAAAAGGCGTCTGAGGAGAGTGTTCTTCGCATTCGGAGCTTGCATTAAGGCGTTCTATCACTGTCATCCATTGCTGTGCGTGGACGGCACATTCTTGACCAGGAAATACAAAGGGCAAATTTTGACAGCTATGGGTGTTGACGGAAACAACCAGATTCTGCCTGTTGCATTCGCCTTTGTAGAAAGTGAGAACTATGAGAGTTGGCTATGGTTCCTGCGGAACTTGAAGATTGGGGTGGTCAAAACTCGTCAGGATGTGTGCGTCTTTGCACGACGAGGCATCTTTGGTACGCTTAGTGCGATCAACGATTGCAAGCAAAGCGAGGAGCCATTTCCATGGCCTGACTTGCAGAGCCGATGGTGCATGAGGCATTTGGGCGCAAATTTCTACAAGCAATTCAGGAACAAGGAACTCATGAACATGTTCAAAAGACTATGTAAGCAGAACCAGGAGAGCAAGTTCCAGACTCTGTGGAAAAATATCGATGAGCTGACAAGAAAACACAAAGAGGAGATGGCGAACAAGAGTACTGCCAGCGAAAGACACGATGAGGCGGAGCCTCTTCCCCCACTGCCAACAGAAGATGACGCGACTAATCGTCGTCGAAGGCAAAGGCCAATCAAATGTTTCTCGGACTGGATCAAGCACGAACCGAAGGAAAAGTGGGAGATGGCGATCACTCTGCAGGACGTGTCGTACCTGCTTGGTCTCCCGATCGCCGGCGACGCTGTGGTGCTACACGACGTCGACCCTGCGTGGCGCCCGCAGCTACTTCAGCGGTTCGCTGGTGTGCTACCAGCACCAGACTACCGGACCTTCACCGGCACACACGGTCCTACGCTGCGGTGGCTTCGACAGTTCCTGGTACGCAACTAGACTATGAAAAAACAAGTACTCTTTAATTACAGCTTACAATAACATGTAATATGTGATCTTCTATCTTGCAGCCTTCGCAGATCGTCGTGCCGGCGGACGACTACAGGGTCAGCCGCCACTTGGAGGCGTACCTGTTGTGGTCGTTTCTACCGGGTGCTTGTTCACGAGCTCCCATGGGGATAGCGTGGACAGGCACCTTGTCCAGCCATGAGGAGATAGCGGGCGCCCCCTTGACGACGTGCGCGGTACTCACGGGGGTCCGTCCTCTGCGGACGCATCGGGCCCTCTGCGGCGGGTGTACCGGATCGGCGGCGAAGTTGACCTTCAGCGGATGCCCGGCCTTTGATGCAATTTGTGGGCATACGAGAGGTTCCAGATCGGGCGCCCCGCCATCAGCCTGGCGTCGGTTGACCCTACAGGCGATGGCGACGTTGACGGTCCGACCATGGGCACCATCTGGTGCCACCGATGGGTAAGATATTTCAACTGAAAGTTTGGTACTATTGCTTCTACATTTTTGAATACTAACGGTAACGTTCTGTTGTCACTGCAACCTAAGTGGGCACACCAGACGGTGCGCCAGGGCTACCCGCAGTTCGTCGCGGCGTTCGACCACCTCACGGACGACCACGTGCGCTGGACACCATACACTCAAGCGCAGGTACAGTGCGTGTGGCCGTGGCGCCTGTCCGACCACTGCACGCGAGACGCAGCGTCGCATCGCTCACACGGGCGTTCCTAGTGTTCGACGTCGGTCGAGGCCTACATCGCCCATCGAGTGATGAGGCGATTCGCCTACGACAGAGTTCGATGCCGCCGGCCGCTTTGCTCCCACACGCCGCCCACACGTAAGTTCCCTAGATCGATGTTCCATAATTACCATCGTGTCTTTGCCATCTAATATTTGTACATTCATTTCTCATCCACACCAGACTAGGAAGGGGTGCATGGGGCCACCGCACGCGTACGGATGGCGCCATGGATCGAGGAGTGGGCCGGAGCCCTCAAGGACGTCCATGCTGACGATGCGCCATACGATCTGGAGACGTACCAGGCGTACCGACAGTGGTTCACCTGTCGCACACGTGTGCGCCTGGTACACGTCGACCCGGATCCTCCCAAGCATGTCCCCGGCCCGAGAGACACGTATCCCGCGCATACGGACGCGGCTCTGCACGCTGCGGTACGTTGTATCCGATATACGTTTTAACCATTTGATATCGATGCTATCTAATTTGCGATGTTTTTTCCAGACTGACATGCTAGGCCAGTTCTACGAGGAGTCGTCGAGGATGCTCACGCGATTGACCGGCGGCCGGCGGGTGAGCAGAGAGGACATTGCCAGCTTGCTCGGTAGGTTCCGGGACGGCTCTACACGCGCCCTCGAGTTGGCTAGATCACCCATGCCTCGTGGTGTGGTCCCCGACGCACCGCTCGCGCTAGGGAGGGGACTTGCGACTGGTGCAGGCTTCGACACCGGAGGTGCATCTTCTTCACACCACGGTGCAGCCTTCCACGCTGGAGGTGCCGCAGGTGTGTGCTGTTTCATGTTTTGCATTCACTTTTCATGCTTTGCACTCACCAAGTCACTGGTCTTAACATTTCTTCCCTTCGTGCGAGTCTGGAGAGTCGGAGGTGTCGGTGCACCGTGGTTGCCGCTTCTGGCGATGACTACGACGGGCGGGGTGATGATCATGAGGACTACGAGGGCGACACCGTGTCGAGGTACCTCGTTGATCCACCCCGCTCAGCTTGGTACCGCGACAAAGAAGTGGGCGCCACGACCGACGCAGATGGCACACGACACCGCCACCACCAGCCGACCCACTGGTCGCCGCGATGGGTGCCGCCACCTCCACCGACCCACCGACCGACGAAGACCAGACACCCCACCACCACCGGTGCGGTCGACCACCACGCCACACCTCCAAATGAGACCACGGAGGGCCCACCACCACGACGCACCGACGTACTCCGAGGTCGATCAGGAGGAGGACTACACACCGAGGAGGCTCTCAAGAGGGGCCGGCACTAGTTTCTTTTATGTTTCAGTGTTCGTAATTTTTTTGTTTATTTTGATTGGCAGTTTCGATTAGGGCGGTGATTGTTGGTACTATGTTATGTTATACCATCTATTCTGTGTACTTTCTCATATTACGTGGTTCATTACATATTTCTGTCCGCTTTTCCAGCTTTTGTCATATCATCTTTTTCAGCTTTTGTTATATCACCTTTTGAAGCTTTTGTCATATCACCTTTTCCAGCTTTTGTCTTATCACCTTTTGAGTGTTTTGTCATATCATCTTTTTCAGCTACCTAAAGTCGCATGACCTAGCCTTCAGC
Organism: Rhipidocladum racemiflorum; assembly: GCA_036346355.1. NCBI lineage: Eukaryota > Viridiplantae > Streptophyta > Magnoliopsida > Poales > Poaceae > Rhipidocladum > Rhipidocladum racemiflorum. The sequence continues at coordinate 19,280,028 of CM070573.1, read as the reverse complement.
CGACTATGGGAGAGATTCGGTGTAAAGGTCGCCATAGCCAGGCTCATGTCCCTTCGCATGCAAAGTCGCAGAAGCATCCGATCTTGTGTGGATTTGAACTTCTCTTAAGTCCGCCACTCTCTCCTTTGGTTGGCCCCTCACTACCACTATAAAACCCGACCGAGGGACGGATATGTGCATCACATTGCCAAAACTACAATAAACATTAGCCGACTTTACACAGATTAGGCCACGATGTCGTTCTACCATCGCCTCTTCAGCAAGCGAAAATTAAGCCCCCCCAAATACCCAGATCAGAGTAGCGTTGACGCCCCAGTGTTGCCGGAGTTGCCCCGGCCGAAATGCGACTGCAACCTTCCAGCGAAGATGATGCAGTCTACGCACACAAATACGGCGGCCTGCACTCACTATTGTTGTGGCTACGGCTACGAGGTAAACCAATTGGTGTCAATACAAATTAGGGTAACACTACCAATTCATGCATTGTTCTTTGTTTTTTTAGCACAAGGGCCGGTGTTGCTTCTTCCATTAGATCGACGGGCCGGAACGATGTGACTACGAATTTGTCTACAATTTCCACGACGCCTTACCCACATCACCCGAGAACTTCATTCGGTGGGAGAGGCCGCCGGGATATGTCCCCTATATGGATCGACCAGAGTTCAGGGTCGGTGGGCAAGGGACGAACCAATCGGTGAGTTTCATGCGACATGCTCATCTTTTAGTCACAAAGTAGTCATTCTGAACCAGTTCATCGCATACAGGACTTCAAAAAGAAGCATGCGAAATTGCTCGAGTCCACGCAGGAACATCCTCCTGAAGGGCCACCCCAAAGCCCTGAACTGTGTGACCACGGCCTGCAGGCAGTGGTTGACACCTACCACGAGGATCTAGCGGACCGAAGATTCTACCGGTGCCCTTTGCCCGAGGATGAATGGTGCTGCTACTTCAACTGGGTGGATCCGGAGACGTACCACCCACATCTCAAACTTCCCGTCTGGGATAACTGGGGAGAGCAACCCTCACCGTGGTGCTACTACCTCCCAGAAAAGCCGGACCCCGAGTACGCACACGGTGTTCTTCAACCACCACAGCGGGCATACTGCATTGACTGCAGGGCACGCTTTCGATTGTACAACAAGAAGCCCAACACACACCTCCTGCACCATATAGTAGAGTGCGAGCCGAAACAGAGGAGGCGTCTCGGCAAGTCTCCCGAAGGGCAAGAAGGTTCGTCCTCTCGAAGAGAAAGGGATAAGGGGAAGCAGCCGGCCGAGGTCCGCAGTACGCAACAAATCATTGAGGCATTACGAAGACCATCCGGGAACCCGGGTGGTATTAACATAGAAGTGCCGGAAATCGGGATGGCATGCCCTTATGGGAGGCGTAACTCCACAGAATGTACACAAACAAGTTACTTTTATACCCTGCAGAGGCGTATGGCATAGGCTACCCATTCGGCAAATACCGGGAGCATCTGCAAGACGGCCATAGAGCTCTTTCATAAGAGAGATTGAGCGGTGTCCGAGAACAAATCGCACAAGATTGACGGGTGATGTAATATGTAGAAAATGTTGTGCGTCCTTCCCACTTTACGAACATAGGCGGAACGATCACTTGTTCCACCATGACAATCAGTGTAATCCGCACTTTTTCTAGCAATATCGTCACTGCTTTAATATCCTTATAATATCATCTGAACTACCGTTGTATCTGCCCTACTGAGGTTGAGTTTGCGTAGAAAAGTTATTGGCTGCATCTACATGCTATTCCCAATGCTTGCAATGATTTAGACACTTTGGCTAAAGTTTTCTTGTGCTGAACTATTCATATAATGGAAAAATTACATACGGACCAGATATTTTACGGGCTACCGAAAAGGGTTAGAAGTAATCGTTGACAATAATACTTAGGGTTATTACGACAGTCTGTTTGCGTATCAAAGAAAGGTCTAAATAACATATTTCTCCAGAATATGGTACTCCATATAGCAAACCGCCAACATGTCAGATCTTGTTCCCAAAAATTACAACCGAACTGTATATTTTACTGAATTTGCGAAAATGGTTAGATGTGATCGTTGACAATGATACTTAGGGTTATTACGACAGTTTATTTGCGTATGAAAGAAATGTGTAAAAAACATATTTCTCCAGAATATGGTACTCCATATAGCAAACCGTCAACATGTTGGACTGTTGCGGAAAATTACATCTGAGCCAGATATTTTACGGGCTGCCGAAAAGGGTTAGAAGTTATCGTTGACAATCTTAGGGTTATTGCGATTCCTTATTTACTTGCTTAATAATTTATAAATTTATTTCTTTCTATTTGGATCATAAAAACTAACAAAAATATCAAAAATGGTATATATCGCCCGATGGACGGACGACAGCAATAATGTCGCCCGTCCAACGGGGGATTTTTATTCATCGGGCGACAGAAGCCTGTCGCCGGTGTAACATGCGACAGAAAACACGAAAGGTCTCCTGTCGCCCGTCCATCGGGCGACAGGCTTATATCGCCCGATGAACAGGCAACAGACGTATAAAACTGAAATTTCTTGCGCCAGACATTTATTTCTGCAATTTGGAATAAAATATAGTATATTTTAAAAAAAAATCCTGGATCCACTATTCTGCTCAGATCTACCCAAAAATCTAAAGGAAAAGGAAAAAAAAAAAGATCTTAAGTTAGCAAGAAAATTATTGCTAGGCTGCATTTGTAAATTTCACACAGGATATATGGCTACAGAAAGGAGGAAATCAAGCATCGACATTAACTATTATACAAAATCCGTCTTAACTGCAGCCCAAGCTAAAACAAGTAGACAATAACAAAAACTTTTTCCTTCCATTATGTTAGAACAACCCATCGTTAGACAACACCAGGACAAAGCACTAACCCTAGTTGTATTCAAAAGATTAATGAAAATAATTTTTTACAAAGATAATCATATTTTGCTAAGCTGGACACGGCCAATACTAAAAAAGAACCTAGGATGTTGTTTCTATCTATATGATCAGAGGGATTAGAGCATCGTGGAAACTAAGTAGTAGGAACCCATGAACCCACTGGTTTTCATCGATAAATTGTTTTAACCTCCTCCTCGCAACCTTGGTATCTTTCTTAAATATGCACATCACCTTTTCAACAAACAATTAGTGTGCACAAACATATAATTTGATTGTAACACATAATTAGTGGAGAGAACAACCAATATCAGAATTTGAAAAGTGGAGGGATCCCTACCATTCTGTAGGATCGTCTCCGATGGCAGGAGCTCAGGCAACCGCTCCATTGTAGGCCATTCTAGAGACGGTCACCTGAGGCCGTTTCATCTTGGACACATCACTCGTGATTGGGTTATCTTATTTGCGATCGAATACTACAACCAGTAAACCACATTACTACAATACATTCTAGCACCGATTAATCCTAAAATTACAAAAGGGCATCAAGCAATCAACCTCACATTTTTCTCGGCGAGCAGGGGAAGGTGGAGGAGGGTATATATCCATTAGACAATTTTTGAGATATGTAAGAATGTGGTTCATTGAGGCATTGTATCAACCAGGTGGTGCACAAACTCACCTTAATAGCGGCGAGGGGCGATGATAGCGGAGATTGTGCGTCAAGTAGCTCCTTGTCGAGCCTAAGGTTCGCACAGGAGCGCTACCATGTCCCTAGGTGAAGCCACAATTCTCCGATCTGCACCAAACCTTGACCAAGAACCTAGGATGGACTCCATCTTATAACCATTGCACGTGTAACCATATAGCTCCACCTTGAAGGAACCATGGAAGAAAGAAGAGAGAAACTAGCAGCCAGACGTCTGATCCCTAGCAATTCCCGAGAAAGAACTCAGCTTGGAGGAGTTGGTCCCAATCTTGGACCTCCAGAGCGGCCCGTCCTCTGATGTTTCTAGTGTGCTCGGCCGGCTTATGCGCCGCCATCGTTTCCTAAGAAAGCACATCCAATGGCCATTCTCGCTAGCGCCGTGTTGGGGCGAAGCCGTGGCCATACCGTGTAACGGTGTTTAATTGTGTTACTATATATACGAGCCCTCCCATCGGTCTGGATGGATGACTAGGATTGTCTGTATTATCCCTGCTAGGTTAAATTTAAACTAATACTCTGTATATTAAACCTAGAAGCTTTCTCACGCAACCACGTGTCCACGTCAATTTCAAGCCGACGTGCTCGCTCCATGCGCGGCCACGTCGCCCTTTTAGGTCCCAGTTGATACAAGTTAATTATTTTAACAGGGTCATTTGGCAATAGCACTCGTGCAGCGCAGTGGTAACACTCTTCGCCCTCATGCCATCGGTCGATGCTTCGAGCCCCGCCCGCACGCGTTTGTGCGTCGCTCGTGGGATTTTTGCCCAGCCGACGAGTGGCATGGTGCATTTTTGCAAAAAGGCACTCAAAATTTTTCAAAATTGCATATTAACCTGTTTTCGTGGGGAGGCCCTCGAAACTTCTTTTCGCGGAGGCCCCCCCCCCCCGAAAATTTCATGGATCTTTCTGAAATTGCGTATTATTCGATTCTTTCCCAGGAAGGCCCCAAAGATTCCAAAATTTGTTTTTTTTTTTGCATAGAGGCCCCCCAAAATTACAAGCCGCTTTCCAAAATTACATATGAGCCCATTTTTATAGGAAAACCCCTAAAACTACCGAAATTTGTTTTCTTTTGTGTAAAAGGCCCCCAAAAAATATGATAGGCTTTTCAAAAATACATATTAATCTGTATTTTTTGTGATCCCCAAAACTTCCAAAATTTCCTTTTTTCGCAGATGCCCCTAGAAAATTACAAAAAAAAAACTTCCCCAAATTATATACAATCTATGTACATACAAATCCATTTTGCGAAGGACCACTAAAAACGAAATCGCGTGAATTTTTCCCGTCGGCCACGTGGTGGCTGGCGCGCCGCGCCTACGTATCTAGTACTTTTTATATTAGTATAAATATAGATAAGATTCAGATCAGACTATTTAGAGTTCTACTACATGAATGAAACCTGTTTATAGTGGTAGTATGTGGTCTTTTGGGGTCACAAATTACAACCATTCAAATCAGTGACAAGAAACCATACGAATTACATCTGCATAAAACATATATAGGAGTACTCAATATCAAAGTAGGTTTAGCGAGAATCTTGTGATAGCTGTTTTGAACGTGGAAATTTTGATACGAAACAACTGCCGTCCAATCATGTTTTAACCAATTAAATACCCTTTTGAAAACGGAGGAATTTTTATTATTCCTGAGAAAACTTAATTGTTATATATATACTAGTAAGATGCTCGTGCGTTGCAACGGAATTTTAAAAGAGAATAATACATAATTATAATGCAGGATCTTAAACCATACAATAAATCAATTTTCTGTGACACACATATCAAGCAAAACATATATTTGTAAGCTAGTAAATAAATCAAATCATCTATATTGAGTTGTCCTACAGATTTACAACTATAGGTTAGCAAGGCAATAGTAACTCACTTACTGGGCATTGGGTCCCTACTGTTCTGACCTAAGGCCTGGCAGACTCACCATTACCACCAACTCATTCTTATAATAGTTTATATATATATATATATATATTTGCGTTCCAAACAAGGTCACGGACTCAGGTTTTCGACAGAAAGCGTATGTTCCAGCTGTGTCATGTACTACGTGTGTATGTGAATATAACACAATTTTCTAGCCGTTCGTAGTAGTATTGTACATTTGCTGCTCTATCATTTTCAAATTGAATTTTTGCAGTTTGTGTGCCTGCATCTGGACTCCGTACCTGGACAGGTACTATTCATCATTACGCTTTGGAAAATTAAAACAAGAACACTACCGAACCAACCAGTTCGGGCATTCAATCTAAAGCGTGTCTTTAAAGGGTGCGCAATTAATGGGCGGATTTAATCCCCACCATGGTCGCAGGAATTAATGGGCTCCTAGAGCGACAGCTGATCGTTCCATTCCCTCCGAAGGACTGTTGCATAGGAACAGTTATTACTTATTAGTGTAGCTGTATTCTTATCAATAAGTACTATCGTTTGCTAAACAGGAATACATAATACTAGTAGTGGTATGGTAATTAAGGTTCTTTCTAAATTCAGCATGAGTTTGGAGGAGACGTAGACAGCAGAAAAGAGCCCATACAACACTAATGCTGATGAGATATATTAAAAGTGACTGAAGTCTCAATGAGTTCTGACAGCATACATATATACATACATACACATATAGGAAAATACTTCCATACTGCCAAGAGTATGTAGGGTAACTCGTGCTACACAAGTGGAAGCACATTCCATAAATAGAAGTTGTTAATACTGGTTCCTTTTAATTAGAAAGTTGTTATTAACCAAATAGAGATAGGGAGTACATACACCTGAGAGTCCAAAACAAGTTTCCTATATACATACATACATATATATAGGAACAATACTTTCTACACCCGAGAGTAATTACTCTCATCTCTGAAATACCCCCAAACGAACTTGAAATACTTCTTTATCATTTTGGATGCACTCATATACTAATTATAAGATATTCTAATGAGATCCACATGAAAAAATTGCAATGGAGTACATTGTTTTTAGCCTATTTTGCAAATACCTTCATATAAGCACATAAAAAGGAGTATGTCTAAAAAGAGTATGAATCTCATCTAATTGGATGTGTTTGCTTGAAATATGCATTGGAAGGGCTAGAAATAGCCTAATAGGTGAAGCGTGCATTATCTAGAAAAGAAAACTGATTGATTCAATTCAGCATGAATTCAAAAAGCTAATGTTGGTGGGAATTCCAGCATTGCTATGGACTATCTAGAAAGCGTGTAATGTAGCGTACTTCAGAAATGTTTTGCAGAGAAAGGAGGAAGATAGAAAAGCCATGTTTGTTTGTGTCTGTGGTGTGGGGGTGGGGGGGCTTGCAAATTACTGGAACAAATGCTTACAGAGATGCTTAAGAGGAACAGGGGATGGAGACCAACTGTTGCTAGGATCGCTATTTGAAATATAAAAAGATGAAGAGGAAAGAAATAGTTTTTATGTTGTTCGCAAAAGTACCAGAACAAAGTGATCGCAAAAGAACCTATCCTTAAAACGGTACACAAACCTTATATTTAAAACAGGATAGTAAAACTACAGAATTTATATTTTCGGAGGGAGGGATTATTACGCTTGAAACCTTATCTCTCCTCCCTCTTCCTGTTTGGTGGGGCCCCATGCACATTCAAGCTTGTCACACATCTGTGGGTAGCCAGCACAGGACTGCAGTACTAGTACCAGTAACAAGAGCACAGAGTCCCACCAAGATGAATCACCGAACGAACGATTTAAGGCCTCCCCGTAGTCTAATCAAGGCCATCCTGGCTCCATTTACGAGCTCCTTTTATTGCTCTGCTCTTCTTCCTTAAGTTCTGGGGTACCGCCGGTACTGCCTCTGTGCTTGATACTCCTATCAACCACTAGCATACTCCAGTTCTGAACACATTAAAAATGTAGATTGATGGCACTTGGGCTCTGCTCAGTTGTACTCCACTACGTATCTCAGTAGTAAGTACTACTGCTGCTGCTGCAGCTACGGAGTAGTACTCAAATATAAAACACCATGCCATTAGTCCATTGAAGAACGCGAAGCAGCAGCAGGACGTCAGCATCAGCTAATCGAACTTTGGTTTCGCACGAGCGACGCCATGTTTGGAACGCATGAATTTTCACAGAAAGGTTCAGTTGAAATGGCCGAACTCTTCTGTGTTGGAAGCGGAGTCGTAAGGTTTAGTTCGTTTCAGTTTCTAGATTACGAGAGAAATTGTTTTTGATTGTGGGAGAATCAGGTCAGACCGGTTGTGACTTCTATATTCTGGACTGGATCAACGAGAATCAGCAAGAATCAGCGAGAATCAGGTTCCGCCAATCGGATTCTCATTTTACGTAGACGATAGTTTCTGATTATAAAAAAAACTGTCTAAAAACTATCCATTCGGTAAATAATCTGTTTTTTAAACAGAAATCCTGATCAGCTGAAACAAAGGGGCTCCAAGTGTTGGGAGAGGCAGCGAGAATCCCCGGCCATGGTAACACAGTACAGCGCTGGTGCTAGCTAGTTTGAAAAATTCGGACTCGACTAATATGGTTCACTGATGACTGACTTTGGAGTAACAACTAACAACGACGCCCAACGGCCGTGCCATGCTTCAAGGTGAGGGTACAAGTATCATGAAATTGAGCGCTCCTACTAGGTTGTGTGGACATGTGTGTTACGAACTTATGACACCGCTTGGGGCACGGACAGTCCTCCCAACGGCCGCCGGCCGACCGCGTGAGGATGAATCACCTGTCATTTATCTTAGGGCATCTCCAACAGTGCACATAGGTCGTCTCTAGCAGCTATTTAGGTGGGATTTGTGCTTATTTGAATGAGCGATTGTGCTTAGTTGGATGAGAGGGGAGAGAGCTTCTTCGACGGTCGAGCTGTCATTTCTGTTTCGGAGAACGGTAGCGTTGTACCGCTCATAGGTGACGAGAATGAATGCCAAGCAAAACTCCCGACAAACACACACACACGAGCAAGGAAAAAAAAACTCACCCGAGAACTTAACTAGTTGGTGTTGTGTAACACACACTTCTTCTGCTCTTCTATTCAACTTAAATAGCAAAGGAAAACTAAACAGGTAACTGGTAACCAGCCATTAGAGCAAGTACAATAGTAAAGCCCACTGCAGGCTAATAGTAAGCTAAAATCCAGCTTATACAATAACTGTCTCTAAAAGTTGTCTCTAAATGTTGTGCAATAACTATCTCTTCTCTCTTGTACATAAATGATTTACCTATGCATTCGTGCAAAGCTGGCTACTAAATAAGAGCCAGCTATCTTCTCTCTCATCGTTTCTCACTCTTCCACATAGACAAATGCTGACATGTATAAGCTAAGAGCCAGGTGACGTGACCTTATTGTACTTGCTCTTAGGGCCATGAATAGCCACCAACCATTACGCCATGGCGTGAATAGCCATAAGAAACTGAAATGAAAGTAACAGGAAACTGAACATGCAACTAGTAACGCTTGGATTAAATAACAATCTCCTCCTAATACCGGCGTTGTTCATCTGAGCTTGGTGACGCCGATCCGCCCGCGGAGTTCCTGGAACTTGACTCTTCCGAGCGGCTTCGTCAAAATGCCCGCGAGTTGCTCCTGAGTACCCCGCAAACTCCAAGCCAATTGCCCCGCTGTCAACACACTCACGGATGTAGTGAAATTTGGTGTCGATATGCTTACTCTGATCGTGTAGAACGGGGTTCTTGCTGAGAGCGATTGCGGACATGTTGTCCATCTTCAATTTTGGCGGAGACGACTCGATGCCGATCACGTTGCTGAGGAGCTGCCTGAGCCAAACACCTTGGCAGGTCACCGCTGCACCTGCAATATACTCTGCCTCGCATGATGACAAGGCGACTACCTGCTGCTTCTGTGACTGCCAAGTCACCGGGTTGCCGTCGAGGAAGAAGATGATGCCAAATGTGCTCTTCCGGTCATCTACATCTCCTGCCATGTCGCTGTCGTTGTAGGCCACAAGATCGAGCTTGGCATCATCTCGCGTCTACACCAAGCCGTAATCGATTATGCTTGCGACATACTGGAGCAAGTGCTTCATCGCCGCCATGTGCTCCTACTTCGGGTCCTCCATGAATCGGCTCAAATATCCCACGGCGAATGCGAGATCAGACCGAGTGTGCATCAAGTACCGTAGGCTGCCGATGAGACTGCGATACTTCATCGCATCAATCATCGGTGACGAAGACTGCTTGGACAACTTGAGGCGAATCTCCATCGGTGTGGCGCACGGATTGCTTCTGCCCATGCCTCCTTTCTCGAGCAGCTTCTTGGCATAGGCAGCTTGACCCAGTTCGATGTCGTGCCTCCCCTGTTTTACCTCGATACCGAGATAATAAGAGAGGGTTCCCAGATCACTCATCTGGAACATCTTCTTCATCTCTGCCTTGAATGAGTCGATTTCATCGGCGAGCTCCCCCGCAATGATGAGATCGTCGAAGTAGATGCCCACAACAAGCCTGGTTTGCTCGATGCCACGCATGTATAGCCCATTCTTGCACTCGCTCCTGGCAAACCCGAGTGCATGCAGGCTTGCATCCATCTTGGCGTTCCATGCCCGCGGAGCTTGTCGCAGCCCGTACAAAGCCTTGTGCAGCTTCAGGACCTTCTACTCGTGTCCAGCGGCAATGAAGCCAGGTGGCTGCGCGACGTAGACCTCCTCTGCATGCTCGCCATTAAGGAACGGAGACTTGACGTCCATGTGGTGCATGAGCCACCCGCGAATCGCAGCCACGACGAGCACCATGCGTACCGACTCCATCCTTGCAATAGGGGCAAACACTTCCTCGCAATCGATCCCTTGGCGCTGCACGTACCCTTTGGCGATGAGACGCGCCTTGTGCTTCACCACCTCGCCATGTTCATATCGTTTGAGCTTGAACACTCACTTCAAGCCGATGTCGCGCTGCCTAGGAGGCAAGCTTACCAACGACCACATCTCGTTTTGCCCGATTAATGCCATCTCCTCCAACATCGCCTTGCGCCATTCACCGCTCTTCTTCGCATCCTCCACGGACGCAGGTTCATCGCTGATCGCCACCATGAGCTCTTCAGCAAGCTCACGGTTGGTTTTCTAATATTGTTCTTGTAGTCAAGAAAAATGGTAAACATAGGGTGTGTGTGTGTGTGTGTGTAGATTTTAGAGATTTGAACAAGGTAATATCCAAGGATGAATATCCAATGCCCATAGTCGATATGCTTATCGACACTGCATCTGGGAACAAGATTATAAGTTTTCTTGACGGTAATGCTGGATACAATCAAATATTCATGGTTGAAGCCAACATTCAAAAAACAACATTTTGATGTCCTAGAGTATTGGGGTTGTTTGAATGGGTTGTGATGACATTCAGCTTGAAAAGCACTGGCGTCACATACCAAAAAGCTATGAATTTAATCTTCCATGAATTGATCAATCGCATTATGGAAATTTACATTGATGATGTTGTTGTGAAGTCCAAGGGAAACTATCAACACCTGGTCAATTTAGAAGAAGTGTTTAAGAAAACCAAAGCACATATTTTGAAAATGAACCCATATAAGTGTGCTTTTGGGGTATCAGCTCGATAGTTTCTAGGTTTTATGGTACATGAAAGGGGCATTGAGGTCAACCAAGAATGTGTCAAGGCTATAGCTGATACACAATCACCTAGGTGCAAGAAGGATCTTCAAAGATTGATCGGTAAAATAAATTATCTAAAGTGGTTTATATTAATTTTGTCTGATTTGATTGGCACCTTTACTTCATTGCTGAAGCTAAGAGAGAGTCAGGAGTTCGTGTGGGAAGCCAATCAGCAGAGAGCCCTTATATATTAAGGAGTATTTATCCAGGCCCCAAGTCCTAGCTGTGCCACAGAAAGGTATACCATTTAAACTGTACATATCAACTGAGGAAAAGATAATCAGAGCAATCTTGGTGCAAGAGGTCCGTGGAAAGGAATGAGTTATTTTTTATTTAAGCCAATGCTTAATTGATACATAAACTAGGTACCCTCATATTGAAAAGCTTTGTTTGTCTTTATATTTTGCTTACACAAAGTTAGGGCATTACATATTAACATCAATGTGTAAAGTTATTTGTTAAACTGATGTTATAAAGCACATGCTGTCAGCACCAATTTTAAGAGGACGACTTCGGAAGTGGGCTCATAGGCTTACCGGGTTTGATCTAGTATACAAATCAGCTAAAGTAGTTAAAAGACAAGTAGTAGCCAATTTTATAACAGAACATAGGACTGATGCTAGTGAAAATATAGTGGCCATATCTCCCTGGCATATGATTGATCGGTATGTAGAGAGTGAGATGGCATCGGTGTAGTATTGATATCACTGAAAGGCCATAATTTTGAATTCTCATTCAGGCTGGATTGTAAGTTTGCAAACAATCAAGCTGAGTATGAGGCATTACTTACAGGTCTACAATTACTCGACAACATCAGAGTCAATTCCATGGAAGCCTATGGAGATTCTTTGTTAGTGGTACAGTAGGTACGAGGGGAGTGTAATTGTTATGATGAAATTCTGATTCATTATTTGGAGCAATGCCATGATTTTTTTTCATCTTGTTTAATTCTTTTTCTATTCATCATATCCCTCAAGAATTGAATGATAGAACTAACCGACTTGCACAAGAAGCATCGGGTTATAAATCATTTGGCCGATATGAGGACTGTGTGTCGATGCAGAAGACCATTGCAAACCCAGATGTTATGTGCAATAGCGCCATCGATTGGAGAACAAGAGTAGTTGAGTATCTGTTTGATCCCTGAAAACCTGTGGACAAGAAGATTGTAACATCCTGAGAATTAAACAATTAAATAAAATGTCTATGCATGCATTTCGTTGCATTTTGTATTTTATTTCCTTTGAAGTTATTTAGTTTTGCAGTTTGTTGCGCTAGAAATCTTAAATCAAGTTCAACCTAAACCCTAGCTAGCAAACTCGAGAAAATCCGAGTGACCAAAACTTAAATTTGAACCTAAGCGCTAGGACTTCGTCGAGGAAGTCCTAGAGTCTCCTTGGAAACGACCAAAGTGCGGTTTCAAACTTCGGAGCAAAGCCGCGAAAAATTGGAGGGTTTCTGCAGCTGGAGCGGTAGTACCACCGGCTTAGGGCCAGTAGTGTCGGACCAGCGGCAGTACCACCCCCGGGAGCGATACTGCTACCCGACGCTTTTTCAATGTGAACGACGCGGCCATGCCACATCCTGAACGCACATCGCTGCCTTCTCTGGCTACTGTAGCTCCCCACATCGCCATTTAGGCCCTGGGCTCCCCTCCTAAGCCTCCTCCTCTCTCTCCTCCTTTCCTTCCTCTCCCTCTTCCTCCACCTCTCCCGGTTGGAGCTAAAGCAGCCGAGCGCCCCAGCTGCCTCCTCCTCCTCCGACAGAGCTCATGGCGCCATGGTGAAGGGGTACCTCTACTCACCTCCATTGAGCTCCCTTGAGCTACCTCTCACTCTTTCCCCTTCTTCTTGCAGCCAAAGATTGATCAGAGTTCCATTCTTCATCGTTCTTCGGCCGAGTTGCATCCAAGGAGCAAGGAGAGCTAGCTCTAGTCGTTCCCCTCACCATTTGGTCGCAAGCAACCTCCTAGCCTAGTGGTAAGAGCTCAATGCTTGATTCTTCAGATTTTGAGTTCAAATCCCCATTATCCTAGTTTTCTCCTTTTGTTCTTTTAAGTTTGAATGAGTAGATCTTTTGGTTAGGAGGATTCAATTGGCGTTAGATGAGTATCTAGACTTGATTTAGGCTTTAAAGAGTCTCGATGTGCAAAGAAAGTATAAAGGTTCCTTGCAAATCTATTTATTTGAATCGATTTGCTAAAAGTCCCTTTTGTGCTTTTGGAGCGATTTGGTGTTATAAGGTTCTAAAAATCACAAGAATGGCTTCCACCAATCCTGATGTCATAGAGGTTCCATTCTCGCAAAAATAATCAAGTTTGGATTTGATTTGGGTCAAGAAACGAATTTAGGTAGCTCTTAGTGCTCGCGAGTTCAAAAAGTTAGAAAAATAGATCAATCGAGCTCAAAACTTAGTGAAACTAGTTTACATAGGTTCCTAAGGCCGTAAGGATCCTAGTTCCGTAATCATATCGAAGTTTTGAATTAATTTGCGTAAAATCCCCTTCTGTCAAAATTGAAATCCTAGAAGGCTCAAGACTACCGACGCAGTAATCGCGATTACAAATGAGCAATAGTACCAAGTTAGAACACTGGTAGTTATTTTTTTGAGAGCACCGCTTTAAGTCTCTGAAGCTCCAGCACTACCAGAGTTAGAGGCCGATATTGCCGGAAAAGAGCGGTAGTATCGCCCTTATAATGCTAGTAGTTATTTTCCAGTACGCCCCCGTTTTGGTCCCCGCCGCCAGCACTATCGGGCCTCGGGAGCGGTAATGCCAGGATGGTCGGTAGTACGGAACGTTGAACATCGGTACTGTCGGCGTTCCTATAGTTTTTAATTCCCTTTAATCCGATTTAATCATAGCTTCTCGAATTCGAGTTGCAAGATACCTAGATACGTAAAGCAAGCCTCTGAAAATCGTGTTACCAACCTCAATGTTAGAACGGCTTGTTCTTCATGTAGGTTTTTAATTTGCTTTTGCATTTGATTTCTTTGCTCCGTTTTGATTCACTTTTATTTGCTTTTTTTGCGGTTCTTGTCATCTTATTGCGTATAGACGTTGTCATGTCAGAGTCCGTTGGTGATGACCCCGAGTATAACTTCGACGAAGAGCAAACAAGCAAGCACCCTCCTTTGATCATACTGATCTCATATCTTACGTTGTCTATTTTTATTTTGTTAAACTATTATGCATGCGTGTATTTTCTGTAAGTTGCTACGTTGTGGGACTTGGTAGATATGTCTTAAGTTTGGTGGGATTTCCTAAATCATGTTGACATGAGAACCTTCATGAACCCTAAGCTAGGGTTAGACTTTCTATGAAAGCTCACATAGGTATAAATTGAATAATAACTACACATGTTTAGACATGCCATATAAATGGTCAGATTGAGGATACGACCTGATCAAAATCTCGATTTGTGTTCGAACATGGTTAAAGGTGGTTATTTTGGTAAAAATAGAAAACAAAAGAAAATGGTGTGATTTAGACACGGGCGGATGTGTTGTGACTGAACGTACAAGGATGGACTTGTACGATGCAAGGGATGAACTTGCATGTATCTTGACGAAGATCTCGCCTAAGTCACCCTAAGGACCGAACTTGATGCTATCAACTGAGTCAAATTGTGCAACCACATGTGCTAGTATGGGATAGCCTTAACTCAATAAATTGGTTGGGGTTTAACCTTGCACTTTGGTAGGCTGAAGTAGTATGGACACTCCAGGGTAAACGGTGTTGTTCTAGGTACTCCCTCATCGAGGCATCGGGGTCGGAGTATGCCAATACAACGGTGAATGGGGGGCGAGGGAGATGCATCGTGAGACCATCGTGACCACAGAGAGTGCGGCTAGTGACCCCTGTCGCGATAGCAAGGGACACACATTACTAGGCTGGTGCAAGGGGTAGACCCAAACCTTTTGAAAAGTTTTGTCACGATCCAGCAAAACGGGTACAGTGAGTATCGTGTGGCATGGTTGACATGATTGCTTGGACGTGTTATGTGGGTAGCGTACACTGCAGAGATTTAAATCTAATCGATTAGCCGTGCTCACGGTGAAGAGCAGCTTGGAAAATAAGGTCAATTATAGATTTTTGGTTTTGCAAATTATTGGGACCCGAATGTGCAAACCCGGCCCCTCGGTATATTCCACATTAGTCCAGAATCACGCTAGTGCACACCATCTCAACACAGATGAATATCACAATCATACACAGTGGAATAATAAATAAAGTCTTTATTTAAAATATAACCGGTTGAGTTAACCTTACGGTCAACTTACAAAGATACGCCTCGCAGGGCTAAGTCTCAAATAAATAAACTGCAGCGAAAAAGTAAAGAAAACATGTGGTGACCAATCAATGTGCTATAGGCAACTAACTAGGCTCGCTCCCTAGTTCATCGGCTCCTCCTGGAACTCCTCCTCCAAGGCTGGCATTGATTCTTCTTCAGATGGTGTTTGTGTTGTTGCAAGGGGTGAGTACTTAAAGCACTCAACAAATTGTGCATAGAATGCCAACTATTACTACATGCATGGCTTATTCCAAAGGACATACTATATGGTTGTTTTGCAGTGAAGCAGCATGTACAAATATTCATAATAGATCGAAAGGCTGTAAATCATAATAACAATAGTAACCTGCACAATTATTTTCCAAGTAAAGCATTTATCATCCCTAATCAATTTCATCATTCGCATACCAAGTGTCCATCATCGAAGTTCATTTTATGAAAGTCTAACCCTTGACTGTAATCTCTGAGCAATGTCCAATACCGTAGACTCGGCTATTTGAATAGGTTTTTACACTCTGCAGAGGTTATACACTTTACCCACAAGATACAATCATACACCACACAGGCGAATAACCGTAACAAAGCCTTTCAGAAACTTCTAGCTTAACATGTGAATCTCCCAGGTATTGCTTTCACTATCACTCCCCTCACACAGAGCTGAAGTATAGGATCAACACATACCATTGGATGGGTACCAAGCCTCAGCAAAGGTACGCTCCCCCGTACAGCTACACCCCTGTGTAATTATTACCCTGAGGTGCCACATGCAAGATATCAGTAATTTACTCAACTAGGTCTGTCCCATTTCAGACATGTGGTTGTATGCTATACCCAATTCAAATTCTTGTAAGGTTAAGTCCTTAGATGACCAAGACAAGACTTCCAACACTCAATGGCACACAACCTGCACAACCACTCATCACCCATTGCCATACAGGCCCACCATTTCCTTGCCACTTGCCCCCGTCTAAATCATTTTATCACCCAGTTGATTACCATGCACCACGTGCTATCAACATCATCAATAACACATGTCACATTTTCATAAACGTTTCCATATCTCATTAAGTCAAGATTAATTTTCAACATTCCAAAATTATACCAATAACACGTTGTATGGCTAAGCAAGCTATTTGCGATCTAGTTAACCCATGTTGGCAAGTACTAATGTCCAACTAATATTCCACAATCTAGGGTGAAAAAAAGAATTAGGGCATACAATTAATTAAGACAAGGTGGCATAATTCAAATGGGTGTTTAACTATTCCCAAATTAATTGAAAGAATTTTAATTGAACTAGCATGCAGTAATTTAAAACAACATAAATTTTAAAAGTAGGATCAACATGGTCAAAGCACAACATGCCTTGGAAAAGGTCTTAATTATGTTCTGGATCTTCTTCTTGAGTCAACACTTCTCCTTCAAAGCCTTCGGGTACTTCTACGTCTATGCGAAACAGATAAATAAACAAATAAATACCAAAAACATAAAGCAATATAACTCCAAAAATCAAATAAAATTCACCATTAAATAGAGCAGAATTTTATGAATTTTTAGGCTCTGGAATCACCTCAATCGGAGTTCGTATGAGCAAGAACGAGCAATTTGAAGTTTGAAAATCAATTTAAAAGAATAAACTGAATTAAATGAATTATTTTTCTACTGGAAAATCGAAATAATGACGTCCGCTGACATCAGCGTGAATTTTTTTTGGCTGAATTATTTTTCTAAAGGAAATTCAGAATTATGACGTTATGATTACGTCACGCTGACGTCATCAACTCGACCAGTCAACTGACATGTGGGCCCGTGTTGATGATGTCATCACTTACGAAATGATGACGCCATGCTGACGTCACGAAGCCCGGTACGGTTCGGCTGACAGGTGGGACCCACCGATGACATCATCATCGCTGACTTCGCCCACACACGGTCGCACGCCGACATGCGGGCTCGATGTCGACGCCACGGTGACGCCACGGTGATCGCGCTTAGGTCGCTGTTTTGGTTCTCGTGCCCGCTACATGGCACGCGGTGGCTAGCTGACTAAGCGGTGCGATCCCGTGCGTCTAATCTAGATCCAATGGCCATTATTCACCTAACCCAACACTATACAGATTGATTTGGACCGTACACTATGAATCAGACGGTCACGATCATTCTCAACCGCATCATCAACCGGAACACGTGGCGAGCCATCAACATGCCCACGCGGTTCAATCACGTCCACTCAATTCACGATCCAACGGCTGATAAAGGATCTAATCTACGGTGATGGAGAGCAGAAACGTGACTAAATCCAAGGCATTGATTTCAGATCTAACGGTTAGGATCTAATCCAATTCACATCTGATCCACGCGGCGATAAGCATCTACGTGGCGTTACCTAGACGGTTGGATCTTGATCGGACGGTTGACCAAGTTTGCGAAGTTCGACAATGTCGCGGTGGTGAGTTCCGGCCGGCAGCGAGGAAGACGACCACCTTCGCGGCATTTGAGACCCTCTCCGGCGAGGTGAGATATTGCGCTGGAATCATCTCGTCGCGACGAACTCAGAACTGGCCGCAAATACGGCAGAGATGCAATGACGGTGATGGAAGCAATGAAGGAACATGACGGCAGTCTTCGAACTTCAGTGAGAAATCCACAGCGACCGGCGGCGGCTCACGCTCCAAGACCTAGGGCAACGTGTAGTATTCAAAGCGGCCTGCACGATGCGCATGTCAGTGCATTAAATAGGCCCTTGACGTGTGTGAAATCTGCAGTGGCCATTGCGTAGCAGCGCAGTCCAATGGCGATACGGCGAGGCTGATGTGGCAGCATCTCCGACGTCCCTACGGTTCAGATCCAACGCCCCACGTGCGCGCGCGAGCCCAAGGTCAGCCGTTGGATGGAGATCCAATGGTCGCGGTGTTAGGGTTAGGATTCGGGTCGGCTGCAGGTCGGATCGGGTTTAACGGGTCAGGCCCGATCCAATAGGGTTCGACCCTTTAGGGTTTTCCTTTTCTGATTTTCTATTTAAAAATAATTCCAGTAATTCAAATAATGCGAGAAAAATAGCAAAAGTACCAGAAAATATTTTAGAAAATATTTTGAGACATTTTGGACTCAAATAAAATATTTCCAACAAAACTTTATTTGAAATTTTCAAATATTTAAATAATTCAATAAAGGGCTTAATTCAAATTAAATCCAAATAAATTCTAAAAAATTCCAAAAATTCAAATAACTCAATAAATTCAATAAAAGCAAAAATTGGGATGTTACACAAATCCTTTGGAAAAATGGTGGTATATGAAATGGGTGAAATGGTATGGTGAAATGGTTCATCTACATGATGAATAGGTGAATTGGTATGATAGTTGGATGTGATAAATCGGTTGGATGGAATATGGATTGATGGGTATATGATATTTATACTGTTATCTCCTCTTTAACAAGTGCTCTTTTAAATTCCAAATTGTTTCAAACGTACTACTCTATTACAAATAAATTTTGCTTCATACGAAAGTGAACCTAATGTAGAAACCTGTTTCTTTTGACATAGCTTGCATTTTTTATTACTTCCATACACTAAAGTCTTGCGATTACATATGTGTACTCATCATTTGCTCTAAACAAAAATGTTTAGCTGAATGTACCAAAGAAGGTAATGAAGATGTCTCTAACGACACTTAACACGAACCGGGGTCAGACGACTTTTTGGATGGTTAACTGGGTTACTTTCCCTAGTCAGTTGCTTAAGGGTTATGGATGGCACACTGCTATCTATGTTGTTCTTTTGCTACTTTCCGCTGCATTTTGCTCTTGTAAGTGATATATTCGGCCGGATGGCCATAGACTTGTAATATTAAGCAAGTTTTAATATAATTAGTTTAATTTTATGTCATTTACATCTGTTTATGTGTGATGAATCATCTCGAATGTGGGATATGTGGGTGCTAGGCATTGATCTTGGGAACCAGCACTAGACAAATATCCGGGTACTCAGAATTGTCTTCAACCATTTGACGCATGAACACGAGAGGCCGTTGTTCCTTAACTATTGCGACGCACACCCCTCGGTGTGTGTGGGCGATACTAAGGTTCTGAGGCGGGCGACGTGTGACATGCCCGAATGAGTTGACCTCAATCCCGATATGGTTTTCGGAAAGTGGTCGAAACTCTCTTGATTGCGTGTGTACGATGGAATTAGATGGTTCATATTTATTTGGGTGAGGACCATTTGATTAATATTTGTGCACGGGACTAGTTGAGGACAGTGAGCTTACACTTAAATGGAGTATGGGTGTCACTTCTAGTCCAACACGTAAGTGAGGATCTGATCGCGCTTCCGGGTGCCCACAAAGATTGACAGGCAAGCCCTAAAATATGTTTTTCTTGATGATACCCTTTATTATCAGACTTTAGAGGGTTTGTTGTTAAGGAGTCTCGGGACAGAAGAGGCCAAATCAGCGATGAGAGAAGTACACGAAGGCATTTGTGGAACACATCAGTAGGCTCATAAGATGAAATGGTTGTTAAGGCGTACATGCTACTTTTGGTTGACGATGTTATAGGATTATTTTAGATATTATAAAGGATGTCAGACTTGCTAGAAATTTGGTAATGTGCAGTTGGCACTGGCTTCCATTCTATATCCAATTATAAAACCTCGGTCGTTTAGAGGTTGAGGGATAGATGTAATCGATCAAATATATCCAACGTCGTCCAAATTTCATAAATATATTTTAGTTGCAACTGATTATTTCTCTAAATGGGTTGAAACTACAACATTGAAGAAAGTGACTAGTACTGAAGTGAACCGCTTCGTTGAAGAACACATTATCCATTGATTTGGAATCACACAGATAATCAAGACCAATAAAGGTACTGTGTTTATGTCCGATGACTTCCAAAACTTTGCTAGAAACTTTGGAATTAAGCTACTGAATTCATCACCTTACTACACACAAGCCAATGGTCAGGCTGAGACATCAAACAAGACATTGATTAAAAGGAAAATTAATGATAAACCGAGAAATTGGCATGTGACATTGTTAGAATCCTTGTGGGCTTATCGAATTGCTTGCCATGGAGCAACTAAGTTGTCATCCTACCAGCTTGTGTATGGGAAGAAAGCCATTTTGCTAATAGAAATCAGTATTTGTTCACTAAGAGTTCTCAAGCAAAATGAGTTATCGGTTCAAAGTTATAAAGATCTTGTGGCCGATAATTTGGAAGATCTAACAGAATTAATAGTGAGAACACTGGTTCAGATACAGAAAAACAAAGCTAAAGTAGCTAGGGCATATAACAAAAAAATTGTGCCCAAGTTGTTTAACATATATGATTCATGTGGAAGACGATATTGCCTGTTGGCTCAAAGGATAATCGATATGGTAAATGGTCACCTACATGAAAAGGGCCGTATAAAGTTAATTGGCTAGTGTAAGGTAATTTCTATATTATAGAGTCTCTAGACGGGGTAGTGTTTGCTAAAGCAATTAATAGGAAGCACTTGAAGAAGAATTATCCAAGTGTTTGGATTGGAGCTTAGTCCGCTAGAATTCCAATTGATGCGTTGCTATCAAAGGAGCGAGCCAACTACGATTATGAGACCAAATTAACTCGTTGTAGATAATTCAGGTCATAACCAGGAATGAAAGATATGGCCATTGAAATACATCATCCTTAGGAAAAGACCAACATAGCATAAAGGCAAACATAAATTAAAACGTTCAACACTAAATCAGTTACATAGCTGATTTATAAGTTACAAACATCCACATATTGGAACAAAGTATTCACCCAATGCAAGCCAACCTATTCGTTACAGAGCATTTTGAAAGTGCATAATATCATTTTTTTTCAAAGATTTTTTAAGGATTGATTCCCTAGCCTGATAGCACGGCCAAGGTGCTGATGATAATCTTGTCCACTTCATCAATGATCTTATGATCCTCTTCAGCAATACTAGAATTGGGAATAACCTTAGCTGACTGAGCTCTGACCAATGCAACTCCTTTGGCCAAGGAGACCTTCTACTCTTTAAGGAATGATGAAAAGTTTATCATTGCTTGATCTGCATCTGCCAGCTGCTTATTTACCTTGGCCAGCTCCTCTTCTAGAGATTTTTTGGATGCCTCTAAAATCAACACAAATTGCATGGTCTCCCTATTCCTTTGCATCCTCATCATACTTGTTCTTTTTTGCTTTTGTGTCGACCACCAACTGGTTCAGCATTTTTTGAGCTTCTCTCTGGGTGATCCAACGCTCAAGTCTTTGTTTTGCCTCATCAACCAACTTTTTTCTTTTCATCTATGAAGCAAACACTGAGCAGGGTGGCTGTGGCGTGCTTTGGTAGATCAGGCTTTACTACATCAACGGCATCCCTGATCGGTTGCGCATCTTCTAGGAGATTGGTCGATGGACTGAGCAACATTTGACATAGGTGCTTAAGCTTCTCTTTGGCACCTGGTGCTGACATTATCTGAGCCAATGCGCCTTTTGCTTCCACGAGGATTGTATCGATGATTGTTGGGGTGCGGTCTTCATCCTCACTCTCAATGTTTGATAAGTCAAAGCCAAGAATATCAAGAAGAGAGGCGATCGACTTGGCGATGATGGTGGAAGGTCTTGGACTTGCAGCAAGCTGCATCTGCAGTGTCAACTGAGATAGCGGCGGGGGAAGATCGCTCGTCATGTCTTCGGGCAAACCAACGTTGGTTGGCGGGGAGAACAAAGGTAGAGAAGGCATGCGCTGCAAGTTTGAAAATTTGTTAGTCGGTTGATTTAAAAGTGAAATTTCAGAATAGTTTTTGGACTGTTGTATTACATGGCCCGTGGCAGAGGTGTAGGGTGAACTTTTAGCCAATCCTTCTTGAGCCGATCGACCTTATGGGGCACCCCTTTTGACGACCTTTTTGCGAGGGCGTCCACGTTTTTTCTCTGTAGGGGAATTAGTTTTAGGGGATTAGGGTATTGAAAGTAGAATATTTCTAAGTCCATCCGATTAAATGATGACTTACTTGGTTGTTGCCGCTTGAGGTTAAAAAGTGAAGGAGATTGGATGCCAAGCGTATCGAAAGTATCACCCGATAAGGCAACCCTGGCTTGTGGGTGCTGCCTTTTGCTTGGTTGGCCGACACCTAAGGGGCATCTGGTGGGCCTCTTGCCTGTCGTCCTAGTCTGTAAAATAGAAGGATAGCCGATTAAGCATAGTTCAGAAATATTTGATAATGAGGACAAGGATAAATCTACATCGGCTAAGTACCTTGCCCGTAATATTGATTAGACTCATGTTAGTTTAACCATGAGAACTAGTGTCATCGCTGGAACTCAAGGAACTGGATGTTTCTGATGAATCTTCTGGGAGGTCCAGGTAGAAATTGCCTATAACACTAGAAGTGAGGCGCGTTGCTGGCGGTAATGCTGCCATAATTGCCAACCATCATTCCTTGAAATCAATTGCGTGGCAGTTGTGAAGCTAGAAGTGACAAAGGGTCTGGAGCTGAAACCCATCATCTAGGCTGTGAATGATGTTGACAGTGAAAGCTTGCAGACCCACTCTCTGGGATTTAGCTGATTTAGAAGGTTGAGGCTTGTAATGACTTGGCCGAAGCCTAACTATCGGGCATACACCGAAGGGTGATAGAATTCATACGAAGGTAGGAAGGCTCGGTTCCTTGGGTATGAGCCGACATAAAGGATGCTTGAAGATAGAAAAATTCTAAATGAGTCCACTGTCTCATCGGGCATCTCACTGCTGTCTGTTGCCAGATGAATGAATGATGGGTGCGGGTAGTTGTTGGCTACAATATAACTGAAAAAATATCCTAAATGGAATTCCGCTGTGTAAGCTGAAGGAAGAAGGACAAAAACTTTTTTACTCCGATGGCACTTATCTTTGTGTTCTCGGATGAGCAAAGGATATATCTCTCCCCAAATGATCGGCTGTTTCTATACTCTAGGTCTTGCCCTTCTGGGTTTCCTCCTGGGGAAATGGAGTAATTGTCTAGGCGTCGATGTTGAATGGTCGACCAAACACACAATACAGACACGTTTGGACAAACCATAAGGGACCGCTGATGTTGCTCACTAAATATTTACATTGTCCTGTGAAGAGCCGACTCCTAATGATGTGCATGCAGCATCTGGTATTCTGCCCCTGGGAAAATCTTCCCCAATGCTAGCCGATGGTCTTTCACTAATTGCTCGACAAAACTGGTAAACTTGGGTTGGTCCAAGAGAACTTCTACAAAAGAGATATCAATCCAACCACATATTTAGGAAAGATGCTTGTTCCTTGTTCGATACTGGGCATGTACCCTTATTCTCTTCGATGTAATGACTCCAGCCCTCATCCTTAGTGGAGATCAACTTGTAGTGGGGCTTCTCGCTGAAAGCTAACAGTTGTTCCCCGTCGGGTCAGAGGCAACATAGCATGGCCACGTCCAAGAGGGTTGGGCTGATAGGACCAGTCCGTAGCATGAAAGCATTAAAAGAATAGAACTAAAAGTAGCAAGTTGTGGCTACAAGGGATTCATTGGCTCAGGGATCGGTTAGGGAAAGAGGCAGAAACTCAGAAATCCCAACTTACTTTCACAAGGATATTTTGGCAGCTACTACCTGATTATACCAATTCCTCCAACCAGTGAGTGTTGTCAGCCAAGATCTAAAGCTCTTACTCCATCCATTGATATTATACTCATGAGAGAGCAAAGACAATCTAGGTATTTCCTCAAAGATTACAATCGCTGGATCTATATTACCTACTGGGCCTAAGCAGCACTGATTAGCTCTATCGGACTCAGGAATAAGTACCTAGTTGGAGTTTATTGTTGGGAAGCCGACGGGAGGAAGTGCTGATAGAGGTTGTAGGAGGGGAGCTTGAAGCCGATTATGGATGAGATGAGAGCTTAAGAGCGTGAAAGTGACCAAGGTGAATGGCTGTATTTATAAGGGGGTGAACCTAGTGGCATTGTCGGGTAAAATCTGTGAAGTATCTGATGCAGCTAATGCATAAAATCGTGTGAGATCCGTTTACGCGTAGTGTACAGGAAGTTACCGTAAAAGATGCGGGAAATGGCTAGAAGTTGGAACAGTAAATCCTGGTGAAGCCCTCAAGATTTAGCCGATACTGCTGATTTTCGAAACATTGGTGTAATTTTTGGAGTAGAGAAGTTGAAACGGTTGGGGAAGTCAGCTAATGATAATCCATGATTTACTAGATATTGTTGATTTTTGGAAGATCAATGTGATCTTCCAAAAATAGGGGGCATATGTTGACACCAAAGTTTGGCATGTGTCTGATTTGGTAGTGTGAGTAATTTGGGAACCGAGAATAAAATTAGGATGTGGGCGATATCGGGTTCAAAAGAAAGATTATTTTAGGGAAGTTGATGCTAATATAGACAATATTTTACAGAGTTCAAGGAAGATATGATTATTCTAGACACTATAAAAGAAGATGATGGACGACATAAAGAATGATCGAACAATCTATCAACCAACTCACCCTACTTTTATTTTACTTTTCGTCGACTAGGAGTAGCACTTTAGACTTGTAATCTTTCTTCTGTAATTCGTCTGATCAATAAAATTGTGCATCACTGATTGTTGATCTCGTCGACTTACATCAATTCTGGTTTGTTTTTTCTCTGATCTTGTTACGTATCGTCTTTTTTGGAAAAAAATCTACCTTTATATCACTTAATCAGTTCAATCAGACTATTTAGATATATCGATTACTTTTTATCTAATGGCTCAAGTAGCTATTTAGATTTGACGATTACCGAAAGATTAATCGGCTTAGGGGCTGATCGAGATACATATTCTTCTTGCCGATTGCAGATCAAACTTTTGCCATGTTTTTTTTTTTGTGTTAACAGTGAGCAATAGTATGTATTCACGTTGTGAGAAATGGTCGAGTCCGCTCACTTTCACTCGCATGGTACTTACGCGACCTAGCAGTTCCGATATTTTATCCGTCCGAAATTTAATTACGCGCATGGGCCCACCTCTCAGCGGCGCCCGTGCGCGGCCAGTCGCATGATTGCTTCACGGAAACGCAAGTGCTCCCCAGCCGGAGCCGCTGGGCCGGCTGATCGGGGTCCACGCATGCATGGATGCCCAGCGCCCAATTAAAAACTGCTGCTGCGATTGCTTTTTAACCATCGCTCGTCCATTCGTTTTCGTTTCGGAGCGAAGAAGAAGTCGACCCGTGAGTCCATCCTCGTCTAGCCATCTCTGCAGCGACTGCCACGTAGGAGTACGCATCTTTAATTACGTACACGTACGTGCTGCTCGTCGCGTCAAGTTTTCCTTTTAATGCCGTCGTCGTGCGTACTGCGCCGCATTAAGTCGTCGCTGCGGCGCCGGTTTAAATTGGCTTCGGACCCGTTTTGTACAGTGTATGTACAGCGGGAGGGGTACGTACGTGTTTAGTGCGACCGGTGGATCGATCGATCGCCTAGTGACATGGTTAATCTAATCTGGCTGGTCAGAATAATCTGACGTGAACAGTTGCGCGGCTTTAGGCGCTAGGTCGTCACGGCTTGACTAACCCGTACCGACGGTTGTCTTCGGAATAAATTCGGATCAAACTTTGGGTACTATTTGTTCGGATCTTTGGGAAGATGCGTTTGCCAATAAGGTCGTGTTTGGTACCGTTAGATTCCAGTAGAAACAAGAACATTCTAAATTTTTGGTAGAAACGTTTCAAATAGGCTTATGTGAATTGGGTGGAACGGGGTTGAGACCGATTCGACCACAGAGTGGAAAAAGAAGAAACGATCTAAGAAGAATCGTTCCGAGTTTTAGCCCGTTTGGTTGGTTTTCTTCCAGAATCTAGTAGAAACGTCCCGGTTCCAGGTTGCCAAATAGGGCCTAAGACGGAACTCACCTAGATCTTGTTTAGAATGTCCAAATTTCCCCGGATACCTTCTGATTTAACTCTCTTATAAAATTTCTACGTTCTAAACATGTGTTTCAAATAGGTCACGACAATTTTTACCTCGCGATTAAGATAGTGCTTGAGTAACATGATCTAAACAGGTAGTTTTATACTTTGGGAGTGTATGCTGACACTTTTAATAAATAACTTAAATGATGCTGATATACCTATGTATCTTTTTAGCATACTCTGCTGATTATAGATACTCTAAAGTGAGTTTTATGAAAAATTTCATCAAATCTACTTTTTATATCATTATTTATGTATATACTCTTTTTATATATAAAAATGTATATACAAAAAATAAAGTACCACCAATGAATTTTTTTAACCATACCATATTGGATTATTATAGAATTAGTATTTAAGTACATTGAAAATAATAAAGAGGTAAAACACGTTCATTTAAGTGGTATATTGGAAGGTGAGCTATGTCCTCTCTGGAGTGCGCATGTAGAATATGCTATTATACTCCTGAGCCATTTATTACATAAATCTTTTTTTTCTTTGTTTTAGCTATAAAGTTTTATTGGTAGCTCCGATTCACGAATGAATTTCACTAATAGATTACTGACGACGAGAGAAATGGCATCATATGTCTCACAGATAAACATCACATAAATCAGATTTTACTGTCAAAATAAACATCAATTTACTATTGTATAATAGTAAAATCTATATACATGGATAGTAAAATCTATATATACAGGTAGTAAAATCTATATATGTCGATGTTCAAGACCTAAGGGTTCCTAGATCGAGCTTACAAATGTAAATAATGGGTTGCCCTTCTTAAAACAATCAAGGACCATAAAAGTAGGAGAATAAGGATTGCTGCTTTATTAGCCAAGTAGCATAATCAGAGTACAAGTTTGTGGATTGTCTACAAAAATCTATTACAGACTTACGATTTCTCTCTTGTTTTCTTGCGTTGTCCCAAATTGGCTTCCCTATTTAAACTGAACGAAGGAATGTCAGTTGTCATCTTCAAGGATGTGTCTTCTCACCAAAAGGTGTCTTTTCGTCGAGAGGGGTGTCTTTTGATTAAGAGGCGTCTCTTTGTAGGGAGTAACTTTCAGTTGGTTATTGGTACCTGTACAAAAGGATATTCCGCAAGCCAGTCATGTGCAGGAATAGTTGCCTACCATGACTAGTCATCAGGTCGAGGTATAATTGATTATCCCGACCAGTTAATTGCTCAGGGCAATCAAATCACAGGTAAGCTCCGACCAATGTAAGTATATTGAGGTCAGAGCATCTAAACCACTGGTTATCTCTAACCAGTCTTAGTGCACTAGTCGGTAATATAATTATGTGACTAAAATGTAGGTCTTGGTTGAAGTTGTAACCAGTTGATGGGCCTTGGGCCTTATTCTCTATTGATGGGCTTCTTTACTTTATACAGGTATAGGCCAAAAGTAGAATATGACTTATTAATCATCGACGTCAATATATATACTATTATGCAAAGGGTTCAGCTGTCTGTGTACTCTGTGTTTACTGCTAAATGAACATCAATTTACTATTGTATGGTCTCTGTGCTTATTGTACTAATGCATTAAGATTCGAAACAATAACTAATTTTTGGATGTGTCTTGCGATCTGACAAGCCTAAAACAACATCATGATAAAGTGTTGTTTCTATGCACTACCAAGTTTCAGCCGAGAAGATCGATGACTGCAAACGCGGTCTCTTGAATTTTTTTCTTCTATTTTTCTAGCACGGTGTGAGACCCCGGATCGGCTATCCGAAATCTCCTGTGCATTTCTGTACTAGTCCCAGATCAGTAGCTAGTACACAGTCAACAGTGAAGTATCATTGCCGAACATAATGAAATTGTAACATAAACATAAAGTATTAGCCACATGGCTACTTATTACATCATATGGTCACATGACCAAAGTTCACGGCAGCGGAAACAAAACGACAAGAAGCGAAACCCAAATAACACCACAGGCGACGACTAGAAACGCGATTAGATGTCCTGGCGATCCTCTTCGAACTCTTCCGGGTATAACTCTCCGTCTTCAACGGCATCCTAGTAATTTTCTGATAACAACATTATGTGTAGTAAGTGAGTACAAAGGTACTGAGCAAGTCTGGGAAAATATGCACATGTAGGGCTTTCTAAGGAAGGCTTAATATGGTTTATTTGCATAAAGCTGAGTTTCATCAAACCATACTTAATAATAATTTCCTTAAAGCATATTTTAGCAATTATTTTAACTATTGAATTATTTAATATTTCAGTGAGGGTTCTATCCATCATCACTAGTATAAGGGCTCTATCCGCCACATTTCAAAAGATTAAGGTTATCCACACATGACTCTATCCGTCATGAAATAAAAACAGGTTCCACAACCTGGTTGGCTCAATCCGCCAACAAAACATCCGAGAGTTCTAACCACTCCCGAATCCCAAAACATCATTTATATTTTAAAACTAAAACCAAAGTCTACCAATATGAAAGCATTCTTCACTTTGCCCTTGACTTTGGCACGGCTATTCGAATAGTTTTAACTCTGCAGAGGTGTACAACTTTACCCACAAGACATGATATTCCCTTAGTGCCATGTACAATTAGCACACTTCCTTAGGTGTGCCGACAGGGATATCATGACAAGGCCTTTACAATGTATACGCCTAACCCGACTCACCCGCTGAGGTTTCACCGCCGTTAGGGTTCTATCTACCCAGTACAGAAGCCCCCTCTTGCGCCGTGTGGAGAGTACAACTTGTCTCTATCTGGCACCCACATTCCACCAACTGGCGAGTCTAAGTTATGTTTCTACAAATTATTCGGCCAGGTCGTACCATTATAGACATGTGGTAGTACGGTTATGCTCAAAATGGACAATCATAAGCGTCGGTCCTTAATTGACTTGGGGCGTTACTTGCACGTTAGAAACTAGTGCTCAATCCGCACCCACCCGACATTCCACACTGCCCAAGTCCAAATCCTTTTTCTTTTTGTTTTTATTTTGCAAAAACAGTACCAAATATTTTACCATAATTCGTAAACCACATCTTAAATCACAATTTTGATATAATCCCACCCATGGGTCATTTTCATCAATTTCGGCCCTAAGCAATCCTACCGTACTATTCAACGAATGTCATAATATAAACTAGGAATGACATAGCAAAGTGTCCTAGGGTTACAAATGAACATGGGTATCAATAACCAAGGAGATGATCACAAATCGGAATAGCTAATAATCTATATTTGACATACGATGATAAAAATAGCTATGCATGCGATAAAACATTGTAAAAACATTTGCAATTGTGGGATCAAAATGCATCAAGGGACTTGCCTTCGTGCGCGACGGAAGTCTCGAAGTCTTGAAGTCCGGCGGCGGGGTCGGCGGACCCGGCGGGATCCTCGGCTACGCGCAAAACGGTACAACAAATAAATAACAATAAAATAAATAAAATCCAAAAATTACAAAACTTATATTGGCAGGTAGATATTGATTTTAGATGAATTTAGGAATTTGAACGGAGTCAATCGGAGTTCGGACGGAAAAGATATGAGCGTCCGAAGTTTGAAAAATCAGGAAAAAAGAGAAACGAGGGAATATTCCCGGAATCTTTATTTTCAAAGGATTTCTGTTTTTGGCTTGTCTCTTACTGGTGGGGCCCCATTGTCACACTCTTAGGGGTTCTTCCCCAACTAGCCAAAAGCAGAGGAGCTTGATGCTCCTAGCGCCGGCGAGGTAGGGGGCTCGGCGGCGAGTCGGCGGCGCGACGGCGAGGCAGACCTGAGCCGGGCGGTGGCGGGCCGAGGCGTGACGACGACGCTGGCGGCTCACCGGCCAGCGGCGGACCAAGGGGCGACGGTGCCAGCGGGCCGGAGGGGGCGGCGACGGCGGCACGGCCGGCCGGCGAGCATGTGCTCAAGCACAAAGAACAGAGGCCACCCCAAAATGGCGCAAAAATTCGAAATTTCAAGCAATTAATAGAGGACTAAGTAATTTGAATGGTGGATCATCTAGGCAACATCTAGAGGGACTCATCGTAGCAAGGAATTGAATAGCGGATTATCGGAGACGGCGAATTTGACGACGAACGACGGTTCGGCCGAAGCGACTTAAACCCGAAATTTGTCGTCCACACTTGATGAAACCGAAAATTGATGGAGGGGTTAGGATATAGACATCCATGCACACCCAAAGGAACAAGTGGAATTGAGTTCTGCTCACCGGAATGGAAGTTACACCGACGAACACGAAGAGTGACGATCTGCGTCGGTTTTCTTGAGCTTGCGGACGATTGGTGTGGAGAGTCCAAAGGAGGGTGATACCACCGGGAAGAGGACTCCAATACGAAGAGATGAGAGGTGGAAGCGCATGATTTGGTGAAGAAACGGCTGATTTATGAGTGTTTATGCGATTTTCGGATTTTGGTTAATGTCGCCATTTCCGGCGAGATTTGGAATGATTCGAGTCCGGGAATGAATTCTCCTTGCCGTTACCATTCCAACGGATCTGGCCATGATGGATTTGGAGTTTTATGGAAGGAGTTATGAAGGTTTGAATTGAAGAGAGACTTTTGAAGCAGCACTGTTCTTTCCCTGGAAGCAACCATCGGGAGGTTGAAGGAGCGTGAACAGTGCCGCCACGTGTCACTCTGCAATTGGCCGGAGTAAGTGAGCTTCCAAAAATCTTGGGAAAATTCCCAAAATGTTTTTAGAATATTTGGGACCTAATGCAACAGGCTTTCGGGATTTGTGGAGCATTTTTAAATTCAGGTGGAATTTCGGGTACTAACGGGAATCCGGAAATTCGATTTTTCGGACGAAAGAAAATGGAGTTCCAATTTCGGACGGATAGGGATGCCAGGTTAAATTAAACACCAAGGAAAATCCAAATCTTGAATTTAATTAATTTAAATTAGATTTTGACAGCAGATCGAAATTAAGGATGTTACACACGGATTGATGACTAATGGCGTGTGTAAGGTGTGTAAGATGTATATGATCGAATATGCATGAGCAGAATGATTTTTTTTGTCTATGTGAAGACATAGACTAATTATATCTATGTGTGAAAGACAAATTCATGAACAGAAGGAATATGGAGTCGAAAGGAGTTTTAGGCCCTGTTTGTTTGCCCTATGGATTATATAATCCAGCTTATATAAGTTAATGGAGAAACAAACAGTCTAGATTATAATCTAGATTATATAATCTAAAGCATGAGATTATAATAATCTATAAGCAGCCATTAGGGTGCTTATATAATCTCAAACTAATAATCCAACACAGTAATAATCTAGGAAAACAAACAACCCACCGGCTTATTTAAAAGTAGCTTATATAATCCAGCTTATATAATCCAACACCAAAAAGCTGGATTATATAAGCTGAAGAAGGAAACAAACAGGGCCTTAGCCTACAACGCTGATAAATAGACCTAAATTATTGTACTGATAGTTCACTTTGTTTCAGTATAGTAACATCGTGTGTAATAGCTAATAACATGTTATTTTCTGGATAGTAAAAAGCAACATATCAAGAGTAAACCACTCTTATCGCATAAAATACATGAAAACCACATGTAAAAGTTCAAAAAAATTCTCAAAACATTACCACACATAGGGAAGATGAGATTCTACAACTCTGTAAAATTTGAAGACTAAAATTAACTTCATTTGAATTCGGATAAATAGTGATTTTATCATAGTTTAGTACTATTCATTTGCTGCTTGTCAATTTCATATGTTTCAAATTCTATTGAGTTTGGTTTAGAGTTTTTCAAGGTTGTATAAGCCCACCTCCCACAAGTATGGTACTTTTTTGAGAATTTTTCAAAACTTGTACATGTGGTTTTCACGGAGTTTACATTGTTAGGGTCGTTTACTGCCAAAAGAGCACCAAATTATCGAGTAAATATTTTCAAAAATTCTGAAATAATTACCGTACATTGGGGAGGTGAGATTCTACTACCCTATAAAATTTCAATACCGAAATCAATTTCATTTGAAATATATGAAAAGATAAATTAGACTAAATAGTGATTTTGTTGCACTTTAGTACTATTTATTCGATGCTTGTCAATTTCATATCTTTCAAATGCTGTTGAGTTTGGTCATCAAATTTTACAGGTTTGTAGACGCTCATCTCTCTTGCGTGTGGTAATTTTTTTTGAGAAGTTTTTAAAAAATATACATGTGATTTTCACAGAGTTTACACGATAAGGATAGTTTACTACCAAATGAACACCAAATTACTAATATGTGTAAGATTTTACTAAACAAACACATAACATTTTACGAACTATTCTCATTTGATTTTACCATTTATTATAGTAACATTTACAATAGTCTACGTAACATTTTACTACATGATCAGAAAATGAAACTAAATTCTTGTTCTAATAGTTCACTTCATTTTAGTATAGAAACATCTTGTGTAATAGCTAGTAACATGTTATTTTTTTAGATAGTAAAAAAGCAACATATCGAGTGTAAACCACTCTTGTCGCATAAAATCAGTGAAAACCACATGTACAAGTTCTAAAAAATTCTCAAAACATTATCGTACGTAGGAGATGTGAGATTCTATGACCTTATAAAATTTGAAGGCTAAATCAATTTCATTTGAAAGATACGAAAATGACAAATTCGGTTGAATAGTGATTTTAGTTTAGTACTATTTATCCATTGCTTGTGAATTTTATATATTTCAAATGCTATTGAGTTTGGTCTTTAAATTTTGCAGGGTTGTAGAAGCCCACCTTCCCCACTTGTGATAAGTTTTTAAGAATTTTTCAAAAGGTGTACATGCGGTGTTCATAGAGTTTACATGATTAGGGTGATTTATGGCCAAATGAACACCAAGCTAACATGTACAAGCTTTCAAAAATTCTTAAAAACTTATCACGTAGGATATGTGAGAATCTACAACCTTGTAAAATTTCAAGACCAAAATCAATTTTATTTGAAAATAATAAAAAAAGACAAATTCGACTGATTAGTGACTTTATCGCAGTTTAGCATTATTCATCCACTACTTGACAATTTCATATCTTTCAAAAACTATTGAGTTTGATCTTCAAATATTGCAGGGCTATAGAATCTCACCTCCCCTATGTGCGGTAATTTTTTGAGAATTTATTTGAAACTTGTATATATGGTTTTCATAGAGTTTACACGTAAATTACTCATACGTGTAGGATTTTACTACTAAATAGACCCATAGCATTTTATAAGTGGTTCTCATTTGATTTTATCATCTATTACAGTAATGTTTACGATCGTCAACATAATATTTTACTATCATACAATCGTAAATTAATGTTTGTTTGGCAGTAAAATTTAATTTATGTGATATTTATTAGTGAGACTTATGTCATGTTGTTTATCTCATTGTCAGTAATCTACTAATGAAAGAGGTTTGTGAACCAAAGCTACCAATAAAAAGTTATAGCTAAAATAAAAAGAAAAAAAGATTCATATACAAAATAGGAAACACATTTACTAGTGATTGGCCGCGTAACTGATTGGTTTAGTTAATAGTCAACACACAAATGTACACGGGATGGTTTGCATGTGTTTCTTCGGCAGAAGTGAAGAATAACTATTCTACGCTTTTGCGTAGAATAGTACCACCGTGTGTGAATATATATCCAATGAAAACTCTATGTATAAGTTTTAAAAAATTCTCCAAAAATTACCATACGTTGGGGAGGTGAGCTTCTACAAACCTGAAAAACTTGAAGACCAAAATTAGTCGCATTTGAATTATATGAAAAAGATAAATTCACCTAAATACTGATTTCCACTGTTTAGCGCTATTTATTTCGCTGCTTGTCAATTTCATATATTTCAAATGCGATAGAGTTTGGCGTTCAAACTTTACAGGGTTGTAGAAGCTCACCTCCTCTACTTATGATAATTGCTTGATAATTACACACACGCGCACACACACACATATACATACATACGTACGCACGCACGTACGTGTGTGTGGGTGTGTGTGTGTATATATATATATATATATATATATATATATATATATATATATATATATATATATATATATATATATATATATATATATATATGAAAATAGTTTCATACTCTGGAAGTACGTGCTCCCACTTCGCATATACTGCTTAAACAAATAAGTTATACCATTTTATCCTTTTGAGCAAACTCTAATAACGATTACAAGATACTCCAAAGTGAGTTCCATGAAAAATTTCATCAAATTTCACTTTTTATATCATAATTTATGTATATACTCATTTTACATATGAAAAAAGGTATGTAGCAAAAATAAAGGGCTCCGATAAAATTTTTTCAACCATGACACATTGGAGTATCTTAGAACTAGTTTTTAATTATACCGAAAATGATAAAGGAGTATAACACGTTCGTAAGTAGTATATTGAAAGTGAGAGTATGTACTCCCATAATTATGAAAAAGGCGTTATATATATACTCCCTACATCCCATTATATAAGGCGTAACTCCTACCAAGGCAGTGACCAAGGAAGCAGTTGCGTCGCGCAGAGCTCGAGGGGATTAATGCGTGCAGGCATGCATCCGCATGAGAGAAGGTAGTAAAGCGTAGATTGGTGCTGAATAGTGTGTGTATATATATTATAAATGTTTAGTGAGACAAAGGAAAGATAACAGAGGGCGGGGCGGTGCTGTGTTGAGAGGGGGGGGGGGGGCACTACATTTATGCACATTTTGTCTTGAAACATGTAGTACGATGTACTATAAATTTCTGTTTGAGAAAATAAATATGGTAGCATTGATTTCGCAAACCGATCGACTTAAGTTATAATTGGGTAAATGCAAATGCAGTACTCAAAACTATAATCAACGTAACCTCTTATCACAAGGAATTCAATGGAGAGAGCGATGGAACATTGGAACGAAACGTTATTCACTCCATTTCCAGCCTAACCGCGGTGTAAGGTTCTTGCACTGTACAGGTCAAACGACACTCAATTCGTGTATCGTTCTGGCTGTGTGTATGATATGTGGGACTATCTGTATGTATGACTGTGGGCCAGAGTGTCAGATATTAAAACGCGAATTTTAAAGAGTGTCGCTGGCGCCAATCTCCCATCAACGACCTGGCTAGCTAAGGAGCCTAGGAGGAGCACATATAATTTCTGGCCGGTTTTACTGGGACAATTCTTTACCGATCCCAAAGAAGATACCTAGTACTACTACTTCCTATCTCTCCCTCTACCTCTATGCAGTGCATGGTACCAGTGAGTAGCAGTAGGAGTACCGCCTTAAATACTCCTACTCGTCTTCTACTCTATGGAGCGAGTACAAAGCCTCAAACTTTGGAGTTTTTAGTTTATTTGGTCTCTATAACACGAGTGAGTTATTAGGACGAAAACACGATGGTTAACTTATATCGTTACATTAGATACGTACACGCGATGTCATGCATGCAAAGATGTGGCATCGCGCAAGGGCCCACGCGTTCAACTTCACACCCAGGAAGGACGTGCACGACCAAGCAGCAGAGGAGCGACGAGACGCAAGCCCTGTTCGTTTCTGTTTATGCACAGTTTCTGTTTAAAAAATGCAGTTTATTTGTTGAACGGGAGGGTTCTAGATAACTTCTACGAGAATCAGAAGTTATCCTCTATATAGAATCACAATCCGGCTAGAATCTGGTTCTCACTGATTCATGCTGATTCTCCCAGTCCAATCCAAAAACTAGAAGTTGCAGTTGATTCGGTCCGATTCTCCCATAATCAAAAGTAGCTCCATAATCCAAAAACTGAAACATACTAGACTGCAATACACCACATAGATCAGCCAAGGGGAGCAAGGGGCTACGTGGATAGGGGTGCAATCTGCTCGGATTCGGTTGGATATCGCTCTTTTCGTATCCTAAATCATATTTTTTGTCCGATTCGGATAGTGCCGGATACGAATATGATACGGATAATATCAATCATGGATTCGAATCGAATACAGATCGGAATCGATACAGTACCGGATAATTTTTATCGGCTAACACGCGAAAACAGATACCACATAAAGCACACATATAACACTGATTAACTAATCGTATGAGTTGATTGACAGAGACGTAGTTAATTGACACCATTACATGCATGCTTTGATTAGTTAATTGATAGAGACATGATCATATCCTCGACAGGAGGATGGGAACACCATCACATGCAGTGTGTTCGTAAAACAAGAATTACTTAAGCTCATGGAACACCATAACATCCAGTGTGTTCGTAAAACAAGAACAATATTAAGATTGTGAGAATAAAATAAAATAAGATTGTGAAATAGATGAAGCCAGGGGGAGTATAACACCAAAATAGGATAAGGGGATATTTCAGATGTTGAACTATAGTGTGTAACACAAGTAGGGTTCACAAAATCGATGATTATCGCGCGATTTCCGCCCTTATCACCACGATCCGATATCAAAAACCGGTCGGTAAACCGATTCGATTAAAAAAAAATTCGAAAATTCGAAAAATTTTACGTGTCAAAAATTGGTCGATTTTCGTCAAAAATCGTCGATAATCGCTACAAAAAATTGATCACATAAAAGTTCCACGAAAATCAACGATTTTTGCATCTTTTTTTTTTTTAAAAAAAAAACTGGTTTTGAATTCATGCGATTTTTTTCGATTCTTGGTCGATTTTCGGCTCT
The DNA here is from genome assembly GCA_036346355.1 of Rhipidocladum racemiflorum. Lineage (NCBI taxonomy): Eukaryota > Viridiplantae > Streptophyta > Magnoliopsida > Poales > Poaceae > Rhipidocladum > Rhipidocladum racemiflorum. The sequence goes on along the minus strand of CM070573.1, from coordinate 19,242,893 downwards.
TTTTTTGCGATTATCGAAAATTATTGTTCATCCGAAAATCGCCGGATCGATACACAAGTAGCAACAGAGAACAGACTGCAAGTTTAGCTGGTCTGGTCATTCCTATAGTGTGTGTACATCCCTATAAGTTTAGATGGTCTGGTCATTCTCTTTTGCATTATTAACTAGAGATCTAGTTCACCTTTCTTCTTACCGATTTTGATTTTGTTGAAGTAATGGTTGAGGAGCAAGTAAAGCTTGATACGTATTATTCTTGCAATGTATTGAATTTCATTAATGTGACTTTCTATTTGGATTTTATCATCACTGATTCTTTGACTAATTAGGTCAAGGAGCATGTTGCACAAGCCAGGAAAGCACAAAATATAAGGGCAAAAAGCAGCTTCAAGCAAAGATACCAGTTTCTTCGAATCAGGATCTGATTTGCGAGTAAGGACATAGTTACAATTCAGGCAGTATCTTACCTTTTTTTTTATTATAGTACTAAAATGCTAATGATTTGTGCCTTTTCTTTTAAGGCAGACTATGGTGGATGCTTCATTAGGTGAGATAATTGACCACCTGTGAGAAGATTACTTGGCTTTTGGATGAGGGTGAGAAGTGGTTAAAACCTGAATACAGGTTAGACTCCAACCTGCTGTATTCACTGAACATAATGCAGAGCTAGCACAAGCGCACAACCTAACAATCTAATCGATACTTTATCCTTTTGTTAAAAGCACTGGATTAATACTTGATGATGGATGCATCTCGATCGTGCCACAATCATACAGAACACAATGCAGAGAATTATACAAAAATTCAGAAGTGTTAATGAATCTATTCTATTCTACATCCATTATACAAAGATTCATTAACACTTAACAGACTGAAAAATGCATCTATTCTATTCTACCATTCATTATACAAAGATTCATTAACACTTAACAGACTGACATCAATTGAATATGCACTGGGTTGTCATTATACAAATATTCAGTAATATACTAATATACTAACCTCAGTAACCTGGTCCACGGGAGTCAAAGGCGACGACCGTTGAGCTAGATCCAGACGGCACGGATGGCGGGAGGGGGGGGGTGGGGAAGCAGAGAGGACCGCCGAGGGAGCGGAGGGTGCTGGGAGTCGAAGGCGGCGAAGGACGCCGAGGGCACCGTCGAGAGCGGAGGACACCGAGGATGTTGAGGGACATTGAGGGAGTGGAGGACGCTGAGGGCACCGCCGGGAGCGAAGAGTGCCAGGAGTCAAAGGCGACGGCCGTTGAGCTAGATCTAGAGGGTGCGGACGGCGGGAGGGGGGGATGGAGCAGAGGGCGGCGTCGAGGGATGGGAATCGGGGGCATAGGGCTCCGGGAGGTGGGTGGGTGGAGGGCGTGGACGGGGACGAGCGGAGGGGGCGGAGGGTGGCGACGGGAGGGTGGCGGCGGCCTACGGCACTCGGGGAGTCAAGGGCTCATGGCTGGGTGCCTGGGCAGTGAACGAGACACATCCAAATTGCAAATGAGGCAATGAATCGACTTTACGAATTACGACTTACGACTTAGGGTTAACCGGTTGTCTTATTCGGATATCCGAATTAAATTGGCCAGATATATCCGTGAAAGTGCATCTAGGCCCCTTAATTTATTTTGGTGATTAATGATGACACAATTAAAGAGATCTAATGTTTAATCAGAGTTGATGCAGATATCGAGAACATATCAAGCTTGGAATGAGATTGGACGCCCCTACATACTTTAAAATTTGAAAAGACGGCATCAAGACAAGAAATGTAATTTCTATTTTATTTGAGTCTTAAGGATAGCCGTATTATTAAGAGGATACGACGGAAAATCGCTTTTAGGATGTGCATGTGCTCAAAGTCAAGTCTTGCATTTAAACTAGCACTCAAATACTTGCATTTTTCAAAAACAGCATTTTCCAACCGAGCTGTCCAACCCGGAGAGTCCGGACATTTGGTCTGGAGTATCTGGACTAGGTCCGAAGTATCCGGACAAATAGTCCGGAGTGTCCGGGTTGAACCCCTCAGCCAAAAAGTCGCATTTCAGCCTATCCGGAGTATCCGGACATTTTGTCCGGATAGTCCGGAGTATCCGGGTCAATTATCCGGAGTGTCCGGATTGTTCGAAATTGAGGGTAACGACTAGTTTTCCAAAAGAGTATTTAAAGTCTCCTCCCTCTCCCAACGGCTAGGATCTCTATTGAGCTTATTCATTGCAGCATTCAAGCCATTCCTAACACTCTCAAAGCATTCAATAGAGCCCCATCTTACTCCCTCCATTGATTAGGTTGTTAATCCAATTTTTGGTGAGGAGAGGAAGAAGACAAGTGCTAGGTGCATTCATTTCAAGTCTTGAGCACTAGTTTATCCTCCAAGCGATTCTCCGTGGTGTTATTACTCTTGGAGGTTGAAGGTCTCCTAGACGGCTAGGAGTCACCAGGAGCAACCAAGGATTGTGGTGTGCCCCGGTCGTTTGTGAAGGCGAGTCTCGCCTCCGAAAGGGAAGAGACAAGAAGTGAAGCCGGCGAGTGCATTTGTGCAACACCGGGAGGAAAGCGGGTTGAAAGAGACTCCGGCTCAAGTGTGACCGAGCCACCTCAACGGAGACGTAGGATTCCCTTCAAGAATCCGAACTTCGGTGAAAAATCATGTCTCTCTCGTTTTCTTTCCTTTCTAGCTTAGCTTGTGTTGATTTGATTTTGTGGAGCCTCGATCTACCTTGGTTCATTTCTTTGCTCTAGATCTACACTTGCTAAAAGTACTTGATTGCTTAAGCTACCCTTTCTTTCAAGTAACTAGTTGCTAGATAGAGTAGATTTAATTTTCTTCGCGAGCTGCTCTATCCGGAGTGTCCGGATAAATAACCCGGACAATCCAGACTATCCGGATAAAACATCCGGAGTCTCCGGGTTGACCTGCTCGGATTGTTTTAATTCCGCTGCGATTTTTTTTAATTCGCCTATTCACCCCCCCTCTAGGCGACATCTCCGGTCCGCTCAATCCGAGAAAAAGTTCAAAATATCCCAATCCGATGGATAATGATATCCCAAATCCGAATCCGAAACAAATTATCCAAATCTGATACCATATCCGAGAACTATCCGAAAATATTATTCGAATTCGATCCGAACACATCCGATCGGTCGGTCGGTCAAAAATTATTCAATCCGATTGCATCTCTATACGTGGAGCGTACACCCGAGCGAGATGTCCTCCGGTTCTAAATGGAGCTAGAAATACAATTTCCTTTGAACCGAGACTAAATATGCAAGAGAGAAATATACAGCGGAGCGAATCAAATCAAAAGCTTCGCACTTTGAGAAGAGGTCATGATAACGAGAAAGCACAGAGGAGACTAGTAGTAGCAGGTAGCCAGGCGGCAGGAGAGTAGTCAGCACTGGCGTAGGCTGGTCCATCCCCATCCGTGGCTCGTCACACACCGGGAGCCCTTGCCATCAATGCCTCCCACCACCGCATTGATTGTGCGTTTGTCCTCATGCCTTCACTTTCCAACACCTTCATTAATGGCGCCCATACATGCCTCCAAAACCCCTCCTGTTTGCTTTCTTTTATTTAGCCCTCCTCTCCTCGCCGTCCGTCGCTGCAGCCGTTCTAGTCCTCACTCCATTGCTCCTCTAATTCTTCCTCCCTCCAAACCAACCTGATTAATTCACGCTCTATTTGTCCTCCGCTGTTTGATTAGCTAGCGAGGCTAGGCTAGGCTAGGCTAAGCTTCTCCGTGACCTGCTAAGAGGCGTAATTATACAGTGTTTTAAGAGGCTGTATGGTGGCGTACTAGATGGTTGCTGAGGCGGTGGGGTTCATGGCTCGAGCGGTGGACGGCGGCAGGGCGGCGGAGCTCGTCACCCGAGACTTCCTCGGCGGGTCCACCGCCGCCGATGACACCAGGGACGCGGCCGCCAGGCACGACCCCGTGGTACGCCCCCTGTTTCATTCATCTCTCTCTCTCTCTCTCTCCCCCCGTGTGTCTACCTTAATTTGCTTTCTTCTTCCCTGAATCCCTGTTCAATTGGGTATGGCCTCCTGTAGTTAAGGATGTTTAATTTGCATATGGATCGATTGGATTGTTCGGCTCATGGGAAAATTAACAAGTTTTGATCGCAAAGTAGTGGTTTGTGTGCCGCGTCTTTGGTGGAACAGTAGGCAAGAAAATATTCGATCTGAGGTCTTCCATGTTCGTATTTCTTTTTTTTCCGGTGAGGTACATAAGCCTAATCTAAGAGATTTAACACCAGCAAAAAAAAAAAAAAAAATCTTATTTTGACTCTTGATTCCGAGCTTTTTACTTATTTTGTTAGTCAGAATGTCGATATATGACCATTTGTAGTTAGTTTATCTTAGCATGCCGTGTTATCCCGGTAACTTGATTGTTGTGGACTCCGCGTCTCTGATTTTTCTGTCTCTTCCACTTCGTCTTCTCCTCGTCTTCTCCGTCCACTTTCTCAGCAAATATCTACCCAAATATTCAACACCCCCCCCCCCACCCCGCCCCACACCCCCTGCAAAGAACGGCCGAGCTCACCAGATCTAGCCGGTTAGAGGCCGGAGGAGGCGGACGACAAGTGTAGGAGCGGTGGGTGTGGGACTTGTGGAGAGTGAGACGGAGCGCCGGGTCAGTCCACCGTCGTCCCACATCTTTCTCTTAACTATAGCTCTAAGAAATTAAATAAGATTCTAGTTCTTTATTCTAATTGAATTCCTCGTTCTAAGTAGATTCTAACCAGAATTCTTAAACTATTACAAAATTATCTCTAATATTCATCCTCTTAATCTTGTAATACCGGTTTTTATATATTAAAACTACAATTTGCTCCATACATATTCGACATAAGACATAAGACGATGAACACATCTACAAAGAGTCCCATCTTTTTTTGCTAGCTATATCAATGTTACCGTATCTCGTCGATAATTATAACCTTTCGATAATTATAACCTTTCGCTTCAGTTTCAATTATCTTTTTACTGGTAACGCAATTTTACGACGATGTAGATTTACATCAGAATTATCTATGAAAGTACTTAGACACACCTATAAGAACTCTTGTATGTACACAGTCAGAATGATGACCAAAACTCTTCATACATCTCGAACTCATCTTCGACGAATTTGACTTTGAACGACGAACATATCTTTTTAACATCTCAGCTTCCTAGCACACGCAACGGTTTCATTTTGATCTTCCAGTACATCATGATCTCTTCTGATGCGTACAATATCTTTGAATGGACTCACACATCTATCTCGTGGACACAATTCGCACAAGAACTCACATGATCACACATAATATCTCGTAAACATAACTGATATAAAAAACTTGTAGCTTTGACCATCTTTTCGACAAGACATCGACAAGACATGCAGATTGCCTGTCATACTAATTATCTGGTCTTAATACTAGCAAGTATTAAGGAGACACTTTTATCTTTTTTTTTTTTTTTTCTTTCTCGGCTAGTCTTCCTGCTTGATCGTTGCTGATGTACTGCTTGTATATGGACTTTCTTGCTATCTCCGCTTCCAGAACCCACGTAACGCATGACTGTAGTCGCGTCATGATCCTTTCTTTTGTTCGGCTGCCTCCAATCTGGCCCGTGCCGTAGAGAACCTCCTGTTTGATGCTACCGTACGAAACTAATGCTGCCTCGCGCACGGAACATCTATACTCGCTGCAGCCATCCTTTTTGCTTTTGCTTCAATCGCATAGGAGACGAGCGTCCTACCGAACATCCTGCTGCCGTCTACTTTCTTGCGCCGCCTGGAGCACGAAGACAGGAGACCGAACGCTTCTAGCCGCGCACTTGGCCGAGTTTGGTGATGAACGCGAACAGAACACTAAAAATTTTGAAGCAATTTTTTCGTACTACTCGTTAATTTATTCAAACAAAACTTATAACTATCACTGAATTTATATCTAAACTAATTGGACTCCATATCCTAATCGAACGCTGATCAAAACTTCTAAACTCATTTCAAGATTATCTTTAACAAACTTATGTTGCAGTAGGAGTGAATCTTTTAAGTGGGAGGGGTCAGGGGAGGATGTTTTCCGAGGAAGGCACGTCTAAGGTATCGAGGGAGAGGAACGGAAACGGGACATGGTTGTTATGCGTTTGACGATGGTTTCAGATGAAATGGCAGGAAGAAGAAAGCATACGGGTGCGAGCGCGGACGTCCGGGCCCCGCCGCTCCAAAAAAACTAGTCGTCACAATTAATAATCGTTATAATAAACTCGTCATGTAATCTCAAGAACCATGGGCAGAATCTTACTAGGAAAATTTAGCTCTCAAAGTGTTATCTTTGGAAATAAATTCTATGGTGTCGTGCTGCACAAAGAGACCTGTGCAGCACCACTTGGATGGGCGTCACGTGTTATGTCAGTGAATTTGCACCCTCTGCATGTAATTAATGCGTCAGTTAATTAATCCCTTTAATTAATGCAATTAATTCCCTTAATTAATGTAACGGTGGAGATTCACTGGTATAACACGTGGCGCCCATCTAAATGGTGCTGCACAGGTCCCTTTAGAGCATCCCCAATGGAGACATGTCAGCAGGCTATAAGGAGTCCATCTCATCTTTTTGCTTATGTGGAAGAGAGAAGTAGAGAAGAGAGACAAGAGCTGGCTCTTAACTAAGAGCAGGCTATAGTGTTTTCCAAGAAAAATAAAAGATAATTACATGTGGACCCACATTTAATGTTAGAGAATATGTTATAGCCAACCCATTGGAGAGTTTGTCTTTAAGCTAGCTATAAGTGACATGCAGCACGACACCATAGAATTTATTTCCGTTATCTTTACCTCTGATTATTTCTGCCTCGACCGCTAACTTCAATTTGATTGCCATGATTTCCTGCGTGCAGCCCGGCGGCAAGATGCCCCTGCAGAAGCACGCGTGCCCGCCAACGCCCAGGGACCTCAACCTTTTCCCCGTCGGCGGCGCCGGCGCGTCCACCAACAGACCCTGCCCAGCGCCGGAGGCGGCTCCCACGGCGGCCTCCGCCACGGCCGCCACCGCCACCACGACGTACCACAGCGTGTGCACGATCGAGAAGGTCAAGACGGCGCTGGAGCGATTCGAGCGCGGCAAGCAGGGGCAGGGGCAGCAGCACAGCGGCGCCGGCGCCTCCCCGTCCTCCTCGTCCGTCACCACGTCCTCCGTCAAGCGCCGCGGCGACGGCGCCGTGGAGCAGGGCGACGGCTGCGACTCCCCTTCCGCCGGCGGCGGGATGGTGGCCGCGGCGTGCCCGAGGTGCTTCCTCTACGTGCTCATCTCCCGGAGCGACCCAAGGTGTCCGCGCTGCGAGTCACAGGTGCCGCCGCCGCCGCCGCCCAAGAAGAAGCCGCGGATCGATCTCAACGTCGGCTTCCTGGGCACCTAGCCGGCGTGTACGCGCGTGACGTAGCTAGCCATGAAGACAATTACTAGATGGTTGCTCTCCTCGGCGCGGTAGGTTGGGTGCTCCGATTTGATAAGACTCCATGCGAGCACCACCAAGCTGCATGCATGATCGATCCACCGACCGATTCGGGTACATAGCTAGGGCAAGGTGCTCTTAAACTTTTGTTACGTCTTCTCGTCAATTAGTAGTACGCCCGGCCCCAATTCCGTCACCAGAAATTAATGAATCAAAACACTCCATAGAACATGATACTGGAATCCCATAATCGATGAAAGCTCTCCGTTTGTCGTCAATTGTTCTTCGCTACGTTGATCTCTCTCTCTCTTATTTTTCCCCCATATGGCAAATGAATGCAGTTCTCCTAGTGCTAGACTTCTAGTACTTTAGTACTTACTACTAGCGTGCATGACTACTCCATTTCCGATGTGTAGTGGACAGTTCATCCTTCCCTAGTCGCGCGCAGCTGCAGCTGTACTAATTGCCGGTGATGTATTGATGCGACTCGCTTGCTCTTGATGAGGGGAGCGCCATCACGTTTCCTCGCTTGCCTTTTTAACGTTTGATGAGGAATTTGACGTCGTAGCTGCCTGCAGCCCGCAAGAGCGACAGTACACTTCGTTGTTTGTATCCATGGCCGACATGAATGCCAATTAATGGGTGATGTGATGATTGTCCGTGCCCGGTTGTCTTTTGGTAGGGGATGACAACGCAAACGTAAGCAGTTTTCTTTTCCGCAGTGGAAGTTTTAATGGCTTGCAGCGCAGGCAGGCCGCAGGCTACATGTCATTCAGCATTTGCAATTGTCATTACCGTTCAACGGCGTATCCTTTGTAGATTGACCGTATACCCGTGCTTATCATTTAACCGCTCGAAAGCAATTCAAATATAGCTATCTCCTCGATGTGAAAGTATCGGTAAACCATACTATATTATCTATTATAACAGGTGGTCGGGTACTACAAATGCTTTTTTATTGAGCTTGAATACCGGGGCAAGTATCTACTAACCTTGAGTTTCGTCATACCCTCTTCTACCAAGCTCGGTACCCCTTTCTATTGAGCTTGGTAACTGAGCTTGACAGAATGGCATTTGTGATGCTGAGAAAATGGATCAAGATGGATAATGGTTTTATCGTATTAACTTTCGTATCTTTTTTTTTAGACAGAGATATAAATATGAATAACTTGAATATGAATACGAACAAGTTAAATACGAATACGAAACGAATACATATCAAAATAAGCACATCCATGAATATTACTTGGAACGTAAAAAACCCCTTAAACTATACACACAAAATAAATAGAATCACATAACTAGTTTGTTTGATCCAAACAATCATGGATTCTACATATTTTCATTAAGAACTTCTTCCCTAACTCCCAGAATTGATGTACATGCACTAGTACAGAATAAGACATCATAGACGGTTTTAAACAGTCATCACAAATAGTTTTGTGAACCATCTGTAAGCAAGTGTCAGCGATAATGACGGTGGATCACAGCCGGTTTTGTAACCATCTGTGTACACAATTATCACAGACAGTTCTTAGGTAGAACCGTCTATGGTATTCATTTTCACATATAGTTTTTAGTTAGAACCATCTGTGATAATCATTATCACAGACTATTTTTATATAGAACCATCTGTGACAGACAATATCATAGACGATCACATTTTTTCCTACATCCCTTAGCAGAACTTCTGTAATTAGTATCTGTTGTTCGAAATTTTTTTCTACTTAGATATTTCTGCAACGATATTTACAAGGCACAATCAGTTATAGATTTGGCAATTGAATATCTAAACATTATATATGCATCATGACAACAGCTTGTCTGATCAGGATCGTCTTAAAATATTACATTTGTAGCACTTTCATCTCCTTTTCTTATTATAATGTTAATGGATTTCAAGACAAAATCTATTTCATTTCATAGTTCATTCTAAAAGCTGTCATGCTTTGATTTATCACTTCCACTTCATCCTTATCCTCGAACGAGAATACAATAGGAAGCCAATTTTGACTCTAGTCTTGTGCAAGAATAGTTCCAGAGTGATCCTGTTCCTGCACAAGACAAGAGTGAAATGAAATGGAGATGAGGATAATATGAAAGCGATAAATCAGAGCATGATAACTTGCAAGACGAACTATGAAAAGAAATGGATTTTACCTTGGAATCCATCAACATTATAATAAGAAAAGAAGATAAAAGTTCTACAAATGTAATATTTTAAGACAATTTTGATCAGACAAGGTGTTGCCTCGATGCATCTAGGATGTTTAGATATTCAATTACAAAATATATAACTGATTATGTCTTGTAAATATCGTTGCAGAAATATCCAGCAAAAGAAAATTTCAAACAACATATACTAATAATGGAAGTTCTGCTGAGGGGGGTAGGAAAAATATTTGGTTCCAATAAACAAGACACTATTAAGTCATTGGATTCAAGATAAGCAAATATTAATGATAATGTCATGTGACAATACATTGATAAGATATGATACAACAAGCGTACATTGAGAAACCACATTGTTTTATAGATCAAGACAAGAAGACTTTAGGGCTTTTGCTTGTCTGCCATCCACTACTTCAAAAAAGGTCATCACAAATTGTTCGAAATTATCATCATAGACGGTTTTTCGAACCGTCTGTAACCATGTGTAGTGATATTATGGCATACCATAGATGATTTTCAAACCGTCTGTGATATACAACATCATAGACGGTTTTTAATTAGAATCGTGTATGATATAGTAATATCATAGAGGGTTTCAATTTGAAACCGTATGTGATATCTTAAAATCTGTAACATCCCAAAATTTTCTTTTCTTGCATTTAATGTGTATTTGTATTTTTTGGAATTCATTTGAATTTATTTGGAATTAATTTGAATTAATCATCTTCTTTAAAATAATTAAATATTAGAAAATTTTATATAAATTTTGTTGGAAATATTTTATTTGAGTTTAAAATATTTTAAAATATTTTCTAGAATTTTTTTGATAACTTTATTGCCTTGAACGAATTAAATGAATTTCAAGAATTATTTTAATTTGAAAAAGACTGGAAAATGCTGTGAACAGTGTTGGGCCGGCCCGTTACTGTAACGTGCACGGCAAGTGTTCGATTTAAGTCCCTTTTGATCCGAATTCGGTTTTTCTTTCCGTTTTCTTGTATGGCATGGACTCCCAAGCCTATATAAGTGTTCTAAGACCCTATCCCACGCATATCCAACCTCCAAGACACCTCCAAACCCTAAAAACTGTAGCCATGTCCCTCCGGTGCCAACTCAACGTCGACCAAACTTGGCATTGCGTTCCTCGTCACCTCGGTAAGTTTTTCCAAAATCTGTTCGTGTCACCTTGAGCCATGTACTCCCATCTATCTATCTTCCAAATTTGGTGCAGTTTCACCCTAGGAATCAAAAGTTACGGCCATTTCAATCTCAAATTTTGCCATCGCCCGTTCTCCTTCGTTTTTTTTGCGAAATTGACCGTGAAATTTTTATTGTAGACTCATCTTGATGTCCTCTACACGATGCTCACCCTAACTCAAGGTTTTGTCCATAGGATTTGCACAGAAAATTCAATCTTCCCCGATCAGACTGCTAATAGATAGTAGGAAACTGTGTCACGCATTCCCCGTTGATCCAGAAGGTAAAGCTCAGATTCGTTCACGTCATATTGTGCCCTAAGGTCCCATATAGCTCTCTGTAAAATTTGGTTAGGTTTCATGCATTATTTTAATAGTTATGACCGTTTGATCTATTAGCTTCGGAAGCCGTTCATCGGTAGTTTGTGATCTATCCGGTGGGTTGCCGCCAAATCCGCCTATACAGTTGAGTTCGTATCGTCGCGTCCTACGCTGTGCTGACTTCCCCTTTGCTATTCCATCCTCCAAAAATTTTAATATTCATTAGCCGCCGCCTTTCGTCAATGCCGCGCGCCGTCTTTTGCCGCCAACCATCTTAGTTCGCCTTGGCCGTGTCATCTTGTCCAGTAGGTCATTATTCTCTGTTTTGCCCATCTTTAGAGTTCAATTGGTCCCCGATTGCCATCAAAGCCATAATCTAGTATCTAACCGTCGTCTTTCGATCTAGATTCTTTTGTTATTGGTTCGTGTTTCGGTTAGCCATCGTTGGTAATCTTTTATCGTAGAGCCAACCCTACCCATCCTATCCCTATGACAAGTGGATATATCTGTGTCGTTTCGCTCAAACCCTAACCTAACCCTAGGTCCAATATGTCGTAGACGATGCGTCGTGACCTGTAGACCCCACAACCTACAGATCATCCCTGAGCCATAGCATAACCTCACTGCCATAACATTGCGCTGACAGATGACACCTTGTCTTTGCATGAGTGTTTTGTCATTGCTTCGCTGTCATCGCATGTGTGCATCCAAGCAAAAGCCTTAGTGCGATGTCATCATCTTTTCTATCACCTTGTTGTGATCTAACCCCATCACAGGTGAGTTTAGCCTCGTCTCAATATCATCTACAAAGACGAACCAAAACCATAACTGTCGGTGTGTTCTACACCAGGGTGCCCACTACACTTTAGTAAGAGCGCCACGACACGTGGCGTCGGACCACGCCCGGGCGGTCGAAGGTGGCCGCCAATGACAGTGGCGATCGAGCCACGCCGCTGGCGGCGGTCGGTGAGTGATCGCCCGGTCAGGTGGCGACCAGGCCACACCGCTGGCGGTCAGGAAGGTAACGCCACGGACAGTGGCGACTGTGCCACGCCGCTAGCGGTCACCGTGGATCGCCGGTCGTGGCGACCAGTGCCACGCCGCTAGCGGGCCACCGTGGTGATCGCCGTCGTCAGGTGGCGACCAGGCCACGCCGCTGGCGGTCAGCAAGGTGGTCGCCTGGCGGACGTACGACGCCCAGTCCATACCACTGGCGCTCAGTTCCCGAGGCCACCTAGTAGCCTGTGCAGCCGCACAAAGCGTCAAAGACATTTAATGCGTATCGTGTGCATTAAATGGGAGTAATGAAGGCTACAGTATGGCGGCGCGTGTTTCCAACGCGTGTCATTATTACAAATGACGTCACGGTGCAATTTCCCACCGGCAGGCGCGGGGCCCGAGGCGGGGGAGAGGACGGCTGTGCCAGGGCATTAAGTGTGCTGCAAGAACAGTGACAGGCGCATTAAATGCGACGTGGCAGTGTACTCAATGTGCTGTGCTATTGTAAGCCCCGTGCGCCCCAGCCAGCCCGAGTATAAAAGGTAGCTGGGGTGCATGGGAGAGGGGGTTCTTCCTCTCCTTTTCTTCTGGTTTGATTCTTTCAGTTGGAGCCTTTAGGTTCGATCTTTTAGATTGGTTCATCCTCCTTTGGGGTGGGAGGCCGGGGGTTCCTTGCTCCTGGTTCTTTCGATTTCTCCAAGAACACCAGCAAGAATAACACAAGCAGGACTAGGGCTATTACTCGTGAGGAGGGCCCGAACTTGGATAAACCCGAGTGTCTTCTTGTGAGCTTCGTCCGTTTTCTTTCCACCGTATCCCGAGAAATCTCCATGAAAGCCCCTCGTTCGGACTTCTTACACCCCATTTCGGAAGGGGTCTGTTAGCTCATACGCTGACAATAACCTAAGGCCGGTTCGATGGACTGAGTTCATCGTGAACCGTATTGCTGTCATTGCGATATTTCTCATTGTGTCAACAGTAGTAAACATTGGTGCTCCATCTTATCCTTCATCGGCATCATTACCTAGTAATCATATCATCGTTGCCTTATCATCATCAAGCCTCTTCATCGATGTATGAATGAATTCCAAATCAAATCACAGTGGTTGTCGACCCCACTTGTCCATGCCTTATCCTCGAAAACCTAATCTGCCATTAACCTAGAGATCATTCGTGGACTTGGTCGATAGACTATTGGCCATATGCCATATCCTTGTGCCCAGATCTAATCCATCAGTCTATCTTTCTTTTGATTGACTATGTATCTGTTCAGTTAACAAAAGTCAACATTGAGCATTAGCTTAGTCCATTGTGAACTAACATATCTTTGTGGACTCGGTCTATAGATTGAGAGCCTATATGTCATTATCTGTCCAATCAAGTAATAAATTAGGAAGAAATATTCTTTGAAATATTATTCTTTCTTTCTCAGCTATTAGTCTTTCCCTTTTGGTGTAATTTCTGAAAGCTCATTCTCATTTGTCTAATCTTCGATCTAATCCATTCAAGTTCCTAAATTCATCTAAGTCCTTTTGATCCAATACTATCCATTCTCAAATTTGGAGTTTATTTGATTTGTCTCTTGGGTTTTGTTGTATTGGTGTTTCTTTATCGTTGGACGTATTATCCGGAAGTCGTTCTAAGGAGCTGAAGGTCAAGGAATTGAAGATCGAGGATCAAGAATCAAAGATAAAGAGTAAAGAACAGTAAAAATCACAAGGGCCAGGCAAGTTGTGCTTTGATCATGTTGATCCCACTTTTAAAATTATGTTGATTTAAATTATTGCATGCTAGTTTGAATTAAAATGATTTCAATTAATTTTGGGAAATAGATATGCGACCTATTTATTGTATGCCACGTTGTCTTTAATAATTGTATGCCATGAATCATTTATCACCCTAGGTTGTGGAATAATAGTTGGACCTTATTGTATTTGCCAACATGGGTTAATAGATCGTATGTAGTAAGCTTAGCCCTGCAATGTGTCAATGACCTCATTTTGGAATATTAAATGTTAATCATGACTTAATGAGATATGGAACTTGTTTATGAAAGATGTGACATGTGTTATTAATGATGTTGATGGCACGTGGTGCATGGTAATCAACTTGGGTGATAAAATGATTTAGACTAGGGCAAGTGGCAAGAGTTGTGTAATGGTGGGCCAATGTGGCACTTGGGCCATCGCATTTTTGTTTTGAATGAAGGAAAGTGGTGAAGTGGATTAATAGTATTTGTGAATTTTTTTGGAAGTCTTGCTTCGGTCAATTAAGGACTTAATCTTGCAAGAATTTGAACTGAGTCCAACATACAACCACAAGTCTGGGACAGACCTAGCTGACTAATTTGTGATGTATAGATTTCGGTACTGTCGTGGTGGTGTGAGACCCGGGTGTACGGGTTGACTCACATGGTGCAAGAGGGGGGCCCTGAGTGTAGTAATCAGTCCCTTCAATGTTGAAACCTTAGTGGGCAGTACTGGGTCTAGAAGGAGCATTGTAAATGCTTTGTTATGATCGCTCATTCGCATACCCTTGTATGCCGATTCACGGCTGACGTGATGAGTTGATTGTATCTTGTGGGTAAAGTGTATAACCTCTGCAGAGTATTAAAACTATTCGAATAGCCGTGTCCGTGGTATTAGACAATGCTCGGGGATTACAGTCAAGGGTTAGATTTTCATAAAATGAACTTGGGCTTGGAGGCAGGTTGCCTGTGGAAATGAGATAACGGGTTAAGGATGTGGGATGGATTACTTGTGAAATAACTTTGAAATATAGTACTGTTAATATTTGTTTGACTGCTTTACAATCTATTATGAATATTTGTGAATGTTGTTTATTGCAAAATAACCACTTAGCTATTCATTTGGAATAAGCCATGCATATAGTTATTAGACTTGCATTCTGTGCATGACTTGCTGAGTGCTTTAAGTACTCACCCCTTGCAACAAACAAATCACCAATTGAGCAGAAGTCTACACCTTCGTAGGAGGAGTTCCACGAGGAGGCGAATATCTAGGAGGTGAACCTTGTCAGTTGCCTGTGGTATATTGATGGGAATCACCGACGTTCTTCGTTCCGTTGCTGTTTATATATATATTTTGAGTTGAAGCCATCAAGGCCTCTGTAACACCCCGGCATTTAATATGCCCGAATGCTACCAAACATAAGCTAAACAACAACTAAATATCACATTTAAACATAAATTCCAGCAAAGGTACATATGCTAAAAACCGATATTTCGGCAGCATCTCCTTTGTTTTTCAATGAATTAACACAATATCAATATCATGGCAAGATATATCATAGCACACGACATCTAAAACATCAACATAAATGGATGTATCATCAAACTACGCCAATAACACCACGCTCAACCACTTCATAAACTATAACGAAGCAAATAAGGGGTCACAAGCATGCTAGATTAAACCATACATTAACTTTATGGCACAACTCTTAAAATCATGTCTCCAAGTGATTAATCATAGACTATGATGGTGGAGCTACGTGTAGAAGTGTAGCTAAACCCCTTTTTCCCGCATGCCGATCTCAAAGTACCTAAAAACAACATAAAACACAAGCGTGAGTTCGAAAACTCAGCAAGCATATTGTAATGGACAACAAGATCATTTACAAGACAATAATACCTCACATGACATATAACATCTCATACTTGAGCACATAACAACATCATCATCATTAAATATGTATTGCAATGCAATGCAATGCAATGTTATGCTCATATCTCCTTGGAAACTCATACCGGTATGGTTGAGTACACACCCGTCGGTGTGCACCCTCTCCCCCTTCCATCCCGAAGATGGAGGGTGCCTACTCCTCGCTTCCACAACCCACGGTAGATGGAATCACGATGTAGGACTTACTCTAATGGCGTTCCGGACTAGTCATAACTTTCTCACCGACCTTGCCGGACTAGTTATGACGTTCTCACCGCCCTCGCCCTATCTCATGCCATGCATGCACTATGCCAATTATCATATCTCATTTGTACATAAACATATGGCATCATATCATGCCAAATATAGACACATGGCATCGTATCATGATAAACATAAACAAATAGCATCATATCATGATAATCATACTCAACATATCATTGGAAATCAGCAAGCATGGCAAGTGATCATAGCAAGTATTCCATCCTTCATCTAATCTCTACAAGCAACCTACAATCCGCTATTCATTACAACACACTTGCCTTCAACCACGGGCAACGGAGTGTCGAGAGGTTTGAGGGCACTCCTGGAGGCACACCACCTGCAAACACGTGCCATACACTCAAATCGAGTCCACAAAACAGCAAACATAAATCCCACTACCCCGACTTCGCTTACAACTCCTAAAATCAGAAAACAGCAAATCTGTCCCTTCGAGACAGCAGCATTCCAACGGGCATAACTTCTGTTCTAGGACTCCAAATTGAATAAATGAGTACATCCTCGCGTAGCTTAGGAAATTTCCCAACTTTTTATAGTTATAGGGAAAGACTGATTCGGACTCTAATGTTGTTTAATCTAATGTTGAACACGAACTGTCTCAATCTCGTCACAGATTTGACAGCGCTCGGTAAAACGGCCATAACTTCCAAACGGCTGGGCGGAATTTCAATTTCTTTATATACACTGAAAGGTATTGAAATTATCTACAACTTCCTAGAAGTCCGTATGGTCAGATTCGAACTCTAAATTAGTTTAATCTAATGTTGAACACAGACTGTCCCAACCTCGACACAGATTGGACAGCGCCCACCAAAACGGCCATAACTTTCAGACCGTAACTCCAAAAATTCTCAAAAAAATACACAAAATAGGTATTGACGATACCTACAACTTCTTCAACAGGAGGTCGGCCAAATTCCGAATCTAAAATTGCGAAATCGCACTCCCTAACACGGACTCCAAATCTGCCCAAAACTGAGTACAATACGAACTCTAGTTCTTTTCAGATCTACTCCATGGAAGCACGTCCTCTTGATCTAAAAACTCCAAATCTACCATGAGAACAGCACCTAGACCTTCCCCAAGGTTTCCCCATGGACATACCTTAGTCCGACGAACGACGAACACGAAGAATGTCTCTCGATCACCCGATCTCGCTCCCACGCGCCAAATCCTTCGGGATCCCTCGTCGCGGTTCTTCCAAACAGCGAGGGCAGCACGTAGACGTGTCGTGGCAGCGAGGGGGCGTCCTTGGGGGCGCAAGGAGGAGGGGGGTGGCGCGGCTTGAGGTGGAGGTGGAGGAAGAGGACTAGAGGGAGGAGGGAATTGGTGGAGGCGCAAGGGGGAGGTGGAGGCGTGTGGGGAGGCGGCTAGGGCAGGGAGGAGGCGCCCCTAGCCCCTTTACCCACGTTCTCCCCCCTCCATGGGCCAATCTCTCTCCACAAAAGCCCACGGTTCTTCCCCCCTTGGGCCCAAACTCCCCCGGGAAGGCCCAAAACCCCGAAAATGGCCTGGAAACGGCCCGAAAACGTTATTAACCTCCAATTCCTATGGTTTTAACCTTATTTCCACATCTCATAATGTTTATAGCCTCATCATGCTCAATAATTAAGGATACGACAATCCGTGGCGACATAACACTTCAACCGACCCAAAAACGCGAGTAAACCTCAAGCCGAAAGGTTTTGACCTAAATTCCACATTCCATAAAGTTTTTGTCCTCAACATTCACATTGTATAAGGTTGCGACACTCCGAGGTGTCACAGCCTCACAAGTGTAAGTTTGACCATACGGTCGTTCAATAGTTCCATATTAATAGATGAAGTCTTTATTTATTATTCCGTTGTGTATGATTGTGATATTTTATCTATGTTGAGACTGTGTGGACTAGCGTGATCCTGAACTAGTGCTGAATACACAGAGGGTCCGGATTTGCATATTCGGGTCCTGACAAAATTCCAGATAGTTTCTAATTAGAACCGTCTGTGATAAGTTTTCCTACAAATAACCTTTTTTTGTTTATTAGCTAGCCTCAGGAGATGCTAGCCATGCCCTTTGAAAAAAAGTAGATTACAGGTCATCACAAGATTACATCCATTTCAGCAATCAACTCAGATTACGTACAGATTACTACACGGCACATCCATTTTAGAAATAAACTCAGATATATTAACCAATGGAACTCAATTTTATTAACCAATTAATTGAATGAACAACTTGTAATACCCCAAATTTTTGCTTTTTATGAATTTAATAAAGATTTGGCACTTTGGTGAATTTTTGGATTTTCTGGAATTTATTTGGATTTATTTGGAATTTATTCCCTTTTGAAATAATTAAAGAACTTAAATTTGCAAATAAAATTTTGTTGGAAATATTTTATTTGAGTCCAAAATGTTCCAAAATATTTTCCAGAATTTTTCTGGAATTTTTCTGAGTGTTTTGCTATTTTTAATGAATTAAATGAATTTCTGAGAATTATTTTGAATATTTAATCGCTGAAAAAATGCGAGTTGGTTTGTACTGTTCATCCGACCGGACCCGAGTCCGAGTCAGACTCGAGTCCGACAGAGCGGTAGGCCGGTTGAACCCGGTCGCTTAACCTAACCTCTCGACCGTCCGATCAAGATCGAACGGCCAAGATTGAGCCACGTCGCCCGAACCCGAGCCCGACCGAGCCAGCCAGGTCGCCCGAGCCGGACCCGAACCCAAACCCTCGCACCGTTGGATCTTGATCCAACGGCTCGCGTTGAGCCACGTCACCCAATCCGAATCCAATTCGGATTCCGCCGCCGCAACGGAGTGGGCCTCGATTTTCGCGCGTTTCACGGACGCCGAGGGCCCTATTTAATGCGCCGCCGCCGCTATCGTGTTGCTGACTTCCGTGCGCACCCGTAGCCCTAGCCCACGCCGCCTGAGCCACCGCCGTTTGCCCGCGCGGGCTCGCCATAGTTGGCCGTGCGTTTCGCCGCGGTTTTGCGCCGATTCCATCACCGTCCGTCGTCCTCCGCCGCCGTTGAGCCCAGATCCGGAACCGCGAGGTCAAGCTGCGTCGGTGAGTACCACTCACTTGGCCGGAGAGGCCCCGCAACGCCGTCGGGCGTGTCACCGTCCCCGTCTCCGGTGACCTTGCTCCGCCGCGCGCCGTCGCCGTCGTTCGAGCTCCACCATCCGTCCGATCCAGATCCAAGGGCCCAGATCACGCCACGTCACCCCGGTGAGTTTCCACGTTGAAATTCCCAGATCTATTTCCAACCGTTGGATCTAGATCCAACGGCTTAGATTGTGCCACGTAGCCTAAACCGCACCGAGCTAGGATAGATCTCAACCGTTAGATCTAGATCGAACGGCTAGGGTTAGCCGCGTTGTAATTGTTAGATTGGATCTTGATCGTCCGATCAAGCTCGAACGGTCCAGATCAGCCGAGTAGTTTTTCCACTGCGTTAAGCCAGATCCAATCTGGGCCGTTGATTTTGCAAATCAACAGCCGAGATCTAGCCACGTGGCCGGGAGGCCGACTGTCATGGCCATCGGCCATACCACGCTGGTGCGTGCCTCGACACGCGGGGCCAGCGTGTTAGTGGGGCCCATCGATCGCGCCACACGGTGAGTCCAGTGCCGACAGGTGGGCCCACCTGTCAGTGAGACGTGTAGGCCGTGCGCCAGGTCTAGAGTTATTATTACGAAGTTTGATACATGATTATTGTGTATATCAGATACTAGAAACTTAAAATCGTGGTTCAGCTTCACCCCGTCCTTGCCAGAAGGCCCTCCAAGAGCTTTGTACACTTTGAATGACCTACATGATTGCAAAAGGATAGCCTCAGCAATTCCAGGAGCAACATACACTTGGAACAAACAACCTACATGACCATGTTATCTATGGAGGAAATGTGATTACCTGGTGAGTAATTTTGCGATAGGATTCAAGTCACGGCTGCCGATCTGTAAGGAATCAAGGTAAATGACCCGATTCATGGCTAGATGAATTACAATTAGAACCCAGTGAAACCTACATAGGTATGTCACTATGATCAATTAACAAAACTGAGTTGCATGCACAGTACAAATCAAAGTATAGCAAGTAGTGCAGCAATTACCCTGGGTTATGGGGTAAAAGTATGAAATCTTTATCTTTTTGAGCCAACAATACCTGTTCCACGTATTCCTCGATGATTTTTATATTTTCGTCCATTGTTTGCTTCGAGACTATGTGTGGGTTGAGGAAACCCACCAATTTTTTGTTCTTTTTCGCTTTGAGTATCATGTATCTATATATACACAAGAAAGTTGCTATATATATGATATTTATCGGTATTACATGAATGTAGACTGTGATTGCACACACTTACAATGCCAGCATCTCAAGAGTGCATCATCGAGGTTGAAGAGATCAAATAGGTCCTAGAAGACCACGAAGAAGCCCCTAATGACTTGTTGAATATATGGTTAGGCTTGAAGCTGACCGTGATACTCGTTATATGTTCTTGCACTGGCTTGTTATCTTGTTCAATGTACCAAACATGTAATCTAATGCAAGCCATAGAAAGGTTTTTTAGGCAATCTCCCGTTACTAAAGGCTCTCCTAGCTTGTATAATCGGGCCAACGGGGCAATCGTATAGTTGAGGGTCTTTGTGATCTACTTCAATATGCCCTTGCCTTTCTTTCTACTATAGTGAGTCTTCACGAGAGACGAGTAGGTAAGAAATCAGTTACAGTCCTGTGATGCAGGGGGTACGGTAGCCGATTTGATGGCCTACTGATCAAGTGTAGCAAGCAACTCAGGTAATTGGGGTACTTTCGGTGGAGGATGGGTGTCCAGGGAGATGTCGCTACTGGGCCACTGGATGAATGTGCTAATGGCATCCCCTAGTGTTACGATCTCGTTGTTTGGCGGCATCTGTAGCGTGAAAAACTTGAAACTATCCTATATACCATCCACATTTCCCTTTGTGAAACCCGATGCTACCAGGGTACCGTGCACTATTGCCCCTTGAATTTTTTTTAAAATATTACTAATTATAATCGAAATTGCAAAACTATACATTGGGACAATGAAATTACAGAAATGTATGTCTGTCGCCCGTTAGTTGGGCGAAAGTATGATATCGTCGAACCAACGGGCGACAGAACAAAATCTCGCCAAACAAAACGGCGACACTGAAATGTCGCCATTTTAATAGGCGACGGTATGAAAGTCGCCTGATGAATTGGCGATAACTTCATGTAACATCCCTATTTTTGGTTTTCTAAAAATAAAATTTAAATTAATTAATTTAAAGTTTTGGATTTTAATTGGAGTTCTAATTAACCTGGCATCCTTATCCTTCCTAAATTGGAGCTCAATTTCGAATCGTCCGAAAAGTCAAATTTTCAAATTCCTGTCATTGCTCAAAATTTCACCCGAGTCCCAAAATGCTCCAAAAATTCCAAAACCTATTGCATTAGGTTCCAAATATTCCAAAATGATTTTGGGAATTTTTCCCAAGATTTTTGGAAACCCTCTGGTATTTTATCGCTTGCGGCCTTCCGTTAAAAGCCCTTTATTCGTCCTGGAATTTTCTAAATCCCAAATTTTATCCAAATTCATTGAAACCAATTTTGTTGGGTTCCAAATATTCCCTAGTATTTTTAGGAATTTTTCCGGGATTTTTTATACCATTTTTGCTATTTTATCTCGCGCGCATTTCTCCTCACCTATTTTCGGCCAATGGGAAAGCGACAAGTGTCCAAACACTGTTCATCATCCCCAACCTCCAGCCAAGTCAACAGAGAACATCTCCTCTCTCTCTCTCTCTCTCTCTCCACCATTGTAGTACAACAAAAGCTTCATTTCCCTTCTGATTAATGCACCAAAAATTCCGAAAAAATGATATTTGAGATCCTCGTTGCATTTGTAACGTTCCAAAGTTAATCCCTTAATTAAATCCTTCATGAATTGCAACTTACTCTCGTGCAAGAACGTGTTTCCGTTACTCCAATGAATACACCCACTACGGACCTCCTCTTGCCCTATAAAAAGGGGGCTTCGGTGCCTCTCTTCGTCGCCAACCGTCCCTCCACTTCCTTTGTGCTACTTCGCCTTCGATTCGACGAATTTCGTAGTTGTTCATCATCAACCGACGAGGCTTGCGACTTAGATTGCTCTCAATTCGGTCATCCTCTCCGAAATCCGACACCACCGTTGGATTCGCACCGCTGAGACCTTTCCAGTGCACACCTTCTCTAATCCTGCAAACCCTTCCATTGCAACATCATTTTTTTTTCCAAACCCTAGTTCATACTGCTCTGTTCTGGACACAAAATTCGCGTTTTTTTACTGTAGCTACAGTAACTTTTCTTTTTTTTTGATTTTCCATCATTTTCCAACTTCGAACGCTTATATCTTTTGCGTCCGAACTCCGATTCACTCCGTTCAAATTCCTAAATTCATCTAAATTCAAGATCTATCTACCAGTACTAATTTTATAATTTTTAGATTTTATTTATTTTTGGTTATTTATTTGTGTCTCGTTTTGCGCGTAGCCGAAGAATCCATCAAAGCCGCCGTCGCCGCTGAGCATCAAGTCTTCGATATCTTAGCTGCTGGTGAAGGCAAGTCATAGTCCTTGACCATGTTGGACCTATGTTTGCAAAAATATTTTTGTTTCATACAAATGCATGCTATTTGTTTACAAGTATTATTTACGGGAATAGTTAAATACCTGATTTACATTATGACACCTTGAATCATTGAAATGCCATGTATCCATTGTCACCCTAGGTTGGGTCATTTACTAGTTGGATATGATTGTAGTACCAACATTGGGTTATCGTAACTATGCTTAGACATGCTTAGTTGTACGATGGGTTCATGTCACATGATGAATTAATAATATTGACTTAATGAGATATGAAATCGTGGCGGGTAGCCACTGTTGTAAAAATTGTTGTACCCTGGCAGGTTGTGTCATTGGTCTTAGTTATACAAAATTGTTTTCACTCGGGCAAGTGATCGTGCAGTAAAGGGGGTGCTTTTAGCACATTTGGGATGTGGTTGTCTTGCCTGAGTATACTTAAGGACTTAATCTTGTGCGCCATTGAACTGGGCCTAACCGTACAACCACATGTCTGGTGACAGACCTGGCTGAATAATTTGCAATGTCTAAATTTAAGTACTGTTGTGGTTGTGTGGGTTCCGGGATAGACGGGTAGACTCACAAGGCGCAAGAGGGGGCCCTGAGGGGTGAAACCTTAGCGGGCAGTATTGGGTTTATACAGAGCATTGTAAAGGCCTTGTTATGATCTCTCTGCCGACACACCAAAGGAAGTGTGTTAATTACGTATGGCAATAAGAGTTGATCATATCTTGTGGGTAAAGCTGTACAACCTCTGCAGAGTGTGTGTTAAACTATTCGAATAGCCGTGTCCGCGGTCATGGACGTGCCTGGGAATTTCACACGGGATATAGCGTTTTCAGAAAAATGTTGAGGGACGGTATTGTTGGGAGTGAACGGGGAGTTCACTATTGTTTTCGATGTCAAATTATTAATACTGTTGAGTTTAGTGGTTGATAATGATCTAGTTGGTGATGGGTGATACCTCACCAATCTTGTGTTGTTGTTTACCATTGATTTACCAGTTATTATTATCTTTGTCAATTATGCTTTGAATCTATACATTGTATTTACATTCAAGTTATCGCTTTCTGCAAAATAACCCTATGGTTATCCTTTGTCAAGCCGTACATTATTTGCTTCATTCCCTGCGGCTTGTTGAGTACTTTTTGTACTCACGGCTTTATGCCTTTGTTGATCAGTTGCTGAGGGAGAATAGGGAAATACTGAGTTCTACGAGGAGGAGTATTATGAAGACTACGTGAACTAGGATGGCGTTTCCCCAGACGATTGCCTGTGGTATGTCGTATGGTCCCAGTTATTTTATTTTCCGCTGCAAGAGTTTTATTTGTTTCTTAAGCCTTTACGGCACAGTTATGTAAACTTGACCATAAGGTCCGTTGCTACTATTTGCTACTTTCATAGTTAATTTGATAAATGGAATGATATGTCAATTTTGTTGCCACTGTGTGCACTAGCGTGATCCTGGACTAGTGCGGTAAACACAGAGGGTTCCGGATTTGTAAATCCGGGTCCTGACACTTCATGTCGCCCAATGAATGGGCGACACAGACCATTTTTTGACTTTTTTGTTAGTTTTATTACGCTCCAAATAGAACGGAATAAATTTCTAAATTTATATTAAGCTATATAAGTAAAGGATCCAGACTATGCAATAAAATTTACTATGTAAATAGGGAGTCGCAATAACCCTAAGTATTATTGTCAACGATAACTTCTAACCCTTTTCGGTAGCCCGTAAAATATCTGGTTTGGATGTAATTTTTTGCAACAGTACAGCATGTTTGCGGTTTGCTATATGGAGTACCATATTCTGGAGAAATATGTTATTTATACCTTTCTTTGATACTCAAATAGACTGTCGCAATAACCCTAAGTATTATTGTCAACGATAACTTCTAACCCTTTTCGGCAGCCCGTAAAATATCTGGTTTGGATGTAATTTAGCCATTATATGAATAGTTTAGCCCAAGAAAACTTATGTAGATGCAGCCAGTAACTTTTGTATGCAAACTCAACCTTAGTAGGGCAGATACAACGGAAGTTCAGATGATATTACAAGGATATTACAGCAGTGATGACATTGCTAGAAGAAGTGCGGATTACACTGATTGTCATGGTGGAACAAGTGATCGTTCCGCCTATGTTCGTAAAGTGGGAAGGACGCGCAACATTTTCTAAATGTTACATCACCCGTCAATCTTGTGCGATTTGTTCTCGGACACTGCTCAATCTCTCTTATGAAAGAGCTCCATGGCCGGGCGCAGTGCTCCTAGCTGCTGCCGAATGGGTAGCCTATGCCATACGTCTCTGGGGTATAAGAAGTAACTTGTTTGTGTGCATTATGTGGAGTTTTGCCCTCCCATATGGGCATGCCATCCCGATTTCTGGCGCCCCCTATGTTAATACCACCCAGGTTCCCGGATGGTCTTCGTAATGCGTCAATGATTTGTTGCGTACTACGGACCTCGGCCGGCTGCTTCCCCTTATCCCTTTCTCTTCGAGAGGACGAACCTTCTTGCCTTTTGGGAGACTTGCCGAGACGCCTCCTCTGTTTCGGCTCGCACTCCACTATATGGTGCATGAGGTGTGTGTTGGTCTTCTTGTTGTACAATCGAAAGCGTGCCCTGCAGTCAATGCAGTATGCCCGCTGTGGTGGCTGAAGAACACCGTGTGCATACTCGGGGTCCGGCTTTTCTGGGAGGTAGTAGCACTACGACGAGGGTTGCTCTCCCCAGTTATCTCAAACGGGAAGTTTGAGATGTGGGTGGTACGTCTCCGGGTCCACCCAGTTGAAGTATCAGCACCATTCATTCTCGGGCAAAGGGCACCGGTAGAATCTTCGGTCCGCTAGATCCTCGTGGTAGTGTCAACCACTGCCTGCAGGCCGTGGTCACACAGTTCGGGGCTTTGGGGTGGCCCTTTAGGAGGATGTTCCTGCCTGGACTCGAGCAATTTCGCATTCTTCTTTTTAAATTCCTGTATGTGATGAACTGGTTGAAAATGACTACTTTGTGACTGAAACATGAGCATGTCGCATGAAAATCACCGATTGGTTCGTCCCTTTCCCACCGACCCTGAACTCCGATCGATCCATATAGGGGACATATCCCGGCGGCCTCTCCCACCGAATGAAGTTCTCGGGTGATGTGGGGTAGGCGTCGTGGCAATTGTAGACAAATTCGTAGTCACATCGTTCCGGCCCGTGGATCCATTGGAAGAAGCAACACCGGCCCTTGTGCTAAAAAAACAAAGAACAATGCATGAATTGGTAGTGTTACCCTAATTTGTATTGACACAAATTGGTTTACCTTGTAGCCGTGGCCACAACAATAGTGAGTGCGGGCCGCCGTATTTGTGTGCGTAGACTGCATCATCTTCGCTGGAAGGTTGCAGTCGCATTTCGGCCGGGGCAACTCCGGCAGCACTGGGGCATCAACGCTACTCTCATCCGGGTATTTGGGGGGCTTAATTTTCGCTTGCTGAAGAGGCGATGGTAGAACGACATCGTGGCCCAATGTGTGTAAAGTCGGCTAAAGTTTATTGTAGTTTTGGCAGTGTGATGCACATATCCGTCCCTCGGTCGGTTTTTATAGTGCTAGTGAGGGGCCATCCAAAGGAGAGAGTGGCGGACTTAAGAGAAGTTTAAATCCGCGAGCATCGGATGCTTCTGCAGCTTTGCATGTGAAGGGACATGAGCCTGGCTATGGCGATAGCTTTACACCGGGAATCTCTCCCATAGTCGGCTGGAAGGCTAAGTCATGCAGCTTTAGGCAGCTGAAAAAGATGATATAACCAAAGCTGGAAAAGCTGATATGACAAAAGCTGGAAAATATGATATGACAAAAGCTGGAAAAGATGATATGACAAAGCTGGAAAAGCTGACAGAAATATATAATGAACCACGTAATATGAGAAAGTACACAAAATAGATGGTAGAACATAACATAATACCAACAATCACCGCCATGATCGAAACTGCCAACCAAAATAAACAAAAAAAATTACGAACACTGAAACATAAAAGGAACTAGTGCCGGCCCCTCTTCGGGGCGCCTCCTCGCTGGTGTGTAGTCCTCCTCCGAATCTGACTCCGGGAGTACGTCAGCTGCGTCGGCGGGCGGTGGGCCCTCTGTGGTCTCGCTGGAGGTGTGGCGTACACAGGCTGGTCAGCCTGCACCAGTGGTGGTGGGGGTGTCAGCTGCTGCGCCGGTCCAACCTGCGTCGGTGGAGGTGGCGGCGCCCACTGCGACGACCCAGGCTGGGTTGGTGGTGGTGGCGGTGTCGTGTGCCACTGCGTCGGTAGTTGAGCCCACTGCTGCTGTGCGGTACCAAGCTGAACTGGGGGTGGATCAACGAGGTACCTCAACACGGTGTCGTCCTCGTAGTCCTCATGATCATCACCCCGCCCGTCGTAGTCATCAACAGCAGGCGGCAACCACGGTGCACTGACACCTCCAGCACCTCCAGCACCTGTACAAAGTGAAGAAATGTTAAGACCCGTGAATTGGTGAGTGCAAAGCATGAAAAGTGAATGCAAAACATGAAGCAGCACACACCTCCGGCACCTCCAGCGTGGAAGGCTGCACCGTGGTGTGAAGAAGAAGCACCTCCGGTGTCGAAGGTTGCACCAGCCGTAGGTCCCCTCCCTGGCGCGAGCGGCGTGTCGGGGACCACACCACGAGGCAGGGGTGATCCAGCCAACTCGAGGGCGCGTGCGGAGCCGTCCCGGAACCTACCGAGCAAGCTGATAACGTCCTCTCTGCTCACCCGCAGGCCGTCGGTCAATCGCGAGAGCATCCTCGACGACTCCTCGTAGAATTGGCCTAGCATGTCAGTCTGGAAAAAAACATCGCAAATTAGATAGCACAGATATCAAATGGTTAATCGTATATCGGATACAACGTACCGCAGCGTGCAGAGCCGCGTCCGTATGCGCGGGATACGTGTCTCTCGGGCTGAGGATGTGCCTAAGAGGATTTGGGTCGACGCGTACCAGGCGCACACGTGTGCGAGAGGTGAACCACTGTCGGTACGCCTGGTACGTCTCCAGATCGTACGGCGCATCATCAGCATGGACGTCCTCGAGGGCTTCGGCCCACTCCTCGATCCATGGCGCCATTCGTACGTGCCAGGGGGTGGCCCCATGCACCCCCTTCCTAGTATGGCTGTGGATCAGAAATAAATGTACAAATATTAGATGGAAACACACGATAGTAATTATGGAACATCGATCGAGGGAACTTACGTGTGGGCGGCGTGTGGGAGTAGACGGCCGGCTGGCACTGGGAACTCCTATCGTAGGCCGAACTGCCTCATCACTCGATGGACAGCGTAGGCCTCGACCTGGACATCGAACACCAGGAACCGCCGTGTGCGCCAGTACGCCGCATCTCGCGTGCACACGGTCGACAGGGCACCGCCGGTCACACGAAGTAGGACCTGCGCCTGAGTGTACTGCGTCCAGCACACGTGGTCATCCGTCAGGTGGTCGAACGCCACGACGAATTGCGGGTAGCCCTGGCGCACCGTCTGGTGTGCCCACCTAGGCTGCAGTGACAACAGAACGTTACCGTTAGTATTCAGAAATGTTGAAGCAATAGTACCAAACTTTCAGTTGCAATATCTTACTCGTCGGTGGCACCAGATGGTGCCCATGGTCGGACCGTCGATGTCGCCATCGCCTGTAGGCTTAACCGGCTGTAGGTCGATGGCGGGGCACCCGATCTGGAACCTCTCATATGCCCACAGCTGTACCAGCAGCGAGCATCCACCGAAGGTCGACTCGTCGCTGACCCGGGTACACCCGTCGCAGAGAACCGATGCGTCTGCAGAGGGCGGACCCCAGAAATCTTGCGGCACGTCGTCGAGGGGTGCATCCGCTATCTCCCTCGCGAACTGGACAAGGTGCCTATCCACACTATCCCCATGGGAGCTCGTGAACAAGCACCAGCCGAACAGCCACAGCAGGTACGCCTCCAGGTGGTGGCTCACCCTGTACTCGTCCGCCGGCTCGACGATCTGCGAAGGCTGCAAAATAGAAGATCACATATTACATGTTATTCTAAGCTGTAATTGAAGAGCACTTGTTTTTTCAAAGTCTAGTTGCGTACCACGAACTGTCGAAGCCACCGCAGCGTAGGACCGTGTGTGCCGGTGAAGCCCCAGTATCCAGGTGGTGGTAGCACACCATCGAACCGCTGAAGTAGCTGCGCGCGCCACGTAGGGTCGACGTCCTGGGGCACCACAGCGTTGCCGGTGATCGGGAGGCCGAGCAGGTACGACATGTCCTGCAAAGTGATCGCCATCTCCCCGACGGATAGGTGGAAGGTGTGGGTCTCCGGCCTCCACCGATCCACCAGAACGATGATCAGGGACCTGTCGAACGGGAACCAGCGACCCACATCCTGTACCATCCGGGCGAAAGGCAGCAATCCTGAAGCTCGAAGCTTACGAAAGGAAAAACATGTAATTTATATCAGTACAACACCAAGGACCTACAGCCCGCTCTGATACCAATTGTAACACCTCGGCATTTAATATGCCTGAATGCTACCAAACATAAGCTAAACAACATCTAAATACCACAAGTAAACATAAATTCCAGCAAAGGCGCACATGCTTAAAACCGAGATTTCGGCAGCATCTCCTTTGTTTTAACATGATTTGAAGGAGCAACACAGTAAAGCAATATAAGGCAATAAGAGAGACAGCTAAAACAGCAATAATTAAAGACTTAACGACAATATAAGTCTACTTTCAAGCATATAATGTCTCCAAGAGTCAAACGAACAATAAGACTCTCATAAAGCAAAGCTAAACCTTAAAGCAATAATTATCACACGCAGTTTATTATAAAAAACTAATGGAATGACTTATGGAATCAAATGAGTGAAGCTACGTGCGGCAGTGTGACTATTTCCTTTCCCCGCATGCCGATCTCATGGTACCTAAAATAACAAAAAAACACAAGCGTGAGTTCAAAACTCAGCAAGCATATTGCAATGGTACAACAAGAACAATTACATAGCAATAATATCTCACATCTTGTAAACCATCTCATTCATGATCACATATCATCATCATCATCAATATGTATGCAATGCAATGCGATGCTCATGTCTCCTTGGAAACTCATACCAGTATGGTTGAGTACACACCCGTCGGTGTGCACCCACTCCCCCTTCCATCCCGAAGATGGAGGGTGCCTACTCCTCGCTTCCCCACACCGCGGTGGATGGAATCACGATGTAGGACTTACTCATTGGCTCTTCGGCATAGTCATAACTTTCTCACCGACCTTCCCCAGACTAGTTACGACTTTCTCACCGCCCGGGCCATGTAACATGCCATGTATGCAAATATGCCAACATCATAATTAACTTGTACATTAACACATGGCACCATAGCATACTCATCATATCATAGGCAATCATTAAAGCATGGCAAGTGATCATATCACATAATCAAGTTCATCTAGTCTCAACTAGCAACCTACAAACCGCTATCCATTACAATACACTTGCCTCAACCACGGGCAACGGATTGGTGAGAAGTAGAAGGCACTCCTGGGGTCACACCACCTGCACATAGGTACCACACACTCACAATCATGTCCACAAAATAGTAGGCAAACCCTCTTCTAACCCGACATCGCAAACTACTCGCTAAACCCAAAAACAGAGGTTCTGTCCCGTCGGGACAGCAGCCTTGCAAAAGGCACAACTTGAGTTCTGGGACTCCGAATCAATTAAACGAGTACATCCTCGCGTAGCTTTGGAAATTTCCTAATTTTTTCTAAGTATATGGAAAGACTGATTCGGACTCTAAAGTTGTTTAATCTACAAAATACCGTGATCTGTTCCAATCACGTCACAGATTTTAATACGTTCGGTAAAACAAGCATAATTTTCAAACGGTTGGGCGGAATTTAAAGTTCTTTATACCCACTGAAAGGTATTGAAATTACCTACAACTTCTTCAACAGCTGTACGACCAAATTCCGACTCTAAATTGGCGAAAAACCACCCTAGGTCGACTGCTCATGCTGCCCGAAACAGAGAACGTGGCAACTTCTAGATCTAATCCAATCTACTCAATTCCAGCACCACCAATTGATCTAAGAACATGATAAAGACCCTTAGAACAGTACCTAGACCAACCCCAAGGAGTCCCATGGCCATACCTTCATCCGATGCACGAAAACCCAATAGATCTCCTCCCGGATCGCTCCTCGCTCCTCGCTCCAACGGATGGATCTTCGAGGTGCAGGGGTGGAGAGGCTACCCTAATGCAGCAAGGGGTGGAGGAGAGGTGGTGGAGAGGTGGGGAGCAAAGGGGCAAAGGGGAGGGGGGCGAACGGCCAAAGGGAGAGGGAGGGGAGGGGAGGCTAGGGCACAAGGGGAGGGGTGGGGGTGCACAATGGTTGGTTGGGGCGCACAAGGGGGCAGGGGGAGCCCCTTTTACCAGCCCAAAACAGGAGTCCTAATCCTAAATAGACTCATACTCCGTCCCAACAAAGCCCACAACCCCTTCTTTTAGGCCCAAACTCCCCCGGAAAGGCCCAAACTCCCGGAAACGGCCCGGAAACGCAATTAAACCTCCTACTATATGGTTTTAACCTCCAATACCATATTTCATAAAGTTTTTGACCTTAACATTCACATTAAATAATATCACACCATTCCGTAGTGTCACAAGCTTGATGTCTGTCGACGAAGTACTTGGTTGTGCCCCGCAGCACTCCCTCAACAATTCCCACCAATGGGAGACACCTCATCCTTCTCATTACCCAGTTGTATCTGGCACCATGTGTGTCATGTAACAGTGCCCACTTTTCCTTCGGTTCGTGCTTGATCCAGTCCGAGAAACATTTGATAGGCCTTTGCCTTCGACGACGATTAATCGCATCATCTTTTGTTGGCAGGGGGGAAGAGGCTCCGCCTCATCGTGTCCTTCGCTGGCAGTAGTCTTGTTCGCCATCTCCTCTTTGTGTTTTCTTGTCAGCTCATCGATATTTTTCCACAGAGTCCGGAACTTGCTCTCCTGGTTTTGCTTACATAGTCTTTTGAACATGTTCATGAGTTCCTTGTTCCTGAATTGCTTGTAGAAATTTGCGCCCAAATGCCTCATGCACCATCGGCTCTGCAAGTCAGGCCATGAAAATGGCTCCTTTGCCCCTGTTTGCAACTGGTTGATCGCACTAAGCAGACCAGCATGCCTGTCGTGCAGCACGCACAAATCTTGACGAGTTTTGACCACCCCCATCTTCAAGTTCCGCAGGAACCATAGCCAACTCTCATAGTTCTCACTTTCTACAAAGGCGAATGCAACAGGCAGAATCTGGTTGTTTCCATCATACCCACAGCTGTCAATATTTGCCCTTTGTATTTCCCGGTCAAGAATGTACCGTCCACGCACAACAATGGACGACAGTGATAGAACGCTTTGATGCAAGCTCCAAATGCGAAGAACACTCTCCTCAGATGCCTTTTAGTTGGCCACTTGATTGACGGACAATCTTGATAATCATAGTAAGTGCCGGGATTTCTTCCCTAAATGCAACTGAGCAGTGCGGGCAGATTGTGGTACGAGTCTTCAAACTTCCCAAACCTCATTTCTAAGGCCTTCTGTTTCGCCCTCCATGCCTTCCCATAGCTAATTGTGTACTGATATCTGTTCTCGATAGCTCGGATAATAACACGGGGCTCATAAGTCAGGTTCTCCACTATCTCTGCGTACATGATGTTCGCGACAAACCCAGATGACAGGTTCCTGTGAGCCATCATTGTTTCCTCAATCATACAGCTGTGCTGCTCAACCTTCGAGCATAACCAATGGTTGCCCCACTTCGGCTTGTACGCGTGCACTCTCCACGGACAGCCATGGATCTCACACACCACGTCGTAGCAGGTCGGGGTGGATTTCTTAACCCTGAAAGTCCTTCTTAATGATAAGGCCCAATCTTTCACAGCATCCTGCACAGCCTCCTTTGTCGTGTACATACTTTCAGGCCTAACCTCGTTGTCGCTGTACTGCCAACGTATGTCGTTGCTTTCATTAACAACCAACCTCTCAAATTGATGCGTGCTCCACTCGGCTGGCACAGGCGGCTCCGTACCTCCATCTTCCTCATCCGACTCATCATCGTCTTCCACTTCTGCTATACCGTACTCACGGTCTTCCTCTTCCATCCTAACTGTTATTTCATCAATTTGCTCACCTTCGTCTACTAGTCCCCGCGCTACTTGTCCAACATTTGCTTCGTCCTCAAATTCAGATTGTTCGCCACTTTGGCAAATGACGTCCTCGTTGCGTGTCTGGATGTACTGCTCACGGCTAGAACCCCCAATTTCGGTGTCACCAAAACTTAACTTATTTTGAGCCTGACTACACTCACCACCGTCCGGCTGCTGCTGGGGGGCAACATCCCTGCCATAGGCTTGCACTAAAAGCACCCGGTTCCATCCCCGTTGCTCTATCCCCCTCACATATGATCTCCACGATGCGGTTCCTTTCAACTCAACTAGCTCCCAACAAAATGGATTGGTCTGCATACTACAGAGGCAAAATACCTTCAGCTGCCACTTCTCTTCTTCCATCCGAAAAGTATAATACAACCACTTCAACTCTGAAGAAAATGTGCGCTCTTCGACCCTACTCAAACTTCTATCCACATACTAGAAGTTACTTAGATTTGCACCCTCCGAACCATACATTACAACCCCTTCGCCATAATATATTCTAAATAGAACTCGTTCTGCCATATCTGCAAATCCATTCATTCACCCACGAATTAATTACTTTCCGTAAAAAATATTATGACTCCCAACTTTGGTACATCTATATGCTACAAAAATACATATTTATTCGTACAAAAATTAACTACATTTCTAACAATACATATCTAGGTTCGTAACAATCGCTATCTCTGCCGTACTACATTCGTAAGAATTGAATATGTATATGGATGTATTCGTATCGGTATACAATATCTACATTCACTAGATCTACTACTAAAGAATTAAACAACTACTCTAACTACATTAATTTCTACTTGACATACATCAAACTACTTAAACAACTACTCTAACTACATTCTCTACGATTAATTTCTATTCGACGTACATCAAACTACTTTCGCTATATGTACCCAACTACATTCCTAAGAAATGAATACTTCTGTCCGTCCAAAGCATCTACATTCGATATATCAACGCACACAAACCTAGATCTAAAATCATTTCTACTTAATCATAACTTACTGCTAAAAAATTTAAAACGAGTAGTTCATACCTACATCAAACTAGATTTGCTAGATCTACCTACACTTAACTAGGAAGATTTACTACATCTATATTTGCTATGTCTGTAGTACATCTAACTAGATGAACTACATCTAACTAGGGACTAGGTTTGCTAAATCTTTCTACATCTAACTAGATTTTCTAGATCTACAAATACAAAAAATAAAGAACGAGAAAATACCTGAATATGAAATGCAGTGACTCAAAAATCGCGCTCTCCTTTTCTTCCCTCCTCTCTCTTCTTCTCTCCTTTTTCCTCTCTTCTTCTCTTTTTTTCTCTCCTCTTCTCTCTTCTCCTCTTGAGCTTCTGCTGCTTCTGCCGGCCGGCCGAGCGCGCGCGGCAGTTTATAAAATAATCCTGTCGCTCGTTGATCGGGCGACATAGAGCCCGCACCCTTTATGTCGCCTGTTGATCGGGGGATTTTTAGTCACTCGCCTGTTCATCGGGCGATATAAGCCTATCGCCCGTGTAACGGGCGACATAGACACGAAAGGTCTCATGTCGCCCGATTGACTGGTGACAATATTATATCGCCCGTTGGACCGGCGATAGACGTACAAAACTGAAATTTCTTACGGCCGACGTTTACTTTTGCAATTTTGAATAAAATATAGTTTATTAAAAAAAATTCTTGCCCCTTCGGTGGATGGATACGCGAGCCCCCAAGCAATAGGAAGAGGAAGGGAGCCATTGGCAACTCTCACTTAGAGATTGCACCGCATGGCCTCCTACACAATGGTAGACAATTAGCTAATGTGTCCAGCAACTATATCTATGGAGCATTCAATATATATATTAGTAACTTAATGTCACAAACATGAAATTTGCCACCGCGTTCATCTGTGTGAGCAACAGACGCACAACTGCTCTTACGGGTAGTGAGGCTGAATTACGCACAAACATCTAGGGCTTGCGCAGGCAGTCTATCCTAATTATTGAGCCTATCCTTCATGCTTCTTATCCTATCATTGAATTCTTCTCTCAACTTTTCCTCAATCTTCTTTATAAGCCGTTCCTCGCAATCGGCTTTGGTTCTCTTCGTACTCCGGTATTTGTCAGAGTCGTCTAGGAATCCCTTTGGCACGCATGCGACCAGGGTGTTCCTTGTTTTCCAAGGCATCAAAGAGTGCATCTTTCTGCCTGTTTGGCAAAAACGAGCTATTGGAAGATTGTGTACTCAACGCTACCTGCAAGATCCCAACAAGTTATTTCACTTACGAAGTTATGGAGTAATTACAAACAAAATTGGTAGTTCGATATCTTTCTAGGTGTTGGCAGACTTCCTCATCCGTGGGGTTTGTAAATGAAATGGTGCCGGAAGATGTGGCACATGACCTCACTCTTAGCCAGCCTCTGGCGCGCTGGCCAATGATCGATGCAAATGGCATGGATGCCTCCTCGTCCTCCCTCTCCCATTGGCATGGCCACTAATAGATGTAACAATGTTGTGAAACTTTTATCGGATAAACCGTTGCTTGCCTTCAATTTCAACAGTTCAAGCACGGATGACAACCTTGTGTATTTTGACTTGCAGCTCGGGAACAAAGGTTTCTCTGAGTGCTCCATCCAGCCCCAGAATTTACCTTATTTTCTGTTATCACGGTTCCCTTCTACGTCATGCAGCATCTGATCCAGATTATCATCCTACAACATATCCTCATTGGAAGCACAATCGATATGATCATCCGGCATATTGTTGACTTTGTCGACGATGTTAATACTACCTGCTTCCTGTATATTCTACTCTTCGCCGTGACTGGTCCAACATGTATACCCCCTTTTGAAACCCCTTAGAATCAAGTGTACTTCGATCTGCGCTGAGTTTCAAAACATCATCATTTTATCGTAGTCAATGCATGGACAAGACATAAATTGCACCCCCCTTATTAAACACATCCTCCTCTGCAGCTTTTCTAAAAGCGGAGACACCATTAATATACTCGGCACTCGCATGGTTTTTGGCGTACAACCAGTTTCGATCCATCTACACTATTCATATAACATTTAGTGTTAAATATTAAAGTACACTAGGTGTACATGCGCATGCACACATTCTTAAATTATGCAATGCTAGCTACTGATCTTGAATATAATACAATTATAAAACTAATTACTACCTTAGATCACAAAGAACAAATGAACCTATAGGTTAGATCTAAACACAATCTTCAAATCCTCTCTTCACCAAACTAGCTAGCTAAATCTTAAATATAATAATGTAATTAGAACCAATTACTAATCTTAGATCACCAAGAACAAATAGATCTACAAGCTAGATCTAAATAATCTTCAAATTCTGTCGTTATCAAGCTAGATCTTGAAACTAATGCAGTTAGAACCCATTAATAATCTTAGATCAACAAGAACACATAGATCTACAAGCTACCACTACTATAGAAAGGCTTATATTAGACGTCTCATCACATATGGTTTTAAAAAACCGTCTATGATGAGGAACATCACTGATAGTTCTATGGTGGTTTTGTTAGTGACATTGTGAGACCCCGGATCAGCTATCCAGAATCTCCTGTGTATTTCCGTACTAGTCCCAGATCAGTAGCTAGTACACACAGTCACAGTGATACATCATTGCCGAACATAACGAAACTTGAAATATAAATACTCAAGTATGGGCCACATGGCCACTTATTACAATACTCGGTCCAACGATTGGACACACAAAACAGCGGAAGCAAAAAGAAAGCAACGAGCGAACGCCACAACGCCACAGGCGACGACTAGGAACGCAACTAGTCCTCCTGGCAATCCTCCTCGAAGAACTCCTCCTCCTCTTCGGCATCTTGATAAATTTCTGATGATTACAATGTTGGTGTAGCACGTGAGTACAAAAGTACTCAGTAAGTCGGGAAATTATGATCATGAGGGGCTTTCCAAAGGAAGCTTAATAGGGTTTAATTGCATAAAGCCACATTTGATTAATTCATACTTAAGTAATAAATTTCACAAAGCATATTTTACAACTCTTTTTAATAATTGAATTATTTATTATTGTAGTGAGGTTCTATCCACCATCACTAACATAAAGGCTCTATCCGCCAACAGTTTAAAGGATCAAAGTTAATCATGTGACTCCATCCGTCAAATGTAAAGCAGGTTCTATCCACAGGTTGGCTCTTTCCGCCAAACAACATTCGAGAGTTCTAACCACTCCCGAATCCCAAAACAATACACTTTTTGGTTTTAAAAACAAAATCAAAGTCTACCAATATGAAAGCATTTCTTGCTTTGCCTTTGACCGTAGGCACGGCTATTCGAATAGTTTATACTCTGCAGAGGTGTACAACTTTACCCACAAGACAAGATAGACCCTTGTTGCCATGCAATTAACACACTTCCTTAGGTGTGCCGGCAGGGATATCTTGACAAGGCCGTTACAATGTATCTACCTAGCTAGACCCACCCGCTGAGGTTTCACCGCTGTTAGGGTTCCCTCCACCCAGTACAGAAGCTCCCTCTTGCGCCGTGTGAGCAAAACAACATCCACAACAATGCCTCCGTCCGGCTCTCACACAACAACCGAGTGGTGAGTCTAAACTAGGCTTCTACAAATTAGTGAGCCAGGTCGTACCATTATAGACATGTGGTAGTACGGTTATGCTTAAAATGGCAATCATAAGCGTCGGTCCTTATATGACTTGGGGCGGTACTTGCACAAAAGGATCAAGGCTTGATCCGCTTCCACCCGACATTCCATGCCGCCCAAGTCAAAATCATTTTCCTTTTCTTTTATTTTAGAAAACAGGACCAAAACCATAATAATAACTTTCAAATCACGTTTGAAAACCTTCTTTTTGAATAATCCCACCCATGGGTTGTTTTGGTCGGAAAAGGTCCTAAGCAATTCTACCGTACTACATAGCAACGGATACCATATAAACATAGGCATGGTATAAACAATGTTCTAGGGTTACAATGGATATGATTATCAATGTCAAGGAGGAATTAACAATTTCGGTATAACTAGGACTTATATTTGACATATTTCAATAAACATAGCCATGCAACTTTATAAACAATTTTTAAATCATTTCACAAACATAGGAGCAAAGTGCATCAAGGAGACTTGCCTTCAGTTGCGGCGGCGGTGTCGAACTCGGAAGGCTCGACGGTGAAATCGGCGGTCGCGGCGGGATCGTCGACTACACGCAAAACGAGGCAACAAATAAATAACAGAAAATAAATAAAATCCAAAAATTATAAAATTAGTACTGGCAGGAAGGTCTTGATTTTAGATGAATTTAGAAATTTGAATGAGGTCAAACGGAGTTCGGATGAGAAAGTTATGAGCTTCCGAAGTTTGAATTTCGAATAAATCGAAAACCGGGAATATCCCGGGAATATTCCCTTCGGGTTTGACTGGGTCAAAGTTTGACCGCAGACTTTGACTTTGACTGGGCTGGTTAGGAGTGGGTCTATGACAGTGGGGCCCACCTTGTCATTGGAAGAAGGGAAGCTTCTTCATGAAGCTTGCCTTTAGCCATCCATGGAGAGAGAAAGATAGAGAAAGAGGAAGGGAGAGAGGGAAGGGGAGGGGGTCGCGGAGGGGGCGACGAGGCGGCGGCGGGGTCGCGTGGCGGGCGGCGTCGGCCGGGCGAGCCAGTGGGCGGCGGCACAAGGCGTCTTGGCGGCCGGCCGGCCATGCCCAAGCATGGCAACCACAGTAGCTTCCCAAAGAAACAGAGGACAAGCCTCTTCCCAAAAACTCGATTTTTCCACCAATTTTGCATGGATTTGATCCAAACAAAAAGCTAGGACCTCTAGATAACATCCTTAAGAACCTATAACCGGAAGGAATTGAACCGAAACTCACCGAGCAAGATGAAATCGACGATGAACACGGGTTCGGCCGAAAGCTCCAAAACGCGAAATTCGTCGAGGAAACTTGATGAACCCTGAAATTGATGGATGGATTAGAGACTAGACATCCATGCTAACACAAAGAAACGAACGGGAGGAAGAAAGATCCACCGGAGTGGAAGATATGAGCAAGAACACGAAGAACGCGAAGAACACGAGAGTTCGTCGGTTTTCTTGATCTTGCGGCCGATTGGGTTTGAGAGGCTAACGGAGAGCTATACCACCGGAAAGAGGGTTCTTATACGGAGAGATGAGAGGTGGAATCACGCGGAACGGATTAGAAATGGCCGCGCAATCACCAAAAGAGTGGATTTCGGGTTTCTCGCAACCGTTCAAAAACCAACGCGATCTCGGGTGCATTATCCCCATGGATAGAGAGAGGAGGCCGTTGTGATCCCAACGGATCCGGCGGTTATTGATTTGTAGTTGTATAGAGGGAGATTCAAGGATTTAAAGAGAGCTCCCACCATTTTTGCTTGCTTGAAGCTCATTTGTTCATGCATGGCAAGAGGTTGAAGATGACACTATTCACTTGCCACGTGGCAGCATCCTATTGGTCCTCCTAGAGCCATTTTAGATTATTTGGAACTCAATGGAAGTGGTTTGGTTGAATTTGGATGATTTTTGTGGAATTGGATATTCGGGCGCGGATCGCAGGCATTAAACAAAAGCCGCGCGAGATAAAATAGGAACGGATGTCCAAAAATCCGGGGAATGATTCCTAAAATCATTTCGGAATATTTGGAACATTTTAGAAGTGGTTAGGAGATTTTTGGAGCATTTTTGGACTCGGGTGAATTTTCGGTCTGCCGTGATGCTTTGGGAAAATCCGATTTTTCGCCCGGGAGGGAATTAATTCCCGATTTCGAAGGAGAAAGGATGCCAGGTTAATATAAACACCAAAGAAACTCCAACTTTGAATTTACTTTATTTTAATTAGGTTTTTCTCCAGAAAGCCAAAACGAGGATGTTACAGACATCATCATATACAGTACTCTTTATAAATTGACAATGATATAAAGTAATATCACAGATGGTTTTAGTATAAAACCGTCAGTGATGACTCCTGTAGCTATCATAAACGGTTTTTAACTAAAACCGACTGTGATATTTGGTTTTATCACAAACGATTTTATACTAAAATCGTTTGTAATAGCTACAGGAGTCATCATTGATGGTTTTATACTAAAATCGTCTGGGATTCTATGCTAGTAGGGTATATCACATATGGTTCTATTTATAAACCGTCAGTGATATGCTAGTAGGCTAATGGCGAGGATGTGTTCGATGGTTTCCCTTGGGACTCCAGGGAGGTCTTCGGGCCCCCATGCGAACACTATTTCGTATTCTTGAAGGAGTTGCATCATACGTTTCTCCTCATCAGGGAGCAGCATGGCACCGAGAATCACCGCCTTACTACCTCCTGGCCTGAGCAACACTTGTCGTGTTTCTCCTTAAGGTTGTGGTTTAGGGAGCCACCGACTACAATTCATAGGTATAACAGGGTCCGACTCTGTGGTACAAACATGCTTAACCTGGGAATGGTTTTCCATGTCTATCTTCCTTGCGAGAGCTTGATTTCCTCGCACCGTGACGACACCATCAGCGGAGAGAATCTTCATACATAAGAATCGATGATGAATTATGGCCCCCATGGTCGTCAGTGAACCCCTACCCAGGATAGCATTGTACTGGAATGGCATGTCTACCACATCAAATGTTACACGACTCGTGGCGTTGGCTTGTGGCGTTGTGAAGGTGACCTCTAATTCCAATTGACCCAGGGTGTCGACCATGCTTCCTCCAAATCCCATCAGTGGCACCTCCGATTTCTTCAATCGATCTTGTGGAATCATCATCTGCGGAAAGCCTTCATGGACAAAATATCCGCCGCGCTTCCCCCGTCTATCAACACGCGGTGTACTTCACAATCAGCGATTATTGCGGTTACTACTAAAGAGTCTTGATGTGGGCAGTGCACCCCCGCGATGTCCTCTTGTGTGAAGGTGATCGGCTCAAACTTTAATGGAGGAGGGGTAGTCGGGTTAATCACAACGTGGTTAATCTGGCGAGCATAAGCCTTTCTCTGCCTTTTTGACGAGAGATGCGACAAGGAGCCCCCAGCAATGACGTTGATGATGCGACGGGGATGATTTACTCCCACCCGAGGGGGGGGGGATGTTGACGTTCGACTGCGGGTGTCTCAAGCGGTATGGGGTGCGTCCCAACTTCTCTTTGTTTGGCTTCAAATCGTCGGTATCCATTAATCACTTTGCAATGGATGGTGTCATGGGTGTTATTTTCACCGTGATATTCGCAGAGGTACCACCTGGGCTCTGGTCCTTCCCTTTTGATAATTCGACTTCCTTCGTCCTGCCTCCCTCGGCCCGGGGGTGGACCTCGCCTCTGTTGCTCCGCTAGCCTATCACCCATGACTCGTCGATTGCTTGGCTCGTCAATGTGATGAATCCTCCTTCTTTCGTCTCTTCTCCCAGACTCAGGGTATCGTTCCTTCGTTTTAGTATTAGGTGGGGGATCTTTCCCTCGCCCTCTCTTGCGTGGAATAAACTCTTGGATCTCTTGTCGTGGCCTATCTTCCCTACGGAGGTTGTCTTCCTCCGCTCGTGCATATTCCCTCATCTTCGCAAAGAGTTCCTCCACCGTACGCACCTCTTTACGAGCGAGCCTTTCTGCTAACGGCCCCCTTCGCAGGCCACAGCGCGCCGCGTTGATGATAGTGGTATCACTAACACCTCGGATTTGGCATTTAACCCGGGAGAAGCGCTGGAAATAACTCTTGAGAGTTTCTCCTTCGCGCTGCCTAACCGCAAATAAATCGCTTTCCTCTTTCATCCCGTCAAAGTTGCCCTGGAAATTGCCTTCCAGCTTGCGGCGGAGTTGTGACCAGCAGATGATCGATTCGGGCTCCAGCGAAGAGTACCAGGACAAGGCGATGCCTTCGAGTGCCAGCAGGAGCCCCTTTGCCTTGATATCGTCATCTCCCCCCGCGGCCTCCACCGCCGTGTCGAAGACGCGGAGGAACTCTCTTGGGTCTGTCCGGCCATCATTCGGCTTAATGGTAGGAAACTTGAAGCTTCCTGGAGAAGGCCATTTTCTAGCTCGTAGGCGGATGCTGAGGGGGTTCAGATCGTCGTCCTCCCTGTTCGCGGCCGCCAACGCTGGAGATAGCACTTCGCGGCTTGGGCTTTCGTCTTGTGACTCGTCTCGCCCCCCATCTTGTTGTTCTTGCAGGCGTCTCACCTCCGTCATGAGCTGCTTGTTAGCTTCCATCAACGCCCGCACGTTGGGGTCAAGCTCCCCCTGAGCCCTGGTCCCCTCTTCGAGGATCTCTTCATCCCCATGGATCTCTCGGCGATGGGTCGGATGTGCCGACGCTTCTGCCACATCTCCTCCTTGTGTCGAAACTGTTCGGCCTGCCGCCGGAGGCCGCCGTTTTGGAGCTCGCTTGCGCGTTGCTGCCGGGGTCTGTGGAGACAATGCTCCCACCATATCCCGGACTTCTGTTGGGGCCGGCAGCCGATTCTCACCATCCAGAAGTTGGGGTGGATCTCGAGATTGGCTCCTCGCAGGTCGTCTTGATTCTTCCGCTCCTGCCGTCGTTGCCGCCTCCTTGGATGCTGTCACTTTTCCCTTCCTTGGTGGCATGGCTACAGAAAATTTACCTCTCGTCCTGGTCGGAGATCAGTGGTTTCACCTTGCAGTTAGGGTTCCCCACGGACGGCGCCAGTGTGGCGATATTGCACCACCGGGTTGTTCTTCTTGTTTTCTTTTGTTGTGAGGGTTTTTTTTATTTTAGGGTTGTCCCGTTTTCTCTCCCTCTCCCCCTTTTTATTGGGAGGGCCAGGGAACATGCATGCATTGGTCGGCCCCTTTTTCTCCCGACTATGTCCTAGGGGTACAGGCCTTTTTTAAATTGTCTTTTAACCCCTTTTCTTCCACCTGTCCCCAGCCAAGGGCTGGATTAGCCCTATGTGGTGTCTTTTTACTCGTGCTTTACATTTTTACCCTCTATTCTTACGCCTTCTATAAGGGTTCCACGGGAATTTCACTCATTTTAGGGTCCCAGGCTAGTCTGACATATCCTGGTGTTCCCAAAGGGGCTGCCATTAGGTGTCAGACGTTGGCAGCCCGTACTAAATTTGTGTCGACAGGAGATGGGGCGGAGGAGAGTTCCCTCCGTTCTCCTCCCTCGCTAGCGAGGGGACTACCCCCCGCTACAAAGGGGAGTGGTTTTTATCCTTTTCTGCCTTTCCTGAGGGATGAATTCCCAAGGTTTGTGGCCCTTGCTTCTCCAGCAGGAGGAGGATTAAATATTACCGGTGGGCCTTTATAAATCGTAAAGAGGCACAAGCCTTGCTTCGCTTGTCAAGGGAAGATGAGTCC
This sequence comes from Rhipidocladum racemiflorum, assembly GCA_036346355.1. Taxonomy (NCBI): domain Eukaryota; kingdom Viridiplantae; phylum Streptophyta; class Magnoliopsida; order Poales; family Poaceae; genus Rhipidocladum; species Rhipidocladum racemiflorum. The sequence continues at coordinate 19,199,592 of CM070573.1, read as the reverse complement.
ATTTGATCCACAACAGCAGGTAGCTACTAGTGATTTCTCATTTTTTCCTTTCTGTACTCTTAGGCATCTGGAAAGCAAAACCTTTGTGAGCGTATGCTACTTCTACTATCTTAATCTTAATTTTTAAAATCAACTAAATACAACTACATCTTTCTTCTGTGTCTCCAACGTTCTTATGGGGAAAAACAAGTATGCATAACAAAACCATATCAGTAATACATGGATCTGGCACAACTATGTCCTTACACTCCATTAAACTCAGGATGGATACCACTACCAGTTCATACTCCATACTATCAGTTCATACTTCATACTCCATACTCAGTTACTCACCGATGTGGGCGCAGATGAGGGAGCAAGGGAAGCGGTGGAGGACTGGATCTTGGAGGCTTTCCACGGTTCGCCGCCACTATCAATGTGGAGCGTGAAGCAGAACCGGAGCCATAAGATCGGCTTAGTCTCATTGCTTTGTTCTTTGACTCCATCCTCCTCGGTTGATTTTCCATGCACGGACAATCGGTGAGAGTGGAGCAGGAGCGAAGCTCAGAGGGGAGCCGTTGAGGCGGCAGCCAGGTGGGTGGAGGGCTAGATCTGGACGGTTGGCGGTGGAGGACTGGATCTGGCGGGTGGAGGGCTGGAGCGGAGGAGCTCGGAGTGGTGGCGGGAGAAGCTGGAGCTCAGAGGGGAGTCGTCGAGGCGGCGGCAAGGCGGGTGGAGGGCAAAGGGGAGGAGCTCAGAGCGGAGGTGGGAGAAGTCGGAGCTTGGAGGGAAGCTGTTGAGGTAGCGACCAGGCGGGTGGAGGGCGAAGGGGAGGAGCTCGGAGCGGAGGTAGTAGAAGTCGGAGCTTAGAGGGAAGTCGAGGCGGCGGCCAGGCGGGAGGAGGGCCGAAGCCCGGAGGGGAGGAGCTCGAACTGAGGCGGGAGAAACTAGATGGGAGAAGATCGGAGCGGAGGCAGGGGCCGTAGGGCACTGGTTTGAGAGGCCGAGAGGACCAGAGGGGAGACTGCCCACTGCCTGCCTGGTGAAGTCGGGTGGAGCGCTGAGTAAGAAAGTACTGAGCCAAACGAGTTAAACAAGCTACTTGAAAACTCGCTCGATAAACTCGTTTTCTTAATGAGTTCATATCCCAACTCGGCTCGACTCGTTTAGCTCACGAGACAAGTTCAAGGCGAGTTTTCGAGAACTCATTTAGCTCACGAGTTTTTAGTTTTTTTTTTTTCACTCCTACCCCTAGTACTGTAGTGCATATACAGAGACTATTGTTATTGCACGCTGATAATCTAGTCAAGCTTGTTGGCTCTTGAAAAAGCGGCAATACTACTCCCTCTGTTCGCGTTTACTTGTAGTATGACACAAATACCAATGCAATCATCTTTTTTATGAAAATAAAAACTGCACATGACCTCTGTCTTTTTTAAGAACATGCAGTATTTTGTTTTGTTTTTTTAAAAAATAACCAAAGCACTAGTATTCATTAAAGAAATACTATAAACACAAACCGACGCACCCACACACGCACGCAGAAAAACATCGGCTCTCATGCACACGGCTGATACACACAACCCGCGCACTCACCAGCAGAGCAAGCGCTCGGCTCCGGCAGTACTTTTGTTTTAGAGGATGGGTAGAGTACAGATTAAGTTCATGCAACCACAACAACGGTACAGACAATATATAAGATCCCACTCGCTGCAAGAGCATTTTATTTCAAGCATGCGCACATGTTCCCCGACCTGGTAGCTAGAATAGGATGCGTACGTATCCGACGAACGTACATGTACACACCCATGTCTTGGTCCAAGATCAGACGTGCACATTGCAAATTATTATTTATTCTTATGATCTTATCTCAGACAGCTAAATATGCATGTTCAGTCGTGTTCAGCTCGCTCGCTCATGGGCAGAAGACGACCTGGTAGTTGGTGCCGGCCGGGCAGGTGAAGGTGCTGGTTTGGTCGTCCTTGGGGTAGCTGTATGCGTCCTTGCACAGCCCCTTGAAGAACTGCGAATAGTTGGTCGGCCCGCAGTTGTCCGCCGCCGAGCCGGTGCAGCAGTACTGGTCCTGCTTGAACACCGTGCACGCATTGTTGCACCCGCCGGGCGCCTGCAACTCGCTCGGGCACTGCCCCGTGATGTCCGCCTCGCACCGCGGCCCGCCCTTGGCGCACCCGGCGCCGCCGTCGGCGGGCAGGAAGTCCATGGGCACGTTGAAGCCGTCGATGAGGGAGATGTCGAAGAAGTCGAGGTTATTGAACTGGTTGAGCGCGAACTCGGCCAGCGTGTTTGGAGGCTGCCCGTAGCCCGTGCACTGCAGCACGCCGCCGCAGTCGCCCGTCTGGCACTGCCCGTTGCCGTTGCCGTCGAAGTTGCAGCCCGTGCGCGCCCACACGCGCCCGCCCGTCGTGCCGGCCGGCACGTCGATGGTCCATGTCTGGCCAGCGTCCAGCTGAAAGCCTCCGCCGGATGGCACGGCCGCCGCCCACACGGTGAATTGGCACTGGTTGGTGATGGTGAAAGTGGCGGCATCGGTGGCAGCGACAAGGAGGAATAGGGGAAGGAGGTGGAGGATGGAGGAGGTGGCGAGGGATGCCATTGTGTTGTTCTGCGCTGCTCGATCTTCTGTACAAGTTTCGAGCTGTAGTAGAGTACGTTTTGTTGTAGTGGCGAGGAAGAATGTGGGGAGCTGCGCATATATATTGGATGGATAACGTGGAAATTCCACGTTTTCATGCTCAAATTTTCTTACAAACTTCCACAAGTTTGGCATGCCGAACTGGACATGTTATTGGGAAGGAGAGTGATATTATACAACAAGTAGACATTATTAGTTATGATCACCTGTTTTGAATCTAACAGACCGAGATTTTGGGGGCCGGGCCCACCATAAATGCGTTGCGATCGGGAGCACACCAAAACCAATTTGGTATAAGTGGAGTTGGGACTCTTACCCATGATCGCTCTTGAGTTCACGAACCCCGACACAACTATCCGATCTAGGTTTTAGCGCTGAGGCTAGCGAAGGCTGCTACTAGCACCGTGAGGATTACAGTGCTCTCTTCCTCACCACATATCTGCACCGACGCTTAGAGCAACCAACCAAATCCCTAACATCATCTTCTTCCTCACCGGGTTAGTACCTAATGACCCATATCCCACATTATTATTGTGTGATCCTGCTTAGGCTGGCTAATGGTGTTCATGTTTAGTTTATCCTTAGATCTAACATTTGGCATCAGAGTCACCCTAGTCTTAGCATGATCCCCTTTTTCAGCCCAGTTTTAGATCTAGTTTTCATCGAGTATGGGTTGTTCAAGGGTTGATTCGGCTTGGTTAGCACTTAGAAGGAGGGGATCCGATCCCTAGTTCCCAAAATACCGAAACCCTAATCCCCAAATTCCAAACCCAAAAATGCCAAATCTATCAAGAACTCTAATGCCTTAGATGAGGTTTCGAGGCTTACTTTAGCTACTCACCGTCGGCCGCTCTGTACGGGCGCCGCCTGCCCACCTCACTGAAGCCGTGTGCGGCCTCAGTCCGCCGAGCATGCACCATCTTCCCGCTTCGCCGACGTGCCTCTGTGCTCGCTCATTCGCCGCCTTCATTGCGGATTTTTCGGGGAGACGAAGCCAAATGTTTTAGGGTTAGGGTTCTGTTAGCACCCAAATTTGAGCGACCGAGATGGGTACGATCATGGCGCGAGTCTGAAAGGACCGGTACGAATCAGGTTGGTAAAGGGTGATGAACGGATAAATTAGAAGGTTGCAATCATATGGTAATGCATGGATCGGAAGGTAAGACTGGAGCCAACACGACCTGAAACAGAAACGATCGTGCCCAGGATGGAAAGAAGAACTCGAGGTTGGTACGAAGCGGATGAAGAGACCGAAGTCAACACGATCAAGCCTAAGGGTTATAAAAGGAGACCGACGAGCTACGTCGAACACACACACACACACATCAAACCAATCTATACTTTTCTTTTCCTTTGCATTAGGAGTAGACACTTAGCTATTAATCTTTTTCTTATAATACATGTTGATCAATACAAGTTGCGCAACGATAAGGATATGATGTATGAGACCAAGAGATTTCTTTCCACTAATTTTGACATTAAGGGTCTGGTGATGCCTCTTATGTTTTGGGCATTGAGATTCACCGAGATAGTTCCAAAGGAGTATTAGGCCTATCCCAAAGGGCATACATTGACAGACTGCTTAAGAGATACAATATGCATAACTGCTCTGCCACGCCTGTTCCTATCGTTAAGGGCGATAAGTTTGGAACATTCCAATGTCCAAGGAATCAATTGGAAACTGATCAGATGAAGGGGATTCCTTATGCTTCAACTATCGAAAACACTATTTATGCTCAAGTTTGTACTCACCCTAATGTAGCATTCGTAACCAGGATGCTTAGCAGATATCAATCAATTATAGGGCTATACCACTGGAAAGCTGTTAAGAAAGCTTTGTGTTATATGCAGAGCACTAAGCATTTCATGCTCACATATAAGAAGTCTCATAACCTTAAGATTGTGGGCTAAGTCTATGCTTGCGGATCCACTTATTAAAGTTTTACCACCCAGTCTCTTATGAGAGCATATTGCCGGCATGGGTTTATTAGAAAGTCTCTAATTATGGAAATAAGGACCATAAGAACAAACCCCGTTAAGAATAATTAATTATCCCATCGAGATGGAATGGTGCACTATAGATACTGGGGTTTCAGTGGTGACTTTATTAACCACTGTAATACTTATCCTGGTGTGATGTTCTGTTGAGTATGGACTTATGACATTAGCCTTTCGATCAAGTGGGGGAATATTGGTTATGATCTTCGATTTTGAACCTAACAGATTGAGATTTTGGGGGCTGGGCCCACCATGAATGCGCTGCAATTGAGAGCACACCAAAACCAATTTAGTATCGGTCTCGTTAGCTAGCCCCTTATTAAGAGGAGAGTAACCGAGACTCTTGTGCATGATCGCTCTTGAGTTCACGAACCCCCAACACACCTATCCGATCTAGGTTTTGGGGCTGAGGCTAGCGAAGGCTGCTACTAGCACTGTGAGGATTACGGTGCTCTCTTCCTCACCACCGATCTACACCGACGCTCAGAGCAACAAACCAAATCCCTAATGGCATCTTCTTCCTCATCGGGTTAGTACCTAATAACCCATATCCCGCACTATTATTCTGTGATCATGCTTAGGCTAGCTAATGATGTTCATGTTTAGTTTATCCTTAGGTATAACAGACAAGTAGTATAGCATGCAGCTAATTCTGTTCCTATCGTCAACTTTCAATAAATGAGTTCCTTTTATGTTTTCGCTATGTATGATTGTAATATGCATCGATGTTGAGACTGTGTGCACTAGCGTGATTTTGGACTAGTGCAGAATACACAGAGGGTCCGGATTTGCATATTCGGGTTCCGAAATCATCCTCCCAACCAACCTCACCGGATTGGGATTGGTTGCAGATCGTCCGATTAAAAGTGGACGGTACAGATCGGTCAAAAATACGGTGCAGACTTTTTTACTATATGCAAAACACTATTTATGGTAATGTAGCAAAACAATGTTTATCAAGTTTTTGACCGATCTGAATCTTTTGTCGCCTCGATCGGATGGTGCAGGACTACCGGGATTACTTAAGTTATAGTCGGCGTAGTGACTGCATCCAATCCTGTCCAACCCTACCTCCCCTCGCGTGGCACGCACTTGGCAGGTTGGTGCCAATGGCCAACACCATGTGATCTAGGGCCTCCTGCACAATGCCCCTCAATCGTCTGCCCTTCATCCCATCTTGCCTGATCGTTGGGGAGGAGAATAGATACTACTAACTATAGTGGTTATTTTGAACATATATGTAGTTAAAAATTTTATACTTTGACTATCAATATTTTTCTAAATATTTAAATTATAAACATGAAAATTATATATGTAGATTTATTTAAAAAAATACTTTCATAGTATTATAGTTTTATTGAATTTTAAAAATATATTATAATAGAAGTTACTGACCAAATTTGTGTTTTACAGACCATATTGATATCCAAAACAATAAATATTTATGATCGAGGAAGTAGTATGCAAAGATCGGCCGACGCACCTTGTTTTCCCTGACTGATTGATCCCATAAGGCCATGTACAATGCAGACGCTTAAAGAGATACTTAGCAATGAAAAACTGATTTGTCTTGCCACATAGGATAGATAAGAGGCTTATTTTGAAGCATCGATGCTTAATTAAGCATCCATGCTTAGCTGGTGCTTATGTGTAAACTATATATAATTAATAGATGATATAACATCTAAGCATCTATGAAAGATATGTTTGTATTGGAGGTCTTAACTCTTAAATAGATGCTTCATAATACAATATTGTTTCTCTCTTTTTAAACATCTAAGCGTTTGTGCATTGGGCATGGCCTAATATGGCATGTGGGATGCGCCTCGTGACTGATATTTTTTGCCCACGTCTGTAGAACTACGCACTACTACAGAATAGGACATCACTATCGCTTCATCTGTATCGGTTCCTAACTTTTGCGAAAACACCGATTGTGAATGTCACAAATTTGCGTCATAGAGTTATCACAATCGGTTCCACACAAGAACCGATTGTGATGAAAACTGTCATCACAGTCAGTTCTCACTAGAACCGATTGTGATATGTAGCACACTAATCACTATCGGTTTGTTTGTAGAACCGACACAGATAATACAATATTATTTGTGTCGGTTAGGGATAAAAACCGACTATGATAATGATACACTCCTCACAATCAGTTTTTATGCCTAACCGACACATATAATATTACTAGTTATATGCCCGTGCGTTGCTACGAAAAACAAAATTGATAACGAAAAATAAAAAATAAAAAAAATACTATTTCATAAGATCAAACATCTATATTTAACGCTTCGTTTCTTGCAAAAGCTGGCTAATTAAAGCAACGCTTCGTTTCTTGCGTAGGGCAATTAAGCAGGGCAATTAATAAGGCAATTAAACAGGACAATTAATATGACGTGGGAAGAAACTCTCATTTTATATAGTAGAGATTATCAATGTCAGACCTTTCAAGAACCGACAGTGATGTATCGAATGTTATGTGGTTTTGTGAATGTTCTGTGTGTATTGTCAAATTGTGTAAGGTTTGTTTTTTCGGATGATGAACAATAATGTTCCTTAGAAGGATCAGTATCTCTGCTCCAATCCCATCTCTTAGTTCAACTCTCAGACAACTTATATAGACATGTAGTGATGCAAATTATATATGTTTTATGTATAACATTATAGTAGCAGCAGATAATAATAATATATATATCATTTTGCACACATTATACTTCATTACAATATATAACATTAATTGTTTATAATTATATAAACATATTAACAGACTGCATTATAATTAATATTACATTACCACTCGCGGCTCTCGCCCGAGGGTAAGGAGTCACTCGAGTCGCCAGAGTCGCTGCCACTGAAGTCGCTGTCACTGGAGGCGATGCCGCGTGGTTCATCCTCCGATGATGAATCAGATGAGGCGCCGGTCCCCCAAGGGGTGGTGACCCACTCGTACTCCTCGTCCTCCTCCTCATCCTCGTCCTCGTCCTCTCTGGGGCGCTTCCTGGTGGCGTTGGAGGCGCCCGGCCGGGGTGAGGCGCCGGGAGAGACGTTGGGAGACAGCGGGGGCGGCGCCCGGTCGGAGTGAGGCGGCACTGCCGGCGGCGGTGATGACGCCGTAGGATGGAAGTAAGGTGACTCCATGGAGGAGTCAGAACTTACTGGAGAAGGAGGAGCTGTCATTGTAGCGGTCGAAGAGGAAGAGAAGACAGGAGCTATGGAAGACTACTGATGACCAGGAGGCACTGCCATTGCTGTGTACTTTTATATATAGGCTGCTTATTGATCGGGGAACGCGATGGTGTGATCAATGCTATGTTTGAACGATTAAATTGACGGGGAAGACGAAGGGGTGGATGAATATCAGTGTCGGTTCTTATCCAGAACCGACTGTGATGACTGATCTTATTACAGTCGGTTCTTTATCAGAACCGACTGTGATATATTATCTGTGTCGGTTCTATAAAGAAACCGACCGTGTTGAGGATCCAAATTATCACAGTCAGGTTTACATATAAGCGACTGTGATAACTATTTAATCACAAACGGTTCTTGTATAGAACCGATTGTGATGAGGTTCGCTAGGTTATATATGTACCATCGGGACTCGGGATGAACTTATAACTCTCGTCGAGTTGGTGTTCTAGAGCCAAAAAAAATACCGCCGTTGCCTCAAAAAACGAATATTCTGGTTTAAACTTATATTTGGATGAGAAAATATAAAAGTCTTGAGGATGTGTGTGAAGAGGGTAATTTGATACATTGCGGAGATTTCTCTATTTTCCTGCCTAGCTTATTTGTGGCTTTCTTCAAAGGGTGGGCATTCCTTCAAATCCCTTCAATTTTGTATTAATGTACATTATTCGATTTAATTTGATTTGGTGAATGTGTTATATGTCATTAGCCCATGTGGTTAAACCAATATGGTTGAGAAATTAAATCATGGAGGAGATCAGTGGGTTGAGGGTTAACGTTAATTGAAACCCTAGTGTTGTGGGCCCAATGAACCCACCCTCTCTGGCCGGCGAAGCAAGGCCCACACCTCCTTTTGGATCGAAGTAACATGTTCACAATCCCTACCTTCTTTGTAACAAGCGAAGCAAAAACCACCCGTCCCTGATAACAGTTGTCGTGGGCCCAACAAACCCACCCCCTTTGGCGGGGAAAACGAGGTCCACGCTTCCACCTGGATCGAAGCAGCGAGCCCGAAGCAACAAGAAGAATAACGGAGGAGATCGGCCGAGGAAGCCTACCTCCTCCATCCCCCATAAAAATTACCAGGATAGGGCCCGCTCAGGCCTGACACCCTGCCAGAGCCACAGGGAAACTCCTGACGTAGTCAGGAGAGTCTAAGGCCATGAGGCACGCGAGATCCCATCAAAGCCCATGGGGTGAGAATAAAACAAAAGGGCAAAAATGTAAAGCAAGAACAAAGAACGCCACGTAAGGCCTATCTAGCCCTTGGTTAGGGACAGGTGAAAACGAAGGGTTGGCAGACCATAGAAAAAGCCTGGAACCCGATGACAGAGACGGTCAGAAAGGAGCCGACTATTGCATGCATGTCCCCTCCCCTACACTATAAAAGAAAAAAAAGAAAGAGGAAACTAAGACGAACCGAGGCGGATTCATTCCGCCACACCTAGCTAGCCTGATCAGGAGCTAGATTTCCCCTCATTTGTGGTTTTCTTTAAAAGGTGATCAACATTAATTCCTACAAATCCCTTCAATATTGCAGTAGGACTTAGATTAATTTTTTTATTTGGTGAATGTGTACATTACATGTTATTATTGTTTCAATATAATTAATATGATCAATGGTAAAGTAGTTTAGGTTGCGTAACCTATGTGTCTCCCGTTCGAGGGTGCTTGTTTATAAATATGCTAAAATAGCATATTTATAAATAAGCAGTCTCGAATTGTCCACATTTTTTGGACAGTTCAAGGATATGTGGCTCGGGTAAGTTCTTAAGCTGTTGTACAAACTCTAGAGAAAGTTTCGGCAGCATCTCCCTGGTGTTCTCCGAATACACATCATCTTGACCTATTGTCGAGATGTGTATTTGGAGAACAGCGGGGAGATGCTGCCGAAATTTTCTCTTGAGTTGTACAACAGCTTAGGAACATGCTCGAACCACATATCCTCGAATGGGATTAGGACCTGACCTAATTAGAAATTAGGAGTCATCGTTGGTATGTACATACTTAGTTGGTCAACAGATAGATGTTATGGGATTGAAGAGGTTATTGAGTTTTGCGTGGACTATCTAGGTAAAAAGACAACCAACTGGTGTTCCTATATCTCATCATGAGGGCAGACTTGGTGGCAAAGGAACCATTGGATCAAATCTAATGAGTCCACACTTTGATATGTATTGTAAAGCGCATTTTACAGTCTTGCAACACAGCGCAGAAGTTCATCCATACATCCAGCAGCACAAGTTGATATTACGGGAAGATAATCCACATATGGATGAGCTTTCCATCACACGAGAACACAACGATCGATTCCTCACATGGTTCAAAGAAAAGGTGAAGGGCTCGTTAGTACTGAGGCTGTCAAAATGGTTGGCTGACGGACCAAGATTTAATGTACAGACATGACAGGGTTACGATATTAATGGCTACATATTTTATACTAAAAGTCAAGATGCAAAGAGTACAGTGCAAAACAGTGGTGTGAGCATAGATGATTTGTCCGATGATCACTCGAATAGAGGATCCTCAACTGCAATGAACTGTTACTACGGGATGATCAAAGAAATATGGGAACTCGATTACGGAATATACCAAGTTCTATTGTTCCGATGTAAGTGGGTGAGACTTCCTCACGGAGTGAAGGTCGACAAGAGAGGTTTTACTCTTGTTGATCTGAATAGACTGGCCTACAGAGATGAACCGTTCATCCATGCGAAGCAAGCAACTCAAGTTTTCTACGTGCGTGATCCGGCCAATCCGAGGTTGCACGTCGTACTTCATGGCAAGAGGAGGATTGTTGGAGTTGAAAATATCGTAGATGAAGAAGAGTAGAACCAATTTGATGAAACACCTCCGTTTACATATGGGGCATGTCTTAGCGGTGACGACGGTACACATGGAACAAATTACATGCGTGTAGATCATCAAGAAGGGTAGTATTGTAAATAAAGTGGTAAAATTTCCATGTAGCTAGATAATCTAGCATTTTGTAGAATATATATGTCAAATGGATCTTATAGTATAGGAAATTTGAAAAAGTTTTAACTTTTTGACTCTTTTGAATGAAGACTCTGTTTTCAAAAACTGATAGAAATTGGATCCCAAAATACGTTTCAAAAAATGATAGAAATTGGATCATAGTCATCACAATCGGTCCCTTTAGAAAACCGACACAGATGTATCGTCACAATCGGTCCCTTTAGGAAACCGACACAGATGTACATTGACAATCGATTTTGTTACAAAACTGACACAGATAGTTTATATATTACGATCGGATTTTTGTATGAACCGATACATATATGAAATTAGTGCAATCGGTCTCTTTAGTTAACCGACCGTGATAAAACCCCATATGGCGGGCACTATATTCATTTCGGCGCGCACACTCAATTCATTTCGGCATGCACTGAATTCGTTTCCTCCTCATTCCACAACCCTAGCTCGATCCCCTCCCCCACCGGCGCCTCCCCCTCCGGCTCCTCCCCCCAGCGCCTCCCCCATCAACTCGTACCCCGTCGGTGCCTCCCCCATCGGCGCTTTAGACATCGGCTCCTCCCCCATCGACGCGTCCCTCATAGGCTCCCCCCCATCGGTGCGCCCCCCTCCAGCTCCTCCCCCATCAGCGGCCCCCTCTGGGTCCTCCCCCATTGCCGATTCGGTTCGGCGCACTTGCCCGAACCGCATATCCTCGAATGGGATTAGGGCCTAACCTAATTAGAGATTAGGAATCATCATTGGTACGTACTTAGTTGGTCAACAGATAGACATTTTTTAAGATCACACATTAATCTGTTAGCTAGTACAAAGGGATAGTATCAATTATCCCTTAATTTGTTAATTTTCTATAATATGCTTTCGCTTATGTGAAATATAATCATGTCAGATATATGAATTGCTTTCTTTCATGAAGTTTAGGTTTGATATATATATATATATATATATATATATTCGAAATGTCGCAAAGAGAGAGCACCGGCTCAACGCCAGAGAGAGAAGAAGGTCTTGCTACACCATCGAGGAAGGTCAAAAAGGGTAGAGGACCGAATAAAGAGGCCACAGGGAGAACGCCGCAAGTGCTCCACCTCAATGCCACGGGGGTTTGCACGGGTCCTAGCAAGTTTAAGGGGCGCTACTCCTCTTTTCTCGTCCAATTGGTGAGGGAGAGAGTGCCGATTACAATTAAGGACTGGAGGAAGGAAGTCAGCGATGAGTAGAAGAACCGACTGTGGGACGAAGTTAAGGGAAAATGGATTATACTAGAGGACGATGAAATCAATGCGAGACGGTACGCCTTGAAGAGAATGGGTGTGGCTTTGAGGCATTTTAGGGTTAGCATGCATGCCGAGTTCATGTTGAAAAGCTGTACTCCCTTCCAAAGGTATCCATTTGTTACTCTTGAGGTTTAGGAGGAGTTCACAAGGATGAGGAATACGCCCGAGGCGGAGGAACTGAGAGAGAAGAATATCGCTATACAAAGGCGTAACACACTCGCGCACCACCTCGGTTCCGGCGGGTATGTAGGGAAGAAGGCAGAGTGGGCGCGACTAGCCGAGGAGTGTGCAACCTCTAGGACAACGATGCCTTACTCCCACATATGCGAGGAGCAGGCACGCGACTGGGTATTAGCGAGGACGAAAAAAACCTCTGACTGTCATATTATCGCTCCAAACCCCGCAACCGCACAGATCGTCACGACCATCGAAAGATATCTAACATAGTACATTGCAGCTAACCCTTCCCATTGTATTTTAGCAATAATTTATATTTGCATCCTACAGGAGGAGGTAAGCCAGCAGAAAGAGCAAGGAGCATTTCAAAGCCAAGGGTCAAGGGATATCCTGTCTTCGGCAATCGGGAAGCCCGATCATAAGGGTCAGGTGCTTGCCGCAGGTGCGGGGCATACGAAGAGGTCCTTCTTTGTAGAGGAGAGCACTTCTAGTGCCAGATCAAGATCATGGGAAGGACGTGTGGCGCGCCTGAGGGCCCAGGTGAAGGAGGAGGTGAGGCAGGAGGTGATGGTGGAGGTGCTGGCACGTGAGGAGCGCCTAAAGGCTGAGATGATGGCGATGTTCTCCCAGAATCAGAGTCCTGAACCATCGTCTATGCTACGCCCTAGCAGCTGCGCTTCCAGAAATGATCTGCCCATTCCACACCTCAAGGTAATAACTGTTTTGGACTAAAAGGTACATAAGTAAGCAATTTAAAAGATTATGATGAAGATGCGCACTTCTTGTAGGATCCTGCCAAGTGCCAGCTTGTCCTGATCGAAGACGGATTACACATTGAGGCTGGGAGCGGGGTTGCATTTCCAAGCAAGGAAGATGACATGGTGCATAGTATACCTTTGGGGAAGGGCTACATGAGGGTGCAGGTGGACTATGTCCATGATGTTTTCCTGTCTCATGCCCTGAAGTTCCCCCCGAACGAAGATATCACCACTCTCGGGCAAGCACGGATGTCGTTCATCAATTGGCCCTCGACGGGTGTCGTAGTGCAAGCACCTCCTCCTCCTGCTACTGCTGCTACTACTGTTGTTGCTACTGCTACTGCTACTACTACTGCTGCACCTACTCATGTTACTACCATCGCACTCGCCTCTGTTAACGCTATCGCATCGTTGTCGCTTCGCTACATCAGCTGCACTCGCCATGCTATCGCCATCGCCGCTGCACTCTGCCTCGCTATCGCCGGCCGACGTGTTCGCTCCTACGCCTGCTACAACACCTGCTCCTACCCCTACTGCACGACCTGCACCTACGCCTGTTGCTGCATCACCTGCACCTACGCCTGCAGCCACAAATGCTGGTGCACAGGTGGTGCGCAAAAGCACTTTTACCACGCTGACGAAAGATCCACAATAGAGTTCAGAGAGTCCCTTCGTGAAGAAGGCAAAGTTGTCAAAGGGCATAGAGCACCCTAATGATCACAAGCGGTACATACATGGAAAGCCCTTTCTCACAAGCAATGAATTGAATTCTTTAGGCTTGTTCACTCGCTTGCTACATGGATGGCACATCGATAAGTCACATGAGGCCGAGCCTCGCCACGATTTCAATGTGAAGTATCGAGGGGGACAATTCCACCGCCAAGAGGATGGGACCTTCCCAGTCGGTTTTGAGGATCTGTACTTTATGAACAGCTTGAAAGCCGTCGATATTTCTACCATATGATCCTGGATGCTGTGAGTATCGCACTATACTCATTCCTATGACTATTTACTGATTTTGTATTATATTTTTTAACAATTGACATGAATTGCAGGATCATGAGGCAGCGAGCCGTGACGGGTCGACACCTTGTCAGGTTTGTTGACCCCGAGATGGTGTCTGCGACCATGGCTAGGTTGCAATTGGAGTTCCTTGCAGGATACATGTAACATCCCAAAATTTGCTTTTAATATATTTAGTGTGGTTTTGGGATTATTTGGATTTTTTCAGAATTTATTCGGAATACTCGAGGTTAATCTGAATTCCAGTTTATTGAAATAATCACGTTAGATAAAGATCAGGCATTTTCGAATAAGCGTAAAATTTAAAATTTTGTTGATAATTAAGATAATTGGTAGACAAGAGTGTTCGCTTCAAATATTTTCGAAAAATATGTTATATAACGTAAGCTGTTGATTTTATAAAAATCGGTGCAAGTGTCTGATTCACGAAAAGATTTTTAACGAAAAATCTACACGTCGAAAAATCACGAAACCAACTTTGTTAGGTTCCAAATAGTTCCTAATATTTTGGAGGAATTTTTCAGATTTTTATAACCTCACTGTTATTTTTTTTTCGTGGCCTGCTTTAAAACGATTCTGCAGATATCGTGTATACTTGGACTTTGCGCTTCCAGCCATTCGTAGCTATTGCGATTCCAGCTGTTTTCCAATAGTTGGAATGCATGTCAAGTAAGGAATGCCTCCATTAAATTAGCAACACCATTTCTCCCTTTCCTATACATTAGTGCCTTTCCTTGAATGCATGAAGCACGTTGGCAATCCTTTACACGTCTGTTTCGTTTCCATTGAAGAGGCAACATCACTTCACGTCTGTTTCATCTCCTTTGAAACATTGAAACGTTGTATTCATTCCAACACGTGAATGGTTCCTACGGCCAGGCGTTCCTCGCTCTCTTCATTTCATCTGTTTCAGCGTACTCCATTCCCCTCCAAGCTTTCCAATCCCACGTTGCATGTTCTTTCCTTTACTAGCATGCAAGCATGAGTTTATTACTCCACACGAACCTGAGTTCTCCAAGCATTACTTCTTTCTAATTGCGCGCATTCCTACAGCTACTACTAGCCATCTACCTCCCTCTATTGTTATTCCAATCCTTCTCCATGCCATTTCTTTTTTCTTGCACTACCCACAGCTCCAGTACCCACTCTGTTACTTTCGCATCGCCGTCGTCGTCATCGTCGCCACTACCGTCTCATCTTCGTCGTCGTCGCCGCGGTCTCATCGCCATTCTCATCGCCATCGCCGCCGCTGTTGCCGACGCCGTGTACGCTGTCTTGTCGCCGTCGCCGTTGGTCGCCGTCGCCGTCATCTACGTCGTCGTCGCCAACATCTTCTGCGTTGGTCATCGCCACCGTCGCCGCCGCTATTGTCGCCGTCGCCTTCCCCTGCGTCGCCGCCGTCGTTGCTACTGCCGAGTGGTATTTCTTTTCTCTCGCGTGCGCGTTCTGTTTTTATTTTATCTCGTTTATATATTCGCGTAGGTATATATATATATATGCGCAGATATATAGCTTGGTCGGATGGATGTAGATAATACGTAGATATATAGTTGAATAGACGCTTATATACCTGTATATAAATACTCGCTAGGCGCACACATATTTCCATGTTAGTCATAGCATGTATACATATATATATACTCACTGTGTTGTGTATATATATGTATACCTGCGGTTATATTCGGTTAATATATACGTGTATGTATGTATTTATAGATATTTTTTTTAGTGAACCAAGTTCTTGTTTGCGTGCATGAAACCTCTCCAGCCGAACCAGTACTGCACCATGCGTGAGGAACAGCCAACGGGTTACACAGTGCCATGCATCGGATAGAAAGGAAGTTGTGTACATGATTTTGAACATAAATTGTGAAATTTGTCTTTTTCGCTACAAATTTGTTTTAAGTTCAAATCACCTACAACAAATTTTGTTAATTAGTAGAAATTAATACCTTTCTACAGTATTTTTTGTGAAATTTCATAGATAAATTTGTACTGTTAAATTATTCACGGAAAGTCCAAACTTACGAATTTTGTATCTCTTAAACTATACGTCCAAAAATTCCAAAATAAATTTTATAAATCTTAGAAAATGTTAGACTAATTATCTGGAAGTTTTGTAAAATTATGAATTAGTTTAATTTGCAACATTTATCTGAATGTGTGTTTGTACGTTGTTTTGCTTGTTTATTTGGTTCTTTATCTGTTACGCGTAGACGTTGAGCTGTGTGAGGACGCGGATTTCGAGGATCAAGCTCCATACCAAGACTCGCTGCTTTACGAAGGCAAGTTGTGCTTTGACCATATTGCTCCTAGTTTTTCAAACATATTTTTATTTAAATTATGCATGCTATGTTGATTAAAATGAGTAATTTAGTTTGGGTTAAGTAGATAATCAACCTATTTGTTAAATCCACCTTTGATGATTAATATTTGTATGCCATGTATCCATTGTCACCATAAGTTGGGTTTAAATAGTTGGATGTTATATTGTGCCAACACGGGAGGCTAGACCGTGATTAGTTGCTCAGCTATGCTTACGTGAAATGTGCTTCAAATAGCAAAATAATATTGACTAATGTTATATGGAATGAGTTTTGGAATCAGTGTAATCTTGCCACGTGATGATGTGAAGTGTAGGTACCCTTGTGGTTCTACATGGTAATTGATATTATTGGCATGCGTTGCACAATAATCAAACTGGGGTGGGAAAATATTTAGACTGTGGCAAGTGGCAAGTGATTAATGGGGGGCCCGATGTGGCACACGGGAGAGATGTTGATGAATTTGGTTTTGTGAACTTTGGGTAGTCTTGCCACGGTCAACCTAAGGACTTAACCTTGCAAGCCTTTGAACTGGGCCTAACATACAACCACATGTCTGGAGTGGGATAGACCTAGTGGAGTACGATTCCGAAGTCTTAGCATGTGAGACCTTAGGTGGTTTTTGTATCTGTAAATGTGGAAAGAAGGGTGTAGTGTTTACCGATTGGTCTTACATCTCTTCAACGGTATACGTTGGCCCTGTACTTTCGCTCCGCAAAAGGGAAGGGACAGCGGGAACTATACCAGGAGGTACGCATGCGAGGATAGAGGTTTCGGAAAGACTTTGTTATGGTTACTCGCCCATGTGGTGTTTAACTATATCGTGTGGGTAAAGTGTATAACCTCTGCAGAGTGTACAAACTATTCGAATAGCCGAGTCCACGGTACTGGACAACGCTCGGGGATTACTGATCAAGGGGTAGTTTTTCTAAAATAAAAATGTGGGAATGGGTGGTCAGTAGGCCGTAGATAACGCTAAAGTGATTTAGGGCTTGGTGCCAAACTGTTTGGAAAAGATATTGATAACTTATTGTATAATATGGTTTTACCGCTTTTGAATCTATTAAGATTATTTAATCAAAGCAAAATGCTGTTTGATGCAAAACAACCACTTAAACCATTCCTTTGGAAGAAGCCATGCATATAGTAATAGGATTGCACCTCCGTGCATGACTTGCTGAGTATGTTGTATACTCACCCTTGCTTTCAACAAAATCATCAGTTGGGGAGAAGACTACAACTTCGAAGGAGGAGAAGTTCCTTGAGGAGGCGATTATCTAGGAGTTGAACCTTGTCAGTTGCCTGTGGCATATTGATGGGAGTCACCGACGTTCTTCATTCCGCTGTTGATTATTTACTTTTGTTATTGTAAGCCCTGCGTGGCAGACTATTTGTAAGGTGACCTTAAGGTCTTGTAACCAGTTTATTTAATATTTGAATTAATTTATTTTATATTTTCGCTCTGTATGAATGTGATATTCAACCCTGTATGACTGTGTGTACTAGCGTGATCCTGGACTAGTACAGAATACACAGAGGGTCCGGATTTGCAGATTCGGGTCCCGACAATACATCAAGCAGGCATTGCATGCTGAGGCGAAAAAGGACTTAATTCTCTTCCCGTACCACCAGGAGTATGTACTACTATACAATTCAATTACATGTACACACTTCAACCGTATATGAACTTATTTTCTTGCACTGTGTTCCGTTTAATAAGCAACCATTGGGTTCTACTTGCAGTTGTTCCGAGTCAAAACAAAGTCTACACGTTGAACTCACTCGAAAATAGACCGATGGACTACGCGATCTAGCCTGTTTTGCAGAAGTAAGTACATTCCTCTAACTTAACACTTTACATATTGAACTACGTTAGATATTTTTTACCTCAATGGCATCTCTCTAATGTATGTAGGGCTTTCTTGTCTTACGTTGCTGAACGTGGCCGACACAATGATAAACAAGGCACCAAACTGGAGTGGAAGCACTTCAAGGTACAAGTATCTATCATAGGATTTTTTTCTGACACCTATTATTAATTTGTCTCCTAATTTAAGTTTTTTTGTTCACATTGTCATCAACAAGGGTGCGATGATCTGTGTGGCTTTTACGTGATGCGGCACATGCTGATTTTGGTTGGTCAGGCAAATCTTTTCCCTAAGGTATAGAGCTGATTATTTGCACTACTGTCAATGTGATATTTGTTTACAAGCATAATACTATCAGCCTTTTACTATCAAAATTTAAGACTTAAATATATTAGTGCACTACTATCTATTTTGCAGGACATTGATATCCTCCGGAAGAACCTAAGCAACAATGATCTCAAGAGATTACGAGATCATATATGCCAGTGGTACTGGACAGAAGTTATAACGGAGGATGGTAGATATAGAGACCAGACCAGCATTTACTAGTCCATAAATGTAAACAAAATTAATGTGAATGTGATGTGTAATGCTATGCTTGGATGTTTATGTGAATGTGATCTGTTACAGAATGTAAACAATATTAATGTGAATGTAATGTGTGTAGATTGTGATGTATGTTTTGTGATATTGTGGATTGTGATGAATGTCATATTGTGAATGTGCGGCTATTTTCAGACGATGGACAGTAACATCATCACAATCGGTTCTTTGTTGGAACCGATTGAGATGGGTAGATTATCACAATCAGTTCTTGTTCGAACCGATTGGGATGTGTATAGTATCACAATCGGTTCTTTGTTCGAACCGATTGTGATAATCTCCTCATCCCAATCGGTTCTTTATTAGTACCGATTGTGATACTCTCATCATTTCAATTGGTTCTAATGACGAATCGATTGTGATATTATACTTATCTCAATCGGTTCGAACAGAGAACCGATTGTGATAAGATTATTATCACAGTCAGTTCCGACAAAGAACCGACAGTGATAAGAGATTATTACTGTTGGGTTAAAACCGACTGTGATAGATCTACCTTATCACTGTCGTTGTACTTTCTATCACCACTAAAATCGACTGTGATGATAAAAATGAATCGATTGTGATGTATGAATCTGTAGTAGTGACAATATGCACCTGGTAGCAGGATAGAGAAAAATAACCGGCGTTTATTACCATACCAAGCATCATCATCATATAGTAATGCAGGTCTTGGTCAGTGGCACACCATGGCTGCAAACAAAAACAGGAGCATCTTCCATGCGCTATTCGGTGCAGATTATTATCACATCATTCCTGACGAGATTAGCAATAAAATTGGGCCAATCG
Organism: Rhipidocladum racemiflorum; assembly: GCA_036346355.1. NCBI lineage: Eukaryota > Viridiplantae > Streptophyta > Magnoliopsida > Poales > Poaceae > Rhipidocladum > Rhipidocladum racemiflorum. The sequence continues at coordinate 19,179,951 of CM070573.1, read as the reverse complement.
AATCATTCGAACGTCGTGCGATAACAACGATGGTGCGATCGGCGTCATCTCCGTGCATGGATCGGGTCCAATAGCATTGCCATCAACAAATAGGTCTAGACACGTGCAAGGCATAGCACGGATATGATGGGACGTGGGCCTCAGTCAGCACGTCATGCCGTGCCAGCCTGATTTGTTTTTGGTGAGCTTAGGCACAATCTTTTGGCACGTTGTTGCTCTATGTCCAGTCTATTTGTACTATTATAAGAAGATGAAATGAGCTAAAGATGTACAAGATTAAGATAGTGGATACAAATATTAAGAGAAAAAAAACAAAAAATTTAATCATTCTCTGCAAAAAGGCGTATCAAGATAATGGTTGATATCTACTTGTGGATTCCATTGCGACCTGTTGAGTGCTACGAAAGATGAACTAGCTGCTTTGCTTTTTAGCTTTTTTCACATGCTTGAAACGTCCGAACCACCTCGTGCTTATGTGCATTACTGAGGCAGTTCTTCATGTTTCATTTCTGCTGCAAAATTTTTCTTGATATTTTTTTAAAATTGTAAAAAAAAATTATGCCAAAGTCATATCGTGCCCATCAGCACTGTATCATATCGTGCCTCCAAAATCAACCCTTTGAGACATGTCGTGCTGCCAGGCCTGGCACGGCCCTAACAAACGACCCGAACGTGTGCAACATACAATGATGTGCCTTGAGTTGTGCCTTGTTTGTCGTGCTAGACTGGCCCCAAAAAATCCAATCCGATGCCCACATCTATCAACAACCATAATCTAGACTACATACTTGGGTTTCAAGTATCTCAGATTAAAGGAGATATTATTGGAAAGCAATTGGGCTACATAAAGTCCATCACACTACTCCAGGTGAGCTGATCAGATTCATACCGATAAACAGATCGAACTAGAAATGCAGAATGTAGCACGTGTACAAAAACGATACTAAGCAAACTTGTCAATAATGTATCAAAAGTCATACCGGTTTGGTTTTTGAAATGGTACACTCTGGTACCCAGCTATACCGATGTACCATTTTGGGTTTACTATAATAGTATATATTTATAAGTGGCTATTTTGAACATATATGTAGTTAAAATTTTAAAACTTTGACTATCAATATTTTTAAATATTTAAATTATAAACATGAAAATTATATATGTAGATTTATATTAAAATATACTTTCATAGTACTATAATTTTATTGAATTATAAAAATATATTATAATAGAATTACTGACCAAATTGTGTTTTACGGACCATATCGATATCCAAAACAATAAATATTTATGACCGGGGAAGTAGTACGCAAAGATCGGCCGACGCACCTTGTTTTCCCTGATTGATCCCATAATGTCATGTACAATGCAGGCGCTTAAAGAGATACTTAGCAATGAAAAACTGATTTTTTTTTTTCACATAGGATAGATAAGAGGTTTATTTTGAAGCATCGATGCTTAATTAAGCATCCATGCTTAGCTGGTGCTTATGTGTATAGCTATATATAATTAATAGATGATATAACATCTAAGCATCTATAAAAGAGATATTTGTATTGGATGTCTTAACTCTTAAATAGATGCTTCATGATATGATATTATTTCTCTCTTTTTAAACATCTATCTAAGCATTTGTGCATTGGACATGCCTAATATGGCATGTGGGATGCGCCTCGTGAGTCGTGACTGATATTTTCCTGCCCACGTTTGTAGAACTACAAGATGCACCTGGTAGCAGGATAGAGAAAAATAACCGGCGTTTATTACCATACCAAGCATCATCATCTCATATAGTAATGCAGGTGTTGGTCAGTGGCACACCATGGCTGCAAACAAAAACAGGAGCATCTTCCATGCGCTATTCGGTGCAGATTATTATCACATCATTCCTGATGAGACGAGCAATAAAATTGGGCCAATCGAACCAATCGGGTGCGATCGGCGTCATCTTCGTGCATCGATCGGGTCCAATAGCATTACCATCAACAAATAGATCTAGACATCGTGCCAGGCATATATAGCATAGATATGATGGGACGTGGGCCTAGATCATACCGTGCTGCTATGGTCCAGTCAGCACATCGTGCCGTGCCAGCCCGATATGCTTTTGGTGAGCCCAGACACAATCCTTTGGCACATTGTGCCGGTCTAGATCCGGTCTATTTGCACTATTATAAGAAGATAAAATGAGCTAAAAATGCACGAGACTAAGGTAGTGAATGCAAATATTAAGGGAAAAACTGAAATTTATTCATTCTCTGCAAAAAGGCATGTCAAGTCAGAGCAGTGCTTCTATGCTTTTTCTCCTAATACAAGTTGTACAAATCTTAAAGCAAGCGAAAGGGTAAGTAATCATCATCTACCCTTCATTCATGCTTTAATAGTTGTGCAACTTTTAAATAGAAGAGCATAGAAGCACCTCTCGTCAAGATAATGGTTGATATCTACTTGTGGATTTCATTACGACTTGTTCAGTGCTACGAAAGACAAACTAGATGCTTTGTTTTTTTAGCTTTTTCCACATGCTTGAACAATTCGAACCCCCTCATGCAGTGGCGTAAGCATAAATTTTTTAAATACCGTAAATGTAACATGCCAATATACAATACAAGTATAGAATTTACCGAAAGTGCATCATGATATATTAATAAGGTGTCTTACGAACATCTTAAAATCAACAACTAAGTATGAAATTTGACTTAAAGAAGCTTACACAGCTACAATAGTTTGAAAAAGATTACAATACTACTTCTTGTTGGGTCTACGCTTTCTAATGGCCATGAAAGTGTCAATTATATCTTCTTTATTCACTTTAAAGAAAATATCTCGCTCAATGAATGTGACTAGACAATTGTCCAAAAGACTATCACCCATCCTATTTCTCAACTTATTCTTGATGAAATTCATAGCAGAAAATGCTCTTTCAACACTTGCCGTCGCCACCGATAGAATCAATACCAATTTGAGAAGCAAATACACTAAATGATGAACTTTATGCCTCTTTATTTGAACAAGCTTTACTGAGAGCTCAACAAGATTGTTTAGGCCTTTGAAGCTATCTTCTTTTCTCATGTCATCAATATAATAATTCAGAACCTGGAATATCATCAGGGTAGAAATAGGCAAGTCGACGTACCTTGTGTGCATCAAAAGAAACAAATAAGCCAACATGATTCAAGACTACCATACAAGAAATATCAGAAACTAGGAGGTGTAACTAGGAGCGTCACGCAGCATAGAGGTCATTGAGTGCAATTCTTCGGCTGCGTGTTTTTAATTTTTGGGTGGGTCGGGGCCCACCCGGTCCACCCTCTGGATCCGCCAGTGCTCGTGCTTATTGCATTACCGAGGCGGTTCTTCATGCTTCACTTCTGCTGCAAAATTTTTCATATTATTTGTTTAAAATTGTAAAAAAAATTATGCCAAAACCATATCGTGCATGTACTGTGCTCATCAGCACTATATCGTATCGTGCTGTCCAAGCACGACCCTTTAAGACATGCCGTACCACCAGGTTTGGCACGGCCCTAGCTGTGCCTTGTTAATTTGTCGTGCTAGATTGGCCCCAAAAATCCAATCCGATGCCCACATCTATCAACAACCATTATCTAGACTACATACATGGGTTTCAAGTGTCTCAGATTAAAGGAGATATTATTGGAAAGCAATTGGGCTACATAAAGTTCATCACACTACTCCAGGTGAGCTGAGATACCGATAAACAGATCAAACGAGAAATGCAGAATGTAGCACGTGTACAAAAACGATTCTAAGCTAACTTGCCAATACTTTACCGAAGATCATACCGGTTTGGCTTTTGAAATAGTACATTCCGGTGTCAATCTACACCGGTGTACCAATTTAGGTTTAGTATAATAGTATATATTTATAAGTATGCACATGTTTAATTATATGTACACCAAAACTCACTTATAATATTACTCCAAACACATAGTAGTAATATCAAATATAACATATAGTTTAATAGACCACATTATCAATTCCACTAGGATGATTGGTATTGACTGATATTGGGCCGATATTAACTGGTATCAGACCGGTATCGACCGGTATTAAGACCAGTACGGTATATAAGACTATTTTATACCGATTTAGGTGCCAAAAATACTGATATTGATAACTATGATACTAAGTATCTATGTAGATGTCAAGAACATGTGGTTCGTGTGTTTTACCACTGGGTTTTCCTTTTCATGTGTTTGTACCGACTCGTGCCCTGTTGTTTTTCAAGGGGACGACGGTCAGCTGGTCGCCGGAACAAGACAGGCGCGACTTCTCCATTCTTGGCTACCATTGTACGCCTCCGTCCACATGCAAAGATGCCCATAAAATCTGATAGGATGCCCAATAAAACATCGCCTTTCCATGTAACTGGTTAGGATTTGCGGCGCATTGCTGGTAGGTTGCTATTCTTCTTGTACGTGTTTGTACCAAAATTTGGCAAAGCCGATCTTGTGGAGATCGGTTTTGATAAGGGATATGTCGGTTATAGCAAGTTGATACCGTTTCGGACTGGAGGGCCGCGATTCAAAGGAAACTGAGTCCGATACGGGTAGGATAAGGGATCGAGTCGGATACGATCGGACTTAATATGGTAAGGAGAGATTGAGGCCGATACGGATGATTGAAGAAACCGAGAAGGATACGTTCAGGCCGAGTGCTATATAAGAGGACCAGAGGCGAGAAGGAAAAGGCGCCCAGAGCCAACCCACAAACACGCTTTACGTTTCCCTTATTTTCCTGTCAACTAGGAGTAGTCTCTAGTTTTGTAATCCTTCCTTTGTAATTCGCTCAATCAATAAGAGTTGCGCATCGCCGATAATTGATTCCGCCAACTTACGCCAATTAAGGTGTCTTTTCTCCGATCTTGCTGCGCATCGCCTTTTTCGGGAAAAGCCACCTCTACCCCCATCCAATCAACTCCACCAGGTTGATTAGATTTATCGGTTACTTTTGTCTCAATCGACTTGAATAGCCGAATTGGACTTGATCTTCATCGATTCTATCCAGCTGATCAGAGCTAGGCCGACTATCGATTTGGTATCGGCCTTGGTCCGATTCACAATTCTTATCAATTGCAGAGATCTATCGGCTTATTGCCGATTCAATCTAAGCCGATTCTCGTATAATCGGTTTTGAGTGATTTTTACCTTCTCCTTATCTGTTACTCAGGTCAAACAGATTGGCACGTCCGCGCGAACCTCAAACCCGGCGTTTGTCTCGTGTGTTCGAGGCTAAGAACCCAACTTCACGTTTTTAGCGCGAACAGTACGTCTCTATGGTACTGCAGTCTACAGCCATGGATACGAGTATACGACACTACTCTACGCTGCGCTGCTTGCGGCAGCTTTCTTTTACCTGACCGCCGTCTTCCGTGGCCGCGACGGCAGATTGCCACCGGGTCCGATGGGCGGCCACAAGTGGGACTTCATCGGCAGCGAGCTCGACTACATCCCATTCGGGTACGAAAGGAGGATCTACGTGGGCATTGCCATGGCCGAGAGGATGACATCCTACTCACAGTCACTGGTGATGCTGCTGCAGGCGTTTGACTGGGCGCACGGCGCGCGGCTCGACCTGACGGAGAGGTTCGCCATCGTCATGAAGAAGGCCACGCCACTGGTGGCCGTGCCCACGCCAAGGCTATCCAACCCTAATGTCTACTCCAGCTAAGCCAGATGCATACCTTTAATTAACACAAGTTTAGCAATGTCACGGCGCTTCCTCCGAGAGTCACCACAAGGGTCAGCAATGTTAAAACTGGCCACCAAAGATCGAAGATCAATCAGGGTTTTTTATTTCAGTTGGGGCGAAAAATCGGTCCCAGCGAAATGGGTGGTAGGCCGAAATTTCGGTCAAATTTCGGCGAAATTCGGTTGAATTTTCAAACAAAAACAGAAAAATCTTACCAAAAGGTGAAATTTCAGCGAAATGGCCGAAAATACCGGATTTCGTTCTGAGCCGAAATGTCCGGATTTTGCGAAATTTCGCCAAAATTAAAAACCCTGAGATCAATTGCAGGACGCCGAGATGGCCACCATGTTCATGCACCACCCTGTGCTCCAACACGTTGATGAGGTGAGCACAAGGAATTAATGCACACGCACGAGAGAGTGCACTTCTATTCTACTCTTCGGCTCTCTATTGCATTTAGGGATGTGATCGGATCGGATACAGTCGAATATCGTCCTATTCATATCCGTATCCGTATTTTTTATCGAATACAGAATCGAATACGAATAGTGTCGAATACAGAATCGAATACGAATTATACAGGATAATATCGGTTACGAATACAGATCGAATACGGATCGGAATCAACACGGATACGAATAATATTAGTCGGATATTTTAAAATACAATTTCAGTTTTTTTTTCCAAAATCGGTCCAAATTTAAATTCAAAATTCCAAAAGAAATATATTTGTATGTCTTTTTTTTTGCCTTTTTATCCCTATATTGTCATACATGTGACTCTGTGAGTAACAATGTACCCCATTGCAATAATTGAACCAAATGATTTGCGGTACCGCATATCTTCTTTGAATCCTAAGTAGCCCTCTTGAAACGCCACTTGCCAATTTCTGTACCACATTTACCCAAATATCTCCAAATTAGCATCTAGCACACATGAACATATTATATCTTGTCATCCAATGCAGACCTCAGTCTCTGAAACAGTGAAACATGTTAAATTGTTAATGTGTTATTCTGAAACGTGTTATTCGGATAATATCCGTATGTCATATTCGGATATTATCCGAACAAAAACTCGGATATTCCGTATCCATCGGATAATCAGTGTTCCATATCCGTATCCGTATCCATGTAAATTATCTGTATCCATATCCTTATCCGAGAAATCAACTGGATATCTGTGAAACTATCCAAATCACCATCCAAATCAATTCGGTCGGTCGGTCGGTCGGAAAATATCCGTACCAGTTCCATCCCTAATTGCATTGCTCTGTTTTTTCTTATTGCTTTGGACGACAACTAACAAGTCAAGGAACAAGATCCAATCCCTTGGCTAGCTTGTCGTTCCTGGATGATCTGGTATTGAGCTCACTGTTTTGCTTTGCGTTTTCTCTATTGCTTTGCGTCGCATCTAACATGTTACAATCCCCTGCTTATATAGCAGAAAATCAAGTACCAGACTAAGCAATAACTCATGTGTTTGATTCGGACTCCACACACTTTCCAAAACAAACTTACCTAAACCTAACTTTCCTTACAAGATTAGTTCCAACATTCACCCCCCCCTAACCTTGTAACATCTAATTTCTAACTTGTTGAGGCAATCGGTCACTACTACGATTTGCTCAACTTTTATTCGACACTGGATGAAGAACGCATCTCTTCGACATCCCATACTTAACTTACTTAATTCAAGATGGCGAACACATCTCTTCTATGTCTTGGACGCATCTTCGACGGACTTGAGTTTGGACGGCGAACACACCTCTTCAACGCCCCGGACTCAACTCTGACGGACATGAGTTTTGGACAGCGAACACACCTCTTCAACGCCCAACATCCCGGACTCAACTCTCTTACTTGATATAGCTTCAAAGCAACTTCGGTTTGTTGTCACCTTGAGCTCTAGCAAAGAGTGCTTTTTCCTCCTCCTTTAGCTTGCGGCACTCCGAAGCAAAATGCTCATAATCATTACAATTATAGCATCTCACTTTTGCCTTGTTGAATTTCTTATTTTGCGGCCTCGTTGACCATCACCTTTCGAGCTACCGAACGAGCCCTTGCCGTCGCGCCTCGACAATCGGGCCTCCCACTTGGTGCATGTCAGGAATGGGTGTTCTTCTTCACCGCTGTCGGATCCCTTAATCCGTTCCTCGCGTGCCTTCAAGCAATCGATCAACTCCTCGATCATCTTCACCTTGAGGTCGCCGAACTACTCAATGGTGGAGACGATTTGTAGGAACCTGCCATGGACAGCACGAAGGAATTTTCTTATCACATAGCTTTCCTCCATCTTGTCACCAAGCGCTTTGATTTTGTTGATGATCGTTGTCAACCGGATGGCAAAGTTGTCGACTAACTCATTCTCTGTCATGCGCAGCCCCTCGAACTCAGCTTTCAGGGTCTGTACCTTAGCCTCCTTCACACGATCAGTGCCAAGATGCATCGTCTTCAACGTCTCCCACGCAGCTTTGGCCGTCTCCTTTTCGGCCAATAGGAAGAGCGTTTGTTCTAGGATGCCTCCGTAGATGGCCGTCAATGCCATCTGATCCTTGCGCACATCGACTTTGTCGTCCACGATCGCTCCCCACAGATCTTGAGCCTTCATGTACACCTTCATCTTGATTGCCTATGCTGCATAATTGCTCTTCATGAGCATCGGATAATGCAGCGATATAGCGGAACTCTCCTTCGCCATCGCACTTGATATCGCCTAATCACCGGTGTCACCAATTCCTGGAGATTACGATATCTTTTTAGGCAGCAGATCAAGAACTCAAACACTCAGAAACTCAGGCTCTGATACCAATTGTTAAAACTGGACACCAAAGATCGAAGATCAATTGCAGGACACCGAGATGGCCACCATGTTCACGCACCACCCTGTGCTCCAACACGTTGATGAGGTGAGCACAAGGAATTAATGCACACGCACGTGAGAGCGCACTTGTATTCTACTACTTCGGCTCTCTATTGCATTGCTTTGTTTTTTCTTATTGCTTTGGACGCAACTAACAAGTCAAGGAAGAAGATCCAATCCCTTGGCTAGCTAGTCGTTCCTGGATGATCTGGTATTGAACTCATTGTTTTGCTTTGCATCTTCTCTATTGCTTTGTGTCGCATCTAACATGTTATAATCCCCTGCTTATATAGCAAAACATCAAGTACTAGACTAGGTAATAACTCATGTGTTTGATTCAGATTCCACACACTTTCCAAAACAAACTTACCTAAACCAAACTTTTCTAAAACAAACTTTCCTTAGAGCATCTCCAGCAGAGCCCCTAAACCAGCCCCTAAACCTTAAAATAGGGAGTGTAGTAAAAAAAACAGATCCAGCAGGGCCCCAACTCAAGCCCCTAAAATTAGGGGGCCCCTAAATTTGCCTCCTCAGCCCCAATTCCCAGGGGGCCCCAATTCAAGCCCCTAAAATTAGGAGGCCCCTAAATTTGCCTCCTCAGTCCTAATTCCCAGGGACACGAGTACAACCTCTATTATTGAAGATAGGGAAATACATGAGAGGCTTCAAAAATTTTATCATGTTTTGAAAATTTTAAATTTAAATTTGAAATATCATGTTTTTAAATTGTAAATGTTAATATGCTTATGTTTTATGTATTACAAATATTTTTTATTGAATTTTAGTGGTGTCAAATGAAGATTATACATAGCGGATATGTCAAAATAGGAGAAAAAGTAAAATATGGGCTGAGATTTAGAGGGTGTTGCTGGACTTGTGCTCTGAAAACAGGGCATCAAAAAATAGGGGGAGTCCCTAAATCCAAAATAGGGACCCTGTTTTAGGGGCCCTTGCTGGAGATGCTCTTACAAGATTAGTTCCATCAAACAAAACGGTAGCTTCAAAAAATCTTGGTGACATTTCATAAATGTGTCTCCATGAAAGTGCCATGAAACAAACTTTTTCTGGTAATGGTGCCTTGTTGTTGCAAACCTGAATGGGGTATTTGATTATGTAACTAAAACTCGGTTTGTTTATATAGTTAGAATTGTTTGTTTCTTCTCTAACATTGTAGATTTGAAGTGATGCTGGTCTGAATTGGAACAACAAAATCTACTAGTTAGGCCTAGTTTCGATGGGTGTGGGCCATCTGAGCCCATTCACGTAACATCCACGTCCTGACCCACCCAGATAAGTCCTTACTGATCTAGAAAATTAGCCTAGTAAGCATAATATTTGAAAGAATTAATGACCTCTCTTGAACAAGATGAGTTGCTGATTTTGTGTGGTCTTTCTCTGTAATATCCCAGCTAGTTCCTGCGAAGGCTCATGTGGCGTATATGAAGTGGTAGTGGGATTAGTTCAATATTACTTATCCAAAGTGAATAGCACCTCCAGCCAACCCTTTTATACAAAACGAGAACAAAACTATGGCTCTGTTTGGCAAAGCTCCAGCTCTACTAGATCCGTGAATCTGGTGGAGCTGGTATTCCTAGCTCCACTAGATTCATAGAGCTGAAGCTGTGGGTATATTAAAAGTGTTTAAATGGATCATTTTGTTTACATTTTACAATAAAAATATACACTTAATTCACTTTATTTTAGCCTACAAATTTCATATCTGAGGTGGAGCTGAGATTTAGAGCTCTGCCAAACATGACCTATAAGTAGGGTATGCATGTGTAGATCCGTCCCTCGATGGGATGGATATTGAGCGGATATTATACCAAGATGTTACATTATCTATCAGAATATCGTTATTTCATGTTGACACACTTTTCCTAGAAACAAATAAGAGAGATTCTAATGGTTTCTTTTGGTAAACCGATTTAGTTGTCCGAAAAAAAAATTCTAGAAATGTTGCAACATATATCCAACTAGTATACAGCGACAGCTGCCAACAATTAGATAATCCAAGTGGATTGTCACCTACCTGTATGGTTAGTAGTGAGTGTTAGAAACTCGGTATTGTTATACTCTGATACCCCTTGTTACGCGTTGCAACTCCTGAATTGAATCAGAGTTTTGTGAGATATAGCATGAGCGTGCACGATCTCAAGAACGAAGGTGATGAATCTCGTCGATAGAACAAAAATAACGACATTGAAGCAACCACAAGAAGAGAGAAAGATTTGGCAAAGCCAATCGCAAATTCTTTAAGTATTGGCTAAAAGAGTACAAGGGATTGTTGTTCTCTCACAACCTCTCTAACATTTTAAGACCCCCCCCCCCCCCGGATTCTTGCCCTATACAAGAATCTAGTGCTAAAGAATAACCTAGCCTCTAATCCTCTCATGCTCCTTTTGCTCTGGTTGAGTTGGCTTGTGGCTTCTTAGTTGTTTGGGTTCTTCATGACCACCCCTTAGGTTCATATAGCCTCCGTAGTTCTCCTACAAAACAAGTAGGAATCCTAATCCTATTAGGATTCTTCTAGCACACCTTTCCATGTCCTAAAAGGCTAGATACGAGTCACCATATTTAACAATCTCTACCTTGACTCTTATCCGTTGAAGTCTTCGTGCTCCTCCAAGAACTCGCTTCAAGTCGGCTCTACATTTTTTTCTTCCCACCTTTGGGAGTGCCCCCCCCGGCAACCCTTGCTTATGCACATCACCATAATGTATGTGTTAGTGTTCGGGCTTGGCCTTTCGAACCCTCCACCTGGGATTCCTTTCTTTGTGTAGTTTCGTTAACCATACTTCCCTTTCCTATAGCCATCCATGCTATAGGTTTATACCGCTTCCAAGTTCCACTCTCGTTCGTACTACATGGTTGGTCTCACCACGTCTTCCTTCTTCTAATAGCTTGCACTTTCGCCTTTACGTCTATTAGATTTTGCAACCGTCTTAACAGTTCCACATGTAATTGTAGTTAGGATATGATTACTAACCATTTGTGAAATCATGTGCTGAAAAATTGGCTTTGAACTGAAAAATTAACTTAGAATTGGTTTTGCAAAATGTGCTTGTGCATGTGTTTGACAATTTGACAAGAAACAGTAAGTTTCGCTTTTGCGCCGGACTAAGCTCTCAAGAAACAGTAAGTTCCCCATCTGCGCCAAATCGTTTTTCGTATGTACGACGGACCAATTTTGTTGGTCTGTTGTAAACATGTTTTTGGCAACCTCATTTTCCCATGTACGACAAACCAAGTTTTTTGGTCTGTTGTAAACATGAATCTGAGTCCTTTTGCGCCGAACCGATTTTGTGTACGACGGACCAAGTTTTTGGGTCTGTCGTGCACATGTTTTTGAGCTCTTGTGCCAAACTCAATTTTCCAAGAAAATATCAGTCAGCGCATGTACGACGGACCAAGTTTTTGGGTCTGTCGTGGACGTGCTTTTGAGATCATGAGCCGGACTCAATTTTCCAAGAAACCAGTAAGTTTTGCATGTACGTCGGACCAATTTCTTTGGTCAGTCGTGAACGGCTTTTTGAGGATTGATTTCGCATGTACGACGGACTGATTTCTTTAGTCTGTCGTGAACGTGTTTTCACCGGAATGATTTCTTCTTGAAACCGAGACTTTCACTTGTACACCGGACCGATTTTGTTGGTCCGTTGTGAATGGTTTTTGAGTGACTTTTTCATGTGTACGCCGGACCATATTTTTTGGTCCGTCGTGAATGCGTTTTTGCTCGATTAGGGTTTTGAGCAAAATTGGAATTGTGTTTGATTTGTTTTTGAGATTATGAAATTTGTGAGAATTTCATGATGCTTGAAGTGGACTTTATGCAATGCTCGTGTGAGTATTTGCATGGATTGATGTGAGTCAAGTCGTGGACTTGTGCTCGGAATTGTTTTGTGGTTTGTTCGTGTGCAGGTATTGCTCGAAGACGAACGTGGTCGATGACGGGACCGGAACTAGGTTCATGGAGGAGCTGAGGTTCGGGACTAGGTTCAGGGAGGAACTGAGGTCTTGGTGGTCAAGGATGTCACGTGGGACGTTCGGGCTAAGAGAATGGTGCACATGAAGAATGGTTAGTCACGTGAGAATGGCAGGTGGCCATTCGCGTGCAAAGTGTTAGTCACGTGAGTATGGCAGGTGGCCATACGCGTGCAAAGTGTTAGTCACGTGAGTATGGTAGGGTTGCCATACAAGTGCAAGAGTTGTACTCGGCCAGGTTGGGCCAAGAGGAGTTGTATACATACTCCTTCTAGATTAGGAATTGTATTCAGAACTCCTTGTGTTTTGCTCCTTTAAATAGGAGGGGTGTCTCCTGTTGAAGGGCATCAATTGGAGCTGAGCGCATTGAGAGCATCAAACTCAGTTTTAGGGTTTTTGTACTCTTTTGATGAGAGTACTTTAGACAAAAGAAATAAAGATCAATTCTTCTAGATCCTTGCGTTACAAAGAATCGCTTAGCGTTGCTACAGTGTTTCCTGCTTTGGTTCTTGTTTGCATGCTTGTTCTTTTCTAGATTGGTTTTTGTTCTTTTAGTTTTTGATTTGATCCATCAAAACCTTTCTAGAGAATTGATTTAGAGTTTCTCTAAGTTTAGTTGATTAAACTTTTGTCGTTCTTGTTTAATCTTGAAGTTTTGGTTAGATTAATTCTCGTCATCTTCTGTCACAGCAAGCTTGCGATGTTCATAACTTTTGATCCGTAAGTCCGATCGAGCTAATTCTTTTTGGGTTCGATTCGTATTGGAATCTAGTTTCTCGTGTCCAAATTTCATTTCAATCTAACGGTTGGATCTCCGGGAATTATCGTTTTACCGAACCTCTATCATTCTGTTTTTGTCGAATACGAGGCAATTATTTGGTTCTGTTTTGGGGTGAACTTTTAGTAGATCAAGAATTTGGTTTTAGCTTCCGCACAATCATTCACCCCCCCTCTGATTGCTATATTCGTATACTTCGATCCTACACCCTTGATGACATAGTTTCCGGATCAGGATTTTTTTCAAACCTCCCATTGATTGCCCTTCCTTTAGATTGACCAATCAATCGGTATCCTACATTGCTCTATATACTTTTCATGATCACCTGCCATTTGCAAGTTACTCACATAACTCCACCTCGAAGTGGTACCTCACAACCTTCGAGTTCAAGCAACCTCACATATGTTATATTCTTTTTTTAAGCCGGGAACATACTGAGCTCTCATCAAAGTGCGATGTGCTCCATCATACATCTCCAATGTAACTGTTCCCACCTCAGTAATTGCATACTCCTTGTAATCAGCCAAGTAAACAGTTCCATGAATCTAATATCCATCCATGAGAAATACCTGGTTGACTGATGACAAGTACGTCCAAATCATCTTTTGCTACCGCCATTAAGTATGCATCCTTCATTTACTTCAAACTTGCACAGTCATTTATCATATGACATTTCTCGTCACAAGATAGCATACACAAGTGCCCTTGCTCTTGCCCTTTCTTCTTCCTATAACTCTTGCTTTTGCCTACAACACCTACTGTAGATAATGCTTGATCACCCAAGGATGAAGATTCTGGTGGCTTTTTCAATGACTCCGCCTACAAGAGGTATGCAACTGCCTCATTGAAGTTGTGAGTGCTTTTCCTAATGAGAATATTCATCACTAATTGCTCCCATGATGGTGGTAGAGATGATGCCAGTATAACAACTTTATCGTTCTACTCAATTTCGTCATCCACACTAATCAACTATGTGATAAGCTTGTTGAAGATATTGAGATGGTCAATGAATTGTGCACCTGCCTCCATGCACAACCTATACAATTGTCGCTTCAGCACCCATCGGTTTATCAACGACTTTTCCATATACAATTCTTCTAAATCATTCTATAATTTCTTCAATGAATTCCCCTTGATTACCGAGTACTTTACCTCATCGGGGAGATATAAACAGACTATACTGATATCCTTCTGCTCCATCACCTTCCAGTCTTTAGCGAACGTGTTTTCTGATTTTTCCCCTTCAAGAGCAGCGATTAACTCTTGTTGGACAAGGACATCTTTCACCACACATTGCCACACGCTGAAATTTCCTCCGTCATCAAATTTCTCTACTTTATTCCACATCATCGACATCAATCTTGATTTTGTGCCACCTGATGCTTTACTGATCTTCTCACAATTCTGATTAATTTGGCCTTGGCTCTGATACCACTTGTTATAATCTGATACCCCTTTTATACGCAGCAGCTCTCGGATCGAATCAGTTTTGTGAGATACAGTATGAGCGTGCACAGTCTCAAGAACGAAAAGGATGAATCTCGTAGATAGAACCAAAATAACGACGTTGAAGCAACCACAACAAGAGAAAAAGATTTGGCAAAGCCGACCGCAAATTCTTTAAGCACAGGCTAAAAGAGTACAAGGAATTGTTACTCTCTCATAACCTGTCTAACCTTTTAGGACTCTCGGATTCTTGCCTTATACAATAATCTAGTGTTAAAAAATAACCTAGCATCTAATCCTCTTGTGCTCCTTTTGCTCCGGATGAGTTGGCTTATGGCTTCTTGGTTACTTGGGTTCTTCATGATCACCCCATAAGTTTATATAACATCTTTAGTTCTCTAAAACAAGTAGAAATCCTACTCCCGTTATGATTCTTTTAGCACACATTTTTATATCCTAAAAAGCTAGATATAAATCGCCATATTTAGCATGTGTCATGTTCCATAGTTAAAAGGAAACACATTTCTTCCAGGGGGCATATCCAGTGCAATCAAAGGTTTGGTGCAATCAACGTGCAATCCAACTAAAAAAATTCAAAAAATTCTGAAAAAAAAATCATGGATGTACATCTCAACTTACCCCATCTACGTATAAAATTTCATGATCAAACTCGTCCTATGCTAGAAATTACAAAAAAGACAAATTTAGGGTGCATTTGAACTATAAAAGTTTGTCAGAAATTTATCTTTTTTGTAACTTCTAGCATAGGACGAATTTGATCATGAAATTTTATACATAGATGGGGTAAGTTGAGATGTACATCCATGATTTTTTTTCAGAATTTTTTGAAACGTTTTTTAGTTGGATTGCACGGTGATTGCACAAAACCTTTAATTGCACTGAATATACCCCCTTCTTCCAGCAGCTTGTGAACAAGTTCGCCGAAGTTGAAAAATAAGACCCACCATTATTTGAGCACGAGCTACACGTACTTAATTTGCCTTGATTCCATCAAGGTGTTTTCTTCTTTGTATTACTAGGAAAATACGCGTGGCGCACACCGCGCGCGCGAACGGAAAACGAATTTGCTTTTTTTTCAGAGAAAAAACGCACCATAGAAATATTTTTTTCGGGGAAAACGAGAAAAAACGGGATACGAAAATTTGGACGAAAAACGAATTTCCATTTTTTTTTAAGAAAAACTGTCAACGAAAATATTTTTCCTATGCTCTGGAGGAAAAACGGACCACGAAAATATTTTTTTCGGGCAAAACGGAGAAAGGACCTGAACGTAAAGTGCGGGGACCTATTTGTTATAATTTTGGACCTGTTCACTATTTTGAAAAATTAGAAAAAGACTCGCTCGCGATTCGTATTTTACGGGAGCCTCTTTCTGTAAAATGCCAGACGAGGGACCTAAACGCGAACTGGGGGGGAAATTTTTTCTCTCACAGAAAATCGCAAAGAATCTATTCGTAAATTTGCAGAGACATAATCGGAATTTAGAAGAATAGGAGGGTTTTATCGCAAAATTGCCGGAGTGACAGGTGGCTGCTTCTATTGAGCTCCAAACCTCCGGACTATAAGTGAGGGATAATTTAGTTCGCGTTAGAGAGAGAAATAGAGCTTAAAACTTATAACACCTGTCCCAAAATGCCTGATTTGCGTGGTATAAAATGAAAATGAGGCCTACATTGGTTGACCCACGGGCTACATTGGGTAATCCGCTATCGTACGCAGCATAAATTGGGCAAGCAGCAGATCGCGGAACTGTTCTGTTCTGTTCTGTTCTGTTCACATGACCGCTAGCATGACCTCGCGCGTCGTTTCGGTTGTCGTGACTTGTGAAGTCTTGGGCCGGCCCAAACCAGTGAAGAGAGATCGGTCGCGTTAGTATTGTCTACGGCACTGCTTTCTTGAGATCGTGGCCCAGCTACACGCGCGTGCTGCCAGGCGGTAAAAAGTTAAGAGCTTCATCATTGGGTCCTCTGCAGTACTCCCTCCCATCATAAATAGAATTATTTGGAACATCGACTAGCTCTCTAAAACATAGCCTTTTATTATAATATATTTATAAAACCTAATAAAATTATAATATTATGAAACTACACACATGATTTTTATGTATTCATCTTGAATATTTTTTAAAAAAATCATAAACAGTTAAACTTTTGAAAGTGATTGTAATTATATTAAAAACGGTAACCATTTGAAACCAGAGGCAGGCGGTAGCTACCTCAGCGGTGCAGAGGAGATGCTCGCCGTTCGTCCTAGTGTCTAGCCGCTCTGCCACGCGGTGCACAAACGTGCAGTGACGAACGAGTACTCAAGATTGAACCGAACAGGCAGAGGCAGGCAGTCCAACACACAAATTAACATTCCTACATTTATACCCTGAACGCATGTTGGCATGCACGAATCTCACGAAGCTAGCTAGCACAGCACACGCCGGCGCTCATCATCATGGCCACCATAATTCCCCCTCCCTATTCCGTCACGCACGCAGCCGTGCATGCACCGGGGGCGACATGCCATCATGCACCCGGCCCCTCACGTCGTAGGTACACGCATGGCGTGTCCCGTGGATCGATCCCATGGCCGCCTGGCTCGGCCATAATCCGTCTCGTACTCGTACAGGGGCCGGCCGGCTCGCTCAGAATCGTCGTGGGCCAGCCGCGCTCTCGATCGGCACGCCGTCGCACGCAGCATAACTCAGCTAGCCCGTCAGCCATGTCGCTCCGGATCAGCCAAACCGCCCGCGCGTTCGCTCCGTCGGTCACCGGAAACATACGTACGTACGGGCCGGCCGGTGGAAAGTCGCGCGCGGTTGGGGTGGAAACTTTTAGCTTTTGCGAGCCCTCTCCGGTCGCCATCGATCCCACGCGACCACCGGCCGGCGTCGCACCGCACGCCGAGCCTGGCCTGCCGTGCTAAGTGCTATCTTCTCTCTGAACATGGGCCCAGCATGCAGGCACGGACTCGAGCAGTGTCTGTACTGGCTAACACCTATACGACCTAAGCGGTGTACGGTGGGATCGAGATAACGACTTGAGAGAAGCGGCGCTGCTATGACATGCGTGGTTTATTTGACCTCGGTTAGACGAACGAAACAACGATGTCACGCACCTTCTTGGCTGCTCACATACGTCCAGACGGGCACGGTAATATATTTTGACCGTACGACAATGCTCCATATGTGTGTGTGTGTGTTTGGGTATATGACTGCGTTTGGGTACTACTCCGTGAGCACGTGAGATGTACGACGGCAGGAGGAGGGACCCGGATGGGTTAATTAACCTGCTCCGCTCTTTTCTGTCCTAGCTTTTGAACGGTAGCTGTTGGGCAATTTAACGTCGTGACACCGTGCGACCATACCGCTGTGGCCAGGTACGTTCAAACTTCGGTAATGGAGAAAGAAAAAGAAACCGTTAGGGAGAAAAAGTTACAGAACTACTGCGCGCTGGCCAGTAATTGCCGATTAGACGTCGTGTCAGTCTCAGGTATGAAAAGAATATGTTCGAAAGACCAGCGTTTCTAGCTAGCGTACACTAAATTTAATACAGTTTTTCGTTCTTTTTAATCTAATTGATCGCCAGATATGATACGCACAAGCACAACATTATCGCTTAGGGAAATAGTATGGCGGCCTACACTTTTGCGTGATTAAATTTGTTTCAAATTTTTAATATAAAAAGATACAACTTAGATGGGTTAGAATGTCGTTTGTCTAATTTAGGAGATATAGGTCTTTTAAAATGATCATTTGGATTTAAAAAAAGATTATCATTTGGAATGACATTAAACTTTTGAAGCCATGATATATTTGATCGTAAAAATCATTTCGAGCCTAATACACGTATGGGCACGTAGAAACCTATATTCATATAGGTCTTCTTTAAAAAAAATATATACTTTTGACTCACGCCCTATAACCACAAGCTATGACATTGATACAAGTAGTCTGATATATAGTAACTTCTACTGTGTTATCTCTAGTGCTGAACTCTAGAGGTTAAATAGGCCACCAATAAACATAACAGCAGAACAATTAATTTTCTAGTCTCCCTTTGTTTGTTAACCTCTCCTTTCCCAAATCTAATGGGCACACGATAGATCTATTGTTTCTTCTTTTTATTATGTTAATTTTCACCAAGCTCTCTACTTTTATAATATTGGTAGCAATATTTATGATGCACCTTAAGAAAAAGAGCTGCAATACAAAGAATAATGAGAAAGTATTGTAACAGATGCCTTTTTTAGGTCATGTTGGTTTGTGTTTATTCTTCGTATTAAAAGCCAAAACACTAAAGCCTAAATAAAGGGATGACTTTTTAACTAATCGCTTTTGTTAAAAGTTATAAGCCTCCATATAACTAAAGTCAAAAGCCATCGGATAATACTTTTTTAGCTTACTGAGAGTTAGTTCTAGACCAATACCACTAAAATTGGGGGGTAAAATTACCTATCTCTATCATGTATAAAACATATTGCTTTTAAACTGCTTAAGACAAAAGGCTAACTTTAAGCTATAAAAAAACCCTAAGCATAAACAAATGGAGCCTTAGGGTGTGTTTGGTTGCTTGTACCAACTACCAAGTGACACATGTATGAGATGGTTTAAGAAAAAAGTTATCCATGTGTTTGATTGCTTGAATAGAAGCATTCCATCCTGGATGATGGAATACAAATTTAAGAAATATTTTTTATAGATACTACACCATCTTATTTAGCCAAAACAATAAAATTAAATAGTACAAAACCATCCTATTCAATTCAACCTCACCTTAACGACGAAACATATACCCTTAAAAGAACCTATCCAGTTTTCATCAGCAGGAGTGAATTGATCTCTTTTGAGACCATACCTTTGGACGTGCATGTTCTTCGTGACACGTAGAAAACAATGTTATCGATCTTCTCTTTCTCCACTCTTGCACAAAACAAAATTTTCGAAAGAGCAAAACAGAGGTGGGGGTTTCACTTTCCATTATTAACCTTCCGGCTTGGTTTCCTACCCTTGGTGCCGAGTTCCAGAATCAGCCTTACACGTTGACGGGTCGGTCAATTTAGGTATTGCCTTGGTTGATGATCGCATCCACGGTCTTATCTTGGATCGAACCGAACTTCTGACACCATCGGCAGCGAATGAAAGTCCGCGAGAAGTAGGGATAGCAGGTTTACTTACGGATTTAGCTATCCGCGGATACTCAATCCGATAAGAGTGAGTACGACTAGCACTTTAGATTCATAGATTTTCAAGTTTAGATACCCGATAAGATTATAGGATGACCGTGGGTGCCAATTTGTACCATGGTACCCAATGAATATTCTATAGTATGTAGGCTCTAGTTTCATCATCATCATCATCATCATCATCATCATCATCATACACACACACACTAAAAAAAACCCTAACTCTCAATCTCCACTCAATTCCTCCCCTTCCGGCCTTCCCCACGCCCGCCACAAGGGCAGGGCCCGCAATCCCCATTCCTCCTGCCGCTCGCCACCCCCTTGACCTCGGCATTCCCTTGCCCCTGCACCGGCACCACTTCACCCCCACCTCAGCCCCACCGACTCCCTCCCCTCCAGCTCCTCCCAATCATCTCCCTCTCCATCGCTGCCACCACGGCCACCGCCTCTGTCGCCCCCAGGACCCCTGTGACACCACGGAGTGCGTAACTTTATTTAACGTGCTTGATATGGTCAAAAACAGTATGAGATGTGGAAATAAGGTTAAAACCATAAGGTTTGGAGGTTTATAACGTTTCCGGGGTTTTGGGCCTTCCCGGGGGATTTTGGGCCTTAAAGGGGGGGTTGTGGGCTTTGGTGGGATGGATTAGGACTCCTTGTAGGACTAGGATTCAGAGTGGGGGCTGGTAAAAGGGCTCCCTCCCTGCCCCCTTGTGCCCCATAGCCCCATTGGTGCGCCCCCACCAATTCCCCTAGCCCTAGCCTCCTCCCCCCTCACCCCTCTAGCCGTGCGCCCCCTTGCCCTTGCCCTCTCCACCTCTCCACCTCCCCACCACCTCTCCTCCACCCCCTTGCTGCCCTAGGGTGGCCTCCCCACCCCTGCATCCTCGTGGATCCATCCAAGGAGCGAGGAGCGAGGAACGAGGAGCGAGGAGCGAGGAGCGAGGAGATCCATTGGAGTTTTCGGGCGTCGGGCAAAGGTATGATCATGGGGTTCCCTGGGATTGATCTAGGTACTGTTATTAAGGTGATTATCAAGTTTTTAGATCAATTGGTGGTGCTGGATTGGAGTAATTTGGGTTAGATCTAGACGTTGCCTCGTTTCTGTTTTGGGACAGAATGAGCAGTCGACTTAGGGTTCCTGTTTTCGCCAATTTAGAGTTCGAATCTGACTGTACGGACTTTTAAGAAGTTGTAGATAATTTCATTATATTTCCGTGCATATAAAGAACGTTAAATTCCGCCCAGCCGTTTGAAATTTATGACTGTTTTACCGAGCGTATTAAAATCTGTGACGCGATTGGAATAGATCTCGGTAATCTGTAGATTAAACAACTTTAGAGGCTGAATCAGTCTTTCCTTATACCTAGATAAAGTTGGGAAATTTCCTAAGCTACGCGAGGATGTACTCTTTTAATTGATTCGGAGTCCCAGAGCCCAAGTTATGCCTTTTGCAAGGCTGCTGTCCCGCCGGGACAGAACCTCTGTTTTTTAGGTTTTGCGAGTCGTTGGCAATGTCGGGGTAGATGAGGGTTTGCGTACTGTTCTGTGGTTATGACTGTGAGTGTGTGATACCTATATGCAGGTGGTGCGACCCCGGGAGTGCCCTCTACTTCCCGCCAATCCGTTGCACGTGGTTGAGGCAAGTGTGTTGTGATGGATAGCGAGTTGTAGGTTGCATGTTGAGATTAGATGGAATTGTCTACATAATATATGTCCACTTGCCATGTTTTAATGATTGCTATGATATGATGAGCATGTTTAAGATGTTATGATGCCATGTGTTAATACATGAGTTTTATATGATGTTGGCATGCTTGCATACATGACATGTTACATGGCCCGGGCGGTGAGAAAGTCATTAACTAATCCGGGAAAGTCGGTGAGAAAGTTATGACTAATCCGGAGAGCCAATAGATTAAGTCCTACATCGTGATTCCATCTACTATGGGTTGTGGAAGCGAAGAGTAGGCACCCTCCATCTTCGGGATGGAAGGGGGGAGAGGGTGCACACCGACGGGTGTGTACTCAACCATACCGGTATGAGTTTCCAAGGAGACATGAGCATTGCATTACATCGCATACATATTGATGATGACAATGTTAAGTGTTTATGAATAAGATAATTTACATGATGGGAGATGTTATTGCCATGTTGTTGTTCTTGTTGTCCATTGCAATATGCTTGCTGAGTTTCGAACTCACGCTTGTGTTTTCTTGTTGTTTTAGATACCATGAGATCGGCATGCGGGGAAGGGAAATAGTCACACGCCCACACGTAGCTTCACCATAATGATTCCACAAGTCATTCTATTAGTTTGATAATAAATTGCGTGTGATGATCATTGCTTTAATGTTTAGCTTTACTATTTGAGAGTTTATTTGTTCATTTGACATTTGGGAGACATTAAGTGCTTGATGTTAGACTTATATTGCCGTTAAGTCTTTAATAATTGCTGTTTTAGATGTCTCTCATATTGCCTTACATTGCTATAATATTGTTGATTCTTCGTAGCATGTTAAAACAAAGGAGATGCTGCCGAAATCTCGGTTTTTAGCATATGTATCATTGCTGGAATTTATGATAAATGGTGGTATTTAGATGTTGGTTAGCTTATGTTTGGTAGCATTCGGGCATATTAAATGCCGGGGTGTTACAGTTGGTATCGAGTGGTCAGTAGGTCCTTGGAATGAGTATTTTTAGTGTCATACCTTAAGTTGCAACTAAAATATGATGTGGAATAACTTAGAAACATGGCTTAGGTTCTAACTAAAACTTTGTTATAGGATAACAACATTAAAACTTGCAAAAGTGGTATAACTAATCTAAAATTTGACACACTTGGTTGCACAGTAGGATGGGGTTTTGGTTCATCATTGCATCACGCTTGATTATGTGATAAAGAATATGTCTATGATGATGTTTGATCTATGTTCTTGGTTGTGTGATGTTGTGTTTATGTTTTTGTGATTGGATGGTTGTCTGTCTGAAGCAGCCATGCCGAGGGGCAGAGGCCGTGGACGCCGTGGCCGTGGAGGCCAGGGGCGAGGCTCCCAGGGAGTTGAGGAGTCTGTTGCTGAGGGTAACGTTTCGCTCAATGCTCGTGGGCCAGCTCAGGAGGAGTTTCCAGCTGCACAGTCGGGGGCGGGGGTGCCCACCGCCAATGATGATTTAGTTCAGGCTCTGCAGAGGGAGATTCAAGAGTTGCGCCAGCAGTTGTGGGCAGCCCCTGCTGTTGTGCCTCCCCCTGCAGTGGCCCCAGTTGTTGCCCCGACTGCGCCGGAGCCGAGGATGAGCCTTCGGGAGTGGATGTCCCTCCGTCTTGACACTTTTGACAGAGCGGGCACGCCGATCCAGTCCGCAGATTGGCTGCGGTACATGAAGAGGCAGTTTGAGGTCCTAGAGTTGACCTCGGTCCAGAGGGCTCGCTTTGTGGCCTTTCACCGAAAAGGCCAAGCCGATATCCGGTGGGAGGGTTCTGGCCGCTAGAACCCCGATCTTGGTCCACCACCTGGGAGGACTTTGTGGCTCGCCTCCGAGCCAAGTTCTACCCGAGTCTTTTCTTGAGAGGATGGAGCATACTCACGACTCTTTCCCAGGGAAAGAGGCTCGGTGGCAGAGTATGAGGTGGAGTTCAACAGCGTGGTGCGCTTACGTGCGGCCGTGGCAGCCGACTGTGGAGAAGGCGAGGAGGTTCCGTGAGGGGCCTCAACCAGGAGTTCAGAGTTGTCATGGGGGCGATCGTCCCTCGTGACTTGCCTCCGTGGTGGAGCAGCGAAGGGCATGGAGCTCGAGTTGGAGCTCTCCCGGAGAAGCAAAAC
This sequence comes from Rhipidocladum racemiflorum, assembly GCA_036346355.1. NCBI lineage: Eukaryota > Viridiplantae > Streptophyta > Magnoliopsida > Poales > Poaceae > Rhipidocladum > Rhipidocladum racemiflorum. The sequence goes on along the minus strand of CM070573.1, from coordinate 19,156,154 downwards.
CCGGTGGTTCAGGGGTTCTCGCTGACCAAAGTGGGGCCAAAAGAGGACCTTTGGTGGAGGAGGTGGGTCTTCTCAACACCCACCTTCAAGAAGTTCAAGGGGGACAGTGGCTCCTCCTCGTGGGCTAAGATGGGGCCGCCTCACTGCCTTCTTCACGAGCGGTTGTTCGTCCCGTGCCGGGAAGGGCATGAAGTGTTTCAAGTGCGGTGGTGAGCACCGTGCTTCAGAGTGTGTTTGGACCGGAGTTGCAACCACTGCGGGCAAGCCCGGCCACATGGGACGAGTCTGCCGGATGAATCCCGGTAGCATCATCAAGTGGGAGACGGTGCCTTCTCCTCCCACTCCAGCGCGTCTTCCAGAGGATCGGTGCACATGATGGTCGCTCCTATTTCCCACCGCCCTTTGCGTGGCGCCACCAGGCCGCGCATCGGGTGCCCGTAGAGCCGTCTGCTCCTCCTCGCTTGCCTCCTCCGCCCCAGCCTTGATGGGGCATCACCGAGTCGGGGCTCCGTCTGGGCCGGCGCCACCAGGAGTGTACGCCTTGCCGACCGCCGAGTCAGCCGGGCATCCAGAGGTGGTTTCAGGTACTCTGCTTGTGGATTCCGTTGATGCCTTTGTTTTGTTTGATTCCGGAGCATCCTATTCTTTTGTGTCGTCGGAGTTTGCTAGTCGAGCTAAGTTGGAAGTTCAGCGGATTTCTGAGTCCGTGTTAGTCAGTTCTCCTGGGGGTTTGATTGCTAGCTCTTTGGTTTGCCCGGGTTGCACCATTGCCATTGATGATGAGGTTTTCTTTGCCAATCTTATGGTGATCCAGTTGGCTCCTTTTGATGTCGTTTTGGGCATGGACTGGCTGCATTAGTACCGTGCCAAGATCTGTTGTTTCTGAAAAACGGTTGCCTTGCAGGCCCCGTCAGGGGTAGAGTTGACCTTTCAGGGTGGTATACCTTCCAGCTCCGTCTTTGCTTTGACTAGTCTGTTTTCTGGTCGCCGTTTGAGGCATTTGGGTTTCCTCATGGCTTTGTCAGAAAAGCCATCTTCTTCAGTTTCCATTGAGGAAATTCCTGTAGTGAAGGAGTTCGTTGATGTGTTCCCTGACGAGTTGCCTGGTCTACCTCCTGTGAGGAATGTGGAGTTTCATATTGATCTTGTTCCTGGCACTCGACCTATTTCTATCTCTCCATACCGCTTGGCTCATCCTTTTCAAGACTAGTTGAAGAAGCAGTTGGAGGATCTGTTGGCCAAGGGCTTTATTCGGCGTAGCGTTTCGCCATGGGGAGCACCCGTCCTCTTCGTCTCGAAGAAGGATGGAAGTTGGCGTATGTGCATTGATTATCGTGCTCTTAATCAAGTGACAGTCAAGAACAAGTATCCTTTGCCTCGCATCGAGGATCTGCTTTGACCAATCAAGGGAGCAAAGGTGTTCTCCAAGATTGATCTTCGGGGTACAATCGATCCGTGTGAGGCGGGTGACATTGAGAAGACTGCTTTCTCCACTAGGTATGGGCATTATGAATTTAAAGTTATGTCTTTTGGACTAACTAATGCTCCTGCTGTTTTTATGGAGGCGATGAACAGTATGCTACACAAGTATCTTGATGAGTTTGTGGTAGTGTTCATCGATGACATTCTGGTTTACTCTAAATCAAAAGAGGAGCATGAGCGACATCTGAGGCTTGTGCTGAGCACTTTGAGGGAAAATCAGTTCTTTGCTAAGCTGAAAAAGTGCGAGTTCTGGATTTCAGAAGTGGGTTTTCTTGGCCACATCATCAATCCAGAGGGCATATATGTAGATCCTAGCAAAGTCTCAGCGGTTTTGGATTGGAAGAGGCCTTCCAATGTCAAAGAGGTGCGTAGTTTTCTTGGGTTGGCTGGCTACTATCGGTGTTTCGTGCAGGATTTCTCTATCATTGCCAAGCCACTTTCGCAGCTGACTCAGAAGGGGATGAAATTCCAGTGGACTGCAGAGTGTGAGCACAGTTTCTGCACTTTGAAGGAGAAGTTAGTGACTGCTCCTGTTCTTACCCTTCCCGAGCCGGGGAAGCGCTTCACTGTTTATTCTGATGCTTCTCGTTTGGGACTTGGTTGTGTGCTCATGCAAGAGGGCAAGGTGATTGCTTATTCATCGAGGCAGTTGAAAAAGCATGAGCAGAACTATCCCACGCATGATCTTGAGCTAGCCATCGTGGTGTTTGCATTGAAGATATGGAGGCATTACTCAGACAATGAGTCTTGTGACATTTTCACCGATCACAAGAGCCTCAAGTACATCTTTACCCGTAAAGATTTGAACTTGAGGCGAGGAGGTGGCTAGAATTGATAAAGGATTATGACCTCACAATCCAAGATCATCCGGGAAGGCAAATGTGGTGGCCGACGCTCGATCGCAAGACAATGCCCCTATTGTTGATTGTCTTGTTGCTGATTTTGAGCGCTTGGGGTCTCCTCGCTTATGCGGGACCGTGCAAGCTGAAACTCGATTGATTCTTGAGTCAGCAATTCCCGAGCGTGTACGGGAGGCACAACAGCATGACCGTTTGCTCTAGCAGGTGAGGAAACGCCTTGAGGATGGCAAGTCAGGAGACTTTACCGTTGATGATGCGGGAACTTTGAGGTTTCAGGGCCGTCTATGCGTGCCTAAGAAATCTCAAGTGAAAGAAGACATTCTAAAAGAAGCTCATCGCACCCCGTACACAGTCCATCCTGGGGAGACCAAGATGTACAGGGACTTGAAGAAGAATTTCTGGTGGAAAAGGATGAGAGTGGATATTGCCAAGTATGTGGCGTCTTGTGGGATCTGTTAGAAGATCAACGCTGAGCATAAGCGTCCCGCCGGTCTGTTGCAGCCATTGGAGATTCCTGTGTGGCCATGGGATGACATCTCCATGGATTTCGTGGTTGGTCTACCTCGTTCTCCACGAGGGAAGGATGCTGTTTGGGTTGTGGTGGATCGTCTCAGCAAGTCTGCGCATTTCATTCCTATCCGCACTACTGTAGTGGTTCAGTTGCAGAGTCCAGCCCATTATATCCCGAGCCATCGGGTGAATGAAGCACGGCCCATGTTTTATCCGAAGCAGAGCTGAGCAAACGAAGCATTGCTTCGCCCGAACCTACGACACGGAGCGAAGCAGAATAGTGACAAAGGCCGCGGAGGAACGCACCCTCGCAGTCCACGAAGACACATCCGACAACACCATCAAATAAATCTGACACCCTGCAAAAAGAAAAAAGAAAACGACAAGATCCTGTCAGGACCGGTCGGGAAGAGTAAAATGGGACGCGCATGAAGGGACGGTTCCTCCATGTTCCCCACCTATAAAAAGAGAAGAAAGAGCCCATAAAAAAATAGACACCCCTGTGGTCATAACCACAACAATGGCGCCGTCCGTGGGGAGCGAAAGAAGGTGAAGCTCACCAATCTAGACGACGAACACGTTTTCCAAAAAACCATGCCACCAAAGAAGGGAGCAGGGGCAGCGTCTAAGGAGACGTCGCCGACGGGAGCAACGGCGACGGCTGGAGCGAGCGGATCCAGACGATCCACCAGGAGCCGATCGCGCGGACAACTTCAGCTCCTGAACGAGGAGGATCGCGTTTTGGCTCCGGCAACAACAAGGGAAGCTCTGGGGGCGCCACCTCCACAAACTCCGGCGACGGCGCGCAAGCGCGCCCCCAAACGGCGTCCCCCAATGACAGGTGTACACGCTTCGACGATGGGAGGAGACATAGCAGAAGCCTCAACCCCCCCAGCTCGTCGCCAAGTCGGCAAAGGGCGAAAAGGAGGCTTCGAAGGGGGGACCGGGAGTCAGGAGGTGGTCGACCCCAACATACAAGCGCTGATGGAGGCCAACGAAAGGCTTATGGCCGAAGTAAAACGTTTGCAAGAACAACAAGAATGGAGGTATGAGGAATCTCAAGATTACAGCCCAAGCCGGGAGGTATCTTCTCCAACATACGTGAGAACGGAAAGGGAGGAAAGCGACTCGAACCCTCTCGGCGTCAGGCTTCGAACAAAAAGGTGGCCCTCACCGGGAAACTTCAAGCTCCCCGCAGTAAAACCGTATGATGGCAAAACCAACCCAAGGGAATTTCTTCGTGTCTATGACATGGCCATGGAAGCTGCTGGAGGCGATGACGATATTAAAGCCAAAGGATTGCTATTGGCACTGGAGGGGATAGCCCTATCCTGGTATTCCTCCTTGGAGCCAAATTCTATCACCAACTGGCCGCAACTCCGGGCGAAACTCGAAGGCAATTTTCAAGGCAACGTTGACGGGATTAAAGAGGAAAGCGACCTATTTGCAATTAAGCAGCGTGAAGGCGAAACCCTAAAGAGCTATTTCCAGCGATTTTCTCGAATCAAATGCCAAGTTCGAGGGGTTAGCGACACAACCATAATCAACGCTGCGCGTTTTGGGTTGCGAAGGGGGCCGTTGGCGGAGCGACTTGCACGCAAGGAAGTACTCTCCGTGGAAGAGCTATTCGCAAAGATGAGGGAATACGCCAGGGCAGAGGAAGATCATCTCCGGAGAGAGGATGGGCCACTGCGAGAAACAGAAGAGGTGGGCCCACGCAAGAGGGACCGGAGGAGAGATCCTCCCCCGAGGGCCGCGATGAAGGAACGGCGCGCAGAACCGGCCAGAAGAGACAGGGGAAGGAGGATCCACTATGTGGAAAATCGGGCGAATCAAGGAGGATTTGGAGGACAGCAAAAATGGAGTTCGCAAATGGAGCAGGGGAGGTCAAAGGGAGGAATCCATTTGGACAGTAAGGAGGAGCAAAGCCGAAAATGGTATACCTGCGAATATCATGGTGACAACAACACGCACGACACCGCACATTGCAAGGTAATTGAAGGCTATCGTCGCTTCGAAAGAAAGCGAAAGGACACGGGGGTTCATCCCCCAGTGCCGGTGTCACCTCCGGCCGAGCACCGCCCTTCCTCCTCCCTCCCGGGAGTAAATCAACTCCGACGCCAGAATCAACGTTATTGCCGGGGGGTCCTCCTCACACCTCTCGTCGAAAAGGCAAAGGAAGGCTTACGCAAGGCAAATTAACCACGTAGGACTTAGCCCGGTCGGCCCCGCCCCGAAGGAACTTGAACCAATCACTTTTACACAAGAAGATGCAGCGGGGGTGCACTTCCCACATCAAGATTCTTTGGTCGTAACGGCGATCATCGCCGAGTGTGAAGTTCGTCGAGTGTTGATTGACGGGGGAAGTGCTGCGGACATTCTCTCGGCTGAGGCTTTTCGACAAATGATGATACCCCGCGATCGACTGAAGAGGTCGGAGGTACCATTGGTGGGCTTTGGGGGCCACACAGTTAACACCCTCGGACAAGTGGAGCTGGAGGTCACCTTCGCGACGTCGCAAAGTCAAATATCCAACCCAGTCACATTCGACGTAGTGGATATACCCTTCCAGTATAACGCCATCCTGGGTCGGGGATCGCTGACGGCCATGGCAGCAGTTATCCACCACGGATTCCTATGTATGAAGATCCCGTCGGGGAATGGCGTTATCACGGTCAAAGGAGACCAAGCCCTCGCCAGGAAGATAGACATGGAGAATCCCTCTCGGGTTAGGTATGTTCGTACCACCGAGCAGGACCTGACAACAATGCCTCATGGGAAATGGCTCCCCAAACCGCAGCCCCAGGGTGAAACAAGGCGGGTCCCCCTCCACCCAGGAGGAGAGAGGATTATAACTCTCAGCGCCACCCTCACCCCCAGCGAAGAAAAATGCTTAATGCAGCTTCTCCAGGAATACGAGACAGTATTCGCGTGGGGACCGAAAGACCTTCCGGGGGTTAAAAGGGAAACAGTCGAGCACACCTTGGCAACCAGCGAAAGTGCCAAACCGAAGAAGCAGAAGCTCCGGAAGCTCTCCATTGAGAGGCAAGCTGTGGCCAAGGCGGAGGTGGTGAAGCTCCTCCAGGCAGGAATCGTACAGGAGGCGGTCCATACGGAGTGGTTGGCCAATGTGGTCCTGGTCAAAAAAGCCAGTGGGGCTTGGAGGATGTGTATCGATTTTACCGACCTCAACAAGGCGTGCCCTAAAGATGATTTCCCCCTCCCCCGCATCAATCAACTCGTCGACTCAACCTCCGGGTCAGAAAGGATGAGTTTCCTTGATGCTTATTCCGGGTATCACCAGATTTATATGCGGAAGGAAGACGAGGACAAGACGGCGTTCATCACCCCCTTCGGCACTTACTGTTTTATTCGGATGCCGTTCGGTCTTAAAAATGCAGGTGCTACCTTCGCACGCCTTATCGCCAAGGTTTTTGCGAACCAATTAGGAAAGAACGTGGAAGCATACGTCGATGACATCATCGTTAAAAGCGAGAAGAAGGAAGACCATTTAACCGATCTCAGGGAGACTTTCAACAGCCTAAGAGCCGAGAGGATGAAGCTCAACCCGAACAAGTGCGTCTTCGGCGTGAATGCGGGAAAATTGCTGGGATTCCTGGTGTCACAACGGGGCATCGAAGCGAACCCCGAGAAGATAAGAGCTATTCAAGATATGGCCCCGCCCAAGAATGTGAAAGAGGTACAACGTCTAGCAGGGAGGCTTGCCGCCCTCAATCGCTTCCTCCCCAAGTCCGCGGAGCAGAGTCTACCCATCTTCAAAGCACTGCGATACAGCGGCACTTTCGCTTGGACAGAGGAATGCCAGCTCGCCTTCGACAAGTTGAAGCAAAACCTTATGGAGGTGCCAATCCTACGAAGCCCAGAGCAAGGCGAAGAGCTTTTATTGTATTTGGCAGCAAGCCCCTCGGCTGTCAGTGCAGTACTGGTACAACCGCAAGGCGCAAAGCAACAACCAATCTACTTCGTCTCCGAGGCACTGCAGGGGGCGAGGCTGCGATACACGGAAATGGAGAAGCTAATGTATGCGTTACTAATGGCGTCCAGGAAGCTTCGCCATTACTTCCAAGCTAACCGTATCAAAGTACCAACGGCATACCCCCTCGGCTCGATGTTGACCAATAGGGAGAGCACGGGACGCATCAGTAAATGGGCGGTCGAACTAGCATCTTTTGAGTTGGGGATAATACCACGTACTGCCATTAAGAGTCAAGTGTTGGCCGACTTCGTGGTAGAATGGACGTCTCCAACCTACGAAGATGAGAGTGTCCCGACGGTATGGACCATCAATTCGGATGGATCATGGGGAGTAAAGGGAGCCGGGATTGCAGCGATAGTGAGAGCCCCGGGGGGGGGAGCTGGCCGAGTTCGCAGCAAGACTTCAATTTCCCTCGACCAACAACATGGCGGAGTATGAAGCAGCATTCTTTGAGACTACGAAAGGCAAAAACCATGGGGGCAAGAAGAGCCATCTTGCAGACTGACTCAAAGTTGGTCCAAGGACAAATTTCCAAAGAATATCAAGTAAAGGACGAGCAACTTCAAAAGTATGTGGAAGCAGTTCGAGCACTAGAAAAAGGCTTCGAGGGGTTCACTGTCCTCGCTATTCCAAGAGCCCAGAATACAAGAGCAGATGAACTGGCAAAGATCGCTGCAAACGGATGGACCCTGCCACCCACGGTTTTCTTCGAGGAGCTCCGAGCCGCCTCAATTTCTTTGCATGTGAATGTAGTCACCAGAACGAGGGCCGAGGACTGGAGAAGTGAAGTGTACGACTACCTTCTTACAGGGACGTTACCCCAGGACGAGGCATCTTCAAGGCGTGTGGAAAGGCGGGCAAAGAAATATGCCATAATAGAAGGGTTGCTTTTTCGTAATGGACTCTGCGCTCCATGGCTTTGTTGCGTTTCACGCGAAGAGGGGATACAAGCCCTACAAGAAGCGCACCAGGGGACCTGTGGAGCACACCAAGCCCCGAAGCCTCATTGAAAGGTCTTCCGGATGGGATTCTATTGGCCTTCGGCGCTGAAGGACGCGGAAGAGGTGGTCCGGCATTGCCACGCATGCCAGTGGATGTCGAGGCAGAAGAAGGCCCCACCCGGCGAACTGCATCCGATACCGCCAATTTGGCCCTTCGCCAAATGGGGAATGGATATAGTAGGAGCATTGCCCAAAGCTCGAGCGAGTCTTCAGTTCGTGATCGTCACGATTGACTATTTCTCTAGGTGGATTGAAGCGGAGCCGGTGTCAAAGATCACGGCTGAAGCGACGGTAAAATTCCTGTGGAAAGCGATCATATGCAGGTACGGGGTCCCTTTCCAAATCGTCACCGACAACGGGTCTCAATTCGACTCCCGGAGGTTCAAAGAGTATTGCGAGGAAATCGGGATAGAGATCTGTTTTGCTTCAGTCGGACACCCACAGTTGAACGGGGCTGTTGAAAGAGCAAATGGATTGATCCTCGACGGCATTAAAAAAAGACTCCACGATTCTGCCAAGGGCTCATGGCCGGACGAGCTCCCCAATGTCTTATGGGCCCTTCGGACATCGACCTCGCGGGCGACGAAATTCTCCCCGTTTCGACTTATATTTGGAGAAGAAGCCGTTTCCCCCGCCGAGATACAGGCCAAATCGCTTTGGTGGGATGGATTAGGACTCCTTGTAGGACTAGGATTCAGAGTGGGGGCTGGTAAAAGGGCTCCCTCCCTGCCCCCTTGCACCCCATAGCCCCATTGGTGCGCCCCCACCAATTCCCCTAGCCCTAGCCTCCTCCCCCCCTCACCCCTCTAGCCGTGCGCCCCCTTGCCCTTGCCCTTGCCCTTGCGCCGGGTAGGAGTCTATGGATGTAGAATAAGGTTAACTGCCTACCTGTCCAAACCGTCCTCAATGCCCGGGGCTACGATCCAAGACGAACGTGGAGAAGTTAGGTGCAAGCGTAACCTTCCCTGGATGAGCCCCCACGCCCCGGGGCTCAGCCCCGAGATGAACTTGACAAGCGATGAGTTAGGCTTGTACTTTGCTTCGACTTTCCAAAGAACCCAAGGTTCTGCCCCCAAGCCTACGGCTGAAAGCCCCCGGACAAACCCCGAAAACCGGCCGGCGACCATGACCCCGTCCTATTCCATATGTAATCGGAACCCTCAGATCCTTAGACAAAAACAACCGCTGGAACAATGCGACACGACAAGCTTCAAAAAATATATATATAGATCAACGCGGATGATCACGTTGCTAATCCAAGTCTCGAGAATGAAGCAGGAACGGCAAAAAGAGATAAAAGAAGCGGTACAGAAGATGATATTCTTCTTTTATATAGGTATCACCGAAAGTAGGGTCCATTACATATACACCCATTATTACTCGTTGTACGAACGGTGTACTGCTGCAACAAGAGCATCCGTCACCTCGTATAGCTGCGGGAACGCTGCCACCAGAAGATGAACGCCTGAAATATCGCGAGCGATGGCCTCTTCCCGCGCCAGCTCTTCCAGGGCCAAATCATATGCCAGCCAGAGTTCATCTTCTTCGTTGATCAGCGCTGGTGGGGGTGGCGGAGCCTCGTCGCCGAAGTTGAAAACCAAGGGGGGCGCGTCGTCGGCGGCAGGGAGCGGAGCATGGCCATCCATCGTGGAATGTTGGGCGCTAAGAGGAGCTGCCAGGAAGAACAAGGTGTGCAGGGAGAAAGAGAATGCTCGAGAGGACCTCAAATGATACTGTCGTTATGCGTATATACATCACGGAAGCAGCGAAGTTCGAGGAATCGAAGTAAATATCAACTCAGGGAGCCGAAGAGATGAGGAGGCGGAAAGTCTGAAATAAATGCAACATGATAATTCAAAGCGTTTACATTCCCAAAGTCAGTGAAGTGTATAGCGATAATGCGAGAAGCAGGCAAACTAAGTGGATGGCGGTTTTTCCGTCCCCTTCGCTAACTCGACCATCGAAGCCCGAGCACGACGCACTGATTCCTTCGCAACATTATCGCCATGCTGCCTCCAAAAATCTGACATAAAGCTCGAGGACAACCGGAATGCAGCAGCGGAGGGCTTCGCAGATGGAAGAAGGTCACCAAATCCGGGCGAAGATGCAGAAGCGGAGGAAGAACCAAAATGTTCGCGGACATGTGTGCACCCCTTCACCTCCAACAATTGAGCAGTCTTCACAGAGCCTAGCCTTGCGCAGTAGTCGCCGAAGGTTAACGCCGAGTCCCCGAAAATCTTAGTAGACTTCGTGAGAAAAGAAATAGCTTCCAGGTGTGAAGGGGGAATGCGGCTCGGAGGCGCGTCGATGCCAAATCGGGGAAGCTGTTGCAAAAAGGCCTCAGTCGCTCCATGAACTGCGGCAGCGATTGAGTCCATTTCCTTCCGGATCGCTTCGTAACTCTCCTCTGCACGTTGAGCGTTGCGAAGGTGCATCTGAGCCTCGCCCCGCGCCGTCACGAGCTGGGAAGGAAACTCTTCTGCTTGCTTCTTCAGCATATTCTTGACCTCATCCGCGCCGGGAGAACGCATAGATGTGCGGGCTATGCCGAAGTTCCGGGCCATATGATCTAGCTCACCGGAGGTCAAAACAGAACGCCCCAGAGAAGGGGACAAAGCTCCAGCGTCCCTCTCGTTTAAAACCAATTTTGCTCGAGGGGCGCGTCGAGGACCCATTGGATGGAAAAGGTTAACGAAGAGGAAGAAGAGGATGGAGCTAGGAGGAGCCAAATATGCCAGAAAGCTTAGTGGAATGATCCCAATGAAACCCCCCACTACTACCCTTATCCTCTGTCAGAAGGAAACCGCTTGTCTTCTATAAACCGAAAAAGAAGGCCCTCCTTCGTACACCCGAGCAGCCAATGGATAATATTTGGGCTTCGAATGTCACTGCTGAGGAAAAGATGAAATCAATCCGCAGCCATGCGGGGCTATTGTAGTGGTTCAGTTGCAGAGTCCAGCCCATTATATCCCGAGCCATCGGGTGAATGAAGCACGGCCCATGTTTTATCCGAAGCAGAGCTGAGCAAACGAAGCATTGCTTCGCCCGAACCTACGACACGGAGCGAAGCAGAATAGTGACAAAGGCCGCGGAGGAACGCACCCTCGCAGTCCACGAAGACACATCCGACAACACCATCAAATAAATCTGACACCCTGCAAAAAGAAAAAAAGAAAACGACAAGATCCTGTCAGGACCGGTCGGGAAGAGTAAAATGGGACGCGCATGAAGGGACGGTTCCTCCATGTTCCCCACCTATAAAAAGAGAAGAAAGAGCCCATAAAAAAATAGACACCCCTGTGGTCATAACCACAACAACTACCAATTCAGCGAGCGAGTTGGCTCCTATCTATATGCGGGAGATTGTGAGACTGCATGGTGTGCCCAAGACCATTATTTCTGATCGGGATGCAAAGTTCGTCTCCAAGTTATGGGAGAGTTTGCAGAGTGCTTTGATCTGTGGCCGCCTTAGTACCGCCTTTCACCCTCAGACGGATGGGCGGTCGAGGCGTACCATCCAGACTTTGGAAGACATGCTCGAGGGCATGTGTGATGGCTTGGAAAGGTAGGCTGGGAGGATCATTTGCCTCTTGCGGAGTTTGCTTACAATAACAGCTATCATTCCAAAGCATCCGGCTGCTCCTTATGAGAATCTTGTATGGCCGGAAGTGCAGATCGCTACTTTGTTGGGATGCATTAGGCGAGAGAGCGATTCTTGGACCGGATTGGGTTCAGAGATCGTTGATCGCGTGGCGAGGTATCGGGCAGAACCTTCTCGGCGTCAGCAGAGCGCAGAAGAGCTATGCTGATGTGAGGCGGCGAGACTTGGAGTTTGAGGTGGGTGATAGTGTACTCTTGCGAGTATCTCCCACCAAGGGTGTGGTGCGTTTTGGCACCAAAGGAAAGCTCAGTCCGAGGTATGTTGGGCCTTTTCCTATCATCGCCCAAGTTGGTAGGTTGGCCTATCGTCTGGAGCTACCGGAAGCCATGCAAGGTGTGCATAATGTGTTCCATGTCTCGATGTTGAGGAAATACTTGCATGATCCGGAGTTGGTGGTTCCGTTGGAACCATTAGTGCTTGAGCAGGACCTCACCTTCGAGTCCCGTCTGTGGGAAGTGCAGGGGACTTCGGAGCGAGTGATGAAGAACCGGACGCTCAAGTTCGTTAAAGTATTGTGGTCACATCAGACCGAGAGAGAAGCGACTTGGGAGCTGGAGTCTCGCATGCGCGAGAAGTATCCCGAGCTTTTCGCCTCAGGTATGTGATGTGAAAACCTAGCTATCTTCGGTTTTGCTGGGTTGCGTGTTGGTGCGTTTAGATTCGAGGTCGAATCCTGTTGAAGGGGGGAAGAATGTGACACCACGGAGTGTCGTAACTTTATTTAACGTGCTTGATATGGTCAAAAACAGTATGAGATGTGGAAATAAGGTTAAAACCATAAAGTTTGGAGGTTTATAACGTTTCCGGGCCGTTTCCGGGGTTTTGGGCCTTCCCGGGGGATTTTGGGCCTTAAAGGGGGTTGTGGGCTTTGGTGGGATGGATTAGGACTCCTTGTAGGACTAGGATTCAGAGTGGGGGCTGGTAAAAGGGCTCCCTCCCTGCCCCCTTGCGCCCCATAGCCCCATTGGTGCGCCCCCACCAATTCCCCTAGCCCTAGCCTCCTCCCCCCTCACCCCTCTAGCCGTGCGCCCCCTTGCCCTTGCCCTCTCCACCTCTCCACCTCCCCACCACCTCTCCTCCACCCCCTTGCTGCCCTAGGGTGGCCTCCCCACCCCTGCATCCTCGTGGATCCATCCAAGGAGCGAGGAGCGAGGAGCGATGAGATCCATTGGAGTTTTCGGGCGTCGGGCAAAGGTATGATCATGGGGTTCCCTGGGATTGATCTAGGTACTGTTATTAAGGTGATTATCAAGTTTTTAGATCAATTGGTGGTGCTGGATTGGAGTAATTTGGGTTAGATCTAGACGTTGCCTCGTTTCTGTTTTGGGACAGCATGAGCAGTCGACTTAGGGTTCCTGATTTCGCCAATTTAGAGTCCGAATCTGACTGTACGGACTTTTAAGAAGTTGTAGATAATTTCATTATCTTTCCGTGCATATAAATAACGTTAAATACCGCCGAGCCGTTTGAAAGTTATGACTGTTTTACCGAGCGTATTAAAATCTGTGACGCGATTGGAACAGATCTCGGTAATCTGTAGATTAAACAACTTTAGAGGCCGAATCAGTCTTTCCTTATACCTAGAGAAAGTTGGGAAATTTCCTAAGCTATGCGAGGATGTACTCTTTTAATTGATTCGGAGTCCCAGAGCCCAAGTTATGCCTTTTGCAAGGCTGCTGTCCCGCCGGGACAGAACCTCTGTTTTTTAGGTTTTGCGAGTCATTGGCAATGTCGGGGTAGATGAGGGTTTGCGTACTGTTCTATGGTTATGACTGTGAGTGTGTGATACCTATGTGCGGGTGGTGCAACCCCGGGAGTGCCCTCTACTTCCCGCCAATCCGTTGCACGTGGTTGAGGCAAGTGTGTTGTGATGGATAGCGAGTTGTAGGTTGCATGTTGAGATTAGATGGAATTGTCTACATAATATATGTCCACTTGCCATGGTTTAATGATTTCTATGATATGATGAGCATGTTTAAGATGTTATGATGCCATGTGTTAATACATGAGTTTTATATGATGTTGGCATGCTTGCATACATGACATGTTACATGGCCCGGGCGGTGAGAAAGTCATTAACTAATCCGGGAAGGTCGGTGAGAAAGTTATTGACTAATCCGGAGAGCCAATAGAGTAAGTCCTACATCGTGATTCCATCTACCGTGGGTTGTGGAAGTGAGGAGTAGGCACCCTCCATCTTCGGGATGGAAGGGGGAGAGGGTGCACACCGACGGGTGTGTACTCAACCATACCGGTATGAGTTTCCAAGGAAACATGAGCATTGCATTACATCGCATACATATTGATGATGACAATGTTAAGTGTTTATGAATAAGATGATTTACATGATGGGAGATGTTATTGCCATGTTGTTGTTCTTGTTGTCCATTACAATATGCTTGCTGAGTTTCGAACTCACGCTTGTGTTTTCTTGTTGTTTTAGGTACCATGAGATCGGCATGCGGGGAAGGGAAATAGTCACACGCCCACACGTAGCTTCACCATAATAATTCCACAAGTCATTCTATTAGTTTGATAATAAATTGCGTGTGATGATCATTGCTTTAATGTTTAGCTTTACTATTTGAGAGTTTATTTGTTCATTTGACATTTGGGAGACATTAAGTGCTTGATGTTAGACTTATATTGCCGTTAAGTCTTTAATAATTTCTGTTTTAGATGTCTCTCATATTGCCTTACATTGCTATAATATTGTTGATTCTTCGTAGCATGTTAAAACAAAGGAGATGCTGCCGAAATCTCGGTTTTTAGCATATGTATCCTTGCTGGAATTTATGATAAATGGTGGTATTTAGATGTTGGTTAGCTTATGTTTGGTAGCATTCGGGCATATTAAATGCCGGGGTGTTACAACCCCCTTCACCCCCCTCCCCCATCGCCCCCTCCCATCCCCCTCCGACCGCGTCCTCCTCGCCCCTCCCCTCCCCCTCCAGCGGCGGGGCGGCAAACCGAGCTCGGCATGGCGGCAGGGCGGGTTTTGGAACGTGGTGGCCATAGTGTCGGCAACGGCTACAGCTACGGCGTGCAGCGTGGATATGGCTATAGCGTGCAGCCACATGGCGTGGCGGGGCGCCCTCCCCTTCCCCGCTCCGGCTAGGTACGCATGCCCCCTTCGCCTTTCCCCTCCGGCTGCGTGCCCATCTCTGCCCATGGGTACCCATTGGGTATCGGGTACCAATCAGGTTTGGGCGTGGGTATGGATCTGTACCCATGAAGTTTAGTGCGTTCAAGTGGGTGACATGTATTCGGGTTCAAGTGGCGGTTCTAAAGCGGTTGTACCCAGAGGTACCCACCCGATTGCCATCCCTAGTGAGAAGCGTTGATCATGCCCTTCTGCATGCACATTAGACACACATTTAGTTTCTTATCACATGTTTGGTTGACTGTATGTCCTTAGCGTGGCCCATATGAGCCATGTGGACTAGCGAAAGATAGGCCAAGTGGATGCAAGAGAGGTTTTGTTTTGTTGGTTGTATGTGTTGATTCTAGCTGAGCTAAGAAGTAGATTGGTTGGCTGTCTGAAGGGGGAGGAGGGATGATGTTGGGACCCGAATGTGCAAATCCGGACCCTCTGTGTATTTCGCACTAGTCCAGTATCACGCTAATGCACACAGTCTCAACACAGATGAATATCACAGTCATATACAACGGAATAGTAAATAAAACTTCAACTATTATTATAACATGTTGAGTCGACATTATGGTCAACTTATAATAATACGCCTCGCAGGGCTAAGTCTTAATAAGTAAAACTGTCGGGACCCCGAATTTGCAAATCCGGACCCTCTGTGTATTCAGCACTAGTCCAGGAACGCGCTAGTGCACACAGTCTTAACATCGGTAAATATCACAATCATACCACTCGATACTAATAAAGTACTTTATTTAAATAGTCAAACTGGTTACTTGACCTTATGGTCAAGTCACAAATGTACGCCTCGCAGGGCGAAACTTATTAAGAGAGAAATAGTAGCAGCGGAAAATCAAATAACTTCGTGGCGCCATCCAGTATACCACAGGCAACTGACTGGGCTCGCTTCCCTAAGCAGACGGATCCTCTTGGAGCTCCTCTTCCAAAGCTGGTGTAGTCTCCTCTTCAACTGGTGTTGTATTGTGGCAAGGGTGAGTACTTGGTACTCAGCAAGTCATGCACAGAATGCAGGCTAATATACTATATGCATGGCTTGGTACAAAGGAATGGCTCAAGGTATATTTGCAGTAAACAGCATTTGACAAGTAGCATAAGTAGATTCGAAAGCAGTAGAAACAAGTAAAGTATAATTAACTTTTCCAGGAGTTTAGTAAACATCTTTCCCATCCTAATCCACATTTCCATCAACATCATTATTAGTCCAACCCAACCTTTCAAATCCAAGTTATTTTTGAGAAAATCTAACCCTTGACTGTAATTCCCGAGCGATGTCCAATACCGCGGACACGGCTATTCGAATAGATTCTACACTCTGCAGAGGTTATGCACTTTACCCACAAGATACAGTCAAACACCACAAAGGCGAGTTCCCGTAACAAAGTCTTTCGGAAACCTCTAACAATACAAGTGGTCCTCCCCGGTTATTGCGCACTAACCCTTCCCTTAGCTAAGGCGAAGTCTAGGCCAATCAACCGTTAGATGGGTACCTGGCCTCTGCCCCGGTACGCTCCCCCGTACAACTTACACAAAGGGTGTAGTTGACCTCCTGAGGTCCCACAGTGCGTTATTAGCAACTTAGTCAACTAGGTCCGTCCCATTCTGAGACATGTGGTTGCACGTTAGACCCAGTTCAAAGGCTTGCAAGGTTAAGTCCTTAGGGTGACCAGGGCAAGACTACCCGAAGAACCAAATCAACATCCCCAATGCCACAACTGGCCCACCTGATTACTCTTGCCACATGCCCCGGTCGAAAACTATTTATCAACCCCAGTTGATTACCATGCACCACGTGCCATCAACATCACATGATACCTTTTCAAAACAGGTTCAATATATCATTAAGTCAACATTAGCATTTGATTGTCCAAAATCCTGTCATGAGCACGTAAAGTGTGTCTAAGCAAAGATACTACAACGGTCTAAAACCCATGTTGGCAAGTTAGTAATGTCCAACTAGTAAACCACAACTAGGGTGACAAGGGGTCATGGCACATACTTAAATAATCAAGGTGTCATACAGCAAATTGGTACTTATCTAATCCCCCATATTTAATTAAAGTATTTTCCTATTGGAACTTAGCATGCAATAGGTTAAATCAAAATAAGTTTCAAAATAGGATCAACATGGTCAAAGCACAACTTGCCTTCAAAAAGTACTTGTTCTTGGTCTTGAGTTGGATCCTGAGTCAATACTTCTCCTTCGAATCCTTCCGGCACTTCAACGTCTACTCGTAAAGCGTGCAAATAGCAATACACAAATAAACAATAGGCAAAAAGTGTCCAAACATCCAAATAAAATCCATGAACAGAGAGAACATAATTTTATGAGTTTTTAGAAACTGGAATCGTCAAATTTGGAGTTAAAATGCAAAAGTTATGATTATTTAAAGTTTAAATAATCAATTAAATAATTTTACAGAGAAAAACTTTAGTCCAAAAATTAAATAAAATTCATATTTAGGTAGATCTCAATTTTATACAAATTTAGAAATTTGAATCACTCAAATCGGAGTTGAAACGCATAAAAGTTATAAGCGTTTGAAGTTTGAATCAAAATCAAATCATTATTTCGAATTAATAAATCATTTTCTTTTGGAAATTAGTTATTGCGTCGGCTGGACACGTGGCGCTCTTCGATTGGCCTTCGACATCGGTGTCCATGGGCGTGGTCGACGCCGGCTCGGGTCTCTACCGTGGACTCGGTCCACGAATCCACGTGTCGCCGACATGTGGAGTCGCCTCGGATAGCGTCGCTTCTTTGGCGTCGGCGAGGCTCGGCCCATAGTCTTGTGGTGGAGTCCCATGGGTAGCGTCATTCTTGGCGTCGGCGCTTGCAGGGCAACGGCCCGACATCGCGGAGCCCGCCATGGCGTCATCGTGGCGTCATGGTGCGATTAGGTGGGCGTGACACGCGCCCGGCGTGTCGGCGTCAGCGCACGCACGCGTGGAGCTGCGGCCCGACCGCGACGGTCGACCTCCAGGACGCGTGGCGCAATCTCGGCCGTTGATTTGAAATTCAACGGCCCAGATTAGATCTGAGTCTCACGCGTTTGGGTTAACGCGTTTGATCTGGACCGTTGGATCTAGATCTAACGGCTGAGATTGGATCTAGGATTTTCAACGTGGAAACTCACCGGGGTGACGTGGCATGATCTGGACCGTTGGATGGCGATCGGACGGCTGGTGGAGCTCGAGCAGCGGCGATGGCTTGCGGCGGCTTCTACCGGAGTCGAGGACGGCGACCACGGCAACGGCGTTGCGGGGACCCTCCGGCCAAGTGAGAGGTAGCTCCGGGTGCGCCTCGACGCGAGGAGTCCGGATCTGGGCACAACGGCGGCGGAGGACGACGGAGATGGCCGCAATCGGCAAAGAACCACGGCGGAGGGAAGAGGCAACTCCGGCGAGCGAAGGCTCAACGGGCGCGGCTCGGCGACGCTTTGTCTAGGGCTACTGGTGCGCAATGAAGCGGCGATCCCGACACGGGTGGCGGCGCAATAAATAGGGCCCTCGGCCCGTGGAAACGCGCTGAATCTGAGGTCCTCTCCGTTCTTGGCGGGCGAGTCCGGTGGTGACACGGTTAGGGTGACGTGGCACGCGCACAGCCGTTGGATCGAGATCCAACGGTGCGCGAGTTTGGGTCCGGGTCGGACTCGGGCGAGCTGGCTGGCTCGGTCGGGCTCGGGCTCGGGCTCGGTGACGTGGCTCAATCGTGGCCGTTGGATCTGAATCCAACGGTCACGCGGTTAGGGCTCGGCCGAGTGGGTTCGGTCGAGTCACGTGGCTCGGGTCGGACTCGAACTCGAGTCTGACTCGGGCTCGGTCGGATGAACAGTAACCGACTCGGTTCGATTTTGCAGCGATTTAATATTTAAAATAATTTCCAGAAATTCATTTAATTCATTAAAAATAGCAAAAGACTCAGAAAAATTCCAGAAAAATTCTGGAAAATATTTTAGGGTATTTGGGACTCAAATAAAATATTTCCAACAAAATTTTATTTGCAAAGTTTAATTCTTTAATTATTTCAAAATGGAATAAATTCAAATAAATTCCAAATAAATCCAAATAAATTCCAGAAAATTCCAAAAATTCACCAAAGTGCCAAATCACATATGAATTTAAGAAAAGCAAAATTTTGGGGTGTTACAAACCTCCCTCCTTAATAGAATCTCGTCCCCGAGATTCAGGGCTAACTAAGGAATAGGTTTGGGAACTCTTTCCTCAAATCCTCTTCGCGCTCCCATGTCGCTTCGCTTTCTTCATGATTGCTCCACTGAACTCTACAAAAACGGGTTGACTTATTTCTGGTCTCTCGATCCATTGTGTCTAGAATCCTCACGGGATGTTCCTTATAAGTCAAATCCTCTTGCAACTCAATTGACTCTAGCGGAGTCTGTTCCTCAGGTACTCGGAGACACTTCTTCAACTGGGACACATGGAATACGTCATGTACTCCTGCTAACGACTGTGGCAACTCCAGCTGATAAGCAACTTCGCCTCTGCGGCTCAAAATCTTAAATGGTCCAACATAACGGGGTGCAAGTTTCCCTTTGGCATGGAACCTCTTAACTCCCCTAAGAGGCATAACTCTAAGGTATACAAAGTCTTCTGGTTCAAAACTCAAGTCTCGGCGACGGTTGTCAGCATAACTCTTCTGTCGTGATTGGGCTATCTTCAATCCCTCCCTGATCATGGCAATCTGTTCTTCAGCTTCTTGAAGAATATCTGGCCCGAAGACACGGCGCTCGCCGGTCTCATTCCAATTCAATGGCGTCCGACAGGGTCGACCATATAGTGCCTCAAAAGGTGACATCTGTAAACTAGCCTGATAACTATTGTTGTAACTGAACTCGGCATACGGCAAACTCTTATCCCAAGAGGTAGCATAAGCCAATGCACAAGCTCTTAACATATCCTCCAGAATCTGATTGACTCTTTCGGTCTGTCCATCCGTCTGTGGATGATAAGCTGTACTGAAGTTCAAACGGGTTCCCATGGCCTCATGCAACTTATTCCAGAACCTTGAGGTAAATTGGGTACCTCTGTCTGATACAATCCTCTTTGGCACTCCGTGCAAACAGACAATCCTGATCATGTACAACTCTGCCAATTTATCTCCCGAGTAAGTGGTCTTCACGGGGATGAAATGGGCGACCTTGGTCAAGCGATCCACTATAACCCATATGGAGTCGTAACCTCCTTGAGTTTTAGGCAAACCGGTAATAAAATCCATTCCGATTTCCTCCCACTTCCACTCAGGTATTTTCAGCGGCTGTAGTAATCCTGCTGGTCTCTGATGCATTGCCTTGACTCTCTGGCATACATCGCACAATGCAACATGCTCGGCAACTTCACGCTTCATGCTCGGCCACCAGAATCTTTCCTTCAAATCCTGATACATTTTGGCGCTTCCAGGATGAATTGAGTACTTGGAGTCATGGGCTTCCTCCAAAATCAGTTGCTTTAACTCCTTCCTGTTGGGCACACAAATCCGATCCTTCATCCATAACGTGCCTTGCTCATCCAACTTGAAGTCCTCTGCCTTGCCTTCCTCCTTGATGAACTTAATCCTGCGGATCTTATCATCATCCTTCTGTCCTTCCCGGATCTGGTCCCCTAGGGTAGGCTTTACTTCTAATGCGGCCAAGAATCCACTAGGTACCACCTCAATCTTCATTCTCTGGAAATCCTCACATAGCTCATCCTGACTTGTGGCTAGCAACATGCTCACAGTGTGGCTTTTCCGACTCAAGGCATCGGCAACTACGTTGGCCTTTCCGGGATGGTAATGGATTCCAACATTGTAGTCCTTGATCAACTCTAACCATCTCCTTTGCCTCATATTCAGATCCGACTGGGTGAATATGTACTTAAGGCTCTTATGATCCGTATACACTTCACATCTGTTTCCAATCAGATAGTGACGCCATATCTTCAAGGCATGCACTACGGCAGCTAACTCTAGGTCATGCGTCGGATAATTTTCCTCATGCGGCCTCAACTGCCTTGATGCATAAGCGGCGACCTTTCCATTCTCAGTGATCAAGACACATCCAAGTCCTTGGCGCGATGCGTCACAATAAATATCAAAGCTTTGAGCAACATCCGGTAGAACTAACACGGTCTTGATGTCAATCGCTTTTTCAGCTCTGAAATCCTTTCTCACATTATGTAGTCCATGCAAACTTTTTCTCCTTTTTTCAAAGAATTGCGTAAGAGGTTTTGCAATTGTCGAAAAGCCTTCAATGAAACGGCGATAGTATCCTCGCCATTCCAAGAAAACTCAGGATCTGGTCACGAGTCTTGTTTGCTCCCAATGTAACACCGCTTCTACTTTGCTTGGATCTACGGCGACTCCTTCTGCGGTCATTACATGTCCGAGGAATTCTACCTTATCCTTCCAAAATTCACACTTACTAAACTTGGCGAAAAGTTGCTGTTCCCTCAGCTTTTCCAAAACTCGCCTCAAGTGTTCGGCATGTTCATCCTCTGTCTTGGAGTAGATTAGGATATCATCTATGAACACGACAACAAACTTGTCCAAATATTCCATGAACACCTTATTCATCATATTCATGAAATATGCTGGCGCATTCGTCAGACCAAAAGACATAATCAGAACTCAGAATGTCCATATCTTGACGAGAATGCAGTCTTCGGGATTTCTTCTGATCGGATCTTAAACTGATGGTATCCCGATCTTAGATCAATCTTGTAGTAAACTCCGGCTCCTCTCAGCTGATCGAACAAATCATCAATCCTGGGTAGCGGATACTTATTCTTCACGGTGACTTCATTGAGTGCACGGTAGTCAATGCACATCCTGAAACTCCCGTCCTTCTTCTTGACAAACAAAGCGGTGCTCCCCACGGCGCACTAACTCGGTCCCGATAAATCCTTTCTCCATTAACTCCTCTAGCTGTTTCTTCATCTCTACCAACTCCTCGGTGGACATCCGATAAGGTCTCTTTGCTATCGGCGCTGTGCAGTACAAGCTCTATCACAAACTCTATGTCCTCGTCGCGGCATACCGTAGATCTTCGGGAAAAACATCTCGGGTACTCATTCACTCTTGAGACATCCTCTATGCCGATTGCCTTGGTGCCGTTAACCATCAACTGTCCTTCTCTAACGGCAGAGCTTGAAATTCCACTTTCTTTCCACACGGGCTCTCAACCGAGATAGTCCTTTGTCCACAATCCAATACGGCCTTGTGCTTGGATAACCGATCCATTCCCAAAATAACATCTAAGGTCCAGGTCTCCAAAATTATAAGGTTAAGCTAGGAACTCTATTCCATCTATTAGTATTCTCACCCGGAACATCCTACTTTCGCTCGGAGTTCTGGATCCAGGGGTTTGAACTAAAAGCATGCATCTAAGTCTTGCAATCCTCAAATCATTTCTAGTAGCAAAGCCTTGCGAAACAAACGAATGCGAAGCTCCAGAGTCAAACAAAGCATTGCAGTCTTGAATTAACAAGTAACTTACCCAGTACGACGTCCGTAGCATTCTGCAGTGCATCTGCGGTGACATGGTTGACTCGGCCTCTCACCACGGTCTGGGGTGCGGCTCCTGGTGCTGGCGTCCTGGTTGGGGTGGTTCCTAGATTGAAGCGAACTTGACTAGCAGTGGCCTGAGCAGTGACGTGTTGCATTTGTTGCATCATAGCATGCATCAACTGAGTCTGAGCAGCAAGAAATGCTCCAAAATTCTGCATATCAACTGGCGGTGCTGGTGCTCCATCATTGGGGTTTTCTGCGGGGCGAGAACCACTTCCATTGCTTCCAAGGTTTCCGCGGGTATTCACCATCTGTCGATTTGCTCTAGGTTTTAGAGATGAGAGGGAAACAAGAATAGACAAGTAATATGGAACTTATGCGGGGCGAAAGGTGTATTTTAAGGTCCAACTTTATTATTGATATTAATAACTTGGTATGGTTGCTTACAATGCCTAAGGGCCTTGCAACACATACTGCACACTCAGCAAACAATAAAAATCCAAATCGAACTAACACTGGAGTCTATCGCCTAAAGGGTGACTCTTCATTCTAAGACGCGACTCGGCGAAGGAGTCTCACTATAGAACCTACGCTCACTCATCGAGAAAACCTCCACGGCCTGGGTACGGGTGCTGCGGCATAGGCGCGAAACGATTGCCATGTCCAAAGAACGGTGTCATCTGTGGTAGTCGAAGAAGCGGTGTCCTCATCGAGATCCGACTCCTCGGATCCGGCTCGTGTAGCTCGAAATCGGCTGCAGTTCCGCTCCGTGATAAAGCCATCTCCAACTCGTCAATCCTTCGCAGAAGGTGTGACACATACTCTTGAGCTTCCCGCCATCTCGTTTCTTCTCTGTCGTGATCTCCTTGCGGGCCTTCACAGCTCCTTGCTTGTATCATCGAGTACATCCTCCTCGGGCGACAACAAGTCGTGCCAACCGTAACCATGGCATCCTCATCCCGAATCGCCTTGGTCAAGAAGGTTATCGCTGCGCGGATGATAACGGAACACCGTGCTCTCCAACTCTCTGGCGAGATACGGGTAATGTGCCGCATTGCTCGTCGTGATACTTCTTGGATACCCATCTGCATTGTAGACCTCCTGGCAAAGGTGTTGTATCGGGCGATTGCCTGGGCCCTTCTTCCTAGCAGGTACCTCAATCTTCACGTCACAAGCCTTGATCAATCCTGCTTGTCTGATTACTTCCACTTGGTATTGCGAATTCTCAAAATCTCCGAGAGTCTGAAGCATATGCCAAAGTTCCGCGGCGTGACCAACTCCCAGATCAACGTAGTTGAACCCTTCCTCCATCTGTCACAAGAGTGCTTACGTAAGAACTCGAATTTTAAATTGTGACAAGGTAAGGAGAAATTCAGCAAGAGACAAGAAAAGAAAGAATGGGATAAGTCGAGATGTCATTTCTTGTCTTAACAAATTTTTAGCTTTATAAAATAGGTTTTATCCTCACTACGACCATTCTAGCTTAGGGTTGAGCCTACGGTCAAGTATGGCTCTGATACCACCTCTGTCGGGACCCCGAATTTGCAAATCCGGACCCTCTGTGTATTCAGCACTAGTCCAGGAACGCGCTAGTGCACACAGTCTTAACATCGGTAAATATCACAATCATACCACTCGATACTAATAAAGTACTTTATTTAAATAGTCAAACTGGTTACTTGACCTTACGGTCAAGTCACAATGCGCCTCGCAGGCGAAACTTATTAAGAGAGAAATAGTAGCGGCGGAAAATCAAATAACTCGTGGCGCCATCCAGTATACCACAGGCAACTGACTGGGCTCGCTTCCCTAAGCAGACGGATCCTCTTGGAGCTCCTCTTCCAAAGCTGGTGTAGTCTCCTCTTCAACTGGTGTTGTATTGTGGCAAGGATGAGTACTTGATACTCAGCAAGTCATGCACAGAATGCAGGCTAATATACTATATGCATGGCTTGGTACAAAGGAATGGCTCAAGGTATATTTGCAGTAAACAGCATTTGACAAGTAGCATAAGTAGATTCGAAAGCAGTAGAAACAAGTAAAGTATAATTAACTTTTCCAGGAGTTTAGTAAACATCTTTCCCATCCTAATCCACATTTCCATCAACATCATTATTAGTCCAACCCAACCTTTCAAATCCAAGTTATTTTTGAGAAAATCTAACCCTTGACTGTAATTCCCGAGCGATGTCCAATACCGCGGACACGGCTATTCGAATAGATTCTACACTCTGCAGAGGTTATGCACTTTACCCACAAGATACAGTCAAACACCACAAAGGCGAGTTCCCGTAACAAAGTCTTTCGGAAACCTCTAACAATACAAGTGGTCCTCCCCGGTTATTGCGCACTAACCCTTCCCTTAGCTAAGGCGAAGTCTAGGCCAATCAACCGTTAGATGGGTACTGGCCTCGGCCAGATGACGCCTCCCCGCACAACTTACACAAAGGGTGTAGTTGACCTCCGAGGTTCCACAGTGCGTTATTAGCAACTTAGTCAACTAGGTCCGTCCCATTCTGGACATGTGGTTGCACGTTAGACCCGATTCAAAGGCTTGCAAGGTTAAGTCCTTAGGGTGACCAGGGCAAGACTACCCGAAGAACCAAATCAACATCCCCAATGCCACAACTGGCCCACCTGATTACTCTTGCCACATGCCCCGGTCGAAAACTATTTATCAACCCCAGTTGATTACCATGCACCACGTGCCATCAACATCACATGATACCTTTTCAAAACAGGTTCAATATATCATTAAGTCAACATTAGCATTTGATTGTCCAAAATCCTGTCATGAGCACGTAGCAGGTCTAAGCAGTATACTACAACGGTCTAAAACCCATGTTGGCAAGTTAGTAATGTCCAACTAGTAAACCACAACTAGGGTGACAAGGGGTCATGGCACATACTTAAATAATCAAGGTGTCATACAAAGAAATTGGTACTTATCTAATCCCCCATATTTAATTAAAGTATTTTCCTATTGGAACTTAGCATGCAATAGGTTAAATC
Organism: Rhipidocladum racemiflorum; assembly: GCA_036346355.1. Lineage (NCBI taxonomy): Eukaryota > Viridiplantae > Streptophyta > Magnoliopsida > Poales > Poaceae > Rhipidocladum > Rhipidocladum racemiflorum. The sequence continues at coordinate 19,130,958 of CM070573.1, read as the reverse complement.
AAAATAAGTTTCAAAATAGGATCAACATGGTCAAAGCACAACTTGCCTTCAAAAAGTACTTGTTCTTGGTCTTGAGTTGGATCCTGAGTCAATACTTCTCCTTCGAATCCTTCCGGCACTTCAACGTCTACTCGTAAAGCGTGCAAATAGCAATACACAAATAAACAATAGGCAAAAAGTGTCCAAACATCCAAATAAAATCCATGAACAGAGAGAACATAATTTTATGAGTTTTTAGAAACTGGAATCGTCAAATTTGGAGTTAAAATGCAAAAGTTATGATTATTTAAAGTTTAAATAATCAATTAAATAATTTTACAGAGAAAAACTTTAGTCCAAAAATTAAATAAAATTCATATTTAGGTAGATCTCAATTTTATACAAATTTAGAAATTTGAATCACTCAAATCGGAGTTGAAACGCAAAAGTTATAAGCGTTTGAAGTTTGAATCAAAATCTGAAATCATTATTTCGAATTAATAAATCATTTTCTTTTTCGGAAATTAATTATTGCGTCAGCCTGGACACGTGGCAGCTTCTGATTGGCCTGCTGACGTCAGCCGGTCCATGGACGTGGTCCACGCTCGGCTCGGGTCTACCGTGGACTCGGTCCACGAATCCACGTGTCGCTGACATGTGGGTCCGCCTCGGATGACGTCACTGCTGACGTCAGCGGGGCTCAGCCCATGGTGCTGACAGGTGGGTCCCATGGGTGACGTCATTGCTGACGTCAGCGCTTGGCTGGGACAGCCGCTGACATGCGGGCCCGCCATGACGTCATCGTGACGTCATGGTGCGCTTTAGGCTGGCCGACACGTGGGCCCAGCGTTCGTCCTACACGCGCGCTGCGGATCATACGACCGCGACGGTCGGCCTCCAGGCAGCGTGGGCGCAATCTCGGCCGTTGATTTGAAATTCAACGCCAGATTAGATTCGAGTCTCACGCGTTTGGGTTAACGCGTTTGATCCGACCGTTGGATCTAGATCTAACTACCGAGATTGGATCTAGGATTTTCAACGTGGAAACTCACCGGTGACGTGGCATGATCTCGACCGTTGGATGGCGATCGGACGGTGGTGGAGCTCGAGCACTGGCGATGGCTTGCGCGGCAGCTTCACGGAGTCGAGGGCAGCGACCACGGCAACGGCGTTAAGGAGGACCCTCCGGCCAAGTGAGAGGTAGCTCCGGTGCGCCGACGCGAGGAGTCCGGATTCGGGCACAACGGGCGGCGAGGACGACGGAGATGGCCGCAATCGGCAAAGAACCACGGCGAGGGAAGAGGCAACTCCGGCGGCGATTGCGGCTCAGCGGCGGCTCGGCGACGTTTGTCTAGGGCTACGGTGCGCAATGAAGCGGCGATCCCGACACGGTGGCGGCGCAATAAATAGGGCCTCGGCGTCCGGTGAACGCGCGAATCCGAGGTCCTCTCCGTTCTTGGCGCGAGTCCGGTGGTGACAGTTAGGGTGGCGTGGCGCAGCGCGCGGCCGTTGGATCGAGATCCAACGGTGCGAGTTTGGGTCCGGTCGGACTCGAGCCGGTAGCCGCTCGGTCGGGCTCGGGCTCGGTGACATGGCTCAATCGTGGCCGTTGGATCCGAATCCAACGATCCACGCTTAGGCTTTCGAGTGGGTTGATCGAGTCACGTGGCTTCGGTCGGACTCGAACTCGAGTCCGACTTCGGGCTCGGTCGGATGAACAGTAACCGACTCGGTTCGATTTTCCAGTGATTTAATATTTAAAATAATTTCCAGAAATTCATTTAATTCATTAAAAATAGCAAAAGACTCAGAAAAATTCCAGAAAAATTCTGGAAAATATTTTAGGGTATTTGGGACTCAAATAAAATATTTCCAACAAAATTTTATTTGCAAAGTTTAATTCTTTAATTATTTCAAAATGGAATAAATTCAAATAAATTCCAAATAAATCCAAATAAATTCCAGAAAATTCCAAAAATTCACCAAAGTGCCAAATCACATATGAATTTAAGAAAAGCAAAATTTTGGGGTGTTACAAAAACTACAGTGGAAAAATAAATAGAACTCGTGGTGACTGATCAATATGCCACAGACAACTGACTACGCTCGCTCCCTAGTTCATCGGCTCCTCCTGGTACTCCTCCAAAGCTGGTGTTGATTCTTCCTTAGCTGATGTTTGTGTTGTTGCAAGGGGTGAGTACATAAAGCACTCAACAAATTGTGCCCAGAATGCAAGCTATTACTACATGCATGGCTTATTCCAAATGACAGGTGGAATGGTTATTTTGCAGTAAAGCAGCATTCACAAGTAATCATAATGGATTGAAAAGCAAAAAACATGTAATAACAATAATAACTTTCACAATTATTTTCCAAGTGAAGCATTTATCATCCTTAATAAATTTTCACATTTGTATGTCTCAATATTCACCGTCCCAAGTTCATTTTATGGAAGTCTAACCCTTGACTGTAATCCCCGAGCATTGTCCAATACCGCGGACACGGTTATTCGAATAGGTTTTACACTCTGCAGAGGTTCTACACTTTACCCACAAGATACAATCAAACACCACTAAGGTGAGTGACCGTAACAAAGCTTTTACAATGCTCTTTCTAGACCCAGTACTCCCCGTTAAGATTTCAACACTGAAGGGACTGGTTACCACACTCAGGGCCACCCCTCTTGCGCCATGTGAGTCTACCCATATACCTCAAACTCACACCACCACGATAGTATCGAAATTTAGACATCACAAATTAATCAGCTAGGTATGTCCCATTCCAAACATGTGGTTGTACATTAGACTCAGTTCAAATTCTTGCAAGGTTAAATCCTTAAATGACCAAGATAAGACTTCCAAAAGAATTCACAAATATTCAAATCAACAAAACCAAATGCGACTACCCAAGCACCACACCTGGCCCACCAATAAACATTCTTGCCACTTGCCTTAGTCTAAATCATTTTATCACCCAGTTGATTACCATGCATCACGTGCCATCAACATCATCAATAACACATGTCACATTTTCGTAAACATGTTCGATATCTCATTAAGTAAAGTTTAATTTTGACATTCCAAAATTATATCAATAACACGATGCAGGGCTAAGCAGACTATTTACAGTCTAGTCATCCCATGTTGGCAGATTAATAATATCCAACTATTATTCCATAATTTAGGGTGACAAATGAATCATGGCATACAAACAATAAGAACAAGGTGGCATAATTCCAATAGGTTGCTTATCTATTCCCAATTTAATTGAAATCATTTTAATTCAAACTAACATGCAATAATTTGAAACAGCATAAATTTTAAAAGTGGGATCAACATGTTCAAAGCACAACTTGTCTTAGAAAAGGTCTTGATTATGTTTTGGATCTTCTTCTTGAGTCAGCACCTCTCGCTCGAAGAATTCGGGCACTTCGACGTCTACATGAAACAATTAATGAAGCAATAAATACTCAAAACCAGAGAGAAACGTAACTCCAAAAATCAAATAAATTCACTATTAAATAGAGCACAATTTTATGAATTTTTAGACTCTAGAATTACCTCAGTCGGAGTTCGTATGAGTAAGAACGATCAATTTGAAGTTTGAAAATACAATAAAAAGAAAAATCCAAATTAAATGAATTATTTTTCTTCTGGAAATTTGATTTATTGCATCATCATGATGTCAGCTGACACATGGCTTGTTCTGGTGCTACCACGTCGCCCTTAGTCTATGGACCTGACGCACGGCTCAACTCGGTCCACGGTGGACTCGGTCTACGGCGTTTACTGAAGCTAACGCGTGGGCCTGCTTGGATGACGTCACGCTGATGTCGCGCGCGCGGTTTAGCTGCTGACATGTGGGTCCCACCGGCTGACGTCAGCAGAGACCGCGCCTCAGCCGCGATGCCTCGGTCCTCGTGCCACCACGCAGTGCGCTCTGATTGGCCTAGCTACAGTGCAATCTCATGCGTCCATTCAAAATTGACGGTTTAGATTCAATCAAATCTGCGCCGAGTAGATATGACATGGTATATCCAAGTGCCTGCCACGTGGAGGCATCTATGCCCTCCGATCTAAATCGAACGGCTACCGATCAATCTACCTCACGCAAAACCAGAGCTACGTGGCACATCCCGGTCCACGACACGTGGGTGCATCTGGAACGTGCACTACAAATCCAATGGTTAAGAACGGAACTAATCAGAGACTACGCGAATTGATCCTAATCATTCATTCTAGATCGGACGGTTGGGATTAGATTTACCTCATCTATACAGACACATCTAAACCACACATTTTTAATCCAACGGCTATGATTTATTGGGGGCTAAATCTACACCGATCAATATGAGCCGCACATCTAAAGATCTAACGGTCTAGATTGGTCTGATCTACGACATTAGATTACAACTACGTGGCAACATCCAGAGCGTTGAACCTAAATCCTAAGGTCCAGATCCAATCTAACTGACATGAGTGAGCTATCGGTTGGATGAAGATCGGACGGTCGCTGATGATCGCAAAGCTCCGATGAAGTCAGGACGGGGCAGGTGAATAGAGCTAAGGAAGACGACCATGACAGTAGCGTAGCAGGGCTCCTCCGGCGAAGTGAGATGTCACACCGAACGTAGCTCGACGCGGTGAGTCCAGAACCGTGCACCACAACAGCGAAACTTGGAGAAAACTGAAGCGGCAGTGCCCTAGCTCCGGTGAGCAATCGCTTGAGCGTGGCGGCGGCTTTGGCACTAGGGTCTAGGTCAAAACGTGCAGCTCGAGGCGGTGGACACAAAGGGCCTATTTATTGCGCCTGGACGTCCGTGTCGTGCATGATTCTCACGAGCGGTTGGTGACGGCAGCGGAATCCGGTGAGGATTCAGAAAGGGTAATGTGGCGGCATCCCAGCCGTTCATGCATCTAAGATCCAAGGGCTCTCGATGCTTGAACACTCAGCCAAATCTCGATTGTCCGATCGCGATCCAATAGTGGATGGATTAGGGTTAGGGTAGTGTCGGTGTTTCGTGCACCGGCAATACGAATTTTCGGTTAGTGGGGGTCGCGCGCTCCCTCTCCTCGAATGGTTGACTCAGGAAGTCAGCGATTTATACTGGTTCGGGCCGAATGTCCCTACTCCAGTTCGGGCCGTTGGGGTGTATTGTATTTGTGAGACGAACAAAGAGTTACATGCGAGACAGGGGTTCGAACGGATCGATCTCCCTTGTGCTCGATCGGTTTTTCGCTGGGTTGCTTGCTGGACTGTTCGTTCGCCTCTCCGTCTGCTCGTCCTCTCCCCCCGGAGCCCTGCTTCTCCTTATATACTCGGAGGCAGCAGGTTACATGGGAGCTTATGATTCTCACGAGCTGGCCGGCCGCGTCGGCTGAAGGGCCCGGGTGCGCGCGAGCGCACCCGGTGGGTGTAGCCCCCGAGCCCCAGAGCGGGTCGGAGAGCTGGTCAGGGGTTTACCCGGTTGAAGGGGCTGGCCGACCCGGAGGTCGGCGGAGCCCGGTCGGCGCGGCCGGCCTGTCGGCCGCGTCGGTCGAAGGGCCCGGGTGCGCGCGAGCGCACCCGGTGGGTGTAGCCCCCGAGCGGGTCGGAGAGCCGGTCGGGGGTTTACCCGGTCGGACTCTGGTCGGCCACGGTCGTGGGACCTAGAGTCGGGTGAGCGAACGCGCGTTTACCTACGTCGGTTTGAACGCCGTGCTCGTGCGAGCTGCTAACGGGTGATCCGAGTGGGACCTTGGTGATCTCCCGCGGGGAGGATCATTTCCAAGCGGACGTGGATCCCGGCGTGGGCGTCCGACCCACTGTGGGGCATCCCATGAGAACCTTTCCTTACTCGATCCCGTATTGGGCTACCGGGTCGTCCGCCGACCCGGAGCGCGGCTGGCCGCCACTCATCGATGAGCTCCGCGGGAGAGTGTGAGGTATGGTCTCGGATGCGGGTCAGGGTGATTGGGTCATCTGCCGACCCAACTGGAGGCCCTCTGGGAGCTCACCCTGGTCCGCCCTTCGCTCTGGTTTTACGTGCTTGGGTGGCTTTAGTTCCAGTCGACTGGACTTTGCCTTCGTAACCCTCAACACGGTGCCGGGCCTTGGGTGCGAGCCCGGAGGCAATCCACGGCCCCAAGGCCGGGCGGCCCAATGGGCCGTTTTTACCTTTTTTCGGGGCGCCTTGGCCCGTTACGCCCGGCGGAGTCCGCGGAGCTGCGTGGTGTGCGGCGCGAGGTGGCTGTCCTGTCAGAGCATTTAGCGCTCAGTGGGATTTTAATGAATTGCGGCACATTACCGGGGTAGTGGCCGAGGTGGCAGGCGAACGGTCGGTGGACGCGCCGGTTCGCGTGAAGGGGCGCCGGTTGGCGCGAAGAGGCGTCCGTTCCCGCCCAGTCGGTGGAAGCGCGAGGAGGTAGACACTTGCTTGTGCTTTCTGCTAAAAAGAGGAAACCGTAAGAGAAAATCTCCCTGCTTCCTTGCGTCTCGCCTTGCCTCCTCGTCGGTTTCAGAGATGTCGTGGCCTCCGTGCTCGCCGGCGGTCGGCCGCTTCATTGGGTTGGAGAGGAAGGGGTTCCTTCCTCCGCGGGATGCGTCGGGGTGGAGGGTGCCGGCGGGGGCCACAACCCCTGCGCCGGGCGCCGGGGAGATCGTCGCACTCGCCTCCTTCTACGAGCGCGGGTTCGGGCTCCCCCTCCACCCATTCGTCCGCGGGCTGCTGTACTTCTACCGGGGGTAAGTGCACCACTTGAACCCGAATGGCGTCCTCCACATCGCGATCTTCATCACACTGTGCGAGGCCTTCTTGGGGATTGAACCCCACTAGGGGCTCTGGAGGCACTTCTTCTTCGCGAGGTCGACGTATGACGCGGCCGCTCCCTTGGGCGGCCTTGCCATCCAACTGCGCGGTGGCCGCAAGGCGGGCTACATCGATGTGAAGCTGCCGATGTCGAACCGGGGGTGGCATACCATGTGGTTCTATGTTCATAACCTCGGCAACAGCGCCCCAGCCTTCACCGGCAGACTGCTAGAGCCGGGACCCCACTGGATTTGGGGTCCCAATGCGAAAGACAAAAGGAAGGTGGAGGCGATCCTCGAGCGGCTCGAGGGTCTGAAGGCGCGGGGCTTGACGGGCGAGGTGGTTGTCCGCACGTTCATGGAGAGGCGCGTCCAACCCTTCAAGGATCGGGTGCACCCCATGTTCGGGTACACCGGAGTGTCCCACCCCATGAGGTCGTCCGAGGCGGAGCTCCCGGGGTAGGAGCTCTTTGCCCGTGTGTCAGCGGTCGTCCGCGTGGGCGACACCGAGGCGGTGGGCGAGGTCCCCGCGCCGTTCTCGGCGCAGAATCCACCGAACCTGGTAGGTTGGGCGGTTTCTACCTTTCTGGCTCTTTTTCCCTTGCTCGTCCCTCCGCTTATCCGAGTATGCTTTCGCAGGGACTCGGCGGCATGATCTCCCGGGCCCTTCTGCCGGGAGAAAAAGAGGCGAGAGCCGCGGCGCGCGCCATCGCTGAACAGCGCGCCGCCGCTCGCTGTGCGTGGAAGGAGGAGAAGCAAGCCGCGGCGGCGCGGAAGAAAGAGGAGCCCGTGGCCCGGGCCGCGCGAGGCGAGGAGGTCTCTGACATGACCCTGGAAGACAGCGACAAGGAGTCATCCTCGAGCGAGGGTAGCGAGAGTGCCGGGGGTGACTCGGGCGGCTCTGATGCTGGTTCCGACCAAGGGGTCGGCGGGCTCGAGCCTCATGTGGATGCCCCAAGCTCGGGGTTCCTTCTGAGAAGACGGAGAGCCCCTATGCCCCCACACAGGGGTCCGGCAAAAAGGGCGCGTCAGGCACTGCACATCCGCTCGACGCGGTAAGTGTCTCATTCGCCCTCCGACTGGTCCTTTGCTTAGGTTTCCTTGCGCGGTTCCCGACTGGTTGTCGTGTGCAGGGGTCGCTCGAGCACGGGGGTGGTGCTGAGCCCCACCTCAGGAGCAAGGAGCCGCGTTTCTTCGCCTCCACCGGCGGTGCTCGCGCCGACAACTGTCCGGAGCGGGGCCCCCGCGGGTACGGTCCCCGCGGCGGGGGCTGCGGGAGAGGAGGTGGTGCCGCCGGCGGGGGACCCGCTGGGTCCGACGCCTACCGCGACGCCGGTCGAGGGAGTCCCACTGGGTCTGTTGCCCTTCGCGACACCGGTCGAGGAGGGCCTGCTGCCTGTCGCAAGAGGGCCTGCGATGGGTCGAGGGGGACGCTCCGGAAGGGCAGGATGCCAGGACAGGGCAGGTGGAGCTCTCCGTGCTGACATGGCCGGGCGGCGAACCGTCCGGAGAACCGTCGTTCGTCTTGGACGATGAGGCGGAGCGCCGCGACTGGAATGCTCTGGAGGAGAGCGAGAGGAAGGTCGAGAACGAGATCGGTCAGATCCGCAAGGATCTCCTCCTTGCTCTCGAGTCTTCCTCCCGGGCGACGAATTACTTCATCCAGGAGACCCACCCGGCCGGATCGGTAAGGCTAAAAGAGGCTTGTCCTTGGTACTTCTTGAGTGGAGCTGTGACTGACCTGGCAGGTAATTTCTTACAGCGTCTGCAATCCCGGGCGTCGAGAAAGTCAGGCTTCCTTCGATGTCTGCACAGTCAGGGGGATGCCGTGGAGGAAGAGCTGCGCGACGCCCAGGGGGCGCTCATCGCCGAGCAAGAGAAGGCCACCGTCGCCGGTCAGCGGCTGGGGGAAGTTACTGAAGCCCTGCGAGAGGCTCAGCGGCTAGCAGAGTCGTTGATCGGCGAGGTGGAGGAGGCCAGGTCGTCCCTGGCGGAAGCTGAGAGAGCCAAGGCTTCAGCAGTTAGCGCGGAGGGGTCCGCTCGAGCGGAGGCCGTTCGCTTCCGGGACGCATGTGAGTCGGCTCGGAGGGAGGCTGACCAATTGTGTGCCGAGCGAGACCTCGCTCGGGAGGAGCTTGCGTCGGCGAGGGCGCTTACCGATCGGGCGGCGTCCGACAGGGAGGCGCGTGCTAAGGCCGAAGAGGATCTCCGCACCAGAGAGGCTTCCTTGGCTGGTGAGTCGGCCAACCCTTTCGTGGGCATTGGGGTAGGCGTCCTCTGAAGCGGTTCTTTCCTTGCAGAACTGCGGGGGAACCTCAACGGCGTGCTGGAGTCGCGGCGGCTGGCGTCGGAGCAGCGGGACGAGGCGCTCACAGCACGGGACTTCGCCTTGTCGGCCCAACAGAGAGCGAAGAGGGAGGCGGCCGACGCGACGGTCGAGCTGTCGACCCTTCGGGGGGTCAGCCAGGCTATCTGCAACAGGCTGATGGGGCTTACCCCGGGCCCAAGCTCCCTTTCCGTCCTGCTGGAGAGGGTTCTGGAGCACATCGAAGTCTCGGTGCGGGAGGCGGCGATGCTCGGTGCTTCCTCGGCACTGGTTAACGCCGTCTCCTACTACGACGGCATCAACCTCGAGACGGTCGGGACCGGTGTTGCCGCGAACCGGAGCGACGAAGAAGTCACCGGGTTCGTGGCCCAGGTCGACCCGTACGCCCAGGAGATTGCCGATCGGATCTCGCCGCAGAGTATCCTCCACTGAGAAGGAGATAATTAGTTTTTTTGCTTGTTTTTAAGTACATGTAATGAATGATGCATCGCTAATGAATCCGGCCTGCTGGGCCACTTTAAGTTTCCGTTCGCTCATCTCGTGTTTCCTTTATGCGATGGACATTTTTACGACCGTTGCCACAGGACCCGCAGGGGCATCCCGAGAGCGTAGGCGCTGTGTCGATCACATCCGAAGAAAACGCGGGATGAAACTAAGATTTAGAGCGCTCACTTTGCAGAGAAGGGGTGCTTCCGACCAGCATCGGTCTGCCTGGCTCGGGTTACCTCTTCCTTCCGCGAAGTGCCCGTTCGTTCGGTCGGATTGCCGACCTAAGTCGAAAAGCTCCCGACCGGCCTTGGCCTTCCTCGCTCGGGTAGTTTCCTTCTTCCGCAAAGTGCTACTTTGAAACTGTAGCCGCAGGGGCGTAGGCCGCAGCACTTGGGTTGAAGAGGTTACCGCGAGGGAGACCATTCGGTCGGTCGGGTTGCTAACCTAAGTCAAAATGCCCCCGACCGACCTCGGCCTTCCTCGCTCGGATAATTTCTTTCTTCCGCAAAGTGCTACTTCGAAGCCGTAGCCGCAGAGGCGTAGGCCGTGACACTTGGGTTGAAGAGGTTACCGCGAGGAAGACCGTTTGGTCGGTCGGGTTATCGACCTAGGTCATCGACCCGTGTGGTCAAAAGTAGCCCCCGAGTGGTGCGCGGGGACTGGAGGTGCAGTCGCGGCGTACCACTTTGAGCTCGGGGTGAGGAGACGTGTGAAAATAAAAAGTTTTCGGGATAAGGCCGTCTTAACTCTCTTGGAGGGCCGCGCCGCGGTTGGAACTGGTGCCGGACGCTTCGGCTCCCGCTCCCTGCCATTACTTGACACGTTTCGTCTTCCGTGCCGCGGGGCATAAAAGGAGGTGCGCCGGTGTCTTCGTGAGCTTTCACCAGAACTTGTTTTTCTTTTACCAAGCTCCTCTTGTGCCACAATGTCGGATCGCCTTGCTCAGCTCCTTAGGCAATCCTCTTGTGCCGAGGAGGCTTGGCAGTGGATGCTGGCGGAAGTCGAGACCGACGCCATTGCTGGGGACGCAGGGCAGGTCGACGTCCTCATCGCGAGTGTCCCTCGCCTTCGAGAGGTGAGGACGCCGCTGATCGAGGCGCTGACCGAGCGGCGCCATGCGTCATTCGGCTGGATCGACGCACACCTGGAGGAGTACCACCGCGGTTGACGGGAGACTCCAACCTGGGTGGGCGGCTTCCGCTGGTGGGGCTGGCGCCCTTCCATGTAAATGAATAAAAAGTTTGTCTCCTTCTGTTTGCCAATTCCGCCTTTCTTTCACGAAGTTGCTTTCGGGAAAACTTGATCCGTCGACCGTAGCCTTTAGGTACCGCTACGGGTCGAGCGTAGGTCTGGGACGGTGTTTGACATGAGTTCGCGCGGGAGAGTGGTTACTCCGACCAACTGTTGGTCGTTTCTACGCGCATAGGCTCTGCGTCCCATGGGGCACTATTTCGAGACCTTCGCCGCCGGGGCATAGGTCGTAGTGCTCTGGGTCAACAAAAGAAAAGGGGATAAAAAGGAGAGAAGGCGGACACTCGGTCGGATGACTGACCGTAGTGATTTCTTGGTTCAGAGATTTCTTGAACAGTACAAGGAGAAGGGAGGTCTGCTAAGGATAGAACCTTCTCAGCTTCTCTATGTTCCACGCGTTCGCAATGAGGTTGCCTTCGGCGTCCTTGAGATGAAAGGTGCTGGGTCGGAGGACCTCTGCGACGGTGAAAGGGCCCTCCCAGGGCGGGGAGAGCTTATGCCTATTCTTCGCGGACTGGACTTGGCGCAGCACTAAGTCGCTGACCTCGAACGACCGGCCGCGAACCAGTCGACTGTGGTATCGACGTAATGTCTGCTGGTACTTGGCCGACCGCAGGACTGCGACGCCTCGTGCTTCGTCGAGTTGGTCAAGGTCGTCCTGTTGCGCCTCCGACCCCCGCGCGCTGCCGTAGTTTTGTACTCTTGGGGCGCCGTACTCGAGGTCGGTCGGGAGGACGGCCTCCGCTCCGAACACCAGGAAAAAACGCATGAATCCGGTCGACCGCGTTGGCGTGGTCCGTAGGCTCCAGAGGACGGGGGCAGCTCGGCCGCCCACCGTCCCGCGAATTTCTTCAGTCGACTGAAGATTCGCTGCTTGAGCCCTTGGAGAATCATGCCGTTGGCCCGCTCGGCCTGACCGTTGGCACGGGGATGTGCAACCGCTGCCCAGTCGACCCGGATGTTGAAGTTGTCGCAGAATTTGAGGAACTCCTTCCCCGTGAACTGCGTTCTGTTGTCGGTGATGATGGAGTTCGGAACTTCGAAACGGTAGACAATGTCGCGGAAGAAGTTTGCCGCCTGCGCGGAAGTGATGGTCGCCAATGGCTTGGCTTCTATCCACTTCGTGAACTTGTCCACGGCGACGAGCAAATGAGTGAAGCCTCCGGGCGCCTTTCTAAAGGGTCCAACCAGATCGAGCCCCCAGACCGCAAAGGGCCACGTGATGGGGATCATCTGCAGGACTTGTGCCGGGAGGTGCGTTTGCCTGGCGAAGAATTGGCATCCTTCGCAAGTGCGGACCATTTGCGTTGCGTCCACCACGGCGGTCGGCCAATAGAAGCCTTGTCGGAAGGCTTTCCCCACCAGGGACCGCGGCGCGGCATGATGTCCGCAAACCCCGCCGTGGATATCAACCAGCAGTCATCTTCCTTGGTCGGCCGAGATACACTTCTGGAGGATCCCGGAGGGGCTCGTCTTGTAGAGGGCGTTGTCGACCAGGACAAAGGACTTGGCCCACCGAGCGAGGCGTCGAGACTCGGTGGAGTCGGCGGGGAGCGAACCGTCTGTCAACCGGTCGATGAAGGGTTGCCTCCAGTCGGATTCGACGTTCAGCACACTAGGATCAGACACAGGCGGGTGCGCGTCCGACCAAAGGTCGGTAGGAGCATCCGCTTTTAGGGGGTCGGATGTGTCCTCAGCGGGCGAATCCAACCGGATGGATGGCTTGTGGAGGTCGGAGACGAAGACTCCGGGTGGGATCGGCCCTTTGCTGGAGGCGAGGTTGGCGAGGGAGTCAGCTTCTCCATTGTAGCGTCGGTAGCTATGGTGAAGCTTGAATCCTTTCAACCTTTCCTCGAGCTTGCGGACCTCCGAGCATTAGGCCGCCATACGGGTGTCGCGAGGCTCCGTGGCCTTCATAACTTGGTCAACGACCAGCTTGGAATCACCGTGGACGTAGAGCCGCCGAGCGCCGAGGTCGGCGGCAATCCAAAGGCCGTTGACGAGGGCCTCGTATTCGGCGACATTGTTGGTGGCGTCGAAAAGCAGTCGGATGGCGTACAGAAGCTTGTTGCCGAGAGGGGAGACGATGACGACCCCCGCACCAGCCCTGTTTTTGGTGTAGGACCCGTCGAAGTACATTGTTCAGTACTTGGGGTCCTCGGCCATCGGCGGACTTGCGCTTCGGTCCACTCGGCAACGAAGTCAGCCAAGACCTGCGACTTGATCGCCGTCCTAGGGATGTACGATATGTCGAGGCCATTGAGCTCGAGAGCCCACTTGGCGATCCTTCCGATGGTGTCGCGGTTGTGGACGATTTCTTCGAGAGGTGAGGAGGTCACCACGGAGATGGGATGCCGGTCGAAGTAGTGGACCAGCTTCCTCTTGGTGATGAGTACCGAATACAACAGCTTCTGTACCTGAGGGTACCGAACCTTTGTTTCGGAGAGTACTTCGCTGACGAAGTAGACCGGCCTTTGCACCTTGAAAACGCGGCCTTCTTCCGCTCGCTCCACGACAAGCGCCGCGCTGACGACCTGGGTCGTGGCGGTAATGTAGAGGAGCAACGGCTCTTGCGGTTCTAGGGCGACCAATACCGGAGGCAAAGTCAGGAACACCTTCAGTCGACTGAGGGCTTCCTGAGCTTCTTGGGTCCAGCAGAAGCGGTCGGATTTCTTCATCAGCTTGTAGAGTGGCATCCCGCGCTCGCCGAGGCGGGACACAAAGCGGCTTAGAGCCGTGAGACACCCCATCAGCCTCTGAACCCCCTTCAGATCGTTGATTGGCCCCATCCTCATGATGGCAGAGATCTTGTCGCGGTTGGCTTCGATGCCGCGCTCAGAGACGATGAAGCCGAGCAACTTTCCCTTCGGGACCCCGAAGACGCACTTCTCGGTAGGGATGAAAACGGACCGGATAGTTTCCGACCGATCCGGATAATTTTCGGATACGGATTCTGTCGGATCGGATATTTGTCGGATAGTATCGGATCGGATACGGATACGGATATTTTTTGTCGGATACGGATACGGATTCGGTAGCTCACTATCCGTCGGATACGGATACGGATTCGGATAATCCGGATAGTGATGGATCGGATATCCGGATATACATGTGGGCTGGGCCAAGTTACTCTTTTGGCCCAAAAAGGTTACTAAATTTTAACTTGTTTTCTAATTTAATTAATCCATAAATCAAGTTTCAATTATTAAAATTAGCAAACTAGTTCCAAAAATTATGAAATTTTTTGATAAAATTCCTAACATAGTATATAATTTATTAAAAAATTATTTTTAAAATTTTATCATATTTTAAATTTTCTAAAAAATAAAAAATTGTTATCTTTAATAGGAAAATATTTTAAATAAATAGCTAAAATGCATAAAAACTCATAAAATACATAATTTATTATTTTAAATATAATTTAACAAATAATACAAATCTTGGGGTCATTACATGTAAGTGTTATATATGTTTTTTAGAGATATGGTAATTAAGTATTATCAAACTTTTTGTATGTTCTATATTTGTTTTCATTTGTATCTCTGAACAAGGATCACATTTATTTTGTGTTTTGATCTACATGTATTATGAATTAATCGTATGTACGTGATGAACTAAGTCTTACATAATTTTGTTTGCACCATGGTATCTAACTATTGTCTAAGTGAATGAAAATGCTTATATTTATTCAATTTTTAATAATGTTTTAATCAAATCAACTAGTTATGTATTTTCGTTGATTTTTTATGTACAATCTAAGGGATTATCATGTTCCGATAAATATTCAGAATCAGTATCCGATTCGATTCGTATTCGATCCGTATCCGTATTCGACATTATTCGTATTCGTATCCGGACTATCCGTATCCGTATCCGAATCCGAGAAAAAATATGAAAACAAATATGGTAGAGCCATTATCCGTCCGTATCCGATCCGTTTTCACCCCTACTTCTCGGGGGTTGAGCTTTATGCGAAACCGCCAAAGGTTCGCAAAAGTTTCCTCCAGGTCGGTGACGAGGTCATCGGCCTTCCTGGTCTTGACAACAATGTCGTCGACGTAGGCCTCAATGTTACGGCCTATTTGGTCGGAAAAACACGCTTGCATACATCGCTGGTATGTTGCGCCCGCATTCTTCAGACCAAAGGACATCGTGACGTAACAGTACGAGCCATACGGAGTGATGAAGGAGGTCGCGAGCTGGTCAGACTCCTTCATCGCGATCTGGTGGTAGCCCGAGTAGGCGTCCAGAAAGGAAAGGGATTCACACCCGGCGGTGGAATTCACGACTTGGTCGATGCGAGGCAATGGGAATGGGTCTTTTGGACAGGCCTTGTTGAGGATCGTATAGTCAACACACATTCTCTATTGCCCTGACTTTTTCTTTACAAGAACGGGATTGGCGAGCCACTCGGGGTGACGTACCTCCCTTACAAAGCCAACGGCCAAAAGTTTGGCGATCTCTTCCCCAATGGCCCGGCGCTTTTCTTTGTCGAAACGGCGTAGGTGTTGGGCGACCGGTCGGATATTGAGGGAGTGCTCGGCGGCTTCCTTTGGAACTCCCGGCATGTCTGAGGGTCTCCAGGCGAAGACGTCTCGGTTTGCTCGGAGGAAGTCGACGAGCGCGCTTTCCTATTTGGCAGGAAGGGCAGCCCCGATCCGTACGGTCCTGGCGGGATCCTCGAGATTGACCGCGACCTCCTTCGCGTCCTCCGCAGACTTGAAGGAACTCGGCCCCAACTTGCTGGAATCGGGGGCGGACTCGAGGGCCCTTTCCTGGAGACGGGCGAGCTCGGCGGAAGCGACGACCGCCAAGGCTAGCTCACAACTGCCTCGCTCGCAATTGTAAGCGAGCTGAAAGGGCGCGGCCACGGTGATGACGCCCTGTGGCCCGGCATCTTCAGCTTGAGGTAGGTGTAGTTGGGGACCGCCGTGAACTTCGCGTAGCACGGCCTCGCCAAGATGGCGTGGTAGGAACCGGGAAAGTCCACGACCTCAAAAGTGAGGCTCTCAGTGCGAAAGTTGTCCGAGCCCCCAAAGGTAATGGGCAGGTCGACCTGCCTGAGCGGATGGGCCTGTTAGCCGGGGACGACGCCGTGGAAAGGCGCCTTGCTCGGCTGAAGGGCGGAGCGAGGGACCCCCAGGGCATCTAGGGTCTCAACATACATGATGTTGAGACCGCTGCCGCCGTCCATAAGCACCTTGGTTGGGCGCTTCGTCCCCACGATGGGGTTGACGACGAGTGGGTATCGCCATGGGTGCGGGACGTGGTCGGGGTGATCGGTCCGGTCGAAGGTGATCAGGCACTCCGACCACCTCAGGTAGCTGGGCACGGCAAGGGTCACCGTGTGGACTTCACGGTGGGTGTGCTTCAACCGACGCTTGTCGGCGTAGCACTCCGCCCCACCGAAGATCATGAGGCAACCGTCGAGTTGCGGAAACTCGTCGGTCGTCTCATCACCCTTCGCCCCGGCGTCGGGCGCCGGGTCGCGCTTCTTCCCCTTGCCCCGCGACGTCGTGGGGTTCCCGAAGAGAAACCGCTTCAGGACTTCGCAGCCCCGGTACTTGTGTTTGACGGGATAGTCGTGATTCGGGCACGGACTATCCATCAACCTCTCGAAATGGTCGGGCGTCTGTCGAGCCTGCTGCTTGGCAGGACAGTCGGCAGCGGCGACCATACGACCTTCGTGGCCTTGCTTCCCCTTCCGTTTCTTCTTGTCGTAGCGGTCGGAAGGGGTGCCGGCCTCGAAGCCGGACGCTTTGTGGGCCACCTTTCTTTCGAAGATGGCCTCCTCGCCGGAGGCGTGGTTGGTGGCGATGTCGAGGAGCTCCTTGGTGGTCCGGGGCTTTGCGCAGCCAAACTTGTGGACCAGAGCCTCGCAGGTGGTGCCGTAGATGAATGCCCCGACGACATCGGCGTCACGAATGTCGGGGAGCTCGTTGCACTGCTGGGAGAAGCGGCGAATGTAGTCCCGGAGGGTCTCCCCCGATTACTGCTTGCAGCTCTTCAGATCCCAGGAGTTGCCAGGGCGTTTATACGTGCCCTAGAAGTTCCCGACGAAGAGGTTCGTCAGGTCGGCCCAGTTCCCGATGGTGTCGGTGGGCAGGTACTCGAGCCAGGCCCGGGCGAAATCCGCGAGGTAAATGGGGAGGTACTGGATGACGAAGGAGTCATCTGTTGCTCCCCCCGCTCGGCAGGCGAGCCGGTAGTCCTCCAGCCAAACACTCGGGTTGGTCGCCCCTGTGTATTTGGCTATGTTGGTCGGAGCCCGGAATCTGGCCGGGAAATCAACATTGCGGATGGCGCGAGTGAACGCCCGCAGTCCGGGGCTGTCGGGGCCAGGGTCGGGGAGGTTGCGCCGCCTGCTATCCGCAACTTGAGATGACGCCGCCGCGTCGGCAACTCTCCTCCGCTCCTCGAGGGTGGCGCGAAGGTCACGGTTGTCCCCCAGGCGGTGGCGCACCGGGGTGCGCGATGCCTGGGGAAGCACGTGATGCGGGGCCGTCGCGGTCGAAGTCTGATTACCCCGCGAGGGGGAGTGGCCCGGGTGACCCGAGGCCGTACCTGAGCGTCGGGAGCCGGAACCCTGGGCGTGCTGGACGACAACACGTTCTACCAGCCCCCGGAGGTTCTGGTACGTGGCCTTGGCATCCAGGTCCATCGGCTCAGGCAGCCCGCGGAACAGCATTGCTGCCGCGGCGATGTTTTGGTTGGCTTGGGGGAAGAACGGGAGATCGTCCGTCCCCTCGACCAGCTGGTGATGGGCCTGACGCGCGCGCGCACCAGAGGCCAGTGGTGGCTCAGGCTGACGTCGCTCCAGGTCGGCCTAGAGTTTGTCAAGCTCGGCCTTGTGGGCGTCCAGCTCCTCGCGCTGATGCTGGAGGTCGGCGAGGCAAGTCTGGAGGCCCGTGTCGTCCTCCCGCCGGGACCCATCCCCCCGCACTTTGCCGCGCAGGAGGACGGTTCCGGGAGTTGCGGGGGTGGCGGATGGCTCCGTCGCGCCCGCCATGTTGCACTTGCGAGAGAATGTCCTGCACGGGGGATACTCCCTGTCGGAACTAGAGTCGTAGCTAGAGGAATCCCCCAGCAGGTCGTGCAGGGAAGTCGGCATGTAGCCGGTCATGGCCACGAGCCGGGAGCCCGTGGATAGCTGGACCATCGTTGGTCGCGGCTCGTACATAGCATCGCCAGAGGCGACGCCGGTACGCGGTAAGCCCGCCGCCGAGGCCCGCGCCGGGGCCTCGAGGCGGAGGTTGCCGAGGATATTGGCAACTACGCCCAGGCTCCCAGAGAAGACCTGGTCGCGGACTGCGGCGGGGACGAGCACGAGCTCTCCTGCCGTCATAGCGATGAAGCCGAGGGTGCCAAAGCGGATCCAGCCCCTCGGCGCTGGTGCGCCGTCGATGCGCGAGGGAGAAGCCATCGAGGATGAAAGTGGTGGGAATCCAAAGATGGATGCAACGATGACGCGCGAAACCCCTACCTGGCGCGCCAACTGTCGGTGTTTCGTGCACCGGCAATATGAATTTTTAGTTAGTGGGAGTCGCGCGCTCCCTCTCCTCGAATGGTTGACTCAGGAAGTCAGCGATTTATACTGGTTCGGGCA
Organism: Rhipidocladum racemiflorum; assembly: GCA_036346355.1. NCBI lineage: Eukaryota > Viridiplantae > Streptophyta > Magnoliopsida > Poales > Poaceae > Rhipidocladum > Rhipidocladum racemiflorum. Next base: position 19,112,521 of record CM070573.1, on the reverse strand, counting down.
GAATGTCCCTACTCCAGTTCGGGCCGTTGGGGTGTATTGTATTTGTGAGACGAACAAAGAGTTACATGCGAGACAGGGGTTCGAACGGATCGATCTCCCTTGTGCTCGATCGGTTTTTCGCTGGGTTGCTTGCTGGACTGTTCGTTCGCCTCTCCGTCTGCTCGTCCTCTCCCCCCGGAGCCCTGCTTCTCCTTATATACTCGGAGGCAGCAGGTTACATGGGAGTTTGGAGAGAAAGAAGGAAGGGGTACTTGTAACACCCCAAAAATTTGCTTTTCTTAAATTCATGTGTGATTTGGCACTTTGGTGAATTTTTGGAATTTTCTGGAATTTATTTGGATTTATTTGGAATTTATTTGAATTTATTCCATTTTGAAATAATTAAAGAATTAAACTTTGCAAATAAAATTTTGTTGGAAATATTTTATTTGAGTCCCAAATACCCTAAAATATTTTCCAGAATTTTTTTGGAATTTTTCTGAGTCTTTTGCTATTTTTAATGATTTAATTGAATTTCTGGGAATTTAATTGGATTAATTAAATCGAGTTGGTTTCACTGTTCATCCGACCGAGCCCGAGTCAGACTCGAGTTCGAGTCCGACCCGAGCCCGACCGCGCCCGGGGTCAAACCGAACCCGCCGCTCGAACCTAATCGCGTGGCCGTTGGATCGGATCCAACGGCCACGATTGAGCCACGCCACGAGCCCGAGCCCGACCAGCCAGCCCGGCTCGCGAGTCCGACCGGACCCAAACTTCGCGCGACCGTTGGATCTCGATCCAGCGGTGTGCGGCGTGCACGTCACCCCTAACTGTCGCGCCGGACTCGCCGCGCGCGGAGAGGACCTCGGATTCAGCGCGTTTCACTGACGCCGAGGACCCTATTTATTGCGCCGCCACCGTGTCGGGATCGCGTTTCATTGCGCACCGTAACTCCAACCCACGCCGCTCAAGCCGCCGCGGCGTCGGCCGCGAGCTCGCCGTGAGTTGGAGGAGGTGTCCACCGCTGATTTCTTGCTTTTCCGCCGCCGTCAGTCGTCTTCCGCCGAGAAGGAGCCAGATCCGGAATCCCCGCCGAGACGCACCGAAGAGACCACCCACTTCACGGAGCGTGCTCAAACGCCGTCGGTGTGGTCGCCGTTCTCAACGCCGGCCGCCGGAGCTCCGCCGTGGACATTGCAGACCCGCGAAGCTTCTCCACCGTCGGATCTTCATCGCACGGTCCAGATTCGTCCACGTCATCCACGGTAAAGAATCACGTGTTAATCTCCGGATCTAATCTCAACCGTTAGATCTAGATCCAACGGCTTAGATTGAACCACGTTCATAGCGATAGATTGGATCTTGACCGTCCGATCAAGATCGAACGGTCCAGATCAGTGGAGTTGTTTTCCAAGCGCGTTAGCGGATCTATCTGGGCCGTTGATTTCCAAATCAACGGCCGAGATTGAGCCACGTGTCGAAGGCTGACCGTCGCGGTCGGCGCCGGCCCACGCAGCGGCGTCGTGTAGGACCCGACACGCGGGGCCCGCGTGTGAGGGGACCCGCTTTGTCGATGGCAGTGCGGGTAAGAGCCCGCGGTGCGGCCGAGCGAGATCGCGGCGGTCCGTGGACCCGGGCCATGCGTCAAATCACCCGATTGGTCCACGTGTCCAGATCGACGCAATAAATGTTTTTCCGAAAAAGAAAATGATTTATTAATTCGAAATAATGATTTCAAATTTGATTCAAACTTCAAACGCTTATAACTTTTGCATTTCAACTCCGATTTGAGTGATTCAAATTTCTAAATTTGTATAAAATTGAGATCTACCTAAATATGAATTTTATTTAATTTTTGGACTAAAGTTTTTCTCTGTAAAATTATTTAATTGATTTTTTAAACTTTAAATAATCATAACTTTTGCATTTTAACTCCAAATTTGACGATTTTAGTTTCTAAAAATTCATAAAATTATGTTCTCTCTGTTTATGAATTTTATTTGGATGTTTGGACACTTTTTGCCTATTGTTTATTCGTGTATTTGCTATTTGCACGCTTTACGAGTAGAGCGTTGAAGTCTTAGGAAGGATTCGAAGGAGAAGTAGTAACTCAGGATCCAACTCAAGACCAAGAACAAGTACTTTTTGAAGGCAAGTTGTGCTTTGACCATGTTGATCCTATTTTGAAATCTATTTTGATTTAACCTACTGCATGCTAAGTTCAAATAGAAAAATACTTTATTTAAATATGGGGGATTAGATAAGTACCAATTTGCTGTATGACACCTTGATTATCTAAGTATGTGCCATGACCCCTTGTCACCCTAGTTGTGGTTTACTAGTTGGACATTATTAAGTTGCCAACATGGATTTTAGACCGTTGTAGTGTCTTTGCTTAGACACCTTTCGTGCTCATGACATGATTTTGGACAATCAAATGCTAATATTGACTTAATGATATATTGAACCTCTTTTGGTAAGGTATCATGTGATGTTGATGGCACGTGGTGCATGGTAATCAACTGTAGTTTGATAAATAGTTTTCGGCCAGGGCATGTGGCAAGAGTAATCAGGTGGGCAGTTGTGCCATTGGGGATGTTGATTTGGTTCTTGGGTAGTCTTGCCCTGGTCACCCTAAGGACTTAACCTTGCAAGCCTTTGAACTGGTCTATCGTGCAACCACATGTCTGTAATGGGACGGACCTAGTTGACTAAGTTGTCGATAACGCACTGTGGGACCTCGGAGGTCAACTACACCCTTTGTGTAAGTTGTGCGGGGAGCGTCTGGAGTGAGGCAGGTACCCATCTAACGGTTGATTGGCCTAGACTTCGCCTTAGCTAAGGGAAGGGTTAGTGCGCAATAACCGGAGAGGACCACTTGTATTGTTAGAGGTTTCCGAAAGACTTTGTTACGGGAACTCGCCTTTGTGGTGTTTGACTGTATCTTGTGGGTACAGTGCATAACCTCTGCAGAGTGTAGAATCTATTCGAATAGCCGTGTCCGCGGTATTGGACATCGCTCGGGAATTACAGTCAAGGGTTAGATTTTCTCAAAAATAACTTGGACTTGAAAGGTTGGGTTGGATTGACAATGATGTTAGAAATGTGGTTTAGGATGGGAAAAATGTTTATTAAACTTCTTGAAAAGTTATCTATGCTTTACTTGTTTCTACCGCTTTGAATCTACTTATACTACTTGTCAAATCTTGTTTCTGCAAATATACCTTGAGCTATTCCTTTGTACCAAGCCATGCATATAGTATATTAGCTTTGCATTCTGTGCATGACTTGTCGAGTACCAAGTACTCACCCTTGCCACCCTACAACACCAGTTGAAGAGGAGACTACACCGACTTTGGAGGAGGAACTCCAAGAGGAACCGTCTACTTAGGAAGCGAGCCCGGTCGGTTACGTGGTATCTTGGATGGCGCCACGAAGTTATTTGATTTTCCGCTGCTATTTTCTCTCTTAATAAGTTTTGCCCTGCGAGGCGTACATTTGTGACTTGACCATAAGGTCGAGTAACCAGTTGGTTATTTAAATAAAGTACTTTATTAGTATCGATTGGTATGATTGTGATATTTACCGATGTTAAGACTGTGTGCACTAGCGCGTTCCTGGACTAGTGTTGAATACACAGAGGGTCCGGATTTGCAAATTCGGGGTCCCGACAGAGGTGGTATCAGAGCCATACTTGACCGTAGGCTCAACCCTAGCTAGAATGGTCGTAGTAAGGATAAAACCTATTTTCTAAAGCTAAAAATTTGTCAAGACAAGAAATGACATCTCGACTTATCCCCTTCTCTCTTTTCTTGTCTCTTGCTGAATTTTTCCTTACCTTGTCACGATTTAAAATTTCGAGTTCTTACGTAAGCACTCTTGTGACAGATGGAGGAAGAGTTCAACTACGTTGATCTGGGAGTTGGTCACGCCGCGGAACTTTGGCATATGCTTCAGACTCTCGGAGATTTTGAGAAGCCCCAATACCAAGTGGAAGTGATCAGACAAGCGGGATTGATCAAGGCTTGTGACGTGAAGATTGAGGTACCGCTAGGAAGAAGGGCCAGGCAATCGCTTAGATACAACTGCTTGCCAGGAGGTCTACAATGCAGATGGGTATCCAAGAAGTATCACGACGAGCAATGCGGCACATTACCCGTATCTACGCCAGAGAGTTGGAGAGCACGGTGTTCCGTTATCACCCCCGCAGCAATAACCTTCTTGACCCGAAGGCGATTCAGGATGAGGATGCCATGGTTACACAGTTGGCACGATTTGTTGTCGCCCAGGAGGATGTACTCGATGATACAAGCAAGGAGCTACAGAAGGCCCGCAAGGAGATCACGACAGAGAAGAACAGATGGCGGGAAGCTCAAGAGTATGTGTCACACCTTCTGCGAAGGATTGACGAGTTGGAGATGACTTTGTACGGACCAGAACCAGAGCCAGTACTCGAGCTACACGAGCCAGATCCGGAGGAGTCAGATCTCGATGAGGACACTGCTTCTTCGACTACCACAGATGACACGATTCTTTGGACATGGCAATCGTTTCGCGCCTATGCCGCAGCATCCGTACCCAGGCCGTGGAGGTTTTCTCGATGAGTGAACGTAGGTTCTATAGTGAGACTCCTTCGTCGAGTCGCGTCATAGAATGAAGAGTCACCCTTTAGGCGTTAGACTCCAGTGTTAGTTCGATTTGGATTTTCATTGTTTGCTGAGTGTGCAGTATGTGTTGCAAGGCCCTTAGGCATTGTAAGCAACCATACCAAGTTATTAATATCAATAAAAAAGTTAGACCGTAAAGTTACACCTTTCGCCCCGCATAAGTTCCATATTACTTGTCTATTCTTGTTTCCCTCTCATCTCTAAAACTTAGAGCAAATCGACAGATGGTGAATACCCGCGGAAACTTTGGAAGTAATGGAAGTGGTTCTCGCCCAGCAGAAAACCCCAATGATGGAGCACCAGCACCGCCAGTTGATATGCAGAATTTCGGAGCTTTTCTCGCTGCTCAGACTCAGTTGATGCATGCTATGATGCAACAAATGCAACACGTCACTGCTCAGGCCACAGCTAATCAAGTCAATCAGGGACAACGCCAGAATACAAGACTGTCAGAGTTCATGAGGACTCACCCACCCACTTTCTCCGGAAATGCCAATCCATTGGAGGCCGATGATTGGTTAAGGTCAATTGAGAGGAAGCTACACATAGCTCAATGCATAGGAAATGAGAAGGTACTCTACGCTTCTCATCAGTTGGAAGGAAACGGCCGTGAATGGTGGGAGAATTTCTGTGCCACGCCAAGAGAACCCTCAAGACATCACTTGGGAAGAGTTCACACCGCTGCGTTCCGTCATTATCCGCGTGCCTGAAGGAATCATGGACCTTAAGAAGGAGGAGTTCGAGCAGAAGCAAGGTAATCGGCTAGTGGCCGACTACTGAACAAGTTCACACAGCCTAGCACGCTACGCTTTGAGGATGTAGCGACAGGATAAAGCCGAGGCAGTCTCGTTTTATGAAGGGACTTAACTCAGGATTGCAAGTAGGATTGATCACCCACACGCGTTCCCAGATTTCCAAGAATTGGTGAATAAGGCGCTTATTCTTGAGGACAAAGCGCAAGGCCCGGATGAGAACAGAAAGCGCGAGGATGCAACAAAGAGGGATCACGCCAGGAACGCATAGCGGCGTCGAGAGTTGCACCAAATCAATTCTTCGATTCCAGCCACGAGAATGCAACAAGGACACCGTCACGGCACCAAGACACATCAATCGAGAACTACGGACCCCTGACCCCGCTAGAAACGGCGCTACTCGAGGCGATCGGCAAGAAAGCAGTGAGAACCATTTGCTACAATCGCAACGAGCCAGGACACTTTGCCATGATTGTCGAAGAAGACAGCGAGAGTGACCCGATTCGCTTCAATCTAGGAACCACCCGCTAGGACGCCCGACCAGAACCACATCCTGCAGGCGTGGTGAGAGGCCGAGTCAACCATGTCACCACAGATGCACGCTGCGAAATACTACGGACGTCGTCTTGGGTAAGTTACTTGTTAACTTTCGATACACCTGTGATTTTGTTTGACTCGAGCTTCGTGATTCGTTTGTTTCGCAAGAGCTTTGCTACTAGAAATGATTTGGGGATTGCAAGACTTAAGTGCATGCTTTTAGTTCAAACCCCTGGTTAGAACTCCGAGCGAAAGTAGGATGTTCGGGTGAGAATACTAATAGATGGAATAGAGTTCCTAGCGAACCTTATTATTTTGGAAACCCGGACCTTAGGCGTCATATTGGGAATGGATTGGTTATCCAAGCACAAGGCCGTATTGGATTGTGGACGAATGACTATCTCGGTTGAGAGCAGTGTGGGAAGAAAGTGGAATTTCAAGCCACTGCAGATTAGAGATGGGCGATTGATGGTTAACAGCATACCAAGGCAATCTGCATAGAGGATGTCTCGGTAGTGAATGAGTACCCGATGTTTTTCCCGAAGATCTACAGTATGCCGCCAGACGAGGGACATAGAGTTTGTGATAGAGCTTGTACAGTGCACAAAGACCGATAGCAAAGAGACCCTATCGGATGTCTACCGAGGAGTTGGCAGAGATGAAGAAACAGTTAGAAGAGTTAATGGAGAAAGGATTTATCAGACCGAGTTCGTCGCCGTGGGGAGCACCAGTTTTGTTTGTCAAGAAGAAGGACGGGAGTTTCAGGATGTGCATCGACTACCGTGCACTCAATGAAGTCACCGTGAAGAATAAGTATCCGCTACCCAGGATTGATGATTTGTTTGACCAATTAAGAGGAGCCGGAGTTTTCTCCAAGATTGATCTAAGATCGGGATACCATCAGTTGAAGATCCGATCAGAAGATATTCCGAAGACTGCATTCTCGTCAAGATATGGACATTACGAGTTCTGATTATGTCCTTCGGTCGACAAATGCGCGACATATTTCATGAATATGATGAATAAGGTGTTCATGGAATATTTGGACAAGTTTGTTGTCGTGTTCATAGATGATATCTAATCTACTCCAAGGCAGGAGGATGAACATGCCGAACACTTGAGGCGAGTTTTGGAAAAGCCGAGGAACAACAACTTTTCGCCAAGATTCGATAAGTGTGATTTTGGAAGGACAAGGTGGAGTTTCTTGGACATGTAATGACCGCTTGAAGGGTCGCCGTAGATCCAAGCAAAGTAGAAGGCGTGTTACATTGGGAGCGGCCGAAGGCGTGACCAGTTCGGAGTTTCCTTGGAATGGCAGGGTACTACCGCCGTTTCATTGAAGGCTTTTAGACAATTGCGAAACCTCTTACGCAATTGCTTTGAAGAAGGAAAAGAAGTTTGCATGGGCCGGAATGTGAGAAAGGATTTGAGAGTGAAGAAGCGATTGACATCAGCACGGTGTTAGTTCTACGGATGTTGCTCAAAGCTTTGATATTTATTGTGACGCATCACGCCAAGGACTTGGATGTGCCGATGCTGAGAATGGAAAGGTCGCCGCTTATGCATCAAGGCGATTGAGGCCGCATGAGGAAAATTATCCGACGCATGACCTAGAGTTAGGCCGTAGTGCATGCCTTGAAGATATGGCGTCACTATCGATTGGAAAGCAGATGTGAAGTGTATACGGATCATAAGAGCCTTAAGTACATATTCACCCAGTCGGATCTGAACATGAGGCAGAGGAGATGGTTAGAGTTGATCAAGGACTACAATGTTGGAATCCATTACCATCCCGGGAAGGCCAACGTAGTAGCCGATGCTCTGAGTCGGAAAAGCCATACCGTGAGTACGTTGCTAGCCACAAGTCAGGATGAGTTATGTGAGGATTTTCAAAAGATGAAGATTGAGGTTGTACCTAGCGGATTCTTGGCCGCATTGGAAGTAAAACCTACTCTAGAGGACCAGATCCGAGAAGGACAGAAAGATGATGACAAGATCCGCAGGATTAAGTCCATCAAGGAGGAAGGCAAGGCAGAGGATTTCAAGTTGGATGTGGAAGGCACGTTGTGGATGAAGGATCGCATTTGTGTGCCTAACAAGAAGGAGTTAAAGCAATCGATTTTGGAAGAAGCCCATGACTCCAAGTACTCAATTCATCCTGAAGCGCCAAAATGTACCAGGATTTGAAGGAAAGATTCTCGTGGCCGAGCATGAAGCGTGAAGTTGCCGAGCATGTTGCATTGTGCGACGTATGCCAAAGAGTCAAGGCAATGCATCGAGAGACCAGGCGGGATTGCTCACGACCAGCGAAAATACCTGAGTGGAAGTGGGAGGAAATCGGGATGGATTTCATTACCGGTTTGCCTAAGACTCAAGGAGGTTATGACTCCATATGGGTTATAGTGGATCGCTTGACCAAAGTAGCCCATTTTATCCCGTGAAGACCACTTACTCGGGAATAAATTGGCGAGTTGTACATGATCAGGATCGTCTGTTTGCACGGTGTGCCAAAGAGGATAAATGTCGAGACAGAGGTACCCAATTTACCTCAAGGTTACGGAATAAGTTGCATGAAGCCATGGGAACCCGTTTGAACTTAAGATGACTTATCATCCACAGGCGGATGGCAGGCCGAAAGAGTCAACCAGATTCTGGAGGATATGTTAAGAACTTGTGCATTGGCTTATGCTACCTCTTGGGATAAGAGTTTGCCGTATGCCGAGTTCGATTACAACAATAGTTATCGAGGCTAGTTCTGAGATGTCACCTTTTGAGGCCTTTGTATGGTCGACCTGTCGGACGCCATTGAATTGGAATGAGACCGTGGCCGTGTCTTGAGGCCTGATATTCTTCAAGAAGGTGAAGAACAGATTGCCATGATCGAGGAGAGATTGAAAATAGCCCAATCACGCCCGAGAAGAGTTATGCTGACAACCGTCGTGAGACTTGAGTTTTGAACGAGGAAGATTTACGTGTATCTCGAGTCACGCCTCTCGGGGAGTTAAGAGGTTCCATGCCAAAGGGAAACTTCGCACCCGTTATGTTGGACCATTTAAGATTTTGAGCCGCAGAGGCGAAGTTGCTTATCACCGGAGTTGCCTGATCGTTAGCAGGAGTACATGACGTATTCCATGTGTCCCAGTTGAAGAAGTGTCTCCGAGTACCTGAGGAGAAGACGCCGCTAGAGTTGATTGAGTTGCAAGAGGATTTGACTTATAAGGAGCATCCCGTGAGGATTTTAGACACAATGGATCGAGAAACTAGAAACAAGTCAACCCGTTTCTGTAGAGTTCAGTGGAGCAACCATGCAGAGAGCGAAGCGACTTGGGAGCGCGAAGAGGATCTGAAGAAAGAGTTTCCAAACCTATTCTGTAGTAAGCCCTGAATCTCGGGGACGAGATTCTATTAAGGGGGGGAGGTTTGTAACACCCCAAAAATTTGCTTTTCTTAAATTCATGTGTGATTTGGCACTTTGGTGAATTTTTGGAATTTTCTGGAATTTATTTGGATTTATTTGGAATTTATTTGAATTTATTCCATTTTGAAATAATTAAAGAATTAAACTTTGCAAATAAAATTTTGTTGGAAATATTTTATTTGAGTCCCAAATACCCTAAAATATTTTCCAGAATTTTTCTGGAATTTTTCTGAGTCTTTTGCTATTTTTAATGATTTAATTGAATTTCTGGGAATTTAATTGGATTAATTAAATCGAGTTGGTTTCACTGTTCATCCGACCGAGCCCGAGTCAGACTCGAGTTCGAGTCCGACCCGCACCGCGCGCCGGGGTCAAACCGAACCGCTCGCCGGAACCTAAGCAGCGTGGCCATTGGATCGGATCCAACGGCCACGGTTGAGCCACGCCACCGAGCCCGAGCCCGGCGAGCCCGGCTCGCGAGTCCGACCCGGACCCAAACTCGCGCACCGTTGGATCTCGATCCAACGGCTGTGAGCGTGCCACGTCACCCTAACCGTGTCGCCGCCGGACTCCGCCGCCGCAACGGAGAGGACCTCGGATTCCGCGCGTTTCACGGACGCCGAGGACCCTATTTATTGCGCCGCCACCCGTGTCGGGATCGCCGTTTCATTGCGCACCCGTAACTCCAACCCACGCCGCTCAAGCCGCCGCCGTCAGCCCGCGCGAGCTCGCCGTAGTTGGAGGAGGTGTCCACCGCGGTTTGCGCCGTTTTCCGCCGCCGTCCGTCGTCTTCCGCCGAGAAGGAGCCCAGATCCGGAATCCCCGCTTCGAGACGCACCCGAAGAGACCACCCACTTCACCGGAGCGTGCTCGAAACGCCGTCGGTGTGGTCTTCGTTCTCAACGCCGGCCGCCGGAGCTCCGCCGTGGACATCGCAGACCCGCGAAGCTTCTCCACCGTCGGATCTTCATCGCACGGTCCAGATTCGTCCACGTCACCCACGGTAAAGAATCACGTGTTAATCTCCAGATCTAATCTCAACCGTTAGATCTAGATCCAACGGCTTAGATTGAACCACGTTCATAGCGATAGGTGGATCTTGACCGTCCGATCAAGATCGAGCGGTCGAATCGGTGGAGTTGTTTTCCAAGCGCGTTAGCCAGATCTATCTGGGGCCGTTGATTTCCAAATCAGCGGCCGAGATTGAACCACGTGTCGGGAAGGCTGGCCGTCGCGGTCGGCGCCGTCCCACGCGTGCGTGTGACGCTGACACGCGGGGCCCGCGTGTCAGAGGGCCCACCTGTCAGTGACCGTGAGCCGTGGGCCGAGCCCACGGTGGACCGAGCCGAGACCGTGCGCCGGGTCCGTGGACCCGGGGCCATGCGTCGTCACCCGATTGGTCCACGTGTCCAGGCTGACGCAATAAATGTTTTTCCGAAAAAGAAAATGATTTATTAATTCGAAATAATGATTTCAAATTTGATTCAAACTTCAAACGCTTATAACTTTTGCATTTCAACTCCGATTTGAGTGATTCAAATTTCTAAATTTGTATAAAATTGAGATCTACCTAAATATGAATTTTATTTAATTTTTGGACTAAAGTTTTTCTCTGTAAAATTATTTAATTGATTATTTAAACTTTAAATAATCATAACTTTTGCATTTTAACTCCAAATTTGACGATTTCAGTTTCTAAAAATTCATAAAATTATGTTCTCTCTGTTTATGGATTTTATTTGGATGTTTGGACACTTTTTGCCTATTGTTTATTCGTGTATTTGCTATTGGCACGCTTTGCAGTAGAGCGTTGAAGTCTTGGGAAGGATTCGAAGGAGAAGTAGTAACTCAGGATCCAACTCAAGACCAAGAACAAGTACTTTTTGAAGGCAAGTTGTGCTTTGACCATGTTGATCCTATTTTGAAATCTATTTTGATTTAACCTACTGCATGCTAAGTTCAAATAGAAAAATACTTTATTTAAATATGGGGGATTAGATAAGTACCAATTTGCTGTATGACACCTTGATTATCTAAGTATGTGCCATGACCCCTTGTCACCCTAGTTGTGGTTTACTAGTTGGACATTATTAAGTTGCCAACATGGATTTTAGACCGTTGTAGTGTCGCTTAGACGCACACTCGTGCTCATGACATGATTTTGGACAATCAAATGCTAATATTGACTTAATGATATAATGAACCTGTTTTGGAAAGGTATCATGTGATGTTGATGGCACGTGGTGCATGGTAATCAACTGGGGTTTGATAAATAGTTTTCGACCGGGGCATGTGGCAAGAGTAATCAGGTGGGCCAGTTGTGCCATTGGGGATGTTGATTTGGTTCTTCGGGTAGTCTTGCCCTGGTCACCCTAAGGACTTAACCTTGCAAGCCTTTGAACTGGGTCTATCGTGCAACCACATGTCTGTAATGGGACGGACCTAGTTGACTAAGTTGCTGATAACGTACCTGTGGGACCTCAGGAGGTCAACTACACCCTTTGTGTAAGTTATGCGGGGGCGTCTGGGGTGAGGCCAGTACCCATCTAACGGTTGATTGGCCTAGACTTCGCCTTAGCTAAGGGAAGGGTTAGTGTGCAATAACAGGAGGACCACTTGTATTGTTAGAGGTTTCGAAAGACTTTGTTACGGAACTCGCCTTTGTGGTGTTTGTTGTATCTTGTGGGTAAAGTGCATAACCTCTGCAGAGTGTAGAATCTATTCGAATAGCCGTGTCCGCGGTATTGGACATCGCCGGGAATTACTGATCAAGGGTTAGATTTTCTCAAAAATAACTTGGACTTGAAAGGTTGGGTTGGATTGACAATGATGTTAGAAATGTGGTTTAGGATGGGAAAAATGTTTATTAAACTTCTTGAAAAGTTATCTATGCTTTACTTGTTTCTACCGCTTCGAATCTACTTATACTACTTGTCAAATGTCATTTCTTGCAAATATACCTTGAGCTATTCCTTTGTACCAAGCCATGCATATAGTATATTAGCACGTGCATTGCATGACTTGCTTGAGTACCAAGTACTCACCCTTGCCACCCTACAACACCAGTTGAAGAGGAGACTACACCGGCTTTGGAGGAGGAACTCCAAGAGGAACCGTCTACTTAGGGAAGCGAGCCCGGTCGGTTGCCTGTGGTATCTTGGATGGCGCCACGGTTATTTGATTTTCATTTGCTATTTTCTCTCTTAATAAGTTTTGCCTGCGAGGCGTACATTTGTGACTTGACCATAAGGTCGAGTAACTTGATTAGTTATTTAAATAAAGTACTTTATTAGTATCGATTGGTATGATTGTGATATTTACCGATGTTAAGACTGTGTGCACTAAGCGGCGTTCTGGACTAGTGTTGAATACACAGAGGGTCGGATTTGCAAATTCGGGGTCAGCGATCTTATGCGCCTTGGAGTCTGGTCTTACATCTTGTCGTCCGACCGGCCTTCGCCCACCCCATCTTTGGGTTGGTAGTCTGCGGGCGAGCGGTCTTTGGAGGTGATAGAGTGACGCCTCGCTCGCATCTAACGTCGACTCCGGCAGTTAATGGTGTTTGACATCAGCTTGGCCTCGGGAGGGAGCGCTCTCCTCCGTGGTATGTTAGTGATGATGGGACCGGGGCTTGACTCCCCTGCACACCCTCTGACACTCTCGGGAAGGGACCGCCCACCCCAGTACGGACGTCCGAGGCGTCGCGTGCCTGAAGGCGATTGGCCTCGACACCGGCGTGGAGTCCTGTCGCCTCGGCCCAGTGGAGCTGGCGGCGCTCCGACCTGAGGGGTCGGACTCTGCCGGTCACCAGGGCCTGGTTCTGAACAGGGGCTAGGCCCACTCTTTACGGCCTACGGGCCTTTCGCCAGAACTCGGCCTTCAAGGAGATCAGCCCGTTCGTGGTCCCGGGCTGATGGGGGTACCCACGGTATGTGTACTCGTCAGGTAGCTGCGATGCGGGTTTGGGCTAGGCTCTGGTCCAACATGGTCCGGCCCGCTAGGGTTTTTACCCCTTAGCGTTTTTTTCCCGGTTTTTTAAATTTGCTGAATTAATTAATTATAATAGTTCCAAATAATTCAAGAAAACTACCAAAAATGTCATAAAAATTCCAGAAAGATTCAGAAAAATATTTTAAGACATTTTGGACTCAAACAAAATATTTTCAACAAAACTTTCAAAAAACTTTTCCCATGATTAAATAATACAATAGATGATTTAATTCGAATTAATTCCAAATAAATTCCAAAAAATTCTAAAAATTCAAATAACTCAATGAATGCAATGAAAATAAAAAATTATGATGTTACAGGTGACCCTCCTACATGAGGTAGTGAGGTTACCTCTGTGTCCTAGTCATGAAGAATGCATAAAGAATTATGACTAGAGCAGTTGCCTTAACAATAAGCATGCATCGTCTGCTTTTCATATCCATATAAACAACCAAACAATAACCTTTTATCAGATTTCAGTATGCACTACTACTGGTACTGTATGGAGTAGAATGTTGAGAACAAATTTTTAGGCTACGTATTAGCAATGTCACAGCTGCTCCTTCACAACGAAGCGCCTCCCTGCGCCATGCTCAAGTTTCACTAACTACTATGAAATATAAGCAATACTTAGGTTAGGGAGTACAACATCATGAAAAATCACCGCAGCAAATATCACAGAACCATCAAAAGCCCAGAGCAAAGAGGAACTAGTGCCAATACTTGGCATATCTAGGAAATGCACAAATGGAACATCCCGAAAGCATGAAGATATGGTGGTTCTGGACATGAGTAGCACAAAAATAGCACAAGATTGGCATCTATAACTTCAAAATAACAAAATCCACAGCATACTTATAGATCGACGCATAAAGAATATGAATATATACGCACATGGATGACATACCACCATCTAAAAACACATATTAACATATCTATGAAGGACTGAAATGGCGATCAAAGGGGGGTGAATGATCCCGAATAAATTTTTTCCCCAAATAAACCAATCAAAACTTCACAAGATTGAAAAGCAATAGAGAAAATAACTTTTAGAGAACACCCTACAAACGGCACTACTACAGTTGGCAATCGGTAGTGCCGCCCAATCGACATGAAAATCAATAGTGCCGATTGCCTCTGGATATTAAAATCAGCACAACCTCAAAAATAAAAATTGATGGATCTTTTGATCTATTGGTCCAAGACTCATTAAACTTGGTAGGCACCTTCTTATGGATGTTAGGAACCTATTCCAACCTTCAATCCAAGGGATTGACATCAAAGTTTCGATCTTTCTTCGATTGAAGGAAGAGTGCACCAAGTTTGATTAAAAAAAACAAACCTTGGTCTTGGACTTGCTCGTGGGGTTTCGATGATCAAGATGATATTGAGTAACCTCCAACACATCAAAGCAAGGAAGAACACAAGAGAAGAACCTTGGGAACAAGATCTACCAAATTTTCTTCATTCCAAGCAAAAGGATCAATTTCTTGCGAAGATCAAGAAGAGATTTGCCTAGATGGTTGTGATATGATCTAAGATAGACTCATCCATCAATCATACATCATGGGCACAAGAAGCACAAGCAAGTAGGAGGGGAGACAAATCCAACTTGCAAAAAAGTGAATTGTAGGAATTTAAATTGTGGAATTTAAATGTTGAATTTAAGATATAATGTAAATACATAAAGTAAATTCAGAATTGTATGTAAATAAGATTTTATTTCATGGGATGAAGGTTTACAAAGCCTCACAACAAAGTGAGCAAAGCTCAAAGGAGCACCAAAACCTTCAAGTGGAGAGACACCCCTATCCCCCTCTATTTATAGCCTTCATGAATCATCCTCCACCCTTGGATGAGTTGCTTCAATCCTAAGCAACCCCACCAAAGACTAGGATTGATTCAACTAGTCATACATGGGCTAACCCGAAACCCACTAACATAACGGGTTATGCATGCTTCTGAAAGCTAGCTAACTTGACTACTATTTTATCCTCTAAACCGTAATCTAATAGCTTTTCTCGATCCGAGCAGCTTCAAGTTAGCATCCAGTCATTCCCTTACCTTCATGGCTTGCAGCGATTTCATCTACGGTCATCCTCTGGTGATCCCTGATCGTCTGGACCTCCGGCCACTACTACAGAACAGTGCATCACAAGCGGTTCGAAACCGCTTTTAGAAGCGGTTTTCGAACCGCTTGTAAGCAACCGGGAGTGATGCCCCGAAGGGCATCACAAGCGGTTCGTACAACCGCTTGTGGTGAGACACCACAAGCGGTTCGAAAGGTGTCCAGGCAGGCTCGGGGGGCCGCCACGTGGGGGATCTTCACAAGCGGTTCGTGTTATAAACCGCTTGTGAAGAAGCTATCTCCACAAGCGGTTGGTATTATGAACCGCTTGTGAAGATGCTGTCTCCAGAAGCGGTTAGTGTTAAAAACCGCTTGTGAAGGTGCTCTCTCCACAAACGGTTGGAGATAATAACCGCTTGTGGAGAGACATTGTTTAATTATTTATTTTTGAGATAATATGCTTTTGAGAAGGGTAGCAATATGAATTTTGACGATAAAAATAAATAAAAATATAAGGTTTGTTATACAATTAAATATATATTAGTCATGCGTACTCATTCAGATAATCACAGATCATTTACACAAAAGTATGAACTTAATAGACTAAAACATGGACAAGTTTGATGATCACATGAAATAATGAGCACTTCACAAGTTTGATTTAAACAGAATCAACTTTTACAAGTTTCAAACAATAAAAGGGCGAATCTTGAGCTCATTTAATTCTTGCGTACATCGCTCTTTATGTCTTTGGTGGACGTTGATGTCAGTTCACCTGTCCTTATAGAAGGACAATTTCTCCAACCCGGTGTGTGGAACTCGCCATTAGGGGATACAACCTCGTCGACAATGAAGCCAATGAGTTGTTCTTTGAGTGCTTCAACTCGGTGCGGCGGGAGCACATCTTGCACATCGATGTTGGGCTGACAACGCGGGAAATTAATAAATCTCTGAGCATGTTATTATAGTATGTGTAAGTATATGTTAAGAAATTGACATGTGCACTCACCTCGGCATCGCTTTTGGGCACATCGCCGTGGCTAATATTTTGCATGTAGTGGCACACATAATAGCCACATAAGTTGTTTCCATCCATCTGTTTTAATACTCGAGTGCTTATTTCGACATTAAATTCATTCTCGAAAACTCCTTGTTGCTTCTTGCGAAATATTGCGAATGACCTGTGTGATGCGTTATTATGAATAACAATTATATATCAGAGTTCGAATTAGCAAGGTATTTCAATATAATAAGGAAACTATTGTATATATATGTTCTATATACCTGTTTAGGACATTAATTATGTATTGATATTGTTCCACCGGTCCCCTTTTTGAGTCTTGAACAATGATCTTGCTACTATCAAGCTTGATGACCAAAAGGATCCAGTGAAACCTATTCATATATTGCGACATATATATAACTAGCTAGCAGTATTATGAATGCCTTGGAAAAGATAAGTTTATCAATGCCTTGTGACTGAGAACACATATATATACATACTTGAAGGCGAAGGGCAGAAGTATGTATGGTTTGTAGTGCTGTCCCAAGAATGCATCTACAATGTAATCCTCAACAGCCTTTGGGTTGTGTCCAAAGATGACCTCATTGACAATCTCTGGATCGATGAAGCCCACGTTGAAGATGTTCTGTTTTCTACATCGTTGTATCTCCATTCTACGTAGAAATGGATAAGTTATTAGAGTTGCAATTTTATGGTACAAGAAAGTAAATGGTAAAGTTATGAGCTCGACACTTACACAGCACCGCAGACTCATGAGAGACACGTTGATGGAGTCGCTCTGGTATAAATTGTACAAGTCTTCGAATTCGAGCCATATGGTGTTGTCCCCGCGATAGAAATCTTCTTGTGTGAACCTGAGGGGGAACATTTTTCTTTGTTGAGTCGACTCTGTCATGTACCATTGATGAAATTGTCGCATCTTGGTTGGCAGGTCCTTTATCTTATTAGGTTCAATTAGCTCCCGGCCAAGCTCATATTGCCATCTAACTTCTGCCATTGGGAGATCACCACTTAATCCAAGAGCAGCAGCTACGGAACCGAGTCCTGCCTCCTTCATGAATCTCTCGAGTTTCTCCTGATCTTGGACCGCCTGATTCCGTTAACTCTTCCGTGTAGCCTTTTTGTTATGCGTTCATAGTTAGACGGCACAGGGAGTGGCTTTGCATGGCATGTCAAGAAGTGTTCCATAACTTTTGGATCAAGTTGTACCTTTGGGTCTGGCTTCTTTGGTGCGAAGTGTGCAGCCACTTCTTTGGAGGTGATCGCGTAATTGTCCTCATCGGTCCTATCATATGCCCTCTTTGGAGGTGATCGCGTCTTTTTCGACCGGCTTGATTTTGCCTTCATTGGAGCAGGTGGTGGAGTACGGCTCCTAGGCTTCTTCCTCGGAGGAGATGGTGCAGGCGTGGTCTGTCGTTGTGGAGGAGGCGGCGTTGGAGTAGGCGTCGGTTGTGGTTGTGGAGGAGGCGTGGGTTGTCGTGGAGGAGTCGGTTGTCGTTGTGGAGGAGGCGTGGGTTGTCGTTGTGGGGGAGTCGGTTGTCGTTGTGGAGGAGGCGTGGGTTGTCGTTGTGGAGGAGACGAGCTTCCTCCAGCCGGCTCCGATTCTTTGGACATCCGCTGTCGGAGATGACACCTCCACACCATCTGGAAATATGATTAACCTTTTTCGCCAAAGGATGATATTGTGGAGGGCCTGCCCAAGCTTGGTAACGTCGTCGCCTCCAGCAATATCGAGTACAAGTTCTTCAAACCAGCTCAGCACCTCCTCCACTGCGACCTTCGAGTAACCCATGGGTATTGGTCTGCAGTGGAAGGCTTGGCCCGCCTCCACCGGATATGCCATGCCGTAAGCCACCTTGATGGAGAGGTTGCGCGCATCAACATGTAGCTCACACTGGCGCCGAACCCTTATGCCATCCACGGGATAATGGGCTTGTAAGTCTTCGTCCGCTTGAGGGGCCCCGGTGGACGCGCAGCTGCTCCGCCGCGCTGAGGGGCTGATCGTGGCATCTGGCTGATTGCTCGGACCTGCTCCCTGAAGGCCAGTGAGGGCTATACGCACTTGGTGCGCAACTTGTTGCGCAACTAGGTCGCTAATGCTAGCCTGGGTTGCTCTGAGCTCCCGTTCCAATTGGCGCACTTTATTTGATTCTCTTGTTTTGCTTCTCTCGCGGCTCCTGTACGAATGCGCATCCTTAACGAAACCGTACTTCCATGGCGTCTTGCCCATACCTCGTGTACGTCCCGGGTGCTCAGGGTTTTGGAGGGCATATGTTAACTCATCATTCTCCCTGTCTACCACAAAGGAGCCTGACTGAGACTCCTCGACGGCTTGTACAATCCTTTGGCCAACATCTTGCACACTAGGTGGCATCACCAAACTGCCATCATCTGCAAGGCTCCCCCCGTGACCCATGAACCAATTGTGCAGGCGCTCTTCCCACAAATAAGTAGCCGGTGTGACGTCCTTGGCCATTAATTCTTCTTCTTTCTTCTCCCATTTCGGTACAGCCTTGAGGTAACCACCGGTGCCGAGATGGTGGTGGTATCTCTTCATCTGTGCATTGGCCTTATTCTTCTGACTTGCAGCCTGGCCTTCAGCTGACAGCTTGTACTCCTTGAATGCTTCCCAGTGATCGGCCAGATTTGGAAATTGGTTGAAGTCAGGTCTTTCTCCCTTCTGCACGTACCTCTTGTTGAGATCTGCCTTCCATGACTGAAATGAGAGTGCCATCTTCTTCAATGTATATTTCTTTGCCTTGTCTTCTGACCCTTGAGGAAATGTGAAATTTTCCATAATATCTTGCCAGAGCAGGTCCTTAGTAGCTTGAGGAACCTCGGCCCATTTCTTGATGCTAATTGGGACGTGATCCCTTACATGGTAACCGCAAGCGTTGTTGAACGGGGCAACTGCTGAAAGAGGGGCCGCCGGCGTCCCATCATCTTTAAGTTCAGTAATCACATGCTTTGTGGACGGCTTCTTGTTAGGTCCCCGATTCTTGGATTGGTTGCTCGATGTACCAGGCTTAAAATACACAAACATATATATAACATGTCAGAGTGTATTCTAATAATGAATTGCGATTAATTAACATGCCCACGGGAGTTATATTCTTTTGACTATACCTCGGTGTCAACGGTGTCCACGTTCGCCCGGAACGGTGTTATCGGCCACGACATTTGCACCGCCAATCACCTCCTCAAAGCACCATCGTAAATGCGCCTAAGATGGAGTCTAACAAGAACTGTTCTCCCTCGTCGAAATTTGGGTCACCACGTCTTGGTTCTGCCATCTATCCTAATTCCAAAAAAATATAAATCTAGTATTTTGCTTATATATAATGCAATGCAATGTACATCGAGCACTTAATTAGCTCGTGTTACTTACTACTAGTACTCTAGTATTTTGAGGAATCAAGCTTCTCTAGTATTTTGAGGAATCAAGTTTCTCTAGTCCGATGATCTTGTCGATCTGAGTCTCATTATATGTGTTTGTTGTGTGCAGTCCAAAACGATTTATCGAGTTTGATTACATACACAAATTAGAATGGCACAAGATCAGCCGATCAAATCAGCAAGATTACTCTAAAAGGTGCTCTTGATTGCATAAAATCAATCCAACAGTGAAGAGCTTGTGTATATATTCTCATTTTGCACGTACAAATCAGAGCGATCTTTTTATTTAAAAAGAAAGAAAAAAGGAATTAATCCATCTGTTGTTGGAACTCACATAGAAATAGTGGGGGGGAAACTAAGG
The DNA here is from genome assembly GCA_036346355.1 of Rhipidocladum racemiflorum. Lineage (NCBI taxonomy): Eukaryota > Viridiplantae > Streptophyta > Magnoliopsida > Poales > Poaceae > Rhipidocladum > Rhipidocladum racemiflorum. The sequence goes on along the minus strand of CM070573.1, from coordinate 19,092,329 downwards.
AACACACACAAGCCTTTGCGGCACAACACACCTGTGCCCTTTTCTAGTTTATTTCAATCACTTAGCAGGTTACATTGGACTCATATTTAAGCATACGCACACACCAACTAATGGCCTTGCCGTTCCACGACATGTGCTCATCTGGCCGCAAGAACCGGACAAGGAATTAGCTAGTGGCCTAAACTAATGGATCTGTATGCAAGCATCCACGATAAAACACTACAGCACGTCCAAGCAACTTGCCCAGTCCATCACCGCTGCATGCGTCCATGCAAAGCCTGACTGATTCCCAGCCCATTACATGTTACACCAACACATGAACACAACTAGCATGTAACTAATGCAAAAAATAACAAGATTAATCTAACATCTGCAAATCGAATTAATGGTGGTGCTAGCAGGTCGGAAAGGAGCCCTATCAAAAGCTTAATATCATGTTTGAAGCCTTGGTAGACTTAGAGCAGTATATCATGTTGAAATGCAACCAAAATAGAAAACAAAATGCATACATGATGATAACATTTATAATTGTATGATAAGAAAGAAATAGTCTGTGAATGCCCAAAGAGAGAGCAACAGATTGCAGAACACACATGACTATAACTAATCCATCATTCATACTATAACTAACCCTGTGTGCTGGCATTGGAAACACCCTAAATGGGTTTACCCACATGAAAGTTCATCATACATATACACATGAAAGTTCATCATACACATTCACACATAAATTTATTAACATTGCACTCAACTCATCTACTTGAAAACCTCCAGCATACCCACACCAACTGCATCAAGAAAATGTCTTTTGGGCATTTCACCGAGCACCTTATGGGCACCGGTACAGGAGGAGCAGGAGGGCGTAGACACGGCTATACCTAGCTCCTCCGGGGTGGGGGCGTCGGCGCGGTGGCGGAGGCGGCGTCGGCGCGGGAGCAGGGGCGCAGGGCGCGCGGGACTTAGCAAAAATCCGGAGGTGTGACCAAGTGAGAGAGCGCAAGCGATATATAAAGGAAGTCACTTTTACAAGCGGTTCGTAGTGACCTCTACAAGCGGTTAAATGTCTGAACCGCTTGTAAAATATTCTACAAGCGGTTTGGACTACGAACCGCTTGTAGAGATAAGTCTCTACAAGCGGTTCGTAGTACAAACCGCTTGTAGAGATATCTTCTACAAGCGGTTCCAATTAATAATCGCTTGTAGAAGATATCTCTACAAGCGGTTTGTACTACGAACCGCTTGTAATATTACCGATGCATAACACTTAAAAGAGTTTGTTGCCTACTCTGGATAACAACAACTCTCCTCTCCCTCTTGGCTAGCGCGGGCACTTGAGTGCGGGTTGTGGCCACGAGGTCTGCGGTTCGACCCCCACTCGTGCCCCGCCGGCCTTTCTTTTTTTTTTGTTTGTTGTTTATTTATTTGTTTATTTTTTTTGTTTGTTGTTTATTTATTTGTTTATTTTTTTTGTTTGTTGTTTATTTATTTGTTTATTTTTTTTGTTTGTTGTTTATTTATTTGTTTATTTTTTTTGTTTGTTGTTTATTTATTTGTTTATTTTTTTTGTTTGTTGTTTATTTATTTGTTTATTGCTTATTTATTTGTTTGTTGTTTCTTTATTTGCTTTATGTTTCTATATTTGTTTGTTGCTTATTTATTTATTTATTGTTTCTTTATTTCATGAGGTTTATTTCAAATAAACACGTAATGCTTTTTTTTGTTTGTTGTTTATTTATTTGTTTATTTTTTTTGTTTGTTGTTTATTTATTTGTTTATTGCTTATTTATTTGTTTGTTGTTTCTTTATTTATTTTTTGTTTCTATATGAGGTTTATTTCAAATAAACACGTAATGCAGTAGAAGACACGTCTAAAAATGATCACACAAGTTCAAATAAATAAGTTTATACAGTAGTACTACATTTTAAGTAGTACCATACTATATCTTTACAAGTCTTCCTTCGTTATGATCGTGACGTATGTAAGGAGATTCCACGTCTGTGTCATTCAGGAGGCTCATGTCAACATCCACCGCAAAAGGAGGGAGCTCGTCGAACTGACTATACTCTTCCTCATCTGTGACGTCCTCAACTCCGACAATCCTTCGTTTACCTTGGAGAACCACGTGTCGCTTTGGCTTATTATTATTATCTTTCTGCTTCTTAGGTTTGCTTGACATGTCCATTACATAAAAGACCTGTCTCACATCATTTGCAAGGACGAACGGTTCGCGCCTATAGCCGACTTGCGTGAGGTCTACGGTTGTCATGCCGTATTTGTCGACCTTTACGCCGCCTGAAGTCAGTTTGACCCATTGGCACTTAAATAGAGGGACCTTTAAAGGTCCATAGTCAAGCTCCCATATCTGTTCTATGAAACCATAATATGTGTCCACCTTGCCTTTGTTGTCTTCGGCATCTATACGGACACCACTGTTCTGATTGGTGCTCTTGTTATCCTGGGATCTGGTGTAGAATGTGTAACCATTTATCTCGTACCCCTTGAATGTCAAGATTTCACTAGATGGTCCCCGTGCCAATCGTTGCAACTGTTCATTGTCTGACCCTTTGAAAAGGATGTAGTTTTGTAACCAAGCGCCGAAAGAATCCATGTGTTTCAGTGTTATCCAATCCTCAGACCTCCCAGCGAATTCACGGCGTAGAATACTCTTGTGCTCAACAACATACGGGGCCACCACAGTTGATTGTTTCAAAACAGTGAAATGTGCTTGCTTAAATGTAAGAAGATCATTGCATGCAATTGCTTTCCTTCCTAGTGTCCCTTTTCCCCGTAGCCTCCCCTCATGGCGTGATATAGGGACGCCGATCGGATTTAGATCATTAATGTAATCCACACAAAACTCAATCACCTCCTCTGTCCCATAACCCTCGGCAATGCATCCTTCCGGACGAACGATTCTGAACATACTTCTTTAGCACACTCATGTACCTCTCGAAAGGGAACATGTTGTGCAGATACACGGGTCCGAGAATACCTATCTCTTTGACAAGGTGAACAGTGAGATGAACCATAATATCAAAGAATGCAGGAGGAAATATCATCTCAAGACAAACCACACTTTGTACCACGTCGTCCTGCAGCTTACTTAGTTTATCTGGGTCGATGACCTTCTGCGAAATCGCGTTAAAAAAAGAACACAACTTTGTGATTGTCCCCCGTTCCCACTCGGGCAGTATACCTCTCATAGCCACTGGGAGCAACTGTGTCATCAACACAAGACAATCATGGGATTTCAGGTGTACGATTTTATTCTCTTTAGTGTTTATGAGTCTCTTTACATTCGATGAGTATCCGGAAGGAACCTTCACACTATTTAGGCACTCTATCATGCTTTTTTTCTCTTCTTTGCTTAGAGTGTAGCTCGCAGGATGTAGGTAATGTTGTCCTTTTTCTCTCTTTTCCGGATGTAGGTCATTCCTCAGTTCCAAGAGTTTAAGGTCCTTCCGAGCTTGCAGTGTATCTTTTGATTTGCCATACATATCTATGTAGCCTAGCAGGTTCAAGCAAACATTCTTCGTGATGTGCATGAAGTCAACTCGAGTGATTTAACCTCCAAGACTTCCCAATAAGGCAAGTCCCAAAATATTGACTTCTTCTTCCACATTGGTGCCTGACCATCCTCTTTCTGCACAGGTTTGCTTCCAGGACCCTTTCCGAATACTACTTTCAGATCCTTTACCATACGAAGCACATGTGGCCCACTACGATGCTGAGGCCTAGCACGAAGGTCTAGTTGCCCGTTAAATTTCCTGCACGTCTTCCGCCATCGGTGACTCATAGGAAGAAACCTACGGTGACCCATGTACACAACCTTTCGAGAGTTTTTCAGGTACATGCTGTCCGTTTCATCTAAGCATTGGACGCAAGCTCTATATCCTTTGATAGTTAGGCCGGACAGGTTACCGAGAGCAGGCCAGTCGTTGATTGTTACAAATAACAATGCACGTAGGGTGAAATACTCCCTTTTGTACTCATCCCATACCCGTGCACCATCGTCCCCACAACGTCACAAGATCTTCAACCAATGGTTTTAGGTAGACATCGATGTCATTTCCAGGTTGCTTGGGGCCTTGGATCAACAACGGCATCATGATGTATTTTCGCTTCATGCATAGCCATGGAGGAATGTTATACATACATAGTGTAACAGGCCAGGTGCTATGGTCTTTGCTCAACTCTCCGAAAGGATTCATCCCATCGCACTCAACCCAAACCTTATGTTTCTCACCTCTTGTGCGAAGTCCGGCACGTCCGATCGACTTTTCTCCACTGTGAGCCATCTGCAGGGTGTCTAAGCATACCGTCATCCTTACGCTCTTCTTTGTGCCAACGCATCATCTGGGCATGCGCTTTGTTAGCAAACATACGCTTTAATCGGGGAATCACAGGGAAATACCACAACACTTTAGCAGGAGGTCTCTTCTTCTTACGCTCCCCATCTATTTCACCTGGATCGTCACGCTTCACCTTATACCGTGATTCTTTGCACACTGGACAAACATCCAAATTGGCATACGCATTGCGATACAGGATACAATCGCTAGGACATGCGTGTATCTTTTGTACTTTCAATCCCAAAGGACAGACGACTTCCTTTGCTTCATATGTAGATTCGGGCAGAGTGTTATCTTCTGGAAGCAACTTCTTTATGAGTGATAACAACTCATCGAATCCCTTGTCTGACACACCATTTGTGGCCTTCCATTGCATAAGTTCCAGTGTGGTACGCAACTTTTTGTGGTTCTGCCCACAGTTTGGGTACAAAGGAGTTCTGTGGTCCTCTAACATGCGCTGAAACTTCTCGAACTGTTTTTCATTTGTGTAGTCTCCCTCTCCGTCACGCAGCATCTGGTCCAGCTCATCATCACCAAAGTCAGTGAGTGTATCTCTCGCGGAATAGCATTGCGATATTCCATCCGGGATATTGTTGAATCCTCTCTTCTTCTTCCTCTTCTTCTTCCTCGTCTTCTTTATCGTCTTCTGGCTAATCACCTCTACTTCGCCATGGTTGGTCCAACAGGTGTAGTTTGACATGAAACCTCTCATAATCAAATGGTTCATAACCTGCCATCGCTGTGAGTGCTCCTTCTCGTTCTTGCAATCTACGCACGGACAACATATGAAGCTGCCTGGAGGCAGGAATGCAATGGCCGCATCGAGAAAAGCCTGCACGCCATCAATGAACTCTCTCGAGCGACGATCCGCATTGTACATCCATTGCCGGTTCATCTACACCAAGTTATAATTTCATATAATTTTTTCTTCTCCAAGAAAAACAACCCCACCTACACCTTCATGCAATTAAAAATCTACCTTTCTAATTATTATTTTTATCCCTTTCTACCATTCTAATTATTTTTTTATCCTTCACATGTTTTCCTATTTTATTTTATACACTACTAATTACTTCATTGGAATGTCATATTTTGAACTAGATCTTCACCATACATCTTCATACCATAACAAAAACAAGCATACAAAATAAATTTTAGGAACAACTCCTACAATTGATCATGGCCTTACCTAATATGTTCTAGAGTGACCTAGCAAAGCAACACATTTCAACAAGAATAAATCATGATTTCTCCACATCCAATGCATAAAAAATAGCAATATGTAGTTGAGAAAGATGCTAACATGCTCTTACTGACCTTGAAACACTTAATTTGAAGCTAAATCACCAGCAATTTGAAAATTCAAAATTTGGACAGCACCTCCCCGGAAGAACAGTGCTTCGCCCTTCTCTGTTCACGACTGTTGGCTCGGGGAGGACGAAGAAGTTTAAATGCGCTGGGCGGGAGGCTTGTACAAGCGGTTTGACACACAAACCGCTTCTGAAAGTTCAGTTCTAGAAGCGGTTCGTGTCTGAATTTTCAGAAACGGTTTGAAAAACGAACCGCTTCTAAAGTCATGAGTTCAGAAGCGGTTTGATACTCGAACCGCTGCTAAATATAAATCTTCACAAGCGGTTGGGATTTCAAACCGCTTGTGATACTCTAGAAGCGGTTTGGAAAACGAAACGCTTGTGGTGGTCGCTCAACACAAGCGGTTGGTGTTACCAACCGCTTCTGAAGACCCCCTCTCGCCCGTTGCTCACGAACCGCTTCTGGTGCGAAGGCCAGAAGCGGTTCGCACCTAACCGCTTGTAATAGACCGCTTGTGATGCCTAGTTCTGTAGTAGTGGGCACATCTCGCCTAGTCCTGGTCATCCTCTGCCTCACCATGACCTAGTACCAGCATCTTGCAACCATCAAAAACAAGGAAATCCATCACATAGCGATGTCCAATAAAATATATGCAATAATCATTCAAAATAAAAATTCAAAAGTTACTTCACAAATGAAATTGGCACTACTGCTAACTAGCGGCCGATAGTGCCGATTGCTCGGTAAACTCAGCTAAGAACCATATAGAAAATAACTACTGCCCTTTGGAACCGGTAGTGCTAATTGACCGGCACTACCTCAAATTGCTTCATTTTCAAAATCCAATTCAAATCCAAACTCAAACCTGAGCACACCTAACTCAAATAAAGTCAAATACTCATCACAAATATGGATAAACCTACACATGGTCTTTCAATCTCCCCTTGATGAGTATATTGACAAATCACCAAAAAGGCATAATTTGAGTTTAAAAAATAAAAGAAAAAAACAATTTGATTGAAAATCCATAATTGGTCCATTTAAAAGAGAAAGAAGGCTCATGACCAAGTAGACAAGAATGATTTTAGAACTATATTTGAGAAAGAACAAGTTTTCCAAAAAAACACTCTAAAAATCATGAATTCTCCCGAAAGCTTAGATGACACCAATTTTTTTCTCATGATCCAAATAAAAGAACAATTTGACAACATGATCATAAGAAAGTGCATTAAGAGAGCTTGTATGCATGAAATGCATCCTAAAAGAGCTTTAAAGAATATTCAAGTGACCATTTAGACAAAGTATAACACCAAGCTATTTAAATTCATATGATGTCAAACTAAGTCATGTCCAATTGCACATCTCAATATCCTTGCTAGCAAGCTATAAAAGAAATTTGCTATTTTGCATGATTTCAACATGAGCAACACTTAGCAAAACTTCAAGATTAGAAGCAAAGCTTGGCTAGGATCTAATGGATATACTAAAGTTCAACCTAATCAAAACATTGAGAAGCTACAAGTGCATAAGAGAACCCTCTTGCTCAATTATCTTTTAAATGCAGTTTTTTATTTTAACATACGCAATACGATTTATAGAGCTTATCCTAGTGAAGCACTTCCTTGACTAGGAGCCATCTACAAAGGCTTCCTAGGCTTCACTCTCCTTCGCAAATTTTGTTTTGCATTTTTTTAATTTAATTGACTCAAGCCATATTTGACCATCTCAAGTGAGAAGCTTAGAAGAATGGTCTTGATCATACGTAATACATCCAAATTCATCCTAAGTGCAATGGGAAGCGGTCTCGTGAATGTATGGTGTTAAGATCAATTTCAGCACACACAAGTCAATTTTTGTCAACAATGTCACTTGTCAGCACTTAGAAACATAAGATGCGAATAGGAGGTCAAGAAACTGACAGTTTGGGTGGACTATGGAGCATAGATAAGATGATGAAGAAAACTACAGCTCAGACTCACTCTCATCTTCCCCATATGACTAACATAGAAAAGCTGGCTCTACAAACTCGAACTAGGCAGTACACACAGACCCTGTCTACTCAAGGGGCCCAACACCTGCTAGACCTACCAGATGGTGAGGGAACTCAACCTAGAGAAAAGAGAGACAACTAATTGCGCATGATAGCAACCAATAGCATAAGATGAGAGTTAAGCATGCCATAAGTCTAAGTGAAGTAAGCTCCTAACACTAAGACTCAGTCCAAAAACACCCAAAAGATGCAAAAGAATGGAAATGCTGGAAATAAACATATACAACATGTAATACAAACCAGCTCCCTCACAAATAATACCGTATGGGCTCACGACTCCAAACTCTCCTCTCATGGCAACAAACCTAGAGCTATCTAAAGGCTTTGTGAAGATACCAGTAATCTGGTGGTCACTCTCCACAAACTAGAGCACTATGTCTCCCTTCTCTACATGGTCTCTAAGGAAGTGATATCTGATATCAATGTGCTTGATCCGGGAATGCTGCACTATGTTCTTAGCTATGTGAATGGCTAAAGTGTTATCACAGAAAAGTGAAACACTATCAAAAGCTAACCCAAAGTCCCGCATGGTTGATCTCATCCAAAGTACCTGGCTACAGCAGCATACTTGGCCTTTGCAGTGGACTGTGCAACTCCAGACTGTTTCCTAGATGACCAAGAAATAAGAGAAGTGCAAATGAATTGGTAAGTGTCAGAAGTGCTCTTCCTATCTATCCTACAGCCAGCAAAGTCTGCGTCTGAGAAGACTCAAAGGGACAGACAAGAAGAGGACGAGTACCAGATACCATAGTCAATGGTAGCTCAAAGGTACCTAGAGATGCGCTTCACCCCCTGGTGGTGAGAGATGTGAGGAGAAGTCTAAAATCGAGCGCACAAACACATAGAAAAATGTATGTCTGGCCTTAATGCCGTGAGATACAAGAGGGAGCCAATCATACTTCGAAACTTCTTTTGACAAACTGGCTCACTATCCTCATCAGGCTCGAGGATAGCAGTGGTGACCATAGGAGTCATCATCAGCTTCTCGTCAAACATGTTAAAGCGCCATAGGAGCTCTCAGGTATACTTGCCGTGATGCAAGAAAATACCCTCCCGAGTCTGCTTGATATGGAGGCTTAGTAAGTAGCTCAACTCGCCCATTATGCACATCTCAAATTCTGTGCTCATAACTTCTGAGAATTGAGAGACAGAGCATGAGAGAAACCACAAAAGATGATGTCATTAACATGGATCTAGATGAGGAGAAAGTTTGAGTCTGCGTGTCTAGCGAATAGGGTCTTGTCTACCTTACCCATACCAAATCTATGACTAAGGAGGTAGGACTTAAGCATCTCATACTAAGCTCTAGGGGCCTGGTTAAGTCCATACAAGGCTTTAGAAACCTTGTAGACATGATTTAGGTATTTGAGGTTCTCGAATCCTGGAGTTTGCCTAACATAAACCTCTTTCTCAATATAGCCATTGAGGAATGCACTCTTGACATCCATTTGATAAAACTCGAAGCCTTTGGATGCAAAAAATGCAAGTAGGAATCTAATGGCCTCTACTCTAGCTACAGGAGCGAAGATCTCCTCAAAGTTAAGACTCTCAATCTGAGGAAATACCTGAGCAATTGGCCTAGCCTTGTTCCTGATGACTACCCTATTCTCACTCTGCTTATTCTTGAAACCCACTTGGCCACAATGACATTATGACCAAATAGGAGCTCAACAAACTGCCATACTTTATTCCTCTCGAAGTTCTCGAGTTTCTCATGCATAGAATTAATCCGAGACTCATCGAATAATGCATGAAAAACATCATTCAGCTCAAAAGAGGCAACAAAGGCATAATGGAGGAAGAAAAAGGACAAGCCTGATTTTGAGTGAGTGACTCGCTCAAACATATCACCAATAAGCTAGTCAGATGGATGATGCCTCTGAATATGGTAGGGAGGTTCAAAAGAAGAAGTAGCATCTACCTCTTACGTGGAAGAGATAGAAACAGAGTCGTTGTCTGCTGAAGAGTCAGAAGGTAAGGGCTAGTCTCCCTAAGGTGCAGAAACAGAAACAGGAGGCAACTCAGGTGCAAAAATGACTAGATTAGGTGTAATACCGTCATCTCCATCATCCTCATCCTCTACAAAAATGGTTTCAAAGAGATGGGAAGAGCCTGAAATGTCTAGTCTAGTGCCTGGACTAGCCTCATCAAAAGTCACCTCACAGATCTCTATAACCCTACTAGCCTCACACCCCCAAACCTTGTAGCTACAAAAAGAAGTCAAGTAACATAGAAAAATACCGTCAAAAGAATACAACTTAAACTTATCTAGGTTCCCAAACTTCAAGAAAAAACACTTGCAACTGAAAACTTGAAAATACGAAACACTAGGCCTTTGCCTCTATCTCAACTCATATGAAGTGCGGTGCAAATGTGTCCTTAGAAAAACTTTGTTCGAAACATAGCAAGTAGTAACTACAGCCTCAGCACAAAACTTCCTAGGAATGCTATACTCATCTAGCATCATCCTAGCCATCTTTACCAGGGTCTTGTTCTTCTTCTCCACTACGCCATTTTGCCGAGGGACGTATGGAGAAGAGAACTGATGCTCAATACCCGACTTGGTACAGGAACTCTCAAAGTAGGAGTTCTTAAACTCCATACAATTGTCACTGTCGCTAACTACACTCTAGCTGGACCAACTGTGTCCATGTGTAAAAGCTATCCTGGTGCATCAGTCAACACAACAATGACTGAGGTATGAGAAGCAGCAACCATCTTGTCATGTCGACAAGGATAATAAACCATATCGTTGATCATCTTGAGTTTAGGCAAACCACGAATGAGATCCTAGCTACTAACTCGGTCAAATGGTCAAAACACCTATGCCAAAAAGAGAGATCACGGAACTCTAAAGCGATCAAGCAATGAACAGAATTTTCAGAAAAATTAGCATAAAAGTCTCCCATATCTAGAAATCTTACAAATTAACCCTCCAAAAGAATTAAGAATTCTACAAGCATTACGCTTAAAGCTCACCTCGAAATCGTCATCGGTAAGCTGAGAAACTAAAAGAAAATTGTATTGCAACTTACTCACTAAGGCAACATCCTTAAGAATAAAATTTTCATTAATGCATACGGTACCTTTAGTGATGAGTCTATCTGATGAAGCATCCCCAAAGATGATCAACTCATCACCGGGAGATCGGACTAGAGATTAGAACCAACGAGAGTCTCCGGTCATATGGCGAGAACAGCTAGAGTCTACGATCCAAATCTCTCCTTCTCAGCCCTACGAACCTAAATCAAAGAGAGAGAAAAGTAGATGACTCGGTACTGGGGCATATCAGTGCAGATCTAGGAACCCAATACTGAGTCACCTAACAAGCAGATGCACCAATCAAAGAGGCAAAAGACTAAACTCTAGCATCTCTCCATAGCTCGACTCTCACAAATCCAGAAATAGCTCTTATAGGATGTCTAGGAGCTGGTGCTGGGTTGGTCCGCCGGTGTGCAAAAACTGAACCATCCTAGAAATGCTGCCCAAACCTCCTACTAGAGGAAGCAAACTCATGCCACTGATACCTACCTCAATTGGAAGAACGTTGAATATCAAGAGGACAGTGGAAATACTGACCACGGATAGCTCCAAGACTAAAACTCGAATGAACAGCCTGAAAACCGAGTCTTGGATGCTGTCCAAAAACAGCCGAATCTCTAACCTGTCTATAAGCAGTGTATACCTTAGGAGCACTCAGAGTCTGAGGATGACCTTGAATACCCCTAAGGGCATGAACACACTCACGCCATGTGATCTTCGCACGTCTAAAACAAAAATTAGCGAGATGTCAATCTTTCTAACAAAAGGTGTAAGTGTACTTCGCCTTACATGAGGTTGAAGCAGCAGGTGGTGTCACTTTCATGTCAGAGATCCCATGGATAGTTATAGCTAACCGAAACATAGAGGTGCTAGTCCTAGGAGCAACCACTATCTCTCCACTCTCGGTGACATGCACAACTATAGGCAGATGCGCCCGTGCGTGCTCCAAGTAGTCAAATCTTATACTCTGATTGAATCTACTAATATTGAATTGGTCTAGGATGAGATTGAGCTCCTTCTTGCCTCCTACAAACTTCTTGAGAGTGCTCATAAGGTACTCACACTCCCATAAGAGAGAGGCATAGGAAGAACATGGGGAATAAGAAGAAGAAAAACCAGAAGAATGGACAACACATGCATATCTCTCCCTATACACAACTGCGTCAATCTTGAGGGCTTCACAAGAAACGCACTCAGCGTTCCTAATCCTAACCATCTGGGCCTCCAGCTTCTTCCTAAGCTCCTCACAAATTTTATCCAAACCTCAGCACATCACAAACAAGGTTTTTGTGACTTAGCTAGTATGTAGGTCCTTAGCAAGTTCAGCACACTTGACATTCAAAACATCATTGTCAAGTTTTAGTTGCCTACAATCCTCACATGAGCATACTGGGACTTTAGAAGCATGTAGTTTAAGTTTATCATTTCTAACAGAAAACTTCCTAAGGTGAGTGCCCATGAAATCAATTTTAGCAAGCAATTTAAGGCAATTATCACAAGAAGGACTAGTGTGAGCATAAAGAAAACTAGAATCTATAGGAATAACATTAACATAACTAGTGCTAGCATTCTTCGACCTAAGACCCTCAAACTCAGAAAACACACTATCATACATGGTCATTAGGTTCTCGAGCTCTATAAGAAAAACATTATATAATGAGCAATCAGTGTCACGGGAGGAGACAAATCTAAATGAAGAAATCTCCCGTGACAAGGTAACTACTTCCTTCTCTAACTCTGCACACCTAGCTCTAGCATGAAATTTTTCTAACTTACAGAAAGCATCATTGAGTTGCTTGTAGGAGGGTACCTCATCCAAGTCGCTGTAGAGCTCGGAGTCGCTGATACCGTTGGCATCGGCCATGAAGCACATGCCGATTATGTCATCACTGCTCTTGGTATTCTCTCACAGATCATCCTCACCCTCATCACTCCAGGTCTCCGTGTCGGAGAGGTCAATGTCGTTGAGTGTGGCGAGAACACGGTGGAAGAGCTTCTTGTTATTGAAGAAGTTGTGGTACTTCTTCTCACACGCTGGGTTGCAAGCTAGAGGCTTTTTATTGTGGTTCTTATCGGTGTAGTCATTTTGCCAGAACTGCTGGAGTCGTTCTTGCCCTTATCTAGCTTAGGGTAGTTTGCCCAAATGTGGTTGGGGCCACCACACTCAAAATAGGTGATCGTGCCACCTCTCTTCCTCTCCCTCATTCTCTTGTATGCATGAGAAAATTTACGAGCCGAAAGAGCAAGCTTATTTTCTAGAAGCTTGCTCAGTTGTTCATCACTTAGCTCACAGAGAGAGAAGAGGGAAAAACCAAAAGAAAAATCAAAAGAGGATCCAATGGGATCGGTGACCAAAGCCATCGACTGCGATTTCATCTTACGAGAGGCAACATTGATCTCATGAGTCTTGAGCCGGGAGTAAAGCATGTCAAGAGTCAAGGTTGATAAGTTCGTGGCGACCTTGATGGTGGTCACCTTCATCTTCTAAACCCAAAGATCGAGTGCTGTTAAGAAATGACGAGCGTTCTCCGAGTCAGAGTATGTGCAACTAACTGCACGGAGATCACTCAAAATCTTTGTAAAGCGGCCAAAGCACTCGTCCAAGGTCTCACCAACATGCTATTCAAACTTGTTGTAGTCACACTTGAATTGATCTTGTCTCACTGTCTTGATCTAGGTGGTGCCCTCATGATATGCATTGAGGCTCACCCAGATCTGGTGAGTATATCATAGGTGAGAGATCCTGTCATACTCACTGTAGTTAAGACCCAGTATGAGGATGTTCTTTGCCTTAGCGTTTGCCTCAATGTCAACTATATTATTGGCTGTGATGTTCTCATCGGTAGGAACCTCATACGAGAGCTTCACCTTTTGCCAAATTAGGAAACTCAAGGCAGTGATGTATGACTCCATCTGCGAGTAAAACCAACTCTGCTACCAATTGAAGGATCGAAATGGTGAGCAGAGGGGATGAATGATCCAAAATATTTTTTTCCCAAAGAAATCAACCAAAACCTCACAAGATCGAAGAGCAACAGAGAAATAACTTTTAGAGCACTCACCCTACAATTGGCACTAACACAGTCAGCAATCGGTAGTGCCGCCCAATTGGCATGAAAATCGGTGGTGCCGATTGCCTCTGGACATTAAATCGGCACGACCTTCAAAACAAAAATTGATGGATCTTTTGATCTATTGGTCTAAAACTCATGACACTTGGTAGACACCTTATTATGGAGGTTAGGAACTCATTCTAACCTTCTATCCAAGGGATTGACATCAAAATTCTGACCTTTCTCCGATTGAAGGAAGATTACACCAAGTTTGAGCAAAAAAAAACCTTGGTTTTGGACTTGCTCATGGGGTTTTTGATGATTAAGATACTCTTGAGTAACCTTCCACACATCAAAGCAAGCAAGAACATAAGAGAAGAACCCTAGAAACAAGATCTACCAAATTTTCTTCATTCCAAGAAAAAGGATCAATTTCTTGCAAAGATCAAGAGGAGATTTGCTTAGATAATTGGGATATGATTTGAGATAGACTCATCCATCAATCATACATCGTCAGCACAAGAAGCACAAGCAAGCAGAAGGAGGGAAGACAAATACAACTTGCGAGAAAGTAAATTGCAGGAATTTAAATTGTGGAATTTAAATGCTGAATTTAAGACATAATGTTAATGTGGAAAGTACATTCAGAATTGTAAGAAAATAATATTTTATTTCATAGGATGAAAGTTTACAAAGCCTCACAACAAAGTAGGCAAAGCTCAAAGAAGCACCAAAACTTTCAAGGTGAGAGACACCCCTCTTCCCTCTATTTATAGCCTTCATTAATCATTCTCCACCCTTCGATGAGTTTCTTCAATCCTAAGCAGCCCCTCAAAGGGCTAGGATTGATTCAACCACTAATACATGGGTTAACTCGAAACCCAATAATATAACGAGTTTTGCACGCTTCTCAAAGCTAGCTAAATTAATCGCTACTCTATCCTCTAAACCGCGATACAACAGCTCTCCTCGATTTGAGCAACTTCAAGTTAGCATCCAGTCATTCCCTTGCCTTCATGGCTTGCAGCGATTTCATCTATGGTCATCGTCGGGCGCACCATGCCTAGTCCCAGTCATCCTCCCCTTCACCATGATCTATTACTAGCATCCTACAACCATCAAAAACAAGAAAACCCATCACATAGCATTGTCCAACAAATATATACAATAATTATCTAAAATAAAAATTCAAGTCACTTCGTAGATGAAATCGGCACTACCGCCAACTCAGGGCCGGTGTTGCCGATTGCTCAGTAAACTCGGCGAAGAACCCTCTGGAAAATAATTACCGCCCTTTGAGACCGGTAGTGCCGATTGGTCAGCACTACCACCCCTCAGGGCTGGTAGCGTCGATTGACCGGCACAACCTCTAATTGCTGCATTTTCAAAATCCAATTCAAATCCAAGTTCAAACCCGAGTACACCTAGCTCAAATAAAGCCAAATACTCATCACAAACATGGATAAACTTCCATATGATCTTTCAATTTAACCCATAAATCACACATCAACATAGGGGAGAGGGCCAGAGGGATTTCAAGAGGGAAGGGGAAGGGTACCGGAGAGTGAGGGGAGCGAACCTTGCTGACATACCTCAGCGAACATGACAACGAGAGAGGGAACCAACCGTTGGAGAACAAGCCCTTGGAGGAGAGGGGGTTAGGAGATCGGTTGAAGGGGAGCATGGACGGTAGAAGGCGGTAGGGAGTGAGGACGAGAGAGCGGTGACCGAGAGCAAGAGAGGAGAATGGAGCGCGTGTGTGTGAGAAGAGGGGTGATTAGCACCTAACGTACTCCTGTGTCCACCGATCGCCACCGCAGTTGCTCACGCGAGCCAGGCCCGCGAGAAAAGAACGTAACATGTGTTTCTCGGGGGCCTAGCTCGGCCGCCCTTTTTTCCATCCACTAGGCCAGGACCACGCGGCAATTCAAGCAACCAAACACCAACAACCTGTATCCTATGGGCCAGTTTTACAAACACAATGTTTTATTTTCACTCTTATCCTCAAGAATTGCTAAAAAAGCAAACAGGGCAGGAGAAAGCTGAGAAAACATGCATGCATCCTTAACTAATGCCATCATAGTAAGCTCTTGTTTGAAACGGCTTCAGTTTTGACATCTGTCCTCTAGAAGCCAGAAGCTGTTCTAAATGGCTAGTTTTTTTATTGCCAGAAGCCAGCAATCTCTTTGTACTAGAAGAAGCTGAAGGCCGAAAACTGATCTGAAATAGCTTCCTACGGCTTTTGTGGGTTAAGGTTATGACTTTACCACTAGAGGTTTGGTTGCCTGGATGAGGTTGGATAGGATATGGCCATCCAACTTGGATGGGATGGAGACATCCAGGTAGTTGTTTGGTTTGGTGGATAAGGATGAGCCAATTTTTGTTTGGTTGGATGGATGAGGATGGATCGGATGGGCTAATTTTTTATTTGGTTAGATGGATGAGCTAGTTGTAATCAAGGTTTCGAATTTTGGTTTTAATTTTTTGGACAAAATTTAATTAAAATTTGAATTTTGAACAAAATTTGATTACAATTTAAATTTTCTGATAAAATTTGAATTTTTGGATAAAATTTGATATTTTTGACACATTTTGAATTTTTGAATAAAATTTGCATTTCAAAACAAATTTTTATTTTTGGACAATTTTTTACTAAAATTTGAATTTTCAAACAAAATTTGACCATATTTTGAGCGAAGTTTAATTTTGGCCAAGAAAACTTTGCCAAAATTTGAATTTGACCATGTACTCCTCTTCATGCAGCAAACTGGATGAGCACATCCGGTCTTTTTATTTGGATGGCTTTATTCAGCATCTTGAGAGAATATTCCCAAAAACTGGATGACCATATCCTATCCATTCACCCATCCAAACAATTGGATGACTCCAAATCCATGGATGGCCATATCCCATCCACCCTCATCCACCCAACCAAACGCTACCTAACCGTTTCTCACTAAGTATAAAATCCCAACCCGCACCTCACTTACCCTCATTCTCAACCCGCATCCATCACACCTAAAAGCTATACTAAAAAACCAGACTGCCAAACACCAAACCTCTTCAGTTCAACCATTCAGCTATACAGTTTTTTAGCTATGTAATTCAACTAAAAACTATTTTTTTAAAAATCTACAACCATACTAAACAGGACCTAAGGTTCTAACTGCTTCGATTAGATCAATTGCACGACTAACCACCGCGCTTCGCTGAGCCAAGCACCTCTGCGGCCTCGTCACCGTGCCGTCAAGGAGGGCTCCACCGCGCATGCAGCACCGGGCCAAGCGTTCTCGCCGTCTCGCGTGCCTCGTCACCAAGATCGCCGCGAACTCTGTCTTACCACGCCGTCATCACCTAGCGCTGCTGCGACGTTTCCAATACTCAACGATCCTGCGCTATCCCGTTGGATGGCTAGGGAACACAGCATACATACATACATACATATAGGGTGAGAGAGATCAAACGCATACCAAATTGAATCTTCGCCTTGGAATAAAAGGAATTAGAATGGACCTGCACTTGTCCTATTTGTATGGACGAGTCTCGCATACCAAAGCTGCATTCGATATATGTCCTATTTCATACCTTAAAATTAGAGCTGTATTCAATATGAAATCAATATGATCCGAACAATCTCAGCATTATAATATGGACTCATGTAATTGATGGTGTAGATGTTCTCTTTTTTACTTTGACACTGCTATATATCTGACCATCAGAACCCGCAACCTCGTGACTCCAGCATCACCCTTCTAACCAACCCACCCAGCATCGCGTACTGATATACATATAATATGCATTCCTTTTGAACTTTCCTGAAACGAGGCATTAGTACCGGTTCGTATTACCAACCGGTACTAAAAGCCCACTACAACCTTGTAGCCAATGAACCGGTACTGATGTCAATATCAGTACCGGTTCAAATCCAATCGGTAGTGATGTGCCGGTAGTAAAGCCTAGTTTTTTTAGTAGTGTGATTAACGTGAGAAATAAACTCATTTATCCTATTCAAACTTGTACTCTCTTTAGATAAATTGCAGCGTTATAATATAAGCCCAATGCAATCGTTTGATGACTTGGCTGGAGACGGCAAGAAGGTCTGCAAGAAATTCCGATGTTTTATATTTATTGTTTACATTGATACAGTGCTTTGAATCCGAATTAAAAAGGACAATATGGCGTAGTTTTACGTTAGAATTGTATATAAATCTAACTGGTATTTTTTATTTCATTTTTATTTTATTTAATCTATTTATGTATTTACTTTAGAGTTGGTATGGAAATCAAATTGTTAATTTTATTTTATTTTTTATTTTGAATTGTAGTTTTAGATTAGAATTTGTATATAGATCCAACTACGAATTATCATTTAATTTTTATTTGGAATCTAAATCTTACTTTGAAGTTTGTATGGAAATCAAATTACCAATTTTATTTTATTTTATTTTCCGAATTTAGGTTGAAATTTGTATACAAATCTAAATATCAATTTTCATATAGTTTTTATTCTTAATTTCAATTTCACATTGAAGTTCGTATGAAAATCAAATTGCTATTTTTTTATATTTTATTATAAATTGCAGTGTTTTTATCATACTTGATAAGGACTGTCTTTTAATCAAAGATATTATAGCTTAAGTCTGGCAGATGGACATTTCTTTATGTTAACGTGGGAATTTCTTGCACTTGAGAACGAACGCGGTGATTTCGTTTTCTATCATTTTAATAATACATTAATAGATAGATAGATAGATAGATAGATACGATTTTTTTTAACCAGCAAGCAGCCAGCAGTAGTCTGAGGGCTGCATGCCTGCATATACGGTTCTCGTTAACGCTTGCATTCTTTTCTGTTAGATAGGGTTAGGTATAAAGCTGGATTTGAAGTGCATAAATCGTCCACCGTGCATGGATATGTTCGAGATGCCTACACTGTCAGTCTGTCACTGCCTAGCTATGGCGATCGACAGTGACGGATTTCTACCTCTGCAAAAGAATGCTAAATGTCATATATACATGGATATTTGCTTATGTGACACTAACACAGATATTATGCTTCTGTCTTGTGACTTACTCCATGGCCCCTGATGAACTCCCTACCCAACTCCATCTCCGATTGAATCGATTCGCCCACACGTCGCAACACAAGCGCTGAAGCGCACAAAGGGAGGGGGGAGAGAGAGAGAGAGAGAGAGAGAGAGAAGAACTAGACACATTGCACATCAAGAACCACTGTCTCAGTCAATATCTTCTTCACTGTGGTAATCTGACGATTGTACGAGAGAGAGACTTTTCAACCTGCAACCAACCGATAAGTCCACTTTAATCGCTCGACTGATCAACAGTTGCGACCTAAGACGTCCACATCGACCCCACTACGCACATCATGGTGGCCATGGCACGCACAGGCCGGGCTTCAAGTTCAAAAGCCAGACGCCATAGATCAACGGACGGACGGCCCAGATCCCCCCGATCCGCGCCGATCGGATGGTTGAGAAACTCCGATACAGCCGGGCCGGGCCCGGGCCCCGCATCGCAATGGCACGACACCCTTAAATCATTGCCCCCTGTGGTTGTGGAGTGCTTAAGGCTGGAATCATCATACGCTTATTGAAAAACTTTGCAGGTGGCTGCCACAAGTGTGGGGGCAGAACAGGCGAACGATCAACAACGAAGACCAACGACACCGTGCACATGGAATGGAATGGAATGGAGAGATCGAATGGAATACAACGTTGTGCGCAGATCGATCGACGGGTCAATCGGCTCCCTATCGATTGAACAGACTGTGCGGTAGTAGCAGCGGTGGTGGAGGAGGTGGTGGTGGTGGTGGTACAGGGCGTTCTTGCGTCGGCACGGCGAATTCCACGCGTGTAGACGACAGTTTCGACATGAAAGAGCACGCATCGCCTGATTTGACATGCGCGCTGGAGCTGATGTGAGGAGTCACCTAAGCAATATACATGCAAGCCCATGTTCTTCCATTAGTTGCCATCAAGCGACGAATGGTAACTGGTTGTTATGTTTGTCCATTGTCCAACGTGAGCTGTGATTGGTTCGGCAATTAAGACTGCTCGTGGTTTTAAGGGTAAGTCGTGTGTCTGTCTAGAGATCGAAGATTAGCTAGCATAACCGAATGGATACCTTTCTTCCAGAAAGTGGCGTGGATCAGATGCCTCTGTTTTTCTTTACATATGTGGGACTAGTTAAGTCTAAAATGTCATGCATAGGATATAAGCTCTCGCTTTAGCTAGGATAATGTCAAATTACTCAGAGTGAAATATTACATCACCCTTGGTTTACGATTTGTGCTTTTCGGCGAAGCTGTTGTCGAGGGCTCCAATTAAGCAACGCATTGTGCCGAATGCCAAATTACAATATGCAATCCACGTATGACACGTCAATTCTGATCAAAGTTTTCACTTTGCCAAGCTAGTCAATGAGTACTACTTAGTTTTCAGAGTATCAAGTGCGAGTCTACAAAAGCAACCAGTTGGTACTAATTGGGGAGCTAGGACTAATAGGATACGGGCTTGTTCCCTTCTGCGCTTTAAATGATTAGATTACGAGAAGTTTATGTAAAGCATGAAGCGATTTGCGCCGCTGTGCCCCCCCAACGTCCTCTGCTTTGCCCAACAAATATGAGAATTTGACGCCTTTCGCCAGCAAGATACGTGCTAACTATATGGTTTTCTGAGTAGGATAAGTTAAGGACGGCGATGATTAAACCTTTCAATTCCAAGTGGAGGCTAACCACGATCACTGATGTGGATATCTCGTTCAAACAACTGAAGCTTCAAAATCAGGAATCTCTCTCTCTCCTCGCAATCATCTTGTATATGATGCCACTGTGGCACAACAGAGCTTTCATTTAGTTGCCGGGCCTACGCCTACCTATCTTGTTTGCAAAAAAAAAAAAAAAAAAAAAATAAAAAAATATAAAAAAAAAACTCTCTGTGTATGCATGGACATGCGCATATGAGTTGGTTAACCATAAACTTGCTCCAATAGGGAACTCGTCGTCATTTTATGAGTGACCATGGCTCTTATAGAATAAACAAAAGCAATTAGAACATGTATGTACATGTTGCATATCTAGTTTTTTAGATTTGGAAAGCTGTACTATACGGAGTCATAGATGAATTCTAATAGGATTAGAATTTTTACTTTCTTTTGAAGCAAGGTTCTTATTTCTCTTTGGAGTAGGACAAAGGAAGCAATACAAACCCATAGGGTGATCACGAAGAAGCTAAGTAACCAAGAAGTCATAAACCAACTAACTCAAAATAAGATGTATACGAGAGGATTAGAGACTAGGTTATTCTTTAATACTATATTCTTGTATAGGGTAAGGATCCGAGGATCATAAAAGGCTCGAGAGAGTTGTGATAGAGCAGCAATCCCTTGTACTCTTTTGAGGCTGTGCTTAAAGAATTTGCGGTCGTCATTGCTAAATCTTTCTCTCTCATTGTGGTTGCTTCACCATGTTATTTTGGTTTTCTCTACGAGATTCATCTTATTCATTCTTGAGACCATGCACGCTCATACCGTATCTCATAAAACTCTGATTTGATATAGGGGTCTGCTGTGCATAAGAAATAGAGTGTAACAGTGGAATCTGAGCCAAGATCAGATTAATCAGATTTGTGAAAAAGTTGGTAAAACGTTAGGTAGCACAAAATTAAGATCAATGTTGATGATGTGAAATCACATAGACAAATTTGTGGTGAAAGATGTTCTTGTCCAGCAAAAGTTAATACGTCCATTGAAGATTGGAAGGTAATTGAGCGAAAGTCTGTCAGTGCAATCCGTCCATGTGTCTCCGATGAGGTAAATTACTCGGTGATCAAGGAGAGTTCACCAAAAAAATTATGGAAGTAGAAGAATTTTATATGGCAAAGTCATTGACAAACTAGCGAGTACTGAAGCAAGAATTGTACAAGTTGTGCATAGAGGAAGGTACATGATTCGTTGACCATCTCAATGTCTTCAACAAACTTATCACACAGCTGACTAGCATGAATGACAAAATTGAGGAGAACAACAAGGTCATCATATTGGAATCATATCTACCACCATCTTGGGAGCAATTCGTGATGAATATTCTTGTCGGGAAAATCACTCTCAACCTCAACGAGGTAGTTGTGTATTTGTTGGAAGCGGAGTCCTTGAAAAAAGCCATCAAAATCTTCATCCTCAAGTGATCAAGATCGGATGGGCATTCGGTTTATTCGGTTTTTTTTTGCCCTTTTTGGTTCTTTTTTTTTCCTTTTTGGTTCAGGTTTTTTAGTCAGTCAATTCGGTTTTCGGTTAAAAAAACCAAAAAGATCAAAAAATTAAAAAGAAAACCAAAAAACTGAATGCCCACCCCTGGATCAAGCATTGGCTGCAGTAGGTATTGCACATAGAAGCAAAAGCTACAAGAAAAGGTAGGCAAGAACAAGGGAACACGTGTATGCTATCTATGCAACGAGGAAGGTCGTATGACAAAGGACTATCCGGGTTTAAAGAAAATAAAGGGTGCATGCTCAACGGCGGTAGCAAAAAATGATTTAGATGTACTTATTGTTAGTCAATCAGATACTTCTCAATGATAGATATTAGATTCAGGCGGTGCACATATGTTCGATGAGGGAGATATTTAATGAAGCATCTCTACGCCCGGTGCATGAAATTGTTCACTTGCCTGATTGCAAGAAGTATGCAATTGATGGGATGGGAACAGTTATATTAGAGATGTATGATGGAGCACATCACATATTGATAGGAGTTCGGTATGTTCCCGGCATAAAGAAGAATCAAACATCTGTGAGGTCACTTGAACTCGAAGGTTGTAATGTATCACTTCAAGGTAGAGTCATGTGAGTTACTTGCAAAGGGCAAGTGATCATGAAAAGTATCTAGAGTAACGAAGAATACCGATTGATAGGTAAAACTAAAGGAATGGCAACCAATGGGAGTCTAATAAAAATCCTGATTAAGATAAGAAAATCGTGTTGTCAACAGTAGGTACTTAGATCTCAAATGCAACTATGTGCGAAACTGCAAAGATGGTTGCAAAATCTTGTGGGCATAAGACGAAGGTGCGGGCTATTTAAAGAAAGAATGTGTAACAGGACCAACCACATGGTACCAATGAGCAGATGGAGCTCAAAGACAGTACAAACCTATGGCATGGAGGGTTGTAGGAATATAAGGTGTGGTAAACCAAACTACATAAATAAAGTACTCTCAGGTAGGGATGAAAATGAATCGGATAAATTTCGACCGATTCGGATAATTTTTTGATACAGATTCTGTCTGATCAGATATTTGTCGGATAGTATCGGATCATATATGGTTTTTTTTGTCAGATACGGATACGGATTCGGTTGCTCACTATCCATCGGATACGGATATTGTAAGGACCTTGAAATCTCCATCAAGCAAATGCAGTAATTGGTCTCCTAATTAAGTTATTAGCATGTAATCAAGCATCAAAATCATCTAGAAGCAGACATAAGTGTGTAGAACAATTAATATTGCAATAGGTTATTTGAATTACCCTTGTGCCCTTTAACCATGGGCTGGCAGTAAGGGAGCCAAGGGGTAAAAGAGTAATTGTCACACGATAAAGATGATAAGAACCAACGCCAGCAGAGATTCACTGCACTTCTCTCATTCGCCACAACCGAGCCAGCTCAAAGCCAGCCTCCCCCATCGCCCTCTCTCTAAACCGAGTGAGCGAGGAGAGCAAGAACCACCGAAGTCGGAGCGGAGAAGGAGAAGGTCGACTGGGAGTGAGGAGGAGAAGGCCCTCCAGGAGGAGCTCATCCACGAGCACTGACCAGAACCAAGAGGAGGAGCCGTGCGAGCCAAGATCTGACCACCCCCACCTCGACCCCAACCCCCTCTTCACCCCCCATAACCGAACCATTCCCCATGAGCTCAAGTAAGCCAGTGAAACCGTAGTAGAATAGTAGTAGAGTAGTAGTAAAGCAGTTGTAAAGTAATGTAGCAAAAGTAGTTGTAGAGTAATGTAGCATGTAGAATGAGTAGATCTAGTAGAGACAAGAGTAGATCAGGAATTTTCCTTGAGGTCTCAGTAGGGGAGTCTTGCTAGATGCGCGCATGGAGCATCCAAGCTATTCCCATGCCCTCATCGGAGAGCCGGCCAATCGGTCTTGTCAGCATGCCCCCAAAAACCTAGAATATCTCACCATAAATCATCATAGACCCCCTCTTACCTTGCAACCCAATGACCCTAATAGAGCTCACCATAAGGCCAAAAACGACGCCCCAAACCACAGTAGCCAAGTGTCCCGGCGAGCAACCGAACCAAACCAGAGAATGGAATCCCCCCAAATCCACCAGCAACCAAAACCCTAAAATCAAGTAATGGCGGTAGAGAGAAGTAGGAAGGGGCTGGCTAACCAAGGGCTAGCCAAAATTGGTAGATCTGCAGCCGACAAGCTCTGGTGTAGAGCCGACCGGCGAGAGAGGGAAGGAACTGGGAAGCCAGAACGGGTAGATCTGCAGCCGGTGAGCTCCGGCGTAGAGCCGGCCGGCGAGAAAGGGGAGGAACCGAGAAGGAGCTAGTCGAGAAGCCACCGCCGAGACACACACACACACACACAGAGAGAGAGAGAGAGAGAGAGACGAGAGAGAGAGAGACGAGAGGGATAGCTCGGGAGAGAGGAGGCATAGGAGTGTCTCGGTAGAGGGCTCGGTCGGGCGGAGAAAAAGAGAGAAAGGGAGAGGACTGGGCCTAAGGCCCAATCGGCCGAGTGAAGAAGAAAAAGAGAGAAAGAAAAGGAGGGAAAGAAGAGAAAAGAAAAGAGGAGGGAAAGATAAGAAAATAGAGTAGATAATCGTGATCTAGGAATTTGTGCAGTTAATTCTTAGTTGAGTAATTAGAAAGCACCCAAACAGTATTGAATAGCTCAAAATAACATTTAGCCCTTTTAATCAATATCACTACAACTAGTGGTTAGATGCCATAAATCTGGTTTAAAATTAATACTCTGTATTTTCAGGACTAGAACTGAATGAATTGGACCAGCCCCAATACTCGAGCGAGGACGTACGTTTAAATTCTATACCAGGCAAGCTCCCTTGATCATCAATTTATTAAATGCTTTCTAAATGTTTCCTTATTACAAATGTCATTGTTGCATGGAAAATTATTTTACAACTCTTGGAAATATTAAAATGGTAGCATGGTTAGAATTGTGGATTGGGAAATGGATAAATTGTTGGGTTGAAAAATGAATATGGTGTTGGTTGGATATTAGGAAATGAGTTAGATAGTGTGAGTTATTATGGTGGGTAGAGCACGCCGATGAGAAGGATTGTCATGCCGGTGGGGTCCTCTACATAGGCTATTATATAAGGTCGAACAAACTAACACTTGGGCAATGAGCCGTAAAGCAGTATCAACCATAGTGTGTGAAATCAGTCAGAAAAGGTTGTCCTATGAAAGTATTAGAATCTCCACATTCGGTAAGATTGGTAAGGGCGTACCCCTAGGATATGTGGGTAGGCCCGTGGGGGTATTGGTCCCGACGTAGTGGTAGTATATTTGAAGCCTTGGGTAGAGTTACTACCGACAGTGGACTGTTGAAGTACAACTGTATCTGCGAGGTGTGGGACAGCCTGGGATAGGTGTCCACACTCGAGTACAGGGTTGGAGACCTAATACCATATTAGTGATAAACGTTCTGGGGCATCACAGGATGGTGTCACTATGGGTAAAGTGGTACAAACCTACGCAGCGTAAAATCATGAACTCATGCCAGTCTCTTGGATTGGAGACTACGAAAGCTAATTCTGTCTCATATACAGTGTTAGTAGTGTCTTTCATAAAGTTAAAATGAACAACCTTTAAAGAAAACCTAATTTCTGTAAAAACTAGATTTAAGGGAAGGTGATAAGTTGTTGGACTAAAATGGATTGAGAGAAAAATTCATCTAATGCATTCTTTGCTATTAATGCTTGCTGAGTACTCTTGTACTCACTCTAGCTTAAATCCCCCTTGCTTAGGAGGTGTAATCCTTGGATCCACCTCCGAGGCCTGGGATGAGGATTATTCACAGGAACAGGACCTACAGGAGGCAGATTACTACTACTACTTACAGGAGGACTAGGGAGTTTAGTGGCTCGTTCCCTAGCGGGCCATCCCCTATTAGACCGATACCTCGTCCTGATAGGTCTTCGGGGGCAATAAAAGTTGTATTATATTTTTGTTGTACTTGGTTCTACTTGTATAATTAGCAGATGGACATGTAGCCTGCGTGGCATAATAGTTTGTAATAAAGGTACCGTTTTTAGTCTCTAATTATTACTCTGCTGTAACACTTTGAATACGGTATAGTAACTGATAAAATATCGTGTGTTTTTTTTTATATTTTGTTAGCTACTATGCCGAGATTCATGTAATTATCTTAGCGTAATGATAGTGAAGCTGTTAATTACCTGGGCTAATTATGCGGGTCGTCACAGGTGGTATCAGAGTAATGGTTACGAGAACCACGCAATTAAATAATTAGAGACCAATAGAAAACCTAAGAAAAAGATTTTTTGCTGCTATATTGCACTACTGGTATATATAACTCTCGACTTATCAAATGGTTAGTGGCAGGCTCAACCTTAGTAATTTGAGGATAATAGTCAGACTACTGATACTAAGTAAATCCCCTTTTAAGGGGAATAGGAAAGCGTATTTAGTTTCCTTGTTGTATGAGGTTATAGGTGTTGCAGTTGTATTAATATTGCTGTATATGTGCTCTCTTCATGCCAGTTAAATGTTCGCATGTGTATTATTCTCATTGCATGTCATTTTAATGCTTGCATGTATATAGATTTAATGATAGGATTGTTGCATTGCACTAGCATAGCTGTTTTAATTCTTTATATTTCCACTAGTATGGATGGATGTATTAGTACTGTTTCAATTGTAATCACTAATTAGTGTACTGCTCTTTTATTAATTCACATTCCGTTATATTAATGATTGTACTTGGTTTTACTTGTATAATGAGCAGATGGACATGTAGCCTGCGTGGCATAATGGTTTGTAATAAAGGTATCATTTTTAGTCTCTAATTATTATTCTGTTGTAACAATCTGAATACGGTGTAGTAACTGATAAAATGTCAGGTTTTCTGATATTTTGTTAGCTACTATACCGAGATTCATGTAATTATCTCAGTAATTTTGTTTGCGACATAGTATCTAACTATTGTCTAAGTAAATAAAAATACTTATATTTGTTCAATTTTCAATAATGTTTGATCAAATCAACTAGTTATGTGTTTTTGTTGATTTTTTATGTACAATCTAAGGGGTTATCGTGTTTCGATAAATATTCGTAACCATATCCGATTTGATTCGTATTCAATCCGTATCTATATTCGTAACCGTATCCAATTAAAGGCTATGTTATTCTTTAGCATTAGATTCTTATATATGGCAAGGACCGGATGATTCTAAAAAGTTTGAGAGGGTTGTGAGGGAGCGCGACAATCTCTTGTAGTCTTTGGAGGTTGTATTTAAAAAATTTATGATCGGTTTCGCCAAATCTTTCTCTCTCGTCATGTTTGATTCAACGTTGTTATTTTATTCTCTCTAGAAGATTCATCTTCTTTATTTTTTGAGACCGTGTCGTATCTTATAAAATTTTGATGTAACTCAGGGGCTAATACCTATAAGAAAGGATATGAGAATGTAATATTACGGAATTGCTAGCTAACCAAATTTGTAATGTTGAAATTCACTCTGCACCAGAAACAGAAAGCAAGTGCTAACCAGAAAGGAGTCCATAGTTTGACCGGAGTACACCTGTTGTACAGTTCCATTTCCATATATATGAACTAGGCAATGCTCCAACTACTGAGTGTGAGTGGAGGCACGAACACAAAATCTATTGCAAACAGAGTATTCCACATGCCCAGCTCGATCATTCCATGTACCTCATGGAATTGAATTGGCCGATGGGCGAATCGAATCAAGGCGCAAGGCAAAGGTGCACTCGATTCAGGATCAACACATGCATGTATCTTTAATGGGGTGTCCATGGTCCAAGATGTTCCTAAATGTGCACTCATACACCCCCGAAAGGCACCCAATCTAGGTACCCTGGGGGTCCTCTTCAAGTGAGTGGAAGCTTCACTAAGTACATATATACAGGTATACTCCATCCTAACATTTGTGTGTGTGTGCCCCCCTTGTTGCAATGTTGTTGTAGACCCAGCTCAATATCTATCTATCTATCCTCCATTGCAAATGTTGCTGCAATGCAGATACATGTATGCAGCTATGGGACCCCTTGGTCCCCTTGTTTTGGGCGTTGAACTGCTGCTTTAGCAGCTAGCTCATCTCGATCACTCATGCGCCTTTGCGCCCCCCACGCAACTCGCTAAAAAGAGGCGATCATTGTTCGTGGCTCCAAACCCGGGCTGGGCTGGCTCATCATGCACCAAACCGCGCATATTCTAGAGTGCCGACGACGTCGGCGGCGCGGTTCGCTAGGGGGGGGATCGATGGCACACGGCGATCGCCGTCCTTGACCGGCGAGGGGGGACCGTGTGAGGTGCTAGCTAGGTCGCTTGGCGAAGACGCGCTCATGATTCGCCGAGGTGGCCGCCCGTTTTCGCGTGCGGAAGGGAGGTGGTGCATCGCCGATTGAGGTTTCTTGCGCATTAATTAAGCTTTAGCCTGTAGATGGCATTGGCTAACAACACCCTGAAGTTATGGCATGTACAGCGCTACAGCTGCGTCGCGGCGAGCTAGTAAATTTTGGGAGCCTGAGCAAGGCTAACTGGCTATTTAACGGTCGATGACGAATCTTACATAGGAAAACTCTGTTTCTATGATGACAAAACTGCACTGCACCTTCGTAGCTCATCGCCAGAGAGTTCGGGCAGTTGCCCACCCATCTAAAGAGCAGATCCGCCGATGTCTCGAGCAGGAACATGGATGCACAACATGGCTAACGACAACTTGGAGTTCCTAGGCGCTGTTTGGAACGCAGAATTTTGTAGAAATTTTGCAAGAATCACTGCAGTCCGTTGAAAGGTCCTACGGGATCTCCTCCGTTTCAAACGTGGTCTTACTTTGATCGGACTTCAGTCGCCGGTATGTCAAATAGTAATTAGCAAGATCCCAATAGGGTCTGCCTAACCTAATGCGGTCAAGAAATCAGCCCCTCCTTTGCGTAAACCGCATCTAATCATGAGCCTGGTTTCTAGCCATTGTGCTGTTCCATTGGTAGTACATGCCAGGTCAGAACCTGTCCCTCAATTAAACACGCTTATCGTGTTGATAGGTTTGGCAGGGCAGCTGATTCGTAAGGTTGGGGCAGCGATGTTACAGCTTGCGACCTCTTTTCAGCCTGTCCCGGAAACCCTCGGCACGCAGGCAACCTAGTGTGGCCGGTGCAACGACACGGCGTGTACTTGCATTGCCAGCATTGGCTTGAAGGAAGCACGAGCTACAGCTTAGCTAAGCTAGGCCAAGTTACTATAGAGTACATCTGAACATATTATTCTCTGAACAGATGCAGCACTAACCCTCACTCGTATATTTTCTAGCCTTGTGGCTAGGGCTATGTAGTAGTAGCAGTATTCACCAAGGGATTTTTGGATTGTTCCAAATAGAGGTGGGCACTTGGGTCGAGCTTTTTTGGGCCGGCCCGAAGCACGGTGGTCCAGCCCGGTTCAAAACCCGGCACGGCACGGGGTGGGTCGTGCCGAGCCTGAGATCAGGGCATGATGGGCGGGCCTGGCACGATAGTTTGGGCCGGGCCCGTGTCGGCACGGCACGGCGGAGGCACGGGCACAGATCTACTATCACAACTTCATTGTTGTTGATGGCTATATTATGTCACTTATCTACAATGGTTTTATTTAGAGAGATGGACGAGAGAGAGAGAGAGAGAGAGAGAGAGAGAGCTGCGAAATGGAGCAACGGGCGAGAGAGAACCGAAAGAGATTGAGCAATGTGTGTCTCCGTCTCCTTTTCTCTCGTCGCAATAGTGTAAATGGGCCGGGTCTGGGCCAGCACAGCACGAAGCAGGCACGAAGCGCAAATGGGCCGTGCTTGGGCTCGCCGAAGGCGAGCCGGGCCAGCACGGCACGGCACGGTAGGCACGATGGGCCGTAACGGCCTAGCATGGTTCAGGTACGAAGCACGATGGGCCCGTGCCGGCCCAGCACAATGCCCACGATAATTCGTGTTTAGAGGTGGGCGTCGTGCTGGGTCGGCTCAGCATGGGCCTATTGTCCTTCGTGCTTAAATCATGCTAGGCCGCGATGGCCTATCGTGCCCGTTGTGCCTTGTCGTGCTAGTCCAGCTCGCTTTCGGCGAGCCCAGATACGGCCTATTTGCGTTTCATACCTGCTGCATGCCGTGTCGATCCAAGCCCAGCCTATTTGCACTATTGTGATGTGAGGAAAGAAACCAGAGCCACATGAGGATAAGATAATAGCACAAATATTAGGGGAAAAGGAACTAAATTTTATTTATTCTTGAATCTCTCTTTCCCATTTCTCTCAATCTCTCTCCCCTCTCTCACCCGTATATTTCAATCTCTCTCAGCTCTCTCTCTCTCTCTCTCTCTCTCTCTCTCACACACACACACACACACACACAATATGAACAGCATTGGAGCCAAAAGTGTAATCCTATTATTCGTAGATAGTAAACAGACAACCTATGGAGCAAAGAAATAAAACACACCACTACTACTAAACTGCATGTTCTAATCACACAAGAGACTAATTACATCAATATGTCCCATCAACAGAATGTCAAAATAAATGCAATGTCAAAATAAACGCAATGCTCGAAGATGCCCTGAATCAACAATATTTGACAATTTCCATGTCTTAATCTTTTTAGATTCATATGTTATTCTTGGTTTAACTTCAGGGGTTCGAACCGTGTTATCCATTGTGTCCGGCACGGTCCGTGCTACAGTTACGTACCGGCCCGTGCCATGTCAGACTTTAGACCAGGTTATCCCACCGTGCCTTGAGCCGGTCCAAAAGGGTTCAGCCCGAGTGCCCACCCCTGTTCGTGGTCGAATCTCCGAGAAGGCAAAGATTTTACCTCTTGCATCAGATTTCGATGGGAGGATATTTGGGGATCCAGAAAGTAAAGCAGGCAGAAAAGAGGATCTTTCAATTCTTTTCATCAAGACTTCAGTAGATATATTCTAGTAATACTACTACTCTAGATGTAGTGAGGTCTATGATAACGAAAGCTACAATTGGAAGTGGCACGATGGTACTTGTGCGCCTAGGTATAAAATCCATTACTCCATTTATTTTGCAAAAAAGCTTAACTCCGTGGAATTTTTGTACAAAGGAGGGGGCAGAGAGAGAAGGGAAGAGACCCCACCAAGGCAAAAGAAGAGTACATTAATCAAAGGCAAAGAAAATGATGTCCAAGAGTGGAAAGGGCAATGCCATCTAAATAATTTAGAGAGCGCATGAGAAGAAAGATCTACTGAATTGAAATATATCCATGTTTTGAGAATGCATTGCTTGCTTTAAGTAGGCATGGGTTCTCCTTCTCCTCCTCTTGTTTTAGCCGGACGTAGACATGGATTCTGACGTTGGTAAGCAACAGCGCATGAGAAGATCACGGGGCAGGGTGCGTTTGGGAAGTAAGCCAGGAAATTAAGGCAGAAAAATAAAATTTACTCGTAAACTTTCATGACAGTGAGTGCGCAACAGAAGCATGCTCTATGAATGGCGCAACGTTGTTCCACGCACAACCGATCGATTAGCGTTGATTTGACAGAGAACTGCATGCACTTAACGCGACATGGTACACCGCTCGTGCAAATGTGATGGGGATGCAAGGTTTATCAAGATTTTCTGTCGATGTAGTAGCACCACCGACAGGGGGTGGTGAGCACGCTGCCGTTTGTACGCACGGAAAAAAGGAATTTTTATGGACCATCCAAGAAATATTTTCCGGTAATTACCATGACGTTCAAAAAGGGAATACTTACGTAACAAAGAACCAGACGTTCCATAGCAATTAGTTGTAGAAGTTAAGGTTATTGCCGAGTAAGAGCCTCCGCGCTTGATTTCGAACAGAAACCGGGAGAGATTTTTCTTTTCTTTTCTTTTTTTTATCGAAGAGGAAGAAGTGGCTCGGGCCTTGAACCAAAGATTTGTAAAACGGGAAGGAACAGAGACGAGCTGGTTTAGCATGCGACGCTGAACGAAATGTACAGGTACGGACAGCTGCAAATGGCATGGGTCTCCTGTAACATCTGTCCTACACGGTACACGCACACTATCTGGGAGATAATCTGATACCCTGGCCTTGCCTGCTTTCTTGGTCGTTGCACAGCAGCGGCAGCCGGCACATGCGAGAGGCCAAAGCGAGGAAGATGCTCAAAAGCAGCAGAGCGGATACCGCGGCACGACGGGGATAGCTAGCAAGTTTCGTTGCCAGCGCACGAGGCAAACAGGAAAGCTTTGGTTTATACTAGGCTCTGTTGCACTTTTTTTTTATTGTATTTCTTTTCACATCTTTCGAATCTAATTGTCAAATTTGTTCTTCTTTATCATCTTGGAAGCAGGGTTCACTAAATCGCTGGGTGCGATTTTCGCATGAACAGTGATTTTCGATAATCGCAAAAATCGAGTCGAAAATTGGCCAAAAATCGTTAAAAATCGGATGAATTCAAAAACCAATTTTTTTTCAAAAAAAATTCAAAAATAAAATCGACCGGTTTTCGTGGAAAATCGACGATTTCTCGTGGAAAATCGACGATTTCGTGTGGAAAATCGACGACCTTGTTGAACTTTTTTGTGCGATCGATTTTTGTAGCGATTTTCGACGATTTTTGGCGAAAATCGACCGATTTTCACCGATTTTCGACCGGTTTTTGACACGTAAATTTTTTCGAATTTTCAAATTTTTTTGAATTGAATCGGTTTACCGACCGGTTTTTTATATCGGGCCGCAGCGATATGGCCGAAAATCGCGAAAATCAAGCGATTTTCGTCGATTTTTTAAACCCTGCTCGGAAGTATAGCATGTTTCGCCTATCACGCTTCTTTACAACGATAGATAGTCAGTTCCATAGCAATAACGTGCATCGCTCCCGTAACGCAATGGGCTCCTACCGAATTCTCCCTGTGCAGAAGGATCCTACCTAGAGCAATAGCAATATAATAATAGCAATATGTAGTCGAGCGAGTAGCAGTAGGACATACAATGACACTGCTCGAACAAAGAAAAAGAGTGAGTAGTACAACGGCACTGACGTGTGGCCCCAACCCCTCCTTTGTTGGCCCATGTGTCATTTGCATCTTGTGGATGCCTGCCAGTGATAATTCTGCAACAGATTACTAATTGATAATTTATCATTATTTATTTGTATTATTGATTATTTATTTTATTTATCATTAAAACATAATAGACAAATAATCAATTGCACTAACTAAAACATAGCAAGATATCATTCTCTCTTTAAGAGTAAGTACAATAGTAAAGCCCACTACAGGCTAATAGTAAACTAAAAACCAGCTTGTACTATAAGTGTCTCTAAAAGTTGTCTCTAGATGCTGTGCAATAACCATCTCTTCTCTCTTGTACATAAATGGTCTACTTAGGGCATCTCCAATGGTGTAGTCAACTACTAGCTATAAGAATTGTACATGTCATCTATAGATAGCTAATAGACAACCTCTCCAATGGACTAGCTATAGCATTGTCTACAAAATTAAATATGGACCCATATGTAAGAGGTGATAAATACCTTGGAATCAGCTATAGCCTGGCTATAAGTTAGTAGTAAGCATATATCTCTCTCTTCCTTTTCTCTCATCCACCTAAGCAAAATGCTGAGTTGGCACCCTTATAGCTAGCTGAAGTGGCACCATTGGAGATGCCCTTATGCTTCCGTGCAAAATAAGAGCCAGCTATTTTCTTTCTCCTTTTTTCTTACTTTTCTATATAGACCAAATCTGACATAACCAATTGATATGGTCTTATTGTACATGTTCTGAGAGGTGGATTCCTAGTTATTTTATTTTTTTTATTTATGGAGAGGAGGGCTCCTGGCTTTTAATGCTGCTGAAATGTGTACTGAGCGTAGCGTCCTAGTAGACTAGTAGTACTGTCCCCTCTTTGGCGTGTAGATGTTTTGATTATGTAGTACGAGTAACTGAAACTTTAGCTTTTGCCAGGTGTGTGAATCAGTGTATTAGGATGCGCAACCAATGTTGTAAAGAAAATTGAAGCACATGATATAGGCAAGTGGGAAATTGGCTAGTGCCTCGCCTCTCTCTTTTTTTCTTAAAAAAATATTTAAGATGAAGTTTTCATGATCTTAATATAAATTCTAAATGGGCATGTCTATTTCTAATATGATGTACGCTTTCTTAAGTATGTCACATTTTTTTAACCATTAGGTCAATCTAGGACCAGACAAATTAAGATAGACAAACTTAGAGTTAACAAAAAAAATAAAGCAGCATGCAAATAGCAAATCCGCTTCTAAATTTAAGACACTCGCCGTGCTTTGCGTGACTCACGTATCTGCATGATAAATAGGACAATGGATCCAAATTTGTGTAGCATGTTCCACACTAAGATTTATTAACAGTTATGCATCTAAAATAAGATTGCTTAGAAGCCTCCACATGCTACCGATTTCCGGGAGGACATTACCAACACGATTCATGAAGATAGCACAAATTCATTGAACCAGATTACAACCCTGTACCCAAGTTAAGGGCTTGTTTGGACCCCACAAATTTTACAAGGATTTTCATATAAAATAGTTCAATTTCTACAAGATTCGGGAAAATTTTCCATATTTCAAACAGCAAAGTGATGGTGCACCACAAAAATCTAGCACTGTAGTTCATGGTAGGCTTCTCTTTGAGAGGTGCTTCTATGATCTTCCTTTTTAAAGTTGCACAAGTATTAAAGCATGAATGAAGGGTAGATGGGGATCACTTACCCCTTCGTTTGCTTTAAGATTTGTGCAACTTGTATTAAAAGGGAAAGCATAGAAGCACCTCTCTCTTTTCTTTTTATTTGTCGTACATGATATATGATGTGGTATAGACAAACTCAAACATTGATGTGCTCTTTGCAGATTTTCGTCCAACAAAATGGAATGCTTTTAATATAACGAACCTAAAACCACGGTATACGTATGCGGTATGACCGGTAAATTCTTGGAAAAAGAAACCAAGAAACTCAATTAACCCCGGCCAAAAACGGCTGGCTCTGCATTGGATTTGGAGCTAAAGGGCAAAGGCTATGGAGAAGAGAAAGCAGCAGTGGAAGCCGAACAGGAGGGCCCATGCTTTAGCTTTCATTATTCCATTCCATTCGTATTGGCATCCTCCTCCGCCTCACTCTCCCCCGTACTAACGCTACTCCCTAGCCCCTACTCTCCTCTGCTGCTCGTCTCCTTGAACAAAGAGCGAGCACAGAGCAGAGTGTCCTTGCGCTGTCTGTACCCTCCCTCTCCCTCTCCAACCCTTCAAATCCTTGGATGCGCCATCCGCTGAGCTGCCCCGGTTCTTGCATTGCTCGGCGCGGCTCAGCGCTGGTCGCCTCCGTGTCCTCGGCCGCGTTCCTCGTTGGATTCAGGTGCTAGGCCCATTTACTTCTGCTGTCCTGTCCTTGGCGTTTCTGCAAGGCTGGGGCATTAACTGCTACTCGCATTGATCCGAGCGTTGCGAGCTGAGCCTGTTGGTTTGGTGCGTGGAGGAGGAGTTTCTCTTGGGACTTTGAGAGGCTCGTGTTTGCTAGGTTGTTGGCTTTGGCCATCTTTGATTTGATGATCCTCTTCTTGGTATGGTTCCCCAATCGTGCGAGTTCCGCTTCGTTTCGCTTCCGTTCTTGATTTCTCTTGTTTCCCATCAATCTCTTTTTTGGGCTGCTGCGGTGGATTCTTGCTCCTTTTGAGCTGCTGCCTGGATCATCACCCAACTAGCGGAGGAACTCTCGGGAATTCCCTGGTCCTTCTGCCGATAGTTTGGAATAACAGGAGCTGGTTTGGATTCTTCCAAATAAGGGGCAGGGGAAAAGTTTTCAGGAACAGGGAGAAACAGAATCCTTTCTTCTTTTTTTCTTTCGGGGATATACTGTTCTGAGAGGGTAAAAAGGGGGGCAAAGTTTGGAGGTTTGAGGGGGGAGGAATCATACCTGGAGCTGCATGAGGAAGCATTGAGACAATGAGAGATGAGAATTCGAACAAGAACAAGGTAAGGATGCCCAGATCAGCAGCTATTCTGTTCATAATTTCTGTATGTTAGTTACCGATCTTGTTTTGGTTTTGATTGGTGTGGAAGAAGCTGTCCTGGTCCAAGACCATTGTTAGGAAGTGGTTCAATATCAAAACAAAAGCTAAGGACTTCCATTCAGATTATGCAGTTGAAGAAGGTACGAACTATTGACTTTAGATCACCTCTTTCAGTCTTTAAATTGATGGGCCTCAATTCACTGGATGATTTTCACATTAAATTCTTCTATTTCTTTTTACCACCATAATTTTTTGTTATTTTGGTTGAATAACAATGCCTGTGATTTCCAGACGCAAGTTGTCACTCATTCTTCCTGTTCTCTTGTGTATTGTGAGATTTTTTTATTGTTGCGTAAACAA
Organism: Rhipidocladum racemiflorum; assembly: GCA_036346355.1. Taxonomy (NCBI): domain Eukaryota; kingdom Viridiplantae; phylum Streptophyta; class Magnoliopsida; order Poales; family Poaceae; genus Rhipidocladum; species Rhipidocladum racemiflorum. Next base: position 19,055,893 of record CM070573.1, on the reverse strand, counting down.
CCAAAACATGCTCGAGACCTCAATAAAAAAGGATTTTGTTTTACTGTGCTTATGCTAAAATTCTTTCTGATCATTTCAGTGGGTGTGCAGTGGAGGACCAGTTTTTCAGAGAGAGATGCATGCAAAGCCAAGAAAAGCAGAACAGGTACATTTTGCTAGCCTCCTCACAGTAACACTTGTATTTTCAGAACTTACATGTCTTTTTTTCTTGGTGCAAAACTGTAAATGTCAACTACCAGTCAACATTGTGTCCTATGCGCGACTGAATCAACTGTGTGTTTAATTAGAGAGGTTGCCTAGGAAGAATGTGGATCGAGGCTGTCGAGTAGGAAATGGATTTGACCGTGCTTACATCACAAACACACAGGACTACAGGTAAACATCGTGCTTTTATAGAACTTGATCAATGCACTAATCATTGTTAAATAGAAATCCTTTGATATGACAATGCATATACTCGTGTGCATAGGGTCTTCGTTGCTACATGGAATGTGGGTGGAAGGTCACCATCGAGTCATTTGAACCTGGAGGACTGGCTTCATACTTCTCCTGCTGCTGATATATACGTCATTGGGTATAGCTCTAAACTCATGCATTTACTTAATCAGATATTGTTTGCTGTACAGAATAAAAAACATCTCACAATGATTTAGTACAAATCAAAAATGAAATTGTAACAGAAATTATCATATCAGGTTTCAGGAAATTGTTCCTTTGAATGCCGGCAACGTCCTGCTGACCGAAGACAATGGTCCAGCGAAGAAATGGGTTGCTCTTGTAAGAAAAACGCTAAATAATATAGACCTCCAAGGCTCTGTTGTGTACAACTACCACACCCCATCACCCGTTCCAGATCCTATTGTGGAGCTCAATGTTGATTTTGAGCGATCGTCAAGAAGACAAAGGAACTCCTCATTCTTCCATCGACATTCGTTCCAGTCCTTCAACCGAAGTTCAAGAATTGACATGATGGATCCTCACTCATTAGTGGACCGTCGTTTCAGTGTTTGTGATCGGATTAGCTTTGGGAGCAGGCCAAGTGATGTTGACACCAGTATGAGGTGTGGTGGGTCATCTGATGATGAGAATATTGACGAGGAATCATCAAGTGGTGTGTTCTTCTCACCAATGCCATGCGGATATGGTGCTCCACTATGCTCTGATGACGACAATAGACGGTTGATAAACTCTAGGTAAGTTTTCTTGAGACACAGTATAAGTTAATTTCTGGTTGCTAAACTAGCTAGATGCCATAGTTCTAAGCTCTATACAAAATTTTCACTGAAATCCCATACAGCGTCCATTCATCATATAATGATTACAAATATACGAACTGAAATTCAGATTTTCTATAATGCAGCAGGTATTGCTTAGTTGCCAGCAAGCAAATGGTTGGAATTTTTCTTATGGTCTGGGTACGGAGTGATTTAAGGGAGCATGTGAAGAACTTAAAGGTTTCATGTGTTGGTAGAGGCTTGATGGGCTATCTTGGAAATAAGGTATTGTTTGCTATATTCTCGTTTCTCCTAGGAGGGCTTTAGTAATTTTTAAGTTCATTACATTTTTCAGCAAGTCTAGTGACATTTGATTCCTCACTGATGCTTTTGAATTTTAGTTGAGATCCTGTTAGTATGTGCATCCGCATTCTTGAAACTTCCTTTTGCTTTACATGATTATATATTTCCATTCCTTCTTTTTCACTTTCTTTATTCATAACTCAGGGATCAATATCAATGAGCATGTCTCTGCATCAGACAAGCTTCTGCTTTGTTTGCACACACTTAACATCAGGTCAAAAAGATGGCGATGAACTTAGAAGAAATGCTGATGTGGTGGAAATTTTGAGGAAGACCAGATTCCCACATGTTCATGGTGCAGGTGACGAGAAGTCACCAGAGAATATTCTTGACCATGAGTAAGTTGTGCTTCTCATGTTGTAACACTTCAGCTCAGTTAAACATACCAACTAGAAGAAAATTAGAAAAAAAATCGAATACATCAATCTTAGTGTATAATTTGTTTTGTTTCTTAGTGCATAATTTGTTTTGTTTCTTTCAGCCGAATAATATGGCTTGGAGATCTGAATTACCGGATCTCTCTGTCCTATCGCTCAGTGAAAGCTTTAGTTGAGATGCACAATTGGAAACAGTTATTGGAAAAAGACCAGGTTAGCTACTTTCATGAGAACATGTAAAAATTGTCATGCCTCTGAAGCAATTGGCACAGCCATGTAGATACATTCTTTGCTTTGTTTCTTATCTGTAACATTTCTGTAACAGCTTCGTACAGAGCAAAGATATGGTCGGGTATTTGCAGGCTGGAAAGAAGGAAGGATTTATTTTCCTCCCACATACAAATACTCGTACAACTCTGACAGATATGCAGGCGACGATATGCATCCAAATGAGAAGCGAAGAACTCCAGCATGGTAAAATTCACAAAACATAATTTGTTGACACTAATGTTTAATATGGTTATCTATTAAATTGCCATTTTCACCTGCTGGTTTGTGGTGCTTATAGCTATGATTTTTGCGTGAAGGTGTGACCGGATTCTATGGTATGGGAGAGGTCTAAATCAACTATGTTATGTCCGTGGCGAGTCTAGATTCTCAGACCACAGACCTGTATACAGCATTTTCACAGCAGAGGTTCAATTACCGAGCCAAACCCAATTCAGCAGCTTTACTCGTTCTAGCTCTCTAATGGGGGTGGATGAACGATCATACCCGACTTATCCACGCAGCTACACAGACATCAATTTTTATTAGTTGTGTATCTCAATGGAACCAAGGTTGTATTCTATATTGTTGCAGGGTCACATTGTTTAAGCTTGTTGCTCTGACTACTTCTCTGAATTCCATGTGAAAGCATTCTATTCATCATAACTTCCATGTGTTTGCTGCAGACATTCTTCAATACCAGAATACACCAGATGAACTACATTTCTCCCAAGATTCCAGCACTTGGAATATTTGTAGACAACAGGTGATTCCTGAAATATTCTTTCTTTTTCCCCTTCTGTTTTTGTGCCTCATCATGCATACTACAATATATGCAGTCATGCAGAGGATATGTTTCTCTAATTTATCCTTGGAAAGCTTACTACGACTAATACCTCAGTTCTGACTACTGTGCACATGCACATACTCAGGGACATGCCTTCTAATTGTAAAATTAGGTGTAATCTAATTGACTACTTGCATGTCAGTATAATTGTGCGAGAAATTTAAACATATTGAATGACTAAGACCTCTTTGCACTTATCAACAGGGAGATTTGTGCGGTTGTGCACAGTTTTGAATCTAACCATCTGCGGGTACCGATTAACAGCCAACAATACAGGAGAGGTTTAATCCCGAAATAAGCTAATCACTAACAGCTGAAGCTAACTGGTGCTGTGCTTTTGGACACCACTTCATGATTGAGTTCCTTTTGCTGAGCCGTAGGCTTGTTTTCTCTTTTGATTCCTTTTTGGTTGGTCCTATGTAACAAGAGCCACTTGGCTCAGATATTTTAATTTGAAAGAAACCATCATTTGCGCAGCGGTTTTGCTCTTGTTGGAACCTTTCACCATTGTATGTGTTCGACAGTAGATTGCCATGGTTCATGCTTGCCAAGAAATGATCACCTGCTACTGCGCTTCATTCAGCCTTGTGCACAAAGCAATGTGCTGACAAAGTGCCACGCAGAAGCTGCCTGCCTCTGGAGTTTGGGTGCCTCGTGCTGCTGCTGCAGCCTGCGATGTGTTTGTTTTCTTTTGCTGCATCCTTTTCCTTTACTATGAGTTGAGATATACAACTCATGGAAAAGGCAGCAGGGCGGAGGCAGCACTGTGAGCAGGTTAGGGGACATGGAAGCAGTGGGGCCCCAAGAGGAAGGACGGCTCAGATGCATACTCGAGGGGAAGACCGGAAGAGGCATGCCAGCCAAGCCAAGAAGGCAGCGAGCATGTACTAGCAGTCTAATACTAGTAGTACCATGTCTCTGCCTGCCTTTCTCAAAAGAATAGAAGCAAAAAAGAGAGGGAGAACCCTGGTCCAAACTCCTAAGTCCAAAGAAGCATCTCAGTAGGGAGCTAGGACCACTTCGGTTTTGGTTTCTTTTGCATTTTCACTGGAGTATAACCCTAGGCTATTTTTGCACACACCCATGGGAGTTTGCAACGAGAGTTTACAGAGAAGAATGTGTGGACTGTGGACTGTATTACTTCCTTGATTCAGAAAAAATTATCGATTTCGAATACGTATAGTTAAGCTTTTCAAATTTTAGATAAGGATATCTTTTAAATATTTAAATTGAATGCTTGAAAATCATTTGTGTAGATTTGTCTTGAAACATACTTTCATAATATTATAATATTATTATATTTTTAAATATATTACGATAACAATTAATAATCAAAGTTGAGTTTTAAGGATCATATGGATATGTAAAAGGACTATTATTTGTGTTAAGAGGAGTACTACGTAACATACTACTAGTTGTAGCGGAAGAGAAAAGTTGTTGGTTAACAGCTGCTTTTTTGGGGATTAGCCAGTCTAGAACTCCTCGAAATTAGCATCGTAAGGCAAACAAAGAACATGCCATGGGTAGAACATCTCGAGATTGGCAATCCTGCCTAAGAGACTGTGCATGCAGACAGCATGTTGCTGCTGGAAATACTTGATGAATGGAAGAATTAACCTTTCATGACTCTACCGACCTAGCAAACTACTAAGGCTCTGTTTGGAAGCAAAGTTTTTCAATACCATAGTATTATAAAGCCATGGTTTAGAAATTATTTTGGCATAAATACCATGGTTTCACCTACTACCATTGAAACCATGGTTTTTCTTGGAACTACAAACTGTTTGGCTACAAAGTCTTTTGCATGGTATTTTCAAAATATTGACACCTCTCACTCTCTACACCAGCACCAAAAGCCCAAAACTCCACTTTGAGTGGAGTTTTCAATACTCCAAAAATACCATGGTATTGGCAATACCATGGTTTTCAAAACAGAGTTTTTTGTTTTCAAAACATAGTTTTTTGGGTTGCTTCTAAACACCATGTTGCCAAAAATACCATGGTATTCTCCAAAACCATGGTTTTGCCTAGAAACTATGAAAATACTTTGTTGCCAAACAGGCCCTAAGTTTTTTTTTTGTACCAATCCAGCGTGCTTAGGAAAAACAAAGGGTTTGGTGGATTTCGTAGCCGACGTTACTTAGGCCGTCTTATTTGGTAGAGCTAATTTATGAATCTGGTGGAGCTAGGTATTCCTAACTCCACCAAATCCGTGAAGTTAGACCTGTAGGCATATTAAAAGCGTTTAGACGGGTTATCTTGTTTACAAGTTTAAGATAGAGAGCTCCACCACAAACAGGTGAAGGTCACCCCCGGCTGCTGGCGAAGACGTCCCCGCCTCACTACCCTCCGTGGCGCGACGACGTATGACGCTCGAGCCTAGTTCGGGCGGACCGCGCCGCGTGGCCTGTGAGATCATTTTCTTTTTATTTTGTTTTTAGTAGTATTTTTAATGTTTTTTTTCTCGATACAAGTTATATAGATTTTGAAATAAGTTATTTTTTATTCATGTTTTAATATTTACTAGTAAAGTGCTTGTGCGTTGCAATGAATCCCAAATAGATGATGGCACTACAAGTTCTAAACTCTTAAAACAAAAAAACGAGAATTTAAAACTTGAGCTATCACTTATTTGAGATCCATTACTGAAGAATCACTGAAAAATGGAATACAATGAAATGCAAATAAGACTAGACAAACAGCAAATAGCTATAGAATTCCTCCCAAAAATTTTGGCCCATATTGTTCTGATCCAATAACAGCCTGACAGACTCACCATCACCACCAATTCATTCTTATAATAGTTAAGATATAAGTTAGAAAAGAATAGAGTAGAGCAAATTTTTTTCTGCAATGCTGTGCACGGCCCACCTCGGTGCTCGGTGCATGCGGTTTGGGCCAGTGCGGGTTGCCGCCACCCGCCACTGTGGTTGTAAAGTCCACAGATTGGGGCTCACAATTCGTTAGGGCGTAACAGCCTTAAGGATTGGCGAAACCGAGGAGGATTGGCGCATCCCATTGCTAAAGTAGATTGTCTGCCGATTGCCGTTAATTTACAGCTATACAAGCAGTCAGCGATCAATTTACCAACTTTTTTTTTTGGGAGAAAATAGCAGGAGAGCATTCCATAATTTGTTCACTCGAGAAGGAGTAAGCTGGTAAAGAGCGAAACGGAAATAAAGTAAAAGTGAAGTAGTAACACAGTGTCAGTTGTAAGTGGTGGAGCCAACATATTTTAGGAGTCTAGATAAATCTAACTATGATTAAAAGCTTATCTTAGAAGACGCTATTGCTAATCATTGGTCCCCATGTTTATCACCGTAGCTTCACCTAGGTATACGCTAGCCAACGTGATGATCCGGTCGACTTGAGCTGCTCTCTATCACTTAGTTTCCTGTTAACCCGAAAGCCTCCGCTGCGTCGCCAACTCCGTGCGCCATTTCGACAGCCGTCACTGTCCAAAGCTTCGTCTTGACACCCTTGTTCTATTTCTAACCTCGCCCCACCCCCTCTATCGCTGCCACTGGTAATTAAACATGTATTTCAAATATTTTACAATGCTTTTGGAGTAAACATTCCTATTTTAGAAAAAAAAAGAGTAAATTATGCCTTTAATGGATCTTATATGATCTTATTTTTGGATTAAATGACATATTTTTCATAAATATTAGGGTTGGTCATTTCAAATATTTATTTAGTTTAAATTTTTTCAATGAACCAACCGTTCAAAAGTTATAGCCATTTGGATTGCGCTAAAATCCTTTATTTGACCGAAATTTACTCATTCTTGCATATTGTCGGAGCTCACCTATCCAGAGAGGGAAATAGTCACCACTGGTGGATTCAAGGTGTTTGGCTTAATTAATGTAGCCGGTCTAATTCATTTGGACTTATCTTAACGTGGATTAGGGGAAACCGGCAAATCTTTGAACACCACAGTAAAACAAATTGTGTCATTTTTTTGTTTGCTTCCTTTGGCTCATTTACATTCTTGCAATTTATATTTCTAGAATTGAATTGATTTTTTGTCGCCCTAGTATTGCAAACCTTGATATAAATTTAGGTTGTTGATGTACATAGATAAGACTAGACGCTTTAGGCCTTAATTGAACCAAACGCTTTTAATTTACGCTTCCGCATGTAAAGCACGGTTTTGACCAAAGAGAATTTTAAAACTGGCTATTCACCCCCTCTAGTCGATCTCATCGACCTTACAGAAGAAGAAAGTGCCGGATCTAGGTCGGAGGCAAGAAGGTCCATTGTCGCAGCCCTAGGGCTCTCTCTTCCCTCAGTCTCTATGTGTGTGTCCTTTGTGTGAGGGAAGGAAGAAGAAGATGGCAAGGTGATGCGGATATACATATGTTCAATACTTTTTAGTTAATTAAAATACTAAGCCGAAAAGTATTAGACGTATGCATATCTACATCACAAGGGCAAAATAGTATTTTCACAGCTTGACCGTCAATAATGGCATAAAAGGGTATTGGTGTCACTATGGCAGATAAGAGAGTCGGACCAATTGCAAAGGACCATAACATATCAAGCACATAGCACAAGGATATGTTGTTTTCGAAGCGGGATGCACAAGGGTTTGTCATCCGTACGTTGTATTACAATACGTAACAATACGAGTCGATTTGGCGTAGATCAATTCCAAATTAAAGCATTGTTACTGTGCTCATAGACCAATTAATCTCCTACTGCTGCGGTTTATGAAATCGGCACAAGAACTCTTATGGTAACGTTGCTGCGAAGAGTACTCCATACTGTGACCTTCAGTAGAACTAGCTAAGCTAGCTACTAGCATATCCAGGGTAAACAATTGTCAGCACAGAAACACTCTTGAATTGGATCCTGTAACAAATGAACAATTGTCATGCTAAATCATCGCGACAAACAAATAAGGGCAATACAGAAACGAAGTCGCAAAACCCGTACGGCTAATTGAGAGCCAGGAGACACCAACTAAAGATGGTTTAAGAGCTACTAGTAATAAGAGGGCCGAGCTTGGCTCGGTTGGCTCGAGCGCGACCTGATCAATTTTTTTTTGTAAAAAAAAGGGCTACTAGCTAGAACAACTCAAACAAAACTAGCTTGAAATCCAGTGGAAAAAGAGACCAAACCATAGATGTTCAAATAAGCAGCACAGTACGCATGTGTGTAGGGTTCGAGTGGAGCAATATATTCCATGTTTTTTGTCTTTTCATTTATTTTTGTTCTCTTGCAATTCGATGGCTTCAAATAAGACGATAATGTTTTCTATTTTTCCTGTGTTCTCTGTTTGATGATGTCACATGATTTTATTAGGAATTTGGGTAATGTGAACAATTTTTGTATGATATTCTTGAAAAAAAAAACAAAATAGAGAGAACTGTAAGCGGTGAGCAGAGCACATGGTGATAGCAACGCCTTTCCTATGTTTGCCGACGAATACCGTTTGCGCTGCATTTCATTACACGCATGCCATGCTCTACGCATCTAACACGCCACCAACCTACTCAAGAAACGTTAATTAAAAATTAATGTTTTAACAAGGCATGTTGAAAGAGATTATCTCCCCAGAAAAGAAAATAACGTACGTATTACGTCCGCAGAATCACTAGCTCACAGCAACGTTCTCTTGGGTTCCTAGTGGCCAGCCGACCAGAGTACGAACAGAGAACAAGCCCAGCTTCCTGAGCAGCCATGAAAAGTAACCGAGCTGATCACCAACCCAAGCCCAAGGCTGAGCAATCAGATTCTGCAGCAAGCGACCTCGGCAGTTGTACTTGGACACACAACATTCTCCGATCAGTTCACCGGTAAACCTCGAAAAGAAGCCAAGTCGCGTTCGCGACGTGCAAACCAACGCGCGCGCTCGGATAGCACAGCAGGTTAGACAGACCGACCCATCCACCCCGCCACTCCCCGTCACGTCCCCTTTTTTCCCAACAGTTCGCAGTATAAGCCGTCTCCTCATGCATGCTCTCGTCGTCGTCACTGAAGCTCGCGTGAGTTAATCCGCCGGTAATTGTCGATGGCTCGCCGCGGGCTCGAGGTAGTAGGTCTCGCTCTCGCCGTCGTGGCGGCGACGCTGTGCGCGCCGTGCTCAGCGCAGACGCCGCCGACGACTTCGCTGGCGATGCCCAACTGCCCGCCGGCGCCGATCAGCCTGTCCCCGTGCATCGGCTACGTCTTCGGCGTCGGCTCGGCGACGCTGTCCTCCTGCTGCTCCCAGCTCCAGGCCTTCGTCCAGTCCCAGGGGCCCTGCCTCTGCGCCGTGTCCAAGCTCGCGCCGAGCCCGCTCGGCTTGTTCCTCGGCCAAGCCCAGGCCATGATCCCCAACGTTTGCAACCTGCCCACCAACCCATGCGATGGTACATGCAATATGTCCTTATGCACTACTTGTACCACCATATACAGGCTTTCACCGAGAAGAATCAGAAAAAGGAGATGGAGCGTTACCGTTTCTTGTGTGCTGCTGCAGATTTAGCCTCGACACCGCCAGTGGCAAGTACCACGCCACCGGCTACCCCATTGGCCCCGACTGCCCCGGTGCCGTCGGCCGCAACGACGGCAGCTGCAACGACTCCGTCGGGTACTCCCGCCGCGCCTGCAACCACACCATCGACCACGCCGGCCGATCCAGAAGCGTCAGAAGCACCGCCCGTACCAGCCGACGACTCCCCTGCCGCTGTGACAGCGCCAGGGGAGGCTACGCCGGCAGGCGCTGAATCAAACACCGGTTCAGAAGTTGGATCAAAGATCCCAGAATTGCTGCATTCAGCAGGTGCACGAAGCGCCAGATACACGAATGCTGGCAGTGCGCTGATCACTCTGTTTCTAGCTTATGCTTTAGCCATGCGAGCGTAACCAGCTTAGCTCCTTAGTACCATTTACCATTACAAATGTACTGATGTACCATACGATACAGTATAGATCCAGACTGCACCGAATTATACGATGTTGCAATAAAAAGTAACTTGTAGCAATGCAAATGGTCTGTCGTTCAAACGCTGATGCTTCATAGTTCATACCTCACGTTGGTTACAACAATTTAAGCAGATTAAGTTTTTTTTATAAACATTACATGCCAGCATTTTTCACAAAACGTTCTTAGAGAATGACAAGTGCATTACAACATTATCTCCAACAATTCCATGCGATAAAGTAGCGAATTTTTTAATAATATTCTTTTAAAAAATTACAAAAATAATATGCCGCAAAATAATTTTACAGATCTACCTTAGTGACGCCATTTGAAATGGCCACAATGCCTCTGTTGCCATTCGAAACTCTATCGTCAGTTGAATTGGTGACAGAGATATAATTTTTTTAATTTGTAATTTGCAAGGAAATGTGTACCAAATGGGGGATTTGTTTGTGTAGATCCACATCGTGATTTTTATTGGTCCTGCACTCCACCGAAATGACATAGGGGAAGTTAGGAAAAATTACAAGCGGTTTTGTCGTCGGATAGTGAAATTTGGTGGCATACTACCGTGAAAGTGGAGAGTACATGGTACACAATTACGAAACGAAAGATGATATATCATTTCATAGTGAAAGCCGGGAGTACATAGCGCATACAATTCGGATCGGTGCCAATATTGGTCTTACTAGTTATACGGTACAAATGGCCACACAGAGGAACTACGAATATAAACTACATGGAAGATAGTTGGGGTTTTTTTGCAATTGGAAATAGGGGTACATAGATGCCACGCGGGGGAGGGTGGCCACTAGAGGTCAAATGTGTAACCGTATGTCACCTACATGGAGTGCTGGTTGTATAGGCGATGAGGCGCATGGTTTATATATAGGTCAATAGGCTTGGCCAAGAAATGTGGTACGTGCAGGGCCGGTGTGTTGTCAATTCGTCCGAGAAAGCGAGGGATAGCGTCTTGTCAAATCGGGCTGACAAATCAATGGACAGTGTGTTGTCACTTCGCTTTGAGAAAGCTGGGGACAGCGTGTTGTTAACTCGGCCTGACAAAGCAATGGATAGTGTATTGTCACTTTGTTCTGAGAAAGCGGGGGTAGCGTGCTGTCTCATCAATTTGACAAAATGAGTTCACGCGAATGCAATAAATTTAATGTAGAAAGCCATCATTCAGAACAATAATTCGACATACAAATGCAGATGTTCAAAACACACTGCGCAAACCTATATCAGCACACTGCCACCTACTTTGTCAGTGCGAGCTGACAACACGTTGCCACCTGCTTTGTCAAACCGAATTGACAACATTGCCATTTGCAGTAAGAGACATAATTGATAGCACACATCCACCATATTTAAACAAATCGAAGACTTACTATAAGTAAGGTAGCCTGGGCAGCACACATTGAACACTACACCAAGCCAATCCCACATCGAATACTACATCCCTACCACCACCAAACCCAACTCAACCATCCATCGGCGTGTTCACGATGTCCGACTACGCAGAGATTCTTCATAAATAGAAGTGGCTTGCCAAGAAGGTGGAGAGCTACCCAAATATTTATTGCAAGGACATGCTACTAGTGGAAGTTCATGACACGCATGTATATTCCGTAATGCGTTTTTCACACTTCCAACTTCCTCCACGCATGACAATAGAAATATAATCGTTGCTACTTCTTTCAATGGATCGATAGACCAGACAAGTACGATAGGGCATACTTCGAAGCCGAAATATGGCTGCACTACCCAGTTGCGCCCAAACTCTACACCCGTTAGCAACCTTTCCCTAAGGGCCTGTTTGTTTCAGCTTTTGATTCTCTAAAAGCTATTCTGGATTGTGGTTATTGAGAAGCTGATTTTCCAAAAGCTAGAATCTAAAAGCACATATGAAGTGGATTGTGGATTCTAGTGTATAGGGGTGGGTTGGATTGTGAGAATCGGATCCTAGAATCAGATTATTTGTTTTTGATTCAGCTTTTGGGACCAGAATCCAGAATCAAAAGCTGAAACAAACAAGCCCTAAGACTACGGAAGACAAACCAAAGCTCCCACCCTACCGCCCTAAGGAAGCGTGCTTCTAGAAGCCTATCTATGAGCATCAAGCCAACGCAGCTCACTTCGAAGAGGAGCTGAACATCGCCTCAAAAGGCTACTATTGGGTCAATGTCTATGGACCTAATTGGAAGAAAACCAAGGCTAACAGCATCGCCAAATCAAAGGGGAAGACACCGATGGATTTACCCGTATAAGGTCTAGGACAGCCATCATGATTTCTTTTCAATTCCAAAAGACACACATGTATCATAGCTGTACTTTCCGTCCATGATTCGTCTGTATCACCATTTATACCGTACAAATAGGAAGGCTAACATACGCAACAAACCGTACTGTACGCGCCATGTCTATTATGTAATGGGATGGTCAGTGTTCAAGAAGGTGCTAGGCGCTAGTCGGGCGGTGAGGTAGGGCCCAGCGCTTAGACGGATTAATCGGGGATTAATCGGATCTAGGTGGTCAGTCCTAGGCGGTCGGATAAAATAGATTATGGTAGATATGTAGGATGTAAAGAACCAAATAACTAAGCAGTTAAGCACACAATTAGATAAATAACATAGACATAATGACATAGTACCACCCAAAGAAATAAGTTCTCACACAATAACCCACAAGCAACAAGCCACACAAGCGTTCATAGTTCAAATTTAGCAAAAGTGCAAAACACAAGTTTTCAAGCATGATAAAATGGTGATTAAGGTTTCAATCTCAGTCTTCGTCCTCTACACCATAATCCTTGGTTGGGATCACTTCTTCTTGCTCTGATTCAAACTCAACTTCATCATCATCTCCCTCTTCCTCGTCCTCTTCCTCTTCTCCTTCCCCTTCAGACTCCCAATCATCTTCATGTAATTCTCTCACTCGTGAGCTCCTACGATGTTGCATGGCTTCACCCGCCCCACTTGCTTCATCAATAATCCTCCAAGAAAGGCCCGTTTCGGGATCCACCTCATCATCATCCACACCATCAATCAACCAAGCTTGTGCATGTCTAGCATCGCTAGTTAAAAGGACATCAATATTCTTGGTCTTGCTTTCCTCTTTTCTTCTCAATAATTTTGCATTGAATTGAACAAAGACTAGATCTCTAAGACGGCGAGTATCTAGCTTATTTCTTTTCTTAGTATGGACCTACATCACAGGTTGCAAAGAATGAGATGACATAATAAAGTTAAGTATATAATCAATTATAGGACTTGAGAGTTAGTTAGTTACCATGTCAAAGGTGCTCCAATTCCTTTCACAACCCGATGAACTTGCCGTCAAAGAGAGCAATCTTATTGCCATTTTTTGCAAATGTGGAACATGACCTCCATATTTGGTCCACCAACTTGATAGATAATAGGATCCAAATGAAACAACATCGACGATCAATGACAATGAGAATTGGAAATGAACAATATGCATCTATCATTCTATCAATGAAACTGAAGTAATGAACAAGAACAATGGATTACCGGGAATAATAGAGGATTTTTGGCATCCAATTAGAGCAATAGCCTTCCCAAATAATCCTTCTTTATGTCTAAATTTGTCAAATTCCACATTCATCACTACATCCATTTCCTCAAGATCACCATGGAAAAAACGATCAACACATTCATATAATCCTTCATTTATAAGCTTGATCCAAAAAGATAGTTGGGTCACGATAGCTATAATATGGATTCAAGACATAACATGCTAAGTGTAATGGAGAATCAAGCCTTCTCTTCATCTTTCTATCAATGGCTTCCATCAACAACTTATAGTTGGGCTCATGGTTGTTCAAGGCCTCCTTGATTTGCTTCTTTGCTTCTAAAATTTCTCCATAGACAAAAGCTATAGAAGGACCATCTCCATCAACAATGCGAAGAACTCGAACTAATGGCTCAAAAACCTACATGTAATGGCAATATATGACACTTCTAAATAGCAAACAAAGAAAAATGAATTAATGGACAGCAAGTATTAACTTTTTTACCTTCAAACAATTGTTCACACCATTCCAAAAGGCCCTACTAATGATTGTGCCCGTTGCCTTTAGTCCTTTACCTTTCTTTGTGAGAGGGTAATCATCCCATTCCTTGCTAACTGCCATGTTCCTTAGCTCGGTTTTCTTCTCAATTAGACTTTGCAAAGTAAGAAATGCTGAAGCAAATCTAGTCACACCGGGCCTAATTATATCTCTTTTCTTTGTGTGCTTTCTCATCAAAGCCAAGGTCCTATGGTGCGAATAAATAAAAATAGTCATAGCCTTTGCTTGCTCAACCGTTTTCTTGTACTTGGCCATGCCACCAATTCCTTGTAGCATCAAGTTAATAGTGTGAGTTGCACATGAGCTCCAAAAAATATTTTTTCTCTTCTCTAATAGCAAGTCTCTTGCCCCATGTTGTTTGAAGCATTGTCGGTGACAACTTGCACTACATTTTGTGGACCTATTTGTTCAATGCAACTATCAACATACTCAAAGATCAACTCACTTGTGTGTGCTTCTTCGGAAACCTCCTTTGATTGTAGGAAACTAGTCCCTAAGCTACAATGCACACATATGTTCATTATGCTTCTCCTTTTTTGATCTGTCCAAGCATCGGTCATGATAGAGCATCCACTCAAGGCCCTTTCTTGTTCATGTGGCTTCAACAAATTCTTGGCTCTCTCCACTTCTTCCTTTAACAGCTTCTCACGACATTCATATTGGGAAGGACCGGGATAGTTTGGGCCAAAGCGACCAATAGCTTCCAACATTTGCTTGAATTCATAATTATTGATGGCATTGAATGGTATGCCTACATGAATCACATACGCAAGAATATAAGGTTAGCAATAGGCCAATAGCGATGATATAATAAAAAATAACCAATATATTAGTTGAGGAGGCATACCATGAGCATAAAGCCATCTAGCAACATATTGGTTGCACATGTGAAGTCTTTCTTTAGCGATGTGTTGATTAATGCTTGTTTGTCTATTGGCCCGTGATAAAGGAATAGAAGGATCAACGGGCGCTGCATATTTCTCCATAGGCCCTACTGCCCGAGGTCCCGAGGACGACCCAATCACCTCAAACCCTTCTCCTTCTCCTTCATTACGATCGATGATCACTTCGTTCCTTACCTCTTGTTCTTTTGTATTCTTGACTCTCTTCTTTTCTCTAGCATCATCAATTGATTTTTTACACTTATCTTGATCTTCCTTGTTAGACTTGGGACATGCTTTGACATTGCCTCTTATATGTCCAACATGTTGTTTAATTCTATAAATCCCCCCACTAACTTCCTTCCCACACAATTTGCACTTCACTCTATCCAAATTATTTTCATCCACAAGGATCCCATATTCCCATCCTATATCATCAGAATTTCTTTTGAGAGGGTTAGAACTCGATTCTCTTGCAACCGATGCTTGGGATGACGACATTGATTCTAATATACAAATTACAAAATATTAAATGGTATTAGCATTTAGCAAAACTAATTAGGCAATTACCTACACTAGTACAAACAGAGAGAGTGGGGACTGGGAGAGACAGAGAGAGCAGAGAGAGTGGGGACTGGGAGAGACAGAGAGATCGAGAGAGGCAGAGAGAGTGGGAGAGAGTGGGAGAGATCGAGAGAGGCAGAGAGAGTGGGAGAGACAGAGAGAGTGGGAGAGAGTGGGAGAGACAGAGAGATCGAGAGAGGCAGAGAGTGTGGGAGAGGCAGAGAGAGATCGGGAGAGGCGGCGCAGGGGCAGAGCCAAGGGAATGAGAGGCGGCGGAGGGAAGGAGGGGCGGAGCCAGAGGAGGGAGTGGCGGCGGAGGGGCGGAACCAGAGGGAGTGGTGGCGGAGCCGCGAAGGGGCGGAGTGGGGAGAAGTCCGTCGCAGGGGAGGGAGAAGCGACAGAGGGGGAGGAGCAGGAGAGGGAGTCACCTGTGAGGCGACCGGCGACGGCTAGGTCTCAACTGAAGGTCTCCTGTGCGCGCCCGTATCTCCAGTTCTCCACCGAAGGTCCTCCCGTGCGCCCGTGTTTGTCTAGGGTTTGCTGTTTTTATTGCTCTTCACCCGTGACTCCATCCAAAAGGCGGCCGCCTAGCTCCGCCGGATCCCGCCTCGCGCCGCCGGAACCCGCCTCGCCTAATCCCGCCGGCCGCCTGCGACCGCCTAGGCGGCGGAACCGCCTAACGGCCCGACGAGGTCCGAGTCGCGGCGGCCGGTGCCCGCCGAACGCCTAGGCGGCGTCGAATTCCGATTTTTTGAACAGTGGGGATGGTATGTATCTCTTTCGTCTGTTTCTTCATGTTGCTAGGTAAGGCCAACGTCGGCACTGATCCGAACCGTATGCGCCATTTACTCCACGCATTATTACAAAATGCTATCTACTCCTTCCTTCCGTTCGTTCCAACATTTAACATGGCTACCCTACAACGATTTCGCCAGCTTCGTCACACCAAACGGACAACACGCTACCCCCTGCTATGTCCGTCTCTATTGCATCCTATGTAATTCCTCTCCCGGCAGATGATTTCCCTATTGTCATTCCACCGTACTACACGAGAAACAAAATTACCGCGAAGTCCAGTTATACTAACAAATCCCACCAAATCTCACCGCCCCGTAATTATTTTCTTACTAATTGGTGCTTGCCAAAAAAAAAAAAAAAAATAGCTCTCTGTCCCCAATAAAATTGGCAACAAAGAGCTATCAATGGCACAACTTACTGTCGCCAATTAATTGGCAACAGACACCACGTCGCCAATTGGTGAGTATTTTTGTAAATTTTTGATTCAGCATAATATTCTGCAAATTTTTTTAAACAAAATATTATTAAAAATAATTCATAAAGTAGCACCATGTCATCAGTGTGCAGTTAAATGTTACAAATGAATACAGTACAGCATAGCTTGGCAACAGAAATGTACATGAGTTACAGATCCTCATAGATGCAGGCATGTAGGTTACTGCCATCTCATTCGGCCATCTACTGTCACCGAAAAATAATCAGGATTTGGGATGGCTGCCCAGCCTGTCAACAATGCAATCAGCATAGAGTCCACCTCCACCACTTAACATGACACTTCGATCTATAACAATGACTGAAAAATGACGTTGAGAATCAAATGTCACTGGGGTGAGATAACGGAAAATGCTTGATTAAATTCATTCATAACCGAGGAAAATAAATATCCGTGCCCCCAACTACAAACAGGTAAAGCTCAGATCCTTGCAAAATACAGGGCTAGAAACGAACAATTAACAGATATAATCTGAAGAATTATGTACTTGTATAATTCTTAGCCTAGTTGCCACGGCAGCAGATAATCAAGAATGTCTGATTAATTATAAAAATTCCAACGAGATAATGAAATTATAAGCTTGATGATTTTACGGATTCAGTTCTGGCAAAGTTAACTATCATCACAGTAGGAAAAGGTACAAAGCATAGTGCAGTGCACAGATAACAAAGCCTTGAGCATCATAAAAAAAAAATAATTAAACAACAGATGGTGACCAACATGAACTTTTGTTCTCAAATGCCAAACAGTTTGTAAATCAGTTAACAATGCCAAGATGCTAGTAGTTGATAGTTGATGCATTATATGAACTCTTCCTGCAACTAGTGTAGCAAGAAGTCAACAGCTAAAAACTAACCATGTGAATTACAAGATCTACCTTTACTCAAACATAGACATAATGCCTACTAAATCAGTAGCTCCAGTGAAATACATACATATAAAAAAACATGGTGAGCCCAAGACTAGGCCACCAAATGCATGATTGATCAGTCCATATGGAGTAAACCATTTATTCCACAAAGAACAACACTGAACTGTCAGTGGCCGTATGGTAGTTGAGAAGACATTAAAAACTTAGACAACACATGATGTGCAACAAGAACTCCAGTTATGGAATTCAACAAGAACTCAGGATCTTCATTTCAAGTGAAAATGGGAGAGAACTTACATGATCATGCAGTTATAACACAGGACACTTCAATTATGTGCGTGCCCGCATAAATTCCTCCAGCCGCTCCCATACCTCAAGAGCAGCTGTTCTGTCTTGATGCCTTTTATTTTTGCTTATCTACACCATAACACAATCAAGTAGCTGTAAGCAAGAGCAAAACTGAAGTTGATCATAACCCAGACAAAATTTAAATATAGCCCAGACTCACAGATATGATTTTCACATTCCACTGTTTTACCACTTTGGCTGCCTCCACACTATCATCTTCGAAGCGCACATAGAAACCAATAACTGAGACAAGTATCAAGATGTTCAGTCACACAGATAGTATAAATAATACTGCTGCATGAGAAACAGAACGTTTTAAAGATTGAATTTGTAGTCAAAACAACATTATCTGACCAAAGTTACATAATCATATGTTGAAAACTTGAAATGCAATAAAACAATATCTGGCTAAATGAGAAAACATGTCCAGCACAATGATCATGATGAAGTAAATTTCAATAGCTATATAATGTATGTCATAGCCAAACACACTGTTTTTTACATATGGACTAGAGCATTTTTCCCAAGAGGCAACAGATTGGGCCCCAAATAGCAGGAACCATCATCATGCAATCATTAGTATGTGACATTAACCATAATCTACTAAAAAGGCCAAACAGAGAAATTCAACTAGTTCATGTTGCAGTTCCATTGGACACTACAGCAACAATTATTCCTTGCGAATTGTCAATACAGCAACAATTATTCCTTGTGAATTGCCAATGCTAAGAAAACAAGATAAGTGTTCAACACTTCTAGGCTTCTAGCTAATACAGAACCATAGGAAAATAACCTCATCCTGTAAAGTCGACCAAACATCTCGTCTGTTTTTCTCTTAAAAAATTTCCATGAACCACACTACCAAAATCTTGAGAGTAGATTCAATCATTGACTTGTTCCTTTCTTCTAGCTCTCAACCACAATGACCTATGAGCTACGAAAGCAAATCACAAATGCTACTGAAGCACACCAATACCTTGTACTAGTAAAAAATCAAGAACCCCTTACCCTTGTTGAAGATCTCTACATGATCCTTGAAGGGCCAGTCCTTGAACTGCCACTCCTTGCCGAGCACAAACACGGCCACCACCCGCGCCCAATCGTCAGCCTTGAGTGAAGCCGGCTTGTCCCTTATCTCGAACGCCACCGAACCCCCAGCCGTGCCGGCCCTATCCCCGCGAATCAGCTTCTTCTGCACCGTGACGCACTCGGGCTTCCCACCCCCCTTCATCGCCCGCATCCTCTCCTCGCTGGGCACGAATACGCCGTCCTCCAGGAACTCCTTCACGTTGTAGATCGTTATGAGCGTCTGCGACGCGCTGGGCACCAGTATGATGGGCACGAAACCGTCGCCGAGGGCCTTGTCGACGTTGGGCTTGGCCAGGGCGACCGCGGCCGCGGAGGGCTCGTGGCGGGCGGAGGAGGGCGCGCTGTCCCTGTTGCGCTTGCGCTCGTCCTCGCGGCGCACGGCGTTCTGGAGCACGGCGAGGAAGTCGCGGCCGCGGGCGTCGAGGAGGGCGTTGCGGTCCTTGAGGGTCCGCTCGAGGGAGCGGATGAGGGCGCCGGGGGAGGCCTCGTCGGCGGGGGTGTCATCGGGCGGCGGCGGCTGGGGCTCCTGCGGGAAGGAAGGGAGGGAGGAGGGGAGGAGTGGGTCCGAGGGGAGGGAGTGGTGGCCGAAGCGGAGGAAGTCGAGGAAGGTCTTGCGGTCGGGGAGGGAGACGGGCGGGATGCGGCGGAGGCGGGCGGCCTGGATGAAGTCGGTGTGTTTGAGGTCGTTGTGCTGGGCGAGGAAGACGGCGGCGGAGAGCGGGTAGGGGCGGCCGGACTGCTTGGAGGTGAAGGCGGTGGGGGTGGTGGCGGGGAAGGAGTAGTCGGAACCGAAGAGGATGTCGTCGCCCGAGAAGATGATCTTGTCGAGATCGCCGCGGGCGGCGTAGTCCCGGAGCACGGCGAGGGGATCCATGGCTTGGCTGGCTGGTGGTGGTTCGTCTGCTGGGTTTTTGCGGCTGGATCTGGCTCGGGTCTGGACTCTGGAAAGCAATCATTGTTGAGTCCGTCAACCTGAGCCCGAATTGAGATGGGCTGGGCTAATCGGAACATCCATGGGCTGCTCCTACTCGCGCCTGACGAATCCACTCAACACCGCGCGCAGCCTTTCATCTCTGGTCAAGGCTGTCAAGCTCGGCGGCTCGGTCGTCCAGTACCAGACTACCAGGCAGATCCATCCAGTTGGGCAGCGACCGGGGGGCGGGGATGGAGGTCACCCTCCGCGAGTTCACCGAGGCCGACGCGGAGGCGCTCTTCGCCTGGGCGTCGGACCCGCGGGTCGTCCGCTTCCAGCGCCGCGACGCCTACTCCCACGTCGACGAGGCCCGCCGCTACATCCGCGACCACATCCTGCCGCACCCGTGGTACCGCGCCATCTGCGTCGTCGGCGCCGGCCGCCCCGTGGGCTCCATCTCCCTCAAGCCGGGCCCCGCCGAGGAGGGCCGGCTGTTCAGGGCATCCCTGGGCTACCGCGTCGCGCACGACCACTGGGGCCGCGGCATCGCCACGCGCGCGGTGAAGGCGGCAGCGGCGGCGGCCTTCACGGAGTGGCCATGGCTGCTGCGGCTGGAGGCCGTCGCCGACGTCGAGAACCCGGCGTCGCAGCGCGTGCTGGAGAAGGCCGGGTTCGCCAGGGAGGGCGCGCTGCGGAGGTACGTCCTGCTCAAGGGGAGGCCCAGGGACATGGTCATGTTCAGCCTCGTCGACGCAGATCGCGAGAGTAGCCAGCCCGGCGAGGCCCGTAGGCCGTAGGGCGATGTAACGCTCGGCAGTCTTGGGATTTCATATATGGCTAGTGCTTTCTATATCTGCTCTGGTGTTCATTTTGCTACATCTTCGCTTATCATATATTTTTTTTTTTTTGAGATATTCTTATTGTTTACCTAGTGACTAGTGTTTGTGTTATGTGTTTAAGAATGTGTTGCGGAGCTGAAATTTGTAGGCCTGGATAGGTAATCTATCAGAAATTTGGCCAATTATCGTAATTCACAGTATTCACTTCCTCCTATTTATGCTCTAGGATCTGTTTGGAACGTGAGAATCCTTACCGATTCCTGTGCAAGGCATTGTTTGGGACCCGGAAATTTGATAGGATTTATGTGGAAATTATACTATTTTCTGTGGAATTCATGTGTCCCAAACAGGGCATGAAAATAATTGATTTCCGTGAAACTCCTGCGAAATAGCCGTCAAATTCTTAGATGGATTTATACTTTATTTGTATGTTTTTCCGGGTTTGATCTGTGCGGCTGTGCCCCATTTCTATAATAAAAAAATCACAGGACAAAGTAACCAGGACAGTTGGATATGAATCTGTGAACATTTGGGTTTCGGACGGTAAAACCGAACGGCAGAGATGGAGAAAGCCGTATCTCTATCTACGACAATGGCATCATCGAAAGAACCATATGAATTAAAAAGAAATGGTATGCAGGGCAAGATAAGGTTATTAATTGTTATGTTATGTAGTTCTAGCATCATGTTCTTACCCACGACCGCGACGCATTTAACTCTATTCACTACATATCCTAAGCAATCAACTAGGGTCTAGGAGTACGTGCTTGGCGAGGGCAAGGCAGCGACCGATGGAGCCGGACGTCGACGTGCAGCAGCATCAGCAGCGGCGACAGGACGACGCCGGCCCGGTGCCCGCGGTGTCGCTCCGGCTGCTCGGCCTGGCGGACGCCGACGCGTTCATGGCGTGGGCGTCGGACGACCGCGTGATGCGCCACCTGAAGCGGCCCCTATGCGCGTCCAGGAAGCAAGCCGTGGAGCAGATCAGGGGCACCGTCCTCGGCCAGTGGCGGAATTAGACCCATGGCAAGCCGGGCTTCAGCGAGGCAGAAATTAAGTCAGATATATGCGATATCTAGCTTCAGCCCTGAGCTTAGAAATTAGAAATATGCTAAAAAAAATTGCTATTAGTTATATGCTTAAAAGTTTAGCCCGAGGCTTGCAAGTTTTCTGGTTCCGCCACTGTCCTCGGCCACCCGTGGTTCCGCGCCATCTGCGTCGCCGGGCGCCCCGTGGGCCAGGTCTCCGTGTGGCCGTACGACGACGAGGGCGGCCACAGGGCCAACCTCGGCTACGCGCTGGCGTACGACCACTGGGGCCGGGGCATCGCCGCCGCCGCCATCAAGATGGTAACTAGGCACGCTTGATTTGCGTTCAATCCTGGCTTGATTTGCGTTCTTGGACATGGTGTCATCGTGTGTTCTTGGACGACGCACGCGTGCAGGTGGTGGGGAGGGTGTTCGAGGAGCTGCCGCGGCTGGAGAGGCTGGAGGCGGTGACGGACGTGGAGAACGTGCGGTCGCAGAGGGTGCTGGAGAAGGCCGGCTTCCACAGGGAGGGGGTGCTGCGCAGGTACATCGTCCGCCGCGGCGGCGAGGCAGCCAAGGACGCCGTGATCTACAGCTTCCTGTCGTCCGACCGGGCTCAATAACGCACCCGATCGAGCGTGCCGGCTTCTCATGGTTTGGACGATAATCCAATTGAAGGTTCTAATGACTCGTGAGCGGTGGCAGAGAGTAATCCGTCAGATAACAACTTTTGGTTATGCCTAATGCAAAAATACTTGGATAGATGTTTAAAGAGAGAAACAATACCATATCATAAAGCATCTATTCAAGAGTCAAGATTTCCAATGCAAACATCTCTTTTATGGATGCTTATATACACATAAGCATCTGCTAAGCATGAACACTTAATTAAACATGGATACTTCAAAATAAACAACTTATCTATTTTATATGAGAAAAAATAAGTTTTTTATTGCTAAGTATTTCTTTAACCATTGTACATAGCCTTAGCAAGTTACCTTTGTGAGGTCTAGTGAGTTTCCTATTGCCGGTTTGGAAAAGACTAGTCTCTGGGTGTTTTGTATGTTTGACAATCTGGTCGTAAACTCCCATCGCCATTGGCAACAAGTGAAGTGTGAAACGTCAGTTTCATCACTTTCCTCTCGAATTGAACCATTCCTAGCGTGCCTCAAGTATA
This sequence comes from Rhipidocladum racemiflorum, assembly GCA_036346355.1. Lineage (NCBI taxonomy): Eukaryota > Viridiplantae > Streptophyta > Magnoliopsida > Poales > Poaceae > Rhipidocladum > Rhipidocladum racemiflorum. The sequence continues at coordinate 19,032,824 of CM070573.1, read as the reverse complement.
GCATTTTACTTGGACATCTTATACGGTTTATGCTAATCCACTGAGCAAGGGCTTGGTTGGAAAACATGATATTCACGAGGGAAAAAATGGTGTTGTACTCAGAAACCCTACGGAAAAATTCCTACAGGTTAGCTTGTGACATTACGGTAATATTTTAGATCGTATTTTGGCTTTTCGGGGTGTTTGGGCTTGTCCGGGAGAGTTTGGGTTTTAGGGTTTTGAGTTGTGGGTTTTCGGTGGGGCGTTTTCGGCCCATGAGGGGGGAGAAATGCTGCCAACCCTAATCCCTCCCCACCCCTTGCGCCTCCCCTCCTCATCTCCAGCTGGCCCTAGTGCCCTCCCCTCGCAGCCCCTGCTCGGTTTGGGAACCTTCCACCCAAAGTGATCCGACGATTCCGTCGATTGGAGGGAGATCGGTCCGGGAGAAGAAGAAATTCGGCGTTCGTTTGGTTCTTCAAGAGAGGTATGTGATTTTAGATTCTTTTGTAGGGTTATGGTGCTGGTTAGATGGGGGAGTTCATGCTTAAAAATTGGTGTTTAGGTGCTGTTCCTAATTGCGTTTGAGGAGCTTGTAGATCTGTCCCTTGTTCTGTCCTCGGGTAGATTTGAACCCCAACTTAGGGCTTGAGTTTTGGGAATTTTAGATTCGTGATATGGTCGGGCAGCTGTTGCGAAAGTTGTAGGTAATTGAATTACCTTTAACTGGGCACCGAAAATGCTAAATTTTGTTCAGCTGTTTAAAAGTTATGGTCATTTTACCGAACGCTGTCCAATATGTGACGTGAATGGTACAGTCTGTGTTCAACTGTAGCTTAGAGGGTTTTAGATGCCGAATCAGTTTTCGCGAATACTTAGAAAAATATGGAAAATTTCCTGAGGTTCGAGAAAATGTACTCGTTTGCCTGATTTAGAGTTGTAGAACTCAAAATATGCTTGTTAGAAGCCTGCTGTTCCGTTGGACAGATTCTCTGTTTTTCGGGTTTTGGGAATAGGTTGCGAAGTCGATGTAGTTGATTGTTCTTGTGTTGTTTTGTGGGCATGTTTTTGAGTGTATTATACCTTTGTGCAGGTGGTGTGCCCTGGGAGTGCCATCAACATCCCGCCACTCTGTTTCGCGAGGTTGAAAGCAAGTGTATTGGGATGGTTTTGGAATTGGGTGACCAAAAAGATTCGTAGCGTTGCAATAAAACTATATGATGTGCTAATTTGCCTTGTGTGAACCTTGCATGTGATATGATGAACATGATTAGTTTAATGGTTATTCAGTTGTTATATTGAGTATTTATGCGAGTTAAATCATGTTATGGCATATGTGCATTCATAATGGAAGAGGCGACCCATTCTGATGCGGGCCTCTGTGTTCACAGGTAGTGAACACGAAAGTCCTACCTCGTGGTCCCATCCACGGTTGTGAATGGGAGCGAATCAGTAAGAGTAGGCACCCTCTACGGGATGGAAGGGAAAGAGGGTGCACACCGACGCGTGTGCACTCGGCAATACCAGTATGTGCTAAGCAAAGAGACACGTGCATTGCATTGCATGAATGAAGATGTTTTATGAGATGCTTATGATGATGTTTGATGAGATGTTAATGAATACTGTTAAGGTTTATGCCATTGCAATACACTTTGCTGAGTGATGAACTCACGCTTGTTGTTTTATGTTGTTTTTAGGTACCGTGAATTCGGCTTGCGGGAAAGGGAGTTAGCGTCGCATCTCCACCTAGTTTCACTCATCTAGACAACTACTCACTTTCATTCGTAGTTGTGATGATTATTCTATTGCACTAATGTTGAACTATGCTTTATTGTGGGCTTGGTTTTATTGTTCACTTCATATTGGTTTATGAAACGTTTGATTTTATATGCTGGGCTTGAACTGATGCTGTAACTCATGTTATTCCTATTTTAGATGTCATCTGTTATGCTATTGTGTTATGATATTATAATTGTTGCTTCAAACCATAGAAAAACAAAAGATATGCTGCCGAATTTTCGTTTAAGCAATTAACGTAGTTGTTATAATTTATTGTTAAATATGTGTTTTTGGTTGCTTCTAGTATCGTTTGGGTGACATTCGCGGCATACTGGGTGCCGGGGTGTTACAGTTGGTGTCAGAGCGGGCTTCAGGTCCGTGGTGCTTGAACTTAGTGAAATACCATAGGGTCAACTAAAATTTTGATTTGGGATAACCTAGAAACATGGCTTAGGTTATACTTAAAATTTTGCCATAGGATAGCAACATTAAAACTTGTGTAAGTAGAATAATTAATTTAAAATTTGACACACGTGGATGCACAGTAGGAAAAGGGTATGGGTATTATTGCTTTACGCTTAAATGTTGTATTTAAGCTTTGATGTTGAATGCTACATTTGATAATGTATGTTGCTATGTTCATGAAAGGAATGAACTGAGTTGTTCTTGTTATTGTGATTAAGTGAGGTTGTGGTGCCAAAGGGTGTCGGCGTATTCTACACCAAGGTACCCGCTCCCCCGCACTAAAAGCGGTCAACTGAAGGTCAGGGCATGCCTGGGCCCACCGCCACGGCAAAAGAAAGAGCCCAAAGGTGGACGCCCAGGGGACACGTGGCATATGAGCCCGCCACTGGCGCCAGCAAAGGTGGTCGCCAATGACACGTGGCGTCTGAGCCCGCCACCGGCGCCAATGAGGTGGTCGCCAGCGACACGTAAGCGTCTGAGCGACAGCTGGCGCGCGCAACAAGGTGGTCGCCAATGACACGTGGCGTCGCGAGCGAGCAGCTGGGTGCTTCGCAAGGTGGTCGCCAGCGGACACGCGTGGCGTCGCGAGCGGCTGGCGTCAAGGTGGTCGCCCAGCGGACACGTGGCATGTGAGCCCGGCTTGGGCGCCAATGAGGTGGTCGCCAGTGACGCGTGGCATACTGATCCTGGCCATCGGGCGCACCATGTGATGGTCCCGACGAGATCAAGGGTGTTTAATGCGAATCGTGCGCATTAAATGCCGGCGTGAGGCGCGATGTGGCGGCGCGCCTTCCCCAGGCGCATCATAATTGCGGGAGACGTCACGGCGGCACCTCATCCCCTAACGAAACAAGCGGCGTTGGTGGGCGTGGAAGCCGAGGCAGGAGTGTAAACGGCTACGGCAAACATTTATTGAGGCGTCAGGACAGTGATAGGCGCATTAAATGCGCCCGTGGCAGTATAATGAGTATGGCTTGTAGTGTAAGACTCCCATGCGCCCCCAGCAGCCCAAGTATAAAAGGGAGCCGGGGTGCATGGGAGAGGGGGTTCGAAAGGCTGTAAGGTTTTCATTCTCTCCAGCAAGAACACTAGCAATACCAAGAAAGACAGGACTAGGGCTATTACTCTTAGGAGGTCCTGAACCTGGGTAAAAGTTCTTGCGCCCCCTTGTTCCCCTGAGCTTCCCGGTACTCCGGTCGTCTTCTTCCTTTCCCCGGCAATTGCCCCGAAAGCCCCCCGTTTGAACCTCATAAGCACCCAATTCGGAGGTGCCTGTTTGCTAGTACGCTGACAGTGGCGCGCTAGGTAGGGGCTATTGGTGGTTAGATTGCCCACTCTCTTTCATTCCCAATTCGGAGCTCAGCAGGAGTAGGGGCGCTTGTCTGCATGGCGGAATCGCATTCCAAGCGCAGCAATCCGCCCGAGGAAAGTGGCGCCCATAGCCGGTCCCGACATTCGGAGAGGGAGCCGGGCCACCCGGGCCCCTCCGCCGCGGGAGCGGTGCACTTGGCTCCCGCGCCCAGGGGTCAGCCCGTCCAACGGCGCTTGGTGCTGGGGGGACGACACCCCCGCGCGAAGCCTCCATGCGGCCCGGCTTCTCCTCGATCATCCTCCGGTGACCCTGGGGGGCGACACCCCGGCCACTCCTTGGCTGCGGGATATCGTCCACCTGGTTGATGCCGCTCAACAGCAAGTTGAAGCGGCGACCCAGCCGGGGGCTTCCGGCATGTGGCGACAGGGAGCCCGCGCAACCGACGCGCCGGGTTCCAGCCGCTACACGACAACTTCTCCCGGCACCAAGGGCCGGGACAAGGAAAAGGGAGTCCTGGCTGCAGCCCCTTCCGTCACTGGGGGTCGTGCACGTGACTCCGCCTCTTCGCGCGGTCCCCCCAAGTCAAGGAGGAACCGCGAAGATCTGAGATCATACCTCGATGAGCGGCACCTCCAGCGCGACGGTGACCTGCGTCACGTCCTCATGGGGCGTCGTAAGGGCGCAGCGGCACACTAATCCCCAGATGTCTTCTGGGCGACGGGGGGCTTCCTCCTCAGACTCCGGGGGGAGTGCAGGGTCGCACTCCTCGTCCTCTCCTCAGGATCGAGGGGCTGGCGAACAATGCCGTCCCCCCTACAACGTTGGATGTCAGGCGTTCTCCCTCCGCCTCCGGCAAGCCGCATGGCCGGAGAGGTTTCGCCCTGCTTCCATCGAGAAGTACGACGGCACCACAAACCCTGAGGAGTTCTTGCAAATTTACACCACGGTGGTGCGTGCGGCGGGAGAGTCCGAGAAGGTCATGGCCAACTACCTCCCGACATCTCTAACGGGCTCTGCCCGGTCTTGGCTTCTTAACCTCCCGCGAGGTTCCGTGCACTCGTGGGAGGAGTTATGCGACATCTTCGTCGCCAACTTTCAGGGCTCCTACGCTCAACCAGGCGTGGAGGACGACCTTCACGCATACTGGAGGCGAGGGGAGAGTCCCTGAGAGAGTTCAGCCGGCGGTTTAGCCACTGCCGCAACACAATTCCCCGGATCTCTGAGCAGTCGGTCATCATCGCGTTCCGAAGGGGGGGTTCGAGACCAGAAAATGCGGGAGAAGATGGCTACCCGCACCATCGTAACAACATCCGAGTTGTTCTCCCTGGCGCACAAGTGCGCCAGGGCGGCTGAAGCTCGGAAGTGCGCATCAAGGCCCGCCGACCCTGATGACGCCGGCACCTCGAAGTCCTCCGACCGCAAGAAAAAGAAGAAGAGGCGGAAGGAGACCGCCGCCAGGGAAGTTCTGGTCGCCGAGCCGGAACCTAAATCCCGGTGCTGCGACGACCCAGACCAAGGGGATGAGCGCCGGGACCAGCGCGGCAACCGCAGGAACCGCCGCTCGCCCCGCCGCGAAGATGAGGGGGGCAAACCCTATTGTCCCATCCATCGCACAAGTGGACACGACTTGGAGGACTGCCAAGTAGTGTCCAAACTGATCGACAGGCTGCTCAAGAAACGCCGCGAGAAAGACCGCGACGACGGCGGCGATTTAAGACACGGCTCCACTAGCCTTCCAACAAAGTGAGCATACAGTGGCGTTCATTCACGGTGGCTCAGCCACCTACTCGTCGAACTCGCAGTACAAGCGAGACTTGAGGCAAGTCTGTGCCACCGCATCACCCTCCGGGGCGAGTAGGCCACTGAAGTGGTCGGAGCAACCGATCACCTTCAGCCGGGCCGACCACCCGGAAAGTGTTTCCGGCCCGAGCCATCTGCCTATCGTGGTTTCCCCCACGGTTCGCAATGCGAAGCTCGGACGGGTCCTCGTTGGCGAAGCGATTCCATCAATTTACTATCCGTTGGGGCGTACCAAGCGCTCCAAATACCGTATGAGGAGCTGCGCCCGGCTCCACTTTTCTATGGAGTCGCTCTCGGGGTAGGCCTCATGCCCCTGGGGCAGGTCCGACTGCCTGTTACGTTCGGGAGCGTGGAAAACTTCCAGACGGAGTTGGTCGACTTCGAGGTTGCCGACTTCGACCTCCCTTACAACGCCCTGCTTGGCCGTCCGGCCCTGGTCAAATTCATGGCGGTTGCTCACTACGCCTACATGCTGGTGAAGGTCCCCGGGCCTGGGGGGCCGATTACGGTGAAGGTGGATAGGCTGGAAGCCCTGCGCCTCGACAAGCAGTGCAGGACTGCCGGCACCACTGCTCGGCCCCGCGACAAGGACAACAACCGGGCACTCCTCGGTCGGGACCAGCCGCCGCCAGGCCATCGGGCGAAGCAAAGGCGGTCCCCGTGGGTGAGGAAGGCTCGGGCAAGGTCATCAAGATCGGCACCGACCTCAGTGCTGAATAGGAAGACGCGCTCGTCGCCTTCCTCTGGTCAAGCCTGGATGTGTTCGCTTGGGAACCATCAGAAATGACCGGGGTCCCCAGGGAGGTGATCGAGCATCGATTGGCAACGCTCCCCGGAGCGCACCCGGTTCGACAAAAGATCCGGCGGCAGGCGCCAGAGCGGCAGGACGCCATTCGGGACGAGGTGGAGAAACTTTTGTCTGCCAGAATTGTGCGGGAGGCCACCTATCCGGAGTGGCTGGCTAACCCCGTGCTTGTGAAGAAGTCCAACGGGAAGTGGCGAATGTGCATCGACTTCACCGACCTCAACAAAGCCTGCCCCAAGGACCCATACCCCCTTCCGCGGATAGACATCGTCGTCGACTCCACGGCGGGGTGCGAAGCTTTGTGCTTCCTCGATGCCTACTCCGGCTACCATCAGATCAGCATGGCGCAAGAAGATGAAGAGAAAACTGCTTTTGTGACTCCTCTCGGTGTATACTGCTATGTCAAGATGCCTTTCGGGTGAAGAACGCTGGCGCCACCTATCAGCGGGCCATGCACATAGTGTTTCGGCCCCAAATAGGGAAGAACCTGGAAGTGTATGTTGATGATTTGGTGGTAAAAACGAAAAAGGCCGATGAGCTCGTTCAGGACCTGGAAGAGACCTTCTCTCGCCTCAGAAAATACTGTCTGAAGTTGAATCCCGAGAAGTGCGTGTTTGGTGTCTCGTCTGGGAAGCTACTCGGATTCCTGGTCTCCAGTCGTGGGATCGAGGTCAACCCAGAGAAGATAGAAGCGATTGAGCGGATGCAGCCGCCCACCCGGCTCAAGCAACTGCAGTGCTTGACCGGCCGGCTGGCCTCCCTTGGCCGGTTCATAGCCCGGTTGGGGGAGAAAAGCCTACCGCTGTTCAAGCTACTGAAGAAGACCAACTCGTTTGAGTGGACCCCAGAAGCACAGCGGGCGTTTGAAGATCTGAAGGAGTACCTCTCCTCCCCCCCAGTATTAGTCGCCCCTGAGCCGGGCGAGCCGTTGCTGTTGTACGTGGCGGCTAGCCCCTCCGTGGTGAGTGCAGCGCTGGTGGCGGAGCGGGAAGGGGTTCAGCGACCGGTCTACTATATCAGCAAGGTGCTGCACGACGCGGAAACAAGGTACCCTCAGGCTCAGAAGATGGTGTATGCCGTGCTGATAGCGTCGAGGAAGCTACGCCACTACTTTCAGGGGAGAGAAATCACAGTGGTCTCCTCCTACCCCCTGCGCGAGATCCTCCACAACCGGGAAGCAGAAGGCCGCATCGCAAAGTGGTCCGTCGAGCTGGGGGAGTTCGGCATCAAGTTCGCCCCTCGTACTGCAATAAAAAGTCAAAGACTAGCGGACTTCGTCGTCGAATGGACTCCAGCCGAGTCCGAAGCTGAAGAGGACCCCGCGCCCTCCCCTTGGACACTCTTCTTCGACGGGTCCTTGGTTTGGAAAGGCGCGGGGCTGGGGTCCTCTGGTTTCTCCGGTGGAGACCCTCAAATACGTGGTCGCCCTCGACTTCAAGGCCACTAATAACGTCGCCGAGCACGAGGCTTCTTGGCTGGGCTCGGGCCGCTGACCATCGGTGTTCGGCGCTGCCGCAGTGAAGGGTGACTCCCTGTTGGTCATCAATCAAGCAAGGAAAGATTTCTCCTGTCCTGACCCCGTCATGGCGGCGTACCTGGCGGAGGTCAGGAAATTGGAGCGGCACTTCGAAGGGTTGGGATATACCCACATCCCACGACGCGACAACCACCTGGCAGACGAGCTCGCCCAGCTCGCCTCAACCAGATCTCCTGTACCAGTAGGGGTCTTTGAAGAAAGGCTTACACGACCGTCCATCGCAGCCCCCGTTTCTGGAGGGGACGATGGTGATGCCGCTTCAGCCCTCGCCTCTAGAGGGAAAGTGGATCCGGTGGAAACGCCCGGCCAGCGTGAGATGGGACGACCACTTCGTGGTCGCCAGACGGACCGGAAGACACATGGATGGATCCGATCCTGGCCTACCTGCGGGATCAAGTGTGCCCCGATGATGATGCGTCAGCAGAGAAGGTAGCACGAAAGGCCAAGTGCTATACCCTGGTGGGCGGGGACCTGTACCGCCGGGGTAAGAACGGAATTCTTCTGAAGTGCATCACTCGGGAAGAGGGGAGCAGTTTGCTCTCTGATATCCATGGAGGCGTGTCAGCGGGAGCCATGTGTCGGATGAGCGATGGCGGGAAAAGCTTTCCGTCAAGGGTTCTATTGGCCGACCGCCCTCGGGATGCTTGCGAGCCGGTGAGGAGATGCGCGTGGGTTCCACGCCAAGCAGATCCACCAACCAGCCCAAGCTCGCAAACTATCCCGCTCTCTTGGCCCTTCGCGGTGCGAAATTTGGACATCTGAGCCCGTTCCTGCGGGCCACAGGGGGCTACACCCACCTGTTCGTCGCCATCGACAAATTCACTAAATGGGTGGAAGCCGAGGCAGTGAGGTCCATCACCGCCGCAGCTGCGGTCAAGTTCATGCAAGGGACATTCGCCCGCTTCGGGGTCGCCAACCGCATTATCACCAACAACGGCGCACAGTTCACCAGCGCGGCCTTCTTAGACTTCTGTGAAGAGATGGGCACCAAGGTCTGTTTTGCCTCGGTCGCCCACCCCAAGAGCAACGGCCAGGTCGAGCGGGCCAACGCTACTGCATCTTGAAGGGCCTCAAGACCGGGCGTTCGACCGACTCCACAAGCGTGGCGCTGATGGACGAAGAGCTCCGGCTGTGTTGTGGTCGCCGGACCACTCCTAGCCGGGCTCACGGAAACTCCTTTCTTCCTGGTCTCTGGCGCGGCTGTTCTCCTTCGAATTGGGCCAGGATCACCTCGCGTTCTTTGCATTCACAGAAGAGGACCAGGAGTGTCTGCGCCGAGACGACGTCAACCTCCTGGAAGAGGCGCGGGATCGAGCGGCTCTGCGTGCCGCAAGGTACCAGCAAAGTCTCAGGCGGTACCACGCCTCCCGGGTCAATGAAAGAACACTGGCAGTGGGCGACCTGGTCTTGCGAAGAATCCAGTCGCATGCCGGGTCGCATAAACTGTCTCCCCAGTGGGAGGGACCCTTCAAAGTGGTCTCAGTCTCTCGACCTGGGGCGGTCAGGCTGGCCACTGAAGACGGCGAGGAGCTGGCGAGCTCCCAGAATATAGAAAACCTGCGCAAGTTCTACCCTTGACCGGTTGTAAGTCCTTGGCTCCGTCCCCGGCCGTGGGAGGTGTCTTCCTCTCCACCGCTGGTTGGGGAGGCCTTACATTTGAAATTAATATTCGCATACATTATCCGGAATGGTTGTTCTTGTTGCCCCTTTTTCTCGGTCTCTTTCATTTGTTGGGCGGCCAGGCGCTTGCTCGCGGAGCCCTACTGCCTTGCAAAAACCCGGTGGCAAAGATGGAGCCACTAAGTGAGAGCGTCGTGCAGGAATGGGCGATTGAATGGCTAGCTCGGCATGACCCCCAGCACGGTTATGACACTCCGGGTGTCCCCGTGGGGGTCGGCGACTTGAGCACCATTGTCGGAAACCCAGGTCTTGCCACGACTCACTGAGTGCCTGCTCCCTAGAGGCCGTCTGGGAAGAAAATTTTGCTAAGGCAAGGGATCCAAGGAAAAAGATTCCCTGGTGCAAAACCCTGAGTCTTTAAGCGATCACGTGCTCGTTCACGTGTAACCAAAAAATTGAAGTAAAAAGCGGTCTCTGAGCGGCATAGCGGGAAGCCGATGCTCCCGCTTCATTTAAAGCATCTTGCATTTAAAGTCTTTTACAGGCACGACCGAAAAAGGAAAAAGAAAAGAAGAAAAGCTACTGAGGGGGGCTGGAGGGTCCTCCGCGTCATCCGCCCCTTGCCGCGGCGTCTTGGCGAGGAAGGTCCACGTCCGGTGCGGCGCCACGTCTTCCGCCGCCTCCATCTGGGGGTTCTCCGCCATATGAGCGGCGACACGCTCGGGCGTCATGAACCCGCTCCTCCGCCGTGCCCGATCACCCTCAATCCCTTGAACAGTGGCCGCGGGATCGAAATTGGCGTCGCGGCTGACACAGGCGAGCGATACATGCCGTCGTAGCCAAGAAGCTGCGCGCCCTCTGGCGGACCTAGCGGTGAGGGCGGCGGGCAGGTGCGTGAGGAAGTCCGCGGTCCGGCAGAGGCAGAAGGCGTAGTGCCGTGGCCTCTCCTCCCGCGGGCCCGGCTGCTCCAACCCCAATGGAGCAAGGCTGGCCACCGTTCAGTTGAAGGCATGGCGCAGCATCCGCAGAGTGTCCACCTCTGACTGGGCCCGATCGGCCCTCTCCGTCTCCAGCTCCGCAGAGAGCCTCTCGGCCTTGGCGGGTGCCGTTCTGCTTTGCTCTCGCTCCCGCGCTGCAGCTCGATCCCTCCCCAATCGCTCAGATCTTCCACCTCCTTGCGGAGACGGTTGATCTCGGCTCCGCCAAATCACCGCTCCTGCTCGTCACTAGGCGGTTGCTTGTCTTTGGAGTAAAGTTTGCCGAGAGCTGCCACAGAGCATCTGCGTCTGCAGAAACGGAGGCGGTGGGGAGATCCGGGAGGTAGGGGCAGGGCGAAACGGACCTCGCCCTGGCGGCAGCAGCAACGGGCCGCCGCATGGGGTTCGCCCGCTGCGCTTTGCCGAATCCTGGTGCTTCGGCGACCGGCTAGCGCTGCCGGCGACAGCGCTGGCCGTCCGCAGACGGTAGGATGTCCGGAGCAGGAACCCTGGAAAAAGGAAGAAACAATGGTAAGGATCAGCCCTAAAACGTTTCTTGAACTTTTATATTGCATGTGCGTTTTCTGGTGAGTACCTAGGCGCTGGCCTCGGGAAACAGGGCATGCTCGGAACAAGGACCCGGCCATGGCGCGCTGCCAACGCCGGTGGCGGAGAGGATCCCCTTCGGTGGTGGCGGCGAGGCGGCGAATCCCCATTGCTAGTGGCGGCGGTGGAGGCAGGGGTAGGTTCGCCACTGCTGATGGTGGTGGCGGAGGCGGAGGCAGGTCCGCCACTGCTGACGGCGGTGGCGGAGGCGGAGGCAGGTCCGCCACTACTGACGGCGGTGGCGGAGGTGGAGGAAGATCCACCGCTGCTGGTGGCGGTGGCGGTACAAAAGGAACCGGCAGCGGAGGGTCCATCGTCGCGCCCCCGGCAGGGGCAAGGGTGGACGAGCCCCCGCCGGTCGACGAGCCCCCCGCCACCATGGAGGAACCCATTACCACGGCCGAAGAAGTTCCCGCAGCCGACCTGGAAGTCCCCGCCCTGGCTGAACCCAGGAAGCGGGGCCGCTGGGAAGGATTGGCGGAGTCGTCGTCATCGTCCGGGCGCCTGCGCCTCACTCGGTCGCCCTCACGACCGCCCGGTGAGAGGATCCGGATTGTTAAGGTCGCTGGCGCATCACGACGGCGTGCCCATGGCGTCCATCGAGGGCGGCGCGGATTATCGCCAGCGCGTTCCCGGGTGACAACCGGCAAAGTGGGGCGCGCTGCCGGAAAGCGGCGGGGCGGGTAGGTAGGCCCAGTGCGGCATCCACTGCCGATCACGTCGTCGGCCAAGTTCCGGTTGTCGGCGCAAAAGAAAAAGGATTGCAGGAGGATAGAAGCATCGGCAAGATCGGGTTTTGGCAGAAAAAGTGAGAAAGGACAAGGAATGATGCGAGGGTGAAGCGGGTTACCTCGAGGATACTCCGGGTCCCATCGCCTGGCCCATGTATTGCCAGGCGAGGCGGGCCAGCGGCGCGAGGAAACGATCTCGGGCAATAAAATCCCGGATCACCATGGCCCCTGTCGGGCCCGCCGCCGCGGTGGTCGACTGGCTACCATCGCTGGAGTTCGGGCGTCGCCCACGTGAGCCCCCGATTGGGGTTCTTGACCGCCGGGCGGGCGGAAGCTCCAACGCCGATGTATGTCGTCTTCGACGTCTGACCACTCTTCCCGCCAATCTCTCTTGGACCGTAGTCCAGTGGAATGTAGCGCAACACGATCCGTCGCGAGCCGCAGGTGGCAGCTCCGGCGACTGCGGGGACGCCACCATGGCGCGAAGAGTGTAGAAGAAGCGAAAAAGGAGAAGATTGGGCAGCACTCCTACGAACATTTCGCGAGAAGTGGGCAAAGGCGAAAGGAGGATAACGGAGTTGGGGAAGGTGGATGTGGTGAATGGCGTAGAAGTTAAGAACGAGAGATAAAAGTCGAGAGCCGTGGCGGCGAGCGAGAGCTACCACGAAGAAAATTACTTCCCGGGTCAATAGTGGGGCTCAATGATCCGGCGGAGGCGGAGGGTGCCCCGGTGATGGTGCAGGAAAACCTCATCGGCCCTCTCCTCCTCGATGGACGAAGAAGGAAGAACCGGAGCCATCGGAAGGAGAAGAAGCGAGGAGCTCTAAGGCGGCAAGAAAAAGCGGAGTGGGGGGAGTTGAAAGGAGGAAGAACCGCTCCCCCCCCCCTCAGTCGGCCTCTTATAAGGCTGCGGAAGAAGGACCGGCGGGAAAGCCGAAAGGACGCTGCAGTTCGAAAAAAAAAAGAGAAGGGGAAGTTAAAGAGCCTCATAAAGGGGGGCGCGTCCCAAGGAATGTGCGACGGTTACGAAGAGGAGGCAACCGCGCAAACCGCCTTGGGAATCGAAGAAGCCGGGAGATCTTTTTGCGTGGCGCGTGGGCATTTAAAGGGCCCCACCCGGGAGCCTAAGCGGTTCTCAAAAGGCCAACTAAAAAAGAGAGAAGAACGGAAGACCAAAAAATGCTCCTGGGTGGGCCCGGGGGCTACTGTCGGCGTATTCTACACCAAGGTACCCGCTCCCCCGCACTAAAAAGCGGTCAACTAAAGGTCAGGGCATGCCTGGGCCCACCGCCACGGCAAAAGAAAGAGCCCAAAGGTGGACGCCCAGGGGACACGTGGCATCTGAGCCGACCACTGGCGCCAGCAAGGTGGTCGCCAATGGACACGTGGCATGCGAGCCAGCTGGCGCCAAAGAAGGTGGTCGCCCGACACCGGCATAGCATCTGAGCCAGGCGGCTGGCGTTTCGCAAGGTGGTCGCCCAGCGGACACGTGGCATCTGAGCGGCCGGCTGGCGCCATGGTGGTCGCCAGTGGACACGTGGCATCTGATCCACATCGGCGCACCATGAGATGGTCCTGACGAGATCAAGGGTGTTTAATTCGAATCGTGCGCATTAAATGCCGGCGTAAAACGCGATGTGGCGGCGTGCCTTCCCCAGGCGCATCATAATTGCGGGAGACGTCACGGCGGCACCTCATCCCCTGACGAAACAAGCGGCGTTGGTGGGCGTGGAAGCCGAGGCAGGAGTGTAAACGGCTACGGCAAACATTTATTGAGGCGTCAGGACAGTGACAGGCGCATTAAATGCGCCCGTGGCAGTATAATGAGTATGGCTTGCAGTGTAAGACTCCCATGCGCCCCCAGCAGCCCAAGTATAAAAGGGAGCCGGGGTGCATGGGAGAGGGGGTTCGAAAGGCTGTAAGGTTTTCATTCTCTCCAGCAAGAACACTAGCAATAACAAGAAAGACAAGACTAGGGCTATTACTCTTAGGAGGGCCTGAACCTGGGTAAAAGTTCTTGCGCCCCCTTGTTCCCCTGAGCTTCCCGGTACTCCGGTCGTCTTCTTCCTTTCCCCGGCAATTGCCCCGAAAGCCCCCCGTTTGAACCTCATAAGCATCCAATTCGGAGGTGCCTGTTAGCTAGTACGCTGACAAAGGGTTTCGGTCACCTCTTGTTCATAGTAAGGTTGTGGTTTGTCGGTATGGCCGGTTAGAGTCATCACCGAAGGACTAATAACCTCCCGTGGGGGAGAGTACTTATCTTTTCTGTCGTAGATCGGGAAGTTGGTTGGAGTTAAATAGAAGAGTTGGTGGTAGACCCTTTCGGATTTTCTTTACCGTTCTGACAATCGGTTTTGGTGGGTTTTCTTGGTCTGAGTTGGCTGAAATCAAAGGAAAAGTGTTTGGTATTGGATTTTCGCTGATTGTTCCTTCGGCGTTTCTTGGTTTTGTGCTGATTGTTCCTTCGGCGGTTCTTTGTTTTGCCTTCTTTAGTTGAAGACAAAGAAGAAGAGTTTAGTGTTGCGCCTCTTTTGGTCACCATTTCGACTTCGACGTCTGGTTTTGTTGGTTGCTTTACGAAGAAAGTTATCGATTTATTCTTGTGTTTGCCTTTCTTCGAGGTTAAAAAGAGTTATTGTTGTATTGTGCTAGACCTGGTTGTGAGGGTTGAGGTTCTGTGTCTTTGTAAGAGTAAGGGGTATTTGATCTCGTCGTTTTACTTGTTTGGGAAATCATCTTTGAAAAACCCTCTTCTTTCGTGGAAGTTTGGAGTTTGGTGTTTAATTGGAAGAGCTTTTCCTACCAGAGTCTGGGAATTTGAGAGTTGATCTCTCTTGTAATTCTTTTTGTGTTTTGTTTTCCTTTCTTTTCTGGAAAGGAGAAACTGTTTATCGGTATTCGTTCTTGTTCAAGAGTTGTGGGTATCTTTAGATTGGGGTTGCATCCTGGTTGTCAAGGGTAGGTGACCCATGAGGGTGTTTAGAAATTTGTATGTCTGTGTTGTGTAGTTAGAACATCGAGATGATGTAAACTACCAATTTGGTTAGAGTGAGGTTGATGGTTGTTTGAAGACAACCTAAAACGATTATGTTAATAATGGAGGATTAAAGGAAATGATAATTGATCTAAAGTGAAAGTTGATTAGTGTTTTATGCAGAGTGTGGTGATTCCTGGAATTAATTCAAAGTTCGAGAACTATAGTATCGATCCCGATTAAGAAGGTCTAGAATCTTCTAATCGAGGAATTATTATAGCAAGGTGGTGGTGTAAAGCATCGGATTATGATGGTGTAACGACATGAGGATTATTGGTTTATGTTGTTTATGGGTCAATTAAACTGTGGATTGACAAAATGATTTGATCGATGTGTAATAAAAAAAGGGATATGGAACGGCAATATGAAAGGTTGAGTTTGTCCTGGACGAATGTCTGTCTAGGATCCATATCTATGAAGGATGTCTAGAGGAGGTCGTGTCTCGTGGTTAGGATTAATTTGTGGTGGAATGAACTAGGGATATGGAATATGTGACTTAGGGATGATACAAAAGGTCTTTGTTGATTGCGCTGGAATAAAAGTGAAGTGATGTGTTTTAAGCTTGGAATAAGAAGTTGTACGAATGATGGGTCGTCATGGTTAGTAGAGCAAAAGAAGATGTTGATATGTGTCTCATGGTGAGTTAACTGATAAGTTAATTGTTCTGAAGTTGTGAGGACGTGGTTCTCCTTGTTGATTGTCATAAGATAGATATGGTTTAGAGTTCGATGTAAATTTGACCAATTGTGGTTATGTGAATGGTAGAAGGTAATTGAACAAAGATTGGATGTAGTAACTTTTGTCAAAAGTGTTCGACTTTCCAGGATTTGGTGAATATGAAATCCTTAATGGCTAAGAGTATTGGGATACTAGAAATAGTGGGATTTGAGTGGAACCTTCTTTTAAGGGTTTATAGATTCAATCGATTGTATGATTTTCTGGGAGTGCATGCCAATCTTTGGTTTTGGCAAATTTGTTTAGCTTATGTTATGAGTAGGGATCTGCACCCAAGAGTATTTGAGCGGGACGCTCTCTTTTGCGTTCAACTGAATTATCTTTGGAGACCATATTTAAAGGAAGCAAATGGACATAGTGGGTTGTGTTGGACACCTTTGAGTTAAGCACTTAATTTGTAACTCTATTGTGACTAGAGTTGGATTTAATTGAAAAATGTGTGTGGTGTTTGCGAGTACTTCAAAAGGTGGATCTTATGAATGTTTCATATGTGATTTTGTTGGTGAAGTGTTTTCTTTTGGGAATGAGTTTCCCTTTCTCTTTGAGAGAATTTGTGGAGGTTGTGGGTGCAGATGTTTGACTTGAGAATTGATGTTCTCTTCCAAAATATTGGTTTTGATTAAAATGTGATGTTTTGCAAGTTTAGCTTTCAATTAATGTTGGGTTGTGATGCGACGTGGTGTTTTACTGTTAACTGTGCTGCCATCATAGTTAATATGTATTATCGCAATCGTCGATGTTATTTGTGTTTCAATCATGTGATAAAGAGAATGAAGTCTCTTTGTGAATGATTATTCGGTATTGTTGTTACATGATGAATGAATGGTGAAAATGATGCATGACATCGTTCATTTATATATAACCATAAAGGAGTCGCTGAGCCAGGTCAGTGAGAAAGTCATATATGGATATATGACTAATCCGGAGTGCTCTAGAAAAGTTAGCATTCATGTCATGAGTCGAGATTTCCATTGCTTTCTAGCATGAAAAGAAAGAATGAGTAATTATGGTTTTTTGGCTATGGTGTAAGAGATTTGAGTTTCCTTTGCGATTCGGCTTAGGAAAGTAAAATAAGTGCCTTTGGGATATTGTCGAATTTTTTCCAAAGTGGTTTTTAGCGCTTTGGGGTTCTAGTTGTTGTATGTGGCCTACTTGGGTTCAAAAGAATTGTACTTCTTTTGCACTATAGACGAGAGTGAGAATATGAGTGTCCACGGGATTATGGTTGAGTATAATCAAGATTTATACTCTTGGGCTTGGTTGTTTGCGTGAAAAGATTGTGAGGTCAACACCCTCTTGGGAAAAGCACTAATTGTGATGTGGTAGTGAGTTACGGCCCTAGCTTGGGCCAGGTGTAAAACCTTGATTGGGGTTTGAAAGGTGGATCATGATGGAAGGTGTGTGTTGGTTCAAATCTTTTGAGAGTATCGCTGGTTGTGAAGAAGGTGATGGTAATTGATGTAAGGTGTCCAGTCGTGAACATCTGTTTTAGCTAAAATGTCTCTGGGGATGAGCTATGCTTGGGAGCGGATAGAATGAATTATAACGTGATTGCGAATTGGAAAGGCAGTTGTGCCTTAGTGAGTTATTTCTTTCGATGGCATTTCTCGGTAATAGTCCATTCGATTTAAAGGGCGATCAATTGCAAGAGTTGAGAACCAGTGTCTTCTTGGTTCTTGGGGGTCACGTTTAGAACCCCAGTTAGAAACAAGTCACCATTGGTGATTTGGTGGTAGAGAGGATGTTAAAAGAGATGTGACTCGTTTTGATTGTGTCATCTTAAGTTTAATGAAATGAGATTAAGGTTTTGTGAGTGAAATTGAAAAGGGAATTTAGAGTTGAGTTCAGACATTGGTTTTATATTCTTCGGAAGGATATTACTGATTATACGAGTCGTACCTGTAGTTCCAAAAAAAGAAGAAGTTGTTCTGAGTTCACCAGATTGTTTGCGATAGTAGTATGAAGTGTTTGACGTGAGGATTTGGGCGTATTAATTTGAGGAGCCCTTTAGTGGGTGAAATCGAGGATTGCGGTTGTCATTTTCAAATGTTATTGGGAATTGAAATGAAAGGTGGAATCGTGAGGGACTGCACTTAGTTGAGCTAAGTCAATTCTTTCTTGCCAGGTGTTGGTTTTGGGAGTTGGTTTGTCGTTTGGTTCGGTTTGAGTGTTTGTGTGGGTGTTTTTGTGTTGCGAAGAAGTCTTTAGTTCCTTGGGGACTTTGTTCTTGATTTTAGCGTTCTTCGGATTCAAGGTCGAATCATATTAAGGGGGAGAGAATGTGACATTACGGTAAGATTTTAGACCGTATTTTGGCTTTTTGGGGTGTTTGGGCTTCTCCGGGAGAGTTTGGGCCTTAGGGTTTTGTTGGGACCCGGATTTACGAATCCGAAATCCTCTGTGTATACCGCACTAGTCCAGGATCACGCTAGTGCACACAGTGGCAACGAAATTGACATATCATTCCATTCATCGATTTTACTAAGAAAGTAGCAAATAATGACAACGGACCTTATGGTCAAGTTTACATAACTGTGCCTTAAGGGCTTAAGAAACAAATAAAACTTTTGCAGCGGAAATAAAACAACTTGGGCCATACGACATGCCACAGGCAATCGTTTGGGGAGCGCCATCCTAGTTCACGTAGTCTTCATAATACTCCTCGTAGAATTCTGTATTTCCCTGTTCTTCTTCAGCAACTGATCAACAAAGGCATAAAGCCGTGAGTACAAAAAGTACTCAGCAAGCCATAGGGTAATGATGCAAATAATGTATGGCTTGACAAGAATGGTCATATGGTTATTTTGCAGAAAGCAATAACTTGATTGTAAATACAATAAATAGATTCAAAGCACAGTGGACAAAAGATAATAAATAACTGGTAAATCAATGGTAAACAATAACACAAGATTGGTAAGGCATCACCAGTCACCAACTAAATCATCGTCATCCACTGAACTCAACAGCATTAATATTTTGACATAGAAAACAATAGTGAACTCCCCGTTCACTTCCAACCATACCATCTCTCAACAATTTCTGAAAACACTATACCCCGTGTGAAATCCCCAGGCACGTCCATGACCGCAGACACGGCTATTCGAATAGTTTAACATACACTCTGCAGAGGTTGTACAGCTTTACCCACAAGATATGATCAACTCCTATTGCCAAACGTAATTAACACACTTCCTTTGGTGTGTTGGCAGAGAGATCATAACAAGGCCTTTACAATGCTTTGTCTAAACCCAGTACTGCCCGCTAAGGTTTCACCCCTCAGGGCCCCCTCTTGCGCCATGTGAGTCTACCCATCGATCCCGGAACCCACACAACCAAAACAATACTTAAATTTAGACATCGCAAATTAATTAGCCAGGTCTGTCCCATACCAAACATGTGGTTGTACGGTTAGACCCAGTTCAATGGCGCACAAAATTAAGTCCTTAAGTATACCCAGGCAAGACAACCACATCCCAAATGTGCTAACAGCACCCACTTTACTACACGATCACTTGCCCGAGTGAAAACAACATTTGTATAACCAATACCAATGGTACACCCCGCCATGGTACAACAAATTTTACAATAGTGGCTGTCCGCCACAATTCCATATCTCATTAAGTCAATATTATTAATTCAACATGTGACATGAATCCCATCGTACAACTAAGCATGGCTAAGCATAGTTACGCTAACCCAATGTTGGTACTACAATATGTCCAACTAGTAAACAATCCAACCTAGAGTGACAATGGATACATGGCATTTCAATCATTCAAGGTGTCATATCAACAATCAGGTGATAGCTAATCCCAGTAAATAGTACTTGTAAACAATTAGCATGCAATTGTATGAAACGAAAATAATTTTGCAAACATGGGTCCAACATGGTCAAGGACTACGACTTGCCTTGTTGATCAACTGCAATTGCTGAATCTTGATCTCTGAATCCTGCGCTCGCTCCCTGGGGATCAAAGTCTACCGGAAAAGAATGCAATAAACACAAATAAATACCAAAATAGTACCAAAAATTAAAATAAATAGCTCTGGAACATAGAGCTCGATTTTACAAATTTTTAGAAATTTGAATGGGCTCAAACGGAGTTCGTATGAGGAAGAACGGGCTCTCGGAAGTTCCCGCGGGAGAGAAGATGAAAAACATAGAATATTCCGAGAATATTCTTTTTCGGAAATTAATTAAAATTAATCCCAAGAGGCTGACATGTTGGGCCCTTGGTCTATGGACCAGGTCCACGGGTACCGATCGGTCTACGGTAGACCCGGCTTACGGTGGCTAGGGCGGACGACCGGCGCACACGTGGGTGGAATTGAGGTGGCGGATGACCGGCGCACACGTGGGTGGAATTGCTGACGCGACTGCTCAGGTGGAGGGACACATAGGCGACACGTTGGCTCGGGCTCGGGCGGGACCTCCGGCGACGCAACCCTGGTGGCGTTTCGCCGGACACGAGGAAGACGATGCGCACAACGGCAAATCCCGGCCGAATCGGGTACCAAACCATAGGGCTTTGGATGAGGGCAGTGTGATGCACTTGGAGAAGCTCGCGGTGTCGATGGAGATGCACTGGATTGGCGTATTGGTGCTAAGAAAGACGGTGCCAGTGGCGGAGGACTTCGGCGAGCGATTGCCGGGTAGCGGCGGTGTCTCGACATGCGTGAAGGGTGGCTACAGGTGTGGCTCAAGGAGGGGAACCCGATTCAGGTGTCGGCGTCGAATTTTAAAGGCCTGGGGAGGCGTGTGGCTCAGACGTCGAGGGCGACGTGCGGCGGCTAGGGTTTGCAGCACACGGCGGCGCGTGGGCCGGGGAACGGGCTCGCGTGGGCTGGAGTGGGCCAAGAGAGCCCCTGGAAGCGGCGGCACGCGTGGCGGCCCGAAGCGAAGGCCAAGACATTTGGAGTTCGGCCCGTGAAAGGTTTTGGGAAATAAAATCATTTTTCAAATTAAAGAAATTCCAGAAAATCGAATAAAAGCAAATAAATTCAGAAAAATCCCAAAAAATATAGAAAAATTCATTGAAGCACAAGGTACCCGACAAATGGTTCTTTTTGATGTACAGAATAAATAAATAAAATCTTTTGGTGTTTAGAAAATTCAAATTAGGTTGGAATTAATTCGAGAAAAATCCAAATGGTTCTTTTTGACCTTGAAACTTTGCAAAAGCTCAAAAATTGGGATGTTACAGGTTTTGAGTTGTGGGCTTTCGATGGGAGGTTTTCGGCCCATGAGGGGGGAGAAATGCTGCCAACCCTAATCCCTCCCCACCCCATGTGCCCCCACCCCCATTGCTGCCCCCTCTCCTCCAACCCTAGCTGCCACCCCTCCCTTGGTGCACCCCTCCCCCTCCCCTCCCATAGCCGCACCACTACCCACCCCTTGCGCCTCCCCTCCCCATCTCTAGCCGGCCCTAGTGCCCTCCCCTCGCAGCCCTCGCTCAGTTTGGGAACCTTCCACACAAAGAGATCCGACGATTCTGTCGATTGGAGGGAGATCGGGCCGGGAGGACAAGAAATTCGGCGTTCGTTTGGTTCTTCAAGGAAGGTAAGTGATTTTAGATTCTTTTATAGGGTTATGGTGCTGGTTAGATGGGGGAGTTCATGCTTAAAATTTGGTGTTTAGGTGATGTTCCTAATTGCGTTTGAGGAGCTTGTAGATCTGTCCCTCGTTCTGTCCTCGGGCAGATTTGAACCCCGACTTAGGGCTTGAGTTTTCGGAATTTTAGATTCGTGATATGGTCGGCCGGTTGTTGCGAAAGTTGTAGGTAATTGAATTACCTTTAAGTGGGCACCGAAAACGCTAAATTTCGTTCATCCGTTTAAACGTTATGGTCATTTTACCGAACGCTGTCCAATCTGTGATGTGAATGGTACAGGCTGTGTTCAACTGTAGATTAGAGGGTTTTAGATGCCGAATCAGTTTTCGCGAAAACTTAGAAAAAGATGGGAAATTTCTTGTGGTTCGAGAAAATGTACTCATTTGCCTGATTTAGAGTTGTAGAACTCAAGATATGCTTGTTCGAAGCCTGCTGTTCCGTTGGACAGATTCTCTGTTTTTCGGGTTTTGGGAATATGTTGCGAAGTCGATGTAGTTGATTGTTTTTGTGTTGTTTTGTGGGCATGTTTTTGAGTGTATTATACCTTTGTGCAGGTGGTGTGCCCCCGGGAGTGCCATCAACATCCCGCCACTCCGTTTCGCGAGGTTGAAAGCAAGTGTATTGGGATGGTTTTGGAATTGGGTGACCAAAAAGATTCGTAGCGTTGCAATAAAACTATATGATGTGCTAATTTGCTAAGCAAAGAGACACGTGCATTGCATTGCATGAATAAAGATGTTTTATGAGATGCTTATAATGATGTTTTATGAGATGTTAATGAAGATATTAATGAATACTGTTAAGGTTTATGCCATTGCATTACACTTTGCTGAGTGGTGAACTCACGCTTGTTGTTTTATGTTGTTTTTAGGTACCGTGAATTCGGCATGCGGGAAAGGGTGTTAGCGTCACATCTCCACCTAGTTTCACTCATCTAGACAACTACTCACTTTCATTCGTAGTTGTGATGATTATTCTATTGCACTAATGTTGAATTATGCTTTATTGTGGGCTTGGTTTTATTGTTCACTTCATATTGGTTCATGAAACATTTGATTTTATATTCTGGGCTTGAACTGATGCTTTAACTCATGTTATTCCTATTTTAGATGTCATCTATTATGCTATTGTGTTATGATATTATAATTGTTGCTTCAAACCATAGAAAAACAAAAGATATGTTGCCGAATTTTCGTTTAAGCAATTAACGTAGTTATTGTAATTTATTGTTAAATATGTGTTTTTGGTTGCTTCTAGTATCGTTTAGGTGACATTCGCGGCATACTGGGTGCCGGGGTGTTACATAGCTAGTTATGCCTTCTTTTGAACTGAAACACGAAGCTACGGATCAATATTTTGCTGTATTAACTACATGCGCTATAGATAGTAATAGCTCCGTTATTTAACGTAGTTTGTAGCTAGTGATAGCTCCTACCCATGGACAAAAGCATTGGCATCATTTTGAAATCTATTGTTACTAAAAGTCCCAAATGCATCTCTTATAAGCATGAACTATGAAAAGACCTAGTAAATGATCTCATCTCATCATCTTCCAATAATCCAACATTCATATTTCTTAATGATTAAATACTTGTTGTTAAGAACATGTTGACGCCAAAAAATGTGAAGAAAGGTTAATTGGCAATCACACGCGCAAACACCGGGTTTATTTTTGGATGCGAGTGTGCCAGCCGATTTGATCCTGTAATCGGCAAGAAAAAGATTTAATTCAATCGGCCCTTGAGCCATAGGTATTTTCCAATAATGACTCGATCTAACCGGCTATTCAAGCCGATTAGATAAAAAATAACCGATAGGTCTAATAAACCTGATTAGGCTGATTAAACAATAATAAAGGTTGATTTTCCCGAAAATGCGATACACAACAAAATCAAAGAAAAGCATACCTGTGTGGCATAAGTCAATGAAATCAATAATTGGTAATGCACAACTTTATTGATCAAGATGAATTACAGAGGAAATATTACAAGTCTAAAAACTACTCCTAGTCGACGAAAAGTAAATAAAGTAGATGCGAGTTATTCGATCGATTGGATATGTCCTTTCGATATTGCCTATCATCTTATTTTATAGTGTTTAGCCCGATCGTGTTCTCCTTGCACTCTTCACAGAACTGTCTGTATCGGTTTCCACTTCCTTAAAACAATTCTCCTTTTTCGATCAGCCTTCATCCCCATCTTACCCATCGTAAATTGTATCGATTGACTTCCAACACAATAGTTTCCTTAAATCCGATACTCTCTTAATCAACTAATGATATCAAATCAAGAATCCATGCCAAATTGGCTATGCACCAGATTTTGGTGTCAACATATGACCCCCAAGTTTGGGAGATTATGTTAATCTCTTAAAAATCAGAAGTATCGGCTTAAACATCGAATATCAACAGTCTCCTTCAAGACCCATCTCTTCAACTTCCACCGATTTTCACCCCATTCATGGCCATTTTCCCACACAAATCGTGCGAACGCACAATCTAATGCATTAACTACAGTAAAAAGCTTGGCGATATTTACCCGCCAATGCCACCAGCTTTACCCCCTACAAGTACAAGGCCCATTCATCCATCACTTTCACGCGCTTAAGCTCTCAATCTTTTCATCATCGGCTTCACATTCCTTTCTCAGCACTTCATTCCCTCAGCTTCCTTGATTCCAATAGACTCTAACCAAGTACTCTTTCCTGTCCCCAACTACGAATCTCAATTCTACTTAGGACCGATAGGAGACACCAACCCATCGGCTATGTAGAATAAGAGCTTGCTAAACTTCCCTAGAACCCTCCAGGTTTCAACTTAGATAGGTGGAGTAAATGCTTTAGGGCCTGGACGACTGCACTAGCTGGGTGGTGCGACTGGTTCAATCGGGTAGCATCCTAGAAACTCATAGTTTGGGAACAAATAGGAATCACAGAATGCCTCCCACTATCCTTGGCCAACTCTTCCCCCAATGAGCCTTTAGTTGCTATGTCTTGCTACTTCTAGTCCTACACCTTTAATGCTTTTATCTTTAGATCTGGTCTTATCGGGCCAACTCTTCTTGGCGTCATGCAACTCTGCTACCTTAGACCCGATGGAGAACAACTATCGGCTTTTTGCACCAAGCCACAGCACAAACTGTTAGTGTTATGCCCTTGAGGCAATCATATGGATGATTGAAACATGACTATGTTTATGAATAATAATATGATTATTGGTCCAATGAATGTATATCATTGTTTTGATCAACAAGTGTGTGACTTGTTTATGAAGCTCTTTACTTATTGATATAATTCGATAAATATCTCTGATCGGATATCATCGTATAAATATCTTTGATCGGATATCATTGTTTTGATCAACAAGTGTGCATGGCCATGCCGTGATTGAGGAGTCAATCACAACTTATTAATATATCACGGATACGAGAGATGGATTGAACTGTCAAAGGATGACATTCTTCTCGCCTTGAGTTCGATCTTCATATAGTTTGGCAAAGAGATTATTACATCAGTGCTTTAGTCATATGCGTTTGGGAGTTGGCATGCTCTGCAAGGAGCCACTACCAACTATTGGATTAGAAAAAGGGTCTTCCAAATCCATGTCCAAATGCGCATGAACCTACAGGGTCACACACTTAGCAGTGCCGACGCATTAATTCGGATTGGATCCGTAATTAATGGACCTCGTGGGCTTAGCACGTAGATGGGCCCTGACTGCCTAGGGTTTCACCTCGTGGCTATATAAGGATGGGAAGAGGCTGGACGAAGCACACACTTTCCCGTGCGTTTTAGAGGTGTTTCGCCAGAAACCCTAGCCACCTCCTCTCGCTGCCCCTGCCGAGCGATCCGGTGCTTGCACACCGACGCACGGCGTCCCATCCTCGGGCGTGTGGACTGCTGTGGTGACGCTGCGACTGCGGCGTGCGAGGACGATCCGCGGCCAGACGAGGCGAGGACGATCCACGGCGAGGCAAGGACGATCCACGACTGCAGCGGGAACGATCCACTACATCGACGCGCGAAGGATTCCGCAACTGCGCGTCTAGTGGTAATTGATCTATGATCCTATTCTTGCGAGTAGCTTTCTGGTTGCGCGGTAGAAAATTTTTAATTTGTGCTAGAGTAGCATACCGCGTTCCTCAACAGTGGTATCAGAGCCATCTCGTGTAGATTTGTGATCTGGATGTTGCACATATGATATGTGAGGATAGTAGATTGGATCTATTACATGTTCAACCGATTCATGTGATGAATTGGTGGAGGCAGCTGTCGATGAGATCAATCGGTTTAGGGTTTGAGGAAAGTGCAAACCGAATCAATCTTGATTTGGGTGAGTCCGTTCATGGTACGATGTTGCCCTTACCGGTTGGGTTACCGCCATCAGGGTTCACGAATCGCGACCATATGGGACCAAGCCAATCAGATAGAATCGGTTTGGGTCAATACGATTTATCCGTGGCAATTTTCAGTGCGTTTTCCTTTGATAGGAAACATGTCTCTGAAAATTTTTTCCAAGGGCGCTGCCCCTTGAACCCCGCCTTGGGCGCTGCCCCTGGACCCCGCCAAGGGCGTTGCCCCTTGGAACCCCGCTGTCGTAGAATCTATTTTGTTTAACTCGTTTTTGCAGGATGTTGTGTGAAATAGTATGGCCTATGTGTATGTGATGCATGTAATATTTACATGGCCTGCGTGCCGTGTCAAGCCATAAGGCTATTTCAATCTAAAATGTATAACGACCTGCATGTCGACTTGTGATGTTTCAAACCCTCATGTAATATTCATTATCAAAGTCGTAAGGAGTTGCATCTACAATGATGAAGATGGTGGCATCAAGCATGACGCCAAGGTGAACAATCAAGCATGATGGCAAGGTGAACAATCAAGCATGATGATGGAGATCCTAATGCTAAGGGCCATACTATTTCACATCTTAATTTGATTATATGTGGATGTGTGTTTAATCCTTGCTATTTTCTTTATGCTCATTGCATGTGATGCCGTGTTCATAGTAGATATTGTTCATCACCATAGTTAAAATTTTTAATCAAACTTGTCCACCCAATTGTTGCACCTATCAAGAATTTAGATCGTTATTAATATGACTGCCAAAGTAGTATATCAATGACTATCTTAATAGATGATAGGGATGTGTTGGACACATCGCGCATAACAATGGTTGATTTAACTAAGCTATCAAAACGGTTTTGGGCTTAGGGACATAAGTGGTTGGAATATGATTTTAGTAATGAAGGAACGGATACAAGACGATTGGTGTCTAGGAATACACACCTGGGGTAGGTTTCTTAATTGGCACCCAGAAACGGGAAGTGCTCCCTCCCTCATGTGAGCCCTTGGGGCGGGTTGACCTGGCCATGACTCAAAGTTGACGGAGGCATTCATTACTTGTTTTCATGCTCAACCAACAAGAGTTACATAAGATGTAATTAGCAAAGATGTTGCTTACCTATGTCATTAGATTTCTAGCTGTGATGCCAAAGCTCACTAGGGTCTAATGAATATGGATCTTGAATGCTCACCATGTGTCCATAAAGGGGGCACATGATAGGAGTTTCTTTTGTTAAAATGCTTAATGAAAGTATTACATAAACATAGTGCTTAGAAACTTTGCATGTTTTTATTGTAGTTCAATGGCACCTCCCTCACGCTCCTCTTGCTTTGGTTTTGCTTTGAGATCGGTTTTGGAAAGAGAAAAACTAAATGGAACAAATTTTGTTGATTGGTATCGCAACTTGAGAATTGTTCTCAAGCATGAAAAAAAGGAGTATGTTCTAGAGAATCCAATCCCTAATGAACCAGCTGAAAATGTTCCTCGCAATTTGAAGGCTGATTATGAAAAACATGTTAATGCCTCCGTAGAGGTCAGCTGTCTCATGCTTGTCACCATGGACTCTGAGCTGCAAAAGCAATATGAGGACCAGGATGCATACAATATGATTGTGGGCTTGAAGGGCATGTTTGGGAACCAAGCAAGGGCTGAGAGGTATGGTATCTCAAAGCTTCTCTTTGCTTGTAAAATTTGGTGAAAGCGATCCAGTCGACCCACATGTAATCAAGATGATTGGCTACATTGGGAGATTGGAAAAGCTTGAGTTTCCCTTAGCATTGGTGCAGCTACAGACGTAATTCTCGATCCGCCTCGAGCTTTGAGCCATTCATTATGAATTTTCATATGAATAGCATGGAGAAGAGCCTGACCGAGCTACATGGGATGCTTAAGGCTGCCGAGGAAAGCATTAAGAAGAAACCGAATCATGTGATGTTGGTTCAGAAAACAACTACCTTCAAAAGGAGGAAAGCTAAGGCTTGGGGAAAGGGCAAGGGCAAGGGCAAGGCTCAAGATGAGATCACGAGCCTCAAAACTAAGCTTCAGAAGCTCAAAGTCAGCCCTCAACCCGAAACCCAGTGCTTCTATTGCAAGAAGTCAGGACATTGGAAACAGAACTGCGAGAAGTACCTGGCAGATAAGAAGAATGGGAGTGTGACTTCCACTTCAGGTATTAATGTTATAGAAATTAATCTTGCTACTACTTCTTCCAGCTCTTGGGTATATGATACTGGATCGGTTGCTCACATTTGCAATTCGATGCAGGGGCTGATAAAGAGTAGAGTCTTGGCGAAAGGAGAAGTGGATCTTCGCGTGGGGAATAAAGCAAGAGTTGCTGGTCTTGCCGTTGGCACCTACCCATTGCATTTGCCTTCAGGATTAGTTTTAGAACTTAATAATTGTTATTTTGTTCCGGCCTTGAGTAGAAATATTATTTCATCTTCCTGTTTGGAACATGAAGGTTATGAATTCAGAATAAAGAACTTTGTTTGTTCAATATTTTTGAATGATATGTATTATGGTCGTTGTCCCATGGTGGATGGGTTATACGTCCTTGAACTCAAAGAAAAACATGTCTATAACATTAATGTCAAAAGGCATCGACCAAATGATTTGAACCCTACCTTTTTATGGCATTGTCGCTTGGGTCACATAAATGAGAAGCGCATGAAGAAGCTCCATGGTGATGGACTTCTCACCTCATTTGATTTTGAATCATTTGAAACATGTGAGTCTTGTTTACTTGGCAAGATGACAAAAACCCCTTTCACAGGTTTTAGTGAGAGGGCGAGTGAATTGTTGGCACTAGTACATAAAGATGTATGTGGACCAATGAGCTCGATTGCTAGAGGTGGGTTTCAGTACTTTGTAACTTTTACTGATGACTTTAGTAGATATGGATATATCTATTTGATGAGGCATAAGTCTGAAACCTTTGAAAGGTTCAAAGAGTTTGAGCGAAGTACAAAATCAACTTGGCAAATCAATAAAACACTTACGATCAGATCGTGGTGGTGAATACTTGAGCCAAGATTTTGGTGATCATCTAAAGCAATGTGGAATCGTTCCACAACTTACTCCGCCAGGAACGCCTCAATGGAATGGCGTATCCGAACGACGGAATCGAACTTTATTGGATATGGTTCGGTCAATAATGAGCCAAACAGATCTGTCATTATCCTTACGGGGTTCGCTCTAGAGGCAATTTGCGTTCACATTAAATAGGGTCCCATCAAATTCCATTGAGAAGACACCATATGAGATATGGGTGGGAGAAGTCCCATGTTGTCATTTCTCAAGATATGGGGATGTGAGGCTTATGTAAAATGTTTGCAATCGAGATAAACTCGCACCTAAATCGAGAAAAATGTACGTAGGGTATCCTAAAGAAACAAAAGGATATTACTTTTACAAAAGAAATGAGAACAAAGTTTTTGTTGCTCGAAATGGTGTCTTTTTGGAAAAAGAGTTTCTTTCAAAAGAAATCAGTGGGAGTGATGTGCATCTCGATGAAGTTCGAGAACCACATGAACATGTTCAAACTGCCACTGAACCATCACATGATGTACAAAATGTTGTACAACTTGTGGAAGAGACACCAGCCCCACGTAGGTTTGGGAGGCCGCGTCATGAACCTATAAGATATGGACATGACATATTATTGTTAGACAATGATGAGCCCACGACTTATGAAGAAGCCATGATGGACCCAAACTCCGAAAAATGGCTTGGAGCCATGAGATCCGAAATTCAATCCATGCATGACAATCAAGTTTGGAACTTGGTCGATCCTCCTGATGGTGTAAAAACCATAGAATGCAAATGGATTTTCAAGAAGAAGACAGACGTAGATGGAAATATTCATATCTATAAGGCACGGTTGGTGGCAAAGGGTTTCAAACAAGTTCAAGGAATTGACTATGATGAAACTTTTTCACCGGTAGCCATGCTCAAGTCTGTCCGGATCATTTTAGCAATTGCTGCATATTTCGATTATGAAATATGGCAAATGGACATCAAAACAGCTTTCCTTAATGGGAATCTATCTGAGGATGTATACATGATACAACCTGAGGGTTTTGTTGATCCTAAAAATGCTAAAAAGATATGCAAGCTTCAGAGATCCATTTATGGGTTAAAGCAAGCATCTCGGAGTTGGAACATTCGTTTTGATGAAGTGGTCAAAGGATTTGGCTTTATCAAAAACGAAGAAGAGCCTTGTGTTTACAAGAAGGCTAGTGGGAGCGCACTTGTGTTTCTGATTTTGTATGTGGATGACATATTATTGATCGGGAATGATATTCCTATGCTTGAAGACGTTAAGACTTCGTTGAAAATTAGTTTCTCAATGAAGGACTTGGGAGAAGCAAGTTATATCTTGAGCATAAAGATCTATTGAGATAGATCAAAAAGGTGGATTGGATTAAGCCAGGAAACGTACATTGACAAAGTATTGAAAAGGTTCAATATGCATGAATCTAAGAGAGGTTTCATGCCAATGTCACATGGCATCAGTCTAAGCAAGAATCAGTGTCCTTCGACAACTGATGAGCGAGACAGGATGAGCAAGATTCCATATGCTTCGGCTATTGGATCTATCATGTATGCCATGATTTGTGCAGCGCCCGAGATGTCTCGTATGCTCTAAGTGTCACAAGTAGATACCAAGCGGATCCCGGTGATGGTCATTGGATAGCCGTGAAAAACATTCTAAAGTACTTAAGAAGAACTAAGGGTATGTTCCTAGTCTTTGGAGGTGAGGAAGAACTGGTTGTAGAAGGTTACACCGATGCAAGCTTCCAAACTGACAAAGATGATTTTCGATCACAATCCGGTTTTGTGTTTACACTAAATGGAGGAAGCGATGGTGGAAGAGTTCCAAGCAAAGCACGGTGGTGACTCTGACGAAGCGGAGTACATTGCGGCTTCGGATGCCGCAAAAGAAGCTGTATGGATAAAGAATTTTATCTCAGAGCTTGGTGTGGTCGCTAGTGCATCTAGTCCAATGGACATCTATTGCGATAATAGTGGTGCCATTGCACAAGCAAAAGAGCCTAGATCACACCAGAAGTCCAAACATATACTCCGACGCTTTCACCTTATTCGCGAGATTGTGGATAGAGGTGGCGTGAAGATATGCAAAGTACATACGGAAGCTAATGTGGCTGATCCGTTCACAAAGCCAACGCCACGGCCTAAGCATGAGGCGCACACGAGGTCTATTGGTATTAGATACTTAATTGATTGACTCAAGTGCAAGTGGGAGATTGTTAGTGTTATGCCCTTGAGGCAATCATATGGATGATTGAAACATGACTATGTTTATGAATAATAATATGATTATTGGTCCAATGAATGTATATCATTGTTTTGATCAACAAGTGTGTGACTTGTTTATGAAGCTCTTTACTTATTGATATAATTCGATAAATATCTCTGATCGGATATCATCGTATAGGACAACGATGAATAGATCAGCACATGTACTGATCGATGATCATATTTCATAGATCATGGGATATGGAGATATCATCAATACATTGTGAACACATGTTGAAGAACATGGGTTAGGTAGACCCACAATGAGACACTGCGAGAATGTTACATTCTTATGTGTCATCAGTGTATCTCATACATAGTAGATGTATGATCCTTAGACCTGAGATTGTCATATTTCCTACATGTGTAATAGTTTACCTTGGGGTTACCAAACACTATTTCCTAACCGGATAGTTATAAAGGTAGCTTTCATGTTCACTATGAAACATGCAAAGGGAAGTAAGCGATCAAGATGGGATTTGCCACTCCGGTGTAACGGAGATATATGTCTAGGACACTCGTGTGATATTATTAAGGAAGTGCATGTGCATGGCCATGCCGTGATTGAGGAGTCAATCACAACTTATTAATATATCACGGATACGAGAGATGGATTGAACTGTCAAAGGATGACATTCTTCTCGCCTTGAGTTCGATCTTCATATAGTTTGGCAAAGGGATTATTACATCAGTGCTTTAGTCATATGCGTTTGGGAGTTGGCATGCTCTGCAAGGAGCCACTACCAACTATTGGATTAGAAAAAGGGTCTTCCAAATCCATGTCCAAATGCGCATGAACCTCTGGTCACACACTTAATCTGGGGACGCATGGTCGGATTGGATCCGTAATTAATGGACCTCGTGGGCTTAGCACGTAGATGGGCCCTGACTGCCTAGGGTTTCACCTCGTGGCTATATAAGGATGGGAGGAGGCTGGACGCAGCACACACTTTCCCGTGCGTTTTAGAGGTATTTCGCCAGAAACCCTAGCCACCCCCTCTCGCTGCCCCTGCCGAGCGATCCGATGCTTGCACACCGACGCACGGCGTCCCATCCCTGGACGTGTGGACTGCTGTGGTGACGCTGTTGTGACTGCGGCGTGCGAGGACGATCCGCGGCCAGACGAGGCGAGGACGATCCACGGCGAGGCGAGGATGATCCACGACTGCAGCGGGAACGATCCACTACATCGACGCGCGAAGGATTCCGCAACTGCGCGTCTAGTGGTAATTGATCTATGATCCTATTCTTGCGAGTAGCTTTCTGGTTGCGCGGTAGAAAATTTTTAATTTGTGCTAGAGTAGCATACCGCGTTCCTCAACACAAACTTGTGACCACCAAGGGCAAAGGATGGGGGAAGTACATAGAAAATAACATAGGAGTCAGCCCAGTATCCGATAAGGAGTACATAGCCTTTCTAAACATGTGGCTCGACTGGTTCCTCTTTTGTCTTGCCTCTCTTGGCCCTACCTAGCATACCAAACGATAGCTGAACAATTAGTGGGGGGGTCATCGGCTTGCATTAGGAAAACTGTTTTTGGGGGCAGTCTTCCAAATGATGCATGAAATCCGCTGTCGGCTTTATATAGCCATGGGGTCATATACGGTAGGAAACATTGGTGGCCCGCTGTGGTTCATCCAAATGTTCCTTTATTACGTCTTTAGATAATCTTTCAAGATTGATTTATCGGAGATGACCCCATTCCCCTGTGAATAAACCTTAGAGAGTCAACATGTAGAATTCTGCAATAGTCAATCATTTTGTGAAAGACTCTTCCATTGCTCTGGCGAAGAAACCAAAATGAATCCAGTCGGAGCCAAAAAATATTTTTTTTCTTCTTTTTCCATCTTGACCAAGATTCTTTCCGCACCTCCGAATTCTTTGGCTATTGTGAAGTCGATCACTACCCTTGCGCCTCCTTTTTCCACCTTGTTGTCGATAGTGAGGATATGCTTGAAGAAATCCAAGACTTCTTCAAAATCTTTCTATCCCCAAGCATTCTCTCTGTCGACTTGCATAATAGAGGCAAAACTTTTCAGCCTTCATACAAATTTTATCATCCGTCGACTTACGCTAGACAGCTTGGTTTCGGCTCAATCATACCTAAACTTCTGCTAATTAATCAGCTTCAACCTTGGGAGAGATTGCATCGAGCTTCTTCAGCCGAATTGGCTCTTCACATAGCCAACGATCTCCTCATCCAACAACTCCCACACTTTATCCTCAACACAAAAAGGGCTCACGGCTACATACCTTGGTGGTTGGCCATTTCCTCATCTGTACTTATAGCTGATCGGCCACCTGCCTCAATATTAGCCAAAAATTTTCCAATCTTATCGCCAAAGCCGATAATTAGAAATGATTCGAGTAGCACAAGTTCGAGTAATTCTTGTTCATCAGACCGAACTAGCTCAATCTTAATCGATATCACCGGTGAGGTACTAACCAGTAGATCCCTCTTTCATTCTGCTATTAAAATAGTAAAATTGGCTTTATCCCTACGTATTTACCTCTTTTCCAAATGAAGGCGGCCGGAAAAACGCTGGTAGAGCCATCAGGAGACGCCCACTCAAAGAGGCAGCGACCAATCAGCTTGGCGGGTCAATCCTCTGGAACTCTTGGTGTTCAATCTACATCCCTATCCGATCTTGAAAAATAGCACTAGCAGCCAAGTAAGTTGTTATATATCCAAAAGTTTTCCACTAAAATCATACCAAGTCCATATATACTCAATCAACTTCTTTTCGCAGAAAAGAGGAAAGGCTGATTTTTTAAGAAGATAGCTCAGAGGATGAAGTCCTCGGCTCTAGAGGAATCGGCTGAAAGTTCACCGAAGACCTCTGCAATTGGTGGAGTAAGTATTCTAACTCAGTATCTTGAAAAAATTAGGCCATTGACAATTCAATCGGCTTATAATAATTTTTCATCTATTGATAGAGTGTACCTTCACCGCCTCCATTCTCGCCGCTGGCCAACATCAGCTTACAGGAGGATACTACCAGTGAAGTACCTCCACCACCCTCTCAACCGAAGCCTCATTTGCAGCCCAACTCCAGCTCTATAGTCAAGACTACCTCTTTTGTCCATGGCATGCTTGGTTTCGACATGTCGGACATTGAGAGTGAAGATGAGGAGCGAGCACGAACCATCATCGACACTTTACTGGTTGAGGTAGAAGGTGTGTCAGCCAAAGTTATGTCGGCCCCAAGAGTGGAAGAAAAGCTAAGGCACCTTTGTAAGATTCTGCTCAGCCCCAAGGCCAATCTCCTCGAAGATGCTCAGCCCCGAAGCATGTGACAGTAGCAATCCTTGAGGCTTGCTTCATAGATGACAAGAAAAAGTCAGTCGATGAAGCTAAACAAAGAATTGAGGGTCGCATTGCACAGCGAGAGGACCATAGGATACTGGATCGGTGATGGAGACCAAGGCCAAGAAAACCAAATTCGATGAAGACAACAAGGATTTCAAGGAGACCAAGGAGCTCGTGTCGGCCCTAGAGTCATCCAAGAATTCCTTGGAAGCGAAGCTGTTCAATGTCAAAACCCAATTAGCCGATGCAACTTCTCATCTTCGCTTAAAGAGCAAAATGTTGCCCTGGCCAAGGGTATAGTGGCAGTCTAAACCTATTCGGCCAAAGTTGTCCATATCCCTAGCACGGCCGAAGAGGATCACAAAGAAATCAACAAGATCCTTGCCGATGCCTTGGCTGTGCTGTCGGGCTTGGGAATTAATCCTTAAGTTTCTATCGGACTGCATTTTGTTATGTAATGAATACTTGAGCCTTCCGTTGATGATACTTTTGAATGCTTGTAACCTATAAATAGGTTGTTTAACTGATTTCATGTTAAGCGTTTTATCACATGTTTGCTTATCATTGATTTTGTTCTAAGGATGATGCACTCCATCAGCCATTTGTACCAGAATTAACTGCAACGAGTTAATTCGGTTCCTTTGTTTTAATCAACCAACAAAATTTCCTATGGATGCAATGAGTTAACTTTTAAAACCTTTAGTCGATTAAGACCCAACTCAAAACTTGGGTAATATTTCGTCAAGTATTTTTCATTGATCGCCTTAATAAATAATACACCATCCAAAGTCTCCAAAATACAAAAATTTCCATGAACTAGCTGATTAACTCTATAAGGTCCTTCCACGTAGGAGACCATTGTCCATATCGACTATCCTTTGAGCCGACAGGTAGAATCATTTTCCACACTAAATCAGCTTCATCAAATGACTTAGGCATAATTTTCTTATTATAAGCTCTTGTGACTCTAGCCTTATTCTTCTGAATTCATTCCAATGTTTGTAATCTCAATCTTGCCAAATCGTCCAAATTATTGGCTACTAAATCCCTATAATTCTGAGCCAATAAATCATCTTGCCTTGAGGCCCTCAATTATCATATGGCAATCTCTATCGGTAATACTGCTTCTTTTCCATAAACAAGCTGATAGGGTGACAACTTAGTAGCCCCATGGCAAGAAATCTGGCAGGACCACAAAGCAGCTGACAATGTCACTTGCCAATTCCACAATTTGTCATCAATTTTCCTCTTAATCAGTTTGATCAATGTCTTATTTGATGATTCGTCTTGACCATTTGCTTGCGCATAATAAGGTGACGAATTTAGCATCTTGATTCCAAAATTCTTAGCAAAACTCTGGAATTCATTAGACATAAACACAACCTTGATCGGTCGTAATCGTTTAGGGGATCCCAAATCGATAGATAATTTGTTCCTGGACAAATGCAACTGCGTCAACACTAGTTGGCTGTTGGGTTGGCTTTGGAGAGGTTATAACACATGCAAAACACTATGCACTTACTCAAGGGCATTTTGGTCAAGTGTCAAGTTTTGAAGAATTGAACTTCCAAAACTGATTTTTATCGATTATAATATATTCTGGAAGGTTCTTAGGTCACTTTAACACTTATCCAAATAAATTTGCAATTATTTTTGAGTTAGGTTACTTAAGTTGAAGGGTTCTTTTTGATCCCACTTAAGTACACACAGCCCAAATTGCAGAAGTACACAAGATCAGTGTATTATTGAACAGTGTTTGAGTACAAATGTACAGTGACTCGAGTATAGAAATACTCGGGATATTACAGTCTACCCCCCTTACAAAAATCTCGTCCTTGAGATTGCTAAGGCTCTCAAAGAAAGTTGGGGTACTCTGCCTGGATATGATCTTCACGCTCCCACGTGGCTTCATCTTCTGAATGGTTGCTCCACTGGACCTTGAGCATCTTGATAACCTGGCTGCGAGTATGACGCTTCGGTGTCTCGAGAATACGGTTTGGATACTCTCGTCTGAAAGGTCAGGTTGCAGATCAAGATGGTCCACTTGAGTAACCTCTGATGGAACCGAAGACTCTTCTTGGTGGGATACGTGGAATACATCGTGAGCGTCAGAAAGATGTGGTGGTATCTCAAGTCGATAAGCTACAACACCAACCTTCTCGAGAATCTGGAGCGGACCGATGTATCGTGAGCTAGCTTCCGCGGACTTGAAATCTGCGAGTGCCTTGAGTGGTGAGACCTTGAGGTAGACAAAGTCACCCACCTCAAAGCTCAACTCGCGGTGACGGCGATCAGCGTAGCTCTTCTGACGAGACTGAGCTTCTTTCAGCCGGTCTTGAATCAAGCTAACTTGCCTTTCAGCCTCTTCAATCATAGCTGGTCTGAAGAATTGCCTCTCACCAACCTCGGACCAAAACAAGGGCGTTCTGCACTTCTTGCCATAAAGAGCCTCGAATGGCGACATCTGAAGGCTGATTTGGTGACTGTTGTTGTAGGAGAACTCGGCGAAGGGCAAGCATTTCTCCCACGACTTGCTGTAGCACAATACACAAGCCCTCAACATGTCTTCTAGGATTTGATTTGCCCTTTCCATCTGTCCATCAGTCTGGGGATGGTAAGCAGTGCTGAAAGATAGCCTGGTGCCAAGAATAGACTGCAAACTTTCCCAAAATCTGGAAGTGAACTGCGAACCACGGTCAGAGACTATGACTTTTGGAACTCCATGGAGCCGAACAATATTCTGCAAATAGAGTTCCGCTAGCTTGGCTCCAGAATAGGTGGTATGAACTGGAATGAAATGTGCCACCTTGGTCAAGCGGTCAATGATCACCCAAATGGAGTCATGACCGGCGGAGGACCTCGGTAGACCGGTAATAAAATCCATCCCAATCTCTTCCCACTTCCACTCAGGAATCTGCAATGGCTGAAGTAGCCCTGCTGGCCTCTGGTGCTCAGCCTTGACGCGCTGGCACACATCGCAACGTGCCACATGAGCAGCAATGTCTTTCTTCATTCCTGGCCACCGAGAATCGCTGCGAAGGTCTGGTACATCTTGGTGCTGCCGGGATGAGCAGAGAGAGGAGTATCATGAGCTTACGACAGGATCAACCCCTTGATCTCAACATCATCGAGGACATACACTGCTGCCCATGCAAGATCAGCCCATTGGACTTCACGAGAAAAACACGG
Source organism: Rhipidocladum racemiflorum (assembly GCA_036346355.1). NCBI lineage: Eukaryota > Viridiplantae > Streptophyta > Magnoliopsida > Poales > Poaceae > Rhipidocladum > Rhipidocladum racemiflorum. Next base: position 18,995,671 of record CM070573.1, on the reverse strand, counting down.
AGATCGCCATTTTGATCCAAGCTGGCGCCTAATCTCAATGATTGCCTCATCTTGGAGCTGTGCCTCAAGAATTTGAGATTCTAGAGTAGGTTGAACCGTCAATGCTGCAATGAAGCCATGTTCAACCACCTCCAGATTCAGCTTGCGAACTCCTCAACTAATTGAGGTCGATCGATGACACCCAAGGCATTCATTGTATGCGACTTGCGACTAAGGGCATCTGCAACCACATTTGCCTTGCACAGGTGATAGTGAATCCCCAAATCATAATCCTTGATCAGCTCTAGCCACTGCGCTGCCTCGAGTTCAGATCTGGTTGGGAGAAGAAGTACTTCAAGCTCTTGTGGTGATTATAGATCTCACATCTGTTGCCTATGAGATAATGCCGCCACGGCTTGAGTGCATGAACCACTTCTTGCCAACTCCAAATCATGGGTCGGGTAGTTGGCTTCATGGGGCTTCAAGCGACGAGAAGCATATGCCACTACCTTGCCTTCTGCATCAACACACGGCCAAGACCTTGGCGAGATGCATCGCAATAAATGTCAAAGGCCTTGTGAATGTGCAGCGAGGATCAAGATCGAGTAGTTGTGAGTCGCTTCTTGACTCTGAAAACTGGATCTACAAGCAAGCGACCACTCATACTTCTTGTCTTTCTTGAGTAGCTCTGTCAGTGGCTTAGCAATCTTGGAGAAATTCTCGATAAACCGGCGATAATATCCGGCTAAACCAAGAAAACTCCGAATCTCCGGGACATTGCGGGGCGGTTCCCAATTGAGCACATCTTGCACCTTGCTAGGATCAACAGCAACTCCGCCCTTTGACAGAATGTGGCCCAGAAATGCCACTTCCTTCAGCCAGAACTCGCACTTGCTGAACTTGGCATAAAGCTGATGCTCACGAAGCTTGTCAAGCACCATATGCAAGTGAAGTGCGTGCTCTTCCTCATCCTTGGAGTAAATGAGGATGTCATCAATGAACACAACCAAAAATCTATCAAGGAACTCCATGAAGACCTTGTTCATCAGATTCATAAAGGTGGCTGGTGCATTGGTGAGGCCAAATGAGACAACTGTATACTCGTACAAACCGTAGCGAGTAGAGAAGGCGGTCTTCGGAATATCCTCATGCCTGACCTTCAACTGGAAGTAGCCAGACCTCAAGTCAATTTTAGAAAAGACTTGAGCTCCGCCCAACTGATCAAACAAGTCGTTGATCCGCAGAAGAGGATACTTGTTCTTGATCGTCACTTCATTCAAAGAACGGTAGTCGACGCACAGGCAAAGACTGCCATCCTTCTTCTTCACAAACAGCATTGGGCTGCCCCATGGGGAAGAACTAGGGTGAATGAACCCTTTCTCCTGCTGTTCCTTGAGCTGCGCCTTCAACTCAGCCAGCTCATCTAAAGGCATCCGGTACGGGTGCTTAGAAATAGGCGCTGTACCAGGCATCAACTCAATGATGAACTCTAGGTCACGGTCAGGAGGTAAACCTGGCAGCTCATCAGGAAACACATCCAGGTACTCACACACCACAATTACTGTTGACCTCTGGGCCCGAAATGGCATGAAGAATAGCCAAGCGGTTGGAAAGCAACTTGGTGAATATGTGACATGAATGCCATCGGGATTGACTAAGGAAATAGACTTCTTAGCACCATGAATGCCTCCCTGGTTCTTGGATAACTAGTCCGTACCCAAGATGACATCAAGCCCGATGGTGTCAATGATAATCAAGTCACCCCGAATGCTACCCCATTGATTTCGGCTGACAACACCGGGCTATAAAACTTAGCTCTCAAGATGGAACAGGAGAGCGGATCACTAGATCCCTCTCAAGGCAAGCAGACTCCAAACTTTGTTGCTCCACAAACTTCAAAGAAACGAAAGAATGCGGCGCTGAATCAAGCAGTACCAATGCGAGAGCAGAATGCACAAATGCGTGCCAGTATCACATCTGGTGCCTCTGCTGCTGCTCTGCTGTGGCCACATTGAGGCATCCATGCCCGGTCTGAAGAAGTCTGGCACCTGCACGGCCTCCTGCGAACCTCCACGCCCACTCTGCTGCCCCTGTGGACGGATTTGGAGCACTCTGCCCCTGCGGCGAGGTGCGGTGGTAGTCTGACGGACAAGCTACGGCCATATGCCCCTTGCCCCCACAGGTGAAGCAAGTGACATCAGTGAAGGGAAGCTGAACTCCGGCTGGCTGACCCCCACGGCTATAAGGTTGAGCCGCGGACTGAGCGGGTCGAGGAGAACTGCCTGTAGACCTCACTGCCGGTGCTGGAGACTGAGGGCCTGAGCGGAAAGAAGGATGGGTCCTAGAGGGACCACTGCCTAAAGCCCTCGCCGCCCACTTGCGCTTGCGGCTCTCAAGTAGCGCCTTAGCGCTATCCTCGATATCAATGGCCTTGTTCACCAACACCTGAAGACTGGGTATGGTGTAACCTGCCAGCTGATACCTGATCTCCTCAGTAAGGCGCTCCTTGAATAGAGCGATCCTCCTAGCCTCACTAGGGATCTCATCCTCCACATACCTCGCCAAGTGGTTGAACTAATGAAGGAAGTCAACCACTGACTTGCCACCCTGTCTCAAGCTGTAGAACTCCCTCCTCTTGATCTCTAGCAGAATGGATGGAATATGGGCCTCACGAAAAGCTGCCTGAAAATCTGCCCAAGTAGTGATCTGGCCTGGTGGGTGAATGGCCTGGCTGCCCACCAAGCTCTTCTTTGCCCCTGCAGATAGTGCGTGGCAAATCGCACCTTCTCGGCATCTGTGCAGCCAACCAACTCAAGCTTGCCCCCAATATCGGCAAGCCAATCATCGGCCTCCGGTGGATCATTCTTTGAAGCGAAGGTCGGCGACCTAGTCCGCTGAAACTCTACAGACGAGGCTAGCTGCTTGTGGGCTGCGGTATCGGCTGCTCTGGCGGCTTTGAACCATAAGCTCCATGAGCTGAGTCTGCCGCATCAAGATCGCGGCCATGTTGGGTGCAGGAGGTGGAGGAGGTGGAAGCTCCTCATCCTGGGCAGGCGGCTGGGACTGAGCCTCAGCAGACCCACCGGCAGGGGCCTGTGACGACTGGGCCCCCGCCCCTACTGCACTGCCACGCTCCCGGCATCGTCTACCGCTTTGGAAGCGCACGAAGGACTCTCCTTCTGGGAGGCATCCTGAAATGTACAGGTGGGTCAATTAAGCTGCATGAAACATGTGAAGAAAAATGCTTAACTCTATTGGATGCACCCAAAGATGCATCATTCTAGCAAGCACTCAACAAGAGAAGCATAAGAACCAACTCGAGAATCAAATCAAAAGCCAAAAAGCAATTTAAGGAAATGACAAAATAATCCCTAATTACAACCACAAACATCTAACCTTAACCCGCTTGAACTAAGCCCGTGTTCCTTCTAATTCTTTTGAACAAGACAGAAGAAGAAATCAAGTTTTGAATTTTGGATTAAGATCAGATTCATTTTGAAGAGTAGATAAGAGGAAAGCTATAGAATGGAGAAGAATAGCATTCTACATTTTCCAATTAGAGTTTGTAGCTTCAAAATAACTTTTGAGAAGAAGAAAAATCTGCTCCTAAGTCTAACGACCGGGCTAACTAAGTCTTCCTGCAGTCAATTGGCTCGATACCAACGCTGTGAGGACCCTCTTCCTATACCGTCTTGTCGCCGTCTCTTGTGGCGTATAGCACCGTATAACAACGAAAGCCTCGACAGAAAATCTGAATCTAAAAAAATTCGATCGGCGGGATCGAACCCTTAACTTCAGACCGGTGCACATGCATCCGATACCGGTTCCTGGATCGGTAGCCCAAAGATCGCGTACCAACAACACGAGTATCAATGCACAAAGTAATGAACTAAAGTTAAATTACATAGCTGGGTGTAAATCTTATACATACACATTACAAAATCCAAAAGTGGAATAATAAGCGGAAGCAAAGAAACACTAAACCAGTAGCAGTGGCCCGACAACCCCACAGGCTCTTGTGGAGGAAGGACCACAACCGCCACGGCTCGCGAGCAGAGGACCACCTGAGCCATCCGGATCACCATCGGAACCATCCTGCGAGACAAGGTTAGTAAACAACGACAAAGCAACGGTGAGTACACGTATGTACTCGCAAGTCTTTAGTGTATGGAAATATAGTTAAATGCAGGCTATTTCAACAGGAATAAGCTTCTATACTAGGTTGATTGCATAAGCGGCATTTATTTGTAAACAACATTTAACAACCGATAGCATTAGTAATTGAAAGAGCATTTGACATAAAACATATTTCACAGTATATGTATAATGTATATTATCCCAACCGGTTTGCCATTCCCGCTCGAATGCAACCGATGGGCTAGATTGTCGACTCTATCCATCAAACACTTCCTTTCCGCTCGAGACTCACACTTTTCGAAGAAGACACAAAACCAAACTTCTATACTCTCCATACTTATCTGGGCTAGATGCTCTTAACCGTGAGCACGGCTAATCGATTAGTTTTACTTAACACTTCTGCAGAAGTTGCACACATTCCCCACATGGGTCTATCTAGCAAGCGTGTTGCCACGACGCGCGATACTTTTCAGTACCCGACTCTTGCAGATTGACCATGCCGTTCCCATCATCGGTGTCAGCCAGACATCAGCACAATAGCGTGATCCCACCCTGGCAGATTTAGGCGATCGTACGCTGCAGCGCAACACGGGGTATCCCTTGCCCCGGGCCCCATTACCCCACGAGTGGCACTATTGTTGCAGCGGGAACCCATAACACCCCCTTCTTCTGTCCAATGGATGACAGAAGTCCCTTCCGAGAACCCCGCCAGTTGCAGACTTGTCAACTGCGCAAGTTCTCATCTTGCTCTTCGGCCTACCAACAAATCTGGCTATCCTCGAAGTCGGTACATAGGCATTCTGCTTGATTTAGTTCATGTGGTTGCGCGAGACTCACCCAGCATTAACTTTTAGTTCGGTCCTTATATTTTTGTTGACTCGGGCAAGGATTCCAATCCTAACCACACCATCACCTTCACATTCTATACCTCCCCCCCCGAGTCATTTACACCACTCATTTTTATCAATTAACCATTAACCATTTTGACTCAATTCATTTTGAAATCATATTTTGATTGATGAGTGTAACTGCCAAGGACTAGACTCAAATCTATTGCATTGACTAAGCATATGCATTTATTAACATTTTATACCCAAGTGACATTTATTAAGTTGCCTAACCTCTACTAGGGCTATCAATGTGACCATGGGAAATAGATTAAGGAAAACCACCAATTTGGGTTATATCTACCATTCCCACAAACTAGCACATTCTTGAAATTAAGCATGCATATAGTTTGATAAATCAAAGTAAACATCGTAAAATATTGGATCAAGATGATCAAAGGAGGTGCTTGCACATCTGCTGCTGCTCTGATGGATCCGGGACGAACTCAGGATTGTTCGAGGCGACTCGGACTCACTTGCCTCTAATCGAATAAAAACATCAAAAGCAATGAGCAGAGAAATAAATTAGCAAAAGTGACTTTAGAAGCATAAACACCAACTTAATATCAAATAGAACTCATCTAGACACTAAGAAAGCAAAGAAAGCGAAACAAGCGAGAAAAATGGCGAAATCACGATTCGAACGGCGATTTCTAATTTCGCCAACTTGAACAAAATGCGCAAAATAATTTAAAATTCAACTAAATTTTGTTAAACACCTAGAATTAGGTATAATACACCTAATGGAACTTACGGGAACTCGTTTGGATTTAAAACGAACAAACGGAAGCCAAAACAGTGAAAATCAATACACAAAATCTTTGAAAAATCAGAAAAGAAAAAGCGGCACTATTCACCGTAACGCAAGAGCCATTTCTGTCCAGAATCCATTCGAACGACTTGCGACCGATTCCAGAAACTCTACTAGGTACTTTAGGATGTCTAGGACCTATCTGGACCTTGCCCCTTGAAAATTCACTTAATTTGCATCGAAATCCGATCGAAAGCGCAAATTAAGCCGAGGTTTACGCCTCGATTCGCACAGGGTCCGAAAACGGCTCAAACTCGATTCCACTTATGCGAGGAGCACGTTTTCGACTCTACTAAGTCTAAATGACCCTAAATGACTCATTCTGACAGCTAACTGGCGAAGAAACCCCTAAATGTGGAATATGGCCAAAATGGCTATTTTGCTCGAAAACGAGCAATCTCGCCCAAAAGGGCCGTTTTGAGCTGAAATGCCGCGAGACTTGTTTTAAGCCCTCGGCTAGTTGCTTAGGGATACTTACGACCTATCGGAGCCATTCCCGGCATGGATGACTTAATCTTCTCGACTTTTGATCAATTGCCCGCTTAACTCCGGTAATTAACTTAGAAAGCGGCAAAAGTCTGAAAAGTGACTTGAATGCGATCCAAAACACGCGGGAAGCATGCTATCGACCTTAGTGACCTTAAACGAAGCTAAACAAAGCTAAATGCCTTAAACGGCTTGTGAGGCCTATAATTACTAAAATAAAATGCAAAGTGCTAAAATGCAAATCTAGCGATTCTAACTGCTTTTCTAGCCTCTAAGGGGACTAATGGTAAAGTCAATACATGCCTCGGAGCTCTAGGATTTTATGAAATAAAAATAAATTAAAAGAGACCTAGAGCTAACAACTTGTAGCAGGAGTTTTGTGAAACTTAATTTCGACTCTTCCGATCGCAACCAGGGCTATCGAGAAGAGCTAATGGAGCTATCGTTATACGCTATGGACCTTCGGTCCATTGTAAAAACGATTAACACCTAAATGAATAAAATAAATTTCGGCTTAGCGAAATTGAATTCGATTCCTCATTAGCGACTCTAGCCACCAGAACTGCTATGGGAAAAATCTATACATGCTATGCACCACTAGACCTCCGATAAATCGAAGACCTAGCGATGAACTTGAGCGAATACGAGGGTGACTAAAAGCTAGGTTGGCTATAGGATTAAATGAGCCTAACGATGATCTGAGTCTAGATTCTAAACCACAATTGCCATGCGACGTGTCTAACACATGGAACCTAGTTTTGACCTAGGCTAGGGTTTGAGATAACTTAACGAAATACGAAGCTACGAAGGGGGAAGTCGTAGCTGCGGCAAGAGGGAAGTCCCGGGAGCCGAGAAATCAACTCAAACTTCGAAAACACCACGGGTACTCCAAAATCCATCCATGAAATTCGATGAGAAACTCACCCGAGAGGGTCTAGAAGATGGGGATCGCGATGGAGAGGTGGATTCCCGCCTCTAGATCAATTTCCACCGGTCGGATCGCCTCCAAATGGGTGGATTGGGTGAGCTAGGGTTTTGGGAGGCTTCTCCTATGCTTGGTCGTGAGAGGGAGAGGAGAGGGAGTGAGTTGGCTGTTGGGTTGGCTTTGGAGAGGTTATAACACATGCAAAACACTATGCACTTACTCAAGGGCATTTTGGTCAAGTGTCAAGTTTTGAAGAATTGAACTTCCAAAACTGATTCTAATATATTCTGGAAGGTTCTTAGGTCACTTTAACACTTATCCAAATAAATTTGCAATTATTTTTGAGTTAGGTTACTTAAGTTGAAGGGTTCTTTTTTATCCCACTTAAGTACACACAGCCCAAATTGCAGAAGTACACAAGATCAGTGTATTATTGAACAGTGTTTGAGTACAAATGTACAGTGACTCGAGTATAGAAATACTCGGGATATTACAACTATCCAACCGACACTTCAAAAGCACACTTGTATGGATTCATCTTCAGATTGTGCACTCTGGTGTGACACTACGGGATGTCGAGACACCGTAAAAGGTGAAATTAGAGATTGTGACTTTATAAAATGTGAATTTGGATATTTAAACTTTACGCTATGAAGTTTAATCGTGTTTTCGGGCCGATTTCGGGAGTTTTGGGCCTTTCCGGGGAAGATTGGGCCCAAGGGAAAGAGTCGTGGGCTTTAGTGGGATGGTGTTTGGGCCCATGTGGGAGTGGGAGGCCAGGTTGGGCGCCTCCCCCTGCCCTTGTGTGCGCCCCCATCCCCTTGGTTGCCCTAGCCACCACCCCCTCATCTCCTCCTCCTTTGGGCGCCACCCCCTCCCCTCTCCTCTAGCCTTGCGCCTCCACCCCCTCCCTTCCCAAGCCACCCACCCCTCTCCTAGCAGCCCCACAATGTCCTCTCATGTGGTGCTCCTCGCTGTCCCGCTCGGAGGATCGCCGGATTCGGGAATTTCCGGCGAATCGTTGCTGATCGGGGGAAGGAGCGGCCGGCGGGAAGGAAGGCTTCATCGTTTTTGGATCTTCTTGAAGAGGTAACGAATCGTGGTCTCCTTGGGGGGTATTAGGTGTTGTGCTAGGAGGTGTTTTGATGCTTTTAGATCGAGAGGTGGTGCTGCGATTGGGTAGAATGGATGGAAACTAGAGTTTGCATTATTCTCTGTTTCGGGCAGATTGTGCAGGCGACCTAGGGTTAGAGTTTTAGCAATTTTAGGTTCGTAATTTGGTCGGCCGCCTGTTGAAGAAGTTATAGATAACTTCGATACCTTTCAGTGGACACCAAGAACGCATAATTATGATCAGCCGTTTGAAAGTTATGGCTGTCTTACCGAACGTGTTCAAAACTGTGACGAGATTGAAACAGATCACGGTATTCTGTAGATTAAACCACTTTAGAGGCCGAATCAGTTTTTCCCAATACTTAGAAAAAGTTAGGAAATTTCGTAAGCTTCGCGATGATGTACTCGTTTACTTGATTTGGAGTTGTTAAGCCCAAGTTATGGCATTCCAAAGGCTGCTGTCCCGTTGGGACAGAGTCTCTGTTTTTCGGTTTTGGGAGTAGTTTGCGAAGTCGAGGTAGACGAGCTTTTGCGTACTGTTTTGGGGGCATGTTTTGAGTGTGTGGTATGTTTGTGCAGGTGGTGTGACCTCGGGAGTGCCCTCATCCTCCCGCCAATCCGTCGCCCGCGGTTAAGGCAAGTGTATTGTAATGGGTAGTATGTAGTATGGTTTGCTAGTGGTGATTATGTGCAAGTAGACTACATGATAGAATATCTTGCCATGTTTAGTGTTTTGCCTATGATATGATGAAAATGGTTCATAATGATGTTATACAATGGCTAGTTGAGCTTTTGTGTATGTTGTTTAAGTTAATGGTATAATTGCATACATGGCATGAAAATTGGCCGGGTCGGTGAAAAAGTCATAACTAGTCCGGTAAGGTCAGTGAGAAAGTTATGACTAATCCGGAGAGCCAATGAGTAAGTCCTACCTCGTGATTCCATCCACCGTGGTGAATGGAAGCGAGGAGTAGGCACCCTCCATCTACGGGATGGAAGGGGGAAGAGGGTGCACGCCGACGGGTGTGCACTCAGCAATACCGGTATGTGCTTCCAGGAGACATGTGCATTGCATTGCATTGCATATATGATAATGATGATGTGTTTTGTACAATGTGCTTGCCATGTATATGATGTTGCATATGAGATTATGATTTGATCATGATGCTAAAGTATGGTATGTATTGATGTGGCGTTGTTTTATTCCTTATGATCCATTGCGATATACTTGCTGAGTGATGAACTCACACTTGTGTTTTATGTTTTTTCTTAGGTACCGTGAAACCGACCTGTGGGAAGGGGTTTGAGCTACACATCTTCACGTAGCTACACATGTATAGACAGAATTATCAACTTGAGTCAAGATCTTACTAATAATACCACGAAACTTGGTGCATGGCGTGGTTTTGAGCTTAAGTTCATTGTTGGCTTCGTTTTAATTTGTGGAATGATTAAATTCATTATTTTAGACTTAAGTGATGCTTTATCCATGGTTATTGTTGAATTAGAAGTCTCATATCATGCTATATCTTGTCCTACTATTGTTGATGCTTCAAATCATGATAAAACAAAGGAGATGCTGCCGAAATTTTCGGTTTTAGCATTTGTGTCTTTGCTGTAATTTACCTTTATTTATGGTATTTAGAGGTTGTTTAGTCTTGGTTTGGTGGCATTCAGGCATAATGGATGTCGGGGTGTTACATCTGGTCCTCTTGAATACCTCCTCCAAATCGGCCAGATGATGACAATCACTTCTAGACTTTACCACAACATCATCAATATCAATCTCCACAATATGACCGATTAACTCATGAAAAATCAAATTCAAAGCTCTCTGATATGTAGCACTAGTACTTTTTAAGCCGAAGGTCATTACAACCTACTCAAATAACTCCAGTGCCATAAACCCAAGAAACTGTCTAGCCTAGACCCCAAAAGCACACTTGTAGGGATTCATCTTCAGATTATACACTCTGGTCCTCTTGAATACCTCCTCCAAATTGGCCAGATGTCGACAATCACTTCTAGATTTTACCACAACATCATCAATATAAATTTCCATAATATGACCGATTAACTCATGAAAAATCAAATTCATAGCTCTTTGATATGTAGCACTAGTACTTTCTAAGCCGAATGTCATTACAACCCATTCAAATAATCCCAGGGCCCAAGGCCAAATGAATGTTGATTTGTGCACATTAGCTTCAGCCATGAATATTTGATCATAACTTGCATTCCCATCAAGAAAATTTATGATTTTATTCCTAGATGCAGCATCAATAAGCATATCGGCTATATGCATCGGGTACTCATCTTTAGGTGTGGCTTATTCAAATCTCTAAAATCAACACGCACTCTGAGTTTACCATTTTTCTTCATTACAGGAATGATATTAGAAACCAACTCAGCATACCCACAAGGCCGAATAAACTTTGCTTCTAATAACCGCTCAATTTTTCCCTTTATTTTATCATACATAACCGGATTAAATCATCTAGGGACTATTTAAACGGCCTATAGCCTGGCTTTATCGATAGCCGATGTTCAACGAGTCGTCGGCTTAAACTAGGCATCTCATGATATTCCTAAGCGAAACAATCTTTATAATTTTTTTTAACAAATCAACCAACTTTCTCTATACTCATGCGTCAGCTTTGAGCTAATGAACGTTGATCTTTTCCTGTCACCATCGCCTGTATCTACTTCTTCTAATGGATCTCAAGACGTGAAACCTTGTCTAAATCTCTCAATGTCTTCAAAATCTTCAATGGCTTCATAGCTATCTATTGTTTGCTGATAGCGTTGCATTTTCTATTTAGAACTTTCACTGTCGCTTTGGACTCGATCGGCATAAAATCTCATTTGTCTGATCGAAAGTTCTCTTCTTCACACTGATCGGTTTTACACTTGTTTGGCTGATGCATATAAAATTACAATCCTCAAGCAATTTGCCTCATACGCATTCAACCCCGTCATACTGCCAATTAGCATCCGGACTTGTCATTGCTATGTGAGCCGATTTGTTGGCTTCGATTACCTCAATCTTCTCGCCATTCCACTGTATCAACTTTTGATGCATAGTTAACGAAATGCAACAGTTAGAATGTATCCAATCTCTGCCAAGCAACACGTTGTAACTTCCTTTGGCATCAACCACAAAGAAAGCTATCGGCAAAGTCTTACTGCCGACCGTGAGATTGGTCACCATAATGCCTTAGGCCTCTGTGGGATCTCCGGTGTAGTCATTCAACACCATGTTGTTTTAATGAGATTTTCATTGGACTTACCCAATTTTTTGCATATCGAGTAAGTCATCAAATTAGCAGTTGCCCCACCATCCACTAGCATCCTTGATATCGACTTGCCGTTAATATGGTCCTTTAAATACAATGACTTCAAATGCCGATGATCATCTTGAGGCTTTTCAAAGATGGCTTCCTATGAACTAAAGCACAATTGTGCAAATGATTCTTTAATCGATGGTACACATACCTTGAATTCTGCAGGCAAGATGAACACCATGTTGATGTCCATCGGTGATGGTGAATCATTACGAACAAAGAAGGAATCTAAATCGTTAGCCGAATTGAATTCCTTCCCAATGACTTCCTTTTTCCTCCACTTGTTCTTAACAGACTTAAACAGACGAAGCTCATTAAAATCTTCATCCCTTTTCTTCTCACAATCGACTTCTCTTGATTCCTGAGTCCTCAAGCATTGAAGCCTTCTTATCTGGGATTTGCTTAATCCTGGAGGACACCATCGCGGCTGAGACTCAATCGTCTTTTGTATCCTACCAATCAAGTCCTCGCGCCCTCGGTCCGTTTCCTGTTGAGCTTGGATCGGCTTAACAATTCTCTCATGGACTGGCTTTCTCTAGTTGTCTGCTTGTGGATCTCAGGCTAATCCGAATAACTTTTCTTTAGCTGATTAGTGGTGCTCTTGCTCTTGACCGGGATAATGTTGCATCGGACAAACATATGACAATGACAAAGCCATTCCCCTTTCTCAGTGGAATTTCCAAAAGGTACATGACTCATGGGCCTTTTCAGCATCAGTCAGCCGATGTTTATTCACTGGCCTATGAGGGGGACTTCGCCATAGCCCTTGATTCCTCCTTTCATACTTAGCCAACAACTAAGAAAATGTTGGCTTAGATTTCTATATCGTCCTTTATGGTGGCATAGACTTTTCAGCTCTATACAATTTATTGACCTCGAATTCTTCCCTAGGTTTTATGGTCCTGGAGTTTTTACCTTCACGGTCGATCTCGATATGAATGGACCCGATTGTGATGTTGATAGTTTCCTCACTCCTTGTAGTTGTCTTTATATCGGCCTAGCTAGCTGTCTTAGCCTATATTGACAACGAGCGGATCTCATCCCGTGCTGACTCTTTCCCTTTCACCGAACAGCTGACCATGTTGACTGGGAAAGGATTGGCATCCAATTGCATTGTCGGCTCCTCAGCGAACCGATCGTCTTCAATAGCCGATTGAATCTGTTGATGAAAGATATTGAAGTTGTTAGTATTATGTTAAAAAGAATGATGCCACTTACAATATCTTCGCTTTTTTATTTCTTCAGCCGACGGTAGCGCATGGCCCTCAAGAAATCGTATAACCTTTTCTTGCAATAATAAATCAAAAATACGATCACACTTAGTCACATCAAAAGCATATTTGACTTCTGACTTAGCATTAGTTGGCTTGAGCCAAGAACAGACCAGGGATTTTTTATTCCCCTTAACCCACTCGGCTATATTTATCTCAACTTCTTCCTCATCAGATGAACTACCAGTTTTGTATTCGACAAGATTAACTTTTAACTTTTCCTTGCCCTTATTATTTTTGAACCTATATTTGAGTCCCTTATTTTAAAAAAATTGGCTTTCTTGAGCTGATACCCTATGCAGTAAGTGAGATAATTCGGTAAACTCTTGGCTACTTAACTTCTCCTTCAAGGGCGGAATTAATCGTTGAAAGTCTAAATCGGCCAATTGGTTATCAGGCAACGTAACACTAAAGCACCAATTCCTAACTTCTTGAAATCTCTTAATATAATACATAGCCAATTCCCCAAACTTTTGTCTGACAGAGTTCAGGTCTGATATCCTTAATTCTAAGCTTCTGCAGGAAAAGTACTCATGAAATTGACTTTCCAAATCGGTCTAAGTGCTGACTGAACTAGGGGCAATATTGTGAACCATGTAAAGGCTGCCCCAGAAAGTGATATGAGAAACATTTCACTTTCAATCTGTTGGACTGGGCTACCTCACTGCACTGTGCCACAAAGTGTTCGATATGTTCTAGTGTTGTTGTGGAATCATCTTCTGAAAATTTTGCAAAATCAGGTACCCTATACCCATTAGGATATGGAATCTGATCGATTGTCGGGACCCCGAATTTGCAAATCCGGACCTTCTAAATGTATTCAAAGACTAGTCCAGGAACCGCTAGTGCAATACGCCTTAACATTGGTAAATATCACAATCATACCACTCGATACCAATAAAGTACTTTATTTAAATAACTAAACCGGTTACTCGACCTTATGGCCAAGTTACAAATATATGCCTCAAGGCGAAACTTATTAAAAGAGAAATAATAGCATGAAAATCAAATAGCTTAGTGGCGCCATCCAAAGATACTACAGTAATCTGATCCGGGCTTGCATCCCTAAGTAGACGGATCCTCTTGGAGTTCCTCCTCCAAAGCCGGCGTAATCTCCTTCAACTGATATTGTGTTGAGGCAAGGGTGAGTACTTGGTACTCAAAGAAGTCATGCATGCACGCAAAGGCTAATATACTATATGCATGGCTTGGTACAAAGGAATAGCTCAAGGTATATTTGCAGATGAAATAAAGATTTGAAAAGTAATATAAGTAGATTCAAGCGGTAGAAATAAGTAAAGCATAAATAACTTTTCAGGAAATTTAATAAACATTTTCCTGATCCTAAACCACATTTCTATCATCTTCATTACTAAACCAAACCAACCTTTCAAATCCAAGTTATTTTCGTAAAGTCTAACCCTTGACTCGTAATCCCGAGCATTGTCGATGCCGTGGACTCTGGCTATTTAAATAGATTCTACACTCACAGAGGTTATGCACTTTACCCACAAGATACAACAAACACCACAAAGGCGAGTTCCGTAACAAAGCCTTTCTAAGCCTCAAACAACACAGTGGTCCCTTCCTGTCAGGTTTCTACACCATCCCTTCCTTAGCCAAGGCGAAGTTATGGGACCAACACATTAGATGGGTATCTCGCCACGGCCACGATCGCTCCTCGCATACAATCACACATACGGTGTAATTGACACCTCGAGGCTCCACAAGTGAGTCCTTAGCGACTTAGTCAACTAGGGCCGCCCCATTCCACCATGTGGTTGCAAGTATGACTCCAGCCTTCAAAGGCTTGCAAGGTTAAGTCCTTAGAGTGACCAGGCAAGACTACCCGAAGAACCAAATCAACATCCCGATGCCACCGCCCACCGATCATTCTCTGCCACATGCCCCTGGCCGAAAACTATTTATCAAAACCCCGCTTGATTACCAAGCACCACGTGCTATCAACATCACATGATACCTTTCCAAAACAGGTTCAATATATCATTAAGTCAATATTAACATTTGATTGTCCAAAACCATGTCATGAGCACGAAAGGTGTCTAAGCAGATACTACAACGGTCCTAAAACCCATGTTGGCAATTTGATTATGTCCAACTAGTAAACCACAACTAGGGTGACAAGGGTCATGGCACATACTTAAATAATCAAGGTGTCATACAAAGAAATTGGTATTTATCTAACTCCCCATGTTTAAACAAAGTATCTTTCTAATTGATTTAGCATGCAATAGTTTAAATCAAAATAGATTTCAAATAGGATCAACATGGTCAAAGCACAACTTTGCCTTCAAAAAGTACTTGCTCTTGGTCTTGAGTTGGATCTGAAAGTTAATACTTCTCCTTCGAATCCTTCCAGATTTCAACGCCTACTCAGAAGCGTGCAAATAGCAAATACACAAATAAACACTAGGCAAAAAGTGTCCAAACATCCAAATAAAATCCACAAACAGAAAGAACATAATTTTATGGATTTTTAGAAACTGACATCGTCAAATTTGGAGTTAAAACGCAAAAGTTATGATTAGTTAAAGTTTAAATAATCAATTAAATAATTTTGCAAAGAAAAAATTTAGTCTAAAAATTAAATAAAATTCATATTTAGGTAGATCTCAATTTTATACAAATTTAGAAATTTGAATCACTCAAATCGGAGTTGAAACGCAAAAGTTATAAGCGTTTGAAGTTTGAATCTAAATTTGAATCAACATTTCGAATTAATAAATCATTTTCTTTTTCGGAAATTAATTATTAAGCGCCAAGCATGGACACGTGGCTCCGTGATTGGTCCACAGTGACCACGACGCTACCACCGTAACGGTTCAAAGTGATGACGCATGGCGCTGTCGACAAGATGACACGTGCACCACCTGGCAAGCTACACGTGTCCGGCCCATGACCGGGTCCACGGGCGGCGCGGGTCTACGGTGGATCTCGGTGACACGGCGTCGCTGACATGCGGCCTCGACATCGCGCACGCTTCCACGCAGTGCGGTGGCCTGCTACGTGGCACGATCCGAGCCGTCGATCTTGACGAACGGGTTGAGATTGATCAATCCACCGCAACGTGATTTCGTTGCGTGACGTGGACGACGAGGCCGTTGGATTTTGATCCAACGGTTGAGATCTAACCTGGGTTCTACAGAGGTTGGGGCGACGTGGCTTAACTCTGGACGTTGGATGAAGATCCGACGGCTATCCGAGCTCGGCGGCGATGGCGGTCTGGCGGCGCTGGTTTTAGCCGGAGAGGAAGGAGACGACCTTTCGCAACGGCGCTTTTCGCGATTCCGGTGAGATGAAGTGTGCGCCCAGGTTCGCCCTTCCTGCTCGAAGTCCAAATCCGCTCGTTCTGCCGACGAGCGGCGCCGGTTTATGGCGGAGAAGCGAAGAACACACGCGCCGTTTGACTTCAGCCGAGCAATAGCGGCCAGACGCTGGGATCCTGAAGCGCGCGAGCCAAAGTTTTGGGACCGGCGGATGGCGCTTCCTGCACCGATCCTCTTTAAATAGGCTAGGTTTCCGAATCCAACACGGCGGCGAGATGAAGCAGTCGGCCGGGAAATTGGAACGAGCACGATGTACGTGAGCCAGACACGTGTCATGATCCACGCCTTCGATCGAACCGGCGCTTACGCATCTACTCGGTCACCCACGGCGACGCCGACGACGCGGGCCGTTGGATCTTGATCCAACGCTGGTGAGCTAGGTTTCGGCCGACACGGTTGGGTTCAAACGTGGTTCGAGTTGGGTTCTGGTCGGACTCGAGCTCGGTTCGACTCGGGCTCGTCGGATGAACAAGACAAACCCACTCGTATTTTCCAATGATTTAATATTTAAAATAATTCCCAAGAATTCATTTAATTCATTAAAAATAGCAAATGACTCGTAAAAATTCCAGGAAAAATTCTGAAAATATTTTGATTATTTTGGACTCAAATAAAATATTTCAACAAAATTTTATTTGCAAATTAAATTCTTAATTATTTCAAAATGGAATAAATTTTAATAAATTCCAAATAAATCCAAATAAATTCCAAGAAATTCAAAAAATTCACCAAAGTGCAAAATCACACATTAATTTAATAAAAGCAAAATTTTGGGGTGTTACAAACCTCCTTAATAGAATCTCGTCCCCGAGATTCAGGGCTACTAAAGGAATAGGTTTGGAAATTCTTTCTTCAAATCTCTTCACTCCCAAGTCGCTTCGCTTCATGGTTGCTCCACTGAACTCTACGTAAACGGGTTGACTTGTTTCTAGTTTCTCGATCCATTGTGTCCTGTAATCCTCACTGGATGCTCCTTATAAGTCAAGTCCTCTTGCAACTCAATTAACTCTAGCGGTGTCTGTTCCTCAGAACTCGGAGGCACTTCTTCAATCGGGACACATGGAATACATCATGCACTCACCGCCAACGATCGTGGCAACTCCAAATGATAAGCAACTCGCCCTCTGCGACTCAAAATCTTAAATGGTCCAATATAACGGGGTGCGAAGTTTCCCTTTGGCATGGAACCTCTTAACTCCCCCGAGAGGCGAACTCGAGGTATACAAAGTCTTCTCGGTTCAAAACTCAAATCTCGGCGACGATTGTCAAGATAACTCTTCTCGGTTTGAGATCGGGCTATCTTCAACCTTTCCCTAATCATGGCGACCGCTCTTGACCTCTTGAAGAATATCAGCCCAAAGGCACGGGCGCCACGGCCTCATTCCAATTCAATGGCGTCCGATAGGTCGACCATACAAGGCTCTCAAAAGGTGACATCGTAAACCAGCCTCGATAACTATTGTTAGAATCGAACTCGGATACAGAACTCTTATCCCAAGAAGTAGCATAAGCTAGTGCACAAGCTCTCAACATATCCTCCGAATCTGGTTGACTCTTTCGCCGCCGTCTGTGGATGATAAGTCGTATCTGAAGTTCAAACGGGTTCCCATGGCTTCATGCAACTTATTCTAGAACCTTGAGGTAAATTGGGTACCTCCGTCCGACATTTATCTCTCTTGGGCACTCCGCAAACAGACAATCGATCATGTATAATGCTAATTTATCTCCGAGTAAGTGGTCTTCACGGGGATAAAATGGGCTACTTTAGTCAAGCGATCCACTATAACCCATATGGAGTCATAACCTCTGAGTCTTCGGCAAACCGGTAATGAAATCCATTCCGATTTCCTCCCACTTCCACTCGTATTTTCGCGGTTGTAGCAATCCTGCTGGTCTCTCGATGCATTGCCTTGACTCTCCGGCATACGTCGCACAATGCAACATGCTCGGCAACTTCGCTTCATACTCGGCCACTAGAATCTTTCCTTCAAATCCTCGATACATTTTGGCACTGGTGAATTGAATACTTGGAGTCATGGGCTTCCTCCGTAATCGCTTGCTTTAATTTTCTTATTTGGCACGCAAATCCCGATCCTTCATCCATAACGCTGGCCCGCCCATCTAGCTTGAAATCCTTTGCCTTGCCTTCCTCCATTTTGGACTTAATCCTACGGATCTTGTCATCATCCTTCGTCCTTCCTGGATCTGATCCTCTAGGGTAGGCTTTACTTCTAATGTGCCAAGAATCCGCTTAGGTACTACCTCAATCTTCTTCATTTTCGAAATTCCGTGCATAACTCATCCCGACTTGTGGCTAGCAACGCACTCACGGTATGGCTTTTCCGACTAAGGCATCGGCAACTACGCTTGGCCTTCCCGGATGGTAATGGATTCCAACATTGTAGTCCTTGATCAACTCTAACCATCTCCTCTCGCCTCATGTTCAAATCCGACTGGGTGAATATGTATTTAAGGCTCTTATGATCCGTGATATACTTCATCTGCTTTCCAATCGAGATAGTGACGCCATATCTTCAAAGCATGCACTACGGCACTAACTCTAGGTCAGTCATGTGTCGGATAATTTTCCTCATGGCCTCAATCGCCTTGATGCATAAGCGGCGACCTTTCCATTCTGCAGACAAGACACATCCAAGTCCTTGGCGCGTCGTCACAATAAATATCGAAGCTTTTGAGCAACATCAGAGAACTAACACCTGAGTCATATCAATCGCCGCTTCTCAAATCCTTTCTCACATTCCGCGCCTATGCAAACTTCTTTTCCTTCCTCGATATGCGTAAGAGGTTTCGAATTGTCGAGAAGCCTTCGATGAACGGGCGGTAGTATCCTGCCATTCCAAGGAAACTCCGACCGGGTCACACTTCTTGGTGCCCAATGTAACACGCTTCTACTTTGCTTGGATCTACTGGCGACTCCTTCCATGGTCATTACATGTCCAAGAAACTCCACCTTGTCCTTCCAAAATCACACTTGGCTGAACTTGGCTAAAAGTTGTCGCCTGTTCGCTCAATTTTTCCAAAACTCGCCTTAAGTGTTCGGCATGTTCATCCTCCGTCTTGGAGTAGATTAGGATATCGTCTATGAACACGATGACAAACTTGTCCAAATATTCCATGAACACCTTATTCATCATATTCATGAAATAAGTGGCGCATTTGTCAATCCAAAGGACATAATCGTAAACTCGTAATGTCCATATCTTGACGAGAATGTGCCTTGGAATATCTTCTGATCGGATTCTTCAACTCGATGGTATCCCGATCTCGAGATCAATCTTGAGAAAACTCCTGGCTCCTCTCAACCGATCAAACAAATCATCAATCCCGGGTAGCGGATACTTATTCTTCACGGTGACTTCATTGAGTGCACGGTAGTCAATGCACATCCCGAAACTCCGCCCTTCTTCTTGACAAACAAAGCAGTGCTCCCACGGCATGACGAACTCGGCCGATAAATCCTTTCTCCATTAACTCTTCTAGCTGTTTCTTCATTTCTACCAACTCTCGTGGACATCCGATAGGGTCTCTTTGCTATCGGTCTGTATGCAGTACAAGCTCTATCACAAACTCTATGTCCCTGCAGCGGCATACTGTAGATCTTCGGAAAAACATCGGGTACTCATTCACCATCGGGACATCCTCTATGCCGATTGCCTTGGTATTGTTAACCATCAATCACCATCTCTAAGCGCAGTGGCTTGAAATTCCATTTTCTTCCCACGGGCTCTCAATTGAGATAGTCCTTTCGCCCACATCCACGGCCTTGTGCTTGGATAACCAATCCATTCCCAATATGACGTCTAAGTGTCGGTCTCCAAAATTATAAGGTTTGCTAGGAACTCTATTCCACCTATCAAGATTTCACTCGAACATCCTACTGCTCGGAGTTCGGAACCGGGTTTGAGCTAAAAGCATGCACTCTAAGTCTTGCAATCCTCAAATCATTTCTAGTAGCTAAGCCTTGCAACAAACAAATGCGAAGCTCCGAGTCAAACAAATCAAGCAGGATCGAGTTAACAAGTAACTTACCCAAGACGACGTTAGCGCATTCCGCAGTGCATCTGCGGTGACATGGTTGACTCGGCCTCTCACCACGGGCCTGCAGGTGTGGCTCCCAGTCGGGCGCCCTAGCTGGGTGGTTCCTAGGTTGAAGCGAACTGGGTCACTCTATCTTGTCTTCTTGGGACAATCATGGCAAAGTGTCCTCGCTCACAGGGGCTTGTAGCAATCTCTCACTGTTCCTTGCCGACGCTCGAGTAGTGTTTCAGCGGGGCTGGGGTTTGGTAGTTCTGAATGGCAGGTCTTGGTGCCGGGGTGGTGTCCTTGTTGCATTCGTGGTTGGAATCTGAAGAATTGATTTGGTGCAACTCTCAAAGGCCATTGGCGTTCCCTGGCGTGATCTCTTGTTTGCATCTGCGCTCTGTTCTCATCGATTCCTTGCGCTTGTCCTCAAGAATAAGCGCCTTTATTCACCAATTCTTGGAAATCTGAAAGGTGTGGGTGATCAACCCTACTTGCAATCTGAGTTAAGTCCCTTCATAAAACGAGATCTGCTCTGATTTATCCGTCGCTACATCCTCAGCGCGTAGCGTGCTAGCTGTGAATTTGTTCGTAGTCGCCATCGCCGATTACCTTGCTTCAGTGCTCTGAACTCCTCCTTAAGGTCCATGATTCCTTCGAGGCCGCGTGATACCGCCGGAATGCAAATTGCGTGAACTCTTCCCAAGTGATATCTTGAGGGTTCTCTTGCGTGGCACGTAAGTTCTCCCACCATTCACATGTCTTCCAAATTGATGAGAAGCGAGAGTACCTTCTCATTTCTATGCATTGAGCTATGTGTAGCTTCCTCTCGATTGATCTTAACCAATCATCGGCCTCCAATGGATTGGCATTCCTGAGAAAGTGGTGGTGAGTTCTCATGAACTCGATGCCTTGTATTCTGGCGTGTCCATGATTAACTTGATTAGCGGGCTCGAGCGGTGACGTGTTGCATTTGTTGCATCATAGCATGCATCAATTGAACTGAAAGGTTAAAGAAAAGCTCCAAATTCGCACATCGGGCATGTGCCGGTGCTCCATCATTGGGGTTTCATCGGGCAGAACCACTCCATTGCTTCCAAAGTTTCCACTGGTGTTCACCATCACATCGATTTGCTCTAGGTTTAGAGATGAGAGGGAAACAAGAATAGACAAGTAATATGGAACTTATGAGGGGCAAAAGGTGTAACTTTAAGGTCCAACTTTATTCTTGATATTCATAAAGTGGTCTGGTTGCTTACAATGCCTAAGGGCCTTGCAACACATATCGCACACTCAAAGAAACAAAGCAAATCCAAATCGACTAATTCTCGAGTCTAACGCCTAAAGGGTGACTTCTTTCTTCTATGACGCGACTGTGAAGGAGTCTCACTATAGAACCTATGTTCACTCATCGAGAAAACCTCCACTTGCACTGTAAGCCAGCATAGGCGCCAAACGATCGCCATGTCCAATGATCGTGTCCTCTCGTGGTAGTCGGCGAAGGTGTCCTCATCGAGATCTCACTCCTCTCGATCTCGCTCGTGTAGCTCGAGTATCGCTCGGGTCCGGGTCCGTATAAGGTCATCTCCAACTCGCCAATCCTTAGTAGAAGGTGTGCCATACTCTTGAGCTTCCCGCCATCTGTTTCTTCTCTGCCGTGATCTCCTTGCGGGCCTTCGTAGCTCCTCTGCTTGTATTATCTAGTACATCCTCCTGGCGGCGACAAATCGTGCTAACCGTGTAATCGTGGCATCCTCATCGTAATCGCCGGTCAAGAAGGTTATCGCTGCGCCGGATGATAACGGAACACCGCGTTTCACTCTCTCGGCGTGAGATACGTAATGTGCCGATTGCTTGTCGTGATACTTCTTGGATACCCATCGCATTGTAGATCTCCGGCAGTTGTATTTCGGCGCATTGCCTCGGGCCCTTTTTCCTAGCAGGTACCTCAATCCTCACGCCACAAGCCTTGATCAATCCCGCTTTGTCCGATCACTTCCACTTGGTATTGGGGCTTCTCAAAATCTCCGAGAGTCCGTGCATATGCCAAAGTTCGCAAATAAGTGACCAACTCCCATCAACGAGTTGAACTCTTCCTCCATCTGTCACAAGAGTGCTTTACGTAAGAACCTCGGAATTTTTAAATTGTGACAAGGTAAAGAGGAAAATTTCAGCAAGAGACAAGAAAAGAGAGAAGGGATAAGTCGAGATGTCATTTCTTGTCTTCACAAATTTTTAGCTTTAGAAAATAGGTTTTATCCTCACTACTTACCATTCTAGCTAGGGTTGAGCCTCACAAACCAAGTATGGCTCTGATACCACTTCGCCGGGACCCCAATTTGCAAATCCGACCCTCTGTGTATTCAAGCACTAGTCCAGGAACGCAGCTAGTGCACAGTGGGGCCTTAACATTGGTAAATATCACAATCATACCACTTGATACCAATAAAGTACTTTATTTAAATAACCAACCGGTTACTCGACCTTATGACCAAGTTACAAATATATGCCTCACAAGGCTTAAACTTATTAAAAGAGAAATAATAGCAGCGAAAAATCAAATAGCTTGCGGGCGCCATCCAAAGATACCACAGCAATCGATCGGGCTTGCATCCCTAAGTAGACGGATCCTCTTGGAGTTCCTCCTCCAAAGCCGGCGAATCTCTCTTCAAGCGATATTGTGTTGAGGCAAGGGTGAGTACTTGGTACTCGACAAGTCATGCATGTAATGCGTGCTAATATACTATATGCATGGCTTGGTACAAAGGAATAGCTCAAGGTATATTTGCAGAAACAAAGATTTGAAAAGTAATATAAGTAGATTCGCAAAGAGAAATAAGTAAAGCATAAATAACTTTTCAGAAATTTAATAAACATTTTCCCCATCCTAAACCACATTTCTATCATCTTCATTACTAAACCAAACCAACCTTTCAAATCCAAGTTATTTTCAGAAAAGTCTAACCCTTGACTGTAATCCCGTTAGCATTGTCCACATCGTGGACTCGCCATTTAAATAGATTCTACACTCTGCAGAGGTTATGCACTTTACCCACAAGATACAGTCCAAACACCACAAAGCGAAGTTCTCATGTAACAAAGCCTTCTAAGCCTCAAACAACACAGGGTGGTCCTCTCCGGCCTGCGGTTCTACACCATCCCTTCCCTTAGCCAAGGCGAAGTATGGGACCAACACACCGTTAGATGGGTATCTGGCCACGGCCACGACACGCCCCGCACAATCACACAAACGCGGTGTAATTGACACCCTGAGGCTCCACAAGTGAGTCCTTAGCGACTTAGAATCAACTAGGCCGCCCCATTCGGGGCCCATGTGGTTGCAAGTATGACCCAGTTCAAAGGCTTGCAAGGTTAAGTCCTTAGAGTGACCAGGGCAAGACTACCCGAAGAACCAAATCAACATCCCTGCCACACCGCCCACCGATCATTCTTGCCACATGCCCCGGCCGAAAACTATTTATCAAAACCTCGCTTGATTACCAAGCACCACGTGCTATCAACATCACATGATACCTTTCCAAAACAGGTTCAATATATCATTAAGTCAATATTAACATTTGATTGTCCAAAACCATGTCATGAGCACGAAGAGGTCTAAGCAAAGATACTACAATGGTCTAAAACCCATGTTGGCAATTTGATTATTTCCAACTATTAAACGACTACTAGGGTGAGATGGGTCATGGCACATACTTAATTAATCAAGGTGTCATACAGCAAATTTGTATTTATCTAACCCCCATGTTTAAAAAAAGTATCTTTCTAATTGATTTAGCATGCAATAGTTTAAATCAAAATAGATTTGAAATAGGATCAACATGGTCAAAGCACAACTTGCCTTCAAAAAGTACTTCCTGCTCTTGGTCTTGAGTTGGATCCCGAGTTAATACTTCTCCTTGAATCCTTCCTGCATTTCAACGCTCTACTCGTAAAGCGTGCAAATAGCAAATACACAAATAAACACTAGGCAAAAAGTGTCCAAACATCCAAATAAAATCCACAAACAGAAAGAACATAATTTTATGGATTTTAGAAATCGACATCGCCAAATTTGGAGTTAAAACGCATAAAGTTATGATTAGTTAAAGTTTAAATAATCAATTAAATAATTTTGCAAAGAAAAATTTAGTCTAAAAATTAAATAAAATTCATATTTAGGTAGATCTCAATTTTATACAAATTTAGAAATTTGAATCACTCTGAGTTGAAACGCAAAAAGTTATAAGCGCTTAAGTTTGAATCTAAATTTGAATCAACATTTCGAATTAATAAATCATTTTCTTTTCGAAATTAATTATTGGCTGCAAGATGGACACGCGTGGCGCTTCGTGATTGGTCCAACGATGATTCGCCGACGTCACCATTTAACTGAATGGATGACGCTGGCGTCGCCAAGATGACACGTGGCACCACCGGCGCTAACACGTGTCCTGGCCCATGGATCGGGTCCACGCGACGGTCCCGCAGTGGATCTCGTGACACGCTGACGCCGCCATGACATGCGGCTCGCCTCGTCGGCGCACGCTTCCACTGTGCGGTGGCCTGGCTACGTGGGCACGATCCGAGCCGCTTCGATTCGGACGAACTGCTGAGATTGATCCAATCCACCGCAACGTGGATTTCAAGTGTTGACGTGGGACGAGCGAGGGCCGTTGGATTTGATCCAACGCGCTGAGATCTAACCTGGTTCTCAGGGTTGGGGCGCGACGTGGCTAACCTGGACCGTTGGATGAAGATCCGACGGCTTATCCGAGGCTCGGCGCGTTATGGCGACGGCCGGCGCCGGTTTGGCCGGAGAGGAAGGAGGCGACGCACTTCGCTTGGCGCTTTCTTCGCGATTCGGTGAGATGAAGTGTGCGCCAGGTTCGCTCCCGCCTGGAAGTCCAAATCCGCTTGGTTTCGACGAGCGGCGCTGGTTCGGCGGAGAACGAAGAACACACACGGCGTCGTTTTGACTTCAATGAGCAATAATGCCAGACTGGGATCCTAGCGGCGCGAGCTAGGCTTTGGGACCGGCGTGGATGGCGCTCTCGCACCGATCCCCTCTTTAAATAGGCTAGGTTTCCGACCAACACGGGCGTGAGATGATCTCGGAAATTGGAACGAGCACGATGCACAGAGCCGTTGACACGCATGATCCACGGTTCCGATTCGAACCAAGCGCTTACGCATCTACTCGGTCACCGCGACGCGACCCACGCTGGCGTTGGATCTTGATCCAATCGGCCGCAGAGCTAGGAGTTTCTACGACACTGCTGGGTTCAAACGTGGTTCGAGTTGGGTTCGGGCTCCGACTCGAGCTTCGTTCGCCTCGGTACGGATGAACAAAGATTACAAACCCACTTTCAGATTTTCCAGCTGATTTAATATTTAAAATAATTCCCGGTAATTCATTTAATTCATTAAAAATAGCAAATGACTTTAAAAATTCCAGTAAAAATTCTGGAAAATATTTTGGATTATTTTGGACTCAAATAAAATATTTCCAACAAAATTTTATTTGCAAAATTAAATTCTTTAATTATTTCAAAATGGAATAAATTCAAATAAATTCCAAATAAATCCAAATAAATTCCAGTAAATTCCAAAAATTCACCAAAGTGCCAAATCACACATGAATTTAATAAAAGCAAAATTTTTGGGGTGTTACATCGATGTAGTCAGGGTATGGCTTCCTATAGCCGATAGTTCGCCCCTTTGGTTGAATGCCGAACTAATCCCTCGGTCCAATTAGTTTCTTTGGCCGATGCCACTCATTCTTGAGGTGACTGCCAACTAGGGGAAAATTCACTCTGCTTCCCCTGAGTGCAAACTCGGGCTGATGTTGTAGCGGGGGTTGTATCGATGCATGTGGTTGCTCGTAGTCAACATTCTGCTACCTCAATGTCGGTTCAAGTAGTGGAACAAATGGCTCTGAGTATGATACAACCCTATAAGGGGCCGGATCCTTTGGAGGAATTGGTTCAATATAGTGAGGACGTATCTGAGTCTCGATCGGCTGGACACCCAATTTAGGGTAGGCATAAAATGGAGCAAATAGAGGTAAATTGGCTTGAGAATCCAATTTAGAACCATCTGTGTATGCCTGATAATAAGTGATCCTACTTGCACTGGGATCCCGTGGTAGAATCACGATCGGCCGCACTAGTGTAACGATATGAATAGTAGCTAGCGATTTTGAGTCAACCTGAAGGACCATGTGGAGGTCCATTCATGTTTGTGATGAGTATTTTACTTTATTTGAGCTTGGGTTGCTCGGGTTTGAGTTTGAATTTAAATTGGATTTTCAAATTGAAGCATTTTGGTTTGTGTTTGTCTCAAGCGGTAGTACCGGTCATTGGATGGCGGTAGTACTGACATACGGTACTATCAGACCCAAGTGGTGGTAGTACCGACTTGAGGTAGTACCGAAGTACTCTAGAGTTGTGCTGAGCGGCAGTACCGGCTTTTGGAGCGGTAGTACCGGACTAGCAATACTACTGGCCTCAGCTTCGTGGTAGTTATTTTACAGAGTGGGTATCTCGGTTTGGTTCAGGGTTTTCGGCACTACCGATGACCAGGGAGCGGTAGTACCGGCTTGCAGTACTACCGACCTATGGCTAGCGGTAATACTGACACAATGAACGAGATATGATTAATTGTGAGCAATTTAATGATTATTTTATATCATTTTGGACATTGCTATGTGAGGTGGTTCCTTATCTTTGATGGTTGCAGGGCATCGATTCAAGGTCATGGTGAGGCGAGGAGTGCCGGAGGTCCGGATGGCTGTGGATCGCCGGAAGATGGCTGTGGATCGCCGGAAGATGGCCGGATATGGAGCGGGGCAAGCCAAGAAGGCAAGGGAACCAAGTGAATGCTAGCTTGAAGCTATCGGGTCAAGAAACCCATTGGATCATGTGTTTTAGGAGATAGAGTAGTAGTCAAGTTAGCTAGTTGGATAAAACCCGACTGTTAGCGGATTTCGGGTTAGCCCAAAATGTGGAGTGTGTGGGATCAAATCCTGGCTCTTGGGAGTTAGCTTAGGATTGAAGCAAATCATCCAATGGTGGAGGATGACCCATGGACACTATAAATAGAGGGGTCGGGGTAGGCTCCCCTTTTGAAGGTTTTTGTTGCTCCTTTGAGCTTTGCCCACATGAAGTGAGGCTTTGTAAAATCTTCCAAAGAAAATACAAAGATTCATCATCTCTACTTCTGAATTTAAATTTCGCATTTACATTATGTTTTTACTTTACGCAATTTAAATTCAGTATTTATATTCTCACATTTAAATTCCGCAAGTTGGATTTGACTCCCCTCCTTCTACTTGCTTCTAGTTTTTCTTGCCAAGGATGAGAGATTGATTAGATGAATCTTCACTTAGATCATATCCCAATCCTCTAGGCAATTTTGGTTTGAGTTTTTGTGAGAAACCATTATTTTTGTTCGTCACGAAGAAATCATTGTAGATCACTTTTTTTGAAGTTGTTCTTCTTGTACTCTAGCTTGCTGTGAAGGGTGGGAAGACATCCAAGATCAACTTGATCATCAAAATACCACGAGCAAGTTTAGATAACAGATTTGGGGTTTTTTGCCTCTTCTTGGTGCACTCTTCTTTCAATTGGTTAAAGGTCAGAACTTTGATGTCAGTCCTTTTGATTAAATGTTGGATTAAGTTCCTGACATCCATAAGAAGGTGCTTACCAAGTTTCACAAATTTTGAACTAATAGATCACAATATTCATCATTTTTGGTTTCGAGTTCGTGTTGTTTTTCAGCCATGTTCTTGATATCGGCACTACTGCCCAGATCCTGCGGTAGTACCGCCCACTGTACTGCGGTAGTACTGGACTCTAGAGCTACCACTACTTGTTCAGTGGTAGTACCAGAAGAGCAGTATTTTGCTGATTTTGTTCATTTTGAGCTCACTTGCAAAGAGAGGTGTTTGTTTGGTTCTTACTTGTCCAGTGGGTGGGGAGATTTTAATTTGGGATCATTCACTCCCTCTGATCGCCATCCCGATCTTTCACAACCGTTGGCTTTATAGTCTGAGTGCTCTGCGCAATAGAGTAGACTAGGTAGTTTGGCAGGGATTGTACAGGTTTGAGCAGAGTCCCAGCTGACACAAGCTCTTGTCCAACTTCCTTCACACTGCTAGCTATCATTGATTTAAGCGTAGTTACCAAAGCCGATGACTGATTAACAAGAGTATGGTGTATAGATTGAATTATCATATCTGATAATTCTGCTTGCACGAGAATATATCGGCTTACATGTTGATTTCCAGTAGTACCTGGAGCTTCCTTGCCGCTGAAGTTAACCATCAGCAATGCAGTTTTCTGTGTGATTCCACGTCGGGTCTTCTGATAACAATTGAGTATCATTTGCTCAAATGTAGCCTTTTGATCTTCAATTTCTTTACGTTGCTTGGGCATAAAATCATCCAATGTGGGGACGATTATTGCCTCAGGATTGATATCGAACGTGTTTTATCCACTAAGCTAACTTGACCGCTACTCCATCTTCTAAACCGCTATCCAACGGCTCTCCTTGATTCAAGTAGCTCCAAATTAACATCTCAGTCTTTCCCTTGTCTTCTTGGCATCCAGCGACTTCGTCTCTGATCATCCTCCGGCGATCCTCGATCGTTTGAACCTCTGGTGCATCTCGCCTAGTCCCAGTCATTCTCCACCTCACCATGACCTGGCATCATTGTCCTGCAACCATCAACAACAAGGGAACACATCACATAGCAATGTCCAAAATGATATACAATAATCATCCCAAAAACTTAATATCCAAATCTAATTTAAATCAAATTCAAATATGAGCATACCTTGCTCAAATACAATCAAATACTTATCATAAACAAGAATAGACCTCCACATGGTCATTCACATAGATTTTCTGGAAACTTGCCGCTAAAAATGTGATTTAATACACTACTACAAATTATAACATCACAAACGATTTTTTGAATCGTCTGTAACCATGTGTTAGTGATATAACGACATATCACAGAAGGTTTGGACACCGTTTGTGATATACATATCACAGACAGTTCCTATTAGAAACCGTCTGTGATCTATAATATCACAGATGGTTTCTAACTAGAATTGTCCGTGTGTTGCATATCATAGATAGGTTTTAATTAAAACCGTCTGTAATGGACACTATCTGTGATATGCATATCATAGACGGTTTCTAATTAGAACCGTCTGTGATGTTGCATATCACAGACGGATTTTATTTAAAACCGTATGTAATCCCTTTTTTCCTACACCCTCATCAGAACTTCCATCATTAGTATCTGTTGTTCTAATTTTTTTTCTGCTTAGATATTTCTGTAATGACATTTACAAGGCACAACTAGTTATAGATTTTATAATTGAATATCTAAGCATCATAGATGCATCGAGGCAACATCTTGTTTGATCAAGATCGTCTTAAAATACGAACATTTGTAGCGCTTTCATCTCCTTTTTTATTATAATGTTGATGGTTTCTAAGGCAAAATCTATTCATTTCATAGTTCGTCCTGAACACTGGCATGCTCTTATTTATCCCTTCCACTTCATCCTCATCCTCGAATTAGAATACCATAGGCAGTCTATTTTCACTCTAGTTTGCGGGCAGAAATAGGACTATATTGATGGTTATCTATTCCATCAAATATAGAGTCGGGTATACGATGACGTAATCAACTCCATATTTCAAGAAATAGAGAATACCTGATGGATTAATCAACTCTATATTTGACATAATAGGGAACCATCAATATAATCCTATTTCTGCACAAAACCAGATTGAAAATAGGCTGCCTATGGTATTCTTGTTCGGGGATGAGGATGAAGTGAAAGCGATAAATCCGAGCATGACAGCGTTCAAAACGAACCATGAAATAAAATATAGTTTACCTTGGAATCCATCAATATTATAATAACAAATGAGATGAAGGTACTACAAAATTTCATATTTTAAGACGATCCTGATCAGACAAGCTATTGCCTCAATACATCTAGGATGTTTAGATATTCAATTACAAAATCTATAATTGGTTGTGCCTTGTAAATGTCGTTGTAGAAATATCTAAGCAGAAGAAAATTTCAAAAAACAGATACTAATGATGGAAGTTCTGCTGGGGTGTAGGAAAAACATTTGGTTCCAACAAGCAAGACACTATTAAGTTATTGCATTCAAGATGAGCAAATATTAATTAAGGATAATGTTTGGTGACAATACATTGACAAGATATATATTTCATAGATCAAGACAAGTAGACCTCAGGGCTTTTTCATGTCTACCATCATATGTGCCATAGCTTCTGCAACAAAGGCTTTTCGGTTCTCCCTGAAGTTCCACAACTCCGACATAGTGCCCATTTGTTTGACATCAATAACCGATTGAATTCCAGTCATATCTCTTAATACCTACAAAAGCGACCATATTTTTGTGAAAAGGATGTCTTGGTATATTACGAGTAACCACGTTGAATTAAATACTAGAAACCTTTATATTACCTCTATAAGCTCAGCTTTGGCTTCTTCCAACTCTGCATTCGCCCTGCGGTCCTTAGTGATGAGTGCCGTGTTAAAAGATTTAATAGCTTGCAATTTGTCATCTATGTCTTTCTGTTCTTGTTTTGATGTCATAAATCTTTTCTGTTAATTCAGATTTGTCCTTCAATTGTTCGATCTTCGCCTCAAGTTTTTGTTTAGCTTCTAACAGCTTTTCCATGTCATCTATTTTACCAAATCAAATTTTAATTAATTTAGACCAGATACATATAGGAATAAAGAGATCATGCTTATATAACAAAGATTGGGTTTGGATGTTGTTTTCATGACCTTATGTTCGTTTCATTATAGTTTATTGGTTTGTTGATATCAAGAAGAGTGTTTATCTAGTTGATGTAGTTGATTATCGATTTCATGATGTTGCAAGATAATTCTAGATTTTTAAGCGAAAAGTTGTATACATTTGGTGAACAATGGCAATTATAAGCCATGTGATTGCTCAGTACCAATTTAAGTTTCTCTATATGTGTTCTATAAATGAAAAGCTTATATGCTCCAAAACAACTTTTCCCCATTTCTCTTTATCAAAAATTCTAGAGGTCCCTTAATAGAATTCATAATAGAGAGGGATTTGAAATGCTTTGCTAATGTGGTAGGAGGTCCAAGTATTTGATGGAGTAGTTAAAAGTTGAGAAAGGAAATACATGGCTTTTGGATGCATGCATTGTTGAGACATAAAGAATTTCGAGCTAAATAAAATGTTATGGTATACTATGTTTAATAATTATTAGAAATTATTTGAGGATGAAAATTTGGTCACAAGTATTTGTGAAAAAAATATGCAATAACATTACACACATTACTTACGAAACTAAAAACAATACACCCAGACCATATATTAATTGGATGATCCACAGATATGAGTCAAAGCAACGAATTGGAGCTGAACAAGTACATTCCATATCCATTTTCTTATTTGCTAAAGAATAAACTGAGCAGCTAGTATGAGAACAGGGAAACTACTACTAACTTTATGTTGATTGGTTACAGTTCAACTGTAACATAAACTACTAATGCTAATAATCAGTAAACATAGTATACCATAAAGAATTTTAGATTACACAAAAGGTACATTTATGTTTTTGAGCATACAGATCTGGCAAGGTGGGTGTAGAAGAGCGGCCGACATGGGGGGAGGAGGCCGAAGGAGGATGTCACCGTAGGAGGAGCCAAAGTGGGGGAAGGATGCTATGGGAGGAGGCCAGCTCAGGAGGAGGTCGCCGCTGGAGGAGGCTGGCGCGGGAGGAGGCCGATGAGGGAGGAGTTCGACGTAGGAGGACGCTAGCTTGGGTGGTTTTGTCGACAGGGAAGCCACCGCGGGGTGCAGCCAAATGGGCGAGGAAGGAAGCGAACAGTTTTCTATTTCGTTTGGCTGGGTGTGGCAAACACAAAATCCAGAACAATATATATATATTAAGAGAGTGCTATCACATACGGTTCTATTAAAAAACCGTATGTGATAAGCCAATATCACAGACAGGACGGTTCTTAGATAGAACCGTTTATGATATTTGGCTTATTACAGACGGTTCTTAGCATATTATGTAGCTTTTGACGGTCGTGGTGCAAAATCGTTTGTGATTAGTTTTAATACAGACGATTTTCAAAAACTATCTATGATGAGACATCTTATATAGACATTTCTGTAGTAGTGATACCTTGATTCCTCCATTTCAATGGCAGGTTTATCAAGCCAGTCTCTTGATTCTTGAACTATAAGCTTAACATGAATCGTGTAGTGACCTCATCGCACAATTTCCTACAAAAATTTTCGTTATTGCACAGCAGACAGCCCCAGAATTTTTTTTGTTGAATTTTGGCCAGGAGCTCTGGTAATTCTGTAAAAAATGAGAGAACAACTGCTGAGCTACGGACGCGAACGCACGCACCCCCCCCCCACACACACACACCACACACACACACTCTCTCTCTCTCACCCAAGCGAAAATAGCCCAGCCAGCGAGCACCCGGGCTCGAACCCGGGTGGCATGCGCGCCACTGCACGCACTTGGCCACCGAGCCAACGCTCGGTCCTAAACAGCCCCAGAATTTTCATGCATGCTCTACAAAAATCTATAGCTGTGCAAGTGCAATGCCTCAATAGGGAAAAAAAAGCCTCACTACAGGTGATGACATTGGTTGGAAATTCCTACAGATAACCTTGTCAAGAATTCTTCAAAAATAATTAATACTAGCAATGGCGGCGGCGACAGAAGCGGGCGTTCGAGAAGACGCGGTGGTCGACAAAGACGCCAACCTGCGGCTCCGTCTGCATCGGCCGGTGCTAGGGTGACAACGCTGCAGAGGCGAGCTAGGACCTGGGGGTCGGCAGCGGCATGAGAAGAAGGGGAAGGGAGGGCCGGCAGGTAGACGGGTGTGGCTGCGGCGCGTGGACCAGGGCAACGGCGGCTCACATGTAGGAAGGAATGGGGGCAGAGGAGGGGAGAGTGGCAGCAATTGCCTGGCGGAGCGGCAGAGAAGGGGCGGGGAATGGAAGATGGCACGAGGCAAGGGGATTGGTGCGCCTCTCCTGTCGACGGAGACGAAGAGGGCAGGGGCGGCCTGGGTTTGATCGGGAAGGCAAGGGCACAGGGAGGACGGCGCACGACGGGGAGGGGTCTGAAAAGACGGAGGGGAAAGAACGTGAATGAAGAAGAATCAGGAAGGAAGCAAGGTGGCATGGGCAGCGGAGCGAGCGGGCGAGCAAGCAAGCGGATTCCGTATTTCATCGGGTCCTTTTCGCGAAGGAAGCGACGTGGACACAACCGGAGTGCTGGAACCTCTAGATCTTAATAAAATAAGAATTCGCAAAAAAAAAAAAAAAACAGAGATGTTTTCACCAAAATGTCAACGTGGAGGGGCTGAGAGGGCACCAATCCCTCCTCACTATAAGAAGGTAATATTAACAAGGAGTATCCTGTGCTACGAGTAGACCTTCCACACGGCTTATCTTAACACTGCGAGTCTCATAATAGATACAGCAAATACACTAGTTCTCCAGAGCCAATAATCTTAGCTTAAATAAACTGCATTTAAGTACAAGCCTTCTTTTCCCTGAGAAAAATAAAAGAGTACAAGCCTTTTTTTCGAAAGAGATACAGACTAACATGAGCAATCAGATGGCGTAAACTGCCGGTTTGGGGGTGGGGGCGATGAGCCTATCAGTCTGTCAAAATGGTCAGAAGCTTCGATCCAAATGTCTCGCAGAACAGTTCAGGGGTCAAGCTTAAATGTCCTTGCCCATGGTTTCACTGCTAGAGTACATAGCAAGTGCTTAATTTTTGTGTAGTAACAATTCAATAATGCAGCAACAGCAACGAAAAGCAGAATAAAAGAAAAAGGGAGGAAAGAAGGAATCACCTACAGAATAGAGCAAAGGATATAGAACTGATAAATAATGGCATGACAATCATAATCATATTGGTCCAGCACTCACCGATTACTGAAACCCACTATGATGATTAAGAGTTGTTGAGCTCTCATTATACCTGTGGGGACTGTTGCATTTCAGTACAAGTGATTGGCCCCCATGGCAAAGCTGCTACAACACACTCCACCCAATCCTATGAACCTTTTCCCAGATGGCTACTGATACTGGCTCTTCTTTTGTCCCCTGAATCACTGAAAAAGGTGCGATTTTTTTTCCTGTCCGTCTTCTTTTTTGATAAACAAAAAAATAGCATGTTTGGTTCTGATGGTGATTATACACACAATGTGATGATTGACACACAGCTATTTCGTTTTGATCAAATGAAACTCTTTGAGCCAAGGAGATAAATTTCTTCCTGATAGTTTGCTAAACAGATTTATTTCACAGTACATTCTAAGGTTATGCTTTCATAAAGAGCTTAACATATATCTAGCCAAACATAACTTGCATAGAACAAGAGCATCAAATGGCAATTAACTGGAAAGCCACAACAAGAAGAAGCCCCAAAACATCAAACTTCAACTTCTTACAAAAGTGGGCAAAGGTCTTTAATCCGCAAAAGACTAAATCATTCCCTTCTCCATGACCAAAAACAGCATCCAATCTCGCAAAGTTGAGAAAAAAAAACCTCATCTCGGTTATTTAGGATCATGTCTTCTCCACTGAAATTCTCGTCGAAAAGCATCTCCTGGTACTGGCAGTCACTGCTGCAGAATGCTTCATCACCTCTGAAGAAAGAGAAGGGCCAATTATATCACAGAAGAATAGTAATGGCCTAACTGTTAAATTATAAAAAGCACAGAGCTCTTCGCTTTTCAGGACAACTGCTGTTCATTTTACGTCTTTCAGCAAAGCACAAGCACCAAAAAAAAAAAAAAAAAAAAACTGTGCTCGAGAGGATAGCATCAGAAGACGTGACGCTAAAAGTTATGGAGCACATCTCCGAGCTGCGTAGCACTTCCATGGATCATGCAGCAAGCAAGAAAACTAAGAACACGACATGGCACAAATCGTTTTTCACGTCCTACCCAAGCAAACTCGGTATATCTTTTGGAATCTAGGGCCATCAAGGTTGTCAAACTAGCAGCTACGATGAAAACTTTTGTTTTTGGTGATGATAGATGGTCCTGGTCATGGTCGGGAATAGGAGCACCAAGACTAGCAAGGCTCGGGACATGGACCTCATTTAGCAACATCAATGGATACCAAATAATTTAGTCCCTAGGAAATTGTTGACATAACCCCCTGCATTAGGATAATGAGCTCAATTGGATAGTTTTCGATGTGAAAGCAATGTGGAACCAAAACATTGCAATCTCAGAATGAGAAATACTAAGCAACGACTAGCTCCAAGTAAACACAGCGAGCTCTTGATTCCTAGTAGCACTGTAATGTGAACTTATATGCTAAAACAAGGGGCAAGTCTCCCTTAGAAAGTAACAGAGAATCAAAATCTCAACTAACTTGTTCCCAGTGAACAAGGCCTACTAAGAGCTTTTTAAAAAAAAAAGTAGAATCAAACCCATCAGTATTCCAAGATTGGCTATGTAAAAACTGCCATAATCTTGATGAAACATACTGCAGATTTATTATATAATCCATGCCTAAGTTAGAAAACTATAAATGCTTCAAACATCAGAACTGCTCGTGAAGGTTGCATGACAAAAAACTTGCAATGGTGGAAGCCATCCCCATGTCAAATAACAATATAAAAGAATTGAGAACTTGTGCCTTCTAGCTACTACTACGTTTATCATATATTCCTTATCATCTAACCAGCAGTTCAGGAATCATATCCACTTTAATTTCCTACATCACTAATAAGAAAAAAAGTATTATGAGAACATGGGATGATGTCAATTTTAGTATAGATTACAAATTTGTCGCTGCTCCTTGCTCTCGAGTCTTAAAATTTTAACATATATGTAGAAATATCCCTAAATGCTATGCATTTCAATTTCCAATATTGCTATTGCGCAGTTCAAATCTAGCAGATCATGTTGTCAAAATTGATTTCCTAACTTCAGATCATCTTATATTTAGTATGAACAGATCATTCATCCATATAACCATAAAAGCAAAGGAGCCGAGACAACCACATCGATCACCAAAATATATGCAATTATGGTCTGTTATATGCCGTGGCTCAAAATAGTATTTTATTTTCTAAACTGACAGACTGACAAGTAAACTCAAGATTTGCATATAGGAAGCGTTATTAGAAAGTAAACGAAAGGAAGCCACCGGGACACCATAAGCTTTCCACTCACCGATATATGAACATGTCATTGCCATGGTCAAGTTGCTTGTGGCATGCATGGCATGAGCTCAAGAAACCGTTCGTCGCTAGCATCGACGACGGCGTCCGCCCCCTTGTTCGTCTTCCCTACGAGCACATCCCCGCAGCTCTCAACTATGCAGTCGTCAAAGATGTGCCTGGTCCTCGGGTTCGGGCCGCGGGAGATGACGCATGTGTAATCCTCCGACATCGCTATTTCCCCGGGGGACACGCCGCCGGCAAACACCCGCGCGGACGGCGAGCTTACCACCTCCGGCAAGAACCTCCTGGCCGGCGACAGGACCGCCAACTGCGCGTCCCGGTTCTTGACGCCGAACTCTATCGGGGAGGACACCAGGTCCACCGCCCTGCCCGAAGGGACCTGGATTCTGAGCTGCGAACCGAACACCACCTTGCCGCCACCAACCTTGGCGTCCCTGTGCTCCCGGAGCACATCGGCGAGGCCGACACCGGCCGGCTCCGGAGCGGCTATCTCCATATGAGCCTTCTTGAGGCTCCTCTCCGACAAGAACGGCGGCAGGGCGGGGCAGCAGAACTGCTTGGTGTCAAGAATGGAGGTGGGGCTCATGGAGGAGGAGGGGGCCTCGGTACCGTCCAAGAACCCGGCCTGGGGGAGCGCCATGAACGGCCTCGGGGAAGGGAACACGGGGGCAGCAGTAGTGGAAGATGACGAAGGGTTCCTCTGCCTCGGAGATTGGGCAGTGGCAGTGGCGGGGGACTCAGGCTGACTCATGAGGCCTCCTCCTCCTCCTTGCTTGGCACCAACTGCTCTTCTCGATCTATTGCGCAGCATCGCTCGCCTCGGAATCCCTGTGCAGGCAGGCAGGCCATTACTAATCATGAAAAAGACCTGCAAAAGCTTTTGTTGTGTAGCTTTAAAGAATAAACAGAGAAGGCGCAGAGGCCAAAAGCTCACCAGAAAGCAGTGTTCTTGGGTGGATCAAACCGGGACTACAATGGCCGCTGCTTCCCGCATTATACCTCAGTCTAGATTCGATCAAGAATCACAATTTTATTCTTCTTCTTTGTTTTACCTTCTATTCCTCCCAGCGAAGGAAGAAACTCACTCAGGAAACCGATCGTTGACGGGTTCTGATCAAGGAATGACAAGGTAGACAACGAGAATCAAGTAAAGGACACAAGATAAACCACCCAAAAAAAATACAAAAAAAGAAGGCTCAAAATTTCACCGGAAACAGCCGTGAAGACGCCCCCCGGATAGAAAATACCCAGAAAGGCGTCGCCTTTAGCCTCGATTTGCGGTTCCTGCGTGGTGGCTTTGGGTATTTATACAAGGAATAAGTGGGAAGCGTGGGTTTTCTCCAATCTTTTCCCCGGGGTAAACGGGAAGAACTGTTCTTGTGCTGTTTTTTTTTATTATTATCATTGTCTTCTCTCCTTGCTTCCGCTTCTTCCGAGGGAAGATGTAGACAAAGGAGGGAGTGAATAAAATCTCGATGAAATTTGGTGAGGTCTTAGCGAAATTTTGAATTTTAGTTACAGACAGATTTTAAATTCCAGTAAAATAAATAATTAAAAAAATTCAAATTGCTGAAGCAGCTATGAATTTCGGCAGATTTCGTCCATTTTTGTCGAGATTTTGCCCTTCGAGACCGAAATCTACACCCAATGGACGAAATTGGTATTTTTATGATCAAATTTGAAGCGAATTTCAAGTGACCTAACTGGTTAGCAGTGCTGGTGCTCACTGTGACATCATAGGATGTGACATCATAGGATGTGACATTATTAGAATGTGACATCACGGTACGAGGTTATACTGTGTTTTTGGGTTTTTTCGGGTGTTTGGGCTTTTCCGGAGGAGTTTAGGTCTTGGGGGAACTAATTTAGAACTTGGGGGAACAATTTGGGCCGTCGATGGGAAGTTTTTTGCCCATGTGGGGGAGGATCCTATCAACCCCTAGGGTTTCCACCTCCCATGCGCCCCCCCTCTTCCTAGGTGCGCCCCCCTCTCCCTCTCTAGCCACCGCCCCCTCCTCCCCATCTCTCCCGTGCGCCCCTCCCTCTCCTCCCTAGCCGCCTCTAGCGAGGATCCCTCCACTCCCTTGGCTGCCACACCTCCCTCTCCATTGATCCCTCCGTTGGGGAGCCTTGCGAACAAGAAGATCCGGTGAATTCGACGATTGGATGGAGATCGTGGCTGCGAGAAGGAGAAATTCATCGTTCGTTGGATTCTTCAATGGAGGTAAGTGTTTGTAGGTTCTTTTGTAGGGTTGTGGTGCTACTTAGAAGGGGGATTTCTTGGTTAAACTTGGTGTTTAGGTGCTGTGATTAGAAGAATTTAGGAAGATTGCAATGCGGTCTTGCGTTCTGTCCTCGGACAGATTAGGTTGTCAGTTTTCGAACGCGATTTGGACAATTTTAGAAGCATTTTCTGGAGGCCCGGATGTTGAGAAAGTTGTAGGTAATCGAAATAGCTTTAATTGGGCATCGAAAACGCTAAATTCCGTTCAGCCATTTAAAAGTTATGATCATTTTACCGAGTGCTATCCAATCTGTGACGTGAATGGGATAGACTGTGTTCAACTATAGATTAGAGGACTTTAGATGCCGAATCAGTTTTCGCGAATACTTAGAAAAAGATGGAAAATTCCCTAAGGTTCGAGAAAATGTACTCGTTTACCTGATTTGGAGTTGTAGAACTCAAGATATGCATGTTGGAAGCCTGCTGTCATGTTGGACAGATTCTATGTTTTTCGGGTTTTAGGAGTGGGTTGCGAAATCGATGTAGTCGATAGTTCTTGTGTTGTTTTGTGGGTATGCTTTTGAGTGTTTTATACCTATGCGCAGGTGGTGTGACCCCGGGAGTGCCTTCCACATCTCGCCACTCCGTCTCACACGGTTGAAGGCAAGTGTATTGGGATGGTTTTGGAATTGGGTGACCAAATAGATTCGTAGCATTGCAATAATACTATATGATGTGCTAAATTGCCATGTTTGATCCTTGCTTGTGATATGATAAACATGATTAGTTAATGGTTGTGCAATTGTTATATTGAGTATTTATGCAAGTTAAATCATGTTATGGCATATGTGCATTCATAATGGAAGAGGCATCACATTCTGATGCGGGTCTCTGTGTTCACACGTAGTGAACACGAAAGACCTACCTCGTAGTCCCATCTACGGTTGTGAATGGGAGCGAGTCAGTAAGGGTAGGCACCCTCCACGAAATGGAAGGGAAAGAGGGTGCACACCGACGGGTGTGCACTCGACAATACCGGTATGTGCTAAGTAAAGAGATATGTGCATTACATTGCATGAATGAAGAGATTTTTATGAGATGCTTATAAAGATGTTTTATGAGAGACTTGTGATGATGTTTTATGAGATGTTAATGAAGATGTTACTGAATATTGTTATTGTTTTATTATATTGCAATACACTTTGCTGAGTGATGAACTCACGCTTGTTGCCGGCTCGACTTGCCTCCAATAAGCTTTGGCATGGATTATTGGCACATCGTGCTATCTTCGTGCCGTGTTGGTCTATTTGCACTATTGCGAAGAGAGGAATGGATCTGAAAATGCATAGTGCCAAGGCAGTGAACACACATATTGGAGGAAAAAGAACTAAATTTTATTCATTCTCTGCAAAAACATGTCGAGATAATGGTTGATCTTACTCGCGGATTCCACTGCGACTTGCGCAGCACTTTGGAAGACGAACTAGACGTCTCGCCTTTTAATTTCATCCACACACTTACCATTCGAACTGCCTCGTGCTTGTTGCATTGTTGAGTCAGTTCTTCTTGCTTTATTTTTGCTGTCAAATTTTTCATAATATTTATCGTAAACTGTAAAAAAAATCACACCAAAGCCGTGGCCTGCATGTTGGCCTGTAGCGTGCCATGCCGGCAAAGCATGGCCCTTTAAGACGTGTCGTATCGTATCGTCCATCGTACCCGACCGTTAGGCGCAGCATAACCCTGTTAATCACACCTTGTCGGCCCGATTCAACCTGTGTGCATATGTGCCGTGCTCTGGCTTGACCGGCCGGCCCAAAACACGTTACGCGCTGAGAGGCACTTGTACTACCTTAATTCAGATGGCAACAATTAATCAGCGTTTTTCTTACTAATTTTTTCCCCTTTGAACAAGTGCTAATTGACCATTGATGTGATCTCTGACGACGGAAGCGCGATGTCTTAACTACTACTGCTGGGTTAATTGCAGTCATAGTTTGTATCATGATTGTGCTATCTTTTGCACGATATGTTTAGAGCAAATTGCTTGCAAGTTGCGAGAAAGATGGTGATGCAACAATTTATTCCGTGTATTATAAAATATAGTCGGAGACTCGGAGTATCCATCGGTCCGGAAAAAGAAAGCGCGCACAGGTGTGCCAAAGCTTCTCTTTCACGTATTGTACGTCGTAGATCATAAAGTATGTTGTCTGATTGCATGGTGCACGTGTCAGACAATAGCGTTTTTTGGAACGTGGATATTTGCCGGTTTTAAACAGATATTAGTATAATTCATCGTAATTTTCTCATCCGCATTTTACTTTAACTAATTATGGGGTCTATTACTCGTTGATAGAACGATTTCATCCTAAAAATCATTTTTTTACCGTTGAATATACAATATCCCTTAGTTGCTATAAAAATCCAATAGCAAGCAGGCCACCCCAACGCCTTGTCAGCATCAGAGGTGATGCTCTCCTACAAGTACAACCCCTCTCCCTACCGTTGTTGTAGCTTACCTCCTCCTCCCTTACCTCTACCATCACTCACCTCTATCTCTCTCGCCTGCCGTTCTTCCTTGCCTGGCAGCTACTGTCAACAAATCCGTCACCGTCTCCCTCCACCTCCTAACATGTTTGCTCATTCTTGTCTTCCATGCCAACCACCTTCCCCATAAGCCCGCAACCGGTGACGCCGCTGCCGTCTTGCAACTATCACCACCCACCGCCATGCCTCTGCTGCCTTTTGCTCCCTAGCTCCATAGTCGGCCCTGGTAAACCCAAACACTAATCCAGTGAAGCACCGCCTAAATCGCCATCACCACCGCACGCGGGAGAAGACAAACTGGTCGACCGGAGCACTAACTCACTAGGACCTTGCCAAAGATGGAGACGGTGGTAAGGTCAGAAATTTGAATGATTTGCACAAAAAATAATCATGCGACTGGTATATAGCAATTATGCTGCCAAACATAATCTAATTAAGCAAATCGATCTGGATTATTACTACCAAACCTAGACTTTTTTTGCGAGAACTAACCTAGTTATTCTAACCTGAACTCCTTCTCCTCCTCATGTGCTCCTTTAAATCCCATGTCTGCGTTCCTCCTCGATAGAGTGTCGAAGGAGATGATTTTTTTCCATCTCTACCGATTTATAATCTACCTCCAGTTTCTTATTCTCTGGGTGTGCTCCAGTGAGATCCTCAGCTATTCGACGCCCTCATGTGATCTTCAGCCCTAATATATCCTCATTCACCCTGTGGATGTCGCTTTGCATGCAACCCGAGGTGACCGAAGGATGGTGACAATGGTCGGCGACTTGAGGCACTCCATGGACGATGAGATATTCTTGGTGCTCTCAGTTGCCCAATCTGCTGATTGTGCTTACTTTGGCGGTTGATTCGTCTCTATGGTGGATTTGTACTCAGTGACTTGTTGCCTTTCTCACTACTACAGAATGACACATTACTATCGCTTCATCTGTGTCGGTTCTAAACTTTTGACTTCAGAACCGATTGTGATAAGCATATTCCATTTGGAAATCTTGGTAACAGGTTATCACAATCGGTTCTGAGAGAGAACCGATTGTGATACGATAATAAGCCCAATCGGTTCTAGATAAGAACCGATTGTGATAATAATTTTTTTTATCACAATCGGTTTTTATCTAGAACCGATTGTAATGAGTAGGTATTATCACAACCGGTTTTGGGAAGAAACCGATTGTCCTGAGCACAGGGGTTATCACAATCAGTTCTTTTCCAGAACCGATTGTAATGAGAAGGTATTATCATAATCGGTTTTGGGAAGAAACCGATTGTGATGAGCACATGGGTTATCACAATCAGTTCTTTTCCAAAACCGATTGTGATGATTTTTTGGCAACACCATCAGGTGCAACCAAGAACAGTTCATTAGAAACATAGTTTTTGTGAGATCCTCCACTCACACATTTCCCCTTCAGGGAAGAAGAAAAAAACAAACTCCAACACAGGCCGCTCTGCTAGAATCCCAACACGAGACCTCTTGTACCCTTCATTCATGCTTTAATATTTGTGCAAAACTTGTATTTTCGGACGATGAAGCAGTACCAATCTGTTAGAATTCCAACTCGCGGTTCAACTCTCGAGACAATTTATATAGACACATGTAGTGATGCAAATTATATATAACAATATAGTAGCATGCATGCGCAGATAATAATAATATATATACCATTCCACACATTATACTTGTTTTTTTATCAATAGGACATGAAACATTTTGACTTGGAACAACAGAACATTAGAAAGATACAATGCACAAAAATATAAAAGAGATTCAAAATAGAGTGTAAAGGCGTAGAATAGACTTCATCTGCACTAGGCCAACAACCCTAATATATTAAACAATTTGTATTTCATTACAATATATCACCACATCCATTGTTTATAATTAGTAAACATATAAAGGGGCTGCATTACACCTAATATATTAAATTTACTACTCGCGGCTCTAGCCCGAGTAACACGAGACAACCGAGTCATACGAGTGACCCGAGTCACCCGAGTCGCCAGTCATTTGGAGACTACGCGGACTAGTGATGGTTCATCCTCCGATGATGAACCCGATCTAGACGATGCGCCGGTCCCTATGGTGATCGGCGCGTAGTACTCCTCCACCTTCTCCTCCTCCTCCTCCTTCTCCTCCTCCTCCTCCTCCTCCTCGTCGTCGTCGTCGTCGTCCCCCTCGTCGTCCTCCTCCTCGTCGTCGTCGTCCCCCTCGTAGTCGTCGTCGTCCTCCTCCTCCTGCCGCCGCCGCCCTCCTCCTCCTCGTGCCGCCGCGTCATCTCTGGGGCGCTTTATTCCTGCTGCCTTTGAGGCGCCCGGATGGGGTGAGGCGCCGGAGGGACGACGGAGACAGCGGGCGCTGGCGCCACGCCGGAGTGAGGCGCCGAGGCCGAGGCGGCGCTACGGCGGTGGTGAGGACGGTGGAGGAGGATGGAAGAGAGGCGACTCCACGAGTCGTCGAACTTGCCGGAGATGGTGGTGGCGCTGCCATTGCCGGTCGAAGATGCAGAGAACGAAAGGAGCTATATGGACCGATGTGACCAGGATGCAGAGAACGAAAGGAGTTAAGTATTGTTTGAACGTCAAAATGGCGGGGAAGACGAGGGGGCGAATGGATATCCGTGTCGGTTCTTATCAAGAACCGACTGTGATGTTGACTTGCTTCTGATCGGTTCCTTTTGAGAACCGACATCGATATATTATACGTGTCGGTTCTATAAATAAACCGACTGTGTTGAGAATCAAATTATCACAGTCGGTTTTACATATAAGCGACGGTGATAACTAATTAATCACAAACGGTTCTTCTATAGAACCGATTGTGATGAGGCTCGCTAGGTTTTATATGTACCGTCTGGACTCGGGAATGAACTTATTAACTCTCGTCGAGTTAGTTCGCTAGGCGATTTCTCTATTTTCCAGCCTATCTTACCTGTGGATTTATTCAACAGGTGGGCCCGATTCCTTCGAATCCCTTCAATGTTGTATTAACGTACATTATTCGATTTTGATTTGGTCTCATTAGCAGAGTGTATGGTGGAGGAGATCGGTGCGTTGAAGGTCTCCGTTAATTGAAACCCGTGCTAGCTTGATCAGGAGCTAGATTTCCCCTCGTTTGTGGTTTTCCTCGAAAGGTGACCAGCATTAATTCTTAGAAATCTCTTCAATATTGCAGTAGGACTTAAATTAATTGTTTTAATATTATTAATATGATCAATTATATATAATAGTTAATTAGGTTGCGTAACCTATGCGTCTCCCGTTCGAGGGTGCTTGTTTATAAGTATGCTAAAATGGCATATTTATAAATAAGCAGTCTCGAATTGTCCACGTTTTTTGGACAATTCGAGGATATGTGGCTCGGGCAAGTTCCTAAGCCGTTGTACAAGCTGTAGTGAAAGTTTCCTGACATCTCCTCAAGCAGTGTTCTCTGAATACACATCCTCTTGACATGTTGTCGATACGTGTATTTGGAGAACACGGAGATGTGCCAAAATTTTCTCTAAAGTTTGTACTACATCTTAATTAGGATATTGCTCGAACCACATATCCTCGAATGGGATTAGGACATAACCTACTT
Organism: Rhipidocladum racemiflorum; assembly: GCA_036346355.1. Classification (NCBI taxonomy): domain Eukaryota; kingdom Viridiplantae; phylum Streptophyta; class Magnoliopsida; order Poales; family Poaceae; genus Rhipidocladum; species Rhipidocladum racemiflorum. Next base: position 18,950,685 of record CM070573.1, on the reverse strand, counting down.
AGAGATTTTGAGTCATCGTTGGTAATGCGTGCATTTAGTCTGGTCTGAGATATACGTTTCTTTAAGATCATTCATTGATTAGGGCATTATTAATTTATTGTTTGCGGTTTACTTGTAGATGGACCGTGAAGAATGGATGTATCACAAAAGCCGTGTGAGTGCTGAATTTCAGAGGAGTTAAGGAGTTCATAAGAATTGCGAGAAGAAGATATGGTTATGAGGGGTGTAAAGTTCATATATTGTCCTTGTATTGATTGCACCAATCTCGGAGATTTAACAACTCATCTCAAATTGAAGGCCATTTGATTCGACGTGGCTTCGTGAGGAATTACACGTGTTGGATCCATCATGGGGAGACAGTAGTACCCTGTGATATGCAACGAAGATATCTGGAAGCCGATCAGAGTTGGAGCGTGATATGTTTGATGAGGATAATTTAGATCAAATGTTGCGGGATGTGGAGGGAAATTACACGAAAGAGAGTTCAAAAATTTAAAAGCTTGATGGATGACGATGCCAAACCATTGTTTTCAGGTTGCAAAGGGGAATACACCAAGTTGGGTTCGGTCCTTGCATTGTTTGAACTGAAGGCAAAACACCGTTGGATGATACAAGTTTCAATGCACTTTTAATACTTCTTTCGGATATGCTTCCAGAGGGAAACGAGTTGCCAACAAGTATTTATGAAGCGAAGAAGCTATTATGTCCTATGGGAATGGAAATAGAAAGGATACATGCATGTCCAAATGATTGCATACTATACCGCAACGTCCATAAGGAACTGCGCATTTGTCCTGTTTGTGGTGTACCCCGATACAAACAAAATGAGAAGCGTAATGACAAGAAGCGTAAGAACCGAATTGACCACGGTGAAGATGTGAAAAAAGGGGCACCAGCCAAGGTGTTGTGGTATTTGCCCATCATTCCCTGTTTAGAGCGGTTATTTGCAAATCCTAAAGAGGCAAAATTGTTGCGTTGGCATTATGAATCTCGAAAGGAAGATGGCAAGTTGAGACATCTCGTTGATTCGGCTCAATGGAGAAACATTAATTGGGAACATGAGGAGTTTGGTGCCGAGATGAGGAACATAAGATTTGGATTGAGTACGGATGGTATGAATCCGTTTGGTAATATGAGCAATGACACAAGATTTGGCCGCTTTTGTTGTGTATCTACAATTTGCCTCCTTGGTTATGCATGAAGTGGAAGTATATCATGATGTCGTTGCTAATCTCAGGACCCAAACAGCCGGGTAATGATATTGATGTGTACCTATCACCACTAATTGAGGATTTGGTAAAATTGTGGAATGTGGGGGTTGAGGTGTGGGATGCATACAAAAGAGAGAACTTCACCCTACGGGCTATGATATTTTGCACCATAAATGATTTTCCAACCTTTGGTAATTTGGCGGGCTATAGCACGAAGGGAGCCAAAGCTTGTCCAATTTGTGAAGAGGACACTGATAGCTTGTGGCTGCCGAATTCGAGGAAAACGGTGTACATGGGTCACCGTAGGTTTCTACCCCGAAGTCATCGATATCGTAAGATGGATGACAAATTTGATGGAAAGAGGGAAGTTCGTGCAGCCATGACCTATGGTGGAAGGCAAGTATATTCACGCGTAGAGGATATCGATGTTCAGTATGGTAAGAGCCGTAAATCTGTTCGTCCTAGGACCATTTGGAAAAAGAGGTCGATATTTTGGGACTTACCATATTGGAAGGAGTTAGATGTCCGTCAATATATTGATGTCATGCACGTTGAGAAAAATGTTTGTGATAATTTGGTAGGCATCCTGCTGAACATACCTGGGAAGAACAAGGATGGTGTGAATGCTCGCCGCGATATGACCTACATGGTGATCAGGCCCAAGCTTGCAGTGATGGAGGAGGATGGAAAAGGGCCGTACATCCCCGCTGCATGCTACGCCTTATCCAAGAAAGAGAAAGAAGACCTCTGCAAGTGTCTCCACGATATTAAAGTTCCATCGGGCTACTCCGCAAACATTAAGAAGCTTGTGTCTATGGATGATTTGAAGTTGATCGGTATGAAGTCCCACGACTGTCATGTCTTTATGACCCAAATGCTCCTCGTTGCAATCGTAAATATCCTACCGGATGACGCCAGGTTGGCAATCACGAAGCTATGCTATTTCTTCAATGCGATTTCATGCAAGGTTATTGATCCCGATATCTTTGGACAACTTACAAAGTGAGGTGGTGCAGACTCTTTGTCGCCTTGAGATGCATTTCCCCGTCGTTCTTCGACGTCATGGTCCACCTCGTTGTTCACCTCATTAGAGAGATTAAGATTTGTGGACCCGCATTCTGCGTTACATGTATCCGCCGAGAGGTACATGGGTATATTAAAGTCATACGTGAGGAATAGGTCGAAGCCTCGAGGGTAGTATTATTGAAGGTTATGGGATCAAGAGGTTATTGAGTTCTGCGTGGACTACCTAGGTAAAAGACAACCGATTGGTGTTCCTATATCTCGTCATGAGGGCAGACTTGGTGGCAAAGGAACCATTGGGTCAAATCTAATGAGCCCACAATTTGATATGTCTTGTAAAGCGCATTTCACAGTCTTGCAACACAAATACAGAAGTTCATCCATACATCCAACAAAGACAAGTTGATATTACGGAAGAGAATCCACTTATGGATGAGCTTTCCATCACACGAGAACACAACGATCGATTCCTCACATGGTTCAAAGAAAAGGTGAAGGTCTCCGTTAGTACCGAGGATGTCAAATGGTTGGTGATGGACCAAGATTTAATATCTGAGACATGGCAAGGTTACGATATTAATGGCTACACATTTTATCTTGAAAGTCAAGATGCAAAGAGTACAGTGCAAAGCGATTGGTGTGAGCATAGATGCTTTGTCCGATGATCCAATTAGAGGATCGTCAATCGCAATGAAGCTGTTACTACGGGATGATCGAAGAAATATGGGAGCTCGACTACGGAATATACCAAGTTCCATTGTTCCGATGTAAGTGGGTGAGACTTCCTCACGGAGTTAAGGTCGACAAGACAGGTTTTACACTTGTTGATCTGAATAGATTGGCCTACAGAGATGAACCGTTCGTCCTCGCAAAGCAAGCAACTCAAGTTTTCTACGTGCGTGATCCGGCCAATCCGAGGTTGCACGTCGTACTTCATGGGAAGAGGAGGATTGTTGGAGTTGAAAATGTCGTAGATGAAGAAGAGTACAACCAATTTGATGAAACACCTACGCTTGCGGATGGGGCATGTCTTAGCGGTGACGACGGCACACATGGAACACATTACATGCGTGTAGATCATCAAGAAGGGTTGTATTTTAAATAAATTATGTTGTAAGAATTCCCTGTATAATGTGGCATTTTGTAGAATATATATGTCAAATGGATCTTATAGTATAGCAAATTTGAAAAAGATTTGACTTTTCGACTCTTTTGAATGAAGATTCTGTTTTTAAAAAAATTAGAAATTGGATCATAGTTATCACAATCGGTTCTTTAGGAAACCGGCACAGATAGTATAATTGCGATCGGTTCTTAAGAACCGACACAGATACTCCACATATTGCGATCGGTTTTTCTATAGAACCGACACAGATACTTAGTATAATTGCGATCGGTTTTTCTATAGAAACGACCGTGATAAAACCCAGAGCATTTTCATTTCGGCGCGCACTGATTTCGTTTCAATTCATTCCACAACCCTAGCTCCACCATCTCCGCACCGGCGCCTCCCCCTCCGCCTCCTCCCCCCCCCCGGCGCCTCCCCCTCCGGCTCCTCCCACACCCTAGCTCGACCACCTCCCCGACCGGCGCCTACCAGTGGCGCCTCCCCGGCTCCTCCCCATTGGCGGGTACCCGTGGGCGCCTCCCCTGGCGCCTCCTCTGCAGGTCCTCCCCGGCGCCTCCTCTGGGTCCTCCCCAGCGCCTCCCCGGGCGCCTCCTCCCGGCTCGTCCCCCATCTGGCCCCCCATCGGCTCCTCCCCATTGCCGACTCGGTTCGGCGCCAGTAAGATGCATTTTGACTGTGGGCTGTAATTGGTTGTAAATAGCTCGATGATGATTGCTTTTGAATGAGGCTTGATTAATCTGATCATTAAAGGAACTTGCTAGACCTAGAACAACACCGACAATTTGGTGCCACTTGCTCTTAATGCATTGTTCTAGGTCGAGCGATCTTTGTGCTTATTCCTTTATGCTCTTAGTCGACAATTTGGTGGCACTTGCTCTTAATGCATTGTGGTAGGGTTAGATTAGTGCTATATTCATTCGATATTATCTTTGTACTTGTTGTTTTACGTTGCTAGAAGCGATCTTTGTTCTAGGGTTGTGTAATCCTTAAATTTTTAGATGTAATAGCCGGTGATATATTGGCCATCTAGAAGTTGGACGGCTAATTAATTTAGCAACCCTTCTATAGCAATCGAGAGCAATCCATCATTGCAATTTGAAACTTGTAACACATGCTATATTATCGCACTTTATTATCGAGTTTAGTTGCGTAACCTATGCGTCTCCCGTTCGAGGGTGCTTGTTTATAAGTATGCTAAAATGGCATATTTATAAATAAGCGATCTCGAATTGTCCACGTTTTTGGGATTCGAGGATATGTGGCTCGGGCAAGTTCCTAAATTTGTTGTACAAACTCTAGAGAAAGTTTCACAAGATCTCCTGGTGTTCTTCGAATACACACCCTCTTGACCTGTTGTCGAGACGTGTATTTGGAGAACAAATGAGATGTCGCCAAAATTTCCTCTAGAGTTGTACAACGACTTAGGAACTTGCTCGAACCACATATCCTCGAATGGGATTAGGACCTAACCTAATTAGAGATTAGGAGTCATTGTTGGTACGTGCATTACTTAGTCGGTCTACTGAGATAGACATGTGAATTGCTTTCTATTATGTGAAATTTGAATTGCTTCCTCTCATGAAGTTTAGGTTTGACAATATACGTACTTACTTGAAATATCGCAAAGAGAGAGCAGGCTCAACGCCAGAGAGAGAAGAAGGTCCTCGCTACCCCATCGAGGAAGGTTAGAAAGGCCGGAGGACCGAATAAAGGAGCCACAGGGAGAACGCCGCAAGTGCTCCACTTCAATGCCAGGGGTTTGCACGGGTCTGGCAGTTTAAGGCGCTACTCCTCTTTTATCGGCCAATTGGTGAGGGAGCGAGTGCCGATCACAATTAAGGACTGGAGGAAGGAAGTAAGCGGCAGCGTAAGAACCGACCGTGGGACGGGTTAAGGGAAAATGGATTATACCAGAGGAAGATGAAATAAATGCGAGACGGTACGCCTTGAAGAGAATGGGTGTGGCTTTGAGGCATTTCAGGGTGACCATGCATGCCGAGACCGTGTTGAAAGACCGTACTCCCTTCCAAAGGTATCCATTTGTTACACCCGAGGTTTGGGAGGAGTTCGCAAGGATGAGGAGTACGCCCGAGGCGGAGGAGATGAGAGAGAAGAATATCGCTATACAGAGGCGTAACACACACGCGCACCACCTCGGTTCGGTGGAGTGCGTAGGGAAGAAGGCGAGTGGGTGCGACTAGCCTCCGAGTGTGCAACCTTCGGGACAACGATGCCTTACTCCCACATATGCGAGGAGCGGCACGCGATCGGGTATTAGCGAGGACGAAGAAAACCTCGGCGGCCGATTGTCATTCCAAACCCCGCGATCGCACGGATCGTCACGACCATCGTAAGATATCTAACATAGTACATTGCATATTATATTCCCATTGTATTTTAGTAATAATTTATATTTGCGACCTGCAGGAGGAGGTAAGCCTGCAGAAAGAGCAAGGAGCATTTGAAAGCCAAGGGTCACGGGACATCCTGTGTTCAAGAATCGGAAGCCCGATCATAAGGGGCGGTGCTTGCCGCAGTGCGGGGGTATACGAAGAGGTCCTTCTTTGTAGAGGAGAGCGCGTCCAAAGTGCTGTGGCAAGATCATGGGAAGCACGTGAGGCGCGGATCCGCTTGCGAGATGAAGGAGGAGTTGAAGGAGGAGTTAAAGGTGAGATGATGGTCGAGATGATGGCGATGTTCTCCCGTAATCGATTCCTCAACCATCGCCTATGCTACGCCCTAGCAGTGCGCTTCCAATAAGGAAGTGTGCATTCCACACCTCAAGGTAATAACTGTTTGCAGACCAAAAGGTACATGAGTAAGCTTAACACAGATTATGATGAAGATGTCGATCACTTCTTGCGTGGTCCTCGCCAAGTGCCGGCTAGTCCTCGATCGACGACGGAATACTGATTGAGGTGCGCGGGGTTGCATTTCCAAGCAAGGAGGATGACACGGTGCATGGTATACCTTTGGGGATGGGCTACATGAGGGTGCAGGTGGACTATGTCCACGATGTTTACCTGTCTCATGCCCTGGAGTTCCCCCCGAACGAAGATATCACCACTCTCGGGCAAGCACGGATGTCGTTCATCAAGTGGCCCGCGATTTAGTGTCGTAGTGCAAGCACCTCCTCCTACTGCTGCATCGCTGGTACTATCGCTACCACTTCGCCATCGCTGGTACAACTGCCGCATCGCTATCGCTATGCATCGCTATTGCCGCTATTACTATCGCATCGCTAGTACTGCATCACATCGTGTCGCTTCCTGGTTATCGCGAATCGCTTCCTCCTACTATCGCCGCCTCCTCGTTATCGCCATCGCTGGTACTATCGCTCCTCCTACTACCGCCGCTTCCTCCTCGTTATCGCGAATCGCTCCTCCTACTACCGCCGCTTCCTCCTGCTATCGCTACTCGGTACTACTGCCGCTCCCGCTTCGCCGCACATGCTCTTGCCCTCGCTACACAACCTCGCACTTTACGCCATGGCCGCACTCCTGCAGACCTACGCTGCACTGCAAATGCCGGGTGCGCAGTGGGGCGCAAAGGACTTCTACCACGATGACGAAAGATACAAAGCAGAGTTCAGAGAGTCCCTCCGTGAAGAAAGCAAAGTTGTCAGAGGGCACAGAGCACCCTGATGATCACAAGCGGTACATACATGGAAAGCCCTTTCTCCCAAGCCAAGAATTGAATTCTTTGGGCTTGTTCACTCGTCACCTACATGGATGGTACATCGATAGGTCACATGAGGCCGAGCCTCGCCACGATTTCATAGTGAAGTATCGGCGTGCCAATTCCACCGCAACGCAGGATGGGACCTTTCGGTCGATTTTGAGGATCTGTACTTTATGTACAGCTTGAAAGCTATCGATATTTCTACCATACGATCCTGGACGCTGTGAGTCTCGCACCATACTCAATCAGATGACTATTTATTGATTTTGTATTATATTTTTTAACAATTAACATGAATCGCAGGATCATGAGGCAATGGCCGCGGATTTGGTCAACACCCTGTCGGGTTTGTCGACCCCGAGATGGTGTCTGCGACCATGGCTAAGTATCAATCGGAGTTCCTTGCAGGATACATCAAGCAGGCATTGTATGAGGAGGCAAAAAAGGACTTCATTCTCTTCCCATACCACCAGGAGTATGTACTACTATACAATTCAATTACATGTACACACTTCAACCTTGTATTAACTTATTCTCTTGCATTGTGTACCGTTTAATAAGCAACCATTGGGTTCTACTTGTGGTTGTTCCGAGTCAAAACAAGGTCTACACGTTGAACTCACTCGAAAATAGACCGATGGACTATGCGATCGAGCCTGCTTTTGCGTAAGTAAGTACATTCCTCTAACCTAACACTTTACATATTGAACTACGTTAGGTATTTTTAACCTCAATGCATGGCATCTCTCCAATGTATAGGGCTTTCATGTCTTACGTTGCTGAACGTGGCCGACACAATGATAAACAAGGCACCAAACTCGAGTGGAATCGCTTCAAGGTACAAGTGTCTATCATAGGATTTTTTTTCTTACACCTATTTTTAATTCGTCTCCTAATTTAAGTTTCTTTGTTCACATTGTCATCAACAAGGGTGCGATGATCTGTGTGGCTTTTACGTGATGCATCACATGCTGATTTTGGTTGGTCGCTCACATCTTTTCCCTAAGGTATAGAGCAGATTATTTGCACTATTGTCTATGTGATATTTGTTTACAAGCATAATACTATCAGCATGTTTTTGTTCCAATTTAAGACTTCAATATATTAGTGCACTACTATCTATTTTGCAGGACCTTGATATCATCCTAAGAGCCTAACCAACGCTGATCTCAAGAAATTACGAGACCATTTATGCTGGTACCGATGAAGTTATAACGGATGATGGTAGATATAGAGACCATTCAAGCAAATACTAGTCCATAAAGTGTAAACAAAATTTATCCGAATGTGAATGTGATGCATTATGCATTGTAAACAATATTAATTTCAATGTAATGTGTGTAGATTGTGATGTATATGTTACGTGATATTGTGGATTGTGATGAATGTGTCATGTTGTCAATGCGAGGCCATTTTCGGACGATGGGCGATAACATCATCACAATCGGTTCTTGGTTGGAACCGATTGGGATAGGTATCTGATATCACAATCGGTTCTTCCGGAACCGATTGGGATATTTTTAGTATCGCAATCGGTTTGCATAAAGAACCGATTTTGATAATATTCTTATCCCCATCGGTTTCAATAAAAAACCGATTGTGATAATGTAATAATTTGAATCGGTTCTAAAAACGAACCGATTGTGATATTATACTTATCCCCATCGGTTTCAATAAAAAACCGATTGTGATAATGTAATCATTTGTATCGGTTCTAAAAAAGAACCGATTGTGATATTATACTTATCTCAATCGGTTCTAAGCGAAAACCGATTGTGATAAGTGTAAATATCACAGTCGGTTCCTAAAAAGAACCGACAGTGATAATGTATTATTAGTGTCGGTTAAAAACCGATTGTGATATATCTACCTTATCACTGTCGTTGAACTTTGTATCGCCACCAAAACCGACTGTGATGACCAAAAAGAACCGATTGTGATGTACGGATCTGTAGTAGTGTCTATAGAGTAAGTCTTTCGTGACTTGCTATTCTTGGTAAACGAGGTCTATTCCTAGCCAAGAAGCAGATTCTATGGCTCTATGCGACTTCGGTTGTATCTCTGGACTACTTAGTGAATTGTCTCACTTGGTGGGGCGGCGTCAGGCGAAAGGGCGTCGTCTTGGGCGGGGCGCATCGCGACCCCTCGGCTTCGGCTCCTAGGCTGCGTGCGGCAACCACAGGAAACCAGGGACCCGCGCCAAGACCCAAGACCGACGCTACGAATTCCAAAACCCGACCCACCGAACGGGTCTGGCGCCGCCCCGGCGAGAAGCTAAACGAAGGGCGAAGACGATCAAGAGTAACCCCCCAATCGGCTCCTTGACCCGCTCGGGGGCTCGGGGACTACACCCACCGGGTGCGCTCGCGCGCACCCGGCCCAAGCGACCGGTTGAGTAGGCTCGCACGTACTCGATCGGGCTCTGTCTGCCAGAGTAACCCCCCGATCGGCTCCTTGACTTGCTCGGGGGCTCGGGGACTACACCCACCGGGTGCGCTCGCGCGCACCCGGCCCAAGCGACTGGTTGAGTACGCTCGCACGTACTCGATCGGGCTCTACCTGCCAGAGTAACCCCCCGACCGGCTCCTTGACCCGCTCGGGGGCTACACCCACCGGGTGAGCTCGCGCGCACCCGGCCGAAGCCGCTGGTCGAGTACTCCCGCGCGCACCCGACCAGATCTCGCCGCCTGGGACAACCCCCGACCGCCTCTGACGAACTCGCTCCGGGGCTCGGGGGCTACTGACGGGAACACATACCATGGTATCCCCAGCGGCCTAGGACGACAGGTGGGCCGGTCCGGGCCCAACAATGGCCGGAGGCCAAGTGGGCCATCAAGTGCAGCCAGACCCCAATCGAAGCGATCGGGGGAATCCCTCCGACTGGTCGGGCGCCCCGTAGCGTCCGACCCGACCGAGGCGCCCATCGTGGGGCGCCAGCACCAGGCACCAGCCGTTGTCACCTACCCCATGGACGCGATGACTCAGGGCGACCGCACGAGGGTAGGTGGCCCCTTCCCCAGGCAGTGAGAGGGTCGCCAAAGTCAAGACACCCGTCTCATCACCCAGACGCGCGCATCATAGGAACGCGCTCCCTCCCGAGGAAACGCCAGAGTCAAAGCGCTACGTCAGCGCCTGGCGGGTGCACAGAGGGCAGGTGCGCCACTTCCCGTCGCAACGAAGGGCCTAGCCGCTCGAAGTGTCTACCAACCCGGCGCAGGGAAGGTAGCGGTCAGTCATTCACCAAAAACCGAGACTCCCAGGCGTGGGACATCCCATCCTCTTTTTTCCTTTTTTGACCCATGTAACCTGCCCCTTCCGACGATATAAGGGGAGGCAGGACCCCCAAGGGCGGGGGGAGATAGACGAACAACAAACATAAAAAAACTCACATTCATTCTCTCCATTGCCACCGAGGCGCTCAAGGCCAGCCCTTAGCCCTCACCTCTAACACTGTGCCCGAAAGAAACACAAATCCACCGCACGAACTGGAGTAGGGACGTTCAGCCCGAACCAGTATATTTCCTGGGCTCCCTGAGTCGACCATTCAAGGAGAGGGAGCGCGCGGCCCCTTAGAATAAAAATCCTATTGTCGGTGCTCGAAACACCGACATGTGGTGACGCTGCTGTGACTGCGACGTGGAGAGGATGATCTGCTTCATTGACGCTGCTGCGATTGCGGCGTGGAGAAGACGATCCGCTTCATTGTCGCGACGATTGCGGCGTGGAGAGGATAATCTACTTCATTGACGCAATGACTATAGCGTAAGGACGATCCACTACATCGATGCGTGTAGGATTCCGTAACTGCGAGTCTAGTGGTAATCTGATCAATGATCCCTTTCTTGTGAGTAGCTTCCTGGTTATGTGGTAGAATTTTTATTTTGTGCTAGCGTAGCATACCGCGTATCTCAACATCGAGCTCAAGCGAGCCGAGCCCTAGAGGCTTGAGCTCGGTTCAAGCTCGATCCGAGCTCAAGTTAGGGTTCGAGCCTGGAGTAAGGGTGAGCTCAGTTCGATCCAAGCTCGAGTAGGCTTGAGCTCGGCTCAAGTAAGTGCAGTAAGCTTGGTAAGCTCGAGTAAGCTCAGTAAGCTCGGTAGGCTCAGTAACAAGCTCGAGTAAGCTCGACTCAAGAAAGCTCGATCTAAGCTCGAGTAGGCTTACGAGCTATTCGAATTCGGCTCGATGAAGCTCGCTAGCTTGGGATGAAACTTGAGTTCAATTTGTTTGGAGCTCAAATCAAGCCTCTAATAAACCGAACTCCAGTAGATCACGAGTTTCGAAATTTTTTTGACAGACGTACTCTTAAGCTGGTAAAAAAATTCTGACAAAAGACCTTGTATGTTTTTTCCCTGTTGATCTCCATCTCGGGTGGAAACAAGACAGTGCGGGAGGGGAGCGTGCGGAAAATATTTTTAACTCCGGAGTGCAGCGCAGTGCAGAAACTCTCCCCTCCCGCCACGTGTCCCCGGGCACCCAGCCCTTGGACGCTCCAGCCACCTCGCTCACCGCCACCGAGAACCCGGTCCCACAGAGCATGGTCCCATCTTGTTAGCCAGGCAACATCGCGCCGGACGGTCCTGGATTCGTGGAGACAGTAGTACCATTATTACCCCGCCCGCCCGAACATCGATGCGCGGATTCGTGGGGATCCCGTACGCTCACCCGAACGCCGACTCGCGGCAGTTAGCCAGGCCGGAGGTCGCGTGCCGCGGATGAGGCTCCACGTGTGGCGTCTCGGCTGGCCCTGTCCCGTGCTCGGTGTTGGGCGCCGGAGAGGGAAGGGGAGCACAAACTTCGGAGCGAACAGTGGATAATTATGCGTCCGGGAGAGGGCAAATGCTGCCTGTCCCCACGACAGAGGGAAGCCCCGCCATCTTTGGGTGAGCCTTGGTCCATAGACCATCTCCAGTCATGAACTTTCCGTTCTGAGTATGGTGTGTTGTTGTTGGGGGGGGGTGGGGGGGGGGGGGGGGGGGGCATCATGCCATTATTGGTCTTACCCGCCAGGGCAGTTCCAATATACTCTCTCCACTTGTGAATGCACGTCGTTCTGCAATTTTGAGACGAACTTTTATCATTCTTTTCTATTTTTTTCATCTAAGTTTATAATATATATTTCTTTTTAATATTTAGATGAGAAGATATTAAAAATAACTAGCCTCTAATTATTATCATCAAACATTATATTCAATGCATAATGTAAAGAATATAAAATAAAGATAAATATTTATTAGAATATAGAGGGAACATCTATCGGGATCCGAATTTGTAAATCCGGACTCTCTGTGTATTCAGCACTAGTCCAGGATTACGCTAGTGCACAGAGTCTCAACATAGGTATATATCACTATCATACTCAACGAAGTAGTAAAGTACCTTAATTAATTAACCAAACTGGTTGCTCGACCTTATGGTCAAGTTACAAAGATACGTTTCGCAGGGCGAAGATTTATTAAAAGAGAAATAACTACAGCGGAATAAGATAGACTTTGTGGTGCCATCCAGTATACCACAGGCATCTGATTGGGCTCGCTCCCTAGTTAGACGGCTCATCCTGGTATTCCTCCTCCAAAGCTGGCGTCGACTCTTCTTCAACTGATGTTGTATTGTGGCAAGGGTGAGTAGTTGGTACTTAGCAAGTCATGCACAGAATGCAAGCTAATATTCTACATGCATGGCTTAATACAAAGGATAGGCTAACAGGTTCATTTGCAGTAAAGTAGCATGAGTAAATACAATAATAGATTGCAAAGAGGTAAAACGATAATGAATAGAGTTGTCGGTGTTTCGTGCACCGGCAATACGAATTTATGGTCGGATGGGGTCGCGCGCTCCCTCTCCCCGAATGGTTGACTCAAGGAGTCAGAAGATGTATACTGGTTCTGAATGTCCCTACTCGGTTCGTGCGGTGTGGATGTATTGATCTTTGGGAGATGGACAAGGGTGTACAAGCGAGGCGACGGCCTACCGTCCGATCCCTTGATGTTTTCGCTAGAGTCGAGGCTACCTAGAAGATCGCTTTCTTCTTCTCCTCCCTTCGGCCCCGCCTCCTTATATAGACGGAGGGGCAAAGGTTACACTGAGTTGGGAAAACTACGAAAAAAGGCCTGCACGCCTGGATGTCTGGTTCTGTCCTTGTCGACACCCTCGCCCGAGGCAGGTTGGTGGTTTCGTGATGAGCGATCTTGCGTAACGTCCTGCAGGTGGCGTGTTGCGTGGTGCTCTTGTCACCTCGGTGGCTTTAATGGCGCTTGACTTTGCCTTGGCCTCGGAGTGGGCGTACTTTCCATCATGCGGTGTGCAGGCGACGGACGGGGCTTGACTTCTTGGTGGCCCTTCCGACAGCCTCGAAGGAGCCGCTACCCCAGACGGATGTTGGGGACGCCGCACAAGGCACCGCGACATCGGGCGTGGGCCCTGCTAGCCCGTGTGCAGGTGGAGCTTGAGCTTCAATATTGGGCGGCCGGTGCATGCCGACCGTCCGGAACCGGAGTCCGCCGACCGTCCGGGGTCGGCCCCGCAGTAGTCGGGGCTCGTTCTCTCGCCCAAGTACCTTTCGGTGGTGCTGGGCCTTCGCCGTGATAGGTCAGCCCGTTCGTGCTTCCGGGCTGATGGGGGTACCCATGGCATGGGTACTCGTCAAGAGTACTTTTCACAATTATCCCACAAATAAAGCATTTCCCAATCTTAGGTCCAATTCATTATTCCTAACCAACCATTCTTCCAAAGTCAAGTCATTTTTATGAAAGTCTAACCCTTGACTGTAATTCCCGAGCAATGTCCAATGCCGCGGACTCGGCTATTCGAATAGATTTTTCACTCTGCAGAGGTTATGCACTTTACCCACAAGATATAGCCAAACACCACAAAGGTGAGTGTCCGTAACAAAGTCTTTCAGAAACCTCTAACTGTACAAGTGGGCCTCCCCGGTTATTGCACACTAACCCTTCCCTTAGCAAAGGCGAAGTCTAGGCCAATCAACCGTTAGATGGGTACATGGCCGCAGCCCCGGTACGCTCCCCCGTACAACTACACAAAAGGTATAGTTGACACCCCGATGTCCCACAAGTACGTTATTAGCAACTTAATCAACTAAGTCCGTCCCATTACAGACATGTGGTTGCACGCTTGACTCAGTTCAAAGGCTTGCAAGGTTAAGTCCTTAGGGTGACCGAGCCAAGACTACCCGAAGAACCAAATCAACTTCCCCGGTGCCACAACTGGCCCACCCGATCATTCTTGCCACATGCCCCGGTCGAAACTATTTATCAACCCCCAGTTGATTACCACGCACCACGTGCCATTAACATCATCATCAATAACACATGCCACTTTTCAGAAATATGTTCTATATCTCATTAAGTCAAGGTTAACAAGTAATTATCCAAAATCGTGTCATGTATACGTGGCAGGTCTAAGCATTATACTACAACGGTCTAAATACCCATGTTGGCAATTTAATAATGTCCAACTAAATAATCCACATCTAGGGTAACAAGGGTTCATGGCACATAAGTAATTAATCAAGGTGTCATACTGCAGTTTGGCATTATCTAATTTCCCAGAATTATTTAAAGCATTTTCTAATTAAATTAGAATGCAATAACAAATTTTTAGAAATTTGAATCGCCCAAATCGGAGTTAAAATGCAAAAGTTATAATTGTTTAAAGTTTAAAGAATCTATTAAATAAATATAAACAGAGAAAAATTCATGTCCAAAAATTAATTAAAATTCATATTTAAGTAATTCTCAATTTTGTAAAAAATTAGAAATTGGAATCACTCAAATCGGATTTGAAATGCAAAAGTATATATATATATATATATATATATATGGGGGCATATTCAGTGCAAACCCTCTTTACCGTGAAAACCACGTGTAAAAGCTTTGAAAAATTCTCAAAAAATTATCATGCGTAGGGGAGGTGATGTTCTACAACCCTGTAAAATTTGAAAACCAAACTCAATCGCATTTGGAAGATATGAAAAAGACAAATTGGATATTTTTTTGAGAATTTTTCAAAACTTTTACACGTGGTTTTCACGGTAAGGAAGGTTTGCACTGAATATATCCCCTATATATATATATATATATATATATATATATATATATATATATAGTACAATTACCTGGGACACCAAGGTGCCTGGGCACCATGATCCAAAACGAGTATTTTCCATATGTATTTGTATGCGAATTTTTTTTGAAATTTTTAGGATGTTGAGTTCAACTAGTTTACTAACTAGTTCAAACAAGTTTGAACTGAAATTCAAATTAATGTTTTCTTTTTTTATGATAGTTTGATTGTAGGTATGTGTTGATCATACATATAAATCAGCAAAGTATGTAATCTAAATTCATTCAAATCTTCAAATTCGAGTATATTTTTTTAAAGGTATGTGTTTCATTTGAATTCTTATAGATAAGTATATACCCTAAAACCGAAAGTTTTGAAAAATATATCCGAATTTGACTTGAATTAACGCATTCAAAATCATGGTGCCCAGGCACCATGGTGTCCCATTATATATTTATATTTATATATATATATATATATATATATATATATATATATTTATATATATATATATATATATATATATATATATATATATAACCATGTATCAACAGGGCCCGCCAAAAAAGAATAAAACAAGTTAGAGGGTTGCACTTCATTTCAACGCCTACTCACTAATTCCCACTAAAAAGATTGATTAGGCACCAATAATGTACTTGCTTCCTCGTTAACAGTGATTAGAGCTATAGCTAGTAGCGACCTGGCAGATATATAGGGGCAACAGCACATTTGTCTTGGTGGGGCTATATTTAACAAGCTTCTATGCAGCAATTATTTCTTTCTCAGAGAATGACACTGACAGATTAGTGAACTAAACTATTCTTGATTCATTTAGAAACATAAACTTCAAAGACCAAAATAACGATTAGAAAGGGAAATGATCCCAAATAAAATTTTCTCACTTACTAGATAAGTATATGCCAATCAAAAACCAAAGAAGGTAATCAAGAAATTCAAACCAAAGGTAGCACCGCTCTCAGGGGCGGTAGTGCTGGCTAGGTCTGGCAGACGAATAACAGCACTAGTTTTGGGGCAAGAAATGATGACGCTATTGATCTATTGGACCAAAACTCGTGAAACTTGGTAGGCACCTCCTTATGTATGTCAATAGCCTATTCCAACCTTCAATCACAAGGATTGAAGTCAAAATTCCAACATTTAACCAATCAAAAGAAGAGTGCACCAATAATCAAAGCCTTGGTCTTGGACTTGTTCGTGGGGTTTTGATGATTAAAATGATCTTGGACCACCTCCCACACATGAAAGTAAGCAAGGACTCAAGAGAAGAACTCTAAGAAAATAATCGACAAAGATTTCTCTAAGATTTAGCAAAAGATCGGTTCTAGGGAGAAACAAGAGAAGCAGTGCCTAGGTGACTGCGATATGATCTAAGGAAGATTCATCCTTCAATCACTCATCCTTGGCAAAAATCCACAAGCATTTAACAGGAGGGGAAGCAAATCCAAATGTGTGAAATTTAAATTGTAGGAAAGTAATTACTGGATTTAAATTGCGGAATGTAAAAACATAATGTAAATGCAGAATTTAAATTCAGAAGTAAAGGAAAATAAATTTTTATTTTATCTGGTTGAAGGTTTACAAAGCCTCACAACAAAGTGGACAAAGCTCAAAAGAGCACAAAAACCTTTTAAGAGGAGAGACACTCCTCTCCCCTTCTATTTATAGCACAAGGGAGTCAATTTCCACCCTTGATGACATTCATGGCCCTCAAGAAACCTCATTAAGGGTTGAGATGCAATCCCTTTCTCATACATGGGCTAACCCGCAACCCAATAGCATAACGAGTTTTGCACACTTCTCAAAACGAGCTAACTTGGCCGCTACTCCATCCTCTAAACCGCAATCCAACGGCTCTCCTTGATCCGAGCAGCTTCAATATAGCATCCTAGCCATTCCCTTGCCTCCATGGCTTGCAGCAACTCCGTCTCTAGTCATCCTCTGGCGATCCCCTACCGTTTGGACCTCTGGCGCACCCCACCTAGTCCCGGTTATCCTTTGCTGCACCATGACCTCGCGTCGTCACCCTGCAACCATCAAAAACAAGGAAATACATCATATAGCATTGTCCAATAATTTATGCACATTAATCAATCACATGAAGAATATTGCATTTATTTTAAATCAAGTCTCGCAGTAAAAATGGCACTACCGCCCATCTGGGACCGGTGGTACTACTCGGCCGGCACTACCGCTCCCCAGAGGCCGGTAGTGCCACTCGCACTAAAGTACGTGCGGGAACACCTCTCTGGAAAATAACTATCACCGTTCTATGGCCGGTAGCTCCGATAGGCCAGCACTACCGCCATCCCAGGATGGTAGTACTGCCCTACACTGACTGCACCTCAAATTACTTCCTTTTTAAAATCTAATTCAAATCCAAACTCAAACCTGAGCAAACCTAGATTAAATAAAGTCAAATACTCATTACAAACATGAATAGAGCTCCAAATGGTCTTTCAAACTTATTCTTCATTATGCTGAGATATGCTGTTGAGCAGTATCCATTAACAAAATATTGAAAACCACTTTTGGCGGCAGTTCTTTTTTTTTTTTGGTAGGGTAGGGGCAGTGTTTGATTAATTGTTTGGTATAACTAGCCTAGAGTAGAATTCTTATTATTTTTAATACACTCATTTATTCAAAAAGGGCATGAGAGAGGAAAAAAACACACGATGCACTGGCTATAATTGTATAAGTTCACATGCTTTGTGTTGCAAAAACATGAGAATTCATATATGCTGGCATGCTAGTTGTTCTGTTCTGTGTGTGTGTGTAGAGTGCTTTACTTTGTCATATACTCATATTGGCACTTTTTCCTCATCTGTGCATGTTACCAAACAGACACAATCAAATCTCTACTATATAAAGTGAGAGTTTCTTCCCACGTCACATTAATTGCTCTGCTTAATTGCCCTACTTAATTGCCCTACTTTATTGCCCTACACAAGAAACGAAGAGTTGCTTTAATTAGCCAGCTTTTGCAAGAAACGAAGCGTTAAAGATAGATGCTTGATCTTATGAAATAGTATTTTTTATTTTTTAATCTTTATTTTTCGTTATCAATTTTGTTTTTCGTAGCAACGCACGGGCATATAACTAGTTGATTAGAATGTTTGAGAATGCGTATGGTATATCATCATGATCATACTGAACATAACTTGTAAAATTAGTGCATTTCAGTTCAACTTCATAATGACAAAGCTGACTTTATTATGTGATTAAGGTCTGTTAAAGTCTTGAGGATGGAAATAAGCAGGCCATGGAGTTGCAACGATGAGCACTTTCATCAATTCTCCACATCATTCCAGCCCAAGAATGTTAAGAACTTCAACAGGGTCAAGATTAAGAGTTTTGAGACCCAACAATTTTGTAGGAAATAGAAAGATGATGCACAGCCTGTCCTGGTTTGGTCTTACCATGAAAGATTTTCAAGTGGGAGCAAAAAGGATAGGGCATCATACAGCGACTTCCACCAAGTGGTGTCTTATCTAGTGTTTTTGCTTACTGCTTTAGTGTATGCCCAAGGACAAAAGCTAGATCAAGTGGATTAGAATCAATGGGTACTGATGTCTAATGCTAACAAAAAGCCATGAGCCAAAAAGTAAGAAAATAAAACAAGCAAGCATCACATGATCTAGAAGTAGGGCAACCATATACCCTTAAGCCTATAAACAACCTATCACAATAATCCACTCCATGATATTAAGATGCCATGAAAAAGGTAAATTTGGTAAAAGGTGCTATTGCACAGTAGTAAATAGTTTAGTTTCTTGGACAAAGCAAGCAGGTAGCCCAATCTTTGAGTCCACCAACTGGAGCAACAACGCAGATGCATATGCATTATTACCTGTCTGTGGTAAAGTAATATGCTCGCATGTCATGTCAAGGATGAGCAAAATGCATGACACTTGGTAGAAAGCTTAAAGTGTTAATCCAGTAAGTCAAAGATGGAAACATAATGTCAGCACCATGACCCATAGGCCATAGATCATCAATCTAAGCACGCACCTAGTAAAACACACTCGTTTATCCTGATGTCATGTCATGATAAGAGTAATTCTTAATGCTTGATAATATATAGTATAAATTGTCGTAGTCAATGTACATAGTGCTTGTTTACAAAAATTGTCGAAATCGATGTACACGGCAATCCACTGGATGAGATAGCTACCTAAATTAATGCAGTAGATGTTACCATTGTTATCACTGCCAATAGTATTAGTGTTTTCTTTTTTCCCCAATGACACATAATTAGGGTTTGGCAACCAAATGGGAGAACCACTGTACTGACTTGACTTCGATGCAGAAAAATTAGGGTCAGGGAAAGGAATAATTATGTCCCCTTTACATCATATAGAGATGAAATGAGACCTGCTGTCTACAGAGCATTACTTCATTTCCATGGGATTAATTAAGTCATAATACCAAATAAAATACAGACCATAATTAAATCATGAACTAATTGACTAAAACATTTTATAACTCAAGACACGAAACGACCTGTGTTGAATGTTAATTATGCACCAAATTATTTAAGTAGTTCACTTAAAGCTTAAGTGCCGTTGAGAAAAAGACGACAGACAATGTACTCATGCTCCAGCAAGCTGATATCATGATTCGTCTTGGAGGAAGCTAGAGCACGTACTCTTTACCCAGCGGATTCTCTTTAGCCTCTAAATCCCTTCGCGAACAGATCTCAAGTGCTCCAGCGGATTTTCTTCAACCTTCCCTTCAGAAGGGATTTGAAGAGAGAATCCCTTTAGAAACATAATTTCTCTCTAATCCCAGAGAGAAATCCCTTCGAGAGGATAATGTTGAAGATAGTAGAAAATAAAGGAAATGAATATAGAGAAAGGAATAGAGAAGAGAATGGAATGAAGGGAAATTGCTGGAGATAGTCTAAGCTCCAGTTATTCTTCTGAACTCGGAAGCAAATGAGAGCTGATGAATGTAATCTATGGCGTTCAATGAAACATCATTAATAAAGGCGATCACGGAGCACATTTTATTTCCAACTGCCGATTTTCTTTCCCATGCATTCTTAGCCTGAAAGAGAAGTACACTACTAGTCCAGAGGAAGCAAACTCCTGCAGCCATATCAACGTCAGGTACGAGTACGGCAATGTCTGTATGCGCGTACACCATGCGTCCGTGGATGCATGGCTCTGCAGTGCATGCAAGGGCTAGGCTAGCATTAGCAAGCTATAGCTGCAATCCAGGCCATGGGTCATGCAGGACTCCTTTCGTGATACGACCACCCCAACCAAGCGTATGGGGGCAGCTTTCGCTGGCCTCCGTATATTTGGCCGGCTGGCCCTATGTACTCTTTTTCACTTAGATTCTTTTTTAAATAAATTGTAAATCAAATCTTTTTTCTTGACCGCGCAAGAATGAGTAGTCACCACTACTACACAAAATGTCATCACAAACTGTTCTAAAATATTATCACAGACCGTTTTATAAACCGTTTGTAATCATGTGTAAGTGGTAATAACGATCCATCACAGACGGTTTTTTAACTATATGTGAAACACATATTACAGATGATTCTATTTACGAACCGTTTATGATAACACATCATTATAGACGGCTAGAACCGTCTATGATACACACATCATCACAGACGGTTCTAACTACGAACTGCTTGTGATATGTACTCATCACATACGGTTCTTAGCTAGAACCATTTGTGATATTACATCATATCAAACGATTTTAGCTAAGAACTGTCTGTGATGATGGTTTGCATTATTAAAACTTTCTGATTTTATTGGCTAGCCTCAGGAAATGCTAACTATGCCCTCTGAAACAAGCGGAGTACAAATTACACATCCATAAAGTAAATGCGCAAATACAGATTACACATCCATAAGTAAATATACAAGTACCACAGCACATCCATTTCAGAAATCAAATCACATATATTAAACAACTGAATGCACAAGTACACATGCCACTACAATTCATAAATCCACAACAGAAGTACACATGCCACTACAATATACAACTCATCAAGTTAGGCAGTGGAACTCGCTTTCTAACTTTATGACCTCACATAGCAAGAAGTAAGTGAGTTTTCCTTGCATCTTGTGCAAATCGACCTGTTCCAACGTAGTTGTAGCGATTTTCGTAGACTGTCGATGGAAAGATTAAAGTCGTGCATATATATAAATTGATAAGTAATTGTTGGAAGATTGACAAACCTGCAGGACATTTGTCCTCATTGTACCGATTATGAGTTGTATGTTGTGACAAATGTAGAATCCACATGTTATTTCCATTCCCCTGTTGGTGGCACTGCAAAAATAGAAGTGGTTAGTTCAAGAGGCATTATTATAGAGTATGATATAGGATTATTGTGTGCTAGCGAATACCGAAAACTGCGCATCATAGTTCAACTGCAACCCATATGGCCCTCCACGAAATTTGTACAATTTGAATGACATACGTGATTTCAAAAAGTTAGCCTCAGCCATTCACGAGCGACATACACCTTGAACTTTATACAACAAAGTTATCTATGGAGGGAATGTGATTACCTGTTAATTAATTGTGTGATAGGCTTCAAGTTGTGGCGCCACCCTTTAAGGAATCTATGTACATAACCGGGTTCTTTCTTGGTACAATTATATTAAGAACCCAATAAAAACAACACAGGTATATCGCTATGGTCATTAAACCTAACTTCGAGTTATGTATAAAGTACAAATCAATAAGTATTGCAACTAGTGCAACACTTACGTTGGGTTGTGGGGGAGAAGTATGTATTGTTTATCATGTTGAACCAGCAACACACTTGTCTCATTGTTGATGCCGAAAACTTATGAAGGGTTAATCGACAATTAGCACACACAAACACCAGTTTTAATTTTGGGTGCGGGTTTGCCAGCCGATTTGATTCTACAATCGGTAAGAGGAAGATTTGATTCAACCGGCCTTTAAGATGATGTATTCTCTAATAATAATCTAATCTGATCAGTTGTTCAAGCCGATTAGACGAAGAGTAACCGATAGGTATAATCAACATGATTGAGTTGATTAGATGAAAGATAAAGGTAGATTTTTCCCGAAAAAGGTGATGCGCAACAAGATCAAAGAGTAAAGTAGACTTGAATGGCGTGAGTCAATGAAATCAACAATCGCCGATGCACAACTTTATTGATCAAATGAATTACAGAAGAAGGATTACAATCTAAAATTCTACTCCTAGTCGACGAAAAAGTAAAGAGTAATGCGAGGTGATTAATTGACTGTGTGTCCCATGTCCATGTTTCTCATTGTTTTCATTTATAGCATCCAATCCGATCGTGCCCTCCTTGGATTCGTAACACTGTCCATGTCAACCTTGACTTCCCAAAACAATCTTTCCTTTTTGAAACTAGTATCGGCTTTATTCCGATTGGTCTTTTCCCAATCTTACTCCTTTTCCAATCCGTATCGGCCATAACTTCCCAAAATAACATTTCCTTTGATCCGACACTGATCTCATTTCAAACAAACTTACCAAATTGATAATCATTGCCAAATCGATCATGCGCCAAATTCTGGTGTCAACATATACCCCAATATTTTTGGGAGATTTTGTGAATCTTACAAAAATTAGCAGTATCAGCTCAAATGCATAATATCAATCGTCCCATCAAAACTCACTGTTCCAAATTTCAGCCATTTTTTGCACTACTTACGGCAATTTTTCAGCAAAAATCATGTGAACGCACGATCATGTGCATTAAATGCAGTAAAAAGTTTGCAAAAATTGCCCACCAATGCCATTGAGTTTACCCCTATAAATATGAGGCTCATTCACCCGTCATTTTCACGCACTCAAGCTCTCAACCATTTCTTCATCGGCTTTGAACTCCTTCCTTGGCTCTCCATCTCATCGGGTCATTCGAACCCAATGGATTCCAACAAGGTATTTTCCTCTGTCCCTGACTGTGAAACTCAATTCTACCTAGGTCCAATATTAAATCCCAACCCATCAACTGCCATAAAACAAGAACTCCCTTGGCTTCCTTTGAATGCTCTGGGTTTTAATTTAGCGGGGTGGAGTAAAAGATTTAGGGTTTGGCCGATCGCACTAGCTGGGTGGCACGATTTGTTCAATCGGGTAGTAGCACAAAAAAAAATATTCTGGGAACAAATGGGAATAGCAGAATACCTCCCATTATCCTTCGCCAACTCCTCCCCCAACGAAACTTTATTGGCCATGTCTTGCTATTTTTGGTCCGATACCTTCAATGCCTTTTTCTTTAGAACTGGTCCTATCAACCCAACCTTGCTAGATGTCACCCATCTTTGCTGCCTAAAGGCCAGATGGTGAACAACTATCGGCTTTTAGCGCCAAGCCTCAGCACAAACTCATATCCACTAAGGGGAAAGGATGGGATAAATACATAGAAAACAATAGAGGAGTCATTCCAATGTCGATAGCTAACACATAGCTTTCCTAGACATGTGGTTTGACCGATTCCTTTTTTGCAGTGCTTCCCTTAGCCTGACCCAAACCTACCAAACTGTAGCTAAACAATTAGTAGGGGGCCATTGGCTTACATGAGGGAAACTATTTTTGGGTGCAGTTTTCCAAATAATGCATGAGATCAACTGTTGTCTTTACATAGCCATGGGGTCATACACAGTAGGGAACATTGGTGGCCCTTTGTGGTTTATCCAATTATGTCTCTACTGTTTATTTAGTCAATCTTAAACTGTTTATTTAGTCAATCTTTTAAGATTGACTTGTTTGAGATGACCCCATTCCCCCATGAGGAAACCATAGATAGCTAAACCATAGAATTTTGCAACAGCCGATGGTTCGGCAAAAGGCTTTTCGTCTGCTCTAGTAGCAAGACAAAAATAAACCCGATTAGAGCTAGAAAATACATATCATTTTTTTGTCGGCTTGACCAAAACTTCCTCCATAACACTAAGTTTTTTAGTTACCACGAAGCTGATAACTAACCTTGCCCCTTCTTTTTTCACCTTGCTGCTGATAGCAAAGACATGCTTGAAGAAACCATAGAACTCTACAAAATCTTTCTATCTCTAAGCATTCTTGTAACATCCCAAATTTTGCTTTTTATTGAATTTATTGGGTTAATTGAATTTTTGGAATTTTCTGGAATTTATTTGGATTTAATTTGAATTAGGTCCCCTCTTGAATTATTTAAATATTTAAAAGTTTCAAATAAAGTTTTATTGGAAATATTTTATTTGAGTCCAAAATGTCTCAAAGTATTTTCCAGAATTTTTCTGAGCATTTTGCTATTTTTCTGGATTTATATGAATTACTGGAATTACTTTAAAGGTTAAAAATTGAAAAAGAGAAATCTCGAAAACCCTAATGGGTCGCGTCGCGTGAACCCGACCCGCAACCCACAAACCCTAAACCCTAATCGCGCCGACCGTCGGATCTGGATCCAACGGTCGGGATCCGCCCGCGTCGCTCGCGCATGTGAGCCATCGGATTTTCGCCACGTGGACGTCTAGGATTGCGCCGCGTCGACCTCGCCGAACTCGATTCGGAATCCGCCGGCCTTCACCGTTTTTTAGTGGGGCACGCCTTCCGGGGCCGCTTTTAATGCACCGCACGCACTCCCGAGTTCGCCGTTTTGCGCTGACCAGTTGTCAATCGACCGAGCCGAGCTGCGATGATATCAGCGTGACGTCATCCAAGCCGGGGCCACATGTCAATGTGACCAGGTCGCATGGACCGGGTCCACGGTGGACCCGAGCGGGACCGTGGACCCAGTCTATCAACCGGATGATGCAAGCGTGACGTAATAAATCGATTTTTCTTTAGAACAATAATTCGGCCGAAAATTAAATTCGTTGCTGACACAAGCATGATGTCATATGTTTGAATTTTCAATAGAAAAATAAATGAAGTAATTCGGTTTAGTCTTTTAAATGAATTTTCAAACTTCAAATCGCTATAACTTTTGCGTTTTAACTTCGATTGAGGTGATTCCAGTTTCTAAAATTTTGTAAAATTGAACTCTATTTAATGGTGAATTTTATTTAATTTTTGGACTTGAGTTGCCCTCTGTTTTGGTTATTTATTGCTATTTTAAATCGTTACGTGTAGACATCGAGGTGCCCGAAGGCTCCGAGGGTGAGGTGCTGACTCAAGAATAAGTCCAAGACCAGGAACAAGACCTTTTCCAAGGCAAATTGTGCTTTGACCATATTGACCCTATTTTTGAAATGTATGTCGTTTTAAATTACTGCATGTTAGTTTAAATTAAACTGCTTTCAATTAAATTCGGGAATAGCTATACACCCACTTGAATTATGCCACCTTGTTCTTTATTGTATGCCTTAAATCATTTTGTCACCCTAGATTGTGGATTAATAGTTGGACATTAATAATTTGCCAACATGGGTTATTTAGACTGACATTAGTTTGCTTAGCCATGCTTCGTGCCATTGATATAATTTTGGAATGCAAACTCAACATTGATTAATGAACTATTGAATTGTATTTTGAGTAAGTGTGACTATGCCACATGATGATGTAAAATTGTAAAACATGGGTTATTTAGACTGACATTAGTTTGCTTAGACATGCTTCGTGCCATTGATATAAATTTGGAATGCAAACTCAACATTGATTAATGAACTATGGAATTGTATTTTGAGTTAGTGTGACGATGCCACGTGATGATGTGAAATTGTAACATCCCAATTTTTTTTTACTAAATTTATTAAGTTATTTGAATTTTTGGAATTTTTTGGAATTTATATGGACTAAATTTGAATTAAGCCCTTTATTAAATTATTTAAATATTTAAAAGCTTCAAATAAAGTTTTGTTGGAAATATTTTATTTGAGTCCAGAAGGTCTCAAAGTATTTTCTAGAATTTTTCTGGAATTGTTCTGAGCTTTTTGCTATTTCTCTTGATTTATTTGAATTACTGGATTTATTTTAAATAGTAAAAACAAAAAGGTAATTTGGAAACCCTAACGGGTTCAACCCACGTTGCCCGACCCACAACCCGTTACCGCGCCACACCCTAACCCTAAACCCAAATTCGACCGACCGTTGGATCTCGATCTAGAATGCGAGAAGAGCTTTCAAGAGTTGAAGAAGCGGTTAACATCAGCACCAGTGTTAGTTTTACCAGATGTTCACCAGAGCTTTGATATTTACTATGATGCATCGCGACAAGGACTTGAAAGAGATATTTTGGTGGCCTAACATGAAGCGTGAAGTTGCCGAGCTTGTTGCTCTATACAACATATGCCAAAGAGTCAAGGCAATGCATCAGAGGCCAGCTGGATTGTTACAGCCATTGAAGATAACTGAGTGGAAGTGGGAGGAAATTGGTATAGACTTCATTACTGGTCTGCCAAGGACTCAGAGTGGATATGATTCTATATGGATTATTGTGGATCGTTTGACCAAGGTCGCCCATTTCATACCTATGAAGACTACGTACTCAGGAGACCGTTTAGCATAGCTATACATGTCAAGGATTGTTTGTTTGCATGGAGCGCCGAAGAATATAGTGTCAAACAGAGGTACCCAATTTACCTCAAGATTCTGGAATAAGTTGCATGAAGCTATGGGGACCCGTTTGAACTTTAGCACGGCGTATCATCCGCAAATAGATGGTCAGACAGAAAGAGTGAAAGTGCATCTAGGCACTTATGTTGTTTTGGTGATTAATGATAAACGATTAATGACAAACGCATGTAATGTCAATCAATGTAATTGTACAAATGCTTAACTTAATGCTTAACAAAAGACAAACCTCTAATATATTTATATTGTTATGAGACTAACATGTTTATTGCCTAGTTGAATATTAGTCTCATCTATTTTAGAGGAAAATCAATTGGGATGGTTAAGCAAAAATGAGGTATGCAATCTCGGTATTCCTTCCATATTTGTTATTGCATTCCTCTTTAGCAAATGCATATTGAACTCTAAGTAACTTGTTGATTTCATTTGTGCACATTGATTCATGTCAAAATTGCTTGTGCATATATATATTCATTTGAGTTCATTATGTGCTTTGTTTTTAATATGCTTGTGTTAACTAGAGTTAAACTTCATTGCTTCATATTGACTTGGTGCATACATGTCTTAGTTGTGTATCTTCTAATGCACCTCTCTTAGTGAAGTTTAATCTAGAATTGGATCACATTATTTACTCTCATTCCAAATATTGTTTGCACATGTGTAATTCGTGTATATTCTATCATGTGCTTCATTTAAGCAAAGTATGTGGTCCTTGCCATGATTTAATTGATTCTTCATATTGGCAATTATCTCTCTAGTGCAGTTAGATCAATCATATATTCATCATAATGCACTTAGCAGAGAATATTTCTATTGTCAAGTGTTTCCATTCATATTGTGCTTCTTGATATGAAACACTTGTTATTATCAATCTATTCAATATATCTTTTAAGCTTGTGGGACTAATATGTTTGCTGTAAAGTGCTTTGATAATAGTTAGGTCCCAAAGTCGTGTGTATGATGACCAAGATGGTTTGAAGGATGACAAGCGAGTCAAAGTCAAATAAGATCTACTGTCACCAAGAGCTGAGGACTAAGTCAAGAACGACTTGGCGTGAGGATCGTCTTGGTGATGATTGAGGTCAAGGTCGGAGAGGACGAGAGTCTCATGAGGTGAATCGCGTCGAGGTTGACAAGACGAAGGGCGTCATCAATCTTTGTGGAAGCGTCATCATGCACCGTGCATCCAGAAGAAGTCGGCATGTAAGCTTAGTGTAAGACTTAGATTTTGTGTTAAATTTGAGTCTAAGGATTGCCGTACTATTAAGAGGGATGCAATCGTTGAAATTACTTAGACATGTCTCAAGTGCTCAAAAGTGATCTATCCTTGTCTAAGGTTGAGAAACCCAAGTCACACTTTGTTCACCTAAGTGTAGGTGGGTTGGTGTGAGGGTTAGAAGTGGTTGTGGTGCCGAAAAGTGAGGGTTGTAGGTCTCTCTTGGATTCCTTGTGATACCAATTTTTATCCTTTGGGATTTGGGTAGTGAGACCTTCTTAGTTGTGTAACCCTCGTTCTTAGCTTTCCGAAAAGTCCGAATTCGTCGAAATCGGAGTCCGGGATCAAAAGTTATGCCCGTTTTTGTCCGGCTGCTGCGTGCTGCCTGGGAGATCCGGAGTATCCGGATTAAATGTCCGGAGTATCCGGATGATCCGGAGTGTCCAGGTTAAATATCCGGAGTCTCCGGGTTGCCCAGTTCGGTCCCAACGGCTAGTTTTGGGGGTTCCTCTATTTAAAGCCCCCTTCTTGCCCACTTCAAAGTAGCTGTTGGGGGATGTTTTGCTGGGTATTAGAGGTGTTCTTTGTGAGTGTTTGAGCCCCAAATACTCCTCCCTATTCCTTAGATCTTAGTGATCCCCTTTTGTGAAGGGTTGGGTAGTGGAGAGAGGTGTTTGGATTGAGGATTGATTTGAGGAGTGGAGCTGGTTCCTTGGTGCTTTGAGGTGTTCTTCTTAGTGATCTTAAGCTCCCAAAAGCCCCTCTAACCCTAGATCTTAGTGATCCCTTTTGAGTGAAGGTTTGGGTGTGAGAGTGGGTAGTGGCCGGATTGAGTGTGATTAGTGTATTGAGCACTTGAGGTGGACTCTAAGTGAGTTCTTCGGGAGCATTTGTTGCTCTTGGAGGTTGAGGTCTCCTAGACGGCTAGGAGTTGCCGGTGAGCTTCCAAGATTTGTGTGGAAGGCCACCGAAGGTTTGTGAAGGTCCGATTCCGCCTCCGCAAGGAAAGGAATCAAAGAAGTGAAGACCGGCCAGTGTATTGTGCAACACCGGGAGGAAGAGGGTTGAAAGAGACCCCGGCTCAAGTGTGACCGAGCCGCCTCAACGGAGACGTAGGATCCCCTCAAGGATCCGAATTTCGGGATAAAATCTTCATGTCTCCTTCCTTACTTCGGTTTCCTCTTTTGCTCATCCGCTTAACTTGCTTTCGATTCTTGTGATTAGATCAATTAGATTGTATCTACTGCATCTATTCTTGCTTGTATCCTTACTTTGTTGCAGTAGAGTAATTTGTATATCTAGAATCGAAGAAGTGCCTAAGTTTATTGCTCTCACTCTGTTCTGGCCGAACTAGTCAACCCGGAGTATCCGGTACATTGATCCGGAGTATCCGGATATACCGGAGTATCCGGATAATATATCCGGAGTGTCCGGGTTACTCGCCTCGCTGAATTGTTTAAATTGCAAAACTTAATTATCCCAATTGCTTCCGCATTATCTCTGATAGATTAATTTAAATTGGGTATAATTTTGTAATCGCCTATTCACCCCCCCTCTAGGCGCATCCCCTGTCCTTTCAAAGAGTCAACCAGATTTTGGAAGACATGTTAAGAGCATGTGCTCTAGCCTATGCTACTTCATGGGACAGGTGTTTGCCGTATGTTGTGTTCACCTATAACAATAGCTATCAAGCCAGTTTACAGATGTCACCATTTAAGGCTTTGTATGGTCGACCCTGTCGGACGCCATTGAATTGGAATGAGACGGGTGAGTGCCATGTCTTTGGACCGAACATTCTCCATGAAGCCGAAGAGCAGATCGCCATGATCAGGGAAAGGATGAAGGTCGCTCAATCAAGATAGAAGAGTTATGCCGATAACCGTCGCCGAGAGCTGAGTTCTGAACAAGAGGATTTCGTATATCTCAGAGTTACACCTCTCAAGGGAGTTAAAAGGTTTCATGCCAAAGGGAAACTTGCGCCAAGATATGTTGGTCCATTGAAGATCTTGAGCCGCAGAGGTGAAGTCGCGTACCAGTTGGAGTTGCCGCAGTCACTAGCAGGTGTGCATGACGTGTTCTATGTGTCACAATTGAAAAAGTGTCTGCGAGTGCTAGACGAACAAACACCTTTGGATTCGATCGAGCTACAAGAAGATCTGACTTACAAAGAGCACGCGGTGAAGGTTCTGGACACAATGGATCGAGGAACAAGAAACAAGTCGACACGCTTTTGCAGAGTCCAGTGGAGCAACCACTCAGAAAGTGAGGCAACCTGAAGAAAGAGTTCCCCGACCTATTCCTTAGTTAGCCCTGAATCTCGAGGTCGAGATTCCATCACGGGGGAAGGTTTATAACATCCCAAATTTTTGCATTTATTGAATTTATTGAGTTATTTGAATTTTTGGAAATTTCTAGAATTTATTTGGATTTTATTTGAATTAAGTCCTTTATTGAATTATTTAAATATTTAAAAGTTTTGAATAAAGTTTTGTTGAAAATATTTTATTTGAGTCCAAAATATCTCAAAATATTTTCCAGAATTGTTCTGAAATTTTTTCTGAGCTTTTGGCTATTTCTCTTGATTTATTTGAATTACTAGATTTATTTTAAATAGTAAAAACAAAAAGAAAATTCGGAAACCCTAACGGGTCAGAGCCGAACGAGTTCAACCCGTGTCGCTCGACCCGCAACCCGTTATCGCGCCGCACCCTAACCCTAAACCCAAATTCGGCCGACCGTTGGATCTCGATCCAACGGCGAGCAACGGGTCGCGTCGCGTGCACGTGCAACGCGTCGGATCCGATACGCGTGAGTGCACCAGATTGTGCCATGTCATCAGCTCGCAGTGCCATCGGACTCCGTCGCCGAAAAGGACTTGCCGAGATTTCCGCGCCGAATCCGGACGCTGAGGCCGGCATTTAAAGCGTCGACTTGCGCATTGTGCTTGCCGTTTGGTCCTTCGCATTTTGCCCTAGGTCTCCTCGCTCGTAGCGCTGTCTTTTTGCTGTGATTGCTCGCCAAAGTACACCTGCATGCCGCCTCAGTTTTTGCTGTAGCATGTCGCCGTCCCCCGTCGTTTGCCGCTCCGGGACCCAGTTTTGAACTCCTCGCGGTGAGACGAGTCCGAGCCGCTATTTCACCTCACCGGAGTAGCCCTCAAATGCCATGCCCGAGGTCATATTCAACCTCTCCGGCCAAAGCCGTCCACCGCGCCATCGCCAAGATCTTCGAGCTCCGTCAACCGTCCGATTTCCATCCAACGCGCGAGGTGAGTCCACGTCACCGTCTCAGTGCATCCACTAGAATTGATCTCATCCGTAGGATTTAGATCGTACGGTTCGGATTAGATCGAGTATTACCGTTTAGATCTGTTTTCTATCGTCGGATCAGGATTTGACGACCTAGATTGAGCCACGTAAGGTTCGTAGCGTTGAACTAGATCGGATCATAGCCGTAGGATCTAGACTGAACGGTATAGATCGATCCACGTGCGTGCATGGGTGTGGAGTTTGGATTCAATCTTGGCTGTTCGATTTGTAGTGTGCGGTCCAGATCGATCGGTGAAGTTTTGGTTAGATGGATCGGTAACCGTTAGATTCGGATCGTAGGGCTGGATTAGTGCCACGCATCACCGCCTGGGATTATCTATGTAGTCCCTTCGCCGCGAAGAGTCGAATTCAATCCGAGCTATCCATTTTGGATTGTACGGATCAGATTAGTTCGCGTAGTATAGATCTGGTTGAATCGTGGCCGTCGGATTTTGAGTTAACGGCCGAGATCGCATCATAGCCAAGCCAATCACGTGCTGACACATATGCGTGGACTCCGAGACGTCGCCGCCGAGTCACGTCGGTCGTCGCTGACGTTAGCATGACATCAGCGGGACCCACCGGTAAGTGGCCGTGCTCGTGCCCGAGTGACGCCAGCGTTGACGTCACGGTGAGTCCCACATGTCAGTTTGGTCAGCCGCGCCACGCGATGACGTCAACGTGACATCATCCAAGCCAGACACATGTGTCAGTGACACGTGGACTCGTGGACCTGGTCCACAGTGGACCGAGCCGGAGCGTCAACCAGGTCTATAGACTGGATGATGCCAGCATGACGCAATAAATCGATTTTCCTTTAGAAAAATAAATCAACCGAAAATCAAATTCGGTGCTGACGCAAGCATGACGTCATATTTAAGAATTTTCAATAAAAAAATAAATCAGATAATTCGGTTTATTCTTTTTAATTGATTTTCAAACTTCAAATCGCTATAACTTTTGCGTTTGAACTCCGATTGAGGTGATTCTAGTTTCTAAATTTTTGTAAAATTGAGCTCTATTTAATGGTGAATTTTATTTGATTTTTGGACTTGATTTTATCTCTATTTTTATTTATTATTTATTTATTTATCCGTTTCGCGTAGACGTTGAATTGTCCGAAGGCTTCGAAGGAGAGGTCTTGATCCAAGAATAAGTCCAAGAGTAGGAACAAGACCTTTTCCAAGGAAAATTGTGCTTTGACCATATTGATCCTATTGTTGAAATATATGTTGATTTAAATTATTGCATACTAGTTTAATTAAAATGCTTTTAAATAATTTTGGGAATAGTTATGCGACCTAATTGTTGTATGCCACCTTCTCTATAATAATTGAATGCCATGAATCATTTGTCTCTCCAGATTATGGAATATTAGTTGGACATTAATAATTTGCCAACATGAGTTAAATAGATCGTATGTAGTATGCTTAGCCCTGCAATGCGCTGATAACATTATTTTGAATTATCAAATGTTAACTTGGCTTAATGAGATATAGAACGTACTTAAAAAAGTTGTGACATATGTTATTGATGATGTTGATGGCACGCAGTGCAAGGTAAATCAACTGGGTGATAAAATGATTTAGATTGAGGCAAGTGGCAAGAATATTTATGGTGGGCCAGGTGTGGCACTTGGGAGGTCGTATTTGGTTTTTGCTAATTTTGGATACTTGTGAACTTCTCTGGATAGTCTTGCCTTGGTCACCATAAGGATTTAACTTTGCAAGAATTTGAACTGAGTCTAGCATACAGCCACAAGTCTGGAATAGGACAGACCTAGCTGATTAATTTGTGATGTCTAGATTTCGGTTCTGTCGTGGTGGTGTGGTTTCCGGGTGTACGGGTGAAAACTCATATGGCGCAAAGGGGGGCCCTGAGTGTGGTAACCAGTCCCTTCAGTGTTAAAACCACAGCAGGCAGTACTGGGTCTAGAAGGAGCATTGTAAAGGATTTGTTACGGTCACTCGCCTTGGTGGCATTTGACTGTATCTTGTGGGTAAAGTGTATAACTTCTGTAGAGTTTACAACCTATTCGAATAGCCGAGTCCACGGTACTGGACATTACTTGGGGATTACAATCAAGTGTTAGACTTTCATAAAAATGAACTTGGGTTGGTTGATACTTGGGATGGAAGTAATGAACTTGTTTAAGATTGAGAAATGCTTTACTTGGGAAATTGATTATGAAAGTTATTACCGTTATTATTGTTTTACCGCTTTTCAATCTATTATGATTATTAGAGAATGATGTTTAATGCAAAACAACAAAAAAAAACCCCATCATTTGGAATAAGCTATACATGTAGCTATTAGACTTGCATTCTGTGCATAACTTGCTGAGTGCTCTAAGTGCTCACCCTTGCCACAACACAGGCCACTGACCTATGTGGATTCTACGTTTACCACAATATGCAACTCTTCATTGGTTCAAAGAAGATTAATGACATAGAGGTTTGTCAATCTTGAACAATTATTTCCGCTTATTCATTTATATACACACACAGACTTTACTCTTCCCATCGCCAGGCTTAGCAATGCGTTGAATCTGTGTTGGAACATGCTAACCTGCTGGGTATTCGAGGACAACTCTGTGCTTTCTTGAATCATGAGGTCATTAATCCAAAAGGCGAATACCACTCAAGACTCGTCTGATGAGTTGTGACTTTGTTGGATACCATTTGGATTAATTTGTGAACCTTGTGCTGTGGATTTGTCAGTTGCAGTTCTGAATTCAATTGGCTCATATATGTGAGTTGGTTTTTGAAATGGATATACTGTACATTGTAATATGCAATCAGAGTTGATTTTTAAAATGGATGCGTTGTATGTTGTAATATGTGATCCGGTCGGGTTTATTTCTGAAATATATGTCATAATAATATACTGGTAATGCTCTGTATTGTCTTTTGTTTCAGAGGACATGACTATCATTCTCTAAGACTAGCCAATAAATCAAAGTTACTATAAAAAATTTGTAAAACCAACAATTCAGACGGCTTCAAATTAGAACCGTCTGTGATGAGCCCCCATCTGTGATGAGCCCCTTCATCCCAGATGGTTCTAATTTGGAACCGATGAAAGGAGGCGTTGAAATGCATATGTTGCAGTCCCGCGCCCCACATATGTGTGGATGTGTAGCCTATGTGCTAAATGTAAAGAACAAACGGACACCTTGCCCATGGCGATGCGCAAGAGATCCTGATATTGGGAAACCTTTTTAAGGCACATTTTGCCTATGGATGCGGATGAGAAAAGGGGGAGGGGGCCAGCCAATGCAATTGCAATGGGAGACTATTCCACACTGATGAGATTTGAGAACATATGCGTGTGGGGGGGGGGGGGGCGTGTGTTGGGGGATGTTGTAATACCTCAATAAGTTAATATGAAGGTTTATCTGGTTCATGTTAAGCGGTGGTAGGATTAATTAGTCCTATGTTACTTATCTAAAGTGAGCTATAGTAGTGTGTAATATATATTGGGTTCAGATATATCATTTTTGGGTTAACTCTTTTACATAAAGTGAGGATGAAAGTGTAAGTGATGTATGCTCGCCCCATAGAGGGTTGGTATTTGAGCTGATTTTGGACCAAGCTGCAGACGGCATCCCCATTAAGGGCCCTTAAGAGGGATGAATGTAATACCCTGATTTGTTCGTGTGAAGGCCTATGTGGCCTATATGTAGCGGCAGTAGGATTGGTCCCATATTACTTATCTAAAGTGGGTTGTAGTACTATATAATGCATGTTGAGTTCAAATATAGCACCTTCAGGTTAACATTTTTATACGAAGCAACATTTTTATACGAAGCAATGACGAAAGTGTAAGTGAGATGCTATACATGCGTGGGCTTACTCACGGTGAACTGGGTTTTTAGCATATTTTGAATCGGAGTGTTACGGACGCTATTCTTACTGTCTAAATAGTTATGGTTATTGCATATGCATGGGTTCGATCAGAGAAGAGAAACTTCATGGTACCATTGACGGTCAAAATTTCTGAAAAATTGAGTAAATAAACTACAGTTAAATCGAAATTGAAAAAATAACCTGCAGTAAAATGGAATGCGGTGAATAGCAGTGCTTTCCGCCGGACGGTGTGGTTTCCGCCACATGAAATGGTGGAAGGTGGGCTTCCGCCACACCACATGGCTTCCGCCATGTCACCCGGCGGAATCAGTGGCTTAAGCCACACGGTGTGGCGGAAGCCAACCGCACCCACGAGCCAGCAGCGCAGAGCGCAAAATTGATGATTTTGTGGCCGAGTGACATGGCGGGTGCCAAATCGGTTTCCACCGTGTGGTGTGGCGGAAGCGCCGTTTCCGCCGGATGGTGTGGCGGAAGCCACGTTTCCACCATCCCGTACGGCGGAAGCCACGTTGGCTGGTGGAATCGGATGCTATTCAACGCATTTCGATTTAGTGAAGGTTATTTTCTCAATTTCGATTTAACCGTGAGTTATTTACTCAATTTTTCCCAAAATTTCAACTCTTCTGCACTCCCAATCTCTCCTTTTGGCTTGGTCTTCTGATTCAGTAACTTCTGATGTAACTGGACAAGTTTATTGAAAATGTAGTAAGATTCCATAGAACCCTGGATCACGGTGGTACATCAGTTTGCAATAGCTGCGCTGAAACTCTAAAACCATCATGCAGCTGCTCTTGCAAGGTCTTTGCCCGGCAGTCTCATCAACTAGATGAAACGCCCTTTCACACCCAGTGGGCACTTGGAACACTGGAGTAGAATTGAATTGCCGATGGGAGGGAACTTGGTTCAGATATGATATCACATCATCGGCCCAAAAATGTCACCAATCAACCACATAGTCTTGTCATTTTGGTACCAATCAACCACATAGTCTGGCTTTGAGAAATGGGGGAAAGATTCCCCTATCCAGGGTTGGCCTAGTGTCTTGTCGTTTTGGTATGAAGAAGTTTGTGCAACATATATTGTTTTGTATGTGAACTACTGCATTGAACCCAAACTAGTGGCAAAACTCCAAAAACCTCATAGCCCTAAGCTTCACTTGCAATCTCTCCCTCTCTAAGAGAGTGCTTGAATGATAATTAGGGGTGACCACAGTTAGTTTTACAATGGTGGGAGTGGGAATCATAATCATAGGCCCTAAACATGTGTAGATAATAGATCAATTGGATAGATGCAAGTTGCTAGCATCATTGTTCTTCTCGACTTAAATTAACTGGAACCGTCAACGAGTTTTTGTTTTTACCACTGTACACAAACAGCTGAATGACATTTGAATGTGACAGGTGCTCATGAAGGAGAGAACAAGAGGACGATTGGCCACTTTACAAGACCTCACTTCAACTACTACATTTAGTGGGATTTGTAGGTCACGTCCACTTCCTTTTCGCCATCAGAGCACTTAAGGTTTCAATTTTTGTTTTAAAACTACATCTTAAGAATCGAAATTCAAAATTTCAGTAAGATTTCAGAATTTTGGATAAAACTTAAATAAAATCCAAATCCAGATTTTTTTTTTCAATAGGATTTCCGAGATTTCGGCAAAATTTCTTAAATTTCGGATCAAATTGGTGAAATCTCAGTGATTTTCATCCCCTGAAAACGGTCTCTAGAGGCTATAAAAAATTGGAAAAAAAAACATAAATAGTTGATCGGGCTTTTAGCGTATCTGGTAGAGCATGGGCAATTCAACCACAAGACATAGGTTCGAGTCCCATTGTGGCCCTTTTTTTTTTGCATTACTGCAGTGTGAACTCATTGTATGCAGCTAAAAAATTTGGCATCAAACCAGCTCGGTGAGGATTCGAACCCGACGACCTGCGTGTGCACTCCCTTCGCTCTAACCAACTTAGTAGGTGACGAGTAAAGCTTTATTGCAAATTTGTTGTATAAATTCCTTACAGATTGTTTTACAGTTCTAAAAAAAATATCGCCAAATCCTATCAGAAACCTTCCAATCCGGTCGAAAAAGATTCCAAATCGATCAAAAGGGTCGAAATTTCGACGAAATTCACCAAAAAACTTGAAATTACTGTAGCAATTTGAAAGATCATGTGGGGGTCTATCATTGTGTGTCATGAGTAATTGACTGTGTTTTGAGCTTTTGGTACTCAGGTTTGAGTTTTTTTTGGAATGAGCAAATTGAGTTGCTGCGGGTAGCCCAGGACCAAAGGTTGGAGCCTTGACTAGTTGGAGCCTTGACAAGTCGAAGCGTTGAGAGGTCAAGCCTTGGTAGGTCGGAGTTTTTAGTGGTCGGGGTTTAACTGGTCATGGCCTTGAGTGGTTATAGTCTTAAGTGGTCGGGGCACCTTTAAGTACTTGTGATCTAAGGTAGGATCCTTATTTGTGTGATTTCTCGGTTGATTACTGGTTGCATATCATTTTGAGCAATGCTATGCGACGCATTTTCCCTTGTCTGTGATGGTTGCAGGACTTTGGAGCTAGGTCATAGTGAGGCGAAGGAGATTGGGACTAGACTAAGAAAGCTAAAGATCTAGACGGTCAAGGTGTCACCGAAAGATAATTGAGGTCGGGGAGTGGCTGCGAACCAGGACGACAAATGAATGGATGAGATGCTAACTTGAACCCTACTCAAGCGAAGGATGATCGTTGGATTAAGGGTTCGTGGGTGGAGTAGTGGCTAAGTTAGTGTGTATGTGTGTGGATAAAATCTGTTATATTGTTGGGCTGCGGGTTAGCCCATTTATGTGTGGGAGTGAATCTAAACCCTCAATGAGATTTCTTGAAGGTCAAGAAGGTCATATGAGTGTGGAGATTGCTCCCATTGTGCTATAAATAGAGGGGGTGGGGTATGCCCTCACCCCATGCTTGTAAGAGGTTTTTTTTTGTTGCTTAATAAAATCTTTGCCTACCTGGTTGTGTGGCTTTGAAGTTCTCCTTCTCCAAGTGTTGCAAGATTTTTTTTAATGTTCTGAAACTTATTTCAGCTCTTCCATTTTTGCTTTTTGCACTTTGGATTTGACTCCCTCCTTATAAGACTGCTGATGAATTTTCTATAGATCATATCCCAGTCATCTAAGCAATCTACAATCTCTTCTTTTTAGTTTTTTTTTTTTATAAGAAATCGATCTTTTATACTTGAAAGAGAAATATCCTTGTAGATTGTGTTCTTATCTATTTGAAGGGTTGTTCTCTAGTGTTCTTGTTTGCTGTGACTTGTGTGAGGTCATTCAAGATTATCTTGATCAACAGAACCCCACGAGCAAGCTTAGAGTGAAGTTTCTATATTTGACCTGTTTTTGGTGCAACCTTCACTAGACTGAAAAAACGTTAGAATTTTGACATCAATCCTTGTAATTGAAGGATGGAATAAGTTCATAACATCCATAGAAAGGTGCACACAAAGTTTCATGGGTTTTGGATCAGCCGATCAGAAGTTATATTGATTCTTGTTTTTTGAGATCGTGCTGATTCACTATTCACCTAAGTAATGTTCATTCGAACATTGTTCATCCAATCAGCGCCGCCGACCAGCTCGGAGTACTTTTCATTCGAACAATGTTCACTGAGCACTATTCATTCAAATACTATTC
Organism: Rhipidocladum racemiflorum; assembly: GCA_036346355.1. Classification (NCBI taxonomy): domain Eukaryota; kingdom Viridiplantae; phylum Streptophyta; class Magnoliopsida; order Poales; family Poaceae; genus Rhipidocladum; species Rhipidocladum racemiflorum. The sequence continues at coordinate 18,911,952 of CM070573.1, read as the reverse complement.
ACCCGAACACTGTTCATCAGACCTCAATTGGTCGATGGTACTGTTCATTCGACATCAAATGGTCGTGTATTGTTCATCCGACATCCTGTTCGGAGTACTATTCATCCGACCACATGTTCAAATTATACAGTTCTTTTGATCTGTTTTTTTGGTGGTTTGGTTTTTAGGTGAAAAATTCTATTTAGCTCCTATTCATTCTCTCTAGTCGCCTTTTTCAGTCCTTCACAATTTTAATTTTTTTTTATTCTACCGAGATTATGAATCTCAAAGGAGACCGAAATCCGAGATTTTGACTCGCAGGGATTTTGAACCTTACTTACATGTCTTTCTTCGTTATGTTTGTGAAGATGTTTTGTTGTAATAAAGGCTTCAGCATTGAACTCATCATGGACTCGCAGTACAAGCTCTGCATCTTTTTATATGATTTTTAGTAGGGAGAGCACCTCTTTCCTTTTTCTGAACTAGTGCTGAAAAGATTCTGAATTTTGTTTAGCGGCAGAGTTCGTGCCCATTTCCCTTTGTCTGCCTTTGCATTTCCAGGCAGGACGCAAGTATGATCTTGTTAAGATGCCATAGTACAGGTAACACGCTGGACATGAAATGGTACGAGTTCTGCTGCATATGGGTTTCTGTCCGGCTGTAACGGGAAGCAAGCTGATGAAAGTTGTTTGTGTAGGCCAACAGCTTCAAGAAATGAACTCCAAGCTGACAAGTATTATCACGATGAAGCAGTTAATCAACTCTGAGAAGTGCACATGTCATAGTGCTCAACATTTGCAACAATTAAGTTCTTAGCAGAAGCGTTCTCCTGCTCCACTCTCAAGAAAAAAGGAAACAGGGATGTTCCTGTGTTCTTCAACTCAATACTAGTTCAGGCCCGGCCCATCTTTTCCAACTCTATCTTCCCTGAAGCCCAAAATATATGTCATGAGTTTATACAGGGCCATCGGCCACACGCCGGACAGGGATCCGGTGCAGTACTACATGCACAAGAGCAAGGGCATCGAAACAAATCTACAAGGAACAAGTCAGTAAGTTTTCCTATCTGAATTTTTGATTTTCTTTGGGCTTTGATTTGCCTGTGCTTTGTCAATTGGTCAGGTTCTTTGACTTTGGAAGAGCCGAAGAGGCTTGCTGTCTGTCGTGATCTTTTTCAGCTCTGCTCTGCATTCTGCTGAAGAAATCGGATGAGCATCAAATTTTCTGTGTGAACCTCAGAGCTTTTCATCAGCTTTGTCTTAAGAGTATGACTTCGAAGGCGTCCGGTGAACGATCTGTGAGTGGATCACGCTTATGGGCGTTATCTCCCGACGATGATTCATATGAGGAAGAAGTGGCTATTTCGGTGTCTCCTTCGTCCTTGATCCAAGACGCCCTGGATGCTGGTTACTTAGTCTCAGAATTATTACCTGCAGTTCAAAGAATTCGTTCATGTCCATTGAAGAGTCCTTCTGTCCGGGTGGCTGGAGGTAGCGCTTCCTCCTCCGTGCGGCCTTGGTGAGGTCCATTGCCGAAGCCAAGGGTTCTCCGGTGACGTTTGGTGATGTGCTGCAGCGTGCTAACCGAATCAAACTTGGTAACAGTAAACTAACTTTCTTGCCGCATTATTTTTTAGATAATGAAAGAATATATTAGACTTCCGGCATCTGCATACTGAGATGCACACAGTCAATTATTATTACAGAGTTTAGAGTTTCAGCTAGAAAGATGCCAAGAAAAACTTAATAGTTTAAGAAAGAAGAAAGATTTGCAACAAGCACATAAATGTTGAATAAAACTCTCAATCTACAATAATCCTTCTTTGAAATCGCTAGCCATGCCCAATAAAGACGTCTCTAGCCATAACATGTAGACAATCACATGCTATTGACATCATCTCGCAGACCTTCTGACGCTGCAATACCAATTATGAGCGCAACCAATTGATGCACATAAAAATCACCTGCAACAGAATAGATAATTGTTTTTTATCAAATACAACGTCATTTCGACATAGCCAAATAGACCAACATAAGGCTGCCGCGTTATGAGGAGAGTGTTAACGAAATTTCAAAAGGCAATCCAAAATAGGGATGGCAACGGGTCCGGGTACCTCCGGGTCCAACCTCCGTGGACCCGGACCCGAGACCCGAAGTTTGGACCCGGACCCGGACCCGAAGTTAGTCACGGGTCCAAACTCGGACCCGGACCCGGTGTACCGGACCCAACGTACCGGACAAAATATAATTCTATTTTCATTTGTTCGAGTAGCTAAAGTTTATAGGATTTGATTAAATTTAAGACAAATATTTTCCTTCATTACTCGGATTAAGAAATAGACTACATGCATATAATAACAAAGCAACAATAGATGATATTTGTTATCTACAATTCTATTTTATACAATAGATATTTTCTTGTCGGGTCCGGGTCTGGGTACCCACGGGTCCAAAATGAGACCCGGACCCGGACCCGAACCCGGACCCGGACCCGAAATAACATACCCGTGGGTCCAAATTTGGACCCGAACCCGGACCCATCGGGTCGGGTACCCACGGGTACCCGGACCCACGGGTATTTTTGCCATCCCTAATCCAAAACAAGATCAGAATAGCATTGGGATTCCATCGGGTCGATCCCGATGGCAACCAAGATTTTCTGATCGTGGTAGGGGTCATTTTGGTGGTCGTCAAATCTCTAGTACTAATGGACGTGGCCGTGGTGGTTCTGATGGAGTCATGTTAGCACCGAAGGAAAACTTTCAGGCTGATGGTGCACAAGGTTCTGCTTCTAAGTCGGTAACTCAGGCTTCTCGGCACACCCCCATACCTAAGCCTTCAGATGCAATTGACAACACCAAGCTCATTTGCTACCGTTGTCAAAAAAAGGGCACTCACTTTCATAGTGTCATGCTTTGACAGTTTGTGATATCTGCGAGAGCGATCAACACATTGCTAGCAAATGTCCTATGCAGAGTGTAACAACCTATTCGAATATCCGAGTCCGCGGTATCGGACACTGCTCGGGGATTACAGTCAAGGGTTAGACTTTCACGAAAATAACTTGGTCTTCGGAAAATGCTTGGGTTTGGAATGTTGAATTGGACTTAGGATTGTGAAATGTTCTACTTGTGCAATTTATTGTGAAAGTTATTATTGTTGATTTATTTTCTTGTGATGAGTGATTTGCAATAAAATAATTATAAAAAATTAGTTTAAACATGCATGTATGTGTGCATGTAGGTGCGTGTTTGTGTGTTGAGTGCTGGAGTTTGCATGTAGGGGTGGGAAAAAAAAACTCGAAACTCATGAGTTAAACGAGTACTCGCAAACTTGGCTCGACTCGGCTCGAACTCGTTCCTTAACGAGTCGAGTTGAGCTGTGATTTGAAGTCGTTTAGATAACGCGTTAAACGAGCCAACTCATGAGTTAAACGAGCCAACTCGCGAGTTTAACGAGTTCTCTAAGTTGGCAAGTATAGCTATATATGTGTGAGACAGGGATGATAACACATGGCATACTGTATAATCTCAACACCAATCCTCTTCTCAGATGGCAATATCGAGTTAAACGAGATTAACGAGCCAACTCGCGAGTTTAACGAGTTGAGCCGAGTTGAGGTTTGAGCTCGTTAAGATAACGAGTCGAGTCGAGCTGACTCGTTATATTACCGAGTTTGACCGAATCGAGTTGAGTCGAGCCGAGTCAGCTCGTTATCCATCCCTATTTGCATGCATGTGTGTGTGCGTGAGTTTGCATGCATGTCTGTTGCGTGTCTCGTATATGCATGCTGGTGTGTGCGTGTGTATATGCAGGCGTATGTGTTGCATGTGTTTGTGCTTGTTCGGTTGGTTGTTTTGTATGAGGACTGCACGCTGGGATGGAACTGGTACGGATATTTTCCGACCGACCGACCGACCGAATTGATTTGGATGATGATTTGGATAGTTTTACAGATATCCAGTTGATTTCTCGGATAAGGATATGGATATGTATAATTTACATGGATACGGATACGATATGGAACATCGATTATCCGATGGATACGGAATATCCGAAGTTGTTCGGATAATATCCGGAATATGACATACGGATATTATCCGGTCAAACACGCTTTTAGAATAACACATTAATAATTTAACTTGTTTCATCGTTTCGACATCAGTCCGCATTGATGACAAGATATAATGTGTTCATGTGTGCTAGATGCTAATTTGGAGATATTTGGGTAAAGGTGGTACGTAAATTAGCAAGTGGCGCTTTCGTATGTTAGTTAGGATTCAGCAAGATATGCTAGCCGCAAATCATTTGGTTCAATTATTGCAATGGGGTACATTGTTACTCACAGAGTCACATGTATGACAAGCTAGGATAAAAGGCAAAAAAAGACATACAAATATATTTCTTTGAAATTTTGAATTTAAATTTGAACCGATTTTGGAAAAACTGAAATTGGATTTTAAAATATCCGACTAATATTATTCGTGATATGTTTGCACCAAAATTTGCAAAGCCGATCTTGTGGAGGTCTTGTTTTGATAAGGGATATGTCTATAGCAAGTTGATACCGCTTTCGGATCGAGGCCGCGATTCAAAGGAAACTAAGTCCGATACGGGTAGGATAAGGATCGAGCCTGATACGATCGGACTTAATATGGTAAGGAGAGATTGAGGCCGATACGGTGATTGAAAAACCGAGAAGGATACCTGTGCCGGTGCTATATAAGAGACCAGAGGCGAAGGAAAAGGCGCCCAGAGCCAACCCACAAACACGCTTTACTTTTCCTTATTTTCCCGCCAACTAGGAGTAGTCTCTAGTTTTGTAATCCTCCTCTCAGAAGCTTCTACTAAACCAACAGAGTTATGACGCCGATTGTTGGTTTTAGCCGATTTCGCCAGGTTTGATCTCATGGTTTTGTTGCGACGCTTCTCAAAGCCGATTTCGCTTGTACCCGGATTAATCGCCAGGTTAATCTAGTTATCTCCTCGACGGGCTTTTTAGCCGACTAGGCGTCGATAATCATTGTTTTTATCGGCTTTGATTGCTTATAAATTCTACCTTGTCAATTACAGGTCAAATTGATCGCACGCTTTGCAAACTCGGTGTTTGTCTTGTATGTTCGAGGCTAGAAACCCTCCTTCACGCTTTAGCGCGAACATATTTTGGGCACGACTGTGGGACCACGAGAAGCCAATATGACATCAACCGGAAAATCTGCAGCGTTGTTGACATCAACTCCGACGCGATAATCGTGCTAACTTTGGCCGATCCGACGGAGCAACGAAAGAAATTGAAAACAGAAGGCAAAGACTAGAGGAAATGATGTCGGGTGCTATCAAAAGACCCGATGGGGTGTTACCTAAGAACGCGCCCCAACGCCAACCCCATCGACGACGACATAAAGATCCCACCAAGCTTCGTAAGTCGATACATGCCGGATCAAGCCGAAGTTATCGCTATGATTGAACAATCTATGCGCCATGCATTAACTAACCAACCATCGCCTTGGTTACAACTTTAAAGCCGGCGATTGAAAACAGCGCCAAGATAATTGCTCAGGATTGGCTTTCATCCGGGATCGCTAGACCTCTTACACCACTCCCATCGCACTTCCCATTTTCTCCATAGCACAAAACACCAAGACGGCTAAAAAGGGCTTGCCTGACACCGCGATGATGCCGACTAACCTACTGTTGACACCCAAAGGCTTGTTTAGACGAGATTACGATTACCACGCACATGCATCGATGCGGCGGTTAGGCATAACAACCAACTGCTACCTCGGTGGTTCCGCCAACGCCATTCCCAATCGGTTCCTCACCGATTGAGTCGCTGAGGGTTCCTCAATCTCAAGGGCCGATCCCACATAGGGTAGTCCCATACACCGAACTCCTTTGTTCCTGCTGACAATTCGATTCACCGGCCGTAAAGAGAGATGAGCACAACCAATCACTTCAATATCAGCTGTTCCGTTTAGCCGACTACCGAAGCTTTACACTCGGGGCGGATGCCGCTACTACAATTGGCAGAACTCTAACGCCTACCACTTTGGGCCAGAAGCCGACCACCCGAGTTTGCACTGGGGCAGGATGCCGCTTACTCAATTGGCAAACCCCAACGTCGCTAGCCGATAACGTTAATCGGCCACCAAATTTCGCTGCTTTGAGAGATCAATTCGGCTGTTCTGCCCAAGGGAAAAGTAATCGCCTATAGAAAGCCGTGATCCTGATTATATCGATCAATACCATATCCCAATAATTTTAGAGTCCCCTGATTTAAGAAATTTTCAGAGACGACACGCACCACCACCTTGAGCATGTTGGTCGCTTTATTGCACAATGTGAAAAGCAATTTAACTCGACGGTTTAAGAGTGAAATTGTTCCCATTGTCCTTGGATAAGGGCAGCTTTCACTTGTTCTACAACCTTACCTCCAAATTCGTTAATACTTGGGCCGATTTGGAGTTCGATTCCACTAATACTTTTTCCGCGGGGAGTCTAGAACTTAGAATTTCAGATTTGAGTTCTATCCGGCTGTAAGTTTGGAGAATCTAATTGAGTACATTAAAAGATTTAGGAGATTAGGAATCAGTGTTTTAGTGTGACTCACCCGATAATCAATTAACCGATTTGAGTTTTCCATGGGTTAATTTCATTAAAAGAAAATTGGGCAGGAATTCACCAATTTAAATCATCTCTTTACTTAGTATCGCTCAAGAAAGCCAAGCTTCCGATGATGAGGCCTTCAAAGATGAATGTAGGAATAACAAAACATGATACAATCGACTATGGAGGATGACCACCATAATTTGCGTATGGGCCGATGATGAGTTTGCTCACCCGCTTTTATGTCAACATGGTTCACCGTTATGCAAAAGGATTAAAGCCGATACAAGATGTCAATGTAGCCGATAAGGCGATCGGTCAAAGATGTATTATCCGCATCGATGCATACCGATCAGGATCGAGAATAAGAAGCCGATTCGTGAAAGGCTACCAACGCCGAATCAAAGCGAGTCCTCCTAAGCCCCAAATTCTTCTGAACTGACATAGGCATTCAAGTCTTCTAATCCAACAAGTAAATCCAGCAATCCGGGCCAAAAAATCCGAAAGCCGATTGAACCCAAGCCGAGATGGTGCCCTTCCTGGTCTTAGCCGATCACAGCAGACGGCTCCAACGCTTAAGGACACGGGGAATGAAGGCTGAAGTCGACGATGTAAAGTTTATTTATTTTTGGAAGACAACAAGTTATCTTCCAAAAATGGGGGCATATGTTTGCACCTAAAATTTGGTAAAGCCGATCTTGTGGAGGTCGGTTTTGATAAGGGATATGTCGGTTATAGCAAGTTGATACTGCTTCGACCGGAGGGCCGCGATTCAAAGGAAACTAAGTCCGATACGGTAGGATATGGGATCGAGCCTGACACGATCGGACTTAATATGGTAAGGAGAGATTGAGGCCGATACGGGTGATTGAAGAAACCGAGAAGGATACGCTCAGGCCGAAAGTGCTATATAAGAGGACCAGAGGCGCAGAAGGAAAAGGCGCAGAGCCAACCCACAAACACGCTTTACTTTTCCCTTTATTTTCCGTCAACTAGAGTAGTCTCTAGTTTTGTAATCCTCCTCCGTAAGTCGACGAAACTAACAGAGTTGCGACGCCGATTGCTGGTTTTGAGCCGATTTCGCCTGTGTTTGATTCTCTTTGTTTTGTTATGATCGCTTCTCAAAGCCGATTTCGCTTTTGTACCCTGATTAACCGCCAAGTTAATCTAGTTATCTCCTCGATCGGGCTTTTTAGCCGATTAGCGTGCCGATAATCATTGTTTTTATCGGCTTTGATTGCTTATAAATTCTACCTTGTCAATTACAAATTGATCGCACGCCTTGCAAACTCGGTGTTTGTCTTGTATGTTCGAGGCTAGAAACCTCCTTCACGCTTTTAGCGCGAATAAAGATTCATGTTGATTCCGATCCGTATTCGATCCGTATTCAGAATCGATATTATCCTCAGATAATCCGTATTTGATTTTGTATTCGACACTATTCGTATTCGATTCTGTATTCGATAAAAAATACGGATACGGATATGAATAGGACGATATTCGATCGTATCCGATCCGATCACATCCTGCACGTCCGTCCGAAGCAGGCCGGGCGCAAGGCGCCCAGTTGGCTTCGGTATAAAAGGAGACTAGCAGACGAGGGTTTTCTTAGCAGCACAGAAACGGCGGCGCAGTATCGTGAAAATAAAAACAAAGATAGTAGATTGGAGCAGCAACGTGAGAGATTCCAGAGGACATCCGGCAGAAGAGGTGGCGCCCGTGGACTCGGCGGCGAGGAAGGGGCCGGCTAGGAGGGGCAGGGCGACGAAGACGCAGACGGCGCCAGACAGAGGTCTGCTCGTCCAGGCGCGGACGGCGTGCGGATGGCGCCGGAGTCAGAAGCGGTCGCCAGATAGACGAAGAGAGCCGGTGGTGCGCAAGCAAGGATAGAACAGGTGCAAGCAAGCTGACGTGATGCTACAATGCAATCGTACATTACATTCACCGGTGCTTCCATATAAAGGAACCATATGCTGTCAACGTGCAAGAAAGGTTGGTGGTTTCGGTATTTGATATATCATTGATTCTTTTGGTTTTAATTTCATGTTTTAATACTGTTTTGATTATTTCTTCCGTTGCTTACTGTTGTTTAGCGTATCTAGACACTGTTTAGGGGTATTTAGCGCCAACGATCCTTCAATTATCTACATTATTGTTTTACTGCTTTGCAATCTATTACTGTATTCATAAATGATGTTTCACTGCAAATGAACCTGTTAGCCTATCCTTTGTAATAAGCCATGCATGTAGCATATTAGCTTGCATTCCGTGCATGACTTGCTGAGTACCAAGTACTCACCCCTTGCAACTACAACATCAGTTGAAGAAGAAGCTATACCTGCTTTGGAGGAGGAGCTCCAGGAAGATCCGGCTAACTAGGGAGTGAGCCCAGTCAGTTACCTGTGGTATACTGGATGGCGCCACGTTGATGTTTTTATTCCGCTACAGTTTATTTCCTTTAATAAGTTTTCGCTCTGCGTAGCGTATCTTTGTAACTTGACCATAAGGTCGAGCAACCAGTTTGGTTATTCTAAATAAAGTACTTTATTACTTCGTTGAGTATGATTGTGATATATACCGATATTGAGACTGTATGTACTAGCGTGATCCTGGACTAGTGCTGAATACACCGAGGGTCCGGATTTGCAAATTCGTGTCCCGACATTTACAAAACCTCACAACAATGTGGGCAAAGCTCAAAGGAACACAAGAACCTTCAAGAGGAAAGACACCTCTCTCCCCCTCTATTTATAGCACAAGGGATTCAATCTCTACCCTTGATGACCTTCTTGGCTCAAGAAACCTCATTAAGGGTTGATATGCACTCCCTCTCTCATACATGGGCTAACGCGCAACTCAATAACATAACGGGTTTTGCACACTTCTCAAAGCGAGCTAACTTGACTGCTACTCCATCCTCTAAACCACAATACAACGGCTCTCCTTAATTCGAGCAGCTCCAAGATAGCATCCCAGCCATTCCCTTGCCTCCATAGTTTGCAGCGACTCCGTCTTAGGTCATCCTCCGGTGATCCCCGACCGTCTAGACCTCTGGCGCACTCGCCTAGTCCCGATCATCCTCCGCCTCACCATGACCTCGTGTTGTCATCCTGCAACCATAAAAAATAAGGAAACCCATCACATAGCATTGTCCAATAATTTATGCATATTAATCAATCACATGAAGAATATTACATTTATTTCAGATCATGCCTCGCAGTAAAAGTCGGTACTACCACCCATCTAGGACCGATACTACCGCTCCGCCGGCACTATTGTTCCCTAGAGGTCGATAGTGCCGCTCATGCTAAAGTCCGTGCGAGAACACATCTCTGAAAAATAACTACCGCCATTCTATGGCCGGTAGCTTCGACTGGCCAGCATTACCGCCATCCCTGGTCGATAGTGCCGCCCTACACTGACTGCACCTCAAATTGCTTCATTTTTAAAATATAATTCCAATCCAAACTCAAATTTGAGCAAACATAGCTTAGATAATGTCAAATACTCATCACAAATATGGATGGACCTCTACATAATCTTTCAGTTTTAACTGAAGAATAAGCATACTCCACGTGGCACTGATCCAATGATATCTAGTATCAGACTAGATAGCATCATCATCTGTTTGGTAATGGTGAAGACCACACCACCTTACCCTCAGCAACCCCCATGTGCCTAATCATTGGCCTGTACATGGAAGCATGGATATTGTTAAGCCGAATCAACTAAACAAATGGAGAGAGCTGATAACAAAACAGATAAACAAATGGAAGAGCTGGTAAGAAACTTACCTCTTATCAGATAGGGAATTTGCAGGGCAGCAGGAGATCATGGTCTAAACTACTAAGTTTATTTATGATGATTAGGAGACCAAAGTCAAACTAATCATGGACTGATATGACAGAATAAATCCATTAGCCGTAACATGGGTGATCATGCAAATGCAGTGAGTATTATTTGCTACCTTGTGCACTATTTTTTTCCTTTTTTCCAACAGAAGTGCAGTTGCCAGCTTGATCTGTCATCAAACGACAAACCCTCATAACTTCCCAGATGATGTTCATTCAAGAGGTGCTTCTATGCTCTTCCTTTTTAAAGTTGCACAAATATTAAAGCATGAATGAATGGTAGATGAGGATTACTTACCCCTTCGTTTGCTTCAAGATTTGTACAACTTATATTAGGAGGGAAAGCACAAAGCACCTCTCTGTTCATAAATATGGCAGTCTCTCCTACGCCTGTGGAAGGACAAGAATCACCGTTATCGTGTGAGCTGTGGCCACCACATTCATTGGTTCATATCAAAATGGAGCAGCACTTTTTCTGAAGGGCCTGAAAATCTTGTGACCTGTCACCACAGTAATATCAAACTTAACAACAAAAGAAGGCGTAAAGAGAAGAGTGAACCACAGGAGCAGCGGAGGTGGAACCAGCAGGATCCGCACATTTCATCTATTAGGTCTCTGGAATATACATCATAGAAATTCAACTTAAGAGCTTCTTCAAAATTAAGTGACACTGATATTTTTAAACAAGGGTACACTTTGAAAACTCAGGGGGATACGATTGTTCATCCCACAACCCAATCCTATTAGGAAGCGATAGAATTGGAAAGATAACAGGTTTAAGACCCACCTTCTCAATTCAAAACGGAAAATAGGCCTTTTTTATAGACCCTCGCAACCGACTATTAAGATCCTCGCGACTATGACAGGGCGGTACGCTCTGCTCTCTCGGTTTAAAAACAAACCGAAGACAAAGCAACGAGGAAGGACGGCTCGCTTTACAACCAGGGCGGGTCTCGCTGTTGATGATTCCCCATCTCCTTAATTGAATTAGGGTTCCGATTCCTCGAATGTACCCGGCGCCGGTTTTCGTCTAGCTACTGTAGTTGGGTACTCTTCCCTTGCTTCAAAAACAAGTCCATGAAGATGATGGGAGTGTTTATGTGTAATTTTGCAGAATAATCGTGTGTTCATGTGTGTCCTATTAGATCCTAACACTTTTCCTATTTTAGGGCCTCTCTACCTTGCCCTTAAACATTCACCATCAACATTAACCAAAAAAATATTTCACAATCTCTCTCCCTCTATAGAGTACACGCAGCCTCACAACAAATAGCAATTTGCCCAAAACATCCACCTTTCTCTCCCCTCCACTCTTCTCTGTTGCTGCCTGCCACTCTACTCTGTTGCTGCCCTCCCCTCAGAGCGACACCTATTTTCTTGTTCCGCTCACCTCCTCCCAGATCTGGTCGGCGACCCGGGTGGTGCAGCCCTGCCGAGCAGCAATGGCCACCCACGCGGTGTGGCCCCGCCGATTGACAGCAGTGACCTAATTGGTGGCGGATCGAGTAGACCTCGAGCGACGGCGGTAGCCCAAGCAGCAGCACGCGGCAGCACCTGCACACAACCCGGCCGGTTGCGGCCTGCTCCCGTGCGACGCGGCCATGGCATACCATGTGCGAGGAGACAGTGGATGCAAGCGGATCGGTTGAGGCTCGAGGTGAGTTTTTTCAGGTTAGGATTTGGATGACTCTGATACCATATAGAATTTTGCAGAATAATCATGTGTTCGTGTGTGTCTCATCGGATCCCAACTCCCTTTATTTATAACATCAATCATAACTAAACTACAACCAAACTCTATCTCGAATTTATCCCTATCTTAAATCATATCCCTAATATGACTCCGAATCGCATACAACTCGGACTCTTATTTATCTCCAACATACTAACTCTCCAACATCATGTATCCCGTGACAAAAGTGTCTGTAGTTCTATATATACCGGTCCACAGTTTGGCGAAAAACCGCCGTTGTCTTTGCTGGTTCTCTCGCAGCCGCTTCACTTTGCTCTTGGATGCTTCGAGCAGCAAAGGGGGTTGGCTCACATGGAAACATGCGTGGCAACAGACAGCGCCGAACTGTGCCAATGCCTGCTTGTTCCTGAAGTAGAGATATGGCTTGTGAGAGCGATCGAGCACGTACAACCACTGCACTCCACATGCGCCGGTGTATGCGATTGCGTAGGACGAGTTGGTGCATTCGCACACATCACATGGCTTCAATTCCTCCCTAGCTCAGGCGTGATTGCATTGCAGACTGCCTAATCTGTGTGCAGCCTGCAGCGTGGCCGCCCCTCCTGATGGGGCCATGCTGCCATGCCATGTCTGGTTCGTCGTCTCGGGATGCAGACTTTTAGAGAAGGCATTCAGAAGGCATTTCTCGTCTCTTTCTTTGTGGAGAGAATGGACAGTCCAGGGATGAACATTAGTTAATGGCCATGAAAATTGGATAATATGTATAGGGGTGCCGGGTGCGGTGAAGCTATGTGGCATTGGAGTATTGGATGACAGCCACCAATATCCATGGTCTGCGTCACTGTCATTGTGTCTTCGTCATTCCACTCCCCCCATCGAACAATGCAAGATGAATGGAAAAAAATCGAAAAGGACATTTGAAGCGGCAACATTGACTAGAATGGTGTAGGTTTGTTGCATACATTTTTTTTATGCTTCAAGATGATGGAAAGGATTTTGAGAATCTAAAAGATGCCATTTTTCTATTTTCTGGTATCAGAACATCTCCTCTATTCTCTATTCCCAGTCACCAAATTTGAGAAGTTGTATGTACCTATGAGTTATTAAAGAAGCAGCACATTTTCTCTTTGTTAATTAGGGGGGGGGGGGGGAGCATCCAATTGTGACTGAGCTCCTTTCAAGCACTGACGCTAGATTTTCAAACATGGTTTCCAACCTTTGGGCTCAAAGTGATAATTAGTCAAACTTAGCCACCTAATATAGGCTTTTGACCTTGATATCCTAGGCCCTCAAATCACAAATAAATAAAGTTTTTTTAGCCTAACTAGTTTTGCTTTAATTATCATTGTTTCAAAAAATTTACTTTGGTGTTACTGGAATTTAGAAAAGGAAGAAGCTCACGAGAAAAATAGAACAATTGAATTTATGAATCAACCAAATGATTCAGCTGACACTTATGCTCTGTGAGAGCGCGGCAGCATATGCTACTGATAGTTTGCAACCATACTGATTAAGACTTCAACGTGGCCAATGCCTACGAGAGGTTTCAAAAACCACACTTTCAACCAACGAGCCAAGCAGCCAAGCAGGTGTAAAACATCTAACCTTGACACTTGATTGAGTTGCATATAACAATCAATTACTTAAAACAACATATAGTACCTATACTTCAGTTCAAAGGTTTCTAACCTTGGATAGTAATGGTAGATATTGCAGAACCAGCTGCCTGCGCAAACGTAAATGACAAGAAAATTGATCTTTTATGGCTCTGATCACTTCTACTAACTGGCCTAGTTTTGTCCTGTGAGCTAAATTTCAGCAACATATATATCTTCAAGTTGAAAAAACAGGAAGTACCATCAAGTTCAAACCGAATTGCAAAAGTAGTACACGGATAGACCACACTTAATTTCTCTAGGCGGTATAGTGCAATCTTCTTGAAACAAATAGACGACATTACTAACTTGTGTTCTAGTTAACCATCCAAACAAATTACACTCGTATCAGGAAAATAATGACTCCTTCGTAGTAGATGATCTGCATTTGAGTAGCATCACGTGTAGGGGACTGGATAGCATATGGCATGAAAGGGAATAGGAATTTTATGACACCCCAAATTAAAATTGACGCGGACTACTTTTGTGTTGTATACTGCTGCACTACGTGCCTCTGTGGCTAAGCATCGTCTCGGGGAGCGAAATCATCACATGGTCTCGATGAGCCTACGTATGGCTAATATATAAGATGCAGCCCTAGATTTAAGTCATCAATCAAATTGTAAAAGGAAGGGGCACCATGTGCATATAAATGGCGGCGTTTAAATGGAAGACTAAGACAGATGTTTGGTAGAACTTCCTCATGGATTAACCAGAATGTGGTAAATCTTAGAAATAGCGATAAATTAATGATTAATATTCAGATTACACCCGGCACTTGGTCAAACATTCAGGAAGTGTATCTATGAAGATCAAACACGTACAGTTCCGTTTAGTCGACAAGAAAAGGATAGATAGTATGGCAGTGGATAAAGAATCTTCCAGCTTGCAATACCAAGGGCCCTTTCTCTTGGGAAAATAAGACAAGCGAACAATATGCTAACAAGTGTCAACCAGAACACCGGAGAGTGGCAATCAGGATGTAAAGCAGTATAATGGTAGCCTTCACTAAAAGGCATCACGAATTGGAAACAAAAGGTGATACTGGAGAGCAATGGGAGTAGGGTTTTCCAGGACCTGATCAATTTCTTATCCAGGATGCAAATCAGCATAACGGTGGCCTCACCAAAAAAGCAGTAAAAATTGGAAACAACAGGTAGCACAGGAGCACAATATATTTATGTGCGATATTTCTATAGATATGCCCAGATACAAAAATCTAGCAATATCTCACGCTGATGTCAAGACATTAGAATTTGGCATAAATACAAAATAGTGAATGGTACCAACCTGGTTGTAACATCTGATAAATGTAACAAAAGATGATAAAAAAAAGAGTAAGTCTAAAGAACGGTATACCGTTCAAAGGCAAAATAACGGAAGGGGTCTTTGCCGTTAGATTGTGACGAGTGGACTGTCTTGCAATGGTGCGCTGGACGTGTTCACTTGTAATGCACTGGCAGACATGTATGATGACGCTCACCATGTGTTTGATTGGATGCGCCAACGGGATGTGTCATCAATTCATCATGGAATATTATGATCGATGGGTATGCAGCGCATGAGCGTGGGGACGAGGCAAATGGGCATAAACATCATGAAACTTTTTCATAAAATTCATTTATGAAATATCTTATCCGTAAAAAATCATAAAACTCATCCATGAAACCTAATGAAACTTATATGTGAAACCTAATGAAACTTATCCGTGAAACCTACGGATAAGTTTCATGAATTTTCCTAGTGTTTCATGAAACTTTAACACCGAAACTCATGGAACTTATCACCGAAACTCGTGAAACATTATAATGAAACTCATGAAACTTGTCGCTGAAACTGATGAAACTTATCACCGAAACTACACTGAAACTCATGAAACTAAACGCTGGAACTCATGAAACTAAACACTAGAACTTATGAAACTTATCATTGGAACTCATGAAACTAAATACTAAAACTCGTGAAACTAAACACTAAAAATCAACCAACATTTTTAAGATAGCTATCCTGTCGAAATTGGTTCCGATGCGAATGAAGTGGAGGAATATATGCGTGGGATCAGGTTCATCAACTGGATGGGAAATAAACACCGGATCCTATTCCGTTAGAAGGACCCTGAACGGTATAGTGTAGCGTAGCTTCACTCTTTATAATTAAGGAAACAAATAAGCAATGTTGGTTGATTTCCATGAAAAAGCAATGTTGGTTGGTTAAGGAAACAAATAAGCAATTCATGGATAGAATTTTGGACTGGTGAGCTCAAATTGAAGGACTGAAGGGATCCAGTAATCTCACCTTTCAATATGGAAATCTTCTCTGGAGCCTCCGGTTAATCTTTTAATTCTCTAAAAGTTTATTTTGAATATCAATTGCTTAGAACGCAAACTTGAGCAATACCAACACCAACAGTTAAAGCGCAATGATAGTTAATATTCCCTATCATGTAGTGTATGTTTCCATAAGATAATAACCGGTTCAGTTTCATCCAAAAAAAAGCAGCATAAATTCACCACCTAGCAAAGATTCCATGGGTCAGTCCAATTGGTAGAAGTCATCTGTCATCCTTCAAGAAAAGAGGTACCAACCGACCAGAGCTAGCCGTAAACCTTGTCAAAAGGAAAGGCTAGCTCTGGAAAGATGATACTATCATGTACTCCGTTTCAGGACATGAAAACTCAGAATTATGCAAGGGGACACCTCAGCTTATCTCAGGATCCCACTGTTAATCACCGTTTTTTAAAAAAGAAAGGAAAAAAGGGGGGCAGCGCAGGGGTACGGGAACATGGCCAAGATAGGCTGACAACAACATTCAGGCTAAACTTCTTGTATGAATGATGTCTGTGCTCTGTTATGAATCTATTGCATCTGAAGTTTATGGTCCGGTGTAACCTGTCAGTGCATAGAATCTAACCTGGTAGCAGGGTGAGATGTCCTCAGTCTGGCAGCTGGTTGGCTGGCTCATGTAATCAGAAACAGAATTGTCGTGCTCAAACGTAGTCCCATGACGGCAGGAAACTCGAGCAAACTGAAAACTTGAGAAAGAAGAGGAGAGCCAACTCTTTTTAACCAGGAAAGAAAGCATGCTAGGCGGCAAGGTGGATCAGTTGATTAAGCAAGGAAAGGCATGCTCTTTCTCGGAACTCAGCAAAGGGACAAACTTTGCATTTCTGCGTGGGAGGGGAGAGGACCCCTCAAATTCCCACAGCACCAGCACCCCATCCTCCTCTAGCCAACAAACTTTCGCCGTACGGTACGGCGAAAATAGCTTCTTTCCACTAAACTCTGACGGCCGGCTGTTAACTGCGTAATTAAGTAGTGGTCGCCGCACTGTTTGGCGAAAATAGCTATTTAAAAAAGTATTAATACCGCAATTCATTTTTAAAAAAGTATTATTATTTTTAAAAAAATCCCCTCAAATTCCCACAGCACCAGCACCCCATCCTCTCTAGCTAGCCACCAACTGATGCCAAGTTTTTCAAATGCAAGGAAAGGTCCAGCAAATGAGGCTCACACCCAACAAACTGTCTCCAAAATCTCTCACCTCAGAACATGCACTGATGCATGCACCGAGACCTCCCCATCATAAATACCCTCCACCCCTCCGCTCACAACCGTAATAACCTCCCTCCCTACAAATAGCCTCCAAGAAACCAAGGCCAACACAGCACAGAGCAGTAGCAGCAATGGAGGTAGAGTCGGTCAAGTGTGAGTGCTGTGGCCTGAGGGAGGACTGCACCCAGGACTACATTGCCAGCGTGAGAGCAAGCTTCTACGGCCAATGGCTGTGTGGGCTGTGCTGTGAGGCTGTGAGGGACGAGGCGGGCAGGAAGAAGGCTCATCCAGGGGTGGAGGAGGCTGTGAGGGCGCACATGGCGTTCTGCAGGATGTCCAAGTCAAACCCCGCCGTCAGGGTGGCCGACGGCATGCGCCAGATGATCCGGAGGCGCTCCGGCGACATGTCGAAGCCGGACTCCTCCGTGAAGTACAGCACCGCGCCATGCTGGAGATGAATCATCTGTGTCACTATATTGAAAAGTCCACCACCCTGTGGCTTTGTAGACCGTCTAGTCCCCTTCTCAGGCCTAAATCTCCTCTCCCTTTGGTCAGTTTGGTGTATGTTCTTATCATGGCAAGAATTTGGAATGTACATAAGATTTCTTGAGAATAGACGCTAGTATTATTGGGCTTTGGTGTGGAGTTGCCTTCTTTTGTGTTCAGAAAGCAAAAGCAATCATGAGCTGCTAAGGCTAATTAAGATGTACTTTAGATAAACTAATTGGTTTCTAATTGCAACCTAAATAAGACAAGGAAGAGGTTAGCATGTGCAAGCTACATTGTTCACAACTAAGGTCACACTGCCCGCTGCATCTGACTTGACTTGTGTGGAGATGCTAAAGAATTTTTTAAAATAATAATTTTTAATGAAAAATTACAGAAATAATATACCAACTTAAAAAATAACAAATATACTCCTCTCTCTGTCGCCATTTCAAATAGCGACAGAGGCCTGTTGTCGAACAGACAGCTCTCTGTTGCCATTCCAAATGGCGACCGAGAGCAAAAAAGCAATCGGCCATGCCACCTCTCGAGTAGAAGCCTCATTTGGTCGTTCCAATCACTGAGCGAAGAGAAGAAAGGATGGGAGAGGGGAAAGAGGAGGAGGGGGAAGAAGAAGAAGAAGAGAGAGAGAAAGAGGCGGAGGAGGGGAAGAAGAAGCGGGGGAGGAAGAAGAGGAGGTGGATGAAAGGTATCACGATTTTATAGGTAATTTTTTTGTTTATTAGAATTAAAATTTTAAAATATGATTTAGTGACTAGATTAATTAGGTTGTAAGTAATTAGTTGTGTAGAGTGGCAACAGTTATTTACATACAGGACTTAGCTATACTACACAACAGGCTATCCTTGCCGTCATATCACTGCCGGTTGGGCTAGAGCCGTCAGTAATAAAATATCACTGCCAGTTCGTAAGATCCGCTGCGTAGGAAAGGTATCACTGCCGGTTTGTATAACCAACCGGCAGTGATAACACACTATCACTACCGGTTTATACCCAAAACCGGTAGTGATGTATCATTGCCGGTTCGATTTATAACCGGCAGTGATATTGGAACTATAGTGATAAGATTAATTATGTTTGCAAGTAATTAGCTGTATAGAATACCAATAGTTTTTTTAGATATATGACTTGCCGATCAGATTAATTACGTGTGTACGTAATTAGCTTTGTAGAGTAGCAAATAGTTTTTTACATACATGATTTAATTATCAGATTAATTAGGTTTGTAAGTAATTAGCTATATAAAGTAGCAATAGTTATTGACATACAAAACTGTGAAAAGTATGATGGATGGGATAGTATGTAATTGAAAAAATAAATTCATGTATGCTTGCAACAGTTGTTTGAAGTAGTGTAGAGTAGATTATCATGGTACATAGGTGTGGCGGTATGGGTAGGTTGAGAATTTAAAATGTGATAGCGTTACGTTGTGCAAGTATTAAGAATTTCCTGAAATGCTTGATAGGTATGGATGAAAGAGTGCAATTTGAAATATACTACAGAGAAGAGGTTGCGCACATGGGTGCACAAGAGGTGGAACTAAATCATTTTCCAAGTGTTTTGGCTAACCTATCACGTGCAGGAGAGCGTTCATGCGGCACGATTACAAGATGGTTGTGTCATATATTCTCGTTGGACCTTGAATTGCATGATCTAAAGCTGCACGAAGTATGGTGTTAAAGACGGGATTGCATGTACTAAGAGTTAGTGAAACTGAAGGGACCAAAGTCGTGTAGTTTGTATGTATAAATGGCGATTGAGAAAGGATGACCATTAGTGTTGTTGGCACAAGCATTTCAAAAAGTCAATGTTGACCATGCGACGCGGGAGGAGGTTATTGGTGATGAACCAGAGGAAGTTGGGGAGAGCAGCTAAGCTAGAGAATGCTTAGTAAGGCAGATGTTAGTTCAGGTCAAGAGGAAGTGCAAGGCAATGAAGTTGATGTTCCAGTGCCAGAGGTGTAGAAACTAATGGGTGTGGCAAACGAGGGAGAACATATTGAATCGTTGGTGCAAGCGATGGATGCAAAGAGCCGGCACTACGATGCTTTAAGCAATGACGACGATGACGAAGAACCTTTCCCTATGGAGTGGGATGAGTGTCGGTTTGATAGGTTGGTTGTCAACAAGGTTGAAGACATCACATGGGGGTACGATCCAAATGAGGTGCGACAAGGAGCGATTTACAAAAATAAGTGTGAGGTACAGGAAGTAGCAACAGCATGGGCAGTGTTGTTATGTAGAACCTTTAAGGTTGTGAAGTCAGATCAATAGGTGTATGATGTAGATGCTAGACGAAGGGTTGCCTATTACATGACCATGCTTATCTGCCTAAGTGAGATACCATTTGGAAGTGTTCTATAGTCGTCCCACAAACATGCGTACTAACAGAGTCTACGCAATAACATAGAAAACATATCTTTATGCTTTGTTGCAAATGCAATGTACAGGGAGATTGTGGGCAACATGTATTTAGAGCCACATGCCATCATACTTGCAATGGAGCAGAGGTTCCAGTACAACATAAGCTATGCCAAGGCATGGAGAGCGAAGCAGTAAGCATTGGAAGTAAGGTTTGATATATACAAAGACTCCTATCATAACTTGCTAGGTATGCTTGAGGTGATCAAGGAAAGAAATGCTGGGACTTATGTCGACATTTGTGAGTAGCCTTCGCAATGCTTCCCTAGGAAGATGGTACTCAAGCAGCCAGTCTTTGCTTTCAGTGCATATATTAACGCGTTCAAACATTACCGTTTGTTGTTATGTGTGGATGGGATATTTCTGACTGGAAAGTACAAACATCAAATATTGACTGCTATAGGAGTAGATGGCAATAATTAGGTTCTTCCCATAGCGCTTGCATTCATGAAGGGTGAAAACACAGATAGTCGGCTCTGGTTTCTAAGGAATGTGAAAGCTAACACCATGAATCAGCGGTCTGGAGTGTGTGTCATACATGATCGGCTTCCTAGGCTATTGAAGGTGATCAAATATGGTGTTTTTCTTTCTTAACTTATGTATTATTCATATATGGTCTTTTGTTTTATTAACTTATGTACTACTCGGATATGATCTTTTGTTTTTTTAACTATGACATATTAGTTTTGTCCATAATGCTAGTAGCTTTGTCAGGCCGATTGGACAACACGCACACATCAGCTTTGCTAGTGCGATTTAATAACATGCTGCCAACACTTTTTTAGACCAATTTGACAACACTTTGCGTGCCACAAAGTACCAACACACTGCCTATTGTTTTGTTAGGACGATTAGCCAACTCACGGCCAACAACTTTCTCAGGTCGATTGGACAAAACACTATAGCAAGCTTTTTCAGAGCAAACTGAGCACACGCTACCCCATACTCTATCACCCACCTAGACTACTAATTGCCTATAAAACCACTGGCCACCCAGGCAGCACTTCTTCACTAGCCTAACCTCCACTTCATTGCAATGATAGACAGAGGAGGCACCTCAAGCCATGGGAGGGGTAAACAGAGAAGACGGTGTTAGACTGTACCTCGAGTCATCGACCCTTCATGGTTTTGAGGCCGTGACCCTTCACTTGAGACCATCGAAATCTATGGTCCCCAAGACCCAGATCCCCTAGCCCAGATCTTCCCATTCAAACAAGGGACTACTACACCCGCAAAAATTCAATCCATGGTGGCCTCTAACTCCACCCCTGAAGTGGCCAACATGTAAGCACGACCTTGATGCCATCGTGCAGGTTTACGACAAGTCCAATTCCATCCTAGGACATCATTTCTACTGATGCCCTCTATTCATGGTAATCGGTACAGCTCTTACATACCATTCAACACATGACTCACTATATGACATGTACTCTTGCTTGCAGACCGAGGATTGCAAATTCACTAAATGGGTGGATGATCTGTATCCCTTAGATGCCTAATGTTACATATACAAATTGCTATTATGCCTTGATGAAAAGGGAGAGGAACTCACCGAGGTCAAGAACAATAACAAATAGCTCCACAAGCAGAACTTGGAGCTCCAGACCTAGAACGATGACCTACGCCATCAAAGGCTTAGGTAGAGGAACAATGAGGAGGTCATCCACCTCGGTAGCGACTACCACACTTACTGTTGCTACGACAATACGAGCTGCAGTTGTGCTTTTCACTACGTGACCAGCAGCCCCGTCCACACCGTCTTGACGATCAACACTCCATGTGTGTACTGATGGTTACTCATTCGAGCCTTAACGTCCTCGCCGCATAACCCGTGGTCCATCCACCCTTTTACAATTCCAAAAGGCGCACTTGTATTATAAATGTTATGAAGTTCATGGTTTGACCGAACCACATGCACCATGTAATCTCCACCTATCCAAATGCAATGTGGTATTCCTTCACTTTTGTTCGAACATCAGTTTATTACCTTTGCCTAGAAAGAATTTGATCATGTGTTGTATAATTCTTCATGCTTCTCAATTTCTCAATGTCATATGAAGTGGTTTAAGAATAATGTATCCAATTCATGTTTATGTACACCTTCATGCTGTTCAACAAATATGTGGTACTATGAATTACTCCACTACTTGCCTAGACTGTGACCCATGTCTAACATACCAACTTTGTCAACTCAAATTGACTTCAAGAGCATCATTGTCATGTTTGAGTTGCCTACAACCCTCACATGAGCTGACTATGTCCTTAGAAGCATGTTATTCAAGTTCGTCATTTCTAGCAGAAAGCTTCCTAAGGTGAGTACTCATGGTATCAATTTCAGTTAGCAATTTAGGGAGTTTTCACATGATGTAGTAGTGTGAGCATGAAGAAAACTAGCATCTACAGGAATAGAATCAATAGGACAAGTGATAATATTCTTTGACCTTAGACCATCAAGTTTAGAAAGCACACTATCATGTAAGGTCCTTAGGTTCTTCAACTCCACAAGCAAAGCATCACATAAAGTGCAATAAGTGTCACGGGAGGGAGAAGATCTAAGCGAAGCTAACTGCCGTGATAGACTATCAACCTCCTTCTCTAATTCCAAGCACCTCGACTTAGCCCTAGTATAGAATTTGCCTAATTTACAAAAAGCATCATTAAGCTCGTCGTAGGTGGGTACCTCATCGGTGTCGCTGTAGATGTCATCGTTGCTGATGCCGTTGGCATCCGCCATGAAGCACATGCTGGAGAAGTCATTGCCGCCATTCTTCTTTTGCGGATCGTCCTCACCCTCATCACTCCACGTCTCCTGTCAGAGAGGTCGATGTCATCGAGTCCCTCATCTGAGTACATCATGTCATTATCTTTCTAACGAGGCAAAGAACACCTAGATCGGAGTTACGAGTCAAAAGATATGGCCGTTTTACCAAACATACTCAAATGAGGGACCTCTCCTTATCTGTGTTGGTTCTAACCTAAATATTTTTACAGCTTTGAGTTGCTTATAACCTCATAATTTTTGGATTTAAAACATGAAAGTTATGTGAATTTGAATTTAGACACTGATTTTTGGAAACATGTTCATCAGTGTCAGTTTTGGGCTAGAACTGACACTAATGCTGGCATACCATCAGTGTCGGTTCTAGTCCAGAACCGATTGTGGTGAGGGTGTGCCTCATCAGTGTCGGTTCTAGCCCAGAACCGACACTGTTAACACGCGATCATCAGTGTCAGTTCTAGCTCAGAACCGACATTGATGAGGGTTTCCAAAAATGATTGGTTACATACATATATCACAATCGATTTTTTCATCACAAGTTAGGAACCGACACAGATGAAGCGATAGTAATGTACCATTCTGTAGAATATCGTAAAAGAGCTAAAAAAAGGCTTTGGGTTTTCATAGAACTTTACTCGAAACACTAGGAGTTTTAGGCATATATTCCAAAAATGACTCTCTCTTTTTCTCTAGAAAATTTAATCCTACACTGTAAACTCTACATAAGAACATGTTATCATTGTGTTTACATATGAGCTATACATTTTGTTATGCCACTTAGGAAAAGTGGATCATTAGCCGCATAGCCAACAATTGTATTGTTCACATGCCTACAAGGGGCAGATGAGCCCCAGGGAGGAGACCGTATGACAAAAATGACACCTTCTCTTCGTGGAACATCCTCTATGCATTGGAGAGGCACTGAAGTTTTGCCTTAATTTTTACATAATCATTTTGTCTTCGTGTTGCATAATCATTTTTAGATTTTCCTTTATGTGTTAACATAAACATTTTATATTAGCTATGCCAGTGAGAATGAGAAAGGCCCATTTCTCTCTCTCCCTCCACCCCTCCTCTACCTATCCCATTCTCTCACTCCTTTTTCTTGGCTGGGTACCATGCCCAAGCATCAAAAGATTTCCTTGGCATACCTATATGGACAGTTTTACTATGTAGGATAATACGATAGCTAAGTTAGATCACTGACAGGTAAGGCCCACATGGTCTTCTTCCCCATCAAGCTCCAAATAATGCTTCTATGGCGGTTAGCCTCAGTAGCCCCCTCTCTCTATTTTCATTTGGAAGAGAAACCTATGTGAACTCTACATATCATTGATCTAAACTTGCTCAGTGTGTCATTCTATGTGACAAAATCATCCATACATCACGTCATGTGGGTAATATCACTATGTAAAATTAAATCATGATGTTATTTAAATCAAATTATAAAATTTAAAATATTAAATATCTAATTTTATAGTTCAAACTGCCCGACGAACTTTCATGTAAAGTTTGAATTGTTACCTGAACTTTTTCCGAGTTGCGAGCCCAACAAAGAGAGCCGTCTTGCCAAACCTGTAGGCCCCCGGATCGGCTATCCGGAGTCCTCTGTGTATTTCTGTACTAGTCCCAGATCAGTAGCTAGTACACACAGTCAAAAGTGATGAATCAACAACCATATCACGAATACAAATAACTAAATAAGAATAATACCAAATGAAAGCAAAGACCTTATGGTCAAGGTTTACCATTACGGCCTGAACAGGCTGAACAACTTGAACAACTGCAGCGGAAGACGAAAACGCCAATGCGACCCATCCAATTGCCCACAAGCAATCGAGTGGAGAACGCACCCTAGTCGTTAGAAATCTTGAACAGCTTCTTTCACTTCTGAGAGAGGATTAGAATGTAGCACGTGAGTACATAAAGTACTCAGCAAGTCTGGGAAAAATATGCACAATGTAGGCTATCCAAAGATGGCTTGATATGGTTCTTTTGCATAAAGCCAAGTTTCAGTAAATCATACTTGATAATAATTTTCACAAAGCATCATTGAGCAATTCTTTTTAATAATTGAATTATGTAATATTGTAGTGAAGGTTCTAACCACCACTCACTAATATCTGTGCTCTATCCGCCACATCTCAACAAAATCGTGGGTCTAACCAATCACATGGCTCATTCGCCATGGTTCACACAAATCAGGTTCCTTCCACCTACCTGGCTTTAGCCGCTGTAAGCACACCCGAGAGTTCTAACTGTTCCGGATCCCAAAACGAAACATTGTTTAGTTTGGAACCAAAAACCAAAGTCTACCAGTATGAAAGCATTCTTCGCTTTGCCTTTGACCGTAGGCACGACTATTCGAATAGTTTTAACTCTGCAGAGGTGTACAACTTTACCCACAAGACATGATATTCCCTTGATGCCATGCAATTAGCACACTTCCTTAGGTGTGCCGGCAGGGATATCATGACAAGGCCTTTACAATGTATACGCCTAACCTGACTCACCCGCTGAGGTTTCACCACTGTTAGGGTTCTTTCCACCCAGTACAGAAGCCCCCTCTTGCGCCGTGTGAGAAAAACAACAACAACAACAACAATGCCTCCTTCCGGCTCTCACACAACAACCGAGTGGTGAGTCTAAGTCAGTTTCTACAAATTAGTTAGGCAGTCGTGCCCACTTTGACATGTGGTTGTGCGGTTATGCTTAGAATGGAGAGCAGTCATAAGCGTCGGTCCTTAATCGACTTGGGGCGGTACTTGCACAAAAGAACCAAGGCTTGGTTCGCTTCCACCCGACATTCCATGCCGCCAAGTCGAAATCATTTTCCATTTTATTTTTATTTTGCAAACCAACGGCAATACCTTTATGCCTAATAATTTCCAACACAAGTTTTCAAGAGTTAAAAGGAATTCCCACCCATAGGTGCATATTGACCGTTTGCGAGTCTAAGCATTTCTACCGTACTATTCTATTCCACCAATAGTTTATTTTATAAAATACAAAGCTCAGGGGTTGATGACAATCCTTATAAGTAATTCTGTAATCTCCAATAATCATTAAATTGCCCTAGTGGTACAATCATATGAATAATCCGATTCAATATCGTATCCATCAAGTATTGAGCATATCATGGAAATATCCTAACTCTCAAAATCATATTAAACCCCAATCAAGTGTGTCTATTTCCCTTGAATTATGACTAGTATTATTGATTTATTCGTCACTCATAGGGCCATCAATCTTATCATCCACTAAGAATATTTCACAAAGTCATCTGTTAAACCACCAGGAATACTTCTGAATATTAGCTCTAATCATCTAGGATACAATCCACCTATAATACTTCATAGCATCATATATTTAGTCCTTCACATGATCACTTCTAAATTTTCTATTTTAATCCACCAAAAATACGCGATAATATCATTCACTAAACCACCAAACATTCTGGACTATTCACAATCTCCCTGAATGATTATCGCATAGTATTCTTGTTAAAATGTTCTGTAATATAATTCAACACTTATTCTAATTGTTCTATTAATATGACTCTCAGTAACATTTATTTGCTTTCACCGACATCATACATCTTCCAACATTCTCCCCATCCACCGAAATATATGGACTACCATTCGTAGGTCAACTTTATGATTACAAGTCCCACATCAACTCTAATATTCATCTAGCTCCAATTTGCATTTCACCCCAATCCATACTCATTATGTTGTGAACTACTATCACAATCCCACTCCTCAACATTTAAATGATCACCACCATAAATCAATTTCATAATAACAATCCTCACATTATCACTAATATTCATCCGTCTCCGAGTTACATTGCCCCCGATTTACTCTATTCAAACTATCTGCTAAATAGTCATTTTCCCCATCAAAATGTATTTCATTAAAGAATATTTATTATGGTGGATCCCTGTTCTAGGTCGACAAAGGGTCATGGATAGCAAATATCAAGGAGGTATAAACAACAGGTATAACTAACAACTTAACGTTTAACATCATCATTTTATGTAATTAGCAATGCAATTTGTAAAACATGGTAAAACATTTATAAATTGTAGGATCAACATGCGTCAAGGAGACTTGCCTCGGTCACAGCGAGAAGGTTGCACTCTTTGAAGTCCGGCGGCGGGGTCGGCGGACTCGGCGGAAGCGTCGACTACGCGCAAAACGAGGCAACAAATAAATAAAAGAAAATAAATAAAATCCAAAAATTACAAAATTAGTACTGGCAGGTAGATATTGATTTATGATGAATTTAGGAATTTGAATGGAGTCAAACGGAGTTCGGACGGAGAAGTTATGAGCTTCCGAAGTTTGAATTTTGAATAAATCGAAAACCGAGAATATTCCCGGAATATTCCGCGTTTGACTGGGTCAAAGTTTGACTGAGCTTTGACTGGACTTTGACTGAGCTTTGACTCTATGGCAAGGGCCAACTTGTCATCCTCACAAGGTTGTCTTCAACCTTGGCTTGCCATGGAAGCCATGGATGGCAAGTGAAGCTTGGGAAGGAAGGGTGGAGGGACCGGCGGCAAGCGGCGGCGGGTCGCCGGCGGCGGCGAAGCGGCTTCGCCGGCGGGTGGCCAGCCGGCAAGCAGCGGCCTTGGCCAGCAGCGTCTTGGCGCCTGGCGGCGGCCAAACCTGCGGGCAGCGGCAGCGGCTGGCGATGGGGCGGCAGCCAGGCGGTGCCAGCCGATCGGCCATGGCCCAAACACAGGAGCAAAGCTCCAAGAACGAAGAAGGCCCAAAACAGAAAAATAACGCAAGTTCTTCCAAAAACTTGATTTTTAACCCATTTTTGCATGGAATTGATCCAAACAAAAGCATAGAACCTCTAGATAACATCCTTAGCAACATCTAGGAGGAAGGAATTGGACCAAACCTCGCCGGAGACGATGAAATCGACGGAAAACCCGGGTTCGGCCGAAAGCACCAAAACTCGAAATTCGTCGCCAACTCTTGATCAAACCTAAAATTGATGATTGGGTTAGAAGCTAGACACCCACACGAACACAAAGAAACAATCGGAGGCGAGAATGGATCACCGTGGAGAAAGATATGCGGATGAACTCGAAAAACGCAAAAAGGGCGACGTCCCGTCGGTTTTCTTGATCCACCGGACAAACGACGAGGAGAGGCTAAAGGAGAGTGTATGTTCTGGAAAGAGGACTCCCTCACGGAGATTTGAGAGGTGGAATCGTGCGAAACGGATTAGAAACGGCCGAGATAAAGAGGATTAAAGCCATTTCAGTTTTTTGTAAACTGCGCACATTCCGGCGAGAGTTAGGGCGGGAGACCACCGGGGATGGAAAGATCTCGTCAACACGGATTTAACGGATCCGGCCGTTCGCAATTTGGGTGATTAATGAGGAAGTTAAGGAGGTTTGAATCCATGGAGGAGAGAAGGGAGATGTTCTGTTCTTTCCCTGGAAAAAGATCGATCGGGAAGAAGACGAACAGTACTACGTGCTACTGTAGCACGACGCTACAGTACCCCATGCTACAGTACCGCCACGTGGCAAGCTCCGGTTGGTTCTCTTTTACGCGAATAATCCGCCCTAGAGAAAAATAAGGAAAAATGGTCTAAAAATTCCGAAAAAATTCCTAGAGCCATTTTAGAATATTTGGGACCCAATAAAATTGGTTCCGTTGAATTTGGATGATTTTCGTGGAATTGAATATTCTGGCGCCGATCGCAGGCATTAAACAAAAGCCGCGCGAGATAAAATAGGAACGGAGGTCCAAAAATTCGGGGAATGATTCCTAAAATCATTTTGGAATATTTGGAACATTTTAGAAGTGGTTTGGAGATTTTTGGAGCATTTTTGGACTCGGGTGAATTTTAGAATGCCGTGGATTGGAAAACCCAATTTTTCGACCGGAGGGGAATTAATTCCCGATTTTGGAGGGAAATGGATGCCAGGTTAGTATAAACACCAAATAAACTCCAAGTTTTGAATTTAATTACTTTAAATTAGGTTTTTCTCTAGAAAGCGAAAACTAGGGTATTACAAAACCCAATATAGGCCTACATGGGCCTAATATATCTTTCGGAGGTCCAACATTTCGCCTCTTGTGAAAGCCATCGGCCCATTGGGCGAAAACTTCGCCACAGCAGAACCACCAATTCACCATGCAGAGGCTCTCGCAGCTCGCGCTCCGCCGCCTCCTGTCGCCGCCGTCCGCCGCTCGCCAGGCTTCCTCGGTGGCCGTGGAGGCCGTCTCCGGCGGAGGGATCCCACTCCTGCGCTGCGTCGGTGGCTCCGCAGTACGCTCCCGATCCATCTCTAGATTTTGTGGTTTTGGGTTGCTTCCGCATCAAGCTCTAAGCTTGCTGACTCGCGTGGTTTGAGCTTTAGGTGGCGGCGCGCGGCTGGAGTGGCGGCGAGGGGCTCCACTTGGCTCGGAGGTTCTGCACCTACGACGAGAGAGGTATCGCCAGTGGCTTCGTTTCACTGCGCCTGTAGAATTGCCGTATTGGATCCCAATGACATGATGAACTCCGTTTCCCACTTTCCCTGGGTCATGCTTTGCCTCCACATACTATGGAATTATGCTGTGATAACTCGTGTTGAAAGTAATGGATGAACAAGAACTTGTGAACTTTCTTTGTTTTGCTATTCCATGGATACTTCTCCTGGTGAAATCCTAATAGTGACTTGCCTGACTTGAACTGAAATGACGCACAGATGACAGGGCACTTGAGGAGGAAGCTGAGAAGAAATTTGGATGGATATTGAAGATATTCTTCCTAGGAACTGCTGGCCTTGTTGGCTACCAATTCTTTCCTTACATGGGTATGATTATGATTTTCTGATCAACTAGCACATGGCGATGCTTCCAGATCTCTACTGGGCTTTAACTATCAACTTAGGACATTATTCTGGCGAACCTGAAAATTTTGTTTTCTTCCCTGAAATGTTTTCAGGAGATAACCTACTTCAGCAGTCCATCTCACTTTTACATGTCAAAGATCCCTTGTTCAAGCGGATGGGAGCTTCTCGGTTGGCTCGTTTTGCAGTCGATGGTAACTAATTTTATCTAATCATGTTTGTGGATCTTATGTGATTTATCTTATGTATTGTTGGACTTTATAACATGATGTCATAAGAATTACTTGTTTACAGATCAAGAACTAGACCTGTAAAATTAGTATTTCACTATTTCTATATAATTGACCTTGAATGCTTTTTATAGTCGTCCCTGTATTGATGATGGTTTAGTGTCTCTGGACAAGGCAATGTCTGCACTATTATGCTAGTTTGTAACAACACGAAAGGGGAGTTGTTAAACAGTTGTCTTTTAGTGCTCACATCCGATTCTATAATTATCGGAAAAAACTGCTCAAAATTAGTTCAGTTGAACTGCTAGTAGCATTTTTTTTTTGTCTCAAGAAATTAATAAACATTGTTAAATAAGAACCCGTTGAAGGTGCATTTGATTTCCCTAGCTAGCACTGTAGCATAACTTTATACCCTATTGTGTTCTATCTGGATGCTTAGAGTTAGCTCTATACTTTTAACTAGCAAAGAGTTACAATGTTGAGTTGCCTCATTTGATTCTGTTTCAGAGCTGTGCTTAGATTCCTTCCTCCACTTCTTTTTTCAGTTTGGTCTAATTTGTCAGTAAAATTGAAGTGACTACAAAGAAAAAACTGTTTTGTAATCCTCTCGTGTGGAGGGAAATTAGCAAAATATTCAACTCATTGTGTGCTCATGCTATTTTGCAACAAGATGATAATCCACACATTCCTCCTTCAAGAGAACAAACTAGCACTCCAGTTACCAGTTACTTGGACTTTATCAATATGGGGACCATGGGATTATGGGCTTCTTGACTAATGGTTATCACTTATCAGAAATGCTCAAAGACATTGACATAGGCTATTGTCCGTGGGTATCATCTGGTCTAGTTTATTGATGGAGGATCTATGTCAAGTGTCAAAGGTATTGAGCTGATGGCCAATATCTACAGTGTACAGTGCCCATAATATGAGCGCCAACCCTATCTAGAAACATAAATTTGAAGTCTTGTAGTTGCAAGTTTGAACCAAATCTTCCATTCCTATTCCTATAACATGAGTATACAACAGTTAACTTCGCTTCATCTGTATTAAACATTCTATGTCAGTTAACTATTGTTCTTTTCTACTCTTTATGAAATGTTCTTACTAATTTCCTTTGGGCACAGATGAAAGGAGAATGAAGGTGGTAGAAATGGGGGGAGCTCAAGAACTTCTAAATGTGTTGGAAGGTGCTAAAGATGATAAAACACGTAAACAAGCTCTAAAAGCTCTTGCTGCACTTTCAAAGTCTGGTGAGTAAAAATACCAGCCATCTCCCATTGATCTGCCCTACTTGATTTTAGTTCCTTTATCATTTCAAAATTCAAATTAGGTTATTCAGGTATTCTGAGGTGTTTGGATTTTTAACCCTTACCGTACCTATTCCAATGATTGATATCATGCTGCCTTTGATGATTTTTTGTACTAAGGGGGCTCCTGTAGCGACAAACCTCCTACTAAATTGTCCTTCCATCCAGGTTGCAATGTTGTTCATGGCTGCAAGTTTCATCTAATGATTTTAAGTTTTGAATGCTAGTTCTAGCGATTACACAGCAACAAACAGCGAGTACCATGCTAAAATAGGGACTATGTATAATCCATATCTCAAGCTGCCAAGAACATTCGAAACCATCAATTTCAGTTTGCAACTGTGGTACAATAACTAATTATGTGACATGAAGACATGATGCAAAAGGGACTTCCTTAGGCCCAGCATCCTCTTGCTCTAGGAGATCATGTATATGTTACTAAACAGACACTGTTATGTGTTACCAACCAGTCACCACATGTTGTATGCCCATGCTGCAATTCCTATTTCTTGCATTTGTCGTTTTATGTCTTTGAGCTTTTGTTTCATATACTCACGATGCTCTGGCATTTTCCTTGTAATATACAGAAGAAGCTGCAGGATTTTTGGACAAGGCAGGTGCCTACGCAATAGTCAGTTCCACTCGAAATTCTCCTGAATATGCTGAGATCGAGACTTACAAGACTAGCCTTCTGAAGGCATTGGATCAGCTGAAATCGTGATCGTAAGTGGCTGCGAGAGGTGAATTTGCCGACATGTTGTTCTAAACTGGACTTTCAAGGACTATTTCACTTTCCGATTGAAACAAGAAAGTCCATTCGGTCTCGGGACATTGGGTGTTCTTTGTTGACAAGACCTCGGTTTTGTTTCTGGAAAAAATTTTCCTATACATTTGTTCCAAACAGGCAGCATTTGGAGAGTTGGGATATCTTCTTTGTGTGATATGGATTGAATTAGTTTCTTTTTTTTTTTTTTTTTTTGAGGAATACGTTTGAGTCAGTTTCACAATGCTAATAATCTCTAAAAAAATTTCTTATGTGTCAACATCTGATTTGATCATCTGACGCTGTCAGTAATATTCAATATGTTAGCTTCCAGGTTAAGAACTTACTTATTGTTTCATTTGTGAACAGTCTCAACAATAATTGGACTTGTCCTAATCTGTAAACCAATTAACAAAAACTTTTTCTGATGTTTCGAGGATGTTGGATGTGGGCCGCAAATGTTGCATGTGGGCCGGAAGGGAGTAAATCGACTATTAGCCCGAAAGCAATGGGATGAGAGTTCTCTCCCAAATGAACACGAAGCATAAAAAAAAAGGAAATATTTGAGGATTGGCCCATTCATTGAGGTGCATCCGGAGCTGTGTATAAGACTATCTCCAGCAATTTCCCTTCATTAAATTCCTTTTCCTATTCCCTTTCTCATATTCATTCTCTTTATTTTCTATTATCTCCAACAGCATCCCCTCAAAGGAATTTGTGTAGGGATTGGAGAGAGAATCCCTTTCTAAAGAGATTTACTGTTTGAATCCCTTTCGAAGGAAATCGTAAAGAGAATCCGCTGGAGCACTTAGAATCTGTTCGCGAAAGGATTTGGAGAGGGAAGGGAAGCTGCTGGAGATAGTCTAAGTGAGACATCGAGTATTAAATCCTCGCCTATCAAAATCGTAGAAGTGTCAATTTTTTATGCAAATTTGTTGACGCCAAAAAAAACGTAATCCTCATCTGTCAATGCAAATAATCAATTAAAAAAAACGTAGAGGTGTCAATTTTTTTATGCAAATTTGTTCGACGTCAAAAAACGTGACGAAGGGTTGATCGGTAATCAACACACGCAAATGCCGGGTTTAATTTTGGTTGCGGGCGTACCAGCTGATTTGATCCTACAATTGACAAGAGGATAATATATAATTCAATCGACCGTTAAGCCGATCTAATATTTCAAAAACAATCTAGTCCAGTAAGCTGTTTGAGCCAATTTAGACGAAAAAGTAACAGATAGATCTAATCAACCGGATTGAGTTTATTAAATAGAGGTAAAAGCCGTTTCTTCCCGAAATTGGCAATACGGAACAAAATCAGAGAAAAAACGAACTTGGGTTGGCTTAGTCGACGAAATCAATAATCGGCGACGCGCAACTTTATTGATTAAGTGAATTCAAAGGAAATGATGAGAACATCACTCCTTTGGATATACGCATACATCATGGTCCTATGATGAGCTTGTGCACGTCAATTAAATCATGAAGTGAGCTTGTTTCTCGCTATTCATCATAATAATATTATTGAGGATGGGATGCTACTAAATATTTGTGCTGTTTTACTGCTTAGGAACATGGGAGAAGCACGCCAAGTCGATCCGAAGTTCAAGTCATCCACAATTCGGCCTCCGAGTTCAGTTCGAAGTCAGCGGACAGCACTTCACTAAAACAGGCATAACTTTCTCATACGAAGTCCAATGGAGGAGTTCTTGTGCTTGTTAGAAAGATAACGACGAGATCTTTCCAATGGATTTGGTCTTAGCTCCAGATTCATCATGAGTCGGCCGGAATCATCAAAACAATATACGAAATCACTGTTTTGGGCCTTGTAAGCGTTTGGGGGGGGGCAAGCCCAGGTTGTGTGCCCCCCCTCCAGCCGCACACAACCCTAGCCCTTCCCCCTCACGCCCCTCCCTATCATATATTTCGTAGCCGCCGCTTTAGGCCGCGGGTTTTGCTTAGATTTGAACTAGACACATTGTCGGTTTTTCGCCGATCATCGGTTTGTAGAACCGCAACTTCGTGTGCTTAATTCAATTCGCAATTTCAGATTGCTCTTCTATGTTCTTGCTGGTGTTCTCAATTCGCTTGCAGGGATAAGTCTTCTTGGCGAGGTCAACTGTGTTTGTGCGTGGTTGATAACCTACGGAACCGTGGTGTAGCGATTGCAGGGTTCAGTCTGTTCTGATCGAAAGCCGGATCGTCAACGTCGAGATCTCCACCAATCGATTTACCTCAAGATCGGGCCACCGTTCGCATCAGGCAAGATTATAAATCTAAAATTCTAGTAATTTGGTATTGTCTTTTAGTAATTTGGGGTACTTGTTTTAGTAGGTCGTACGTGGATCTGTGTTGAAACTAACAAAAAAAGAATTTTTTTATTCTCTTTCTCGATACTTTATTGCTTTTTTCTCTGTTACATTGTGCTTCCTGTTCTCTTGCTTATTGAAATAACCCAAAAATTTCAAAGAAAATTCCTAAATTCAAATCGGATTTTGAATTGAGATTTGGAGATTGAACTTGGATTTGATTCGGATTTGGAGATTGGATTAGGGTTTGATTTTCGTTTAACTTACCTGGGCCGGTCTTTTTCTCCCTCGGATCGCTGGCTCCTCCTCTCTTTTACTTCTGGTCCGTCGCATTTTGGCCTGGGGTTTTTCTTTTTTTTTTTCTTCTGTTTTTGGATTTTCTTTTTAATAATCTAAAAAATCCAGAAAAGCCCAAAAACTCCAGAAAAGCCCAAAATACAGCATCTTAACCATTTCGAGCCGCTATGTCCGAAAACAGCCTCCGCTCCGCCATTTCAAGCTCCCAAAATTTCAAAATGTCCAAGTTGCCCTCAAACCCCCCTCTAGCCGTTTTTCGTTTTCATTTTCCGTTTTTCGTTTTCGTTCGTCGTTTCATTTTTGTTTATTTATTGTTTTTCATTCGTTTGCACTAGATTCATCGTTCACGCAGTACTCGGAGTCCGAGCAGTTCCTGGAGCAGGAGCCGGACCAGACCAGAGCCACGTATGACTACAACGACTACGCCCTAGATGAACCCTCAGGCCAGCAAGCAAGCCACACGCCCTTGATCATGTTGAACTTAATTGTTTCTAATATTACAGTATTATCGCATTACTTTAATTGTATGTTGAAGTACTGAAAATCAATAGTTTAGAATGACGTGCAACTTAGCTATACCCAGTTTTGCGATCAGCCTCCTTGACATTGTTGAACTTTATTAAACCTTGAATAACCCTAGTTAATGATTATCCACACCCTAGCTAATTATTAGTCTCATTAGAATCACTCAAAATCTTTAAATGAGAAATGAAATCTGACGAGCAGTTGGCTCGGAGTATTTAAAACTGTGCTACGATCAAGGGGACAGTTTTGACTAACCACGAGGTGGATGCTAGTCCGATCCCCGACCAATGACGTGAGCCATGGTTGGTTCGGTGGCTGGTACGGGCAGGTACCAGGTTGGTTTGTGGATGGTTGAATGGCTTAGTCTTTGGCAACAGAAGGTTAAACCCCCTTGAGCAAAGTAAATAACTTAAGATCCCGCTCAACCACAGGTCGGACCGGTTAGTTTAACTGAACCGTTTATGACATAGCTCAGTACATTACCCATCCCCTAGAAATACGTACATTGCATGATGGTACCATTCTCGGAAGGAGAATGGGGAGCAGTCATTCCCAGCAGGGGAATAACTGATGGGTTTGGTGGAACGGGAATGGACGTTAAGGTGTCATTCGCCGGTTCTCACAACGGTAGGTACCCACTCAGATTGGAGCACGGCTCCTGCGTTAGTCAGTGGGGTCCCAAGGACAGTGGGTCCAAGGACCTATCGAGTAGGAGCTACCATGGGGATATTGAATCAAAAGGCTATGATGGTCTCGACCCGACCGCATGCATTTAAGTTGTATGTAAGTTACATGTGGCATTAACGGCCGTAGATGTCTTGTGGGTAAAGCTGAGCAGCTCTGCAGAGTCTAATTGAATGGTATTCGAATACATTGTGCTTCCGGTTAATGAAGCTAAGTTTGAATTGTGGTGACTCCCGTAACCTAGCTCAAGTAGTTCTTGGAGAATGTTTGAGAATGTGGCTTAATTGTGATAACTTCGTGAAACCCCCCTCCTTACTATTAGTTATGGTTTGTGTTTCAAATGTAAAATGATCTTACAAATAAAATTGCATCCACAATACTTAAACCTTATACTCAACCTTTGTTAACCCCTTGCACGTAGTATTCAGCATTTTTCCATGCGACTTGTTGAGTATACGGTTGTTTCCTCACCCTTACTTAACCCAACCATTTTAGAGTTCCAAGAAGCTGGAAGTTACCTGGAGTCCATAGATGGCGATTTGGTTTGGTTTTAAGGTCTTAGTTTTTTGCTCAGGCCTGCCTGTGCAGTGTTTTGATTGTAATCTAATTGGGCCCAACTGTCCTTTTGTAAGAAACTTAGTCGCTAGGCCTTATATTCTATAAAAACAGTTGATATTCATCTTTTGTCTAGCAATGAGTGCTTGGTTCTCGACAGCTAATCTTCCTGGGTAACTATTGTGGTATTTAAATGTGCCACCTGAAAAGGTAGTCCATTACACTTATAAAGACTACAGAACTCCACTTCCGACTCGTATTTTTCACAAGACCTCAAAACTAATTCGAACTCAGAGACTCCTATTCTACTCGAATTCAACAAAACTTCCTAATCAAACTTTCCTTTTACAAGATTATTCCTGACAATCACCCCCTAATCTTGTAATAACTTCTTTGATCACGCCGATCTTCTCCCTCATCTTACTTGCTGCTGTTGCCTGTTCAACATCACCTCGTCTCCCGACACGTCTCCTGGTAGATGTCTCCAATCTGGTACAGATGTCTTATTCTTTTCTTGCATCACGCCACTCATCGATTGACTCCGCACCGCCAACCTTTTTTCCACGCCCCCAGAACATCAATTCCTTCTGATGTTGTTGTGCGATGCCTCCCCCACGGGGACAACTCCCCCTTGAATTCCTCGCCCGCGCACCATTTGCCACAGCGTTGCACCCGAGCTTACCGCTACATTGCACAGCAACGATAGCTTGCTTTGCTTCACGCGTATTTCCTTATGCCATCTCTGAAGTCGTGTATAAGCCAACACTGGATATCACACCTGACACATCCACTTGGGACCTCTCCTTTTCGTCCTCATGACAAACCTGCTTACAAGTTTTCAGAGAAATCTTGTACAACCGGTTTGGGGATCTCTTTACCTTCATTAACAGATCTTTGTTCTTGTCATAAACACGTAAGAACTCCACCTTGCACCCTTCTTCTACCAATTGCCCAAGACTGAATATGTTGTATAGCTCGTTTTCCTTGGCAACCCCTCTCTCTCGCACCTATTTTTGTCCAATACTTCCCCCTTTGGTTGTATTAGCCTCCGCTGTTCATTCGACCACCGCCGCACATTCATCCTCTGGGAATCATTCGTCGGCCCAACTTCTTCCATCGTCTACTTCTCTGTTGGCCCCTGTCTCCCTCCGCCTTCAACCCCTACAACTGTAAGCCCCCCTGGGCTTTCTCCAAGAAACTTATGTAGGTCCCAATAGTCATTGGCCGTTTGATTAGCATATCCTCGCTACTTCGTAGTCATCTTATCTTCTTTCCTTTTTCCATAGATGGCAGAATTTGGTCCCGGTATCGGATGTGGCCGATCAGTACTTGCTAGGACCTGCTGGTAGTGAGGACCCCATAGATTTTATCAACAAGGAGATCATACAATCCCTAGAATTCATCCTCCTTTAACTTGGTCGGCTGGAAAGATAGCTTCAGAGCCTGGCCTACTGTGCTCAAAGAGTGGAGATCCTGGTATAATCGGGTGGCGAACAGCAAGAGAGCGGACTGGGAATCGCTAGATATAGCCGATTGTATCAGTCTCTCCTTGTCGGGTATGTGCAGGGACGAGTCGCTAATAGCTTCAGCCTCTTATTTTTGGTCAGATGCTTTCAATGCTTTTTCTTTCCGCTCAGGTTTCTTCAATCCAACTCTTATGGATGTGGTGGTCCCTACCGGACTCAAGCCAGCAGGACACCAACTTCATGCCTTTGAAGCAGTTGCCACCCATCGGCTATCGA
The DNA here is from genome assembly GCA_036346355.1 of Rhipidocladum racemiflorum. NCBI lineage: Eukaryota > Viridiplantae > Streptophyta > Magnoliopsida > Poales > Poaceae > Rhipidocladum > Rhipidocladum racemiflorum. The sequence continues at coordinate 18,873,632 of CM070573.1, read as the reverse complement.
CTAAGATCAGTTGGTCTCAGTACATTAAAGAGTACAGCCGATCATTCGGCCCCATGGGACCCCGCGAGCATACTGCTTTTCTGAACTTGTGGTTAGACAGATTTTTGTTTTGTGGTGCCTCTTTAGCCCCTACTAACAAATATCAAGTCCTTGCAGAGGCCTTAGCCAATGGTCAAGAAATAGCTTTGGGTAAACTTCTCCTCAATGCAGTATATCACACGATGCATGTTATTGCCTCGAAGCTTAGGGGTGTCGCCAACTCTCACGCTATCGGCAATCAAGGGGGTCCCTCTGGTTTATCCAACTATGGCTGACGGCTCAATTCCAGCGCCCTTTCAATAGTGTCCCGACCTCGGACCTTTAATTTCCTCGTGAGGACTCATCAGAGGAAGCAGAACCAACTTTCAGGCGTTGCTAATCGTATGGAGAGACCTTTTCTCAGGTCCTGAAGAGAGATCTGAAATTTGATATAAAAGCCTTCATTGTATTCTTCTCATACTTCTACGAGGCCGATACCGTTCCTTCTTCAGATTTCCTTCCATATTGGCACATTGATGATTTGGAATATGAGCATCCTGCTTTCTGCTGTCCGGACGATCCTGACGAAGAATGCTTTTTAGGCACATAATATCGCCTAGGATTTTCTCAGTTGGCCTCAGCCTTTCAAGCCGCACTCAAAAGCCTTCATATGAATAATACCATCCAACTGTTTGCACCAAACAATTGAAGCTTGGGCTGCTCCCACCCCAGTTGGTGCTGTTCGATAGGCTCTGGGAGTGTGGAGTGCTCAAGTGTGCTCTTGATGTGAGCATTGCGCTGGACTTAGGCGAAGAGATGTTGATCGATTCCCTCCCTCAGATCACCTTTGTCGATCAGACTGCTAGAACTTTTAACCGATGGTAGCAGGAGTGGAGTCGTCACCTTTTCCTTAATCCTCTGGACGTGGTGCTCCACCACTTCAACGATGCCTACCCCATCCCTCGTACTCTAAAGGTAACTTAAAGAATCGTCCTATCTTATTGCGTAACTTGTCATACCCTTTATTAAATATTCAATTCTCTTGCTGTTTAGGAGATGGAAGAAACTCGACCGACTTTCTCCGATAGCGGCAAAGCTATCGACTTGCATCCTAACATCATTGGTCGTACCAACATCGACATTCACTCTCCTTCTCTAAGAGATATCAAGAAGAAAGGTCATGTAGGGGTATCGGCTCATCCTCAGCAGAAAAGAAATTCTACCGATCCATTAGAGGGTAACTCCTAAAAGAAAACCAAGGTAGCTGGGGCGGCCCAATCAATGCCAATCTTTGCTGGCGTAACGCCTGCGATGCTCGGTAAGTGTTCTACTCGTCTGTCGGCTCACGCGGATGCCTTGTTGATGAAATTATTCATCTGTCCATTTCAGTCAAGAAGAAACAGCTTGTTGGACGCATGAAACCTGCTTCCGTTGTTCCACCCGCATCTCCAACAACCGACGTCGTTCCTGGGTCGGTCCCTCAGGTAACTAGCTTCTTAGTCTCTGCTTCCCTTTTCTGGTGCTATTGACTCATATATCTTTTACACAACCGATCGCAGAAGATGTGGTACCTGAAGTATCTCCCATCACGACACAAGAGGTACCTACGGAGGCAGTCGCCGATGTTCTGACTGAAGCCATCGTCACAGAAGCATCGTCATCTCCAACTATGGGTGTAATGGTAGACCTACCAGGGCCGATGAGTAATCCCCCCTCACAGGAGCCGTTGAACATCGTCCCTCCTCCGAGTTCAATCGCAGGAGCCGGGGTCTGTCCTTATAGACTTCTTTTAACCCTTGCTTTTATGTTGTCACCCTCAGGATCCTTGTAAATACTCATGGTTGTCTCGTCCCCAGCTATCGGCTAGTGCTGTTTTCGGGTTTGCTCTAGAGGATCTCGGCTCTCTTTTTGATGAGGGCATAGCAGCCGATGAGACCCCTTCATCACCCACCATTCAACCGCCGTCTCAGCTGGATCAAGATGTCCCAATCATACCCCCAGATCAGTGGGACAAGCTGAAACGACTTCATCGGATGCTAGTCCGGTCAGGGTTAGATATCTTGGAAGATTATCAACCGATGGCTACCCTTCTCGCTGAGGTAGCCCCTTCTCTGTTTTCGGCTGATATGAGTAAGTTCCATGATCTTATTGCTTCTATCTGGAGAAAGACGCGGTCAAGACAGCATTGGAACACTGACGTCAGCGGGAGGAGGTCGCGAAAAACTGCGCAGAGCTCAATATGCTAGTTGCCGATGGTAAACAAAAGAAAGCAGATTTTGATGCCACAACGTCATCGGCTAAAGCTCTTAAGTCATCAAGACAAGCACTGGCTGATGAAGTTTCTTGTTTGAGGCAGGCCTTGACCGACGCTGAAGCCCATCTTTCCCATGCTGACCATGCTCTCAACTTGGCTAAGGCGGATCTGAAGGTGTGCCACGCTGATATTGCTGCGACCTTCAAGCTTGCCGAAGATAAAGCCAAAACCATTACACCGGTTCTGGGTAATGAAGCCGACGGCGAGGCTTTAGTTTTGAGCGTTCATCAGGCTGTAGAAGCCGCAGCCGATAGGATCCTTTCTCCTATTTAAACGATGTAATCTACTACGTCCTCAAAATTTTGTGCCCTTCATGACTCGGCCATACTTGGATCATCGTCTTCAATCTTTATATTGTTCTCCTTGATTTTCTCTAAAGGCAACGTACATCATCGGCTATATAGCTGCAATAAATCTGCATCGAAATAATTCGGCATTTCTCATCTGGCCAGTGGCACCTGTTCTGTGATGAGGACATCACTCTCTTCGATGCAGCCGCGCTGACAACTTCACGCCAAGATGGAATGATGAAGGGACCGATTACTCGAGCTCGTGCACACCAGCAAATGGTCAACATGGTGCTCACAAATTATGGAGAAGTGCCGATACAATACCAGATCAAAACGGGCCAGAACATGTTGAAACAAGGAGGCGCCAACCATGATGGGCCAAGTAGGCACAAAGGCCCATGGGCCAGAACATGTTGAAACAAGGAGGTGCCAACCATGATGGGCCAAGGAGACACCAAGGCCCATCATGGCGCCATAGAGGAAGGGGCACCACTCCTTCTCAGGCCGGACCATGAAGTGGGGCGCCACTTCCTCCCTCCACCGGTCCACAAAGGCCCAAGTTGCATGACTACATGTTTAGTACCATATTGCTTAGTGTTTAGTATTCGGCTACATCCCTCCGCTATATAATAGATGCAATAGGCCACCGAAGAGACTTGAGTTTTGTTTTGTAAATCAGTTTAGCTTTTGCTACTGTCCGTGCAAGCGCGTGTTGATTAGACCGCCTGCGCACGTGTTTTCAAGACTCCAAATTTTCATATTGGTTTGATGAAATTTAAATTTTCACTTTTAGCAATTGAGTTGCTTGTTTTCGCGTTCTTGCTAGTTCTTCAATTGCTTGCAGGAACCCAGACCCTCGTGGTCAGGTTGATCGCGCGCCGGCGAGATCAATAACCCTCTGGAGTTGGTGTATCGGTCGCTAAGGCGCAATGTCCTGGATAGTTGTAGTCGGGCTGCTACCGTTGACTCTCCACATAAGTCGAGATTTATCCTCCTCACTGAAAGATCGGGACCGTTGTTGCTATCATTCTGTTTGTGCCGATTTTATTAGTACGACGACTAGATCCTATCCACACGCTGGGGTGACTTTTTCAAGTACTTCCCATTGATAGCCTTAGTAAACAACCCCCCGTCCAAGGTCTCCAATATGTATGAGTTGCCTTGAACCAGCCGATTGATTTTTATATGGTCCTTCCCACGTTGGTGACCATTTCCCATATTGTCTATCTTTTGTCCCGATGGGCAGGATGGTTTTCCACACCAGGTCGCCCTCTTCGAATGAATTTGGCACAACTTTCTTGTTGTATGCCCTTGCCACTCTAGCTTTGTTCTTTTGTATTTGTTCAAGTGTTCTAAACCTCAATTCTGTCAAATCCTCTATGTTATCGGCTAACACGTCCTGCTTGAGTCGATAACGCGTCCTGCTTGGCAGTTCTTAGCGAGCTTATGCTGATCTTTATTGGCAACACAGCCTCCTGCCCATATACTAGCTGGTATGGTGATAACTTGGTGACTCCGTGGCAAGAAATCCGATATGCCCATAATGCATCGGTTAACGTCATGTGCTAACTTATGGGTTTATCGTCGATTTTCCTCCTGATTAACTTAATCAGCGCCTTATTCGACAATTTGACTTGCCCATTGGCTTGCGTATAGTACAGCGAGGGGTTCAACAATCTGATCCCAAGGCTTCTGGTGAAATCCTGGAATGCCTCAACATGAACACAGTGCCTTGATCGGTCGTGATTGTTTGTGGGATTCCAAACCGATAGACAATGTATTCCCGCACAAAGGCTATTACCTTTGTACTCGTAACCTTTTTTAATGGGATTGCTTCGACCCACTTAGAAAAGTAATCAGTTGTAGCCAAAATAAACTTATGTCCTTTGCTCGAGGCTGGATGAATTTGCCCGATTACGTCTATACCCCACCCTCAGAAGGGCCAATGCTTTATGACTGGGTGCAAGGCTGCAGTAGGTGCATTCTACACATTCCCAAACATTTGGCAGTCTTGGCACCCTTTGTAATATCGGAAACAATCTTCTAACATCATCGGACAATAATAACCGGTGCGTCTTAGTAACCACTTCATTTTATGAGCCGATTGATGTGTTTTGCAGATCCCTTCGTGGACCTCTCCCGTTGCCGTTTTCGCTTCTTCGGTGCTGAGACATCAAAGTAGAAAACCCTCTAAAGTCCGATAATACAGTGTATTATCGATCATAACATACTTCAAAGTTTGTCTCTTGGTCTTTGCATCCATTGGCTCTGAGGGATTCGTCAAATAAGCTAATACTTTTGCGCGCCAATCGGCTACTGTTGCACACATCACTGTTTTCTTGATTGGCTTGTGATCAACTAGCCGATCGAAGACATTGTATCCCGACGCTTGCTGTGCCAATGCGTTGGCTCGATCGTTCTGCTCCCGGGGTATGTGGTTGATTGTGAAAAAACTGAAAGATTTGATCAGCTCTTGGCATTGCGCCAAGTATCTGGTCAAAACCTCATCATAGCAATTGAAATCCCCCCATATTTGCTAGACTACGAGTTGGGAATCCCCGTATGCTTCAACAGAATCAACCCCAAGATTATGCAGCATACCTAATCCTCTGAGTAAAGCTTCATATTTCGCCTGATTATTCAAACATCAGTAATTGAGTCTGAACGCAAATTCAAAGCTATACCCTTTCGGGGATATCAATACCACCCCAATGCCATCTCCTTCCCTGCACACCGACCCATCGAAGTACAACTGCCAAGGGGCGATGCTTACTAATCCACAGGTAGGAGTATGATCTGTAATGAAATTGGCCACTACTTGTCCCTTCACGGCTTTAGCTAATTCAAACATCAGGTCGAACTCCGTGAGTCTGTAGGCCCATTTTCTGAGCCGACCCTTCATTATAGTGGCAACCAATTTATATTTTACAATGTCGATCTTGCAAACAACCGTACACATTGATGCTAATATGTAGTGTCTTAGCTTTGTACAGGCGAAGTATAGAGACAAGCAAAGCTTCTCAACCGGCAGATACCTGGTATCGGCGTCAACCAGCTGTCAGCTTAAGTAAAATATTGGTTGTTCTTTGCCACCTATTTCCTGCATCAAAACTGCCCCGATTGTCGCTTCCTCTGCCAATATGTATAATTTGAATGGTACCCCTCCGTGTGGTGCTATCAATAATGGAGGCTTTGACAAATACCTCTTGATATCATCAAAAGTTTTTTGTTGGTCCTCTCCTCATATAAACTCTTTGTTTTCTTTTATCCTCAATAGTGGAGTGAACACATTAATCCGACCAGATAAGTTTGAAATGAACCTCCTTAAGTAATTGATCTTACCGGTCAACTTTTGGAGGTCTTTCTTATTCATGGGTGGCTGTGTATCGGTTATAGCTTTGACCCGTTCTTGGTTTACTTCTATTCCTCTTTTATGCACCATGAATCCAAGAAACTGCCCAACCGATGCCCCAAACGCACACTTCAAATGATTCATCTTCAAACTGTGTGCTCGTGTCCTCTTGAATACTTCTTTTAAGTCGGCCAAATTTTGGTGATCGCTTGTCGATTTTACTACAACATCATCAATGTATATCTCTACGACGTGGCCGATTAAGGTCATGTTTGGCAGAGCTTCAGATCTCAACTACATCTCAGAGCTGAAACTTGTAGACTGAAATAAAGTGATTTAAGTTTATAATTTTTTTCTAAAATGTAAACAAGATGACCCGTCTAAACACTCTTAATATATCCATAGCTCCAACTCCGCGAATATGGTGAAGCTAGGAATACCTAACTCCACCAACTCCACAAATTTGGTGGAGTTGGAGCTCTACCAAATACCCCCTAATTCATGAAAAACCAAATTCATAGCCCTCTGATACGTAGCTCCAGCGTTTTTAAGCCGAACATCATGACAACTCATTGGAACAACCCTAGTGCTCCGGGGCATCGGGAAGTTGTCTTCTGGATGTCGGCTTCAGCCATAAATATCTGGTTGTATCCCGCATTCCCGTCGAGGAAACTAATGATCTTATTTCCTGATGCAACATCGATGAGCATATCGGCTATGGGCATCGGGTACTCATCTTTAGGAGTGGCTTTATTTATGTCCCTAAAATCGATGCACACCCTGAGTTTTTCGTTCTTCTTTATTACTGGAACGATGTTAGAGACCCATTCAGCATACCGACACAGCCTGATGAACTTAGCCTCCAACAATCGTTCTATTTCTTTCTTAATTTTGTCATATACTACCGGGTTAAACCATCTAGGAGACTGTTTGAATAGCCGATACCCGGGTTTTATTGGTAGCCGATGTTCGACAAGCTGTCGACTTAATCCTGGCATCTCATGGTACTCCTAAGCAAAACAATCTTTATACTCTTTCAACAATTCTACAAATTTTTCCTTATATTCAGCATGTAATCTAGAATTGATGAACATTCGCCTTTTCCGATCGCCATCGCCTATGTCTACTTCTTCTAGTGGATCCACTGACGTAAATCCTTGCCTGAGCTTCTCGACATCTTTGAAGTCTCCGATGGCTTCAAAACTATCGGCTGTATGCCGATAACTTCGTGTCTTTTCTTGCAATAATTTCACTGCTGACTTGGCTTCCATCGCTGTAGAATTTCACTTGTCCGATCAAGTGCGCTTGGTTTTACACTGATCGCACTGATTCCATCCTGGTTGATACAAACGAAGTCGCGGTCCTCCAATGTTTTGCCCGAAATACATCTCGCCCCCTCGTGTGGCCAGCTGGCTTCTAGGTTGGCCATGGCGATATGAGCTGAAGTATCAGCCTCCATGACCTCAATTGCATCACCATTCCATTGTATCAATTTTTTGTGCATAGTTGACGGGATGCAGCAGTTGGCGTGTATCTAATCTCTCCCCAGTAACACATTGTAACCCCTTTTTGCATCGACCACGAAAAAGACGGCCGACAAAGTTTTGCTGCCAATCGTTAGTTCGGTTACCATGACACCTCTGGCCTTCGTAGGACCTCCTGTGAAATCATTCAGCACCATGTTAATTTTGATGAGGTCTTCATCGGACTTGCCCAACTTCTTGCAAGTCGAGTATGGCATCAGGTTGACAGTCACTCCCCCGTCTACCAACATTCTGGATATCAGCTTGCCGTTAATATGTCCTTTCAGGTACAGCGGCTTTAGGTGCCGATGGTCTTCCTCGGGTTTCTCGAAGATAGCTTCCTGTGACCCCAAACATAATTGTGCACAGGGTTCTAAGGTTGCCGCAGCCAGTGCTTTCAATTCGGCTGGCAGGGCGAACACCATGTTGATATCTACCGGGGAAGGCATGCCATCCCGCACCACTGGCGAATCCATGTCGTCCGTTGAGTGTAATTCCTCTAGACGACTTCTTTCTTCCGCCATTCCTTTCTTACTATCTTTGCGGGGCACAGCTTATCGAACATTTTGTCCCTCTTTTTTCCTTCCTCGGCCTCACGTAGCTCCTGTGTTCTGAGGCACTGAAGCCGACGCCTTTGTGATTTTGTCAACCCTAAGGGACACCATTGTGGCTTGGGCTCTATCGGCTGGCAGATTTTTTCGGCCAACTCTGATACATCAGCTTCTTTGCCCTTCTCTTCAGGCTAGCCGTCTCAGGAGTCTCCTCTTGGATCGGTGTCGGGACCCCGAATTTGCAAATCCGGACCCTCTGTGTATTCAGCACTAGTCCAGGAACGCGCTAGTGCACACAGTCTTAACATCGGTATATATCACAATCATACCAAACGATACTATCAAAGTACTTTATTTAAATAATCAAAGGGTTACTCGACCTTATGGCCAAGTTACAAATATATGCCTTGCAAGGCAAAACTTATTGAAAGAAATAACGGCGGAAAAATCAAATAAACTTAGTGGCGCCATCCAGTATACCACGAGGCAATGGCCCAGGCTCGCATCCTAAGTGAGCGGGTCCTCTTGGAACTCCTCTTAAAGCCGGCGTAGTCTCCTCTTCATTTGGTATTGTGTTGAGGCAAGGGTGAGTACTTGGTACTCGACAAGTCATGCAGAATGCAAGCTAATATACTATATGCATGGCTTGAGTACAAAGGAATAGCTCGAGGTATATTTGCGATGCTTGACTTTTGACAAGTAATAAAAGTAGATTGACGGTAGAAATAAGTAAAGCATAAATAACTTTTCGGGAAATTTAATAAACATTTGCCCCATCCTAAACCACATTTCCATCATCTTCATTATTAAACCAACCCAACTTTTCAAATCAAGTTATTTTGAGAAAGTCTAACCCTTGGTAATTCAGAGCATTGTCGATCACAGTGGACTCGGCTATTCAAATAGATTCTACACTCTACTTGAGAGGTTATGCACTTTACCCACAGATACAATCCACTCACCACGTCGGTAGTGAATCGCCATACAAAGTATCGCGAATGGCGATCATAACAAAGCCTTCCGGAAGCCTCAAACCACAGGTGGTCCTCCGGTTCGTGCTCCTACACCATCCCTTCCCTTAGCCAAAGGCGAAGTATGGGACCAACACAGATTAGATGGGTATCGGCCCACGGCCACGATCGCTCCCAGTACAATCACACAAGCGGTGTAGCTGACACCTGAGGCTCCTGAAGTGAGTCCTTAGCGACTTAGTCAACTAGGGCCGTCCCATTCGACCATGTGGTTGCAAGTATGACCAGTTCAAAGGCTTGCAAGGTTAAGTCCTTAGAGTGACCAGGGCAAGACTACGAAAACCAAATCAACACTCCCAATGCCTGGTAGCCCACTGATTACTCTTGCCACATGCCGGGTCAGGCGTTTTATCAAACCCAGTTGATTACCATGCACCACGTCTTAGTCAACATCACATGATACTTTTCCAAAACAGGTTCAATATATCATTAAGTCCATATTATCATTTGATTGTCCAAAATCATGTCATGAACGCACGTAAGCGAGTCTAAGCGACATACTACAGCGGTCTAAACCCATGTTGGCAATTTAATAATGTCCAACTAGTAAACCACAACTAGGGTGACGAGGATCATGGCACATACTTAGATAATCAAGGTGTCATACAGCAAATTGGTATTTATCTAACCCCCATGTTTAAACAAAGTATCTTTCTAATTAAACTAGCATGCAATAGTTTAAATCAAAATATATTTAGAAATAGGATCAACATGGTCAAAGCACAACTTGCCTTCAAAAGTACTTGCTCTTGGTCTTGAGTTGGATCTGAGTCAACACTTCTCCCTCGAATCCTTAGGCACTTCAAATACACTCGTAAAAGCGTGCAAATAGCAAATACCCAATAAACAATAGGCAAAAACATCCCAAAACTCCAAATAAAATCCATAAGCAGAAGAACGTAATTTTACGGATTTTTAGAAGCTGGAGATCGTCAAATTTGGAGTTAAAGCATAAAGTTATGATTTATTAAAGTTTAAATAATCAATTAAATAATATTACAGAGAAAAACTTTAGTCAAAAATTAAATAAAATTCATATTTAGGTAGATCTCAATTTTATACAAATTTAGAAATTTGAATCGCTCAAATCGGAGTTGAAGCATAAAGTTATAAAGCGTTTGAAGTTTGAATCTAAATTTGAATCAATATTTGAATTAATAAATCATTTTCTTTTAGGAAATTAATGGTGTGCGTCAGCATGGACCGCGTCAGACCTCGATTGGCTGGTGGCGTCGGCCAGTCCATGGACTCGGTCCGCGCTTGGCTCGGGTCCACGGTGGACTCGGTCCCACGACTCTCGTCTCAACGACATGTGGGCCCTTTGCCCATTGGCAGGTTTCACGCCGCAGCGTGTGTGTGGCGACACGTGGGCCCCTCGACTCGCGGGTCGCGTGTCGAATTTCACGCTCCCCAGCTGGCGTGGCGCGGCGTTGAGCACCGTGGCACAATCTCGTAGTTGATTTGAAAATCAGCGGTCGGATTGAATCTAGACCTCTCGTTCAAAACTACCGCGGTTGATCAGGGCGTTCGATCTAGATCGGACGGTCCCGGATCTAACCTAAAGCTACAACACAACTAACCACGGCCGTGCGATCTAAATCGCGGTTGAAACCTGTCGAAGGCGAAACGATACTTGGCGGCGTGGCCTCGCCTGCGTGCGTTGGATCTCGATCCCAGCGGTGCGGCTTCGCAGACGGCTTGATGGCTCGCGGCGGCGTTAATTTGCTTGGCCGAGGCGGCGACCACCCTAACGGCGCGGGCGTCTCGGCCAAATGAAGTGCACCGGTAGAGTGCGCCTCGGCGCATAAGGTTCCAGGTCCAGACTTGAAAGCGGCGGAGGATGACAGCAGCGGAAGCGAAGAAAAACGCAGCGGCACTCCCCAAACTCCGTGTCGCGGCGGCCGGCTTAGGCGTTGGAACTTAGGGCAATAAGCGCGCCTGAGCAGCGATCCTCGAGGCGATAACCACGCCTTAAATGGCCTCGGCGGCGTGCACAAGCGGAAACCTAATCGGTCCGCAGCGGCTATGCGGCGGCGGAGTCGGCTTCGATCCGCAAGGAAAGCGGCGCCAATCGGCCGTCCGCAGCGTCACGATCAGCGACCCACGATTGCGCAGCGCGATCGGTCAGTCGGGTCGGGCGGCTTTCAACCGTGCGAGGCGGATCTCGGTAGTTGGATCTTGATCAGCGGTTGGGATCAGTGAGTTTCAAGTTGGTTGATCGAGTCAATGGCTCCGGAATCGGACTCAAAGTCGACTTCGATCGGATGAAACGATGCACTTGACCGAGTTGGATTTTCCAGCGATTTAATAATTAAAATAATTCGATAATTCATTTAATTCATTAAAAATAGCAAAAGACTCGAGAAAAATTCGAAAAGTGCGGAAAATATTTTTAGATCATTTTGGACTCAAATAAAATATTTCCAGCAAAATTTTATTTGCAAAATTAAATTCTTTAATTATTTCAAAAGGGAATAAATTCAAATAAATTCCAAATAAATCCAAATAAATTCCAGAAAATTCCAAAAATTCACCAAAGTGCCAAATCACACATGAATTTAAGAAAAGCAAAATTTTGGGGTGTTACAATCGGCTCTCTCGGACTCTCCTGACTGGCCGATCTCGACTTATTGGCTTCGCGTTCTTCCTCTGATCGCCCTTGCACCTGATTTGGCTGGGAGATCCTTTCATGGACCGGTCTTCTATGATTCTTTTGATTGGTCGATTCTGACCCACCGGCCTTGCGCTTTCCTTCTGGCGATCCTCGCACCTGGATTGGTTTAGAGATCCTCTCGTGGACCGGCCTTTTGTGACTCTCTTGACGCCGACCAAGGTATAGCTCCGGCGTCGGCCTTATGGGAACTAGCATGTGCCCCTGATCCTGCCCCGGGTAATGCTGCATCGGGCAGACGTGAGATGGCAACGCCAGTCCACGCTCCCAGCAGAACTGCCAAAAAGGGCACCGCTCGTGAGCCCTTTCAGCAGCAATTGGACGATAAGCTTCTACCGGTGGTTGTCGTGGTTCATCTAGTGGTCTCCGGCTTCTTCGCTCGTACTTGGCCAACAGCTAGGCGAAAGTCGGCTTAGCCTTTTGGATTGGTTTTCTGGGCGGTACTATCTTATCAGCCTTATACCATATGCCGACTTTGGGCTTTCCCCTCAACTTGATTGTTCTTGAGAATTTTCCTTCTCGATTGGCTTCGATTCGGATTGAGCCGACCGTGATCTGTATCGTTTCTTTACCATTACTATCTTCTCATCGGCTTAGCGCCTTGTTGCAGCCGATGACGATAGCGAGCGGACCTCGTTCCGCACCAACTCTTTCCCTTTAGATGAGCAGCTGACCATGTCGACTGGAAAAGGATTGGTGTCCACCTGCAGAGCTTGTTCTTCCATGAATTTTAGTCGTCCGTCCTTAATGGCCGATTGTATCTGTTGACGGAAAATATTGCAATTGTTAGTAGTATGCGAAAAGGAATTATGCCACTTGCATTACCTGCATCTTTTGAGCTCTTTGGCCGATGGTATGACATGTCCTTCGGGCAATCGTACCAACTTTTCTTTTAGCAACAAGTCAAAGATGCGATCGCATTTAGATACGTCAAAGGAGTATCTAACTTCCGACTTGGATTTAGTTGTCTTAAGCCACGAGCATACTAGGGACTTTTTGTTCCCCTTGATCCACTCGGCCACGTTGATGTCTATCTCCTCTTCGTCGGTTGACTCCTCTGATTCATGCTCTACGAGATTTACCTTGGGTCTCTCCTGCTCTTTATTGTTTTCGAATCTATCCTTGAACCCTTTATTTTCATAGAGCCGGCCTTCCTGAGCCGATGCCCTATGCAGGAGGTGGCTAAGGTCGATGAACTCTTAACCACCGAATTTCTCCCTCAGGGGAGGAATCAGCCCTTGAAAAGCTAAATCGGCTAATTGGTTATCGAGTAGTGTGATGCTGAAACATCGGTTCCGCACTTCCCTAAACCTTTTGATGTACTCAGCCACTGACTCTCTGAATTTTTGTCGTACGGAACCTAGGTCGGAGATTCACAACTCCAAGCTCCTGCAAAAGAAATACTAGTGGAATCGATTCTCCAAATCGGCCCAAGTGTTGGCCGAATTTGGGGGTAATGCGGTGAACCATGTGAAGGTTGTTCCAGATAGGAATAATGGGAATAATTTTACTTTGAGCCCATCGGAGTGCGCGGCCTCCCCGCATTGTACTATGAAGCGTCCGATGTGCTCCATGGTGGTGGTCACATCGTCGCCCGAAAATTTGGTGAAATCGGGAACTCTATACCTATTGGGGTATGGGATCCTATCAATGTACTCGGGGTACGGCTTCCTCTAACCGAGGGTTCGTCCTCTTGTCTATATGCCCAACTGGTTCCTGAGGACGGTTGTGATAGCCTCGGTCCAGTCGGCTCCCATAGGCAGCGCGACATATGCTGGAGGCATTTGCCGGCTAGGCTCGAAACGATACCCCCCGAGTGTGAACTCGGGCGATTTGTGGCGATGCCCCCCGAGTGTGAACTCAGGTTAGCACAGTGGCCTGGGCTGCAGAGGGTCCTGTGACGGTTCGTAACCGATAGGCTGCCGCCTTGTTGCCTCCGATAATGGCACGAAGGGCTCTGAGTACGCCTCGTTTCGATGTACTGAGTGTTTCTGATCGGTTGTGGGGCCGATCCAAGAATCCTCTGTAGGGTTGAGGATGCGCCTAGAGGGCGGTGAATAGGAAATTAAAAATATTCTATTCGAGGATTATGCTCTAATTACCCCTACGTTAAAACCTAAATAAATTGCGGAAGCGTAAACTACGGTTTTGACAATCTAAAGCCTAAATCAACTAGGCTCACTAGTGCACTAACTAAATATGTCTCTAACTAGAATTGCATACTAATTAAACTAGCAAGACTAAGCAATTCTAAATACAATCAAGCAAGAGATAATATTGCAATAAGGTAAATGCTTGAATTTAAAAGAGACAATGAACACGATACTTTTACCGTGGTGTCCGGAGACCTGCCGGTCTCCCCTAATCCACGTTGAGGAAGTCCAACTCACTTTGGACCGGCTCACTTACTTGAGCCTTCCACCTCAAATCCACTCGTGGTAGCTTTTTACCCCACCGGGTAGGCTAAGCTCCAACCTTCACAAACTCTGCCGGGCTTCACACAAACCTTGTGAAGCTCCGCGCACGACACTCCTACGTCGTCTAGGAGGCGGCAACCTCCAAGAGTAAAAGGTCAAGCACTCCGCTTGAACTTCACCTAGCGCAACACATGCGCTTCCAATGACTCCTAAGTGCTACACATGCACTAGGATCCTCTCAATCCTCACTAGATGCAACTCACGCAATCTAGGATCACTCTTGAGCTCAAAACCAAATTGGGTGAAAACAACACATGCAAAACCCTCCCACAAACACTCCAAAGACTCAAGAGCACTTCTAATACCGGCAACAACATAGCCAATGCCCCTCAAGGGGATCTTATATAGCCCCCACTCCAAAACTAGCCGTTGGAGGGGTAAAACCCTGAAAAATTAGCAAATGCGGTACTACCACTGGGCAAAGTCTAGTAGTACCACCCTCAAAGCAATGGCTATAAAACTAGCCATTAGACATGGAATCCGGTACTACCGCCGGCATAATCCGGTAGTACCGCTATACTGACTTTACCAGCCTCAAGCCGCGGTACTGCCGCCTCAGCAAAACCTCAGAAGACACCCTTCTGGAAAGTATGTACCGGCATTAAAATCCCGGTACTACCGGACCTGCGGTAGTACCGCTCTTCACACGTGGTAGTGCCAGACTTCAAAAAACATCCAATTCTGAAAATAACTACCGCTACTAAAAATCCGGTACTACTACACCTACGGTAGTACCGCCAATAAGCCTACGGTAGTACCAGCTTCAGAAACTCCAAAAAAACTCCTAATTCTAGAAAACAACTACCGCTACACAAAACTCGGTACTACCGCACCTACAGTAGTACCGCTCTAAACACTGCAATAGTTCCGCCCTCAAAAACTCCAGAAAAACACCACTATTCTGGAAAACAACTACCGCTTCATAAATAGCGGTTGTACTGGCCAGTGGTAGTACCGACGCCCATACGGCGGTACTACCGACATTAATACTGCGATAGTGCCGGAAAATCAGAGAAAACAGGATTTTAAACTCAAACCTTTTCTCCGAAACTTCAACAACTATTCTTTGAGCCATATGGTGATCAAACCAAGATCACACTAAGTTGCAAAATACATTTGCAACACTACAAAACCATGCTCAAAGAATTTCAACCAAACTCCAAACAAGTTGCGAAAACACACTTCGCAAACGCCTTAAAGATTATATTTGCAAGAACATATTAAGCAAATAAATCCCAGAGTCTATGAGGTTTATCCTCTTAGCCATGTGATGGTCAAACCACGACCCAAGCTGACTTGCAGAAACCACGGTGCAAGTATCACATACTCTCAGGACCAGAACCTATAGACCTCCCGTTTATTCGCACAACGAACTTTCAAATAAACAATCAAAACCTCAAGTCATCGGCTATCTCCCTTTTGCAATACATGCAAATCCATAGCCTCATGCAACACCAAATCAAATCAGAGTGCATGAGCTCTCTAATTCAACACTTGTAATTCTCTAGCTACATGCAACTACTAAATCACAAGCTTGCTTAAGCTCTCTCCTTTTGCAACCCATGCAAACTCAGCTCCAAGCAATACCAAAGAAACTCAATTAAGGATTTTGGTTTTAAAACAAAAACAAAGCATGAAGCTTCATCTTTTGCAACACATGCAAAATATGAACTTCATGCAAAAGCCAACGCATTAGCTTATCCCATTTGCAGCACATGCAAATCAAAGCTTAATGAGAAAACCTGAAGCATAAGATTGTCCTATTTTGCAACACATGCCAAATAGAGCTTTAAGCTAAATCCAAGCACGAGCTTCACCCATTCACAACACATGCCAAATGGTTGGCTCCATGCAAAAACCAAACCCAGGTAAGATTTGAGCTTGAATGAACACAGGATTGAGATCATCAACACATGATGAAGCTCAAGCTAAGACTCAACCCATATTAATAGTACGGCACTAAAAACTAGACTCAAAGACTAGGAAACTCCTCAGCCTATCTAGTTATACCTTTAGCCGCTGCAAGCAATCCCCTTTGGGGTCTTTATGATCTTCAGTCTTTTACTCCCCCGGGATCGACACCCTAGCTCTCTCATCTTATTATCTATGGGATCTCTTCTTGACGTCCATCACCTCATGATGTCGTCCTTGTCCCGTTTTCATTATCTCAACCATCTTTGAACCTAACCTAGCTCATTCATCACTTATGAAAATAGTTAGTCCAAGATGCTTGGTTGTCTCAACCATTTATGCACTCCATTAACACATAATGGATGCAACCAAGATTGACAACCCTAAACAATTTGAATGATTGTATTTGTGTCTTGAGTATAGTGATGAAACTCATGCTTTATTATACTCAAGAACTATACATTTGTCCCTAATTAATCAAGGAACACCATCAACACATGATGAAATGTTCTTTAATGATTAATAAGACAAATGGACTCAATTGAATTTTCATTTAAATTGCTTTGTATATCAACATATCGATCATTTATATATGGAGTGAAGAATAGATCAATACATTGAAACATCAAATTCAAGTGTGAACTCCCCCTTGGTTTACCATTTTCCATCCAAATATGAGACTATTGAATACAACTCAATAAACAAGTTAGTCTCATTAAGATTAGATTTGTCATTAAACAAAGATTAAGCATTAATATAAACCAATCACCAAAACCAATGGAGCTTGAACTTACATCCTCTGAGGTGGCATGCTCTGGTGCAGGCTAGATGGACAGCCTATCCTAGCGCCATCTGTGTGGCCGTAGTCCTGTTTGACTTCGCTCGAACCGGAATCTCGAGGCAAGATCACGGTCAGTTGTGATGGAATAGTGGCCAGGACTGTAACCGATGGTTTATTATCAACCACTGGCTTCATGCTTTGGGTGTTTTGCCCGACGGAAAACACTGGGTATGTTGGCAAAGGATGTAGCAGTTCGTAAAGGGAACCAGCTGATACGAGTTCTTGTGCCACCTCTTTGACGTTGTTGGATATCAGCGGCCTAATTGTGGTCACCAGGGCTGATGATTGGTTGAGCAGTGCACAATTCATAGATTGATTAATCATGTCAGAGAATTTTGCCTGGGCGGGCAAATATCGGCTTACCGGTGCTTGTTCGGTGGTGCTAGGAGTGTCCTGGCCGACGAAGCTAACCGTTGGCAACGCTGTCTTTTGTGTGACACTGCACTGGGTTTTCTGATAGCAACTCAGCATCATTTGTTCGAACGCATCCTTCGGGTCCTCGACCTCCTTCCGTTGCTCCGATGTTAAATCGGCCATTATTGGCGTGATATTGTGTCGGCATTGATATCGGTTGTTGCTGCAGATTTCCTGTAACACCCGGCACCTAGTATGCCGCGAATGTCACCCAAACAGCTCTAGACACAACCAATAACACATAATTGTCAATAAATTACAGCAACTACGCTAATTGTTTAATCGAAAATTCGGTAGCACCTCCTTTCTTTTACCTTGGTTTTAAGCATCAATAATAATAGCACATCATAATAGCATAATAGATGACATCTAAAACAGCACTAACAGGAGTTATAGCATCCATTTCAAGCCCATAATTTAAACTCCAACGTTTCATGAACAAATATGAAGGGAACAATAAAACGAAGCACCCAAGATGGCATAATCCAAGTTTAGTGCAATAAAATAATCATTACAACTACAAATAAGAGTGTGTAGTTGTCTAGGTGAATGAAATTATGTGGAGATGTGACGCTAACTCCCTTCCTCGAAAGCCGAGTTCATGGTACCTAAAAACAACATAAAACAATAAGCGTGAGTTCATCACTCAGCAAAGTGTATTGCAATGGAATAAACAATAACATCGTCCATAAACATCTTCATTAACCTTTCATACATCATCATCATAAACATTTTATAAACATCTTCATAAACATCTCATAGAACATCATAAGCATCTCATTAAAAAATTCATTCATGCAATGCAATGCACATGTCTCTTTGCTTAGCACATACCGGTATTGCTGCGTGCACACCCGTCGGTGTGCACCCTCTTCCCCTTTCATCCTGTGGAAGGTGCCTACTCTTACTGACTCGCTCCCATTCACAACTGTGGATGGAACTATGAGGTAGGTTTTTCTCAGTAGCGCTCCGGATTAGTCATAACTTTGTCACCGATCTTACCGGATTAGTTATGACTTTCTCACCGTCCTGGCCAGCCCTCATGCCATGAATGCGAGGAATACACCGATTACCTTTCATCGTTCAGGTGTCAAACACAATATCCTTTTACTCACCATCATCACTTTATCATTCTCATCATCACTACATACTCACCAATATACCATAAGCATGAATAAACTTTGCAAACGTTCGTACTTCAGCAAATGCATAACCATCTAACAATTCATATTCACTTATATCATTCAAGAATCAAATATGGCAAGCAAACATATCAACGGTTAACTCGCATCATAACGAAAACATAACGCCATTCAAGTCACAAACATTACAATACACTTGCCTTCACCCGTGCGCGACGGAGTGGCAAGATTTGGAATGCACTCCCGGGGTCACACCACCTGCACACAGGTACAATGCACTCAAAACATGCCTACAAAGCAATACAAGAACTATCATCTACATCGACTTCGCAACCCACTCGCAAAACCGAAAAAACAGCACTCTGTCCAACCGGGACAGCAGCTCTCCAATGACCATAACTTGAGTTCTACAACTCCAAATCAAGTAAACGAATACATTTTCTCGAAGCTTAGGAATTTTCCCAACTTTTTCTAAGTATTCGCGAAAACTGATTCGGCCTCTAAAATCTTCTAATCTACAGTTGAACACAATATGTCCCAATCATGTCACAGATTGGACAGTATTCAGTAAAACAACCATAACTTTTAAACGGCTGGACGGAATTTAGCGTTCTTGGTGTCCTATTAAAGATAATTGAATTACCTACAACTTTCATAATAGCCGTCCGATCAGAAAACGCATCTAAAATCCTAAAAAATGTGTCCCAACACCGATTGTCAAACATGGCCGAGAGCTACTCGCGAGACAGATCTAGAATCCAATTCAACCCCTCTAATCGCAGCACCTAAATAAGAATTCTAGGAATGGTTTCTCCCATCTAACAGCACCTAGACCACCCCAAAAGAAACACAAACCCTTACCCCTTCTTGCAGAATCGAAGAACCGATGAAAACCTTTATTCTCCCGGCCGCTCCTTCCTTCGGATCCGTAGTGAATCGCCGGAGGTCTCTGGACGAATGATCCTCCACGCGGGGCAGTGATGATCACTTGGGAACAGGGAGGAGAGGGCTGCACCAAGGGAGAAGGGGGCGCCCAAGGGGGAGGGGTGGCGGCGGCTAGGGTTGGGAGGTGAAGGGGGAGGCGCATAGGGAAGTGGGGGGTGGCGGCTAGGGGTGGAGGGGGGGAAGGGGAGGCGTCCAAGGCTAGGGGTGGCGCATGGAACCCTAGGATAGCAGGATCCCCTTCATGGGCCAAAAACCCCCCACCGTTGGCCCATGTAATTCCCCCAATGCCCAAACTAGCTCCCGCAAGGCCCAAACTCCCTTGGAGAGGCCCAAACACCCAGAAAAGTCAAAAAACAAGATATAAACTCGTACCGTAAATGCCAAAATCTATAATGTTACATTCCATAATGTCACATTTCCCTGTTGACATGCTTGGTTGCTTCGGTCCCACTGGGCGCGCCAAAAGTGTGTTGGCGCAAGGAACTTGATGACGGGTTAATTGCCACCAGCACACGCGAATGCCGGGTTCAATTTTTGGGTCGCGAGCGTGCCAGCCGATTTGATCCTACAATCAGCAATAAGAAAACACTTATCAATTGATCGGCTAGGAAACCGATCTAGACTCTTGATGGTAACCGAATCTTATTGACCAAGATAGATCGAGGCATATCGTTGTAAAGGATAGATCTAATCAGTTTGTGGGAATTGATCAGAGGGGTAAAGGCAGCTTTTCCCGAAAAAGGCGATGCGCAACAAGATCGGAGAAAAACTAAACCTGATCTGGTGTAACGCAGCAATGATCAACAATCGGCGATGCGCAACTTTATTGATCAATGTGTATTACAAAGGGAAGATTACAAACTAGGTGTCTACTCCTATGCAGAAGAGATAAAAGTAAAAGTAATGGCCGGGTTGTGTTGATAGTTGATCTCTTTTTTTTGACGCAACCCGTCGTCCCCCTTTTATAACCCTCGGCTCGATCATGTCCGTTTTAGTCTCGTCAATCACCCGTATTGGCCCTGAACTCCTCTTGCCATTATGAGCATGATCGTATATGATCCTGGTCGTATCGGCCTTGGTTTCCTTTCAAATATACGTCTTACAATATAGTCGTGAACCCTCAATCTGACGTCATGTTGGCTCTCATCAATCCGAAACCATATTGGCTTTCCCGGACTCATGCTGAACCTGCACCCATTGTCAGCCAACCCTTGGTCATCAAATTTTGGGTGCTAACAGCAGGTTTTTTCTCTGTCGAATGATGAAAACCTAACCAGCGAGAGGTATCGACTAGCCCCGAATGGTCTGGTATCTCGATGAGCGCTACTAATCACATACGGGTCTGATGGCAATTGATTCCTAAGTTTTTTTATTTGCTTATGTTTATTTGCATGAGGACTAAAGATTTCAGGTGGTCGAAGCTGAAGGTCTTTCGAGGATTATTTTTAGTTGTAGGTCACTTGTAATCCCTTTTTGTGTATTCTATTTGTTGTAATTAATGATTGTACCAAACTTCAATGTATGAATTTGTATTTACATGTGTTGTGTCAATGAATCAATAAGGTGATGTTTACTGTTGTTATTGACTTGACTTAATTTTGTGATTAGTCGTTTTATGCACTCTTTTAATTTAGGGGGTGTTTGGCAGAGCTCTAGCTCCACCAGATTCATAGATCTGGTGGAGCTGGGTATTCATAGCTCCACCAAATCTGAGGACTTGGATCTGTAGGTACATTAAGAATGTTTAGATGGGTCATCTTGTTTACATTTTAAAATAAAAATATAAACTTAATTCACTTTATTTTAACCTACAAATTTCAAATCTGAGGTGGAGCTAGGATCTGAAGCTCTGCCAAACAGGGCCTTAGTTAAACTTTTGGGTTGTTTCAACCCCGGCCAGCATGGCTGGTGGGAGCTTACCAATGGATTTACAGATGCTGAACAATTGCAGGATCATGAGAAGACTAGGATTATGGAGGAGGAAGAGGGGTACCCTACAGTGAGAAACATTTTGACTTCAAGATTGGCAGATGCTGATGAGGAGGAGGAAGACGTCGTGCCCAAGAAGAAGAAAAGTGTGTCGCCTATTGGCTCGGTCAGATGAGGATCCACAAAGAAGGTTACAAAGCCCAGAGGTCGGAGAGTTGGTGGTGGGTAAAAACTCCGGCGGGAGCTCCTCAAGATCATCTGACTCGTGGTTATTACGGGGTAGTGCAAATGGGGATATTGAAGTAGATAGGGGGTGACCATGGATCTTGAGGTCCAGAATCCCTGAGCCTACGCAGTCACCGGGTAGGTGCATCGATATGCTTCAAGATTGTAGGAGTGTAGATGAGTTCTAGAGGCCCAACAAGATCAATGAGGGTACATACATAGTTGTATTTAGGGTGAGGGATAAGAAAACTGGTGAGATTGTTGCATTGAAGAAAGTCAAGATGGAGAAGGAACGATAAGTTTTCCCACTGACCTCTCCGAGGGATATAAATATCCTGCTATCCTTCCACCACTCTTCTATTGTGGATGTCAAGGAAGTAGTTGTTGGGAGTAGTCTCAACGATACTTTAATGGTGATGGAGTACATGGAACACGATCTTAAGGGTGTCATGGACATGGAGACGATGAAGCAGCCATATGGGCAAAGTGAGGTCAAATGTTTGATGCTTCAGCTGCTAGAGGGCGTGAAGTATCTTCATGACAATTGGATACTTCATACGTAATTTACCAGCCAGTGATTTTTGTTCACCCTTTGAATATTTCTCAAATGGTTATGTTTTGTCTCGATTCTAATAATATCACCTTGCTCCATAGAGGTCTCAAGACATCTAATCTTCTCTTGAACAACCGTGGTGAGTTGAAAATATGTGATTTTGGACTCTCTCTCTCTCATCAATATGGCAGCCCACTAAAGCCTTACACTTAATTGGTTGTGACTTTGCTAAAGGTAATTTCTCAAATGTTTATGTATTACTAAATTGGGTCCAGTCATGGTCTCACTATTTGCTCCTTATGATCGCAGGGCTCCAGAACTACTGTTAGGAGCAAAGGAGTATTCTACTGCTAATGATATGTGGTCCTTGAACTGCATTATGGCAGAACTCTTGTCAAAAGAGCCATTGTTCAATGGGAAAACTGAGAGAGATCAACTTAATAAGGTATCTGGTTTGACTTATTTACTTATTTCGTTTTAATTACATGAATGAAATCTTATGTCAGAGTGACTTCTATTGCAGATATTTAAAATACTCAGCATAACTAATGAGCAGATATTGCCTGCTTATTCCAAATTGTCTGGAAGAGTTCGCGGCCAGGCGTGCAATCCACATCGCCCACGCCCAATGCCGGCCCGGCCTGGGCCCATCGTGCTTCGGGCCAAAACCGTGCCGTGCCACGACGGCCCATCGTGCCCACCGTGCTAGCCCAACTCACCTTTGGCGAGTCCATGCCCAGCCCATTTGTGTTTCGTGCCTGCTTCGTGCCGTGCTGGCCCAAGCCCGACCCATTTTTACTATTGTGACGAGCAAAGAAATAAAACAAATCACTACTACTAAACTACCTATTTTAATTACATAAGAGACTAATCACATCAGCAAAATGTCAAACACAAATGTAATGCTTGAAGATGCCCTGAATCAACAATATCTACCAACTTTTAGGCCTTAATCCGTGATTTCGTGCCCGTTCGTGCCGTGCCGGCACGGGCCCGACCCAAACTGCCGTGCCGCTCGTCGTGCCTGGTTCCCGGGCCTGGCACGGCCCGAGCTACAGTTGCGTGCCTGCCCGGCCTGGCACGGAACCGTGTCGTGCAGTGCTTTGCACCGGGTCATCCCATCGTGCTTCGGGCCGGCCCAAAAGAGCCCAGCCCAAGTGCCCACCTCTAGTGGACACGGGGACCTCGGCCGAATGCGTCACGTCAACGCGGGCCTTGCACGGTGTCACGCGCTTGTGCGGCGTGGCAAGCACGCAATGCCACGTGTACGTATGTGAAGAGGAACGCGGTATGCTACTCTAGCACAAATTAAAATTTCTACCGCAAACCAGAAAAGCTACTCGCAAGAAGGGGATCATAGATCTATTACCACTAGATGCGCAGTTGCAGAATCCTTCGCACGTCGTTGTAGTGGATCGTTCTCGCCGCGGATCGTCCTCTCCACGTTGCAGTAGCAGCAATGTCACCACAGCAGTCCACACGTCCGGGGATGGAACGCCGTGCGTCGGTGTGCAAGCACCTGGTCGCTCGGTAGGGGCAACGAGAGGAGGTGGCTAGGGTTTCTGGCGAAACACCTCTAAACCGCACGAAAGTGTGTTCTACACCCAGCCTCCTCCCCTCCTTATATAGCCACGAGGTGAAACCCTAGGCAGTCAGGGCCCATCTATGCGGTAAGCCTACGAGGTCCATTAATTATAGATTCAATTTGAATTAATGCGTCCTAGCCCGTTAAGTGTGTTACCCTGTAGGTTCATGCGCATTTGGACATGGATTCGGAAAACCCTTCTCTAATCCAATAGTCGGTAGCAGCTCCTTGCAGAGCATGCCAACTCCCAAACACATATGATTAAAGTACTGATGTAATAATCCCTTTACCAAACTATATGAAGATCGAAATCAAGGCGAGAAGCATGTCATCCTTTGACAGTTCAATCCATCTCTCGTTTCCGTGATATATTAATAAGTTGTGATTGACTTCTCAATCACGGCATGGCCATGCACTTCCCTAATCATATCACATGAGTGGCCTAGACATATATCTCCATTACACTGGAGTGGCAAATTCCATCTTGACTGCTCACTTCCCTTTGCATGTTTTATAGTAAACATGAAAGCTACCTTTATAACTATCCGGTTAGGAAATAGTGTTTGGTAACCCCAAGGTAAACTATTACATATGTAGGGAATGTGACAATCTCAGGTCTAAGGATCATACATCTACTATGTATGAGATACACTGATGACATATAATAATGCAACATTCTCGCAGTGTCCCATTGCGGGTCCATCTAACACATGTTCTCCAACATGCGTTCACAATGTATTGATGATATCTCCATATCCCATGATCTATGAAACATGATCATGGATCAGTACATGTGCTGATCTATTCATCGTTGTCCACTACGATGATATCCGATCAGAGATACTTACAGAATTATATCAATGAGTAGAGAGTTTCATAAGCAAGTCATATACTTACTGATCAATATAATGATATATATTCATAGAACCAATAATCATATTATTATTCATAAACATAGTCATGTTACAATCATCTATATGACTGCCTCAAGGGCATAACACTAACAGTATGTAGTATTTTTAAAGAAGCAATTGAGATATAACATATTTTTGGAACAAACACTAAGCAGTGGCACGTCTCAATATTTCCTCTCTTTTCACTGCACAAAAGATTTCCTTTCGAACATGGGCGGAAGTAAGGGGTGCCAGGTATGCCCCGGCAACCCTAAAATTTGAGAATGCTAGCTACTTCTAGGCGGCCAAGTGAGCATTGCGGTAGGGGTGGGGGCCAGGTGAGCGGTACAGACACAACAGGTGGGCCGGGTGAGCAGCACGGTAAGTGGTGAGGTTGTTCGAGCATAGGTCGAGCTTTTGCAACTGGGCGAGCTCACCGAGGCTGCATAGGATTGGTCCCGATAAGGAGTTGTAGTTGAGGTCGAGGTCGGCCAAGCTTAAGGATCAAGTTGGCCCTTGCAAATAGCTTGATGCACTATCTCCCTTCAACCCTTTGAGTGAAATGTGGCAAAAGGAAGGAAAATCCATGGACCGACCCCATTGTCTCCACCCCGTAGGAACTGCAAGATCACCCCTAGACGCCTCCTATCTACATCTACTTTTCTTCGATATAGATTTTTTTTATTCCAAATTCCAAGATAACTCATTAGAATTATTAATAATACGGTCCTAATATACTAGCAATATTTAGATTGTCCCCCGATATTCGCTTTGTTACTTCTATTCTAGACCCTATCCCTATCGCTTATCCTTAGGAAATATCATATAAAATAGAAGGTAGAAGAAAAGGATATAATGAAATTCTTGATTAGATCTTCCGACCTAATTTATTTGATTAATGGGTCAACAACCAAACTACCCATTTTATGAAAAAGGGGAGTGGTCTTATTCAAATTCAAAGCGCTTCGTAATCTTCAAGAATTCCTTTTTTGAAGTTCAATTTTTATCAGAGGACAATATGAATATTATACCATGTTCCATTAAGACACTCAAGGGGTTATATGATATATCGGGTGTAGAAGTAGGCCAACACTACAACTCGCCAATGCGGCTCGGGATCGGCCCGGTGAGAGAGTTGTTGTTGAGGTCAAGGTGCACCAGGTTCTTGAGCTCACCGATGCCCTGCGGGACCTCACCGCGGACCAACGCATTCTGGGAGACGGTGAGCACCTAGAGGAACTTGAGGCTGGCCAGCTGCGATGGCAGCGTGCCGGTCTACTGGAAAATGATGGGTTGGACCGGATGCTAAGCCGTTGCATGCGGGAGGTGGAGAGGTTGGTGGAGGAGGCAGGGTGAGGGTGGTGGTGCTAGTCAGGTTTTTGAAGCAGTCGACGAAGAAGAGGAGGGACCAGAGGTGGGGCAACGCGAAGGCGTGGTACGGGGAGGCGGCCGTGTCCTTGCACGTTGGGTTGGGCGCCACGTCGAAATCGAGCACGCGATGTGCAGCTGCGGCGCGAAACTTGCACTCAAGCCCCGGCCACGGTGCGCTGCACGGGTTAGGATTGGCTGAGTGCCAGTCACGGTCGGAGGAGACGGCCTACATGATGCAGAGCAGCGTCTCTCTAGGCGGGGTCCATGGCCGTGTCGGCTAAATGGGCGACGGCATGGTGAGAGCATGTTTAATAGAAAATTTCTAGTTTCATGGCTGCCTCCGAAGTGATCAAAATTGGCTCAAAATACCACCCAAGCCAACGTATCCAACTCCTCGGCAAGTAGCCGGGACGCAACAATTCGAGCCGAAAACACGGGCTGGCATGAGATCTCTGGTCCATCGCGGCTGGGCTTCCCCAACGGACTGACGGGGCACGGCGGCACCCCGCGACGCGGGTGGAAATATTATAGCGGACACGAGGAAAAAGGCAGGCAACCACGCTCGAACTTCCCACTCCCCTCCTCGCCGTCTCCTCCCAGCACTCGGCCACTCACCATCGCATGGATCTCTTTCCCAGATCCACCTCACATGCCGCCTCCCACCCCGAACCTTAGCCGCTAGCCCGGAGCCCGCGGCCACCAGCGCCCAAATGGGCCGCCAAAGGCTGCTCAACGCCGGTGGCATCGACCCCATCACTGAGGAGCCCAACCCTCCCCGCGCCACCGCCGCCGATGGCGACCCCGCGGGCCTCGCTTGCGCGATCTCCGCCGAGGCCAGCGCCGTGCTCGCCGTCATGCGCCGCAGCCTCCGCCACCCGCGTGCAGCGGCCGACGACGCCGCCGCCGACCACCCGCTCGTGTCGTCCCTCAAGGCGCTGCGCGGCCTCGTCTTCTCCCCGGCTGCCGCCGCCTCGCCCTCGCTCCCGGTCGCCACGTTGCGGCCCTTCCTCGACGCCGTCCGCTCCGAGGAGGCCGGTTCCGCCGTCACGTCCGCCTCGCTCGCCGCGCTCCACGAGGTGATGGCGCTCACGGGGCCCTCCCTCCCGGGCGCCGCGCTGCGGGAGGTCGTGGACGCCGTCGCTAGCTGCCGGTTCGAGGCCGGGGCCGAGCCCGCTGCAGAGGAGACCGTGCTGATGCGGTTGCTGCAGGCGCTGCTCGCGTGCCTGCGCGCACCCTCCGCCGCCGCGCTGGGAGACCAGCACGTCTGCACCGCCGTCAACACCTGCTTCCGTGTCGTCCACCAGGCCGCCGCCAAGGGCGAGCTCCTGCAGCGCTTCTCGCGACACTCTATGCACGAGCTCGTCCGATGTGTCTTTGCCCGCCTCCCGCTGATAGGTAGTGGTGATGGAGGTGGCGATGCCGTCAAACCACAGGTATGTGACTCGTAATGGCAGTATGTGCACCTTTCAATTGCTATTAATAGTCACTAGCATGCATTGAGATTACAAATGCCATTCAACCCCAAATCTTGCTCTTGAAAATAACAAATGTATGAGCTTTGTTGAAAATGTTGGTTGTATCTGAGAATTCAGTATAATTGCACACAACAAATGGTATCAGTACCCTCGCAAAAAGAAGACTGGTATCAATAGCATTGCACTAAAGAAATGGTATCCCGGTTTATCACTTAAGCCGCTAAGCAGCTTGTGCAGGAATGTGCTGAACTTAAGATTTGAGTTCTACCATGTCGGCTGAAACTGGGCAATACAGGATGAAACACTAGATATGTTAATTGCCTTTTGGAGTTAGTGTGTGGACGTGCTAGTGTGGAGGATTGGAACCTTGGTACAGATTTGTCAAACCTCACTTCACCATGCTCTACTGGTCCTGACCAAGTGAGTCGGTAAAGCCCATTGAATAGGCCCAAGAGTGCACCTTGATTATTTGTCCTGTTACATGGAAAGTAGAATGCACAAATATGCTGAATCCCAATGATATTGCGTATGTGGCTGCTGTAATTGATGTTTGAGCCTCGCAAAAAATGTTTGAATTTGGACTATACCAAGGAAGACAATTTTAGGGCAAGTTTGAAACAGATATCTTCAACCCTTGAAAGTCTCCCATAAATTAGGCCAAATCCAGCTGCTCTCAGAAACACGTCATGAGCAGTTGTTGGGAAAACGGATTTGCAACATTTCCCAATCCCTGGGCAGAACCATTTTCCATTTGGTTCCTCTGGGAACTGGTTTTAAGTTGGATGCTTGTCAGTTAAACTTTGAATTCACACCAGCTGGTTACCTCCTAGAATGATAGCAGCGCCCGTTTGGTGTTCAATTGTCAAGACTTTTTTTTGTTTTGGCTATCAAGAATATAATCCTAGAAATCATTAAACAAGTCTTGTTTGAGTCTACGTGCTTCTTAATATTTTGCTGCTGGGCATGTGCACGTTTATCCCTAGATTTACTATTTTAGGCACTTTGATCTCCTTTTGTTGGCTTCCAGCAGAAAATCCTAACTCCTTGCTAACGACATGCCAAGGTTGCAACTTCCTGCATGCCCATTTCAAACCAACAAACTGACTCCTCAATTCATCAAGTGTAAGTTTGACAGTCACAAACAATGTTCGAATAGCCCAATCAAACAAACCATGATTTTCCAGCATGAATCATGGAACTGATTGGAATATAGGGAGTTCAGAAGAAATGGGATGTCATAGGGAAGGGACTTCGTTCCGCAGTGGAGATGTTCACTTTGCAGGAGTTAGTTTCAGCACACCCTAGAATTTCTGCTCTTTGGTGTGCTTCATGGAAGGGACACACGCAATGCGCAAATAGAAATTGTCTATAATGTAAAATCTAATAAGCTGCAAATTATATTGTTTCAATTTTATTTTATACCTGAATGCACATAAAAATGATGCAAACATTGTTTCAGTTTTAAATCTTAAATTCATTATTTTAAATTTGAATTCTCAAAAATCTGGCCGATTTTTCTGTTCCCGGAGCTGGCTAGGATTTCCAGTTACTGCAGGGATTTTTATCCCTGGTCATGAGATGTTTTTGAGCGTTCAAGGCTACAAGCCCAGATTAAGCAATCTCAGTCCAGTAACACGATCCGGCACCACCACCCCAAAGGCCTTGGATCTTTTGCCAACATTGGCATATCGTTTACAACCACGGACAGAGATACACCTCCTTGCTCAACCTATGTGGCTTTGCTGCAACACTGTTGGTTGCCTTATATCTTCTAGCTCCACCCTATGGCCTACACCAGTTCTAACAATGCAATTCTACAACTCCCCTGCTAGTCAAGTCAGTGTTCGAGGTTGAGTGCGCAAAAACAAGGTCGTACAGGTGCAGTCTTTTGGGATGTGAACAACTACTTTGCTGAATTTCCATCAGGAAAGTTTTTGGCCATAAAGATTACAATTTGTGGTTATGATTAAGACCACACATAAAAAGCTTCATCCAAACAAGTGTTGGGATTTACAGTAAGGTAGTGAAATTGACCATTTACGTGAGTGAATCCATCTTAGTTTTATCCAGGTGGAATAAAATCGGGTACCAAAAAGGCCCTTGAGAGAAGTTTGATCACCTCTTTGGTATTTAGTTCCCATGCATGTACCATTGCCAAGTATCACATGCATAATATACTAGCGTTTTTCTCCTTGGAGCAGGTTTACTAAGTGTTTTTTGTATGTTGTACTCTGTAGATGGCTGGCATGGACAAGAACCATCCTTTTGGGATCAGGGAAATGGAAAATGATAACGGGAGCTATGCTTCCGAGGCAGGTACATCTGATGAGAATTCTGCAGATGGCAGTGGCCTTGTTGTGGAGCCTTACGGAATCCCTTGCATGGTGGAGATTTTCCATTTTCTGTGCTGTCTCCTCAATTTGTCCGATCAGTTCGGGGCTGATGAAGATCTGCCTTTGTTTGCCCTGAAGTTGATCAATTCAGCAATTGAGCTTGGTGGGTCTTCAATTCGAAAGCATCCAAAGCTGCTGTCATTGTTGCAAGATGAGCTTTTCCGAAACCTAATGCAGTTTGGATTGTCGATGAACCCACTTATCCTTTCAATGGTGTGCAGCATTGTGTTGAATCTTTACCATCACCTCCGGTCTGAGCTCAAGCTGCAGCTTGATGCCTTCTTTTCTTGTATAATTCTAAGACTTGCACAACCCCGATTTGGAGCAACATATCATCAGCAGGAGGTTGCAATGGAAGCTCTTGTAGACTTCTGTCGACAGAAGAATTTTATGGTGGAGATGTATGCCAATCTTGACTGTGACATAACCTGCAGGAATGTGTTTGAGGAGCTTGCAAATCTTCTATCAAAGAGTGCATTTCCTATTAACTGCCCCTTGTCTTCTATGCACATTCTTGCTCTGGAAGGCTTGATTGCTGTGATTCAGGGAATGGCTGATCGGATCGGGAATGCAACCTCACGACCTGAGCTTATACCTGTGGAGCTTGATGAATATACTCCTTTCTGGACTGTGAAGTGCGAGAATTTTTTGGATCCTCAGCACTGGGTGAAGTTTGTCCGTCAAAGGAAGTATGTCAAAAGGAGGCTAATGATTGGCGCTGATCACTTCAATAGGGACCCAAAGAAAGGTCTAGAATTCCTTCAAGGCAATCATCTGTTGCCTGATAAGCTTGATCCCCAGAGTGTGGCTTGCTTTTTCCGCTTCACGGCTGGTCTGGATAAGAATCTTGTGGGAGACTTTCTTGGCAATCATGATGAGTTTTGTGTTCAGGTGCTTCATGAGTTTGCTCAGACCTTTGACTTTCAGGAGATGAACCTTGATACAGCTCTGAGGCTATTTTTGGAGACATTCCGGCTACCTGGAGAATCTCAGAAGATACAGAGGGTTCTTGAGGCCTTCTCAGATAGATACTATGAGCAGTCCCCACAGGCTTTTGCAAATAAGGACACTGCTTTAGTGCTGGCTTACTCAATCATAATGCTGAACACTGATCAGCATAACATGCAGGTGAAGAAGAAGATGACTGAGGAGGACTTCATCAAGAACAACAGGAACATAAATGGGGGTGGTGACCTTCCACGTGATATGTTGTCTGAGCTATACCACTCGATCTGTAGAAATGAGATTAAGAGCACACCTGAGCAGGGTATGGGATATTTTGAAATGTCTCCCAGCCGTTGGGTAGATCTAATGCGGAAGTCAAAATCAACATCCCCGTATATCATTGGTGATTCTCAGCCTTTCCTCGACCATGATATGTTTGCTATCATGTCTGGCCCTACTATTGCTGCCATTGCAGTGGTATTTGATCATTCGGAACATGAAGAAGTTCTGTTGACCTGTGTGGATGGCTTCTTAGGTGTCGCAAAGATCTCAGCATTTCATCATCTTGAAGACGTTTTGGATGATCTTGTTGTTTCTCTCTGCAAATTCACCACTCTTTTGAATACCTCTTTGGTTGAGGAACCAGTTACTGCCTTTGGAGATGACCTGAAGGCTAGATTGGCAACTGAGACATTGTTTACCATAGCTAACAGATATGGGGACTACATACGTACTAGCTGGAGGAATGTATTGGATTGCATTCTGAGACTGCATAAGCTAGGGCTTCTTCCTGCTCGTGTTGCTAGTGATGCAGCCGATGATTCGGAAGTTTCTGCTGAAACTGTGCAAGGAAAGCCTGCTCCTAGCTCAATTTCCACTTCTCATATTCCAGTAATGGGTACGCCTCGGAAATCCTCTGGACTTATGGGAAGATTTAGTCAGCTACTCTCACTTGACAGTGAAGAACCAAGATCGCAACCAACTGAGCAGCAACTTGCTGCCCACCAGAGGACTCTTCAGACAATTCAGAAATGCCGCATTGATAGTATATTTACAGAGAGCAAATTTTTGCAACCTGGTTCACTATTGCAACTTGCCAGGGCACTGATTTGGGCTGCAGGCCGACCTCAAAAGGTTGCCAGCTCGCCTGATGATGAGGATACAGCAGTATTCTGCTTGGAACTGCTGATTGCGATCACACTTAATAACCGAGATCGGATCGTGCTTCTCTGGCAAGGTGTATATGAGCATATTGCCAACATAGTTCAGTCCACAGTTATGCCATGCGCTCTTGTGGAGAAAGCTATTTTTGGACTTCTGCGGATATGCCAGAGGTTACTTCCATACAAAGAGAACCTTGCTGACGAGTTGCTGCGGTCATTACAATTAGTTCTCAAGCTAGATGCACGTGTAGCAGATGCATACTGTGAGAACATTACACAGGAGGTTGCACGCCTTGTAAAAGCAAATGCTGGGCACATAAAATCACAGATGGGCTGGAGGACCGTAGTGTTGCTGCTCTCCATTACAGCTCGCCACCCTGATGTTTCAGAAGTAGGCTTCGAGGCTATCATGTTTATCATGTCAGAGGGGGCTCACCTTTCAATATCAAATTATGCCTTCTGCATTGAAGCGTCACGACAGTTTGCTGATTCCAGGGTTGGTCTAATAGATAGATCTATTCGTGCCCTGGATTTGATGGCTAATTCTGTCAATAGTCTTGCCCGGTGGTCACAAGAGACAAAAGGGACTGGTGAGGAAGCTGAGAAAGGGTTGGAAGCAATCAGGGAGATGTGGCTCAAACTGCTGCAAGCACTGAAAAAGTTGAGCTTGGATCAGAGAGAGGAGGTGCGAAATCACGCATTAACTTCACTTGAGCGATGCCTAACAGCAACAGAAGGGATAAGCCTCCAGTCTGCCACATGGCCACATGCTTTCGATCTTGTCATATTTGCCTTGCTGGATGACTTACTGGAGATTGGCCAAAATCACTCGCAGAAGGACTACAGGAACATGGAAGGATCCCTTGTGATTGCCATGAAACTAGTAGCAAAGGTCTATCTGCAACTGCTACCGGATCTCTTCAGGCTAAGCAGCTTCTGCAAATTGTGGCTGGGAGTCCTTAGTCGGATGGAGAAGTACATCAAAATCAAGGTCCGAGGCAAGCGCAGTGACAAGCTTCAAGAGCTGATCCCGGAGCTGCTCAAGAACATTCTAGTCGTGATGAAGAACAGGGGGATCCTTGCGAAGAGGAGCACAATAGGGGGTGACAGCTTGTGGGAGTTGACATGGCTTCATGCGAACAACATCTCGACCAGTTTGCTATCTGAAGTTTTCTCAAGCCAGGAGTATGAGCAGCAGAACAATGCCGGCAGCCCCAGAGGGCACAACGGAGTTGAGGCTAAGGAGTAAGGACTGCAAGTTCTGGTGTCGGCTGATAATCGGTGTGCCGTGGCATGTGTAAGTTTATTTGTGTTGCTAGGTTACTACTGCTTGTATTTTCTAATTCATTGAAACGTAAGGTTTTGATATTGTAATTGCATCTGACCTCCACTGTAAGTGTTTATTCTGGCGAGCTCAAAGACCTGTTTACAGTCCTTGCTCGAAGTTGCTGTTGTTCTGTAAAATCGTGACAGCAATGTGACAATTGACATGTTCTCACTGGTAAATTGGGTAGTCAATTTTCTGTTTCTGATTTACGTACCCGCAATAATTTAAGTAGAATGCTGTTATTTCCGCAATTTCTTTTTCTGTTTTAACCTTGTTACCATCACAGATTTTATCATAAAGCAAGTCGAAAAATAACAATAAGGGATGAAGTGTAAAATTTACAACCACACAACCAACAATTACCATCTTTTATTGAGTTGTATACTTAAATACAATGAGCATACAACCAGGCACCAGTGCAGACGCCTGCAACAGCAACTCTCGAGAGGATTCAAATCCCCATCAGTTTCCTCAATAATCACAACAATCCCAGAAAGTATTTGGCAGCAGCAAGAACTTCAGGCCTTCAGGGGTGAGTTGTGCCTCCCTGCATATGGTCAATGACCGATGGGGGGTTCACCACTGGAATGTCCAAGCTGCCGCCCTCTGCTTCTGTGGAGACCTCCCGCACATCGGCGATCAGCGCTTCCGATTGCTGGAAGCCACCCCACTCAGCATCGCCAATTGGACGGATGTCCACCCCATCCACGGCAAGCTGGACTTCAGTGCTATTGCTGGAAACCAGGACTGATCTAGAGTCACTTACACAGGCTTTGTCGACATCATCATCTGACGCATCAACGTGCTTTGTCAAGGGAAGGGAGTTGTCGGCACCGGAGCATGATTCAGATCTCTCTTCACATACTTGCTTTGTGCTGCTTTGTTCCCTGCATTAGTGTTTGGGTTTTAGTCCATTACCAATGCCATTATGTAAAACTCCTAACAGATAATCCCTCCAGTTACGAAAGAACGTCATTTTAGGGCACGTGCAGCCAAACTTTAAACTTTGGCTAGCAATATCTTTTTCAATATTTAGATAGAACACATGAAAATGTTATGTATAGATTTGTCTCGAAAAGAACTTTCGTACTAGTATAATTTTATTAGGTTTTATAATCTATTACAATAGAAATTTGTTGTCAACGTTGCATTTCGGGGATTGTGTCGATGTTCAAAACAACATTATTTTGTGACTGGAGGGTGTACATCTATATTGTATGTAAATGCAACTTTTAACTTTATGTATATAACAAGCATGAAACAGACGAACTTCTGGACTTGCAATTGGAGAACACCGACAAGGGCTAGAAGCTCCTCTTATTGTATGCAAATGCAACTTTTAACTTTATGTATATGACAAGCATGAAACAGACGAACCTCTGGACTTGCAATTGGAGAACACCGACAAGGGCTAGAAGCTCCTCTTTTTCTTTCTCAACGGCTTGTAACTTTTCAGAAGCTTCCTTTATCCGAGCACCAGCATCCACTTCAGACACCCTTGCCTTCTCCTCTGCCCGGGCAATAGTTGCTTCCTGTATCACTGCTTGCTCTCTAGCTTTTCCTAGTTCAGTGCGCCACATATGAGCCTCCTGAAGTGCAGCGTCTCTTTCCCTCACCAATTGGTCCTTCTCTTTGCTCAGGCTAATTACCTTTTCTTCAGATTTTCTTAGCTGCAATATTCATAAACCATAGTTAGCATCAGAAGTTAGGCCACTAGAAAATCCAAAAAAAATTTAAAAAAAAACCTTAAGCATGGATTGTTCCATTTGTCTTTCCATTGCTTGTTTTAGGCTCTCAATCTCTGAACACAAAAGCCGTCTTTGTTCATCCATTGTATGAGCTGCAGAAGCTGCTGCTTCTGCAGCCTCTGCAGTCTCTGTTAATTTGTCTGCTATTTCCTTAATCATAGCATCCCGAGCACGGATATCCTTAGCCAAATGTTGCAACTCCTCATCTTTCACTCGGAGAGTCTCCTGAGGAACGTTAACACATTACACAAAAAATTGATCAATTCAATGCTCACTCAAGGATACCCAATCATGCACCTATCAACACATCCATGACAATTACTGCACAAAGATGTACCGATCTCAAAAGTTTAGCAATGGAAATCAGGATTCTAGAGACTATACTAATCAGCATAAATTTGGAATAATGCAGTGCCATACCAGATACCACAATTGTTTCCAGCATACCAAGAAAAGCCAACTCTCAACTGCATATAATTAGCCAGGAGCATTCTGTCCTAGCGGTGAACAATCCTAAGTTTATTGAGTATATAAATCTGGCCTAAGACAACCTAGCTAACATTATATTAGCAGTACCGAAATATTGACTGCAATGATGCATATGTAGTATGATGACAATATATGCAAATCATGCAGGAAGATTACCGGGTCTGCGGATTGCAACGACCCGTATGAAATTAGTGGAAGTGTCAATAGTAGAGTGCGGTTTGGTCCATAAGTAGGGACTGGACATTCCGTTGCAACATAAGATTTAAATTGATAAAACAGAGCGATTATCAAAATGAAAATATTATAATAGTAATGAAGTAGTGATTATCAAGAAGTAACTCATGGCAGCTCTATAATGAATCATGCTTGAAAATTTGCTTATGGTCAGACTTCAGAGCAGCACCACTTAGAGCATCTCCAGCAGAGCCCCTAAACTAGCCCCTAAACCTTAAAATAGGAAGTGTAGTAAAAAAAACAGATCCAGCAGAGCCCCAACTCAAGCCCCTAAAATTAGGGGGCCCCTAAATTTGCCTCCTCAGCCCCAATTCCCATGGGGCCCCTACTCAAGCCCCTAAAATTAGGAGGCCTCTAAATTTGCCTCCTCAGCCCTAATTTCCAGGGACACGAGTACAACCCCTATTATTGAAGATTGGGAAATACATGAGAGGCTTCGAAAATTTTATCATGTTTTGAAAATTTTAAATATCATGTTTTTAAATTGTAAATGTTAATATGCTTATGTTTTATGTATTACAAATATTTTTGATTGAATTTTAGTGGTGTCAAATGAAGATTATACATAGCGGATATGTCAAAATAGGAGAAAAAGTAAAATAGGGGCTGAGATTTAGGGGCTGTTGCTGGACTTCTGCTCTGAAAACAGGGCCTCAAAAAATATGGGGGGTCCCTAAATCTAAAATAGGGACCCTGTTTTAGGGGCCCTTGCTGGAGATGCTCTTACTAACAATATGAAACAAGAATCTAGATGAAAGATTTATCTATCTTCGCTGAGATGATCGCATACCTTCATGATAGTCAGATCATCAAGTTGGCCCTCATTCAAGTTATTTGTACCCAACCCAAGAGCTGCCCTCATTGAAACCTTCATTGCTGCTTCTATCTCCTTTGTGGCCTCCAAGGCAGTCGCATTAGCATTAGCAACTGCAGTAGCAACTGTACCTAATGTAGAAGAAGAGCCATTCCCAGCCAAAGAATTCACTGCCTCTTTATGAGCTCGCAGTACTAATTGAGTTGCGCTGTTTATTAAAGATAGCATTAACCCCAAATAGTCAGCATATAGCGACAGGGATAAGAACTCCAATAAAATAGTTCAACTATGTAAAGGAGATTATATCATATCACCACAACACAGCAAACCAGTGGGATACCGGAGTCCTAGAGTCGAAAACAGTTCATGAAACATAATTCCTTGATTGCATTCCAAATGATTCTCTTGTTCTTTTATTACTGGAATAAAGTATATTACAAAGGGGCATATCTAGTGCAAATATACAAACTCTCATCATGAACCATCTGATCAATCTCAGAATTGTACCACATTTTTTAGATTTGTATCATGGGAATTCTAGTTTGAAGTTTCCATAGGGACAATGGCAGTGTTCCAAAAATCAGCACCTAGAGCCAATTAATCGGCCTCTAGGTGGTAGTCAGCGGCTCTCCGCCGCGATTTCCACCAAATTGGCGTGCTAGGCTAACCAGTCCTAGGCAGCGCAGGCGGAGGAAATCACGGCGGCATTAGGTGGCATGGAGGCGATTGGGCAGGCTCTAGGCCGCGGAAAGGAGGGAGTATAAAAGCCTGGTGGTCAGCTAGGTAAGGAATTGGAGGTACTGTTTAGGGTTTTTGGGAACCTGGGGGGTGGAGTCTGCCGCCATATCCACTTCCCCCGCCGGATCTGTCATCCCTAGATTCCCCACCAACCAACGAAGCAACCTCCTCGCCGTCGATTCCGCCTCCCTTGGCCATGAGGGGGGGGGGGGGGGGTTGCTCTGTTCGGCTGTGTTGGGGCTGTGTTACTTGGGCCGGCCCATGTTCCTCTACTCACACAGAAACCCTTTGCTCAGTGCTCACACAGCCGCAGCAAGGAGGGAGTAGAGATGGCGACGGTGACGAAGCTGCTTCACCTCCAGGTTAGACTCCCCTCTCATCTTCTCCATCCTCCACTTCATCTTCCCCTTCCCTTTCCCTTCCTCCACCCCCTCGGCCCCTACCATGGCCCCAACCAAGCCCTACCATCCCAAGTTCTATTGACTGCAAATCGGCCACCTAGGTGGGCTAGGCGCTAGGGCCGGTCTGCCGCCCACTAGCGTCTTGGTGAACATTGGACACTGGTGCTGCCAGCATCTCGTTATAGAATGGGTGATCCTCCCTCACATTGATCAGAGTATCGGACAGCTCATGTTGGAGTTTGTGTTTGCACCAAGTTGAGGGTTTGCATTAGATATTCCCCTATTAATATAAAAAGAATACAGAACCATAAAAAAGAAATTTGTAAACGCCTGTACAGCCATTCAACAGTAAAACGGTATAGAGAAAATAAAAATATTTGGAAAGTTATGGATCACAGGATCAGAAAGCTTACTGCAACGTAGATACCCAAGCTTTTGCAGCACCAGGAGTTTCAGCACAAAGAAAGTAATCCTTTTTCTGAGGAGTTCCAATGTCTAACTAGAGTAAAGGAGTACAAAAACCTAACGGCATGTACTCTTCTTAAAAAACATTAAAGCTCTTTGAGAATCATCATATAAGTATATAGGATACAGAAACAGCAGCCATCATACTTTGGCATCCCTCTGTAAAAATTTCAGCGGTAGTTAGATAACCTTCAAACTTAGAAACACTGTACTGAGAAAAGTGTATGTTCAGGAGGCAATCTTACTGAAAATTTACGGGAGACAAAGTAATGGTGCTTGAAGCATCAAATAGAATGGTTCCCTTAATGGCAGTTTCATTCCTACGAATTCTGCAACAAGAAAAATCACTGAATACCAAGATAACAGTAGGAATTTACTTGGTATTCTCAGTTACAAAACAGTCAAGGATCCATACTTGTATTCCATCTTTCCAGATGTGGGGT
Source organism: Rhipidocladum racemiflorum (assembly GCA_036346355.1). NCBI lineage: Eukaryota > Viridiplantae > Streptophyta > Magnoliopsida > Poales > Poaceae > Rhipidocladum > Rhipidocladum racemiflorum. The sequence continues at coordinate 18,834,961 of CM070573.1, read as the reverse complement.
CCAATATTACCCATCTTTCGTTCCATTTCCTCAGCTGTTTGAAAGAAGATTATAAGAGCTCAATTTCTAGGTAAATTTTCACAAGTAGAAAGCTGATCATAAAAAAAACTATAGGACTCTTCTATCCATTGAACATTCAGTCCATAACTATGGACCGGACAATGAATCGGTGAACTTTCTCACCCTAAATGAATTTATCTTTTTTTTTCCGAATTTGTGAACGTTCTCAAATTGGAAGTCTTCAATCCATAAATATGTATCTCGTATTCGATAGATATACGGTCCAATTGCATTCATATGAACACAGTTGATACTAGGAGAATCTAACTGTGTGTTTATGTAAGTCACAATGAACTCCAAAAGTACTACTCTCCCGTGTATGATCTTCCCATCCATTTCACTCTTCCAATCCCCACCATCATTTGGCATATGTCACAATATCAACAACAAGCATTTCACCTAGGACAACAAAAGAACCTTGTACTCATGGAATAAGATTCACTTGGCTTCCCTTCCTCTTACCGCTAGAACCAATATCAGAATACACTAATTGGTGCGCAACGACACAGTTCAATGTAGTAATCCTAAATGTTACTTGCTAAATATCATATGATCCCTAGTATAACGATCAAATTATACCAAGAGATTGAACAGAAAAGCCACTCTCATATAATCAGAGACCGAAAATTTCCAGTTCCCACCACCAACCACACATGATACAATCCGTACTAACACCAAATTCGGCACCGAAGTCGAACCTTTCTACGCCTGAACTCCACACTACACCAAATCTATCACCAAAATCGAATCATTAAGCTCCCCCAAAAAGATCGGCCAGGCCAAGAACCACCATACCGTCTCAGATCGCTTCAGCAGGGGGCCCTGCAGCAGGTACCTTCCGGACCCCGACGACAGCTGCCGCTTCACCTTCTCTAGGCTGCTCTCCGTGTCCCTAACCCTCTGCAAAATCCCCACAAAAATTCCATTAAAAAAAAACAAAGTTTGGGAAAATTCAGAAGCATCTGGACAGAGGCGAGGCTGGTGGGCGTACGGGGGAGCCGCCGTTGGTGGCCATGGCGGGAGCGGAGCGGTGGAGGTGGAGGTGGCAGGGCTAGGGTTTTGGGCGGAGACCGGAGGGCTGGAGACAACGGCGACGGGGGCGAGTAGGTGGTGGGCTGCGGAGCACGACCGGCCGGTGGGGCGTTCAGATCGATGGAAATTTCGCTGCCGGAAATGCTAACGCTGCTCGGGTCTACCCGCGAGCTGTTGGCATGTAGCGTGGGCCCGCTGCTGCTGCCGCGGGTGTCAGTGACCTGCTCCATGGCTCCTGGGGCACGGTACGATTGTGGTCGTGTTCGTGGTAGGGGTGGGCACTTGGGTCGGGTCTCTTTGAATCGATCCGAGGCATGGAGGTCCAGTTCGGCCTGAAACTCGACACGGTACGAGGATGGGTTGTTGTTTGCACTAAAATTCGGCATGAAATCGGTCTAAAAATGGAAAAGAAGTATTCGTATAAAAAGGAATCGGTAAACAACTCGGAAAAGGAATCCGTTTCTAAAAAGGAAAAGAAATCGGACCGGAGGCCGATACGGGTAAACGCACCATATACAACTCGGGTCGGCCAGGTGTGTTATAAAAGAAGGTAAACGTCAAGCGAAACCGGCATCAATCAATTCAACCACACACATCTACTTTTTACAAACTTGTCTTTTACGTTGCTTTAGTTTCATAGACCTCTCTGCAAGTCGACGGAATCAACATAGTTGCGCATCGCCGATTGTTGATTTTTGCCGATTTCACCCAGGTTTGATCTCGCCGTTTTGTTGATCGCCTTCACGGCCGATTTTTACCTTGTATCCTGATCGATCGTAACCGATTGATCTAGCTATCTCCTAATCGGTTCTAGCCGACTAGCGAAAAGCCGATAGATCCTTGTTTATCGGCTTGATCAAATTACAAATTCTACCTTGTCAATTTCAGGTCAAATTGATCGCACGCTCTGCAAACCGGCGTTTGTCTTGTGTGTTCGAGGCCGAAAACCCTCCTTCACGTTTTGCGCGAACATATTTTGGCACGCCAGATGGGACCACAAGGAAAATCAAACATGTCAATCGACAAGCTGCGATTCTGCCCGACATCAACATCGATGCTATAATCGCGCCTCAAATGGCCGATTTAACCCCTGAGCAATAAAAGAAATCGAAGACCGAAGGCGACTTTAGAAGAAATGATCTTTGCGGTGCTTCAGAAAACACGCCGTGGCGTTACTCAAAAGATCGCACTCCCAAGCCTCAATCCTATCGGAGATTCGTCATCCGAATCGGTAAGCCGATCTGCACTCGCTCAAGCTGATTTATCAAGTATGATCGAGCAATCATCCATCACGCATTAATCAATCGAGTCATCGGCTCTAGTATCCACACCGAAGCCGATGATAGAAAATAGTGTGAAAACAATTGCTCGAGAATTGGTGTGTGTCCGAAGGCTTTGCTAGATCCACCACAAACCATCCCTACGTACCCAGTATATTCCATAACACCTAACACCAATACAGTAAGAGTGTCGGCTCAAACGCTGTCGGGACCCCGAATTTGCAAATCCGGACCCTACGGTATTCAAAGACACTAGTCCAGAACGCAGCTAGTGCACAGTCCTTAACATCTGTAAATATCACAATCATACCAATCGATACTATCAAAGTACTTTATTAATAAAGGGTTACTTGACCTTATGGCCAAGATACAAATATATATGCCTTGCAAGGCTAAACTTATTAAAAGAGAAATAGCAATGGAAAATCAAATAAACCGTGGCGCCATCCAAAAGATATACCACAAAGTAGCGGGCTCAGCATCCCTAAGTGAGCGGGTCTTCTTGGAAATCCTCCTCAAACCCGGCGTAGTCTCCTCTTCAACGGTATTGTGTTGAGGCAAGGGTGAGTACTTGGTACTCGACAAGTCATGCGAGAATGCAAGCTAATATACTATATGCATGGCTTGGTACAAAGGAATAGCTCAAGGTATATTTGCGATGCTTGACTTTTGACAAGTAATAAATGTAGATTCAAAGCAAGAGAAATAAGTAAAGCATAAATAACTTTTCAAGAAGTTTAACAAATATTTTTCCCATCCTAAACCACATTTCCATCATCTTCATCAAGTTAAACCAACCCAACTTTTCAAATCCAAGTTATTTTCAGAAAAGTCTACCCCTTGATTGTAATTCCCGAGCATTGTCCAAGACCGTGGACTCGGCTATTCAAATAGATTCTACACTCTGCAGAGGTTATGCACTTTACCCACAAGATCTGTCAAACACCACAAAGGCGAGTTCCCCGTGAATAAAGCCTTTTAAGCCTCAAACAACCACAGTGGTCCTCTCAGTTCGTGCTCTACACCATCCCTTCCCTTAGACAAGGCGAAGTATGGGACCAACACACCGTTAGATGGGTATTCCGGCCACGACCCACGATACGCTCCCCGCACAATCACACAAAAGGTGTAATCGACACCACTGAGGCTCCACAAGTGAGTCCTTAGCGACTTAGTCAACTAGGCTGCCCCATTCCAAACCATGTGGTTGCAAGTATGACCCAGTTCCAAAGGCTTGCAAGGTTAAGTCCTTAGAGTGACCAGTGGCAAGACTACCCGAAAAACCAAATCATCATCCCGATTGGCCACACTGGCCCACGATACTCTTGCCACATGCCCCGGTAAAATCAGCTTTATCAAACCCCGCTTGATTACCATGCACCACGTGCCATCAACTTCACATGATACTTTTCCAAAACAGTTCAATATATCATTAAGTCCATATTAGCATTTGATTATCCAAAATCATGTTATGAGCACGTGAGTCTAAGCGACATACTACAACGATCTAAACCCATGTTGGCAATTTAATAATGTCCAACTAGTAAAACCACAACTAGGGTGACAAAGGGTCATGGCACATACTTAAGTAATCAAGGTGTCATATAGCAAATTGGTATTTATCTAACCCCATGTTTAAACAAAGTATCTTTCTAATTGAACTAGCATGCAATAGTTTAAATCAAAATAGATTTTTAAAATGGGATCAATATGGTCAAAGCACAACTTGCCTTCAAAAAGTACTTGCTCTTGGTCTTGAGTTGGATCCCGAGTCAACACTTCTCCTTGAATCCTTAGGCACTTCAACGCCTACTACGTAAAGCGTGCAAATAGCAAATACACAAATAAACACTATGCAAAAGATCCCAAAACTCCAAATAAAATCCATAAACAGAGAGAGAACATAATTTTCTGGATTTTTAGAAACTGGAATCGTCAAATTTGGAGTTAAAAGCATAAAAGTTATGATTATTTAAAGTTTAAATAATCAATTAAATAATTTTACAGAGAAAAACTTTAGTCCAAAAATTAAATAAAATTCATATTTAGGTAGATCTTAATTTTATACAAATTTAGAAATTTGAATCACTCAAATGGAGTTGAAGCATAAAAGTTATAAGCGTTTGAAGTTTGAATCTAAATTTGAAATCATTATTCGAATTAATAAATCATTTTCTTTTCGGAAATTAATTATTGCGTCAAGCATGGACACGTGGCGCTCTGATTGGCCTGACGCCAGCCGATCCCATGGGCTCGGTCCACGCCGGCTGGTCCACGCAGCGGACTGGTCCCACCACGGCTCACGCGGATGACGACATGTGGGCCCACTCGGGTGACGCTCATCACGTCGGCGCTATCGGTTAGCCAGCGACATGCGCGGCCTTCCGACACGCGGCCCGCGTGTCGGCGTCCGTTACACGCACGCCGTAGCGTGGGCATGCGCCGACCGGGCTTGGTCCAACTTCCCGACACGCGTGGCGCAATCTCGCCTGGGTTGGTTTGAAAATCAGCGGCGGATTGGATCCAGGGGTTTAACACGTTGAAACTACTCGATGCTCGTGGGGCCGCTCGATCTAGATCGGACGGTCCCGGATCTAATCCTATAATCGCGCCTTGCTACGACGACGTGGCGATTGTGAACCGTTGGATCTTGATCCAACGGCCCGCATCTAATCGGGTTGGAACACGTGAACTTCACCTCAACCGTCCGATCCGGATCCGACGGTTACGTGAAGCTCGCGAGGGTCGATGGCCGTGGTGGCGCACGGCCGGAGTTGAAAACGACAGCGAGCCGCGGCAACGGTTGCTCGGCGAGATAGGGTCCTCAAGGCGTCGTCAGCGGTGAGTCGATCCGAGGTCAACGGCAGGGACGGGCGGCGGCGGAGCAGCAAAGACTGGGCATGAGCAATACAAGCTACTTCTGAGCTTCAGACGGCTAAACGGCGGCGACTTAGCCTCGGTGAAGTAGAGAAGGAGGGCGCGGAATCACTACGTCTCGGGGTATGCCCCGGCATTAAATAACCTCGGCGTCTGCAAAACGGAAACCTAACTTGCTACGGCCAGCGCGGCGCATGAGTCCGGACTCGGTGAAGACGGCAATCGTGGCCGTCCGCATTAACACAACTAACGGCCATCGATCGCGCTGGCCGGGTCCGGTCCGGACCGCCTGGGTCGGGCGGATCTCGGCCGTTGGATCTTGATCCAACGGTTGGGATTGATTAGGGTTAGAGTGGGTTGATTCTACGAAAGTCAATCGCCTGGTCGGACTCGAGTCGATTTTGGCCAGTTGAACAAAGATTTGACCGAGTTGGATTTTCCAGCGAATTAATATTTAAAATAATTCCTAGTAATTCATTTAATTCATTAAAAATAGCAAATGACTGAAAAATTCCGGAAAAATTCGAAAATATTTTGGATCATTTTGGACTCCATTAACCTAGTTCCAATAATATTTATTTGCAAAATTAAATTCTTTAATTATTTCAAAATGGAATAAATTCAAATAAATTCCAAATAATTCCAAATAAATTCCAGAAAATTCCAAAAATTCACCAAAGTGCCACATCACACATGAATTTAAGGAAAGCAAAATTTTGGGGTGTTACAAACGCCTATCACAATGCCAACTCAACCTACTATTTTGAAACCAAGCATACAGAGAGATGGATTTACACACTACCATGGGCACACGGATGGGGCTAAGATAAGCACATCAAATCCGTCAAATGGGCCCTCCAATAGCATCGGTTTATCGGCTTATCACCGATCGAAAGCAGTCAGTCCCGCAATCACGGAGCCACAACCGTGAAACAAGCGCCGTATAGGGTGGCGCCAGTCGTCGGACTTTTCGCGCCCATACCCGATGCATTAGGTTTTAATCATGATTGTGACCAAGTGCCAAGACCCCCTGCGGTGCGATTTGGACAAAGACCCGAGTTTGCACTCGGGGGGCAGGGCGTGAACCATGAAAATTGGCAATGTCCGGTTGCACCACAAGCCGACAATGTCAATTGGCGGAACAAATTGCTAACGTTTTAAGAGAACGATTCGGTTTACTGACCCGGAGGAAGAGTGATCGGCTATAGGAAGCCGTATCCCGATTACATAGATCGAATGCCATACCCGCACAACTTTCGAATACGGACTTTGCCAAATTCTCGGTGATGATTCCGTCACCACGATTGAGCATATCGGACGGTTTATAGCTCGATGTGGAGAGGCCTGATCAGATGGACTAAAAATTAGACTATTTCCTTTATCATTGTCTGCAGTCTTGCATTCACTTGGTTCACTAATCTACCCCAAATTCAATTCACGTATGGAGCGATCTAGAAAGCCGATTCCATGAATACTTTTTTCGGAACTATGGAGCTTAGGATTTACGATCTTAGTTCGATCCGATGTATCTGGCCGAATCGGTTTCCGATTATATCGAGAAGGTTTAGAAGCGTCACGGAATAGATGCTTTAGTGTAACATTACCGATGATCAATTGGCCGATTTAGCATTCCAAGGGCTAATCCCGCCATTAAAAGAGAAGCTATCGGGCCAAGAATTTCCAGATTTAGGCCACTTACTCCACCGCGTGTCGGCACACGAAAGCCGATATGCGAAAGTAAAGGATTTAAAGATAGATTTAAGCCAAGCGGTAATGAAAAGGCCAAAGTAAACATGGTAGATTACAATTCAAGCGACACCTCCGAGGAATGAAGCGAGAAATAAACATAGCCAAGTGGACCAAGGGTTCTAAAAAGCCACTCGTATGCTCTCTGCTCAAGCCGAAGCGAAAAATAGGGCGGAAATCAAGTATTCATATGGCGTGTCAAAATGTGACAAGATATTTGATTTATTCTTGCAAGAAAAACTCATAAGGTTGCCAGGAAGGACACGCCATACCATCGGCCGAGGAAATTAAAAGCGAAGGTATTGCAAATGGCACCATTCGTTTTCACATAATACTAACGATCGCAATATTTTTCGACAACAGATTCAATCACCATCACCGATGGCAGGCTAAAATTTGCGGAAGAGTCGGCTATGCAAATAGATATAAGCCCTTTTCAAGTCAACATGGTTCAATGTTCGCGAAAAGGAAAGAGGCCTTGAGAAGAAGATACGGCAGGCTAAAGGAATTGTGTCACGAGGCGAGGCAGTCTGATTACTATCGGTTCTATCTGAGATAGAAGCCGATAGGAATGGACAAAACTCAAGAACGGTAAAACCAAGAGGGGACTTGGAGGTCGGTAAATGGTATCGGGCTGAGAGGGCTCCAAGAAAAGTCGATTTCAAACCAAAGCCGACTTTCTCACAGCTCCTGGGGAAGTATGAAAGGATAAGTCGATATAACACTCAACGCCAGAGTTTTCATCAACCAGGACAAAAGAGGGACGAACGTTGGCGGCCAGATATGTTATGTCGGCCAACCACTGAAGAAGAGAAACATCGGCAATGTCCTTTTTGGCAGTTTTGCTGGGAGAGAGGGATGACCTTACCAACAGTTGTATCTTGTCCTATGCAACACTCGTCTGCATGTCAACCAAACCGATCTGTAAAAGATAGGTTGTCTAGACCAATATACAACCATCCAGATGTGAGAAGCAGAAGGCCGATCCATGAAAGGTTGTCAACATCAGAGCAAAGCGAGTCCTCCCGAAATCAGGAACTATCGGCTAACACAAGTAGAATGGAATCTGACAGCGAGATGAGCAATCTAGCTGGAAAAATAAGAAAGCCGATAGAACCTAAACCTAGGTGGTGCCCCTCAGGTCTCAGCAAATCACAACGCAGGAGGCTTCAGCGATTAAAAACACAAGAAGAGAGGGAAGCCGAAAAGGAGATCGAGAGGGATCGGATGTTTAATAAGTTAAGACCTGTACCGGTTTTGAAAAAGGAATGGAGAAAGAAGGAACAGATCGATAGTGACTCAGATCAATCGGTCGAATCCGGTTCTCCGATGATCCGTGATGATACACCACCAATGGATATAAACATGGTATTCACCTTACCAGCAGAGTTCAAAACCGAAGAATCAGCTGAAGAAGTGTTCGCCCAATTGTGCCTCGGAGCACCAGATGCTGTGTTCGAAAAGCCACAAGACATGCATCGGCATCTGAAACCATTATATCTAAAAGGGTATATTAATGGCCGACCAATATCTCGTATGTTGGTCGATGGCGGGGCGACAGTCAATCTGATGCCGTTAAGTACTTTCAGAAAATTGGGTAAAGCCGATGAAGACTTGATCAAAACCAATATGGTGCTAAATGACTTCACGGGAGACCCAACTGAGGCTAAAGGCGTAATGGTGTCAGAAGCGGCGATCGGTAATAAAACTTTGCCGATTGCATTTTTGTGATTGAAGCCAAAGGCAATTACAGCGTGCTCCTTAGGCGGGACTAGATCCATGCCAATTCTTTGTATACCATCAACTATGCACCAAAAATTGGTGCGGTGGAGCGATGATCTGATGAGAAGTCGTCTGCCCGACACATCGGCTCATATCGCCATGGCTAGCCCTGATACCAACTGGCCACACGAAGAAGCCGAATGTATATCAGGAAAAGCCTTGGACAATTGCGATTTTATCTGCGTTGAAAAGTCAGGATTCAAGCCGATCAGCGTTAAACCCAACACGTTTGATCGGACAGACGAAGTAGTAAGAAGATGGAGTACAAGACACTAGCAAAGCTGCAGGAAAAGGCCAGGAGCTATCGGCAAGAAGAATACGAAGAAGCTGTTGAGGATTTTGAAGAAGAAAGAAAAGGGGTAGGATTTACTTCTGCCGATTTGCTCGAAGAGATCGATATTGGGGAAGGTGATAGCAAAAGACCAACGTTTGTAAGTGCTAAATTAGAACCCAGTTATAAAGCAAAGTTGGTCGAAATACTCAAGAAGTATAAGGATTGCTTTGCATGGGAGTATTATGAAATGCCAGGTTTAAGCCAATGACTAGTAGAACATCGTCTACCTATAAAACCTTGGTATCGGACATTCAAACAGTACCCTAGGCGGTTTAATCCTATGTTGTATGACGCTATAAAGGAAGAAGTAGGATGATTGCTAGAGGCAAAGTTTATCCGGCTTTGCCGATACGCTGAGTGGGTCTCAAACATCGTCCCTGTGAAGAAGAAAAATGGCAAACTTAGGGTATGTGTCGATTTTAGAGATTTAAACAAAGCTACACCAAAAGGCAGTACCGATGCCCATAGCCGATATGCTTATCGATGCTGCATTTGGGAATAAAATTATAAGCTTTTGGGCGGGAGCATTGGATACAATCAGATATTCATGGCGAAGCCGATATACCCAAAACGGCTTCGGATGTCCAGGGGCTTTAGGGCTATATGAGTGGAAAGTTATGACCTTCGGTTTAAAAAATGCCGGTGCTACTTATCAGCGTGCCATGAACCATATTTTCCATGATTTGATCGGCAGTACCGTGGAAATATACATTGACGACGTAGTGGTAAAATCCAAAGAAGACTGGCAACATTTAGCCGATCTGGAAAAGATGTTCGAAAGCACAAGGTTACATGGGTTAAAAATGAACCCTTTCAAATGTGCTTTCGAGTATCGGTGGACAATTTCTTGGGATTACGGTGCATGAAGGAGGAATTGAAGTAAACCAAACCAAAGTAAAAGCCATAGCCGATACTAAACCGCCGAGCAAGCAAAAGGAGTTGCGGTATTGATTGGGAAAATCAACTACTTGCGACGTTTTATCTCAAACTTGTCGGGCGTATTCGGGCCTTCACACATTGCTGAAAATTAAAGACAACCAAGAGTTCAAATGGGAAGCCGATCAACAAAAGCCTTCGGCGACATAAAAGGTTATCGATGAGTCCACCAAGATTGACCGCACCAAAACACGGTATACCTTTTAGACTATATATATCGGTGAAGGTGATTTGATTGGGGCGATTTTAACACAAGAAGCCGATAGGAAGGAACGAGCAATATTTTACTTAAGCCGGCGTCTTTTAGATGCGAGAAACCAGGTATCCCCAGTAGAAAAATTATGCTTATCATTGTATTTTGCTTGCACCAAGTTAAGACATTATATCTTTGGCTTCCAAATGCGTTATAATATGCAAAACCGATGTAGTTAAGTACATATTATCGGCGCCAATCCTGCGGGTCGGCTTGGTAAATGGGCATACGCCTTAACAGAGTTCGAGTTAACCTATGAGTCGGCTAAATCTGTGAAAGGACAAGCTGTGGCCGATTTTATCACAGGAAGTGAAACATTAGTAGGAACAACTAGTGTAACTCCTTGGCAGCTGTATTTTGATGGATCCGTTTGCCAAGAAGGCGAAGGCATCGGTGTGATATTAGTTTCACCTAGGAAACAGGAGTATGACTTCATGTATCGGCTAAATAGCCGATGTTCAAATAACCAAGCAGAATACGAAGCATTACTAAGGGGTCTACAATTGTTAGATAGCATCGGGGTGAAAGACGTCGAAGCTTTTGGAGACTTCGATGTTAATCGTCTGACAAGTCAAAGGAGAATACCGATGCAACGACGGTGCGCTAACTCAGTACTTGCATCAATGCCTCCAGATCATCGAGATGTTCACTACATTTTCTATAAAACATATCCCCAGAGAAGCTAATAATAAAGCAAATCGATTGGCACAATGTGCATCAGGGTACAAGATTGAAAGACGACAGGGACCAATCGAGCTAAACGTTTGGCCGATTTTATGTGTTCACCCTGTCATTGGAGAAGCAGAGATAAGGGATTATTTGTCGAGATCCACCAAGCCGACCGAGAAGCAGAAGGTCAGGCGCAAAGCACTCAAATATGTTCTACTAGAAGATGTATTGTACTTTCGGACTATGGAAGATTTGTTGTTAAGATGTCTGGGAACCGAGGAAGCCAAAGTAGCGATGGGTGAAGTCCATGAAGGCATTTGTGGATCACATCAATCGGCCCATAAGATGAAATGGATGCTGAGACGAACAGGATATTTTTGGCCGACGATGTTAGAAGACTGCTTCAAATATTATAAAGGATGCCAAACGTGCCAAAAGTTTGGTAACATACAGTCAGCACCAGCATCGGCTTTGCATCCGATCATCAAACCATGGCCATTTAGAGGATGGGAGACATAATCGGCCAAATATTTTCGTCATCCGGCAAAGGACATAAATTCATCCTTGCAGCCACAGATTATTTCTCAAAGTGGGTTGAGGCTGTACCTCTCAAGAAGGTTACTAGTAAAGAGCTGATCGACTTTGTAAATGAACACATAATCCATCGGTTTGGAATTCCACAGACAATTACTACTGATCAAGGGACTGTGTTCATGTCCAACGAGTTCAAAGGTTTTGCGGAAAGTCTTGGGATAAAATTACTCAACTCTTCCTTACTACGCTCGAGGCCAATGGACAAAGCCGAGTCGTCAAACAAGACATTGATAAAACTGATAAAAGAAAAATTGAGGAAGAGCCGAGGAAATGGCATTCAACGCTATCGGAGGCTTTATGGGCTTATCGGCTATCTCAAAGACGGATCAACTAAATTGTCACCTTTTCAGTTGGTATACGGACAAGAAGCCGTCTTGCCCGTGGAAATCAACATCGGCTCAGTAAGGATATATGAGCAAGATAAGGTATCAGCCGATGAATACAAACAGGCGATGCTTGACAATCTGGATGATCTGGCTGAACTAAGGCTGATCACGCTAGATCGGCTTAAAAGGAATAAAGAGAGGGTTGCCAGGTCGTATAATAAAAAAGTGATTTTAAAATCGTTCAATCAAGCCGATTTGGTATGGAAAACCGTGTTGTCGATTGGGTCTAAGGATAATCGATTCGGCAAATGGTCTCCAACATGGGAAGGGCCTTATAAGATCAATCGGCCGATTGACGGGAATTCGTATATACTGGAGTCCTTAGGCGGGTTCGTCCTACCTAAAGCGATCAATGGAAAATATCTAAAAGCGTATCACCCAAGCATATGGGTTGGGTCCTAACTTCTGAGGAAGGAAAACATCAGGATCGATTACAAAAACACATGCATATAAAAGCGGTCATACTGAAGCCGAAGTCAGTTAAGCAAACATCCACGGATTAAATAGTTTACAAAGATCGGTTACATAGCCGATCAAGCAAGTTTTCCAAACGTCATCCCAAGGTGAAAATATTGTTTACAAAAAATCGGCTATACAGCCAGTGCTACAAATCAGTTCATTAAAAGTCAGTGAAGCCCAGAACCAGGCAAGTGGGCTCCCAAAGCCGATAGTGCGGCCGCCCTACCGATGGTAGCTTGAACACTGTCTATCAATTGTTGATCGACTCCTGCATCACCAGGAACTGGAACTATCTTGGCTGATTGGTTCTTGACTTGAGCAAAAACCTCGCCAATTTGCCGCCTCTGAACGGCCAGTGAAGACGTCGAGTCGGTGATGCCGAGCTGGCATTCTGCAAGTTCTTTCGTAACTAAAGCCAGCTGTTCTTCAAGTTTGATCTTGGTCGACTCCAGCTCTTGAGCTCTGTTCTTAGCCGTTCTAAGTATAGCAGCACCCTGGTCAAATGTACTCTTTCGAGATTTGGCATCCGCTATGAGCTTGTCCAAGACCTCTTGGTCGGCTTGTTGGGCTTTCCTCTGTTCAACTCTTAGCTTGGCTGATTCCACGTCCAGCCGACGAGCGTCCAAGTGGCATACCTCCAGCAGTGCATTCATGGCAGCAGGGGGAAGATCGGCTTGCACGACCGCCATAGCATCCCTCAGTGGTTGCGTATTGGCCAGTAGAGCTGCCTCTGGTTGCATCACCTCGTCCAAAAGACGATTGAGTCGCTCTTGCATGCCTGGCTCGGCATGTGGCGGGCAAATGATGTCGGGCGCGGAAGCCGCTATTATGCGTTGAATATCGGCTGGATAGTCATCAGTGGCCATAACCTCCGGGTCGTCAAGCTCGTCCAGAGTGAAGCCTAGCAAATCGGCCAGATCAGCTGATGGTGCTTTGGGGTCATGATCGGAAATATCAATCGTCGGCGATGCAGTGGCGGTGTTGGAGAGAGTGATGAAGGGATAGCCGATGTAGCACCTTGGGGATCGGCTATAACCCCCGCTATTTGTACCGATGGAGATTGCTAGAAAAACAAACAAGTCAGCTAGAAAAACAAACAAGTCAGCAACAAGACAAACGTGAAGCAATGACTACAGACTCACATCAGTGGCTGAATGTTCCGGGGAACCATCGGGTTGATGCCTCACGGGTCTGGGCGAGCGCCTGGCTGACTTCTTCTTCCTCTCTGCAGTAACTTCGGGTTAGCAGTTATCAAAGCAAGGGATATAATGGCTAATGTAAGAGTAACTTACTTGGAGCGCGCTGACGGGCTAAGTCCGATAAGGATGGACCTTGAATATCTAAGTTGCCTGAAGTATACCCCGTGGTGCCGACAGATTGACCTGGACGTCGCTGTCGGCCACTACTCGCAGAAGCGTGGGGATCGGCTGTTCGCCCACCAGCATCCGTGCCGCCCTAGAAAGGTCAAAGACGATTTAAATAAAAAAATGTCGATAATCAGCGTAAAGAACAGAAGGATATAAAACGGTACCTCTACAGCTACTGAGGAGTCGCTATAACCCGAGCTCGTGCTGGAACCAGAAACTACCGTCGGCTCATGAAAGTTGGGAAGAAATAAGTGAATTATGGCCGACGGAGTCCTATCCATAAGTACGGCTTCCGATATTCTGGTCCACCACTGCGAGAATGCAGCTGACCGACGGGAATTAAGAACAAAATGCGGCATTGAAAGAATTTGCAACCCGTCGGCTACTTCAAGAATAACCTCCGCGCGACGCTTTGTTGGTCACTCGAGATCGGGGCTCGACACAGGATAGTAGGGGAAGGATGGAATGGTTTGCCCAAAACCTAGGCGACGCGTAAACCGAGGGTGGTAGAACTCGTAAGATGGCTGAAATGTCCGATTCGCGGGTATTCAAGCCGACATGAAAGATGCAAGGGGTGAGGATGATTTTGTACAAATCTAGAGTAGATTGGGGCATCAAGGAACTATCGACATCTAGGTGAAGAAATGTTGGGTAGGGGCAATCGGCTACATCGATTATATCGGAAAAAGTCTTGTTGGTAGAAGGAAGTCCTATCTAGGGTAAGGAAGAAGTCGAGGTATTTGTGCAAGCCGATCGGGTCCATTTTTAGCTCTCGGTGAAGACATGATGAATCTCTCACCATAAGATCGGCTAACTCTATCTTGGGGACTACGTGTTCTAGATAATCTTCCCGAGGAAAGTTGAACTCCCGAAGGCTCAGATAAGATGGATCGGCTAAACATGCAATGGAGCAACGTCTGGATAAACAACAAAGTGCCCCCTATGTTACCGACGACATGTTTTGCGAAGCCAGAAAAAAGCCGACTACGAATCACATACATCATTTGATATACAGCCCCAAGGAACATCTTGCCGAGAAAGCCGACGCCTCTACCAAACGTTCCGCCACTAAGCGAAAGGTTTGGGTGGGACCAAGGAAGCACCGCAGAAAAGATATCGGTCTAACCAAAGATTGGGAAGCGACATGCTCTTCGGCCGATACGGACCGGTAACCCTATTGTTATTACGGATATATTTGTGCGACCCTCGCCTTTCTTTCGGATTAATTTGAAAGAAAGTTTTACGCAAAAAACCGATAGCTGGTCACCATCTGGCCTAAGGCAACACAATTGGGCCACGTCAAGCAAAGTAGGGCCGATTGGGCCGGACGGGAATAGAAAGGCATTCAAAGAATCCGACCAAAAATAACATGCTGTAGCTACCAAGGGTTCATTGGCTTCAGGATCGGCTAGGCTCAAAGATAGAGACTCGGCTATACCCATTCTACCCTCTTCTGAGCCGATACTCTAATAAACCAAGATCTCCATCCCTTCAGGCTGGTGGGCCAGGCCCTAAAGCTTTTTCCCCACTCAGAGATATTATACCCAGCAGCCGACAAGGGGAGTCTAGGGACCACGGTATTGATAACGGTGTCTACCGACATGCTACCTATCGGTCCTAAGTAAAATTGATCTGAACTTTGAGGAATCGGGATGAATACCTGCAAAGGGTCCATTTCAGCCGATTTTGAAAGAGCAAGAGAAAGATGACGAGAGCCGATGATGCGTGATCCGAGAGCTTGAAAGCGTGAAAATGACCGTGGAGGGACCCCCATATTTATACCGCGATGAAAGAAGGCGAGCAGGCGGGAGCAGTTGAGCATTTAAAACGCACCGAGATTTTTACGGCGCGGTTAATGGGGTGGTTCCCAAAAAAGGATTCTTCTGTAAGCCGTCTGAATGAAAAAGCCGATATATTCTTTTTGGAAAATAACAAGTTATCTTCCAAAAACAGGGGGCATATGTTTGCACCAAAATTCGGCATAAAATCGGTCTAAAAATGGAAAAGAAGTATTCATATAAAAAGGAATCGGTAAACAACTCGGAAAAGGAATCCGTTTCTAAAAAGGAAAAGAAATCGGACCGGAGGCCGATACGGGTAAACGCACCATATACAACTCGGGTCGGCCAGGTGTGTTATAAAAGAAGGTAAACGTCAAGCGAAACCGGCATCAATCAATTCAACCACACACATCTACTTTTTACAAGCTTGTCTTTTACGTTGCTTTAGTTTCATAGACCTCTCTGCAAGTCGACGGAATCAACATAGTTGCGCATCGCCGATTGTTGATTTTTGCCGATTTCACCCAGGTTTGATCTGCTTCGTTTTGTTGCGCATCGCCTTCCTGAAGCCGATTTTTTACCTTGTATCCTGATCGATCGTAACCGATTGATCTAGCTATCTCCTAATCGGTTCTAGCCGACTAGCGAAAAGCCGATATATCCTTGTTTATCGGCTTGATCAAATTACAAATTCTACCTTGTCAATTTTTAGGTCAAATTGACTGGCACGCTCTGCAAACCCGGCGTTTGTCTTGTGTGTTCGAGGCCGAAAACCCTCCTTCACGTTTTTTGCGCGAACAGTTGTGTTGTGCCAGTACGACACTGTAGTACGGATCGTGTCAGGGTTGAGATCAGGGCACGACGGGCGGCACAACACAGCGGAGCGCGACCGTTTGTAGTCTCAAGTATATGCAATTTATAGTTTAGATCCGATCCAACATCCACAGATCTACTGTCACAACTGCATTGTTGTTGATGGCTATATATCACTTATCTACAATGGTTTTATTTCACTAGATTTCTACTACTGTTGAGGTTACGAGTCTGATGATCTTTTGGAGAGAACAAGTATTATTGGGCTTTCTACAGATGACTATCTCTCGTTCTCTCATCGGCCAATGAGTGAGAGAGATGGAGGCAACAGGCGAGAAAGAGATTGAGAGAGACGGTCGAGAGAGAGAGAGAGAGCGGAGAGAGGGAGCAACAAGCGAGAGATTGAGAGAGATGGACGAGAAAGAGAGAGAGAGAGAGAGCTGGGAGAGGGAGCAACGGGTGAGAAAGAACTGAAAGAGATTGAGCATCGTGTGTCTCCGTCTCCTTTCCTCTCGTCGCAATAGTGTAAATGGGGCTGGGCCTGGGCTGGCACGGCACGAAGCGCAAATGGGTCGTGTCTGGGCTCACCGAAGGCAAGCCAGGCCTGCACAGCATGGCACGGTAGGCATGACGGGCTGTCACGGCCCGGCACGGTTCAAGCACAAAGCACGATAAGCCTGTGCCGGGCCAACCCGGCATGGCACAATGCCCACGTCTATTCGTGTGTGGGGAGTTTTTTCGGATTTGTTATTTTATGGTTAACCTTAAAGATTAGTTCGTATGTATCTATTTCTTCGTGTGCCACGTGATAATCTCACAATGCATGCTTTGTATTTGTTTGGACAAAGCAAATAATAAATGGATTAAATGCACTTGTCGTGCGGATATGTAGGTTGTTTGGCTATGATTTACGTGATATAGAATGCAAAATGCTACAGGGTAATAGGTAACAAATAAACAGGAATTTTTTTAGGTGAAATTTTCTAATTTGAAAAGTTTTTTTTTTAGTTTGAAATTTTTCGATATGAAATTTTTTGTTTAGAATTTTAAATCAACATATTTTGAACCAATAGTTTTTTTCAATAAAAAATTTTTGAATCGAAAGTTTTATGAGTTGAAACTTTTCAATTTAAAAATGTTCGAGTTAAAACTTTTTGATTTGAAACTTCCAAGTTGAAACTTTCAGATTTGAAATTTTTTGATTTAAAACTTTTCATGTTGAAACTTTTGATTCGAAACTTTTCGAGTTGAAACTTTCTAATTTGAAATTTTTTTATTTAAAACTTTTCACATTGAAACTCTCCAAGTTGAAAGTTTTTCGATTTGAAACTTTTCGAGTTGAAACTTTATTATTTGATTTAAAATAGTCGCTCCAAAGTTTATTCCCTTCTACTATTCTGCGTGCATGCGTGCGTGAGTTAAAACTTTTCGTTTGCAGGCTAACTCGCGCCGGAGGGGTGGAGGGGCACTCCGACATCACCACGTGGCAGCAGCAGAAGCTAGGGAGGCGCGAGCGTAGGAAGCTCATGGTGAACGCGAGCGTAAAATAGTCACTCCCTAGTTTTTTATTGTCCTAGCCCCTCTCACCTAATTTTTTTTCAAAATTAGCCTCCATATGTTTAAAATTGCAAAAATAGCCCTCTAACTGAGTGCGGAAGACCCAACAAGTAACACGCGTCATCTGTCACAATCTGGTAGTGCGGAAGTGTAAGTTCTACCTCTTGGTTTTGGTGATTGGTTTTAGATTAATGCTTAATCTTTGTTTAATGACAAATATAATCTTTCATGAGACTAGCATGTAAATCATGAAAAGGGTGAAAAATGTAGCCATCTTGATAAGCTTTCCATAGAGTCTAAGATCACCTAAATCGGATTTCGGACTAAAAAGTTGTGAACATTTTAGTCTGAAATTTGTGTTAGTATCGCCCCTGGAGAGCGGTAGTACCACCCTAAGCGGCACTACCACCCCTGAAGAGCGGTATTGCCGCCCGAGGCCAGTACTACCGTTGTTTATATGCCGGTAGTTATTTTCTATAAAGGCTGTTCTAGAGGTAGCTTGAGTCCGGCAGTACCGCCTGTGGGGGTCGGTACTGTCGCTTGAGTGTTACTACTGCAACCTTGCTATGGTAGTACCGGGAATATAGCCGTTAGCCGACCATTGGGGTCAAGGCCGACACTACCGGGCCCCAGAGGGCGGTAGTGATGGATTTGTTGTTTTTTTGCCCGTTTTACCCCCCAACAGCTAGTTTTCGTGTGGAAGGCTATAAAAGGAGTCTTGGAGGCTGGCATTTGGACTAGCTACTATTGTAGAGTGTTCTTAGCTCTTGTGTGAGTTTGTGAAGGAGGTTTGTATATGTTGCATCCTCTTTATTTGATTCTTGAGTTAAGAGTGAGCCTTAATTGCATGTGTTGCAATTAGGAAGTGGATTGAGGCCTCATTGTGCATGTGTTGTAATTGAGAAGGATCCTAGTGCATGTGTTGCACTTAGGAGGTCACTTGAGTGCATGTGTTGCACTAGGTGAAGTTCGAGCATGGAGCTTGGCTTATTACTCTTGGAGGTTTGTGCCTCCTAGATGGCGAAGAGTGTCGTGCGCGGGAACTCTCAACGGAGGTTGTGAGAAGCCCCGGAAAAAGTTTGTGAAGGTCGGTGCTCGTCTACCCGGAGGGGTAAAGAACCAACCACTAGTGGAATCGAGGCGGGTGCTCAAGTTTGGTGCTGGTCCATCATGTTTGGGCTTGCCTCAACATGGATTAGAGGAGACCGGCAAATCCCCAAGACCACGGAAAAAAGTTGGTGTGTTACTTGTCTCTTTTACTTTCAAGCAATTTATTTTTATTTTATTATTATTGATTGCTTGATTGTGCTGGAATTTCTTATCTTGTTAGAGAATTAATTAGCTACTGCACTTAGTGAGCCTAGAAGATTTAGGCCTTAATTGTCAAAACCTTAGTTTATCGCTTCCGTATTATCTTTGTTAAGGTTTTGACTTAGGGGTAATTAGGTGAGTACTTAGTTTCGCTTAAGAATTTTTAAAGCTACCTATTCACCCCTGTCTAGTCAGCATCCTCGACCCTTCAGGAAGGTCCTTCCGTGCCCAGGGAGCATGGAAGCCAGCAGGGCCACGCTTCTGTGCTCAGAAAGTGCGACAGCCAGCTTTCACGCATGGGGAGCGCAAAAGGAGTGGGTGCGGGCAGGCACGCTAGCACGCGGGGGCGGGAGTTGGGCAGTGACAGGGCATGTGCGTGCATGCTGCACATGGAAGGATGATAGATTGCAGCAGGTGACATGTGTCACCTATCGAGTTTTTCGCGCTCAGGAACGGGGCTATTTTTGCAATTTTGTACACATGGGGGCCAAATTTGGAAAAATTAAGGCCCTGTTTGTTTGCCCTATGGATTATATAATCCATCTTATATAAGTTAATGTGGGAAACAAATAGCCTAGATTATAATCTAGATTATATAATTCAAAGCAGGAGATTATAAT
Organism: Rhipidocladum racemiflorum; assembly: GCA_036346355.1. NCBI lineage: Eukaryota > Viridiplantae > Streptophyta > Magnoliopsida > Poales > Poaceae > Rhipidocladum > Rhipidocladum racemiflorum. The sequence continues at coordinate 18,815,104 of CM070573.1, read as the reverse complement.
AATCTATAAGCAGCCGTTAGGGTGCTTATGTATTCATAATCCAGCTTATTTTACAACTACAATCTAAAATACCCTGTAAACTTCAGTTTATTTACCCACCACTGCCATTACATGCCTCTTCTCCAGGTTGAACCCGAATCGTTTTTTCCCCAATCGTCGCAACGCCAAAATCTTCAACTCCACCAGCCACCTCGAGATGGATCCGGAGATGGGAAGCGACGTCGGCGCGGCGGAGATGGGAGGCGGCGGACCCAGCGCAGCGGAGATGGGACGCGGCCGCCTCGGCGTCCTCGGCGCGGCGGAGATGGGACGCGGTGGCCTCGGTGCGGCGGAGATGGGACGCGGCGGCCTCGGCGCGGCGGAGATGGAACGCGGCGTCCTCGGCGCGGAGATGGGACGTGGCGGCCTCGGCGTGGCGGCGCAAGGCGACATCCTCGGGCAACAGCGCAAGGCATCGGCAGAAGCGGCGACGCGGGGAGGCAGCCGCCTAGCCATGGAGTCGGGATGGGCGGCGCCATGGGAGCGGCAGCACTTGGACGCGGCATGGGAGTGGTGGCGCAGGGGGGCGGAATCGGGGCGACGACGCGGCGGGTCGACATTGGAACGGCGGCACTGGGACGTGGGCGGGGCGACGGCATGGGAGCTGCCTCGCTCTGGCGCGGCCTGGGAGGACCTCCTAGTCGCTCGGGTGCCTCTGCAAGCGCCACATCATCGCAGGCACCAAAGGGCAGGGGACGGAAGCGAGGTCCTGCTTAGGTTCCATACAAGCCCCCACGATCTAATCCAGCAATTGATGTTGATGCTGTGGATGTTGGTGTCGATGCGGAGTCTGATGACGTGCCGAAACCTACTGGAGTTCTTGGAGGAAACTTGGTGAGTTTTATTCATCTCATATATGAATTGTTTTACATTGTGCTAATTGATTGGTATGAATTGTTTTATATCTGGATAGTAGCTGTCAAGATAGGGATTAGTTTGGTATGAAATTATATTTACAGAGATACCAAACACTGGGCAAAACAACATAGCTGGTTGAACTTTTGAGAGAACATACTGACTTGTCGTGTAGGTTTATGGATGACAGGCTCAACTTGCCATATCGGTTTATGGATGAAAAACTGTCTTTTAAACCCATAGCAGGTTGAAAACCATGTTGAACATTTTATAATTTGTGCCTATTAATAATGACTAAGTTTTTGTATCCCTCTATTCTCTTAGTTTCTTTGGCAAAACAATTGTCAGTGTCATGTAGATGGATACCTAAAAAGAAGTATCAGGTAGATGGTTGAATCAATCCCATCTTTATTCAGATGAAATTGATGTCGATTAGTTCCCTATATATGTCACTTTCTGCTTGTTTCGATCTAGTGTTGCCTGGGCAGTTTTCAATGGAGTTCCATTAACCCATTGACAGTAAAATTGTGCCATGAGATCTTTTTATGGCTCAGTTCACTACTTCATTTGTTTCTAATTTTTTTTAGAGAAAGTGAATCCAACTGACAGAAGATGTATTATCTCCATTCTTAGCATGTATTTCTTTAAATTCCAAATCAAGTTAGAGAAATGTATTCTCGTTTGTCTTATCTTCACTGTGCTAAAATTATCCATCAAATTATTTGCTCTATCCATCAAACCATGCGACCTTTAATTTTGGCCCCTGGTATATTTGCACCCTGCCATTGTGCTGCCGGTGAGTGCCGCGGCAGTGCAAGGGTGCGAGCACATGCCATGGACCGGACAGCCTTGCCCTGCTCATCAGTAATCACCTTCCACCTATTGGCTCTCAACCACGGCCGGCTTTTGTTTTGCATTTACCTGTTGACTTTGCAAGCGTTGATTGGTCTAGTTAATTGGTTTGCATATACGTATGTGTGGTTTATGCACATTATTCATGCTGCATGTGCGACCAAAGCAAATTTCCATCACAATTCAGAAATGGAACGGCTGCTAGCTATTAGGCTGTTTCATGTGCCAGATTTATATTGTTCTTTATATGTTTCAAAACTTGTTAGAACAAGCTATTCTGCCTTTTCAGTTATATATGTTTAAAGGGCAAACTGCTTGGTTAATTTATCATGCGTTATGTCTATATATCTGCCAAATAGAAGGAGAGTTTTGCCAAGGCAGAATGGTCGTCTTCGAACACCACAGTATTTTGTGAGATTTGTGTTGAAGAGGTTCGTGCTGGGAATAGGCCTAATGGAGTTATGAGCATCCGAGGATACAAAAACATAGCTGCTAAGTATTTGCAAAGGACAGGTCTTCGTCACTCAAAAACACAATTGAAGAACAAGTGGGATTTGCTTAAGGGGTTGTACGACTTCCGCTAAGCATTAACAAAGATTTAACTGGTCTTGGATGGAATCCAACTTTAGGAACTGTGGATGCAAGTGATGAGCAATGGAAACGTATGACCAAGGTATCTTACAGTTTGTGTACTTTGTATTCCGAATGTTGTGTACATGCTATATATAAGACTTACTGTTTTTTAATTTTTTTTAGGGACACCCTGAATGGAAGAAGTTAAGGACAGGGCCACCAGAGAATGAAGATTTGATGCAGCAGATGTTTGAAAATATTGCGGTGGATGGCTCTTCTTCTTGTGTTCCAGGTGAAATGCATGGAGCTCCTGGTGGAGTAGGGGGCGGTGATGATGATGCTTTTGTGGATGGGTTTGAGGCCGCTTTTGGAGATGATCTTGGTGATCCAAGAGAATCACCTGCTGGTAGTGGTACCAATCTGAAGGGATCCTCTTCATTGAAGAGAGGAAGTCCTGTTGCAATTTCTAGCCCAATGAAGAAAACAAAAAATCCCATGGTTAAGGTTATGAAAAATATACATGCCACCTTGGACTTGAACTGTAACATTGCTAATCAGGTGATGAGAGGTGACATGATGTTCAGCTCCATTAAGGAATGCATGGACTTGGTAGTCGAATGTGGAGCGACAGAAGGATCAGCTGAACATTTCATGGCAGGACAACTATTTGTCAAAGCTGAACAACATGGTGTATTCAAGACAATTACTTCAAAAGAAGGAAGGCTTCTTTGGCTGAAGAGGTGGTGCACCAAGGAAGGGTTGATGTAGAAGTTATATTTTGCATTGTTGCATGAATCGTTGTCTTTGTAATGTTGGCACAAAACTATTTTGTGTCGTTAAGTTTGCATGAACTATGTTACAATGATGGTTACATTACAAATGGATTGGTTTGCATGAACTATGTTACAATGATGGTTACATTACATATGGATTGGTTTGCATGAATTTGTATCTACGGAACATTTTGCCTGATTGTATACGTTGTATGTTTGTAGATGGATATCAATGGGAATGAGGAGGATGAGGACGAAGCTTTTGTTCTTGCACGCAATCGAGTCCACATGATGAGAAATTTTGGAGCCGTGCTATCTGCTTGTGGTATGTATTATGCTGAAATTTATTTGAACAAGTCAAAGAGAATACAACCTATTTTATCAGGATATGAATGGGTTATGCGAACACTTAGCGTTCCACAAGATTGTTATGACATGTTTAGGATGAGTAGACCGCTGATTGAGAGGTTACATGATTTGTTGGTCGTATACTATGGGTTGAAGTCAAGTTGTAATATGGACTCTATGGAAGCTTTGTGTATGTTTCTATGGACGATCGGCTCGCCCCAATCTTTTGTTCAAGTGAAGAACTGATTTGGGAGGTCAAAAGAAACAATTAGTAGGAAATTCAGTGAAGTGTTGCATAGTGTATACCTCCTATCAGAAGGTTTTGTGAAACCTAGAGATCCACAATTCTCAACAATACATCCAAGACTTCTAGGGGCACGGTTCGAGCCTCATTTCAACAATTGCATAGGTGCAATAGATGGTACTCATATACCGGTGGTTGTGCCATCCACAAAAATTGTCCAACATGTGGGTCGCCATGGATTTCCAACTCAAAATGTGTTAGCCATATGTGACTTTGATATGAGATTCACTTTTGTTGTTGCTGGATGGCCTGGATCGGTACATGATATGAGGGTTTTCAATGCTGCTTTATTGAAATACGATGATAAATTCCCTCATCCTCCACCAGGTAGAATCAGATTTGCATTGTCATCAAATTTTTAAAAATAATGAATTTGTCTTACATTTTATACTTAATGTGTAGGGAAGTTTTATCTTGTTGACTCGGGTTATCCGAACAGACCGGGATATCTAGCACCATACAAAGGGACCAAGTACCATTTACCGGAGTTTCGAGCGGGTCCTCATCCAAGTGGCAAGAAGGAGGTATTCAACCACTTACATTCATCTCTTCGAAATGTGATCGAGCGCTCTTTTGGTGTTTTAAAGATGAAGTGGAGAATTTTGTTGCATCTGCCAAGCTATCCAATGCTTAAACAATCTAAAATAATACATGCATGCATGGCTCTTCATAACTTTATTAGAGATAGTAAGTTGGCAGATGAGGAGTTTGATCGGTGTGATGAAGATGAAAATTATATGCCTATGCCTGCATCACAAGGGAGTGCAAGTCAATTGGGAGACGAGGAAGGTGCCATGAATGACTTTCGTGATAATATTGCTATTGCTTTATTTGCTAGAAATTTATAATTTTATTATGAGACTGTGTTTATATGGATCAAATATTGTCCAGTTATTTTTATTCATGGGAACAGATTCTATTTTGCTCGTTACCTGTGTATGGTTAAGATGATTAATGAGCACTTTGAAAAAAGATGTATTGCTAAATTTATTTTGTGCATGTCCGGATGATGAAAAAAAGAACGATGAAAAAAAAAGAACGATGAGAAAAAAATACGATGCAAAAAAAGAATGACAGGACAAAATTGATGAAAAAAACGACGAAAAAGAATGGTGAAAAAAATACGATGCAAAAAAAAAGAACGACAGGAAAAATTAATGAAAAAAACGACGGAAAAAGAATAGTGAAAAAAAACAACAGGCTGCACATATCCCAGACGACTGTGGACGATGTGTGCAAGGCCCATGGCATCCTCTCAAAAACGGCCCAAAACAGTCCAGGGTACTAATGTCTTTTACCATCTCAAACTAATAATCTAACACACTAATAATCCAGGAAAACAAACAACCCACCAACTTATTTAAAGGCAGCTTATATAATCCAACACCAAAAAGCTGGATTATATAAGCTGGAGAGGGAAACAAACAGGGCCTAAGTCTATATGGCTATTTAGTTTGACAATTCTTATGTGGAGAGCTTGTGTAGATGTATGGTTTTCTATACTTAGTACAAAAAAAATTATAGTGTAATAGTTTTTCTAAAAGTAAATTGTTTCATATAAAATTACTATGAAGTTCTTTGAAATTATGATGTTCCAATCAGGGTCAAGAAAATAATTATGAATAGTGGTTGTAAAGAAAGCAGTCATCATACTACTAACATAGCAAAATCCTTTTACATACTTAGATTTCGGGTTAACGGATAAACTCTTCTATTCATTATACCTCAAATATGTGCATTTTGTTTCCAATTCCATATATTACATGGATGTACACATCTAGGGGAGTTCATGCTTTGACTTGAGGCTTCCCTAGTAGTGATCTATTTCATCTTGCCACACAAATCAAGGATCAATACTTTGAAATAAACCTTGAGTATAGATTAACTTGCCTAGTTGTAGTATAATCATGGTAATATAGTGTAACACCCCGGCATCTAGTATGCCCTGATGTCACCAAACATGATAGAAGCAGCATCTAAATACCATAAATAAAGATAAATTACAGCAATGGCACATATGCTAAAACCGAAAATTTCAGCAGCATCTCCTTTGTTTTTCAATGATTTGAAGCAATAGCAATACCATGGCAAGATATAACATATTAAACGACATCTAAAACAGCAATAACAGTTTCTATAGCAACCTCTTAAGTCTAAAATACTGAATCCAACCACTTCACAAACTATAACGAAGCAAATGGTGAAATCAAGCACACCATCAAACCATACTCCAAGTTTCATCGCACTAATCTTATTATCATAACGCCAAATGATAAAAACTGTCTAATGTGTGGAGCTACGTGAAGAAGTGTAGCTAAACCCCTTTCTCGCATGCCGGTTGCAAGGTACCTAAAACATCATAAAACACAAGCGTGAGTTCATCACTCAGCAAGCATATTGCAATAGGACAAAGAGAAACAGCTTTAATGCTAACATCACTACCTCTCATACTTAAAATCATACTCATGGCATAATTTCATATTCATCATCATAACCATGTCATAATCTCATTGTACACACCTCATTAACATCAACATATATGCAATGCAATGCACATGTCTCCTCGAAGCACATACCAGTATTGCCGAGTGCACACCCGTCGGCGTGCACCCTCTTTCCCCTTCCATCCCGTAGATGGAGGGTGCCTACTCTTACTGACTCACTCCCATACACATCTGTGGATGGGACTACGAGGTAGGTCTTTCGTGTTCACTACATGTGAACACAGAGGCCCGAATCAGAATGGGACGCCTCTTCCATTATGAATGCACATATGACATGAACATGTATAAACTTGCATAAACATGTAATACAACGAATTCATAACCAATATGTAACCACATTCATCATGTCATAAGCAAATACCAAGCATGGCACATTAGCATATCATGTAATCATAAGGCACCTAAGCAGGTCTAGCAATCATACAACACCCAAACCCATTCCAATACACTTGCCTTCAACTGTGGGTGACGGATTGGCGAGAGGTTGAGGGCACTCCCGGGGTCACACCACCTGCACATAGGTTCAACACATTCAAAACTTGCTCACAAAACCATACAAGAATGAACATCTACCTCGACTTCGCAAACTACTTCTAAAACCCAAAAACAGAGAATCTGTCCCGACGAGACAGCGGGATTCCAAATGGCATAACTTGAGTTCTAAGACTCCAAATCGAGTAAACGAGTATATTTTCTCGAAGCTTAGGAAATTTCCTAGCTTTTTCTAAGTATTCGCGAAGACTGATTCGGCCTCTAAAATTGTCTAATCTACAGATGAACACGATTTGTCCCATTCACGTCACAGATTTGACAACATTCGGTAAAATGGCCATAACTTTTAAACGGCTTATCGGAATTTCACATTCTTGGTACCCACTGAAAGTTGATTAAATTATCTACAACTTTCGCAAAAGGCGGTAAGATGGAAAACGTCTCTAACCTGCTGAAAAATGCCGTGCAAGCCTTCTGCCAGAACGGGCCAAACTCCTATTTTTTCGTCTCGAGATTGGAATCTGCCCTAGCATCTTCTTCCCAACGAATCTGCCATGAACAACGGTTCCTAAGCCCTCACAAAACCACCCAAAAACAGGATCTAAAGACACCATATCATACCTCACCCCGACGAGCGACGAACCGACGAAAACTCCTCTCCCGGCCACGAACTCCCTCCAATCGCCAGATCCTCTCGGTTGCAAGCCTTCGCAACGTGGGGATCGATGGAGGGGACGAGGTGGCAGCAATGGAGGGGAAGGGGGCCAAGATAGGGCCGGCTAGGGGTGGTAGGGGAGGTGAGGGAGGGGATGGCGCAAGGGGGAGGGGAGGCGCCCAAGGGGGGTGGCGGCTAGGTTGTGGGGAGGGTGGGGGCGCATGGGGGGTAGGGGCAGCAGGTTGGCTGCCCAAAACTCCCCCACATGGGCTAGATCTCCCCCACCTCCGACCCACAAAGGTCCCCAAGGCCCGAGTTAGGTCCCCCAAGGCCCAAACTCCCCCCGGAAGGCCCAAACTCTCCCCCGGAAAGGCCCAAACTCCCTCGGAAGGGCCCAAACTCCGGAAACGACCCAGAAACACGGTACAAAAGTCGTACCTAAATGTCGAAATAAAAAATGACTCATACTGTCATTCCGTAGTGTTACATATAGGATAAATTCCAATGAAATCAAAGTTGAATATGTGCACATTGTTCCCAAGCCAATTATATATATATGCACATCTATATGTAGAGTCTATTCTATAGTTGATGGTCTAAATAGTATTGATCCCTTTCCACCACTTCATATAATATTGGATCATTACTTTCCATCAAAATGAGTATATGAAACTTGTGTAGTTAATATATACTCATATCAATTTAAATGAAGTTTAAATTGAGTTCGGTTGTCCTATAATCAGTCAAAGAACGTTTCATCATGTGTTGATGGTGTTTCTTTATTGATTGAGGACAAACAAAAAGTTCATGGGTATTATGAAGCATTAGTTGCATCAGAGTACTCAAGGCATATTTAATTATTTCAAATTGATTTGGGTTGTGCCCAAACTATCTCGATGCATCCATTATGTGTTAATGGAGTGCAATGATGATTGAGACAACCATGTGCGTTGGATTAATATTTCATTAAGTTGTGAAATAAAATAAGTCCAAAGGTGATAAAGAAACGGGAAGAAGAAGAGGTCATCGTGTGCTGATGAGCTTCAAGGGGAGATCCCGAAGAGTGAAGAGAAGAGATAGAGAAGGTTCATCATGTGTTGATGAATAAGGAGAAGCCGCTAATTGGAGAGAAGATGATTACACATCATGAAAGCTCCAAGTGGCTAGCGCCCAGCAAAGGTATAACTAGCTAGGGATAAGGATGTTTTCTAGTCTTTTACCAGTCTTGGTATTTGGATGGGAGGCTGGGTTGCTAGTATATGTTGATGTACTATTAAGAGGGGTTAAGTCTTATAGCTTGAGCTTCATCATGTGTTGATGAACTCAATCGGTTCACTTTAGCTCACTCTCTTTCGAGTTGGTGATTTTACATGAGCTAAGTATTTGCATGTGTTGCAAATAAGGGAGCTCATGCTTGCTTCTTATATTGCTTCTTAATTAAATTGGTGTTTGCATGAAGCTTTAGATTTGCATGTGTTACAAAAAGGAGATAACTCATACAATTTGGTTTAAGTGGATTTTGCATGGAGCTTTGGATTTGCATGTGTTGCAAAGTAGAGAAAGCTTATACATTTGGTTTAGTTGGTTTATGCATAGATCTAAGTATTTGCATATGCTGCAATTAAAGAGAGAGTTCATGCATTTGATTTTATGGTTGTTGTTTGCATGGAGCTAAGGTTTACATGTGTTGCGAAAGGAGAAAGCTTAAGCAATTTGGTTTTAATTGGATTTTGCACAGGAGCTATGGATTTGTATGGGTTGCAAAAAAGAGATATCTCATGCATTGTGGTTGATTTGTTATTTGCAAATGTGTTTTGCAAATAAGCGGGAGGTTATAGGATTCAATCCTAAAGCATGTGAATTAGGCTTGCAATTATGGTTTGCAAGTTGACTTGATCTCGTGTTGATCATCACATGGCTAAGAGGATGAATCGCATAGGTTCTTGTTTTATTTGCAAATAATTTAAAGTTTCAATTAAATTCTTTGGAGTATGTGATTAACATTTGCAAATGTATTTTACAAAGTGTTACGATCATGTATTGATCCTCACATAGCTCAAAGAATTATTCTTTGTTGGGTTGGAGAAAAGATTTTAGTAAAAATCAGGTTTTCTCCTAGAGGACGACACTACTGACATGCTAAGGATGGTAGTATCGCTAAAGCCAGTATAACCATTTATGGGAGCGGTACTACCACTCAGCCAGCACTACTGACCCTAAGCCACTGGTTGCTTTATAACAGTGGGCACATTTTTACTCCCACTCCTCGGTCGACACTATTAGGCTCAAGTAGTGGTACTGCCGACGGTGCGACAATATCGCTCTCTTATCTGCGGTAGTGCCTAGAAAGTAGCCGTTGTCGATCGTTGGAGGTCAAGGCCGGCTACCGGGCCTCAGAGGCCGGTAGTGCCGGATTTGCTGATTTTCCCCAAATTTGCCCCCTAACAGCTAGTTTCGAGTGGGGGGCTATAAAAGGCCCCCATGGGAGGCAAGGGTTGGTTGCTGGTGCTCTTGGGTGTTTATGGGAGTGAAGTGCATGTGTTGCCTTCCTCTATTTGCTATTTGAGCTAAGAGTGGGCCCTAATTGCATGTATTATAATTAGGAAGTGGATTGAGAGCCTTTTGTGCATGTGTTGCACTTGAGGAGAATCCTAGTGCTTGTGTTGCACTTATGAGATCACCATTGTGTTGCACTTGGTGGAGTTCAAGCTAGAGTGCTTGACTAGGTAGTTATAAAGGTAGCTTTCAGGTTTGTCATAAAGCATGCTGCAAAACATGGTCAGTCAATATGGGATTTGCCCTTCCACACAACAGGAGAGATATCTTTAGGCCTCTCGAGTGATCAGATTCTGGAAATGCATTGCCATGCTACTTGTAGTTAAAGAGTTAACCGTAATTGGGGATTCTGAGTCACGTGATCGAGAAAGAGTGGTCGAGCTAACTAAACAAGGATGGCATATACTCACCTTGAATTTGACCGATATCGTGAGGCAAAGGGAAATACATATAACTAAACATTGTTAAGGTTCATCTGATGTGATCTTTACATATATTCGAGAGTCAGCATGCTCTGCTAGGGACCGCTTCCAATTATTGGTCGAGTAAGAGTATTCGGTCCATGTCCAAGTATACGTGAACCTATGGGGTCGCACGCTTAAAGATTTGGAAAAGAATTTGGATGGTGATCAGAGTTCTTTTGATATTAGAGTTCGTAATGGGCCTCTAATGTAGAGCCCATAATAGAATGTCTATTAAAATATAGAGGGTGTTGGCTTTAGGGTAAGAGAGATACATTAGGAATTCAAAATCCTTGATACCCTAGCTGCCACACCCCCTCTACCCACTTGACGCTGCCAAGAGAACGGGGCACGTCTCGAGCTCCTTTTATTCACTTGGCCAATAGCAAACGGGCAAAGAGCGGCCAATCCCTGGCGCTTCTTTTTTTTGGGAGGCCGCACACGGGCATTAGCTCAATGCTCATTTTTGGAAATGTTGCGGGCTGGGCATTTGCCTAAGCGCCCAATGGCACTTAGAACAAATGCCCACAGCAACGCTCGGTGGTACATGTTATCGAGCGCCTGCAGTTGTGCCCTACGACAGTTAGAAATGGGCACTTGCAACAGCATCCCGAGTGGGCTTCCAAGGCATGTGGGGCAACCAATTAAGTGCCCAAGCATTCGAGGCTCGAATGGGCGAAGGACACAGTGCCCATTGCTATGTGAAAGTGCATCTAGGCCCCTCATTTTATTTTGGTGATTAATGATGACACAATTAATGAGATCTAATGTTTCAACTAAGAATAATGCAGATCTCGAATTCACATCAAGCTCGGAATGACATTGGATGCTCCTACGCACTTCAAATTTCAAGAAAACGGCATCAAGACGAAGACTTGTGTTTTTCATTTTGTTTTGAGTCTTAAGGATAGCCGTATTATTAAGAGGATGCGACGGAAAATCGTTTTTAGGATGTGCATGTGCTCAAGGTCAAAACTTGCATTCATTTATAGCACTCAAATACTTGCATTTTCCAAAAACAGGATTTCAAACCGAGCAAGTCAACTCGGAGAGTCCGGACATTTTGTCCGGAGTATCCGGACTCAGTCCGGAGTATCCGAACATTTTGTCCGGAGTCTCCGGGTTAACCCCCTCGGCCAAAACTCGATTTCCAGCCAGTCCGGAGAGTCCGGACCATCCGGAGTATCCGGGTTAATTGTCCGGAGTCTCCGGACAGTTCAAAACGTGGACAAACGGCTAGTTTTCAAAAAGTGTATTTAAAGCCTCCACTCCACCCTAACGGCTAGAATCTCTATTGAGCTCATTTCATAGCAGCATTCAAGCCATCTCTAACACATTCCAAGCATTCAATAGAGCCCTCTCTTCCTCCCACCTCTAGATTTGGTTGTTGATCTCCTTGGTGAGGAGAGGAAGAAGCAAAGTGCTAAGTGCATTCATTTCAAGTTCTTGAGCACTAGTTCATCCTCCAAGCGATTCTTCGTGGTGTTATTGCTCTTGGAGGTTGAAGGTCTCCTAGATGGCTAGGAGTCACCAGGAGCACCCGACGCGTGTGGCGTGCCCCGGTCGTTTGTGAAGGCGAGTCTCGCCTCCGAAAGGAAAGAGACAAGAAGTGAAGCCGGCGAGTGCATTTGTGCAACACCGAGAGGAAAGCGGGTTGAAAAAGACCCCGGCTCAAGTGTGACCGAGCCACCTCAACGGAGACGTAGGATTCCCTTCAAGAATCCGAACTTCAGTGAAAAATCGCGTCTCTCTCTCTCTCTTTTACTTCCTAGTCTAGCTTGTGTGGATTTGTCTTTGTAAAGCTCGGATCTAACTCTTTGCTTGGCTTTAATTCAAATCCATACTAGCTTTTGATCTATGTTGCTCTTGCTATCTATTTGTTGTAGTTTATTGTGCTTTTTAGAGTAATCTTAGTCGCGCTCCTGAGCCAGTTAACCCGGAGTATCCGGATAAATTACCGGACACTCCGGACAAGACGGAGACTCCGGATTGACCAGTTCGGCCAGTTTTAATTCAGCTGCGATTTTTTTAATCCGCCTATTCACCCCCCCCTCTAGGCGACATCGTTGGTCCTTTCACTATGCCCTATCTTGAAGTGTCGACCTCAAATAGGATGCTTGGTGTGACCCAAGAAGTAAAATAAAATCTCTTTGGCCCTAGGACGCTCCCAAACACGCCCAAGGGACAGGGGGGCTGGTATTGGAGGAAAGCTCATCGATTTCCGGAGATGAGGTTTCGTACCCCGCGGGCGAAGGACTCATGACCTGCACGAGGTCTACGCCCTCCCCCTGGGCGCGCCCTGCGGGAGGTCTTCTAACGCCCTACGGGAGGTCTACGCCTTCCCCAAGGACATACCTCGTGGGTATGCCTGCGGGATGGCTCATGTCCCGCGGGAGGCCTACGCCGTCCCCGGGGGCGTACCTCGTGGGTACGCCCCGCAGGAGGCCCCTTCACGTCCCGGGAGGTTTCTCTGTGACCCCGCGGGAGTGCTACGGGAGATTCCTTCACGTCCCGAGAGGTCTCTTCGTGACCCCGTGAGAGTGCTACGGGAGCTTCCTTCACGTCCCGAGAGGTCTCTCCGTGACCCCGCGGGAGTGCTACGAGAGGTCCCCCCGTGACCCCACGGGAGTCCTACGGGAGCTCCCTTCATGTCCCGGGAGGTCTCTCCGTGACCCCGCGGGAGTGCTACGGGAGCTCCCTTCACGTCCCGGGAGGTCTCTCCGTGACCCCGCGGGAGTGCTACGGGAGGTCCCTTCACGTCACGGGAGGTCCCCCCGTGACCCTGCGGGAGTGCTATGGGAGGTCCCCCTGTAACCCTGCGGGAGTGCTACGGGAGCTCCCTTCATGTCCCGGGAGGTCTCTCCGTGACCCCGCGGGAGTGCTACGGGAGGTCCCTTCACGTCACGGGAGGTCCCCCCGTGTCGCTGCGGGAGTGCTACGGGAGGTCCCCCCGTGACCTCGCGGGAGTGCTACGAGAGGTCCCTTCACGTCTCGGGAGGTCCCTTCACGCCCCGGGAGGTCCCCCCGTGACCCCGCGGGAGTGCTACGGGAGGTGCCCTCAAGCCCAGGAGGTCTCCCCGTGACCCCGCGGGAGTGCTACGGGAGGTCCCTTCACGCCCCGGGAGGTCTCCCCGTGACCCCGTAGGAGTGCTACGAGAGGTGCCCCGTGGGAGTGCTACGGGAGTAGGGTCCTCAAGTCCCCTGTGGGACCTTGGAGTCAAAGACCTACCTTTATGGGACGATGATGTGGGATCCACTACTTACTGAAATGACCAGGATGCCCCCACTTAGGTCATTCTTATAGGGGTAGGATGGTATTTTGTGTAACAGGCTGATCGCCTATAAAACCTCACTGTACCCCCCCTCATGTAACTTGAACACTCATTGATTACAAAGACCAAAAACTGGTGCGTCCCTCGGGGAGTCCGAACAAGGAGACATCCCTCTACTCCCCCCGGAGAACACATCGACAGGAGTAGGGTGCCTTTCATAAGCACCCGAACCTGTATAAATCCTCACGTCACACATTCTCTCGTGGACGATGGCCCGTGAAACGGCTGACGTTCGCCCTCATTCTCGTGTCTCGTATTTGAACATACGACACCTACTAATTCCTCGAGGGACTATTAGGGCCGGTTTGTGGTTGCTATCCTCTATGCGCTCCTCTGTAACATTTACATTCTAACTAGTAAGTTGCCCGTGCGTTGCCACGGAGTCTCAAAAGAGGATGGAGGGAAGTCATTGTAAAACCTAGTTTGGATTTCTTTAAGTGCTTCCATATTTAACTCCATGGCATTTATGGCCTGAAGTAAAAAAAAAAAGCTATAGAATTTTTGTATTTCAAAATCAATGCAGTATTTTGGGATCTCCGACAATTAGAAAAAATCTTGAGAAATTGGTGATACATATAGTAAGGCAGTAAGGTGCTTGTGCGTTGCAACAGAGTATGAAAACAAGGTGATACATATCATGAAACATAATAATCAAATGTGATCCCAAAACAGTAATATTTGTTTGTATCATCAAATGTAATCCCAAAACAGTAAAATAAACATCAAATTTCTCTCACACATATCAAGAGAAATATATACGTATAGACAAGTATTCAGTAGGGAACTGCACCTGCCATTCTACTGATATAAGAATTTCCTTGAATTAAGTATTCCAACCATGCCTTGAGATTTTGGACCACCATTAAACACAATAATACCAACAGAACGATCTTCTGACAGAGTTAGCTTAAACAGTTCTTTCAAGCATGTCAATGCTAGGTATAATTGGTCTTTTTTGTTTTCATTGTTTTTCTTCCCTTGGGTCATGTTCTTCTTGACTCCATTTTCTTGCTTTGGATCCAACATAAGCCACCATATGAGCTGCATTACTGGCTGCACTAACTTTTTTACATCTTCATACAAAGTTGTTCTTACATTTCCAATAGTTGCCCCACCACCCTTTGCTGCAAGTGATTTGAACATTTCAAGACAGGCTTTCAGTACAAAAGACAATAGACTGGAGCACTGGTTCAATTTACATTGGCTAGGACGCTGACTGCATTTATCATAGTTATCAGCATTGCATTGCTTGACACACATCACTACAAGTTCATATAAACTTGAATCCATAAAATTCCCCCTTTTTTCATGTAATTTCTTCAAGGAAGCATTTGAATTTCCCTTGGGTTCATAAGTCTGCTTATCTGTAGCATCACTTGAATTCCCTCTTCTTTACACAATCTTTTGCCTACTTTTGCTTGTTTTCCTCTCAAAGCCACCATGTGCATCAACAAGCTCCAATATTTCTTTTTCTAACATTTCATTTGGTTCATCAGCAGCGTTCTGTAGTTTTGAAGCAGCAAAATCGACAAAAACCTCAATGATTCCTAGCATAGCAATGTTATGACAATGAGCCATCTCTAAAGGTGAAGCAAGAGAGCCAGCTTCTTGCGTTTTGTCCTCTTTGATACATTACGGATCAAATATACAAACAGTAAGCACAGAAACAAGTGTCCTATCAAATACTATTTTTAAGAACTTAAGCTCAAATGGTGTATCACAAACCTTCTGTGAGGCATTTACTCAAGTACGCTTGGATTTTTTATAAAGCTTTCATGAACAAGTCGCTTGATGATGATCTTCCAACCTGACAATAGCTCAGTTATGAAAATATAATACAAGCCATTCGTTATGGATTTCAGAAGTGAGTAAAGAGCAAACCTCATTATCCTGTGAAGAAGAAAAACCAAAGCACTTCCAATATGCATCTCGTGGTCGCTCACATTTACTATTTTGCTGAACTCGAAGAATGCACGAGACGCATGACAAGAGGGCAATCTAAAGGTTCCACAATGCATACTTTGGCATTCTCGACTTTAAAGCATGAATCAATTTTAAGGGGACATTCTGCATGCTAAAGCAAGTCAGGCAACAAAAACTCGTGAGAACTTCATTTGGCTTGATAAAAGGATGTATCTCTATAGTATGGAGCAAACATAAATGGACATAAGAATCTGTCAGGAAGTGTTACCTCTGGGTAATAGTTTAGGAAGTGAGGCCACAGGAAATCAAGGACGTTGTCTGCAACAACCGGATCAGATATAACAATTCGCTTGAGACCCTGATACAAGACTTCTTTGACTCTAGCCTGTAAGAGCAAAATAGCTATGTTGGGAACTATATATGTCTTGTTAGAGATGAAGGACAGAACAAATGGGTGGTACAATTTATCCGTAAAGCAGTGACACCTGCTGTGAGAGACACCTGTGAAGCAATCCACTAATTTCTTGGAAGAGACCTCCACCAACCTCCAGATGTGTCTCAGGTTGCTGGCTAGACTTGGTTGACTTGATGAGTCTTGAAAAGGATTGGCTTCATTTTTCCTGTACTTGCATTCCGTAATAATCAGCTGTACAACAGCATTTATAGCAGAAATCCGGACAGAATCCTCCCGCTTGAACATGGCCTTCCTTACAACCAATATTATATAATCCTATGAAGTTAAACTCTACAACAATCATTATACTGTCTTTCACAACAACAAAACACATGGAATACTGTTAAGGGCAAAGACCTTCAGATCACGGCTGAACTTTGTGAGTGGCAAGATGCAATTAATTAGACCAGTCAATATCTTGTCATTCATGAAGGCAAAATAATCCAGCAACTCCTTCATGTGTGCAATATATCCGAGCATTGGAAATGGGTAACTCCGAACCAAGCATCCAAGAAACCTGTAGGAAAGATAGATATTGAATTGTAGGCTATAACTTGTAATTTGTAAATTTGACTAAAACTCAAGGGTTCCATTACCTAATAACTGGTACACTTTGCTGAGGCTTTGCTGAGAGAATCTGGAATTTGCATTGCTCGATTACTTGACCTCAAGTAGACAGAATGGAAGCACGCCGTGACATATGAAATGAAGCAAGCAGCTAATCGTAATGGATTCATCGATACAAAGACCGCAGTACGTACCGTCAAACCGCTAGGCCCAGCTGGGCCGCTCGTACTCGGAGAAGGCGACGCGGCCATCGCGGTCGCGGTCGTGAAGGTCGAGCTCCCGGGGGGTGCGGTGCAGCACCTCGCGCCGCGGGGAGGTGAGGTTCCACGCGGCCAACTCGGAGCCCGTCACGGCGCCGTCGGCGGGGTCGACATCGATCTTGGGGAACAGCGCCTCCACGCGCTATGTAACGTTGAACTTCGCGGCGTCGTTGATGTAGTCCTCGTCGGTGTCGACATCGGCGTCCGCGAGGTCCTCCGGGACAGGGGCCGCCTCCATGCCCAGCGCGTGCAGGCCCGCAGCGGCTAGTCGCTCCAGCTCGCGATCGTTCTTGGCGCGGCGCTCGACGTCTGCGATGACTGGATTGAACGGGATTTGGCGCGGGGCGGTGCCTCCATGCCCGGCGCGTGCTCCGCGGAGGCGGAGCCGGCGGTGGGGGTACGGGTGTGGGGATGGCGAGGAGGGGGAGAGGTGGACCAAGAGGAAGTCGCCGGTGAAGCCGAGCAGCGCGAGGAGCACAGTCGTGCTGGGAGGGCATCAAGGGGGCAGGGAGAGAGAGAGGGGGAAGAACTGGCGAAGGAGATCGTGGGGATCGTGGTTGGAGGAGCGTTGTGCACGAGCGGCCAGGGGGCGACGGCGAGGGAGGAAATGGAGCGTGCGTCGGAAATGGGCTGGAGCTGGGCTTTACTGGGTTGGACGATCCACTGGGCCTTGGGCCTCTACTATTCTGGCCTAAGATTCTTGGTCTGGCAGACTCACCATCACCACCAACTCATTCTTATAATAGTTAAGATATAGTAAGATTATTACATCACTATCGCTCTATAAATACCATTTACTTGTCGTTTCGATAAGGTCTCTAATACATATTTGATCACTGTATTTTCTAATTATATGCTAGTAATAGTTAATAAAAAATGATGATACAAATAAATCTACTAATATAATTTTTATGTGAGAAATCTAAATTATTTTGTCTATATTAGTAGTCTAGTCAAAGTTTGTAAAATTGAGTACACATACTGCGAAAACTACTATTATTTGAGAAGAGAGTATTACATCAAAAAAATAGAAAACTATAAGTGTTCAAAAGCTAATGTAATTGCGGCTAATCCTAGTATGAACCCTGTGCAATTATGTAGCACCGCAATGGTTAGAGTGAAAACGGTTTTCCGTAAGCCCAAAAAAAAAAGCATATTTCACACGCGGAAGCTGACAAGTAACAACTACGATTCCCCAATTCGCTCCATTGCGTGATCTTGTCAAGTTTCGGAAAATTTCCCCATCCTACGTCGAATTCGATGGCGGCCAACGCGGGCAACAAGATCCGCAACGCCAAACTGGTGTGAATTCCAATCTCGAGTATTCAATTTCAGTTCTTGATTTCGCTGCAGATCAAATCGCGTGGGCTGGATCTTGATCGGCAGTATTTGGTCAATTTCGTTGCTATCTCGTGGAATTGGTCCCAGTCATATATTTCGGTTGCCTCTTGAGGATGGCTGAATGAATAATGACTTGACGAATCGATGGGGTCTCTGTTGTTATGACTGCTAATAATATGTTTAAACATTACATATTTGTTCAATAATTCTCCATTAGATGTTTCTGAATGAGTAGCTAAACTTCTTGTTAAATTTTTGGTTAGCTTAGGGGCACAATGCTGTTTTCAATACTAAGTCGTGTCTTAGGTGGTGCAAAATGTATGTCGAGATATGGTGATTATTTCTTGTCCCCTTTGATGTTTCACAAGCACGTGCATATCAATGCTGATTTGGGGCTCATAAATGGCCGCCAGTCCGTGTCTAAATTCTGTTTTGTGCCTGGCAATTTTTTAAGATTGATCACTAATTTATGTTGTGAGGAGTTTGAAATTCAGTGTGAAACATATTGATTGTGCATTGTTAGAAACTTGTGGGCTGTGAAATGCTGATGTTTTCGTGTGCTTGGATTGTCAGGTTCTTCTTGGAGATGTTGGTGCCGGCAAATCTAGCTTGGTTCTTCGGTTTGTAAAAGGACAATTTGTTGAATTCCAGGAAAGTCTTTTGATACACTCCTTTTGATGAGATAACATACAGTAGGTTTTTGTGCTGAAAACGCTATTATATTGGTCTATATGGCTGCAGGAATCAACGATTGGAGCGGCTTTCTTCTCGCAGACCTTGGCGGTTAATGACGAGACTGTGAAGTTTGAAATCTGGGATACTGCTGGGCAGGAGAGGTATCATAGCTTGGCTCCCATGTACTATAGGGGTGCCACTGCTGCCATAGTTGTCTATGACATCACAAATCCGGTTAGTAGAATGGAACTGGTTTACTTGTGCTAGTGATAAAATAATAGGTCTTCATGGTAATTTCCCCAAGTTCTTGATTTACTTGATAGCTGCTTCAGTTAATGAGAGATGGTTGACTCCTTAGGGTTCCTGAGATTAGCATAGATGACACCATAAATGCGGTTAGCAAAAAGTGACGATGGTTGCATCCATGTTATACTTGCCCAGCTATAAGTGGGAATTGATGAGAATATGACATTTATATCTAGTTACCTTCCTTGCATTCTGATAAAAGTGTTAAGAGTTTTAATATAGTATAGTACTAAAGTCTGTAAGTGGTACCAGTGGATCACATGGCCATGGGGTGCCTTGAATGATTTATACTTTTATGTGTTGCAGATGATTTGCATATTCCACAGTTGAAAGACATCTATAATGCTTATTTGACAACTTGTAGGCCTCCTTTACTCGTGCAAAGAAATGGGTTCAAGAACTTCAAGCTCAAGGTACTTCACTTTACTATTTGAGGATATGCCATATGTGTTTGAGGTTTTATCATATTCATTTAGGGTTGTGGACCTAAGTTTTTTTTTGTAGAAGGAACCATCAGCCTTCTCCGACTAACCAGCTCTTTGAATAGTACTTTTGTACAAAATCCATCATGTAACGGCTCTGGGTTTCTGTATTTGATGATGGCATTAGCACACAGTATTTTTATCACTTTAGGCTTACATTTTTCACATGGTTTTTCAGTCAATTCATGCCTTGTTTAATTTTCCATATGCTCCTTTTATTTCATACTTCCACTGTTGCTTCTAAATCATTGAAAAGCATTAGTCCTTTTCTTATTTTCATGGTGCTGTTGTAAATTTCCATTTTTACCCACATTTTACTTCCCTTACCCATTTCATGTTTGTGTTTTTGGATCTGGTTAATGGTAAATTGGTAATGTGAATAGTGAACATCAAGACTTGTGAAGATTACATAGCTTGTTGGTACAGACATTATTAATTTCTCCTTTCGTTTGATGTAGGAAACCCCAATACAATAGTGGCTCTTGCTGGCAACAAGGCTGATTTGCTAGAGACGAGGCAGGTGCCAATAGAGGTATGTAATTCCTAGTCTTCTTGATGGCTCTCTGTCCCACTTAGGTGTTGTATGCATTCACTACTATGTCTCTGTTTCACTGTTCAACTTCACCGTGGTGTAATTAGTTGCCTTTCAAAACTGATATGCTGTAGTCAACTAGTCATTGAAGTCTTCTGCCTTTTCAATTTATAATATGTATTATCAGCATTACACCATATCATTGTTGTTGGCTTGTTGCTGTTTATTTGGAGTACCACGTTGAGTATACAGCAAATCCCTTCGGGAGTGTATTGGGTGCACCTTGCATAACATTCTGTTTAATTTATGTTTCACAATGAAGCTTGCAAAATGGATTTGTAAAAAAACTTTTAGATTATATCACAATATTTTTAGCGTTCAAGACTTCCTACAGCATTATATTCTCATGCACATGCCTGCTTTCTTTTTGAAGATGGTACTATCAATTAGTCCTTTATACTATACCGCTCCTTTAGTTATAACATAGACAGGGACGGAGCCAAGAATTTAGATTGTGAGGTGGGCAAATAAGCTATGCAATGTAACTATATTCAATGAGGGGTAGCGAAATAGTTTTAATTCAAATGAAATTCGCTAAAAATTGGAGGAATGCAGTAGAAATTTTATTATCATGAGGGGGGGCAGGCCCCTCCCAGCCCCCCCTCTCTTTCCGCCCATGAACAGGATATTTTTATATCAATCCCAAGTGAAGGTTTTATGTTTGATGCAGCATACGAATATAGGATAAGAAATTGTATAGACTATCAATCGTCCTATTTACTGTCAGGACATCCACACTGTCTGTATTTGTGTAGTTTTGCGAAAAAAGCTTGGCCATAACTTCCCTACTAATTTTTTAGTGGTATGATGTAAACACGGAATAGGAAGTTATGACATGAGAATGCAGTATTTCATGTTGCTTGTAGCATCTGTTTGCTTGTTGTGGTTGTTTTTATTGGTTGAAAGATTTTGTTGTATTTGTATGTTTGACACGGTGTTCTTTTTCTGCAGGAAGCAAAGACGTATGCTCAGGAGAATGGCCTCTTTTTCATGGAAACATCTGCTAAAACTGCAATCAATGTGAATGACATATTTTATGAGATTGGTGAGTTCACTTCCATACTACTTTAGTTGGGTAGGATGGTGGATGGTCCATGGACCGAACATCTGTTCACATCTTTTTATAGGTGGATCTCTAAGCTGTAGTACAATACACCATTCCATTGCTCCGTGATTTCACCCTTACTAGCATTTAATCATTTCTTTGTTGTTTGCATCTAAGCTATGAGATCACATGCTAACATTTTGACATTTATTATTTATTCCAATTGCAGCAAAAAGATTGCTTCAAGGGCAGCCAGCTCAGAACCCACAGGCAGGGATGGTTCTCACCCAGAGACCAAATGAGAGGCTGGTCAGCACTTCTTCATGCTGCTCTTGAAGCATAGTTTCAACCTCATACATTGCCATTGTGATATGTAGGGGGGAATTTCGACATACTATCCCGAAAGTCTCTTGTGCAGCTGTCTTCCTGGCTGATATACACGATTTCGCCCGATCATTTCTTTCTTTCTTTTCATGTGTTTTGTCATGTAAATGTCAATACTAGAATGCCACTGCAGTTACCAAAATGCTGATTGTGCCCCATCATTTGATGGTAAACCCCCGTTGAGTATTCAGATTTGCATGCCCATGAAGTTACTGTTTGTGTGCCCTATGGTTACTGAACAGAAGCAATAGCCGGTGTGCATTGTTCTGAGCTATGTAAAGTTGGTTGCTGTTTATCTCGCCATACTCAGCTGCTGCTTTCCGCTACCGCGGCACCCAGGCAAATAAATACAATTCCAACGCATTTATCATTTCTCTAGGACGTTTTGGCAGTTTCGAAACATCAGTGACAAGCAGATATACTCAGGTTACAAAATCGGCAGGAACTGGCTATAAGGCTATTATTGTTATTTTGGGTTGTTTTGTATGATTTAAGTACTCGACGAGATATATTGCTTGGAGTTAAAAAGTTGTAGAACATTTTTTATTAATCGTCAAGTGTTTGGGGAAAATTGCAAAGGTTATTGCAACCAACGATATACTCACCCCAATTTTACATGTCTCAGCCTCTCAGGAGACAGAACAGCTAGATTTTACATATATCAGGACAAACATTTAGGTTTTGTCACAAATTAGCAATGGAGAATGTACTATTGGATAACTGATCCACTGAAATGTTCTCCAGGTATACACAATGCAGGAGGGGAAGAGGAACAGCGTGCTGAGAACTGGCTAAGAAATGCCAGCTTAGTAAAAATAGCGCAATTTGCCCTAATCTAACTGTTTGCTAGTATTTTACATATTCCCTTTCAATAGTTACCTGATATATCCATTACTTTACACATCAAGATCATACGCAGCACCACAGCACACCAAGTTTTGTTGATGGCTCCCGCATAGCCTCTTTCATCATGACCATTTCGCCAGTGTTTTCATCACACCTTTCAAAATCTTCATAAACCACATTGTGTTCATGACAAAGAGCACTGATGGCACAAGAAATGTCAGGTAGTACCCAAAAGCATGCATCTGCACTATCTGTATTGTAGTCAAAACGAAAAATACAACAGTAAGAATGTGTAAGAGTGCGTACAGATGGTGTGTACTTTTAAGTAAAATAGGATTAACCGATTAATGCATTTGTGATGAAGATCTTAGTACCTGACTGTAGTGCAAATAGATGTGGTAAAATACGTATATGAACAAAAATATCCTGGCCACCTGAATGAAGTGAACACATGCTATTATCAAGAGACAGTGGCACCAACATCAGGTGAAAGGAATGGTCTCACTACTAAATAGCGTCATCGGGTACACAATGTTATAGAAAGGGAAGCATCCTAGTACAACCAAGTCAATGAAGTCACTTTGCCACTGCAAATACATGGGTGCAGTTATTCACAAATTTATGAATGAAGCATGGTTTTTCTATTTATTTACTGATCTGAATCATTTACTATGTTTCTTCACTGAAGCTTTATGCTGAAACCTTCCATTTTCTTTTCTACAGAAAATAGAGCACAGTGCAAAGAAAGGCTGCTTCTTAATTTAATCAATACTAATTTATAATAAAATTTCACTCACCAGCCAAGCAACAAACATCAAAATACCATTAACCAAGTAAACACTTGACTTTTTCAGTCCAGCAGTGTCAAGGAACCTTAAAAAGCAGAACAACAATTCATTACTATCAAATAATACCGACCAGCATAAAATAACTTCAGAGAAAGAAATGGAACCTATTTAATTGCTTACCATCTCAAGTTGATTTCGGGGGTGGTTGTTTCAGAAATAAGAACCATGTATGTGTAAAACTGCCCCTCCCCTGACAACATTGTGTAAGCTATTGCAACTAGAGAAACAGTATGGTGAAAGACCTGAAATGGCAACATACAACCATAAGACAATGCTAGCCAGGAAGCAGTTCAACAACTTTCTAACCAGTTGCTAAAATTATGGCGTGTGAATTTATTCCAAGCCAAATTATATTAACTAAATATAATTAACTAGCAGTTCTCTTAGTGTATATAAATGCAAAAGTTGGGCACCTACATATTCCATTCCACCAAGGGAAGGATACAACCAGAAGATCATTGCAAGATCAGTGATGAAGTAACCCACAGAAACCTGTCATGTCAAGCATACAGGCAGGGCAGAAATATGTCAATTGAACAATGAAATATAAGTCCAGCATAAAAAGAAGAAAATGTTGTCATTGATGATACTAGCTGTTATTGTGTTATTCAGTACCCCTAGTGCAAAACTGGAGATGATTGAATTACGGAATGTAATAGGTCCCTTAAGGTGATCAGAGAAAAGATCTGTACACACAACAAGATATAATGATATGGCTGTGATAAAGATCGCATGCGCACTGGACATACCCCTGAAACAGGTATAATTGGCTGTCACTATGAAATTTATGAAAAGAAAAGATCAGGGGTGGAGCAATACAGATGTACTAGCTCTAAGAAGACTGACCTGTTGTTCCATTCAATACGCTGTATTTTTGTCAATGAAGAATAGCCCTTGAAGTAAAATGAGCTCAATAGCCATGTGAGATCGTATGCCTACAGGAGAATACATGCCATTTGTCAAAAGAAGAAACTAGAAACATGCTGATGAATAATTAAGAACTGGTTTCTGTGACGCAAAAAGTGGTTGACACAGGTCCAAAAATGCTATGGTCATCAGCCAGCAATACAATGACATATATTGTGTTGCATTCAAAAGTTTCCCCAGATGATCGTTTTGTCGTTGTTTAAAGAGGGAAAATCTGGTTGAAGGTTAAGTCCTAAATCAAACACCAGACACCACTTGTTGTCATGTTGTGTATCCTTAAGTGAACACAAGCTCATTCGACATAAGATAAAAGTAATGTAATGGATTAGATGATACTTTAACTTTAGCACATTAACTTAAAGAGAATATATATTTAGTAGGATCATTTCCTAGTGTTTCATTTACAAAACAATAAAATTGCAGTGATCTCCGACAGATGCAGAATGCAGGGGAAAATCAATGTGTTCGATGGTACATTAACCAAGCTGAACCTCTCTAAAAGGCACAATTAATGTCTGTTTCTGTTAACAAGCCAACCACTAGTCCTATTTATAGCAATTAGCCTTTCATAGCATGCGGGACCTTCTGGTGTTATTCCTTGGGGGTATAGTTAAAAAATCATTTGGTGTCAAATGTAACCGTTCTTCTCATAAATCAATGCCAGAAACATGGATCACCGGTTACAAGCACTAAGTTGATTACAATATGCAGCCATCAATCATAACTTAGAATAAGAAGAATGGATGAAATTACCATCTTGCACAAGACAATGCCAATGAGCACCGAGGTGTATGGAACGAGTGGATCAGCTAGCAAGTAGTCTCTCATCAACGCCTGAGCTTGATACTTGTAGGCCATCATCGCCATCCTTGCGGCTTGAAATACCTACACAACAAGATATACACCGAGATCAAACTACATTCGAAGGACATACCGCAAATGGATCTTGTGGTACCTCAGATATCTACAAAAGTTTGCTTGGCAACATGGCCTGCTACGATCATAGGATTCATAGCACAAAACTACTTTCAACATTGTTTCCCCTGATGCCAGAAATATTAGTCTTACTAAACATCCTCCTAATAAATCAACGGTGATGGAACTTATCGCGTAAATAGTAGAGGAAATCATCTACAAAAGCTCGGTGTCGGTGACACAGGCGGATCTCCGTGCACGGGAACATTACACCGCAACTACGAGAGCGGCAAGCCTGCACAAAGATAATGTACCTAACGTGCTACCACATGGCCAAAATACACGCCACCTTAAAAAAAATGGCACCGACGAGACCCCAAGAACAAGAAATCCCCGCAGCATGCAGTCAGAGGGCCCAATCGCAGGACGCCAAGAACCCAAGAAACCCCAAGATCCGGGCAAGAGAGTCAACCCCCCCCCCCCCCCCCCAAGAAAGAAGCAAGGGAAAGAAGACGAAAGAATCAAGAAACACCAAGAAACGATCGGCAGGGGCAAGTACCTCGTACAGGGAGAGGGGGGGAGCGTGTGGCCGTGCAGGGGAGCGTAGCTACACGCGTTGAGCAGGAATGGGGAAGGCGGGGAGAGGGAGTGGGAGGAGGCTGGGCTCCATTTCTGGGTGCGTCGCGTTGGCGGTGAGCAGGCAGGGAGGCAAGGGAAGGGGACGGAGCATCCGGCAGTCTACGAGAGAGAAAAGCTCAGTGCCACCATCTTCAGTGGGCCCTTTTGCTGTTGCCACATTTGTAACAACTATTTTCAGTGGTACTAATCTTGTGTGATGGTGTTATTAAGCGTCTGTTTTAAATCATGGAGCTAATAGTTAGCTGCTAAAAATTAACTAGAGTGGATTCAAACACCCCCGCCTAATAGTTAAGCTGAGCACCCAGCTAATGATTATCTTATTAGCTAGCCAAACCCAGCAAATAGCAGCTAATATGTGGCATTTAACCAAAATATCATTCGCATCTACCACCAATAGCATTTAATAACATGGGTATTCTGAACAATAGCATCTATTAGCCACATATTAGCGGGTGGATCCAAACACCCTCCAACTAATAGTTAGCTAGCTAATATTAGCTAGAAACTATTAGCTAGGAACTATTAACTGCTAATGGATCCAAACTAGGGATGGCAACGGGTCCGGATCCCTCCGTGGACCTGGACCCGAGACCCGAAGTTTGGACCCGGACCTGGACCCGAAGTCAGTCACAGGTCCAAACCCGAACCCAGACCCGACGGGTACCCGGACCCGAACAACAGAATTCTATTTTCTTTTTGTTTGAGTAGCTAAAGTTTATAGAATTTGATTAAATTTTAAGGCTTCATTACCCGGATTAAGAAATAGACTACATGCATATAATAACAAAGCAACAGTAAGCAACAATAGATGATATTTGTTATCTACAATTTTATTTCATACAATGAATATTTTCTTGTCGGGGCCGAGTCCAGGTACCCACGAGTCCAAAATAAGACCCGGACCCAGACTCGAACCCGAAATAATATACCCGTGGATCTAAATTTGGACCGGACCCGAACCCACTGGGTCGAGTACCCGCGGGTACCAAACCCACGGGTAGGGGTGAAAACGGGTCGGATACAGGTGGGTAATAGGTTATCCCATATCCTACCCTAATATTTTTTTCTCGGATACGGGACGGGTACGGGTAATGAAAATACAGGGCACGAATGCACGGATACGGGTATTTACAGAACGGGTTAACAACGGATACCGGGTATTAACGAGTGGGTAAAAAACGAGTATCGGATATTTTGTCGGATAGTACACGAAATAGGTAGAATGAGAACAAGTGATGAAACATATAGTTCAATAATCATGTAGTTTAACATATAGCAGTCCAAGTAAAATATAATCCAACATAGAGTTCAACAAGACGTATAGAGTCCAATTAATACATAACCCAACAAGACGCATAGAGTCCAACATAGTCCAACACATAGATTAAAAATTACACATATAGTCCAACACATAGTGACAAATAGAGTTTATTTAACATAAATGAACACACAAAACAAGGATCATCATGCATGCATCAAGATATCAAGTCTCATGAATGTCCTCCATTTCCAAAGCAAAAAAGATAATCGGGTACCCGAAAATGCAAAAAAGATCGGGTACCCGTACCCGACCCGTTTTATCTCGGATAGTATCGGGTATTGCTCATCCCGTATCCTACCCGTACCCGTATGCATCTGATCGGGTACGGATACGGGTACTACCCATTTATTTTTGGTACGGGTATTACCCGTCTGTTTCGGATAATTTTTCCTTAAAATACGGATACGGCTCGGGAATTACCCGACCCGTTTTCACCCCTACCCACGGGTATTTTTGGCATCCCTAATCCAAACAGGCCCTGAGCAGCTAATCGACCCAATTAATTAGTTTGTGTGAGGAGCGCTGCTTGCTTGTTGAGATGCTAATCACTGTGCCGTGGCTCATCACAAGCCAGAAAGTCGCGGTGGTGGAGGGACAGAACGGTCATTCCTAACCATTCGGCCGTTTTGTAGAGGGAATCCGAAACCCCCAAAACAAACAAGTTGTCAAAGCCAAGCAAACCTTCAGTGTCATGGCACCGTCCTGTGATGTGAAACCAACAACAACGATAACAATCAACCACGAGCCTTTTGTCCTAAATAAATTGACGTCATATTATTTTTGGGCCCAAAAAAAGCAATTGCAAAATAGGATAATTATTCTTTACGGGAAAAGGCCAAGCCAAAGAACATGCTCTTGACACAAGCCGAGTATCGCCGGTGGATCCATCAAATTACGCTGACTCGACGAAAACTCCCCACGACCCCATTTCTGGTGGAGCAAGCCCTCTCTTCTCCTCCCACGTAAATTTGCGGACAAAAACTGCAACAAAGCTGAGATGTGAGCTCAACTTCAACCGAAAAGTTTGCGCGCGTGGTGCGGGTGTGGCACGCACCAATACTAGCGTTGCATGATGTCAGTGTCAGTGGAGATGTCTCCGACTCATCCCCCCCCCCCCCCTTCGTTTGTTTATTTGTTGAAATCTAAGTATGCTACTCCCTTCGATCACAAATAATTATTGTTTTGGGTATTGATACAGTCTTCAAAACATAGTTTTGATCACTGATTTCTAATATAATATACTTATAAAATCCAATAAATTATAATATTATGAAAGTACCTTTTTGAGACAAATCTACACATACGATTTTAATGTATCCAATTTAAATATTTAAAAATACTGGTAGTTAAAGTTTCAAAAGTTTGATTACACCTATGGTCCAAAACGTCAATTATTTGTGACCGAATGGAATATATACTCCTTCTATCTTGCATTATAAAATTAGGTTAAGGAGCGAGTGCTTTGTACTCCCTTCGATCGCAAATATATATCGTTTTGGGCATCGGCACGGTCCTCAAAATACCACTTTGACCACTAATTTTATTGTAATATATTTATACCTAATTAAATTCTAATATTATTATAAGAGTACTTTTCGAGATAAATCTACACACATAATTTTCATGTATCCAATATTAATATTTAAAAAAATATTAATAACCAAGCTTTCAAAAGTTTAATTGCATTTAACCTACAACTACGTATAAAGAGAATACTGACAATGTCAACGACTCAGCATGACACGAACGGTATTAATATCTTTTTAATACCCATTTATGCTAGCATTTCCCTTCGACTCGACGGGGGACATATCACGTATTGTAAGGTGGTGTTGATCTTGACGGGTTGGCATATGCGTCATTTAATTATGGATTGCGTTGCACGCATGTGTCATTAAGAATTAAGGGACATAGTACACAAAACCTATCGAACTTGCACAGATGGCCAAATTGACCGGCTTCCATAAGAGATGAGGTAGAAGAGAGAGAAGGAGGAGAGATAGAGTAGTTGTCCTTTCGTGAATAGATGGTCTTGTAGATAGCTTTAGACTATTTGTACCATTGTATAGACAGTCTATTAGTTATATGAGAAATTATTATATACGACTATATAGACGAATCATTGTATGAGTTATCTTTAGTGCTGTCCGTAGATGATATGGAGATACATTATAGACAGTTATCGTCTATACCACTGTACATGCCTAAGGACATGCTGTAATTGGATCGATTATGTCTCGAGTCGTATCGCACTTCACATCGAATGCTTTGCCCCTCATTCAAACTTCAACGGAAATGTTCGCTGTTTTCGCCTTCTTTATTTCTTTCTTTTTTGTAAAAAAAAATGGTTCTCTCAATTTTTTTTACAAAACTAGCCCTATTTCCCACAGCGGAAGGATCGGAGACCGACACCTAACACCATCCGTTATAGGGGACCACGGAAGGCTAAGATGTCGCGGACGGGAGGCGCCGCAAGCAGGCGACATGGAAACCGGCGTCGATCGCAGGAGTAGGCACTTGCCGCGAACTGAAGGCGTGGCAAGTGGGTTTCAACGGATGGAATGCACGGCAACCTGGCTTCAGTGGATGGAATGCATGGCAACTAGGCGCGTTGCCGCGGCACAGAGTGCCTCCTACACTATAGCACCGCAAGGGATACTGTAGTATGCTACAGTACTACATAAAGTACTGTAGCATAGGAAGTTGTTTATGTGGTCTGGTAGCGCGGATGAGAACTAGTTTTGCAAAAAAATTCAGAATAGATCTATTTTTGTAAAAAAAAGAAAAAAGAAAAAAGAAAAAAAAAGGAGGCCAGATAAGTGGACAATTCATTTCAGCAAATTGTTCCATCAATTTGAGAAAGTATGTGGAATTTGATGGAAGGTTGTCATTATTGCGACCTTCTTTACCTAGGGACCTAGAGACTCTACCTGTTTTCTTACTATGCACCTATTTATTATCTTTTGATTATATACATTTACTCATTAACACCTATATCTCTTATCTTCTAAGACAACTAAGGTATCTAAGTTATTTTATCTCGTATATTTCTTAATTTTATTGTAACCTTAATGCTTATATTTTGAACCTTACCGAAATTAACTAAAAAAACGACCCTAGCCTGGTACTGATTTTCTCCAAAAATCGCACGGTTTCGAAATCCAATTTTTTTTTTTTTTTTTGGGGGGGGGGAATAAAAAAAATACCGATTGCACCAATTTTCTTTCGATTTTTACCGATTTTTCTCTTGATTTTCACCGATTATCATGATATTCTGACCGGATAATTGAATGTTTCTCAGAGCCAATTTTTGAGTGATTTTCTCTCCATTTTCACCGATTATCGTGGTATTTACGCTGTACAATTTTTTTTTTGAATTTTTTGAATTTTTCTTTGGATTTGACCGATTTTCCAGTCGATTTGTGATATCTTACTCTACTGATAAGGCTGATAATCGCGATTTTCGCCAATATGGTGACCCCTAGATAGAAGTACTAGTTTGTCATAATCCATAAGAAATTGCTAGTGCCTGGCGGTTTGCATCTGCAATTGTGGCAACATAACATAAACCTTTGCAACGCGTCTCACACAAGAGTTTTCAGGCTTAGGGCCTGTTTGGATCCATGCAGCTAATAGTTAGCTGCTAAAAATTAGCTGGAGTGGATCCAAACACCTCCAGCTAATAGATCAGCTAACTATTAGCTAGGCACCCAGCTAATTGCCGCTAATAGATAGCATTTAACCAATAACATTTAATAGCATGGGTATTATAGACAATAGCATCTATTAGCCACATATTATCTGGTGGATCCAAATACTCTTCAACTAATAGTTAGCTAGCTAATATTAGCTAGAAACTATTAGCTAGCCAACTATTAGCTGCTAATAGATGCCCTTAAATATGCTCCATCGTAAATGTGGCAACTGTCGTCGAAGATGGAGTTTCCTATTCAGTACTGCATCAAGCACGATCTTTGTAGGACGTGGAGCGTTTTGATTTGTGCCAGGCCGTTTATTATTGCTCGACGCCATTTTTATGTAGGATGACAGACTGAGACAGGACGGGATGTGCCGGGGTACTCCATTTGCATCTTATCGTGTTGAAATTGTTGACTCCCAATCTTATCGTGTTGAAATTATTGACACCCAATTGCCTTCTCCTTCTCTGAAGTCTTCAGTAGGTGATTTGGTTTGCAATTGCGTTTCCTCCAAAGAAAGAAAAGGACCACCAATCGGTCAAAATAGAAGGTCACCGGTTTAAAGTCTGGCTCTTTTAGAGTAAGTATAGTAAAATCATCTCAACTTAATATTAACCTATGCACATCAACTTTGTTCTATATGAAATAATGAAAAAAAAACAGAAAGAAGAGAGCTAACTCCTTATTTAGTAGCCAGCTTTGCACAGAAACATAGATAGATTATTTATGTATAAGATAGAAGAGATAGTTATTGCATAACATCTAGAGATAATTTTTAGATATAGTTATTGTACAAACTGGTTTTTAGCTTACTCTAGATGACATAGATGAGAGATAAAGTAAATAGTAGGTTTTGCTATTTTACTTGCTCTTATGACATGTACAATAAAATCTTCTCAGCTGCCTCTTAGCCTATACACATTAGCCTTGATCTATATAAAAGAGTGAGAAAAGAAGAGAGATAAGAGAACTACTGGCGTTTATTTAGTAGTTAGTTTTGCACGAAAGCATAGATAGATTATTTATGTACAAGAGAGGAAATAGTTATTGTACAATATCTAGAGATGATTTTAAAGGCAGTTATTGTACAAATTGATTTTTAGTTTACTATTAATATGCCGTGAACTCTATGACTATTATATTTGCTCTTATGCTCTTTATGGAATACGGAAAATTTTCCCGATTCTGCGAAATTGTACTGTTTCTGGAGGGGGGGAAAAACGTGCGTTTGGTCCCCCTTAGCTTTCCTGTGTGCGCCAAGTGGAAGTCTCGCGTGGTCCCCCTTAGCTTTCCTATGTGCGCCAAGTGGAAGTCTCGCGTTTCAACACATGCCCACGTAAATATCAGTTCCATCTCCCTATCTGTCGTATTTCTCTAATTTTGTTTTTGGATGCGTATTATTATATAATTTTGCGACAATTTTTTATCATTTTTTCTTTCTATATATCTTCTATCTAGTTATTTATAATACCATTTAATACAATAAACTAGAGTGAAACATACACTCTTCGTCAAGTTTATAAGACGCATTTCTTCTGGTCACAAAATGACTACACTATCCTTAATTATTACCACTAAGCACTATATTCAATACATACATGCAGAGAATATAAAGTAGGAATGGATATTTATTAGGGATATAAAAGGAACATCACACAAATTCTGTATTAGAATATGAAATACATCTTATATTTATAAACAAGATTATTAAAAAAACATGTCTAATAAACTTGGACGGATGGAGTTAACGATACAATAAAGAAGGGTAATATTCACCGGTGGAAACACAAGAAATTATAATGATACCTATTAAAAAAAGTATTTAGGAAAAGAAAAGATATCTCCTACTAATGTGGTATTATCATCGGTAAATGCGAGCATGTGATGCCCAACGACTCCAACCCAGGACCCACGAGGTTAGTGGGAACGAAGTGCCCGTGTGAAACGGACACGCAACGAAACCGGGGAGCTGGCACTTGCCTGGACATCTGCAACCGCAGACAGAAGCAGGACGCGGCACGGCAACCATACCAGACCAGTGGCTGTCCTCCCCGAACAGCGTAGACCTGCGCGAAGTACCCTACGCAACGCATGCGCATGAACAATGCCCATGGCTTGGAGCAATCAACCTGGCCGGCCAGCGAGCCAGCATGCTGGGGAGCAAGGAAGAACAGCTCACCTGGATGGGAGATAAAACGATGAAGCATATGCACAGGCTTACCAGATCATACAGTTACATTTTCGAAGAGGGATTTATGCGAGGCCAAGCTACAAATGGCCTGTGTATGAACCAACCAACAGTTTTGGAAACCTGCATGTCGATGCAATCATGCAAAGTATCTGAAGATATAAGACCGGAAAGGTTAGTACGGTTTGTGCGAGGAACAAATATCCAACGATTTTCAAAATTTTCAACCGGGCAGTCCATAAAATATTAAGTTGCGCCTCCATACTTTTGCAAAAACTAAATTGCACAAACTCAAAAGCAACACGGTTAGAGCATTGAAGCGTTCCCAATAAAATTTGGCCTAGGATGATGGAAACCCTTCGGCCTTGGTACTTTGCCAGCACATCTGAAATGGAGAGGTTCGCATTCCAGGGGCCTCTTCATAGTAAGTCAAATGCAAGAATGCTACTGCGGAATGTCTTCCAATTAGTAACCACAAAGTTTCACAAGTCTAGCAAAAAGACCAAACTAGTAAAACCACATTTCTACTAATACGCAAAATATTTCTTTTGACCACCTATTTTGCCAAAATTCTCATTCTTATATTAACTTGTTGTATTTATCTTGTGTTCACCGATATTATTTTGTCCTATAAGCACACATTTTCTTATATAGATGCATAAATAGATAACTAATCTTATTCTGAATTTTGTTCAATTAAAAGGGGAAAAAAGAAAAGTATCTCCATTAACACTTACATTCTTACTCCACTTTCCATTTTCAGCCAAAGACTAAGATACACATGCATCCCTCCCTCCCGAAAAAGAACTAAGCAGATAATAATATACTTATAAAGTTAATTATACATAACAGTGAAAGATTTTTTAGACCAATACACAGTGGAAGTTACTTCATAACAAAATGGTACACCGATATTGAACTGATGTGCTAAAACATCCAACACGGCTAGAACTATTATAAAACTGACCATCAGCAATTAAAAACTATCTACTTAAGCCGTGTCATAGGTACAAGCTGGATAACTACAATAAATATCCCAGGTAATCAAACTAGAACAGATATGTTTGCTGGGATATATTGTTTCATTGCACCACACATTGTCAACAACCCCAAACCTTCCTTCCCCACCTTTCTGAACATCAAGCATGCTGAACAGATTGGACTGAACTACTGATATTACCGTGATAACTTCGCTTTCCTAGAGGCATGTCTACCCTTTCCATTATACCTTGGTGACAAAGATGAGGAGTTTGAGCAAGCTATAGCTGCAACAGCCTTATCTTTCGTGAAGGCCTTCCGCACATCCTCTTTGAGTTCACAAAAGCGCATCCTCTTGATTCGCTGGTCCTCGGGAGTGCCAGTTGCAAGGAAGAACAAATCAGTGGATTCTTCATTGAGGAACTTATCAAGAACGTCAGAACAATGTGGGAAGTACCGTCTCCCTAGCTCAACTGGAACATAAGAAGCATTTCATTTAATAACAATTAAGAGCATCAAATGCTCTGCAAGCTTAATTTGTTAAAGAACAGTGAGATACATTTATCCATAAACAGTTTTGGAAAATTTATAAAAACATGCATGATTATGTTAAGAATGACCTGTCTTTGTCAAGGCATCAAGGCGTTCACGAAACCTCTTGTTTTGCATTGTTGGGGTCTCATTTAGGTCAACCTCCTTCAGTTTACTGAAATTAAACGGTGTGAGGCCAGCAAACTCTTCAGTTGAGTCAGCTTGTGCTATGTGCATGACAAGCTTGGCTTCGGAAGGGAAGAATATTCTTGCAAAGGCAACTGCACAGAAATAAAATAGATTGCAGCCAAGATTTTCAGGATTGTACATTTGTTTCAAGCTGGGGGAAAAAAAGAAAACAGCAGTGCAATCCTACTGATAATGCTTGTAGCATCAGATTTCCTCGATTTGTGCTACATGTCATATGAATTTACTGGAGCATCTTGCTATTGCGAAAAATAAATAAGAAAGAAATCATTCGATGATCTTTTATATATATAATATTTGAAGAGTATAACCAATAGAATTGCTGCCAACATAACTTATTGAGAATGGAATGACAAACTAGGCCTGCCAGAACTTATGCTTCTAAATTCAAGGGAAGGAAAAAAGTACCAACTTCTCAAAACACTCTGTAGCATGTCATCAATAGTAAAACATGAACTAGAATCATTAGGCACTAAGTTCCTGCAGACAAGGCTAACAGCAAAAATAATAAAGCAAGATAAATATATTCAAACCTCTATTTTCCAAGTTTATGAGCCTCATGTGAAAATTATCAATCAGCAAAGGCGTCACAATTGACTCCTGTACAGAGAAAAGCTCCTCCATCATGAAGGATTTCCTCTTAATCTCTTGCTCCAAGATGTCAATGCACAAGTAAGCTTTGCTTCTCTCCTGACACTTTTCCAACTTCTTGCTGCAGTCTTTCTCTCTTGTTAATCTCTTGCAAATGGTAAGAGCATCACGTTCATCTTGTGTCGTAGCCAGCACGGAGGCTCCCTTCTCTATGAGTGAAAGAATGATTTGTGGTTCTCGCCTCATGCAAGCCATATGCAATGGTGTATATCCACTGGCATTCTTCAGATTCACGTTAGCGGAGTTCAGTTTCAGCAATTCTGCAAACACTTTGGGCTCACAGTAGGCTGCAGCATAGTGTATGGCAAATGCATCATCCAAGGTGATTGCAGACTCTTTTAGGAGCATGTCAACAAGGTCAACATCATCAGAATCCAAGGCCTTGTGGATGTTCCTAACCCTCTTCTCATGCTCAGGGTCCATAATGAAACCGTCTGATTCATCAGGCAATGAATAGGGACGAATCTCCTTGATCTTGTCATACATACCACCTGGAAGCTCCTTCTCAAGGTAGCGGTTGTCAAGACACGAGCTCGCAACCTTATGAATACAGTGATCGAGCAGGTCGGTAAGCTGGCAGGTGGAAGCAACATGAATAATCGGCAGTATGTCCAAAACCAGAGCTATGCTAACAAAGTCAGACAGGCGACGCTGCAACATAAGAATATCATGTTAGGACTGCAATCTTCATTTTTTTTTTTTAGAAATAATGCAATATTCATATTTAGATGTGTAATTTGGCAACTAATTTCGGCAGAAAGCATGAACTATTTGCAGAATTCCTTACTCAGTTTTAATATCATTGGACCAATGCAGTGCTACACATGTATTGTGCAATTTCTGAAATTGAAATTGTTACTAGTGGACATGAGCGTGTAAATTAGGCTTGCTACATCTTGCAGTATCCTTGCCCATCACCTGGAAGAGCGAGACGAGCTCGGAGATCTGGAAGCCAAAGGCGGCGTACGTGGACTCGACGACAAAGTCTATCGCCGGTCGGCACGCCTCGTGCGGGCACCGGTCGTCCACGCAGACGGCCGCCTCCTGCGGCGGCGACTTGAGGAGCCCAGTGTACAAATACCCAAGAACGGCCACGAGGGCGTCGCGGCCTATGTGGCGCCCGCCGGAGACCAGCTCGGCGAGCTCCAGCCGCGGCTTCTCCCCGACGGCGGCGGGGGCAGGGAGCGAGGAGAAATGGTTAAGGAAGAAGTTGCTCCTGGCGGCGAGGATGCAGCGGTGGACACCGACGACGTCGCCGCCTCCCGCGGCCAGGACGATCTCGACGTCCGTGCAGTTGAGGAAGGCGGGGTCGAGGAGGCGCTCGAGGTTGGCGCTAAGGCGGCCGAGGCTGACAGCGTCGAGGTCAGCGGGCGAGGCCTGCGCGGACTGGGGCGACGAGGAGGAGAAGCTAATGGTCGAAGTCTCCATGGAGTGGAAGGTGGAGGACGGCTAGAAGGTTCTAGAAGCTAACGTCTGGTTCATTCACGGTTCTCGGCAAGGTGTGCAAACCCGAGCTCAGGGGGGGAGGCCCCAAAGATCGAGGCTTTCCCACATGCTCCAAAGATTGAAGCCTTTCCTTCGAGCAGGGGTAAAAAACTCTCCAAGAAGAACAACAAATGGTCAATTAAGCAGAAAATTTCCAGTATTTCACAAAAGAAGAAGAAGAAAAGGTTTAAGGTTTCCTACAGGCCCAAGAAAGAAGGGAAAGAGCGAACTCTCCCAACCCAAAAAAAAAAAAGAAAGCAATCAGGGAACGCTCGAATCAAGCTCGAAACAGATGAGGAAGCTTCGCATATTTCAGGGCAGAGCGAAGCGAAGCGAAGCCAACCAGAGAAACTAACCCACCCCAAAGTCGCAACCTCACGCGGATTTGGGAGAAAGAACTACTGCTACTAGAACGAAGCAAACCAAACGGATCGCTGCCACAGCCGCCTCCTCTTGTTATCCGGAAATTTCGCGCTTTTTTTTTCTTTTACGCCCACTTCGGCCGAACCCTCCGAGAAGAAAAAGACAAGAACGTGCGAGTTTGGCTGGTGAGGCGAGGTAATTTAATGGCCGTGACCGCCCGCTCGACGTCACGACGATGACGTCGACGGACGTGTAGCTCGTCTGTAAGGAATACCACGGTGTACTTGCGGACCGCTCGTTGCGCGGAGCGGGGGGCCCACGGGTCAGCCAGGTGCGCTGGACTGGGTGTGATCGCATCTCGGTACGGTCGGTGGTGCGGCCGGGTCGGCGAGGCGACGACCTTGACTAGACTCGTAGGGCCGAGTGGGCTTTTCGATCTTATCACTCGGTTCCATATATAAAACCACTGATGAATAGGTCAAATTTAAAAAACAATTATATAAGTGTCAAAAAATAATGCGATAGTACATCACGTTTCAGCGTACAGATAGATAGAATTGATCGGTTTTCGGTAAAAACCAATTGATTTTTGATTTTATTTTTTTTAAAAAAAAATTGAATTATACATGTGGCCAAATTAGCAACACCATGTTGATGCGGAACACTATAACATTTTAACAACCTTGTTAGGTACTATACAGCTCAAAAGAATCGTATTAGAGCATTACCGAGTAAGGTTTAAAATACAGTTGGGTTATATGATATCTATTTTTGCCCAAAACGACAATCCATACTGTGCTCAAACAAGTGCCACTACCAGAAGGCAGAAGCATTGTTTTTAAGTTGCAAAAGGCAAGCCCACGCAAACATACTCTAAAACCTATGCCCATGCTATGTCAAGCCACGTGGACATGAATTGGACCACATTTATCAATGTACCACACTCATCTGATCCTATATATGTGGCTAATTTAGCCATAGTATGTAACGTACGAGACTTTGTAATCTTGTTAGGCACTGTATAGCTAAATAAAAACATGTTCAAGCATCACTGAGCAAGGCTCGAAAGAAATTGGCTTCTATCTGCTCTATTTTTGTTCGAAAGAGACGATAAGTGTAACTATGTTAGCTTAAAGAAACATCACAAACCACACCAACGTTTTTCTTTTTCTTTTTTTGCAGGTCACAGAACTCAGTCACGACCAAACCAAACCAAATCTACGTATTTACTGGACTAAACCAAACAAAAATAAATCGGATCATACGAGATACGGTAGAAATAGAAACGCAACGTGCGTGGCTGTACCTCTACGTGCGGCCAACTCGGGTGGTGGTCGTCCTGCGCTGCACGTGCCGGTGTGCGCCATGCATTTGATCTCCTCTGGCTAGCCCCACGTGCCGGAACTGCGCAGCAGACGACAACGGGGAAGGGAAAACTCTGGAGACGAGTTGATTGCTCGTCTTTGCCCTTTCGGTTTGAGTGCGGAATCTCCTCCGATGCATCGCCCCTTCCCTCTCCCGCGGCCGCGTGCGTGCGTGCTGCCACTGGGTACGAAGCCTGCCCCCTTTCACATTTACTTCTTCCGGTTTTATATTTCTCTTTGCTGGAGTGGTATGTACTCCCTCCGTTTCTTTTTATAAGGCGTATTTGGTTTCGTTAGGACAAGGCTTTGACCAACAATTACTCTATTAGTATATAATTTTTATGACACAAAATTGATATTAGCATATTTGTATTCAAAAGTACTTATATATAATTATGATTTTGTATTGCATAAATGATATATTAATGAAGTAATCGTTGGTCAAAGTCTTGTCCTAACGAAACCACTGTATTTAATACGTATGCTTTAGAAATATGATGTCATTAAAAATATGATGTCATTAAAAAAAATTTATTGTTGGATCATTCTGTATTTAATGACATCATATTTCTAAAGCATACGTATTGATTACTGACGCTTGAGTTCTGCATGCACACATAACGATTGGGTATCCTTGCTTTGAGAATTGGGATCACACTATTTCTAAATTATTTAATATGATCAGATTAGAAAATTAGCAATCTATTAATCACTCCTTGGTATGTGAGATTATATCTAAAACTATAGGAAATATAAAACCAGAGGGAGTATTTTTTTTCCATATTTAGTTTCCATATATAAACAAAATTATAAATATAAGATTTTTGAGCCTGCTGTATAGGAGAACTATTTATTGTTTCCACAATCGGTAAATAATCAGATTTATCGTTTTATTCGTGCGTATAGACCGAATATAAAAAGTCAGCTCAAAAGAAGGAGGGGAAACAAAAAGCTTCGCTTGCTCTTACAGGAGCGCGAAGAGGGGAGAGGGATGTTGGTAGCCCTGTAGGATGTAACTGAAGTCATTTTTACAGGTGTAAACTGTCTGATAGAGTAATCGAACAGTCCATATCATCTAAACCTTTTAGCAACAGTGTTTTGCTAAGTAGTTTAAACCGTCGTTTTTTTATCCAACAATTAACACGTAACTATAAGTTACATTTATAATACCAACTACACCTATTCCTTATCCGCAAAAAGGTGGAGCCCCCGATGTGAACGTGCAGGCCGTCAAGATGCTCTGTCAGTCGGTTCACTCGTGCGGTGATCTACCATTTGTACCAGTAGTTTTGTACAAGCATAATGGGAGTACATGTTGTAGGTCCCACGAGCGTACGGTCATTTGTCTGATGCGCCGATTAGTCCACACCCCAGCTGCAGGACCTGTCTAATCCGTCGAGTAGGGAATTCTTTTTTAAAATAATACTTTTTTAAAAATAAATTGCGATTTTAATACTCGGAAAAGAAAAATTACAAAACTAATACGTCTTCGCCATACCGTATGGCGATTATCCCATTTTCGCCATACCGTACGGCGAAAATACCCTAATTACCCAATCAGACCCGGTTAACCGTCGGCTATCTAGTTTAGGCTATTATCATCATGCCGTACGGCGAAAATGGGATAATCGCCGAGCGCTACAGCGGCAATACTAACTTCGCCGATCGGTACAGCGATAATACATATTCGCCGAGCCATCTGGCGAAAATACCCAAATTAAAATATGGCTCAAAAAATCATGAGATAATTATCACTTATTCCTAGGATGTTGGATGTTCCATTTTTGCAAGAAATATGTAGGAATCAATTGAGTTGAATGAACTGAATAAATATAAGAAGCTTCTCGTGCATGAAATGTTTAAGCGTTTTCGGCAGCCCGTAGAATAGCACGTTTAAATGTAATTTTTTGCAAAAATACAACAGATTTAATCTTTGATATATGGACTACCATATTCTAAAAAAAAATTATTTACACATTTCTTTGCATACAAATTATACTATCGCAATTACCCTAAGTATTATTGTCGACAACAAACAATAACGCTTAAGCCTTTTCGGCAGCCCGTAGAATATTACGTCTAAATGTAATTTTTTTCAAGAATACAACAGATTTGATCTTTGATATATGGACTACCATATTCTGGGAAAATATTTTATTTACA
Organism: Rhipidocladum racemiflorum; assembly: GCA_036346355.1. Lineage (NCBI taxonomy): Eukaryota > Viridiplantae > Streptophyta > Magnoliopsida > Poales > Poaceae > Rhipidocladum > Rhipidocladum racemiflorum. The sequence continues at coordinate 18,774,207 of CM070573.1, read as the reverse complement.
CATTTCTTTGCATACAAATTATACTATCGCAATTACCCTAAGTATTATTGTCGATAACAAACAATAACGCTTAAGCCTTTTCGGCAGCCCGTAGAATATCACATCTAAATGTAATTTTTTGCAAGAATACAACAGATTTGATCTTTGATATATGGACTACTATATTCTGGAAAAATATTTTATTTACACCTTTCTTTGCATACAATTATACTATCGCAATTACCTTAGTCGACAATAACTCATGATATGAATAGTTTAGCCCAGAAAAACTTTAGCTAAAGTGTTTAAATCATTACGATCATTGTGAAAAGCATGCAGATGCAGCCAGTAACCAGTAAGCAAACTCAACCTTAGTAGAGCAGATACAACGAAAGCTCAGATGATATTACAAGGGTATTACAACAGTGACAACATTGCTAGCAAAAGTGATGATAACATTGATTGTCATGGTGGAACAAGTGATCGTTCCACCTATGTTCGTAGAGTGGGAATGGTGCGCCACATTTTCTACATATTACATCACCTGTGAATCTTTGGCGATTTGTTCTCGGACATCGCTCAATCTCTCTTATGAAAGAGCTCCATAAGGGTGCGCAGTGCTCCCAGCTGTCGCTGAATGGATAGCCTATGCCGAACGTCTCAGTGGTATAAAACATAATTGTTTTATCCTTTTTATGTGGATCTCTTCCCTCCCAATTCCCCGCGCCCCCTATGTTAATACCACTCGGGTTTCCGGATGGTCTTTGTAATCCGTCAAGGATTTGTTGCGTAGTGCGGACATCGGCCGGTTGCTTCCCCTTATCCCTTTCTCTTCGAGAGGACGAACCCTCTTGCACTTCCGGAGACTTGCCGAGACGCCTCTTCTGTTTCGGCTCGCACTCCACTATATGGTGCAGAAGGTGTGCGTTGGGCTTGTCGTTGTACAACCGGAAACGTGCCCTGCAGTCAATGCAGTATGCCCATTGTGGTTGTTGAATAATACCATATGCGTACTCAGAGTCTGGCTTTTCTGGGAGGTAGTAGCACCACTGCAAGGGTTGCTCCCCCCAGCTATCCCAGACGGGAAGTTTGAGATGTGGGTGGTACGTCTCCGGGTCCACCCAGTTGAAGTACTAGCACCATTCATCCTCGGGCAAAGGGCACCGGTAGAATCTTCGGTCTGCTAAATCCTCGTGGCAGGTATCAACCACTACCTGCAGGCCATGTTTTCACAATTCGGGGCTTTCGGGTGGCCCTTGAGGAGGAGGTTTCTCCTTTGACTTGAGCACTATATGCGACAAATTGGTTTAGAATGACCACTTTGTGACTGAAGCATGAGCATGTCGCATGAAACTCAACGATTGATTGGTCCCTTGCCCACTGGCCCTTAACTCCGGTCGATCTAGATAGGGGACATATCCCGGCGGCCTCTCTCACCGGGTGAAGTTCTCGGGCGAAGTGGGGTAGATGCCATGGCAACTGTAGATAAATTCGTAGTCACGTCGTTCCGGCCCGTCGATCCATTGGAAGAAGCAACACCGGTCCTCGTGCTAAAAAACAAAGAACGATGCATGAAATGGTAATGTTACCCTAATTTGTATGGACACCAATTGGTTTACCTCATAGGCGCGCACTGCAAGAGTGAGCTGGCGGCGGCCGTATCTCCGTCGTGATCGCATCATCTTCGCCAGGAAGGTTGCGATCGCATTTCGCCGTGGCAACTCAAGATAATCAAGGCGTTAACGCTACTCGCATCCGGATATTCGAGGGGGTTAACTTTTGCTTGCTGAAGAGATGACGGTAGAATGACATCGTGCCCTTGTGTAAAGTTGGGTGAAGTTTATTGCTGGTTTGGAAGTGGATGTCTATCCCTCCCTCGGTCGGTTTTTATAGTGCTGGTGAGTCTCCACATAACTACCACATTTGTCTATTTATGATAGTTGCATTGCCTGTCACCCATCATGAAAGCTGCATGGTCTGTCACCCATCATGAAAGCTACATAGACTGTCACGCTTTATGAAAGCTGCATGGCCTGTCACCCATCATGAAAGCTGCATGGACTATCACGCTTTATGAAAGCTTCATGGCCTGTCATCCATCATGAAAGCTGCACGACCTGTGACGCTTTATGAAAAGCTGCTTCGTCTGTCACCCCTTTGGAAAAGCTTCACGACCTGTGATGATTTATGAAAAGGTGCACGACCTACGACGTTTTATGGAAAGGTGCACGACCTGTGACGCTTTATGAAAAGTTGAACGACGTGTATTCATCGAGTGCGTATCCGATGTTGTGTTGTCACGTCGTGTGAGAAAGTAAAAGCGATGACAGCACAATTAAAGGTGTGAGGTAATAAAACCACATAATATGAGAAAGTACACAAAATAGATAGTATGACATAATATGAGAAAGTACCCAAAATGGATAATAACACAAAAATTATGTCGCAGACAGCCTAATCCTGATCACCCCCCAGTGGTGGACCCTGACCCCTACCCCTACCTCTCCTTTTCCAACGTGTTGAAGGGGGTGCATCATCGAGAGGTCGTGGGTGAAGCGGCCGCGATGGTCCCGCCTGGCCATAATCTGAAGGGCTGTACCGATGCACAGGGGACACACGCGGGGAGGCAACATGTTCTGTGTAGCTGGAGGAGGCTATGTGTACTGTGTGGCTACAGGAGGCTGCGTGTACTGCGTAGCTGGAGAAGGTTGCGCGAACTGAGCGCCTGCGAAGAACTGATCCACCCAGTAGTCAGCAACGACGTACCTTGATGGAGTGTCTGAAGTAGAGGCCTGTCCTTGGACACCTACAGTTCAGACAGTAACATTTAATTATAGTGAGGTGATTAGATTCGAAACGTGATCAATTGAATATTGCTCGGCTTACCGGGTGTGGGGACCATGTTAGGACCGCGTGGTGGTGCCTGCCAACTGGATCCTCCAGCCATGCGTGGAGCCGGAGGTACGAGGGTGTGGAAGCTGGAGCCCGGGCGTAGTGGTGGTCGAGGATGTGGTATCGAGGAGCTGAGCCCGGGTGGCGGCCTGGACGAGGTGCCAGCCGAAACAGCCGTGGCTGGGACGTGGCAAGAAGCACCAAGCTCCACGATCCGTCGAGACTGCGCCTCCACATGCCTCATGGCGTCCCCCACCACCACCAGTGTGAAAGTGGCCCCCGGCTGTAGCCTAGCAAGAAAGCCAGTGGCATGTTGGTGCAAGTCCCTAGCCTCGTCCACCTGTCACGTACAAACAAATGATAAGCACAACGACAGAGGGTAACGAATAGATGATGTAATTTATGAAATAAGACTTACCATCGCGTGCAGTGCCACTCCTGCCTGGCTCGAGTACAAGTCCACGACGCTAGGAGCATACATCTGGCCCGGTTGCTCCTCCACAAGTAGGAGACGAGTACGGGTCCGGGGCACGTACCAGGCCAAGTACTGCTGGTAGGAGGAGTCGTAGGGCGCGTCCTCCTCAACATCGTCCTCCAGCGCCCCATCCCACTGGGCGAGCCACGGCGCCATCCTTTGAAGCAAGGTCGCCATGGTCTTCTGGGGTCCCTGGGTGGAGTACCTGCATAGAAATCCACATTATTACAAATATAACATAAGCACTTAGCATACCTGTAGTAGTGAGTAACTCATGAGTGCACTTTCGCTGGCACGCGTTCCCCCAAAGGAACAAGGACCAGCTGGCGAAGTCCGAACTGCTTGAGGACTCGGTGCGGCGCGTAGTCCTCCACGAAGACGTCGAAGACGAGCTTCATCCTCGTTAGCCAGTAAGCATGGTCCCTGTAGCACGCAACGAGAACCCCCCCCCCCGTGGCTCTCTCCGCTACACGCTGGTCGCTGTAAGGGTCCCAGATGACCTGCTCCGCCCTCAGGTGGTTGAAGGCCTCCGTGAAGGAGAGGTACACCGAACGTAGCTGGAGACCTACCCACTGCGGCTGCAATAGAGAAGAAATAACTGTAAGCACATGCGATTAAAATTACAATTGCATTAATGAGTAAAAACATGTACCCGTCGTCTGGTCCAAAGCGAGCCCATCGTCGATCGGTCCAGCGCATCACCACCATACATGTCAGCGGTGTAGTGTCGAGGGTCGACATACGATCGACCCACGAAGAAGCGCTCGAATGACCACAGCTGAAGAAGAAGAGGCATCCCGGTAAGTTCTTGCCTTTCTTCACGCACGCGTCGCAAAGGGCGCGGTACGTGGCAGCAAGAACCGCCAAACCCCAGGATACAAGCGGTACGTCATTAGGCTCCGCATCGGCAATAGCTCATGCATGGGCTATCCAACGCGCGTCTACACTGTCGCCGTGAGTCAACGTGAACATCACCCAGCCGAACAACCAAAGTAGATAGGCCTTAATGTGCCTAGCAACCTGGTAGTCGGTGGGCTGAGCCGCCATCCACTGCACCTATGACAATTGAAAGAGTGTGATATCACGTTAATGTTATGCAAAACTGGAATACCATAGTAACATGTACAACCACTAACCTCAAACTGCGCCAACCACCTCCTCGATGGCCCGTGCCTCTTGCCCATCAGTATCTCTGGGTTGACATCCGCCACCCCGGCAAACCGCTCCTCCAAGTCCGCCACCCACCCAGCAGGAGTCACCGAGGGTCCTATCGGTACCCCAGCGATCGACAAGCTTGTGAACATGGCGACGTCCTGCAGCGTTACCGTCACCTCCCCGAAGGAAAGGTGAAAAGTGTGCGTCTCTAGCATCCAACAGTCAACCTAACACACTATCAGCGAGCTGTCGAACGGAAAACGCCGCGACCGTTGTAGACCGTCGTCACCCTCGGCCTGGTCATCGGGCTCACCTGCATCGGCAGCTGAACCCTCCACCATGCGGACTAGCGGAAGCAACCCCGCACGTGCCAGCCTATCGAGGAAGAAAAGAGATGCATCAATTGAATGTTATGAACACTAATTTTACGAACAATGTAACATGTAAATGTATTGCAACTAACCTGGTGTGGAAGCGAGGGTAAACGCACCATGCCTTCTTAGGCACACAAATCCGCAGTAAGGGCACCTTCTCATTGCCCTGTGTCGTGTGGATGTGCGCACAGTGCCGCACATCCAACATAGGGTCCAGAAGTGAGTCGATCTGCTCTATCCTTGTATGTAAACAATGAAAACATTTATTGCACATATAAATCAAAAAAACATAAATAATACTACACAACATATGAGAACCATGACATATATAAATTAAAAGACATAAGGGTTGAACATAAATAATAGTACACAACATATATAAATCAGAAACCATGAGCGTCAATATTACATAATATCCAATTAATGTGACAACGTGCATATAATTACATAATTCGATACATATTGACGATACACACATCGCCCAAACTCATGACATAGCCACCACCACGTTCAGAACCTATAGGCTACGTGCATTGGTTTGCCTTGTGGCCGTACTCACCGCACTCAAAATACCTCCTAAGAGGGCCACCCACTTCAGATTCATCCATGTCATTACGAATGCGCCTGGTCTGTGGATGCGCTCATCTCTGTTAATCGCAGTGAAATCACCGTGTGCACGAAAACACAGAACTCACCAAACCAAGTATGGACAACATGATCCTTCAAGTAGAAAGGGGACATGCATTGCGACGTGTTCATCCCAATTTTCCCACAAGCAGCCATCACGTGTGAGCAAGGAATATGGAGAAGTTTTGGCTTATTGCAGGTGCATTCACACCATCTAGTTTCCCCTTGGCCTAGATTAACCTCATGCGTAATAATCGCTGTGTCGGTTCCCAATCCCCTTTTGCACCGAAGAGTCACCTCGAAGAGGTATTCAGTGATTTCGAAGCTACGCACCATATGCTGCTGAGCTTTCATGGTTCGTTCCTCCATGTAGGTCATCATCCGCGAACAATACGGCGTTTACAATGTCAAAGCATGAAGTACCGCCTCTGCATGCCTTTTCTGGAAGTAGACAACGATGCCATGCAACATGCCTTCAAGGATAGCCACAAGCGGTAGTGGACGGAGGCCTCTGATGACCCAATTGTAAACCTCGGCCAAGGTTCAAAATTTCGTCCGAAATTCGTTTTTCTCGGACGAGATTTCGCTTTTCGGCTGCTGACGAAATTTGAAATCCCGGCCAAATTCAAAATTTTTTTAAAAAAATGATATCTCGTTTTTTTCGCCGAGATTTCGGGAAAAATAGACGAAATCTCATAAAAATTCGTCGAAATTTGATTAATTTTGACCGGATCTCATATAAATTGACCGGATTTGAATTCATTTTTTCTGTAATACAACAATATGAATAACACATATGAAAAAAATAGGAAAAAAATGAACAATTTTTTTGCCGCACTTGGGATTCGAACCCAGACCATTGCTCATGCGTGAAGCCCAGCCAAGCGCCAGTAACCAACTCCCCTAACTGCCTTTGCTTGCTCAAAGTGGATTACAACCCTTTATATATTCTCATTCTGTATTGGAATATATAAACGCAGCTTTCCCCTTTCTTGCTCACGGGTTCAATTTGTTCCTTCTATCTACACGACTCTCCACTGTCTTCCCGACGCCGCTGAGCAAAAATCCGGCCATATCCGGTGGTACCCAACGCCATTTGCTGGCAATCTTGCCTCTCCACGGCGAGATCTCGGTCCCCTACGGCGAGATCTCGGACCACTCCGGCGAGAACTCGGTTCCTCCAGACAAATCTCGGTTAGTCCGCTGAAATCTTTGCTGAAATGTAATTTTGTTTATTGCCTTCATGTTTATTGCCAATGTATTTTCATGTAGTTCTGTTTATATTTGCTCAGCTACATATTCTTTTTTTTCATGTATGACCTTTACTTCAATGAATCGTGCTCTCCACATTCTGTTCAGTAAGCATTTTTTAAGCCTTGTATGCATCTTATGGTTTTGGTAGCTCAATGATTTCAACCAATCACTTTGGTCATATACGCTATTCGATCAAGCTTCATGTTGAGAAATAAAATTTATGTGAGCTTCCTTGCCTCCCTTCAATATCCACAAGGCATTGTAGGAAGAAACATAGGAAGCTGGCATCCTCAGAATAGGTTTATGTTAACGTATTATTTTTGATTCGTTGTATATGCAAAAAAAAAATTGTCTTCATGTTTATTGCCAATGTATTTTCCATTGAGAGCCAGTATTCTTTGCTGAAATCTAATTCTGTTAATCTTGTTTATCTATGTAATGTCAATATCTTTTCGAGTGGTGGTGAAGATGGGTATGTAAGGCTGCACCATTTTGATTCCGACTACTTCAACATCAAGATTGGGCGTAACTAAGTATAACTAAGGTCCAAAACAAGCACCAAAAAGAAGGAACCTTTTATATTTGCTCAGCTCCACACCCCTAATATAAATAGGTCCAGAACGACATTTCATTAAGTTGTTGTTGTTTGTAAATAGCTCGACATTTCATTAAGTTGTTTGTAAATAGGTCCACACCCTTAATGTAAATAGCTCCACACCCTTAATGTAAATAACACTCGTGAGTTGTGACAAACATTAAGTTGTTGTTTGCGTACTTACAACATCAAAATAAAAAACAGTCAATTAGCCACCTAACGAAAATCCCTAGAAAGGCAAAAACTGCAGTAGAGGTCCCTCTCCTATTGCTTGATCTTAATTCTATTTAACCAAACCTCTGTATTATTCATTATTGCTTGATTGGCCCTGAATATTATTCATTATTGCTTGATTGGGCCTTTATAGTCTGTACATAATTTCTTCTCCAATAAAGTATCTTTTCCTTTTGTTTCTTTGTTTGGTTAATATGACTCTCTACCTCTCTATTATTAATTGCTATATGTAAAACAACAATAACTAACTCTAAAAAACAACAATAACTAGGATATAAGGATGGCATATATGTATGGTGGTCTTCCATGTCTGCAATATGTGTTAGTAATGCTTGTCTTCCGGTGCAGAATATCGTGATGGATGGCGTTTGGGAGCATGGGGAGCGTGTCGGGTAAGGGTCAAAGTGCAATTACTGTCCGCATGTAATGAAGGGGGAGGAGCAACCCGTTTGAAAGAACATCTCACCGGCCACTCCGGTGAAGTGAAGGCCTGTCCTAGCGTACCTAAAGTGGTTAGGCAAGCCATGATCGCGGACCTCCGCGGAGGTCGAGAAAGGAAGAAGGAGAAGGAGGTGGAGCGCCTGCGTAAGGAGGAGGCTTACGACGATTGGGCGTCGATGGGGAGAGAGTACCGTACAGAGCAAGAGCAACTGAAGATGGCCATAAGGGCCTCCAAAGAAGAGGCTTACCTTAGGAGTCAAGGTTTGACTCCAGGATCAGGGTCTGGGAGTGGTGCAGTGAGGCACTCTGTCCAATCCACTATCAGCAAAATGTTTGGCAGGTCGAAATCAACACGGTCAAGCCAAGCCTCCATCGATGTTGACCTTGCACGAAGTGGTGCCCCGCAGCAACCTCGGATTGACACTGCATTTAAGCAGGGCGCGAGGCAGAAGCTTGGGAGGGCATGGTCTAAGTGGTTCCATGCAAATGCAGTTCCAGGAAGGAAGGCCGAGTGTCCGTACTTCACAGGTATGCAAAAGCTCATGGGTTTATAAGTTAAAATTGTTGTCATCGTTGGACTAAACTCTTACAGTCCGTGTTTTCATGTGCAATCAAGATGACGCAGGAGCTAGGCCAGGGGGTTCGTGCACCACGGGGCCACGAGATCGACGGGAAGTACCTTGACGAGAACGAGAAGGAGATTACCCAGTACCTTCAGAAGTTCAGGGATGACTGGGCGACATTTGGTGTGACAGTCATGTGTGACGCGTGGACTGGACCTACAATGCAGAGTATCATCAACTTCATGGTGTACTGCAACGGGGTAATGTTCTTCCATAAAACCGTTGATGCTACGGGCAAGATTCAAGACCATAAGTACCTCCTACGCGAGATAACAAAAGTGGTTGCCGATGAAATTGGTGCCAGTAACGTGGTGCAAGTGGTTACTGACAATGGAGCCAACTTTAAGAAAGCATGCCAGATGTTGCGAGTGGAGTATCCAATGATTATCTGGCAACCATGATTGGCACACACGGTGAACCTCATGCTTAAGGATGTGTGCGAAATGGAGGAGATCAAGTATGTTGTGGCAAGGGCGAAGAGGATTTGCCGCTTCTTATACAACCACAAGAATCTGCACACGCAGATGAAGGCCCACATAGGTGGAGAGTTGGTGAGGCCAAATGCCACTAGGTTTGGCATGACCTTTGTCTTCCTTGAAAGCATTTTTAAGAAGAAGGACAAGTTCCAGCAATGGATGACACATCCCAACTGGATAAGTAGCAAGTGGGCTGGGATGGACGAGGGCAAGTTTGTATACGATCACCTCGTTGATCGAGATTTTTGGACCATGTTGGAGTGGGCTGTGGTGGCCGTCGAACCCTTGTACAAGTTGTTGAGGTTCGCCGATCAAGACAAGTTACCAACGATAAGTGGTGTTATGATGCGAATTTGTATTGCTAGGAGTGAGTACAACCGGTTGGATCGATCATGGAGAGCAGATCGACCATTCGTGATGATCATTGAAAAGAGGTTTGCCGATATAAAGGATACCACCTTTGTCCAAGCAGTACCGGCCCAATTGACATAAAGCATACCACCTTTGTTTGTATTGTGCTAACTTCAAAATATTTTGCCTGGTGTAGCCTCCGCCCCGACCCACGCCTCAATTCAAGTACAATATATGCAGCACTCCGGTGTTCATGGGACACTGTCCACCGCTCGAATATTATGGTCAGCCGACAATGAAAGTGCGGTTAAGGCACTACGCGAAGCAGACACTTACCGTCTTAGGAGGGGACGCTTCGCCACCCAACTTGCAGAGAGTAGCGCTCTCGATCCACACATGACGGCAGGTACTTTTATAATTTGACATAATGTAAATTTAGTATGGAGAACTACTAATAATGTGTTTTTTTGTCCGCAGCACAATGGTGGATGGCATTCGGGAATGAGACACCAGCGTTGCGTATACGCCTTGAGATTGGTATCACAGGCGCCTCATCCAAATGATTATGAGCGAAATTGGAGCACTTTTGCCTTAGTGCACACACAGGTTAGGAACCGATTAAGTTATGCAAAACTGCAGCAGCTCGTGTTTGTGCACTACAATCTCCGACTTCGCCTACGGGACTATGAATCCACTCGCAACATCGATGACGTCGACCCATTTGATCGCCTCATTGAGGATGCGATGCATTCCGGTAACGATCCGATTGCAGAATGGTTCGAGTCGTCCAGATCAATGGGGGAGCCTCTACTAGATGAGGATAGTGGCTACGATCCGCCCCTCCCGGCGAGATTCGTGGTTGACAGCATCCCATCGCAAGAGCTCCACAAGACCACAGGTACCGTCCAATTATTTTTATTCATTACGGTTATCAGAAAGGTGTTAATATATTTAATCATACTGGCCACAGGTGGGAAGACCTTGCACGATTGGAGTGAGGTTGCGATTGGCGACACCCACACAGCCAAGAGGAGGCGTGCTACTAACGACGATGATGACGACATGCTAGCGGGTGCTTTAGGTGGGTTGAGCAAGTTGTCGGCCAGCCAGCGTGGGAAGGCGAAGTTGTCGGCGGCCCAGTGGGAAGGCGAAGTTGTCGGCCAGCCAGCGTGGGAAGGGGAAGGCCAAAAGCGATGAGGAGGACGAAGTTGGCAGCGACGATGACACCCAGACACCTCCTCAGGGGGGTGACATCGTCAGCAGCTCGTCCACAGACTCTGGAGGCGACGACGGACGGTACACCCTCCGACCTCGTTCACAACCACCATCACCGGTACAAATGCAACATAAGGGAACTGTGCCGAGGAAGGGCTCACAGAGGCAGACCCGTAGCACGACGAGTGGTGGGGATGGGCAGCAGTGTGACATCCGCAGGATGATATGGGCTCGTGGTCTAGTAGCCAGTCTTCTAGCCATTGGGGCATCACCGGTGATAACCCTGGGTACCCTATGTTAGGGTACGGCTCGATGAGCTATGAAGGAGCTATGGGAGAGGATACAGGTGGATACAGACATTCATCCTATGATGGACCTACAATGTCATCATTGTTCGACTATACTGATCCCTACGCTGATCAGGGCGCACAACACACAGCTGGCAGGTACATATACCAGTCAGAGAATCCTTTGATCTGGATGTCGCATTATGAACACTGGAAGTCCGCCTGGCTGCCACAGAACATAAGCTGGGAAGAGTACAAGCAACAACACCAGATGAGGCGTGGAGAGATCATTGTCGATGACGTGCAGATCCAGTTTTCACCATCATCATACTACCACTCCTAGGTATGGCAAGGCGTAGTTGTCCATGGATTGCATGTTCATGCTCCTTTTAAGTATGCCTCTTGTTGTCATATGTCTTGTAATTATTCTTTTGCATCTTCTTGCAATATGTGTTGAATTGTCATATGAGTTCATTTTCATTTCTGTCTATCATTTGTCATGACTATATGTATTAATTGTTGCCAATTGTCACTTTCATAATCCGAAAATTAGCTAAAATGCTGCCGAAATTTTCAACTTCTCAGTTAAAATATTTCTCTATAATACATAGGATAATAGGAACATATATAAAACTTTTTAAATGACTAGAAGTTCATTTGTTACATTTGAAAAATCAAAAACTGACTTTACATACGGTTTTTTAGATGACTTTACCACTGTTAGATTTTAAAAAAATTCCTCGTGATTGATCATCATCTCAAATTTTTATGGAAACATTAGTGATGTGTCAGGACTATCCAAAAAAAATTTCAAAATTTTTTGACGTGTTTTGGACCCATTTTTGGCCGGTTCAAATTTGCCGAGATCTCGGATTTCTCGGTAGAATAAAAACCGGATTTGAAAATCTGTTTTTGCAATTCGTCCAAATTTTATCCGAAATTTCCGAATCTCGCCGAAATTTCGGATTTTGGGAAGGTCCGGGATTTGAGTCAAAATGAGATTTGAAACCTTGACCTCGGCTATATTCGTTGTCATGACACCAAACCTGTTCAACGCATAACAGTTTAGAACAATAACCCCATTTGTTCAGTTGTAATAAATATCTTAATGTACTATACTAACCGGCGCCTCTAGTGTCATGGAGCAATGCCCACTTCTCTAGAGGCTCCGCTTCTATCCAGTGCGAGAAACACTTTATGTTCCTTTATGTTCGTCTCCTCATATTTGGAGGATCGAGCTCCCCAACGGATGTTAGCCTTTTGGGTGGGCATTCATTCGGCGTAGGTGGTTACTTCTTCATCTCTTCGATATGTGTACTTCTGTGCTTATCCAACTCGACAAATAGCACGTTGAACTTACGTGCCTAATTCTTCTTGCATAACCTCTTAAATAGGTTCATCAGTTTCTTGCTCTTAAACTGCTTGAAGAAATTTGCTCCCAAATGTCTCATGCACCACCTGTTCTGTAAGTCAGGCTATGAAAATGGTTCATCTGGGTCCTCCTGTAGAGTCTTAATTGCCGAAAGGATACCTTTGTGACGATCATGAATGATGCACATGTTGGGCCGATTACCAACTACCCCCACCTTCAGATGTTTGAAAAACCACAACCAGCTATCCCGGTTCTCACCCTCAACAAATGCAAAGGCCAATGGAAGTATGTGGTTGTTCGCATCAACTGCAATAGCTGTTAGAATCTGCCCCTTGTATTTTTCAGTCAATAATGTACCATCGACATAAAGTAATGGACGACAGTACCTGAATGACGCAATGCAAGGGCTCAATGAAAAAAAACACACGACGAAATGTAGAGATCCCATTTCATCTGCTTCACTTTCTTTGAAAGCGGTGTATGTGCTAGGATTGGTTTGCTTCAATACTTCAAGCACACGAGGTAGGTTGCAATACGAAGCCTCGTATGTGCCAAGCCTCTTCTCTAATGCTTTCTGCTTCGCACGCTAGGCCATCGAGTAGCTTATCTGATACTTAAATGTTCATAAGATTGCCTTCTGAATATACGACCACTCAATATCCCGCTTCTCAATGATTTCATTGAACATCACGCTAGCTATTAGAGACACATTCAAATTACGGTGTTTGACAAGAACATTTTCTAGTCTGCATGTGTGCTCCTCCACTCTTGATGCAATCCAATACGTCTCACACTTCGGCTTGTATGCATGAACTCGAAATTCACAACCATCGATTCTGCACTTCACTGTGTACTTATCTAGGCTAGACAAGACAACCTGAAACTCTCTCTGCAGCGATAGTGCCCACAGCCTCACTGCCAGCTTCAATTCAGAATTGTTCAGGAACATTTGATTCAACCGAATGACACTACTACCATATTCACAATGTGAATCATAGCCCCACAAAGCTTCCATACCAGCTTTGTTCTGCCTGTTGCATTCATCGGGGATGGGTACCTCCGCTGAGCCAGTACTACCATGCATTTTATCATCTTCCTCCCCTTCATCATCTTCGCCGATGGTATCATCAGGCTCCAACATTTCAGCTTCCTCTTCTGTCGCCATACGGTCCACCCAATCCAAATGATCCACAAGTTGATCGATCTCCTCCCTTTCATCAGCCCGACCTTATGCGCTTGCTGCATCCCTGTGATCATCCCCCGCTGCTACCTCAACGGGCATCACTGGCTGAACTTGTTCAGCTGTAGCCAATGTGCTGCTCTCGCTCACACCAGTAGTACCCACCTCTTCCCTAGGGCAAGCTTGCACCAATATCACACATTCAAGGCGAGATCCCTTACACCACCTTAACCATTTCTGCCACAACTGTGTTCGATCTACTTTTTTCAACTCCCACATAGCCGGGTCACCCTTGCTACGCGTGAATACGATTTGGATGGTAACGTAATAAACACTTGGATTTAGGGGGGGAAAATTGGGTCAACCAAAGTGTTATATCACGAATGCTAACAGTATCAGGAGACAAGTGCTTAGCCATGGTGATCGCAAAGTTGCTTAAATCCACTCCATTCTGCCCAATTTTTACCTCACCATCTCCATAATATACCCTAAATTTCACTGGTTCCGACATCACTACGACGACATAGACAAAATACAATTTTTCATCACTACTGACATGTAAAATTACTACCGTAAATTGAACAACACTAATTAACTATCCCGCTATCGATACTCTAATATTATAATATTATAGCGCACGTGTAACATCGCTATTTGCTACTAATATGTAAAATGATTAATGTAAATTGAACACCATTATAATCGCTACTCTAAATTGAAGAACTATAATCGTTACTATAAATTAAAGAACTAGAATCGCTACTTTGAATCGCTACTCTAAATTAAAGAATTAGAATCGCTACTCTAAATTAAATAACTAAATCGATACTCTATTGCTACTCTAAATTAAACAACTAATCGCTACAGTATCGCTACTCTAAATTAAAGAACTAGAATCACTACTCTAAATTAAAGAACTAGAATCGTTACTCTAAATCGCTATTTTAAATTAAACAACTAAATCGCTACTCTATATCGCTACTCTAAATTGAAGAACATTAAATTAAGCAAAGTTGTGATCTTACCTCCTCCTCCTCCTTCTCCCTCTCTCTTCCTCTCCCTCTCCCTCTCTCCTTCCTCCCTCCCTCTCTCCCTCTCCCTCTCTCCTTCCCTTCCGGCCGCTGGTGTCGCTCCCTCTCCCTCTCTTCTTCTCTGCCGATCAAAACAGATCGATCCAACCTGGGCCCGAATTTTACCGAGCTATTTTCGCCATACCATGTGGCAAACACCTGTTTTCACCGAACGGTATGGCAAAAATATCATTTTCGCCACACGGTTTGGCGAAAATAGCCTCGTTTCCCGTAATTTCGTATTTAAGCTTTCTTCGCCGCACGGCTTCGCGAAAATGGTATTTTCGCCGTACGGTTTGGCAAAAATGGGATAATCACCGTACGGTATGGCGAAGATGTATTAATTTAGAAATTTTTCTTTTTTGAGTATTAAAACCGCAATTCATTTTAAAAAAGTATTATTTAAAAAAAATCATCGAGTAGTACAACACATTATTTTTTTTAAAAAAAGGTATATAGTGTCGCTTTTTTCTCTTGTTAAGGAAAGAAAAATCGCATTCCATGGTCTGCATTACAGGACACATGTTATGGTAGTACGGTTGTTTCTTGGTTCCCTGACAAGAAATCAGTTAGTAGCAAGCAAGTCCTCCTACGAGAGTCAGGAATTGCAAAATCGTCGATTATGTATTGATAATCGTGTTTATCGGTGATATCGCTGCGACACGATTTTCAAAATCGAGAGAAAAATTTGTAGATTTTAAAATTTTAAAATTTGCAAAAATTTATCCAAAATATCCCTAAAAATATTATTAATAAGGTTTTGACATGTAGGACCAAATTTAGTTGAAATCACGAAAATTTTGACACATTTTTTAGCTAAAACCGATTATAGTAAAAAGAAAAGGCAAAAATGAAGAAAAAACAGTGCAAGCTGCAACTGTGTGCTTCAAGGCCCATTAGCCTGCTGCGACCCACCAAAAACCCTAGATGTTTCAATGCCAATCCGCCGGCTTTCTACACAATTATTGAGCTCCACGCAGTGAAATCCACACTCAGAACTATGATTTATCATTTGATATAAAATGTTGTAGTGAGATGACTCGGAACTATGAATTGTATGAATAAGTAACATAGAAAGCAATATTATTTAGAGTTAGGGTAGTGTCATTGATGGTTAGGGTTAGTGTAATTCATGAGGGTATTGTCCTTCCATTGTTAAAGAAAAGGGGAAGTGTCCAATATATGTCGGGAGTGATGACTCCACCAATAGCAATCCTAGGGATCGTCGAAGCCCACCGTACCAAGAGTCCAATGATAACAGCTCCAAGTCGGATAGCGATGGGGTTGAGCCTGGTGACGATGCCTCTCTCGCTCTCACTTCCCACTCAGAAGGACAACATCCTATAGAACTTACAGGGGAGTCGCAGTATACTCATGCTACACAAGACAAAGACTATGGCGCTCCTTATCACAAAGGACGACTACTGCAGGAAAGGACCATCCGTATAGCCACGACACACCACATGATGGCTCTAACTCGTACAGTGTCACGGAGACACAAGGGAGCTATGGCTCATATGACGGCTATGATTACGACATCCCGGATGCTCGTACACAACCTCCCACCCGATGGGTTTATGAGTGTCAAAACCCTGACTTTTATGCCTTGTTGTACCAATCCGTAGCCCCGAAGGTAATATTTCATTTGTATGTTTAATTTCATTACAACTCTATTTTTACTAATATAGCGTTGATGTATGTCCAACACGACATTTCTGTTGGCACTCCTATATTCGATCGCAAAAAAGAATGCCATTTGGGTGCCCAAAGCTTTAGTTACTAATCACCAATAACCCAAAAAAATTTGGGTACCTAAAAACGTTTGATTTTCTTTTGTAGGTGAACTACAAGACCGGTGGACAGCATTGGGTGCTGAATAGCGATTGCACACAACACATGACCGGAGACCGAAAGATATTCACCACATTTGAGAATAAAGGTGGAGACCATGACAAAATCACATTTGACGATAATAGCAAAAGAAAGTGTCGACGATTGGAGAACGGGCTCCCGTCGAGCTTACTTGTTGAATGGGGGATCAACAGAGCCCCGTCGTACGAACCGAGGAGATCGTCCGAGCGATGCCGGGTCGGGAGAAGAGGGACACGGTGTTTATCCTGGTTCGGGCCTCTCACTGCCGAGATAATAACCCTACTCCAGTGTATTGTGTTCTATATCGGGCGTCACGTCCCGTCCTTTGTTACAGATCTTCAGGGGGGTTTAAATACTACACTTAGAGACACATAGAAGGTAACTACCCCTGGAATTACGCCACGCAGCCATACTCGCGATCTGCCGCCCTTGAACTGCGCGTTGTTTGAATTTCGGGTATGATCTCCCTTGATCTTCGGCTGATTGGTTGCCACCTTCCTTCCTCGTAGCATTGACCGAGTCCACCGACCAAGTACCTGAGTATGACGTGATCTTTACGAGCATGCTTGCTCGTGGTCGTTTTTGGAATGGTCGTGAGTAAAGGGGCAGACACGTATGCTCGGGAGGTATGATGCTCGTTTCGTACTCCCGAGCATCCTCTGTCGGCATCGTATGGTCGGCGGGCTCATGATCTCCCGGGGGTACCGTGGTCTTTTGCCAGATAGTCAATCCCCGACAGCTAGCCCCCGAGGTTCAAGTGGGGAACCATCGGGCTTCCCCTTGAGCTTAAGAAGACCTGAAGGGGGGATTGACTTTCCTTTGGTCGTGGCTTACGACCATTTTATGTCGGGGGCAACCTTTTTTCCCGCCGCGTGTTCGTTCTGCGTGGGCGCGACGTTTGGTTGTTATTCGGTTCCTTCTTCGAGAAGCCTCCCTGTAACAGTAAAGCAGTTTCTTGGAAAGTGCGCTTTTACCGGGCAGGTGTCGCTACGCGATAGGTGGCGGTTTTTAACCTGCCTCTTCGCTGCCTTTTTAACTCCGTCCACTGGAAG
Source organism: Rhipidocladum racemiflorum (assembly GCA_036346355.1). NCBI lineage: Eukaryota > Viridiplantae > Streptophyta > Magnoliopsida > Poales > Poaceae > Rhipidocladum > Rhipidocladum racemiflorum. Next base: position 18,756,683 of record CM070573.1, on the reverse strand, counting down.
AGGACGGAGTTACACTGCGTTTTTTTGCTCGTCCTCGGCCAGAATCCTCCAAGAGCCTCATAGCCCAACAACCTTCTTCATCCTTCTTCCTCCTTTGGCCATGGCGCGTTTTGGGGTTAGCCAGATGACCCGGAGGAGGCTCCAGGTGCTCACCGACGAGGGGTATGTCGACCCAAGCTCGGGTCGAGCGCTTGGAGGTGATGCGGCGCCGGCACCGCGGGAGAGAGAAATCGTCTCCTACGAGCTATACGCCGTCAACGGGCTTCGCTTGCCCGAGAGCGAGTTCCTCGTTTCCGTCCTCGCCTTTTGTGGGTGCGAAATCTCTCATCTCCACCCTAACTCCATCCTTGCCCTCGCGATCTTCTCCCATCTCTGCGAGGCGTTTGTGGGCGTGATGCCCACCGCCAGCCTTTTCTTCCATTTCAATTCGCCCTTTCGCACCGGCCGGGATGGTCCCGCCGGTTGCGTTTACCTTCGCCTTCGGCCCAACCGACCATACGAGTACCCTCTTGTTGCTTTGAAGGACTCGGTGTCGAGTTGGGCCGACCTTTGGTTCTACCAGAAGAAGGCAGAGGGTCCCAGTTGGTCTATACTGGGGAGGCCGCTCCGCATACTGAGACGGCGCGTCCGCCCGCGCAGCCTGAGGAAGAGCGGGTGCTCAGGACGATCAGCGAGCTCGCCCAAATGGGGCTCACTGGTCGGGACATTGCCCGGGATTTTTCCTTCAACCGGGTGTTCCCCCTGAGGTGCCGCGAGCACCCTTTCTTCGAGGTGACCGGGTGGCATGACCTCACCCGTGAGGACAACGCAGGTATGCTCTTTGACCTCTTTTTCGAGCACTGTTGCTTCCTGGTGATTGGCGCTACTTTTTCTTTTAACCCTTGGTTGTGTTGCAGCTCTGAGGATGGATTGGGTTGACGAGAGGGTCATCGAGATGTTCGGCGCCACGAAGGAGAAGGAGCTGACGCCCAATCGTTAGATCCCCAAGAACGTTTTTGACCGCAGCGACGCGGTAAGTACTTCTGTTTGCTCCCGCCCGAGGGCATGTTTTCCGAGCTCATTTCTCCTGCTTCGCTTGCAGGTGAGAAGGTCGCCCTCGAGCTCGCTGCGTGTCGAGCGCCCGGCACATCGCTGCAAGCCGGCACTCCCACCTGTGGGTTCCCGCAAGAGGTCGGCGAGTCGAGGCCGCCAAGCATCCGCCTCGCCTCCTCGCGCCAAGCGGTCGAAGCGCTGGGTTTTGACCAGGGCTCCCTCCGCGCCGCATCTCGAGTACGCCGACCGGAGGAAGGTAAGAGAGCTTCGCACCTGGTACGCTGACTTCAAGCGGAAGAAGCCGGAGCTGATGGGCCGATTGGAACAGCTTGCCGAGCAGGCGAGGAAGGCCGAGGAGGAGGCCAGGTCCCCCCCGAGCAAGGAGCAGCTGGAGAGGAAGATCAAGGCCCTCCAGGACCAGCTCGCTCAGGTGGTCGAGGACCCTGAGGAGGAGGAAGAGGAGGAAGACGCCTATGCTCTGGTCAGAAGGAGCAGGAGGTCGTCTTCCCGATCGGCCTCGGCACTAGAAGGGGTCGACATGGACGACGTCGACCCGGCAATGGCGCGGGCTAGCGACGCCGCAGAAGGGCGCGTCGTGGCCGTTGCTGTAGGATCGAAGTAAACGAATATAGCAATCAGAGGGGGGGTGAATGATTGTGCGGAAGCTAAAACCAAATTCTTGATCTACTAAAAGTTCACCCCAAAATAGAACCAAATAATTGCCACGTATTCGACAAAAACAGAATGACAGAGGTTTAGTAAAACGAGAATTCCCGAAGATCCAACCGTTGGAACGATCTGAAATTTGAACACAAGAAACTAGATTCCAATACGAATCAAACCCCAAAAGAATCAGCCTGATCGACTTGCAGATCAAAGTTATAAGCTTCCGCAAGCTTGCTGATCCAAAACTTGACGAGAATCAATCTAATCAAAACTTCAAGATTAAACAAGATCTTCAAAAGATTAATCAACTAGACTTTTGAGAAACTCTAAATCAATACCCTAGAACGGTTTTTGATGGATCAAATCAAGATGAAACTCAATAATCAAAAACCAATCTAGAATTAGAACATGCATGCAAACAAGAACCAAAACGTAAAACACCGTGAGTTTACGTGGTTACTGTGAGCACGAAAATCTTGGAAGAATTGATCTTTATTTCTTGTCTAAAATACTCTCATCAAAAGAGTACAACCCTAAAACCAAGCTCAAAGCTTGATGCGCTCTACTTGATGCCTTTCAACAGAGACCCCCACCCATTTAAAGCACTCAACCCAATTAAAGAGTTCTCAATACATTCCTATTCCCTAGAAGGAACTGTGATCCAACTCAACTCTACTTGGCCCAACCAAAGCCGAGTATAACCTCTTGCACGCGATGGCAACCCTACCATACTCACGTGACTAACACTTTGCACGCTGCATGGCCACCTGCCATACTCACGTGACTAACACTTTCTGCACGCGAATGACCTCGCCATTCTCACGTGATTCAACCATTCTTCATGTGCACCATTCTCTTAGCCCGAACGTCCCCGCATGACATCCTTGACCACTCAAGACCTCGCCTCCTCGAACCTAGTCCCAACCTCAGGCCTCCATGAACCTAGTTCGGGTCCCGCCATCGACTACATTCACCTCTCGAGCAATACCGCACATGAACAAACCACAAACAAATCCGAGCACAAGTCCACGACTTGACTCAATGTCAATCCATGCAACTACTCACATGAGTATTGCATATAAAGTCCACTTCAAAAGAAGCATCATGAAATCATTACAAATTTCAAATTACATTCAAAATTCAAATCCAAATCGCTTCAAAACCCTAATTGAGCTTAAACGATTCACACGGACAAAACAAAGTTGGTCCGCTGTATAAGGAAAGTTTCGCTCCAAGAAGCCAACCAATCGCTGAAAACACGCTCACAACGGACAAAACAAAGTTGGTCCGCTGTACATGCAAAAATGGCTTGGCCATGAGCTCAAAACAAGTTCACACGGACCCTAAGCTTGTCCTGCCGCAGAACGTACACGCTTTTCACAAAAGTAAAACCCTAGAAAAAGTTCCATTCACGACGGACAAAAAGAATTAGTCCGCTGTACATGTGAAAATCTTGGTTCCAAGAAATTATCCAAATCGAAAGTTGTTCACAACGACCAAGAAAATCGTCTGCTGTACATGTGAAAATGACTTCTGGCCATGGGCTCAAAAACATGTTCACAACAGACTCCAAAAACACCAGTCTGTCAGCAGATGGGAAACTTATCTGCTTTTGAGAACTTTGTCCTAATGCACGCGAATTTACTGCTTCTTGTCAAATTGTCAAAACACATGAACAAACACATTTTGCAAATTCAAACGTTAATTTTTTCACTAAAGTTAATTTTTCAGCACATGATTTCACAATCTCCCTTTGATGAAAACATTGGCAACACCACTTAGAATTGATCATTTGGCATTCACTTTACCAAAGATTTTGAAATCCAAAGGATCAAAGACCAAAGTAAGAAAACACAAATCCTCTTTGACCAAAAATGCAAAACAAATCTCCCTCGAGAATGAAAATGTGTGAATGTGCAATGCGCCCAAAAATTTCAAAAATTCCTCCAAACTTCTCCCAAAAATTCTCAAATTTCCAAATACAACTCCTCCCTTTCCTTTAAACTTTTCAAAGAAAGATTTCCAAATTTCTCCCTTTGACAATGGATTCATCAAGAGTACAAGAGAGAACAGCTCAAAATTTTTCCTCAAAACAATGATTTCACCAAGAGAAACAAGGAGTGCCAAGATAGGAAAAGATGAGTTATTCGATCATATAACCTTATATATCATATAATATGCAAAATACATGATCTTGATGTGATTTTAGCAGTTAGGGAATGACATGCATCTCAACCTCAATTCACCAACTATAGCCAAGACTAAGCAAAACCTTTAGTAGAAAAACAAAGGCTCAAAGTTGAAGCAAATAACAAATCAGTATGAGCAAGTAGTTTCAACTCCAATCTAGTGGACCAATTTAATCTTTAAACAATAAGTTGTATGCATGGCATGCTTGAAGCATACTTTTTTATTTTCTGGGAGTGGCATGCTTGAAGCATACATCTTATCTTTGAGGGAATGGCATGCTTGAAGCATACATCTTATCTTTTAGGAAAGCAAGCTCAAGCACATAACTTGAGGTTTTTTGCTTTAAATAACCTTTTTTTTATTGATTCCCTTTTCTTTTCATTTTTCTTTGATTATAAACATGCAAAAGTGATTAAAAGGTCTTATGAAAGAGTAAAGTTGAAACCACACTTGCTTCATAGCCCAAATTTGTCAAGAGGATTCAATATCAAGCCTAGAAGAGTAAGATATCACAGAGTATTTAGCTATAGGTAATCACCTAGGGAATTCGCAATGTCATTTTTAGTTCAAGTGAGATAATTAGATTATCATATATTAGCTCAATTACATAACATATAAAGAAATATGATAAAGTGAGCTCATTAAGGAAAGAACTTGCAAAGAAACTCCTCAAACAATCCCATTGATGAACAATTCCAAGTTCTCCTAATAAAAGCAAACGAGAAGAAGACAAATGTTTTGTGAAAAATGTCTCTAATTGATGTTCAAGATTCACATGGTGAAGCACAATTTTTCTTTTTTCAACATGATCTTTAAGAAAGTGAAATCCAATATCAATATGCTCAAGAAAAGGGATTACTCAAGAGGTAAAATAACCAAATCAAATCAACATCCTCCAAAGTCAACATCAAAAAAGCTCTTAAACTAATCCATGAGGAAGGTAAAGCCAAATGCCAAAATCTTGAGTTCTATGAAGATACCTGAAAATCCTTTGATAGCTTGTCGATGTGACGCACGTGGGAAGCTTGAAAACAAGCACACACAAGCACGCTGAAGAGTCTCTCATGTAAACCTCTAATTATCTCGCCCTCAATAAAGATTATCATCATCTTTATGAACAAAGACACTCTCCCGAACATATGCACTTGTACTCAGATCATTTGAACTAGTGCCTTTTAAGTAAAATGTATGGAAGAAGCATCTCCAAAGGCAACACTTTCAAGATGAGATGCACGAGTGAAGTGAGAACTAAATCTTATCACTGAACATATGAAGTGAGTATCCTAAATTCACTAGCCACATGTTCTCCTCCTCGTGAGAAGCCTACATAGAAGCAGTAGTGTCGAGGTCTTTGTACTGGGTTTAGAAATAAGATGTTTAGGAATCCAAAGATTGAGACACACGACGACAATAGTAGGCACAACACGAGTATTCTTATGCACAAAATCAGATTTGGCTTTTTCCCGTGTTTTTAGCATCAAAAGGTGCTTGTTTCACCCTAGGCACATAATGAGAAGTAGAGTGTGCCTTTCCAAATTAGACCTAGCATTAAACCTTTCTCTCTTTTGTTGTTTAGCTAGTCTAAAGCAAAAGTCTACTAAATGTCCATCTCTACCACAATGAGTGCAAGTGTACTTAACATGATGTTTTGTTTTTAACAAAGAGAAGCAACATTTGCATTCATCATAGTAGAAGATAAAAGGCCAAAGAGATTTGAAGATAGTTTTCTTAGGCTCATTGACAATTTCAAATTTTCCACTTTCAAGTGTTTTGACAATAAAGGGGAGCATGTGATTTATGATGAGCATAAGAATCAAAACCTAAACCTTGTTATGAGTGCCGACTTTTGATTGATCCAAGATCATGTTTAGGTTTTTCTTTCCTTTAGTGAAACGCTCTAATGACTTTTCCAAGTAATCAATTTTTCGAGAAAGAGTTAAACAATTATTACAGGAACGCCCACTTTTCCTTTTGCTTATGCATAAGTTGAGCATGAAAGAACCTCATGTGTAAGCAAATCTTCCGCCATTATTTGAGAAACTCCTAGCATTTGCATCATGCAACTTCAATTTAGTATGGAGCATTTAGAACATGGAGTTGTATCATGTAAATCAATGGTAGAACAACTAGCATGTTTAACAAGTTTTCATTTTTCTCATTTTCAGCATTGATTTGCTCTAACAAGGTAAATATGTTCTTTCCTAAGCAAAGTAAGCTCATTGTAAATTAAGTCACATGATTTGCAAGCATCATCATCGTGAATCAAGGTTTTTAAGTCTAGCAATTTCAGCATTCAATGACTCAACAACAAAATCATGTTTTTAATTTTCTTGTCACGCGATCAAGCAATTTACCAAGTCGAGCAACAAAGAATAGCTAATTCATTGTAAGAAGGATCTACCTCATTGAAGTCGCCATGATCGCTTCTGAAGCTGCCGCCGCTTTTAACCATGAGACACAACCTCGCTAACTCATGCTTGCTTGAGTTGCATCGCCTCACCGCTCCTCGAATCCACATCGCTTCAAATTGACTTGTTCAAGATTTCGAAAGAACTCGGTGGACAACTTTGTCGTTGATGAAGCTCTTCTTCTTCTATTACTTGAAGAGAACTTTTCTTCTTTTCTTCGCCGTTGTCCTTCTCTCCCTTGATGCTTTACCCGCAAGTTTAGGATAGTTTGGACGAATGTGGTCAGATCACCACACTCATAGCATCTTGGAGGTCCACCACCACCTCTCTTTCTCTTATCACATTTTGCAAAGCTTTGTTAAAGTAGAAGAGAGTAGTGACAAGTCTTCTTCCGGGAATTGCTCAACTGCTCATCTTAGTGAAGACAAGAAAGATAGAGCAAAACTTGAAGCAAGACCATTATGAGATATGTTAGATTGAGATGTCAAAGCAATTGATTTATGATCATTCTTTCTAGCAAAAACATTCTAATTCATGAGTTTTCAACTTAGAATAAAGAACATCTAAAGTAAGTGTACTCATGACAAAGGATTCTCTAATGGATGTAACTTTCATCTCCCAAATAGATATGTCTAAAGCACCAAGCAATTGTCTAGCATTAGCAGCATCATCAAAGCTAACTCCAACAAAGACGAAGATTACTAAGAATTTTATTGAAACGCAAAGAAGTCATCTAGCGACTCACCGTTTCATCTCAAATCGCATGTATTCCTTTTTTGTAAAGATCTTGACGAACCTCTTTAATAGTGTTAGAACCTCATGGTAATCACAAAGAGATTTCCATACCTCATATGCGGATCGAAGATGAATCACACGATCAAAGTCGCTACGCCCCAAGCCTTGATGATCAAGTTATGCGCGCTTTACTATTTGCTTCAACATGTGCGCGACAGGTCGTTGACGTTGTCGCTTGTAGGACTTCATATGGTTTGTAGACCTTCTCCCAAATTGTAATCCTCGAGCTTGATGAACGCCCATCTTGGCCTTCCAAAACTGAAAATCAACACCATTGAACATACAAGGTTTGTTTAATAATGATCCATTGATCTAATCACCGATTAAGATAGATTAGAAAACCTTGCTCGATACCACTTGTAGGATCAAGTAAACGAATATAGCAATCAGGGGGGTGAATGATTGTGCGGAAGCTAAAACCAAATTTTGATCTACTAAAAGTTCACCCCAAAATAGAACCAAATAATTGCCACGATTCGACAAAAACAGAATGACAGAGGTTTAGTAAAACGAGAATTCTGAAGATCCAAACTGCTGGAACGATCTGAAATTTGAACACAAGAAACTAGATTCCAATACGAATCAAACCCAAAAAGAATCAGCTCGATCGGACTTGCAGATCAAAAGTTATAAGCTTCGCAAGCTTGCTGATCCAAAACTTGACGAGAATCAATCTAATCAAAACTTCAAGATTAAACAAGATCTTCAAAAGATTAATCAACTAGACTTTGAGAAACTCTAAATCAATACCCTAGAACGGTTTTTGATGGATCAAATCAAGATGAAACTCAATAATCAAAACCAATCTAGAATTAGAACATGCATGCAAACAAGAACCAAAATAAAAACACCGTGAGCGACGTGGTTATCGTGAGCACGAAAAATCTTGGAAGAATTGATCTTTTATTTCTGTCTAAAATACTCTCATCAAAAGAGTACAAACCCTAAAACCAAGCTTCAAAGCTTGATGCGCTTCAGCTCTACTTGATGCCTTTCAACAGAGACCCCCCACCTATTTAAAGCACTAACTCATTAAAGAGTTCCTCAATACGATTCCTATTCCCTAGAAGGAACTGATCCAACTCAACTCTACTTGGCCCAACCAGCCGAGTACAACTCTTGCACGCCAGCATGGCAACCCTACCATACCACGTGACTAACACTTTGCACGCTGCATGGCCACCGCCATACTCACGTGACTAACACTTCTGCACGCGAATGACCTCCCCGCCATTCTCACGTTGATCAACCATTCTTCATGTGCACCATTCTTCTTAGCCCGAACGTCCCCGCATGACATCCTGACCACCAAGACCTCGCCTCCTGAACCTAGTCCCGAACCTCGCCTCCATGAACCTAGTTCCGTCCCACATCGACCACATTCGCCTTCGAGCACACTGCACATGAACAAACCACAAAACAAATCCGAAAGCACAAGTCCACGACTTGACTCAATGTCAATCCATGCAACTACTCACATGAGTATTGCATAAAGTCCACTTCAAAAGAAGCATCATGAAATCATTACAAATTTCAAATTCACATTCAAAATTCAAATCCAAATCGCTTCAAAACCCTAATTGAGCGAAAACGATTCACTACTTTGACAAACAAAGTTGGTCCGCTGTATAAGGAAAAGTTTCGCTCCAAGAAGCCAACCAATCGCTAAAAACATCGCTCACAACGGATAAACAAAGTTGGTCCGCTGTACATGCAAAAATGGCTTCGGTCATGAGCTCAAAACAAGTTCACAACGGACCCTTGCTTGTCCTAAGCCAAGAACGCAGCACGCCTCGCTTTCACAAAAGTAAAACCCTAGAAAAAGTCCATTCACGACGACAAAAAAGAATTAGTCCGCTGTACATGTGAAAATCTTGGTTCCAAGAAATTATCCAAACCGGTAAGCTTGTTCACAACTATCAAGAAAAAACCGGTCCGTTGTACATGTGAAAATGACTTCGGTCATGGGCTCAAAAACATGTTCACAACAGACCCAAAACACTGTCCGTCGCAGTATGGGAAACTTATCTGCTTCTGAGAACTTTGTCCGCGCTAATGCGTGAACTTATCAAGCTTTCTTGTCAAATTGTCAAAACACATGAACAAACACATTTTGCAAATTCAAATCTAAGTTAATTTTTCAGTTCAAAGCCAATTTTTCAGCACATGATTTCACAGTTGCTGAGGCCTACGAGGCCGCCGCGGGCAGGATGCCCGTGACCCGAAGCGAGGAAACCGAGGAGGAGGGTGCTGCTCGCCGGGCGGAAGGTAAGCCTTGTTTGGTTCCTTTGTTGAATTTCTTTGTTCTTGTTTCGTGATCTTTTTCCGGGCTAACCCCACTCCGCTTGGCGTGGGCGTGATAGCTCGGATGTTGTCCTTGGACTTCCGTCAGATGGCTGAGGAAATTCTCGACTCTGCAGTTGACGCCGAGCTCGACCGCGTTTTCGACCAAGTGATGGCCGAGGTCGAGGAGGAGTCGGTGCCGGCCGCGCCCTCAGAGGGACCCAAGCTTCCCCCGGTGGATGTGCAACCGACTCCGGCCGCTGGGGAGCAAGACCCGCAAGGGGCCGAGGACCAAGGAGCCTTGGCCTTGGTCCCTTGTGAAGGGGCAAGCGCAAGCGAGGCCCAGACGACGGGCTCCGAGGGTCAGGGGTCGATCACTCTCGACCAACAGCCCTCAGTCGCGAGTCAAAGAGAGGAGGAGTTGGCCGCCACGGCCACCGCCTCGGCCATGGACCAAGGGGCGGAGGTGGTCGTCGTCGACCAGCTGCCCCTGGCCGAGCATCAAGGAGAGGAGGTGATCGTCGTCGACCAGCTGCCTCCGGCCGCGGAGCAGGGAGAGGAGATGGTCGTTGTCGACCAATCATCCCCGGCCGCGAAGCAAGGAGAGGAGACGGTCACCATCGACCAATCGTCTCCGGCTGCGGAGCAAGGAGAGGAGATGGTCGTTGTCGACCAATCCTCTTCGGCCGCGGAGCAAGGTGCGGGTGCGCTCGTAGCTGGCGTCCAGCCCCCGAGTGCAACGGCCGAGCAAGAGGATGGCGGCCGCGAGCCGCCCGTCGAGGAAGATCAGCCTCAGGGCGACCTGAGGTTGGTCAAGGGGGAAAAGGCCGTTGCCTTCCTGGGGGCACCGGGTGCCCAGGAGGGGCAAGATCTTGACGTGCCAGCTCGGGATCAGGACGATCCCGCGTGGGTCAATCCCTTTTTCCGAGCTGGCGCAACCGACCGCCAGCGGCTCCAAGATAAGTTGGTCGGCCGGGCTCTTCTGGTAAGTGTGCCGCTTCTTTCTTTCTCATAAATCGAACAATCTTCTTGAGGCTCCTTTGACTCTTTTTCTTTCCTTTTACTTTGAAGTTTGTCGCGAAGGCCATGGAGGACATCGACGCCTCGCCCAGCAGAAGAGTATCGGGCGCATCGCGAGCAAGACGCCAAGATCGCTGATCTCGAGCGTCGGGTCTCCGAGGTGCGTGAGGCCGACCTGCAGGAGCTGGAGTCGGCGAAGAGCCTCATTGTCGGGCTTCGAGACCAGCTCTTCCAGAGCGAGACGGCGAAGAGTACTTCAGAGCGGAAGTGCACCGAGCTTGAGGAGGAGCTGGTGAAGCTTCGGCGAGAGGTCCTCGACCTACGCCGCGACCTCCAGCGAGCTCGGGAGCGCGAGGAGACCCAGCTCAAGGAGGCGCAACGTCTCCGGGAAAGCGCGGCCGAAGGTCGCGCGGCCCGGCGGAAGGTCCTGGACCTGGAGGCAGAGGTCGACTCCCTTAAGGAGGAGCTTGCCGCCTTCCAGGCCGAACGTAGGACTTAGCTTTTCTTCTTCTTTTTTCTTAGCTCGCGCTAAACCTGTAAAAAACAATCTTTCGGTTTAATGAGCAAAATTACAAATGTTTAGGACCTTGCCTGTTTTTCCCGACTTTGCTTTCAATGCGTGCTTGCTCGAAATCGGTCCTGTAGAGAAAAGATTAAGTCCCCGTACAGGGGCAGACAATACGATCACGAGCAACCAGGTAAAAAAGATAGTACGAGCAAAGAATCCCTAGTTAAAAAACTCGGAGAAAAGGATGGAACGTCCCTATCGCACGGAGCCCTCGCCATGGATAAAGGTCGTGCCCCTAATGTTGCGAGCACGAGTTTGTTCATGGGAGAGTTGAGGGAATCTTTGAGCGTAACGTGTTTTTGAACGATCTAAAAGGTCGCTTGAGTCGAGGAAGAGACGCGCGTGAGCATTGTTACGCTCGTAGAGCAGGCGGGCTTAGGCCGACAATACGTAGGGTCACCATACCTGAGTAGGTGCTGAACCGGGCTTTAGGGAATGCTCGCGACCGACCACACATACAGCGAAGAGCTACTGTGGAAAGTGATCGGATGGGCGAGCTTCCGGTCGGTGCCCAAGAGGAATGGTGTGTACATATTCGTTGGTTAAGCTCGCTCATGATCTGCGTAGTCGACGATGCTCGTTTGATAAAGCAAGGACAAAGTCGGAAGTAGGAAGGAAAATGACTTATCGGGAGAAACGCAAAGGTCGTGAGATAGGGATATGCGTCTAAACATAGAATTTACGTAGTTGGTCGATGTTCCAGGTGCTGGCGAGCTCCCGACCATCTTCCATCGCGAGGCGAACAGCCCCCGGGCGTGCTGTGGACACGACCGTATAGGGTCCCTCCCACCTTGGGGTCAGCTTATTGGCTTTTGACAGGTCTTGAACTCTTCATAAGACCATGTCACCAACTTGCAGGGCCCTTGGTCGGACTGACTTGGCCGCGTGCCTACGAAGGGCTTGTAGGTAAACCGCATACCGAAGCAGCGCCCGTTCACGTGTTGCTTCGACGAGGTCTAGGTTGATGAGGCGCTCGACCTCCTGATCGATGGAATCGATCAGTTGCACCCTTGGGGAACCCATCACAATTTCGGCAGGTAAAATGGCTTCCGCACCATAGACGAGTTGGAAAGGCGTTTTGCCTGTGGCCCGACTTGTCGTGGTGCGGACGGACCAAAGAACGGCGGGAAGCTCGTCCACCTACTGGCATGCATCTTTGGTTGAGGCTTTGAAAACCCTCTTTTATGCCCTGAACTAATCGCCCATTTGCTCGTTCGGCTGCTCCATTGCTCTGTGGATGTGCCACAGAGGCGAAGCAGACCTTGGTCCCGACCTCCTCGCAGTAACTTTGGAACAATTCACTGGTGAATTGGGTCCCATTGTCTGTGATCAGACGGTTGGGTATCCCGAACCGAGTTACTATGTTGCTGCGGAGGAACCTCTTGGCCGCCTGAGCCGAGATGGTTGAAACGGGCTCGGCCTCTATCCACTTGGTGAAAGTGTCGATGTCCACGAGCAAGTATTTGCAGCCTTCGACTCTCGGGAAAGGTCCAAGGACGTCGAGCCCCTAGGTCGAGAACGGCCACAAGAGCGGTATGGTTTGCAGGGCATAGGCCGGTTGACGGACTTTGCGAGCATGAAACTGGCATGCCCGGCAGGTCGTTACGATCGACCGTGCATCTGCCAAAGCCGTAGGCCAGTAGTATCCTAATCGGAAGGCCTTGCTCACAAGCGTTCGGAACGACGAGTGAGCTCTGCACATTCCTTCATGGATGTCACGAAGAAGGTACTGGCCTTCCTCCTGAGAGACGCACTTGGAAAGGATTCCTAATGCGCATTTTCGGTATAGGTCGCCTTCGATCAGTTTGTACTGAGAAGATCGCCTTGTTAGCCGGGAAAGCTCGGCTTCTTCCTCGGGCAATGTCCCATGCGCAAGGTATTGGACGAATGTCGTCATCCAATTTGCACTTTGCTCGAGGAAGGAGACCGTACCGTCGGCCTCTGATGTCTCCTCTGCAGAGGGAATGGAGGGCTTGTATAGGTGCTCGATGAGCACCCCCGCCGGAGCGGTAGTTTGAGAGGAACCGACCTTAGACATTTGGTCGGCCAGGGAATTGTCCTTCCTGGGGATGTAGATTACTTCGAAATTCCTGAAGTATTTCTCCATCTTCCTTACTTCGGCCAGGTAAAGCGCCATTGAGGTATCGGAACACTGATACTCCTTGTTGACCTGGTTCACGACCAACTGTGAATCGCCCATCACAGTGAGCTGTTGGACTCCTAACGATTTACACGCTCGAAGTCCGGCCAAGAGACCTTCGTACTCCGCCGCGTTGTTGGTCACGGTGAAATGTAGTTGGATGGCGTATTGGATTTGTTCTCCATCCGGGGAGACCAAAACGACGCCAGCCCCCAAGCGCTCGTATGCTCGGGATCCGTCGAAATACAGGGTCCAACGGTTTTCCCTTGATCCGGTGGTCTCGCTGGCTGGTGGTGCTGGAGCCGACCATTCCTCCACGAAGTCAGCCAGAACTTGTGATTTGATTGCCGTGCGGGCTGAAAATATTATTTGGAATTCCGCAAGCTCCATGGCCCACTTGGCTATACGACCACTGGCGTCCTGGTTTTTCAGGATTTCTCTGAGCAGGAAACTGGTTGGTATCGTGATCCTGTGGGCTTGAAAGTAGTGTCGTAACTTCCTGGAAGCCATCAGCAACGAATACAGGAGCTTTTGAACTTCAGGATAACGCTCCTTTGGTCCGTGCAGTACCTCGCTGACATAATAAATTGGTCGTTGGACACCGTCCATCTCCACCGTTAGTACTGCGCTTACAGCCTGTGGGGTTGCCGCTAGGTATAGTAGCAATTCTTCCCCCATTGCAGGTGTGACGAGGACGGGTGGTTTGGAAATGTACTGTTTCAGCTCTTTGAAAGAGTGATCAGCTTCCTCCGTCCATGTAAAGCCATCGTGCTTGCGGAGGGCTTTAAAGAAAGGCAGTCCTCGCTCCCGGTAGGAAATGAACCGCTCAGCGACCATTCGCCCGGTCAAAGCTTGTACTTCCTTTACGCATGTGGGCGGTCTCATATTCTCGATGGCTTCGATTTTCTCTGGGTTTGCCCCAACGCCTTGTGGTCCGACCATGTAGCCGAGCACCTTGCCGGCTCTCACACCGAACACACATTTCTCTGGATTCAACTTTATTTGATGCTTATTGAGATTACAAAATGTTTCTTCCAAGTCAGCAACGTGACCCGAGGCGCTCTTGCTTTTTACCACTATGTCGTCAACATAGACCTCCAAGTTTCGACCCACTTGGTCTGCGAAGGTTTTCTCGTGATGAGGCGCCAAAGGTTGCTCCCGCATTCCTTAGACCGAAAGACATGGTCGTATAGCAGAAAGTACCGAATGGGGTGATGAAGGAGGTCTTTTCTTCGTCTTCACGCGACAAGCTGATCTGATGATAGCCTGAATAAGCGTCTAAGAAGCTCATGGTTTGTGATCCCGCCGTCGCGTCGACCAGTTGGTCTATGCGAGGCAGCGGGTAGTTGTCCTTCGGGCATGCTGCGTTTAGACCCGTGTGGTCGACGCACATGCGCCACTTGCCCCCTTTCTTTCTGACCAAGACCGGATTGGCCAGCCATTCAGAGTGTTCGACTTCCCTAATGAAGCCAGCCTTTAGGAGTTTGTCGAGCTCCTCCCGGATGATCGCCTGCTTTTCCGGGGAAAAGCGCCTAAGTTTTTGTCGCACTGGTTTTTTGTCAGGCTGAACTGCTAGCCTGTGCTCGACCACCTCCCTAGGGACCCCGGGCATGTCGGATGGTTCCCAGGCGAACGCATCCGAGCTTGCTCGGAGGAAGGTGATGAGCTCGAGTTCCTATTTGGGATCTAAGGAAGATCCCAAATGTACGACCTGGCGAGTTCCGACTATTGAGTGGAGCGACCTTGGTCTCTCCTCCAGGTTGGAGGGCAAGTTTAGGCCGAAGTGCTTCGGCTCTTGGCTGGGGCCCACGAGTGGGTAATCGGCCGACCATATCCAACGCCCTTTAAATCGCAATTCGGTGCGGACTTGTGGTTCCCTTTCACGGTTATGACCCGTTTGGCCCGGAACTTTCAGGCAATCGATATGCGTGATGTGACGCGCCATGAACTTGGCCAAAGCCGGTCTGCCGAGGATGGCGTTGTAGGCCGATTCAAGTCTACCACCTCGAAGGTGATTAGCTCCGCTCAAGTTACTCGGGCGCCAAACGTCACGCGTAACGACCTGGCCCAAAGGCTTGATCGAGGTCCCGGGACTATTCGAAGAAGGGTACAACTATGCTTTTGATCTTGGAGCGAGGAATCGTGCATCTCGCCCAAAACCTTAGTGAGATCAAGTCCAAGGAGCTCCTGAGTCTATAAGGACCCGACCGAGCGGCAGTGTTGCCGATGGTGGGGCTTACGACCATCGGATGCTTCGTGGTTTGGTCATTCCAAGGGACGATCGTCCTTGGAGAAAGTGAGAGACATTTCGGAACATTTGAGTTCGCCTTTGGACCGAGGCTTACCTTGGGTGACATGGTGTACTTCCCTCACAGCGTCCTTTAAATCCCGGTGAGACTTGTAGGCAGAGGAACCCCCGAAGATAACCGCAATGTGGTTCTGCGGTTCTTGGTATTCCATGTCTTCTTCGTTTTCTTCGACGGGTTGCTTGCCTTTGCCATTCTCGCCCTGCTCTGGGAGCGATGGCATGGGACCCCTGCCGTTGTAAAACTGTTCCAGGCGGTAGGCCCACGTCTGGCAATTCCGTAGGTCATGCCCGTGTGCCTGGTGGAGCGGACAGTAGAGGTCGCCCCGTCGATCCACTTGGTCGCCTCGATCACGGGGCCTGTGCGGCTGGCCTCTTCCCCGAGCATTAAACCCCGGCCAAGTTGGGTTTGTTCGGTATTCTTTGTTCGACTGCGGCCACCATGCCCGGTGGGAGCTGTTTTTTCTTCTTCTTCTTGATCTTTTTATCCACGAAGTTCGAGCCCTTTTTGCTAGCGGAGGTTTCTAGCCCGGGCTGAGGTGGTAGCTTCCCCTCATCTAGCATTTTCTTCCATTGGACAGCCTCATCTGCGTTGGCGTATCGGTCGGCCATTCGGAAGAGCTCGTTTGCCGTTAGATCCGGATGGATCTCCAGATCCTTTGTGAAGCGCACATCTCGTACCCCGAACTTGAAATCCCGGACGACAGCTTCGTCCGATATGTTCAGGATCGAGTTCCGGACTTGGATGAATCTCTGGACGAACTGTCGCAGAGTTTCCTCATCCGTCTGTATTAAGCGCTCAAGGTCGCGCTCCTTTCCCGGGCGGATATAACAGCTTTGGAAATTTGTTCGGAGCGCGGCGCTGAGCTGGCCCCAGGATCGTATGGACCCCTCCTTTTGGTTGAAGAGCCATGTACGAGCAGCTTCGTCTAAGACCGTTGGCAGATAATTCGCCATTACCCCTTCATCACCTCCGGCGCCCAGGATGGCGGTGGTATATATCGAGAGGAACTCGTCCGGGTTTTGGGTCCCGTTGAATCTCTCGATGTGGCCGGGCTTGAACCTATTCGGCCATGCGACACTCCGAAGAGAGCTTGTGAAAGCTTGGCAGCCGAAGCTCGGGGTTTCGCGGCGGGAACATCGACCATAATGGTCCCCACGTGTGTCTTCCGCCCAACGTCCCGCACGTGGGCCGAGCCGAGAGAAGACTTCGCGCGGAGGTCGTGCTGATGATCGTTCGGTCGTGGAGCATTCGGAACGCTCGTAGTCCGGACGGTTGTAGGTATGTCGTCCCGAGGTTGCTCGAGAGCTATTCCGAGGCCTCTCCCGGACCAGGTTTGCGGCCTGGGGCGATCTCCGAGCATGGCTCCGAGATTCATCTCTGTGCGAGCGCATGGGGGAGCGTCTGTGATGGTCCCGGAAAACACTCCGGGCATCCCGGTCGTGGGGAGGATCCGAGACTTTCAGCTTGGCGGCAAGCCTCTCCAGATCTTCGGCCACAACTTTGCCCACGGGCTCTAGGTCCACTTGTTCGGGGAAGCTGCGGAGGTCGCGCACGACCGCCGCCAAGGCCTGCAACCGTTTTCAGTTCTGGTGAACAGGCGGCGGCGAGCTTCGGCGGCATTCTGGGACGCGATCGGGGGTTCGATACTCGCGAGAGTTTCTTTCTCTGGACACTCGCCTCTCTTTCGCTTGGCGGCGTATGCTCGCAAGGGTCTTTCCCAAAGACGCCTCTAAGTGGAGTCTGGCCGCCTCATAATGGCCGCGTTTAGCGGCGTCCGAGGATCGAACCTCTGGCTCGGCACGGCTCCCAGCCATGTTGACGTGATGAGAGTGGGATGAACGTGATGGAGACATCATCGTGTCCCCTTGAGACGCAGTCTCTCGGTCGAACTCCAGATCGTCTGGTATATCTAGGCCATCGTAGAGTCCATCATAGTCATCCTCGTGGTCTCCAAGGGATAGTCTGGAGAACGGAGGACCTGTCCTCGCATTCTAGGGTCCAGGGAAGAGCTCCCGGACTCGGTGTGACCGATAGGATCGGTCACATTGGCCACGCCGTCGCCGGCGTAGTACATGTCGTCGTCTTCAACGTCGTCAAAGGCGCAGAGATTCCTAGTATCCCCCGAGTTCGGCATCCTCGAGGATGTCGATCCGTACGGGAATCAAACTGTCTATCCCACGGACGGCGCCAGCTGTCGACGATTGGAGAACGGGCTCCCGTCGAGCTTACTTGTTGAATGGGGGATCAACAGAGCCCCGTCGTACGAACCGAGGAGATCGTCCGAGCGATGCCGGGTCGGGAGAAGAGGGACGCGGTGTTTATCCTGGTTCGGGCCTCTCACTGCCGAGATAATAACCCTACTCCAGTGTATTGTGTTCTATATCGGGCGTCATGTCCCGTCCTTTGTTACAGATCTTTAGGGGGTTTAAATACTACACTTAGAGACACATAGAAGGTAACTACCCCTGGAATTACGCCACGCAGCCATACTCGCGATCTGCCGCCCTTGAACTGCGCGTTGTTTGAATTTCGGGTATGATCTCCCTTGATCTTCGGCTGATTGGTTGCCACCTTCCTTCCTCGTAGCATTGACCGAGTCCACCGACCAAGTACCTGAGTATGACGTGATCTTTACGAGCATGCTTGCTCGTGGTCGTTTTTGGAATGGTCGTGAGTAAAGGGGCGGACACGTATGCTCGGGAGGTATGATTCTCGTTTCGTACTCCCGAACATCCTCTGTCGGCATCGTATGGTCGGCAGGCTCATGATCTCCCGGGGGTACCGTGGTCTTTTGCCAGATAGTCAATCCCCGACAGAAAGGTATTATGATTGGGTAAAATTGCTATCTCCAATTATCCTTGTAGAAAAAAAAAACCATAGGAAATAATCCACTATAATGCTTTAAGGATTACATGTAAAGGGGGTTGGCTATATATAGCTAAAGAGTCTGAGTATGGAAGGGATTGAACTCCTAACAAACTATTTGGATAATACCAAAAGATATAGTAAGTTGATATATTGAGTTATCTCTAACATATGGGAAGTTCAGCCTGAAGAAAGCAAGGTTAGGGAGGCAGCAGCCATTGCGGCCAGCGATCGTCCAGTCCTCGCAGGATCGGCAGGAGGTGATGCTGGTAAGGACGACAGGACGATTTGGCTTCATGAAGCGGTCGACTAAGTCCTCGTGGGTTAGCGACCGCCCTTCCACCCGCTCCACCTACCCCACAACCTTCACGCGGCTGCTGGCGCTACTGCCATCCATTTGGTCCAGCGAGGAAGCGCGAGCCTAGGTTTCGTTCACTACTCTTTTGCTCACGCAGCGTGCTGGAGTGGAGTAAGCACCATGTCAGGAGAGGATGGAGGCTCCCGCGGAGCGCATGGGAGGGCAAAAGAGGCAGAGCGCATGAGGAGCACTTGAAGAGCAGCGCCACGGGCCTACGTCATAAGCAACGCGGGTGAGGTGGTGGGAAGTTGCGCGTGGGCAGAGCGAATGATGCAAACGGCATGAAGGAGGCAAGGGGGAAGCAACACATAGCAAACAACCACAGCCAGGGCGGACGTACCTGATAGGCGGCAACAGCGGGTACGGGTGGGGTGGCGGGCAGGCGTGATCCAGTAGAGCGAGTTTCGTGCATGGAATAAAAACAACAGATTGTGTGAGGAGATGCGGGCAACCAGACGAAGCGGAGCACACGAGGAGGTGCAGGGGACAAGTGGACGACAACGCTGGGAAACCACACCACGCAAAGAGGCATCGAGAGGCAAGGCGTCAGGATGCACAACAAACTGTGATTGGCCATGGAGGGTGCATATGTATGAAGAGACGCATGGAAACCCGGAATTCTTTCCCGCATAAGAAAGGTAATATTGGCCATGGAGGGTGCATATGTACGAAAAAGCGCTTGGAAGCCCGGAATTCTTTCCTGCATAAAAAAGGTATAATATTAACACGCAAATTGCGTGTCCGCAAAAAAATAGCCTTCAACTGTAAGTATTATTGCAAGCCGGGCTTTGCCCGGTTGGCTAGTGTGAGCGAAGTTTAGCTCGTCCGGCAGCATTTGAGCGTCACTCCATGCTGGCGCGCATGACGCCATGTGCAAGTATGTGTGCGTGTGTGTGGTGTGTGTGTGAGGTGTGTGGTGCAAGTAAATACTATTCAAGCTGATTTCCATCTATAAACGCGACCTACACACGTACAACATATTACGGCCACCATAGAATCAGTTTTAATTTCTGGAATATATATAGGCAATTAAAGGACACCCAAACTTTTTTCCTAAAAAATGCACGAATTTATCACTGTGGAATGATGCATTTTTAAAGCTAATCTGGTATATTTAACAAAGTTCATTCGATCAATACCGAGCGGCATCATTTTTGAGTATGATATATTGAAACAATTACATGCTATGTAAGTTTATGTTTGGAGATGACAAGGGACCTACATCCCACTTACACCACATACACGCCCCGCCTTTGTGTACGTCCTACTACTGTACATATGACATGCTAAAGACTTGTTTGTTTTTGCTTTTGATTTTAGATTCTAACCCCAAAAGCTGAATAAAAAACAAACAACCTGATTATAGAATCCGATTGTCACAATTCAGCCCATCTATATACACTAAAATCCACAATCCACTTTATATGTGTTTTTGGATTCCAACTTTTAGATAATCGGCTTCTCTATAACTATAATCCAGAATCAGCTTTTAGAGAACCGAAAGCAAAAATAAAAAAGAGCCTAAGTCTCAAGCAGAAGTGAGGCACACCATATTCGAACGTTGGGATTGAACCAAGGGCAGGACGTCGGCACGACGACAGAAATAGCCACCCGATGTTATGTTAGTGCTAGATCGTGTCAAGCAACTCAGGGTCTCTTTGATTTGAATGATACCGAAAACACAGGAACAAAACACACACACACACATAAATATGAGAGGAAAGCATAAGAAGTCTATAGGATTGGGGAAAAGAGGTTGGAGTCGATCATTAATTTCACTGTGAAATTCCTTTTGAAACCACACGGTACAAATGGTTTTTCTATGGATTTTAATTCTGAAAATGACTACAACACGGTATACCGTGGTATTTGGATGGGATAGATTGGCATGGTTGATCTGTTTTAATCGAATCATCTCACATATGCCTTCCTTGCCGAGTCCGCATAGCCCGTTATCTCTGTCCGCCAACATGAGGCCCCCTTATTGTCCTCCTAAGCACGACTACCCATCGTCATCCGCAAGTGCGAGCGAGGCCATTAATTGATGCTCTCCTCCGTGGGCAGGCAGCCGGTTGTTGTCATTCACCATGTGCACGGGAATCTATTTCAATGAGTTTCTAACACGAAACTATTAGTTTTGTGCAGTTTCAAATCTAAAACTCGATTTAAAACGAGATTGAAAAAAATTTAACTGAGTTTCAAGAGGCTAACTTCAAAGTTTTAGAGTACGCTCTATAGGTTTTAAAAAAGTTTTAAACTAGTTTCACAAGGTTTTAACATGTTTAAACAAATTTCAATGGGTTTCAAATGATTTGAAGTTTTATTAAAAAAAAACAAGTTTCAGAATAATTTCAACTAAGTTTCAAAAAGACAAACTCTAAAGTTTCAGAGCATGTTTCACAGTAATGAAACTTATCCGTGAAACCTAATGAAACTTAGCCACGAACCTTGTGAAACTTTTGAAAACCTGATGAAACTTAGCAAAGGAAACTTACCAAAACATTTTGAAACATAGATGTGAAACTCTTGAAACTTGACATAATAAAACTCCTCGGAACATTATAAAAACAACCCAGAATAAGGAAAACTTTATAATGAAAATTAATGTAATGTAGTCATGTAACCTATTGAAACTTTTTCATGAAATTGAATGGAACTAAGATATGAAACCAGGATGAAACTTAATCATGAAACCTATCTGAGAACGTCATGTAACTTAGTTATAACCTCTTGAAACTCAAGAAACCATACGAAACTTTATCACGAAACCTAGTAAAACCTAAATGAAATCAACTTTCGGTAAATATGAATCACACCTGGTGACTGAGGTCGTCGACCGTGGCAAATAGAATAGACGACCGAGGAAGGAGGCAACGAGATCAGATTTCGATCGAGATCGAGCTAAAGAGATAGCATACTTGGGAAAGAGAAATATGATGTAGCACTTAAGGGATTTTAATTCACGTACTTGTGTAGCCACGATGATTCGTAGGATCGATTAAATGGTGATAACGTATCCCGTTAGTTTTTAGTCTGATGATATACCGTCTAATAGTTTTTCTCTTTAATTTTTGCACCCCCCTGAATCGAAGGGTGAATAGTCCCAATTCTTTTGAAAATCCCATATATCAAGTCACTAGGAATTAAGACCAGTTTTATATTGGGCCGTTACTTCACCTAAGGAGATGAAATACGGTGGGCCACGACTAGGAGACTTATCTTAGTCAATGGGCTAAAGCCTAGAGAAGCTCTCTTTAGCTTCTGGGCTAGAAGATTGGGCCTAGGCCTCACATGCAGGACATGCGTCGGCCGTCGGACGAGAACCAACCAGACCGATCCAACGACGCAGTGACCCCGACGAGGACGATGCTGCGCCGTCGCTCGCTCCCAACAGACGGCGCGGAGGGCATGTCAACGTGCGATATCCTATCCGCCGCAGACTTTTTTCGTTTTCAAAAACCCCCTTCCACTCTCCAAAATTACTAAACTATACATCTCTATTTTCTTCCAGACCATCGTCTCTTCTCCTACACGTTTGGTCTACATGCTACTAACTTTGTGGCTAGCGTCGATCCTATCTTTTTATTAGTATGTACAAATTTACACTTGCCTCTCAAAATGATATGCAATATACAATGTAGAGTTGCTTCCTTTGTTTGATGATCAGCTCGCTCACACAAAATATTTGTAATAGCACATTATGAAATCATAAAAAAATGAACACCTTTTTATTTATTTGCATCATTCTTTGACGCAAATGCTTCCTACCACAACTAGTATCATAAGTAGGTGAAAATGGATTCGATTCCATTAGGTATTGGTCATCGCACGATCTGACCTATATTTTTCTCCTTGGATCCTAAATTAGATAAAAAACGGACAAAACACATATCAACTTGATTTTGAATATTTGCCTAATTTATTTTTGGCACGAATTTTAACGCTAAAGTGCGTGGCAAAAAAAGTAGGAGCATATATGATCTTAGGAGTAGGATTTGCTTTTTCGACCACATGGACCTTAATAGGAAAGGAAACCCTACATCTTTCCTCATCTATCTCGTATACTCCACAGGAGACTTGACCAATGATGCCACCAATTCTAGAGTACGTGGACCCCGGGTATCTACATGGCGGGCCGCAAGGACCAACCGAAAGGGGATGGGCCAAACCAGCTACGTGAGATCGGGCACCATCCGGACTATCATCACTGTACCCAATAAGGAAGGATATAAGATGGTAACTGACTTTTGCCAAGAAGGATATGATCGTAATCTCGGAGGATAGCGTATCTAGCCGGAAAGATCAGGGTAGAATCTTCACCCTGTAACCGAATGGGATTCTACCATGTAACTGACTCGGACTCCCTCTCCCCTTTCCTGTATGAGGGGGGTGGGGGGCCCTAAAGAGGGGGGATCAAGCTACTCATAATTCCAGAACACAGGACTAGGGTATTACCTTCATTGCTGAGGGTCCGAACCTATATAAACCTTTGCCTTGTGTCACCATCGAGTTCGGATCCAGTGCCTAGCCCCGTTTTAATTATTGCCGACAACAAACGTCGACACCAATATCACTTCACCCCCTCCATTTCGAGTTGCTCGAGGTTGTTGCCTGTAAAGCTTTTGTCTCCTATTAGATGCTCATCGATTGCCATTCTCACACATGCCATTGCTGGGAGGGTCTCTAATTTACTCCCATCGTTAGTAGACGTTTGTTGCAAATGGAAAAATTGGATATATGCCAATCCTCGTATTGGTACTCTATGATTTGCCACTCCTCCCGCCATAATTGTTTATTTGCCCTTGGTTCCATCTAATTCTTTAGGATTTGCCACTTTTGTGGCTGAATTGGCTGTTTTGCCTTCTATCTTCCTCCTCCTCCCAACATCCCCTCTTCTCCTCCCTCATCATGGCTACTCCACCACTACCTCCATTGCTCTGGCCATGGTAGCCATCGGAGTTGAACAACATGGCGGGACCACGGGACGGTGATGCCATGGCATGACGCGACAGGTTCGATGTTGGCAACCATTTGGAGTTGCATGGTATGGGGGAAGGTGGCTATGGCAACGGGATCGAGATATCTAGATATGATGTCAAGCGTGGTATGGGGGGCTGGATCCAGTGCAAGGGACGATGACGGTGGGTCTAGGGTGCTAGATATGTCACCAACTGAGGTCTTCTCATCGCCGATAGCTCACCTCGTCACTGTCTCTAACGCTCTCTGGTTTCTTCACCTCAAACCCTCCTCCAACCAACTGTCTTCTCTATCAACGGGATCAGAGTCTAGCGAAACGCTCTGACGGCAAGCAATGTGGAAGCTGGTGACGGTGATGCTCGGGTGGAGATCTCCAGTGATGTTGGGTGAATTTGGTGCGAGGTCGCTGCAAAGAAAGAGGTTGGTGGCAGCCATGGCCATTGATGGATAAAGCGAGGAGTTGAAGGAAGAAGGGCCAGAGGTAAAATTATCCATAGTGACTAATTCTAGAGAATTAGATGAAACTATGAGCAAATAAACAATTAGGCTGGAAGGAGTGGCTATTCATAGATAATCAATATGAGGAATGGCATATGTCCAATCTTCATGTCGCATATCGGTACCACTGCCGGTGGGTGTTACCCTCTTTCCGAAGGCCAGCTTATCCTTAAAAAATACACATGCTCCCAATGAAGGAGTGCTTTCACATTCAACAACATCCAAGGGCTGATCTGCAAGAAAACCAAATAGATATTTCCAAACTCCCAACTTCTAATCCTCCTCCCTGCGCCGCACTCCCCCGAGGGTTTAAGGGCCTGAAAGCGGCGGCAGCCAGAAGAGCAGAAATGGCTATGGTCCGTAGGGTTTTTGGTTTCTCCGTCTCCATCTCACCGGCCCGAATCACCGCCGCTGATTCACTGAGCAGCCATTACCACACCACCACCGCAAGCACAACGCCGCCTCGCCTCACCTTCACCGCCTCCTAAGACCCCACGCCCTCCCGCCATGGCTCCCGCGCAGGTACGCCCCTGGGGCCCTCTGATCCCGTTCTATCCGGTGCTGCTGTTTCGGCCCGATTGGGCCAATTTTGCTGGGAATCGATTTTGGTTAGGGGTGGAAAGAGTCAAGTCCTTATTTTTTCGAAATTGATATAGTTTGATTTAATATCATTTTATTTATAGTTGGAAAGTATTTTTAGAATGGCGCTAATGATCCGAGCCAGAGTAAAATCCAATTGAAATTAACTCATTCAATGTTTAACCAATAAACAAGTGTAATTAAAGCAATTTTGAACCGAGCCAGAGTTTTTTTTTTCTGGCCCTAATTTTGGTGTGGGCGATTGGATGGGTG
Source organism: Rhipidocladum racemiflorum (assembly GCA_036346355.1). NCBI lineage: Eukaryota > Viridiplantae > Streptophyta > Magnoliopsida > Poales > Poaceae > Rhipidocladum > Rhipidocladum racemiflorum. Next base: position 18,731,722 of record CM070573.1, on the reverse strand, counting down.
GGGGGGGGGGTGTCCGTGGGATGTGATCAGCTTGGAGCGATGGGTGAGGAACTGAGGGTTTGTGTGTGAGTGGTGAGGCGTTTCGGTTTTGGTTCGATTAGTTGAGTAGTGAGCTCGTTTTGCCGGTTGGTTTTGGGGATTTGGATGCGAGAGGGGGTTGGGAATCAAGGTGTTGTGAGTTTTGGGCTGTCGAGATGGCGTTCTGGCGATGTTAGCTTTTCTCAGCAGGATTTGAAGAGAAAATATTGTACTTGAATTGGTTTGATTTGTTGCAATCAATAGATACTGGGTCAATGTTGTTGTAATACTGCACCCGCAGTAGCGGTCCTGGGTTGGCCGGAAGTAAGGGACTTACACCCCTAGGTTTTCCTCGGCGATTGCCCAAAGCGGCCGCCGGCAAGGTTGAGGACAAGGCAGTGAGCAACAGGAAGACGAGAGGATAAGCAGAGCAATGCAATGGAAACTAGGGCCGGCTTGGCTACCATCCACACAACTAAGGCCCACTGGCCCACAGCCCGCATTATCAAAAACACTAACACAGGACGATTGGTGTTGATGCTGTGTTGATTTGAGCCACTGGAGCGGTGTGGGTGCATGGCGAGGTGTGGTGGGGGTGTTGGCAGCAGGTGGCACATCTAGTTCATGGGTGGGGCGCGCATGGTGAGGTGTGGGCTGCAGGTGGCATGTCTAGCTTGCAGGGATGGGGTGTGCAGCGAGGTAGCGGCCAGGGAACACGTAAGGGATTTTGGGTAATTTGGCATTTTCTGTTGCTTGGTATGCTGAAAACTACTATGGTTCTGTTCAGATGATGATCAATGGCCTTGAAGCAAAGAGGGAGAATGCAGGGACGAAAAAATCTCCCCTGCAAATCCAGATGTTGGAGAGATTTTACTCTGGTAAGTATATACTAATGCCTAATGCTTCAAGCTTCGTTTCTGATGACTATGTTATATATTTTATTATTTATGTGGCTAAATATCATTTGATCCAGAGGTACAATATCCAAAGCCGGAGGATATGGCAGAGTATGCAACATCTGTTGGTCTAGCTTATAGTCAAGTCCGAATATGGTTCAAGGAGCGGAGGAGGAAAGAGAGGAGAAAGATGGAAGCTATAGGGGCTCATATGGAAAGGCAACTTAGTGCAAGATCAAAGGGGCTTAATTGCAGCAGCAAGCCTTCCTCTTTTAGCCAAGGTCCCATGTACAGTACTGTGGGTTTACAGCCTGAGGATGACAGTTCTGTTGATTGGAGTATGAGCTTCATAAAAGATAAACATGCACTTCGATCACAAGTTCTATTTCCTAAGGATTATATCCTTAGGAAAGTCTTCCGCAAGGATGGTCCACCTCTTGGGGGTCAATTCGATCACCTTCCACAAAGCGCACATGGCCATCTCAGAGGTATGCCTCCAGTAGCAAATGAAATGTGATTGAAAAGTTATTTACGATCATAGCCGTACATTTCTATGCATGCCCACCAATGGATCAAACTATGAAAAATACCTAACTTGGAAGCTTAATCAACCATGCTGTTCTATCGACAACTCTGGTCATTGTTTCTTTTTATGCACGGGATTGTGAGTATGTTTACATATTTTATGTGCTCACGTCCATCTTAAATTGCTGCTATTTACTTTTTATGATGAAGTATTATTGTTGGCATCCTATGGAAGTTCAACCTTTTCTTTGTGCCATTCATTCACTCCTTGTGATATTGTGTCTGAGATTACATTGAGTAGCTTGTGCTTGATTTTGTTCTTCACTATTCACTTGTGCCACAAATTGTGGTTGCTTGTGTTCTGGTGCGAATCTTCTACTATATTTTTGGGTAAATAAGGAAAGCAAAATGGTCTAAATGCACTTTCAAAGCTCATTCAATGCTTACTTCTGGTCCATAGTTGATGTTCTCTAATACTAATGCTGCTAACTGTTGAGATACACGGTATGCTATGCTAGCACAAATTAAAAATTTTCTACCGCATAACCAGAAAGCTACTCGCAGGAAGGGGATCATAGATCAGATTACCACTAGATGCGCAGTTGCGGAATCCTTCGCCCGTCGATGTAGTGGATCGTCCTCTCCACGCCGCAGTCGTCGCGTCGATGAAGTAGATCGTCCTTCACGCCACAGTTGTCGCGTCGGTGAAGTGGATCGTCATCTCCACGCCGCGATCGTCGTGTCGATGAAGCAGTACGTCTTCTCCACGCCGCAGTCGCAGCAACGTCACCACAACAGTCCATACGTCCGGGGATGGAACGCCGTGCGTCGGCGTGCAAGCACCTTGGCGCTCGGCAGGGGCAACGAAAGTTGGAGGCTAGGGTTCTGGACGAAAATCTGTGATGCATGCCCACCCTTCTCCTCTTCTTATATAGCCACGCGACGAAACCCTAAGCCAGGGCCCATCAGCGCGTTAAACCCACAAGGTCCATTAATTACGGATCAAATCCGAATTAATGCGTCCCAGCCCGTTAAGTGTGTGACCCTGTAGGTTTATGTACATTTGGATATAGATTCGGAAAACTCTTTTCCAATCTAATAGTCGGTAGCGGCTCCTTGCAGAGCATGCCAACTCCCAAACGTATATGATCAAATCGGACAGGTACTCATGTAATAATCCTTTTGCCAAACCATATGAAGATTGAACTCAAGGCGAGAAGCATATCATCCTTTGACAATTTAATCCATCTCTTGTATCCGTGATATGTTAATAAGTTGTGATTGACTCCTCAATCACGGCATGGCCATGCACTTCCTTAATCATATCACACGAGTGGCTTAGACATATATTTCCGTTACACTGGAGTGACAAATTTTATCTTAACAGCTCACTTCCCTTTGCATGTTTCATAGTAAACATGAAAGGAACCTTTATAACTATCTGGTTAGGAAATAGTGTTTGGTAACCCTAAGGTAAACTAGTACACATGTAGGGAATGTGACAATCTCAGGTTTAAAAATCATACATCTACTATGTATGAGATACACTGATGACACATAAGAATGTAACATTCTCGTAGTGTCCCATTGCGAGTCTAACAATGTATTGATGATATCTCTATATCCCATGATCTATGAAACATGATTATCTATTAGTACATGTGCTGATCTATTCGTCGTTGTTCAATACGACGATATCCGATCAGAGATATTTATAGAATTATATCAACAAGTAAAGAGTTGCTGATCAATATAATGATATACATTCATTAGACCAATAATCATATTATTATTCATGAGTATAGTCATGCTATAATCATCTATATAACTGTCTCAAGGGCATAACACTAACACTAACATCTTTTTCATACTTCATGTCCGAGCTGCATGTTGTAGATGTGGGTAATGTTGTGGCAACAAGGCCAAACAGTGGGTTTGTGATACCCTTTCTCCTTTGGGGACATAGAAATAGAGGAACTAAAGAACACAAGCCACTTGAGAGAATGAGCTCATTGCAAAAAATGAGAGATCTGCCTCTCACATACCCCTTGGGGCTCTTTATATAAAGGTGGGGGGATGGCTATTTTCCATCCTGCCCCCTAATAATTGCAAAATAGTGAGGGTAAAATGGTACATTCACAAGTCACATATGTGCGCATTATCCTGTTTGTGGGCTAACCATAAGGCCCATTACAGGTACTTGGCAGTCCAAGGGGTTGGGCACCCCCACAACAGTTAATACCGTAATGATATTGTGTTCAGCTGATCTAAATACTCTTATATATATAATTGCAGATACCACTGGCTATCATTCCTACCAGAACCAAAGAGTTGTGAAGAAGAGAAAGGTATTATACAATTATTTAGGCTAATTATGTGCTTTTATTTTCATTTCTAGCACAGCTTTTATTTTGTGTTAAACTTTGTTGAATACGGTTGGTGCCATAAATTTTGTGTTGCCTAACGATGATTTAATGCCATGTTCTGTGCTGAGGGTCAAGCATAATGTTTTGTTTTCAATACCAGAGCCCCTATTTTAGGAAAAAGATACAACCATTCAATAATTAGAACTACGGGTTCGAAAATCAAGTATCAACAGGCCTGCCTAGTGCTTTGTCTTTGCTTAATGAGGGCAATAATTTGTTGAGTCAATCAGTACAATAAGAAATCCTATGTATTTTGTGGGTCAGGCAACACCACCACATTGAACTGGGACAAAAGATCTGCTGTCCCTTCTTTTGTTCAGTTATTGCTGTAACCGTCTTTCTGAGGGCACTATGGCCTTCATTTTTTCTCTTATTTTGGTCAGATGTAAGATATAACTCCATTGCATTGTCTCTTGAAATTCTTGTGTTTCTTTACCTCCAGATTCTGATTTACAGATCATTTTAGTGCCTGGGTTCAAAATACTATCAACTCAGCTAACTATTTACACTTGTTTCTTTATTTTAATTCATATTGATTTATGTTCATTTGTCATGCTGAAATATCTAATGTTGGGCACCCATTTCTCTTCACAAAATTGTTCATCTGTAGATCATGGAGTCTACCACCCAGAGATCCATGCTGCCATGCAAGGACAATGGTCCCGTGAGGAAGCATGGAATTGGCAAAGGTCTAATGACAGTTTGGCATGCAATGTATTCATGCAATGGCGAAATTCAAACAGGCTCTAATTTCATTGATGAAACTGGTTGCTTGAGGTCCTCGAGACCATTCGATGATTGTGACAGACTACAGGATCATGATGATGGAAAGCTGATTCAAGTAAAGTTGCTTATTTGATTTGACCTGATATAGCCTATGTTACTTTAAGTTGTGTTGTTTTCAAATTCAGAATTAGACAGTCACAATTCCTTCTGGCTTTTCCTTACATGCAGAAGCAAATTATGGCATGGAAAAAGGTAGATAAAAGGAGCAGACCTCCACTGAATAAAAGCAAGGTAACTCTTCTTACTTGGCCTAGAAAAAATATGGAGGAAACGAGCACACTTCTAGAGTAGTAGAGCTACTAAATGGTGGCATTTGGAGGAAAAGCCAAAAATGTTGAATCTGATCCAATGGAACCTAAAGTGCTTTTCGTGTTGAACAATAGTGGTGATTCCCCCTGTTTCAGGTGACATGTAGCAGAGTTAATTCTCTGAAGGAGCATCCTACACTGGAGTGCCATCTTTCAGTTACTGAATCAGAATCCTCAGAACTACAAACTGAACAGCCGACACTAGTTGATGATGAGGAGCTTGAGCTTAGTGAATTACAAGCAGGTCCTAACCCATTAAGATGCTCAGCTCATCTTTCTTCAAGTGGGAGACATGGCTGCCCCCTTTGTAAAGGTTTTCAATACTATCCCATACCTCTTTGCTCTCATGTTCTGTAATAAAGAATTTACTCAAATTATTAGCACTTTTCTCTTGCAGATTTACTTGCCAGGTTTCCTCCACCAAGTGTAAAGATGAAACAGCCATTCTCCGCAAGACCTTGGGAGTCATCACCTGAAATGGTGAAAAAGCTTTTCCAGGTTATATGCAATACCTACTTTTTGACTACTAGGGAGCATCATCATCATCATCACCACCATCATCTTTTTGGTGGAATTTACGTTACATGAAATTATGAAAAGCAATTCAGGTTCTAATATGCAATATCTATTCAAGTTTCTTGTGTAACTTTGTAGATATCACCACATTGTCGTAAAAGTAGGTGTCTTATGCTGGTTTGGAAACAAGGTTGAACTAAAAGGCTAAGATTGAATCTATCAATACTGGAACCTGTCGACTGTCGTATGTTCGGAAACGAGACGCAAGAGTGTGGGCGGACGCCGGACGTTTCACGGGCCGCTGGCCGAGAGAGAGAGAGTGACAAGAGGGTTTATATAGGTTCGGGCGCTAAGGTAGACGCTTTGGGGGGGGGGGGGTAGAGAGTTGTCTCTGTCTAGGCTCCCCGAGGGACACACCAATTGTAAGTCTTGTATTCATCAATGAGAGTTCAAGTTACAAGCATGGATTACAATGAGCTTTTATAGGTGCTTAGCCTGTTACACAAAATACCACCCTACCCCTACTAGAGCGGCTTAAGTGGGGGCATCTTGGCCATTCCAGTGAGGAGGTAGTATATCCCACGTCATCGTTTCGTAGGAGTAGGCCTCTGACTTCGGGGTCCCACAGGGGACTTGGTGACCCCACCCAACGGTTTGTCCACCATGGGTGCCTGGGGGAGGGGGGGTGCCCTCTTGGACCGGGCGTCTCACCATATGCCCTGCGGACGGAGGATGAAGCAAGGCCTCTTGGGGGACCGGAGACCGTTCCATGTACTGAGAGAGCTCGCGGGGTATGAGGGGACCTCCCAAATTAGAGCCCGCGGGGTATGAGGGGACATCCCCTCAACACTCACTTTGGAGGGTATGAGGGGACCTCCCGAGCTAGAGCCCGCAGGGTATGAGGGGACTACCCCTCAACACTCCCTTTGGAGGGTCCGTGAGTACGAAGGAACCTCCTGAGTTAGAGCCTGCGGGATATAAGGAGACTTCCCCTCAATACTCCCTTGGGGCATGCCCGTGGGGTACGCCTGAGAGGCACACCCACGGGGTACAAGTGGTCCTTCCGTAACGCATTGGTTGAAGGTAGTGAGTCTTCCCCAAGTACCCAGGGGGTACGCTACGGGGTATGCCCATGGGGTATGCTCGCGGGGTATGAGGGGACCTCCCCTCAACATTCCCTCTGGAGAGTCCACGGGGCATGAGGGAACCTCCCCTCAACACTCGGGAGAGCCCGTGGGGGTATGAGGGACCTCCTGTCAACTCTCCCTCTAGTGGGCCCGCACGAAGTATGACCGCGGGGTATGAGAATATCTCCCGTGACTCCTTGGTGGCGAAACGCAACGGAGGGACGGGCACAACCCCTCGTGGAGCATGAAGCCTCCCCTCTGGGAGTTGGTGAGTTTTCCTCCACCAAGTGTCAAGATGAAACAGCCGTTCTCCACAAGACCTTGGGAGTCATCACCTAAAATAGTGAAAAAGCTTTTCTAGGTTACATGCAATACCTACTTTTTGACTACTAGGGAGCATCATCATCATCACCACCACCATCATCTTTTTGGTGGAATGTACATTACATGAAATTATGAAAAGCAATTCAGGTTCTAATATGTAATATCTATTCAAGTTTCTTGTGTAACTTCATAGATATCACCACATTGTCATAAAAGTAGGGTGTCTTATGCTGGTTTGGAAACGAGGTTGAACTAAAAGGCTAAGATTGAATCTATCCATACTGGAACCTATTATTGTTCATGAGTCCAACCACTAGCAATATGGATTTATTACATCCAGGGAGTGGGAATATTTTAAATTTGTAATACATGTTTTCACATAGATCTTTTGTCATCTATATGTGATTGCTTTGTTTAATTTACTTTGAAATTACGCTTCTGCATGTCCATCCCTATTTATACTTTCTATCTTCATTTTGTGAGTGTGAACCATACCACGATTGTCTTTCCTCTATACTAAGTTTTATGTTGAAACATGATACATATCCATTAAAATTGGAAAAATTCTTGGCAGGTTGTCCGGTTTGTCTACACTCATTTTGTTAGTATGGATGTCCATCCCTTCACATTTGATGAGTTTGCGCAAGCATTCCATGACAAGGTGAAACTTTTTTTTTTTATCAAATTTCCCTGGAATTGGCATGATTCCTGTTTTTATGTTCTCATGTTGAAAATGCGACTTCACAGGACTCGCTGTTGTTGGTGAAAATACATGTTGGTCTTCTCAAGCTACTTTTGTTAAACACAGAAAGGGCCAGTGGTGGTGTTTTTGTTCCACGATCTTCTAAAGGCTGCAGATTTTTAAGTTTTCTGAACTTTGTGAGTTTCTAAAAATGCTGCTCTACATTTCAGTTCATTTTAAGTACCTTCTACTTCCTCTAGAGCTACTAGGTTCTCATCTCATTTCAATTATGCCACGTTGTCCACCAATAAATTCTAAATGAGCAGAAAACCTAATAGCATATTCATTTGATTATTTTTATTCAGTATGATTGTGCACTTCTTGGAGTTTGATTGTTTATGTTGGTAAACACATCGACAAAAACCTCAGTTTATTGCATGGCCGCTTGTGTAAATTTACAGTTTGAATATGATGCTGCATCAGAAAGTTGAAGCTCTACAGTTTTAGTTCTGAGAGCTGAGCTATTTGTTGAATCATTTCATCCCATGGTAATCCTTATTATTATGCTCCTGTTCCTGTATTTTCTGGTGTATTGAGTTAATTATTTCTTTGAAGAGCAATAAGGACTGGTAGGGTCTAATAGATTGCAGCCTTAGGAGGAATCCAGTTCATTATCCAGTAGTATCAGGCTACTAGTTTGCAGTGTTCATCGTAATTCGCAATATTGAATAGAAGAAATAGTTCAATAAAGCGCCAACATGTACCTTTTGATACTCTTATTACTTTCTAGGACCCGATAAAACTTTATTACTTCATCCCAGAAAAATAAGTACTAATTTTTTCATTTTCCCTTTCATTTTATATTGTGGTTTCGCTTAGATTATAGCTTCAAACTTCTGTTTCAATGGAGATATTCATTCATCTCATTGAATGCATTTTCACTGAGCTACCTGCATACTTTTATAAACTGGCTTGACTTTCTTGTCTTACTGATGTGATGTAAGTAGTTTATTGATTGCTTGGGACTACCCGATGATCCTATTAGAGATGATTCTTTGATCAGATATATAACAGAACTGTGAACAGGTCATTGATGCAGAATTGTAAAAGCTTTCAGCAGGCAACAATCATGTTTTTCTTCTTCTGTTTGACGAGCTTATCTAAAAATATAATAGTTGAATGATTTACCTGGATAGTCAAATTTATAATATATGGAGTCACTTTTATCCTTGTCAAGATGCATTTTTGTTGAAGATGCTCCTCTTTTCAGATTAGGGAACAAGAATTAGATGTGATTTTTTGGATCAAATCCCTGAATTCTCTTACTTGGGTGGAAATACTACGGCAAGTTCTGGTTGCTTCAGGTTTTGGTTCCAAACATCATATGCTGAATCGGGAGTTCTTTAACAAGGTACTAATGGGATTACCTCATTATTCTAGATTTTTTAAGAACTTGTATGTCAGTGTGCATACCTTTTTCTGTAGCTCTAGATTTCCTTTGCTGGTCTACAAGTAATTCAAGCATTGAAGCATGTTTAGAAGTAATATATATCCTTTTTTCCCCTTCTTACAGGAGAAAAATCAAATGGTTAAATATGGTTTACGTCCTTGTACACTGAAAGGCGAATTGTTTGCACTATTGTCTAAGAAAGGAAGTGGTGGGCTAAAGGTATCAGAACTTGCCAAATCACCGGAGGTACTTAACTTTATAATATTGGAAACAAAATGTTGATATTGATAACAACTAATCTCCTCCATAACATTTTATTGATTGTTCTCTCTTCAGATTGTTGAGCTCAACCTCTCTGGCACATCAGAAGTAGAGCAGATGATCTATTCAACTCTCTCTAGTGACATCACATTATTTGAAAAGATTGCGCCTTCTGCATATCGTCTTCGTGTTGATCCTCGGATTAAAGGAAGGGAAGATCCTAGATCAGATACTGAGGATTCTGGAAGTGTTGATGATGATGGGGATGCTTGCAGTAGTGGTGATGAATCTGATGGTTCGCAGGAGATGAACTTTTATGAGCATGAACATAGAATTGTTAAGAGGAAGCGGAAAAATGTACATGAAAATATGAATAAATGTAGTGAAATTGATGAAAGTTATTCTGGAGAACGATGGCTTTTGGGGTTGATGGAAGGCGAGTACTCAGACCTAAGCATTAATGAGAAGTTGGATTGCTTGGTTGCTTTAATGGATGTTGTTTCTGGTGCTGGTTCTGTACCAAGACTTGAGGTACTCGTCACTCTGTTTTGGAATTTCTCGATTGCAGCATGTCATCTTTGTTCTAGAGAAGGTTGCTTAAGCTTTTACTGATCTTGCAAAATGACCATCTAATACTTACAGAATTATTACTCTCTTTCATTCTTGTTGATACTGCCGTATTGTTTGAAGTTTGCAATCTTATCATAGTGCTCTGGCTTGGTAATGTAACTACGGGAATAGGTGGATTTTCTTAGAAGTGATCAGGTTAATGAAGAGAGTTAGGTCTCATTTTGTAGAAGCTTGCTGGCATTATTATTTCAGAGTTCTGTTTTGGATCATCAAAACCTGTTAACCTTTTATGTAAAGTTCTCTCTTGATTTGCTTTATTCATTTTGTGCCAAAACTAATGCTTATACATTAAGTCTTGTTAGGCTTTAGGAATTGAAGAATCGTATATCTTAACTACACTGTAACTATATTTTCCCCTTTCTAGCTACAGGCATGATTAGGATAAATGGATCTTTTCATTAGAGAATGCTTGACTGAGGCTACTGTATAACTAACATGCATACCATAGTACCATACTCATTTCTTAATTGTCATGGAACTTAATTTTGTATAACTTTCTCCTAATATTTACACGAATGACCAATCTAATATTGTGTTCTATGTGCTAAGTTGAAGCTCAGCCTTCAGAAAACTGTTTTGTTATCTACTTGTTTGTCCTCTTGGAAAATTGCAGAAGCTTATTTCATTATTTTCTACCTTTCGTAGGAACCACAAAGAGTCTTGCTTAACATACCGAGAGCACAGTCACATGCATCAGGTGGGAAAATTAAAAAATCAACAAGAAACATTTATCAATATAGTGATGAATACTTAAATAGAGCAGGAAGCTCGTACAGTTTGGATTCTTCTAAGCAAGATCAGTCAGGAAGCTGGAGAAGTCATGATTACATCGCTAACTCTGGAAGGAATGATTCATCTACAGGAGTTGCGCATCAACCACAAGTTGTTCTCTTAGGATCTGACCGCAGGTATAATAATTATTGGCTCTTCCTTGGCCCTTGTAGGGCAGATGATCCAGGGCATCGTAGGGTCTACTTCGAGTCCTCAGAAGATGGTCACTGGGAGGTGATTGATTCACCACAGGTTGTCCACCTTCTAACTCTGCTTAGATATATAAGTATGCCTCTTATTAATTCACTTGGGGTTAACTTCCGTTGATAAATTTACCATTTTTATTTATTTCTTTGCATTTCAGGAATTACTTTCCCTGCTCTGTGTTCTAGACAGCAGAGGCACTAGGGAATCTCACCTTCTTGCATCAATGAAAAAGAGACAAGCATGCCTTTTTGAAGCCATGAAAAATCATTTGGAAGATGGGAATGTAGTTGGAATTGCATCATCGTCTGACCCATCTCGCTCCGAGACAAGTAGTGGAGATGGAGCTTCACCCAAGCCAAGCAATGGAGATGGAGCTTCGCCCATATCAGACATTGACAACGTCTCAGTTCCCACAGATATAGCCGATAATCTTTTAAATGCACAATCTGCAATATTCATTGAAGTTGGGAGGAGAGTTGATGAGAAGATATTGAAGTGGGAAAGACTGCAAGCATTAGATAAATGGATCTGGACTTCGTTCTATTCTTCTCTTGCTGTTGTTAAGTGTGGCAAGAAGTCATTCAAGGAATCACTAGTTCGCTGTGGAAGTTGTCATGATTTGTATTGGAGAGATGAAAAACATTGCAGAATATGCCACTCTACTTTTGAGGTTGGTTTTGATCTTGAAGAAAAATATGCTATACATGTGGCAACATGCAGGGAGGCTGAGGATGCCTGTGGCGTGCCAAATCATAAAGTTCTGCCTTCACAGCTACAGGCACTTAAAGCCGCGATTCATGCTATTGAGGTGAGTATTAAAAAATGCTTGTCCTGTGCAGTTTTATTAGCTGGGACCAGCTTTGTTAAAATACTACAGTACCTGGTGACAGAAAGTTGAGTGTTGTAGCGGTGTTGGATTGTCACACCCTTTTTTGTACAAGTGTCCCCAAAAAGCATATGTATTTCACAACTCTGTCTAGCCATATATATTTTTTCTTATAATCTGTTCTGATGTAGGCATGCATGCCTGAGGCAGCTTTTGCCGGTTTGTGGATGAAGTCTTCGCACAAGCTGTGGGTTAAGCGACTGCGACGAACATCATCATTGCCAGAGCTTTTACAGGCCTGTTATATATTTGTCATTTTTTCTTTTTAGATTATAATACAGGAACCTTTTATTTAGTTCTAAGTAAATTACGCAATATTTACTGCCTATTGTTCTGCCATGTTGCTCTTTCCTGCAGGTTCTTGTTGATTTTGTTGGGGCAATGGATGAGGATTGGTTGTACAAAAGTTCGTCATCTGTAAGCTTTAGTTCGTGTCTAGATGACATCACTGTATACTTTCAAACAATGCCACAAACAACGTCAGCAGTTGCACTCTGGGTTGTCAAATTGGATGCCCTCATTGCACCTTATTTGGAACGAGCTGATTCTGAAAGAGCATTAGCCAAAGAATCTGCACATACAAGTATGTTTTTTGTCTATAGTAGCTAATGTTTTGGATTCTTCTTATGTTACGGTTGCAATTTTGTCTTCTTCACTCCAATCAAAATGCCTCGAGTTTTTCGTGACCACGCAATATAAAATGTTCCAATTAAGCGCTTTCATATTCCAGAGTGTCTTCAATAGTTATGCTTGCACCTTTGCTTGTATTTCATCATTATCTAGTAGTTTTTTCAATCAGTATTGGTGCTTCATAATTGATACATATGCTGATAGCAATTATCTGACCATCATCCTGGAAGAGACGTGATTACATATGCTCTGTATTATGACCATAGACCATAGTGTTATGAATAGGACTTGTATTCAATATGAGGATCAATGGCCACAATATATAGAGTACATGAGGGAAAGGAATAACATGACTATCTCTAATATAGATACTAGAATAACAGGACTCTATCTCTAACACCCCCCACAAATGCAAGGCGTATGCAATAGCATTGCATTTGGAAAAGGATGTACTAAAATAGGGAAAATCCAAAGTCATAGTCCTGAAGTAGCCGTCGTAGCATGTAACTCTTGAAAAATCGAGCTGACGAAGAACCGAGTCGATGGAGAAAAGTCGACGAAGAAGCCAAATCGACGAACAGAAGTCGAAGGTAGAGCCGAGTCGACGAAGAAGAGCTGACGGTAGAGCTGAGTCGACGAAGAAGAACCGACGAAGAAGAGCCGACGGTAGAGCTGAGTCGACAGAAAGAGCCGAGCCTATAAAAGAGCCGAGCGACGACAGAATCAAGATGCTAAAGACTTGGATGGACGCAATGGAAGACTGAAGAAAATACTAAAAATACTAGTAGTAGATACCACCAGCAGCAATAGCTAGATCAAAATTCAGCGGCGACACACCGTAGAAAACGGAGAAGCCAAAGAGCCGAAGCCGAGATGATAGAAGCTGGAACCAAAGCAAGAGCAGAAAAGCTAGAATAAGAAGCCGGAGCCGCTTTGGAGCCATTAGAGCCATCTGGACTTCAAAACCGAATTAGCACTGCACGGCGGAGGAGGCAGGCGACGACCAGATGCGTCGATCCCGATCGAAGCCGCTCGACGATCTGCTCGGTCGGCGGCTTGGTCGGCGTCGGCTCTGATCGAAGCCGACGTTAGCTGGCGGCGGCCGAGGGCGGCGAATACCGCATGCAGCCGGAGACGGCACGTGGGGCGCGTTGGTCGGAGGATGGCTAGACGGCCGGAGCAACGCAAGTCGAGGCCGAAGGAGACGACCAGAGGAGCAGGGCGCCAAGAGGCCAGGCAGAACGGCGCGGCCGGTCGAAGGAAACCGACAGCGTCGCAGAAGCCGAGGGCGTCAATTGCCGACGGCTCGACGGCGACAACGCGTTTGGAAGACGGCGCTTTGTTGAGGTTAAAGGCCGCGCGGTTGGACTGGCGGACTTGGAGCGAAACGTACTCGGCGCCGAAGACCTGGTCCATGGCGACCTGGGCAACGGACATGAGCTTGGTGGCGAGGCCGAGTTTGCGGTGGGAGCGGAGGACGGCGAGGGAGGTGATGTGGCCGTGGCAGGGCTCCGAGGGATCCTCCTCCATCTTGGCGAGCACGTAGCTGACGATGCGGCCGTCGTAGTCCTCGGCAACGAATAGCAGCTGCGGCCACGAAAGCATATGGTAGAGGTAGTACTTCATCCGGTAGTTCTCCGTGAGCACATCAGTTGCATCGCCCGCCCGGCATCGCCAGAGGTCGTCTATTGTCGCTGCCGGATGAAGCGAGGCGATGAGGATGATGGCGTGGCGGCCGGCTGCGGAGGACAAAGACGATCCGGCAGAAGGGCGAAGACGATCCACGCCGCCTGCAGAAGATGCGGAAACAGAGGCGGGCGGACTGGGCGACGTCGGTAAAAGCGGCGACACCAGCAGATCTGACCGGCGGCGATAGACGAGGTTGGAGAACAGCCTGGCGGCGGGCAAGGCGAGCTCCAGGCATCCACGCACAAAGTCGGAGCGCCAGCCGGATCTTGATTCTGGCTGCCGTGCAGATTGGTGCCTGCCCGGGAGAGCAGATTGCTTCTCCCGGGCACGGCGGCAGCGGAAAATGATTGAGGCTAGGGTTTGAACCTATGCTCTGATACCATGTTATGAATATGACTTGTATTCAATATGAGGGCCAATGGCCACAATATATAGAGTACATGAGGGAAAGGAATAACAGGACTCTATCTCTAACACATAGGACCTCTGCTGTATTATTGCTGTACATGGCACCATTCAGAGGAAATTTTAGTATTTTCCAAACAGTTTGAGTGCTAGAAACATCGTGATTATTGAAACCTTTTCTGATTATATGCCGTGAGTTGTTACTAAGTGAATTCTAGCTGCTTTTTGCAATTTTGACGTTATTGTTGTTCACATGTTTTGCCATTCGTCAAATAACATTTTGCGAATTCTATGATACAGGAATGCAGGCGTGTGCGAGATAGCTAGGGATCGGTAATAGATTCTTTTGTGTGCTACTCCAGCAAGCTCCGAGCTGACAATCTCTTTTGCATCAATTGCAAGTTTTTGCTTGCTTGTTGAGCTTTTGTCAAGGCGAGACTAGCGTGATGTGGTTCTTGAGGTCGAGGCCTTCCGCTGACAAGATCTTGACTCTGCAGAAGATCATTTCTGTGGGGTAGCTGGAGAACATTAATTGTTTCCTCCCGGTGGAGAATTGTGCCCTATGTACAGAACAAACACAACAAAGATTCTGTTAATAATCATTGCTTCGGCCATGTGAATTCTTTTTGCCTTGTAGTGATCAGCGAAACACTTTAAACCGGGATATATGCCATTTCTGGAACACTACTGTAGGTTCGTGAACTAATGGCAGTCCCTTTTAATGGAAAAACAGGGTTATAGATCTTCTTTTTGATCAGTTTGCTGGGTAGCTCGTTTGCTTCCAGTAGAGCATGTTAGCAGGGTTGGCGCCACCACTGGGCTATTTGCAATGTAAATTGGAGTTTTTCTTGAAGTTCCTCCAAAAGGAGCGGGTTATAGTTTTCTACCAGTAAAAACCAGACGCCCAATACTGTTTTTAGACAGTGCTGGTGCTCTTTCTTGTCTTGTATGGTTGTGTTTGATCTCAGGTTTTGCTCTTAAATTTGCTACCTGGCCGTTGCCGTTGCCGACGTGCAGAAAAAACCATTATCGCATAATCCAGAGGCGAGATCGTGGCGCGCTCTCTCTCTCTCTCTCTCTCTCTCTCTCTCTCTCTCTCTGTGTGTGTGTGTGCGCACACCGGTGAGCCCTTCGATTGTCAGGGCGAGGTTGGTGGCTGGGTTGTCTTTGTATTGGTGTTTCCCTAGCACTTGGCCGTGGAGATGCCACCCCTGCACAACACAAAGCAGGCAGAGGCATGCATGTCAGGCACCTCTGATTGTTGCAAGATTGGGTAGCCGCATCCAAGGTTCGCCGCCGCATACTTCGAGTACATGCAAAACCTAGCCCCTAATCTCGAACGCCGTCGCCGCCCTCGGCTCCCTTGCGCTTTCCCGCCACTCTACGGTACTCTCTCTCTTTAAAATGCAGTTTTTAAAAGCTAAAAGGTCAACAAACAGGAAACTTTCAATCTGGATTGTAATAATCTGGAGGTCAGATTGTAACAATCCCATAATCCACTTTGGAGGAGTTTTCCTTAGTTTTTTTTTTTTTTGCAAAAGACCACAATACCCATCCAACTTCAATGAAAATTACCCACCATTGCCCCCCACTATTCACACAGACTTTTCAACCTATAATCGAGGGTACCATAGACTTTTGCCAAGCAGAAATAGCAATCCTGTAAATGGGTCGGGTAATACCCGACCCGTACCCGTACCCGGATTCAAATTTACCCTAATAGAAACTATTTTACACTACCCGTCGGGTACGGGTAGTACCCGGGTAGATTAGGTGCGGGTTCGGCCTGATGCGTGATCGGCGATACGTAGTGCAGTCGGGTTCGGTGCCGAATAATCTCACAATCCGGGTACTGGGTATACAATATCATTCCAAGCCCACACGCATAGCCCATCGGGCATTGGCCTACCAACCGGTCGGCAAAGATGTGAACCAATGCGGCAATGCCCTAGACCTAATGCGGTAGTGCTCTACTTGGCATTTGGCAAGTTCCATCACCATCGCCGACGCCGACGGCGCTCGTCCCGCCCGCCATCGGCCCACGCGGCCGCCACGCCGCGCTTCGCCCCGGCCGGCGCGCCCCGCCTCGTCGTCCGGCCCCTCGCGACCTCGCCTCCATGGCCAGACTCGCCTCGCGTTCGGCCCGACCATGACCTGCCTCGCCTCCGCCGGCCACTCCGCCTCGCGTTCACGACCCAGCCAGCGCCCAGCCTTCGCGTCACGGCCCCAGCCACTCCTCCGGCACCACTCACCCGCCCCGCCCGCCTCCGAGGGGCCCCCTGACCAGCGCTGGAGCTCAACTCCTCCATTGCCGACGATCGAGAACAGAACAAGGTGAAGCTCTGCATATTGCAATTTCAGATTTGGAATTACATGATTTTCCTGTCATTTTTTGAATTGCAATTATTGAGATTTGGAATTACATGACTGATTCTATATTATTGCTTTGTATATTCTTGCATTACATGACTGACGCAGGATCTTTGGCTTTGTATATACTGACTGTCTCTTATCTCTTGTTCATCTGATTCATCTGATTCAGTTTGAGACTTGGAATTCTGGAGATAAGCAGCTTAGCATTTGATTTATTTATGAGAAGAGACAACACCCTTTTGGTATGCAGCGTAGCATCCGAATAAGCATGCAGGGAATCCTTTTGGTATGTTGATTTTCTTTTTTCTTAAATTAAGATCCATGTCATTTGTGTATAATTATGAACCCACCTTTATTGTTTGGTGGGCACGTAAATTTTTCGAGCTATAGAAATGTTCAACATCATTAAACATTGAAAAAACATATACATGCTCAAATGTAGTATTGAACTATTGTGATATACTTGTTGCTGCACTTGTCCCGCTAACTGTTGCACGTCTCCCTGAGTAGCTAGTAGTGGATGACTTGTCATTCAATCATCCATTAATTACATATCAGATTATCAAATGTGTGCTTGTAGGTTCACACATGGCGTTGGAGAGGAGGTTTGATCGTCTCTAGATTTTTGACCCGTCGTGTAGCTGCACTGTGGCACTCTAGAAGGCAAGTACCTCACGTCAATTCCTTTTCCCCATATCATTTTATTCCAATCACTATTTAATCTTACATGATTACTTAGCAAACTAAAGCTTGTTATCTGTGAACGTGTCATTGGTTATTTGTGAACGACATTAGGTAATTAATGTATGGTTAATTGATTATTTGGATATGTGTCCAACATAATACTATTAGTCTATCTATCATGTGGAATACGTTTGATGATAGTAAAACTTGGATTATTGTCCAACATAATCATTTAATCGGAAATTAAATGATTATGAAGTTCAATGTGCTAATTATAGTTCAATGGGTCTGAATCAGCTCATTAGCTGAAGTTTTTCAACATGATTTTGCGTAGGCATGTTAGGGTACTTGCAAAGTCCAGAGTGCCAATAGTACCCATTCATGCATTGTCATGCAAAATGAGACCCAATTGTGATATACTCACCCACTTAGTAAATATTTCTAGCCAGTTACTATTACATATATATGGTTCTTATGATCTACTTCCACAGTATTGGGGATCTTCACAATATTTATTGATCATAGGTATTTTGTGCACTACCCGATGAAATACCCGTTGTCTGTATTATACCCGTCCGCACACTACCCGAAAACCGATTTCTACCCGTTCGTAGAAAATGCTACCCGTTACCCGTACCCTACCCGATTTTTACTACCCGTGCCCGTACCCGGAGAAAAAAATAATAGGGTAGGGTATGGGATGACCTACTACCCGCCCGAACCCGACCCGTTTACACCCCCAGCAATCCACACACTATAATCTGGGTTGCCAAACAACCATCAGTTTTTCAACATCCAGCTTTTAACAATCCAGTTTTTACAATCCAGATTTTAAAAGCTACTTTTTACAATCCCCAGCCGAAACAAACAGGACCTTAGTATGTTCTTGTCAACTAGATCCCATTCCCCTCTAGTCTAAGAGCCCTCTCCTCCTCGTCTCGTCTGCGCTTTTCTGCCACTCTACGGTACTCTCTCTCTCTCTCTCTCTCTCTCTCTCTCTCTCTCTTAGCATGTTCTTATCAACTAGCTCGCTTCCCTTCAGCCTAAGATCCAGATATGAGCAGCCTTAATCTTTATCTAGAACTTAATCTTCACTTCGCAAGAGATGGGCGCATTCTTTTGTGTTAGATGCGAGATTTTTTTCTTCTTCTTTAAGGTAGCTGTTGCTGCCAAAAAAATATGATGACGGATTTATCGGCAATTAGCACACGTGAACATCGGGTTCCATTTGGGTATGGGTGTGCCAGCCAATTTGATCCTACAATCGGCAAGAAAATATATAATCTAAACGATTATCTCAACATATTAGTTTCTCAATGATAATTTGATCTAAACAGCTATCCAAGCCGATTAGGCCATAAGTAATGATAAATCTCAACAGTCTGATTGAGCTGAGTAGATGATAAAGGTAGATTTTTTCGAAAAAGACGATGCACAACAAGATTAGAGAAAAAACAAACCTGAGTGATGTAAATCGACAATTGATCAAAATCGACGATATGTAACTTTATTTACCAAAAAATGAATTACAGAGAAAAGATTCTAAATCTATAACATAGGCGTATTAGGGGTGCCGGGTATATCCTGACACCCCCAAAAATGTTAGAAATATTATATGTTTATATTTTCAATAGGTTAAATTTATTGATTGAATTAGTTTTGATTTTAATGGTTTGAGATTTTTAAGATATTAGAACTATTTTGTATTCCTTTTAGCAATTTTAAATATATATGTTGCATTTATGATATTACAAAATGATTATACATGACTATAGATTTGTACATATGAAGTGTGCACACCAAAGGAATACAATACCGTTTCGAGCTCGGAAATCACCCACCACTCGGCACCAATTTTTTGTCAAAAATCGGAAGAAACCAAACGGTTTTCGAGGTCAAACTCTTTGAACTCAACGATAAAAAAAGAATATTGACTGATTTTGCCGATTTTTGAGCTATTTTTACCGATTTCCGACCAGTTTTCTTCGAAAAATTGGCAACTAAGCGAAACAATTCAGGAACCTATTTTGACTGATTTTCATTGATTTTCATCGATTTTCGAGTGGTTTACATCACATAAAATTTCTTGAATTTTTTGAATTGGACCGGTTTATCAACCGGTATAATTTATCGAGCAGTATAGTTTATCGAGCCGGCTCGATACGATCAAAAATCACGATTTTCATCGATAATTAAAATCCTTTACATACTTATCAAAATTTTCCTAATTCCGCCGCTGCCCTATAATTGAGAAATCCAAAGGGCCACCACATCATGCATCGTGCACGTCTTCTCGAAAAAGACAAAACAGTGGAAGGAGGGGTCTTGTGTGTTTTGTTCCTGAAGAGGAGGCTGCAAGGACCATCGTTGATATGCAATTTCTTTTTTAGCATTGCTTTCGGGGGCGAAGCCAGATTTTGGGTAATCTGGGTCTTGGCCCGAAATCTGGTATGAAAAGCTCAGCTGGCTTTGGGCTAGACTTAGGCCCTGTTTGTTTAGGCTTTTTCATCGGCTTAAAAGCCAAAAAGCCTAAACCGAAACAAACAGGAGGCTTTTCAGCCCGGCTTAAAAAAAGCTCAAGTCCCCCATATAACTATAAGCCAAAAGCCAATTTGATGGAGCTTTTTTTGGCTTTTACGGTAGCAAAAAGCTATTTGCCATTGAAGTTCTAAAATAATTACCCACCAATGCCATTGCTATATAAAAGAAATTTCCTTCGTATTTTTGGTGTGATTCTCCTCCCGATCCCTCATTGCCTTCAGTCGGTACGCCTTCCTCCCTCATCGCCTCCAGACGTTGCGCCCTCCTCCCGTACGAGATCCGGCGGCCTCCTCCTCCCCTACGAGATCCGGCGGCCCCCTCCACCCCTACGAGAGCCAGCGGCCCCCCTGCTCCCCTGCGAAATCCTCAACACCAGCAGAAACCTAGCACGCTCCGGCATCCTCCGCCGCGGCGCCATTGTGTAGCTCCTCGATTACGTCATCAACGACGTCGGGGCCAGAAGGTTTGCTTCCTCCTCCGGCTTCACCTACCCGGCTTAGATCAAGGCTTGATTGCGTGCGATTTGGTCGGTTTTGGTTAGGGTTCGTTCCTGTGCGGGTTAGATTGTGTTGAGAATTTTGATTCAGAGTTGTGCTTTTCAACAGTTAGTTGATCGATTCAAGTGTGATGCAACCTTCTGGATTTGATTTGAATGACTTGTCACTTGTTTGAAAATCCATCACTTGTTTGGAAATACCGAAAGACGCTAATAGCAAAGATCGGAAGTAGGTAGCAGTAATGTCAATCTAAACTTCGATGGGTTGTAAAAATCCGTAAACGTTTACCTTGTCGATCTTGAGCTATTTAGCAACATAGCCTGCGTGGTAATTATGTTTGCAGGGCAACGTTATGAGTCTTTCGGTTTACGAAAGTTGACAGACATATATAGGACAACCGCATTCAGAGCGAAAATAAATCATCGATGTTAGGATGGAGATTTCACAAATTCATCAGCAATCTGCTGGGAATTATCATCATTAACAACTTCATATGTGATTGGAAATATAGACTTACTCTTCATGGTTTGTCTTTCTTTAGTAAAAGCCTGATCTGTACTTCCATGGTTCTTTGTGTTTGAACTGATCTGTGCTTAGTGCTATATGGAAATATCAAGTTTACTACTTCTGAATTTTGCATGATGCAAGTTTGTGTCACAGGATAGATTGCTAACCGTGTAATGTAACATCATTACAGTAGTGTGCTATATATGCCAAATGAGTGCAGGGAAGATAACAAAATTGTCATAATTACTAAAGAATCCACAAAAGCAAGTAGCAGAAGGCATCTAAATTGCAGAAGCACGCTGGGGTTTTTGTAGATGTTTCAACGCCAATCCGCCGGCTTTCTACACAATTATTGAGCTCCACGCAGTGGAATCCACACTCAGAACTATGATTTATCATTTGATATAAAATGTAGTAGTCAGAAGACTTGGAACGATGAATTGTATGAATAAGTAACATAGAAAGCGATCTTATTTAGAGTTAGGGTAGTGTCGTTGATGGTTAGGGTTATTGTAATTTATGAGAGTATTGTCCTTCCATTGTTAAAGAAAAGGGGAAGTGTCCAATATATATCGGGAGTGATGACTCCACCAATAGCAATCTTAGGAATCGTCGAAGCCCACCGTACCAAGAGTTCAATGATAACAGCTCCAAGTCAGATAGCAATGGGGTTGAGCCTGGTGACGATGCCTCTCTCGCTCTCACTTCCCACTCAGAAGGACAACGTCCTATAGAATTTACAGGGGAATCGCAGTATACTCATGCTACACAAGACAAAGACTATGCGCTCCTTAATCACAAAGAATGACTACTGCAAGAAAGAACCATCCCGTATAGCCATGACTGACGATGTGATCGGATCGGATACGGTCGAATATCATCCTATTCATATCTGTATCCGTATTTTTTATCGAATATAGAATCGAATACGAATAGTGTCGAATACAGAATCGAATACGAATTATACAGGATAATATCGGTTACGAATACAGATCGAATACGGATCGGAATCAACATGGATATGAATAATATTAGTCGGATATTTTAAAATCCAATTTCAGTTTTTTTTTCCATAATCGGTCCAAATTTAAATTCAAAATTCCAAAAGAAATATATTTGTATGTCTTTTTTTTTGCCTTTTTTATCCCTAGCTTGTCATACATGTGACTCTGTGAGTAACAATGTACCCCATTGCAATAATTGAACCAAATGATTTGCAGCTGGCATATGCTGCTGAATCCTAAGTAGCCCTCCTGAAACACCACTTGCCAATTTCTGTACCATCTTTACCCAAATATCTCCAAATTAGCATCTAAGACACATGAACACATTATATCTTATCATCCAATGCAGACCCCAGTCTTCTGAAACAGTGAAACATGTTAAATTGTTAATGTGTTATTCTGAAACGTGTTATTCGGATAATATCCGTATGTCATATTCGGATATTATCCGAACAAAAACTCGGATATTCCGTATCCATCGGATAATCAGTGTTCCATATTCGTATCCGTATCCATGTAAATTATCTGTATCCATGTCCTTATCCGAGAAATCAACTAGATATCTGTGAAACTATCCAAATCATCATCCAAATCAATTCGATCGGTCGGTCGGTCGGAAAATATCCGTACCAGTTCCATCCCACACCACATGATGGCTTTAACTCGTACAGCGTCACGAAGACGCAAGGGAATTATGGCTCATATGACGGCTATGATTACGTCATCCTAGATGCTCGTACACAACCTCCCACCCGATGGGTCTATGAGTGTCAAGACCCTGACTTTTATGCCTTGTTGTACCAATCTGTAGCCCCGAAGATAATATTTCATTTGTATTTTTCATTTCATTACAACTCTATTTTTACTAATATAGCGTTGATGTATGTCCAACACGACATTTCTGTTAGCACTCCTATATTCGATTGCAAAAAAGAATGTCATTTGGGTGCCCAAAGCTTTAGTTACTAACCACTAAGGATCCAAACAAATTTGGGTACCTAAAAGCGTTTGATTTTCTTTTGTAGGTGAACTACAAGACCGGTGGACAGCATTGGGTGCTGAATAGCGATTGCACACAACACATGATCGGAGACCAAAAGATATTCACTACATTTGAGAATAGAGATGGAGACCACGACAAAATCACATTTGACGATAATAGCAAAAGAAACGTATTATGATTGGGTAAAATTGCTATCTCCAATTATCCTTGTAGAAAAAAACCATAGGAAACAATCCACTATAATGCTTTAAGGATTACATGTACAGGGGGTTGGCTATATATAGCTAAAGAGTCTGAGTATGGAAGGGATTGGACTCCTAACAAACTATTTGGATAATACCAAAA
Organism: Rhipidocladum racemiflorum; assembly: GCA_036346355.1. NCBI lineage: Eukaryota > Viridiplantae > Streptophyta > Magnoliopsida > Poales > Poaceae > Rhipidocladum > Rhipidocladum racemiflorum. The sequence continues at coordinate 18,708,231 of CM070573.1, read as the reverse complement.
GATATGGTAAGTTGATATATTGAGTTGTCTCTAACAGATGGGAAGTTCTGCCTGAAGAAGGTGAGGTTAGGGAGGCAGCAGCCATTGGGGCCAGCGAGCGTCCAGTCCTCGCAAGATCGGCAAGGAGGTGAGGCTGGTAAGGACGATGGGGCGATTGGGCTTCATGAAGCGGTCGACGAAGTCCTTGTGGGTAAGCGACCGCCCTTCCACCCACTCTACCTACCCCACCACCTTCACGCGGCTGCTGGCGCTACTGCCATCCATTTGGTCCAGCGAGGAAGTGCGGGCCTGGTGTAAGTACAACCTCCATTAGGTTGATCCATTAAGTTGGTTTTGGTGATTAATGATAAATCCTAATATGAGACTAATGTTTAGGTAATTATTGTTTTCGTCTCATCAAGGATGATTGGTGATCATTGACAAATCTAATTTTTAATGAGACTAACATATTTATTGAGCTCATGTTTAGTAGCCTCAAATTTGGATGGAAAATGAAAAACCTAAGGTATGCATTGTATCAATGTTCATTATTTTATTGCATACTTAGGATTTGAGTTGAAGTATGAATTTCTCCACTGCTTTAACCACAAATTGTGTATCATGTTTCCCAATCTATATATTACATGGATGCACACATTTAGGGGGAGTTCACACTCTAACTCAATGTTTCATTGTATTGATCTATTTCTCATTACCATATATAAAGGATCAAGACATTGAAACTAAATCTTTGAGTATACATTCAACATGCATAATTGTAATATACTCATGGTATCGTAGGATATGCTCCAAAGCAGTAAAATTGAATATGCACGTTTTGGTTCAAAGTCAACTATATGTATGCACATATACTTGTGGAGTTTATTCTATAGTTGATGGCTTAGAGTAATGATCATTTCCATACATTCCACATATTATGGATCATTACTTTCCATCAACATGAGTATATGAAAACTCGTGTAGTTGTTATATACTCATATCAATTTAAATGAACATTTAAATTGAGATCGTTTATCTCCTAATCATCAAAGAACATTGTATCATGAGTTGATGGTGTTCTTGTGATCGATTAAGAATAATCGATAATTCTTGAGTATAACGAAGCATTAGTTGCATCAATATACTTAAGACACAAATACAATTATTTATTAAATTGATTTAGGTTGTGCTCAATCGTTATGGAGGCATCCATTATGTGTTAATGGAGTGCAATGGATGATTGTGACAACCTTGTGTGTTGGACTAACGCTTCAAAATGAGTTGTGAAAGTATGATTTAATCAAAGTGATTGAGAAGATGAAGAAACGGGACAAGGACGACATCATAAAGTGATGAACGTCAAGAGGAGATCCCGATGTGAAGAAAAGAAAAGAAGGTTCATCAAGAGGAGATGAACAAGATGTTGTGAGAGCCAGGTGATGATCCGGTAAAAGAGAAGTAGAGCTAGGTGACGATCTTGAAGAGAAGATGATCATAAATCATGAGGACTTCAAGAGAGAGCAAAGTGATAATCCCGAGAAATGAGGTATGATTGAAGATCATAAAGACCCCAAAGGGGATTGATCGCGTGCGGCATCAAAGGTAACTAGATAGAGTGTCTTGTTATAGGCGTGATGTACTATTAAGAGGGATGCAACGTGGATGATTTAGAAGTGTCTCTGTGCTCAAGTGTTAACTATACTTAAAAAGATGAGAGACACAAATCGTATCACGTACACCGGAAAGGTCTGTCTTTCTGTCTGGATCGGATGTTTCGATCCATCGGTAAGTCCGGTGGTTTGTTGGTGAGAGTCTATGACCTCTCTGTGTTGATCGGAAGTTCCGATCAGAGGATCGGAAGGTCCGATCCCTCGGAAAGTCCGAGGGTAAGTTGTCTAAGTCTCAGGTGCTCCTCTGTGAGGATTGGAAGTTTTCGATCGGTGTGATCGGATAGTCCGATCAAGACTTAGAAACTTTTCGAGCTGGTTCTAGTAAAGGTGCCTCTCTGGAAGGATCAGATGTTCCGATCCGTGTGATCGGATGTTCCGATCCGTGTGATCGGATGTTCCGATTAGTACATTGGATTAGAAGGTGTGTCTCTGGATGGATCGGATGTTCCGATAGTGCGGATCGGATGTTCCGATCGTGCATATCGGATGTTCCAATATGTGTAAAATCCAATGTTGTGCTCAGTTGAGTTCTGGAGTTTTTGCCTGATCGGAAGTTCCGATGTTGGGATCGAAAGTTCCGATGTGTGTAAAACGGCTAGTTTTCTTGCTCCAACGGCTAGTTTTTTGGTGTGGGGTATAAATACCTCCCTTGGCCAGTTGGGAGAATGTTGTTGATGTTGTTGAGGATATTGTTGAAGGGCTAAACAAGAGGTTGAGCTAGTGGAGTAGAGAGAATACTTTGTGATGCATTTGTTGCTCCTTGGTCATCTCATTAGTTAGAGACAGCTCTAATCACAAGTGTTGTGATTAGGAGTGGATTGAGTATCCTCCTTGTCTCCTTCTCTTTTGATCTTTGTGATCCCTCTTTGAGTGAGGCGTGGGGAGTGAGAGTTAGTGATAAGAGTGTTAGATTGAGATATATCTTGAGCACTAGAGTTCATTTCCAAGATCATCCATTTGTTGGATTTGTTACTCTTGGAGTTTGAAGACTCCTAGATGGCTAGGCATCGCTCACGAGCAACCAACGAGTGTGGTGTGCTGTGAGAAGTTTGTGAAGGTCCGATTTCGCCTCCGAAAGGGAAGAAATCAAGAAGTGAAGCCACATCTCAAGTGTGACCGAGATTGGCGAGGAATATGGTTGGAAAAGACCCGGCTCAAGTGTGACCGAGCCTCCTCAACGAAGACGTAGGAACCTCCTTGGAGGAAGTCCGAACTTCGGTAAACAAATCATCGTGTCAATCCTTTACATTTGCTTATCGCTTTACTTTAATATCTTGTATTGAATTGATCAATCTAGTGTTGATTCTCTCGCTAGCTAGCTTTACTTCAAGTTGTTGATATTTGCATGTGCTAGCCTCGAGTAGAAATCAATTTGTGTGTAGGCGTAATTCGTTTTGCATTTCTCTAGACTCTGTTCTAATCGGATAATCCGACCTCACATCGGATAGTCCTATCGAACTGGAACATCTGACCCTATATCGGAAGTTTCGATCTATTTTTCCGCTGTGTTGAACTAAAAATTTTTAAATCGCCTATTCACCCCCCTCTAGGCGTCCATCCTCGATCCTTTCACCTGGGTTTCGTTCACTACTCTTTTGCTCATGCAGTGTGCTGGAGTGGAGTAAGCACCGTTTCAGGAGAGGATGGAGGCGCCCGCGGAGCGCACGGGAGGGCAAAAGAGGCAGAGCGCATGAGGAGCACTTGAAGAGCAGCGCCACGGGCCTACGTCATAAGCGACGCGGGTGAGGTGGTGGGAAGTTGCACGCGGGTAGAGCGAATGACGCAAACGGCAAGAATGAGGCAAGGGGGAAGCAACACAGAGCAAACAACCACACCCAGGACGGACGTACCTGATAGGCGGCGGCAGCGGGTGCGAGTGGGGTGGTGGGCGGGCGTGGTCCAGCAGAGCGAGTTTCGCGCATGGAATAAAAGCAACGGATTGTGTGAGGAGATGCGGGCAACCAGACGAAGCGGAGCACACGAGGAGGTGCGGGGGCAAGTGGACGACAACGTTGGGAAACCACACCACACAAAGAGGCATCGAGAGGCAAGGCGTCAGGATGCACAACAAAACTATGATTGGCCATGGAGGGTGCATATGTATGAAGAGACACTTGGAAACCCGGAATTCTTTCCCGCATAAGAAAGGTAATATTGGCCATGGAGGGTGCATATGTACGAAGAGACGCTTGGAAGCCCGTAATTCTTTCCCGTATAAGAAAGGTATAATATTAACACGCAAATTGCATGTCCGCGAAAAAATAGCCTTCAACTGTAAGTATTATTGCAAGCCGGGCTTTGCCCGGTTGGCTAGTGTGAGCGAAGCTCAGCTCGCCCGGCAGCATTCGAGCGTCACTCGACGTTGGCGCGCATGACGCCATGTGCAAGTATGTGTGCGTGCGTGTGGGGGGGTGTGAGGTGTGTGTTTGTATCTCAACGGTTGTTCTTCTTCTTTAGTGAATGCCAAAGCTTCTGACCAATTTTTTTTAAAAAAAAACTGTAAGTACTATTCAAGCTGATTTCCATCTATAAATGCAACCTACACACATACAACATATTACGACCACCATAGAATCAGTTTTAATTTCTGGAATATATATAGGCAATTAAAGGACACCCAAACTTTTTTTCCTAAAAAATGCACGAATTTATCACTGTTGAATGATGTAGTTTTAAAGCTAATCTGGTATATTTAACAAAGTTCATTCGATCAATACCCAACGGCATCATTTTTGAGTATGATATATTGAAACAATTACATGCTATGTAAGTTTATTTTTGGAGATGACAAGGGACGTACATCCTACTTACACCACATACACGCCCCACCTATGTGTATGTCCTACTACTGTACATATGACATGCTAAAGATCTGTTTGTTTTTGCTTTTGATTTTAGATTCTGACCCAAAAAGTTGAATAAAAAACAAACAGCTTGATTATAGAATCCGATTCTCACAATCCAGTCCATCTATATACACTATAATCTACCATCCACGTCATATGTGCTTTTGGATTCCAGCTTTTAGAGAATTAGCTTCGCTATAACCATAATCCAGAATTAGGTTCTAGAGAATCAAAAGCAAAAATAAACAGAGCATAAGTCTCAAGCAGAAGTGAGGCACACCATATTCGAACGTTGGGATTGAACCAAGGGCAGGACGTCGGCACGACGACAGAAATAGCCACCCGATGTTATGTTAGTGCTAGATCGTGTCAAGCAACTCAGGGTCTCTTTGATTTGAATGATACTGAAAACACAGGAACAGAAAACACACACACACACACATAAAATATGAGAGGAAAGCATAAGAAGTCTATAGGATTGGGGAAAAGAGGTTGGAGTCGATCATTAAGTTCACTGTGAAATTCCTTTTGAAACCACACGGTATAAATGGTTTTTCTATGGATTTTAATTTTGAAAATGACTACAACACGGTATACCGTGCAGTGGTATTTGGATGTGATAGATTGGCGTGGTTGATCTGTTTTAATTGAATCATCTCACATATGCCTTCCTTGCCGAGTCCGCATAGCTCGTTATCTCTGTCCGCCAACATGAGGCCCCCTTGTCGTCCTCCTAAGCACAACTACCCATCGTCATCCGCAAGCGCGAGCGAGGCCATTAATTGATGCTCTCCTCCGTGGGCGGGCAGCCGGTTGTTGTCATCCACCATGTGCACGGGAATCTATTTCAACGAGTTTCTAACACGAAACTATTAGTTTTGTGCAGTTTCAAAACTGAAACTCGATTTAAAACGAGATTGAAAAAAATTTAACTGAGTTTCAAGAGGCTAACTTCAAAGTTTTAAAGCGCGTTCTACAGGCTTTAAAAAAGTTTCAAACTAGTTTCACAAGGTTTTAACATGTTTAAACAAATTTCAGTGGGTTTCAAATGATGTGAAGTTTTATTTTAAAAAACAAGTTTCAGAATAATTTTAACAAAGTTTTAAAAAAACTCTAAAATTTTAGAGCATGTTTCACAGCAATGAAACTTATCCGTGAAACCTAATGAAACTTAGTCACGAACCTTGTGAAACTTTTGGAAACCTGATGAAACTTAACAAAGGAAACTTACTAAAACATTTTGAAACATAGATGTGAAACTCTTGAAACTTGACATAATAAAAACTCCTCGGAACATTATAAAAACAACCCAGAATAAGGAAAACTTTATAATGAAAATTAATGTAATGTAGTCATGTAACCTATTGAAACTTTTTCATGAAATTGAATGGAACTAAGATATGAAACCAGGATGAAACTTAATCATGAAACCTATCTGAGAACGTCATGTAACTTAGTTATAACCTCTTGAAACTCAAGAAACCATACGAAACTTTATCACGAAACCTAGTAAAACCTAAATGAAATCAACTTTTGGTAAATATGAATCACACTGGATCGAGGTCGAATTAATCGTGGCACATAGAATAGACGACCGAGGAAGGAGGAAACGAGATCAGATTTCAATCGAGATCGAGCTAAAGAGATAGCATACTTGGGAAAGAGAAATATGATGTAGCACTTAAGGGATTTTAATTCACGTACTTGTGTAGCCACGATGATTCGTAGGATCGATTAAATGGTGATAACGTATCCCGTTAGTTTTTAGTCTGATGATATACCGTCTAATAGTTTTTCTCTTTAATTTTTGCACCCCCCTGAATCGAAGGGTGAATAGTCCCAATTCTTTTGAAAATCCCATATATCAAGTCACTAGGAATTGAGACCAGTTTTATATTGGGCCGTTACTTCACCTAAGGAGATGAAATACGGTGGGCCACGACTAGGAGACTTATCTTAGTCAATGGGCTAAAGCCTAGAGAAGCTCTCTTTAGCTTCTGGGCTAGAAGATTGGGCCTAGGCCTCACCTGTCTGGGACATGCGTCGGCCGTCCAGACCAGAACCAACCAGACCGATCCAACGGCCGCAGTGACCCCCGACGAGGACGATGCTGCGCCGTCGCTCGCTCCCAACAGACGGCGCGGAGGGCATGTCAACGTGCGATATCCTATCCGCCGCAGACTTTTTTCGTTTTCAAAAACCCCCTTCCACTCTCCAAAATTACTAAACTATACATCTCTATTTTCTTCCAGACCATCGTCTCTTCTCCTACACGTTTGGTCTACATGCTACTAACTTTGTGGCTAGCGTCGATCCTATCTTTTTATTAGTATGTACAAATTTACACTTGCCTCTCAAAATGATATGCAATATACAATGTAGAGTTGCTTCCTTTGTTTGATGATCAGCTCGCTCACACAAAATATTTGTAATAGCACATTATGAAATCATAAAAAAATGAACACCTTTTTATTTATTTGCATCATTCTTTGACGCAAATGCTTCCTACCACAACTAGTATCATAAGTAGGTGAAAATGGATTCGATTCCATTAGGTATTGGTCATCGCACGATCTGACCTATATTTTTCTCCTTGGATCCTAAATTAGATAAAAAAACGGACAAAACACATATCAACTTGATTTTGAATATTTGCCTAATTTATTTTTGGCACGAATTTTAACGCTAAAGTGCGTGGCAAAAAAAGTAGGAGCATATATGATCTTAGGAGTAGGATTTGCTTTTTCGACCACATGGACCTTAATAGGAAAGGAAACCCTACATCTTTCCTCATCTATCTCGTATACTCCACAGGAGACTTGACCAATGATGCCACCAATTCTAGAGTACGTGGACCCCGGGTATCTACATGGCGGGCCGCAAGGACCAACCGAAAGGGGATGGGCCAAACCAGCTACGTGAGATCGGGCACCATCCGGACTATCATCACCGTACCCAATAAGGAAGGATATAAGATGGTAACTGACTTTTGCCAAGAAGGATATGATCGTAATCTCGGAGGATAGCGTATCTAGCCGGAAAGATCAGGGTAGAATCTTCACCCTGTAACCGAATGGGATTCTACCATGTAACTGACTCGGACTCCCTCTCCCCTTTCCTGTATGAGGGGGGTGGGGGGCCCTAAAGAGGGGGGATCAAGCTACTCATAATTCCAGAACACAGGACTAGGGTATTACCTTCATTGCTGAGGGTCCGAACCTATATAAACCTTTGCCTTGTGTCACCATCGAGTTCGGATCCAGTGCCTAGCCCCGTTTTAATTATTGCCGACAACAAACGTCGACACCAATATCACTTCACCCCCTCCATTTCGAGTTGCTCGAGGTTGTTGCCTGTAAAGCTTTTGTCTCCTATTAGATGCTCATCGATTGCCATTCTCACACATGCCATTGCTGGGAGGGTCTCTAATTTACTCCCATCGTTAGTAGACGTTTGTTGCAAATGGAAAAATTGGATATATGCCAATCCTCGTATTGGTACTCTATGATTTGCCACTCCTCCCGCCATAATTGTTTATTTGCCCTTGGTTCCATCTAATTCTTTAGGATTTGCCACTTTTGTGGCTGAATTGGCTGTTTTGCCTTCTATCTTCCTCCTCCTCCCAACATCCCCTCTTCTCCTCCCTCATCATGGCTACTCCACCACTACCTCCATTGCTCTGGCCATGGTAGCCATCGGAGTTGAACAACATGGCGGGACCACGGGACGGTGATGCCATGGCATGACGCGACAGGTTCGATGTTGGCAACCATTTGGAGTTGCATGGTATGGGGGAAGGTGGCTATGGCAACGGGATCGAGATATCTAGATATGATGTCAAGCGTGGTATGGGGGGCTGGATCCAGTGCAAGGGACGATGACGGTGGGTCTAGGGTGCTAGATATGTCACCAACTGAGGTCTTCTCATCGCCGATAGCTCACCTCGTCACTGTCTCTAACGCTCTCTGGTTTCTTCACCTCAAACCCTCCTCCAACCAACTGTCTTCTCTATCAACGGGATCAGAGTCTAGCGAAACGCTCTGACGGCAAGCAATGTGGAAGCTGGTGACGGTGATGCTCGGGTGGAGATCTCCAGTGATGTTGGGTGAATTTGGTGCGAGGTCGCTGCAAAGAAAGAGGTTGGTGGCAGCCATGGCCATTGATGGATAAAGCGAGGAGTTGAAGGAAGAAGGGCCAGAGGTAAAATTATCCATAGTGACTAATTCTAGAGAATTAGATGAAACTATGAGCAAATAAACAATTAGGCTGGAAGGAGTGGCTATTCATAGATAATCAATATGAGGAATGGCATATGTCCAATCTTCATGTCGCATATCGGTACCACTGCCGGTGGGTGTTACCCTCTTTCCGAAGGCCAGCTTATCCTTAAAAAATACACATGCTCCCAATGAAGGAGTGCTTTCACATTCAACAACATCCAAGGGCTGATCTGCAAGAAAACCAAATAGATATTTCCAAACTCCCAACTTCTAATCCTCCTCCCTGCGCCGCACTCCCCCGAGGGTTTAAGGGCCTGAAAGCGGCGGCAGCCAGAAGAGCAGAAATGGCTATGGTCCGTAGGGTTTTTGGTTTCTCCGTCTCCATCTCACCGGCCCGAATCACCGCCGCTGATTCACTGAGCAGCCATTACCACACCACCACCGCAAGCACAACGCCGCCTCGCCTCACCTTCACCGCCTCCTAAGACCCCACGCCCTCCCGCCATGGCTCCCGCGCAGGTACGCCCCTGGGGCCCTCTGATCCCGTTCTATCCGGTGCTGCTGTTTCGGCCCGATTGGGCCAATTTTGCTGGGAATCGATTTTGGTTAGGGGTGGAAAGAGTCAAGTCCTTATTTTTTCGAAATTGATATAGTTTGATTTAATATCATTTTATTTATAGTTGGAAAGTATTTTTAGAATGGCGCTAATGATCCGAGCCAGAGTAAAATCCAATTGAAATTAACTCATTCAATGTTTAACCAATAAACAAGTGTAATTAAAGCAATTTTGAACCGAGCCAGAGTTTTTTTTTTCTGGCCCTAATTTTGGTGTGGGCGATTGGATGGGTGGGTGGGGGGGGGGGTGTCCGTGGGATGTGATCAGCTTGGAGCGATGGGTGAGGAACTGAGGGTTTGTGTGTGAGTGGTGAGGCGTTTCGGTTTTGGTTCGATTAGTTGAGTAGTGATCTAGTTTTGCCGGTTGGTTTTGGGGATTTGGATGCGAGAGGGGGTTGGGAATCAAGGTGTTGTGAGTTTTGGGCTGTCGAGATGGCGTTCTGGCGATGTTAGCTTTTCTCAGCAGGATTTGAAGAGAAAATATTGTACTTGAATTGGTTTGATTTGTTGCAATCAATAGATACTGGGTCAATGTTGTTGTAATACTGCACCCGCAGTAGCGGTCCTGGGTTGGCCGGAAGTAAGGGACTTACACCCCTAGGTTTTCCTCGGCGATTGCCCAAAGCGGCCGCCGGCAAGGTTGAGGACAAGGCAGTGAGCAACAGGAAGACGAGAGGATAAGCAGAGCAATGCAATGGAAACTAGGGCCGGCTTGGCTACCATCCACACAACTAAGGCCCACTGGCCCACAGCCCGCATTATCAAAAACACTAACACAGGACGATTGGTGTTGATGCTGTGTTGATTTGAGCCACTGGAGCGGTGTGGGTGCATGGCGAGGTGTGGTGGGGGTGTTGGCAGCAGGTGGCACATCTAGTTCATGGGTGGGGCGCGCATGGTGAGGTGTGGGCTGCAGGTGGCATGTCTAGCTTGCAGGGATGGGGTGTGCAGCGAGGTAGCGGCCAGGGAACACGTAAGGGATTTTGGGTAATTTGGCATTTTCTGTTGCTTGGTATGCTGAAAACTACTATGGTTCTGTTCAGATGATGATCAATGGCCTTGAAGCAAAGAGGGAGAATGCAGGGACGAAAAAATCTCCCCTGCAAATCCAGATGTTGGAGAGATTTTACTCTGGTAAGTATATACTAATGCCTAATGCTTCAAGCTTCGTTTCTGATGACTATGTTATATATTTTATTATTTATGTGGCTAAATATCATTTGATCCAGAGGTACAATATCCAAAGCCGGAGGATATGGCAGAGTATGCAACATCTGTTGGTCTAGCTTATAGTCAAGTCCGAATATGGTTCAAGGAGCGGAGGAGGAAAGAGAGGAGAGAGATGGAAGCTATAGGGGCTCATATGGAAAGGCAACTTAGTGCAAGATCAAAGGGGCTTAATTGCAGCAGCAAGCCTTCCTCTTTTAGCCAAGGTCCCATGTACAGTACTGTGGGTTTACAGCCTGAGGATGACAGTTCTGTTGATTGGAGTATGAGCTTCATAAAAGATAAACATGCACTTCGATCACAAGTTCTATTTCCTAAGGATTATATCCTTAGGAAAGTCTTCCGCAAGGATGGTCCACCTCTTGGGGGTCAATTCGATCACCTTCCACAAAGCGCACATGGCCATCTCAGAGGTATGCCTCCAGTAGCAAATGAAATGTGATTGAAAAGTTATTTACGATCATAGCCGTACATTTCTATGCATGCCCACCAATGGATCAAACTATGAAAAATACCTAACTTGAAGCTTAATCAACCATGCTGTTCTATCGACAACTCTGGTCATTGTTTCTTTTTATGCACGGGATTGTGAGTATGTTTACATATTTTATGTGCTCACGTCCATCTTAAATTGCTGCTATTTACTTTTTATGATGAAGTATTATTGTTGGCATCCTATGGAAGTTCAACCTTTTCTTTGTGCCATTCATTCACTCCTTGTGATATTGTGTCTGAGATTACATTGAGTAGCTTGTGCTTGATTTTGTTCTTCACTATTCACTTGTGCCACAAATTGTGGTTGCTTGTGTTCTGGTGCGAATCTTCTACTATATTTTTGGGTAAATAAGGAAAGCAAAATGGTCTAAATGCACTTTCAAAGCTCATTCAATGCTTACTTCTGGTCCATAGTTGATGTTCTCTAATACTAATGCTGCTAACTGTTGAGATACACGGTATGCTATGCTAGCACAAATTAAAAATTTTCTACCGCATAACCAGAAAGCTACTCGCAGGAAGGGGATCATAGATCAGATTACCACTAGATGCGCAGTTGCGGAATCCTTCGCCCGTCGATGTAGTGGATCGTCCTCTCCACGCCGCAGTCGTCGCGTCGATGAAGTAGATCGTCCTTCACGCCACAGTTGTCGCGTCGGTGAAGTGGATCGTCATCTCCACGCCGCGATCGTCGTGTCGATGAAGCAGTACGTCTTCTCCACGCCGCAGTCGCAGCAACGTCACCACAACAGTCCATACGTCCGGGGATGGAACGCCGTGCGTCGGCGTGCAAGCACCTTGGCGCTCGGCAGGGGCAACGAAAGTTGGAGGCTAGGGTTCTGGACGAAAATCTGTGATGCATGCCCACCCTTCTCCTCTTCTTATATAGCCACGCGACGAAACCCTAAGCCAGGGCCCATCAGCGCGTTAAACCCACAAGGTCCATTAATTACGGATCAAATCCGAATTAATGCGTCCCAGCCCGTTAAGTGTGTGACCCTGTAGGTTTATGTACATTTGGATATAGATTCGGAAAACTCTTTTCCAATCTAATAGTCGGTAGCGGCTCCTTGCAGAGCATGCCAACTCCCAAACGTATATGATCAAATCGGACAGGTACTCATGTAATAATCCTTTTGCCAAACCATATGAAGATTGAACTCAAGGCGAGAAGCATATCATCCTTTGACAATTTAATCCATCTCTTGTATCCGTGATATGTTAATAAGTTGTGATTGACTCCTCAATCACGGCATGGCCATGCACTTCCTTAATCATATCACACGAGTGGCTTAGACATATATTTCCGTTACACTGGAGTGACAAATTTTATCTTAACTGCTCACTTCCCTTTGCATGTTTCATAGTAAACATGAAAGGAACCTTTATAACTATCTGGTTAGGAAATAGTGTTTGGTAACCCTAAGGTAAACTAGTACACATGTAGGGAATGTGACAATCTCAGGTTTAAAAATCATACATCTACTATGTATGAGATACACTGATGACACATAAGAATGTAACATTCTCGTAGTGTCCCATTGCGAGTCTAACAATGTATTGATGATATCTCTATATCCCATGATCTATGAAACATGATTATCTATTAGTACATGTGCTGATCTATTCGTCGTTGTTCAATACGATTTATATCCGATCAGAGATATTTATAGAATTATATCAACAAGTAAAGAGTTGCTGATCAATATAATGATATACATTCATTAGACCAATAATCATATTATTATTCATGAGTATAGTCATGCTATAATCATCTATATAACTGTCTCAAGGGCATAACACTAACACTAACATCTTTTTCATACTTCATGTCCGAGCTGCATGTTGTAGATGTGGGTAATGTTGTGGCAACAAGGCCAAACAGTGGGTTTGTGATACCCTTTCTCCTTTGGGGACATAGAAATAGAGGAACTAAAGAACACAAGCCACTTGAGAGAATGAGCTCATTGCAAAAAATGAGAGATCTGCCTCTCACATACCCCTTGGGGCTCTTTATATAAAGGTGGGGGGATGGCTATTTTCCATCCTGCCCCCTAATAATTGCAAAATAGTGAGGGTAAAATGGTACATTCACAAGTCACATATGTGCGCATTATCCTGTTTGTGGGCTAACCATAAGGCCCATTACAGGTACTTGGCAGTCCAAGGGGTTGGGCACCCCCACAACAGTTAATACCGTAATGATATTGTGTTCAGCTGATCTAAATACTCTTATATATATAATTGCAGATACCACTGGCTATCATTCCTACCAGAACCAAAGAGTTGTGAAGAAGAGAAAGGTATTATACAATTATTTAGGCTAATTATGTGCTTTTATTTTCATTTCTAGCACAGCTTTTATTTTGTGTTAAACTTTGTTGAATACGGTTGGTGCCATAAATTTTGTGTTGCCTAACGATGATTTAATGCCATGTTCTGTGCTGAGGGTCAAGCATAATGTTTTGTTTTCAATACCAGAGCCCCTATTTTAGGAAAAAGATACAACCATTCAATAATTAGAACTACGGGTTCCGAAAATCAAGTATCAACAGGCCTGCCTAGTGCTTTGTCTTTGCTTAATGAGGGCAATAATTTGTTGAGTCAATCAGTACAATAAGAAATCCTATGTATTTTGTGGGTCAGGCAACACCACCACATTGAACTGGGACAAAAGATCTGCTGTCCCTTCTTTTGTTCAGTTATTGCTGTAACCGTCTTTCTGAGGGCACTATGGCCTTCATTTTTTCTCTTATTTTGGTCAGATGTAAGATATAACTCCATTGCATTGTCTCTTGAAATTCTTGTGTTTCTTTACCTCCAGATTCTGATTTACAGATCATTTTAGTGCCTGGGTTCAAAATACTATCAACTCAGCTAACTATTTACACTTGTTTCTTTATTTTAATTCATATTGATTTATGTTCATTTGTCATGCTGAAATATCTAATGTTGGGCACCCATTTCTCTTCACAAAATTGTTCATCTGTAGATCATGGAGTCTACCACCCAGAGATCCATGCTGCCATGCAAGGACAATGGTCCCGTGAGGAAGCATGGAATTGGCAAAGGTCTAATGACAGTTTGGCATGCAATGTATTCATGCAATGGCGAAATTCAAACAGGCTCTAATTTCATTGATGAAACTGGTTGCTTGAGGTCCTCGAGACCATTCGATGATTGTGACAGACTACAGGATCATGATGATGGAAAGCTGATTCAAGTAAAGTTGCTTATTTGATTTGACCTGATATAGCCTATGTTACTTTAAGTTGTGTTGTTTTCAAATTCAGAATTAGACAGTCACAATTCCTTCTGGCTTTTCCTTACATGCAGAAGCAAATTATGGCATGGAAAAAGGTAGATAAAAGGAGCAGACCTCCACTGAATAAAAGCAAGGTAACTCTTCTTACTTGGCCTAGAAAAAATATGGAGGAAACGAGCACACTTCTAGAGTAGTAGAGCTACTAAATGGTGGCATTTGGAGGAAAAGCCAAAAATGTTGAATCTGATCCAATGGAACCTAAAGTGCTTTTCGTGTTGAACAATAGTGGTGATTCCCCCTGTTTCAGGTGACATGTAGCAGAGTTAATTCTCTGAAGGAGCATCCTACACTGGAGTGCCATCTTTCAGTTACTGAATCAGGATCCTCAGAACTACAAACTGAACAGCCGACACTAGTTGATGATGAGGAGCTTGAGCTTAGTGAATTACAAGCAGGTCCTAACCCATTAAGATGCTCAGCTCATCTTTCTTCAAGTGGGAGACATGGCTGCCCCCTTTGTAAAGGTTTTCAATACTATCCCATACCTCTTTGCTCTCATGTTCTGTAATAAAGAATTTACTCAAATTATTAGCACTTTTCTCTTGCAGATTTACTTGCCAGGTTTCCTCCACCAAGTGTAAAGATGAAACAGCCATTCTCCGCAAGACCTTGGGAGTCATCACCTGAAATGGTGAAAAAGCTTTTCCAGGTTATATGCAATACCTACTTTTTGACTACTAGGGAGCATCATCATCATCATCACCACCATCATCTTTTTGGTGGAATTTACGTTACATGAAATTATGAAAAGCAATTCAGGTTCTAATATGCAATATCTATTCAAGTTTCTTGTGTAACTTTGTAGATATCACCACATTGTCGTAAAAGTAGGTGTCTTATGCTGGTTTGGAAACAAGGTTGAACTAAAAGGCTAAGATTGAATCTATCAATACTGGAACCTGTCGACTGTCGTATGTTCGGAAACGAGACGCAAGAGTGTGGGCGGACGCCGGACGCTTTCAATGCCGCCGAGAGAGAGAGTGACAAGAGGGTTTATATAGGTTCGGGCGCTAAGGTAGACGCTTTGGGGGGGGGGGGGTAGAGAGTTGTCTCTGTCTAGGCTCCCCGAGGGACACACCAATTGTAAGTCTTGTATTCATCAATGAGAGTTCAAGTTACAAGCATGGATTACAATGAGCTTTTATAGGTGCTTAGCCTGTTACACAAAATACCACCCTACCCCTACTAGAGCGGCTTAAGTGGGGGCATCTTGGCCATTCCAGTGAGGAGGTAGTATATCCCACGTCATCGTTTCGTAGGAGTAGGCCTCTGACTTCGGGGTCCCACAGGGGACTTGGTGACCCCACCCAACGGTTTGTCCACCATGGGTGCCTGGGGGAGGGGGGGTGCCCTCTTGGACCGGGCGTCTCACCATATGCCCTGCGGACGGAGGATGAAGCAAGGCCTCTTGGGGGACCGGAGACCGTTCCATGTACTGAGAGAGCTCGCGGGGTATGAGGGGACCTCCCAAATTAGAGCCCGCGGGGTATGAGGGGACATCCCCTCAACACTCACTTTGGAGGGTATGAGGGGACCTCCCGAGCTAGAGCCCGCAGGGTATGAGGGGACTACCCCTCAACACTCCCTTTGGAGGGTCCGTGAGTACGAAGGAACCTCCTGAGTTAGAGCCTGCGGGATATAAGGAGACTTCCCCTCAATACTCCCTTGGGGCATGCCCGTGGGGTACGCCTGAGAGGCACACCCACGGGGTACAAGTGGTCCTTCCGTAACGCATTGGTTGAAGGTAGTGAGTCTTCCCCAAGTACCCAGGGGGTACGCTACGGGGTATGCCCATGGGGTATGCTCGCGGGGTATGAGGGGACCTCCCCTCAACATTCCCTCTGGAGAGTCCACGGGGCATGAGGGAACCTCCCCTCAACACTCGGGAGAGCCCGTGGGGGTATGAGGGACCTCCTGTCAACTCTCCCTCTAGTGGGCCCGCACGAAGTATGACCGCGGGGTATGAGAATATCTCCCGTGACTCCTTGGTGGCGAAACGCAACGGAGGGACGGGCACAACCCCTCGTGGAGCATGAAGCCTCCCCTCTGGGAGTTGGTGAGTTTTCCTCCACCAAGTGTCAAGATGAAACAGCCGTTCTCCACAAGACCTTGGGAGTCATCACCTAAAATAGTGAAAAAGCTTTTCTAGGTTACATGCAATACCTACTTTTTGACTACTAGGGAGCATCATCATCATCACCACCACCATCATCTTTTTGGTGGAATGTACATTACATGAAATTATGAAAAGCAATTCAGGTTCTAATATGTAATATCTATTCAAGTTTCTTGTGTAACTTCATAGATATCACCACATTGTCATAAAAGTAGGGTGTCTTATGCTGGTTTGGAAACGAGGTTGAACTAAAAGGCTAAGATTGAATCTATCCATACTGGAACCTATTATTGTTCATGAGTCCAACCACTAGCAATATGGATTTATTACATCCAGGGAGTGGGAATATTTTAAATTTGTAATACATGTTTTCACATAGATCTTTTGTCATCTATATGTGATTGCTTTGTTTAATTTACTTTGAAATTACGCTTCTGCATGTCCATCCCTATTTATACTTTCTATCTTCATTTTGTGAGTGTGAACCATACCACGATTGTCTTTCCTCTATACTAAGTTTTATGTTGAAACATGATACATATCCATTAAAATTGGAAAAATTCTTGGCAGGTTGTCCGGTTTGTCTACACTCATTTTGTTAGTATGGATGTCCATCCCTTCACATTTGATGAGTTTGCGCAAGCATTCCATGACAAGGTGAAACTTTTTTTTTTTATCAAATTTCCTGGAATTGGCATGATTCCTGTTTTTATGTTCTCATGTTGAAAATGCGACTTCACAGGACTCGCTGTTGTTGGTGAAAATACATGTTGGTCTTCTCAAGCTACTTTTGTTAAACACAGAAAGGGCCAGTGGTGGTGTTTTTGTTCCACGATCTTCTAAAGGCTGCAGATTTTTAAGTTTTCTGAACTTTGTGAGTTTCTAAAAATGCTGCTCTACATTTCAGTTCATTTTAAGTACCTTCTACTTCCTCTAGAGCTACTAGGTTCTCATCTCATTTCAATTATGCCACGTTGTCCACCAATAAATTCTAAATGAGCAGAAAACCTAATAGCATATTCATTTGATTATTTTTATTCAGTATGATTGTGCACTTCTTGGAGTTTGATTGTTTATGTTGGTAAACACATCGACAAAAACCTCAGTTTATTGCATGGCCGCTTGTGTAAATTTACAGTTTGAATATGATGCTGCATCAGAAAGTTGAAGCTCTACAGTTTTAGTTCTGAGAGCTGAGCTATTTGTTGAATCATTTCATCCCATGGTAATCCTTATTATTATGCTCCTGTTCCTGTATTTTCTGGTGTATTGAGTTAATTATTTCTTTGAAGAGCAATAAGGACTGGTAGGGTCTAATAGATTGCAGCCTTAGGAGGAATCCAGTTCATTATCCAGTAGTATCAGGCTACTAGTTTGCAGTGTTCATCGTAATTCGCAATATTGAATAGAAGAAATAGTTCAATAAGCGCAACATGTACCTTTTGATACTCTTATTACTTTCTAGGACCCGATAAAACTTTATTACTTCATCCCAGAAAAATAAGTACTAATTTTTTCATTTTCCCTTTCATTTTATATTGTGGTTTCGCTTAGATTATAGCTTCAAACTTCTGTTTCAATGGAGATATTCATTCATCTCATTGAATGCATTTTCACTGAGCTACCTGCATACTTTTATAAACTGGCTTGACTTTCTTGTCTTACTGATGTGATGTAAGTAGTTTATTGATTGCTTGGGACTACCCGATGATCCTATTAGAGATGATTCTTTGATCAGATATATAACAGAACTGTGAACAGGTCATTGATGCAGAATTGTAAAAGCTTTCAGCAGGCAACAATCATGTTTTTTCTTCTTCTGTTTGACGAGCTTATCTAAAAAATATAATAGTTGAATGATTTACCTGGATAGTCAAATTTATAATATATGGAGTCACTTTTATCCTTGTCAAGATGCATTTTTGTTGAAGATGCTCCTCTTTTCAGATTAGGGAACAAGAATTAGATGTGATTTTTTGGATCAAATCCCTGAATTCTCTTACTTGGGTGGAAATACTACGGCAAGTTCTGGTTGCTTCAGGTTTTGGTTCCAAACATCATATGCTGAATCGGGAGTTCTTTAACAAGGTACTAATGGGATTACCTCATTATTCTAGATTTTTTAAGAACTTGTATGTCAGTGTGCATACCTTTTTCTGTAGCTCTAGATTTCCTTTGCTGGTCTACAAGTAATTCAAGCATTGAAGCATGTTTAGAAGTAATATATATCCTTTTTTCCCCTTCTTACAGGAGAAAAATCAAATGGTTAAATATGGTTTACGTCCTTGTACACTGAAAGGCGAATTGTTTGCACTATTGTCTAAGAAAGGAAGTGGTGGGCTAAAGGTATCAGAACTTGCCAAATCACCGGAGGTACTTAACTTTATAATATTGGAAACAAAATGTTGATATTGATAACAACTAATCTCCTCCATAACATTTTATTGATTGTTCTCTCTTCAGATTGTTGAGCTCAACCTCTCTGGCACATCAGAAGTAGAGCAGATGATCTATTCAACTCTCTCTAGTGACATCACATTATTTGAAAAGATTGCGCCTTCTGCATATCGTCTTCGTGTTGATCCTCGGATTAAAGGAAGGGAAGATCCTAGATCAGATACTGAGGATTCTGGAAGTGTTGATGATGATGGGGATGCTTGCAGTAGTGGTGATGAATCTGATGGTTCGCAGGAGATGAACTTTTATGAGCATGAACATAGAATTGTTAAGAGGAAGCGGAAAAATGTACATGAAAATATGAATAAATGTAGTGAAATTGATGAAAGTTATTCTGGAGAACGATGGCTTTTGGGGTTGATGGAAGGCGAGTACTCAGACCTAAGCATTAATGAGAAGTTGGATTGCTTGGTTGCTTTAATGGATGTTGTTTCTGGTGCTGGTTCTGTACCAAGACTTGAGGTACTCGCCACTCTGTTTTGGAATTTCTCGATTGCAGCATGTCATCTTTGTTCTAGAGAAGGTTGCTTAAGCTTTTACTGATCTTGCAAAATGACCATCTAATACTTACAGAATTATTACTCTCTTTCATTCTTGTTGATACTGCCGTATTGTTTGAAGTTTGCAATCTTATCATAGTGCTCTGGCTTGGTAATGTAACTACGGGAATAGGTGGATTTTCTTAGAAGTGATCAGGTTAATGAAGAGAGTTAGGTCTCATTTTGTAGAAGCTTGCTGGCATTATTATTTCAGAGTTCTGTTTTGGATCATCAAAACCTGTTAACCTTTTATGTAAAGTTCTCTCTTGATTTGCTTTATTCATTTTGTGCCAAAACTAATGCTTATACATTAAGTCTTGTTAGGCTTTAGGAATTGAAGAATCGTATATCTTAACTACACTGTAACTATATTTTCCCCTTTCTAGCTACAGGCATGATTAGGATAAATGGATCTTTTCATTAGAGAATGCTTGACTGAGGCTACTGTATAACTAACATGCATACCATAGTACCATACTCATTTCTTAATTGTCATGGAACTTAATTTTGTATAACTTTCTCCTAATATTTACACGAATGACCAATCTAATATTGTGTTCTATGTGCTAAGTTGAAGCTCAGCCTTCAGAAAACTGTTTTGTTATCTACTTGTTTGTCCTCTTGGAAAATTGCAGAAGCTTATTTCATTATTTTCTACCTTTCGTAGGAACCACAAAGAGTCTTGCTTAACATACCGAGAGCACAGTCACATGCATCAGGTGGGAAAATTAAAAAATCAACAAGAAACATTTATCAATATAGTGATGAATACTTAAATAGAGCAGGAAGCTCGTACAGTTTGGATTCTTCTAAGCAAGATCAGTCAGGAAGCTGGAGAAGTCATGATTACATCGCTAACTCTGGAAGGAATGATTCATCTACAGGAGTTGCGCATCAACCACAAGTTGTTCTCTTAGGATCTGACCGCAGGTATAATAATTATTGGCTCTTCCTTGGCCCTTGTAGGGCAGATGATCCAGGGCATCGTAGGGTCTACTTCGAGTCCTCAGAAGATGGTCACTGGGAGGTGATTGATTCACCACAGGTTGTCCACCTTCTAACTCTGCTTAGATATATAAGTATGCCTCTTATTAATTCACTTGGGGTTAACTTCCGTTGATAAATTTACCATTTTTATTTATTTCTTTGCATTTCAGGAATTACTTTCCCTGCTCTGTGTTCTAGACAGCAGAGGCACTAGGGAATCTCACCTTCTTGCATCAATGAAAAAGAGACAAGCATGCCTTTTTGAAGCCATGAAAAATCATTTGGAAGATGGGAATGTAGTTGGAATTGCATCATCGTCTGACCCATCTCGCTCCGAGACAAGTAGTGGAGATGGAGCTTCACCCAAGCCAAGCAATGGAGATGGAGCTTCGCCCATATCAGACATTGACAACGTCTCAGTTCCCACAGATATAGCCGATAATCTTTTAAATGCACAATCTGCAATATTCATTGAAGTTGGGAGGAGAGTTGATGAGAAGATATTGAAGTGGGAAAGACTGCAAGCATTAGATAAATGGATCTGGACTTCGTTCTATTCTTCTCTTGCTGTTGTTAAGTGTGGCAAGAAGTCATTCAAGGAATCACTAGTTCGCTGTGGAAGTTGTCATGATTTGTATTGGAGAGATGAAAAACATTGCAGAATATGCCACTCTACTTTTGAGGTTGGTTTTGATCTTGAAGAAAAATATGCTATACATGTGGCAACATGCAGGGAGGCTGAGGATGCCTGTGGCGTGCCAAATCATAAAGTTCTGCCTTCACAGCTACAGGCACTTAAAGCCGCGATTCATGCTATTGAGGTGAGTATTAAAAAATGCTTGTCCTGTGCAGTTTTATTAGCTGGGACCAGCTTTGTTAAAATACTACAGTACCTGGTGACAGAAAGTTGAGTGTTGTAGCGGTGTTGGATTGTCACACCCTTTTTGTACAAGTGTCCCCAAAAGCATATGTATTTCACAACTCTGTCTAGCCATATATATTTTTCTTATAATCTGTTCTGATGTAGGCATGCATGCCTGAGGCAGCTTTTGCCGGTTTGTGGATGAAGTCTTCGCACAAGCTGTGGGTTGCGACTGCATTTAACATCATCATTGCCAGAGCTTTTACAGGCCTGTTATATATTTGTCATTTTTTCTTTTTAGATTATAATACAGGAACCTTTTATTTAGTTCTAAGTAAATTACTCAATATTTACTGCCTATTGTTCTGCCATGTTGCTCTTTCCTGCAGGTTCTTGTTGATTTTGTTGGGGCAATGGATGAGGATTGGTTGTACAAAAGTTCGTCATCTGTAAGCTTTAGTTCGTGTCTAGATGACATCACTGTATACTTTCAAACAATGCCACAAACAACGTCAGCAGTTGCACTCTGGGTTGTCAAATTGGATGCCCTCATTGCACCTTATTTGGAACGAGCTGATTCTGAAAGAGCATTAGCCAAAGAATCTGCACATACAAGTATGTTTTTTGTCTATAGTAGCTAATGTTTTGGATTCTTCTTATGTTACGGTTGCAATTTTGTCTTCTTCACTCCAATCAAAATGCCTCGAGTTTTTCGTGACCACGCAATATAAAATGTTCCAATTAAGCGCTTTCATATTCCAGAGTGTCTTCAATAGTTATGCTTGCACCTTTGCTTGTATTTCATCATTATCTAGTAGTTTTTTCAATCAGTATTGGTGCTTCATAATTGATACATATGCTGATAGCAATTATCTGACCATCATCCTGGAAGAGACGTGATTACATATGCTCTGTATTATGACCATAGACCATAGTGTTATGAATAGGACTTGTATTCAATATGAGGATCAATGGCCACAATATATAGAGTACATGAGGGAAAGGAATAACATGACTATCTCTAATATAGATACTAGAATAACAGGACTCTATCTCTAACACCCCCCACAAATGCAAGGCGTATGCAATAGCATTGCATTTGGAAAAGGATGTACTAAAATAGGGAAAATCCAAAGTCATAGTCCTGATGTAGCCGTCGTAGCATGTAACTCTTGAAAAATCGAGCTGACGAAGAACCGAGTCGATGGAGAAAAGTTGACGAAGAAGCCAAATCGACGAACAGAAGTCGAAGGTAGAGCCGAGTCGACGAAGAAGAGCTGACGGTAGAGCTGAGTCGGCGAAGAAGAACCGACGAAGAAGAGCCGACAGAGAGCCGAGTCGATGTAAAGAGCCGAGCCTATAAAAGAGCCGAGCGACGACAGAATCAAGATGCTAAAGACTTGGATGGACGCAATGGAAGACTGAAGAAAATACTAAAAATACTAGTAGTAGATACCACCAGCAGCAATAGCTAGATCAAAATTCAGCGGCGACACACCGTAGAAAACGGAGAAGCCAAAGAGCCGAAGCCGAGATGATAGAAGCTGGAACCAAAGCAAGAGCATAAAAGCTAGAATAAGAAGCCGGAGCCGCTTTGGAGCCATTAGAGCCATCTGGACTTCAAAACCGAATTAGCATCAGACGGCCGGAGGAGGCGGCGACGACAGATCGTCGATCCCAATCGGCCGCCGACGATCCGCTTTGGCGGCTTGGTCGGCGTCGGCTACGATCGAAGCGATTCGACGCTGGTCTGCTAGCCGCCAGAGGCGCAAGAATACCGCGCAGAGCCGGAGATCGACGCGGGGCGCGTTGGTCGGAGGATGGCTAGACGGCCGGAGCAACGCAAGTCGAGGCCGAAGGAGACGACCGGAGGAGCAGGGCGCCAAGAGGCCAGGCAGAACGGCGCGGCCGGTCGAAGGAAACCGACGGCGTCGCAGAAGCCGAGGGCGTCAATTGCCGACGGCTCGACGGCGACAACGCGTTTGGAAGACGGCGCTTTGTTGAGGTTAAAGGCCGCGCGGTTGGACTGGCGGACTTGGAGCGAAACGTACTTGGCGCCGAAGACCTGGTCCATGGCGACCTGGGCAACGGACATGAGCTTGGTGGCGAGGCCGAGTTTGCGGTGGGAGCGGAGGACGGCGAGGGAGGTGATGTGGCCGTGGCAGGTAGGGATGCAAATGGGCCGGCCCAAGGGTCATCTTTGACCCACTCTAGTTCATTTGTTTGCACTAAAACTTAAAAGGTGGACTAAAAATTAAGTTTTTAGTGCAAACAAATAAACTAGAAAGGATCAAAGAAGACCCTTGGGCCGGCCCATTTGCATCCCTAGTGGCAGGGCTCCGAGGGATCCTCCTCCATCTTGGCGAGCACGTAGCTGACGATGCGGCCGTCGTAGTCCTCGGCAACGAATAGCAGCTGCGGCCACGAAAGCATATGGTAGAGGTAGTACTTCATCCGGTAGTTCTCCTACAGTACACATCAGTTGCATCGCCAAAGATCGCCAAGAGGTCGTCTATTGTCGTCACGGATGAGGCGAGGCGATGAGGATGATGGCGCCGGGCGGCCGATCATGAGGACAAAGACGATCCGGGCAGAGAGGACGAAGACGATCCACCGCACGCAGAAGATGCGAAACAGAGGCGCGGATCCGGGCGACGTCAGAAAGCGGCGACACCAGCAGAATCGACCGGCGGCGATAGACGAGGTTGAGAACAGCTGGCGCGGGCAAGGCGAGCCTGTGCATCCACGCACAAAGTCGGAGCGCCACTGGGATCTTGATTCTGGCTGCCGTGCAGATTAGGCTCGCCGGAGAGCAGATTGCTTCTCCCGGGCACGGCGGCAGCGGAAAATGATTGAGGCTAGGGTTTGAACCTATGCTCTGATACCATGTTATGAATATGACTTGTATTCAATATGAGGGCCAATGGCAACAATATATAGAGTACATGAGGGAAAGGAATAACAGGACTCTATCTCTAACACATAGGACCTCTGCTGTATTATTGCTGTACATGGCACCATTCAGAGGAAATTTTAGTATTTTCCAAACAGTTTGAGTGCTAGAAACATCGTGATTATTGAAACCTTTTCTGATTATATGCCGTGAGTTGTTACTAAGTGAATTCTAGCTGCTTTTTGCAATTTTGACGTTATTGTTGTTCACATGTTTTGCCATTCGTCAAATAACATTTTGCGAATTCTATGATACAGGAATGCAGGCGTGTGCGAGATAGCTAGGGATCGGTAATAGATTCTTTTGTGTGCTACTCCAGCAAGCTCCGAGCTGACAATCTCTTTTGCATCAATTGCAAGTTTTTGCTTGCTTGTTGAGCTTTTTGTCAAGGCGAGACTAGCGTGATGTGGTTCTTGAGGTCGAGGCCTTCCGCTGACAAGATCTTGACTCTGCAGAAGATCATTTCTGTGGGGTAGCTGGAGAACATTAATTGTTTCCTCCCGGTGGAGAATTGTGCCCTATGTACAGAACAAACACAACAAAGATTCTGTTAATAATCATTGCTTCGGCCATGTGAATTCTTTTTGCCTTGTAGTGATCAGCGAAACACTTTAAACCGGGATATATGCCATTTCTGGAACACTACTGTAGGTTCGTGAACTAATGGCAGTCCCTTTTAATGGAAAAACAGGGTTATAGATCTTCTTTTTGATCAGTTTGCTGGGTAGCTCGTTTGCTTCCAGTAGAGCATGTTAGCAGGGTTGGCGCCACCACTGGGCTATTTGCAATGTAAATTGGAGTTTTTCTTGAAGTTCCTCCAAAAGGAGCGGGTTATAGTTTTCTACCAGTAAAAACCAGACGCCCAATACTGTTTTTAGACAGTGCTGGTGCTCTTTCTTGTCTTGTATGGTTGTGTTTGATCTCAGGTTTTGCTCTTAAATTTACTACCTGGCCGTTGCCGTTGCCGACGTGCAGAAAAAACCATTATCGCATAATCCAGAGGCGAGATCGTGGCGCTCTCTCTCTCTCTCTCTCTCTCTGTGTGTGTGTGTGTGTGTGTGCGCACACCGGTGAGCCCTTCGATTGTCAGGGCGAGGTTGGTGGCTGGGTTGTCTTTGTATTGGTGTTTCCCTAGCACTTGGCCGTGGAGATGCCACCCCTGCACAACACAAAGCAGGCAGAGGCATGCATGTCAGGCACCTCTGATTGTTGCAAGATTGGGTAGCCGCATCCAAGGTTCGCCGCCGCATACTTCGAGTACATGCAAAACCTAGCCCCTAATCTCGAACGCCGTCGCCGCCCTCGGCTCCCTTGCGCTTTCCCGCCACTCTACGGTACTCTCTCTCTTTAAAATGCAGTTTTTAAAAGCTAAAAGGTCAACAAACAGGAAACTTTCAATCTGGATTGTAATAATCTGGAGGCCAGATTGTAACAATCCCATAATCCACTTTGGAGGAGTTTTCCTTAGTTTTTTTTTTGCAAAAGACCACAATACCCATCCAACTTCAATGAAAATTACCCACCATTGCCCCCACTATTCACACAGACTTTTCAACCTATAATCGAGGGTACCATAGACTTTTGCCAAGCAGAAATAGCAATCCTGTAAATGGGTCGGGTAATACCCGACCCGTACCCGTACCCGGATTCAAATTTACCCTAATAGAAACTATTTTACACTACCCGTCGGGTACGGGTAGTACCCGGGTAGATTAGGTGCGGGTTCGGGTCGGGTACGGGATCGGCGATACCCGGCGGGTACGGGTCGGGTTCGGGTACCCGAATAATCTCACAATCCGGGTACCTGGGTATACAATATCATTCCAAGCCCACACGCATAGCCCACTGGGCATTGGCCGGCCCAATCGGTAGGCAACATGTGAACCAATGCGGCAATGCCCTAGACCTAATGCGGTAGTGCTCTACTTGGCATTTTGGCAAGTTCCATCACCATCAGCTCCGGACGCCGACGGCGCTCGTCCCGCCCCCGCCACCGCCGGCCCGCGCCCCTGCCCCCGCCTCTGCCGGCCCCCGCCCCCACCGACCGCGCCCCCGCCTCTGCCGGCCCCCGCCCCCACCGGCCGCGCCCCCGCCTCCTCGTCCGCCGGCCCCTCCCGCGACCCTGCCTCCGCCGGCCCCTCCCGCGACCCTGCCTCCGCCGGCCCCCGCACCCGCCTCTGCGTTTGCCGGCCCCAGCCCCGCGACCCTGCCTCCGCCTCCGCCGGCCCCCGCACCCGCCTCCGCGTTCGCCGACCCCAGCCCCGCGCCCCCGCCTCCGCGTCCGCCGGCCCCCAGCCCCGACCCCTCCGGCCCCCGGCACCAGCCCCGCCGCCGCCAGCCCCTGCCTCCGAGGGCCCCCACCCCAGCCCCGCGCCTGGCGCTCAACTCCTCCATTGCCGACGCATCTGAGAACAGAACAAGGTGAAGCTCTGCAGATTGCAATTTCAGATTTGGAATTACATGATTTTCCTGTCATTTTTTGAATTGCAATTATTGAGATTTGGAATTACATGACTGATTCTATATTATTGCTTTGTATATTCTTGCATTACATGACTGACGCAGGATCTTTGGCTTTGTATATACTGACTGTCTCTTATCTCTTGTTCATCTGATTCATCTGATTCAGTTTGAGATTTGGAATTCTGGAGATAAGCAGCTTAGTATTTGATTTATTTATGAGAAGAGACAACACCCTTTTGGTATGCAGCGTAGCATCCGAATAAGCATGCAGGGAATCCTTTTGGTATGTTGATTTTCTTTTTTCTTAAATTAAGATCCATGTCATTTGTGTATAATTATGAACTCACCTTTATTGTTTGGTGGGCACGTAAATTTTTCAAGCTATAGAAATGTTCAACATCATTAAACATTGAAAAAACATATACATGCTCAAATGTAGTATTGAACTATTGTGATATACTTGTTGCTGCACTTGTCCCGCTAACTGTTGCACGTCACCCTGAGTAGCTAGTAGTGGATGACTTGTCATTCAATCATCCATTAATTACATATCAGATTATCAAATGTGTGCTTGTAGGTTCACACATGGCGTTGGAGAGGAGGTTTGATCGTCTCTAGATTTTTGACCCGTCGTGTAGCCGCACTGTGGCACTCTAGAAGGCAAGTACCTCACGTCAATTCCTTTTCCCCATATCATTTTATTCCAATCACTATTTAATCTTACATGATTACTTAGCAAACTAAAGCTTGTTATCTGTGAACGTGTCATTGGTTACTTGTGAACGACATTAGGTAATTAATGTATGGTTAATTGATTATTTGGATATGTGTCCAACATAATACTATTAGTCTATCTATCATGTGGAATACGTTTGATGATAGTAAAACTTGGATTATTGTCCAACATAATCATTTAATCGGAAATTAAATGATTATGAAGTTCAATGTGTTAATTATAGTTCAATGGGTCTGAATCAGCTCATTAGCTGAAGTTTTTCAACATGAGTTTGCGTAGGCATGTTAGGGTACTTGCAAAGTCCAGAGTGCCAATAGTACCCATTCATGCATTGTCATGCAAAATGAGACCCAATTGTGATATACTCACCCACTTAGTAAATATTTCTAGCCAGTTACTATTACATATATATGGTTCTTATGATCTACTTCCACAGTATTGGGGATCTTCACAATATTTATTGATCATAGGTATTTTGTGCACTACCCGATGAAATACCCGTTGTCTGTATTATACCCGTCCGCACACTACCCGAAAACCGATTTCTACCCGTTCGTAGAAAATGCTACCCGTTACTCTGCATTCTACCCGATTTTTACTACCCGTGTCTGCAGGAGAAAAATAATAGGGTAGGGTATGGATGACCTACTACCCGCCGAACCCGACCCGTTTACACCCCCAGCAATCCACACACTATAATCTGGGTTGCCAAACAACCATCAGCTTTTCAACATCCAGCTTTTAACAATCCAGTTTTTACAATCCAGATTTTAAAAGCTACTTTTTACAATCCCCAGCTGAAACAAACAGGACCTTAGTATGTTCTTGTCAACTAGATCCCATTCCCCTCTAGTCTAAGAGCCCTCTCCTCCTCGTCTCGTCTGCGCTTTTCCGCCACTCTACGGTACTCTCTCTCTCTCTCTCTCTCTCTCTCTCTCTCTCAGCATGTTCTTATCAACTAGCTCGCTTCCCTTCAGCCTAAGATCCGGATCTGAGCAGCCTTAATCTTTATCTAGAACTTAATCTTCACTTCGCAAGAGATGGGCGCATTCTTTTGTGTTAGATGCGAGATTTTTTTTCTTCTTCTTTAAGGTAGCTGTTGGTGCCAAAAAAATATGATGACGGATTTATCGGCAATTAGCACACGTGAACATCGGGTTCCATTTGGGTATGGGTGTGCCAGCCAATTTGATCCTACAATCGGCAAGAAAATATATAATCTAAACGATTATCTCAACATATTAGTTTCTCAATGATAATTTGATCTAAACAGCTATCCAAGCCGATTAGGCCATAAGTAATGATAAATCTCAACAGTCTGATTGAGCTGAGTAGATGATAAAGGTAGATTTTTTCGAAAAAGACGATGCACAACAAGATTAGAGAAAAAACAAACCTGAGTGATGTAAATCGACAATTGATCAAAATCGACGATATGTAACTTTATTTACCAAAAAATGAATTACAGAGAAAAGATTCTAAATCTATAACATAGGCGTATTAGGGGTGCCGGGTATATCCTGACACCCCCAAAAATGTTAGAAATATTATATGTTTATATTTTCAATAGGTTAAATTTATTGATTGAATTAGTTTTGATTTTAATGGTTTGAGATTTTTAAGATATTAGAACTATTTTGTATTCCATTTAGCAATTTTAAATATATATGTTGCATTTATGATATTACAAAATGATTATACATGACTATAGATTTGTACATATGAAGTGTGCACACCAAAGGAATACAATACTGTTTCGAGCTCGGAAATCACCCACCACTCGGCACCAATTTTTGTCAAAAATCGGAAGAAACCAAACGGTTTTCGAGGTCAAACTCTTTGAACTCAACGATAAAAAAAAGAATATTGACTGATTTTGCCGATTTTTGAGCTATTTTTACCGATTTTCGACCAGTTTTCTTCGAAAAATTGGCAACTAAGCGAAACAATTCAGGAACCAATTTTGACTGATTTTCATTGATTTTCGAGTGGTTTACATCACATAAAATTTCTTGAATTTTTTGAATTGGACCGGTTTATCAACCGGTATAATTTATCGAGCAGTATAGTTTATCGAGCCGGCTCGATACGATCAAAAATCACGATTTTCATCGATAATTAAAATCCTTTACATACTTATCAAAATTTTCCTAATTCCGCCGCTGCCCTATAATTGAGAAATCCAAAGGGCCACCACATCATGCATCGTGCACGTCTTCTCGAAAAAGACAAAACAGTGGAAGGAGGGGTCTTGTGTGTTTTGTTCCTGAAGAGGAGGCTGCAAGGACCATCGTTGATATGCAATTTCTTTTTTAGCATTGCTTTCGGGGGCGAAGCCAGATTTTGGGTAATCTGGGTCTTGGCCCGAAATCTGGTATGAAAAGCTCAGCTGGCTTTGGGCTAGACTTAGGCCCTGTTTGTTTAGGCTTTTTCATCGGCTTAAAAGCCAAAAAGCCTAAACCGAAACAAACAGGAGGCTTTTCAGCCCGGCTTAAAAAAAGCTCAAGTCCCCCATATAACTATAAGCCAAAAGCCAATTTGATGGAGCTTTTTTTGGCTTTTACGGTAGCAAAAAGCTATTTGCCATTGAAGTTCTAAAATAATTACCCACCAATGCCATTGCTATATAAAAGAAATTTCCTTCGTATTTTTGGTGTGATTCTCCTCCCGATCCCTCATTGCCTTCAGTCGGTACGCCTTCCTCCCTCATCGCCTCCAGACGCTGCGCCCTCCTCCCGTACGAGATCCGGCGGCCTCCTCCTCCCCTACGAGATCCGGCGGCCCCCTCCACCCCTACGAGAGCCAGCGGCCCCCCTGCTCCCCCTGCGAAATCCTCAACACCAGCAGAAACCTAGCACGCTCCGGCATCCTCCGCCGCGGCGCCATTGTGTAGCTCCTCGATTACGTCATCAATGACGTCGGGGCCAGAAGGTTTGCTTCCTCCTCCGGCTTCACCTACCCGGCTTAGATCAAGGCTTGATTGCGTGCGATTTGGTCGGTTTTGGTTAGGGTTCGTTCCTGTGCGGGTTAGATTGTGTTGAGAATTTTGATTCAGAGTTGTGCTTTTCAACAGTTAGTTGATCGATTCAAGTGTGATGCAACCTTCTGGATTTGATTTGAATGACTTGTCACTTGTTTGAAAATCCATCACTTGTTTGGAAATACCGAAAGACGCTAATAGCAAAGATCGGAAGTAGGTAGCAGTAATGTCAATCTAAACTTCGATGGGTTGTAAAAATCCGTAAACGTTTACCTTGTCGATCTTGAGCTATTTAGCAACATAGCCTGCGTGGTAATTATGTTTGCAGGGCAACGTTATGAGTCTTTCTCGGTTTCTGAAAGTTGACAGACATATATAGGACAACTGCATTCAGAGCGAAAATAAATCATCAGTGTTAGGATGGAGATTTCACAAATTCATCAGCAATCTGCTGGGAATTATCATCATTAACAACTTCATATGTGATTGGAAATATAGACTTACTCTTCATGGTTTGTCTTTCTTTAGTAAAAGCCTGATCTGTACTTCCATGGTTCTTTGTGTTTGAACTGATCTGTGCTTAGTGCTATATGGAAATATCAAGTTTACTACTTCTGAATTTTGCATGATGCAAGTTTGTGTCACAGGATAGATTGCTAACCGTGTAATGTAACATCATTACAGTAGTGTGCTATATATGCCAAATGAGTGCAGGGAAGATAACAAAATTGTCATAATTACTAAAGAATCCACAAAAGCAAGTAGCAGAAGGCATCTAAATTGCAGAAGCACGCTGGGGTTTTTGTAGATTGACAAATAAAATGTGTAACAAAATAGTAATATTGCATGATAGTGAGACTAATAACTAAGACGTGCACGATGCATGATGTGGTGGCCCTTTGGATTTCTCAATTATAGGGCAGCGGCGGAATTAGGAAAATTTTGATAAGTATGTAAAGGATTTTAATTATCGATGAAAATCGTGATTTTTGATCGTATCGAGCCGGCTCGATAAACTATACTGCTCGATAAATTATACCGGTTGATAAACCGGTCCAATTCAAAAAATTCAAGAAATTTTATGTGATGTAAACCACTCGAAAATCGATGAAAATCACTCGAAAATTAGTCAAAATTGGTTCCTAAAAGTTGAAACCAATAGCAGTAGTGCACTCATTCTTGGAAGCACTCTTCTGCTCACCTGATTAAGATAATTTCATGACATGGTTTAATGTGGAGGTTGCATTGATAGTCAATTATAGATGTAAAAGAACTATAGAGACATCCCACAAATTTTGTTGGACAAGAATCCTCAAAGTATACCCAAATGAATCGATTCCAAGAGAGGGGAGAGGTAGCTTTAAACCATACATGCACATTTTGGAGCAAGCGATGCAAAGCCCATACAGGAAGCTGTCACCAGAAACCCCCTCCACATCCTGTTAGCGACTTGAGGTGTGCCAAGTCAATAGAATCGTCATAATTTTCACATGTACTGAGAGAGTTGAAGAATCAAAATCTTGCACATTTTTATTCCATCCCAAGCTGTAAACTGATATCCTCATTGAAGAAAGTGTAATTAAATTTCTAAGAATTATTGTTAAAAAGTATATTTTACAGAAAATGAATACACATAAATCTACAGGACAGGTGCCAAATTGCAGTAAAATTTGTTACTCTAGTGATAGTATGCGCTGATCTTCCGAACTACTCTAGTGAATAATGAATTGATTCATTTAAAATGGCTAAGAATATTATTATGACCTTTT
Organism: Rhipidocladum racemiflorum; assembly: GCA_036346355.1. Taxonomy (NCBI): domain Eukaryota; kingdom Viridiplantae; phylum Streptophyta; class Magnoliopsida; order Poales; family Poaceae; genus Rhipidocladum; species Rhipidocladum racemiflorum. Next base: position 18,675,992 of record CM070573.1, on the reverse strand, counting down.
CTCTTTTTTGTTTTCAGAATTTGAAGTACAACCTTTTGCATCTTTGTTGTGCGCAGCTGAATGCGTGGACCTGTAGTACACAGACTGGCATTCAAGGCATCAATGATGGAAAGAAGATTGGCAGCATATTTATCTTCATTTCCCAGAACTCTTCCCTTGGTACAACTCAAGGCTATGTCCTCATTCTCGGCAGGTCATGGACACCGACCCAAGAAGAAGCTTTATCACCGTGAGCCTGGCCTCGACAAGGCCATGGACCTCCAAAAGAAGCCTGCTCTCCTCCTTCGTCTTCGTGAGATCATCTTGGCCCAAAAGACAGGTGCACTACTTGTACGGGACCTTGAAAAGGAGGTTGGCTTTATCCAAAAATGGAACTTTCTCTCACTTATCGAGCGTCACTCCAATATCTTCTGTGTCTCTGGTGGAAGTGCCTCTCGAGAGCCCATTGCTGTCACGCTTACTGAGAAGGCCAGAAAGATATCAAGTGAGGAGACACAAGCTCGAGAGCTAATGGAACCTATCTTGGTGAGAAATCTAAGGAAGCTACTAATGATGTCAATGGACTGCCAGATCCCTCTAGATAAGATTGAGCTCATCCAATCTGAATTGGGCTTACCGAAGAACTTCAAGATCAACTTGATTCCTAGGTACCCTGAATTTTTTTCAATCCGGGATGTGAAGGGATTGGACCATTTGTGTTTGGAGAGTTGGGATTCTTCACTAGCAGTCACAGCCCGAGAAGAAAAATTGAATTTCGAGGGCTTCCAAATATACTATAGAGGGATTCCTAAAGATGGAAATATATTGGGTCCTTTTGCTTTCAAGTTAAAATATCCAGCAGGATTTAGGCCCAACCGGAAGTACCTTGAGGAGGTGGTCAGGTGGCAGAAGTTGGCATTCCCTTCACCTTATTTGAATGCTAGGCGGGTAGAGCCCGCAACACCACAGGCTCGGAAGCGAGCTGTTGCTGTTCTACATGAGATTTTGAGCCTGACAATGGAGAGACGACTAACATCTGATAAGCTAGATTTCTTCCATAACGAGTACAGGCTACCATGCAAGCTACTTCTTTGTTTAATAAAAAATCATGGGATCTTCTACATCACTAACAAGGGAGCAAGAAGCACTGTCTTCCTGAAGGAGGCCTATGATGACAGTAACCTTATTGAAAAGTGCCCTCTGTTGAAATTCCATGATCAGTTTGCATCTTTAATTGGCCGGCCATGTTCCGACTCAAATAATCCATTGGCAGTATAATTGGAGTATTGATTTACATGGGAGAATAAAAACATGGGTGTGCTGGCCGATGCATATCCTTAGTTCAAAGTTCAAACTCAGGTCTGCTCACATCAGCTCATTTGCACCAGCCAACCATGTAAGTCCTTTGTACAATGGATGTTTTTTTCAGCTTAGCTGCTAGAGAGGGAATTGAAAACACCAACATCTCATCTTCAAATTTGAAGTCCCCCAGGAATCAAGTGGCATCTCAGTTGATAAGACTTATTTATTGTTGTACAAGAGGTTAGAGGTCACAGGTCAATTCCCACCATTGTGGGTTTGGAGTGTAGGGGATGGTATGGGTTAGGTTTAGGGGTTTTCAGGAGAGGGTTAACTCCAGTTGTGTAGCTTATATATACATTTTAAAAAGGTTATATTTGTAACCCCTCTTTATACTAACATACATTAGTGTGACTGTTGAGTTTGCTTTTCTTACTTGTTGAGTTTGCTTCTCTTACTTGGATGGCTGTCTGAACTTTCTAATAAATAATACGGTCAGATACTCATTGATCTGAAACTGTATTGTACTCTCATGTGATTCTGATTGCAGAGGGTACTTGCTGTTGTGTTATTGTTGTGCATCTTAGAATGTGACACAGCACTAGAATCCTGTTGATTGGTTTTATGCTTTTAATTCATTACTAGCGTCATTTATTTTTCCTTGCATCAGTTGAACCATTGGTAATGGTAATAGACCGTGCTGGTATTGTTTCTCAATCAGTTCTTATTTTTTTTATCTTCTGAATCCATACACAGGCAGAAAGCACCTGTAAAATTCTCCAGATGTAATCAAATTTTCAATCCATCTAACACACGATTGGTCTGCTAGTTATTGAATTTGTTGAGTGTGCCAATATTTTCAACATTCATCATATCCGATTGTGTCCTGATGCCTATGTTAGTTACCTTAATTATGTGCATTGGATGGTATCAATCCCTCGACCATCAATGTATTTGTGTATTTGACTATTTTCTAAGCAGCAGAACATCCTTACATGTCATTTGAGATATCAAAAAAAATGAAAAATGACTTCATGTGTAATTTTACATCTTCAGCATTTACTAACATAACATCTGATTAATAGGTTGTGACAAAGATTATTGTAGGCAGCTACATACATACGCTTAATGCTGGTAGATGATATTCTTCATTTTGTTGAGACTGCACTCTGCAGCATAACTTGCTGGCATCTGTATTAACTTGATGTCTGCCTAGTTCCTATAGTGTTGGTTTAGTCTTAACTTAATTAGTTTCGGATGATTGAGATGTGTCTGATAAGTCATGAAACATTTTCAGCGTCCTCACGTGTTCCAGATGCCAGGTTTCTTGTTTTACATGAATTAAAATGCAGAACGAACAAGAAATATCGACTTCTTGTTCCTATGGAGCAACCAGTAGGATTATACCATGCCGTGCATGCAGAATGATGGCTTGTGCCGAAATAATGAGCATGCATTAGTTGAAATTTGTTTTGAACCACCACCATGTATTTAAGCTGTTACTTGTAGTTTTATTTGTTATTGAATCACGATTTTCTCCATGGTTAATTTGATAGGTCTCTAGAGTTTGATCTCAGAAATGTGAAATACTTTAGTATTTAGTTCACATGCTGATTATGATTTGAAGCAATTGTGAATCATCTTAGATAGCCGTGACTTAACGGCGTAACTTAAGTTTCAACTGCTTATGTTGCATGACCACATTCATTATGTACCCTATTGCACATTGATGAGAAGAACGAAGATCAGGACAATTCAATTTTCCTCCCCGTATTGATTATGCTGCATTACTGGTCTTGTAGTATTCAGGTTATTCATAATTGCATTAACCGTACCTATCTGGTCCAGCACAGAAGGTTTATTTCATTGCTGTGTGTTGCTGAACTATCAGTGCAGGTGGCGCTAATGCGTGTCTGTACTATAATGATCCATTGCATTCAGTCTTTGTGTATCCCCCTGCTTTCCTGGTATTCTGCTATCTTTGTACCCGGTGTTGTATGAGGAACAAGGTACAAACAGGTATGCTAATGCAGAACTGACAGCTGGGGTTGCCTGTGGCCTAATCTATTCCAATGCCTGTGGCCTAATCTATTCCAATGTAGATGGTTCTGTGTGCTTCGGCTGGTTCATATGTTTTTCCTTATCAAAGACTTGCTGCGGTTTACGGTCTGATAGTTCAGAATCATGTCCTGCAGTCTGTGCATTTTAACAAGCACCACATCTTTTGGCTGCACATTGCCACATTTTTGTTAAGGAAGACTTGTGCACGTGGGATTGTAGTCCCCATGTCTTTGTAATATTCACTGGCAATAATTGAGCAGAGGGAACTCAGTAGGGTCTACTATGGTCTATCGTTTATTGCATAGTTACCGGATTCGCTATAAACTCCTGTGAATCGTGAACCAGATTCGTCGAATCCGAACCGGTTTAGGGTACTGGTTCGTGTTCGCAGTGAAAATTAGAAGAAAAAGTGGCGAACTGTGAACCTGAATCTCACACCGCGACTCGAACGAACCGCGTTTTTGGTAACTATGGTCTACTGTATTATCTTTATCCAGCAGGAACAGGTCTGCTACAAGCCAATGAAAACATTTTTTTTTGTTAATGTCTTAGTTCAAATAGTGCGATTAAATCATTAATTGTTTAAGTATCATCACTGCGGTTGCCTACAGAATAAGTTGCCATTTGGAATTTAGCAACCCAGCTGTCAAGATCAGTCGCGTAGCGTGTGTTTGATTTTTGTCAGATTATTATGTGGCAAGTCTGTAGCAATACTGTTATTTTTGTGTAATTACCGCTTTGTGTCAGAATCGATATACTGTGCAGTTGTCAAGTACAGAGACTTCACAATGGAGTGCTTTGACAGATTGGGCGAAGGGCTGAATAATGGCATCCTCTGAAAACTTGTAGGTTAAGTGGTTGCTTGCTGCTGAATAATGACCAATGAAAGCGGGAACACTCCCTGCAGTTGATCTGGGACCAGATTCTAAACACGGTAAGCTTTATTAATGGTTATGCCAATTCCTGCAACAGGCGAATAGCAGGCACAGGTTTGCATCCCCTTTCACACTTCCCAGACTATCATGAGTATGTTCTAATATTCCTGCATTGAAGTGGTTGTGTCCACATAGAGTGTCTTGGTGGGAGATGCATTAGGGATGTATTCTATACTTAACCACAACGCTATACTAAGCTGTCTGTGGGATCCATTGAAATAATCAGGGACATATGCCAAGTAAAGATCGACCGACAAAATTATGGATGGTGTGGACAATTGAGGTGAAGTGAAGCCAACTCGCTGCTGCTCAGTTTGCCGCTCAATTATAACCAGTGAAAGTGAGGAGTATATACGGGAGCAATGATCGGGACCAGATTCTACAGACACTAAGAGAGCACCTACAAATGATAGTGGTCATGAGCCTGGTCAGATGCACTGAAAGTTAGATTTGGATGGGTGTTAGTGGTGGTTGGTTTAGGCAGGCCTATCCGGGAGTCATACAAATACAATGGATGGAGACGAGAGGCTCTTTTCTGATACTTTTTTTCTTCTTCTTCCTGGTAAGCATTTATGCCTCCCCCTGCGGTAACCTTTACGGATGATGAATTGCACAACTTCTATTGTGAACCTTGCGTTGGCCTCCCATAAAATTTTTTGGCTCTATTATTGGCCACCAAGAGCACATGCTTTTCGTTGCCCTCCGGTCCCCTTCGGCCTCTAGTGACCCATCTGGATTTCCAATTGATTTGTCTTTCTTGTACACCAGTTCTTTGCCTGCCTATCCCTGTCCTTGTGTAGCATTACCTGTTCCATAAACAACTTTTGTGTGTGGCTGGGGCCTGCCTTTCTAAGCTGGCAACTTCCACAAAATCACAGGAGTTATCACTGCTTCAGAACCGGCTTGCTTGCTTGGTTTTGGTGTCTCTTTCTCTGGACCCTGCCTTGACTTTATGAAGCTAACATTATCTTTACATGTCTTTCACTTCGATTCTCATAGTTACCACTATATTTGGTCCTAAATCGAATTTTATTTTTTGAATTAGGTAGGTTTCCGGTTTCTTGTAGCTTATTGATCAATACATCATTAGCCTTTACTTCTGATCAATGTCTCTGTTGGTTCTTAGCTTTTTGCAGTGGGTGCCTTTTACCTTCTCTACTCATAGTAGGTTTTCAAACTTTAGAGAAAGTTGGTAATTAGAAGGCACCGTGAATTGCGTTGTCCAACGTCTCTTTGATGGTTGAACGTCGCAATTAGGGTGGCCTGTCCAGACCACCCCTGTTTCTGTCATCATCTGTCTGGTGTCTATCCATTAGGAGGGCAAAGCACCTCATTTAGGTTGTGTAACAATTTCTCTTTTGCTTGCTTGAATGAACGAATTGGCGCCTAGCAAGCAAAGAATCCTGATTTGAACATCAGAACCTGCTTGGCCATCACCATCCTCGTTCTGGACAAATATTTGGACTATGTATCAGCATCATGTTGGAGTCTCATTTCTTCCTACTCCTGCATAACCTCTAGTAGCAAGTCATTTTTATAGTTGTCTCATCTGTACAAAGTGAAGTGTGTATTGATATATCCATGGAGGGGGTCCATTATAGTGTAGCAGTGTGTGATTTGGTTGGTTCAGATTTCACAATCTTGGCATGTAATGAGTATGTCTATCCCTGTTCTTGTGGGCGTTTGCAAGTCTCCCTGATCTTTCATTATCTGTCATGTTGCCTAAAGGAACGATTTTATTCCATGTCAATCAGACTGAGCATCTCGAGAGGGAGATGAATCGTTCCATCTTCAGTTCAGCACCAAACCCACAAGCCCGGTCAATCAATTTAGGTAAAGCATTTGAGATAGCTTCTTGGCATGCTATACAGTTGCAGTGTAGTGCAAATTTTGGAGGGGCCCTTGGAGCTGGAGCAATCATGTCCATCTTATTGCTTGGGTTTAGTAGCCCCTCCAACTCTAGGCTATACAAGAAGTAGCAAATTGCACCTTGTAGTTGTATGGATTATGGAATGCTATAGAAGGCAGATAAACTAAATTTTGATGGGGGTGAGCATGTACCAGCTATTTGCACAAATCAACCTAGTACAATACAGGGCAACTTTTGTTTAAAGCTAAACAAACAGCTCTTGTCGGTTCGGGTACGGTTTGCTGTGGAATATGATGATGACCACCCTAATGCTCCGCTACAAGTCTCTGATTGCCAGTTGCCAACCTACCTGCGTCTTATAGCTATGAACAGTGAAGAAGGCATATGCACGCCTGGCAGTGACTGGTGCAAGCTGCACTGCCGCTTCCGATCTGAATGATCGGAACAGGTGTGTGGGGGCTTGCTGCCGTTCTTGCTCTTGTCTGCTCCTGGGTTGATGAAAGCCACCTGCCTCTGCATCTTCCTGCCATCAAAGTTTTCTCGGAAGCTATTTGCCTCTTGTTGCCATGCTCTGTGTCCTTCTGCTTCCTTAAGCGTCAATCCACCTCACATTTTTCTCTCCTTTGGGCGGTACCCCGTACCCTCGTATGCGTCTCAGCTGTAGAAACTTAGACGATGAATCAGCCTTCTGTGATTTTGTTTAGTACTGCCTGTTTTGTTTAAACACCGGCCAATAACATTATCCCTAGGTTTTTCTGTTTGCAGGTTCCCTTCTCCAGGTTCTGTGACGGCCCGCCTTTTTAGGGGCAGATCCGTATGCCTCGACAGCTACCCAGGATGATTAGCTGCCAGGAACCAAGCATATTATTGCCAGGCAAAAGTCAAATTCCAACATTTTTATTCAATATAAGGCCTAACGGCCAGGTTTTTCTGAAGAGGCGCGGCGGGGCGAATAACTTACAAGCAAAACACCGCATGTGCAGCCTGAGCAAAAGACTAAGACCTCAAAACCAAGTTGCCATCTACGCATTCCTGGAACGCTCCGGCTTCTTGAACTCGAGAGGGGTCGGGTTGCAAGGGTGAGTACGGAGTACTCAACAAGTCGCATTTAAAAATCTTGAATATTACATGCAAGGGTGTAGCACAATATTGGTACAAGGTTAAAGTATTTGTGGATGCGATTTTATTTGTAACATCATTTTACATTTTAAAACACAATCCATAATAATAGTAATCCAGGGGTTCCATTCACAAAGTCATCACCATTAAACCACATTCTCAAACATGCACCAAGATCTACTTGAGCTAGGTTACTGGATTCACCCCAATTAAACTTAGCTTCATTTACCTAAGCACGGCGTATTCGAATACCATTTATTCACTCTGCAGAGGTGTTCACTTTACCCACAAGATTCCACGATCGTTAATGCCAACTCGAGTTTAACACGCAACTTAAATGCGTCGTGGCCGGATCGAGGTTATCATAGCTTTTAGTTGGACATTTCCTCTTTAGTCCCTATCCCAGAGTTTTGGTCCACATTAACCCGGGTCCCCATCGCCGGTGTGGAGTTCTTGGTCCCGCTCTTGTGGACACCTACCGTTGTGAACCCGAATGCCACAGCTTCCTCGTGCACACTTTCGTTTCACCCCTATAATCATTGGACCATCTCCCACACCCGGAAGGTAACCTGCTCCTATAGGTATTCCGAGGGAAAGTACAATGTACCGAGCTATGTTGAGTCAAGCCAACGAAGTTGGCCAGGCCCAACTTTGTGGTTGAGCGAAGTTTTTAAGTTATTTACTTTGCTCAAGAGGAGTATTAACCTTACATTGCCAAAGACCAAGCCTTTTCCGATCCACAAACCAATCCGGTACTGCATCACCACCACAACCAACCATGGCATTAATCATCACCGGATTGGAACTCATCCACTCCGGATTTATCCAATTCCCCCAAACCGTAGTAGCACTTTTCCAAATGTAATCGAACCAAAGGTTAAGCCTTTTATTTCCATTCTCAAAAACATTTGACTAAACTAACAGGATAATAATAATTAATACCGGAATATTAATTAACCTAAGGTTACAATGATATAATTAGGTTCAATAATTTTCAAGGAAGTCTCATGAGCAAATCGGCATTAACTAAGTATCATGTCATTCTAAACTAGACAGATTTGCAATATTTCAATATACAGTAAAGTAATGCGGTAGAAAATAGTAATTAACTATAATAAGGCATGAATAGGTTCAACATGTTCAAAGGTGTACGGCTTGCCTTGCTGGCGATTGGATCGGACGAAGTGTCGTTGATGCGGTTGAAATCGGCTCTTTGTCGGGTCCGGGTCCTGTTCCGGGGACTGCGGCGGCTCCTGGAATCGTCCAACGTCCGGATCTAATGCGAAAAGATCGAACGACAATAAAGAAACGAAAAACGAAAAGAAACTGAAATGAAAACGGAAACGGAAATCGGAACCGGGCCGAGAGAGAAAAAGGGAAGGGCGATTTGGGTATTTTTGGAATTTTGGAGACTCGGATTGAGGAACGGAGGGCATTTTTGGACTCAGTGGCTCGAAACGGTTCGGAAAAGTATTTTTGGGGCATTTTTGGACTCTCGGATAATTTCGGGTATTTTTTGGGGGTATTTTTGGATATTAAAAATGAATTTAATCGAATAAATGAATTTAAAATTCGAAAAGAAATTAGAAAAGGGTTCTGTTGATTTTGGGCCGCGCCAAAATTGCTTTAGCCTGGCGCGGCGCGTGCGGAGGAGCTTGGCCTACTAATTCACAGGCCGGCCGACAAGCGGGCCCAAGCGTGGGAGAGGTCGACGTGTGGGGCCACGGGCGGTGAGAGGAGAGAGAGAGCCGGCGAGGCGGCAAGTGGGGCCAAATGGCAATGGCGAGGCCCAGCGAGTGGGGCGTGTGTCAGCGAGAGAGGGAGGGGGCGAGGCCGAGAGGCGGAGCTGGGCGGAGCAGGCGCCGGAGGCGAGGACGAAGAAGGGGGAAATGCGATTTAGGGCATGGGGTTTCACGGGACTAGGGGCAAATGCAAGAGGAGCTTACCCTGGATTCTAGGGCACGGCTCGGGGAGTCCAAGCGGCGGAGAGAGTCAAGGTGGCGTGCGCGACGGAGACGGAGAAGAGGATCGTGACGCGGCCACGGGAGTGCACTGGAGCTAGAGAGAGAGAGGGGAAAAGGGAGAGGAGGAGGCGGCGGTCTCGATGGGCCATCAATGGCGGCCGGGGGGGGGGTTTATATAGCCATGGGAGGGCGGCGGAGTCGCCGGCTTGATGATTGCCGAGGGGACTTGAGCGGAGTAGCGGCGAGGGGACTGGACGGCTGCGCGGGGCTCGGGGCGGAGCTAGGGCGGCGAGAGGCGGAGTGCCCTACGGGCTTAGGGGCTAGGCGACGGGCAGGTCACGGCGACGGACGGCGAGCGAGCTCGCCATGGCAGGCTCACGGGAGAGATGCAGCGCGCTTGTGCCTTGTCTTGTGCGCGGCGCGCGGTGGAAAGCGGTTTCGCACGCGGGCGCGGGCGCGCGTGGGAGGCGGCAAGCGGGGCGAGGCGCAGGAGCGAAGCGAAGGCGCAAAGACCGAGAAAGGAAAGCGCAAAAGCGCCGAAACTTTCCAAAAACGGCAAGAATCCGTAATCAGCTCAAATAAATCCAAATAAATTCGAAAAAAAATCCAAATAAATTCAGAAAAATCATAAAATGCGAATAAAGTCTAATTCAAACCCGTTTTGAAAATTTTGGGGTATTTCAGGTTCATTCCATCTTCTCATGTCCTGTTGCAACTATTACGGTGTTGCATCTATTATGGTGTGACGTGGTGCACACACAAAAACAAAGGGAGATGATGATGGCATGGAGGCCGACTGCGTTGCTGCATAGGTGCAGGGAAAGGGAGGTGTGCATAATTAATTGTGCACAGCATACACATCTATCTATCGATCGATCGATCGACCTTAAACCCGAGCACGCACTTTGCGTTGCGTTGGGAACTTGACATGTGCGCACGTACTAGTACCGCCGCTAATATGTTCAAAGCTAATACTTATCTTAGTCTTGGTATGTTTGAACCTACACATATGTTTAAAGTTATATAATTAGATTTGCTGTTAAAAATGATTTCATAGTATTATAATTTTTAAGTATGTAATAACTCATGAGATAAAGTTAGCCAAAGTAAGATCAAAATCACGTCTCGGGACCATAAAAAAATCCAAAACCTCAGCGGTAGATCTCCCACAGTTGCATCGCTTGACCGGGGGATGGTGATCATGCCCGGTGGGCCCGCCGACGCAGACACCCGGCAGCTCAATTATACGCGCCTGTGGGCGAGAGGCAACGGTGCACATGTACGACCGGCGCACAGTGCCGTAGCGAGCTGGTGCAACTGCAGGTCACGGAAGTCGGGCCGGGGCGGGTCAGCTCAGAATTTGGTAGCATTGGAACCTTAATTACTAGCTTCGAGCTCGGGTACCTAAGGTATGGCAGGGGAAAAAAATCATCAGGATTTGAATCAAAATTAGTTCGATTATAATATTTAATAAATTTAAAATTAAAATGAATCCATTTCGAATGAAAAGTGTTAATCAGGTTCGGTTCGATAGTAGTTCGTTAGTTTGAATTTAAAATAACCATTTAAATGATAAACAAAAAAAATTTCTGTTATATTATGTAAATTTCGAAACAAGCTCGATAACAACTTGTTTAGTTCGATAGCCAGTCCTAAGCACAAGGGAGGAAGGAAGCACCTGAGCTACTTAAAGATAGTAGCGAAAGGAAAAGGAGGGGGAAAATGGAAGAAATAAAATGAAGGGTATGTATGGTTTGAGGCTAGCTTTGTCACGCTCTCTTAGCCCTATATCCCAGGCATCATAGACTCTTTTGTCAAACGTTGCCACATTTGTGACGTTGAATTTTATTACTACAAAAGGTGTGATAAATTACACTTAACTAAGGTTAGTTACGATAAAGTTGGTTTCAAACTAAATATACCCTAAGATCCGTGGGGCGAGTTAGATTCTCGCCAAATAGGTTGCTAGGCAGGGATGGATCATAGAGTAGCCCTCATTTGTGTCAAAAGGGCTCGTCCACAAGTTGGATTGGAATTTGTTTTCTAGGAGTCTGACCAGGGCAAGAGCAAGCATAATTTGGTGCCAAATTGCCCCCGGATGGGGGCAGCACGAGGTTAAACAACGCTACTATCCGTGTGACTTTCGGCCCTTTTTGCAGGAATCCCGACACTCGCCGGCCTTGTTTAACCTTCCTGCATCCTCCATTAGGGCCTCGCGATCGATGAGGTCTCCTTCTTATCAGCAAGCAAAGTGGGGATTGATCGATCGAAATGGTTGGGGTTGATGGTAGCCATGATGGAGCCACGGAATTTCGCAGAATCATCCACCCCGCATGGTTGGGATGTGCTCATAATCTACCTGCCTCTCTCGCCCTCTCTCTCCTCTCATCATCCTATGCGTGGTCTACCATGGCTGAAAGCAGAAGCGATTCCATCGGCACGTACGGCCTGCCTGCGTCCCCGTGCGGCCCTACCTGCATCGATCGATCGATGCAGTGTCGCGTTTCGTCAAGGTTTCCTCGAAATGCCTAACGACGGCAATCTTAAATCACAAGGTTCCATCAACTTTCCCGGGGCTCTGCTTCGGAGTCACAGGGCACCAAGAAAGCCAGGAGAGCAAAATTAGCTAGTGTGGGGGAGCAATCAATGCTGGTTACTACTAGCTAGCCACCTTCTCAGCCAGCCATGAAAAGGTGGATAGTAGTAGGGTAAGTGGTGTCCTCCATGACCTTGTTCTCACAAAGCAGCCTCTGCATTAGTTTGGCACATTGCTTGATGGCACAAAACTGTGGGATAATCCTTGGCTTTAGTAGACCCCAATACCCATGCATGCATGCTAGTAGCTTGGTAGATCCAAAAGGCTAAGCAAACCATACCCCTCCTCTTTTTCCTCAGAAAAATAAAAGAAGGGACAAGGGCTGAGCATAGCATATATACGGACAGGAGAACAGATCCGTGCCATATATCCTTGTTGGGTGCTGTTTTTGGCCTAGCTTCCAAGGAGGAACAATTAATTAAGTTCCGCGTGTAGTGATGTAGAAGCTACTGTTTGTCTAGTACCAAAGGTCAAGTGGTATCAAAGAGGATGTACTAAGGGTGTGTTTGGTTGATCGGATGGGGTCGAATGCGATGGGATGGTCATGTACCATTTGGTTCTATTATTTTGGGTGAATAGGATGGTTCCATTCAAACAACCAAACACATGGACGATTTTTTTTTTCCTGAACCATCTGATACATGTACCACTTGATACGGACAACCAAACACACCTTAGGATATTTCGTTCTTTCTTTTTTTCTGCGTGGAGTGGAGGAAAAATTCCTCCCATCAACCTTTCTATTTTGTCCGACGATGTTCCATCCCTTTCCTTTCTCCCCTTCGTATTCGGTCCAGCTTTGAGCTGAAATAAAAAAAAGGGTCCCTACTTATCGCATCAGGTTTTAGACGTGGCACCTTACTGAGAAAACCATATATGGTCACTAATATTAGGTGAATTCGCTTTGTGAAAAGCCATTCACCTACAAAGGCTCTGAAATAGTTCATATGGTTGAATGGCGTAATTAATGTTTGCTTTTTCCATGTCAGCATTTTCCAAAAGCACCTATGTGTTTATCTGGAGGCCAGGAGGGGTGTGGGTGGGGGGGGGGGTGGGGGGGGGGGAGCTATGACATATGCAAATAAGGAGTTGATCTCACAATCAGAAAACACCCTACGTGCATGACCCATGCTGAATTGCTGAGTCCTGATCCAGTACCTTGGGGCCGGCTAGCTCGCTCCTCTGCCTTCTCTATGTCTGAGGCGATCAAGCATAAAACATTAACCCTACATATGGTCGAAATCTACAAGGCAGTTCCACTGGTATCAACATGCATGGAATAACAATCTCGGCGTCCAATCCATCAATCCATGTCTCTCCAAACCACACGTGAACCAAACCAGTGAAATCTTGGAGGAGCAAAGCATTGGTGTGGTGGCTGGCATGGCTAGCTCTCCTTTTTTTTCTTTCTTTCTTTTGCCTCGCTTGCTTTTTTCTTTGTTAGACAGACGGAGGAATCGCCCTCTACTCCTTTGGTTGACTGAAATGAAGTGGACGCACGAGACAATGTGTGCTATGCATGACTCACAGGGTGATGCCTCACAGTTAACCACATCTCAATAATCTTTGGTTTCTGATTGTGAGATCAGAGGAGCTCACGAATCACAAGCCTCCATGCTAACCAGGACAAATGCACTTTGCACTCTATGTCTTTACGACTGTGACAAGGATGGAATATAGAAGAACCTTAGGTGCTCTTTGTTTAGGTTTTTTTATCGATTTAAAAGTTAAAAAGCTAAAGTCTAAATAAATGGGTGGTTTTTTTATCTCATTTTTTCCAAAAGCCATAGACCCCTATATAACTAAAAACCACTAGAGATAGGCTTATTGAGGGTTGGTTTTAGACTAATGCATCTGATGTTACGATAAAATTACCCACATCTATCCCATATAAAAACTGATTACTTTTAAGCTGTTTAAATAAAAAAAGGCTTTAAGTTATAAATAGAAAAACATAAACCTAAATAAACTGAACCTTAATCAAGGTTGCCGAGAAAAGGACAGCATCCACGTGCCCGGCCAGTGATGTAGCATGTCCATCGTGCCGGTGTCAAATCGGTGTTTAATTCTAGCTGCTAATGATATGGATTGATATTTAGTTTAGGCAATAACATTTCCTATCCTGCCTTGGAAGGTAGAGAAAACCACACGTATTTTCGAATATCTGTTGTTATTAGTTCCCGAAAAGAAAACGAAAGCCAACCGATTTGACACCAGGTGTGCTAACCACTTTGTTATCTACTCATACTAAAAGAAAGCAAAGTTAAAAAAAAAAACCGTGCTTGTATTATGTTAATTTGCTAACTTATCATGTAGATCATGGTCTTAGATGGAGCTCAAACCATTCTTTTCTTTTCTTTTTTAAGAAAAGATAATCAGAAGCTCTGCGATTCACTCAGATCATTGTTTTCTATTAAACCAAAAAGAAAAGGGGTTTCATTTTTTGAGGAATTTTTTTTTCTTACATCCACTGACGTTCTTAAAGAAGAAAAAGTTCAGCTACATTTGGTGCTATTTAATTATCTTCAGGTCATCGGAAGTGACAGTTGACGAGCACATCGATCACGTCGACGGCCAAGGTGAGTATATATATATACCACCATTTCTAGCCGGAATTCGACATGACAAGATACTCCTATAGTCCTATGCATGAAAATTTTAAGCCTACACGGCTCTGAGTTGTCCCAGTACCGAAGCAACTGCACACCGCCGAGCATGTGCAGAATGTGCAACTGCACAGGATCCCATCAACCACTGCCCCTGTTTAGTCGACTAGCTGAGATTAATTAGGGTTGTTTGGTTCAGCGTCGCAGGTGGATGGAATCGTTTTATCCGTCTTTATTTCGATCAAACAAAAAATTAGCTTATTTCATTCAATTTTTATCCTATCCGACTCTCATTCCATCCACCAGCCAACTTTCATACTACGCACAAGACATCTCTTGATCATTTACCTTTTAACTCATCTACGTATACTAAAATACTTTTACAAAATGTTTTTTCCCTTGCATTTTAATACTCTTTATGGTCTAACTTAAGTTTTAGCACACGTCCTCCAGAACGTTGGAGACGGTCCTGCTACTGCTATTGCTACTGCTACTGCTACTGCTACTGCACTGAATTTAATTCATCCTTGTTTGCTTGCGTGCGTGTGTGCGTGTGATCTAGACATATTGCCCTGTTGGCATCCAAACGAGCAACAATGCTCACGCGCGTGCAGCCTGTGCGATGGATGCCGCCGTTGTATCAGCGCTAGCAGCAGCTGCAGCATCTACTGCTAGTTAGTACGCCATGAGAGCACGACACGGATGCTGTCGAGAAAGAAACCGAAGACGAAGCGGCGCTGAATCTGATGCACCGGCGGCGGCGAACGGTCCAAGAACGCCACCCGGATTCCAGACGGGGAGTACGGGACCAACCCGGCAATACCCGCGCTCGTGGCATTGACGTTTACTGCTGGTACTTGTTAGCCAACCCTACGTCTCAGTTTCTTCGATCGTATCCGTTTGCTTTTGTCTTCTCTCTGTCTTGATCACGTACGTTACCAAACATCTTCTTTATTGTTAGGAAACCAGATTCGTATCCGATATGGACTCTTCCTTATCTCTAAGCAGAACCGCTATATATAGGAGGCAGAGGGTCACCCCATTGGACACAAGCATACAGAATAATAAAGCAGACCCGTTCCTCCTCATATTGTGTCTCTCGCCCTCTCTCTCTGTTCTCCACTTGAGATCTATTAGGCAACCCCGGACTATTCGATAGCGAGGTTGTCTAACACGTTATCAGCACGAAGCTCTTACGGAGAAAGATTGAAAGGTGAGAAAAAAAGACAAGAAGTGAAGGATCGTCGACAACGACGAACGACTACTACCGGCGATCGATCGCCCGATCCGATCTGCAATCAACTCACCATCAAGCCGGCATCCACTCGGATTGCCGAAAGAAAAAGTCCTACGCGACTCTATCCTACGCGATAGCCTACCGAAGAATAGATTGGAAAGAAATCGTGTAGCGCCCAATGGAGGAAATATGCATTGTTGATAGTGGCACAACAAATACCATCTTAAGAGAGTCGAAATACTTCCAAACGATCACGAAGAACGCTGGAAGGATTACGACTATCGCAGGAAGCGATACGCATATAATAGGCTCAGGAAGAGCCACAATTATATTGCCAATGGGTACAACTTTGGTAATTGAAGAAGCCCTCTTGTACCCTGAATCAACACGCACTCTCTTAAGTTTTAACAGATATCCGCGCCAATGGGTTTCACGTAGAAACCAAATGAAGAAAATGGCAAAGAGCATTTGTGCATTATGAAGCACGCGGAGTATGAAAAATGGTATTAAGAAGAATATCCCTCATATGAATCTGGGTTGTACTACACGATAATCAATGCACACGCAGTGTATACTTATTTGAAGACTGTATTTAGAAGCTCTGAATTATTTTCGTTATGGCATTGTATATTTAGGTCATCCTGGTCTTAGATTGATGAGAAATATAGTTAACAACTCACAAGGTCATGGCATTAATGTTAAAAATTTCTCGAATCATGAAGATTTTGTGTGCCATGCATGTGCCACCGGGAAATTAATAACTAGACCCTCTGTTATGAAAGTGCAACATGAAATCCTGCATTCTGGAACGCATTCAAGGGGATATTTGCGGTCCGATTCAGCCCTTGTCGAGGCCGTTTCGATACTTTATGGTGCTCATTGATGCTTCCTCGAAATGGTCGCATACATGTTTCTTTGTCAACAAGGAATCATGCATTCGCAAAGTTGATCTCGCACATCATCGTAATTAAGAATGCTTTTCACGATCATCGCTCAAGTCCATTCGAATGGACAATGTCAACGAATTTACTTCCAAGGCATTTGATGATTATTGCACAAAGAATCGAATAACTGTTGAGCACTCGCATCGCACATCCACGATTCCATACGCAAATGGAATAGTGAAGCACTAATAAAGAGGATTAAGTTTATTGCCGGACCACTCTTGCAGAGTTGTAACTTGCCCAACAATTGTTGGGGACACGCAGTCCTGTATGCAGCAAAGACTCATCAATTATAGACAATCGGCCTACAATATCCATTCAACCATGCAAACTAGTGCATTGAGTCAACTTTGAAGAATTGAATGTATGGTATATGTACCTATACCACCCCACAAAGAACTGAAAGGGTCCTCTCCGCAAGTCTGGATATACATTGGTTATGAAAGTGCATCCATAACTGTGTATTTGGAACCCATGACTGGGATTTGAATCTGACTCGATTCGATTGCATCTTTGACGAGGATCGTTTTCCGTCATTAGGGAGGAAATGAACCATTGGATGAAAAATGCCGGAAATCATATGGCATTCCATTGGAATCCCGTGCATGACCCTCGCACTAATGAAGCAAATCATGAAGTCAAGAAGACAATCGATTTGCGAATTTAGCAAATGAATCGCTGATCATTTTGTGATCTCAAGAGCGTGGTTAAGTCGCATGTACCAACAAGAAATGCACCAGAGAGGGTGGAAATACCAAAGAAAGCGAAGGTATCCCTCATCCTGCTCAGAGGCCTCAAAGAAAAAGAACAGAAATCGGCTTCTCAAACCCAAAGTACCAGGAGACGTCTAGGGAAAAATGGGCAAGAGGACTTACCATAGCCAATCACAAAAATGCCCCAAAGCAAGAAGGGGAGCAGTTGAGACTGGCCTTTGGAAAGAAGCTTTGTGGAAAAGGCAATTCAGATTTGAATCTTCAATTGGAAGAAGCCAGGAAATAATGTGTGCGCACACATTGGCGGAGAAAAACTAAAGGAACTTGCTCTGGAATGGGAAATAGCAATGAAGAGCAAGTAGAAGTGCATGAAGCACACCATGACGAAATGGCCATAAATTTTGTAATAATAGGAGAATCTATGAAAAGAGCAACAACCATTGCAAGGCTGGGTGTTCAAGGTTTCACTCAACGTCCTAGGGTTGATTATGAAGAAACCTATTCTCCTGGTCATGGGTGAAATTACCTTTAGATACTTGATCTCAATGGCGATCAACTTGAAGTTGAAAATGAAGCTAATGGATGTTGTCACGGCATATTTGTATGGAAACTTGGATTCGGAGATTTATATGAAAGTACAGGAAGGTATCCCTATCGAACCAAGACAGAGCAAGCAGAAACCTATACGTGTGAAATTGGAGAAATCACCGTATGGGCTAAAACGATCGAGGAAGAATGTGGTACAATCGTTTGAGTGACTTTCTCTGCAAGAAAGGCTACACTAACAGCGAAGATTGTCCATGTGTATTTATACAACGATCCACGAATGGATTTTGTATAATCTCCGTCTATGTAGATGACTTGAACATCATTGGGACGGATAAGGAAATTGAAGAAGCATGCACATACTTGAAATCTGAGTTTGAAATGAAAGACTTGGGTAAAACCAAGTTCTGTTAAGCTTGCGGCTTGAACATGTCCAAGGCGGAATCTTGGTACACCAAGCATCCTACACGCAGAAAGTGTTGGAGAGATTTGGCTTTGAAAAGGCATACCCGCAAAGACCCCAATGGTCGGAAGGTCACTCCAAGCGAGACCTAGACCCGCATGTGCCTAAAGAAGAGGGGAGGAAGTCACGGGAGCGGAATTCCCATACTTGAGTGCAATTGGAGCGCTCATGTACCTTGCGAATAGCACTAGGCGGACATTGCGTTAGTCGTGAATTTGCTAGCGCAGACAAAGGCGTAACCCACCAAAAGGCATTGGAAAGGGGTGAAGGACATCTTCCGTTACCTTCAAGGAAGCAAAGACCTTGGCTTGTTCTGAAGAAACAATGAATTGAATTTAGTTGGCTATGTCGATCTTTGGGTACCTATCAGACCGCATCTTGGCAAGTCACAAGCCGGGTATGTTTTCCTTTGCGGTGGAACAGCAATTTCGTGGAAGTCATCTAAGCGGACTCTTGTCTCAACGTCGACAAACCACTCGAAATAATTGCCTTGTATGAAGCCTTTCGAGAATGTGCATGGCTTGAAGAATGGTTCACCACATCCAGGAAGTCATGTGGTGCGAACATGGAACAAACCCCACTATTATCTATGAAGATAATGCAGCTTGTGTTGCACAAGTACAAATGGGATATGTGAAGAGTAACCTTACAAAGCATATCAACCCCAAGTTCTTTTATGCTCATGAAATGCATAAGATGAGCGAGATAAAGATATCTTGCATACTAAGTCGTGTGAAAATCTCGTAGATTTATTCACTAAGTCACTCCCGGCATCTTCCTTTGAAAGATGTATTAGAGGAATCGGGATGATGAGGCTTAGAGAAGTGCAGATTTCAGGGGGAGATTTTTCACATACTCCTACATAAATCTCAAACATGAAGTTTGAGTACCCAAAGTAAATCTTGAAGATTAACATTGAAGTTTGGGTGGATTGTACTCTTTTCCTTAAGTAAGTTTTTCATTGAAGTTTTCTTACATAAGGTTTTTGATGAGGCAATCCGTGCAACACAGCAAGCGTGTGCTATGTACTCTTTCTCCAATTATTTTTCCCACTGGGTTTTTATGGAGTTTTAATGAGGCATATGCATCTCGCAGTGAAGAGTCCAAGGGGGAGTGTTAGGAAACCGGATTCGTATCCGATATGGACTCTTCCTTATCTCTAAGCAGAACCGCTATATATAGGAGGCAGAGGGTCACCCCATTGGACACAAGCATACAGAATAATAAAGCAGACCCGTTCCTCCTCATATTGTGTCTCTCGCCCTCTCTCTCTGTTCTCCACTTGAGATCTATTAGGCAACCCCGGACTATTCGATAGCGAGGTTGTCTAACATTTATCACGTTTTACGTGCCGTTTGTTTAGTTTATACTCTTTTTTTTTTGCTTATAGATTAAGGCCTGGTACGGTTCCAAATTCTAAGCAGAAACGGAAACGGTTCTAGATTTTTGGTATAAACGTTTCAGGTAGGATTCTGTGAATCGGGTGGAACGGGGTTGAGACTGATTCGGCCACAAAGTGGAAAAAAAAAGAAACGTTCCGAGGAGAATCGTTCCAAGCTTTAGCCCGTTCCGAGTAGAAACAGCTCGGTTCTAAGTTGCCAAATAAGATCTAAAGATTTTTTTTTTGTTTAAATAGCTTAAAAGTAAATCAACATGTTTCGCAGACCGACTTTTGTTACGCTGTTTTTGTTGTTGTGCCCTTATTTAAATGACCTAATTAAGAAATGTATGCATATCATCGGTTTTGAGTTAGAACATCGTATTTATGAAAATATAGCATTAATCAGATTTCAGAATTGAATATCAAAATTTTCAATTCAAACAAACACTAGAATTATTCTTCATGCAAACAATCATCTTTGATCAAATTGCAAAAACAAAATTAGAGCTAAAATTAGAATTGTTGTTCATCATGCATCCACCTAGACGGTCTGGCTGCCACGGGGCTGGTCGGATCCGAAGGCAGCGTAGGTGGAGACGGCTAGATCCAGCGGTGGCGATCTCAGGGTCGGCCAGATATAGTAGTGTCAGGGTGGAGGACACCGGCGCAGATCTGTCCATCATTGCCTCCCCAAAACCCAAAGGTCACAAAACAAGTACTCCCACTCCTGTGAGCCCGCCAGATGCCCGTGACTCCGTGTGACCATTTCCCATCTCTGGAAGTCTCGATTCCCCATTTCCCCTCGACTCACCGAGGCAGCGAGGCCCCTAAATGCTGATTCCCCTAATTCCCTTCCTCCCCAAACCCTAAATTAATCTCTTGCTGGATACTGCCATTGCGACTTGCGCGACTCCCCAAGTTCCCATCCGGCCATCCCCCATCCCGTTTGCCTTGGCTCGAGCAACTGCCCCGTCGACGAGTCACGGGGCCAATCCTTCTCCCGGGGACATCGGGCGATCGGGGTTTAGACTTCAGAGGAAGGGCGCCAAGAAGCCCAGGCCGGTCCATCGCGGCCTTGTGGGAGACCTGTCGCAGAGGAAGTGGGAGGAGGAAAAGATGTGAGCATTCGGTTTCCCTTGAATCCTCCTATTCGTTGTGTTGATTTGCGTCGTATTTTGGTGGGAGGCGTAATGGCATTTCGTGTGGTTGTTGCTAGGGTTTGCCAGTTCCCCCTGGTTGTTGCTAGTGTGTGTGGCTGCTAGGGTTTGCCAATTCCCCCCTGGACGCCATCACGCCGCTTCTTCTCTGTTCTGATGCCTACCGCGAAGAACATTGTCGGCACCTCGTTTCCACGCATCCTCACGCACAACCACTCAAGCACTATAAGTCCTCACCAAATTGCGCGCTTGTTGATCTACCCCCTTAGCACTTGGGGCTTAGGGTTTGTTGATTGGTTGGTGGAGACTGGAGGTGAGGCAATTTAGTTAGTTCAGCCTTTAAAGAAAATGATTGAGCAATTTAGTCGGTTAGTGTTAGCAAATTGGTTGATTGGTTGGTGGATTTAGCTAGTTTTGCTCTTAATGACTGAACTTGATATAAAAATGTTCTATGAGCTTTTTAGTCAAATGCATCGGTATTAATTTCTCTTCTTTGATATTCTTGTCTCATAATGTGTTTCATCTTGTTGTCTGAATATTTAGATAGACAACAATCTTGATATAAAAATGGGATAGACTCTGTCAAAAGAATATTACTTGCACTTGGTTGTTTCCTCTAGTTTCAAATTTAATTTAAAGAGCATGATACATTTGCTAACACTATACAAATTGTTCTAGATATCTCAAAATCAGCAATCAACACAACAATATATTGATTCACAGGCAAGGGAGAGAGGATGGAACCACAAACCAATGATCGACATCGGCAAATCAGCAAGATATTGATCAAGAGGATGAACGAACAAAACCCACTAGGAAGAAGTCCGCAATATGGAATTTCTTTGAGGAATGTGAAGTTCCATCAAAGAAAAAAGAGGAGAGATGGAAAGCAACGTGAAGTGCAAAGCATGCGAAGGTTTGCTATCGAAGATAAGTAGTGGTACTACATCACATTTTAAGAGGCATCTTGATCAAGGTGATTATTACAAGCTTCAGCAGAAATCCAAGCAGCAAAAGACCATCAATTTTCGTAGCACTGAGGAAGGTGATGTTGATACTGAAACTCCTTATGTGGTTGCCCCTGGTTATTACGATCCTGTAAGAATTTGTGAACTCATTTGAAAGATGATCATTGTTCATGAGTTACCATTTAATATTGTGGAGTACACTTGGTTTAATGCTTTGCTGAAATCACTAAATCCTGCATACAAAAAGGTGTCTAAAGTCACTATTAGAAATGAATGCATGAAGCTCTATGAATCTGAAAAGGAACTATTGAAGAAGGGTTTTAAGGACATTAAGAAGATAAGCCTCACATGTGATCTTTGGACATCTAATCAAACACTGTGTTATATGAGCCTAGTTGCTCACTACATAGATGCAGATTAGTCAATGCATTGTCGTGTCATTACCTTCTTAGAGTTGGAGCCTCCCCACACTGGTGTAGTCATCTGCAATGCCATTTCTGATTGTTTGGCTGCATGGAAAATTGAGGATAAGATAGCTAGCATCACCTTTGATAATGCCTCGAGTAATGATCTTGCTATTAAATTGTTGCTTGCCAAGTTTGCAAACCGAAATGCACTTTGGTTTAAAGGGAGGTTCCTGCATAACCGTTGTTGTGCTCACATTCTAAATTTGGTTATCCAAGATGGTATGAAGGTTATTCAACCTTTAATTGATAAAGTTAGGGAGACTATCAAATACATCAAGAAATCTAATAGCCGGGCGTATAAGTTCAATGCCAATATTAATTCTCTTAACCTTCAACACAAAAAGGGATTGGTTCTTGATGTGTGCACTAGGTGGGGTTCAACATACAAAACGCTAGATTCTGCTTTTCATTACAGAGCTACTATTGATTTGTATACTGCTAAAGATGCTAATTATAGGTGGCAGCCAATAGATGTGGATTGGAAGTTGTATGAACAAGTCAAAGATGTGTTGTGTGTTTTTCACTTTGCTACAAAGGAGTTCTCAGGTTCAAAGTACCCTACCTCCAATTTGTTTTATCCTCATATTGTCAATATTAAGAAGGCACTAGATCAATTGTTACTATCTAGAGATGAGTCTCTTAGAAAAATGGCTGATGCAATGATGCAGAAGTTTCATAAGTATTGGGGCCTAGAATGCAATATTTTGTTTGCAATTGCTGCAATTCTAGACCTAAGATTTAAGATGGGCATGATTCAGTTCACGTTTCCTTCTTTATACTCAGAAATTGATCTTTCTCCAAAACTTGCATCTATTCAATCTACACTAGATGAGTTGTATGCTTTATATGAAAGTGAATATAACAAAAGCATGTCAACATTGAAGAACAATGATTCTTCTTCCCAATGCATTGCTACATTTGATCATACTTCCAATAGTGCTTTCTCAACTGCTAGCCAATTCTAAGAGTTTATAAAAGCCCAACATGCTACTCATCCAAAGCCAGAATTAAGAAAGTACTTGGATGATCTGGTTGAAGTTATTCCTATGGAAGGATTTAATATACTTATATGGTGGAGGATGAATGAATTGAAATATCCAGTAATGGCTAGGATGGCCAAAGATATTATCGCTATTCCCATTACCATTATCTCATCGTAGTCAGCTTTTAGTACCAGAGGTTGAGTGGTCGATGATTATCGTAGCTCTTTACTTCCATCAACTATGCAAGCTTTGGTGTGTGCATCTAGTTGGATTAGAGGAGGTCATCACAAACCAAAGGATTTGGTAAGTTCATGGGTGTTGTTGTTGACCATATAACTGATATGTGTATCTAATATATATTTACTTCTTGCATAGGAGGATAATGCTAATTCCATCCCTTTGTCATCAACCGAGACTGCTACAACCATTTCAACAGTGGGTGGAATTTAGACTTCTATATTAGATATGTACTTCAGAAAGCATTCAACTGGTTGAAAAATCTTAGATGTAGATACACCACAGTGATGATCCATCTACAAAACTGTACACCTAGGGCACACATGTTATCCTCAGAAGTCAACAAAAACCCTGATCATTAATTTATGGATGCACTGAGAATTTGCATAAATGTATTTCACATATCCTCTTATATTACTATAGGTTAGTGTTGTTACATCACAATATATTGTACACACTATGCCAATATCGAGCTTTTTTTGCTACTAAATGGAACCTCTACAAACTATCTGACCACTGCAAAGTTTTAGTATTCTTGATAATCTCCAACATAGTAGTGACTTGTTTAAGCCATGAATCAACTCCCTTTTGTGAATATATTTCATTTCTAGTTATTATATTACAGATCACTTAGTGTCCTTTTATTCTTGAGCAACAGAAGGACAAACATCATAATTGTTTAGATGATGTTTTTATGTATCAATGCAGATGGTGTCAACATTTTATTAGCTATGCATCATTTTGATAAGTTTGTTTGTTTGTGATAAGTTCTATGAAATTTCAAATGCATATGCAGCAACAGAACTAGGAGTTGGATTGCTTGAGGTTCCAAAATTTATGTTGAAGCTATTTGTTGATTGTCAAGAGGGAAAGATATATTTTGTGGGTGTTTTTCAGGTTTCAGGTTGGAAGTTGGAACATATTGCCTATTGCCTATGTGGTTATTGCACTTATGCGAGTATGTCTGTATGACTGTATGTGATTGATATGTCACAAGTTTGATAAATATTGTGAACCTATTGCCTTTGTGGTTATGCACTTATGTGAGTATGTTTGTGTGTGTTTGATGTGTAGCTGTTCAACCATCCTTGCTCCTATTAAGACAATTGTAACTTTGTATATTTGTTGTATGTGCGCCTATTAAGACATGCTTTGTCATATTTGTTCATGTTGAGCTGTTGAGGCATGCATACTTGTATGTTTAATTGTTTCATGGTTAAATATTTATCATATTTAGGTTGTCTAATAGTTAAATATTACTCGCTATCTGCTGCATGCCTCATGTCTATACATTTAATTGTTATCGAGCTTAATCGAGCCTATTTTGAGCCTATTCAAGCTTGTGTCGAGCTTGTCTACGTTTACTTGTTGTCAAGCTCAATCAAGATGAGCTTGAGCCTATTCAAGCTTATGCTGAGCCAAACTCGAGCCCAGCTCCGAGCTCGGACCCCAACACAATCTCGGCTTGAGCTTCTACCAAGTCTGGAGGGCCAGGCTCGCTCGAACTCGGCTCGTTTACAGCCCTACTTCTCATCGTGCCGACGTTGAATCCAAACACCTCCTATCACACGCACGTCAGATCCAACCATCTCCCACCACGCTACCATCAGATCCGGCCACCCCCACCACAAGCCGGATACGATGAGGGCTGGATTCAACTGTCTCCGGCTGCTCCAGGTTGGATCCGACCATCTCCCATAAGCTGGCAACGATGTGGATCCTGTAGAGGCAAAGGGGATCCGATAGTTACAGCCTGATGAAACTTGTGGGGAGGAGGTCAGCGTTGGTCGTGGAGAGGGGGGGCCACCAGCATCGGACGAGGGGACGACAAGGCCACTAGCACTGGCCCTCGATGAGGCCATAGTAACCCTTTAGGAAATTTGGCAGGTGGAGACTGAAAGTGCATCTAGGCCCCTAAATGTGTTTTGGTTGATTAATGACAAACGATTAAGGTATTAATGGGTCCAATGAGTTAATGAACAGGTGAAGGTCCCAAAGCAAAAAGGATTCACGGACGTTGGCGACCCTCAAAAAGTGGAAGAAAGAAAAACGGTGTCATTTCGGTGTAACTTACATTATCTGTTGAGTTATAGGTATGCCGTAATATTAAGAGGGGTGTAACTTAGTTGATCTAGGATAAGTCTCTATGCTCAAGTGAATGCTTACTCAATTTTTTCAAAGAGACACGAGTCAAAACATGCACACCGAGTGGTCTCGTCTTCTGTCCGGATCGGATGTTCTGATACATCGGAGTTTCCGGTGTAAGCGTTTTAGGGTACTCTCTGGATACATCGGATATTCCGATCTTTGGATCGGATGTTCCGATGAGGACTTAGAATACTTAGAAATCTTATTCCAAGAGCTCCTTGTTAAAGTTGCTCTCTAAATAGATCGGATAGTCCGATCTCAAGGATCGGATGTTCCAATCAGTGTAAAGTCTAAAAAGGGTACTCTCTAGACAGATTGGATGTTCCGATCTGTATATTGGACATTCTGATATTGTCTTAGAAACTTTTTCAAAAGAAATCTTTCGAAGTAATTCTCTGGACACATCGGACATTCCGATCGTGAAAATCGGAAGTTCCGATGTGTGTATTTTCGACCGTTGGGGTCAGTTGATTTATGGAAGTTTAGGCATATCGGATGTTCCGATGTCAACATCGGAAGTTCCGATATGTGGATGAGTGAGGGATAACGGCTAGTTTTTTTTCCCAATCCTATATATACCCCTCCACCCCTCTTTAATGAGTTCAGCTGGTTGGGTGGGTTTTCTTTTGAGCATTCAATACACTCTTTGAGCTTTCTTTTCTTCTTCTCCTCATTGATCTTAGTGATCAATTAGAGAGTGGGGGGTTGAAAAGAGATCTAGAGCTAAGAGCAAAAGAGAGTCATTCATCTTGAGCATTTGAGTTCATCTCAAAGATCGATTGCAAGTTGGATTCATTACTCTTGGAGGTTGAAGGACTCCTACACAGCTAGACGTCATTCACAAGCCCCCAAAGATTGTGGGTGGCCGTGGAAAGATTGTGAAGGTCGATTTCGTCTCCGAAAGGGAAGAAATCAATTGTGAAACCAAACTTCAAATGTGACCGACGTTTGGGAGGAAAGGGTTGGAAAAGACTCGGCTCTTTGTGAGCTTCCTCAACGGATTGTTTTGTGGACAAACCCTCAAGGATCCGAACTTCGGGAACAAATCCTCTTGTCTCTCTATTTTCCCCACTAGTTGCTTAGTGTGCATCTTGTTTAATTCATCTACTCCTCCTTGCATCAAGTCGAAGTAGAATTGTTTTGTGGCTAGCTTCAATTCACCAGAGTTCATCAATTGCTAAATAGATCGGACATTCCAATATACATAGTCGGAAGTTCCGATATCACATCGGAAGTTCCGATCATCTTATCAGATGTTCCAATATATTTTTCCACTGCGATCAAATTAGATTAAATTTGAAAAAGCCTATTCACCCCTCTCTAGGCAATTAACACATCTTTTAGAGACTGTTGGGACCTGAAATTCACATGTTGACCCCTATGTGTATACCGTGGTAGTCCACGATCAATTTCTAGCATACACATCTAACATTGACATATCACATCTATACTCGATAAGTAAAAATTCAGAGTGACACATATAAGTATCATTTAAAATAAGTCTACAAGACCGATTTTTGTAACAAAAGGAAGTCGACCAGCCAAATAGTTTCACAGGTAAAAGTTCACGGTGGAAACAAGAGTGAGAAGGCAACAAGATCCAGCTAGCATGCCTCTCCCATCCACAAGCAAATGACTAGGGTAAGATCCTTAGTAAATAGTGTCACCGTCGCTGAATTCTGCAATATGAAAGTAACTGTACGACGGGTCTTCCTCCTCAACCTCAAAATATGTTCAACAAGCAACGATGAGTACGAAACAAATCGTACTCCGCAAGAATTTTATTCAAAGATTGTACAACATGTATGGTTATATAATGTGAAAACTATACATGATAGTTCAACAAATACACCATATATGTCTTGCTATTGTGTCAAATACATTTTGCAAAATAAAGGGAACAACATAACAACCGATGGTAAATATATATACCATGCACAAAGTTTGTTCTCTTTGTTTAGCATATTTTTAGGTCATCAAAAGCCGAGGACAACTTTTCTTGAAGGAAGAAATGATGATGAGGACACAGACACGCTTAGCACTTTTCAGTCAAATTCTTTATTTGATTGGAAAGAACTATTGAGTCATATTAAATATCACCTGTCTATATTTAATCTGTATAAAAATAAAGTAAAGATACCTGCGAAAAATCTAAGGAAGTTCAAGTTTGGGACCAATTTGTGTCTGTCGGGACCCGAATCTGCAATTCCGGACCCTCTGTGTATTCAGCACTAGTCCAGGAACGCGCTAGTGCACACAGTCTCAACATTGGTAAATATCACAATCATACCACTCGATACTAATAAAGTACTTTAATTAGATAAACAAACTGGTTGCTTGACCTTAGGGTCAAGTTACAAATATACGCCTCGCAGGGCGAAACTTATTAAAAGATAAATAATAGCAGCGAAAAAATAAGATAACATCGTGGCGCCATCCAGTATACCACAGGCAACTGACTCGACTCGCTTCCTAGTTAGACGGATCTTCTGGGAGCTCCTCCTCCAAAGCTGATGTAGATTCTTCTTCAACTGGTGTTGTATTGCGGCAAGGGTGAGTACTTGGTACTCAGCAAGTCATGCACAGAATGCAAGCTAATATACTATATGCATGGCTTGATACAAAGGAATAGCTCAAGGTATATTTGCAGTAAAGAGCATTTAACAAATAATATAAGTAGATTCGAAAGCAGTATAAACAAGTATATCATTAATAACTTTTCCAGGAGTTAAATAAACATCTTTCCAAATCCTAATCCACATTTCCATCAACATCATTATTAAACCAAACCCAACCTTTCAAGTCCAAGTTGTTTTTGAGAAAGTCTAACCCTGGACTGTAATTCCCGAGCGATGTCCAATACCGCGGACACGGATATTCGAATAGATTTTACACTCTGCAGAGCTTATGCACTTTACCCACAAGATACAGTCAAACACCACAAAGGCGAGTGTCCGTAACAAAGTCTTTCGGAAACTTCTAACAGCACAAGTGGCCTCCCCGGTTATTGCACACTAACCCTTCCCTTAGCGAAGGCGAAGTTTAGGCCAATCAACCGTTAGATGGGTACCTGGCCGCAGCCCCAGACGCTCCCCGTACAACTACACAAAAGGTATAGTTGACATCCACGAGGTCCCAGTGCGTTATTAGCAACTTAATCAACTAGGTCCGTCCCATTACAGACATGTGGTTGCACGTTTGACCCAGTTCAAAGGCTTGCAAGGTTAAGTCCTTAGGGTGACCAGGGCAAGACTACCCGAAGAACCAACACAACGCTCCCGGTGCCACAACTGGCCCACCCGATCATTCTTGCCACATGCCCCGGTCGAAAACTATTTATCAAACCCCAGTTGATTACCATGCACCACGTGCCATCAACATCACATGATACCTTTCCAAAACTGGTTTAATATATCATTAAGTCAATATTAACATTTGATTATCCAAAAATCATGTCATGAGCACGTAGCAGGTCTAAGCAATATACTACAACGATCTAAATTCCCATGTTGGCAATTTAATAATGTCCAACTAGTAAACCACAACTAGGGTGACAAGGGTCATGGCACATATTTAATTAACCAAGGTGTCATACAGCAATTAGGCATTTATCTAATTCCCATAATTTAAATAAAGTATTTTCTAATTAAACTAGCATGCAATAGTTTTGAATCGAATTAATTTGAAATTGGGATCAACATGGTCAAAGCACAACTTACCTTCAAAGAGTACTTGTTCTTGGTCCTAAGCTGGCTCCTGGGTCAACACCTCTCCTTCGAAGCCTTCGGGCACTTCAACGTCTACTCGTAAAGCGTGCAAATAGCAATAAATAAATAAACAGTAGACAAAAAGTGTCCAAACATCTAAATAAAGTTCATAAACAGAGAGAGCATAATTTTATGAATTTTTAGAAACTGGAATCGTCAAATTCGGAGTTTAAATGCAAAAGTTATAGCATTTTGAAGTTTAAATAATCAATTAAATAATATTACAGAGAAAAACTTTGGTCCAAAAATTAAATAAAATTCATCATTAGGTAGATCTCAATTTTATACAAATTTAGAAAATTGAATCACCCAAATCGTAGTTAAAACGCAAAAGTTATAAGCGTTTGAAGTTTGAATCAAAATCTGAAATCAATAATTCGAATTAATAAATCATTTTCTTTTTTGGAAATTCTTTTATTGCGTCAGCGTGACACGTGGACCAATCGGGTGCCGCCACGTCACCTCGGGTCCATGGACCCGGCGCACGGGCGCGGCTCGGTCCACCGTGGACCCGGTTCACGGCTCACGCGTCACACTGACAGCGGGCCTCGGATGACGCGTCGGCGATGTCATCACGCACGGCTGAGGACGGCTGACAGCTGGGCCCCACCGTGACGTCAGTGTGACGTCATGGTGCAGCTGGCTGGGCCGCTGACGCGTGGGTCCCACTGACACGCGGGCCCCGCGTGTCAGAGACACGCTCCACGCGCGGGCGCTGACCGCGACGGTCGGCCTCCCGGCCACATGGCGAGATCTCGGCCGTTGATTTGAAAATCAACGGCCCAGATTGGATCTGGCTTAACGCGTTAAGAAACTACTCCGCTGATCTGGACCGTTCGATCTTGATCGGACGGTCAAGATCCAATCTAACGAATACAACGTGGGTTAATGCTAACCGTTCGATCTAGATCTAACGGCTGAGATCTATTCTAGCTTGGTGCAGTTTAGGCTACGTGGCACGATCTAAACCGTTGGATCTAGATCCAACGGTTGGAAATAGATCTGGGATTAGCACGTGATATCTCACCGGGGTGTGACGTGGCGCGATCTGGACCCTTGGATCTGGATCGGACGGCTGGTGGAGCTCGGGGTCCGGCGATGGCTTGCGGCGGGGCTGCTTCACCGGAGACAAAGACGGCGACCACGGCGACGGCGTTGCGGGGCTCCTCCGGTGAAGTGAGTGGTCTCCTCTGGCGCGGCTTGACCTCGCGGTTCCGGATCTGGGCTCAACGGCGACGGAGGACGGCGGACGGCGGCGGAAACTGCAGTTGAACGCGGCGGAACGCTCCTCCAACTCCGGCGAGCGATTGCGGCACAACCACGGCGGCTCTGGCGGCGTGAGCTAGGCTACAGTGCGCCACGGAAGTCGGCGCTACGCAGCGGCGTGGCGGCGCATTAAATAGGGCCCTCGGCGTCAGTGAAACACGCGAAACCGAGGCCCGCTCCGTTCTGGCGGCGGAATCGAAAGGGATTCGGATTGGGTGGCGTGGCTCAACGTCGGCCGTTGGATCAAGATCCAACGAGTCGCGAGGGTTTGGGCTCAGTGCAGTTGAGCGAAATGGTGGCTCGGTCGGGCTCGGGCTTTCGGGTGGCGTGGCTCAATCGTGGCCGTTGGATCAAGATCCAGCGGCCACGCGGTTAGTGGTAGGCCGAAGCGGGTTCGATCGGAACGGTTGGCTCGGGTCGGACTCGAGTCTGACTCGGACTCGGGTCCGGTCGGATGAACAGTAAAACCCACTCGCTATTTTCCAGCGATTAAATAATTCAATTAATTCCCAGAAATTCATTTAATTCATTAAAAATAGCAAAAGACTCAGAAAAATTCCAGAAAAATTCTGGAAAATATTTTGGAACATTTTGGACTCAAATAAAATATTTGCAACAAAATTTTATTTGCAAAGTTAAATTCTTTAATTATTTCAAAATGGAATAAATTCAAATAAATTCCAGAAAATTCCAAAAATTCCAAAAATTCACCAAAGTGCCAAATCACACATGAATTTAAGAAAAGCAAAATTTTGGGATGTTACAGTGTCTCTCGTGTGGATGTGGCGGGCCACATGCATGTGCATGCGTGCGGAGAGAAGCTCTAGGCCACGACGCTACAAAAAACACGAAAGCTATAGTATTTTCGTATGGAGGATGAACATAATGCTATAGTGTCCTAACCTAACCATGAACATTATCGGTGATGCCTGATATAGCATTCAGCAATGCTACAGTACATCATGGAACAATACCAACAGAACGTAGCTAAGCAAACCAAATAGTATCCAATAGTATCTGCACAGTACTCGGGTTGTATCCGATTTTCTATTGGCACTAGATTTGGTTAAGCCGTATGGCTTTATTCCCTTTTATATATTTATATTCTCATCTGTTGTACTATAAAAATAGACTCTAAATTAATAAGATAGCTATTTTCATCTATCTACTATTATTTTTCGCTTGTTCTTCCTCATTGCATGCGCATAGAGAGGGGGAATTAGGCGACTTCTACCAAAGATCGTTCTGCATTTTCACTAGAAAATGGGATGTCGATATACTTTACTCAGAGTCTGTGAAGTTCAACAGATGTGATTTTTGCGAATCGAAGAGTTGCAAGCCCATTGCATCTAGCAGTGGGGGATCAACTAGTGTTCATCAAGAGAGCGTGTGAGTATCCAAATCCTACACCGTGAAGATCGAGCAAAACCCCATATCACTATATCAACAGAGATGGCTATCCTATAAAGTTTTGCAAATCTGCATAAATCAAGATTTTATTTGCAATAACATGTAATTGATTACAATCTGAAATTTGTAAGAGCAATTCATATTTGATAACAGGTAATGATAGAATTTATGTAATAAATGTAATTATGTGGCATGCTGCCACAAACATTAAACCACGGCAAGTCCATCTGATGAATAGAAACATACACAAACTTCTCATCCATACATTCTCTAACCATTTTGCAAACGAGAAACTTATTATGATGGGGGATTCACCAAGTCATCCATAACTCTGGATATAGCTATTCGAATAGGTTAACACTATGCATAGGTCATATAACTGATGGGTTTCGAAGCATGGAAAACAAAAATTTTCCTACGAATGCAACCAAACACCAAGATCATATCTAGGAGATGCATGCAAACGGTTTCAGAAGGACTCACCCTCGTAGACCGAAAGCGGGAATAACGTTCCCGCAAACAAACGTGGTTGAAGTAGAGGTACACGCCCGACTTCAAAGTCGCGAAGATGAGCGCCACAAACGGCAGCGCCTCCGTACTTGGTCACACGTACGGAACAACGACGACCTCCAATCCCTCGATCCGGTAGGCAGCGGAAGTAGAGGATCCACGGAAACTCCAACAACACTACGACTTAGTGGTGGTGGTGGAGAAAGCTGTTCAAGAAGGCCGCTTAAGCTACCGCTTGAAAGGTGGAACAGAGGAGGAAGGAGAAAAGACCAACCAAAGGGTCATGGAGATTAGTCATGAGAGAGGAGCTCCACCCTCCCTTTTATAGGAGTGAGTTGACTCTCCATTCTCTCCATGTGAATGGACTCTCCATTCTCTCCATGTGAATGGACTCTCCATGTGAATGGACTTTCCATTCTCTCCATGTGAATGGACTCTCCATATGAATGGACTCTCCATTCTCTCCATGTGAATGGACTCTCCATGTGAATGGACTCTCCATTCTCTTCATGTGAATGGACTCTCCATGTGAATGTTACGATATCCCAAACTATTAGGTGCTGTCCAAACTTTTCTCCTGTTCCGTATCCACTCAAAAGCGTCGATGAACCTTAAGTGTGTCACCCTACGGTTCGTGAATAAAATGGACATGATCAAGACACCTCTACGATCAATAATCATCGGCGGGATCCGGAGATCCATAATGACTCCCACTTACTCAACGATGAACTAGTGATCGTGTGAACCAAAACCAACATAACCAATTCCTTTTGTCTCGCGATATATTACTTATCCGAGATCCGATCATTGGTATCAACTATACCTAGTTTGATCCGTTACCGATAAGTACTCTTTACTCGTTCCGTGATATGACATTCTTGTGACCTAGTCACGTGCTTGCAAGCGATGTCAATGTGATATCACCGAGAGGGCCTGAGTATATCTCTCCGTCATCCGGATGGACAAATCCCACTCTTGATGCATGAGCCTCAACTAATACTTTCATAGTACCCAAATCCATCTTTATAGTCACCGTGTTACGGAGTGACGTTTGATGTCATCAAAGTACTCTTAGGAGTTAGTGATTGACATCATCTCATGGTCTAAGGAAAAGAGCTATTTTGTATATGTTCAAGACTGCAACAAACTTTAATGACTTGATCGAATTTGCTATACCAACTTGGGTGTGTGTTCATCACATCATTCTTCTAATAATGTGACCCGTTATTAACAACATCCAATGTTCATGATCGAAACCTTGATCATCGGTTAATCAACAAGCTAGTTTAAAAGAGAGGCTTTACTAGGAACCTTTTGTTTGTTTATTACACACACATGTATCAACGTTTCCGGTTAATACAATTTTAGCATGAGAAATAAACATCTATTATAAACATGGAATAAGATAATAAACAATTTATTATTGCCTCTCGGGCATATTCCCTTGATCTCCCACTTGCACTAGAGTCAATAATCTAGATTACATTGTGATGAATCTAACACCCATTGAGTTCTCGTGTCGATCATGTTTTGCCCTTGGGAGAGCTTTAGTCAACGCTGCGTCGCCACATTCAGATCCGTGTGCACTTTGTAAATCTTTACATCGCCATCCTTGACATGTTCACGGATGGAGTGAAACCGGCGCTTAATATGCTTGGAATTCTTGTGTGACCTTGGTTCTTTAGCATTGGCTATGGCACCATTGTTGTCACAATAGATAACCATTGGGTCCAACGCACTCGAACCACACCCAGTTCGGATATGAACATCTTCATCCAAAGCGCTTCGCTACGCTTCAAGCAAAGCAACATATTCTGCCTCTGTTGAAGATCCCGCCACCACAGATTGCTTGGAACTCCTCCACTCACCGCTCCTCCATTCATTTCAAAAATATACCCGGTTTGTGACTTAGAGTCATCCGGATCGATGTCGAAACTAGCGTCGACGTAACCTTTACGACGAGCTCTTCTTCACCACCATATATGAGAAACATATCCTTAGTTCTTCTCAAGTACTTAAAGATATTCTTGACCGCTGTCAGTGTTCCAAACCTGGATCGATTGGTACTGCTAGTCAAACTAATAGCATGTGCCACATCCGGTCTTGTACACAACATAGCATACATGATAGAGCCTATGGCTGAAGCATAGGGAATTTTATTCATTACTTCTCTATCTTCTCGCTATAGTTGGACTCTGAGTCTTACTCAACGTCTTGCCTTGCAACATAGGTAAGAACCCTTTCTTACTTTCGTCCATTCTAAACTTCTTTAGAATCTTGTCAAGGTATGTACTTTGCGATAACCCAATCAAGCGTCTCGATCTATCTCTATAGATTTTGATGCCTAAAATATACGCCGCTTCACCAAGGTCCTTCATTGAAAACTTACTGCTTAAGTAATCTTTTAGGCTTTTCAAAAGTTCTATATCATTTCCAATCAACAATATGTCATCCACATATAATATCAGAAATGCTATAGAGCTCCCACTCACTTTCTTGTAAATACAAGCTTCTCCGTAAGTTTGGACAAATCCAAAACCTTTGATTACCTCATCAAAACGGAGATTCCAACTTCGTGATGCTTGCTTCAGTCCATAAATGGATCGCTGAAGTTTGCATACCTTATCAGCATCCTTAGGATCAACAAAACCTTTGGGTTGTATCATATACAACTCTTCCTCAATGTTTCCATTAAGGAACGCGTTTTTACATCCATCCGCCAAATTTCATAATCGAAACATGCAGCAAGTGCTAACAGAATCCTAACAGACTTGAGCATCGCTACGGTGAGACAGTCTCATCGTAGTCAACTCCTTGAATTTGTCGAAAACCCTTTGCGACAAGTCGAGCTTTATAGACGGTCACATTACCATCAGCGTCTATTTTCTTTTTGAAAATCCATTTGTTCTCAACGGCCTTGCGGTCATTGGGTAGGTCCACCAAAGTCCATACTTGGTTTTCATACATGGATCTCATTTCGGATTTCATGGCTTCTAGCCATTTGTCGAATCTGGGCTCATCATCGCTTCATCATACGTCGCGAGGTCATTATTCTTAACTACCATGACATTCATAGTAGGAACATAAAAGTCGAGCATTATGCGCTCTTGTTGACCTGCGAGGTGCGGTAGTGTTCTCTTTCGGAGTTTCATGATCCTTATCATTAGTTCCCTCTTCATTTGGTGAAGTCAACTCCGAAACAACTTCCGGCGCTGCTGCACTTGCCATTCCATGAAGAGAAGGTTCAATAACCTCGTCGAGTTCTACCTTCCTACTACTCACACCTTTCGAGAGAAACTCTTTCTCCAAAAAGGATCCATTCTTGGCAACGAAAACCTTGCCCTCGGATCTGTGATAGAAGGTGTACCCAATTGTTTCTTTAGGGTATCCTATGAAGATGCATTTTTCCGCTTTGGGTTCGAGTTTATCAGGTTTGAAGTTTCTTCACATAAACATCGCATCCCCAAACTTTTAGAAATGACAGCTTAGGTTTGTTGCCAAACCATAATTCATACGGTGTCATTTCAACGGATTTAGATGGTGCCCTATTTAAAGTGAATGCAGCTGTTTCTAGTGCATGACCCCAAAATGAAAGTGGCAAATCTGTAAGGGACATCATAGATCGAACCATATCCAATAAAGTACGATTACGACGCTCGGATACACCATTACGCTGTGGTGTTCCAGCAGGAGTGAGTTGTGAAACTATTCCACATTGTCTCATGTGTGTGCCAAATTCGTAACTAAGATACTCTCCTCCACGATCAGATCGTAGAAATTTGATCTTTCTGTTACGATGATTTTCTACTTCACTCTGAAATTCTTTGAACTTTTCAAATGTTTCAGACTTGTATTTCATTAAGTAAATATATCCATATCTACTCAAATCATCCGTGAAAGTAACGAAGTAACGATATCCACCACGTGCTGACACACTCATTGGACCACACACATCGGTATGTATGATTTCCAATAAGTCGGTTGCCCGCTCCATTGTACCGGAAAGCGGGTTCTAGTCATCTTGCCCATGAGGCATGGTTCACATGTTTCAAATGATTCATAATCAAGTGATTCTAGTAGTCCATCGAATGGAGCTTCTTCATGCTTTAACACCAATATGACATAAGCGGCAATGCCACATATATGCGACAATATCATCATTCAACTTAATTCTTTTGGCATTCACATTATGAACATGTGTACTATTATCAAGATTCAAAATAAATAAACCATTCTTTTCGGTGCATGACCATAAAAGATATTATTCATATAAATTGAACAACCATTGTTCTCGGACTTGAATGAATAACCGTCTCGCATTAAACAAGATCCAGATATGATGTTCATGCTCAACGCAGCACTAAATAACAATTATTTAGGTTTATAACTAATCGATGGTAATTGGATAGGTAGCGTCCCGACGGCGATCACATCAACCTTTGATCCATTGCCGACGCCGCATCATCACCTCATCCCTTGCTAGTTGTCTCCTGTTCCTTAGCTCCTGTTTGAGTTACATATGTTAGCAACCGAACCGTATCAAATACCCAGCGCCATCTGCGAGTACTAGTAAGGTACACATCAATAACATGTATATCATATATACCTTTGTTCACATTCCGTCCTTCTTATCACCAGATATTTTGGGCGATTGCGCTTCAGTGCCAAAGGTGCCCTTGCAAGAAAAACATTCAAGATGTCGACTTAGGGCCAGCCTTGGTCTTCTTCTCGATGTGGCAACAGACTTGCCCTTCTTCTTGAAGTTTCCCTTAGCCTTGCCTTTCTTCTTGAAATCGATAGTCTTTTGGACCATCAACACTTGATGTTCCTTTTGATCTCCACTTCAGTTTTCGGCATTGTGAAGCTCGGGGAGAGACTTCTTCATGCCTGCATGTTGTAGTTCATCACAAAGCTCTTGTAGCTTGGTGGCAGAGGCCCAGAGAACACGATGAATTCCTAGCTCAATGGGGATCGTTATTCCCAAAGCTATGAGTTTATCGGCGCACTGCACATTTTGAGTACGTGCTCACTAACGGAGCTGTTTTCCTCCATCATGCGGCTAAAGAACTTTTCTCAAGCTTCATAACTCTCTACTGCGGCATGGGTGTCGAAGATCATTTTCAACTCTCTCATTGTATCAAAAGCATTCTTTGTGCTCAAAGCGTTTTAGCGGCTCAGGCTCAAGGCCGTACAAAATGCCGCATGATGAACTAGACTGTGGTCCTCCTTGCGAGTCAAGAAAACATTTTTCTCCTCCTCGGGCCATCATCACGGGCGGGGCACCCGGCGGCGCATCAAGCACATAGCTCCTTTGAGCGTGGCTGAGGAGAATCCTTAGGTTAAGGGCCCAGTTGGTAAAGTTGCTACCGTTGGTGGCTAGTTTCTCTTTCTCCATGAACAGATTGAAATTGAAAATAGGTGGTGCCATCTACAACGTATTTGCAAAGTTAATTAGACTAAGTTCATAATAGATTAAGTTCAAGTTTAATTCAAAATTACTACGAGAACTCCCACTCAAAAACAACATCCCTCTAGTCATCTTTAGTGATTACACGAACCAAATTCACTATACCGAAACCGATCATCACGTGAGACGGCATAGTTTCAAAGGCGAACATCAATATGTTCATCATATCATCCATATGACTCATGCTTTACCTTTCGGTTCGTGTTCCGAGGCCATGTCTATACATGCTAGGCTCGCCAAGTAGAACCAAAGTATTTGCGTGTGTAAATCGGCTTACACCCGTTGTATGCGAACGTAGAGTCTATTACACCCGATCATCACGTGGTGCTTCGAAACGACGAACTTTCTTAACGGTGCATACTATGGAAGAACACATTATTATCTTGATATTAATTTGGAGGGATCATCTTATAGTGCTATCGGCGTGATCATATCCAAGCAAAATAAGATGCATAAAAGGATTAACATCACATGCATGAATAAAGTGATATGATATGGTCCTTTCAGCACTTGATCTCCATCTTGTGCGACATGGTATGATCTCCATCATTCCACCGGCATGGCACCAAGGTCCATGATGCTGCCATCTTGATTGTCTTCCTCCATTACAATATATCACATGGACATATACTTAGCACGCAGGCCATAAAAGAAAAAACAACCAAATGGCTCCTGCCGGTTTTTTAAATTTACAATAAATTTCATTTCATACAACAATCTTTGTATCAATGACCATATCACATCACAAGCCCTGCAAAAACAAGTTAGACGCCTCTAATTTATTTTTGCATATTTTACGTGGTTTTGGGCTTTCTAGGAAAAATCGTTCTTACCTACGAACAAGAACCACAACGGTGATAAAAACATTATTAGCAAACCGTTGTAAATTAGATCATGACTATAGTAGGAGAAATCGACACCCGCAAAGCCACTTATGCAATACTAGTTGCATGTCGAGCGTGGAACAAGTCTCATGTGCGAGGACATGTAAGGTTAGTCCGGCCACTTCAAATCCCACTATGCCACCATGATCCAAAATACACGAAAGTATGCAATAACATGATCATCAACGCCCACATCCACATGTGTTTTAAACCGTACAAAACATCTACGCATAGACACGGCTCGATACCACCGATGGGTTTGAAGCATGGAAAACAAAAATTTTCCTCACGAATGCAACCAAACACCAAGATCATATCTAGGAGATGCATGCAAACGGTTTGAAGGACTCACCTCGTAGACCGAAGCGGGAATAACGTTCCCGCAAACAAACGTGGTTGAAGTAGAGGTACACGCCCGACTTCAAAGTCGCGAAGATGAGCGCCACAAGCGGCAGCGCCCGTACTTGGTCACGCGTGCGGAACAACGGCGACCTCTAATCCCTCGATCCGGGGCAGCGGAAGTAGAGGATCCACGGAAACTCCAACAACACTACGACTTAGTGGTGGTGGTGGAGAAGCTGTTTCAGCGGGCCGCTTAAGCTACTGCTTGAAAGGTGGAACAGCAGGAGGAAGGAGAAAAGACCAACCAAAGGGTCATGGAGATTAGTCATGAGAGAGGAGCTCCACCCTCCCTTTTATAGGAGTGAGTTGACTCTCCATTCTCTCCATGTGAATGGACTCTCCATTCTCTCCATGTGAATGGACTCTCCATGTGAATGGACTTTCCATTCTCTCCATGTGAATGGACTCTCCATGTGAATGGACTCTCCATTCTCTCCATGTGAATGGACTCTCCATGTGAATGGACTCTCCATTCTCTTCATGTGAATGGACTCTCCATGTGAATGTTCTGATATCCCGAAACTATTCCGGTGCTGTCCAAACTTTTCTCCGGTGTTCCGTATCCACTCAAAAGCGTCGATGAACCTTAAGTGTGTCACCCTACGGTTCGTGAATAAAATGGACATGATCAAGACACCTCTCTGATCAATAATCATCAGCGGGATCTGGAGATCCATAATGACTCCCACTTACTCAACGATGAACTAGTGATCGTGTGAACCAAAACCAACATAACCAATTCCTTTTGTCTCGCGATATATTACTTATCCGAGATCCGATCATTGGTATCAACTATACCTAGTTTGATCCCGTTACCGATAAGTACTCTTTACTCGTTCCGTGATATGACATTCTTGTGACCTAGTCACGTGCTTGCAAGCGATGTCAATGTGATATCACCGAGAGGGCCCAGAGTATATCTCTCCGTCATCTGGATGGACAAATCCCACTCTTGATGCATGAGCCTCAACTAATACTTTCATAGTACCCAAATCCATCTTTATAGTCACCGTGTTACGGAGTGACGTTTGATGTCATCAAAGTACTCTTCCGGAGTTAGTGATTGACATCATCTCATGGTCTAAGGAAAAGAGCTATTTTGTATATGTTCAGTACAGCAACAAACTTTAATGACTTGATCGAATTTGCTATACCAACTTGGGTGTGTGTTCATCACATCATTCTTCTAATAATGTGACCCCGTTATTAACAACATCCAATGTTCATGATCAGGAAACCTTGATCATCAGTTAATCAACAAGCTAGTTTAAAAGAGAGGCTTTACTAGGAACCTTTTGTTTGTTTATTACACACACATGTATCAACGTTTCCGGTTAATACAATTTTAGCATGAGAAATAAACATCTATTATAAACATGGAATAAGATAATAAACAATTTATTATTGCCTCTCGGGCATATTCCCTTCAATAACTTTACCAACATGATATAAACATCCTATCATGTAGGAACATATCATGCGATACCATCAGTATCTGATTTGAAAGTCTATGACAAAACCTTTACATTGCCAGCTATGATAGCAAACCGCACTGTGGGGCCACATAGGACATGGAGTACCCCTCCAACATCCTATGAGACACATGTTGTGGTGGTAAACCTTGATTACCCAACGAGGTCTCTACATGCAGATAGTACACCCACCATATCTGCACTAGCCCAATACCTATAAGCTACCTCCTACGGTTTAACTCTAGATCCTAACAACTTAATATGCTAGGGCCTCCCCATAAGAGGCACCTATGATTTGTACATTGATTCTTGGATCTAACTACACCATAGACTCGGTCCTTTTTTACTCAATCAAGACAACCACAAACCTGCATCTCGTGCTCAAGCACCAGTCTTACATACATCTGCCCAAGTGTAAAATAGGCTTTCTGTTTTATTTATTAACCAAAATAATAGGGGTACCATATTCTATATTTGTCTCCCATTTGTAAACATTTTGACCATAATCATCTTAGTTCAATTAGTGTCGATATGAGCATGGCTAAGCATCTATCAAGAAGTTCCATCTAAAATGATGTAGTTACTTATACGAGTAGTGAATAGCAGCTACTAAGGTGACAATGGCAGAGGTAACAATTTATCAAGGTAGGGTACATATAACAATTGGATATATCAACCAATCCTATCAATATGGCGAATTTTTATCGAAAATACGTGCATGCATAATAGCTTTGAATACGACATTCATAACAATCAAATATGGAATCAAATATGATCAAAGGGGGTGATTTCCTTGCTCATTGAAATCTTGGTCTTGCTCGGGTTTGTCGGTGGAGTTTTTCGGGACGTCGGTATCTACATGTGCAAGATTGAATAATACAAATTAGAGCCAAAAGAATACAAATAGAGTCAAAATGGGAATAATTTTTTTTCATATTATGAAACTTCATGATTTTATAAAAAAACTAGTTTCACTCAATTTGGAGTTAATATGCAAAAGTTATAAGTATTTGAATTTAGCTCAGCTGAGAAAATCAAGAAAAATAAAAGAGAGTATTCTGACATCAAAGGCATATTTTACCAAATATGCTATTTTACAGGGAAAACATATTCATTAACTAAAGATGGCTTTCCTAATTTTCATATTTATTTAGCTATGGGTTCATATGTTAGATTTTTATTATTTTTGCTAGCTTTTCTCGAGTGGGTCTTACATATCAGTCTCACATAACTTTAGACTCAATTTAGTTACAATACTACAAGTCGGTCCCATTTGTCACACTCACATTAGGTAAATGTCACACACACACACACACACACACACACAGAGAGGGGGGGAGGGTGGTGATAGTCTCATGCGGTGCCTGCTGGTGGCAAACGGTGGTGGTGGTAGGGGGGTTGGCAGTGGAAACCAACAAAATGGGTTGTTGGGTCAACAGTGAGGTCACCAGTGGCAGTGGCACGATGTTAGGTTGTTGGGCGGTGAGAGAGAGAGATAGAGAGAAATGGAATGGAACTAGTGCGAAAGATGGCTAAACGAGCTAAATGAAGAGCGTAGAAGCATCCTAGAAACTCTAGGTATCTACCTAGGTGGCTGGAGATGGCCAAGGGCTTTGGAGAAAGGTTGGCAATGGTGAACCGAGCCGGTGGTAGTCTAGAACAGCATAGGAGCTCTACATTGAATGACTGTTGAAACAGTGTGCACGTAAGGCTAAAGGGGCAACTAGGAACATAGAGATGATGAGGTTCAGGGTTAGGGCTCATCAGAGAGGAAGGAGTGACAGCGACAAGAATGGCGTGACATGCTACATGTGGGCTTA
The DNA here is from genome assembly GCA_036346355.1 of Rhipidocladum racemiflorum. Taxonomy (NCBI): domain Eukaryota; kingdom Viridiplantae; phylum Streptophyta; class Magnoliopsida; order Poales; family Poaceae; genus Rhipidocladum; species Rhipidocladum racemiflorum. Next base: position 18,633,321 of record CM070573.1, on the reverse strand, counting down.
GCGTTGCCTAGATATTGAGATGCAAATGGATTTCATGGTGAGATTCACAGGGTCGTAGAGTTGCTTTAAAGGACCATGTCCAAGGCAGAGAATTACCAGGGATAGTGGTGCGGCACCGGCGATGGTGGTGATTGGAGTTGTGAAGAGGGTGCGAGGCTGGCGCTATATTGCATGAATCATCAAATTGGTTTAGGAGTATTGAAGAAAAACTAGTGTGGCATAAGGTGACACAAGTGCTGAGGAGTTAGCTCACTGGGGAGGGCGTGGTCCATGGCAGAGTGTGGCGGAGGACACACACCAGGGTTGAGGACAACAGTGGTGTTACATGTAACTTAGTGGAGGATATTGGCTACGACCGGGTAAAAAGGAGGTGGTGAGCTTGGAGAAAAAGAATGATGGGCTCAGCTTGGCCTTAAATAGTGGGAGATTTCATGAATAAGGCGTGCGGTGATGGCTTCCAACAAATGCCGAGCTTGGATTTGGAGGGCATCATGGGTGTCACTTGACACACTCAGTGGGTCCAAAATGGTGAGCAACAGAGTCAAAACTCGAGGGAGATACAGTAGCTTAGGTCCAAAACGGTGGGTGACAGAGTCAAAACTTGGGGGCGCTACAGTAGCTCAAGGCTCTGCCCAGGACATCAGCGATTGCAAAGTGAAGAGAGGAGACGAGGCGGACTTGGCGAAGCCATTTTCGCATGGGGAAAACGGTAAGTGTGAAAGTAGACGTAGGGAGGCAGCATGCCGGTGGCTTGGGCCAGAATGGGAACAGACTGGGCCAGTGAAGAAGGATTCGGCGCACGAACGCAAAACTAATTTCCCTAACATTTTCTTATTAGTTTAAATAAAGAAATTGAATTAAAAATTTTAGAATAAGCAAACCAACTCCAAAAATTATAAAAACTTTGGAGAGACTCGTGAGATTATTTAGAACCCAAATAAATTATTTGCAATATCTTTTAAGGTTTATTTAATTTTTAAAATTCAAAAATAGTTGCTGCAAATTAGGAAGCATTTCTTTTAATGCAGACAATCTTGAAAAATGGTTGAAAATTTTAAAAATGCAAAATTGGGAATATTTACTTTTTTTTGAAATTTTGGGTTTTTACATAATGGAGGAAATGGAATGGGAGTGGGGAGAGAATGGGGTGGAAGTTTTTATATACAATAGCATTGGTGGGTAATTTCGATGAAGTTGAGTGGCAAAGTTTATTTCATCCTGTAAAAGCCAAAAAGCATCATTTTTTGGCTTATGGGTTAGAGTTATACGGTGTCTTAAGCTTATTTATAAGCTGGCTAAAAAATCTCCTATTTATTTGAGCTTTGACTTTTTAGTTTTTAAACAGCAAAAAATGTCAAAACAAAGAGCACCTTGGTATCGTAGGGTTTTTTTGTTTTTGTTTTTGATTATGGATTCTGGTCCCAAAATTGAATAAAAAACATACGACTCAATTCTAGGAATCTATTCTTGTAATCCAACCCACCCATATATACTAGAATCCACAGCCCACTTCATATATGCTTTTGAATTCCAGCTTTCGAAGAATCATCTTCTCTACAACCACAATCCAGAATCAGCTTTTAGAGAATCCAAAGCAAAATAAACAAGCCCTTACTACGATAACCTTAGTTGTCATGTACAAAGTACAAAGAAGTAGCGAGATTTGATCCCACTGGCTTGCCGGCAACTAATAGTTACCACACACATATACTCAATTCAAATGCATAATTTTTACCGACGGTATGGATCGACAATGGCGGGTTAATTTGCATCCAAGTAACTAGATCCTTCGCTACTTTCTTCAATCACAAATAATATCATTTTAGACATAAGGCATGGTACCTGAAATGTAATTTTGATCTCAATTTTTTTTGTTTAAATAGATTTATAAGACCTGACAAAGTTATATTTTTATGAAAGTTCATTCGATACAAATATAAGATATCAGTAGCCAAAGTTTAAAAAGATTGATTGTATGTATTTCAAAACGACATTGTTTCGATTGGTTTAGGCCACAATTAGCTGGCTACATTCTTTATTTATTTTTGCAATGTCCAAACCAAATGTTCGGTTAGATCTCATAACAATATTTGGATTTTTGTTTCCATTTTTAACCAAATCCATTATCAACAAGCGATAGCAATGGATATAGTATACGGATTTGCTAAATAACACTCGAGTAACAAATTCGTGACTATTAGTCGAATTTCTTACCGTTCAATTTTGCTTTTAAGTTTGTTCACCACCCTCTTCGCTATCATCTCTAGCAATGATGGGATAGGGTACGTTTGGGTTCACCAGGGTTAGGTTTGGGATCACAGCACCCCAACCTTAGAATTAGGCCAGGCGGCGGTAGTGTGGCAAGGCAAGACGGAAGTGATGTCGCGTCAATCACAGGCTCAAAGAAGGTAGTGGGTAGCAAGAGTGACAAGATTGAGAGAGAGAGAGAATATTATGCGGCTGTAGGTGGAAGTCGCAAATCCAATGATAGTAGCTATAGAAGACGAGGAAGGAGGGTGGTGGTGGCGGCGGAGTTGGAGTTACAAGAAAGGAGGAGGAAGGGGGCAACAGCGGGAGACGGTTGGGAGAGGTCGAAGGTGGGGGAAGCCGGTGTGCCTTGCCAAAGCCGGTAAGGTGGGGGTTGGCTCCCTTGCGGGGTGCGGCGACCAGCGGCGCGCACCAGCGGTGCGGGGAGGCAGCGACGTTGGGGACGGGGTCGGCGAAGCCGAAGGGGCACGGGAGGCGATGGAGGAGGTCGGCACGGGGGCGGCCGAGGCTGGGGAAGAAGGCGGCGGGGACGGCCGGAGAGGAAGAGGAGAGCAAGGGGGAGAGAGAGGGGTGAAGTGCAGGGAGGGGGGCGTCCGGGGGGTATAAATAAGCGGGAAGGGCGACGGTGTGCGCAGGAAAAGTGGCGGCCGGTGGCGGAAAAGGCGGCAGTGGTTGCGCGGGATAAGGGCGGTGCAGGGAGGGGATAAGGCGCGGGGAGGCGGTGCTGCGCAACCGCGCAAGAAGGGTGGGGGCAGGCACAGGCGGCGAGGAATGAGGCCCGAGCGGCGGCAGCTGGAGAACGGGAAGAGAGAGGGGGCGGGAGAAGGAAGAAGGGGGGCTGGGTCGGGCCAAACCAGGTGGCGGGGTGGGCCAAGGAAACGGCCGAGAGAGCTGGGCTTGGCTCAAGGGGGAGAAAAAAAAGGATTTTTTTTTTATGTTCGTGACAGAGGCCAATCTAGAAAGGGGAGGGGAATGAGATCAGGATTATAGGATTATAGGTAGGTTGTATATGTAAGTGATGGAAAGATCTTGGGCTTGGTTTTCCATCTAATGGCCGGAAAATTCCACTAAAATCCTAATTTTTTTCACTCGTGCTGTACAGACACTCCTGCTGTTAGTATGGCCATGTTTGGCAGAGCTCCAGATCTCAGCTCCACCTCAGAGCTGACACTTGTAGACTGAAATAAAGTGACTTCGGTTTGTAATTTTATTCTAAAATATGAACAAGATGACCCACCTAAACACTTTTAATATACCTACAGCTCTAGATCTACGAATTTGATGGAGCTAGGAATACCCAGCTCCACCAACTCCACGAATTTGGTGGAGCTGGAGCTCTACCAAACACCCCCTATGTGTCCCTTATTTAGGTAGACCCCACGTGTAAGCTCCCAGTCGCGGGCCCACGCTCGTTCGTCTCGTTTCGACAGCAGAGGGGGGGGGGGGGGGGGGGCGAGCGGGGGGGGAAGTCGCCTGCATGTGGGGCTATTCAAGCGGCGAGCTGGCTCGGTCTGATGGCTGGTTATTCCGTCTCCTCTCACCGACTCTTATCTCTTCTCTGTCCCATGCTCTCCTTTTCTTTCTCGAAAGCTGTTTCCTCCCTTTTTCTTTTCTTTTCTTTGTTGTTTGTTCAATGTGATCAGCTGTTTTGTTTTCTTCGCAAGAAGCACGAGAGGCGCTGACAGAACGATTGCCTGGTCCCGTTCTAGTTTTGTATACATACACGGCCGGCCATTTTCTTGCCGCACCAAAGTTCTACAAGAACATAATTAATTGATACCATGCACAGCTTTATCGGTCAATTTCATTCTAGAATGGTTTTTTTAAAATACTTTTGTTATTCTTTCCTTGGGATGAGATATGTGCAACATCCTTGGGATGAGGCCCGGCGATGTGGTTCTATTTTGGCGCCGATTTTCCCTACTCAACCGACTAATCGCATATCTATATATATCGATCTCCCTTTTAAGGGCATTGAGACTTCAACGAGAAGCACGACGATATACCAGCAAACTTAATTTCGCAGAGATTTGCTCATTAAGTAGTTGCACCGAACGTAGAGATCGATGGGTTTGCACGAACTACAGGCAAGAATTAGCGGGTTGCATGTTCTCACCAAACCTCTTTAATTTCTTCCCCCCCTTCCTTTCCTAAATTCGAGCCGTTGTGCGTTACCTTAATCTTCTTTGCTTTTAAGTACTCCCTTATTTTACAAGCTTTTTCCCTTGGCCGTGTACAGCTAATTAAGCAACGCTTGCCAGCGCTTTAATGTTCGTGCGTAATTGGATCACGTATACACGCATGCAACGCGCCAAATCCCATTGGATAGTATCATACTTATTAATTAGATGTCACATAGGATTTTTTGCTGATGTGGCAAAACAATAAATAAGAGGAAGAAGAAAGCTGTATCTTGAGCAAGATACAGCTTTGGCACGATATCTTAGGCCATAACACAGAATCTAATGCTCTGGGTCCACTTTCATAGACACAACATCACACCAATTGATTATTTTAAACATATAAGTATGATACTATGCATTGTAGAGAGTGTTTCTTCAATGTAGTATCATACTTTTCATCTTATGTGGCATTCTTGGATATTGGAGTATGACACTTTGCACTGGGAATAGCCTTACTAATTGAGCTCGACGACCTCCGATTTTGCGATTGCCGATCTTTTTCCGAGGCCGGATCTTGCTCTTAATAACCTGCTCTCTCTCCCTTTAAGCACCAAGATTCGTGCAGATCAAACCTACCCTAACTACGCACTCTGATTTGCCGCCAGCACATGAATGCTAATTAACATATATCTACATATATCTCCGGATTTTTTTCCCCATTAGCTTTCGAGGAGGATTCAGAGCTCGCCAATTTCCATTGCGATGCAATGAGCAACACCGATCGATAAGAATTCTTCTCTTCTTCTCCAGAAGGATACCAAATCCGTGCCCAAATAAAAAGGAAATAATATCCTGATCGAAAAGGAGGAGGATTATTTTTGGGGTTTTTTTTTCAGTTGCTTAATTTCTCATCACTCCCATTATAAATACTGGCCCTTCCTTCCAGGCACCTCGTTTGTTGGCTTGCCTCCCAGCACGCATCGCATCGTCTTGGCTTTGCTTGCTTGCGTATATATAGACGCTCGTCCACGCAGCCTGCGTGGCCAAGAGGAAGCAGACGACGCGCACCGTATATATCCATGGCTGTGGAAGCGCACCACCTACTCCCCACCGGGCACGCGAATCGGGCAGGCGCTGCAGCTATGGGTGACGCGCCGTTCCCGCCGGGGCAGGCGTGCTATGGCAGGGACGTCACCGGCGGCGCGGTGGGGACCCTTGGCCAGCGGGGATTGGGGTACCAGTCGTACATGGGCCTCGTAACGCCGCCGGCGTCGGCAGCGGGGGCGGGGCTGGGGCCGTACTCGAAGTTCTGCGCGCCGGCGGCGGCGGACGCGTCGGAGAGCGGCGTCACGTTCGGCGGTTGCCCGGCGCAGGAGGTGGCGCCCAGGAAGCGAAGGCGCGGCGCCGATCAGCCGCCGGTCTTTGGCGGCGCGACAGACGTGGCGGCGCACGCGCAGCAGCAGCGGCTGGACGTCGATCGCGTCGTGCTCCACCACGTGAGTGGCATGATCGATTTGCCAGGCTCGAATCGATGCTTGCGTCGAGGTAACTGGGGCTGACGCGGTTGTACTTGTCCGTGATGCATGCAGGCGGCCCAGATGTGGGCGGCGCTGGCGGAGCAGAGGCGGAGGCACGCGAGGCAGATGGTGGCCGCCGTGGAGGCCGCGGCGGCGAAGCGGCTGAGGGACAAGGACGAGGAGATCGACAGGATCGGGAGGCTCAACTGGGCGCTCGAGGAGCGGCTCAAGAGCCTCTACGTGGAGGCGCAGGTGTGGCGCGACCTCGCGCAGTCCAACGAGGCCTCGGCCAAGGCGCTCCGCGGCGAGCTGGAGCAGGCGCTCGACGCGCAGGCCCGCTGCGGCGCCGGCGGCGACGACGCCGAGTCATGCTACTGCGGGGAGAACGACGTGGCCAGTGGCGCCGGCGAGGAGGAGGTGGAGCGGCGGGGGACGGGCCGTGGAAGGTGCAACGGCTGCGGCGAGGGCGCGGCCGTGGTGCTGCTGCTGCCGTGCCGGCACCTCTGCGCGTGCGAGCCGTGCGCGGCCGCGGCGCGCGCGTGCCCGGCTTGCGGATGCGCCAAGAATGGCAGCGTCCGCGTCAACTTTTCGTGATGCGGGGAAGGAATACCACCATTAGAGTAGGTTTTTCTGCTCTCTTTTCTCTCTCTCTCTGTCCTCTGCATTTTTTTTTTTGGCTGATAAGGCGATGGTTACTTTAATGATGTGGATATGAGGTGATGAGTTTTCTTTTCTGTTGAATCTATTGATCAACAAGGGGGAAGAAAAATCCTAGTAGCAATATCGCGTATCATTGCTTCAGTTGTTTTCTGAATCTTTACCCATTTTTGCCAGATTGGCGTCGATGATTAGTAGCTCAATTCGATGCAAGGGCGTCATTTGTTAATTTCGATCACTCGAATTTGATCCGCAACCAACCCGCTAAATAAAATTCGATCTCGTGGGCGGAAAGAAAAAATTGCAGACAAGATCACAAAACAAAGAAGCAATCAAGAAACGATCGGTTACGATCAAGCTACGAACACACCATGGGTACAGCGGCCACGTGTGTTGAATGCGTGTAGATGGTATACTGAACAGAAATGTTTTGATCCATGGACGCGATGTTACCCCCGATATAATAGAGTGGGCTCGTACGAGCATGCATATACACGTGAAACAACCGCGCACTTGCCGGCACGTACGCGTGAGAGAACACGAGGGAGACATGGTGCCGCTCCATTATATTTGCTTGTTGAGGCAGATAGGGACCCTGCTTGCTTGCCTGCCTGTATCTGTGTATTGACTGAATGTATTGGCTGGTTCCCCGCTTGCAGCTGCAGCAATGCATGCATAAGCTGGCCGACACCAGTTTCCCTGCAGGTCGGTCGCAATTCACAAGCAACACAAGCCTGAAATGTGAATTATCCGTACGTGTTCCTGCCGTTTGCTGAGTCTATTAGCAAAGAGGGTAACCAAAGAGAATTTATATTCAATAAAATTTTGTGGTATTAATTCAATAGAATCTCCCACTATTATCTATGAAGATAAAACCGATTGTATTATTCAAATGCAGGCAGGTTATATTAAGAGCAATATAACAAACCATATTTCTCCTAAATTATTTTATCCTCGTGAACTCCAGAAAAATGGGGAGATAGAATAATTTAGGAGCAATATGTTTTGTTATATTGCTCTTAATATAACCTATTGCATTTGAATAATACAAGCGGCATTATCTTCACAGATAATAGTAGGAGATTCCATTGAATTAATACCACATGATTTTTGAATGTGGTTAATCATTCTACGAAGCCATGCACATTCACGTGATGCTTTATATAATGCAATTATTTCAGAATGATTAGTGGAAGTGGCCACTAAAGTCTGTTTGCTAGACTTCCATGAAAAGGCCATACCGCCATAAAGAAACATGAATCCATTCTGAGATTTGGCACTGTAGGATCAGACAGATAGCCAACATCTGTATATCCTACCATGGTCATATCTTGATTTTTCTAATAAAATAATCCAAGATCTTGTGTACCTTGGAGATATCTGAAGATATTTTTAATGTCATTCCAATGTCTCTTTGTTGGGATAGCACTAAATATGACCAATAAATTGACTGCGAATGCAATATCAGGTCTGGTATAATTTGCTAAATACATTAATGCTTCAATAACACTAAGATATGGGACTTCTGGTCCTAGAATATCTTCATTGCCACTCCTTAGTCTGAATGGGTCTTTATCCCTATTAAGGGATCTCACAACCATACGGGTTTTGGACGGATATACCTTGTCCATATTGAACCTTTTCAATATCTTTTGGATATAGGCAGACTGGTGTACTAATATTCTATCATGAATATGCTCAAGTTGTAAACCTAAGCAAAATTTGGTTTTACCTAAATCTTTTATTTCAAATTCCGTCATAAGTTGTTTACTTGCATCCTTAATATCCTCTATGGTTCCGATGAAATTCAAATCGTCAACATATACTGAGATCATGCAAAATCCATTTTGGGATTTCTTTATGAACACACAAGGACAATCATCATTATTTGAGTATCATTTCTTTAAAAGGAACTCACTCAGTCGGTTGTTCCACATTCTTTCCGACTATTTTAATCCATATATTGACTTTCTTAATTTGACACTGTACATGTTATGATTTGCTTTGTGATTCGGAACTTTAATCCCATCGGAGACTTTCATGTAAATATCCGAATAAAGTGACCCATATAGATATACGGTCACAACATCCATCAACTGCATAGTTAAATTCATATTAACTGCCAATGAGATTAAATACGGAAAGTAATTTCACTCAGTTTAGGAGAATATGTTTCATTGTAATCGATGTCGGGTCTCTACGTAAACCCTTGTGCTATAAGTCTCGCTTTATATCTTACCACCTGATTATCTTTATTTCTTTTCCGAATGAAGACCCATTTATTTCCAACAGGAAATATTTTAGGAGGAGTTGGTACAATAGGATCAAATACCTTTCTTTTATTAAGTGAGTGCAATTCTGACTCAATTGCTTCCTTCTATTTGACCCAATCTGAGCGCTTCATGCACTCTATAATGGACTTAGGTTCTGGATCCAGTTGAAAAGATTCAGCAATCTTTGTGGCAAAATAAATATTGACAATAGTAGTCTCTCTCTTGTACAATTCTCCTGAATTGACATAGTTTGTGGAAATTTCCTCATTTATTCCTTTTGACTAAGCGTGATTTCCCACAACGATTGAGTTTAAGGTTTTCGATGTCCCAGCATCTGAATTTGTGTGCACTTCTTTGCTGGAATTACTATCACTAAGATGGTTACTATTTTTTCTTATTTTTATTTACTGATTGAGATAATGTACATTTGTTGGTTTTTTGTTTCTACGGACGTCTCCGTGAAACTAAGTCCTGTGCAACCGGAGTTCTCCCCGGAGTGGTTTTCTGAGGTACCTCCACTCTCTCTAGTGCATTAACAGCTGATATATGAGTTTTAGTAACTCTCTTATGATTAGTAAATGCATCTGGCAGTTCAATCTTTTGCAAATTTGTAATTCTCCGAACTTTCAGTTCAGATTCTTTCGTACGTGGATCAAAGGACAGAATGCCCTTGGCATCCCAATTTATTTCTCGGTATTCATTGTGGTACTTATCTCCCCCTAATGCCAGGAAAATGTCATCATCAAAAATACAATCAGCGTGCCAAGACGTAAACAGATCCCCTGTCAATAGCTCAAGGTATTTTATTATTGATGGAGAATTATACCCCATATAGATCCCCAATTTTCTATGAGGACCCATTTGTGTACGCTGTGGTAGTGGAATTGGCACATAATCAATGCAACCAAATATTCGCATATGGGAAATACTTGGTTCATTTTCATGTACTAACTGCATTGGGGAAACAATATGATATGTAATCGGTCTGAGTTGTATTAATGCATCGGTATGTAATACCACATGGCCCAACAATTGGTTGGCAGCCTACAATTTTGCAAAAGAGGTATAGCATTGAGTTTAATCCTTTTGATTAATAATTCTGCTAACCCATTCTGTGTGTGGACATATGGTACAGAATGTTCTACATTAATGCCCAAAACCATACAATAATGGTTAAATGCTTGTGAGGAAAATTCAGCGGCATTATCTAAACGAATTGTCTTTATCCTGTCTTTAGGAAAATTAGCTTTTAACTGTATAAGTTGGGCCATTAATTTTGCAAATGCATAGTTCCGTGTAGATAACAAACTTACATGGGACCATTTTGTAGATGCATCATATAGTACCATGAAGTACAGAAATGGCCCTGATAAGGGCTGAATAGGACCACATATATCACTTTGAATTATTTCTAGAAATTTAGTGACTCATCTTTAACTTTAAGATATGAAGGCCGTATAATCAATTTCCCTTTAGCACAAACTGTGCATATAAAATCTCCATATTTTGGAAAATTTGAACTTGTAATATTATGGCCAGCAAAATGATTTATAATTTTTCGCATCATACCCAAACCTGGGTGACCTAGACGATCATGCCAGATCTTAAAACGATCTAGGTCTTTAAATATTGTTTTCATCGCAACATGAGGCTCAGGTCTTATGTATGTGTAGTACAATCCAGATGAGAAGGAATGAAGTTTTTTAATCACTTATTTTTCATATCCTTTGTATTTAGTTAAGAGCAAGGTTTCATCACCGTTCTCACTATTAGTCTCCACGTGGAGGTCATTCATACGGATATCTTTGAAACTTAATAGTGTACGCTTTGAATCAGGATATAAAAGAGCATCCTTAATTACAATATTTGTACCCATAGGAAGAATTATTGTGGCTCTACCAGAACCAATAATCAAGGCATCTCTTCCAACGATTGTCATAATATTTTCTTTCATTTTTGTAAGAGTATGAAAATATTTTATCTCCCTTAATATTGTATTAGTGGTGCAGTTATCCACAAGACAAATTTCTTCCTCCATCTGATTGCTCCACGAAAATTATATAATATAGAGTAAAAATAAAATAAAATTCAGTCATGAATTTAAACTCTTATATAGAATTTGCAAAGAACACATATACACATATTTATTTATATGTATAAACATATACATACAAATCCAAGTTCTAGGGAATTACAATACCACATGCTCACATTGAGCAATACATATAGACCTATTAGACTATTATTATCTACTGATTACAAATAAATATATAGACTGAAAACATAACTTAGGGATAACAAAAGAGACTATTTTATGTCTCCAAACAAATCTTGATCTTCATACTCCACGAGCATGTCATCTATATTGCTTGAGTTGTCCTGGTTCACTTGTTCATTATCAAGAACCATGCCTTGGTTCTCAATAGGTTTTGTCTGTCTAACAGGCAGAATATCATTTGTCTTTGAAGTGAAATGACTCTCAATTTTGTCTCCCTGTTTCTTCTTGCCCTTTTCAACGGACTGAAGATATAATTCAACAAGATGTTTTGGGGTGCGGCACACACGTGCCCAATGTACCTTGCATCCACACTTGTAACAAGACTGATACCTGTCCACAAGATTCTTCTTCTTGAACTTTCCTTTTCCCATTCCCTTGATCTTTCTTGTGACCATGGCTACTACTAGCCTTCTCAATATTTGCATGTGCTTCTGGCACACTCAGTGTCCTAGTAGAATGAGCGTGATGATTCTTCATAAGAAGTTCATCATGTTTCTCTATATGAAGTAAAGTATAGATTAACTCTGAGTACTCTGTATATTTTTGTTGACGATATTGCTGTTGCAATATTCTCAAAGACGGATGAAAAAGTACATAAAGTTTTCTCTATCATATTTTCATCAAAAACTTGTTTTTTCACAAAATCGCAACTTAAAGTTGATCTTACGGATTGCAGAATTATATTCTGCCACAGTTTTAAAATCTTGAAACCGTAAGATCGACCATTCTCGTTGGGCTTCAGGCAGTATAACAATTTTTTGTTAATCATAATGCTCTTTAAGAGAATTCCACAAAATTTAAAGGACCCTCTTCCATCAAATATGCAAATTTTAAATCAGGATAAAGATGATGTCTCAAGAAATGCAGAGATGAGCATTGTGTATTCTTAGTTATTGGATCGGCACCTTCCACAGGGTTGATAATAGTATTAACGAGATTGGTGGCTGTCAAATATATTTTGACATCCATTGCCCATGTAAGGTAATTACTTCCATCTAAGGCAAGTTCAGGAAACATTTTCTTGGATACTTCAGCCACATCCGAGATAGTGCTGATAACGTATTTGAGTCTATTAGCAAAGAGAGTAACCAAAGAGAATTTCTATTCAATAAAATTTGTGTTCATTACAATGGGTAAAGCCCCTTTATATATAGAATGAAAAAGTGCAATCAAAAGACATCTTCTTGAACATTAAAAACTGCTTATAACTACTATCCTTCGCAATTTATCCATATGTCTATTTCTTAACACTGAGTTCTGAACCATGGGTGCATGCACGCATGAAAGGCAGGCACGTCCAGCGGCTAGTTTAAAGCGGAAGCCATGGTCAAACTTGTCCCTTTACATATTTGTTTTGCATATTTAGTCCTGGTGCAAACAAAATTATAAATCTAGCCTTTTTTTTTTCCTCATCGCGAAAGGAGAGAAAGACGGTATATGTTACCTGCCGTGGTATAGGAGCACAAAAGATCCACTGTTATGGTAGGGAGGCGGGATAGGTGCCTGTTTGTAACAGCCTAGCCCAAATTCGCTCAAAGCAAAGTCCACCATGGGGTAGCACCTAACTTATATTTCCGTCCTCTCTTCGTATAAAAGGGTTAATTCGATCGTGCTATATTTGAACTCAATAAGCATTGTATACCACTGTAACTCACTTTAGACAAGGACCAATCCCACTATCGCTCTATACAAACCATATTGGACCTTATAGTAACGGATTAGGGTATTACACTATCGCTGCTTCTACAGTTGAAAAATGATCGAATTTACAATCAAGGGGGAAAAAACCCTAAGCTTCTTCAAAGCGAGCTTACGTGATTACAACTAGTTTCGGTAACTCGCTACACCGATTTGGCTGGATTCTTTTAGCCTAACACTCGCCCGAGGATGAGAGTCACGCACAGCGATCACGATGGGCGGCGCATCTGAACTATATAATAAGCTCGTATCAAAATGTATCAAAAGTTTGAAAGACGAAGATGACTGGAGATACAAGAGTTTAAAGGTAATTTGATAAAAAGCTCTGTAATACAGGAATCCGTGATGTGTTTGTCTGCCAACAACTGCATGATGGGAAAGGTCGGCTTGCTAGCTCTCTGCAGTCTGCACACGCGCGCATGCATGCTCTAGTAATTTGATTGTGGGTTTTGGATGTGTCTAGGCCGGCCGGCCAGGATTGATTTTTTCGTGTGATGACGACGGATTGAATGTGTCTGTGCATGTATCGTATTTGGACTCGACTGTCCTTAATTTGTTTTTCCAAAAAATAAAAAATAAAAAATTTGGGCTCAACTGGTTTTAACTGTACGTGGGGTGGCAGGCGACTGTAATACAAAATCTGATCAAGAAGTAAGACGCAACAAGTTGTACATGTTAACCAGAGTTTTCTCTAGCCCAAAGTCTCTATTTGACTTTGTGCGCGCTTTATCGTGTACAGTATGGACGTGATATCATCGCTTAGCTAATCAGCGGTCTTAAGAAACAGAACACCTACCCAAGATAGCACCAGTAACGCTAAGATGAACAGAGTGCATATTTCAACCTCCAACTGTGACAGCGGCTCGTTTTTCAATTCGCAAACGTAAACCCTCCATTTTATAACCTAAGATTTTGAAAACCATTTAAATCACAATCCTCTACTGGTCAAGCTCAGGCAGTGGCGGATCTAGGATTTTAAGTTAGGGTATGCCAACCTAACACTGTAATATACAATTCAGTAAAATCCAATGAACAATTTGGTAAACAACTACAAATATTATCGAGAAATTCAGTATACAATTATAAAATAAAATAATTAGAAACATGATAATATAAGTATAAATTACAATATAAATAGTTCGAACATTCTAAATATGAAATATGCATAAAAGAAGTTTACACACCTACAATAGTTCAAAGAATACAATACTACTTCTTGTCCTTCTTGTCTTGCCTCTGCCTTCTAATAGCCATCAAACTCTTGATTATATCATTTTCATCAACATAGAAGAAAATATCTTGCTCAATAAACGTGACTAGACAATCATCCAAAAAACTATCACCCATCTTATTTCTCTACTTATTTTTGACTAAACTCATTGCAGAAAATACCCTCTCAACACCCCTAAACAAATTATAAAAAATTGCTTCGGTTTCAGCAAAAACAGATTGACACATGTTAACTAAAATAGTAATTCCTGAAGATCCAACCGTTGGATTGATGTGAAATTTTAACTGTAGAAACTAGATTCAACTGTGAAACTAACACAACAAGAATCAACTCAATCGGATATACGGATCTAAAGTTATGACCTTCACAAGTTGAATAAATAAGATAATAACGGAAATTGATTGTATGGACTATATTGGACCGAATCTGCAGGGCATGCCGTGGCCCACCCGGCATACCCTGTAGATACGCCCCTGAGCTCAGGGAGTGGACGATCGAGATGATTGTTGGAGCAGGAGCAACTCCTTTGGTGTTTGCTGCCATGGCATCCCCGCCGTGCCAGCTCTTCGATCCCCCTGCAGGCACGGCGGCTAGTACGCCTGTAGATTCCACAACCGCCGCCGCGCGTTCTCTGCCAAGAATCACTACTAGAAAAAGAATCTTCAGTACCGGTTGATGAGGACCATCAGTACCGGTTTTTGAAAAGGTACAGGCCATCCGGGACTGATGCCTAATATCAGTATCGGTTCCGGTTCCACCAACCGGTACTGATGGCACTAGAAAGTTTCAAAATATGTCGAGGATGTATGGGAGAAGCGGGACTCGAACCCGCAACCTCGTGACTCCAGCCTCACACTTCTAACCCACCCATCCACCATCGCGTACTGATATACATAGAATATGCACTCCTTTTGAAGTTTCCTGAAACGAGGCATCACTACCGGTTCGTAACACCAACCGGCCGTGCTGATGCCTCACATTACTACCGATTCGTGTTACGAACCGGTACTAATGCATTACGAACCGGTAGTGATGCCTCGTTTTAGGAAAGTTCAAAACGAACCGGTACTGATGTTACTATCAGTACCGGTTCAAATCTAATTTGGACTTATGTGCGGGTAGAAAATCCCTGTTTTCTAGTAGTGAATGGCCATATAGGACTGAGCGCTGCCGAACTATTGTTTCATCCGAATTGGATGGGACTGGATTGGGTTGCAGTGACTGGATTAATCAAGAATAGCTAGCTTAGCTAAGAGGCAGAAGAAATCGAATCCTTATGTGCTACCAACAAGGCAACAACAGAGGCTTAAAGGATTTTCTAAACAAGGAAGAAATCAGAGGATTAAGCCATGATAAGGTAAAGTCGTTAGTTTAATATTCCGAATTAATCAGACGGTTTCAAAGTTTAGAGTTGAAAAATAAACCGAGATCAGAGTTTAAAATCGAAAAGTGGACTTTTTCGTATCAAGACTGTAGAGTGACAATGCAAGATGAAAAGTACGTGCCCAATCACAGCGTACGCATGCATCGATCTTCCCCTGCTTGTAAGTGTCGTGCACAAGTTAACACGTACGGGCTCTATAGCATGCATCGGATCGATGATGAGTACTTGACCGATCGATGGACCAACCCAACAAATGATGAAGCGTTGGATTCCGATCGAAACGTCCCAGCAGCTAGCTCGATCCTAGCTAGCTAACGTACACAAGACTACACATGCGCCGCAGCGGCGCCATCGATCGGTGCAATATCCTTCTCTCTCGCTTGCAAAACGAATTAATATAGGCAGGGGGCCGGATCCGATCCCGATCCACCGATCGATCTGCAGAAGGCTAGCTTGAATCCTGATTGAGTGATGGATCGATATGCTGCGTCTGTACGTTGGCTCGTGGGGCCTGGGGGAACCAATCAACACGAGACGGTCGCAAAAGTAAACCGGCCGACAGGGAGCGGCCGTACGCGTGCCGACGATCGAGCGAGGTCGTCGTACGCCGTACGGGCTGCACGCCGGTGCGCCGTCCGAGCTAGTGCCGGCCGGCCTCGCCCGTACGCGTCCCCTGTGCCTTCCATGCGTGGCAACCTCCGTACGCCGGCCGCCCGACGACGCGCGCGGTGCGTAGTACGTGCATGCATGCGCCCGCGGTTGCGGGGGCAGACCGACACGTATATATATACGTATGCATGGCACGTAGCGTGGCGCGCGCGGCCGGTTATTTTTGCATGCACGTTTTGCGCCGGCCGCACCGGCCGGCCGGCACCTAGCCCCGGCGTCCTGCCAAACGTACGTACGTTGCTGCCCCCCGCATGTTAATCCCTCCAGCCTAGGACGAAAGCACACGATGCTCTCCTTTGATCTGTGTGACTGCAGTGCATGCATGAGAGCTATATATACATCTGGTAGCTAGCTGCGTGTACACCCTGTCCCTGGTCTAGGGCACAGCACAACCTCTAGTGCTCGATCCATCGATCGATCCCTTCATCAACCTCGAAAAGACTTTGATGTGTGCCCTTTGCCGCTCCATCTGATTCCCCGGCCCCCTCCACTGCCGCTATATATGTATCTAAGCTGTGCGTGCGTGCGTGCGTGCGTACTCCATCTCCGAGTGACAATACGGCAACGATGGATGGATGGAGATATGGATTTGGGGCCTCGGGGGGGAGTGACCCCCCAAACCCAAACGCACTTGGCTCGTAGCATCGACAACGCACGTACGCTAGCTAGCTGCGTGGACATAGCTTTCGTAACTAGCTTGTTCGATCCTCATATATATGCAAGCTAGTCGTCTCACGTACGTCCCACTTGCACATGCAGATGCATGCACCGCATTGCACTGATGCGCCTGCGGTTCCTTTGGTTTGTGCGGTGGTGACTGTGAGATCGTGATCAGATCAGGTCGATGTGGCACTAGATTCCGGTCTGGTCTGTCTCGCCTCTTATTCGCTGGAAAAGTGAAATTATATGATGTGCACTATGGTCTATGGTTGCATGTGGTGCTCCACTCGGAGAGGACCAATCCTGAAATAACCGCAAAACTCAAAACAAATTTCAAATTTGAGTTTGAATTAGTCTCTAATTGCATTTTATGATTTTTGCTGAATTTTTCGGATTTTATTTGATTTTTTTCGGTTAAATTACGAGTTCTTTCCGTTTCCGGAAAGTTTCGCCGTATGGGCGCTTTCCTTTCTCGGCTTTGCCGTTTTCTCCTTGCCATCGCGCTTCGCCCCGCTTGCCGCCTCCCGCCTTCGCTCGCGCCCGCGCCAGAACCCGCGTTCGCCTCGCGCCCGCGCCCCCGCACAATGCGCATGCGCACTGTGCATCTCCCCCACGCGTGCCCTCTGCCATGGCAGAGCACGCCCCGCCGCCCGTGACCTACGTCGCCCGCCCCGTCCCGTCGCTAGCCCTAGGGCACTCCGCCTCTCGCCGTCCTAGCTCCCCTCCGAGCCCCGCGCCGCTGCCCCGCTTCGTCCCGTCGCCGCTACGCCGCTTTTTCTCCGCCGCCATCATGGCACCGGCGACCTCGCTCGCCTCCCGCGGCTATAAAAGCCGCTTCCGGCCCCATTGATGGCCCATCGAGACCACATCCTTCTCCTCTCTCTATTTCCCTCTCTCTCGCTCTCTCCCGCGCCCTTCCGTAGCCTCGCCACGAGCTTCTTCCTCGTCTCCGGCCAAGCTCCGCCGCCAGCTCTCTCCGATGCCCCTTGGACTTCCCCGAGCCGAGCCCTAGGACCGGTGAGCTCCCCTCTCTCTTTTCCCCCTCGCCCACTCATGTCCCGTGCCCTAGAACGGGGGTTTGTACCCCGTCTTCCCCGACTCCGGTGGCAGTGTGGCCCGCCATGACTCGCTCGGCCTCGCGCCCTGCCACACTGGCTCCACTGTCGACCTCCATCTCACCCAGCCCCAGCAACCCCACCCGTCAGCCCTAGCCACCCCCCCTCATTGTCGCGGGCCTTTGACTGACAGCTGGCCTGGCAGTGGGCGGCCGGTTGCCTCGCTCAGCGTCTTGGCATATCTGTGGGCCAAAAGCGATTTTGGCTCGGCCCATTTGAATAGTGCGCTTTTTCTTTTTTGTTTCGGTTCTTAATTTCCAAAATCCGTATTAATCCATTTAAAAATCCCAAAAATGCCCCAAAATTTCCCAAAAATCCCAGAAAATCCAAAAAGAGCCAAGAATACATATTCCGAACCGTCTCGAGCCACTGAGTCCAAAAATGACCTCCGTTCCGCCAAACCAAGATCCAAAAATTCCCAAAATGCCCTTCGACCCATTTCCGGCTTATTTTCTCTCTCGGTTTTTCTCTTTTCTTTTCTCTTCTTTCTTTTTGTGTTATTTATTGTTTATTGTTTATCTTATGGTGTTTATTTACGCTAGAGTCAACGACCGAGCAGTACCAACTCCCGGAGCCGACACAGGAGCAGGAGCAGTACTTGGAATCGGAGCCGGACCCGCGTGACGCCGAGTACGACTACGTCAACACTGAACTAGGGAACCCCTCCGCCCCGCAAGGCAAGCCATACTCCATTGATCATGTTGAACCTAATATTCCCTAAAATACTTCATAATTATTTTCTACCGCATTATTTCCAAACTATATGTTGAAATATCGCAATGTGGTATGTTTGAATGACATGATAAGTTAGTTAATGCCAAAAAGGCTCATGGAACTTCCTTGACAAATATTAAATCCGAATAATCCTTTGTAACCCTAGAACATCACTATTGTCATTATTTGGCTAGGTATTCTATTATAGTTAATTAGACCATTTTAAAAGGAAACATGAAATGTCGATGTACTTAGATATGGAATGTTTATGAAATGTTGCGGTCCGGGGATGATTGGGCTAACTAATGGATGGGTGTTAGTCCGATCCTCACGAGGACTGATACCAAGGTATGGATGGATGATGGTACTGCGGATACCAGGGGATGTGGAATGTAATGGTTTGGTCTATGACAAGTAAGGACTTACAACCTTGGGCAAAAGTAAATAACTTAAGAAATCGTTCAACCACAGGTTGGGCCGGTCAACTTCGTTGGCTTGATTCAACGAGCTTCGGTACATTGTACTTTCCGGAATACCTATAGGAGCAGGTTACCTTCCGGTATGGGAGATGGTCCGCAGCTATGGGGTGAAACGAAAGTGTGCACGAGGAAAGCTGTGGCATTTCGGGTTCACAGCGGTAGGTGTCCACAAGAAACGGATCGCGAACTTCACTCCGGCGGTGGGGACCCCGGGTTAATGTGGACCGAAACTCTACCGGATAGGGGCTAAAGGGGAAAGATCCAACGAAAAGCCATGATAACCTCGATCCGGCTGCATGCATAAAAGTTGCATGTTAATCGCGTGGCATAACGATCGTGGAATCTTGTGGGTAAAGCTGAACACCTCTGCAGAGTGTAATTAAAATGGTATTCGAATACGCCGTGCTTAGGTAAATGAAGCTGAGTTAAAATGGGGTGAATCCCGAAACTAAAGCTCAAGTAGATCTTTGAATGAACAAGTGTGGAAGTATATAACTTTGGAAACCCCCTGTTTATTATTATGATTATGGTTTATGTTTCAAATGAAATGTCAAATCTTATGAAAACTTGCATACACAAATGAGACATATGGCTATCCTTGTTACCCGTTGCATGTAATAATCAGGATTCACTGTGTGGCTTGTTGAGTACGTTGTAGTACTCACCCTTGCTTAATTAACCCATTTTAGAGTATCAAGATGTTGGTGACTTCCAAGAGATCGTAGACGGCGATACAGTGTGGTTCTAGTCTCAGTCTTCGCTCGACTCGCCTGTGGAGTTTGCTTTTGCGCTGTTTATCTTTTGTGATGTAATATATACTCTGAAGCTCGCCGCTTCCTTTAAAAACTCTGGCCGATAGGCCTTATGTGATGTAAAAACAGTTGAATCATTCGTTTGCGGGTAATGAACGATTTGGTTTCCGTGACTAATCTTCTGGGTAGTCATTTGAATTTAAACGCACCCTAAAAGGCGGTCCGTCACAAGTGGTATCGAGCCTAAGTTGACCGTAGTAGATTGAGACCTAGATTGGCTTAAGGATCTTTTACAGAAAATTAATTTAACGTATAAACAAAATGAGTTATGAAAAATATAAGTATTATTGCTGTCCTCTTCTACCTCTTTCTATCTCAACCCTCTTAGTATTCTTATTTTCGGTTTTGTTTTAATATTTTTTCCATTTCTTAACTTACTCAAATTTCGCGTTGATCGCAGATGGTTCACCATGCTTATCCGGACCCGACTATTTTCGGTAGTTGGGCGGAACTACTCTGGAGGATGATGCAGCAAGTCGGGGCAACAGATGAACACCGCCCTGCGTTCCACACTCAAGAAATGCTTCGAGATGACCTACGTTGCCAGTGGATGGCGTGGGTCGAGCTGCCACCCCTACCACTCCGCCCAAGTGTCCCTCGACGATTCGAGGGAAGGCGACTCTACGAGTCCGCGGCAATCCAGGATGCCGCTCGCCAAGCTGTCCACTATCTCCGGAACCACTACGAGAGGGAACTGGATGACACCTGGGCCCACTTGGTTCCCCAGTTGTGTGACGGAAGCATTGGCATCTCCTTCCCTCTGGATGAAGCAGACCCAAGGATTGAAGAGACCTCTGACTACATATTGTTGATGGAGCGCGAATACAACCGCGCACTCCGGGAGAACAGAGTCCAGCACGATCACCTTCATCAAATGTGGGATCTGGTCGATCAACAGCACAACGATGTGGTCCAACTCCAGGGCCAAGTACAGCAGCTGATGAACCAGATAATGGAGATCGACCTTGTGCAGCAGCCGGTGGCGCCCCCAGAAGAAGAACCCTCGGTGGACGGACCATCGATGATTATCGACGAACCGCCGCCCCCAGATGTCGATATGGAGGAAGACCCCGAGGAACGCATCTTCTACGGCCCCAACGAAGGATGGACCCCATGAGCTGCCAAGATCGTTAGGAGTTGATGCCACCCCCCATTTATGTAATAGAACTAAGTGTTTTTGGTATTGTATTTTTGGTGGTACCCTACCTTGAATGGTATGGTGTACGACCTATGGCCTGTAACAAACTATGATCCCCCGTCGTACTTTAATTTTATTAATATATCGGGATTAGCCCTATCTCGTTCAAAATATTCTCCCGCCCTTTTCATCTAAGCCCTCATCTATTCGTTCTAGCCTTATCTAGAAATCTTAACTCCCACTTACCTTTCACTTTCGTTAAAACCCTGCTGCAGATCGAAAGGAAGTTGAATACAACCAAGTCAACCATGGTGAGACCCAATCTGAGAGGAAACAACAGCGAGGAGGGTAACTCCAACGCTGAACAGATCAGCTTGGCCCAAATAATGGCGATGATGGAACGGAACCGGTATGAAGCTGAAAGACATCAAACACAGCTCATGGAAAGAGTCCTAGAGCAGCTAACCGCAAGACCACAAGGGCCCCCTCAAGGAAACCACAACATGCAAGAAGCCCACATTGGAGCGACGAAATGGTCAGATTTCCAGAAGGCCCGACCTCCTATCTTCTCGACACCAACCGAACCATTAGCAGCCGATGACTGGCTCCGGGACATAAAGAGGAAGCTGAATACCATTCAATGCACTGACAAGGAACAAGTGTTGTTTGCCTCGCACCAACTTCAAGGACAAGCCGCATCTTGGTGGATGAACTATCAGGCCACCAAGAACGATCAAGAGATTCCATGGACCGAATTCGAAGAAGCATTCCGCAAGGCTCACATTCCTGCGGGACTAATGGCCTCAAAAAGAAGAGAGTTCCTAGCCCTCCGACAGGGAGGAAGAACTGTCATGGAATATCTCCAACATTTCAACCAACTGTCCCGCTATGCACCAAATGAGGTAGACTCTGAAGTGAAGAAAATGGAAAGATTTTCTGAAGGATTGCAAAAGAACTTGAAATTCCATATCGCTGCCCTAGAGTTCAGGGACTTGTCAACAATGGTCGACAAGATAATGATGATAGAGGAAGCCAGGAATGACTTAGAGGACACCCGAAAGAGAAGAGCCCAGCAAATGAGGTTTCCGACCACCAACCAACCCAGAGGAAGAGCCCCAGCGCCAATACCCGGATTTCCTGCCAAAAGGCAAGCAGTAGGAGGATTCCGGCCAGTGCCTGCTCAAAGCCAGCCAGTAATTGTGAAATGCTTTAAGTGTGGAGGAAACCATTATTCCAACAACTGCACTAAGAAGACTACAGTCGTTACCATCAGGGCGTGAAGGACACTTCAAACAAAGCGCCCAAGGAAGAACCACCAATCAAGTGGCCAAATCCCAAGCGTCAGCAGCTTCAGTAAACCGTCAGCCGACAGTCTACCGACCGCCACCACAACAACAAGGAATGTTACAAGGAAGGGCACCTCCGAGAGGCGAAGGAAGCTCCAACAACTCCCGTAATTTTCAAGGAAGGATCAACCATATGACCACGAGGACGCGCAGCGACTACCGACGTGATCATCGGTAAATTTCCAATTCAATCTCAGCCGGCTTTGGTTTTATTCGACCTGGAGCAACTCACTCGCTCATTTCAATGACTTTCGCTTTGCAAGAATGGTTTTTCTTATTCTCCGTTACCAAGCCCTTGCGCGTTTCAAATCTTAGGGCAATAGATTAATGGCTCGATATAAGAGCCGGGAAGTTAGAATTAGTGCTACAAGGAGTTAAGTTTACTATTGAGTCACATTACTCGGAAATGAACGGATCGACGTCATCCTAGGGATGGATTGGCTGTCCAAACATAAAGCGACCTTAAAGCGTGAAAGGAAGCTAGTAACGCTTGTCAACGACAAAGGACAACGAGTAACCGTAAGGACCGAATTCTAAGCTAGTAAAAGACAATGGAAGCAGTCTCAATACCGTGACCCTAGCATTAGACCAAGTGCCCATAGTTCAGGAATACCCGGATGTTTTTCCAGAGGAATTACCAGGAAGGCCACCAGACAGAGACATAGAGCCGAAATACAACTGATCCGAATCGCACCATTAACCAAGCGCCAAGATCAAATGGCACTCAAGGAATTGAAAGAACTTAAGAAACAGTTGGACGAGTTATTAGAGAAGGAGTTTATCCGACCAAGTATCTCACCTTGGGCTTCGCCTGTTCTATTCGTAAGGAAAAAGGACGGAAGTGCAAGACTCTGCGTGGATTACAGGGCATTGAATGCCGTAACCATCAAGAACAAGTACCCATTGCCGCGAATAGACGAACTATTTGATCAACTCAAGGGAGCCCAAGTTTTCTCCAAGATAGATCTAAGGACAGGATACCACCAATTGAAGGTGAGGAAACAAGATAGAGAAAAGACGGCATTACTACCCGATATGGATTATATGAGTTTTCGGTAGTTCCGTTTGGGCTCACAAACGCCCCTGCCTATTTTATGAACCTGATGAACAAAGTATGTATGGAATTTTTGGATCAGTTCGTCGTAGTATTTATAGACGACATACTAGTATATTCAAAGAATGAACACGAACACGCCAAGCATTTACACCAGCTATTACAAAAACTTAGGGAACATCAGTTATACGCCAAGTTCTCTAAATGTGACTTTTGGAAGAATGAGATCGCATTTCTGGGGCATATTGTCACCAAGGACGGAGTCAAAGTGGATCCGACAAAGGTAGAAGCAGTCAAGGAATGGAAACAAATGACGTCGGATGTGAAGTCGAGTTTTAGGACTAGCAGGATACTATAGGAGATTCATTGAAGGATTCTCAAGGATTGCAAAACCCCTGACACACCTACTCAAGAAGGATAGCCCGTACAAATGGACTGAGAAATGCGAAGCAAGTTTCCAGGAATTAAAGACAAGACTAACATCAGCCCCAGTACTCATATTACCCGACACAAGGATTTTCAGATATATTGTGACGCATCAAAACAAGGACTAGGTTGCGTGTTGATGCAAGATGGAAGGGTAATTGCGTATGCTTCTCGACAATTAAGACCACATGAGGAGAATTATCCAACTCATGACATGGAATTAGCTTCAGTAGTACATGCACTAAAGATCTGGAGACATTACCTATTGGGAAATCACTGCGATGTATTTACGGATCACAAGAGTTTGAAATATGTGTTCACTCAACCAAATCTGAATATCCAGCAAAGAAGATGGTTGGAAATGATCAATGATTACGACTTGGAGATACAATACCATCCTGGAAAGGCTAACGTGGTAGCAGACGCACTCAGTAGGAAATCTTGTCACCACATAGCCAAGACCACAGACATCTCACGTGATTACAATTTGAAATGGAACGACTGAACCTTGAGATAGTTGAGAAAGGATATTTAGCCTCCATTACAATCGATCGGATCTGCTCGGTCAAATCAAAACAGCTCAAGAAGAAGACGAAGAAATCCAAATGATACCGTAAGGAAATGAATGAAAAAGGCCCGTCAGAATTCTCGGAAGATGGACAAGGCATAGTACGATTCCGTAATCGTGTATGTGTTCCTAATAATAAAGATATAAGAGGATTGATTTTGACAGAGGCTCACTCATCTCAACTCACCATACACCCAGGCAGTACAAAGATGTACAATGATTTAAAAGGTGAATATTGGTGGAAAGGCATGAAGAAAGAGATAGCCGAGCACGTACTGTGTTGTGACGTGTGCCGAAAAGTTAAGATCGATCATCAGAAGACAGCTGGAATGTTACAACCCTTACCGATCCCTGAATGGAAGTGGGATGAAATCGGAATGGATTTTATTACAGGACTACCCAAAGCACAGCAAGGATTTGATTCCATATGGGTAATAATTGACAGACTGACTAAAGTAGCACATTTCATACCAGTCAAGCAGACCTATGGCAAGGATAAGCTAGCAGAGCTATACCTGACCCAGATAGTTAGATTACATGGGATTCCCAAAAAGATTGTGTCAGATCGAGGAGCCCAGTTCACATCAAAATTCTGGAAGAGTCTACATGAAGCCATGGGGACAGACCTGAATTTCAAGACAAAGATATCACCCACAGCATCGATGGGATGCATGTAAAAGAGTTAACCAGATATTGGAAGATATGTTAAGAGCTTGTGCGTTGACCTATGGAGCATCTTGGGTTACTTGTTTACCGTTTGCAGAATTTTCCTACAATAACAGTTATCAAGCCAGTCTACAAATGGCACCGTTTGAGGCACTTTACGGAAGAAAGTGCAGAACCCCTTTGAATTGGACTGAAGTAGGAGAAAATCAATTATTAGGGCCACAGATTGTGCAGGATGCAGAAGCCCATGTAAGGATCCTCAGAGAAAACTTAAAGATAGCCCAAGGACGCCAAAAGAACTATGCAGACACCAGGCGAAAGGATATCAGTTACCAAGTTGGAGATTTCGTATATCTGAAAGTGACACCATTCAAGCCCGTGCATAGATTTCAGATCAAGGGAAAATTGGCACCAAGATATGTTGGACCGTATAAGATCATAAGCCGAATTGGAGAAGTAGCCTACAAACTACAGTTGAGTCCTGAACTGTCACGAGTACACAATGTATTCCACGTATCACAATTAAGGAAGTGTCTTCGACAACCCGCAGAGCAAATACCGTTAGAAGAAATCGACTTACAGAATGATCTGACCTATACAGAGGAACCAGTCCGGATTATTGAGACAGTTGAAAGGAAACTTCGAAATAAAGATGTCAGAGTATGCCGAGTACTGTGGAAGAATCACACGCTCACGGAAACCACATGGGAAAAGGAGTCGGAATTGCAGCAGGATTTTCCCAACCTCTTCCCCAGGTAAGTGAATCTCGGGGACGAGATTTATTTTAAGGGGGGTAGGTTGAAATAACCGCAAAACTCAAAACAAATTTCAAATTTGAGTTTGAATTAGTCTCTAATTGCATTTTATGATTTTTGCTGAATTTTTCGGATTTTATTTGATTTTTTTCGGTTAAATTACGAGTTCTTTCCGTTTCCGGAAAGTTTCGCCGTATGGGCGCTTTCCTTTCTCGGCTTTGCCGTTTTCTCCTTGCCATCGGGCTTCGCCCCGCTTGCCGCCTCCCGCCTTCGCTCGCGCCATCGAACCAGCGTTAGCCTCGCGCCGCGCCGCACAAAGGCGCGCAAGACTGCGGTATCTCCCCACGCGTGCCCTCTGCCATGGCAGAGCACGCCCCGCCGCCCGTGACCTACGTCGCCCGCCCCGTCCCGTCGCTAGCCCTAGGGCACTCCGCCTCTCGCCGTCCTAGCTCCCCTCCGAGCCCCGCGCCGCTGCCCCGCTTCGTCCCGTCGCCGCTACGCCGCTTTTTCTCCGCCGCCATCATGGCACCGGCGACCTCGCTCGCCTCCCGCGGCTATAAAAGCCGCTTCCGGCCCCATTGATGGCCCATCGAGACCACATCCTTCTCCTCTCTCTATTTCCCTCTCTCTCGCTCTCTCCCGCGCCCTTCCGTAGCCTCGCCACGAGCTTCTTCCTCGTCTCCGGCCAAGCTCCGCCGCCAGCTCTCTCCGATGCCCCTTGGACTTCCCCGAGCCGAGCCCTAGGACCGGTGAGCTCCCCTCTCTCTTTTCCCCCTCGCCCACTCATGTCCCGTGCCCTAGAACGGGGGTTTGTACCTGCCTTCCCCGACTCGGTGGCTGGCCACGCCCGGCCTCACCCGCTCGGCCTCACCGCCTCGCCACACTGGCTCCACTGTCGACCCCATCTCACCCAAATTTCAAAGAACCCCACACGTCAGCCCTAGCCACCCTCACCTCGCCGCCGCCCCACTCGACAGCGACTGCCGCAACCGTGGCCGCCTACCGCTTCGCGTCTTACAAGATATCAGTGGGCCAAAAGCGATTTTGGCTCGGCCCATTTGAATAGTGCGCTTTTTCTTTTTTGTTTCGGTTCTTAATTTCCAAAATCCGTATTAATCCATTTAAAAATCCCAAAATGCCCCAAAATTTCCCAAAAATGTAAAATCCAAAAAGAGCCAAGAATACATATTCGAACCGTCTCGAGCCACCGAGTCCAAAATGACCTCCGTTCGCCAAACCAAGATCCAAAAATTCCCAAAATGCCCTTCGACCCATTTCCGGCTTATTTTCTCTCTCGGTTTTTCTCTGTTCTTTTCTCTTCTTTCTTTTTGTGTTATTTATTGTTTATTGTTTATCTGATGGTGTTTATTTACGCTAGAGCCGACGCATCGAAAGCAGTACCAACTCCTGAGCCGACACAGAGCAGGAGCAAAGATTTGGAATCGAGAGGACCCGCGTGACGCCGAGTACGACTACGTCAACACTGAACTAGGGAACCCCTCCGCCCCGCAAGGCAAGCCATACTCCATTGATCATGTTGAACCTAATATTCCCTAAAATACTTCATAATTATTTTCTACCGCATTATTTCCAAACTATATGTTGAAATATCGCAATGTGGTATGTTTGAATGACATGATAAGTTAGTTAATGCCAAAAGGCTCATGGAACTTCCTTGACAAATATTAAATCCGAATAATCCTTTGTAACCCTAGAACATCACTATTGTCATTATTTGGCTAGGTATTCTATTATAGTTAATTAGACCATTTTAAAAGGAAACATGAAATGTCGATGTACTTAGATATGGAATGTTTATGAAATGTTGCGTCCGGGACAAGATTGGGCTAACTACCTGGATGGGTGTTAGTCCGATCCCTACGAGGACTGATACCAAGGTATGGATGGATGATGGTACTGCGGATACCAAGGAATGTGGACTGTAATGGTTTGGTCTATGACAAGTAAGGACTTACAACCTTGGGCAAAAGTAAATAACTTAAGAAATCGTTCAACCACAAAGGTTGGGCCTGGCCAACTTCGCTGGCTTGATTCAACGTAGCTTTCGGTACATTGTACTTTCCCTAATACCTATAGGAGCAGTGGTTACCTTCCGGTATGGGAGATGGTCCTTGATTATGGGGGTGAAACGAAAGTGTGCACGAGGAAACTGTGGCATTTCGGGTTCACAACGGTAGGTGTCCACAGTAAACGGGATCGCGAACTTCACTCTGGCCAGTGGGGACCCCGGGTTAATGTGGACCGAAACTCTACCGGATAGGGGCTAAAGGGGAAAGATCCAACGAAAAGCCATGATAACCTCGATCCGGCTGCATGCATAAAAGTTGCATGTTAATCGCGTGGCATAACGATCGTGGAATCTTGTGGGTAAAGCTGAACACCTCTGCAGAGTGTAATTAAAATGGTATTCGAATACGCCGTGCTTCCGGTAAATGAAGCTGAGTTAAAATGGGGTGAATCCCGAAACTAAAGCTCAAGTAGATCTTTGAATGAACAAGTGTGGAAGTATATAACTTTGGAAACCCCCTGTTTATTATTATGATTATGGTTTATGTTTCAAATGAAATGTCAAATCTTATGAAAACTTGCATACACAAATGAGACATATGGCTATCCTTGTTACCCGTTGCATGTAATAATCAGGATTCACTGTGTGGCTTGTTGAGTACGTTGTAGTACTCACCCTTGCTTAATTAACCCATTTTAGAGTATCAAGATGTTGGTGACTTCCAAGAGATCGTAGACGGCGATACAGTGTGGTTCTAGTCTCAGTCTTCGACTACTTTGTGGAGTTTGCTTTTGCGCTGTTTATCTTTTGTGATGTAATATATACTCTGAAGCTCGCCGCTTCCTTTAAAAACTCTGGCCGATAGGCCTTATGTGATGTAAAAACAGTTGAATCATTCGTTTGCGGGTAATGAACGATTTGGTTTCCGGTGACTAATCTTCCTGGGTAGTCATTTCGGAATTTAAACGCACCCCTGAAAAGGCGGTCCGTCACAAATCCCAACCGTCCAATGATACTCTCTCTCCACATTGCAGTATTAATTTAGACCTTTGTTGCTTAGGTTAACTTCTTGTTGCCGCCGGGAAATTCCCTGATAGCAGCACCGTATCCGCACGGAGGGGCTTCCTGCGCCGTATATATATACTTACGATGTGCATGCCAGCTAATTTTCTAGCAAATCGGCAGAACCGATAGTACGCATGACTCAAAGATCGACCAATATACGTCCATGGGAAGCAATATACGCCCTGACACCTTGGACGACCACACCCTTGATTCCATATCATCGAAGCCGACTATTTGCCTGACAAAATTGTCCCAAGGATATCTGGATATGTACTAGGCCTGTCTGTAGGCATGCATTTTCTGTGTTGGGAAATTAACTGGTACCTTCATTCAGAAAATACACTTCGTCCTCCATCTCACTGAGCTCAAGATCATTGACAATGTACGTACTAGTGCTGTCTTGCCTGTTGGGGATGTACTTGCACTGGGTCAAGGGGTGCGGGCTTGGTCTGCTACATGTGATCGATCGGTCCAAGCTAAATGGGAGTGCAGTGTGCTTCAATCTAATCCTGGTAGGAGTATAAAAAGGAATTTCACCCGAGAATAATGGAAAAAAGAGGAGAAAAGGAAGCTGCGCGCGAGAGGTAATGACGAATTACACTACTACAGAAAAGTCCATCAGAGACGGTTCACAAATATCATCAGAGACGGCTTTGTGAACCGTCTCTAACAATGGGTCAGTGATAATATAACCACTTCACAGACGGTTTTATTAACCGTCTGTGATAATAATTTTACAGACGGTTCTTATTTAGAACCGTCAGTGATATATTAAATCTACTGACGGTTTGTAATATGAACCGTCTGTGATATAAATCCTATCACTAACGGTTCCATATACCAACCGTCAGTGCTATATTAAATCCATCGACGGTTTGTAATATGAACCGCCTGCGTGATATAAATTCTATCACTAACGGTTCCATATACCAACCGCCTGTTAGCAGTGTATATCACGATCGGTTTGTAATATGAACCGCCTACGTGTTATACAAACTATCACGTAAGGTCCACATGTATGAACCGTGCGTGATATTTATATCACAGGCGGTGCTTAGTTGTGAACCGTCTGTGATATGGTTTTCATACATACATCTTTTTTCTGCTTATTGGCTAGCCTCAGGAAATGCTAGCCATGCCCTCTGAAACAGACATAACACAGAAGCTACATTGCAGTTATTAGACAAGCATTATTTCAGCGATCACAGATTTGGGATTCATTTAGCAATTGTTCCAAGCTGATTATAGCACTATCATTACATCCATTTCAGCAAATGAAGACTCAGCTGTGTAAATTTCATCAATATTAAATTCTTTCCCAGCTTCTGAAATAATTATGGCGTCTGCGTCCTCCACAGCATCCCTTTTAGGTGGCAGTGTATAATAGGGTATTTTACCTAAAACAACAGGACGATCAGGTGACTCGGAAAAAAATAAAGAATCAACAAAGTTGATATGGGAGAGAGTATATCCTACCCTCATTCCAGTCATGAAGCACAATTCTTGCAGCAGCTTCAACATCCACTATACCACCCTTTTTCAATTTCCCCGGAGTGTGGCAACTTTCTGAAGGAAATTATCAACTGAAGTAAAGGTCGGCACCTTGTACAGAGACAACAATGTCTCATGTGTGCAAAGATTGAGGATTTCCTTTACTGAAAGCGTTAAATAAAGTTATCAAATGATGCACTCCCAGCCACATTACTATATACAAGTTATTGTTGGATGAAATAGTATCCACACAATGAAAATAACCACAACTAGAATAAATTAGACCTTTAGTTCCACAAGCAATATTACTTGAAACTAATATATGATTTATGATAACCAGGGATATATACATACCATTTCCTCCTCATGGTGTGCTTTTTCAATTGCTCTTTCCTCTCTTCTTTTCTTAACCTTCTCTATTTCAAATTGTATTTGATCGTGCAAGAGCAGTGGATTAGGCACTAGAAGAAAAGCATAGACTTCAACATTTTTAGAAAAAGAAGAAGGTTGCACACTAGTGACCTATTAGGGATATGTATCTGAAAAAGAAAGCATGTATATACGGCAAGATATATGTCCGCACTAGTGGTAAGATATAGTATGGCATATGTATACTTGGAAAATCCTATGTATTACACGAAGATGGCTCTTGATATGAGATATGTTGACTCCTTCATGCCCATCAATCAAGATCAGCACGAAGCATTATTACATCCATTTCATCGATCACAGAGACATTACAAGCATCATTACATCCATTTCACAGTTCATCGAGACAGAGACATTACATCCATTTCAGCGATCACAGATCATCACAAGCACTATCCGTACATCCATTTCAGCAAATAAATCGGAAAATTAGAATTGCTTTGACTAATGACAAGACAAGTGGCAATACAGAGATAAACCTAACTCTTGCGATTAGGCACTGCGTAGAACTCGTCTTTTTATTAATGACTTCATGACTAGGAAAAACAAAGTTTTCCTCGAATGGACGCTTGAGATCCTTGTCTTGCAAACGAAGTTTTATCCTTACTCATTTGTGTTGCATTGACGAGGAGATGCATGTTATGGCAAACGTAAAATCCACATCGGTTATTGCCTGTCCTTGTTGGTGCCTTTGGAAAAATAGAATTGCTTAGTTCGAGAATCATGGCTACGGAGTTTGAAATAGGATTATCTTGTATAGAGGATACCGGAAACTTGAAATCGTGTCGCAACGCCTTATCCCCGCTTGAACGAAGGATCTCGCAAAGCTTTGACCGTCCCTACGTGATTTCGAAAGGTTAGCCTCAGCTATTCCAGGAGCAACAAGCTCCTTAAACAACGTGGTTACCTGGTGATTAACCGTGCGATAGGGTTCAAGTCGTGGTTGCCGGTATGTGAGGAATCAACGTAAATAACCCGGTTCTTGGCCAGA
This sequence comes from Rhipidocladum racemiflorum, assembly GCA_036346355.1. Taxonomy (NCBI): domain Eukaryota; kingdom Viridiplantae; phylum Streptophyta; class Magnoliopsida; order Poales; family Poaceae; genus Rhipidocladum; species Rhipidocladum racemiflorum. The sequence goes on along the minus strand of CM070573.1, from coordinate 18,601,485 downwards.
TGAATTACAATTAGAACCCAGTGAAACATGCATAGGTATGTTGCCATGGTCAATTAGCACCAAAGTATTGTGTGCACATTACAAATGAGAGTATACCAAGTCGGGCAGCACTTACCCTGGGTTAAAGGGTAAAAGTATGAAGCTTTTATCTTTCTGAGCATCCAAGGCATGTCGTACGTATTCCTCTACTGCTTTTGCATCTTGGTTCATTGTTGGTCATGAGACTAAGAGTGGGTCGAGGAAACCCACCGATGTATTGTTCGTTCTCGCTTCGCGTATCATGAATCTATATATACAAAAGTTAGGCAAAGGGGTCACTTAAAATATATATATATATATATGACATTTTTCCGTATTACAGGGAAGACACACTCACAATGTCCAGCATCTTAAGAGCGAGGCGTCGAGGGCGTCGAGGTTGAAGAGATCGAACAGGTCCTGGAAGCCGACCGCGAAGTAGCCCTCACGACTCGTTGAGCAGATGCTTAGGCTTGTAGCGGACCATGATACTTGTTGTACGTTCGTTCTCTGGCTTGTTAGCTTGTCTCATGTAGTATGTATGCAGGCTTTTGCAGCAGTAAGTCAATGTCTTCATGCGATCTTCCGTTAATAAAGGCTCTCCTAGCTTGAATACCCGGGCCAACGGGGCCATCGGATAGTACTCCAAGGCCTTCGCTATCTTTTTCGATCTGCCCTTCCCTTTCTTTGTTGGAACGGAAATCTTCGGGGGAGACGAGGGGAGTAGAGAGCAATCATAGTCAAAGTCAATATCAAACTCATCACAATGTTTTTGGGTGGGGAGGGCACGATAAGCGATTTGGGGGAATTGGATCAACTCTCGCGGAGGAAGTAGAGGTACTTCGGTGGAGGATGGATGTCTAGAGATATGTCATTTCTTTGGGCCTTTGGATGAATGTGCCGATGACATCCCCATGTCTCAAGCTCGTCATTTGGAGGCAATTGTAGTGTGATGATCTTGAAAATGTCATGAACGCCGCCCACATTGACCTTCGTGAAACTCCGGCGCTAGCAGGTACCGTGCACCATCGCCTTCAATGGATGGATACGCGAGGCCCCAAGCGACTGTATAGGAAGGGAGCAATTGGCAACTCTCACTGGAGATTGCACCGCGTGGCTCCTACACAACGGTACCCAATTAGCTAATGTGCCAAAAGATATATCTATGGAGCATTCAAGGGATCATACTTAGTATACCTTGATGTCACTGCATGTGAATCTGCCGGGTGTTTACCCTGGTCGTATGGCGGGCCTGCAATTTGCTCTTACGTGTAGTGGGGCTAAACCCTAGGTCTTTCACAGGATTTGTGTTTTGAGCATTGAGCCTTTCCTCGAGGCTTCTTATCTTATCATTGAATTCTTATCTCAGCCTGTCCTCAAGATCCTTCACGATCTTTTTCTCACGCTCGTCTCTACCTCTCTTCTTACTCCGGTACATGTCGGTGTCTTCGAAGCCCGTCTTCCAGGGAACGAAAACCCCTTTGCCTCGCGTGCGACCAGGGTGTTCCTTGTTTCCCAATGCCGTGGAGAGTGCATCTCTCTCCCTGTTTGGGATAAAAGATCCACCGGAAGATTGTGCACTCAACTCTACCTGCAAGATCCCAACAAGTTATTTCACTTATGAAGTTAGGAACTAAATACGTACCAAAATGGTGGTTCGATATCTTACCAAACGTTGGCAGACTTCCTCGTCCGCAGGGTTTGTAAAGGATATGGTGCCAGATGGTGTGGCACATGACCTCGCTCTTAGCCGCCTCTGGCGCTACCAGTCAACAATCGATTCAAATGGCGCGAGTCCCCTCGCCCTACTGTCCCATTGCATCCTCTTCCCGCGTGAGCGCCGTGCCGAGTCTGTGGGGTGGGTGTTCCTTACTGCAGGGCCTTGTGGGCTTCGCTTTCAAGCACGAATCGATCTGGCTGCCTTCATCTGAACAAAACGTCTCCATGAATCCTCAGTAATGAACCCGTACTTAGAGTAGGGAGTCATGTCCTTTTTGACGTATTCCTTGACAAGTGTGCTCTTAAAGGTCTTCCACGCCTTTCCTGCCACTAGCAGTGCATACCGTCGCACTGGGGCCTCGAGTTCTTCTGGGATATCGAAGGAGGAAAGGATTTCAGAAGGTGTCGTTATGCCCTCGTCGCCGCTGACTTCCAGGATACAATTGTGATGGGAACCCGTTCGCGAACAACTATCCCGCACATTGTTCGTAATGCATTCACTACCTTTTTACATCCGGTAGGGGACCCATCTTTCGGATCGATCGCCGTGATGCTATATCGGCCTGTTGGCCTTTTGTTTGCTTTTCTTGGAGCGTGAGTTGGTTTGACTTGACTCGGCTGAACAGATCCTTCAGTTGGTCCTAAGGTGGATAGAAAATATTGAAATAATGTTATTCCATCATTATTTCGATGGGAACTGTTTGGATGTGTTCATCACATGAAAAGAAGAAATGTCCACTGTTCTTCAGAAAGAAAAAGAAAAGAAAAGAAAAGAAAAGAAAAGACAAAATATGTTGTAGCAGCCTACGTTCATCTAAATCTTTTTGTTTCTACATAGCCTATTACATCTAAACATCCAGTTTCTTATGACTAAGGGTACTCTATAACAGCATGTTAAGATTCTCATGTCATGATTACATGGCAGAGAGAGAAAGAGAGAGAGAGAGAGAGAGGCTACTTTAACTCATTTTGGTGTCATGATCAGGTCAAAATTCCGACGATATCCAATCAAAATTCAAATACATCCAACAATGTCGCCGCCGCTACTCCATCGCCGCCCTCGGGTTCCCGTTGTCCCCTTCATCCTCGCAGCTGGTTTCCATCCACTCCATCACCGCCGAGCGCACTGGTTGCCACCCGACGCCCACGACCATGGGCCCGATGTAAAGAACAAAGGAGAGAGAGAGAGAGAGAGAGGGAACTATGAAAAGAAAAATAAAATAAATGAACCTAACTATTCACTTGATCTAGAACATACTGGTGCAAACATTATTTCAATATTTTAATACATCCATAAAAATGCAACTTTGACCACTCATTACTATTGTAATACATCCATAAAATTTAATAAAATTATAATATCATGAAAATACTCTTTAAGACAAATCTAGCTATATCATTTTCATATATCCTATCTAAATATTTTAAAAAAATATATATTGGCACTGGAAGTTTTAGTCTAAAACGACTTTATTTTGTATCTAGAGGGAGTAATAAAATTCCCAACAATGTGATTTTGCGTCTGGACTCAGAAGGGATTAACAAAATTCCCAAAGAATGTGGGTGATGGAATCTTCTTGGCACGGCTCGCATTTGGCTTTGTGATTCTGCTATGCGCTGCAGGCGTCTTTGTTAAAGCGCTTTACAGGGCTAGCTAGTTGATCCCATTGTCGACACCAGAGAGTTGAATCGGATTGGGGAGTAGAAGAGAGTTTCCTTCGCATAACCGACGGCTGAGATTTCACAATACCCTTTCAAGTAATGAGATCGTGTGGAGACGGTACTTCATGAGGATCGAACGGCTGCAGAGGATGGAGAACGTTCTATGGTGATCCAATGGTGGCTAGTAGAAGTAGTATTTACTGTTAAGGGTAATTAGCTAGTTTCATGTTTACAGAGTTAGTTTACCCGACTTTGTCTTTTGTGGTAAACTAGCTGGAAGCAGGTATTAAAGGGACTGGAGTTGTTCAGTATTCTGTTACAACAGATATCTAAAACTATTGAGTTCTTGCTTCGTATCTCCTTTACTCTTCTTCCCCTTTTCTGCGTTTAAGTTCTGAATTACCGTTGATTTCTATTTTCATTCTTTGGTTTGATCCATCGCATATCCGAGTTCTTGTTGGATCCATTCGGGTCGACACCCATTTAGTCTTTTAGCTTGTGGGGGAGGAGCATTAGTCATTTCCCTGGGGGGGGCGGAGCAGACGTCGCCGGGGGTGGAGGCGGCGCAGCCGTCGGGGGAGGAGGAGGCGCAGCCGCGCGGCCTCGGGAGGCGGCGTCGGGGCTCGGGGAGGCGGCGCCGGTCTCCATCAGCGTGCTCGGCGGGCGGGGCTCGGGAGGCTGCGGCGGGGCTCGAGGCGAAGCGGCGCGCTCGAGGCGGCTGCGCTAGTTAGGGTTTGAAGTGTGCGTGCGTTTGAAGTCTGGTAGAAAACGTTTCAAGTGAAGAAGTTTTATAGGGTTTGAATATCACAGACGGTTCTAAACTAGAACCGTCTGTAATATTAATATGCAGACGGGTATTAAATATAACCGTCTGTAATAGAGTAATATTACAGACGGTTATGGTGTAGAATCGTCTGTTATTATATATCATGCACGGTTCTATTTTAGAACCGTCTGTAAGATTACCATATTGCAGACGGTTCTGGTATAGAACCGTCTGTGTTATTATATATCACAGACGGTTCTAGTTTAGAACCGTCTGTGATACGGCCCACCATTCCTCTGGAGTATATATACTCATGCAAGTTGAGCTTCAGAGCATACAACTTAGCTGGTTCGCTCTTGGGTCGACATTCATCTTGACCTTAGCTAGCTCGCTGCTAGGGTACGTAATTTAAACTCCATGAAGAAAAGAAGCAGAAATAAATCTATGGATAGTGATAGTTCATCTTCAACTGTTGTCTCAACATGTAACGGACTTGCCCTACCTGCACCGAGCACATCGGCGACATCCATGAAGAAAAGAAGCGGAGATAAAATATTACTTTATTATGCGGCGGATGCCACCATGGGCTACCTCCGTGGCTCAGCGAACTGCTATCTCAACATGTACCGAACATACCCTACCTGCTGATGTCTGCAAGTTTACGAAGCTTGGTTGCTAATGCACCACCATGCATAGCCACAAGGGTGCTCGTACACACCGTTCCACTATCCATTCGACGGCTACAAGCATTATGGCCTACTACTCTACAACCACGTGTGCAATAACATAAATACAGAAATATTACTTTATTATCCATACATGCATGCTCCTCGCTACAAATTAACATTGTAATTATACTGTGAAAATTAGCCCTTCACAATGATCGACGCGTGTGTAGGTGACTTCCTCAATTTGTTCCTCTTGGACCATCTTTGGCATTTCCGATAGGAGGCAAATCATCAAATTGATTGTACTCTTCCTCATCTACTACATTCTCAACTCCGACAATCCTCCTTTTCCTGAACAACTACGTGGCGCTTCTTGTCGGGCGGATCGGTAACATAGAAGACTTGAACAACTTGGTTTGCGAGCACGAATGGTTCATCTTTGTATCCGACACGCTTGAGGTCCACAGTGGTGATGCCGTACTTGTCAACCTTCACGTCTTTGGAGGTGGACCCAACGACACCGAAATAGTGGGATCTTGAAAAGTACATAGTCAAGCTCCCAAATCTCCTCTATGAACCCATAGTAGGAGCTCCTCGTTGACCGATGCATCGAACGCATCTATGCGGACCCCGCTGCTCGGGTTTGTGCTCTTCAAATCCTGATCTATCGTGTAAAATGTGTATCCATTTAAGTCGTATCCTTTCCACGTGACAAGCTGTAAAAGCTGGGCCTTTTGCCAACCATTTCAGGGTGTCATATGACGAGCTCCCTGATGGGTCGCTTCTTGAACCAATTGTTGAACTCAAGGTTATGTTGTCTTATGATCCAAGACTCATGTCGTGATGGATTCTCTTGCTTTAGCCATTGCTTGTGCTCGACGATGTACGGGACACTACTGAGTCATGTGTTGTAGAACCAGTGAAATGGGCTTGAGCACACGCTGAATCGATCAGTGTGATTGCTTTCCTTCCGATGGTCCCGATACCACTGGAGCCTCCTCATGGCGAGATCGAGGCACACCTATTGGTTGGGCCTGAGCCATGTAATCGACGCAGAACTCGACGACCTCTTCGGTTGCATAACCTTCGACAATGCTACCCTCCGGACGAGATCGATTTCGTACATAAGACTTAAGAATTCCCATATACCTCTCGAACGGGTACATGCTACGTAGGAACACAGGCCCGCACATCTTTATCTCTATTACAAGGTGAACAATGAGATGGACCATGATATCGAAAAATGACGGAGGGAAATACATCTCAAGATGACATAGAGTCATCACCACCTCAGCCTGCAGACCATCTAGTCCTTCGGGATCGATGACCTTCTGAGCGATTGTGTTAAATAAATAACACAGCCTCGTGATTGTCTCTTGGACCTTTATTGGCAAAATACTTCTAATTGCAATAGGGAGCATTTGTGTCATCAACACATGACAATCATGAGACTTCATGCCAATTAATTTTAAATCTTGCATTGAAACAAGTCTCATCATGTTGGACGAGTAGCCGGACGGAACTTTCACACCATGCAAGCACTGGCAAAGTTCAGTTCTTTCGCCTTTGACAGAGTGTAACAAGTCGGGTTCGCAATACGTACCACCTTTAACGGTCTCTTTTGGTGCTAACTCAGGTCTTATGCCCATATCGACTAAGTCAAGTCGTGCGTTGATACCATCCTTTGTTTTGCCCTTAATGTTTAGTAGGAGACCAATCAGGCTATCACAGACATTCTTCTCCACGTGCATGACATCGATGCAAAGGGCTTAACTTCTAGGTGCTCCCAGTAAGGTAGGTCCCAAAAGATTGATCTCTTCTTCCACAAGCTCTTCTCACGGGTCGACCTTACTTTACGTCCCTTTCCATACGTAACATCCAAATCCTTTACAAAGTCATGAACATCTCTCCCGCTAAAAGGCCTTGGAGTTGAACCGTTTTCGTTCGTCCCATCGAATAGTCTCTTCATCTTGCGGTATGGGTGTTTCGTCCCAAGGAACCTACGGTGACGCATGTACACGGTTTTACGCGAGTGATTCAGCCACACACTCTCAGTATCGTCTAGGCAGTGAGTGCAAGCCTTGGCACCTTTTGTACTCTGACCCGACAGGTTAGCAAGTGCAGGGTAATCATTTATGGTGCAGAACAACAAGCAGTGTAAAGTGAAGTTCTCTCGTTTGTATGCATCCCAAACCTGTACCCTAGGAACCCACAATGTTTTTAGATCTTCCACCAATGGAGCTAGGTACACATCAATATCGTTCCCAGGTTGTTTCGGTCCTTGGATAAGCACAGACAATAAAATGTACTTTCGTTTCATACACAACCAAGGAGAAAGGTTGTAGATACAGAGATTCACGGGCCAAGTGCTATGCCGGCTGCTCATGTTACCGAAAGGATTCATTCCATCTGTACTCAGTCCAAACCTTATATTCCTCATCTCTGCAGCGAATTCTTCATACCTCCTATCGATGTTTCTCCACTGGGTGGAGTCAGCAGGGTGTCTTAGCATTCCATCGTTCTTACGTTTCTCGGAATGCCAACACAGCAGTTTGGCCTCCTTTGGGTTAGCAAACAAACGCTTCAATCGGGGAATTAGAGGCAGATACCATGCCATCTTAGCAGGACTTCCTTTCTTCACCTCCTCATCTGAATGACTCTTACGCTTGTACCGGGATGCGTTGCACACTGGACATACATGCAAGTTTGCATACTCTTTGCGGTATAGGATACAATCGTTCAGACATGCATGTATTCTTTCTACCTCCATTCCCAAGGGACAAAGAACCTTCTTGGCTTTGTAGGTTGTTGTCGGCAACTCGTTTCCCTCTGGAAGCATGTCTGCCAATAGACGTAATATTGTGAAACTCTTATCGACCAACCATTGCTTGCCTTCAATTTCAGCGGTTCAAGCCAATGCATTTACAACCTTGTGTATTTCACCTTGTAACCAGCAAACAAAGGTTTCTTCGAGTCCTCCATCAAACCCACGAATTTTTCATATTCCCTTTCATCACGGTTCCTTCTGCGTCGCGCAAAGATCTCGTCCAGATTGTCATCATGCAACATATCCTCGCTTAAGCGTAATCAATGTGATCATCCTAAGCATATCGTTGACTTCGTCGAAAATGTTAACAGTACCACCTCGCTTCTTGTATATTCTCGCTCTTCGCCGGATCGGTCCAACATGTATATCCCTTTTGAAACCTCGCATAATCAAGTGTGCTTCGATCTGCTACCGAGTTTCGAAACGTCATCATATTCTCGCAATCGATGCATGGACAAGACATATATTGCACTCCCTTATTAAACATGTCCTCCTCTGCAGCTCTTCTAAAAGTGGAGACGCCATTAATGTACTCCACACTCGTACGGTCCCCGGCGTACATCCAGCTTCGATCCATCTATGCTACACATGTAATATTCGATCCAATTAGAACCCTCTTTTCAACTGATTAAGTACACTTTCCTTAACAAGTTAGAGCTTCAAAATAATATTGCAATTATAACGTCCAATTACTATCACCACCAAAACATGGATCTACAAGCTAGATCTAAACAATCTTAAATTTCTTACATAACCAAGCTAGATATTGAATTAATATATATAAGGCAATTTTATATCCAATACTAACCTTAGATCTGAATTAATATATATAATGCAATTATCCATTACTAACCTTAATTACATCACAAGAATCACCTATTATATAGGCTTACAGACGGTTGTATTGCCAAACCAGTCGGTGATATAACGGTCTTAGCATTCTATCCCAACAGTGACCACAACATCGAACTAGCGCTCGGGCCTATATATAGGCAAGATTTATCACAGAGCGGTTCTATGTAATAACCGTCTGTAATATAGTAAGATTACAGACGGCGATGTGTACCAACCGTCGGTGATATTATACTGACGGTTATGTAAACTAAACCGTCGGTGATATAACGGTCTTAGCATTCTATCCCAACAGTGACCACAACATCGAACTTGCGCTCGGGCCTATATATAGGCAAGATTTATTCTGAGCGGTTCTATGTAATAACCGCCTGTAATATAGTAAGATCCACAACATCGAACTTGCGCTCGGGCCTATATATAGGCAAGATTTATCACAGACGGTTCTATGTAATAACCGCCTGTAATATAGTAAGATTACAGACGGCGATGTGTACCAACCGTCGGTGATATTATCTGACGCATTTATGTAAACTAAACCGCTCAGTGATATATAGGTATATCACGCAGGCGGTTATTTCAAAACCGTCCGTGATGGCGCATTTGCGAGAATGGTGTGTGATAGTCAACAATCGGTTGGTTTATAGAATCGTGCGTGATAGCGACGATCCGCTCTTCGCCTCTTCGCTTCTCGCGCGCTTTGAATGTGAACTCTTCGCTTTCGCTTCGTCTTCAATTCCGCCACCTATTAAATCACCGCTATTGATCGAATTCGATCAACACATTATCGCTAATGGAATCTCCCGCAAGCTCTCCTTCGCTTGCGTCGCCTCCACCATCACCTCCGGCCGCTTCCACCATCACCTCCACCCGCAAGCTCTCCGGCGCCGCTCCACCATCACCGCCTCGCCGCCGCTTATGCGGAAACGCAAGCGGGAAGAGGAGGAGGAGGAGCGGAGGAGGACGAGGAGGAGGAGGAGGAGGAGGAGGAGCGGGAGGAGGACGAGGAAGAGTCGAGGAAGACGACCACGCCATGCACTCGGGAGCTCGGATGACGACGACGACGACGGTAGCCCACCGTGGCGCGACGACGACGACGATGGCAGCCACCGGGGAGCGATGACGACGACGATGGCAGCTCGCCACCTTCCTCCGGACGATTTATGATTATTTTAATTTATAAGTAATAATATATATATAATGTAGTAATGTAATGAAATGTTTTATGTTATAAAATGGTCATATAAAGATGGTTATCAAATTTCATTGGGAGAAACTTACACTCGGACGTCCGATTCGCTTTTTTGACGCATTGCAAGATTTTTTGAATGTATGAAACATTTTTCTGCTTGTCGAAGAAAAATGTTTCACACGTAGAAAGAAAATGTTGCTAAAAACCGACGTCCGATCACTAGCAATTTCGAATTTCATTATGTTATAAAATGGTCATTACCATTTTTCGCCCTATCTATCAACGAATTATGGCCTTCGATGAAAATACGTAGTTCGATAAAAACATCAAAATGTTATAATGCGATACGCAGGCGGTTATAAACACAAAACGCGCGTGATATAAGCAATATCGTAGACGTTTATAAACACAACCCGCCTCGTGCTTACTATACAAACGGTTGTATAGTAAAACCGTCTGTGATATTACTTTATATAACAGACGGTGTTTTTATAGAACCGTTTGTGATAATATCACAGACGGTTGGAATACAAAACCGTCTGCGATATTTATCTAATCACAAACGGGTTTAATTAATAACGGTCTGTGATAGTTTCACTGACGGTTGGTTTATAGAATCGTCTGTGATATTATATATTACAGACGGTTTTTGAAAACCGTCTGTGATGGTGCGTCTAATATAAGCATTTCTGTAGTAGTGTTAGAAACTGGAGCAGCATATATTCAACTATATACTCTGCGGGTCCACGTGTTGCTGCGGACGAAATGAAGTATCGAGACAAGAAGAGATTTTAAGATAGAGAGGAATTTTTTTGTGTGAAAAATACCTCAAAAAAGGAAATAAAAAGTGCTGATTATCTTTAAAAAAACTTTAAAACATTTCTTTTAAAAAAGTCTAAGAAATACTCCTTTTAAAAAGCCTTAGAAATAAAAATTAAAAATATTTTAAAAATAAAAATAAAAATCACTATAGCGAACATAGTAGAAAATACAGTGTTCGAGCCATGTGATGGGGGTGCGGCCGGCGTGCTGTACCTCTCCATGAATAGTAGTAAGTATATAGATAGATTTCTTGAAACTAGGAGGAGACGCACTACGGAGCCATCGCGCCTGTCAGAAAAAAAAAAACTACGTCCATTGGTCCCTCTCCTCTTTTCTCCGGCATTCTTGTCTGCGTTGAGTGGGTGGGAGACCGACTTTTCCAGATTTAAGTTTAGATTTCTTTAGTTACATTTTTCTTCATGAACTAAATTTTCTAGTTTTGTTCATCTCATATGAGTCCTAAGCTGGACTTTATTTACTCACATTAGATTTTATTGGACTAACTCACCTGAGAGACAATTGCAACGCCTACATCGGAAATCGACACCGGGTTGAGATGAGTGCAAATAAATCATCTTTGATTTTCTAATGACGAACAGCACCGCTAGTGAGTCATATATCCTATGCATCAATGCAGATCATTGAAAATTTATGAACACTGTGCTTATTTAGCCCTATTTACCTTTTTTTTTTTTGGCAAAATTTAACCCCGACGAACGCATTTGTAAACATGGCCCTCTCCCCACCGCGGAAGACGCGGCATATGACACTTGTCCTCTGCCGTGCCCGGGGAGCGTGGGAGGTGGCCAGCTCCATGGTAACGCGAGAGAACATGTTGCTACGCCTAGGGACAGCGGAAGGATTCCTTCTGCGCTACCCGAGTGTGACACCTCACGCCCACGCGCTCGCTAGCCGGCCCATGTGCTCAAGCTAACTCCCACGCACCCGCTTGCCAACACGCTCGCTTGCCCGCCAACCCAAGTAGGTCTGGCTGCCTGCACTTGCCCGTCGTGCTCGGTAGCTACCTAACTTGGCAACCCGCGTGCTTGTGCCCATACCCACATGCTCACCCGCCAGTGTGCGTGTGCCTGCTCGCCCACTCGAACGCTCTCGCACTCGTGTGCACTACTGCGCTTGCTGCTTACTTTCGAGCTCCCTTACCATGGCAAGTGACACGTGTTACCTGTCTGTCCATTCATGCTCTCGTAGGAGGCTAATTTTGTAATTTTAGACATAATAGAGCTATTTTTGCAACAAAAAGTTAACGAGAAGCCAGTACAGTGATAGTTTCACAATTTACTTCTAACTACCGTGTTTATCGGCAAACAAGATACTGTTGTAACTTAGGCCCCGTTTGGCAACTTGGAACCGAGCTGTTTCTACTAGAATCTGGGAGAAACTCATCCAAACGGGCTAAAACTCGGAACGATTCTCTTCGGAACGTTTCTCCTTTTTCCACACCGTGGTTGAATCACCCTCAACCACGTTTCACTAGTTTCTACTAGAATCTGGAACTGTACCAAACGGTTTGCAGAAAGTGATTCTGATTCTACCTGAAACGTTTCTACTAAGAATCTGGAACCGTTTCTGTTTCTACTAGAATCTGGAACCGTACCAAACGGGGCCTTACAAAGTTGATAGCGAGGAAGATAAAGAAGTTCAGCACGTTTATCAACCGAAAAAACTGATGATGACATGTTATTCGTGTACAATCTTTAATGTAAAAATTGGGTACTTATTTATCGAGTTATTAATATAAGTAAGAGGATTGTTCTATAAAAAACTTTTCGAACGCTACAACATCGGAATTGAGTTGGGTGGGCTTTTCCCGATCTTCCACTTTCCTTCGTGTTGGGCGTAAATTGGGCCCAACTCACGGCTTGAGCCCCACCAGTTTACCTTCAAACTTGTCGAGTCGTCATCCATTTCCGTACTGCTCTGCTCCGAAGCTTACAGCTCCAGGGTTTCTAGGGTTCTTCTCATACCCCGTCCCGCCGCCACCGCAGCCATGGCCGGCGCCGGAGAGGATGACACAACATGGGAGCGCGCCATCACAGCCGCCGTCAAGAACACCCCCGTCTCCCCCTTCTCCGCCCCCAAAACCCTAACCCTCGACGGCGCCGTCAAGTCCTCCACCGGCCGCCTCCCCTCGCCAGCCCTCTTCGATCGCTTCCCCTCCCTCGAGGAGCTCTCCGTCGCCGGAGCCCGCCTCTCCTCGCTCGCCGGCTTCCCCCGCCTCCCGGCCCTCCGCCGCCTCTCCCTCCCCGACAACCGCCTCGCTGGTGCCGACTCCCTCGCAGCCGTCACGGAGTCCTGCGGCGGAACCCTCCGCCATCTCGACCTGGGAAACAACCGCTTCGCCGAGGTCGAGGAACTCGAGCCGCTCGCGTCTCTACAGGTAGAGGCGCTCGACCTGTACCAGTGCCCCGTCACCAAGGTGAAGGGGTACAGGGAGAAGGTGTTCGCGCTGATTCGAAGCTTGAAGTACTTGGATGGCGCAGACGCCGAGGGCAACGAGCACCTAGAGACCGATGAGGAAGAGGACGAGGAGGAGGAAGAGGAGGGGGTGGAGGGCGGTGAGGAGGATGAAGGGGAAGGAGAAGAGGAGGATGGAGATGAAGAGGATGGAGACGAAGGGGAAGGAGATGAAGAGGAAGAAGGTGATGAGGAGGTGAGAATTTTATTCTATTTCTTATCTTCCTTTAGAATCACAATTAGTATTTGATTAAAATGTTTCTCATAGGATGCAATATAACCTTTGCATGTTTGAAAAGTCGACAAGTAGCGAAATGATAAATGGGCTGTGTGCCTGTGTTGGTATACTAGTGCACTGCATGCATTGGTTTCACTTAGTTAATGAATTGCTGTTCATAACAATGGTTATTGGAGGATCGCATCGAACTGTGTTTGAACTATAGTGCCTTGTACAATTTGATAGGTTAGGATGTGCTTGATTAAGCATAGTTTGGTTTGTAATCCATATTGCTCTTCCAGTGAGCTCCTTCACTACACATGTGTATTGTTCATTAAGCAATTTGTTTATTTAGTTTGTTCAGTCTTCTGTCGTAGTGTCAAGGCCATTTTACATCATGAAGAACTGCTTGTGTTAGTTATTCTCCCCCATTTCCTGAAAATTCAGTAGCGCTGCTGCACTTTGAAATGAATGGCTAAAGTAATAACAAATGAATCAACTATTTTACTTATAACTATATAAATAGTGGGTGGCCAAATGCGAAACAGATAGTTCCCTGAGTTTTTGAGTTATGGTTTTGGTACAGAGAAAATCTAACTCCTTTTTTCTTCTTACGACTTTAAGCTGAGGCAAAAGCCAAATAGATGGTTGCTTCACTAGGCTGTTTGTTTGTCTGTGCATTTTGAAAGTTAATTTTGTACAAGGTCCAGTTTTTGTAGGTGCTGAACAAGGTAGGAATAAATAATCCAAAAAATGCATGGATTCTTGTTAGGCAATCTACAGTAAAATTATAGGACTAATTAAACTTGTTTGTATGTAAATTGCATTTTTGGTACAAGGGAACACTAGTTTTAGTGTAAGGTTATGAAAAGGGGTTGAAGTCCATTGTATCTAAGAGAAGCACACCGTACTGCTACTAAAATGTTAGCTGTTTCATTTAGATGATTACTGAAGTTTGTAGTTTGTACCATAAGTTCTCGACAAGCATTGGTGCCTAGCCCTCAATTATGCAAAATTTATTCCCAGTTGATCATCTGTATGGAAGAATTTTCTCTCTCATCTCAGTATTTTCTTGTAATTTTTTTTGCTCTTCCATACCACTTTACAGTTGTACCAGATATTGTCAAAATGACAAGTTTATGCATGTTTGATTAATTAGCTGCTTGTCCAATGTTATGCATTGCTCTTTTCATGACATATCACTATATTTTATGTCTTTATAAATGCTCCCGCTCTCCATTTGTTGATATTACAATATGAAGACCTATTCTTGAGCCTTACTTTATTAGTACCTTGATTTATCCATTTTGAGAGCTGTCAGCAACAACGACATCATACTTTCTTGTTTTTCCTCAAAGATGGTGATGTTGATGGGGCTCATTTTACACAGTTGTAGTGTGGTTTTGATGTTCCCTTTCAAAACTTGTAATTTTTGTGGCCTTTCTGGCATCTTCATTGAGTGGTCCAATACTCATTCAGTGGACAATGTGCATTACAATTGAGACCTGATTTTTTGTCAAATAGCCTCATGCTTCTTAAGGCGTTGCCTAGGCGACTCCTAGGCGCCGCCTAAGCGCCCCGGCGCCGGAGCTAGCACGCCATGGCCGCTCACCTCGCCTGGAGCTCTGGCGCCACCATGGAAGAAGTGAGCAAAGGGGAGGAAGAAAAGAGAAAGAGGGGCAAGAGGAATACTTAGCTCGTGATGAACCATGGCGTCGTTGGCTTCAAGGGAGGCGGCTGGATTTGGTGGGGGATCGCGAGATCCGGCATGGATCCGACGGAGAGGAAGCCGGAGAGGGGCGTCGGTGCTGGGAAGGAGCACGGGCGGCGCGCGCGCGAGAGAGAGAGAGAGAGAGAGGGAGTTGGGGAGGAGTTGGGCAGGGGAGAGGAGGAAGGGGGACGACGCTCGAGGGGCGGCGGTAGCGTAGGAGGAGGAAGGGGAATGACGCTCGAGGGGCGGAGACAGAGAGCGTGTGGCTGCGGGAGAAAAGAGGAGGAGTTAGCGCTGGAGAAAAAGAAAAGGCAAGGAAGGAAAGGAAATAAGAAAAAGGAAGGAAAGAAAGAAAAAGGAAAAGAAAAAAGAAAAAGGGAAATAAAAAGGAAAAAGGAAGAAAAGGAAAGGAAAAGAGAAAAGGGGTGGAGCCAGATCGTTTTTTTGTGATATAATGATACTGGTGGTATATTGATATTACTTATATACTGATATTGGTTGTATATGTATTGATGATATATTGATATTGATATTGCTAGACTATTTTTGGTCGCCTAATCCTCGCCTAGGTGTCTAGACGTCCAGACGTTTGGCTGATGCCTCGCCTCGCCTTGTCGCCTTGATAACCATGAATAGCCTACTCTATTTTTGTATCAGCTAATCTGAGTTGTACCTTTTTCAGGCTGAAGATGAAGATGAGGATAATGAACCTGATGCTGATGGAGAGGACGAAAGCAAAGTGACCAACGGAAGCAAAGAGTCTACAGGATCTGCCCTGCCAAACAAGAGGAAAAGGGATGATGACGATGACGCTAATGTAGACAACTAATTGTGTCCGGCAATGGTTTTGGTTGGTCTTTGGAAGCTTTCCTTGCAATGTTCTCAGACCCCTCGGTCTTTGCACGCTTTTCAGAGGATTCTTTCTGAGACGTTTAGAAGACAGTTGTTTGTTAGATGTCAATCGCTAAAAGATTTTCTAGAAGTTCTCTAATTTTTAACTAAAGACTCGGATATCCTCCCTTGCTGCACTCTTGCAATCTTGCTCCTTTCTGTGACTTTCTGATGTTATTGATCGAGATGCTGATTCAGAACATTATGATGGTTCTGGTTCTGCGGATGTTGAACTGTATCGTGATTGTAATATAATGATGTTTCGTTTATGTCTTGCCAACATGAGTTCAAATTTGCCGGCCGGTATCATAACTTGTTCTACATGCACTTCATCTTTGCAGTGCACGAGAAGCCTTGTCTACATGCAAGATTGTTGGACTATCTCCAGCGGTTTTCCAACACTCCATTCCCTTCCCATCCCATGAAGGGAATCTCTTTCCAAATTCCATTCCCTTCCCAGACCATCTCTCCAACAGCATCCCTTCCTTATTTCCTTTCCATCCCTTCATCCTTATTATAAACAATATACTATAATCGCCAACAGGGAAAGGTTGTAACATTATTACATGTGTTGCTTACCATTTTGTCTGCTGACAAATTTATATGTGTTCCTTAACGGAGAAGGAAGGGATAATTTTATATGGTGTTGCTTACTGGAGAAGCAAAGAATAATTTTATATGGTGTTGTTTACTGGAGAAGGAAGCTTCAGGGGGTTGCTTACTGGAGAAGGAAGTGCCATGTGCAGAGGTAGCCTGAAGACAACTGTCTATTTAAAGGAGGTTGGGGGTAGTGTCTAACATCATCAAAGAGGTGTCATACCAGCAACCATGAGTTGGTTTCGTAGTGCTCCAAGCTTTTCTCGTCGGGTTCATCAAACTATGTTGCTGGAGAACGACGAGGAAGATCTAGTTGCACGCATTGCCATTGAGGAGGACGAAGTTTCAGCAGAAGAGAGCGTCCCAAGGTGGGGAGGGGGCTCAGTTCCGGGCCGCGCGGTGGTGCACCGAGGACACCTCGAGGGTGCGGCTAGGCTATACAATGACTACTTCTCCGACACGCCCGTTTACGGCCACACATTCTTCAGGCGTAAGTACGTGAGAGGTGGTACCTTTCGAGTATGAAACCCGCTATTTCACTGGTATGTGCTATGCCCTTCCAGGTTTCGGATGAGTAAGAACCTCTTCGTGAGGATTGCAACTGCTGTCGAGGCCTATGATGATTTGTTCGCGCAGAGGAGAGATGCTGCCGGAAGGCTGGGCTTGTCTTCTCTTCAAAAGATGACCGCCGCTATCCGTCAACTTGCATACGGTATCTCTGGCGACGCCACTGACGAGTATGTTCGTATTGGCGGTAGCACTGCCATTGAAGCCTTAAAGAAGTTTGTTCGGGCCGTAGTCGAGGTATTCAAGGATGAGTACCTCCGAACCCCTACGCAGGCTGACACGGACCGTCGCTTCTTGTTGGGAGGCCGTGGATTTCTGGGATGCTAGGAAGCATTATTCGCATGCATTGGAACTGGAAGAATTGCCCGAAGGCATGGCAGGGTCAATTTGCAGGGCATACTCGCAAGCCCACACTAGTTTTGGAGGCTGTGGCGTCATACGATCTTTGGATCTGGCACGCCTTCTTCGGCATGCTAGGTAGCCTTAACGACATTAATGTGCTCCATAGATCTAACGTTCTTTCCAGGTTAACTGATGGTACTAGCCCCGCAGTGAACTTCACCATCAACAACAACACGTACACAATGGGGTATTATTTGGCCGACGGCATATACCCCGAGTGGGCCAAATTTGTGAAGCCAATTCAGGCGGCAGTATTCGTTCTCGGACACGCTTGTTCCCTCTAGCCGCCTGAATTGGCTTCACAAATGTGGCCCACTCGGGGTATATGCCGTCGGCCAAATAATACCCCATTTGTGTACGTGTTGCTGTTGATGGTGAAGTTCACTGCGGGGCTAGTACCATCAGTTAACCTGGAAAGAACGTTAGATCTATGGAGCACATTAATGTCGTTAAGGCTACCTGGCATGCCGAATAAGGCGTGCCAGATCCAAAGATCGTATGACGCCACAGCCTCCAAAACTAGTGTGGGCTTGCGAATATGCCCTGCAAATTGACCCTACCATGCCTTCGGGCAATTCTTCCAGTTCCAATGCATGCAGTCAATGCTTCCTAGCATCCCAGGAAATCCACGGGCCTCCCTAACAAAGAAGTAGACGGCCTCAGGTCACCGCTGAGGGGTTCGGAGGTACTCATCCTTGAACACCTCGACTACGGCCCGAACAAACTTCTTTAAGGCTTTAATGGCAGTGCTACCGCCAATACGAACATACTCGTTAGTGGCGTCGCCAGAGATACCGTATGCAAGTTGACGGATAGCGGCGGTCATCTTTTGAAGAGAAGACAAGCCCAGCCTTCCAGCAGCAGTTGCAATCCTCACGAAGAGGTTCCTACTCATCCGAAACCTGGAAGGGCATAGCACATACCAGTGAAATAGCGGGTTTCATACTCGAAAGGTACCACCTCTCACGTACCTACGCCTGAAGAATGTGTGACCGTAAACGGGCGTGTCGGAGAAGTAGTCATTGTATAGCCTAGCCGCACCCTCGAGGTGTCCTCGGTGCACCACCGCGTGGCCCGAAACTGAGCCCCCCCACCTAGGGACGCTCTCTTCTGCTGCAACTTCGTCCTCCTCAATGGCAATGCGCGCAACTAGATCTTCCTCGTCGTTCTCCAGCAACATAGCTTGATGAGCCCGACGAGAAAAGCTTGGAGCACCACGAAACCAACTCATGGTTGCTGGTATGACACCTCTTTGATGATGTTAGACACTACCCCCAACCTCCTTTAAATAGACAGTTGTCTTCAGGCTACCTCTACACATGGCACTTCCTTCTCCAGTAAGCAACCCCCTGAAGATTCCTTCTCCAGTAAGCAACACCATATAATATTATTCTTTGCTTCTCCAGTAAGCAACACCATATAAAATTATTCTTTGCTTCTCCAGTAAGCAACACCATATAAAATTATCCCTTCCTTCTCCATTAAGGAACACATATAAATTTGCCAGCAGACAAAACGGTAAGCAACACATGTAATGATGTTACAACCTTTGCCGGTTGGCGGTTATAGTATATTGTTTATAATAAGGATGAAGGGATGGGAAGGGAATAGGGAAGGGATGCTGTTGGAGAGATAGTCTGGGAAGGGATTCCCTTCAGATGATGGAAAGGGAATGGAGTGTTGGGAAACCGCTGGAGATAGTCTTATGCCGGAGCTTGGCAACCAGTAAGAGCTCATTTCTCAACTCCTGCAGACCTTGACTTGATGCCTTGTCCAGTCTTTTCACAGCCATTTCCCGTCCATCATGCAAGATCCCCTGAAATTCGCGGCTTGTACATATATATGGTTTTGAGGGGGTAAGTTGATGGGGCATAAGATATCCAGAGTAAATAATACAGAAATTGTAGCACCTTGTACACTGCTCCAAAGCCTCTGTGTCCTAATTTGTTCTCTTGATCGAAGTTTGCAGTTGCATTTATTAACGTTGGCAGGTCGAAGAGAAGTGATCCAGTATGGTCATCTTCCGCGTTAGCTGGATAAATATGTACTTAATTATAATATCAACACTGACATATAAGCTAGGGGCTCACGTAGTGCTTATGATTTGTTTGCTTTTGTATTTCTCCAGAGGTAGACGGTAAAAATGGACATGAGGATGACAACGACCCCGAGAACAATTGCAACCGCTGTGCTGCATTTTCTCGGCCCCTTGTCCCGTTTCCTGGTGTTACATGCAGAGAAATATTAGACCAACCTGTACCTCGCAAATTGCAGTTGTTCACAAGCAGCTGCCTTCCTATAACTATGATAGTGGCAGGAAGTTGCATGTTGGACTTGGACGTACGCATGCATCACGCCTCTCCCTTGACCTACTGCCTGGTGCCTTCAGCATTATTTTTTTGGGTCTGCCTAGTGCCTATATATCATGCCTCTTTCTATCCCAAAAATTGTTAGTGGATTTGGTTTTTTTCTTCTTCCAAATTTCCAAAAAGAGCCAACTAGGCCGACCTGGCCCATCGGGTCAAGTCAGCCCTGCTAGCTCAGGCCGTGCAACTCTCGGTGCCCTATCCCAAGCGAGCGAGCCAGCGTGAGGGGACGAGCCGAGTGGCGGTGGCGGCGACTGCGTCTCCCGAGCGCGGGCTCTCGCATTCGGCGGCAAGGTGCGGTTCTCTCGAGGCGAGTGCTCTACATCTTGCTCAACCCCCGTGCTCCTTTAAAAGGAAGGAGAGGCTCCTCCTTAGAAGAACAAGCGGTGAAAAATCATCTCTATTCCCCATTCGGTTGACTCAAGATCCTCTTGTCTGATAAGTACCTCTATGTCAAAACCTTAACAATAAATAATACAGAAGCGATAAACTAAAGTTTTGACAATTAAGACATAAATTCACTAGGCTTACTAAGTGCAGTAAGTAATCAAATCTCTACACAAGAATAACCAATCCTAATGACAAACAATCAATTTAATTCTAGAAAAATAAATTGCAACAATATGATTGAAGATTGCTTGAAATTAAATAGGCACAAGTGACACACCGATATTTTACCGTGGTCTCGGAGACTTGTGTAGAGGCAAGCCCAAATCACTTTGGACCAGCTCTACAAATTAAGCACTCACCTCGAACCCACTAGTGGTTGCTCCTTACCCCTCCGGGTAGGTCAGCACCGATCTTCACAACTTTGCTGGGCCATCTCACAGTTTTCTTGAGAAGGTCACCGCGCACGACGCCTCCACACGCCGTCTAGGTGTTAGTAAACACTAAGAGTAATAAACCGAGCCTTCTAGCTTGAGATTCACTAAGTACAACACATGTACAAAGCTTCTCTCCAAGTGCAACACATGCACAAGGATCCCCTTAAGTGCAACACATGCACAAGAGGCTCTCAATCCACTCCTAATTGCAACACATGCAATTAGAGCTCACTCTTAGCTCAATAACCAAATGGGAAGGAACAACACATGCACACAACTCCCACACAAAGCCAGCAACCATCAAATGCCAGCCCAAGGGGTCCTTATATAATCCCCAAACAAAACTAGCCGTTTGAGGGTAAAATCATGAAAAATCAACAAACCTGATGCTAACACCCATCTAGGACTGGTAGCACCGCCCCCTAGGCTCAACGGTTAGTTTCTTGCATTAAATGGACTAAAACTAGCCGTTGCTAGAGTACACCAGTGCTACCGCCATGTAAAATCAGTAGTACATGCCATTTCACCCAAAAACACCTCTCTGAAAAATAACTACCGCCTTTTAGAGCGATACTACCAACTACCGCCTATGTAGGGATAGTAGTACCACTGATTTAGCAACTAAAATGGTCATAACTTTTTACTCTGAACTCCGATTTATGTGATCTTGGACTCTGTGGAAAGCCTATCAAGAGTGCTACACTTTTCAACATTTTTCAAGATTTAAGAAACCATATATATTTCTAAAAAAATTATAAAAAACTCTAAAATAGCCACTCAAGTCTAAAATCTAATTTTCTCGAAATCCCTTGCATAGACTTGATCAAGAGCGTGACTATAAGCAAGCAAGAGTCAATAAGATCAAATCTTGACCCATGTAATGATCAACTCATGATAAAAAACAATTGTGCAAAACACATTTGCAAACCCTATTCACATGCTCCAAGATAAGATTCACTAAACCAATATTTTGCAAAACTATTTTAAAACTCATTATGCAAACACAAAACAGAAAACCTTTCCCAG
Organism: Rhipidocladum racemiflorum; assembly: GCA_036346355.1. Classification (NCBI taxonomy): domain Eukaryota; kingdom Viridiplantae; phylum Streptophyta; class Magnoliopsida; order Poales; family Poaceae; genus Rhipidocladum; species Rhipidocladum racemiflorum. The sequence continues at coordinate 18,579,883 of CM070573.1, read as the reverse complement.
CCTTGCGATGATCAACACATGATCAAATCACAAGCTAAGATTTCAATGCATGTGCTCTCTATTTTCAACACATGCAAATGCCTAGCTCTATGCAAACACCATTTCAACCAAATGCATGAGCTTTTCTCCTTTTTACAACACATGCAAATCCGTAGCTCAATGCAAAAACTACTTGGACAAATTTGCATAAGCTATCTTCTTTTTGCAACACATGCAAATCCATAGCTTCTTGCAAAATCCAAATCAATTAAGACGCAATAAGAAGCAAGCATGAACTCACTTATTTGCAATACATACAAATACTTAGTCCATGCAAAATCAACAAAGATAGTGAGCTAGAGTGAGCCGGATTGAGCTCATCAACACATAATGAAGCTTAAGCTAAATGACTCAACCCCTCTTAATAGTACGGCACCTAACTAGAAACCCGAGCTCCCAACCAAACACCGAGACTGGTAAAAGGACTAGGAGCACATCCTTAGCCAATCTAGTTATACCTTTGCCGTTGCCCAACCACTTGAAGCTTTTATGATTTGCAATCCTTTTCTCTTCAATTCGGCGTCCTTTCTTATTGTTCATCAACACATGATGAACTCCCCTGTTCATTTCGGGATCCTTCCTTAATGCTCATCAATCCATGATGATATCCTCCATCCCGAGTCTTGACTTGATGACCATCAACACATGATGTCATCCAAAGTCTTCATCAAAATTGGACTTAACCTATATCACAACTTATTGAAAATTGTTAGTTCAACAAATACGGTTGTCCTGATCATCAACGCACACCATTAACACATAATGTTTTCCCTAGATCCCTTTATCTATTTCTTTGATGATTGACGACAATCTAAATGAAGATTGATTTAAATTAAATTGATATTGAGTAAACTTTATATACTCAAGCACTTTCGATTGTCCTTGATCAACAAAATACACCATCAACACATGATGGAAGCCTAGATCCAATGATCTTGTTCTGTGATGATTGAACGACGAGCCAAAAAAAATTTAAATTGATATGAGTATATTTAAACTACACAAGTTTCATATACTCATGAGATTAGTTCCAAGGTAGTGATCCTTAATATGTGGAGTGTTGGAAAGGGATCAATACCATTGAGACCATCAAACATAGAGTAAACTCCATTTAAATGCGTGCATATGTATAATTGATCTTGAACCAATATGCACATATTTAACTTGAGATTGCTTGGGAGTTTATTCTATATTATCATGAGTGTACTTTAATTCCGCAAGCTTTATATACTCAAGGATTTGTTTCAAAGTAAAGATCCTCAACATGTTTGGAAAGATGAAGAGAATCAATACTATTGAAACTTCAAGATAAATTATGAACTCCCCCAAAATGTGTGCATTCATGTATATATGGACTTGGAAATGAAATGCATATCTTTAAGTTGAACATATGGTGGAGTTCACCCTTTATCTTAAATCCAAAAGTGTAACATCCTCAGTTTCGCTTTCTGGAGAAAATCTAATTTAAATAAATTAAATTCAAAAATTGGAGTTTCTCTGGTGTTTATATTAACCTGGCATCCGTTCCCATCCAAAATCGGGATTTAATTCCCTTCCGGTCGAAAAATCGAATTTCCAGATTCCCGCCGGTACCCAAAATTTCACCCGAGTTGAAAAATGCTCCAAAAATCCCGAAACCACTTCAATTATGTCCCAAATATTCCAAAATAATTTTTGGAATGATTCCCCAGATTTTTGGACCTTCGCTCCTATTTTATCTCGCGCTGCTTTTGTTTAATGCCCGCGATCCGCACCTGAATATTTAATTCCACAAATTTCATCCAAATTTTGCGAAACCAATTTTATTGGGTTCCAAATATTCCAAAATGGTTCTAGGAATTTTTTCGGAATTTTTAGACCATTTTTCCTAATTTTTCTCTAGGGCGGTTCATTTACGTAATTCTCGGCCAATCGCGAGTCGCCACGTGACATGAATAGTGCCTTCTTCAACCTTGGGCTGTCAAGTTGCCATGGAAGAGCTCAAGCTCCATTCATGGTTAGGGCTCTCTTTAAATGCCCATATCTCCTCCATCACACCTCCAAATCACAAACGGTCAAGTCCGTTGAATCCGTAGCGACGTCCTCTTGCCATTCCCCACCATCATTAGTCGCTAATCTCGCCGGAAACCGTCGCATTAAGGAAAAACCGAAATGGCTTTGATTGCTCATAACTCGGGCGTTTCTTCATCAAAGCGTGCACTTCCACTTCTCATCTCTCCGTATAGAGGTCCTCTTTCTCGTGCACACCACCATCCCTTGCCTCTCCAACCCAATCAACCGAGAGATCGAGAAAACCGACGCCGGGTCGCCGTTTTCAGAGTTCTTCGAGTTCATCCTTGTTTCTCCCTCTCCGGTGGGTCAATCCTCTTACCACTTGATTCCTTGTGACCATGGGGAAGTCTAGAAGCTAATCTTTCGATCAATTTTAGGATCCCTCAAGAAATGGAGACGAATTTCGCGTTCTTGTCATTCCGGCCGGAGCTCCGTTCTTCGTCGAATTCGTCGTTTCCGGTAAGAATTGATGCAATTCCTTGCTCCTATAGATCCCTAAGGATGTTATCTAGAGGATCAATGATTTTATTTGGTCCAATTTCATGCAAAAATGGGCGAAAAATCCAGATTTTTGGGAGTTGGCTCATGCTCTGTTTTTTTTGGAGCTCTCTATTGTGGGTGGGGGCTTTGCCCGTGCGTGCCCGGCCGCCTCCGGCCGGCCGCCAAGCCGGGCGCCACGGGCCACTCCGCCTGCAAGATGCTGGCCACAAGGCCACGGCCGCGCCCCCCCTCCAAGCTTCTTCTCACCTCCCATGGCCATGGCAAGCCAAAGCTAGGAGAAGACCCCAAGTGAATGACATGTGGGGCCCCCTTGCCATAGACACAAACTAAAGCCAAAAATTCAGAAAATAGAAAAGGGATATTCCAGGGAATATTCCCTCGTTTTTCAATTTTCCAAAATTCGAACTTCGGAAGCTCATATCTTCTCCGTCCGAACTCCGATTGACTCCGTTCAAATTTCTAAATTTATCTAAAATCAAGATCTACCTGCCAGTACTACTTTTGTAATTTTTGGATTTTATTTATTTTATGGTATTTATTTATTGCCTCGTTTTGCGCGTAGCCGAGGACCCCGACGTGACCGCCGACCCCGCCGCCGGACTTTCCTCGTTCGACGATCTCGCCACGACTGAAGGCAAGTCTCCTTGACGCATATTGATCCTACAGTTATAAACATGTTTTAAACGTTTTTAACTTGCATGCTATGTTTATCATCGTATGTCAAATATAAGTGTATAGTTAATCCGAATTGTAATTTCCTCCTTTGTTATCGACATCCATGTTATTTGTAACCCTAGGACATTTGTTATGCCATGTTTATGCTTATATGGTACCCTTTGTGCAATAGTACGGTAGAATTGCTTAGGACCGTTATCGATGAAAACAACCCATGGGTAGGATTACTCAAAAATAATGATTTCAAGTATGATTTGGAAATGATTATTATGATTTTGGTACTGTTTTTCTAAAATAAAAAGAAAAGGAAAAAAATAATTTGGACTTGGGCGGATTGGATTGTCGGGTGGGTGCGGATGGAGCACTAGTTGTCTTGTGCAAGTACCGCCCCAAGTCAAATAAGGACCGATGCTTGTGATTATCCATTCTAAGCATAACCGTACTACCACATGTCTATAATGGTACGACCTGGCCAACTAATTTGTAGAAACCTAACTTAGACTCACCAAACGGTGGAATGTGAGTGCCGGATAGAGGCAATGTCGTTTTTTCTCACACGGCGCAAGAGGGGGCTTCTGTACTGGGCGGATGGAACCCTAACAGCGGTGAAACCTCAGCGAGTGGGTCGGGTTAGGTGGATACATTGTAACGACCTTGTCATGATCTCTCTGCCGGCACACCAAAGGAAGTGTGTTAATAGCTTGGAATCAAGAGATGATCATGTCTTGTCAGTAAAGTTGTACACCTCTGCAGAGTTAAAACTATTCGAATAGCCGTGCCTACGGTCAAGGGCAAAGCAAAGAATGCTTTCATATTGGTAGACTTTGGTTTTGGTTTTAAAAACTAAAAGGAGTTTTGTTTTGGGATTCGGGAGTGGTTAGAACTCTCGGATGTTGATTTGGCGGACTGAGCCAACAAGGTAGATAGAACCTGTTTTGTACTTTGATGGAAAGAGTCATGTATGGTTAATCTTGATCTTTTGAAAGTTGGCGGTTAGAGCCTTTATATTAGTGATGGTGGATAGAACCTTCACTGCAATATTAAATAATTCAATTGTTAAAAAGAATTGCAAAAAGGATGCTTTGTGAAACTTACTATGTAAGTATGGTTTAATGAAATTTGGCTTTATGCAAATGAACCCTGTTAAGCTTCCTTTGGAAAGCCCCACATAATCATACTTTCCCCGACTTGTTGAGTACTTTTGTACTCACGTGCTACATCAACTTGTCATCATCAGAAAATTATCAAGACGCAGCTGAAGATGGTGAGTTCTACCCCGAGGAGTTCGAGGAGGATGGCTAGGATAACTAGTCGCGTTTCTAGTCGTCGCCTGTGGCGTTTTGGTGTTCGCTTGTTTTTGCTTTCGTTTTTCGCTGTCGTGTCTCCGGTATTTTGACCGAGTATTGTAATAAGCGGCCATGTGGCCCATACTTTAATATTTATGTTACAATTTTCGTTATGTTCGGCAATGAAGTATCACTGTTGACTGTGTGTACTAGCTACTGATCTGGGACTACTACGGAAATACACAGGAGATTTCGGATAGCCGATCCGGGGTCTCACAAAAAGCATATATCTAGAAATAATAAGATAGAATTGGATGCATACCTTTGACATTTCTATTTTTCATTGAAATGAGACTAATAAGAATTAAGCTCAACAAGATAGTTAGTCTCATATGTAGATTTGTCATTTATTAATCAAAGTATGCAACTATATATATAAATTTTGCATTGGAAGCATACCTTTGAGATTTTCTATTTTTCATCCAATTTAGACTAAATAAAAATATAGTAAATAGAAATGTTAGTTTTTCAATTATATTTGTCATTAATTAATAATTAAATATTAATCATCAAAACCAAATGGAGCTTTGAACTTCCAAAATCGATGGTAAGACTTCATCAAAAAGAAACAAAAATCGATCGATTTTACCGATTTTGAGCGAGTTTTTATGATTTTGAGAGATTTTTTTTCTGATTTTCGACACACTCAAGGAAAATTAGAAAAAAATTTACAAAATATTGGAAAAAAACTGAATAAAATCTGAATTAATCTATAAAACACTTCAGATAAATTTTAATAATTTGTTGGATTCATTTGGTGCTTCTAAAAAATCAAAAATAACAATTAATGAAAACAAATTGGGACGCTATCAGGTTTTTATAAAAATTTACAAGCTTGATCATGATTTGAAATTTTAGTGGCATCATAACCATTTCCCAAGGATATTGTATTAAAAATTTTAGAAATATTAGACTTCATTTAGTGCCCCTAGAAAATAAAATAGAAGATCATATACAAAGTCATTAACACTGTTACAATTTTAAAACAATACGCATGCATGATCATCATCTGAAAATTTTACATAATCATTAGCATTGCCTCAGGACCTCACACAAAATTTTTTTAGAAATATTAGACTCATTTATTACCTCTAGAAATTCAAAAACAAAGAGCATATACATAGACAGTAGCATTGTTAGAATTTTTTTTTAAAAAAAATACTCAAGTGTGATAATGATCTGAAAATTTTACAGAATTATTATCATTGCTTAGGACCTCACATAAAAATTTCCAAAAAATTTTAACAATTTTTCATAAATTTCCCAATTTTTTTGAATTTCGATTTGAATTCCACCGGTTTATCGAGCGATTTCAGAAATCGAACCGCGTCCATAAAGGCGATGATCGTGCGATTATCTATGAGTTTTGTAACCCTGCCCGCACTCGCTACCTCCTAACATGGCTGCTAGCACTGAAGATGGAGACAAGCATCGCCCGCCTACACCTCCCCACCGCCGTTGCCCCTTCCTCCCCATCTCAGGTTGGTTGCGGACGTTGGATCCTCTGCCTCGCGCGTGAACCCTAACTTTCCAATTGTGTCCTCTTTTCTCCTTGCTAATGCCCATTGCTGGCCACCAAGCCCATGGCCGTAAATGTCCTCATTTCCTAGCCACACCGCTTCCTCCGCCGCACATCCTATGGGTGGCCTTGACTATTGCAAAATCATTGAGCACCCAAGGGAGTTTCTAAAATTATCTTATCAGTGTCAAGTGGTTTAGTCAACTTTTCCTACTTCTCACCCTTCTGATGGTTGGAAACACAATCAATAATGAAGTGTTTCATCCAAGAGGGAGACGAAATCACAGCTTGTGATCATCTAGATACATGCAGCAATACTAGAACATGCTGCGACATTCTGAATATCTGCTTTGTATTAGTATGTCGGGATGAAAACAGATCAAATAGTTTTCAATCGATCCGGATAATTTTCGGATACGGATTTTATTGGATCGGATACGGGTACGGATTCTTTTTTGTCAGATACATATACGAATTCGGTAGCTTACTAACTGTCAGATACGGACATGGGTTCGGATAATTCGGATATTGATGGGTCAGATATCTGGATATGCATGTGGGCTGGGCCAAGGCTACTCTTTTGGCTCAAAAAGTTTTCTGAATTTTAAAATCATTTTCTAATTTAATTAATCCACAAACTAAGTTTTAGTTATTAAAATTGGCAAGCCAACTCCAAAAATTACAAATTTATTTGGGAAAGTTCCCGACACAATCCATCATTTAAAAAATATTTTTAATATTTTATTTGATTTTAAATTTTCTCAAAAATTCAAAAATTGCTGTCCTTAATAGAAAAATATTTTAATTAAAAAGCAAAAAATGTATAAAAACTCATAAATACATAATTTATTATTTCAAACATAATTTAATAAAGAATACAAATCTTAGGTCCTTACATGTATGTGTTATATAATTTTTTAGAGAGTATGTAAGTATTATTAAACTTTTAGTGTGTTTTGTGTTTATTTCCATTTGTATCTCTAAGAGCATCTCCAGCAAGGGCCTCTAAAATAGAGCCTTTATTTTGGATTTAGGGACTCTCTCTATTTTTTAGGTCCTGTTTTTAGAGCACAAGTCCAGCAAAAATCTCAGCCCCTATTTTACTTTTTTTTTATTTTGACATATTCGCTATGTATAATCTTCATTTGACACCACTAAAATTCAATCAAAAATATTTGTAATACATAAAACATAAGCATATTAACATTTACAATTTAAAAACATGATATTTCAAATTTAAATTTAAAATTTTCAAAACATAATAAATAGATAAATAGAAACTCCAAATAATGAATCAAACTACAAAACGCTGTGAATTGCCCACAAATGCTCAATGAGATTATCTCGAAACCTCTTATTTATTTCCCTGTCTTCAATCTCCTGATGTATTTAGGGGCTCCTAATTTTAGGGGTTTGAGTTAGGACCACCTAATTTTGGGGTTGATGAGGCAAATTTAGGAGCCTCTTAATTTTAAGAGTTTGAGTTGAGGTTTTGCTGGATCTGTTTTTTTTAATACACTCTATTTTACGATTTAGGATCTGGTTTAAGGGTTCTGCTGGAGATGCTCTAATCAAGCATTACCTTTGTTGTGTGTTTTGATCATACTATATCTCACGTAATTTTGTCTGCAACATAGTATCTAACTATTGTCTAAGCGAATAAAAATACTTATAGTTGTTTATTTTTTAATGATATTTGATCAAATTAACTAGTTATATGTTTTCATTGATTTTGTATGTACAATCTAAAGAGTTGTTATGTTTCAATAAATATTCGTAACCATATCCGATTTGATCTTTTTCTATATTCGATATTATCTATATTCGTATTCGTATCAAGACTATCCGTACCTATATCCATATTCGAGAAAAAAAAATATAAAAACAAATATAGTACATCTTTTATCCATCCGCATCAGATCCTTTCACCCCTACTTATATGTCCTCGAGCGGTTACCAACAGAGACCTGCAATGTGTTTGCAATTTACATTCTTAATTTGTAGCGGGCATAAATTGCAATTCTGCAACTCATCTGGAAACTGCTAACGCATTTTGTGCAAAATAAGATCACCAAACGATCTTTACATTTGCTGCAAAAGATAAAGCTTCTCGGCTGGATAATTCCATTTAACATCAAGTGTTTCATCACCACCCTTAAGTCCTTAACACAGACCAGCTCTTTAGACGCCAGTAGACCCGAACCCACCCTGCCCGCGCATGGTGGCATCAAGGTCTTCCACCTCCGCAATCTCCGGCGTCACGATCACCTGGATGATCATCTGCGCGATCCGGTCGCCAGGCTTCACCGCGAAGTCCACGTCCGAGTGGTTGAAGAGCACGACCCCCACCGGGCCACGGTAGTCCGCGTCGATCACCCCGGCACCGACGTCGATCGAATGCTTCAGCGCCAGCCCCGACCTCGGCGCTGCAACAATCATAGAAGCATTTCATCGAACAGCTGCGGCGCAAACAAGAAACGATACCCAAACGAAGCTGCGAGCTTGCTCACCTATGCGCGCGTAGGTGCCCTCCGGGATGGCGACGCTGAGGCCAGTGGGAACAAGCGCCTTCCCCCTGGCCGGCACGATCGCCTCCGCCGCGCTGAGATCCAACCAGAAACGGTTAAGCAACCCGTAAAACTAACGGAGAGGGTCTTTCTTGGAGGCCTCTTGGCAAGTGCGTACCTCGAGAGGTCGTAGCCGGCGGCGAGGGCGGAGCCGCGGGACGGCAGGATGGCATTATCGGAGAGCTTCTTGACCTTGAGCAGGGGCGAGATCTTGGCGATATTGTGCGGTGGCTCGTGGACGGAGTCGGCAGCGGCGGTGCCGTTGGACGCGTCCATGGCGATGGCTGCGGGGGTTCTTGGTGGGAGGTGACGGGAGAAGGAGAGGAGTGGAGGAGGAGGAGGAGGAGGTGGAGGTGAGGGGAGGCGGTGGTGGCGGGAGCTAAATAGGGAAGCGGCGGCGCGGGAACAGATGGCGCCAAATTCTCCCGCCATGTATTTCCCGTTCGTGCAAGTTTTCGCGCCGGTTTGGTCTGCGTTGCACGGGCCGTGCGGGGTCGGATACGGGTATCGTGCTGCGATACGCCGGCTCGTCACAGATTTATCGTGTTTTGTGTCTAAATCGTGTCGGGTTGTGACGGTCTGTCGTGTCTACTGTGTTGTGCTGGCCCGATCTATTTACACTATTTCGACGAGAAGAAAAGAGACGGAGACACACATTGCTCAATCTCTTCCAGTTCTCTCTCACATGTTGCTCACTCTCGCATCTCTCTCTCTCTCTCTCTCTCTCTCTCTCTCTCTTCCATCTCTCTCAATCTCTCTCGTCTATTGCCTCCCTCTCTCTCGCTTATTGGCCGGCGAGGGAAAGAGAGATGATCATCTGTAGAAAGCCTAACAATACCTTTTCTCTCCAAAAAGATCATCAAACTTATAATCACGATAGTATTAGAAATCTAGTGAAATAAAATCATTGTAGATAAGTGATATAATATAGCCATCAACAACAATAAAGTTGTGACAGTAGATTTGTACCTGTGCCGCCCATCGTGCCTTGATCTCAGGCCCGGCACGGCTCGTGCTACAGTGTCGTGCCGGCACCCCCATGCCGTGTCGGGTTTTTGACCGAATTGGACCACTGTGCTTCGGGCCGGCCCAAGTGCCCACCTCTATGTGGGGCTAGAAAAAAAAGATTTGATAAATACCATCCGGATGTTTTGTTTGTTGAAATCACCCAAATCTGGGAGCATTAGATCATTATTAAGATTCAGGAGTATCGATTATATCCGATCCTATGATTTGATCTAACAGTTGAATTTTTAATCGTACGGTCCAAAATTTGAATGTTATTTGAGATAAAAACATTCAGAGATAGGAGATGCCTGTACACTCACAAAAAAAATACACAACTGTGCGCAAGCGGTTCACTGTTTTCTTTTCTTAGCGAGACTGTTAGCGTTTTTTTTTTTGTGATGTATTTGATTTCTCTCATTTCGTTTTTTCTCTGCTGTTTGCGTATTTGCGAATATGGCCTCATGTGGCTGCGGGGAAGCGCGGCAGTAGGGGGGCAATGGAGAGCAGCAGCTCGGGAGCGCGGCATTGTACCGCCATTTTTTCATTCGAGTAACATTACCCTTTCAAGATCAGGAAAGAATACGTTTTATCATCTCGCAACTCGTTGTTGTAGGAGAGAAATCCCCCCCAACCCCCCCCCCCCCGCCCCAAAAAAAAAAGAAAAAAAGAAAAAGAAAAAAAAGAATTGGAATTGGATTGTGCAATACACACTACATCTTTGAGCACATTCTCTTTAGCTATTGTTCTACCATGCATCCTGATTAAGGCCCTGTTTGTTTCAGCTAGGGATTATAGAAAGCAGCTTTCAAAAGCTGGATTGTTAAAAGCTGATGACTGTTTGGTAACCCAGATTATAGTGTATTTGGATTGTTGTTTCTGTGTGGCAAAAGTTTGTGGTACCCTTGGCCTGTTTTGTTGCCTTATTTTCATGTTTTCACACTTGTAGCTGATTTATAAAATACAAAAATGCATAATTAAATAGCAAAAAATGTATCATTCATACAATCTTGAATTCTTGTCCATACAAAATATTTTCCTACACATGATCTACTCTCTCATAGCAATCAAAGCATTGGCAAGGTTATCACGAAAGACATTCATATCTCCATCTTCATCTCCTAATTCACCATTGACATTGCTTTTTTGAGATGAAGATGCTTCATGCATTGGCATATAGTTTTCATCTTGATCACACATGTCGAAATCTTCATCACTCATAGCACTATCTCGAATGAAGTTATGAAGAGCCATACATGCAAGTATTATTCTTGTTTGCTTCAGCATAGGATAACTTGGTAAGTCCAATAAAATTCTCCACTTCATCTTTAAGACACCAAATGAGCGCTCAATCACATTGCGAAGAGATGAATGCAAATGGTTGAATACCTCCTTCTTTCCAGTAGGACGTGGGCCTAGACGAAACTCTAGTAAATGGTACTTCGTCCCTTTGTATGGAGTTAGAAAACCCACTCTATTAGGATAGCCAGAGTCGACAAGATAAAAATTTCCTAGAAACAATAAAACATGATGTGAGAAATAGCTTCGATAAATAAGCAACATATATGGTACAAAGGGAATATGTGAATATACCATGTGGAGGAAATGGGAACTTATCAGCATATTTATTTAAAGCCTCATTGAACACCCTTATGTCATGTACCGATCCGGGCCATCCCGCGACCACAAAAGTGAACCTCATGTCAAAGTCACATATTGCCAACACATTTTGAGTGGAATATCCATGGCGTCCGACATGTTGAACCAACTTTGCCGAAGGCACAACAACAGGTATATGAGTACCATCTATTGCACATATGCAGTTATTGAAATGTGGAGCAAAACGAGCACCTTGAACTCTTGGATGCACCGTTGTAAATTCTGGGTCCCTTGGTTTGACAAGATCATTTGAGAGAAGGTAAATACTATCCAACACTTCATTGAATTTCCTACTAATTGTTTCTTTGGATCTCTCAAACCGATTTTTAACTTGCCTAAATGACTGAGGAGCACCAATAGTCCATAGAAACATGCCTAAAGCTTCAATAGAACACATCTTGCTACTTGACTCCAAGCCATAAGATGACACCAACAAGTTGTGTAGCCTATTGAAAAGTTGTGGACTCATTCTAAACATGTCGTAGCAAGATGATGGAACATTAAGAGTATTCATAACCCATTCATGACCAGAAACAACAGGTTGCCTTCTGTCAGACTTGTTCAAGTAAGTATCAGCATAGTACATACCAAATGCCAATGTTATTGCTCCATATTGTTCAATCATGTTAAGTTGGTTTCTTGCAACCTCAAATGCTTCATCCTCATCATCACTTCCAGATGGTTCCATCTACAAATAAATTCAGTACCATGCAAGAAACAAAATATTATATAACCATTGTCCAAGCGAATTATGCAACCAAATATTATATAACCATTGTCCAAGCATATTGTTTAAGCAAAAAAAAGTAACACAACAAAATATTATATAGCCATTGTCCAAGCGAATTATGCAACCAAATATTATATAACCATTGTCCAAGCATATTGTTTAAGCAAAATAAAGTAACACAACAAAATATTATATAGCCATTGTCTAAGCATATTGTTGAAGCAAAATAAAGTAACACAACAATTAATAATATCCTTCCTTCTTGCACCACAACTTCAACCAAGCAAGCCTCCCTTCATTGGTCATGAAGGTGCGGAACACATCACGATATTCAGCTTTGACAAAGAGTTGGCTAGCCATGAAATGCTCCACACTCCCTTCTGTTGCCCCTGACTCCACTGCTAACGACAGCACTTCCTTAATGACCTCAAACCTCATGTCACCTTGCATAACCTTGTTGGCTATAGAACTATTGGATTGCATAGTATCCCACATGCCCTTCATAATCTTAACCATGGGATTCTTTACTTTCTTCTTTGGGCTTATTTGCTTGCTACTACTACCTCGCTTCAATGGATTGCTACAATTTGACATGTGGTCCTCTCGATCAATTTCTTCATCCCCCTTTCTAATTCCTTCTCCAGGAATACAAGAAGAAGAACCATCCACCGCAGTAAGATCAAACATGATTTGAAGTTCTTCAAGACACTCTGGTGGACTACTCTTGAGCTTCCTCCATTCTGAATGATTCTGAAAAATTACATAGCCATTGTTAGGTTTACTTGTAATTAGAATGTACATGCAAATGATAGACATCACTAGGAAAATAGTACCTTTGTGTTTTCTTTCCAATAACTCTCACTTGCCGTCACTGTTCCTTTAGCACTGTCCCATTCCAGTCCAGTGTCTTTGTTAAGCCTTAGCCAGAAGCTGTATAAACCCTTAAGTGCATCCCACCTGTTTTTCAATTGGGTTTTAGAATGACGTAAACCTGTCCTTAACAAGTACTTCTCAGCTATGTTCTTATAGCCTCTAGTTGTCATAACTCCAATGGGCCTATTACCAGCAACTATTTCTTCAACACAAATTTTACAAAACGCTGCATTGTTGCAAGAATTCCAATCTGCTTTGTCAAATTCATCCATCTATTGCATACAAAAAAGTATTGACAAATGAGCATACTGTTCAAGAAAGTAGTTTTATATCCTGTCAATGAACATCCAATCTGCTTTGTAAAATTCGATATGCTGTGAATCAACAAGTAGCAGTAAATAACATAGGTTTCACATAGGTTTTTCACAATTTTGACATGCTATGAATCAAACTGGTAGATGTGAATGAACAAGTAGCAGTACATAAACAGTAGCAGTACATGAAACAAAGCATTGCAAATTTTTTTATCATGAGTTTCACAGATCGATCTCGATGATATCCTACTATAACATGATAATTTTTTATCAGTAGCAAAGCACCGCTATTAGACTAGTCTTGATTAAATCCAAAATGGGGTAGAAACTGCACTTACATCTGTTTACTAACAACATCAAGTAAGCAAAATAAAAACACACACTTCTTTTTTTCGGGGCGAGGTTGCAATGTACTTAGTTCGGAAAGTGATTATTTTTGCAAAGTTTCGTCACACCCACTGACAAATCGGTCATTTCATCATCTCTAACCTACGTGTCAATGGATAATACTTGCCAAATTTCACGGGAAGGATTCTTGTCGCTAATGTATAACAATGCTGTTACAGTTCATTAATTCCATTGCACGAGCTCTCGGTTCAGTAGTCAGTAGTACAATCTCTGAGGTTCTTGTTCTGATCATCTTTTGTTTTACATAGATTGGTACCTTTATTAGCTAGTCTCTGCATTTCTTTGATTCATTAATGTACTTTCCAACTGGTCCACTGATCTGCTTTTTACAAGATGATGCTTCTTTAAAGATTTTGAGCATAATTAAATACATGTCTCTGTGTTCTAAGCCCCTAATCGAAGGGCCATATATACGATGTTTTTATGACAATTTTGATCCTTAATTTGATATTTCAAGAAGACAAATTTGAGAGAATTAGTGGAATCTAACTGCTTATCTGAAAGAAAAATCTCATCTTTAAGAGGAATTTTGAGTCTCTTTTGTACCTGTGAATCCAGTTTGGGGAGTCCAGATCCGCCCGCCGCGCTGGGGAAGGAGGCGCCCGCAGCACCGGGGAAGGAGCCGCCAGCCACGCCGGGGAAGGTGCAGCCCGCCTCGCCGGGGAAGGAGCCGCCAGCCGCGCCGGGCCGCGGGGGATCGATGGCGTGTCGTCGGCCGCCGCGCCAGGGTTGGATGGTGCCGCCGAGGGGAACGAGGCCGCCGCCGGGATCGACGACGCCGCTGGCGTCGGGCGGCGGGGAAACAGTATGCCGCGGCCAGCCGCAGACCGAAGATGGAGGGTGACGCTCTGCCGGGGAAGGATGTCGCCGCCGAAGCCGCCGGGGAAGGTGGGCGTCGCGCCGCTGGGGAAGGTGGGCGTCGCGCTGCCGGGGATGTCCTCCATGGCGGCTAGGGTTGTCTGTTGGTTGGAAGGGGAGGTGTGAACACAGGAGGGCAAATGTTGGTAATTTTGATTGAAGGTGGAAGGGTATTATGGACTTTTGTAAAAAAAAAAGCTGAGGAAAGCTCTTCCAAGATGGATTGTGGGATTGTAACAATCCCACCTCCAGATTGTTACAATCCAAAATGAAAGCTGCCTATTTGTTAACCTTCCAACTTTTAAAAGCTGCTTTTATAATCTCTAGCTGAAACAAACAGCCCCTAAGCTAACTAAGTGTTCTCTTGTCGGCTAAACGCGCTCTTCGCCGTCCTCGGCACGTCGTCGAAGCTCTCCACCCCCTTGCTATCCTGCCACGGCAAGTTCTTCGGGGCGCCGAGTCCTTCTTGCTCATCTGCAATGGCGCATGCATGCCGGTTACAGCCGTGTCATGTCGTCTCCAAAAACACGCACAAAACTTATGCCATTGCAGTTCCAGATACTAAAATGGCAGAACAAGTACGCACCTGGTACGTCACCGATGACGCCTGAAGTTGACACACACCGTGATCGAGCACGTACGACCGCACGATGGAGGATGATGCCGCGCTCCCGGGCCGCTGTTCCTGCATTGCCGCGCCCCTGGGCCATTGCTCTCAGGTCTCCACTGCCCGACACAACATTTCGGGAGAATCATGCAGCAAATTATTCCAACATTCGCAACAAACACACAAAACCCAAAAAAACATTGCAATAAGATATAAATATTGGCGCAACAATACAAAAAAACTACATTCAACACAAATAACAAAAGGGGAAAAAATTTGAAACAACTTCAACATTTACGTAAAGGTGTTGCAACATTTAAGAAGTATTGCCCCAACAGAGTTCAATATGCTCTATGCCGCAGCTGTGGAAATCGGGAGAGATATGAAAATGCCCTTTTCATGAGGAGAGAGAAGGAAAGACGTGGAAGATGAGAGATAGGGAGAAAGGGATGGTAACTTAAGCGGTTGTGTGCGAGTTGTTGGATCGAAAATAGACAGTTTAGATTGATCCAAAAGTACTGTAGCAAAAAGGCCGTAGCAAATGGATTTGGATAATCTGAGCCATTCGCTTGCTCGATCGGACGGTTCACGATTGTGGGGACTGCTTAAGTTGTAGTTCCCACAGGAACTATATTTGATCCTTGACCAGAGAAAGAAGCAACATGACAGCTCTTTTAATGGGGAAATGAATGGGACCCGATGTGAGAGGCGGAGCAGTAGATGAGAATTGAGGAGGGAGCTGTGAGTATGCTGAGTCAATGGCGTCCGATACCATATGCTCCTCCCGTACGCACGATGGATAATGATTTTGTTTCTTTTTTTATGATGGTTTCACTCGGTGGGTTTATTTGTAAAGTTTTTGAGATTTGACCCCGTGACCTCTGCTCACTGAATCTAGTGTGGTCTTTGGTTTTAAAATATATATTGTGGTTTGTTTGGTTTCAGAAAATAAAAAGATTGTGGTTTATTTGATTTTTGGTTACTGCAAAACTCTGTAAATGTACATATGTAGAAGACAACAATTATCGCTAATTTAATGTTATCTCACCAATTATCGCTAATTCGATGTTACCCTCACCAATTATTTGGTGAAGTTATATTCAGGTGTTGCCACATGGCATCCTTCACTTCACCCCCCCCTTCTCCTTTCCCACCCCTTCCTAACATAAATAATTTCCATTAGCAACTTTCAAATGAATCAAAACTTTCGATTCAAAAACTTCCGAATAAAAAATTTTAGTTTAAAAACTTTCCATTCGATCGAAAACTTCCTGTTCAAAAACTCTTGGTTCGAAAACTCTCGATTCAAAATCTTTAAGTTCAGGATCTTTCGATTGGAAAACTTTCGATTCAAAAACTTTACGTTCGAAAACTTTCAATTCAAAAAATTTTTATTAAAAAACTTTTAAAAATAATTAAAAAATACTTCCTATTAAAGAACTTATAGAGAAATTTGAAAATAAGAACTTTTTTGAGTCTAAAGGAAGGGAACGAGAGAGGAAAGAGGAATGACGAGGATGCCACCAAGTTCGCTACAAAAGAGTATTCGAGGGGAACAGAAAATGAAGAACGAGGATGCCACCAAGTTCGCTACAAAAGAGTATTTGAGGGGAACAGAAAATGAAGAAAAGATGAAGATGCTACCACTTGTCGCAACAAAGGACTATTCGAGGGGAACAGAAAATGAAGACAAGATGAAGATGCTACCACTTGTCGCAACAAGAGGCCATCCTCATTAAAGGATTAGTGAGTGTAACCACAAATTAGCATTTCCGGAAGACCCACAAATTCACATCCAAACTTGTTAGCTGGGATCACGAACACTCAGCAGTGAGTTTCATAGATCAGTATGTCAAAGAACAGCTTTCGCTCGAGCAAAGTACACGGTCCAATTCTCATGTCAAATTCACAATGGGTAACGACTGTCTTACCTGATAAGAAAAGTAGCGAATATACTACACGCGCACACGACAAGGCGCTGCTGATAGTCCTAACTCGAGCAATGGACAAGTTGATAACTGGGTTCCAAAATACACGTCAAGGTAGTAGTGCTTTTCTACAGCTGAAATAGTTGTACAAAGAAAGGGCAGAATAGATCACATGTGGCTGCTTATTTCTGCCAGTATGAACAGTACGATAACTTAAGGTAAAAGAACACCACAGCACACGTCTTGCCGACAGATTGCATTTTCCATTGGACATAGGTATGATACAGAAGATTCTATACTACAAAACCAACAACTTGATCTTGAGGAAGCTGTTGAGTTGGCCGCCATTCTTAACACACAATGAGGAACATACAGCCCGGGGAGAAAACTGACCTTCAAACTATTATCCGGTGTCCACTGAAGGCCCAAATCTGAACATTTTCGACAAGTAGCAACTTGAATGTCAGAATGCTGTAGTACACTACAGATTATTTTATTTCATTTTCTCTCTGGGAATGTATATTGGAAATGTTGAACTCAAAACTTCGTAATTCTCTGGGATCTCCATTGGTGATTAAATACCTCATTGAGAGGGAAAAAATATAGCCCACTGAGAAGTACGGCCATTGATAATGAGTAATGTCAATGTGCAAACCTAAGGGTACTATTCCTAGTCAACATCAACAAACATTCATGCATGCAGGATTCCCATTTCCCAAACAACATAGCAGCTAAACTAGAAAACTATTGCAGATTCAAAGTGCCCCTTTATATCTTTATATCGAAATTCGAAAGTGTTGACATATGATACATGTATCTTTTCAGTTAGTTAGGATGCAAAATTGATAGCACAAAGTGCATAAAGTTATTTCAACCACAATTCAAGCAATGCAGAAGCAATTTGGTATGGATCAACCCAATAGGGTCTATTTCCGGAAGAGATCAAGCAAACCCGATTGGAACAAGGAGTCCAGGCGAGAGGCATTACCGTGAGGGACAAGGAGTCCGACTCGTATCTAGTTCTAGCATTGTTTTAGCAGTATTTCCTATTGTAATAGTACTTTGTTTAGGGAGGATTCTATGAATAAAAGGGGGAGAAGGGAGAGAGATCACGCACGCTTTTAGTGCACCTAAGAAACAGCACCAGCGCCGGCAAACGACTTCCCGGCCGTTGGCTCTGTCTGGTAGTATCCTCGCAAGCAAGCTGGCTCCGGTTGAGCCCACCTTGTCCTCACGATCAGGGCAGAGGCCGGGCACCAGAGCGTACGTGAGGGATCATCCATATCAACTGGTATCAGAGCCGAACGGTCCTACATCCATGGCTTCCGGGGAAGAGCGATTGGAAACTGTGGAGGTGACGGTCGCCAAGTTAGAGACCATGATCTTTGGGATTGCAAACCACCGTTGTTGACTTGGGAAAAACCATCTCCGACTTCATCAAGGCAACGGAAATCAGCACGCACCTCTGAATCGGTCGATCGGGAATTCAAAGAAGGGGAGAGAGAGGGAGGTCGGCGACAATCATGGCGGCGGAAGAGACGGATCTTTGGAGGTAATGAGCAGAATGGTCGGCGGTGGGTACCACATGCGCCGCGTTATGAATTGCCGCTCTTTGATGGATCAGAAGATCCCTTGCTGTGGTTACGACAGTGTGAAAGGTTTGGACGCTTGCATGAGGTTTCGGAAGAGGATTGGGTGGAGATGGCGGGGATGCACCTCCGGGGAGAAGCACAGGAGGTCTTAGATAACTGGGAGCAGGAGCAGGATCACATTACTTGGGACGCATTTCATGAGACCTTTCTGCAAAGGTTTACACGTCATTCGACCGCAGGCCCCCTAGGAGATTTATCAAATCTGAAGCAAGAAACAAGAAGACTGGATGATTATGCAAGGGAATTCCAAAGACTTCTTGCGCGTACGCCAAAGTTGACCAAAGGGAATCAGATTGAGCTATTCACTGCAGGGTTATCTCCTACGCTGGCAGCAGATGTGCGCCGCGATCGCCCGCGTGATTTGGCCGATGCAATTGGATTGGCTCGAGAAGCAGAAAGAAGGGAGGACATATGGTTGGCCAAGGCAACGCAAGTGATGCAAGGGGTACAAGTCCGCCCAGGTTCTAGCCGAGGCACACCCAGTAGCTTGGTACCGGGAGGATCATGGTCCGGGGTATCGACAAGGCCTCCGGGTCCGGGAGCAACGGCATTCAGCGGAGGAGTGGGACAATACTCACATTCGACTGCTCTAACAACGACTACCAAGGGGAGGACAAGCGCCAACATCGCCAACTCGGGATCGTCCGGGCAAGTTCTCAAAGAACACCACCATACCGTCGCAGACACAGCCCGGAAGAGATGGCGGAACGCAGGGCGAAGGGATTGTGCTATAACTGTGATGAGGTATATTCTAGAGGACACCGCTGCAAAAGACTCTTCCATTTAGAAGTTGTGAGTGAAGATGAAGAGGAAACTGAATGCCAGGAGATGGAGCCAGCGATTTCTGCTTTGGCAATAAAGGGACCAAAGTTTGGACATACCATGCAAGTAATTTTGGAGTTAGGGGAACAACAGTTTATGGGATTGGTGGATAGTGGTAGCACCCATAACTTTATTAGCAGTCACGCCGCTTCCAAAGTGAGAATTTAGCAATGGTCAGGACCAGACAAAGAAGTTCGGGTGGCCAATGGCGCATGTTTGCCTTGTTTAGGAAAATACCCAATGCCTCTTTTATTATTCAAGGGCACTCTTTTGCTGCACCCTTTTTGGTCATTCCTCTAGAAGGGTTTGATGTGGTTTTGGGTGTCCAGTGGCTGAAGGAATTGGGAGACATCAGCTGAAATTTTGATTCGCTACAAATGACCTTTCAGCTCAAAGGACAGCAGATGACCTTGCAGGGACAGAGGAGTAGAGGAGGAGAAAGCCAAGTGCACAGTCTTGTGATAGAAGAGGATAGTAGGTTGCAAGAAATTTTAAACGAATTTGACGTTCTGTTTCAAGAGCCGCAGGGGTTGCCTCCCTCACGACATTGTGATCATAGGATTTGTTTGAAGGAAGGATCGGGTCCGGTTGTAGTCCGACCATATCGATATCCACACCGCCAAAAAGATGAAATTGAAAAGCAATGTGAAGAGATGTTGGCCCAGGGGATTATTCGGCCCAGTCGGTCTCCGTTTTCTTCGCCAGTATTATTAGTACGTAAGGAGGATGGGTCTTGGAGATTTTGCGTGGACTATCGCGAACTCAATGCAAAAACCATCAAGGACAAATTTCCACTGCCAGTAGTGGAAGAATTGCTGGATGAACTGCATGGGGCCAAATTCTTCACTAAGTTGGATTTGCGATCAGGGTATCACCAAGTCCGCATGCGTGAAGCGGATATTGAAAAAACGGCCTTCCGCACACATCATGGTCATTTTGAGTCATTAGTCATGGCATTTGGATTATGTAATGCCCCGTCAACTTTTCAAGCCCTTATGAATGAAGTGTTGGCCCGATTCCTCCGCAAATTTGTATTAGTGTTCTTCGATGATATCCTCATATACAGCCCTACATGGGAAGAGCACCTCCATCACCTCCAATTGGTCCTGACACAACTCCGCCAAAATCAATTATATCTCAAAAGGTCCAAATGTGCTTTTGCGCAACGATCGGTGGGCTATCTTGGGCATGTTATTTCGTAAGAGGAGTGGAAGCAAATCCTAACAAAGTGCAAGACATTGTCCGTTGGCCAACACCATCATCTGTTGCGGGCGTACGGAGCTTCTTGGGCCTCGCCGGGTACTACCGCAGGTTCATCCATCATTATGCATTAATTGCGGAACCTCTCACTAATCTTCTTCGCCACCAAGACTTTAAGTGGACAACGGAGACGGAGAGTGCATTTCAACAGCTCAAGGAGGCCTTACAATCCGCCTCAGATCGCGCTTGCGATTTTGACATCCTTTTTATTGTTGAATGTGATGCTTCAAGTACGGGAATAGGGGCAGTGTTACAACAAGAGGGACATCCGGTGGCCTATTATAGCAGGAAACTGGCCATGAGACACATGAAACTCGCAGCTTATGAGCGAGAACTAATTGGATTGTCTAAAGCAATTAGACATTGGAGGCCATATTTGTGGGGCGCCGTTTGTAGTCTTGAGCAGACCATGCAAGTCTAAAATACCTCCTTGAACAAGCCCTGGTAACTCCTCCTCAGCAACATTGGTTAAGCAAGTTAATGGGATTTGATTTCCTTGTTGAGTATAAACCAGGGCGAGCCAACGTGGTGGCCGACAGTTTATCTCGACTCTATGAACCAATGGGAACCTGCGCAGCCTATCTCGGCGCCCACAATCATGGTTCGGCCACGTGGGAGGACACGTTGCGCCAGAGCCGGAGATCCAACGGCGTGTCGAGCGCCAGGCATCAAAGAATCAACAGCCGCCTGAGCCGCACAAACCGAGCAAACAGAACCATCGCGCCACGAGATCGAGCTGAGGTCGCCGCAAAGAGCGATGGTCATCACAGAATGGACTCCTTTACTATAATGGCCGGCTCTTTATTCCAGCAACATCTTCTCTACGCTTGAAGGTAGTGGCGGCTTACCACGATTTGACCCATGAAGGGGTGTACAAGACCTTTCACCGTATAAAACAAAGCTTTTTCTGGGAAGGATTGCGCCAATCGGTGGAAGAATATGTTCGCAATTGCCTAATTTGCCAACAGCATAAGATAAGCACTTTGGCGCCAGCAGGTCTCCTACAACCCTTGCCAGTACCTCATCATATTTGGGCCGATGTCTCAATGGACTTTGTGGTGGCCCTCCCCAAATCTCAGGGCAAAACGGCTCTCTTAGTGGTGGTCGACCGTTTATCCAAATATGCTCATTTTATTGCTATCAAGCGCCTGGCCACAAGCAAAGAATCGTCGCGGTCATCTTCTTCGACCAGATTGTACGGCTCCATGGCATGCCGGAATCCATCGTCTCTGATCGGGACCCAGTCTTCACCAGTACCTTTTGGCAAGACCTTTTCAAGCGTTGTGGAACACGGCTCCTTACGTCTTCTTCATACCATCCACAGACAGATGGCCAGACAGAGGTGGTTAACCGTACTCTTGAGATGTATTTACGCTGTTTGGCGTGGAACGACCTTCGACATGGGTACACTGGTTGCCTTGGGCAGAATTTTGTTATAATTCTTCATTTCATTCGGCGCTCCGGATGACCCCGTTTGAATTGGTATATGGCCGACCACCCCCTCCCTTGGTGCCTTACAGTCAGGGAGCAACCCGTGTGGATGCAGTTGATTGCCTGTTGGTCGATCGAGATGAATTATTACATCAAGCTCGTCACCATTTGTTGGCTGCACAAAATAGGATGAAGCAGAGATATGACCTCCATCACCGGGAGGTGACATTCGCGGTTGGGGATTGGGTCTGGTTGAAATTGCAGAGCCACCGACAATTATCGTTGAGGGCCGTTCAGCATCATAAGCTTGCGCCTAGATATTTTGGTCCTTACAAAGTGATCAGTCGAGTGGGTAACGTGGCTTATCGTTTGGACCTACCGGCTACAGCTAAACTTCATGATGTTTTCCACGTCTCCATGTTGAAGCCATTTAAGGAACTCACTTTGAAGTCACTCCACCTTGCTCGATGAAGTTTCGCATCCATCACCCGATTCGCGCTCTATCCCTTATCAGGTTGTGGCACAACGCTTTGTCAAGGGTCACCGAGCAATTTTTGATTCACCGGACAGCGAGGAACTTGAAGCGACATGGGAGGATGCTTTAGAATTTCGCAGATCTTATTCAGATTTCAAGCTTGAGGACAAGCTTGATATGGAAGGGGAGTATTGGTATGGATCAACCCAATAGGGTCTATTTCCTAAGAGATCAAGCAAACCCGATTGGAACAAGGAGTCCAGGCGAGAGGCATTACCGTGAGGACAAGGAGTCCGACTTCGTATCTAGTTCTAGCATTGTTTTAGCAAAGATTTCCTATTGTAATAGTACTTTGTTTAGGGAGGATTCTATGAATAAAAGGGAGAAGGAGAGAGATCACGACGCTTTTAGTGCACCTAAGAATGCAGACCAGCGCCGCCGACGACTTCCGGCCGTTGGCTACGTGACATACCAGTATCCTCGCAGCAAGCCGCTCGGTTGAGCCCACCTTGTCCTCACGATCAGGGCAGAGGCCGGGCACCAGAGCGTACGTGAGGGATCATCCATATCACAATTAATTTGGAAATAACAAAGAACATAAGATGCAATTAATTTGCCCTACAGCTGCTAGTTCCATTCTAGCACAAGTATTAGTGTTAAGGCAAAACAGTCCATGCAATGCAATTGATCAAGTAGTAAAACAAAAAATATCAAAAGAACCTTCCTTACCTTCAAATTTTTGTCCCAACTTCCAGTACACAAGGCACTCCCATCAGATGACAGCCCCAGGCAGCTTATACGGCCCTCATGAGAGTCATGGAGGGTTCCCAAATTAAGAACCACCTGCGCCGTTTTTTAAAAGTATTAACAAATCAACAAACTTTCACAAATGATAATAGTATAAGCAATACAGAAATACAGATGGTGCACGATGTGAGGCAGGTGCTATATATTTCACGGATTGCCACAAGCCTAGCCCTAGTAGCTTCAATTAAGCTTTATGTTTGCCCAGTCTTAATTCTATTCTCTTAAGCTTCTTGGCCTGGAGCAGGAATCTCTTAATGCAAGGTGATCTGCAACAGCATCCTTTAATGCATGAATTACATAGATAAATGTAGTCGAAAATATTGTGTGTCCATTCGGATCCCTACACCCTTTATTTATAGGGTTAATTACAACTAGACTTAGACTCTATCTTGAATTTGACTCTAACCGGATTCTATCCCAACACTCCCCCTCAAGATGGGCCAAAAATATCAATCATGCCCATCTTGTTATATATTATAACATCATCACCAGAACCCAACCCTTTAGTGAAGCAATCAACCAATTGTTCACTAGACTTGACGTATTCCAGCTTTAGTATTTTGTCATCCATTTTCTCTTTGATAAAGAATCTATCAATTTCAACATGCTTGGTACGATCATCATGCACTTAATTGTTAGCAATGTACTAAATTGTTAGCAATGTTGATCGCAGATTTATTGTCACAATGCAGTAGTACCAAGGGACCACTCCTCAACACTTGAAGGTCAGACAATAGACCCTTCATCCAGATCATCTCACTCAAGCTTTACGCCACTGCTCTATACTCTGCTTTTGCAGTAGATTGAGCCACAACTTCCTGCTTCTTACTCTTCCATGAAATTGTTAAGGATATAATTATTGTCTTATATAGACTCTCCATATATATGTTTTTCTTATACAAGTTTTTCTTGTTTAGGTATTGCCTTACATATGCTTTATTTTTGTATCCTCATGTTCTCAATATATTCTGGCCATTGGCCTCATATTGAATACAACAAGTGCTATTCATAACATGGTATCAGAGCACAAGGTTCCAACCCTAGCTCCGTGATCGTCTTCCGCTGCTACCGCCCTCGCAAGGAGCAATCTCCACTCCCAGGGGTGGCCACCTCCGCTTACGCGGCTCCTCTGCCTCGTACTCTGTCGACCTCGCCACCGGCCTGCCGCGGACCATCGCCACCTTGACGCGCCCCAATTTTGGTAGCCTCCGCACCAGTCTTCGCATCGACCAGCTCGGGTAGCCTCCGGGCCAGACCGCCTTGGCTGGCGTCTACTTCGGCCCGCCGACTGCCACCTCTTCGGCCTCCTCTGCCTCCGACTTTGTCACTCGCCCGTGACCGGTGAGGCCTCCGTCTAGCCTCGCCTGCGCCAGCCCTCCACGCCGTCCCATCGACCCGCTTGGCATTCGTGCCGCCAGCCAACCTCCTCTGCACCGACCACCTTCCGAGCCACGCCGCCTTTGGCTGCCCACCTCTGGGGCCCACGTCGGCCCTCCGCGGCGACCACCTTGACCGAACCTGCCTCCAGCTGGCCGACTCGGCCACACGACGCATTCCCGTGGAGAAGGAACCTGCGTGTAGTTCAATCGTGCCTGGGTGATGTATTAAAGCTTCGAACTCCAAATAGCTCCAAAACCGATTTTCATACTTCTCGGTTCCGGCTTCATGAAGCACCTCAGTTTCCAGCCTCTTTGGTTCTATTGGCTCTCAAATCCGGCTTTTGTTACGGCTCTTTGGCTCCAGTTCTTCAGCTCTCGCTGTTTGGCTCCGGTTTTTCGGCATTACCTCAGCTCGGCTCTGCCCTTTTTCAGTCGGCTTCGTCGACATGGCTCTTTTTGCTGGCTCCAACTCGGCTCCAGATTGAAATCCGGTTTGGATACCGACTTTTCGGCTTCAGGTTTTGGCTCCGATTTTCGGCGGCTCGACTCACTTCAACAACTTGGCTCGTTTCAACACGGCTCGGCTCGTTCGTCTTGGCTCGTTCGTCGGCTCGGTGTGATATGGGTGTTCGCGTGAATACGCCCTCGTGCCAGGCCTCTGGCCACAACTAGCAGTAGGAGGCGCCGTTGGGAGTAGAGGGAAAAGGTGGATAAGAGGGATTGGCTGTACAGGGCCACCGGCCGGTTGTCGACGGCAGCGCCTGAGGTAATTTGGTGGCAACTAAACGTGCCTTTTCTCTTCTCATTCTCCCCCCTTTTATTCATGCGCCAGGAGGATTACAAATGCCCTCAATCCGGCTATTATTTGGAAGGACCCCATACTTAACTAATCAAGCAACTAATTGCCTAAAGAATAGGAAAGCAAGATATGCATGCTAACAAATAGGAAGGGGATAATTGGCAGCATAATAGGAAGGAAATAACTAGCAGCATCAGCCTATGCGCCTGGATTTCCGCTGCCGCTGCCTTGGCCCACACTGTTCCGGGGCCTGTAGTACACCCGATCTGCTGCATCTCTAACACGGTGGTTTTCGGGCTAGTGCTTTTTAGTGTTGCGGCTATTATTTCCTTTAGTAATTTTCTTGAGTCTTCCGTTGCGTCCATCCAAGTCTTTAGCATATCGATTCTGTCGTAAATCGGCTCGGCTCATTCCGTCGACTCCAATTACCTCGGCTCGGCTTGGCCTCCTTCATCGGCTCTTGTTCGTTGACTTGGCTCCACCGTCGGCTCTTCTTCGTCGGTTCAATTTTTCAAGAGTTGATACTATGACGACTACTTCAAAACCAGGACTCTAGATTTTTCCTATTTTAGTGTCAACCCTTTACAAATGCAATGCTATTGCATACACCTTGCATTTGTTGGGGGGTGGGGGGTTAAGGATATAAATATTGTCTTATATAGACTCTCCATATATAAGTTTTCCTTGTTTAGGTATTGCCTTACGTATGCTTTCCTTTTGTACCCTCGTGTACTCTATATATTCTGGCCATTTGCCTCATATTGAATACAACAAGTGCTATTCATAACAGAAACAAGGTTACCGCCCACAAACATACAATATCCAAATGTAGACCTCCTATCTTCTATACTTCTTGTCCAATCAGCATCACAATATCCTCCCACATTGAAGTGTTGATTCTTCCTAAACCAATGCATTCTTCCAGGGCTACTTTTCAAATATCGTAATCCGAAAAGCAACTTTCATGTGCCCCGTTCTAGGATCATGCATATATTGACTTACCACACTCACTGCATATGAAATATCAGGCCTTGTATGACAAATAAATAAGACGCCCAACCAGCCTTTGATAAGCCTCCTTGTCAACTGGATCACCAAATTCAGCACGAAGTTTGTGATTCCTATCAATTGGCGAAGCAATAGGACAACACCCAAGTATACATATTTCTGCTTACAGATTAAGTGCATACTTCCTTTGATAGAGAACTATCCCTTTTAGAGACTGAGCAATCTCAATTCCAAGAAAGTATCGAAGAGGTCCAAGATCCTTCACCTCAAATGCTTTTCCCCGACTCTCCTTCAAGCACTTGATTTCTTCATTATCTTCTCCCGTGATGATAATATTAGCAACATAGACTGCTAGTATGGTAATATGTGATCCTTTATGCCTGTAAAACACCGTATTATCTCCATTGCAATGGAATAGCCCATACTACAAACTGCACGTCTAAATCTGTCAAACCATGCTCGTGGAGACTGCTTCAAGCCATATAGAGACTTCTTAAGCTTACATACCTTTCCGGTGGTCTACTTATTTTCAAAGCCAGGAGGTATCTCCATATATACCTCCTCTTGTAAATCTCCATGTAGAAACGCATTCTTCACATCCAACTGATGCAGACGACACCCAAAATTAACAGCACACGAAACCAACATCCTTACTGTGCTTATCTTCGTTACCGGTGCAAGTCTCATCATAGTCTATCCAATATGTCTTATAACCTTTTGCAACCAACCTCGCCTTGTATCTATCCACCTTATATTTAGGAGTTATGTTTCACCGTAAAGACCCACTTGCATCTTACTGCTTTCTTTCCTACTTGAAGTGGAACAAGATCCCATGTCTTTCTCTTCTGAAGTGCACCAAGCTTCTCTTTGCTTAGTAATCAGCTAATCCTTTGGAACAAGCACTATCTAGAGAGATGCAATGAATGCTTTGTATGCAGGAGAGAGATGGGAATATGAGATGAAATTTGCAATGTCTTGCTCAAAGCCATACTGGGGTGGAGGCTTTCCGGCATTAGCTCTAGTTGCCCTACGTTGTGCAAGAGGTAACTCTAATAAGAGGGATCATAGGGAACATTACCAGTCGCCCCAATGGAGGGCAAGGAACTCGATGGAGAGACTTGAGGAGAGATTTGAGACTGAATCAATTGGAATGGCTAGTTTTTCAAATTGTGGTTCCTCTGGTAGTACTCGCTCGTCTAATGGCGCTGATAGTACTTGCTCATTTGACAACGCAGGTGCCGACGATTGCTAAATTAATTGTTCCTTCTGCTCGTCAGGTGCTGATGATTGCTGAATTAACTGTTCCTTCTCCCCATCTCCCAAAGCGTATTCTCTTATACACCTTCAGTTCTTTTGGGGGTTGTCACATCTCTCGCACATTCTGGGGAACATTTCGTTAGGCTTGGACTCGGGCTCGGAGAGGGACACAGAATTGTCCACACGACAACTTATTCCTTTCGACTATCACTCTCCTTGTTCTCCCCCTCTTGACTGTCACCCTGGGTGATAGGAGAGAACTCTAAGAATTGACCAAGATCACCGCTACTCGTGTAGTATAACTCAAACTCCTGAAAAGTTACATCCATACTCACGATCAATTTTCTCTCAACTAGGTTCCAACACTTGTATCCCTTCTGACTTGATGAATATCCTACAATGATACACTTCACAACCTAAGGATCCAGACTGCCTACCATTGGTTGGTGATCCCGTACAAAGCACAAACAACCAAATACCTTAGGGGGAACCTTAAATTCCCATTGACCTAAAAAAAGTTCAACTCGAAACTTCATCATGTGATTAACAAGATATGCAACCATCACCACCGCCTCACTCCAGAATCTCTTCAACATATTTATCTTAAATATGAGTGAATGTGCTACTTCCAACAAATGTCAATTCTTCCTCTCAACCACTCCATTCTGAGTTGGGGTAATTGAAAAGTAGTTTGATGAAGTATCCCATTCCCCAAGAGATATACTGCAAACTCCTTATTAACATGCTTGGTTCCACTATTTGTTCGAAGAGTCTGAACCTTTGCATCAAACTGAGTGGCCACCACCCTTGCCCCTACCTCGACCTCCACGACCCCGATCTCCTCCTAGGCCTCCACGGTCACCACGACTGCCATGATCACCACCTTGGACTCCACCATACCATCAGAGAGGACAGGCACGACTCAGGTGTCCTCTTATTCCACATTGTAGCCCTCCCTATCATCAGGTACAGCGTAGGCAAATTTGACTGGATTGTTACTCCCCATTACTCATAGTTGAGCTTCCTCTTGCACCATAGCTGAAATAGCCTCCTCCATAGTAGGTAAGTTCACCAAATGAAACATGGCAGCTCTCCTACTCTCAAACTATGTGTTCAGCTCCTTCAAGAAGTGTGCGACCTGCCTGTGGTGCAGCCACAATATTCCAATCTCCATAGCACCAGCACATTTAATTGAAGAGGATTATAGTGATCCAAATTTGCCCATAGCTGCTGCAACTCACTAGCATACTCCTGGACGTTCTTCTCCTGTTTTAGGGCCTCCACCTAACCCTAAACCTCCATCATCGAGATCCAAGTTTGCCCATAGCTACTGCAACTCACTAGTAGACTCCTGGACGTTCTTCTCCTGTTTTAGGGCCTCCACCTAACCCTAAACCTCCATCATCATCATCATCTCTACCCTAGAGTACATATTGCTCAGCATCTTCCACATCTTTGTTGCATTCGACATCATCTCCACCATCCGAGCGATGGATGGAGACATCGAAGTCAGCAACCAAGCCAACACCATAGAGTTGGTGGTGTTCCACATCCTCCAATCCATACTTGCCTTGTCTATAGGCTCAACACAAATCTCCTGCAGGTAGTGCTCCACCCCCTTCGTCCTCAGAATTAGCTAAGCCTTTTGAGACCAACTCAGGTAATTCTTGCTCCCTTCCAACTTCACATCATTTGGCATCAACTCTAGCTTCAATTTGGATGATCTTGTACAAGCCCTCAGACCAATCATACCCATCGCTAAAAGGTCCTTAATATGCTTCTCATATCACCTTATGTCACCAATGAGGAAGTCGACCTAACAACCGCCCTCCTCTTCTTTTCGGCTGCCTTCATTAAGGCGTCCTCCTGCTTCCTTACAGCCTCAATCTACTCCAGAGTCGTTTCGTCCGATCAACTGGAGCAATGTCAATCACAAACCTATGCCGCGCATATCTCCACAATCACGGCAAGCATTTAACTTGTTCCGTTTCTTCTTTTTTCTCTCTTCCTCTTTCTTCTCTCAGCCTCCCCTTTCTTTCTTCTCCCTTCTGACTCTCTCTCTCTCTCTCTCTGAGATCTCGAGCAGCCAAGCGAGCAGCAATGACAGCTCGAGAGACTGGGAGCGGCTGTGCCCTCCCTCGAGCGGAGTTACCCTTGAGCGGATCAGCGCTGTGGCGGCCCGAGCGGAGTCGGCCCGAAGCGGGTCCGAGTGGCGACAACCCGAGCGGAGTCGGCCCCGAGCAGGTCCGAGCGGCGATGGCCCGAGCAAATCCTGAGCGACAACCGTGGGAAGAGGTTGGCGGTTAAGAGCGGCGGTCGGCGATAGATCGGGGACAATGGCAGCGGATCAAGGACAACGGCGGCTCAATGGTTGGAGCTCTGATACCATGTAGTTGAAATATTGTGTCCTATCGGATCCCCACACCCTCTATTTATAGCATTAATTATAACAGAATTACAACTGGCCTTGGACTCTATCCCGAATTTGACTCTAACCGGACTCTATCCCAACAATTACATAGATAGATGATGTAGAAACTAAGAAGAGAACATGGCATACGTGCTACTCAAGAACATAGCCCAATGCAAACAATGATTTATGTGTTATCATGATTGATATTTGGTGACGTGTATCTCAAAGGGGAAATGCAGCTAGTTCCTTTTTTAATCACATGCTTTTCCCATGTAGCTATTGTTCACTTAATAATTACAATCACATCTAAATGCTAAATTACTGCTGCATTGTAATGGAGTTAAGCTTATGTAATTTGTAGATAAAATCGGTAGTGTTACTATCCTGACTTTGACAGTTTTTAACTTTAACTCTGACTTCTATTATTTATATGGTAAATAAACTGGGCCATATTCAGTTTCCTCTTCCACAAAAGGAAATCCCAACTGTGGCGATACAGTAAAGTATTCCACAGTGATTTGATCAAAATTATTTTTATTGTCCGGTTTTCTTCCCACTATCTAAGCTGTAGTTAAATTCATGGAAAATGGACAAAAATGCAAACCTCAGCAAGAAGTGTGTCCCACACATAACAGTCACCATTGGAGTATCCAGCAAAAAGAAGCCTTCCAGATATTGAAAATGCAATAGATGTAACAATAGGGAGTTCATTATCATTTCTATCAGGCTCCCGACTGTACACTTGAAGTTGATGCCCTGTTCTCATGTCAAACAATCTACATGTACCATCATCTGAACCAGTACCAAACCTCTGGCCATCAGGGAAAAACTTGACACTGTTAATGTCACCCTCATGTCCATGATATGTTCGAACTGCCCGGCTTGCAATTCTGATATCCCACAGCCTTACAGTTGCATCACATGAACCCGAGACAAACATATTCGTGTTTAACGAGTTGATGGATAGACTGAAGTGGTAAAAGAAATAGATCAGAGCATTAGAAGATCAAACCAGTACGCACATAAAAGTATAGCAACTTACATATTTCAAAATAAAGACCAAATTAAACCAGCATTTTCAGCAGTGCATGTTAAATCTGCAACACAACCATGCTACCACATTACTAATATGTTAATGTATTTGCCCCGTGCACATGAGCTAATGGCTTAGTAATCAGTGCCTCAACTCTGTTCAGGTAATTGTATTCACCATTGATGATTTATATCACCAAACTTAAAGAATAGTGTCAGACACAGACCAAACGCTGCCTGTGCTGCCATGTGACAACGTTGCATACTAGTTATTTGTTATTACTCCCTCCAATCTTCAAAAAGATGGCATTTTAGACATCTTCAAAACACAACTTTGACCGCTAATTTTTATTATAATATATTTATAAAACTCAATAAAATTATAATATTATGAAAGTACTTCTCGAGACAAATCCACATATAATTTTTATGTATCCAATTTAAATATTTGAAAATATATCAATAGTCAAACTTTCGGAAATTTGACCATTACTATGTCCAAAATGACATCTTTTTGAAGACTGGAGGGAGTACTAATGACAACAAGCTCTTAAAAGCAAACTTGCACTGTTTAATTTGTGCAGCGAACAAAGGCATAACCCATCATTTCTTTATATAGACTGGCCACTCAGAACAAGTGTACAATTAATGGGTGATGCTTTCACAATAATACTGTGAAACTTTGCTCAACTCCACATTGATAACAATCAATAATTTTGTACAGCATTAACAGCGTTTTTGATAATAAAATATTCACAAATTAGTAAAGATGTCAACCCAGTGTCCAGTAGCTGAAGTTGAAAACGTAACATGCGAGAAGAAGATTTCAATTAACTACAAGAAGAATTAAATGTAATGCAACAATAAGCATGATGTCCAAATGAGGAAGTCATGAAAGACAAAACAATTACCTCAAAACATCAGCTGTATGGCCTGATGGAAATTCACCTCCAAATATTGATATCCTTTGGCCAGTAGTAACATCCCACAGGACACACGTTTGGTCACCTGAGCACGTAATTAGGCGTGTTTCCTGATCTGGGACGTACTGACAGGACGAAACATAGCCTTTGTGTCCAGTAAGTATTCTTGATACTGGTATGTTCCCATCTCTGTCTACTTGTGAGTTGAGATTGAAGATAGAGCATGCACTATCAAGACCACCACAGGCAACAGATTGCCCATTGGGTGCAAAAGCACATGTCATCACCCATGGACAGTGTAACTTTATGGCATGTGTTTTCTGACTTGTTAAAGCATTCCATACAATTAGCCTTCCATCTTGTGATGCGCTGACTATCCAATTCTTTTCAGGCGTCCAATCCAGAGAATATACCTGTGTTAACTCATGCGTTAATACTAGTTATAAAACCACGAAGCCGTTTGACATAAGAAAATTTGTGAAATACTGTCCAAAAAACAAATCTGAAGTGTTCAACTACCAAAGCAAGGTGGCAGAACCTAAAATTAGGCATCTTAGAACAGTTGGAAGCAGTCCAAGATATCAAAAATTCTTAGCATCATGGATTTTTCTGTTCTTGTAATGTTCTAAAAATTGCTAACCGGTATTTATTCAGTCACCCACCTAGTAGTGATTATACTGCCTATGCAGCCTGACTATGTGGCCTAACCAGCAATTATATGCTAACAAGTAGGGTCACCCATGTATACAGACCAGTAGACCCATATTTATAACACTGGTTCTCTGTGAATTGTCAACAAAACATATTATCATAAGCTTGATAATGAATATCAAAGTCCAAAGATCATGAGAAATGAAGACTTTCTACCAAGCATGTCTGTCACCTAGCTATAACAAACAGGCTATAATAGATAGTGAGAAATGGAGACTTTCTAGTAGGAATGCAAATCCTTCGCAGTAGCAACTGCAGGAGCACAGTATTGGCCTTTAGGGGTATGCTCCCATCGTCCAATCAAGACAAAAGAGCTCAGAGAAAACACCGTAATAACTACTACAGTAATAGACACTACATTGCAATAAATAAACAGTAGGTGCTGCAGAAATTACTGCAGAGGGTCTGTATCCAATTAGTAGTTGTGCCTGTATCTGTATTTGCATGTTTTCTCAATAGGCATGCATTTTTGTGAATACTGAATAGTGAAATAATGAGCTGAAAAAAATAACTTATTAGGTGCATTGTCTAAATACAGTTTGGAAAATTTGGTGTCTCATATGTGAAAAACTATTTTTTTTCCTAAAAATGCCAAATAAACCAAAACAAGGTGCCCACGGACAATCTTTTTTCCATCTGAAAAGAAAGCGTCAAGTCTGTACATGTACAAAACTGTGAAGTTTTTTCTTTTATAAAAAAGATGTATCCTGGAATTGTAAGGAATATCACTCAGACAGTTTTCTAGGTAGAAGCACATCAGCAAATAAAACAAATCTATGAGCTTCTGATGAACTAACAACGACCGTAGCAAGCCTTATCAAATGGATTGTCAAAGAACCCAATCAAATGGATTGCCACAAGACCCCATGGATGAATCAGTAAATGTTACATGCAACACTGATTACAGAGGACAAAACAACACCAAACTATGCTCCTAGAGTCTAATGTTTGTAACAGAAAACTAAATCATGCATCCCTGCCCAAGTGTTCCAACAAGCACAAAATCGTTACCATGAACAAGAGTCTACACCACTGCTGCAGCCAAATCAAATGGTGAAATTTTGACAGTTCCCGTAAAAAAACACACAAACAGCATATGTACACAGGGAACATCTTGTATCATAAGCCCAAACATTAGCTTAATTTGTTATGAATAGCACTTGTATTCATCATGAGACCGATAGGCCAGAATATATACACGTACATGCGGGTACAAAAGGAAAACCTATGTAAGGCATCTCTATATAAGACAATATGGGATACTAGCAATCTCTATACACGGCAATATACTATACTAGCAATCTCTATACACGGCAATATACTATACTAGCAATCTCTATACAAGGCTAAAGGGTACTGTCTAACACCCCTCCTCGTTTGGAGCGATAAAAGCTGTGCTGAGCTCTAGTATGTGCCTTTGTGAAGAAGTATGCCAACTGAAACTCTGAAGCCACATACTGAAGAGCCGACATCTATGACCACATGTAGGAAGCATCAACACCGATATGCTTGATGAGATCACGCTTCACTGGGTCTTGAGCAATGCTAATAGCACTTGTACTCTTAGATAAAAGGAGTCGGTGTAGAAACAGAAACACCAAAATCCTCAAGTAACCACCGTAGCCAAATAACCTCTGCTGTCAAAAAAGCCATAGTTCGCAACTTAGCCTCATCACTCGAACGAGAAACTGTTGTCTGCTTCTTAGTCTTCCAAGCAATGAGAGAACCACCACGAAAAACACAGTAGACAGAAAAGAGACCGACGATCAAAGTGATTATTAGCCCACGTAGCATCAGAATATGCCAGGAGCTGTAAGGAGCTAGAACGTGGAAAAAATACAGCGTGAGATAGTTGCACGAAGATATTGCAGAATACAAAAAAGATGACTATAGTGGAGCTGAGTAGGAGCATAAACGAACTGACTCAACATATGCACTAGATACGAAATGTAAGGACGAGTGACACCAAGGTAAACAAGACTCCCAACAAGATGGCGATAG
Organism: Rhipidocladum racemiflorum; assembly: GCA_036346355.1. Lineage (NCBI taxonomy): Eukaryota > Viridiplantae > Streptophyta > Magnoliopsida > Poales > Poaceae > Rhipidocladum > Rhipidocladum racemiflorum. Next base: position 18,544,832 of record CM070573.1, on the reverse strand, counting down.
CGAGTAGGATCCTCAAGAGGTTCACCATCAGTAGGTCGAAAGTGAACACTGAGCTCCATGGGCGTCTCCATCAGTGAGAGAAGCATAATCAAGGAGTTCCTGAATATACTTCTCTTGGGACAGGAAGAAGCCCTCAGGTGTAGAAGAAAACTCAATCCCATGGAAGTAGCAAAGGGGGCCCATATCAGACATGAGAAACTGCACACTGAGACATGCCTTCACAAAGGCAATATACTGAGAGTCATCTCTAGTGATGATCATGTCATCAACATACAGAAGAAGAAGAAGAGCCCGACCACGAGGCGAAGTTTGAACAAAAAACGCATGATCATGAGCAGTAGCAGAAAAGCCAGCCGCAGTGACTACAAGAAAAACGCTCAAACCAGACACAAGGGGCTTGCTTAAGCCCATAAAGAGAGCGACGAAGCCAATAAACCATACCCTCAGGAACAGAATAGCCCGGTGGTGGCTGCATATAGACCTTCTCACGCAGCCCACTATTAAGAAAAGCATTCTTGACATCAAACTGAGAGATGGACCACTCACAAACAGAGGTCACAGCAAGAAGCGTGCGAACAGTGATCATGTGAGCTACAGGAGCAAAAGTCTCATAAGAATTACGACCATGCTCCTACTGAAAACCACATGCATATAACAAGCCTTGTAGCACTCAAGAGAACCATCAGAGCGAGTCTTAGCCTTATAGACCAGCTTGCACATGATGGGACGAACACGTGGAGGAAGGGGCACACAATCACACGTGCCAGTGCGCCCAAGGGCAACAAGCTCCTCAGCCATCGCATGCTACCATTCCTGATGAATAACAACATCTGGGTACGAAGTCGGCTCGGCAAGTGTTGTGCCAACAAAGCCAAGGCCCTCAGGAGGCCGAATAGACTAGCGATTATGAAGAGCATAGCGAGGAGAAGGCACTGAAGAAGATGGCTTAGTAGGAGAAGATGGCACATCAGAGGAATCCTCAACTCATGGACAACGAGTGTAGTATAGAGGATAAGAAGGAACAATGTCAGCAGAAACCTCTCGAGGAGATACCGGTGGTGAAGAAGACACCAGAGGAGGGGCTGGCGATGAAGGAGATGCCAACCGTGGAAAGTGGCAACTAGACTATCAGGAAAAGTCAAGAAAGAAAGCGATTCAACAAGAGATGCTGGAGTGGAAGAAGGACGACATAAGCTGCATTGTTAGTTTGAGAACAAGAGAAACAACAGAAACATGAAAGAAGGAAGATAAAAGAGTGCCTCGTTCTGCGACAAAAAGAGAGATACCATCGGTGGTCTGAACAGAGATAGGAGCAGCGAGAGGACTAATGGAAGTAAGACTGGTGGAATCAGATGTCATATGAAAAAGAAGCACCGGAGTCAAGAATTTATGGTGAGATACTCAAAGAAGATGTGAAAGGTGTTCTCTCACTAGAAGACTGAGTAGCAGAACCTATCGATGCAGAGGCAGCCATATGACCTAGCAACATGAGAATCTCCTGAGTGGAGTCAGAACCAACAGAGGTCCTCTGAGGGAAGGCACCCGAGCCTCCAACACCCTTAGAAGGGTGGCCACCTTGACGAGCAATTCCTTCTTCTGGTAACAGAACTGCTTCACTTGTCCATTCTTGTCGCAGTAAGTGCAATAAAGCACTACACCCCCAGCAGCCGTCACTGGAGTAGGCGCCACTGGTCGAGGGGCAGCACGAGTCACAATAGATGTGGAAACTGGTGCATGCACAACCAAGACCGAAGGAGACACCAGCAGACCCGCACCACGAAGGCGAATCTCCTCAATATAAATAGCTGCAAGGGCCTCCAACAAGGTCAAACGTGGATGACGAGCGAGAAGCTGGGAACGAATCTGCTCAAACTCAGCTTGGAGACGTGTCAAAAAGTCGTAGACACGGCGAAGCTCCAGATTTTGCTACATAACATTACAATTATCTTGGACTGCAATATAATATCCTGACATCACTGTCATCTTCTCTGTCTGGGACAGCTGTCATTAGGGTAAGAAGACCAGTTTTCCCTTGTTCTCTTTTTTGCTATTGGTGCCAAAAGGCAGGAGCTTTGGAGTCAAAACTTTCTCACTCCTGGTATAAAGCCATGTTCTCCTCCCCTAATATAATCTCTTCTTCTAAACAATTTATCTATCCAAATGAGGGCCAATTTGGGCATTTCCTAATTTATCTCGTCCAATTACCATGCACAATTGGTCATGGGTGAAAAATGTGACAGTAATTTCATCTGACAGTAATTTCATCTGACATAATTTCACTGTTTAGGATGTTACAGTGCATTCCAAGACAATTGCAATAGAATCTAGCAAAATATCAAACTTCAGGATGCTACAAAGCAAATTTACCCTAATTTTACTCACTTATTGGATCGGTCTCACTTGCTAGATAGAAGCCTAATCATAAAACTTTTATGTGAGCAAATATACACATTGTTGGACCAATTATTGGTAAATGTTTACAAGGTTTGACCCCTGAAACTCATAAGGGCCTTATATTTTGAAACGGAGGGAATACCAAACTTTCCCTAAACAATGCATCTACACCCCATATTTCAGTTTATTGATCATTTATGACATAACAAAGCAAAAGTGCGCAAAAATGGAAAACTGCCAAATTGGATCGTTCTTGCTCTACGGCACCATGAATTGAAGTTCCTCCAATCACCATTCCCAAACACAAGCTAACTTCACTCTAATCTACAAAACTGAGTCTCAAGAAAACTTAAACAATGATAAATCCACACCAATTTAGGCTAAATCATCAGCATTTATCAAACAAGCGTTGAACTCAATGTCAAGGCACGCAACTGGAGGCACCAAACCTCATCTAGGTGAACAAACTTACATCTCAGAGGTCGACCCTATGACCAAATCTTACTAACCGCGACCAAACTTGCAGTTAGGAATGCTCATACGACCATAATCTAGTTCCAATTTCCACTATTCCCAATCGCAACAAGTGCGAAACCTCACCCATCTCTACTTCCCAACTCAACTCCCAAAAACGTGCAATTGAAAGCAAAGTCGCAAAAGCTGCGCCGAACTTGAGGAAAGAGACCGAAGTCAACCAATCACCAACCTTTCCGCTGTGGCCCTGCAGCGTGCGGCAGCACACCAGATCCGTCGGGTTGAAGCTCACCACCGTTCTACCCTGTGCCTTCGAGTACCTCTCCACTGCACAACCGCACACAAAACAATCAGCAAAAGTTCCCAAATTCCCCGAACCCTCGAGAACTCGGCAGGAGAGAGGCCCCACCGTCGGTGTCGAGGAGCGTCTGCCGCCGCTGCCGGAGCCGCTCACGCAGAGAGTTCACCGATGCCGTCGCCAAGGCGTGCTTCTCCTTTAGCTCCGCCACGGACGCCATGGCCGGCCGCGCCCCGGAGGCCGCAGCAGGATTTCGTGCGCTGGTTAGAGGATCTACTGGGGTCTGGGCACGGAGAGAGGGAGACAATAGCTTCCGTTAGTGTTCGGGGAGCTCACAAGGAGGAGGAAGAGCCGACGATGGCGGCGGGAGGAGACGAATGCGGTGGCGGCGGCGGCGATAAACGGACGAAGCAAGCGAGGGGAGAGAGGGTGGGGTGAGTTGTTGGGCACGTGTTGGGTTTAGGAAGAGGAGTCGGGGTGTTGCTTACCGTTTAGTGCATGACATGTGGGGTACGGTAGTACGAGGGCCCAGTTGGCGTGGGGTTGATTTTTGCACAGCCTGGGACGTTTTGATGGGGAATGGGACCACAGGGACAGTGAGCCAGTGGCCGTTGTCTGCAGCTCTGCAGAGTTAAAGCACTTCGCTGGAAAAAGGGTATAATGAAAAGTCAATCAATATTTCATTCTGAACTAAATAGGTTATTTACGATTCAATGCAAACCTTGTAACCGAGGAAAATGCCTCATGAAGGGAAGGTGTACATTGTCACACTCCCTGCCCTCCAAAGGTGCCTGGAAGACGGGCCAAACGCAGCAGAGCGACGTTCTAGGAGCGGATTCAGGTTCTAGCTAGTGGCGACACATACTATTCCTATGATATGTTTGTTGCGACTGATCGTATGCCGTTACGATTATTGTTCCATGTTATGGAGTCAATGTTTGGTAGGTCATATGCTTCTGCAGTGGTACCCTTGGGGTTATCCTGCGCTTGGAAGAAGAACTAGGAAAAGGAAAGCCCTGTTTGGTATGGCTGGAGCTTTTCTAAAAAGTAACTTTTAAATTTATTTGCATATTTGAAGAAATTTCGGCTAAGTGAAAAGGTTTGGTGTTTGTCAGTCTGGCTTTTTAGTATAGCTTTTAGGTATGAGAGATGCGAGTTGGGAATGAGGGTGATAGTGGTGCGGTTTAGGATTTTATACTTGGTGGGAAGCGGTAATTTTCTTTGAACTCTAGTGGTAAAGTCATAACCCCAACCCACCAAGCCATAGGAAGCTACCTCAGATCAGCTTTTAGCTTTTAGCTTTTTCTAGTACAAATGAGCTGCTGGCTTCTGGCTTCTGACTGAGAAAAAGATAGCCGTTTGGAACAGCTTTTGGCTTTCAGACGATAGAAGTTGAAGCTGAAGCCGTTCCAAACAGGGCCTAACTCGGACTCTCACAGCCAGTCTATTCTGATCATTTTGCTTTGCAACAATAAAATACGCTATAAAAAGAAGGAAAAACCAAGGATTTACCCCATTTTTCTTTTTTAATTAATGATTTTGCCCGACCATGTCTTATTGATTGGGCCTCATTGACGTACCTTATTATATTATTTCGGCCTAAAATCTCATAAAGAAAAAGAGCCCATGAATAAAAATAAGGCCCAAGGCCTATTACTTGGTTACAATTTTAACCAGAGTTAATTTTAGTGGCATGAAAATATCCCCGACTAGTATAAATAATACCGATCGAATGATATGATATTCTCCAAAAATCCTGACATGATAGATACACGCTGGTCAGATAATCCCGACCAGCGTACATATTGGACATGGATAAGTTTACACCCCGACCTAGTTGAGGTCGGGGAAGAGGTCACCTCCGCATAAGGCTTGCGTGCGGCAAACGATCTCTCTGACAGGTACAGATGGACATTTAGAAGTTACTCTTTATAAAGAGAAGCATCTTTATTAAAAGACACATTTTAACGAGAAGACACATTTCCACGGAAAGACACCTTTTGAAAAATGACAAACTGTCATCCCTTCAACACTATAAATAGGAGGCTTTCTCAAGGATTCAAGGGAGAAGGGTGGAGATTAGACAAGCTAATTAAGATTAGGTATTAGTGTTCTTAATTTTTCACTTAAGTCTATATTTTGTAAACCATTTGTGACTCAATAAAAAAGTAATCCCATTTTTTACTCCTTTTAATCTTTGTTTTAAAGATAAAAGGCAACCCAAATTACATTCATAAGCTCGATCTAGGGACCACCGGGTCTTGAACATCGACAGTTGGCGCTACAGGAAGGGCCCTCCGTCATAATTCAAGATTGAAAAGGTAATATGTTGTCAATGGAATCAATGGATTAAGAGAATTTATTCGATCTCACCAACTACACTCACCTCACCACCGATGACTTCATAGAGGAAGAAGGTAAGTGTGACTTCTACTCCAAGTATGTTACTGAGGCGGAATTGTTAGAATTGGCAACTTCATCCAGAATGAGGCCACACCAGAAGTATCATTTCCTAAGGAAAAATCATGAAAACAGAGTGACTTCGTACCTGCCCCTGTCTCAGAGGCAGAGGACCAGGGTAAATGCCCTATGGAAGTCGACAATGTACAAACTCACTAGAGCGATAATGACTTCCATGAGAGTTCATCTTCAGAAGATTTTCTCCGAAGTATTGAACTCGATTATTGTCGGGACCCGAATTTGCAAATCTGGACCCTCTGTGTATTCAGCACTAGTCCAGGAACGCGCTAGTGCACACAGTCTTAACATCGGTAAATATCACAATCATACCACTCGATACTAAATAAGTACTTTAATCAAATAATCAAACTCGTTGCTCGACCTTATGGTCAAGTTATAAATATACGCCTCGCAGGACGAAACTTATTAAAAGAGAAATAATAGCAGCGGAAAATAAGATAACATCGTGGCGCCATCCAGTATACCACAGGCAACTGACTGGGCTCGCTCCCTAAGTAGACGGTTCCTCTTAGAGCTCCTCCTCCAAAGCTGGTGTAGTCTCCTCTTCAACTGGTGTTGTATTACGGCAAGGGTGAGTACTTGGTACTCAGCAAGTCATGCACAGAATGCAAGCTAATATACTATATGCATGGCTTGATACAAAGGAATAGCTCAAGGTATATTTGCGAAATGACATTTAACAAATAATATAAGTAGATTCGAAAGCAGTAGAAACAAGTATATCATTAATAACTTTTCCAGGAGTTAAATAAACATCTTTCCCAATCCTAATCCACATTTCCATCAACATCATTATTAAACCAAACCCAACCTTTCAAGTTCAAGTTATTTTTGAGAAGGTCTAACCCTTGACTGTAATCCCCGAGCGATGTCCAATGCTGCGGACACGGCTATTCGAATAGATTTTACACTCTGCAGAGGTTATGCACTTTACCCATAAGATACAGTCAAACACCACAAAGACGAGTGTCCGTAACAGAGTCTTTCGGAAACTTCTAACAGTACAAGTGGTCCTCCCCGGTGATTGCACACTAACCCTTCCCTTAGCGAAGGCGAAGTTTAGGCCAATTCACCGTTAGATGGGTACCTGGCCGCAGCCCCGGTACGCTCCCCCGTACAACTACACAAAAGATATAGTTGACACCCAGAGGTCCCACAGGTACGTTATTAGCAACTTAGTCAACTAGGTCCGTCCCATTACCGACATGTGGTTGCACGCTTGACTCAGTTCAAAGGCTTGCAAGGTTAAGTCCTTAGGGTGACCAGGGCAAGACTACCCGAAGAACCAACACAACGTTCCCGGTGCCACAACTGGCCCACCTGATCATTCTTGCCACATGCCCCGGTCGAAAACTATTTATCAAACCCCAGTTGATTACCATGCACCACGTGCCATTAACATCACAACACATGATACCTTTTCCAAAACAAGTTCAATATATCATTAAGTCAATATTAACATTTGATTGTCCAAAAATCATGTCATGAGCACGTAGCAGGTCTAAGCCATATACTACAACGGTCTAAAATCCCATGTTGGAAATTTAATAATGTCCAACTAATAATCCACAACTAGGGTGACAAGGGGTCATGGCACATATTTAAGTAATCAAGGTGTCATACAGCAAATTGGCATTTATCTAATTTCCCATATTTAAATAAAGTATTTTCTAATTGAACTAGCATGCAATAAATTAAATCAAAATAGGTTTCAAAATAGGATCAATATGGTCAAAGCATAACTTGCCTTCAAAAAGTACTTGTTCTTGGTCCTGAGTTGGCTCCTGGGTCAACACTTTACCTTCGAAGCCTTCGGGCACTTCAACGTCTACTCGTAAAGCGTGTAAACAGCAATAGATAAATAAATAGTAGACAAAAAGTGTCCAAACATCCAAATAAAGTTCATAAACATAGAGAGCATAATTTTATGAATTTTTAGAAACTGGAATCGTCAAATTCGGAGTTTAAATGCAAAAGATACAAGCATTTAAAGTTTAAAATAATCAATTAAATAATATTACAGAGAAAAACTTTGGCCCAAAAATTAAATAAAATTCATCATTAGGTAGATCTCAATTTTATACAAATTTAGAAATTTAAATCACTCAAATCGGAGTTAAAATGCAAAAGTTATAAGCGTTTGAAGTTTGAATCAAAATCTGAAATCAATAATTCGAATTAATAAATCATTTTCTTTTTCGGAAATTCTTTTATTGCGTTAGCATGACACGTGGACCAATCCGGTGCCGCCACGTCGCCTCGGGTCCATGGACCCGGCGCACGGGCGCGGCTCGGTCCACCGTGGACCTCATCCACGGCTCACGTGTCTCGCTGAGAGGTGGGCCCCTCGGATGACGTCAGCAGTGACGTCATCACGCACGGCTGAGGATGGCTGACAGCTGGGCCCCACCGTGACGTCAGCGGTGACGTCATGGTGCACTCGGCTGAGACGCTGACATGTGGGCCCCACTGACACGCGGGCCCCGCGTGTCAGAGACACGCGCCCACGCGCGGGCGCTGACCGCGACGGTCGGCCTCCCGGCCACGTGGCTAGATCTCGGCCGTTAATTTGAAAATCAACGGCCCAGATTGGATCTGGACTCTCGCGTTAAGAAACTACTCCGCTGATCTGGACCATTCGATCTTGATCGGACGGTCAAGATCCAATCTAACGAAAACAACGTGGGTTAACGCTAACCGTTCGATCTAAATCTAACGGCTGAGATCTATCCTAGCTCGGTGCGGTTTAGGCTACGTGGCACGATCTAAACCGTTGGATCTAGATCCAACGGTTGGAAATAGATCTGGGATTTCAACGTGGAACTCACCGGGGTGACGTGGCGTGATATGGAGCGTTGGCTCTAGATCGGACGGTGGAGCGAGCTCGGGGTTGGTGACGGCGACGCGGCGGAGCAGGGGTCACCGGAGAAGATGACGACGACCACGGCGACGGCGCCTCGGGGCTTCTCCGGCGGAGTGGAAGATACCTCCCGACGTGTCTTGGCCTTGCGGTTCCGGATCCGACCTCAATGGCGGCGGGGCGAAGCAAAGTCCGCGGCGGAGCTTCACGCAACTACGGCGAGCAATAGTGAGTCGACGGCGGCGGCTAGGGCTAGGGCACCTGGGGCAAATGACGCACGAGGCAAAGACGAACCTCGGGCGCGAGTCCAGGCAATAAATACCAGCACGGACGCCGAGATCCCCGCGGAATCCGCAACGAAACCGGTACGGGCGGCGGAGTCCGACCCGGACACGGCGAGGGCGACGTGGCACGCGCACAGCCGTTGGATCAAGATCCAACGGTGCAAGGGTTTGGGCTCGGGTCTGACTCGGGCGAGCTGGCTGGCTCGGTCGGGCTCGGGCTCGGGCTCGGGTGACGTGGCTCAATCTCGGTCGTTCGATCTTGATCGGACGGTCGAGAGGGTTAGGCTCGGTTGGGTTCGAGTCGGACTCGAACTCGAGTCTGACTCGGGCTCGGTCGGTGGAACAGTGCAAACCCACTCGCTATTAATCCAATTAAATAATTCAAATTAATTCCCAGAAATTCATTTAATTCATTAAAAATAGCAAAAGACTCAGAAAAATTCCAGAAAAATTCTGGAAAATATTTTGGAACCTTTTGGACTCAAATAAAATATTTCCAACAAAATTTTATTTGCAAAGTTAAATTCTTTAATTATTTCAAAATGGAATAAATTCAAATAAATTCCAAATAAATCCAAATAAATTCCAGAAAATTCCAAAAATTCACCAAAGTGCCAAATCACACATGAATTTAAGAAAAGCAAAATTTTGGGGTGTTACAATTATACCCCCATCATTGTCCTCCGATGAGGAAGTACTCACCTCTTCCGTCAATTCTGGATTCCGCGTTTGCATAGCCACGGAGGAGACAGAGGCACAACGAGTGGAATGTGAAAGCTTGAAGCTCAAGAAAAAGCCACCAAGGAGCAACACGCGAGTTTCGCAGTTGCCAAACAAAGGCTATGGAAGAGGCGAGACACCTTTATCAGAACAGTCAACCCAAAACTTCGCAGAGGTCAAATCCGTCGGGGAGTAATCCCCAACATATCATCCCAATCACGTTGTAGGTTCCATGGATGGCAGTAAGGGACATAAACATGGTTCCTAACAGTCCACAAGAGGAAACTCATGTGGATAAAATTCGTACTATAACTGGTGTAATTTTAAACCAACCCATGGATGGAGACAATGTGCCACTTATAAGATCTCTAGCTGTTAATCTGCAAGAAGCTGCTGCAGAAGTATAGAGCGTATCTCCTTCCATGAGGTCTTTAACTGATTCCCGCGTGGATCATTCCTTGTCTGGTCGACGTCAACAAAGTACCGACCACCAACAGAAGAGTAATCCACGAAGGAGGAGTGCTTTCAACAGGCTTGGCCTAGGTGAAAACATTAACCACGATCAATGATGACTTTGTTCTTCTGATTACGTAGAACAAGTACGTAACATGTGAACACGTTTGAGATTGTATACAGGATGGAAAGCATTTTCACTAAAGCTCAAAAATGCTACTTGGCCTGAACAATTTAAGCCATGTCCTCTGGAAAGTTATGATGGAACTCAAAACCCATCAGAATTTCTCCAAATTTATACCACCGTAATCCAAGCTACTGGTGGCGACGAGAAGGTAATTGCAAATTATCTCCCCACCGTTCTCAAATGATCTACAAGAACTTAATTATTTAATCAGCCAAAAGGATCTATTTTCAGTTGGAAAAATATATGTCATGCCATTTTAAACAATTTTAAAAGTTGTTATGCGAAGCCAGGTGTTGACGCCAAAAATGTTTAAGTTTGGGGTGCGGGCGTGCCAGCGGACTTGATACTGCAATCGGCAAGAGGGTAATATATAAATTAATCGTCTATTAAGTCGATCTAAAGTTTTCAATGGAAATCAAGTCTGACCGGTTTGTTTTAGCCGATATAGACAAAAGTAACCGATAGACCCAATCAACTCGATTAGATTGATCAGATGAGGGTAAAGGTTGTTTTTTTCGAAGAAAGTAATGCACAGCAAAATCGGAGAAAAAGAAAACCTGATTTGGTGTAAGTCAACACAATCAATAATTAGCGATGCGGAACTTTGTTGATTGAGACAAACTACAGGAGAAAGATTACAAGCCTAAAAGCTATTCCTAGTCGACAAAAAATAAAGTAAAAAGTAAAGACAAGTTTGGTGATTGTGTGTTCGCTGTCTCCTCCAACGCTGCCCACCGTCTTCTTTTATAGCATCAAGTCCGATTGTGTCCTTGAACGTTTCTTCTTGAACTGTCCGTATCGGCCTCAGTTTCCTTCACGATTCATTTAAGATTAGAGTTGGTTAAAATACAATAAAATCGTATTGGCTCATAATTCTAAAATTCGATATATTCCTTAACAAACTGATCATACCAAACTGATTTTAATCAAATCGGCTACATGCCAAATTTGAGTGTCAACATATGCCCCCTATTTTTGGGAGATAGTGTGAATCTCACAAAAATCACCGATATCAGTTTAATCTCATAATATCAACCGGCATCCGTTACAATTCACTTCTTAACTTCCTGTCAACTTTCACGCCAACTGCAGTAAAGTTTCCTACGTAACCGTGTGAATGCACGTTCCCATGCATTAACTGCAACAACTGTTGGCAAAAATTATCGCCTTTACCACTGAATTTACTCCTTATAAAATGAGGTCCATTCACCTGTAATTTTCATGCGCACTTGCTCTCGTTCTTTTCTCTATCGGCTGCCAAACTATCCTCAACTTTCATCGACTTCCTGCCTCCCATCGACTTTTAGCTCTTCTTGGCCTTCGTTCCGATCAACTCATCCGAGACAAATGGATCCCAACCAGGTATTTTTCCCTATTCCTAACTGCGATAATCAACATTACTTTGGTCCGATAGGTAGTACCAACCCATGAGCTGTAATAGGTCAAGAACTCCCTAGGCTTCCTTTGAATGCTCTGGGGTTTAACGTAGATGGGTGGAGCAAGAGCTTTAGGGTTTGGCCGATTGCGCTAGCTGGGTGGCGCAGTTGGTACAATTGGGTAGCAGCCAAAAAACTTTTAGTTTGGGAATATATGGGAATAGCCGAGTGCCTCCCACTTTCCATGGCTAAGTCCTACCTTAATGAACCCTTGATAGCCATGTCTTGCTACTTTTGGTACGATACCTTCAATGCTTTCCTTTTTAGGACTAGACCTATCAGCACAACTCTGTTAGACATAAGCCAACTTTGTTGCCTTAGGCCAGACGGCGATCAGCTATCGGCTTTTAGTGCAAAGCCCCATTATAAGCTAGTATCGGCCAAAGGTGAGGGTTGGGGTAGATACCTAGAAAACAACATCGGAGTCGGTCCCGTGTCCGATAAGGAACACATAGTCTTTCTTAATATGTGGCGTGATCGATTCCTTTTTGGCGGCGCTTCCCTTGGCCCAACCCAAACCTACCAAGTTAAAATCGAACACCTCGTAGGGGTACATAGGCTTGCATTGGGTAAACTGTTCTTAGGAACAGTTTTACCAAATGATGAATGAGATACGATATCGGTTTTATACAACCATAGGATCTTTCACAATAGGAAACATCGATGGACCTTTATGGTTCATCGAAGTGTTTCTCTACTGTATTTTTAGCCAATCTCTCAAGATCGACTTGTCCAAAATAACCCCATTCCCCTGCGAGGAGACTCCGGAAGATCAACCCATAGAGTTTCGAAACAGCTGATCGTTTGGTGAATGGCTTTTTCTATTGTCCGATAATAGAATTAAGCCCACCCCATCCGAAGCCAAAGATTACTTATCTTTCTTCTGTCATCTTAACGAAAATTTTCTTTCCAGTGCTGATTTTTTTTCTATTATACAGAAGCCAATAATTATCCTTTCCCTCATTTTCCCACCTAATAGCTGATAGTGAGGATATGCTTGAAGAAACCCTTGAACTCTTCAAGTTATTTTTGTCCACTTGTATTCTTTCAGTCGGCTTACACACTCGAAGCCACACTTGCCAACCCTTATACGAATTTTACCATTCATCTGTCTTTGGCCGACAACTAGGCTTTGGGTAGATAATCCCAAAATTTATTCTTCTTGATCAGCTTCAATCTCGTGAAAGACTATGTCGCACTACCTCAGCCGATATAGTGCTTCACATAGACGATGACTTTCTTCTCCAAAAACTTCCCCATTTTTTCCCTCCATTCTTAAAGAGCAAATGGCTATACTTCTTGGTGGTTAGCCATTACTTCCGTCATGTTCCCAGCCGACCGGCCATCCTCCTTGATTCTAATTGAATTATTTCCTGACATACCATCGGAGCCGACAGCCGGAGCCGACTCAAGCAGTTCAAGTTCGAGCAGTTCTAGCTCGTCGGACCGAACTAACTCCAGTTTTTTAGATATCACTAGCAAGGTACTAATCAATAATTCCCTTTTCATCCCTTTACTAAATAAATCAGCCTTTTCTTACATTTTCACTTCCTTTGCAGACTAAGGCAGCCAGGAAGAGGCCTGTAGAACCATCAGGTAGCGCTTCGTCCAAGAAACAGCACCCCATCGGCCTAGTGGGCCATTTTTTTGGAAGTTTGGGCATTCAACCCCCTCACTCCGATCTGGAGAAACAACACCAGCAACCCAGTAAGTCTCCGCATACTCAGCCTTTTTATAACATTAAATCCAAATATATTTAATCGGCTTCTTTTGCAGAGAAAAGGAAAAACCGATCTTTCAATAAGATAGCTCAGAGTAAAAAAATCCTTTGCTCAAGAAGAATCGGCTGAGAGCTCACCAAAGACCTCCACGGTCAGTCGGGTAAGTATATTAACTTCATTTTTTGAACCGAAGATCGATCCAATAGGCTAATAAATTTGCCTATGCTTGCAGAGTGTTCCTTCACCACCTACCTTCTCGCCGCTAGTCGAAATCGGCTTGCTAGAGGGCACGGTCAGTGACTTGTCCCCACCGGCTTCTCAGCTGACACTGCCAGCGCCGTCAGCCTTCAAGGCCATCGTCAAGCCAACTTCGTCGATCGCTGGCATGCTTGGCTTCGATTTGTCTGACATTGAAAGTGCGAGTGAAGAGGAGCGGTCGCCAACCATCATTGATACAATTGTGGTGGAGGCAGAAGGTGCTTCTCAGCAGGTCATGTTGGCTCCAGACGTGAAAGAAAGACTTCAAAACTTCTTAAAGTCCTGCTGAGCCTGAAAGCCGATCTTCTCAAGAACTCCCAACCGATTAGAGACACAGTCGATGAGGTGAAACCTGATCTTCCTAGACATGCCACGACCGCCCTTCTTGAAGCATGTTTTATAATTGATAAGAAGAAGGCAGTCGATGAGGCAGAGCAGAGACTGCAACGCAGGATCGCACAGAAGAAAGATCAAGAGCTCCGAGATCGGCTAGTGGCTGACACTAAAGCTAGAAAGGCTAAGCTCGACGAAGACAACAAAGACTTCAAAGAAACCAAGGGGCTGATATCGGCTCTAGAAGCTTCAAAGAAGTCTTTGGAAGAAGAATTGAAGAAGCCTATAAGGACGCCTATGCAGGCAAACGGGCATCTAGACCTCGACAAAGAAGGTAAACCGGTCATCCAAAAGGTATATCGTTCGATGATCGGTTCTCTCCTTTATCTTTGTGCATCTAGGCCTGATATCATGCTTAGCGTTTGTATGTGTGCACGTTTTCAAGCCGCTCCAAAAGAGTGCCACATGGTGGCCGTTAAGAGAATCTTGAGATACTTAGTGCACACTCCTCATTTCGGACTTTGGTATCCGAAAGGATCCTCCTTTGAACTTATTGGCTATTCCGATGCGGATTATGCCGGTTGTAAAGTGGATAGGAAGAGTACCTCGGGAACCTGCCTGACGAGTACCCGCACCATGGGTATCCTCAGCGGCCCAAAAAGACGCACGGGCCGACCCAGGCCGATCAAGGCCCGAAGTTACGACCGTCGGGTAAGGTCCGAAACCACGACCTGGTCTCCGATATCCCGGAGAAGCGACGGCATTTATTGCATATCGGGCGCATTAAATGCCGGCCATAATGACGATGACGCAGCGGCACAAGTTCCCGACCCTCGCATTTACTACGAGCGGCGCGGCAACTACGGGCGACAGCGGCAGGCGAGGAAGCCGTGGCGATCCTATCGACCGCCACTTTCGGACAACCGAGAGCACAGTCTTCTCCTCTTTTTTCCAAACCAACAGTGTAACCTCCCACCTCGCCTATATAAAGGCGGGAGGGGGAAGCGTGTAAAAGGACGAACAAGAAAGGAGAATCAATACGATCCAACTCACACGAACTAGAGTAGGGACGTTACGCTCAACCAAGATACATCTTGTGCTCACCCGAGTCAAGCCGTTCGAGGAGAGGGAGCGTGCACCCCCGTCGACCTATACAAATTTACTAGCCGGTGCCCCAAACACCGACAGTTGGCGCGCCAGGTAGGGGGTGCGGACGTCGTCGCCGTTGCTTTCCCACTCAGCCTCCTCGACGGTCCTTTTCTTCGACATCACCATGCCGATAGCATCGATCCGCCCGGCTCCTCGACTTCATCACCACCGCGGCAGGACAGATGGTGATCGTCCCCGCCGTGCTCCGGCGTCAAACGCCCCCCGTGGGCCTTGGCGCCGTCTCCAGCATCCTCAGTGACCTTCGGCTCGAGGTCCCCACACGGACCTCGATGCCGGAGCACGCCAAAAGCTCCTTCGCCCCAAACGACCCGCAGGGGCGCCAAGCAGCAGCGGTCGCGCCCGTTGCGCCCTCACGCTTCGTGGCAATGGTCGGCCACGCGCCCGACAACGACCATTCGGACAACTCCTCCGGCCACGGCTCTAGCGGAGGAGAGATAAGAATGCATCAAGCGCTATCGCGAGCAAGACATCGCGGCAGCGCAAACGACCCTCCGCTACCCGCCACGCCAAGACTCTCCTCCAACGCATCGAGGAGAACCACCAGACTTCGCCGCCGACCTTCAGCGACGGCGCGAGGAGCTGGAGGTTCAAAAAGCCGAGCTCGACAAGCTTCAAGACGATCTGGATCAGCATCCACCGCATTGTACTGCGCTTAGCGGCGCCACGTACTCGCCAAGACGCCAGGTTCACCACCTGTTGGTCAAAGGGACCGACGATTCGTCGTTCTTCCCACACGCCGCCAAAACATCGCCGCGGCAGCAATGTTGCTCCGCGGCATCCCTGAGCCAGATGATCCCGCGGCCAAGGCAACCCACCAGAATCTCCGAGCGCTGGTGGAACGAGCAGCCGCGCAACACGCGCATGGCTCCGGATCACAGCGATCGGGCGCCTCCTCAGACGGAGGCGGCTTCCCGAGCCACCGGCAAAACAAGGGCGATATCGCCCCGAGCAACCAGGCATCACGCACAGTGCGCCAACGCTGGGCGACGAACGCGACGTTCGCGCCACCCTCCAGCGCGAAGAAGGGCAGGAACGACCGGCCGACGACGTCGCCGCCAATGCCACGACGCGATCAGCGAGCCCCGATGGCCCACGCGGGCATTCGTGTCAAGGGATCCGCAGTGAGATTCCTGCTAGGTTTCGAGCAGGTCAACATAGCCAACACGCGGGGGCTACAAACCCCAGCGTGTGGCTAGAGGATTACCGGTTAGCATGCCGAGCAGGGGGAGCCACAGACGATCTTTTCGTCATCCAGTACCTCCCCATCTACTTGGCGGACTCAGCTCGAGCAAGGCTCGAGTACCTGCCCGCCAACATTATCAGGGACTGGGCCAACCTCAAACACCACTTCGTTGGCAACTTCCAAGGCACATACAAGCGACCGGGGAACTCCTGGGACTCAAGAGTCAGAACAGCAGCCAGGGAGAACCTCGGGACTACATCCGGGCGCTTCTCCCAACAAAGTGCAACGAGCTCCACGACATTTGCGACGATGTCGTGGGGCGTTCATCTGACACTACCTCCAAGACCCTGGTCCACAAGGTGTGCTTGTGAAGCCCAGAACCACCAAAGAACTCTTGGACATCGCCACCAACCACGCCTCGGGCGAAGAGGCCGTCGATATCATCTTCGACAAAGGGAAGTCGAAACGGGGGACTGGCGCCGAGCCCAGCCCCTCCTCCGACCGCCCCGACAAGCGGAGCGCCACGGCAAACAGGTCGCGAGGACCGCATAGTCGCGGCCGTGACGGCCGGGAAGCCGCAGAACCGACAACCCCGACCATTTCGAAATCGATGGAGAGTCCGTGTCCGAACCACGGATACCCCGTCAGGCACAAGTACCGGGACTGCGAGGTCCTAAAGCGTTTCCTTTCCGGAGCCCCCACGACGCCACGTGGCAAAGGGAAGAAACAAGACCCGATCGGCCAAGACGGAGACAAGGCGGATGCCGGCTTCCCGAAACCGACGGATGCCTCATGATATTTGGCGGACCAAGCAAGCTACGCCGACCGGAGGCAACTCAAGCCGGCCTCACGGAGGTGCTCGTGGCAAACCTGCCGTACCCAAATACCTTCGATGGTCGGAATCCCCGATCACCTTCGGCCGGACCGACCATCCCGACCACATTCCGCAACCAGGAGGTACCGCTTGTCGTCGATCCCATTGTGGGAACAAAGCGCTGACCAAGGTGCTCATGGGCCGGTAGTAGCTTGATCTCAACATTCTTTATGTCTAGACCCTCTACGCCATGGGGATCCCCCGCCCAAGCATCCGACCAAGTAATGCGCATTTTCACGGCGTCGTCCCTGGCCAGGAGGCCCACCCGCTCGGGCGGTCGACCTGCCGTCACGTTCGGAGCCCGGCCAACTTCCGCACCGAAACCCTCACCTTTGAGGTCGTGGATTTTGCCGGCTCCTACCACGCCATCTTGGTAAGACCATGTTACGCGAAGTTCATGACGATCCACAACTACACTTACCTGAAAATGAAGATGCCAGTGCCGCTAGGGGTGATCACCGCGACAGCGTCTTTTCAACTCGCTTACAACTGCGAGAAGGACATCTGCGAGTTGGCTTCGGCGGTCGTCGCGTCCGCCGAACTCGCCGGCCTCCGGGCCACGACCAGCCGATCTGCTCCGACTCCGCAAACCGGGTCGGGCTCCTTCAAATCCGCCGAGGACACGAAGGCCATCCAGATCGACCCCGAAGACCCAATCAAGACCGTTCGGATCGGGACCACGCTTCCTACCAAATAGGAAAGCGCTCGTCGATTTCCTCCGCGCCAACCGAGATATCTTCGCATGGAGGCCCTCCGACATGCCAGGAATCCCGAGGGAAGTCGCCGAGCACTCTCTGAACGTCCGGTCTGGGTCTAGACCAGTCGCCCAGCGCCTGCGTCGCTTCGACGAAGAGAAGCGCACGGCCATAGGAGAAGAGATCGCCAAGCTCTTGGCCGCAGGGTTCATCAAAGAAGTTCGCCACCCCGAGTGGTTAGCCAACCCTGTACTTGTCAAAGAAGACCGGGCAATGGAGAATGTGTGTTGACTACACAAGCCTCAATAAGGCATGTCCGAAGGATCCATTCCCCTTGCCCCGCATCGATCAGGTGGTGGACTCCACCGCGGGATGTGAGTGTCTGTCATTCCTGGACGCCTACTCAGGCTATCACCAGATCGCGATGAAGGAAGACGACCAACTGCGACCTCGTTCATCACCCCGCACGGCTGCTTTTGTTACGTGGCGATGCCATTTGGCCTGAAAACGCGGGAGCTACATACCAACGATGTATGCAAACGTGTTTTTCCGGTCAAATTGGCCGTGAACGCCGAGGCGCACGCCGTCGGCTACATCGTTGTCAAGACCAGGAAGGTCGGCCGACGTCATCACCGACCTGGAAGAGACTTTGCGAACCTTCGACGGTACCGCATCAAGCTCAACCAGAAAAATGCGTTTTGAGTGCCCAAAGGGAAGCTACTCGGCTTTATCGTCTCGGCGGCATCGAAGCCACCAAGACAAGATCTCCGCAATCTTGAGGATGGGGCCGATCTGCAACCTCAAAGGGGCCCAGAGGTCGACGGGATGCCTCGCGGCCTTGAGTCGTTTCACGTCTAGCATCGGCGAGCGCAGTTTGCCACTTTAAAAACTACTGAGGAAATCAGACCAATTCAACTGGACGAAGGAAGCTAAGGACGCCTTCGATGCGCTAAAAATTATTCTAACCTCTCCTCCCAGTCTTTGGTTGCCCGGCGCGAGAAGAACCTCTCTTGCTCTACATTTCCGCCACGACCAGTCGTGTGGCGCTTCGTCGTGGAAGCGGCGAGAGGAGGGACGGGTTCTCAAGGTCCAACGACCGATCTACGCCGTCAAGTACTTTCCGAGTCCAAGCGCGGTACCCACAAATGCGTAAGATGGTCTACGCGGTTCTAATCACGAAAAGAAAGCCGGGTACACTACTTCAACCGGCACCGCGTCTCCGTGGTGACTTCTCTACCACTCGGCGAGGTCATCCACAACCGCGACGCCTCCGGGAGGATTGCCAAATGGGCACTCGAGCTCAATGGGCACGACATAGTATACATCCCTCGGACCGTAGTAAAATCTCAAGTTCTAGCCGACTTCATCGCCGAATGGACCAAGCTCGGGCACCACCTCCGCTCGAAGACCCCGAGTACTGGACAATGTACTTTGACGGATCCTTCACCAAAAACGGAGCCGGAGCCGGGGTTGTCATTGTTTCCCCACTCGGAAACAAGCTCCAATATGCCATCCGATTACTTTTCGACGCAACCAACAACGTCGCCGAGTACGAGCCCTCGTTCACCGCCTTCGCGCCGCCGACCTCGGAGCGCGATGGTACATGCGTGCACGCAGCGATTCAAAACTGGTTGTTGACCAAGTCATGAAGGCCGCGGAACCTCGCGACAGCCGGATGGCAGCCTATTGTCAAGAGGTACGCAAACTGGAGCAGAAATTCAAGGGATTTGAGCTTCACCATAGCTACAAAGGAACAACGGTGAGGCCGACCATCTGGCCAATCTTGCCTCTAGCAGAGGGCCGGTCCCGCCTGGGGTTTTCGTCCTCGACCTACACCAAGCATCCATCCGACCCGACCGTCCGGATGACCGGATGGGTGACTCGCCGAAAGCACCTCCGCCAGACGACCAACGACCGGAGGCTGAGATGACCAAGCCGAGCTGCAACGTCCTGATGACCAGCACCGATTGGAGAAAACCCTTCCTCGATCGGCTGACCGACGGCTCCCTCCCCGACGACCCAACCGAGGCTCGCCGCCTCGCTCGACGGGCGAAATCCTTTGTACTGATCGGCGACGACCTCTACAAAAGGAGCCCCTCTGGGATCCTCCAGAAGTGTATCCCGGTCGACCATGGAAGAGAGCTGCTCCACGACATCCACGGGGGAATTTGCGGACACCACGCTGGGTCACGGAGCTTAGTCGGTAAAGCCTTCCGACAAGGCTTCTCTTGGCCGATCGTGGTGACTACGAACAAATCGTCCGGACGTGCGAAGGGTGCCAATTCTTCGCCGGCAAACTCATCTCCCAAAGACAAGCCCTCCAGGCGATCCCTATTACGGCCCTTCGCCGTTTGGGGACTCGACACAGTCGGGCCTTTCAAAAGGCGCTGGGGCTTCACCCACCTACCGGTCGCGGTGGACAAGTTTACCAAGTGGATAGAAGCTAAGCCGATCACGACCATCACCGGTAGCAGCGGCGGACTTCATCCGCAACATCGTTTACGGTTTGGAGTCGAACTCCATCATCACCGACAGCGAACGCCAATTCACGGGGAAGGAGTTTCTCGAGCTCTGCGGCAACCGGCGATTCGCGTGGATTGGGCCCGTCGCCCATCCGCGAAGCAACGGCCAAGTCGAGCAGCGCAAAGCGGCATGATCCTACAGGGCTCAAACCACGGATCTTCGAAGATCAAGAGATATGCGGGACGTTGGGTGGCTGAGGTGCCTCCCGTACTTTGGAGCCTACGGACCACCCCAACCCGATCGACCGGATTCACGCCATTCTTCTTGGCGTACGGAGCGGAGGCCATCTTGCCGATCGACTTAAACTACGGCGCCCCAAGGGTTCGAGCTTTCGACGAAACCCGGGGGCTCGAATCTCAACAAGACGCTGTCGACCGGCTCGACGAAGCGCGGGATATCGCCATCATCCGCTCAGCCAAGTATCAGCAGGCACTACGGCGCTACCACGACCGCAAGGTTAGAGGTCGGGCGCTCAACGTAGGCGACACAGTCTGCGCCGAGTTCGATCCAACAAAGACAAGCACAAGCTCTCCTCTCCTTGGGAAGGCCCCTTTACCGTGGTGGAAGTCCTTCGACCCGGCACTTACCGGCTCAAGGATCCCGATGGCAACATCTTGTCCAACGCCTGGAATATTGAAAAGGTCCCCCTCGCTTCGGTGATCTCCGGACTTATCGTCCCTCTCCAAGCGCGACTTCAGCTTCCCGCACAATTTTTGCCGCAAAACGCAGCAGAAACTGGTCGGATCGCCGAAGTCCGCGACGGGAGAGCCTCGATCTGCCCGGGTGCAGCGCCAAGAGCTGGAAGCCCCCCGCCCCCCCTTTTTGTGGCCTCTATGGTTCCCGGGGGAACTCGGGCCTTGCTACAGAAGGGTCCACGGACGGAGAGGTGTACGGCAGCGTGATTGGGGCGACCGGCAGTGCATTTATTAGCACGGGCCTGGATGTCGCGGAAGACTCCAAGCTCCCTGAAGGAGAAGGAGCACGAGGAGGCAGCGTCTGTTCTCCGAATCGCCAGCGCTCGCGGCGTGTTCCCTCGGCTCGGCAGCCGCGACTGCCGCTCCGTTCCGTTCCTCCTCCTCGCCTCCGGCTCAGCGACTCCCAATCAATCTCGTCACCCGACGGCCGCCGCTTCAAAGTGGCCGGCTCATCGCTCCAACTCCTCGTCCTCCGCCTCTTGTTGAAGGGCGTCGGTCGATCTCATCGATAGGTGGGCTCGACCTTGGAACAAGGTTGAGAGGGCAAAGCGACCATGAAAGCGAGTCGCCAGAGCCTCAACGTCGCTGGATGAAGTCCCGGCGCCACCGCCGCCTATTTATAGGCGTACGCACCAGACGAAGCGGCGAGGGGTACCCGCCGGCGTTAACTACGACCGCGCCTTTCCGAGGCGATGGTGTGGAAGCCAAGCGTCAAAACTAACGGTGCGGAAACCTAAGCGTCGCCGATTCTCTACGTTGAACAAAAAACGCCTCGAGAGTCTCGCCGGTCGCAAAGAAAGATAAGTGAATATCCCCTTTCCCTACATTCGTTGTTGCTACTTTAAAGTGGCGCGCCGCGGTGACAGCCAAACCGCCTCGCACCACTCGGGGGCTATAAGAGTCCCGTGGGTTGGTAACACGACCAATTGCCGGGTCCTCCCGAAATCGCCAAACTTTCAACCGGAAGTACTACGGCCTACGCCCCGGCGGCTACGGTTGTGAAATAGTACTTAACGGAAGAAGGAAGTGCCCAAGCGGAGCGACCCACGATTGGTCGGGAGTACCCCTCCCACGGTCGCGCTGACCGATTGGCGCGTTCCTGAACGCTCTCGTGTTTCTCCCACTCCCTCACTTTGTAGAGCACACACACCAACCTACGCCCGACCCCCGTGGTCCCCAAGGCTATGGACGGTAAAAGTGGCCATTACAAACAAAGGGTGCGAAAAACAAGCACAGGGACAAAACACATACCAGTTCCCTACAAATCTGGAGAGAGCGAAGAAAAAACTGTTTAAATTCCCTTTATCGTTCATCTATGAAGGACGTCGGTCGGGGAAACCCGGTCGGCAATCGCCCTGGCGTGCGGTTCGACCCGAAGCTCCAAGGCATCGACTTCCTCCTCGGACCGGTTTGCAGCAACCCCGCTACTAACAGTATCAAGGTCGATGCCGTCATAGTAAGGGAACGTACAAACCAGTGCCGAGGCAGCCCCGAGAACAGCACCGGTCGCCACCGAAGCCTCCACGTGGTCAGGCACGCGGGCCAGGGTATTCCTCAGCGAGCTCAAGCCTGGTTAAGAGTCCACTGGCCCCAGCATCCGATCACGGATCTCTCGGCCGACCGCCCGCAAAAACATCAGCTCGGCCTGACCCTCCTCCACCACCTGTCCACGTCGCGGCCGGACCGGGGACACACGACACTGAAGCCCCAAGGCCGTCTAAAGCCCGGCCCAGCACTGGGGGGTGCGAGAAACCGGCCGCAAAAACGAATCCGGCTCCACCATGGCGAAAAACGAGCAAGAGGTGAGGACAAGGCGAGCCCCCAGCGGGCCCCCAGTTGGGTCGGCGGACGACCCAATCGCCTTAAAACTCACGTCCGGGACCATACCTCGCGCTCTCGCGGAGCCGTCGACGGCGGCGACCAGTACACCACTGGATCGGCGAACGGTCCAAGGTCCGATACGGGATCGAGTAAGGAAAGGTTCTTCATGGATCACCCCCAAGTGGGGTCGGATACCCGCGCCGGGATCATCCGCTAGGCGACCCCCCTCGCGAGGGGCCACGAGTTCCACCCGGATCACTCGCTTGAAGCTCCACGAGAGCGGCGCTCAAGCCAGCGAAGGCAAGCGCGCGTCTCTCACCCCCTCCAGGTCCCACACCTGCGGACGGGGCGTAAAACACGGGACAGACGGTAAATCCCTCCACCCGACAAAGAACTTCGCCCGACTCGGCGTGAACGAACCGCAACTAGCCCCGCCCCGGGTCAAGCGCAAGCGTGCGAAGCGCGAGCATCGCGTACCCCCCGACCTGCTCTCCGACCCGGCCGGGGCTGGGGGCTACACCACCGATGCGCTTCGCCGCGCCCGAAGATCGCTGCGACCAAAGCGCGGTCCGGTGTCGTCTGCAGAAGCGGCGGCCGGACAAAGCGCAACCCCGACCGCTCTCCGACCAGCTCGGGGCTCGGGATTCACCCACGGGTGCGCCAAGCGCCAAGATCAGCCCCGACCAAAGCGCGGTCAGGTGTCCGTCTGGCAGCAGCCGGACAAGGCGCAACCCCCCGACCCGCTCTCCGACCAGCTCGGGGGCTCGGGAACTTACCCCAGTGCGCTCGCGCACCGATCGGCTGCCCGACCAAGCGCGATCCGGTGTCGTCTGGCGAACCAATGGCCGGACAAAGCGCAACCCCGACTGCTCCGACTCGGGGCTCAGAACTACACCGCCGTGCGCTCGCCTTGCGCACCGGTCGTATCCCGACCAAGCGCGATCCGGTGTCGTGCGGTGCAACCAGCCGGACAAAGGCGCAACCCCCGACTGCTCTCAAACCCGGCCAGGGGCTCAAACCCACCGGGTGCGCCACGCGCCCGGTCGGAGACTCTAATCAAGTCAGCGTATCAAAGACGGAGGCAAAACCCGAGCATCTCTTCGACTGCCCGGGGCTCGGGGCTCTTGACGAGTACCGCACCATGGGTATCCTCGGCCCCAAAAGACGACGGCCGACCAGCCGATCAAGGCCCGGTTACGACCACGGGTAAGGTCCGAAACCACGACCTGGTCTCCGATATCCCGGAGAAGCGCCGGCATTTATTGCATATCGAGCGCATTAAATGCCGGCCATAATGACGATGACGCAGCGGCACAAGTTCCCGACCCCCGCATTTACTACGGCGGCGGCAACTACGGCGACCGGCGAGGCGAGGAAGCCGGCGATCCTATCGACTGCCACTTTCGGACAACCGAGAGCACAGTCTTCTCCTCTTTTTTCCAAACCAACAGTGTAACCTCCCACCTCGCCTATATAAAGGCGGGAGGGGGAAGCGTGTAAAAGGACGAACAAGAAAGGAGAATCAATACGATCCAACTCACACGAACTGGAGTAGGGACGTTCTGCCCGAACCAGTATACATCTTGTGCTCACCCGAGTCAAGCCGTTCGAGGAGAGGGAGCGTGCACCCCCGTCGACCTATACAAATTTACTAGCCGGTGCCCCAAACACCGACACTGCCAATTCTTGGGTAGGTCCCTAGTCTCGTGGTCTTCCAAGAAACAAAATTCCGTGGCCCTATCCACTGCCGAAGCCGAATATATAGCCGCCGGGAGCTGTTGTGCCCAACTACTTTGGATGAGACAAACCTTGAGTGATTATGGCCTTTCCTACAAAAGCGTTCCACTCTTGTGTGACAATGAGAGTGCCATAAAAATTGCCAACAATCCTGTCCAACACTCCCGAACAAAACACATTGATATTCGCCATCATTTCCTAAGAGACCACGCAACAAAAGGCGAAATTGATATCCAACATGTGAGTACAAATGATCAATTAGCCGATATTTTTACCAAGCCCCTTGACGAAAAGGTTACGTGAATTGAGAAGTGGACTAAATATCTTAGACTCTCGTAACGTGGCTTGACATGTGCTCACATATTGATTGTTGAATGAAAAATGAATTTCAAAACGTTATTCATCTTTTTCTTTGAAATTATTCAATGTTGTTGGTTCTTGATCCTCTGATCTTGTCATTTGATATGTGACCATAGTTTGTTTGCTTTATTGTTCGCTGGTCATGTATCAAGTTGACATGTTAGGAATCTTTCTCCCTCTCGCTCCGCTAAATTCCTTGAGCTATCCTTCTTCGTGTCAAATTCCTAACCGAACTGGGCAACCCGGACTGTCCGGTATTCAATCCGGAGTCTCCGGATCATTCGGAGTCTCCTGATTGTTTGTTCGGATTATCCGGGTTGGACCGGAGTCTCCGGTGAAAATCCGGAGTCTCCGGGTTAGCGGTGATCAGTTAAACCCCAAAATCCCGCGCGGTTCAGTTTCTTTCCTATTTCTCCGTGCGTCTCTCCCTCTCCCGTGTTTCTCTATTGGCTAGGGCATGATTCTCACCTTCTCCTCCATCTCCTAGGGATCTTGGACCCCTTCCTCGTCCTTGGATTGGAGATCTTGGTAAGTTTCTTTGCGCCCTAATCTTTTTCCTTCCGGGATTGGACTCTTTCTTGCGGTTCTTTGAGCCTCTCCTCGTGCTTC
Source organism: Rhipidocladum racemiflorum (assembly GCA_036346355.1). Lineage (NCBI taxonomy): Eukaryota > Viridiplantae > Streptophyta > Magnoliopsida > Poales > Poaceae > Rhipidocladum > Rhipidocladum racemiflorum. The sequence continues at coordinate 18,519,266 of CM070573.1, read as the reverse complement.
ATCTCTTCTAGGGTGTGGCTCGTCTCGTGGAGGTTCTCAAGATCGAAGTGTCGATCTCCCTTTTCTCCCACAGTTTCTCGATTTCAATCCCGTTGAGGTGAGTTCCAATCCGTGCCCTATTTTCGCGAAATCTTGTGCTAGATTGTGCCCCAGACCTCTTTCCAATCTTCTTGTGGCAATCTAGAGTCAATTTGTTGAGTTGTGCGGGTTGGATTGTTCCTCTCTTGGCGGCCCGTGCGCTCTGCAGCTAATCCGGAGTGTCAGGACTCGGGTCCGAGTCTCGGTCTATCCGAGTGTCAGGACATTTTGTCCGGAGTCTCGGATGCAATCCGAGTATCCGGACCTTTGTCGGACTCTCCGGGTTGGGTGCCTCGGCGATTTCATCTCTTATTTGTTTTCGCGTCGCTTCTCGGCTAATTCTTTTCGTTCGCTCTATCCGGTCGGATGGATCCTTCTCGAGGAACTTCGGTGGCGGCGATCCTCCTCGGCCAGGTGGTGGTGGCAGCGATCCTCCTCAGCAGGCAGCCAGTGGCAGTGTTCCTGCTCAGGGGGCGTCTCCCACCAATTCTCCTCCGCAGCCTCCGCAGCCTCCGCAGAAAAGACAGAGAATTGGAGTGGCCAAAAGACCCACTTCCAGACCTCGAGGCCAGCTAGCCTGTGGTCAAGACTGGCCACATCTGTCTCCTCCACCTCAGCCAACTCCTGATCCAGATGAGCATCCAGCAGATACTCATGCCAGGCTTCGTGATCAGAAGAGAAGCCAGTTTCGTGCTTCTGGGCACTTCATTGGTCCTCTGATCAAGGCCAAGCCCGTGTGGAACTATCCTTTGTCCGTGAACCCAATGAGGATAATTGATTACCGGACAGGACCTGGAAAAGGAAAAGCCATTGTCGAGCATAGAAAGAAAGATCCACTTGAGCTTTACCAGGATGAGTATGTGGACCGCGGTTTTGGAACCGGTTTGATCTGATTACTATGAGGCGGTCCTATACCCACTTGAGCACCAGTGGTTCGCATGAAGACCATTGATTTGGGAATACATGGTCGCTGCAGCAATCCGATCTTCATCGAGATCATTGATTTGCGGTGCATCGGATCAAGAACATCATGGCATACAAGTATGATTGGAACAATGAGGTTATCATGCAATTCTATGCCACCTTGTACTTTGACAAGAATGATGAGGCCATATATTGGATGGTGACAAGGTTTGGTATGTGGCTAGCAAGAAGAGGTTTGCGAGTCCTCAATCTCGGTATAATGACAGTCCAAAGCTTTATGCAAAGAAGGTGATGACTCTGAGCAGATTGAGGCTTTGTATGACACTTCGAGGAGTTTCACGGTGGGGACCATAAAGGGCGAAGGATGTTCTGCTTGTCCTCAACAGAATGTTGAGGGTCACTCTTTCTCCCAAGGAGGGAGATGCTTCTACCATCAGTTCCTATGGGAGGAACTTGCTGTTTCATCTCGTCGAGCGTACCCACCCGTTTGACATTGTTGATTTCTTGTGGGAGTCGATGAGACAGAATGCTCAGAGCAACATGGCCAGTTGCAGCTTTGCACCCTTCGTGATGACCTTGATCTCTTCAGTGAGTGGGCTGAAGTTTGTCAGAGATGAGGAGCATCTTGCTTACAAGGTCCGTCCTCAGTCTACTCCAGCCCCTCCAGCTGCTCCTGGTCCTGCTGCTAGACTTCGCCGAGGTCTTGCTTCAGGCTCTACCTCTACCCCGGCCGTGCCTCCTGCCAGTTCTTCGGGGCAGTCCGAGGTTCCTAGTGGCACTCTTCAGCGGATGCTCAAGCACGTCTTCCTCCTTTGCCGCGACATTTCCGCCAGGCAGAAAGTGATGAGCAAGCAAATCAAGAAGAATGGTCAAGACATTCGCAGCATCCGCCGCCACAATGGCGAAGCGGTCTCTCCCAGCGACTCCTCCGGGTCTTCCGAGGAGAGTAGCGATGCCACCTCTGCAGATCAGCTCTTCGGCATCACCTCCTCCTCTCCGCCTGCCGCTGGAGATGACCCCGGTAGCGAGTACTCCGCGTCCGACGACGAAGGCGACGACGAGTGATTCTTCGTGTCTCTCCCTCTTTTGGTGTCTTGATGCCAAAGGGGGAGTGTTTTCCTTAGTCTTTAGTCGCGTTGGGGTCCTTAGTCGCGTTGTCTTTAGTCGCGTTGGGGCGTTTTGTGTTTCCTTGTGTTTCTTACTCGCTTATGTTGCTTCATATCGTGAACTCTGTTATTCCATGTAATGACTTTATTGCTTATTTTATGCATGGATTGCGTTCAGTTCTTGTGTTGTATTCTCAGATGCTGTGTGTGAGGGGGAGCTCTCGGTTATCTCTTGTTAAATATGTGCATTTGTTTCCACTAAATTCTTCTAATGCACACATTTAGGGGGAGCTCCTCTTTTTAATCTTATAGCCTAAGTCTAGTTCTCGTTATTTTATTTGCTGATTAATTGTGTTGTCATCAATACACCAAAAAGGGGGAGATTGAAAGTGCATCTAGGCCCCTCAAATTGTTTTGGTGATTAATGATGACACAATTAAAGAGATCTAATGTTTTATCCAAGAATACTGCAGATATCGAGATCATATCGAGCTTGGAATGACATTGGACGGCCCTATGTCTACTCAAAAGCAAAAGGACGGCATCAAGACCAAAGTTGTATCAATTTATTTATTTGTGTCTTAAGGATAGCCGTACTATTAAGAGGGTATGACAAGAAATCGACTTTAGGATGTGCATGTGCTCAACATCAATTTACTGCATCTCAAATTAGCACTCCTTCATTTGGTTTTGAAAAGTTTCAAATTGAAACCGACCAGGTAACAGAGTATCCGGACATTTGGTCCGAGTCTCGGATTCAATCGAGTATCCGGACATTTTGTCCGAGTCTCGGGTTGGACCTCTCGGTTGGTTTTGGTTCCGGTGGTCCGAGTATCCGGACATTTGGTCCGAGTCTCCGGATAACCCGAGTCTCGGGTTGTTTGTCCGGACACTCCGGCTGTACAAAAACGGAGTAACGGCTAGTTTTCAAAAGGGTATTTAAAGCCTCCACTCCACTCCAACGGCTAGGATCTCTATTGAGCTCATTCATAGCTGCATTCAAGCCATTCCTAACAATCTCTAAGCATTCAATAGAGCCCCCACTTCCTCCCACCAATTAATTTGGTTGTTGATCCTTTTGGTGAGGAGAGGAAGAAGCAAAGTGCTAAGTGCATTCATTTCATCCTGTTGAGCACTAGTTCATCCTCCAAGCGATTCCTCGTGGTGCTATTTCTCTTGGAGGTTGAAGGTCTCCTAGACGGCTTAGAGTTACAGGAGCTACCAACTTGTGTGGTGAGCCCCGGTCGTTTGTGAAGGCTTGTCTCGCCTCCGAAAGGAAAGAGACAAGAAGTGAAGCCGGCGAGTGCATTTGTGCAACACCGGGAGGAAAGCGGGTTGAAAGAGTCCCCGGCTCAAGTGTGACCGAGCCACCTCAACGGAGACGTAGGATTCCCTTCAAGGATCCGAACTTCGGTGAAAAATCGCGTCTCTCGCTCTCTCTTTTTCTTCCTAGACTTGCTTGGTTGGATTTGATTGTGTAAAGTTAGATCTAGCTCTTTGCTTAGCTTTAATTCAAATCTTGTCTAGCAATTGTTCTAGGTTGCTCTTGCATTCTATTTCTAGTAGTTTGTTGCGCTTGCTAGAGTAGCTTTTATTGCGCTCCCGAGCCAGCTAACCCGGAGAGTCCGGACTCAATACCGGATACTCCGGACAAGCCGGAGTATCCGGACCAAATCCCTGAGACTCCGGGTTGACCAGCTCGGCCCGTTTTATTCCGCTGCGTAAATTTTAATCCGCCTATTCACCCCCCCTCTAGGCGACATCGTTGGTCCTTTCAGGATCCCAAACCGATAGATAATGTGTTCTTGTATAAATGTTATCACCTCAACACTGGTAACTTGTTGAGATGTCTTGGAACTGAAGAGGCAAAATAGGTGATGGGAGAAGTTCACGATGGGATTTGTGGAACACATCAGTCAGCTCATAAAATGAAATGTCTATTGAGATGTATCGATTACTTTTGGCCAACGATGTTAGAAGATTGTTTTAAATACTACAAGGGATGTCAGGATTGCCAAAAATTTGGAAATGTGCAATTAGCACCTGTTGTAGTCTTACACCCGGTCATAAAACCTTGGCCACTTAGAGGTTGGGGTATAGATATAATCGGTCAAATATATCCTGCATCATCTAAAGGGCATAAGTACATATTAGCCGCTACCGATTATTTTTCTATATGGGTTGAAGCTATTCCTTTGAAAAAGGTCACTAGTGTTGAGGCAATTGCGTTTGTCTAGGAACACATTATGTGTCGGTTTGAGATCCCTCAAACGATGACGACCGATCAAAGTATTGTGTTTATGTTTAATGAATTTTAGAGTTTTGCTGAGAACTTTGGGATTAACCTACTGAATTCATCACCTTATTATGTGCAAGCCATTGGTCAAGCTGAGTCATCAAATAAGACATTGATTAAGCTGATTAAGAGGAAGATTGATGCCAAGCCGAGAAATTGGCATGTGACATTGTCAGATGCGTTGTGGTCCTATCGGATTTCTTGCCATGGGGCTACTAAGTTGTCACCCTATCAGCTTGCTTATGGGCAATAGATATTACTATAAGTTCATTGAGGGTCGCAAGGCAAGATGATTTATTGGCTCAGGATTTATATTGATTTAATAGCCGATAATCTGGACGACTTGGCCAAATTGAGGTTACGAACGTTGGAGCAAATTCAGAAAAATAAGCCTAGAGTTGCAAGAGCTTACAATAAAAAAGTTATGCCTAAGTCATTTGATGAAGCCGGTTTAGTGTGAAAAGCGATTCTACCTATTGACTCAAAGGATAGTCAATATGGGAAATGGTCTTCTACTTGGGAGGGGCCGTATAAGGTTAATCGGCTAGTTTACGGAAATTCTTATATTTTTGAAACACTAGATGGAGTGTTGTTTACTAAGGCTACAAATGGGAAATATTTGAAGTAATATTATCCAGGTGTTTGGGTTGGATCTTAATCGGCTAAGGACTTTAATTGACTCGTTGCAGTCAACTAAAATTATAGGCCGATTGAAATTAGGAGACCGGAGTAACTCATCGCGTTTAATTCTGGTATATGGCTGATGAAGAACATTGTCCTTAGAAGCAAAACTGACGAGGTGTAAGTAGTAAATAAATTAAAGATATTTTAAAGCATTAATCGATTACATAGCCAGTTTTAATAGACCACAAAACAAACGAGTATCAAATTGGTTACACAACTGATTCATAAGTATCAAGGCACCCACATAAAATAAGATACTCCTGGCAGGTTGCTGTTCATAACATTAGAAGATTGATCCTTTAACAAAGAGGAGAAGTGCAGCTGAGACTTCAGTGAGGGTTTTTTCCACATTGGCTAGGATGTTGTCATCCTCTTCTTGCAAACCAGGGATATCCTCCATTTTGGCCGATTGTACCTCTACAGCTTCTATGGCCTTGGCCATGGCGGCTTGTTGGGCTTTGACAGCTGATGAAGAAGTCGATATAATTTCATCTGTTGCTAAGAGTTGGGCTGTCACCTTTTTCAGCTCGTTTTTGAGGAATTTCTTAGTTGTCTCAAGCTTGGAGCAAGCTAATTTGGTTTCCTTCAATCCCTTGGCTTGCTCATTATAAGTTTTTTTATGAGCCTTGGTGTTGGCTATGAGGAAGTCTAAACATGCCTTGCTGATGCTTGAGCCAGTTGTCGCTCAATCCTTGACCTCGTGGTGTAGACTGAATCCTTCTGATCATTAAGAAAGTGTTCGCGCTAAAGACGTGAAGCAGGATCCTTAGCCTCAAAACACACAAGACAAACGCCGGGTTTGCAGAGCGTGCCAGTCAATTTGACCTGAAATTGACAAGGTGGAGTTTGTAATTTGATCAAAGCCGATAGAGCAATGTTTATCGGCTTTTCGCTAGTCGGCTAAAAACCGATTAGGGGATAACTAGATCAACCAGTTACGGTTAATCTGGATACAAGGTAAAATCGGCTCCGAGAAGGCGATGCGCAGTAAAACGAAGCAGATCGAACCTGGGTGAAATCGGCTAAAACCAACAATCGGCGATGCGCAGCTATGTTGATTCCGTCGACTTGCAGAGCGATCTATGAAGCTAAAATGATGTAAAAGAAAAGCTTGTAAAAAAGTAGATGTGTGTTGGATTGATTCTTTTCGCTTGACGCCCACCTCCTTTTATAATATGCCTGGCCGATCCGAGTTGTACATGGTTACGTTATTAATCCGTATCGGCCTCTGATCCGGTTTCCTTGTTAGGAACGGACTTTCCTTCTGATTCGGCCACCTGATCTCTTTCCGTACGAACGTTTTTATCCGATTCAAACGGATTCCACTATACCGAATTCTGGTGCAAACATATGCCCCCCGTTTTTGGAAGATAACTCGTTATCTTCCAAAAAGAATATATCGGCTTTTTCGTTCGTATTGGCTTTATAGAAGAATCCTTTTTGGGAACCACCCCATTAACCGCGCCGTAAAAATCTCGGTGCGTTTTAAATGCTCAACTGCTCCCGCCTGCTCACCTTCTTTCACCGTGGTATAAATATGGGGGTCCCCCCACGGTCATTTGCACGCTTTCAAGCTCTCGGATCACGTACCATCGGCTTTCGTCATCTTTCTCTCGTTCTTTCAAAATCGGCTGAAATGGACCCTTCGCAGGTATTCATTCCGATTCCTCAAAGTTCAGATCAATTCTACTTAGGACCGATAGGTACCATGTCGGCAGACACAGTTATTAATGCCGAGATCCCTAGACTCCCCTTGTCGGCCGCTGGGTATAATATTTCCGAGTGGGGAAAAAGTTTTAGGGCCTTGCCCACCAGCCTGAAGGGATGGAGATCTTGGTTTATTAGGGTATCAGCTCAGAAGAGGGTAGAATGGGAGAGAATGGGTATAGCCGAGTCTCTGTCTTTGAGTTTAGCCGACCCTGAAGCCAATGAACCCTTAGTAGCTGCGGCCTGTTATTTTTGGTCGGATTCTTTGAATGCCTTTTTATTCCCGTCTGGCCCAATCGGCCCTACTTTGCTTGACGTGGCCCAATTGTGCTGCCTTAGGCCAGATGGGGACCAGCTATCGGCTTTTAGCGGAAAACCTTCTTTCAAATTAATCCACAAGAAAGGCGAGGGCTGGCACAAATATATCCAGAATAACAATAGGGTTACTGGTCCGGTATCGGCCGAAGAGCATGTCGCTTTTCTCAATCTTTGGTTAGACCGATATCTTTTCTGTGGTGCTTCCCTTGGCCCCACCCAAACTTTTCAGTTAGTGGCGGAACGTTTGCTGAAGGGGCGTCGGCTTTCCCTTGGCAAGATGTTTCTAGGGGCGGTATATCAAATGATGTATGTAATTCGTAGCCGACTCTTTTCCGGTTTTGCCAAACACGTCGTTGGTAATATAGGAGGCCCTCTGTGGTTTATTCAAACATGGCTCCATTGTATGTTCAGCCGATCCATCTTATCTGAACCCTCGGGGAGTTCCACTTTCCCTCGGGAAGACTATCTGGAACATGTTGTCCCACAGTATAGAGTTAGCCGATCCTATGGTGAGAGGTTTATCATGTCTTCGGCTGGTGAGCTAAAAATGGACCCAGTCGGCTTGCGCAAATACCTCAGCTTCTTCCTTACCCTAGACAGGACTTCTTTCGGCCAACAAGACTTTTTCCGATATACTGATGTAGCCGATTGCCCATACCCAACATTCCTTCACCTTGATGCTGACAGTTCCTTGATGCTCCAGTCTACTTTAGACTTGTACAAAATCATCCTCTCCCCTTGCATCTTTCATGTTGGCTTGAATACCCGCAATCGGACATTTCAGCCATCTTACGAGTTCTACCATCCTTCGGTTTACGCCCGTCAACTAGGTTTTGGGCAAACCATCCCATCCTTTCCTCTGCTATCTTGTGTCGAGCCCCGAGCTCGGGTGACTAACAGCGTCGCCGCGGAGATTGTTCTCGAAGTAGCCGACGGGTTGCAAATTCTCTCGACACCGCACTTTGTTCTCAATTCCCGCCGGTCAGCTGCATTCTCGCAGTGGTGGGCCAGAATATCGGAAGCTGTACTCATGGACAGGACTCCGTCGGCCATAATCCACTTATTTCTTCCCGATTTTCATGAGCCGACGGTAGTTTCTGGGTCCAGTGCGAGCTCGGGTTATAGCGACTCCTCAGTAGCTGTAGAGGTACCGGTGTTTTATATCCTTGTCTTTCTGGCTGGTTATCGGCTTTTATTAAAAATGCCTTTGATCTTTCCAGCGGCCTGAGATCTTTGGTGAGCGAACGGCCGATCCCCATGCTTACGCGGTAGTGGCCGGCAAATGATGTCCAGGTCAATCTGTCGGTACTACGGGATATACTTCAGGTAACTTGGATATTCAAGGTCCATCCTTATCGGACTTAGCTCGCCAGCGCGCCCCAAGTAAGTTACTTTCTCGCATTAGCCACTATATCCCTTACTTTGATAATTGTTAACCCGAAGTCACTGCAGAGAGGAGGAAGAAGTCAGCCAGGCGCTCGCCCAGACTCGTGAGGCGTCAACCCGATGGTTCCCCGGAGCATTCAGCTACTGATGTAAGTTTTACTCCCTGCTTAATATTGCTTTTACGCTTATTCCGCATTGCTGACTTTGTTTTTACTCCCTAGCAATCTCCGTCGATGCAAGTAGCGAGGGTTGAAGCCGATACTCAAGGTGCTACATCGGCTATTCCTCCATCGCTACCGGCAGTACCGCCTCCGACGATTGATATATCCGATCTTGATCCCAAAGTCTTTGTTAGCGGACCGGCCGACCTGCTGGGCTTTACTTTGGATGAGCTTGACGACCCGGAGGTTCTGGCTACCGATGATTACCCAGCCGATATTCAACGCATAATAGCGGCCTTCGCTCCAGCGTCGGCTGCCGGTACTGCTGCGCCGGGCATGCAGGAGTGACTCAACCGCCTCCTGGACAAAGTGATGCAGCCAGAAGCGGCTCTTCTGGCCAACACCCAACCTCTGAGGAATGCAATGGCGGCCATGCAAGCCGATCTTCCCCCCGCCGCTATGAACGCATTGCTAGAGGTATGTCATTTGGACGCTCGTCGGCTGGATGTGGAGTCCGCCAAACTAAGGGTTGATCAGAGGAAGGCCCAGCAAGCCGACCAACAGCTCTTGGACAGGCTTTTAGCAGATGCCAAACTTCGGAAGAGCGTATTTGATCAGGGTGCTGCTACACTTAAATCGGCTAAGAGCAGAGCTCAAGAGCTGGAGTCGACCAAGATTAAACTCGAAGAACAGTTGGCCTTAGTCACAAAAGAACTTGCAGACTGCCAGATTGGCATCACAGACTCCACGTCTTCACTGGTCGTTCAGAGGCAGCAAATTGGCGAGGTTTTTGCACAAGTCAAGACCCAATCGGCCAAAATAGTTCCAGTTCCGGGTGATGCAGGGGCCGATCAACAACTAATAGATAGTGTCCAAGCTACTATCGGCAAAGCGGCAGCGGCACTACGGCTTTGGGAGCCCATTTGCCCGGATCAGGACTACACTAGACTTTGAATTATCAGTATCGGCTGTGTAGCCGACCTTTTGTAACATTATTTTAAAGTTGGGATGACGTTTTTGGAAACTTGCTTGATCAGCTGTGTAACCGACTTTATATGCATGTGCTTGATTCTCGATGCCTTTTCTTCCTGTAGTTAGGATCCGACCCATATGCTTGGGTGATATGTCTTTAGATATTTTCCATTGATTGCTTTAGGTAGGACGAACCCGTCTAAGGACTCCAGTACATACGAATTCCCGCCAATCGGCCGATTGATCTTATAAGGCCCTTCCCATGTTGGAGACCATTTGCCGAATCGATTATCCTTAGACCCGATTGGCAACACGGTTTTCCATACCAAATCGGCTTGATTGAAGGATTTTAAAATGACCTTTTTATTATACGACCTGGCAACCCTCTCTTTATTCTTTTTAAGCCGATCTAACGTAATCAGCCTCAATTCGGCTAGGTCATCTAGATTGTCAAGCATTGCCTGTTTGTACTCATCGGCTGGCACCTCATCTTGTTTAAATAGCCTTACTGAGCCGATGTTGATTTCCACGGGTAAGATGGCCTCTTGTCCATATACCAACTGAAAAGGTGATAATTTAGTTGATCCATCTTTGGGATACCGATAAGCCCACAAGGCTTACGATAGCGTTGAATGCCAATTTCTTGGTTTCTCCTCAATTTTCCTTTTATTAATTTTATTAATGTCTTGTTCGACGACTCGGCTGTCCATTGGCCTGGCGTAATAAGGAGAAGAGTTGAGTAATTTTATCCCAAGACTTTCCGCAAAACCTTTGAACTCGTTAGACATGAACACGATCCCTTGATCGTAGTAATCGCCTGTGGAATTCCAAACCGATGGACGATGTGTTCATTTACAAAGTCGATCGGCTCTTTGCTAGTAACTTTCTTGAGTGGTATAGCCTCAACCCATTTTGAGAAATAGTCTGTGGGTCGCAAGGATGAATTTATGTCCTTTACCGGATGACGGAAATATCTGGCCGATTATATCTATGCCCCATCCCCTAAACGGCCATGGCTTGATGATCGGGTGTAAAGCCGATGCTGGCGCCGCCTGTATGTTACCAAACTTTTGGCATGTTTGGCACCCCTTGTAGTATTTGAAGCAGTCTTCTAACATCGTTGGCCAAAAATATCCCATTCGTCTCAGTATCCATTTCATTTTATGGGCCGATTGATGTGATCCACAAATTCCCTCATGGACTTCTCCCATTGCTATTTTGGCTTCTTCAATTCCCAGGCATCTTAGCAATAAGCCTTCCATGGTCCGAAAGTACAATACACTCTCCAGCAGAACATATTTGAGTGCTTTGCGCCTGACCTTCTGCTCAGTCGGCTTAGATGGGTCCGACAAATAATCCTGTATTTCTTTTCTCCAGTCAACAGGGTGGACACATAAAATCGGCCAAACGTTTAGCTCGATTGGTTCCTGTCGGCTTCCAATCCTGTATCCTGATGCACATTGTGCCAATTGGTTTGCTTTGTCATTAGCTTCTCTGGGGATATGTTCTATGGAAAATGTAGTAAACGTCTCGATAATCTGGAGGCATTGCTGCAAATATTGGGTTAGCGCATCATCATTGCATCGGTATTCACCCTTGACTTGTTGTACAATTAACATCGAGTCCCCGAAAGCTTCAACGTCTTTTACCCCGACGCTGTCCAGTAATTGCAGCCCTCTTAGCAACGCCTCATACTCTGCTTGATTATTCGAGCATCGGCCATTCAACCGATACATGAAGTTGTACTCCTGTCTTTTAGGAGAAATTAATATTATACCGATGCCCTCACCTTCTTGGCAAACGGATCCGTCGAAATATAACTGCCAAGGAGCTACATCGGTCGATCCTGTTAATGTTTCACTTCCCACGATAAAATCGGCTCTGACCTGCCCTTTACAGATTTAGCCGATTCATATGTCAAGTCGAACTCAGTCAAGGCGTATGCCCATTTACCAAGCCGACCTCGCAAAATTGGTGCAGATAGTATGTACTTGATTATATCGGTTTTGCAGACTATGACGCATCTTGATGCCAGCATATAATGCCTTAATTTAGTGCAAGCAAAATACACAGATAGGCACAATTTTTCTACTAGGGGATACTGTTTACGCATCTAAAAGGCGTCGGCTTAGATAAAATATCGCTCGTTCTTTCCTATCGGCTTCTGTGTTAAGATTGCTCCTATTGTGTCCCCTTCGGTAGATATATATAGTCTGAAAGGTATACCATGTTTCGGTGCGGTCAATACTGGTGGACTCATCAGATAACCCTTTATGTCGTCGAAGGCCTTTTGTTGATCGGCTCCCCATTTGAACTCTTGGTTGTCTTTAATTTTCAGCAGCGGTGTGAAGGCCCGAATGCATACGACAAGTTCGAGATGAAACATCGCAAGTAGTTGATTTTCCCAATCAATACTTGCAACTCCTTTTTGCTTGTCGGCGGTCTAGTATCGGCTATAGCTTTTACTTTGGCTTGGTTTACTTCAATTCCTCCTTCATGCACTGTAAACCCAAGAAATTGTCCAGTAGATACTCAGAAAACACATTTGAGAGGGTTCATTTTTAACCCATGTAACCTTGTGCTTTCGAACATCTTTTCGGATCGGCTAAATGTTGCCAGTCTTCTTTGGATTTTACCACCACGTCGTCAATGTATATTTCCACAGTATTGCCGATTAAACCATGGAAAATATAGTTCATAGCACGCTGATAAGTAGCACCGGCATTTTTTAAACCGAAGGTCATAACTTTCCACTCATACAGCCCTAAAGCCCCCGGACATCTGAAAGCCGTTTTGGGTATATCGGCTTCGGCCATGAATATCTGATTGTATCCGGCGTTTCCGTCCAAAAAACTAATGATTTTATTTCCGGAAGCAGCATCAATAAGCATATCGGCTATAGGCATCGGGTACTCATCTTTTGGTGTGGCTTTGTTCAAATCTCTAAAATCGACACATACCCTAAGTTTGCCATTTTTCTTTTTTACAGGGACGATGTTTGAGACCCATTCAGCGTATCGGTAAGGCCGGATTAACTTTGCCTCTATCAATCGCCCTACTTCTTCCTTTATAGCGTCATACAACGTAGGATTAAATCGCCTAGGGTACTGTTTGAATGGCCGATACCCAGGTTTTATGGGTAACCGATGTTCAACTAGCTGTCGGCTTAAACCTGGCATCTCATAATACTCCCACGCAAAGCAATCATTATATTTTTTGAGTATTTCGACCAACTTTGCTTTATAACTGGGTTCTAATTTAGCACTTACAAACGTTGGTCTTTTGCTATCACCTTCCCCAATATCGATCTCTTCGAGCAAATCGGCAGAAGTAAATCCTAACCCTTTTCTTTCTTCTTCAAAATCCTCAACAGCTTCTTCGTATTTTTCTTGCCGATAGCTTCTTGCCTTTTCTTGCAGCTTTGCTATGTCTTGGACTCCATCTTCTTACTACTTCATCTGTCCGATCAAACGTATTGGGTTTGACGCTGATCGGCTTGAATCCTGACTTCTCGACGCAGATAAAATCGCAATCGTGCAAGGCTTTTCCTGATATACATTCGGCTTCTTCATGTGGCCAATTGGTATCAGGGCTAGCCATGGCGATATGAGCCGATGTGTCTGCTGGTACAACTTCTACTGTATCATCGTTCCACTGCACCAATTTCTGATGCATAGTTGATGGTATACAGCAATTGGCATGGATCCAGTCCCGCCCAAGGAGCACACTGTAATTGCCTTTGGCTTCTATCACGAAAAATGCAGTCGGCAAAGTTTTATTGCCGACTGTTAGTTCTGACACCATTACGCCTTTAGCCTCAGTTGGGTCTCCCGTGAAGTCATTTAGCACCATGTTTGTTTTGATCAAGTCTTCATCGGTTTTACCCAATTTTTTAAAAGTACTTAACGGCATCAGATTGACTGTCGCCCCACATCGACCAACATACGAGATATCGGTCGACCATTAATGTACCCTTTGAGGTATAAAGGTTTCAGATGCCGATGCATGTCTTGCGGTTTTTCAAACACAGCGTTTGGTGCACCGAGGTATAGTTGGGCGAACACTTCTTCAGCCGATTCCTCAGTCTTGAACTCAGCAGGTAAAGTGAATACCATGTTTATATCCATTGGTGGGGTATCGTCCCGGATCATCGGAGATCCGGATTCGACCGATCGATCTGAGTTGCTATCGGTCTGTTCCTTCTTTCTCCATTCTTTCCTCAGAATTGGTATAGGTCTTAGCTCATTGAACATCCGATCCCTTTCTCTTTCGCTATCGGCTTCCCTTTCTTCTTGCGTCTTTAGTCGCTGAAGCCGCCTGCGTTGTGATTTGCTAAGACCTGAGGGGCACCATCTAGGCTTAGGTTCTATCGGTCTCCTGATTTTTCCAGTCAAGCTGCTCATTTCACCGTCAGATTCTATTCTTAGTGTTACGGGAAGCCGATAACTCTTGGGTTCAGGAATTACCTTGTCCTGATGTTGACAACCTTTCATGGATCGGCCTCTTGTCTCTTATTTCTAGCCGATCATGTATTGGTCTAGACAGCCTGTCTTTTACCGATTGGCTTGATCGATGTGCAGTCGAGTGTTGCATAGGACAAGACATGACCGTTGGCAAGGTCATCCCCTTCTCCCATCAAAATTGCCAAAAGGGACACTGCCGGTGTTTTTCCTCTTCGGTAGTTGGCCGATATGGCATATCTGGTCGACAATAACTGTTTGTCTTCCGATTCGGCCGATAAAAGCTCTGAGGTTGTCGAGCGTCATGTCTTTGACTTATCCTTTCATACTTTCCCAGAAGTTGCGAGAAGGTCGGCTTTGGTTTGAAATTAATCTTTCTTGGAGCCCTTTCAGCCCGATACCACTTTCCGATTTCCAAGTCTCCTTTTGGTTTTACCGTCCTTGAGTTCTGTCCATTTTTATCGGCTTCTATTTGTATGGAGCCGATAGTAATCTGCACTGTTTCATCTTTTGATCGTGCTTCAAATCCTTTAGTCGGCTTAACATCTTTCATAGGTCCCTTTCCTTTTTGTGAGCACTGCACCATGTTGACCTGGAAAGGATTCATATCTATTTGCATAGCCGATTCTTCCGCAAACTTTAACCTGCCATCGGCGATGGCCGATTGAATCTGCTGTCGAAAAATATTGCAATCGTTAGTGTTATGTGAAAATGAATGGTGCCATTTGCAGTACCTTCGCTTTTTAATTTCTTCGGCTGACGGGATAACGTGCCCTTCTGGTAACCTTATGAGTTTTTCTTGCAACAATAAATCAAATATTTTGTCACATTTTGAAACATCATATGAATACTTGACTTCCGCCCTATTTTTCGTCGGCTTGAGCAGAGAGCATACGAGTGGCTTTTTAGAACCCTTGGTCCACTCGGCTATGTTTACCTCTGCTTCGTCCTCAGAGGTGTCGCTTGAATTGTAATCTACCATGTTTACTTTGGCCTTTTCATTACCGTTCGGCTTAAATCTATCTTTAAACCCTTTGCTCTCTGCATATCGGCTTTCCTGTGCCGATACGCGATGGAGTAAGTGGCCTAAATCGGGAAACTCTTGGCCCGATAGCTTCTCTTTTAATGGTGGGATTAACCCTTGGAATGCTAAATCGGCCAATTGATCATCGGGTAATGTTAAACTGAAGCATCTATTCCGTACGCCTCTAAACCTTCTGATATAATCGGAAACTGATTCGCCGTACTTCTGTCGGACTGAACTAAGATCAGAAATCCTAAGCTCCATAGTCCCCGAAAAAAAGTATTCATGGAATCGGCTTTCTAAATCGTTCCACACATGAACTGAATTTGAGGGTAGATTAGTGAACCAAGTGAATGCAGCACCAGACAATGATAAAGGAAACAGTCTAATTTTTAGTCCATCGGACTGTGCAGCCTCTCCACACTGAGCCATAAACCGTCCGATATGCTCAATCGTGGTGACAGAATCATCACCTGAGAATTTGGCAAAGTCCGGTATCCTAAAGTTGTGTGGGTATGGCATTCGATCTATGTAATCGGGATACGGCTTCCTGTAGCCGATCACTCTTCCTCTGGGTACATGTAAGCGGCTATTTCCCTCAAAACGTTGGCAATTTGTTCTGCCCAATTGACATTGTCGGCTTGCGGTGCAACCGGACATTGCCAATTCTCATTGTTCGTGCCCTGCCCCCCGAGTGCAAACTCGGGTCTTTGTCCAAATCGCGCCGCAGGAGGTCTTGGCACTTGGTCATAATCATGATTAAAACCCAATGCATCGGGTATGGGTGCGAATGGCTCAACGTATGGTATCACCCTATACGGCGCTTGTTTCATCATTGCGGCTCCCCGTGATTGTGGAACCTGATCTGTTTCGATCGGCTGATAATCCGATAAACCGGTGCTGCTGGAGGGTCCGTTCAACGGGTTTGGTGTGCTTATTTTAGCCCCATCTGTGTGCCCGTGGTAGTGCGTAAATCCATCTCTCTGTATGCTTGGTTTCAGAACGGTGGGCTGAGTCGGCATCATAACGGGTGTTTGAGCCGACACTTTTACTGCATTGTGTTAGGTGCTATGGAGTACACTGGGTACGTAGGGACGGTTTGTGGTGGATCTAGCAGGCTTCCAGACACAGCCAATTCCTGAGCAATTGTCTTCACACTATTTTCTATCATAGGCTTCAATGTGGATACTAGAGCCGATGACTGGTTAATTAATGCATGATGAATAGATTGCTCGATCATACTTGATAAATCGGCTTGAGCGGGTGCGTATCGGCTTACCGATTTGGATGATGAATCCCCGATAGGATTGATGTTGGGGAGTGCAGCCCTTTGGGTGACGCCACGGCGAGTTTTCAGAAAACATCGCAACATTATTTCTTCCAAAGCCGCCTTTCGGTCTTCGATTTCTTTTCGCTGCTCAGGGGTTAAATCGGCCATCTGAGGTGCGATTATAGCATCGGCGTTGATATCGGCGGTAACCGCAGGCTTGTCGGTTGATGATATTTTTGATTTTCTTGGTCCCACCGGGCGTGCCAAAATATGTTCGCGCTAAAGACGTGAAGCAGGATCCTTAGCCTCAAAACACACAAGACAAACGCCGGGTTTGCAGAGCGTGCCAGTCAATTTGACCTGAAATTGACAAGGTGGAGTTTGTAATTTGATCAAAGCCGATAGAGCAATGTTTATCAGCTTTTCGCTAGTCGGCTAAAAACCGATTAGGGGATAACTAGATCAACCAGTTACGGTTAATCCGGATACAAGGTAAAATCGGCTCCGAGAAAGCGTCTGTGACAAAAGCGAAGCGGTCGAACCTGGGTGAAATCGGCTAAAACCAACAATCGGCGATGCGCAGCTATGTTGATTCCGTCGACTTGCAGAGCGATCTATGAAGCTAAAACGATGTAAAAGAAAAGCTTGTAAAAAAGTAGATGTGTGTTGGATTGATTCTTTTCGCTTGACGCCCACCTCCTTTTATAATATGTCCGGCCGATCCGAGTTGTACATGGTTACGTTATTAATCCGTATCGGCATCTGATCCGGTTTCCTTGTTAGGAACGAAGTTTCCTTCTGATTCGGCCACCTGATCTCTTTCCGTACGAACGTTTTTATCCGATTCAAACGGATTCCACTGTACCGAATTCTGGTGCAAACAGAAAGTAAACTTCCAGTAGTGATCTCTTTCGGTCGGAAGTTCAACTTTCACGGCGTCCATGGCGTCTCGGAGAGGCTGAGAATTTTCCACTAAAGTAGCCAATGAAGTATGAATGATGTTGAAGAAATGCCTGGTTTTGGCATGAAGATTGCGATCCGACGTGACTTGAGCCATCACTGTCTCTGACGCAGCAATAATTTGATCAATTCCTGTCGACTACCTTTCTTTGTCCAACTCATCGTCAGAAATATCAAAGCCTAGCAAATAGGCCACCTTGGATTTTGGCTTGATCGAGGGGAAAATGGCGGAAGTTTTGGCTGATGGAGGTGCTTCGGATCTGGCGTGGTCTGGCTTGGTGCTGGTGGGAAGTCCTCAATGCTCCCTCTGATGTCAATTGGCTTTTCAAGAATAAAAGGAGGAGATGAAGAGATGCGCTGCCTATATATAACAAGCTATTAGCTGATTAAGTTTTCAATTCAAATTTTGCTAAGGTGGGATACTTACCATGCCAATTGTAGATGTCTTCGAGGAGCTTTCAACCGATTCCTCATGAGCTACGATTCTCCTATTAGGACTGTTGTGGGGCGTGGGCATTTGCTTTGGCTTGTACCTGATGAGTCAGCTAGCCTACAAGATGGAAGAACATCCGATTAAAAAAGCATTAAAGACTCGGTATATAGGCTTAAAGAAAGATGTAAACAAAGCCGATACCTCACCAGTAATATTAACTATACTTGTGTTAGTATTGCCAAGTGAGCTACTGTTGCTACTAGAACTCGAAGCGCTATTAGTGGAGTTAGTAGATGCTTATTCAATAGAGGGCAATTCTGAAAAAAATTTCTGCCACCACAGTTGATATGGTGCACTCTGCTAGAAATAAGGCTGTACAAATGGCCAACCACCAGCTAATAAAGTTGCCTGCCCTCTGAGTTTGCAAGATGAAATGTGGTAGACTTTGGAGTTGAAGATCATCGGTCATGTGCAAAGCGATATTAGCGCTGGATGGATGATGAAGCTGATCCCTTGGCCTGATTTGGTTGAATAGCTGGAAGCACGGGCAAACTTGACAGAATCCTAATTACCTGGCATATACGCATGGATGATACAATTCGTACGAGGGCTGGTAGGTCAGGTTTCTTGTGTGTAAGCCAATAGATAGCACACTTGGTGAGATAAAAATATTAAACATATGCAGTGTTTCTATGGACATTTCATTACTATCGGCTTCTAACTGGAGAAATGATGGCCAAGGATAATCTTCAGTTTTTTTATAGATAAAAAAATCATTCTGGCTAAAATCCGATTGGTCAAGCTAAAAAAAAATGCCAAGAATTTTCTTGCTCCAATTGGGGTGAATTTTGGCTAAGTGCATGAGCAAAGGATAAACTTTTCGCTAAATGATCGACTATCCCTAAATTGTGGCTCTTGGTCTTCTGGGATTCCTTCTAAAGGGAAAGGAGTGCTTTCAGCCAAATTGATATTAAAGGATCAGCTAAAAGTGCAATATAACCATATCTGTATAAACCATAATGGCCCACCAACATTTCCAACTGAATATTGGCCTAACCCAGTGAAAAGCTGACTACAGATTATATGAATCATCTAAAATACTACTCCTAGGAAAAGCTTGCCTAGGGCTAGCCGATGACCTTTAACTAATTGTTCAGCTATTAGCTACATGTTCTTTGTTCGATACTGGGCCAACTCCTTGATTATTGCTGATATACTTGTTCCAGCCCTGTAACACCCCGGCATCTAGTATGCCCGAATGTCACCAAACATAGGCTAAACAACATCTAAATACCACAAATAAAGATAAATTACAGCAAAGGTGCAAATGCTAAAACCGAAAATTTTGGCAGCATCTCCTTTGTTTTTCCATGAAATGAAGCAACAGGAATAATAAGACAAGATATATCATGATATGATACATCTAAAGTAGCAATAACAATTGATATAGCATCATTTATGTCTAAAACAATGAATTCAACCATTCCACAAATTATAACAAAGCAAACGATGAACTTAAGTTCGAAACCAAGCCATATACCAAATTGCATGGCACTATTCTTATTATCATGACTCCAAAAGAGTAAACTGTCGACATGTGTAAAACTACGTGTAGAAGTGTAGCTAAACCCCATTCCCACATGCCGGTTTCATGGTACCTAAAAGCAACATAAAACACAAGCGTGAGTTCATCACTCAGCAAGTATATTGCAACGGAACAGAAAGGACAGTTCAATGCTAACATCACTACATATCATAATTGGCATCACAATCATGACATAAGTACATATTCAACTTCATAATCATGTCCAAACATCATTGTACACATCTCATTATCATCATCATGTATGCAATGCAATGCACATATCTCCTCGAAGCACATACCGATATTACCGAGTGCACACCCGTCGGCGTGCACCCCCTTTCCCCTTCCATCCTGTAGATGGAGGGTGCCTACTCTTACCGACTCGCTCTCATGCACAACTGTAGATGGGACTACGAGGTAGGTCTTTCGTGTTCACTATGTGTGAACACAGAGACCCGCATCAGCATGGGACGCCTCTTCCATTATGAATGCACATATGACATAAACATAAACAACTTGCACATAAACTCAACTAATCATTTTCATCATGTCACATGCAAGAATCAATCATGGCATCATATCATAAACATATGTAAACTATCTCAATGTCAAACACTATGGCACCCTAAGCCACAACCACTACAATACACTTGCCTTAACCGCGGGCGACGGATTGGCGAGAGGATGAGGGCACTCCCGGGGTCACACCACCTGCACATAGATACCACACACTCAAACCGTGCCCACAAAACAGTACACAATCGCTCATCTACCCCAACTTCGCACACTACTCCTAAAGCCGAAAAACAGAGAATCTGTCCCCCGGGACAGCAGACTTCAAACTAGCATAACTTGAGTTCTAGGTCTCCAAATTAATTAAACGAGTACATCACCGCGAAGCTTAGGAAATTTCTCAGCTTTTTCTAAGTATTGGGAAAAGTTGATTCGGCTTCTAAAATTTCCCAATCTACAGATAAACACGATCTGTCCCAATCATGTCACAGTTTTGAACACGTTCGGTAAAACGACCATAACTTTCAAACGGCTGAGCGGAATTGGACGTTCTTGATGTCCAATTAAAGGTATTGAATTTATATAAAACTTTCTCAACAGGCGGCCGACCAAATTCCGATTCTACAATTGCGAAAACTCAAATCCCTAGGTCGTGTGCCCAATCTTCCCGAAACAGAACGCTAAGCAAACTCTAGTTTTCACCAATTCCATCTAATTGCAGCACCACTTTTCAATCTAAAAGCACCAAAACACCCTCTAGCACAGCACCTAGCCCATCCCAAGGTTTACCCATAGCCATACCTTCGCCCGACGATCAACGAACCGACGAACGCCGAAGATCTCCTCCCGGTTCTCCTAATCTCCTTCCTCGCTCCGAATCCGTCGGATCTCCTCGTCGCGGAGCTTTCCAATGGAGAGGACAGCGAGATGGAGGGGTGAGGAGCTCCTCTAGGATGGCTAGGGAGGTGGAGAGGTGAGGGAGGGAGGTGAGGCGCAAGGGGAGGGCGCAAGGGGGAGGGCACGTGGAGGAGGAGGAGAGGGAGGGAGGGGCGACGGCTAGGGCAACGTGGGGGCGCACAATGGGGCAAGGGGGGCGCATGGCAGGGTTATGCTGCCCTCCTCCTCCCTCATGAGCCGGAAAACTCCACTTTTGGCCCACGGGGGGTCCCCCCTAAGGCCCAAATCGCCCGAAAAGGCCCAAACTCCCGAAAACGGCCTGAAAACGCAATTAAACCTCATACCTTATAGTTTTAATCTCCAATTTCACATTTTCTAATGTTACGACATTCCGTAGTGTCACAAGCCCTCCCCTTTGGAGTGGATTAGTTTATATTGAGGTTTGGTACTAAAAGCCGATATTTGATCCCCATCTAGCCTTAAGCAACAGAGCTGTGCTACATCTAGAAGTGTTGGGCCGATTGGACAAATTCTGAACATAAACGCGTTGAATGTGTCTGACTAGAAATAGCAGGCCGTGGCCACCAAGGGCTCTTTGGCTTCTGAGTCGGCTAATGACAATGGGAGGCTCTCGGCTATTCCTATTCTTTCCCATGTTGGCCTCTTTTGGGAAGCTACTCGATTATACTGTCGGGACCCCGAATTTGCAAATCCGGACCCTCTGTGTATTCAGCACTAGTCCAGGAACGCGCTAGTGCACACAGTCTTAACATCGGTATATATCACAATCATACCAAACGATACTATCAAAGTACTTTATTTAGATAATCAAAGGGTTACTCGACCTTATGGCCAAGTTACAAATATATGCCTCGCGAGGCGAAACTTATTAAAAGAGAAATAACAGCAGCGGAAAATCAAATAACTTCGTGGCGCCATCCAAAGATACCACAGGCAACCGAGGGCTCGCATCCTAAGTAGGCGGGTCTTCTTGGAAATCCTCCTCCTAAAGCTGGCGTAATCTCCTCTTCAACTGGTATTGTGTTGAGGCAAGGGTGAGTACTTGGTACTCGACAAGTCATGCACGAGAATGCAAGCTAATATACTATATGCATGGCTTGGTACAAAGGAATAGCTCAGGTATATTTGCGAAGCTTGACTTTTGACAAGTAATACATGTAGATTCGAAAGCAGTAGAAATAAGTAAAGCATAAATAACTTCTCAAGAAATTTAATAAACATTTTTCCCCATCCTAAACCACATTTCCATCAACTTCATTACTAAACCAACCCAACTTTTCAAATCCAAGTTATTTTCAGAAAGTCTAACCCTTGACTGTAATTCCCGAGCATTGTCGATCACAGTGGACTCGGCTATTCAAATAGATTCTATACTCTGCAGAGGTTATGCACTTTACCCACAAGATACAGTCAAACACCACAAAGGCGAGTTCCCGTAACAAAGCCTTTCGGAAGCCTCAAACAACACAGGTGGCCCTCTCCGGTTCGTGCTCTACACCATCCCTTCCCTTAGCCAAGGCGAAGTATGGGACCAACACACCGTTAGATGGGTATCTGGCCACGACCACGATCGCTCCCCGCACAATCACACAAGCGGTGTAATTGACACCTGAGGCTCCACAAGTGAGTCCTTAGCGACTTAATCAACTAGGGCCGTCCCATTCCGACCATGTGGTTGCAAGTATGACCAGTTCAAAGGCTTGCAAGGTTAAGTCCTTAGAGTGACCAGGGCAAGACTACAGAAAAACCAAGTCAACATCCCCAATGCCACAACTGGCCCACTGATTACTCTTGCCACATGCCCGGTCGAAATCATTTATCAAACCCATTGATTACCATGCACCACGTGCCATCAACATCACATGATACTTTTCCAAAACAGGTTCAATATATCATTAAGTCAATATTAGCATTTGAATATCCAAAATCATGTCATGAGCACGTAGCAGGTCTAAGCAGCATACTACAACGATCTAAACCCATGTTGGCAATTTAATAATGTCCAACTAGTAAACCACAACTAGGGTGACAAAGGGTCATGGCACATACTTAAGTAATCAAGGTGTCATATAGCAAATTGGTATTTATCTAACCCCAATGTTTAAACAAAGTATCTTTCTAATTGAACTAGCATGCAATAGTTTAAATCAAAATAGATTTCGAAATAGGATCAATATGGTCAAAGCACAACTTGCCTTCAAAAAGTACTTGCTCTTGGTCTTGAGTTGGATCCTGAGTCAACACTTCTCCTCGAATCCTTAGGCACTTCAACGTCTACTCGTAAAGCGTGCAAATAGCAAATACACAAATAAACACTAGGCAAAAACATCCCAAAACTCCAAATAAAATCCATAAACAGAGAGAACATAATTTTCTGGATTTTTAGAAGCTGGAATAAATCAAATTTGGAGTTAAAGCATAAAAGTTATGATTTATTAAAGTTTAAATAATCAATTAAATAATATTACAGAGAAAAACTTTAGTCCAAAAATTAAATAAAATTTATATTTAGGTAGATCTCAATTTTATACAAATTTAGAAATTTGAATCACTCAAATCGGAGTTGAAACGCAAAAGTTATAAGCGTTTGAAGTTTGAATCTAAATTTGAATCAATATTTCGAATTAATAAATCATTTTCTTTGTCGGAAATTAATTATTGCGTCAGCATGGACACGTGGCAGCCTCGATTGGCCGGTGGCGTCGGCTGGTCCATGGACTTGGTCCACGCTCGGCTCGGGTCCACCGTGGACTCGGTCCACGACTCCACGTGAGGCCCGACATGTGGGCCCACTCGGGTGGCGTCATCGCCCGGCGTCGGTAGGCTCGACCACGGTCGCTGACAGTGGGTCCCACCGATGACGTCATGGGTAGCGTCGGCGCTCGGCTGAGACGGCCCGACATGCGGCGGCGTGTCGGCGTCGCCTGAGTCGCGTTGGCCGATCGCGGCGGTCAGGCTTCCCGACACGTGGCGCAATCTTGGCCGTTGATTTGAAAATCGACGGCCCAGATTAGATCTGGCTTTCACGCGTTTGAGTTAACGCGTTCGATCTGGACCGTTGGATCTAGATCCGACGGTCGAGATTAGATCTGGAATTTTGGACGGGATCTCACCGTGCGGTGACGTGGCACAATCTGGGACGCTGGATCTTGATCGGACGGCGGAGAAGCTTGGCGGCAGCGATGGCGTGGCGCGGAGCTGGCTGGCCGAGCCGGGACGGCGACACGCCAACGGCGTTCGCGGCCTCCTCCGGCTGAAGTGAGATGTCCTTCGGGTGCGTCTCGTCGCGGTGAGTCGGACCGAGGTCAACAGCGGCAGGGACGGCGACGGCGAACGAAGCAAAGACCGTGGCGGAAGCGGCGGCGCAACTACGGCGCGAGCTTCGCACGGCTAAACGGGCGCGGCTTTGCCTCGGTGAAGTAGAGAAGGGAGGGCGCGGGATCACGGCGGTCCTCGGGGTACGCCCCGGGCTTTAAATAGCCTCGGCGTCCGTGCAGAAAACGGAGACCTAGTTTTCCACGGCGGCGGACACGGCGGCGGAGTCCGGCTCGGACTCGGGCGGAGACGACGACGGAGAGCCGTACACGTGGCACGATCAACGGCCCCGATCGCACGGGCGCGACCGGGTCCGGTCCGTCGGACCGCGGCTCGGGTCGAGTCGAGTCGGCGGATCTCAGCCGTTGGATCTTGATCCAACGGTTGGGATTGATTAGGGTTAGGAGTGGGTTCGGTCGAGTCACGTGGCTCGGGTCGGACTCGAGTCCGACTCGGGTTCCGACTCGGTCGGATGAACAATACTTGACCCGAGTTTGATTTTCCAGCGATTTAATATTTAAAATAATTCCTAGTAATTCATTTAATTCATTAAAAATAGCAAATGACTCAGAAAAATTCCAGAAAAATTCTGGAAAATACTTTGGATCATTTTGGACTCAAATAAAATATTTCCAACAAAATTTTATTTGCAAAATTAAATTCTTTAATTATTTCAAAATGGAATAAATTCAAATAAATTCCAATTAAATCCAAATAAATTCCAGAAAATTCCAAAAATTCACCAAAGTGCCAAATCACACATGAATTTAGGACAAGTAAAATTTTGGGGTGTTACAAACCTCCCCCTTAATAGAATCTAGTCCACAGAGATTCGGGGCTTACTAAAGGAATAGGTTTGGAAATTCTTTCTTCAAATCCTCTTCGCTCCCAAGTCGCTTCGCTTTCTTCATGGTTGCTCCAATCGAACTCTACAAAAGCGGGTTGACTTGTTTCTAGTTTCTCGGTCCATTGTGTCTAGAATCCTCACGGGATACTCCTTATAAGTCAAATCCTCTTGCAACTCAATTGATTCTAACGGTCTGCATTCCTCGGGAACTCGGAGACACTTCTTTAAGCCAGGACACATGGAATACATCATGTACCGCCAACGATCGTGGCAACTCGGTGATAAGCAACTTCGCCTCTGCGGCTCAAGATCTTAAATGATCCAACATAGCAGGGTGCAAGTTTCCCTTTGGCATGGAACCTCTTAACTCCACGAGAGGCGTAACTCGAGGTATACAAAGTCTTACGGTTCAAAACTCAAATCTCGGCGACGATTGTCGGCATAACTCTTACATCGAGATTGGGCTATCTTCAACCTTTCCTAATCATGGCGACTGTTCTTGACTTCTTGAAGAATATCAGGCCCAAAGACACGGCGCTCGCCGGTCTCATTCCAATTCAATGGCGTCAGGCGAGTCGACCATCTGATGCCTCAAAAGGTGACATCTGTAAACTAGCACGATAACTATTGTTGTAATCGAACTCGGCATACGGCAAACTCTTATCCCAAGAGGTAGCATAAGCCAATGCACAAGCTCTCAACATATCCTCCAGAATCTGGTTGACTCTTTCGGCCTGCCCATCCGATGCATGGATGATAAGGCATCTTGAAGTTTAAGCGGGTTCCCATGGCTTCATGCAACTTATTCCGAATCTTGAGGTAAATTGGGTACCTCTGTCCGATACAATCCTCTTTGGCACTCCGTGCAAACAAACAATCTGATCATGTATAGTGCGCTAATTTATCTCCCGAGTAAGTGGTCTTCACGGGATAAAATGGGCTACTTTAGTCAAGCGATCCACTATAACCCATATGGAGTCATAACCTCCTTGAGTCTTGACAAACCGGTAATGAAATCCATTAGATTTCCTCCCACTTCCACTCGAGGTATTTTCGTGGTGTAGCAATCCTGCTGGTCTCGATGCATTGCCTTGACTCTCGGCATCGTCGCACAATGCAACATGCTCGGCAACTTCACGTTTCATACCCGGCCACGAATCTCTCCTTGAGATCTGATACATCTTGGCGCTTCAGGGTGAATTGAGTACTTGGAGTCATGGGCTTCTTCCAAAATCGATTGCTTTAACTCCTTTTTGTTAGGCACACAAATGCGATCCTTCATCCACAACGTGCCTTGCTCATCCAACTTGAAGTCCTCTGCCTTGCCTTCCTCCTTTTGGACTTAATCCTACGGATCTGTCATCATCCCTCTGTCCTTCTCGGATCCGGGTCCTCTAAAGTAGGCTTTACTTCCAATGCGGCCAAGAATCCGCTAGGTACAACCTCAATCTTCATTTCTGGAAATCCTCACATAACTCATCCCGACTTGTGGCTAGCAACGTACTCACGGTATGGCTTTTCCGACTCGAGCATCGGCTACTCGTTGGCCTTCAGGGATGGTAATGGATTCCAACATTATAGTCCTTGATCAACTCTAGCCATCTCCTTTGCCTCATATTCAGATCCGACTGGGTGAATATGTACTTAAGGCTCTTATGATCCGTATATACTTCACATCTGTTTCCAATCAGATAGTGACGCCATATCTTCAAAGCATGCACTACGGCAGCTAACTCTAGGTCATGTGTCGGATAATTTTCCTCATGCGGCCTCAACTGCCTTGATGCATAGGCGACGACCTTTCCATTCTGCATCAGCACACATCCCAGTCCTTGGCGCGACGCGTCGCAATAAATATCGAAGCTTTGAGCAACATCCGGTAGAACTAACACGATCTTGATGTCAATCGCTTCTTGACTCTGAAATCCTTTCTCACATTCTGGCGTCCATGCAAACTTCTTTTCCTTCTTGACAATTTCGTAAGAGGTTTCGCGATTGTCGAAAAGCCTTCAATGAAACGGCGGTAGTATCACGCCATTCCAAGGAAACTCCGAATACGGGTCACGATCTTGGTTGTTCCCAATGTAACACCGCTTCTACTTTGCTTGGATCCACGGCGACTCCCTCTGCGGTCATTACATGTCCAAGAAACTCCACCTTGTCCTTCCAAAAATCACACTTGCTGAACTTGGCGAAAAGTTGCTGTTCCCTCAGCTTTTCCAAAACTCGCCTTAAGTGTTCGGCATGTTCATCCTCTGTCTTGGAGTAGATTAGGATATCGTCTATGAACACGACGACAAACTTGTCCAAATATTCCATGAACACCTTATTCATCATATTCATGAAATAGGTGGCGCATTAAATCGACCCAAAGGACATAGCTTGTGAACTCGTAATGTCCATATCTTGGCGAGAATGCGGTCTTGAATATCTTACGATCGGATCTTCAATCGATGGTATCGATCTCGAGATCAATCTTGGAGAAAACTCCGGCTCCTCTCAAGCGATCAAACAAATCATCAATCACAGGTAGCGGATACTTATTCTTCACGGTGACTTCATTGAGTGCACGGTAGTCAATAGACATCCTGAAACTCCCGTCCTTCTTCTTGACAAACAAAGCTGGTGCTCCCCACGGCGACGAACTCGGTCGATAAATCCTTTCTCCATTAACTCTTCTCGCTGTTTGTTCATCTCTACCAACTCCTCGGTAGACATCCGATAGGGTCTCTTTGCTATCGGTCTTGTGCAGTACAAGCTCTATCACAAACTCTATGTCCTGTCTGGCGGCATACCGAGGTAGATCCTCGGGGAAAACATCGGGGTATTCATTCACTCTTTGGGACATCCTCTATGCTGATTGCCTTGGTACTGTTAACCATCAACTGTCCATCTCTAACTGCAGTGGCTTGAAATTCCACTTTCTTCCCACACGGGCTCTCAACTGAGATAGTCCTTCGTCCACAATCCAATACGGCCTTGTGCTTGGATAACCAATCCATTCCCAATATGACGTCTAAGGTCTGGGTCTCCAAAATTAAAAGGTTTGCTAGGAATTCTATTCCACCTATTAGTATTCTCACCCCGGAACATCCTACTTTCGTTCGGAGTTCGGAACCAGGGGTTTGAACTAAAAGCATGCACTTAAGTCTTGCAATCCTGCGTTAAGTCCCTTCATAAAGCGAGACTGTCTGGATTTATCTGTCGCTACATCCTCAGGTGCGTAGCGTGCTAGCTGTGTGAACTTGTTCAGGTAGTCGGCCACTGGCTGATTACCTTGCTTCAGTGCTCTGAACTCCTCCTTCTTAAGGTCCATGATTCCTTCAGGCACGTGATCTTGTCGAATGCACGGTGTGAATTCTTCCCAAGTGATATCTTGAGGGTTCTCTTGCGTGTACGAAGTGCTCCCACCATTCGGTAATTTGTTCCTTCGGTGATGAGAAGCGTAGAGTACCTTCTCATTTCCTATGCATTGAGCTATGTGTAGCTTCCTCTCGATTGATCTTAACCAATCATCGGCCTCCAATGGATTGGCATTCCCGAGAGAAAGTGGGTGGGTGAGTCCTCATGAACTCGACGGCCTTGTATTACGGCGTGGTCACGATTAACTTGATTAGCAGTGGCTTGGCGATGACGTCTTGCATTTGTTGCATCATAGCATGCATCAATCGAGTCTGAGCGACAAGAAAGGCTCCAAAATTCTGCATATCAGCGGCGGTCTTTGGTGCTCCATCATTGGGGTTTCTGTTTGGCGAGAACCACTTCCATTGCTTCCAAGGTTTCCACGGGTGTTCACCATCTGTCGATTTGCTCTAGGTTTAGAGATGAGAGGGAAACAAGAATAGACAAGTAATATGGAACTTATGCGGGCGAAAGGTGTAACTTTAAGGTCCAACTTTATTATTAATAACTTGGTATGGTTGCTTACAATGCCTAAGGGCCTTGCAACACATCTTGCACACTCAACAAACAAAGAAAATCCAAATCGAATCGACTCGGAGTCTAACGCCTAAAGGGTGACTCTTTATTCTATGACGCGACTCGGCGAAGGAGTCTCACTATAGAACCTATGCTCACTCATCGAAAACCTCCACGGCACAGTGCGGGTCTTTGCGGCATAGGCGCGAAACGATTGCCATGTCCAAAGAAGCTGTGTCATCTGTGGTAGTCGAAGAAGCGATGTCCTCATCGAGATCTGACTCCTCTGGATCGGCTCGTGTAGCTCAAATCTTGGCTCTGGAGTGCAGGTCCGTACAAAGTCATCTCTAATTCGTCAATCCTTCGCGAGAAGGTGTGCCACATACTCTTGAGCTTCCCGCCATCTGTTTCTTCTCTGCCGTGATCTCCTTGCGGGCCTTCTGTAGCTCCTTGCTTGTATTATCTAGTACATCCTCTTGGCGACAACAAATCGTGCCAATGTGTAACCATGGCGTCCTCATCTGAATCGCCGGGTCAAGAAGGTTATCGCTCTGCGGATGATAACGGAACACCGTGCTCTCCAACTCTCTGGCGTAGATACGGGTAATGTGCCGCATTGCTCGTCGTGATACTTCTTGGATACCCATCTGCATTGTAGACCTCCTGGCGGTCACGGTGTATCGAGGCGATTGCACGGGCCCTTCTTCCTAGCAGGTACCTCAATCTTCACGTCACAAGCCTTGATCAATCCCGCTTGTCTGATCACTTCTACTTGGTATTGGGGCTTCTCAAAATCTCCGAGAGTTTGTAGCATATGCCAAAGTTCCGCGGCGTGACCAACTCCCAGATCAACGTAGTTGAACTCTTCCTCCATCTGTCACAAGAGTGCTTTACGTAAGAACTCGGAATTTTTAAATCGTGACAAGGTAAGGAAAAATTCAGCAAGAGACAAGGAAAGAGAGAAGGGGATGAGTCGAGATGCCATTTCTTGTCTTGACAAACTTTTAGCTTTAGAAAATAGGTTTTACCCTCACTACGACCATTCTAGCTTAGGGTTGAGCCTACAGTCAAGTATGGCTCTGATACCACCTCTGTCGGGACCCGAATTTGCAAATCAGGACCCTCTGTGTATTCAAGACTAGTCCAGAACGCAGCTAGTGCACACAGTCTTAACATCGGTATATATCACAATCATACCAAGCGATACTATCAAAGTACTTTATTTAGATAATCAAAGGGTTACTCGACCTTATGGCCAAGTTACAAATATATGCCTCGCGAGGCGAAACTTATTAAAAGAGAAATAACAGCGGAAAATCAAATAACCGTGGCGCCATCCAAAGATACCACAGCAACCGATCGGGCTCGCATCCCTAAGTAGACGGGTCTTCTTGGAAATCCTCCTCCGAAGCGGCGTAATCTCCTCTTCAACTGGTATTGTGTTGAGGCAAGGGTGAGTACTTGGTACTCGACAAGTCATGCCTGAATGCAAGCTAATATACTATATGCATGGCTTGGTACAAAGGAATAGCTCAGGGTATATTTGCGAAACTTGACTTTTGACAAGTAATAAAAGTAGATTCAAAGCGGTAGAAATAAGTAAAGCATAAATAACTTCTCAAGAAATTTAATAAACATTTTTCCCCATCCTAAACCACATTTCCATCAACTTCATTACTAAACCAACCCAACTTTTCAAATCCAAGTTATTTTCGAAAGTCTAACCCTTGATTGTAATTCCAGAGCATTGTCGATCACAGTGGACTCGGCTATTCAAATAGATTCTATACTCTGCAGAGGTTATGCACTTTACCCACAAGATCTGATCAAACACCACAAAGGCGAAGTTCCTCAGAATAAAGCCTTTGGAAGCCTCAAACAACACAGGTGGCCCTCTCAGGTTCGTGCTCTACACCATCCCTTCCCTTAGCCAAGGCGAAGTATGGGACCAACACACCGTTAGATGGGTATCGGCCACGACCACGATACGCTCCCCGCACAATCACACAAGCGGTGTAATTGACACCTGAGGCTCCACAAGTGAGTCCTTAGCGACTTAATCAACTAGGGCCGTCCCATTCCACCCATGTGGTTGCAAGTATGACCCAGTTCAAAGGCTTGCAAGGTTAAGTCCTTAGAGTGACCAGGGCAAGACTACGAAAAACCAAGTCAACATCCCCAATGCCACAAGCGGCCCACGATTACTCTTGCCACATGCCCGATCGAAATCTGTTTATCAAACCCCAGTTGATTACCATGCACCAAGTGCCATCAACATCACATGATACTTTTCCAAAACAGGTTCAATATATCATTAAGTCAATATTAGCATTTGAATGTCCAAAATCATGTCATGAGCACGAAAGGTGTCTAAGCGTTATACTACAACGATCTAAACCCATGTTGGCAATTTAATAATGTCCAACTAGTAAACCACAACTAGGGTGACAAAGGGTCATGGCACATACTTAAGTAATCAAGGTGTCATATAGCAAATTGGTATTTATCTAACCCCATGTTTAAACAAAGTATCTTTCTAATTGAACTAGCATGCAATAGTTTAAATCAAAATAGATTTGAAATAGGATCAATATGGTCAAAGCACAACTTGCCTTCAAAAAGTACTTGCTCTTGGTCTTGAGTTGGATCTGAGTCAACACTTCTCCCTCGAATCCTTAGGCACTTCAACGTCTACTCGTAAAGCGTGCAAATAGCAAATACACAAATAAACACTAGGCAAAAACATCCCAAAACTCCAAATAAAATCCATAAACAGAGAGAACATAATTTTCTGGATTTTTAGAAACTGGAATAAATCAAATTTGGAGTTAAAACGCAAAAGTTATGATTTATTAAAGTTTAAATAATCAATTAAATAATATTACAGAGAAAAACTTTAGTCCAAAAATTAAATAAAATTTATATTTAGGTAGATCTCAATTTTATACAAATTTAGAAATTTGAATCACTCAAATCGGAGTTGAAAAGAAAAAGTTATAAGCGTTTGAAGTTTGAATCTAAATTTGAATCAATATTTCGAATTAATAAATCATTTTCTTTTTCGGAAATTAATTATTGCGTCAGCAAGGACACGTGGCAGCCTCGGATTGGCGGTGGCGTCGGTGGTCCATGGACTTGGTCCACGCCGGCTCGGGTCCACCGTGGACTCGGTCCACGACTCCACGTGAGGCCCGACATGTGGGCCCACTCGGGTAGCGTCATCGGCCCGGCGTCGTGAGGCTCGGCCCGCAGTCGGCAGTGGGTCCCACCGATGGCGTCATGGGTGGCGTCGGCGCTCGGCTGAACGGCCCGTGACATGCGAGCGGCGTGTCGGCGTCCTGCGCACGAGTGCGGCCATGGCGGTCGAGGCTTCGACACGTGGCGCAATCTTGGCCGTTGATTTGAAAATCGGCGGCAGATTAGATCGCTTTCACGCGTTTGAGTTAACGCGTTCGATTCTGAACCGTTGGATCTAGATCCGACGGCCGAGATTAGATCTGGAATTTTGACGGGATCTCACCGTGGCGTGACGTGGCACAATCTGGGACGCTGGATCTTGATCGGACGGCGAGAAGCTTGGCGGCAGCGATGGCGTCTTGGCGTGGCGGAGCTGGCCGGCCGAGGGGACGGCGACACGGCCAACGGCGTTCGCGGCCTCCTCCGTAGTGAGATGTCGCCAGTGCGTCTCGTCGCGGTGAGTCCGGATCTGAGGTCAACGGCGAGGGGACGGCGGGCGGCGAACGAAAGCAAAGACCGTGGCGGAGCGGCGCGCAACTTCTGGCGAGCTTCGCCACGGCTAAACGGCGGCGGCTTTGCCTCGGTGAAGTAGAGAAGGGAGGGCGCGGGATCACGGCGGTCCTCGGGTATGCCGGGCTTTAAATAGCCTCGGCGTCCGTAAAACGGAGACCTAGTTTTCCACGGCGGCGACCGGGCTGGCGAGTCCGGCTCGGACTCGGCGGAGACGACGACGGAGAGCCGTACACGTGGCACGATCAGCGGCCCACGATCGCCGGCGGCGACGGTCCGGTCGGACACGGCTCGGGTCGAGTCGGGCGGATCTCGGTAGTTGGATCTTGATCCAGCGGTTGGGATTGATTAGGGTTAGGAGTGGGTTCGGTCGAGTCACGTGGCTCGGTCGGACTCGAGTCCGACTTCGGTTCCGACTCGGTCGGATGAACAATACTTGACCCGAGTTTGATTTTCCAGCGATTTAATATTTAAAATAATTCCTAGTAATTCATTTAATTCATTAAAAATAGCAAATGACTCAGAAAAATTCCAGAAAAATTCTGGAAAATACTTTGGATCATTTTGGACTCAAATAAAATATTTCCAACAAAATTTTATTTGCAAAATTAAATTCTTTAATTATTTCAAAATGGAATAAATTCAAATAAATTCCAATTAAATCCAAATAAATTCCAGAAAATTCCAAAAATTCACCAAAGTGCCAAATCACACATGAATTTAGGACAAGTAAAATTTTGGGGTGTTACATATACCAGTTCTTCCAACCCTTTAATGCTGTCGGCCAAGCCCTAAAGCTTTTGCTCCATCCTTCTATATTATACTTAGGAGCCGATAGAGGAAGACGAGGTAATTCTTGTTCTATTACGACCTATGGGTCCGTGCTTCCTGTCAGCACTAAATAATACTAGTCATTGCTGTCGGGGATGGGAATGAGTACCTGGCTAGGGTACTTTGAGCCGATTGGAAGAAGAGTTGTAATGACCGATGGAGATTACTGAAACCTATGCTGATGTAGCCGACGGCAAGCAGATTGAGAGCAGGAAGGCGTGAAAATGATGGGTCAATGAACCTCATATTTATAGAGGGGCGAAATCGGTGGCATTGGCGGGTAATTTGTGCAATCCTTTACTGCAATTATTGCATGAGATCGTGCATTCACACGATTTACGCAGGAGGATGGCGTGAAATTGATGGAACTAGGAAAGGTGGTTCACAGTGGAGTCGGTTGATGTTCCACGAATAAACCGATACTATTGAAGTCGATAATATTGATTTTTGGAAGATTTATAGTCTTCCAAAAATAGGGGGCATATGTTGACACCTGAATCTAGCGCATGGCCGATTTAATTGGTAAGAGTTAGTTTGGTTAATTGATTAAGGATAGTATTTGTTTTTGGAAAGACATAAGCCGATAACGGTTTATCGGATTATAACCGACAATTAGTACTGAAAAGGAAGTATCTTGGGGGAACTTAGACCAATACGAATAGTTTCATGAAGAGTCTAAGGAGAACATGATTGGGTCAGATGCTATAAAAGAAGATGACAGGCGACATCGAGAGGACACACAATCAACCAAGCAACTAATCTACTTTTTGGTTTTACTTTTCGTCGATTAGGAGTAGTATTTTAGATTTGTAATCTTTCCTCTGTAATTCACTTGATCAATAAAGTTGTGCATCGCCGATTATTGATTTCGTCAACTTCTGACAATCTAGGATCATTTTTTTCTCTGATTTTGTTGCGCATAGCCTTTTTTTGGGAAAAACAGTCTTTACCCCTACTGATCAACTCAATCAGGTTGATTAGATCTATCGATTACATTTCGTCTAAATCGGCTCAAACGGCCTACCAGACTTTATCGTTGTTGAAATATTAGATCTTCTTAACGGGCGATTGAATTATATATTATCCTCTTACCGATTGCAGGATCAAATCGGCTGGCATTCCCACACCCAAAATTAAACCTGGTGTTCGTGTGTGTTGATTGCCGATCAATCCTTCATCGCATTTTTGGCATCAAAACATGCCAAATCATGTTTTTTGCTTAGGTGGTAGAGAAATAAGAGAATTTACTTGTTGCTCATGTACTCCCTCCGTCCAAGTTTATAAAGCATATTTTTCTTGACACATCGACCAATGAGATATTAAAAATGACTAGACTACCCTCTAGTTATTATCTTTAAGCACTATATACAATGCATGCATGTATAGAATAACAAGTAAATATGGATATGTAATGAGAATATAAAGGGAACAACACACTAGTTTCTGCATTAGAACATAAAATGCACCCTATATTTATGGACAATACCGTTCAAAAAATATATCCTATAAATTTGGACAGGATTAATTAACAAGGTTTTTTAGATACCAAGAAAATAGTGGGTCTATCTCTCTCTAACATAGTCTATCTCTCTCCTCAAGATATATTTTTTAAGTAGCAAGCTAAAGATACAAACAATTGGAGTGGTTGTTACTAAAATCACATATAGCCACTCTCTCTCTCTCCTCTACTAATAATGTGTAACTAGTTGGGCAGCGAGCCCGCGTGTTGCTGCGGGCGGAAAAAATTGTCGAAATAGGCTAAGATTTTAACATAGAGAAGAAATCTTTTTTAGGAACACCTAAAAAAATATGCCACCAAATTTTTTTTAAGAATTTTAAAAAAATCTGCAAATTTTTTTTAGAAATAAAAAATTTGGGGAACAAATATTTTTTTAAAAAATAAAGTCTATGTAGCTCGGGTCCAAAAAAGTTCTAATTTTTTTTAAAAAAAAGTTAGTGTAACACCCCGGCATTTATTATGCCTGAATGCTACCAAACATAAGTTAAACAACATCTAAATACTACAATTAAGCATAAATTCCAGCAAAGACGCACATGCTAAAAACCGAGATTTCGTCAGCATCTCCTTTGTTTTATCATGAATTGAAGGAGCAACAACAGTATAGCAATATAAGGCAATATGAGAGACAGCTAAAACAGCAATAATTAAAGACTTAACGACAATATAAGTCTATTATCAAGCACTTAAAGTTTCCAAGTGTCAAACGAACAATAAAACTCTCATATAGCAAAGCTAAACCTTAAAGCAATAATCATCACACGCAGTTTATTATCACAACTAATAGAATGAATTGTGGAATCAAAATGGGTGAAGCTACGTGTGGACGTGTGACTACTTCCCTTCCCTGCATGTCGTTCTCATGGTACCTAAAACAACAAGAAAACACAAGCGTGAGTTCAAAACTCAGCAAGCATATTGCAATGGTACAACAGGAACAATTACATAGCAATAATATCTCACATCATGTAAAAACCATCTCATTAATGGTCACATATTATCATCATCATCAATATGTATGAAGTGCAATGCGATGCTCATGTCTCCTTGGAAACTCATACCGGTATGGTTGAGTACACACCCGTCGGTGTGCACCCTCTCCCCCCTTCCATCCCGAAGATGGAGGGTGCCTACTCCTCGCTTCCGTTCACCGCGGTGAATGGAATCACGATGTAGGACTTACTCATTGGCTCTCCGGATTAGTCATAACTTTCTCACCGACCTTCCCGGACTAGTTATGACTTTCTCACCGCCCGGGCCATGTAATCATGCCATGTATGCAAATATGCCAACATCATAATTAACTTGTATATTAACACATGGCATCATAACATGATAAACATACTCATCATATCATTGGCAATCATTAAAGCATGGCAAGTGGTCATCACACATAATGAATCTCATCTAGTCTCAACTAGCAGCCTACAAATCGTTACCATTACAATACACTTGCCTCAACCACGGGCGACGGATTGGCGAGAAGTAGTAGGCCCTCCCGGGGTCACACCACCTGCACATAGGGACCACACACTCACAATCAAGCCCACAAAACAGTACACAAACCCTCATCTACCCCGACATTGCCAACTACTCGCAAAACTCGAAAACAGCGGTTCTGTCCCGTCGGGACAGCAGCCTCCCAAAAGGCATAACTCGGGTTCTAGGACTCCGAATCAATTAAACGAGTACATCCTCGCGTAGCTTAGGAAATTTCCCAACTTTTTCTAGGTATAGGGAAAGACTGATTCGGACTCTAAAGTTGTTTAATCTACAAAATACAATGATCTGTTCCAATCACGTCACAGATTTTAACACGCTCGGTAAAACAGCCATAACTTTCAAACGGCAGGGCAGAATTTAACGTTCTTTATATCCACGGAAAGATAATGAAATTATCTACAACTTCTTCAACATCTGTACGACCAAATTTGGACTCTAAATTGGCGAAAAACCAAACCCTAGGTCGACTGCTCATGCTATCCGAAACAGAGAACGTGACCAACTCAAGAATCCATCTAATCTAATCAAATCCAGCACGACAAATTGATCTAAAAACTTGATAAACACCCTTAGAACAGTACCTAGATCAATCCCAAGGATTCCCATGGCCATACCTTTGCCCGACGCACGAAAACTGAAAGGATCTCCTCCCGGTTCGCTCTTCGCTCCTCGCTCCAACGGATGGATCAACGAGGTGCAGGGGTGGGGAGGCCACCCTAGGGCAGCAAGGGGGTGGAGGAGAGGTGGTGGGGAGGTAGAGAGCAAAGGGCAAGGGACGTGGGAGGGGTGCACGGCCAAAGGGGGAGTGGAGGGGGGCGGCTAGGGCAAGGGGAAGTGGGGGAGGCGCACCAAGGGGCAGGGGAGGCCTTTTTTCCAGCCCCCCACAAGAGTTCTAGTCCTAAATGGACTCCTACTCCATCCCACCAAAGCCCACAACCCCCTCTTTTAGGCCCAAACTCCCCCGGAAAGGCCCAAAACCCCGGAAGCGGCCCGAAAGCGGCCCGGAAACGCTATTAACCTCCAAACCCTATGGTTTTAACCTTAATTCCACATTTCATAATATTTTTAGCCTCATCATTCACTTTTTATAAGGTTACGACACTCCGTGGTGTCACAGTTAGAAAAAAAAATTTGTGGAAAAAATGAAAAATGAAAACACTGTAGTGGCCATACTGTGCAAGCATCAATAATTTGCGCCTCCACGATTCGAAGGCAAGACTTGCTGTGACATTATAGAATGTGGCATTATGGTACGAATTTATACCGTGTTTTTTGGCTTTTCCGGGTGTTTCGGCCTTTCCGGGGGAGTTTGGGCCTTAGGGGAACTAGTTTGGGCCCTGGGGAATTAATTGGGCCGTTGGTGAGGGGTTTTTGGCCCATGTGGGTGGGAATTTCTGCCAACCCTAGGGTTTTCCCACTACCCCCCATGCTTGGTGCGCCCCCTCTCCCTCTCTAGCCGCCGCCCCCTCCTCCCCATCTCTCCCACATGCGCCCCTCCCTCCCTCTCCTCCCTAGCCGGCCCTAGCGAGGATCCCTCCCCTCCCTTGGCTGCCACACCTTCCTCTCCGTAAATCCCTCCGTTGGGGAGCCTTGCGAACAAGAAGATCCGGCGATTTCGGTGATTCCGACGTTCCCAACGAATGGAGGGAAGATCGGCCCGCGAGGAGGAGACGTTCGTTAATCGGGTGGTTCGTCAAGAAGAGGTATGCTTTGGGGAACTCGTTTGTAGAGATTTGGTGATGGTTAGATGGGGAAGATCATGTTTTAATTTGGTATTTAGGTGCTGTGATTAGATGGATTTAGGAAGATTGCAAATCTGTCATTGCGTTCTGTCCTTGGACAGATTAGGTCGTCGGTCTTCGGACGCGAATTAGATAATTTTAGAGTCGTTTCCTGGGGGACCGGCTGTTACGAAAGTTGTAGGTAATCGAATTACCTTTAATTGGGCACCTAAATCACTAAATTCCATTTAGCCGTTTAAAAGTTATGATCATTTTACCGAACGCTACCCAATCTGTGACGTGAACGGTACAGTCTGTGTTCAACTGTAGATTAGAGGATTTTAGAGGCCGAATCAGTTTTCACGAATACTTAGAAAAAGATGGAAAATTTCCTGAGGTTCGATAAAATGTACTCGTTTACCTGATTTGGAGTTGTAGAACTCAAGATATTCTTGTTGGAAGCCTGCTGTCCCATTAGACAGATTCTCTGTTTTTCAGGTTTTAGAAGTGGGTCGCAAAGTCGATGTAGTTGATGGGTCTTGTGTTGTTTTGTGGATATCTTTTTGAGTGTATTATGCCTATGTGTAGGTGGTGTGACCCCGGGAGTTCCGTCAACATCTCGCCACTCCGTCTCGCGAGGTTGAAGGCAAGTGTATCGTGATGAATGTGGTTTGGTGGTCATATGCTTGCTTATTATTGTGATGAATGTGGTTCGGTGGTCATATGCTTGCTTATTGTTGTGATGAATGTGGTTCGGTGGCCACATGCTTGCTTATTGTTGTGATACAATCTTATGAGATAATATGTTACTATGTCTTAGTGTTGAACTTATATTGAAAATGCCCTATTAGGGTTGTTGATGCATAACAATGGAATGATGAAAGGTAAATGTTGCATCTTTTGCATTCATAGCATGAGAGCAGGCCAGGTCGGTGAGAGTCATAACTAGTCCGGTAAGGTCAGTGAGAAAGTTATGACTAATCCGGAGCGCCACTGACAAAAGTCTTACCTCGTAGTCCCATCCACCGAGGTGAAGGGGAGCGAGTCAGTAAGAGTAGGCCTCTCCACGGGATGGAAGGGAAAGAGGGTGCACACCGACGGGTGTGCACTCGGCAATACTGGTATGTGCTAAGCAAAGAGACATGTGCATTGCATTACATGAATGAAAATGTTAATGAAGATGTTTTATGAGATGTTAATGAAGATGTTTCATGTGATGTTAGTGAAGATGTTAATGAATACTGTTATTGTTTTATTCCATTGCAATACACTTTGTTGAGTGATGAACTCACGCTTGTTGTTTGATGTTGTTTTTAGGTACCATGAGTTCGGTATACAGGAAAGGGAGCTAGCGTCACATCTCCACCTAGTTGCACTCATCTAGACAACTACACACCCTCATTCATAGTTGTGATGTTTTATTTTATTGCGCTAAGCTTGAATTATGTTATATCATGTGCTTGGTTTTATCGTTATTCCTCATCGATTATGAGATGGTTAAATTGTGCTTGAGACTTGAATAATTGCTGAAATCCTAGATTGCCATGTTATTGTTGTCTCCCATTATGCTATTTTGTTATGTTATTATTATTGATGCTTAAAACCATAGAGAAACAGAGAACATGCTGCCAAAATTTCGTTTAATCTTTTAACGTACTTGCTGTAATTTGCCTTTAATTATGTTATTTGGTGGTTGTTTCTATTCTTTGTGGTGACATTCTGGGCATACTAGGTGCCGGGGTGTTACACCTGCCTCTAGCAAGCCAAAGCTTTAACCAACCAAATAACGGAGGCACTTGTGGAAATGTGTCGGGGATGCGGGCTGGCCACTGTAGTGCTACCAAGGTAAGTTTGACTACTTCAATTCGAAATTCATACATACATACATACATACATACATACATACATACATACATACATACATACATACATACATGCCCTGATAGTAATTACTACCACAAACAAGTCCTTTACTTTTAGTGCTACCAAGGTAAGTTTGACTACTTCAATTCGAAATACAAAATATATAATTTTCAATCTTGTTGGTATGCTGATTTAGCAGTTTTGTTTTCTCTCTCCAACACTTCTCAACCTTCTGGTTATATCTTTTTGAAGGCTATAGTTGTTTATGCTTTGCTTGTCTACATCTTTATGTGTTTGGTTATTTGAATAGAATCATTCCAATCATATATGATAGGATATAAATTTGAGGAATATTCTCTCTAGATATTGATCTCATCCATGGAAATAATAGAACCACATGGTGCGGAACCATTTCATCCCATTATATCTCATCCCACCAGCCAAAGACACCATAAATTATCCTAATTGTAGCTAAATTACAGTCAGCATATAAACAAATGGCTATAGAATCTAAGGATGTCTCAACAACTCAGCTCTCAGGAAATAATTTTTGGGAAAACTGATGTTGGATGGGATCATTCATGTGGCGTCGTTG
Organism: Rhipidocladum racemiflorum; assembly: GCA_036346355.1. NCBI lineage: Eukaryota > Viridiplantae > Streptophyta > Magnoliopsida > Poales > Poaceae > Rhipidocladum > Rhipidocladum racemiflorum. The sequence continues at coordinate 18,478,612 of CM070573.1, read as the reverse complement.
GGTGCTAGAAGGCACACGAAATCTGACAAAAAGATGGCCAAAACAAGACCAGCCAACCAGGGTTCAAAAAACCATCGAAAACCGCTTAAAAATAGCGATTTTTGACCATATCAAGCCTATCATCATCCAAAATCGATTGATAAACCTGTCTAATTAAAAAAATTGAAAAAAATTATATGACGTAAAATCGGTCGATTTTCTATACAAATTGACCAGTTTTAGGTCAAAATCGTGTCGCAACATTGCGGTGTTCAATCGGAGGGTCAAAACCGGACGATTTTCGGTCAAAACCGGTCAATTTTCGGTCAAAACCGGTCAATTTTCGATGAAAACCTATCAGTTTTTTATTCTTTGATTTTTTAATTTTTTTTTTGAATTTTTATCCCTTCGGTTTCTGACGATTTTAAAGCGATTTTTTTTCGATTTTTGAATTTTTGTTTTCCAACGGTTTTTTGGTGGGGCATTTGATTATTTACCACAAAGTTAATGGTAATTGAGCCACTGTCTCACCGACATGTGGCCTCAGGGCCCAAATATCAATGAGCCACGGGTGTGCAAATCATCAATTACCATCAACATTGTAGCAAATAATCAATTATGCCTTTTTCAGTTTCGGTTTGGTTAACCCTGCAGCCAACTTTTATCCCACAAACTAATTCCACATCATCGACAATGACACTACACGTTAGCAACCACCTCTCCCATTTGACAATCAAGGCGGCTTACAAGAGCTAGAAACCTCAACAAGATCCAGGTGTTAAGGATATAAATATTGTCTTATATAGACTCTCCATATATAGGTTTTTCTTATATAAGTTTTCCTTATTTAGGTATTACTTTATATATGCTTTCCTTTTATACCCTCATGTATATCTACATATTTTGGCCATTGGCCTCATATTGGATACAATAAGTGCTATTCATAACATGGTATCAGAGCAGAGGGTACAATCCTAGCTCCGAGATAGTCTTCTGCTGCTGCCCCCGGGAGGAACAGTCTCCACTCCCGGGGGCGGCCAACCCACCGGCCGCCACCCTCGGCCATCATCAGCGACCACGTCACTGTCATCAATCGCCATTGCTTCGTCTTCCGGCTCTCGAGTGCCTTGGCCATCTCTAATTCGGCTGGCCACCACGCCCCTCCAGATTCGAAGCCGGCGGCGTTGCCTCTATCTTTGGCCTCCACGCGCCTTCCGTTGCACCGCATCCACGCACTTAGGCTTCCAACACCGCACGGGCCATCTTCTGCGCCGCCTCATGCTTGCCATCCCAACGCTCCTCAGCCACCTGGCCTCGCCGAGCTCTCACACCGAGCCGTCGGCGTCTCTTGCCCGAACGGCTGCTCCCGCAGCCAGTGCCGCCTAGGCCGGGCTACGCCACTCCGACCTCCGGTTGCCTTGGCCTCCCATCGTCTCGACCACCAGCCCCGTGGGCTTGCCTGACCGTCGGCCATCGGGAGCTCCGACCGCCACCGGTCGCCAACCCTGCCACCGAAGCCACCGCATCCTCCCATGAAGTGCTCTTTGCCAGGACCGAAGCATTAACTGAGTTTTTAAAACTGATCGATTTAATTTGGTTTTGAGCTCTGGCCGGCTCCCGCATTTTTCTAACCTTTTTGGCTTCTCAAAGCGGCTCCAGCTTCCAGTCTGGCTCTGGCTCCGTCTTATTTGACTTGGCTCGTTTTTTCGGTTTCGTCGGTTCTTCTTCGTTGACTCAGCTCATTCACCGGCTCGGTTTTTCAAGAGTTGGATACTACAACTACTACTTCAAGACTAGGACTTTGGATTTTTTTTTCTATTTTAGTGTCAACCCTTCCCAAATGCAATGATATTGCATACGCTTTGCATTTGTGGGGGATGTTAAGGATATAAATATTGTCATATAGACTCTTCATATATAGGTTTTCCTTATATAAGTTTTCCTTGTTTAGGTATTACTTTACATATGCTTTCCTTTTATACTCTTATGTACATCTATATATTCTGGCCATTGGTCTCATATTGAATAAAACAAGTGCTATTCATAACACCAGCTACTCACCATGGCAAACTGAAAGAGAAAAAAAATAAAAATAAACCACGACTTCTGAATAAGTAGTACAGCCGACTTCTGAATAAGTAGCATGCATAAATACACCAAACTTATGCCAACCATGACCAACCATGATACTTACACATCTTTACACAAAGTCACAAACCAACCTGCCCAAATCGCTATCCATTATACACACAAAGGCAACTGAAAAGAGGCGAGGAAGCATCTGCTAAGATGGAACAAGGGCATGCATGCATCCCTACAACGAACCACCACAACTATTATTCGTGGCTTTATTCCATTCGCACAGACGTTTGTAGCCGCCGAATTTGTTATCATTATACATGCAAAAGAGAATTATGCGCCACGGAATGGTGTCGGGGTTAGTAGTCCGTGGCATTATTGGCCCCCGGTGTAGACACATGAGCCGTAGCCTGAAGAAATCATAGAGAGGAGACTTCAAGATTACCAGTCCGGTAAGACAGTGACTGATTGCAAGTTTGGTAGAAGAGGTTGTACTGTTTTATGTTGCTGTAATAGTTGATCCTATAGTGCACTAACAATGAAATCAATGATGACAAATTAATATTGCAATCTAACAGCAGGAAAGCAAATAAAGACACCTAGATAACTTGAGAGAGGTAATCGGACTGCAAGATAAGCAAAGCAAACCTGTGCACTACAACTTGATAGGGAATTCACTTGACTTTAACAACATCACTAGTTATGTAATTTGCACATGTTATCCATCGTAAGCTTTTTGCAGCAAAAAGTGAAACATATCAGAAAGCCTGCCTCAATAGTGCAGGAATGACTGTGTAAGCACCAGCAATTGTTAGCAGTAGTACATGCATGAGCAGTGAATGAATCGGCCAAAGAACAGAGGATGGGCAAAGCTGACATCCTTTAGTTCTACTGCACATGTGCGCGATGCTAAAAGATTGCAAGAACAAAGCGGAGCAAATCAAAGTATCAAACTATGTTGCCTGCATAGTGCCGACTCGCCATGGTGATCCGCGAATGGCAGAGCAGAAATGCACTATCATATGCATATGATTCAGGGAATGAGCAATGGCGCAGTTAGGACTTAGGAATGGTTGAAGAGAGCGAGGAGAGAGGAGCGTGCACGTACTGGGGTTGTCGGAGGTGAGCGTGGCGGACTGCCGGAAGTCGCAGTTCCAGGGGTGGCGGCCGGCGGCCTGGTAGAGCTGGTTCATGGCGTACGAGGCGTGGGCGAGCACCGTGTTGGGCTCGAAGCACGCGCCCCCGGCCTGGATGGCGGTGCAGTCCACGCCCACCTGCGCGCACGCGTAGTCCAGGTCGGTCTGCAGCTCTGCGTCCGTCGCGCCGTCCCTCGCCACGCACCACCCGACCGCCGTCGGCTGCGCCGCGGCCCCGCCGCCGCTGCTCGAGCTCCCCGCGCTGCCGGACGACGTCAGCCCGGCGTCGTAGGCCATGGTGAGGTCGGTGTGGAACAGCCCGAACGACCGCTCCGACGTCGGCCCGGGCTTCAGGTCCTCGTCGTAGAGCGCGAACAGGTACGTGTCCACCGACTTGCCAGGCATCAGCGGCGTGCCGGCGCCCGACCGCAGGTGAGCGACCAGGTTGCCGACGTACGCCTTGGCGTTGTCCACCGTGGCACCGGCCTCCCCGGCGTCTCCCTTCGTCGGCCACCCGGTCTCCGCCACCACGATCTCCACGTCGCCGTACCCGATGCGCCCCAGCGCCGACTTGACGGCGTCGAGCTGCGCGTCGAACATGTTGGTGTACTTGATCTTCGACCCGGCGTCGACGCGGCCGGCATTGGACTGGAACAGGCAGAAGGCCAGCGTCTCCGGCCGGGGGTCGGCCTGGTACGCGAAGTAGGGGTAGGGGTTGATCATGAAGGGCGCGCTGGTCTTGCTCAGGAAGCCCAGGATTTGCTGCAGCTGCGACGCGATGTCCGGGTGGAAGGCGCCGGTGGACGGTGGATCGGACTGCGCGAGCACGGCCATGGTGTTGACGGTGGAGAACTTGATGCCGGCGGCCCCGTCCCCTGCCGCGGCGGCGGCGGCGCGGAGGTTCTGCAGGGCGGGGAGGAGCGCGGCGGTAAGGGAGGCGTCCCCGGACTCGACGACCTCGTTGCCGACGGCGACGACGGATATGGTCGACGCCGGGACGAAGGGGAGCACGTTGGCCGCGAGCCAGCTGGACGCGGCGGCGGGGTCGGCGGCGAGCGAGGGGATGTCTCCGTTGGCCACGCCTATCACGAGGGAGATGTTGGTCCCCGCGAGCGCGCGGATGAGCCCCGCGTCGACGCCGTAGAGGCGGACCTTGGAGATCGTGGTCGACTTGAGCAGCTTCACCGTCTCGTCCGGCGACGGCAGGTTGTCGGCTACCTCGCCGTAGTTGACGCCGATGTACGACTGCGCCCCTGCACACAGCCATGCAAACCCGTCAATCAATCAAGCACCAACAACAGCACCACTCGACAAAAGCCATCCACCCGATCAATCCAAAGGTCCCAAAAAGGCCTAAAATTCCCGCGCTTTACGGCTCGCAATCGCAAAAAAGCCAGAGCTTCTCGATCCGCCACCTCTCCCTGCATCCACTTCTTGGGACTCGCGGTCGATCGAGATACTTACTCGAAACGCACACGAAGCCGAGCAAGATCGGCAGAATTGCGAGGAGCTTCCTTGACTCTGCCTTCATGGATTCGCACTCGGATAAGGATTGGATATTTGGATTTGTCAGAACCCAGCAGAAAGGGCGAGAAGGGAAGAAGCAAAAGCAGAAAGCGCCGGCCAAGCGCGCGAGAGAGCGACTGAGCGAGCGTTAGTAGTGGAGCCGTGACGACGTGGACGCGGACGCGGACGCGGCTTAGGGGAGGAGGAAACCGACCAAATCATCCAAGAATCATATGCCTACGCGCGGGAGGGCTACCCCTCGGGCGCTACCCGGTGGCGCCCGCCGTTGCGTGCGCACACGAGCCGCGGATTCGGGGTAAGGTATTCGGTGTCAGCTGCCAAGTGTATGGAAGGAGGCTTGACTAGAGACTTGGAAAGAAGTCCCGTGCATCTGGTTGCGTTGCATATTTCTACATGCCAGGTAACGCACTCCTTTGATGCAGCGAGTCGTTGGCACTCAGTAGCTTCATTCACCATGGTAGCTTTTGACAAGCGCGTGCTCTATTTTTCTGTCGAGCTCGGATATCGTGATAGGTACCTTACGGTACTTCATCCAACTAGACTCAGGTATCATAGAGCTTCGTTCTCATCTCTTATGATGGGTGCGGTGCCGATAATCTACCGTATAGGAGAATATTGTAAATAAGAAAGATATATTTGTAATTTTATTGGAGACACAGGGAAGGATGAACTAAAGGTATGAAAGGACCAGATAAGGTCAAATCCTCTGGAAAGGGCAGAAGAAGAGGAACTGACCACATGCGGCGCGGGAAGGGTGGCCGTTGGATCGGCGAGGCCGGGGTCGAATGGACGGCCGGTGCGGCCGCGGGTTCGCGTGCTCCGACATGGGTCGCAGAGGGTGACGAACGCGGGGAGAGAGCCGTTGTGCGCATATGCCTGCTGTGATGATAGCTTGACGGTGACAGTGACAGTGACGGTGGCCCTTTTGGATGTACTAACCTTTTTACGACGTCTAGCAGGTTTGGCAGTAACTTTTTGTTCCCTAGGTCGTGTGGTGGATTGATGATGCAGGATTAACTCGGAGGGGTCAAGATGTGCACTGTCGTGCATCGATGAAGACCTCGTTTGGTAACTTCAAATCGAATTTTTATTATATTCGGGAAAAAACCTAATTAAATAGGCTAAAGCTCGGAATGTTTCTATTATATTTAAGGAGAATCGTTTCTTCTTTTTCCATACCATGGTTGAATCTGTTGGATTATTTGGGCCAAGCCCATTTGATTGAGACAATAAATCCTAGAAAATCTCAAAGGCCCACCTCATGAGGAGCATGTGCACTAGCAATAGTACCACATTGCTAGCCTAAAGTGGTGAGCACTAGTTTAAATAGTGGAGTGTGCTACACCATGGTAGAACCATGTGGAGAAAGGGAGAAAGAATACACACGCGCGCGCTCGCCTCGCCGGGGCGGGGCGGGGCGCGGGCGTGCGGCACCTGCGTGAATGGTCCGCGAATTCGGTCCAGGGCTTTGCGTGGCGCGACCTCCTTTTGCAGATTACTCTTTTGCTACTCGGAATCGCGGTTGTAGTATGAGATAAGGACACCGTAATGATCCGTAATGGACTCCGATCGTGGGGCGTCCTCGAGTCGTGTTCGATTACGGTATTACGAGGCTCCTTTATATCTTGCGTCGCCGTCATCACAGGTAAAAATAGAGTTTTCGCGCCCTAGCGTTTTGCGATTTCCCTCATTGCGCCGCCATCAAATCTGCCCGTCCGTCTGACGGCGTGCACCGTGACGGAAGCGAGTCTCGAAACCGTCCGTCCTCGCGTTCTTGCACGGAGAGGGCGAATCAGTTTTTTGGGAAGCGCTCGGCGCGCTTTCACGCCATCACCGTCGCGGCTCGTCTTCCTCGGCGTTCAAGAGCGGCCGCTAGGCATCGGCGGCTCATTGCGCGCTTCCGATCCTCGCTGCACGCGCTACAACGTCTCATGCTCCATCTGCACCACGAGCGATGCGTTACAATGTTTCTACTGTTTATTTTCAATCTATTGATTGTGAGCACATTAGATGGATATATGTGTAGTCTTCTAGCATATGCATCTATAGTATGCTCTGTTATTAAATTCTTGATAGTCAATCACATGTTGTTCATGATTTACTTTTGGATTAAATTAAACCTAGATGTGCCTTTAATTCTAACAATCCAAAAACACGATTATAGGCGCTTAGGTTTATCAATGGTGGCTTTGCCGAGGCAATCGAGGCGGAAAAATTCACCGGTGTGCACTTCAAAAGATGGCGGACATAAGGGTCACCTTGTGGCTTACGGCTATGAGCGTGTTACGGGTGTCGAACGGCAAACCAGGAGGATATGGATCCAACTCTGAAAAGGAGAAGGCATATCGGGATGCCAACACACTCTTTGTGGGAGCCGTTCTTAGTGTTCTTGCCGATCGTGCGTGCGATGTGTATATGCACATTAAAGACGCCTTGAAGGAACTATGGGATGCTCACGAATGCTAAGTTCGGTGCTTAGATCTTTGTGATGGCTGTATATCATGGAGCAATATCATGACTACAAGATGGTGGATAACCGTTACGTAGTTGAGCAGGCTCATGAGATACGAGTTCTCGCCAGGAACTCGAACTTCTCAAAATCCGATTACTGACAGGTTTGTGGTGAGGCATTATTGCCAAATTACCTCCTTCATGGAGGAATTTTGCCACATCTCTGAAACATAAGAGACAAGAGATTTACTGTTGAGAATCGATTGCGTCTCTAGATGTTGAGGAGAAAGCTCGAGCTAAGGATGCACTGTGAAAGGAATCGAGGGGCGCCTAGCGCCAATGTGGTGCAACAGCTTCACATGGCAAGAACAAAGGGAAAAATAAAGCCAAACAAACCACTAATTTCAAGAAGAAGAAGTCAATGAACAAAGATGAGAAGCCTGCTTTGTTTGCGGTGAGATTGGACACCTTTGGGCCAAACAGTGTCCAAATCGCAAGGGCGGAAGGGTGAGCAAGGATGAACTCAAAGTGCATCAACGTGACCATTGGCAATCTTGGAGGAGGAACTTACGGGTATGGTAACGTACCTATTGTTCTTTCAAGAAATCAGACCACCGATTGGTGGATTGATACCGAGCTAATGTTCATGTGTGTCTTGATCTCTCTTTGTTCTCTTCTTACCAGGCCGTGCGGGATTGCTCCGTGTTGATGGGAAAGCATTTCGAATGTACATTCTTGGTGTTGTACGGTAGATCTGAAGTTTACTTGGGAAAGATCGTGCTGACTAAAGAACGTCTGACATGTCCCCTCAATAAATAAAAACACAGTCGTGGCTCCCTTCTATGTAGAGAAGGGTTCAAAGTGGTGTTTGAGTCTAATAAAGTAGTCGTGTCTAAGCATGGACTTTTTATTGGTAAAGGCTATGAATGCGGAGGCTTGTTCCGTTTTTCCTTTACGATTTTTGCAATAAAGTTGTGAACCATATTTGTGATATTTCCAATGGAGGTGAAGCCGATGTTTGGCACTCACGGTTATGTCATTTAAATTTTGGTTGTATGACTCGGCTCGCTAGTATGAATTTAATTCCAAAAATTCCTACTATCAAAGGTTCTAAGTGCCAAAGTTGTGTGCAATCAAAGCAACCTCGCAAACCTCACAAGGCGGAGGAGAGAAACTTGGCACCATTAGAACTCATACATTCAGATCTTTGTGAGATGAATGGTGTGTTGACTAAAGGAGGAAAAAGATATTTCATGACTCTGATTGATGATGCATCTAGATACTGCTATGTTTATCTGTTGAAAACTAAAGATGAGGCTTTAGACTACTTCCAAAGTCTATAAGGTGAAGTTGAAAATCAATTAGAAAGAAAAATCAAAAGGCTTAGGTCGGATCGTGGCGGTGAGTACTTCTCTCCGAGTTCGACTTATTCTGTAAGGAACATGGAATTATTCATGAGAGGACACCTCCTATTCGCCCCAGTCTAATGGGGTTGCCGAAAGAAAGAACCGCACTCTAACCGATTTGGTAAATGCCATGTTGGACACTGCGGGTCTATCTAAGGAATGGTGGGGAGGCCCTGTTGACTTCTTGTCACGCTTTTGAATAAAGTTCCTTCTAAGAATAAGGAGAAAACCTCATATGAAGAATGGGAAGGAGAAAACCATCACTTTCATACTTGCGACGTGGGGTTGCTTGGCAAAAGTCAATGTGCCCATAACTAAAAAGCGCAAACTTGGACCTAAGGCAGTGGATTGTGTCTTTACGGGATACGCTCATCGGAGCATTGCCTATAGATTTTTAGTAGTAAAGTCTCGAGGTATCGACATGATCGTCGGTACAATCATGGAATCCAGAGATGCCACCTTCTTTGAGGGCATATTTCCCATGAAAGATTTGCATAGCGTTTCTAGTCAAAATCCTGAGATAATTCCCGAACCTATTGCACAAGCGAGGATTACGAGCAGATACAGAGCAAAATCCTGAGGAGGATGACGGTGAGGCTCCTAGGAGGAGCAAGAGACAAAGGATGGTTAAATCCTTTGGTAATGATTTCACTGTGTACCTTGTGGATGATACTCCCACCTCTATTTGAAGCTTATGCATCTTCGATGCAGACTCTTGGAAGGAGGCGGTCAGTAGTGAGATGGATTCTATTACATCTAACGGAACTTGGGAGCTCACAGAGCTGCCTTATGGTTGCAAACACGTGGTGTAAGTGGGTGTTCAAAAGAAACTAAGGCCTGATGGTACTATTGAAAAGTACAAGGCTAGACTTGTGGCTAAGGGTTATACGCAAAAGGAAGGAGAGGATTATTTTGATACTTATTCACTGTTGCTAGGATCACAATCATCCGGGTACTTTTATCCTTGGCTGCCTCTCATGGTCTCATTGTCCATCAAATGGACGTGAAGACGACTTTTCTTAATGGAGAGCTAGATGAGGAGATCTACATGGATCGGCCAGATGGATTTGTGCTACAGGACATGAGAGCAAGGTGTGTAAGTTCTTGAAATCTCTTTATGGCCTTAAACAAGCACCTAAACAATGGCATGAGAAGTTCGATAGAACATTGACACAAGCTGGCTTATGTAAACGGCCGACAAATGTGTGTATTATCGCCATGGTGGGGTGAGGGAGTTATTCTGTGCCTATATGTGGATGACATTTTGATCTTTGGAACAAACCTTGATGTGATCAATGAGGTCAAGTCTTTCTGTCTGGAAATTTTGATATGAAAGATCTCGGAGAGGTGACGTGATCTTGAACATCAAGTTAGTCAAAAGTGAGGATGGGATTAGTCTTTCTCAATCCCATTATGTGGAAAAGGTTTTGAGTCGGTTTGGCTATTCGGATAGCAAGCCTTCTCCAACACCTTATGATCCAAGTGTGATTCTTCGGAAAAACAAGAGAATTGCTAGAGATCAAATGAAATACTCTCGGATCATTGGATCTCTCATGTACTTGGCTAGCGCTACAAGGCACGATATCTCATTTCTTTGTAAGCAAATTGAGCCGATTTACTTCTAACCCGGAGATGATCATTGGCGTGCACTCGAAAGAGTTATGCGTTACTTGGTGGGTACAAGAAATTATGGAATACACTATACCGGGTACCCTTCAAGTACTAGAGGGTTATAGTGATTCAAATTGGATCTCGATCTTTGATGAGATTAAGGCCACCGGTGGATATGTGTTTACACTTGGTGGGGCGCTGTGTCGTGGAGGTCTTGCAAGCGAGAATATTTTGACATGGTCAACTATGGAGGCAGAATTGATTGCATTGGATACGACCACTGTTGAGGCGAGAATGGCTACGTGAACTCTTGATGGATCTTCCGGTGGTTGAAAAACCAATACCGAGCCATTCTTATGAACTGTGACAATCAAGCGATTATTGTTAAAGTGAACAGTTCTAAAGATAACTTGAAATCCTCAAGACATGTAAAAGACGTTTGAAGTCTGTCAGAAATTGAAAAACTCGGAGTGATAGCATTGGATTATATCCAGACGGCTAAAAACACAGCGAGATCCCTTCACTAAAGGGCTATCACGGAATGTGATAGATAACGCATCAAAGGAACTAGGCATGAGACCCATGTGAGTTATACCATAGCGGTAACCCAACCTATGTGATCGGAGATCCCGTGAATTAGGTCTGGGAAAAACAAGCTCTTGGTTAAGCTGGAGGAGAGTAATTTTCTAACTAGTTCCAAGTGAAGATGCAATACTCTAAATCGTATGGCGAGGTTGGCTTTTGCCTTAATGTGTTCTCGTTGGCTTTATTTAGCGAAGATGTCATCCTACTGAGCATCTTGAAAGAACACACCTATATGAGAGTGATTGTTGAAAGTCGCGATCTATGAGACTTGGGTAATCTCTAGTAAGCTCATGAAGAGACCATGGAGTACGACTTATATGCTCCACCCGAGGAAGCCTATTGGCGACCTAGTATCAGCTAAGGCTTTAAATGAAACTTCGATCGCACAAAACTTGCAATTCAAGGCTTAGTCCATTGTTCAAGTTGTGGTGAGTGTAATTTGGAGTCCTAGGTGCAATTCAAGGCATAGTCCATTGTCACCGAAATCTTTGGTATATTAACGACTTTGGGAGCAGGCAAGGTATCGGTGGGACTTTGAGATCTGGTGGGGATTGTTGGATTATTTGGGCCAAGCCCATTTGATTGAGACAATAAATCCTAGAAAATCTCAAAGGCCCACCTCATGAGGAGCATGTGCACTAGCAATAGTACCACATTGCTAGCCTAAAGTGGTGAGCACTAGTTTAAATAGTGGAGTGTGCTACACCATGGTAGAACCATGTGGAGAAAGGGAGAAAGAATACACACGCGCTCGCCTCGCCTCGCCGGGCCGGGCGGGCTCGGGCTCTGCACGCAGGCGGGCGGGCGAAGCGCGGCGCGCGGCACCTGCGTGTATGGTCAGCAGAATTCCGGACCAGGGCTATGCGTGGCGCGGCCTCCTTTGCGACATTACTCTTTTGCTACTCGGAATCGCGGTTGTAGTATGAGATAAGGACACCGTAACAGATCCCGTAATGGACTCCGATCGTGGGACGTCCTCGAGTCGTGTTCGGTTATGGACTGTTACCAGGGCTCCTTTATATACTGCGTCGCCGTCATCTGGGTAAAAATAGAGTTTCTGCGCCCTAGCGTTTTGCCAGTTTCCCTCGCTGCGCCGCCATCAAGTTCGCCCGTCCGTGCAGACGGCGTGCACCCGTGAACGGGAAGCGAGTCTCGAAACCGTCCGTCCTCGCGTTCTTGCACCGGAGAGGGCGAATCAATTTTTGGGAAGCGCTCGGCGCGGACGCTTCCACGTCACCGTCACGGCTCGTCTTCCTCGGCGTTCAGAAGCGGTACGCTAGGCATCGCGCTCATTGCGGCGCTTCCGTCCTCGGACCTTTACGCGCTACAACGCTTCATCGCTCCATCTGCACACGAACAGTACGTTACAATGTTTCTACTGTTTATTTTCAATCTATTGATTGTGAGCACATTAGATGGATATATGTGTAGTCTTCTAGCATATGCATCTATAATATGCTCCTCTTATTCGTTACTGATAGTCAATCACATGTTGTTCATGATTTACTTTTGGATTAAATTAAACCTAGATGTGCCTTTAATTCTAACAGAATCGGTCTCAACCCAGTTCCACCCGATTCACAGAATCCAATCTGAAACGTTTCTACAAAGAATCTGAAACCGTTTCCGTTTCTAGAATCTAGAATGGTGCTAAACAGAGCCTATTTAAAAACAGTTTCTAGGATATCTGCAGCGGTAAAAGTTTTGCTAGCCCTGACAACTCTTTTGAAGAGTTAACTGAAAATGCAGGAGATGTAGACGTGATACGAATGTAAAAGGCAGCAAGTGTGGCTGATGTAATGTTACACTTAATCCAAGCTATCTGGTATAGTTCGGAACTGAACAACCATATGGGTCTACATGACGCAATGGATAATGTATTACTTCGCCCGCCAAGTATAACAGAGGTGGCGCCGGACCAGAAATATAGAGGTGAGCGCCGGGCCGACTGGCCCGGCATGGGTATATTATGTGTCAGCTGTACCGTATCATACTGGTTTAACTCATCTTTGGTAAACTCAAGTACGGTCCATTTGTAGTTCATGCTGTGCCGATCTAGACTCGGCCTATTTGCACTATTGCGATGAGAGGAAAGAACCCGAAGACACACAGAACTGAGGCAATAGACACAAATATTAGGGGAAAAAAGTAAATTTTATTCAATCTTGAACATGTACAGAGTTATTGCCTCGTTAAAAACCTTACATCCTGGTGTGGGGTACCCCTAGCAAGAAAAAGAGTACAGTAACTACGTATATATACATTAATACATAGACTACCCGAGGCTGAGATTGTTAAAGTCGGCTACAGCATCCGTAATCTCCGGATCCTCAGGCTGATGTTGTGTCCTGCCTTCTGCACGCTTCCAGTCTTTTAGGCATGTAATTGCCTCAACTATCTCAGGTTTGAGAAATGATCTCCTCGGCTCAAGGACTCTTCCCACGAAACTAAAAGTGGCTTCCGATGAGACAGTGAACACCGGACCCGTAAGTACATTCCGTACAAAATGGGATAGCACGGAGTAAATACGTTGGTTATTCTTCCACCATAAGAGCAAGTTGAGTTGATTTTCCTCGTACATATTAAGGTCGGTCTCCACAAAAGGTGTGTCGAGGTAGTGGTTGAGCTCTATTATTGGATTCCATATCAACCTGCTAGGCGATTAGGAAGATGAGTTAGACGACTTGCCTTTCAGCTTCTTTTATATATTTGAAGCGGTCGAACTGCCTCGTACTTGTTGCGTTGTTGAGGTAGATCTTTTTGCTTCACTTTTGGTGCCAAACTTGTCATAATATTTGTCAAAAACTTTGAAAAACTCATTATAAACATGAGTATAGACCTTAGAGAAATCAAGATCGAATGCCTCACCTATTCTGTGAAAAGCGCTCTGCGAGCCAGATAATTTTCTCTGGGGATCCAAAATAGTAGCAAAACATTAAAGATATGGAATAGCTTAAAAATATTTAATTTTTTTTGCTCCATTGGTTCTATAATGGGATATAAAATATAATTATCTCTATTTTCTTTAAAAGCATTAGCAATGGTCCAAATTCACTGGATAACTGAGGAAGAAGTTAGGTAGTACATACCGGATAAATCTTTAGTTGCCTTGTAAAACGTTTCTAAAAAATTATGAAAATAACCGGCAGCTTGCCAATTCACAGCAATAACCAACGGCTCACCATTATTGCAGTTGATGAAGACAGTGATAATATGCCCGTAATCCTTGCATCGCTTCAACACAATATGCGTCGAGTTCCACCTAACCTTCATATCAAGGTTGAATCTTTTTTGCTCCTTATTGTTGACCCTGCAGTACTCTGAGAACTGTGTAAACTTTACAGACGAATCTGTAACAAATTGAATAGCTTTACACGTATATTATCTAAACTAGTTTTCGTTACAATTAAACATGCTTGCACACAGCTCAAGCTCCCAAGCTATCTGGTATAGTTAGGAACCGAGCAATCATATGGGTCTACATGACGCAATGGATAATGCATTACTTCGCCCGCCAAGTTGAAATTATGGTTCGCGTTTGACGAATTAAAGATGGCTTTCTCGATCTCCTGCAGACCAATACTAGGACCAGGGTTCACCTTTTCGTTCTGCTGATTTTTGAATAAACTGTAAAATTTGATAATCGTTAAAATCGAGCCGAAAATCGTAAAAATCGCATAAATTTTAAAACCAGATTTTTTTGGAAAAAAAAATTCAAAAATCGTGGAAAATCGACGAATATCGGTGGAAAATCGACGATTTCGGTAGAAAATCGATAGCCATGTTGAATTTTTTGTGCGGTCGACTTTTTGTAGCGATTTTCGATGATTTTTGACGAAAATCGACCGATTTCCACCGATTTTCGACCGTTTTTTTACACGTAAATTTTTTCGAATTTTCAAATTTTTTCGAATTTTTTTTAGTCGGACCGGTTTATCGACCGGTTTTTTATATCGAACCCTAGCGATACAGTCGATTTTCGACGATTTTTGAATCCCTGACTACACTTTTACTAGCTAATAACAGCCGATCGAGCAATGCACACAAGTAGTATATTTTAGGATTAAGGCGGTAAAATTTAAAGCATCCTGTCGGAAGGTATAATCAAGACTTCAAGTAGCTCACTTGCTTATAATACGCGAGCTGCTTTCCATAAAGGCCACGGAACACGGTCCCTTGCTTTCCCGTTAAGGCTTAAGATCGACATTGCTGATCATACGTATGCCCGTAAGTTATTTGTTACGAAACTCGGTCCTTTGTAACCCACATGGACTCTCTCGAAACCCTAACTGTACGTTATAAATAGGAGACAGGGGTCATCCCATTGGACACGTGCAATCAAAATAATAAAGCAGAGCAATTCCTTCTCATACATTGTGTCTCTCTCCCTCTCTCTGTTCTCCAATTTAGATCTATTAGGCAACTCCGAACTATTCGATAGCGAGGTTGTCTAACACGTTATCAGCACGAGTCTTTACCACAAGAAGCGGAGGATGTCGACTACAACGAACATCTACTACCGGCGATTGATCGCTCAATCCGATCTGCAATCGACTCGCTATCAAGCCGGCATCCACTCGAATTGCCGAAAGAAAAGTCCTACGCGACTCTATCCTACGCGATAGCCTACCGAAAAATAGATTGAAAGGTGAGAAAAGTGAGGCGCGGGATTGATCTAATCTCGCATGAACATTTGCATGCATCTAATCTACCGTGGCTCGAAGCTACGAGTTTGCGATCATCCTTTTTGTTTTCAGTACACTGTATGAATGCATCTACTGTACATTGAAGCTACAGTACAAAGAATACAGCATGGCACGAAGCCATTGCAGATCTAGCACGAAGCTACAGAGCAATCTAGACGTAGCATGAAGCTACCGTTCAAAGAAACAACAGTATGGATTGAAGTTGTTGCTACCGTTTCGACACGAAGCCACAACCACGGCATGAGAAGCCGACCGACCGAGCGGTCCCCGCGACGGCTCGCAACCACGCTTGTGTGGAGCTGACCATCGAAGCGCTCGCTGACCGCCACTACCGACCCCACACGAAGTCATGCCCGCACCGCGACGTTTGTGCCTGGCCGCTGCGCGACCGCCGCCTGTAGCCCCGCCGCGCCCGACCGCCGTGTCCGTTCGCAAGCCGCCGGCCCGTCGCGAGCCACCCGGCCATCGCCCGGCCGTCGCGCCGCTGAGCATCGCCGGCCACACCTTGGCCATGGACCCGTAGTCGCACCGGTTGCTTTTCCGGTCGCCCGGCACTGCGCCCCACAGAAGTCGCCCGGTCCTGCGTTTTTTTCGGTCGATAATTTGGACAAGGAGTCCAAATAATGATGGACTTGAAGTCCATTCAATTGCATTGAAGACCGATCGGGCCCGAAAGAAATTCAACCGGATTGGATCTGGCGTGGCGCATGGGGGGAGGGGAAATTACCCCCTTGCCCCTGGTTCAATTACTTTATTATTTCTATTTTTTTTCTTTTCCGAAAATGATTAGAAATTCAGAAAATCAATTAGAAATTCCAGAAAATTCTGTAAATTGCCAGAAAAACATGAAAATTCCCAGAAAAAATTCCATAAAATTGTATGGCTTTGTTTTAATTCCGCTTAGCCTTATTTTCTGCATTTATGAATGTTTGCATGTATTTTTTTGCAATTATTACCATGTTTAGAATACTGGGAATTGAAGCACGCCGTACGAAGCGACCACAGTCGTGCCAGGAAGGCCAACGCGCATGGAACTGACTATGCCGCGCGCATGAAGCCGCGCTACGCTGATCGCGCACATGAAATTGACCGCATGAAGCTGATCGCGCGCATGAATCCGATCGCATACATGAAGACGATCGCGCGCATAAATCTGATCACATGCACGAAGTCGATCACAAACATGCACGAAGCCGATCACAAACATGCACGAAGCTGTATTTATGAATCTTTATGAATGTTTATGAATCTTGCATTTATCTTATAGTTATGAATCTTTGTATATGTGAGTCTTGTATTTATGAATCTTGCAGTCATTGTTTTTTGTTTGCTGAAAATTCATTAGAATTTAATTATGCATTTATGAATCTTGCAACCACTCTCTATTAGATTACACGAATTAATCTAATGAAAGAATCTTGTGAATATGCAAATATCTAGCATTGTCAAATATGAGTTTGAAGAACTGATCCTGAATGATCAGAACTATCTCTCATGGGAATCAAATTTGAAGATCATGCTTGCGAGCAAGAAGCTCTAAACTGCCACCGGCTTAGGGTCCTCGAAGAACGCGCAACCTACTGCCAAGCAAAATGATCAAACTTTGCTATTTTACTCAGTCATCACCTTTAAGCCACTATGAAGAATGAATACATGGCTGAGGTGAGTTCACTTGAGTTACGAACTGCACTTCAGAAGCGGTTCGAGAAGCTCAAGTCCACCATCTTACTCCAAGCACAGCAAGATTGGGTTCGCCTGAAGTTTGCAGACTACATAACAGTGGTTGTTAATGAATTTTAAATAATGAATTGTAAACTCTCGAAGAGCATACATTTTCTTTTCTCATGAATAAGAATTACAATTTATTCTTTATTACAGTATTCTTTATTTGCAAGTGTAACATCCCAAAATTTGCCTCTAATATATTTAGTGTGTTTCCGGGATTAATTGGAATTTTCTGGAATCTACTTGGATTCAAATTTATTGACATAATCACGTTAAATAAAGATCGTGCATTTTCGAATAAGCATAAAATTTAAAATTTTGTTGATAATTAAGATAATTGGTAGACGAGAGTGTTCGCTTCAAATATTTCTGGAAAGCATGCTTTATAACGTAAGTCGTTGATTTTACCCAGCTCTGTACAGGTGTCTGATTCACTAAAAGATTTATTACGACAAATCTACACGTCAAAAAATCGCGAAACCAACTTCGTTAGGTTCGAAATGATCCCTAGTATTTTAGAGGAATTTTCCAGATCTTAGAACCTCTCCGTTATTTTTATTTCTCTCTCTCAACTTGTTTGCGAAAACGTTTTAACGTTTGAGTGTGTAGTGTGTATATATATATATATATATATATATATATATATATAGAGGATAGCTAGTGTACTATCGATAGTATAGATCCTCCGTGCTATAGGGTTGTTTTTGCAAAATTCGAAGACGAAACTGTTGATCTAAACCGTGCATTTTGTTCATCTCATTGAAATCTCACTACCCACCAAATTTTATATTTTTTGAATTTTTTTCTCATATTTATTTTGTATTTTTCAAAATCGACGATCTAATTAGTTGTGGGCCGTCCAATGAAGCTGATTTTTAAAAATACAAAATAAATAGGAGAAAAAATTCAAAAAATATAAAATTTGGTGGGTAATGAGATTTCAATGAGATAAACAAAATGCACGGTTTAGATCAACAGTTTCGTCTTCGAATTTTGCAAAAACAACCCTATAGCACGGAGGATCTATACTATCGATAGTACACTAGCTATCCTCTATATATATATATATATATATATATATATATATATATATACACACACGTTCGTGTGTATGTGTGTATATATATGCCACGTGTGATTTGATTAGTCCTGGCGTTTCCTTTTATTTGGTGCATTCATGGCAGTAATTTTTCTCCAGCCATTAACGTTATTTGATGCAAGCATGGCACCAACGTTACTTCCCAGAAATTTCTCCCGTCACCTAATTAAGCACTAGTTTTTTTTCCCTTGCCTTGCATGCGTCCATAACGATTCCCACCGGCCTACAACAGGAAACATTTTTTTTCTTCAGCCGTTTCCTGTTGGCAGCGCATGAAGTCTTTGGAAACTTACGCATGCAAGCCACCGGACGTCTCCATTATCTTTCCACCTTCTAAACATTTGTTCTTTCCAGCTGTTTCCATTTTCCTTTCCTGTGCGTTCCCCATTCTCAGCCGTTTCATACTCCATGCGCGTGAAACATTCCCACACACGAATACTTCTAGCCATTTCTAGTCCTTGTGCATGCACGTCTCTAGTTTTCCTTCCTCCAGCCACTACTAGCCATCCCTTCTCTCCATTATTCATTCTCTGTATTCTCAACCACACTTCTCCATCTCCTACACTCGCTCGAACTAGCAACGCCGACGAGCTTTTCGGCCACGCCTTCTTCCGCGCTTGACGACCTGCAATACTACTCGTCACCGTTGGCGTCGCCATCGTTTTCGCTGTCGTCGCCGCCGTCGTCTCGCCGTCGCCGTGCTGCCATCTCGCCACTGTCGCGCCATTGTCGCCGCCGTTGTCTTCATCGCCACCGTGACATCGTCGCGGTCGCCGCTGTCACCGTCGCGTCGCCGCTGCCGTTGCCGACTCGGCCGACCGACCGACTGCCGTCTAGTTTCTAGCCGCCGCCGCTCGTCCGGCCGACCTCGCGCTCTTTCCGTCGTCGTCATCGCCGCCGCCGTCTACGTTGCGAGCAACCCTTCCGGTCACGCCGCCTTCTTCCTGCGCCCGACGTTCTGCGCCGCTGCTTAGCATCGTCCGGTATTTTTCTTTATTTTCTCTTTTACGCGCGTTCTGTTCCGTTGATCAGTAGATCTAGTCTGTGTGTATTTGTGTTTGTAGATGTATATATATACATACGTGCATATATAGATTGGCCGATGGGATGTAGATTTTTGGTCAAACAGATGCATATATACACATATATAATTACTCGCTGGCCGCAGGCATGTTTTCATATTAGTCATCGCATGTATATATACATCTGTGGCTATAGTCGGTTGTTCTGTATGCTTATATATTAGATCGATTAGCTAGTGCAACCTTCCATTTGCATGTATGCGTATATACACTACAGGAAACGACAATATTTTCGTCGGCTCCAATTGTTTTCGTCGGCCACAAATAGGCCGACGTAAATGACACCTTAATTTCGTCGGTTTGAGTGTAGCCGACGAAAATAATATTATTTTCGTCGGCTTCTGTGGGGCCGACGAATATACGTCTCTATTTTCGTCGGCTGGGGTTTAAACCGACGAAAATACTTAATCCGACATGTGCTAGGTCACAACGCTATCAAAATTAGAAAACCTGAGAGCGATGCCTCCCTCCCCAGCCCACACCGACGCCGCCCCTGGTTTCCCCCTTCTCCCTACTTCCTCATCCGGCCGGCGCGCCCTCCCCCTGCGTCCCCATCCGACCGGCGCCCCTTCTCCTGCTCCTCAGGCCGGCGGCTTCCTCCTTCGGGCCGGTGACCCCGCTCCTTCCCCGTGCTCAACGCTGCCCTCCCGGTTTCCCCGAGCTCGGTGCCGCCTCCACCTCCTTCCTTCGGCCGGCGTCCTCCTCCAGCCGGCCACCATCCCTAGTGGTGGTGCCTTCCCCAGCACCGGCGGCCTCCCCCCAACCGGCGGCCTCCCCTCCTCCAACCGAGTCCCCCTCCAAGCGAAGCAGCAGCAGCAGAGGCACTGCCCCCTCCCTCTTGCCTTCTTCTTGTGGTGAGTGCACAACCACAAATTAAAGTGAGGTATTTAGTTTTCTTGTGCACGCCATGTGTTTGTGGAAATGCTTAGAAGATGTATAATAGCGTCAGAACTGATACACCTACACCTCGGTTGTGTTCTCCAAGCACTATCTTCAAGCGCTAGCTCTTGTGTCAACTGAGGTCTCCTTATTCACAATTTTCGCCTGATTGAACAATTTAATCAAGCTGTGTATGATGTGCTTTCTGATTTTGATTTGAATGAACAAATCAGAGACCTCTTGCTTTTAGTAAACTTTGTTTGTTGAGAGGGATTAGCAGAACAACAAATTGTTTTTGTTCAATATTTCATACGATTTAATTTGCCTAGGTCCGTGGTTTACAGGTAAATATGTTCCCTTAGGTTTCACGACTAAAGTTTTGTCGAAATGTTGCACTTGTGGAATTGGACGTTGATTTGGATTTTGATGAATCTTCTCAGTATGAAGATCCTAAGGTTGCTGCAGTTATATTTGTTAAGAGGGATTTATGTTACGGTAATTGTTAATTGGTTTGTTTTGATACTGGCACATACAGATGAAAGTCTCTAGGATGGGTTGGTGGGCGTCGCCGATCTCGCATGTATGGAAAATCTAGAGTTGCTGCAGAGAAGTTCGTTACTGAAAAATGCTCAAACTATGCAATCTTGAGAAGCAGTATTATTTAAGGGCCACAAACAATATCTCCTGTGGAAAAATCTCTCCCCATTGTAACACCCCAAAATTTTACTTGTCCTAAATTCATGTGTGATTTGGCACTTTGGTGAATTTTTGGAATTTTCTGGAATTTATTTGGATTTATTTGGAATTTATTTGAATTTATTCCATTTTGAAATAATTGAAGAATTTAATTTTTCAAATAAATTTTTGTTGGAAATATTTTATTTGAGTCCAAAATGATCCAAAGTATTTTCCAGAATTTTTCTGGAATTTTTCTGAGTATTTTGATATTTTTAATGAATTAAATGAATTACTGGGAATTATTTTAAATATTAAATCGCTGGAAAATCCAAGTCGGGTTTAGTACTGTTCCTCCGACTCGAGCCAGACGAGCCGGACTCGCCACGTGACTTGACTCAACCGCGTTTAGAATCCTAACCCTAACCCTATTGAGATCCGACCGTTGAATCCGAATCCAACGGCCAAGAGACCGCTGCGCCGCTGCGGCGCATCGTCCGATCCGGACGCAGCGTGTATGCAGCGATGCAGCCACGTAGCGCCGCCGACTCCGTTGCGAGCTCGGACTCCGCCGGGAATCTAGGGATCCGGATTGCGACGCATCACGAGGCTATTTAAAGCTCGAATCGGTCCCCGAGGTTGCCCTCTCCTGCGGCGCCTGCTTGCCCTAGCTTTTAGAGCTCAAGCCGCCGCCAAGCCGTGCCGATTGCTCGCCGAAGTTGGGTGGAGCCGCCGCGGTTTTTCCGTCTTCTCCGCGCCGTTAGCCCTTCCCGCCGTAGTGTTGGAGCCGGTTTGAACCCTCAAGACAAAGCGCGCTGAGGGACGTCTTGATCACGCAGAGACGCCGAAGCGGCGGCCGTGCGTCGTCTTCCCCGCTCCGGCGAACCGCGCCGCCCGGCATATCGCCGTCGTTTTTGAGCCCCATCGGCCGTCGGATCTCGATCAAACGGTCCAGGTTAGCCCACATTACCCCCGTGTATTCCCCACGTTGCGGTTTTAGATTGAATCTCCACCGTTGATTTTAGATCGTACGGGTCAGATTGGATCAAGTTTTATCGGTAGATTGGTTCTTAGCCGTCGGATTGGTATTGCACGGTTGAGATCTCGCCACGCATCATGCTCCGGGTCAAACGTGTCAGCGGGATTGATCTGGACCGTTGGAGCTTAAATCAACGGTCGAGATTGACCGAGAGCCGAGCCAACCCGAGGCTGCCACGTAGCCTTGCCGCACCGTGTAGGCGACTCCATCGACGGTGGGACCGGCGTGTCACCAGACCGTCCGGTGGACGAGATCCACCGTGGACCGAACCGAGTCCGTGGACGGCTGGCGTCACCGACCAATCCAGAGTCGACACGTGTCCATGCCGACGCAATAATTAATTTCGAAAAGAAAATGATTTATTAATTCGAAATATTGATTCAAATTTAGATTCAAACTTCAAACGCTTATAACTTTTGCGTTTCAACTCCGATTTGAGTGATTCAAATTTCTAAATTTGTATAAAATTCAGATCTACTCAAATATGAATTTTATTTAATTTTTGGACTAAAGTTTTTCTCTGTAATATTATTTAATTGATTATTTAAACTTTAATAAATCATAACTTTTGCATTTTAACTCCAAATTTGATTTATTCCAGTTTCTAAAAATCCAGAAAATTATGTTCTCTCTGTTTATGGATTTTATTTGGAGTTTTGGGATCTTTGTGCCTAGTGTTTATTTGTGTATTTGCTATTTGCACGCTTTACGAGTAGACGTTGAAGTGCCGGAAGGATTCGAGGGAGAAGTATTGACTCAGGATCCAACTCAAGACCAAGAGCAAGTACTTTTTGAAGGCAAGTTGTGCTTTGACCATATTGATCCTATTTCGAAATCTATTTTGATTTAAACTATTGCATGCTAGTTCAAGTAGAAAGATACTTTGATTAAACATGGGGGTTAGATAAATACCAATTTGCTATATGACACCTTGATTACTTAAGTATGTGCCATGACCCTTTGTCACCCTAGTTGTGGTTTACTAGTTGGACATTATTAAGTTGCCAACATGGGTTTAGAACGTTGTAGTATGCTGCTTAGACCTGCTACGTGCTCATGACATGATTTTGGATAATCAAATGCTAATATTGACTTAATGATATATTGAACCTGTTTTGGAAAAGTATCATGTGATGTTGATGGCACGTGGTGCATGGTAATCAACTGGGGTTTGATAAACAGATTTCGACTGGGGCATGTGGCAAGAGTAATCAGGTGGGCCAGTTGTGGCATTGGGGATGTTGATTTGGTTTTTCGGGTAGTCTTGCCCTGGTCACTCTAAGGACTTAACCTTGCAAGCCTTTGAACTGGGTCATACTTGCAACCACATGGCTGGAATGGGACGGCCCTAGTTGACTAAGTTGCTAAGGACTCACTTGTGGAGCCTCAGGGTGTCAGTTACACCGTTTGTGTGATTGTACGGGGGAGCGTATCGTGGCTTGGTCCAGATACCCATCTAACGGTGTGTTGGTCCCATACTTCGCCTTAGCTAAGGGAAGGGATGGTGTAGAGCACGAACAGGAGAGGACCACCTGTGTTGTTTGAGGCTTAGAAAAGCTTTGTTACTGAACTCGCCTTTGTGGTGTTTGTTGTATCTTGTGGGTAAAGTGCATAACCTCTGCAGAGTGTAGAATCTATTTGAATAGCCGAGTCCACTGTGATCGACAATGCTCGGGAATTACAGTCAAGGGTTAGACTTTACGAAAATAACTTGGATTTGAAAGGTTGGGTTGGTTTAGTAATGAAGTTGATGGAAATGTGGTTTAGGATGGGGAAAATGTTTATTAAATTTCTTGAGAAGTTATTTATGCTTTACTTATTTCTCTGCTTTGAATCTACTTTTATTACTTGTCAAAAAGCTGTTTCTTGCAAATATACCTTGAGCTATTCCTTTGTACCAAGCCATGCATATAGTATATTAGCTTGCATTACGTGCATGACTTCTTTGAGTACCAAGTACTCACCCTTGCCTCAACACAATACCGCTTGAAGAGGAGACTACGCGATTCGGAGGAGGAGTTCCAAGAGGACCCGTCTACTTAGGGATGCGAGCCCGATCAGTTGCTGTGGTATCTTGGATGGCGCCACGGTTATTTGATTTTCATTCTTGTTATTTCTCTTTTAATAAGTTTCGCCTTGCAAGGCATATATTTGTAACTTGGCCATAAGGTCAAGTAACCTTTGGTTATTTAAATAAAATACTTATTTGGTATCGAGTGGTATGATTGTGATATTTACCAATGTTAAGACTGTGTGCACTAGCGCGTTCCTGGACTAGTGCTGAATACACAGAGGGCCCGGATTTGCAAATTCGGGGTCCCGACACCCATTCAGGTAAGGAAACTAATCACCAGTAGCTATGGTATTTTTCCCACTAAAAGAAGGTCAAGTTTTTTAACCTTCTCACTAATGTTTAAAAACTAATATTGTTTGGTTGCTTATCTTTGAAGTCTTTGCGCTTGCAGAGTGCAGTGTCTAATTAGGAAGTGCTTGCTCTCTGGATGCAGTGGATGGATGGTGCTCTTTCACGAGGCCAACAAGTTAAGTTCTTCTCAGGTGCCCTGTTTATGTAAAAGATATGGTGGATGTAATCTTGTCTTTAACAAACGCTTGGCTATCAGGTATGACAAGGTGAATGTATACTGATTTTATAGACTAAAATCGCTACATATGCTCTTTTTATGATATAATGGTACGCTGTATTTCCGTCAAGAAAATGGTACGCCGTATCTATGATTCTATAGACAGTTCTTTATATAACATATTGCACTCAGTGTTTAACTTTTTGTAGTATTATTTTTGCATCTTAAAAAATGCTTTCTGTTTGCTTATTTATCAGTTCCTTGGGGACTGACTGTAAAGCACATGGTGAAGATGGTAAAAGAATTCAGGCAATCCTAAATGTTGGTGGACCAGATAGGGTTTCAAGACTGCAGATGGCTGAGTCTGTTGCTGATAATTTCGTGGATATAGCCACTCTATAATAAAATCTGTATCCGTATCTTTGGTATTAATCTTCTTCCTCTCCGTCGGCTTGTAGCACTCAAGCGCACATACAATGCGATTGAGCAAGAAAA
The DNA here is from genome assembly GCA_036346355.1 of Rhipidocladum racemiflorum. Classification (NCBI taxonomy): domain Eukaryota; kingdom Viridiplantae; phylum Streptophyta; class Magnoliopsida; order Poales; family Poaceae; genus Rhipidocladum; species Rhipidocladum racemiflorum. Next base: position 18,453,556 of record CM070573.1, on the reverse strand, counting down.
CTTTTTGCAACACAAGTTGGGACTGGCTTTGCAACTAGACTAACTTTTTTCTCCACCTTTCTTATTTTACTAATTTCCAACCCGACCAATGAGTTCAATTTAAGCACTGTGCATTGATATGACTATACCATCGGCTAATGTCCCCATCCATTTATCATCCAGGTTAACCGGGGTGTAACTTCTCCATCAGATATATCACCAAGCTAACTGAGACAGATGATTTGCATCAAGCCAAGTTCAAGATGGGTTCAGAGCTGCACTTGATGCAGAAGCCAATACATGACACTTCTTAAACGGTTTGTTCACGTTCCCATCAGAGTTGCTTCAAATCAAAATATGGAAGTGTGACATGAAAGAGCCCCTTTTTGTTTGCCAAAATTGCAATAATGCTAGATTCTATTGATTGTTGAATTGGTGTGGAAGATGTGGCTCTGTGCTCATCAAACATGGATGTCACGATTTTCTTGTCTGGTTGTACCTTAGAGTAAAAATGGCATTCGTTTTGTATCCATCTTGAAATTTGTAATTACATTTACGAGCTATTATTAATTAAGAAACTTTACCCAGTCATGCAGTTTTGTTTGATAAATTTAAGATGTCTGACTGTCCAGGTTGACTGAAACTTACTCTATGCCCAATGAGTAATTTACTATGTCTCGGTGAGTTGTTCTATTCTGCGAATTTCTAAATCAGATTAAATAGAAGTCCTTGGTTTGGAAATGTTACCTTACCTTACCTTACCTTACCTTACCTGTAGGACATATATGGGCCCAAGACGACATCGGTTGCAGGATTCACGCGTCCATGAGAGGAAGCTATGAAGCAATACGCTTATGGTAGAGGCTACACTGCCGTCGATCCTGGCTATGCTCAAGGTGACAAAGTCATGTTTGCTAATGCCTTCCCATTCCTGCTGGCCGCCGAGGTACTGATCAGCATCTCCAGTGGTTTTATAGGAAAAGTTCTTGCTAAAGGCAAAACTTTAGTTTACAGTTCGCATTGAAATGCAGGGCTCAGTGGATGCTCTAAATGGGATCCTTAAAGAACCTGTACCACTGAAACGCTTCAGACCAAAGTAAGGAACACATCTGAAGAACTCTACATTTGCCATGCTTAGCTTTCCAATGATTATAAACTTCTTATGTGAAATTGTTAGTTTAGTATAAATTTCTCATCACCACTGGAGGGATATTCATTCCCAATAGCTGTAATGAACTTGTAATGGAGACTCTATGGTTGTTAAAATTTTCTACAATTTTTATATAATTTTTCTATGAATTTCTGTTAATTTTCGAGGATTTTTATATTTTTTTTTTAAAATTTAAAATAGTATTTTAAATCGGCCAAGGCCGATTTAAAATAGAGCGATATGGCCGATTTAAAATATACCGCCACGTCGACACATGCGGGAGGACCGGTTGGCGACCCTTATTTTCGAAATTTGATGGCGGTACTAAAAATACATGTATTGTCGGTTCTCGATTTAAAATACTTGTATTTTCGTCAAAATAATTTCGTCGGTCTATTTTAGGTAAACAAACGAAGCGAAAATGTCTATTTCGTCGGTTTGCCCTTATTTTATTTTCGTCGGTTTGGTAAGCGAAAATAGTATCGATTCTTGTAGTGATAGATAAATATATACATACTTGTTCGAATCTGTATCAAAGTAGCCCAGTGCGCAAGCGAGAAGAAGTGCTCAGCCGTGGAAACCCAACGTGAACAGTACCATGCAAGACTAGTAAAGGTTGGGTTAGATGTGTTAATTTCCCGATTTTGCGAATTTTGTCTTTTTCACTACAGATTCATTTTTAGTCCGAATCACTTGCAACAAATTTTGTTAATTAGTAAAAATTAATACCTTTCTACAGTAATTTTTATAAAATTTTATAAATAAATATATACTGTTAAATTATTCGTGGAATGTCCAAAATTATGAATTTTGTAGCTCCTAAACTATAAGCCCAACAATTCCGAAATAAATTTTATAAATCTTAGAAAATGCTAGACTAATTATCTGGAAATTTTCATGAGATTACGCGCTAGTTTGATTTGTAGTAGTTTCCAGATGTGTGTTTGATTGGTTGTTTGCTACGCGTAGACGTTAAACTGTGCGAGAGTGCGGAAATTGAAGACCAAGCTCAAGCCCTAGATCAAGATCTTCAGCTGTTTGAAGGCAAGTCATGCTTTGACCATATTGTTCCTAGCTTTTGAAAATATATTTTGTTTTAAGTTATGCATGTTATGTTGATTAAAATGAATAGTTTAATTTGGGATAACTAGTTAATCAACCTAATTGTTAATTCCATCCTTGTTAATAATATTTGTAGGCCATATATTCCATTGTAACCTTAAGTTGGGTTAAGATTGTTGGATGATATGATTGTGCCAACACGGGAGGCTAGACCGTGACTAGTTGCTTAGCTATGCTTGCGCGAAATATATTTCAAATAGCAAAATAATATTGACTAATGACAAATGGAATGATTTTGGAAGTTAAGTGTGATCTTGTCACGTGATGATGTGAAGTGTAGGTACCTTTGTGGTTCTACATGGTAACTGATATTATTGTTGGCATGTGTTGCACAATAATGGAACAGGGGTGGGAAAAGATTTAGTCTGGGGCAAGTGAGTGCGAGGCTTTATGCAGGTGGGCCTTTATGGCACAGATTTTGAGATAACGACCTTTGCGGCAATGGGATGAGTGATGTGAGAAGATTTGGGTCAGGGTTTGTGAGAAGGATGTCTTGCCCTGGGCGATTAAGGACTTCACCTTGCAAGCCTTTGAACTGGGCCTTCGTGCAACCACATGGTCGAGTGGGACGGTCTTAGTTTAGTAGGATTACGAAGTCTTACCTTTGATACCTCGGGGTGACATTACACCGGGTAATCGTGCGGGGAGCGCACGTGCTACGGCTTGGTACCCTATCCAACGGTGATTGTCGGTCCTACACTTCGATCCTTCGTGGGGGAAGTGATAGTGAAGGCAATACCGGCGAGGGTCATAGGTGTAGATGGAAGTTTCTGAAAAACTTCGTTACGGTCAATCGCCTTTGTGGTGTGCGACTGTATCATGTGGGTAAAGTGTACAACCTCTGCAGAGTGTGTCAAAACTATTCGAATAGCCGAGTCCACGGTACTGGACAAAGCTCGGGGATTACAGTCAAGGGTTAGATTTTCTAAAATAAAAAGGTGGAATGGGTGGCTATATGCCAGAGCTAATTGCTAAAGTGATTTAGGGCTTTGTGCCAAATTGTATGAAAAGAGATTTATAACTTATTATATAATATGGTTTTACTGCTTTTGAATCTATTAAGATTATTTGATAGAGTCAAAATGTTGCTTGATGCAAAATAACCCCCTAAGCCATTCCTTTGGAATAACCCATGCATATAGTATTAGAACTGCATTGTTGTGCATGATTTGCTAAGTATGTTGTATACTCACCCTTGCCTTCAACACAATCATCAGTTGAGGAGAAGACTACAACGTTGAAGAAGGCGAAGTTCCAAGAGGAGGCGATTATCTAGGAGTTGAACCTTGTCAGTTGCCTGTGGCATATTGATGGGAGTCACCGACATTCTTCGTTCCGCTGCTGATTATTTACTTTTGTTTTTGTAAGCCCTGCATGGCTGAATATTGTAAGGTGACCTTAAGGTCTTGCAACAATTTATATTAATGTTTTGAAGTACTTTATTTATATTTCTGCTCTGTATGGATGTGATATTTAACCCTGTTTGACTGTGTGTACTAGCGCGATCCTGGACTAGTACAGAATACACAGAGGGTCCGAATTTGCAGATTCGAGTCCCGACAGCAAGCAATGTTCGAATTACTTTGCCACTGTCTGATTAGAATTATATTTCTTTTCTAAAAATCGTATAGCGCCCAATGGATGAAATATGCATTGTTGATAGTGGCACAACAAATACCATATTAAGAGAGTTGAAATACTTTCAAACGATCACAAAGAACGCTGGAAGAATCACAACAATCACATGAAGCGATTGCTATATAATAGGCTCCGGAAGAGCCACGATTATATTACCAACGGGTACAACTTTAGTAATTGAAGAAGTCATTTTGTCCCTTGAATCAACACACACTCTCTTAAGTTTCAAACATATCCGCGCCAATGGGTTTCACGTAGAAACCAATAAAGAAAATGGCAAATAGCATTTATGCATTGTGAAGCACGCGGAATATGGAAAAATGGTATTAGAAAAATGCCCCTCATATGAATCTGGGTCGTACTACACGAGAATCAATGCACACGCAGTGTATACTTCTTTGAAGAGTGTCTTTAGAAGCTCTGAATTATTTTCTTTATGGCATTGTAGATTAGGTCATCCTGGTCTTAGAATGATGAGAAACATAGTTAACAACTCACAAGGTCATGGCATTAATGTTAAAAATTTTCCGAATCATGAAGTTTTTGTGTGCCATGCATGTGCCATCGGAAAATTAATAACTAGACCCTCTATTATGAAAGTGCAAAATAAAATCCCCGCATTCCTGGAACGCATTCAGGGGGATATTTGCGGCCCGATTCAGCCCTTGTCGGGGCAGTTTCGGTAATTCATGGTGCTCATTGATGCTTCCTCGAAATGGCCGCATGTATGTTTGCTGTCAACAAGGATCTCGCAGATCATTAGAATTAAGAATGATTTTCCTGATCATCGCGTGAAGTCCATTTGAATGGACAATGCCGGTGAATTTACTTCCAAGGCATTTGATGATTATTGCACAGCGACTGGAATAGCTGTTGAGCACTCTGTACCGCACGTCCATACGCAAAATGGACTAGCTGAAGCACTAATAAAGAGGATTAAGTTCGTAGCCCGACCGCTCTTGCAGAGTTGTAACTTGCCCAACACTTGTTGGGGACACGCAGTCCTGCATGTAGCAGCACTCATCAACTATAGACCATCGGCCTACAACATTCATTCACCTATACAATTTGTGCAAGGGGTCATCCCGAAGATTTTTCATCTTAGAAAATTTGGTTGTTTGGTATATGTACCTATACCACCCCCACAGCGAACAGCAATGGGCCCTCTCCGCAAGTCTGGGATATACGTTGGTTATGAGAGTGCATCCATAATTAGGTATTTGGAACCCATGACTGGAGACTTGCATACAGCCCGATTCGCTGATTGCATCTTTGGCGATGATCGTTTCCCATCATTAGGGGGAAAGAATCAACCATTGGATGAAAAATGTCGAGAAATAATATGACATTCCACTGGGATCCCCACGCATGACCCTCTCACTAATCAAGCAAATCAAGAAGTCCAGAAGATAATTGATTTGTTGAATTTAGCAAATGAACTGCCTCATCATTTTTGTGATCTGAAGAGCGTGGTTAAGTCGCATGTACCAGCAAGAAATGCACCAGAGAGGGTGGAAATACCAAATAAAGCAGAAGGTATCCCTCATCCTATTCAGAGGCCTCAAAGAAAAAGAACAAAAAATCTGGCTTCTCAAACCCAAAGTACCTGGAGACGTCTAGGGAAAACTGGGCAAGAGGACTTATCGCAGCCAATCACAAAATTACCCCAAAGCAAGAAGGGGAGCCAGTTGAGACCTGGCACTGGAAAGATGCCTGTGGAAAAGGCAATTCCAGATCTAAACCTTCCGTTGGAAGAAGCCACCGGAAATAATGTGTGCGTACACATTGGCGGAGAAAAACTAAAGGAACTTGCTCTTGGAATGAGAAATAGCAGTGAAGAGCAAGTAGAAGTGCATGAAACACCCCATGATGAAATAGCCAAAAATTTTGTAATAACAGGAGAATCGATGAATAGAGCAACAGCCAATGTCGATGCATACTTTGCAAAGAAGATTGCCACGATCATTAATCATGATCCCGAACCCACATCTCTCGCAGAGTGCAAGGAAAGGCTCGATTGGGAAGAATGGAAGAAGGCAATCACTGCAGAGTTAGTCTCTCTGAACAAAAGAGAGGTGTTTGAGCCTGTGCACCGCACACCTCCCCATATAAACCCCGTAGGTCACAAATGGGTTTTTGTTCGGAAGAGGAATGAAAACAATGAAGTTGTAAGGTACAATGCAATGCTTGTTGCTCAAGGTTTCACTCAACGTCCTAGGGTTGATTATGAAGAAACCTATTCTCCGGTCATGGGTGGAATTACCTTTAGATACTTGATCTCAATGGCAGTCAACTTGAAGTTGAGAATGAAGCTAATGGATGTTGTCACATCATATTTGTATGGAAACTTGGATTCGGAGATATACATGAAAGTACCAGAAGATATACCTATCCCGAACCAAGATAGAGCAAATAGAAACCTATACAGTGTGAAATTGGAGAAATCACTTTATGGACTGAAGCAGTCAGGAAGAATGTGGTACAATCGCTTGAGTGACTTTCTCTGCAAGAAAGGCTACACGAACAGCGAAGATTATCCATGTGTATTTATACAATGATCCCCGAATGGATTTTGTATAATCTCCGTCTATGTAGATGACTTGAACATCATTGGGACGGATGAAGAAATTGAAGAAGCATGCACATACTTGAAGTCTGAGTTTGAAATGAAAGACTTGGGTAAAACCAAGAATAATGGTACACCAATCATCCTACACGCAGAAAGTGTTGGAGAGATTTGGTTTTGAAAAGGCATACCCCGCAAAGACCCCAATGGTTGGAAGGTCGCTTCAAGCAGACCTAGACCCATACAGGCCTAGAGAAGAGGGGGAGTAAGTCCTGGGAGCGGAATTCCCATATTTGAGTGCAATTGGAGCACTCATGTACCTTGCGAATAGCACTAGGCCGGACATTGCGTTTGCCGTGAATTTGCTAGCACGGTACAGTGCAGAACCCACCAAAAGGCATTGGAAAGGGGTGAAGGACATTTTTCGTTACCTCCAAGGAATCAAAGATCTCAGCTTGTTTTACAGAAGAAACAATGAATTGAATTTGGTTGGCTATGCCGATGTTAGGTACCTATCGGACCCGCATACTGGCAAGTCACAAACTGGGTATGTTTTCCTTTGTGGAGGAACAGTAATATCTTGGAAGTCGTCTAAGCAGACACTTGTCTCGACATCGACAAACCACTTAGAAATCATTGCATTGTATGAAGCCTCCCGAGAATGTGCATGGCTTCGAAGAATGGTTCACCACATTCAGAAGTCATGTGGTTTGAACATGGAACAAACCTCTACTATTATCTATGAAGATAATGCAGCTTGTGTTGCTCAAGTGCAAATGGGATATGTGAAAAGTAATCTCACGAAGCATATCAACCCCAAGTTCTTTTATGCCCATGAAATGCATAAGATGAACGAGATAAAGACACTGCATACTAAGTCATGTGAAAATCTCGCAGATTTATTCACTAAGTCACTCCCGGTATCTTCCTTTGAAAGATGCGTTAGAGGAATCGGGATGATGAGACTTAGAGAAGTGTAGATTTCAATGGGAGAATTTTCACACGCTCCTACATAAATCTCGAACATGAAGTTTGAGTACCCAACGTGAATCTAGAAGATTAACATTGAAGTTTGGGTGGATTGTACTCTTTTCCTTAGTAAGTTTTTCATTGAAGTTTTCTTACATAAGGTCTCCTGTTGTAAGCACACAATCTCTCATGTAAATGTTCTTGGTAATGCGGTCTCCTGTTGGTCACTAGAATTTGTTTGTGCAGAAAAAAAATAAGTTTAGCAGTCTCTAGGAATGGTTGGGCCTATTGTTTGCAAATGCTACTCAGACTAGTGATATGCTGGTCAAGGATTCAAATCTCGTTTTGGGTAAAATCCCGGAGGTCACCGAAATCCGAAATCTCGGCGAGATTTGGAAATTTCGGACAAAATCCGGACGAAATACAAGAACCAAATTTCAAATCCGGTTTTTTTTCATCTGGGAAATCCGAGATCTCGGCCAAAATCATCGAGATCTCGGTCCAAGTTGAATCGACCAAAAAATGGTCCAAAACATGTCAAAAAATTTTGAATTTTTTTTGGATGGTCTTGACACATAACTAATGTTTCCATAAAAAATTGAGATGATAATCAAGCATGAGTAATTTTTTAAAAATCTAACAGTGGTAAAGTCGTCATAAAAACCGTATGTAAAATCAGTTTTTGATTTTTCAAATGTAACAAATGAACTTCAAGTCATTTGAAAAGTTTTATATATGTTCCTATCATCCTATGTATTATAGAAAAATATTTATTCCATACATAGAGGCCATAATGTAACTGAATTGGGGCAACACAACATATTGATACACTAGATATATAGACAATACCTCAATTATTTATTCTATTAAGAAATACCTCATGGGATTGGAATGTCAATCTAACTAGTTACCTAGACTAGTAGACAGAAACTACAGAGTGATTATTATTGATACCACAATATTGTACATAAAATCTAATTCATTGATTCACCAACAAACATATGTAGCATACTAGCATCCACAATCAGAAGTGCTAGCTGGACTCACCAACCATCATATCTATGCATCCACAGACAAAAGTCAGAATAAAACATAATTTCATATTTTCATGCAATGATGCAAATGATCAAACATCTACCATAAATATATTCACTCCTTTGCTGCACAACCAATAGCACATGTTCATTCCTACCAAATCTCCCAAATTTAGAACCTATTTGAAGAAATTTACTACTGAAAACAGACACAAATCCGACGAGATCTCGAAGAAATAAGACGAGATCTCGGTATTGGACGACGAGATCTCGCTATTTGACGGCGAGATGTAAAGATAACTCACCGGAGATGGCCGGAGTTTGCCCATAGTCGACTGAGCTAGCTATGAGGAGTGAGAATACTATGATGTTTCTGTCTTAGCTGTGAGGAATCGGATTTGCTTTTAAGTTTCTACTCTCCACATTGGGACAAATATACAAATACTAACTATCTATACCATAGGATAGATTATTGGGTGAGTTGGTCAGTGCGACTGATTTAAGCATTTGGTGGTAGTAGAGGTCATGGGTTCAAATCCCCTTCGGCCATAATTTTTTTCCTTTTTCTTTTTCATTTTTTTCCACTTGATAGTTGTTCGTGTTAGTCAATGAAATGCTCCAGAAAAAAGTTTACTTTGGAAATGATTTAGTGCTTGGCATCTTAATTTTATGTGTGTTCAACCTTTTCTTTGGAAATGAAAAATAGTTCGAACCACTTTAGAAAATTTTGAAATTTTTTGTGAATGGTCCTAACACATCCATAATATTCCCATAAAATTTTCAGATGATCAATCTTGAGAAATTTTAAAAAATTCGGACAGTGCAAACCGACAAATTGAACCGACCAAAAAATGGTCAAAAACACATCAAAAATTTTAGAAATTTTTTGTGGATGATCTTGACCCTAAATACAATCAAATACAGTGCACAAAAATCAAAATTCGGCAAAAACACCCGAGATCTCGACGAGAAATTCGAAATTTGATTTTTTTTTTAAATTTTCCGGGATTTTGAATCTCGGAGGGGTCCGAAATCCGAAATCTCGGCCGAGATTTCGGATTTTGGTCCGAAATTTCAATCCTTGATGCTGGTCCTAGTTTTATAGGTATGTAGGTTGTTCTCTGCTTCTTATGTTTTAAGAGGTTCAGGCTCTTGAACTAACGATCCTTGTACTACTCAACTTTGTATAGATAAAAGGAGGTTCATGTCCTTGCTTCTTCGAATTTTCTATTAAGTTGCTTCTTCGAATTTTCTATTAAGTAGCAAACTTATGTCAACAAATAAGGTTTCCTTTTTGTCTCCGTTAATGTTCGTTTGTGGCAAATCCTAGTCATTGCATATATCTGGCAAATCCTAGTACTCACCATACAAGGACCAAAGGTACCATGTGTCAGAGTTTCCAAGAGATTCAGCACCAAGTGGTAAGAAAGAGAAATTCAATCAATTGCACTCAAGTTTACGCAATATCATTAAGAGATGCTTTGGTGTATGGAAGGTGAAATGGAGAATTCTTCTGAAGATGCCAAGCTATCCAATGTCAAAGAAAAAGATGATTATAGCCGTAACTATGGGAATACACAACTTCATACGTGACCATGATGCGCCAGACAGGGATTTCAGAAGGTTTGATCGGAATCCAATTGTCCTGGTTATGCGGTGCAGGTCGTGGGTTGTAGACTTGCAGTCCTTGTGTCTGATGAAATGGTGCTGCATTGTTCCAGAATGTTTGCTTCTACTCGTATGGCATAAGTAACCGCTAGAATTCTTATCTCTAGAATTCCTAGTTATACAGTCTTGTTACGCTTTTGTCAAATTTAGCAATCCTGTCATTAGTTGTGCGCAATATATGCATCAGGAAGATACATCAACTCAATTGCGCATGTTGTGAAATATGATAGACAACCTCGCTATCGAATAGTCCGGGGTTGCCTAATAGATCTAAATTGGAGAACAGAGAGAGGGCGAGAGACACAATATGAGGAGGAACTGCTCTGCTTTATTATTCTGTATGCTTGTGTATACAAAGGGGTAGCCCCTGCCTCCTATATATAGCGGTTCTGCTATAGATAAGGAAGAGTCCGTATAGGATACGTCAATCGGTTTCCTAACACTCCCCCTTGGACTCTTCACTTCGAGATGCATATGCCTCATTAAAACTCCATAAAAACCCAGTGGGAAAAATAATTGGAGAAAGAGTACATAGCACATGCTTGCTGTGTTGCACGGATTGCCTCATCAAAAACCTTAGGTAAGAAAACTTCAATGAAAAACTTACTTAAGGAAAAGAGTACAATCCACCCAAACTTCAATGTTAATCTCCAAGATTCACGTTGGGTACTCAAACTTCATATTCGAGATTTATGTAGGAGTATGTGAAAATTCTCCCCCTGAAATCTGCACTTCTCTAAGCCTCATCATCCCGATTCCTCTAATACATCTTTCAAAGGAAGATGCCGGGAGTGACTTAGTGAATAAATCTGCGAGATTGACTTAGTATGCAGTATCTTTATCTCGTTCATCTTATGCATTTCATGGGCATAAAAGAACTTGGGGTTGATATGCTTTGTAAGGTTACTCTTCACATATCCCATTTGCACTTGTGCAACACAAGCTGCATTATCTTCATAGATAATAGTGGGAGTTTTGTTCCATGTTCAGGCCACATGACTTCTGAATGTGGTGAACCATTCTTCGAAGCCATGCACATTCCCGAGAGGCTTCATACAATGCAATGATTTACGAGTGGTTAGTCGACGTCGAGACAAGAGTCCGCTAGGCGACTTCCAAGAAATTGCTGTTCCACATAAAGGAAAACATACCCAGTTTGTGACTTGCCAGTATGCGGGTCCGATAGGTACCCAGCATCGGCATAGCCAACTAAATTCAATTCATTGTTTCTTCTGTAAAACAAGCCGAGGTCTTTGCTTCCTTAAAGGTAACGGAAGATGTCCTTCACCCCTTTCCAATGCCTTTTGGTGGGTTCTGCACTGTACCGCGCTAGCAAATTCACGGCGAACGCAATGTCCAGCCTAGTGCTATTCGCAAGGTACATGAGCGCTCCAATTGCACTCAAGTATGGGAATTCCGCTCCCAGGACTTCCTCCCCCTCTTCTTTAGGCCTGTACGGGTGTAGGTCTGCTTGGAGTGACCTTCCGACCATTGGGGTCTTTGCGGGGTATGTCTTTTCAAAGCCAAATCTCTTCAACACTTTCTGCGTGTAGGATGCTTGGTGTACCAAGATTCCGCCTTGGACATGTTCAAGCTGCAAGCCTAAACAGAATTTGGTTTTACCCAAGTCTTTCATTTCAAACTCAGATTTCAAGTATGTGCATGCTTCTTCAATTTCCTCATCCGTCCCAATGATGTTCAAGTCATCTACATAGACGGAGATTATACAAAATCCATTCGTGGATCGTTGTATAAATACACATGGACAATCTTCACTGTTCGTGTAGCCTTTCTTGCAGAGAAAGTCACTCAAACGATTGTACCACATTCTTCCTGACTGCTTCAGTCCATACAGTGATTTCTCCAATTTCACACTGTATAGGTTTCTGTTTGCTTTGTCTTGGTTCGGGATAGGAATACCTTCTGGTACTTTCATGTATATCTCCGAATCCAAGTTTCCATACAAATATGCTGTGACAACATCCATTAACTTCATTCTCAACTTCAAGTTGACTGCCATTGAGATCAAGTACCTAAAGGTAATTCCGTCCATGACCGGAGAATAGGTTTCTTCATAATCAACCCCAGGACGTTGAGTGAAACCTTGAGCGACAAGCCTTGCATTGTACCTTACAACTTCATTGTTTTCGTTTCTCTTGCGAACAAAAACCCATTCATGACCTACGGGGTTTATATGGGGAGGCGTGCGGCACACAGGCCCAAACACCTCTCTTTTGTTCAGAGAGACTAACTCTGCGGTGATTGCCTTCTTCCAATCTTCCCAATCGAGCCTTTTCTTGCACTCTGCGAGAGATGCGGGCTCGGAATATTAATGATCGTGGCAATCTTCTTTGCAAAGTATGCATCGACATTGGCTGTTGCTCTATTCATTGATTCTCCTGATATTACAAAATTTATGGATATTTCTTCATGGTGTGCTTCATGCACTTCTACTTGCTCTTCATTGCTATTTCCCATTCCAGGAGCAAGTTCCTTTAGTTTTTCTCCGCCAATGTGTGCGCACACATTATTTCCGGCGGCTTCTTCCAATGGAAGGTTCAGATCTGGAATTGCCTTTTCCACAGGCTTCTTTCTAGTGCCAGGTCTCAACTGGCTCCCCTTCTTGCTTTGGGGCACTTTTGTGATTGGCTGTGGTAAGTCCTCTTGCCCAGTTTTCCCCAGACGTCTCCGGGTACTTTGGGTTTGAGAAGCCAGATTTCCTGTTCTTTTTCTTTGAGGCCTCTGAACAGGATGAGGGATACCTTCTGCTTTCTTTGGTATTTCCACCCTCTCTGGTGCATTTCTTGCTGGTACATGCGACTTAACCACGCTCTTCAGATCACAAAAATGATCAGGCAGTTCATTTGCTAAATTCTGCAAATCGATTGTCTTCTTGACTTCATGATTTGCTTCATTAGTGCGAGGTTCATGCACGGGGATCTCAATGGAATGCCATATGATTTCCCGGCATTTTCATCCAATTGTTCATTTCCTCCCCCTAATGACGAGAAAGCGATCCTCGTCAAAAAAATGCAATTAGCGAATCGGGCTGTATGCAAATCTCTAGTCGTGGGTTCCAAATACCTGATTATGGATGCATTCTCATAACCAACGTATATCCTAGACTTGCGGAGAGGGCCCATTGCAGTTCGCTGTGGGGGTGGTATAGGTACATATACCATTCATTCAAATTTTCTGGATGACCCATTGCATTAGTTGCATTGTTGAATGGATGTTGTAGGCCGACGGTCTATAATTGATGAGTCTTCTTTGCGTGCATATTTGCGTGTCCCCAACAAGTGTTGGGCAAGTTACAACTCTGCAAGAGTGGTGGGGCTATGAGCTTAATCCTCTTTATTAGTGCTTCACTATTCCATTTTGCGTATGGATGTGCGATGCAGTGCTCAATTGATTATTCGATTCTTTGTGCAATAATCATCAAATGCCTTGGAAGTAAATTCGTTGGCATTGTCCATTCGAATGGACTTCAGGCGATGATAAGGAAAAGCATTCTTAATTCTGATGATCTGCGAGATCAGCTTTGCGAATGCATGATTCCTTGTTGACAGCAAACATGTATGTGACCATTTCGAGGAAGCATCAATGAGCACCATTAAGTATCGAAACGGCCCTGACAAAGGCTGAATCGGGCCGCAAATATCCCCCTGAATGCGTTCCAGGAATGCAAGGATTTCATATTGCACTTTCATAACAGAGGGTTTTGTTATTAATTTCCCGGTGGCACATGCATGGCACACAAAATCTTCGTGATTCGGGAAATTTTTTAACATTAGTGCCATGACCTTGTGAGTTGTTAACTATATTTTTCATCAATCTAAGACCAGGATGACCTAAATATACAATGCCATAACGAAAATAATTCAGAGCTTCTAAATACAGTCTTCAAATAAGTATACACTGCGTGTGCATTGATTATCGTGTAGTACAACCCAGATTCATATGAGGGATATTTTTCTAATACCATTTTTTTTCATATTCTGCGTGCTTCATAGTGCACAAATGCTCTTTGTCATTTTCTTCATTGGTTTCTACGTGAAACCTATTGGCGCGGATATCATTGAAAACTTAAGAGAGTGCGTGTTGATTCAGGGTACAAAAGGGCTTCTTCAATTACCAAAGTTGTACCCATTGGCAATATAATTGTGGCTTTTCCAGAGCCTATTATATGCGTATCGCTTCCTGCGATTTTCGTAATCCTTCCAGCGTTCTTCGTGATCGTCTGGAAGTATTTCGACTCTCTTAAGATGGTATTAGCTTTGCCTACTATCAACAATGCATATCTCCTCTATTTGGGCGCTACACAATTTCTCAATGAAAAGAAATATAATTCTAATCATACAGTGGCAAAGTAATTCAAAAACATTACTTGCAAATATAGAATATTGGAATAAAGAATAAATTGCAATTCTATTCATGAGAAAAGAAAATGTATGCTCTTCGAGAGCTTACAATTCATTATTCAAAATTCATTAACCACTGCATTACGTAGTCTGCAAAATTTTAGGCGAATTCAATCTTGCTGTGCTTAGAGCAAGATGGTGGACTTGAGCTTCTCGAACCGCTTCTGAAGTGCAGTTTATAACTCAAGTACACTCACCTCAGCCATGTATTCATTCTTCAGAGTGGCTGAAAGGTGATGTCTGAGAAAGGACAAAGTTTGATCATTTTGCTCGGCATTAGGTTGTGCGTCCTACGAGGACCCTAAGCCACATTTGGAGCTTCTTGCTCGCAAGCATGATCTTCAAATTTGATGCCCATGTGAGATAGTTCTGTCCATTCGGGGTCAGTTCTTCAAACTCACGTTTGACAATGCCAGGTATTTGCATATTCACAAGATTCTTTCTTTAGATTACTTCGTGTAATCTAATAGATAGTGGTTGCAAAAATTCATAAATGCATAAAACAAATTCTCATGAATTTCCAGTAAACTAAAAGAAAACAATAATTGCAAGATTCATAAATACAAGATTCATAATTACGGGATTCATAAATGCAAGATTCATATATACACAGATTCATAAATATTCATAAAAATTCAAAAATACAGCTTCGTGCATGTATGTGATCGGCTTCGTGCAGGCGATCGGATTCATACGTGCGATCGGCTTTGTGTGCACGATCGGCTTCGTGCGATCGGCATAGCGCGGCTTCATGCGTGCGGCGCTGTCAGTTCCATGCACGTCGGCCTTCTTGGCGCGACGGTGGCCGCTTCGTGCGGCATGCTTGAATTTCCAATGAATTATACTAAGGTAATTTTTCATCATTACTTGATAACAGAAAATAAATTCCAACATAAATTAAATGCGGTGTAATGCTAATTACAACTTATGTAACTCTCGTTGGTTGGGAGCGAAAACAGGTAACGAATATCTCCGTCAATTCGACTCTTGGCCAGGTCAACCTGCCCCTAGGGCTCACATGAGGGAGGGAGCACTTCCCGTTTCTGGATGCCAATTAAAGAACCAAGCCTCATGTGTGTTTTCCTAGACACCAATTGTCTCATGTCTGTTTATTCATTACCAAAATCAAATCCCAACCACTCAGGTTCTCATAAAATGTTGTACGAAATATTCTTGAATTTTCCTAGCACTTTTCATAATTTCTGCTAATTTTCAAGCAATTTTCAGAATTGCTTTTGTAATAGAAAATAATTTACCACATATTAAACATGACCAACATCTAGAAAATAAAACCCAGGGTTTGGAGCTTCCAATAATTTTTAAAAATTTTCGGAAGTCCACATATCCAGATATCCAATTTTCTAGTTTAATAACAATTTTCTAAATTCATTTACTGATTTCTAGATTTATTGAAAACAGAGGGGCCTTCTGGGCATCCGGGGTATGTGATGGCTTCGTGCCCACGTCTTGTTAGCCGTGATAGGGCTTCGTGTCGATGTACTATAGCGATCTGTAGCTTCATGCTACGATCTGCGAAAGTTGTTGTGAACTTGTAACCGTGCCACGTTGAAGAACACGGTACTTAGATGCGTAGATTAGATGCATACTCGTAGCTTCATGCCACGATTAGATGCATTCATACTATGTACTAGAGAAACACCGCGAACTCGTAGCTTCGTGCCACGATTAGATGTATTCATACTATGTATTAGAGAAACACCGCGAACTCGTAGCTTCGTGCCACATAGATGCGCGTAAAGAATTGAACGAGCTATTAGATTCAATCTTCTGTTTCTCACCTTTCCAATCTATTCTTCGGTAGGCTATCGCGTAGGATAGAGTCGCGTAGGACTTTTTCTTTCGGCAATCCGAGTGGATGCCGGCTTGATGGCGAGTTGATTGCAGATCGGATCGGGCGATCAATCGCCGGTAGTAGTCGTTCGTCGTTGTCGACGATCCTTCACTTCTTGTCTTTTTCTCACCTTTTAATCTTTCTCCGGTAGAGCTTCGTGCTGATAACGTGTTAGACAACCTCGCTATCGAATAGTCTGGGGTTGCCTAATAGATCTAAACTGGAGAACAGAGAGAGGGCGAGAGACACAATATGAGGAGGAACTGCTCTGCTTTATTATTCTGTATGCTTGTGTATACAAAGGGGTAGCCCCTGCCTCCTATATATAGCGATTCTGCTAGAGATAAGGAAGAGTCCATATAGGACACGTCAATCGGTTTCCTAACAAAATAAAACCAATATTTTACATGATGCTTGGGGTAAAAGGCCGTCCTTTTTACATCTAGGAGATTTA
This sequence comes from Rhipidocladum racemiflorum, assembly GCA_036346355.1. Classification (NCBI taxonomy): domain Eukaryota; kingdom Viridiplantae; phylum Streptophyta; class Magnoliopsida; order Poales; family Poaceae; genus Rhipidocladum; species Rhipidocladum racemiflorum. The sequence continues at coordinate 18,436,703 of CM070573.1, read as the reverse complement.
ACTATGGTAATGGTGACAACATGTTGAGATCAGAGTGACAACACAATCGAAGAATTGAAGATGATTGTATTCTTAGCATAAATGAGTACATAAATAGAAAGAAACATTAAATAAAGAAAAATAAAGAGTTACAACCAAGGGTATCATGGTCTATTTGTCTTCATTCCTACCTTTAAGATCTTTGGAGATAACCTCATAGCCAAATGCTTTTGTCAAACGAATCCATCTCCTCAGTAAATTAGATCTTTCGGGAAGCAAGATCTAAATATAAAAAAAAAACAGAATATGGATCCTTACTAAACATGCCCTAAGTGCAGGAGTTTTGCCGTGCGGGATGCATGGCAAGGACGCTCAGCATCGTCGGCTTGAGCTGTTTTGCCTAGGGATGGCAATCGAGTGGGTATCTCCGGGTATCACTACCTCAGATCTGAACCCGAACTAAATGCTGCCCACCCAAACCCGATAAGCTTCACGGGCACAAAGTTGTGCCTATACCTGAACCCGATGGGTATATGAAACCTAATGTATACCCATGGGTACTTTAGAACATACACTGGCATAAAAGCTGCATCTCATGCTGAATTTGGCATCCATGCCCATTATATGATCTTATCGGGTACGCAAATCCAAAAACCCATGGGTCTGAAGTGCTGCCTGTACCCGCTCTTATCGAGTCGAGTACCCATGGATACTCAAACTCATGGGTAAAATTGTCGTCCCTAGTTCTGCCAAGCTAGTAAGACGCCGCATGCATGCATGCATGCATACAGGGCAAAAAGAACACACCGTCGTCATCAGGAGCCAGAGAACATGGCGTCGCCGCCGCCGTCGCCGTGTGATTTCGCCATGTTGGCAAACCAGGTGTCCTACTATTGTCTGCACACAGTGGTGGAGCCAGGATTTCAGTAAGCCCCGAGCAAAAAAAAATAAGCAACTATTACTATTGTCAAAGACCATAAACATTGAGGTATAACAAAAGTACAACACAAATACACAATTAAAAGTAAATTTGAATTATATGCTTAACATTTCAACAAAATAGATAAAATATGTCAAAACAATATGGCGTAATGGTTGTACAGTACAACTCAAATTTTATCAAATTGATTTTCAAATGAATAATATAATTAAATAGCAAACCAATCTTTTGTGGTGACTCAAGAAATAATTTATCCAGAACAACCAAGAACACATATTCAGTCCTTCAACTATCGAGCATAAATGCACAATTAGGCCATATGAAAGTTAAGCTTTTGGTAAAGCTGAGCATATTCTGCTCCTATTGCCTAACTTTCCTCATCTTTTTTAGTTTTTGGATTTATGTTTGATAAGTGATAATGTTATAATCTTTTCCTTTTTGAACAATAATGTCAAATGTTTAACTCTTGATATGTCAATTGCCTTTAACGAAACGAGTTCAACATGCCTCTCGGGTGTAGATATAAGAAACTCTGGCTCACAACTTTTTAGTCTAATAGAGAAGTTGAGAAAATGAATTTAACACTGTAACATTTCAAATGTAATTATCATATCCATGGGCACTACCGCACTGCGCTCAACGATAACAAATTCACATTCAATAAAGGATACTAGTGATTGAAGAAAGCATTCCCAGACATGTGGAGTTCAATGGAAGCACCAGGATGCAAGCCCATTGAACGGGTTCCAAGAGACTTTAACAGTTTGCATATTGAATGCGCCTGCACAAACATCACTAGATCATTACCTTTTTTTTTTGCACAAACAACAGCGAATAAATCACTAAACCATTAAGCTTTTGTGCATACTTCCTAATACCATGAGGTATCTCTACTATTCTAAAGCAGCACTTGGTGGCAGTGGTCCGTTCTTCCCACGTCATTAATTGCCGCTTAATTGCCCTGCTTAATTGCCCTACTTAATTGCCCTGCTTAATTGCCCTACGCAAGAAACGAAGCGTTGCTTTAATTAGTCAGATTTCGCAAGAAACGAAGCGTTAAAGATAGATGTTTGATCTTGTGAAATAATTTTTTTTATTTTTTAATCTTTATTTTTCGTTATCAATTTTGTTTTTCGTAGCGACGCACGGGCATGTAACTAGTTCTTGAACAAATAACAAACAATAGTATCCAAAGAGCACAATGTTAGTACTAACTTGCATGGCCTTTTCCTGGGAGGGGACGAGGTACAACAGGAAGGGGCAAGAGACGATCAGACTGAGCTTCTCCTTCCTCTTCTTCTGGATCTGGAACTCGGCTATGGGCTACGGCCATGGGGCCCAGGCGCCAGCTTCTAGGCTCTAGGAGCAAGGGCGTAGTGTAGAACTTCCGTTCCGGGTGCCGGCTTCCAAGTAGCTAGGTGCTAGGCGCTGGGGCGTGAGGAACAATCAAGTGAGGTAGCTTCTGAGGGGCAGGGCTTCCAAGTAGCCAGCCGCAGGGGTGCAGAGAGGGGCAGGGCTTCCAAGTAGCCAGCTTCTAGGCGGTGGCCAATGGAGGCGGGGGCGGCGTGACGATTGACGAGTCACAAGCGGCTAGGTGCTAGGCGCTGGGGCGTGAGGAACAATCAAGTGAGGTAGCTTCTGAGAAGGATAATGCTTATAGTGCACCTAGGCCTAGAATTAGGCCCAACGCCGAGCAACATATAAGGGCCCAATTCGTTTCAGCTTCTGGATTATAGATTCTGGATTATGAGAGAAGCTGCTTCTAATTGTGGGAGAATCGGGCTAAGCCGACTACGAGTTCTAGGTTTTAGACCGAGCCGGCAAGAATTAGCAAGAATCAAGCTTGTGATTCTTAGAAAAGCTGTTCAGAATCCTCTTGTTCGATAAATAATCCGTTTTTTCTAAAAAAACAAAAGCTGTTCAGAAACTAAAACAAACGGAGCCAAGTTAGGGCCTGTTTGGCAACAAAGTATTTTCATAGTTTCTAGGCAAAACTATGGTTTTAAAGAATACCATGGTATTTTTGGCAACATGGTGTTTGGAAGCAACCCAAAAAACTCTGTTTTGAAAACCATGGTATTGCCAATACCATGGTATTTTTGGAGTATTGAAAACTCCACTCAAAGTGGAGTTTTGGGCTTTTGGTGGTGGTGTAGAGAGTGAAAGGTATCAATACTTTGAAAATACCATGCAAAATACTTTGTAGCCAAACAGTTTGTAGTTCCAAGAAAAACCATGGTTTCAATGGTGGTAGGTGAAACCATGGTATTTATGCCAACACAATTTCTAAACCATGGCTTTGTAATACCATGGTATTGAAAAACTTTGCTTCCAAACAGGGCCTTAGACTTTCTTTGGCACTTAGACCATCTCCAAGGGCTTCCCAGGGTTCCATTCCCTTCCCACCCCCTGAAGGGAATCCCTTCCCAGATTCCATTCCCTTCCCAGCAATGCACTCCAACAGATTCCCTTCCCAGCCCCATTCCCTTCCCAAAATTACCTAACTTTTCCTCATACCCTCTCACCCATCCTACAAATTCTATAAAAGGAGGGATTAGAAATTCACCAGCAACCTCACCCAAAAAATTAGCAACCTCACAATGAGCCACTTCGTTTCTTCGTCGAGTGATGAAGCATCCTTTACTGATGACGAGGACTTCCTGTTCTTAGCAATCGCAGAGGAGGAGGACATACAAGCGCGGGGTAATAGCAGCCGTCGACGGGGATCAGTTCGAGGACATGCCGTTATCAACCGCGGTCACTGGAAGGAAGCGGCTTCGGCTATATGGTGATTACGCCGCCCGGCTCCCCGCTTACGGTTCCCACGCTTGATTTAGGCGGAGGTAACAACCATTAGTCCCACTCTCTTTCATGGCCCGTTGTACTTGTCATGTTGCTTCAAGTGTCGTTAGTTCTTTGGCATGTGCAGGTTTAGGATGTCCCGTTCATTATTTTTGCGGATAATGCACGCTATCGAAGGTCACGATGTATGGTTCCAGCAAAGTAGGGATGCAACCGGGAAGCTGGGTTTGGCACCTATACAGAAGGTAACTGCTGCAGTCCGTCAGCTAGCGTACGGTACTCCCGCCGACTCAGTGGACGAGTACCTCCGCATTGGCGAAAGCACCGCCATTGAAGCTCTAAAGAAGTTCGTGAAGGCTGTGGTCCAGGTATTTGGGGACGAATATCTCCGATGTTCAAACGCTGAAGACATTGGTAGACTCCTGGTTGTAGGAGAGCAGAGGGGTTTCCCTGGCATGCTTGGCAGCATCGACTGCATGCATTGGACCTGGAAAAACTGCCCGAAAGCATGGCAAGGGGCTTTCACAGGGCATACCCGCAAGCCTTCCATAGTACTAGAGGCAGTTGCTTCATACGACCTGTGGATTTGGCATGCTTTTTTCGGGATGCCAGGAAGCATGAACGATATTAATGTCCTCCACCGTTCTAACATATTTTCCAGGGAAAATGATGGCGCAGGCCCGGAGGTTAACTACTTTGTCAATGGGAATCAGTACGACATGGGGTACTACCTCGCAGATGGAATTTACCCTGAGTGGGCAACCTTCGTAAAGGCGATTGCAGCTCCGATTGGTAACAAGAGGGTGTACTTCTCGCAAATGCAGTCCGCCGCAAGGAAGGATGTGGAGAGAGCGTTCGGCGTGCTACAAGCTAGGTTTGCCATTGTGAGGGGCCCAGGTCGATGTTGGCACCAGAATACGTTAAGGTACATAATGACTGCATGCATCATTCTCCATAACATGATAGTGGAGGATGAGAGGAATGGGCCACCGCAGGACATTACATTCGATTATATGGGAGCTCCCGTCGTTACAGGGACGTCACCCGTCGGGTCGGTCTTTGCCTTGCATAGAAGCAACTCAAAGACGGAGGGATCGCCTCCTGCACCAGAGGTTGCAGGCAGATCTGGTCGAACACCTTTGGGCACGCCACGGTGGGAACTGAATGGAAGTGTGATGTACGTTTGTTTAATTACGGTTCATGGGTTACGTTATGTGGAAGTGTTATGTAATATCGAAGTGTTATGTAATATCGAAGTGTTATGTACGTGTGGTTCATAAATAATCTTGTGTTTTCTAATATGGAAGTGTAATGTACGTGTGATTCTATCATGTGTTAAAGTCCATCACAATATGAAGTCCATCACAATATTAACCCCATCACAATATTAAGTCCATCACAATATTAGGTCCATCACAATATTAACCCCATCACAATATTAAGTCCATCACAATATGAAGTCCATCACAATATTAACCCCATCACAATATTAACCCCATCACAATATTAAGTCCATCACAATATTAGGTCCATCACAATATTAACCCCATCACAAACCATTTAGTCCATCACAATATTAACCCCATCACAATATTAACCCCATCACAATATTAACCCCATCACAATATGAAGTCCATCACAATTTTCCTTCACAAAATTTTAGTCCATCACAAAAGAGAGTTCCCTCATAATATTAAAGTCCATCACAACAATAAGTCCATCACAATATTAGAGTCCACCAAAATATGAAAGTGCATAATAATATTAATGTTCATCATAAATATGACAATCCAGGCGAAATAACCGCAGGCCATCAGAATTTACTATTTAGCCTGCCGACGAGCCATGAGAATCTCATCCTGTCGAATCTCATAGTACTCACGGAGCTTTCCGGTACACGACTCCAAGTTCACCTTCATAATCCTTTCATTCTCCGCTTCCTTCGCCATTGCCAACTTTTCACGCTGTATATCCACCATAGCACACCTTGATTCATTCATCTTCTCGAAATGCTCAGAGTATGCACCTACAGATGACATACTCGACGAAACACGACGCTTCCTCGCGGCCTTTGCCGCCTCCCTCCCTTGTGGCCTTTCTCCCTCCTCAGAGGATGCTTGGGAGCCCAAGTCGATAGGAATGTTATTGGACCCTTCATTCCTTGCAACACCTCGTACCGTTTTCTGCTTCTTCTGTGACAAGTGAGATGACCACTTAGGATGATCAGACAGTAGTACCCAACAGTGGTGGAAGGCGAAAGGCTTGCCCTCAATGTCCTGGTACATCCTAGCAGCATGTGCCATCTGCAAATTCCCATCACAATTGTTAGACTCGCGACAACAAAAACATGAAGAAGTGACGTACATTCACTTACCCTGTCACGCTCGGTGCTCCCACTCTGGTGTAAAGCATCATCTGATTCGGATACCCAACATATTTGCTAACACACTCATTTATCAAAGACCAACGATTTACCATTCCTTTCTTTGATCTTTCCTTCATGTGTTCGTTACTACCGGGTTTTGTAGTAATCAGCAATCCTAGTCCAATAGGTATCGGCGATTTGGTCCTTCCCAACAATGGGGTCTTGGCTCACATTCACCAACTGACACTAGCACCACATCCTCTTCTGCAGTCCATTTGGTCCTCTCCGTTCGTGAGTTGTTCTTCTTTCCCTTGTAGCGGATTGTGGACCCAATCGGTGTAGCATTCGTTGGTTGCATCATCGGAGGTGAAGGCTGGGAGAAAAACCGTGTACCACAAAGATCGAAGTCCTCCTCAACGAAGCCGAGAAGAAAGTGTCCATCCTGTCCTCCTGAACAATGAAAGCACGCGTTGCATAGTTTGTGACGAGGACATGGGAAAGCAATGTGCCAACAATATGCCGTACCATGCAACATACATCACATTTACTATTAGAAGTGTTTGGAATAGGAGTTCATAGCAGCATGATCCAAAATACATTAGAAATTAAACATTACTCCGACATTAACATCTAAACAAGGTGGTCGAACGATCGGACTCGATGGACCAATCGCTAGCGAGAGATCACGAAGAGGTCTCGTAGTCTTCAGCACGATGTAAATGCGAGCAACGCACTCGTAGTCAGCTGGCACTATGTCGTCTGGATCAACGCCCGCCTCAAGTGTACTATCATCCAGTAGTGTGGCTTGAGGGCCAGTCCCATAAGGTAGCGTGTCCAACGACATCTGCTCCAAGCTGTCAGCTATGGCCTCGACCTGAAGAAGTGCCGTGTTAATGTCAACGGCCCAAATGGCATCACTAGGACTAAAGTTGTCCCGTGCGACTTTCCGTAGGTGCTCAGCCTTCTCCTCCAGCATATCTCGCAGCTTCGAGATGACTTCTCGAAGGGCCTTGGTCTCCATCTATAACAGCATTTACGACAATACTATGGACAGGTTATGACATACATAAATCATACTACTCTTCATGACCCAACGAAAATTAATTCGCAAAACCACATAAACACCAAAGAGTTATGAAGCAAAGCACGCAAAATATGATGGATCCATTCAATAGCACAGACTGACAAATACGAACAGTAGTGCTCTATTTTGGGGATGCATTAAACTTTTGTGCAGATCCTCAGGTGTACAAACAGTTATTAAGGTGATGGCATAGTACTGTCTCTAGCTCCTGTGCAGTAAGTAAAGATAACTAGTTTATCTGCACATCTTGGCTATACCATCAGTTAAGAAGCTCAGGACAACTACCAACAGTTCACAAGCTCGGTGGTTCAGGCCATCCATTTCTTCAGGGAATACTACATTCTCTAGCTATGCTCATGGCAACAAGATCCAAATTGGACAATAGCATTTCGACAACAGCAATTCGACAACAGCAATTGGAGAACAGCAACACATATCAATTGGAGTACAAAATAGAGCCTCCGGGGTTCGGCAATACAAATTGGACAACAGCAAAACATCTCAATATATGGAGCTCGGTGGAGGTGGCAGACAGACTTCTGTAATCAACTATACTCCCCAAAGAAACCATTCATACAATCGTGCATCCAATCAACTATACTCCCCAAAGATCAGACTTACAGGTCGCTGCTGAAATGAGTGTTCGACAATTTGAAGACATGGATACGTACAGAACAGCTCCAACAGATCGGTGCTGATATGTGTGTTGGACAAAACCCACCAGTTAAGGTGATGGCAACAAGATCCAACATTTCTAAGAATTCTCTAGCTATGCTCATGGCAACAAGATGCAAATTGGACATTAACCCCGACATATTGGTCTGCAGGTTCAGCCAAAGAACTTCGCATGACACAAGGTTCAGGCAAAGTCCAAATCTGAAATTTGTCCTAATGTTCTTTGTCAATACTTCAGTTCGGGTTTCTATCTAACATGTTCAGTTCGCATTTCATGAGTAATGTTCTGTGTCAATAGTTCAGATTCATGACCTACCTCATCTGCATGTTCAGGCAAACACCGAGCCGAACCAATATACGCGGGGATTTTGAGGTCAAGCCCTAAATCGGATTGTGAACTCTATTTTGAGGTAAACAAGACCCCATTTGGAGGCAAACACAGAGCTGATAACGAATCAACAATCCTCAAAAAATTAGTTACGATTTGGAAAGCTGGGTTCGGATTGTGAACTCTATTCCCCAATTAATCCATTCAATCGTGCATCCAATCAACAATACTCCCCAAAGAAACCATTCATACAAGTTCGGAGTAAAATTTTCAGATCAGCTCAACGTGTGGGAACTGAATGGATTACCTGCCCGTGATGTGCTCCTCCAGATGCTGCGGCCCCTCCGGATGCTGCGGCTCCGCCAGATGCTGCGGCTCCTCCAGTCCCGCCGGTGATGTGCTCGACCCCGTCTGCTCCTCGCTCGGCCCGCCCGTGCTGCTGTGATCCTGCTCCGCGCCGACGCGCCAAAGGTCGACCGTTGACGGGAACAGGACCGGGCTCGCGTGAAGGGAAAGGGGAGCGACGCCCGCGGCAGAGGGATCCTCTCTCCTGTCCCAGGGATCGATCGGCCTCGGAGGGAAGCCGTTGGAGTGTGTGGGAACGCTCTCTCTCCGGCGCTTTCCCATGCGGAAGGGAACGGGAAGACCTGAAGAGAAAGCGTTGGAGATGGTCTTAGGCCAGCCCGGGCCATGTGGCCCGAGGGCTAGCTTCGCTCCTGTCTGCACATGATCCCTAAAGCGAAATGTTGCGACGCGGTGGTGGCCATGCGCGGCGACGTCTGCCTCTCCTGCCTCTGCCAAGTGGCGGAAGAGCCGGACCTCCTCAGCATCCACGACATCGTCGGACCTCCTTCGGCTTCACAGGCGTGCGCGGGCCGACCGCCTTGGATGGGCATCACAGGCGTCGCCTAGCAGCGCCCAGCCAGCAAACCCACAACGTCTCTCGCGTACCCAAGTACGTAAGCCAGTTCAGCCATAACACAAAACGCTAGGACGTAGTGGTAGTAGTTTGCTCATGCGGTCCGCGGTGACGATATTGCCATTCCATCTAGAGGTGGGCGTCGTGCCGTGCCGTGCCGGCCCGGCTCGGGCCCATCGTGCTTCGGGCCGAAACCGTGCCGTGCCACGACGACCCATCGTGCCCACCGTGCCGGGCCGTGCTGGCCCGACTCACTTTTGGCGAGCCCAAGCCCGGCCCATTTGGCGCCGTGCTCGCTGCCGTGTCGCCCAAGCCCGACCCATTTTTACTATTGTGACGAACAAAGAAATAAAACAAATCACTACTACTAAACTACCTATTTTAATTACATAAGAGACTAATCACATCAACAAAATATCAAATATAAATGCAATGCTTGAAGATGCCCTGAATCAACAATATCTGCCAACTTTTAAGCCTTAATTCGTACTTTCGCGTTCGTTGCGTGCGCGCACGGCCCGCCTAAATCGTGCCGTCGCGTCGCGTCGTGCCTGGTTCCGGGCCGCAAGACGCCTGCTCTGATTGCGTGCCGGCCCGGCCCGGTCCGGAACCGTGCCGTGCCGTGCTTTGCACCGTGCCATACCATCGTGCTTCGGGCCGGCCCAAAAAAGCCCGGCCCAATGCCCACCTCTAATTCCATCCATCAGCCTGGCGATCGCTGCTCTGCGTAGCGGCGCGCGTAGAGCACAGAGACCGGCTTACATAACCCCCTAGCTCCCTACACCAATCAAGAGACCCCCCGCTCACCAATGGAGCCTGCCAATCTTCTCCTGCTGCTCGGCTTCCTCGCGGCCGCGGCCACCGTCGGGGCGCAGACAGGGGACACAACAACGTCGTCGTCGTGCGATCCCTCGAGCCTCGCCGCCCAGGTGGCGCTCTACTGCGAGCCCGAGGTGGTCACCGCGCGGTGCTGCGAGCCGGTGATGGCCTCTGTCGACCTCCGCGGCTGCCTCTGCCGCGTAGTCGCCGAGCTGCCGCTCATCGTTGCCGGGTTCAATGCCACGAAACTTGTCGCGTTTTACACCGCCTGCGGAGGTAGCGACCTCCTGCGAGCCGCCCGCCCCGCCGACGCCTGCCAAGGCGTGGGAGCGCCCACCGTTGGGGCGCAGCCGGAGGACACGGCGTCCTTGTCGTGCAATCCTCGCGTCCTCGCCAGCCAGGTGGAGCGCTACTGCGCGCCCGACAGCCTCACCGCGCCGTGCTGCGAGGCTGTGGTGCCTTCCGTCGACATCCGCGGCTGCCTCTGCCGGGTGGCGGAGACGGAGCAGATTCTGAGCAGCGGCATCGACATCTACGGCATCCTCGACCTCTACACCGCCTGCGGGGGTCTACGCCCCGGAGGCCGCCACCTCGCCAGCATCTGTCAAGGCATTACACATACTCTCTCTAGCATCTAGGCTTCCTCTCTGTTCAATCACCTAAATTGAAGACATGTCCGTGCTTTTGTGTTGTGCAGGGAAGGCGCTTCCACCGCTGCCGCCGATCGAGTAGCTGGCCCTCTCCGCCGCCTCAGCAGCACGACGGGAAGGTCGAGGCAATGCCATCCATCCTCATTTCCTCACCCACCCGGCCGGTTACTCCGCCGCGCGCTCGCGCATCCAGTTTTCGCTTGATTTGGTCTATTTGCATTCAGTAGTAGCTAGGTACTGCTTCTCGAGATTTGCTTTGAGTTAATTCCATGGCTTAAAATCGTAGTAGTAGAAGAAGAAGAATACTTCGTGTGTCGATCATGAAACGTGGCAGAGGAGAACACTGTTACCTCCCCTCTCTTTTTCCCCGCCGTATCTCAATCCATAGTTATCGGATTCGCTTTAAATCTATTGCAAATGGTTAATCCGAATTGGTTTAGAGCACAAATTGTTTTTTTAGTTTGTGAGCATTCAAATTTGTAGCCTTTGGATCTAGATCCATTGATCTAATCAATTTGCCACTCTCCTCACCACCCTCCTCTTTATAGGCCCCCAAGTTGAGTGCTCACAAACTAAAAAAATACTCGAGTGTTACTTAGCCATTCTCGAAAATTAAAATAAAAAGTGTTGAACCGCGCGTTTCATTTAAGGATGCCTGAATCATCTTAGTACCAGAATGTACGTAGTATGATTAGCTTTCTGTTGGTACGTATGTGTTGCGTGCCGGATGATGAACAGGAAACATCGCAGGAGGGTAGTGCTGAAGATGCAGGAGACAGGGTGTGTGATTCCATTGCATTCGGTTGTAAGGGTCAATGGACCCACTTGTAGGCGATAGAGGACACGACTATATGTGTGATTCCATTGCATTCGGATGTAAGGGTCAGGGGACCCACTTGTAAGCGATAGAGGACAGGACTTTATATTCTGGAAACAGCTGTTTGAAGAGGACGACGGGAATGAGAATGCTTTTTCCCTATTCTAACTAATTCTATTCTTCTCCTCCAATGTTCTTGCTTCCAATTCCCTTTTCTTTTACCTTGATAATAACATTTGGTATCAGAGCCACAAAACGGGCTGGCGCGAAAGAAAAAGCAAACACAACTAGAGAGCAAGATTACCTTAGCCATGGCGTCGATGGAGGCTCAGTTTGGAGGGGTGGATGCCCTGCTCAAACAGATCCTGGATGACGTGCATGGAGTAAAATCTGAGATCGGCGAGGTGCGATTGGTGGTGGAAGTCCTCAACCCGTTGTTTGGGCGAGGGGCGATGGCGGCGGAGGATGTGCACCAGGCAGTGGGGTCGGCATCAATCACTCCACCAGGAGATGAAACACGATCGTTGAGGGGGTCTAGAGTCTTGGAGAAGACTCGGGATCCAGCAAGGGGAATTCTGGGTAACCCCATGTTTCATCCGGCCACAGGTAGGCAAGATTGGCCAAATATTGTGCAGATGTTCGATCAAAGGATGGGGGCTAGACAAAACAGCAACGCGCTGTGGCAAACCCGGCAAGCTCTTCCGAAAATAGAATGCCCAAAGTTTGATGGAGAGAATCCTAAGTTGTGGAGGGAGAGGTGTGAAACCTATTTTGAGATCATAGGAATGAGCTCGGGCTTGTATACCAGGTTAGCATCACTGAACTTTACCGGAAATGCTGCTCTCTGGTTGCAGAAAATGGAAGCTAGGGGCCGATTTGAAGATTGGGAGGTTCTGTGTGAAGCGGTGGAACAAAGGTTTGGTAGGAATCTATACAAGAAACATATGAACAAGTTGATCAATCTCAGGCAGACTAGTTCAGTTGCAGAGTATGTAGAACAATTTGAGGAATTGCAGCACCATTTGTTATTGTATAATCCTTCACAGGATGAGGTATTTTTTGTCACACATTTCCTGGGAGGTCTGCGAGAGGACATTCGGGCTTCCATAGTGTTGCACAATCCAGAAGACATGGAGACAGCCATATTCCTGGCACTGCTGCAGGAGGAAGAAATGGAGCACAGAAGGAAGGGCTCATATTATAAAGGGGATACAAAGGAGTTTAGTAAGGGAGGAGGTAAATTTGCAGACAAACACAAACCCTTTCCCAAGACAGAGGATAACATGCGCATTGAAGAGACAAGGAAGCCAAATAACTATAAATGGGATGAAAAACTTGAAGCACTGAAGGCTTATCGTAAAACAAATGGTTTATGTTTTACATGTGGAGAGAAATGGGGAAGAAACCACAAATGTCCAGATAAGGTTCCCCTGCATATCATAGAAGAGTTAGTGGAATTGTTACAGGTTCAGCAGAACCCTCAAAATGACACTGAGAAAGGAGGAATGGATGGTAAGGAGGAACTGCTTTCGGTCACAGAGCAGAATAGTAATTGGAAGGCCAAGAGAAGAACAATGAGGTTACAAGGATTAATTGGGAAACAAGAAGTCCTGATCCTAGTGGATTCAGGGAGTACATACTCTTTCATCAGTGAGAAGTTGATGAAGAAGATGCAAATTCCAACAACAGAGATAACTCCTATGCAGTTGTCAATTGCCGATGGAAGAGCTATGCAGTGCAATCAAATAATCAAATCGTTGGAATGGTGGGTACAGGGCCACACATTTATCCATGATATGCGTGTGTTGGCCCTGGGTTGCTATGTCTTGATCCTAGGGGTAGATTGGCTGGAGGAACACAGCCCAATGTGGGTGCATTGGGGCCACAAATGTATGAGATTCACTCACCATGGTCGCCGGGTGATGCTTCAGGGAATCAGGGAAGACCAAACATTAGAAGGAGGTGTGAGTGCAAAAGAGCTTCAAGGGTTGCTGAATAGGGGAGCCGTTACTCATTTGGTGCAATTGTATCAGGTGGAAACAGTGGGGAGATCAAGGCTAAGGAAGGTTTTATACCAAGAGAAGTGACAAAAGTGGTGCATGCTTTCAAACACTTGTTCAGGGAAGCAGTTTAGTTGCCTCCAAGATGAATGTATGATCACTCAATTCCGCTAATACCTGGGGCACAGCCGGTGAATGCCCGAGCCTATCGTTACTCCCCACAACAAAAGGATGAGATTGAAAGGCAGGTCACAGAGATGCTGATGAAGGGCATAATTCAGCAGAGTATAAGTCCATTTGCATCACCGGTGATATTAGTGAAGAAAAAGGATAGTACCTGGCGTTTTTGTGTGGACTACCGAAGGTTAAATGCAATAACTGCGAAGAATAAGCAACTATTACCAATTATAGATGAATTACTGGATGAACTAGGAGGTGCCCGTTGGTTCACTAAGCTAGATTTGCGAGCTGGATATCATCAAATTAGAGTTGCCGAAGGTGAGGAGCATAAAATAGCTTTTTTGTACACACCATGGGTTGTATGAGTTCTTGGTCATGCCTTTTGGACTTACAAATGCTCCAGCAACCTTCCGAAGTGTCATGAATCAGATCTTCCATAAGTTGCTACGTCGGTGTGTGTTGGTGTTTGTAGATGATATATTGATCTATATGAGTTGGGGTTGACAGGGTATTATAGGAAATTTATTCAAAATTATGGAATCATTTGCAAGCCTCTGACTGCTCTGTTGAAGAAGGGAGTGCTGTTTCAGTGGTCTGCAATCACGGAGAAGGCATTCAGAATTTTGCAGAAGGCATTGGTGGAAGCTCCAGTTTTGGCTTTGTCGGATTTCTCTAAACGATTTGTCCTAGAGACAGATGCTAGCAATGGAGGAATTGGTGCTGTCTTGATGCAAGAAGGGCATCCAATAGCTTTTTTGAGCAAGGCTAATAGCAAACAAAATCAAACTCTGTCGACTTATGAGAAAGAGTGTTTGGCAATATTATTGGTTGTTGGAAAATGGCGTCCATACTTACAACATCAGGAGTTCATCATCAAAACTGATCAGAAGGCACTGGTACATCTAGCAGACCAAAGATTGGCCACAATCATACAACACAAGGCCTTTGTCAAACTGTTGGGTCTCCAATACCAAATACAATATAAGAAAGGTATACACAACACGGTGGCAGATGCTCTGTCTAGAATGCCTGAGGTCAATACAATTCATGCAATATCAAGAAGCATTCCGGTTTGGATAGAGAACTTAGTAGCAGGATATCAGGATGACGCTGAGACCAAAAAGCTATTGGAGGAATTGTGTGTGACGGGCTCCAATGATCAAGGGTATTCACTACAGGGTGGAATTATTCACTTCAATGGTAGAATATGGTTGGGAAACAATGTGTTGGCGCAGAAACACATATTGCAAGCCTTGCATAGCAGTAGAATTGGTGGTCATTCAGGCATCAGCGCTACATACCACAAGGTGAAGGCCTTGTTTGCATGGCCTAAACTAAAGAATGCAGTGGAGCAGTATGTCAAGGAATGTACCACTTGTCAGCAGGCCAAAGTTGAGCACGTTAAGCTTCCTGGGCTTTTGCAACCCTTGCCGGTACCCACTCAATCGTGGTCGGTGATAAGCATGGACTTCATCGAGGGATTGCCATTGTCTCATAAGTACACAACCATCCTAGTGGTCATAGATAAATTCTCGAAGTATGCTCATTTCCTGCCGCTTGCACATCCATTCACTGCTCCACAGGTGGCCAAGGTTTTTTGTGATCATATCTACAAGCTTCATGGATTGCCCCCAAACCATTATATCCAATAGAGACAAGGTGTTTACCAGTACCTTTTGGCAAGAACTATTCAAACTATCGGATACACAGTTGAATATGAGTTCGGCTTACCACCCGCAAACTGATGGTCAGACCGAACGGCTCAATCAGTGTGTGGAAACTTACCTGAGGTGTTTTGTTCATGCATGTCCGAAGAAGTGGTCGGAATGGCTATCCTCTGCAGAGTATTGGTACAACACCACTTATCAAACTGCTATAGGGAAGACCCCATTTGAGGTGCTGTATGGTCACCCGCCCAGGCACTTCGGCATTCAGGAACAGGGCAATGACACAGTTTCAGATGTGTAGGATTGGTTGAACCAAAGGGAGACAATGAACAAATTATTGAAACTTCATCTAGAGCGGGCAAGTTTAAGAATGAAGGCCCAAGCAGACAAGAATAGATCAGACCGAGAGTTTCAAGTGGGGGAAATGGTATACCTCAAACTGCAACCGTATGTCCAAACATCCATTGCATCACGCAGTAACCAAATGCTATGTTTTAAATTCTCTGGACCATACAAGATTTTGGAGAAGACTGGTCGAGTGGCATACAGGCTAGAATTACCAGAGGAAAGTCACCAGTCACACTAGTGCAGTGGTCAGGTCTGCCGTCGTCTTGGACAACATGGGAGAACATCGCTTCGCTTCAGCTCTGGTTTCTGACTGCACTGGCTTGGGGACAAGCTGGATTTTAAGGGGGGAGGGAATGTTGCATGCCAGATGATGAACAGGAAACATCGCAGGAGGGCAGTGATGAAGATGCAAGAGATAGGGTGTGTGATTCCATTGCATTCGGTTGTAAGGGTCAATGGACCCACTTGTAGGCGATAGAGGACTGGACTATATGTGTGATTCCATTGCATTCGGATGTAAGGGTCAGTGGACCCACTTGTAGGCGATAGAGGACATGACTTTATATTCTGGAAACAACTGTTTGAAGAGGACGATGAGAATGAGAATGCTTTTTCCCTATTCTAACTAATTCTGTTCTTCTCCTCCAATGTTCTTGCTTCCAATTCCCTTTTCTTTTACCTTGATCATAACAGTATGATGCTTCTTTCTCACACGTTTGCATGGTGCGTATAATTGCCATATGAGTGCTGCGAGCATTCGTGAATGCGAATCATGAATGAATGGGTGCCTAGCCCAAAACTCGGCACGGCAGCTTAGCCTAGCCCAAAACTCGGCACGGCACGGGTTAGACCGTGCCGGGTAGGAAAAACGGGTATGACGGGCGGCATGGCCCGGCACAGAGGTTTGGGTTGTGCCCGTGCTGGCAAGGCACGTCGGCATGGCCGGGCACGGGCGGCATGGGAGGGCAAGGGCAGCACGCCGGATGGCTGCGACCTGCGGCAGGGCATGACGCACTACCTCGTGCCCCTGCCACGACTCGCAGCAGTGTAGACGAGGTTGGGGCACGACCCATGGCAGAGAGATGGGAGGCGAGGAGCGGGGTTGTACCTAATCATGTTGCCGTGGCTATGAGGCCTGCACGCCTATTGTAGTGGTTGCCCCGTCGCCTCGGCACCATCGCCCCACACCACCGCCTCTGCACTATCGCCCCGCTACCTAGGCTCCCCCAACCCGCCACGCCGCATCGACTACCCCGCCTCGCAGCCTCATGCTCCCCTGCTGGGCATCGCCTCCCCCGTCGGGCTTCGCCTCCTGTGCCAGCCACCTCGACTTTCGTCGCCCACCAAGGCCGAAGAGGGGAGGCGGTGGGGTCGCCGTGGTGAGGACGGGAAGAGGGAGGGGAGAGGAGGCGCACCGCACGTGGAGGAGGGAGGTGCGATGCGGAGCCGAGCGGGGAGGATTTGGGGGGAAGGGGGAGAAAAGAGGGGCAAATGAAAAAAAAGAGGGTTAGGGGAAAGAGGAAAAATGAAGAAAAAGGGGGAAAATAAAAAAAATATAAAACTGAAAAAAAGAGAAAATAAAATAAAATCGTAAAATTTAAGTAATTAAGTAAAACTATGGCTCACTCTCATTCTCTCGGTTCCTCTCTCTCCGTCCGACTCTTTTTCACTCTCTCTAGCTCACTTTCTCTGACTCACTCTAACACTCCCAGTACCTCTCTCCCCCTCCGACTCTTTGTCACTTTCTCTAGCTCACTCTCTTTGGCTCAATCTCACTGTCTCAGTCCCTCTCTATCTCCCTTCGACTCTCTATCGATCTCTCTAGCTCACTCTCTCTGGCTCACTCTCATGTCTCAGTCCCTCTCTCTCTCTCCCTCGACTCTCTGTCACTCTCTAGCTCACTCTGTTTTGCTCACTTTCACTCTCATAGTCTCTCTCTGCCTCCGACTCTCTCACTCTCTAGGTCACTCTCTTTGGCTCATTCTCACCCTCCCAGTCCCTCTCTCCCTCTAACTCTTCGTCGCTCTCTCTAGCTCACTCTTTCTGGCTTACTCTCACTCTCGCAGTCTCTCTCTCCCTCTAACTCTCTATCACTCTCTCTAGCTCACTCTCTCTAGCCTACTCTCACTCTCGCAGTGCCCCTGTCTCCCTCCGACTCTCTGTCACTCTCTCAAGCTCACTCTCACTCTCCTAGTCCCTCTCTCTCCCTTCGACTTTTCGTCACTCTCTCTAGCTCACTCTCTATAACTCACTCCCACTCTCTCTGCCCCTCTCTCCCTGCGACTATGTCACTATCTCTAGCTCGCACTCTTTGGCTCACTCTCACTCTCTCAGTTCCTCTCCCTCCTTCTAACTCTCTATGTCACTTTATCTAGCTCACTCTCTCAATCCCTCTCTCTCTCTCTCCCTTTGACTCTCTATGCCTCCCTCTCTCCCTCTAACTCTCTATGGCTCACTCACACTCTCTCAGTACGTCTCTCCCTTCGACTCTCTATGTCACTCTCTCTAGCCCACTCTCACTCTCTCAATCCCTATCATTGCTTACTCACTGTCTCTCTCTCTCTCTCTCATCGTGGTAACCTCTCCTTTGTCTTTCATGGCACCAAGTTCCCCCGCCTCCGCCATCCTCTCGTCCTCCCTCCCTATCAACCCCGTCGACCACCACAGATGCCACACCCTTTCAATCCAACTCTGGTGACTCCATCGGCCAGTGCTCCTTACCTCTCGTTAGAATAGTGCAAATAGGTTAGGTCTGGGCCAGTACTGTTGAGGAACACGATATGCTACGCTAGCACAAATTAAAATTTTCTACCGCATAACCAAAAGGCACGGACAACGAGAGAAGGATGCTAGAGTTTCGGGTGAAACACTTCTAAATCGCAGGAAAAAGTCACACGCTGCGCACACCCTCCTCCACTCCTTATATAGCCACGAGATGAAACCCTAAGCCATGCCCATCAGCGCGCTAAGCCCATAAGGTCCATTAATTACGGATCCAATTCAAACTAATGCGTCCTAGCCCATTAAGTGTGTGACCCTGCAGGTTCATGTACATTTGGACATAGATTCGAAAAACCCTTTTTCAATCCAATAGTTGGTAGTGGCTCCTTGTAAGGCATGCCAACTCTAAACATACCACAATCAAATCAGACAGAACCTATGAAAGAACTCATGTAATAATTCCTTTGCCAAACTATATGAAGATTGAACTCAAAGCGAGAAGCATGTCATCATTTGACAATTCAATCCATATCTCGTATCCGTGATATATTAATAAGTTGTGATTGGCTCCTTAATCACGGCATGTCCATGCACTTCCTTAATCATATCACATGAGTGGCCTAGACATATATCTCCATTACACTAGAGTGGCAAATTCTATCTTGACTGTTCACTTCCCTCTGCATGTTTCATAGTAAACATAAAAGCTACCTTTATAACTATCCGGTTAGGAAATAGTGTTTGGTAACCTTAAGGTAAACTATTACACATGTAGGGAATGTAACAATCTCAGGTTTAAGGATCATACATCTGAAGGTGAATGGGTAGGCTACGTGAGCACAAAAACAATTCTTTTCTACCATGAATCATCAAAGATCACATGCGAGTAGAGGATCATGAATCGTTACCCTTGACGCGCCAATGCAGCTAAAGTAGATACATGCGCGTAGAGGAAGTAGTCGTTCATGTCCCGATCAACGCCGAGCAGCTCTCAATCAGCGCCGAGAGGTTCCCGATCTAGTCGGGGTCGATCACTGAAAGTCGCCGGAGATCCAACCGAACATTAATAATAGCTGAAGGGAAGGGATATAATAGGGAAAATATAATAAAATAACACATTAAAATTATATAATAACATGTATTTCGAAATAAAATTTAAAAGTTAGAATAACACGCATTGGAGAACGGAGAGAGTAAATTTATAGGGCAATTCCTTATGGGGCTGTTTGGTTATCTTCATGCACAGAGATTTGCATCTACAGATGCAGAGTTTTGCTTTTTTTCTCATGTTTGGTTGTCTGCATCTAATTTTGAGCTTGGCTCTCTGGATGCAAGATTCTTCAGGCAGCTTGGCTCTGGAGATACGTCAAAAATGGGCGTATCTCTTGATACAGCGCATGGTAGCTTTGTGTTCTGCGCAAGGGGCCACTGTCAGTCACAATAGCAAATCATGCATGCGGTGCCACGTGAGTATGTAAGTTTTCTTTTTTTCTTTTTTCTTTATATCTTTTGATTAGCATCTCCGATTATCGAACCGATTTCAAAAATGGTTCTTGACATTTTTTTCCGAACAAAACTAGACCACACTTGCTATATAAATTTTAAAATATTTAAATTTTAAAATACATGTCTATTAAACACTCAACCAAACACCGTATCTGCATTTGTGCATCCCGTATCCCATCAGTCTGATTGGGTCGAACGGACCAGGCTCGTGAGAGAAGGCAACCAAACAGCTCCTATATATCATTAATTATCTCACTGATCCATTTCAGTGACGCATTCAGGTATTTTCCCAAATTTCAGTGGCATTAAAAGAACTAGTTATATGCCCGTGCGTTGCTACGAAAAACAAAATTGATAACGAAAAATAAAGATTAAAAAATAAAAAAATACTATTTCATAAGATCAAACATCTATCTTTAACGCTTCGTTTCTTGCAAAAGCTGGCTAATTAAAGCAACACTTCGTTTCTTGCGTAGGGCAATTAAGCAGAGCAATTAAGCAGGGCAATTAATGTGACGTGGGAAGAAACTCTCACTTTATATAGTAGAGATTAATCCTTGGGCTGTTTGGTTGGCTGCATCTAAAGAGATTTGCATCTACAGATGCAAAAGATGGGTGTTTGGTTGTCTTCTCATTCAACTCAGCCTGGCTCTACAGATGCAAAACACTTTTTCGGCTGGCTCCAGGGAAACGAGAAAATCCACCGTTTCCCCAGAGCCAGGCTCTGCTAAGCCATGCATGCATGCTGACATCAGCATTTATTATCTAATTTTATTCTTTTCTTTGCTATATCTTTTGATTAACATCTCCGATTAACGAACCGATTTCACCTATGTGTTCCTGATATTTTTTCGAACAAAACTAGACCATACATGCTATATAAATTTCAAAAGATTAAAATTTTAGTTTTTCAATTTATTGATTTTCTAGAATATATTTTAAAATTTTTTATTTTCGTTTGTGAAATTATTGATTTTCTAGTATTTTTAAAATTTATTTCATCCCTCTTTTGAATTTGCCTATCACACTTTCATTCCAGTGCAGCCAACCAAACAACATCTCTGTGCAGCCTGTCCAACCTCATACGATCAACCAAACAACATCTCTTTGCATCCACTCAGCCTGACTCCCACCAGCCTGTCTGAGCTCATGCAGCCTGGCTGAACTGAGAAGGCAACCAAACAGCTCATAATGTACTGCTGTAACCGGTTTGGCCAATTGTTTTGAGATCCGTGTTAAAACACGTGGCGAAATCACGAGCTTTGAGGCTGTGCGTGAGCAAAATTTATTCCATCGCCCTCGTGGCCTGCTCGTCCCACGAACGACTTCTCCCCCGGCCTGCACCACCCACCGCGGCGTGGCGTAATCCAATTCCAAGCCCAAATCGAGCCGAACCCGACGCTCCAAATCGCCCGGCTTGGAGATCTAGAAGGCCTAGAAGAAGCGGTGGCACCGACGCTACAGGCGGCGGCGGCGAAGGCTTCGGCGTCGTCGTCGTCGGCGGCGGCGGCGGCTGGGGTATCTGCGATGATAACCCGGTCGAAGCTGGTGGAGCAGCTGCGCGACTACCAGATCCGATCCCAGCACAAGTAAATCCGCCCGCCCTCTCCATTCTCTATCCCGCCCGAAATGCCGCCTAGGTTGCGGTGGTTGACTAATCGTATGCTCAGATGTCGGGTTCTCGGATGCCCAGGGTGTTGTAGTGGATTAAGTTGTAATGCGATTTACTCGGAACGAGTCTGCTTAGATAACCATGGAATCGATGATATGGCTGCCTGTGCGGTGCTGATGCGAGGCAAGCATTATTATTTTGCAATTTAGATCCAACGAAAGGCATTGTACAACAGTTATTAGACAATTTCTACCCTCTAGTGATTCTTGTTAAGATCTTGCGGCTTCTCATGAGTGTCTGCACTTCGCAAGTAAAGTAGAGTATGCAGATGTGTATTGTGCTGCTTTCATCATATATCAAAATTACCTGCATATGCTTCTTGTTCTAAATACTATGTAAAGAGTTATGCTTTACCGTATCCATTGTCGATGAATTGTGTCTTCACTTACTATTTGTTTCTGTACGTTACATCTAACACACCATTGCAAAGAGCTTCTTGCCTATTGTGAGTTTTATGGCAGACTACTTGCTTTATGTTTCTCTAATGGGGGTGCCAAACTATGCTAGCAGACCACTTCAGCTTGTTTTGATAAGTTTTGTATGCCAATTCTGAAGTCGATAGTTCTCTTAAGATATCACGCAAATGTGCATTATGATATATTTTCTTTTATTGATCTGATACCATTTCTTCTCGCTGTTACTCATTACACTATCAGATAGATTTGTATCTTCAATGATCTGAACATGGCTCCTGGCTCCTGCTCTCTACATTCTGCAGGCACGACATTATTGGAGCAATCTCATGGGGCTTGCTGTGTTGCTTTCTGATAATATCCTCGTACATGACGCTATACTTCAGGCACTTCTGGCTATCTGCTGTTATTATCTCCATTGGTATTCTTCTTCCCGCTGGCCTGTATATTTTGAGGCAGAGAAAGCTAGCTAAGAAAAGAGAGAGAAGATTATTGTTGCCTCTCTCCATGTAAGGTTGTTGGTAGGTTCCCTAATTTTTGTGGTTATTCTTGGCTAGCTAGAATCCGCATTCTTGGCCTGCCTAGCAAACATCCAACATTCCATACGCCTCTGCCCCTGGTATACAATCCTTATTCTTTACTCTATACTAAAGTGCTAGAAGAGATATCATCATTTTTGGAGCTCCAGTGTTGTGCGAGTAGATAATCTCCAATGCTCGTTGGGTATAGTAGCTTGTTAACTAAAAACTGATTGTTTTATTATTCTGATGTAATGTGTAAGCTTCATATCAACCTTGCTTTCACTCCAGTTGGTTTCTGGATTAAAATGGTAACAATGGATGATGTTTTGTTTTTTTATTTTTGTGTCCAGTTGATGTTTGTTTTGACAAAATTGTATCTCACTTTCTTATCAGCCGAGTACCGAGCACTTTCTTGCTCCTGAAATACATTTGTACCTGTAGTCCTTGCAATATATATTGCTTCTTGATGATAATCCTCGATAACATCAGCATCATCTGGGCTTCTCTTAAAAAAAGGCTGTGTTTTGCCTATGCGGACACTTTCCTTGTATCAACTTTAGAAGGAAGTAACATGTATCTTATATTCTAATCGATTCAGATTTTCTCGGAAGAGGAAACTCCCATATTCTTTGTTGCTCGTGGTAAGCATTACTCCCTGCGTTCATAGATAGATGGTGTGGATTTGGCACTTCAATCAAGACATGTAGAAATGATCAAATTGCTCTCTTTCATTAGCTCATTTAGTGCTCTTAGATAGTATTTTATACTATTCGACAGTAATAAATAGTATTGGGACTAATAAACTGTATGGATATGCAAAGAAAAAAACATTTCAAAGTTATCTTAAAATTATAGAATGACATGTATTTAAAAATAAAATTTAGAAGTTAGAATGACGTGTATCTACCTAGGAACAGAAGAAGCAAATACTATAGCATTATGGAAAAAAAAATTATGCAACGGTGCTGCATATCGCGGCCTGTGCAGCATCGTGCGGATTGGCGCCATGTGTCCCGCTGCGTCAATCTTCATGCAAAAAACAATTAAGTGATAAGGATTAAAGTGCATTAAAGTGCTTAAAGATTGATGGATTTGCATTAAAGTGCTTGGAGATTGACGCAGTGAGACGCGTAGCGCCAATCCGCACGGTGCTGCACAGACCGCAGTATGCAGCACCGTTGCATAGAATTTGTTTTCGAATGGCGTGTGCCTCAGGTGCTGTCGTGGCAAATTCAGTTTGGCATTCAGGAATGTGGGGCAGGGTTCATAAAACTGGACGATTTTTGTTAATTTTCGTGGTTTTCGATCTTACAACCTGATATATAAAATAGGTCAGTAAATCGGTTAAATTAAAAAATTCAAAATTTTGGAAAAATTTATGTGACGCAAAACCGACCATTTCTCGATCAAAAATCATGTGGTAGTGCGTTAGGCTTTAGCACATGGTCAAAACTGATTGGTTTTTTTTTTTGAATTTTTTCAAAAAAATTGAATTCTTAATCCTTGGATTCTGACATTTTTTTAACGATTTTCGGCTCAATATTTTCGATGTTCGAATTCCGTTTTTTCAACCGTTTTTTTTTTTTCGGATTCAATATTGTTAGCCGTGTCGTGGGGTCTAATTTATGCCTTCAGGCATCCAGTGAAAATGGGGAATTAAGAATGCCTCGTAGTGTAACGGCACCGTGGGATCAAATACGCGGTATTATCTAATAGAGAAGCTATTTGTTATTATGCCATAATATGACAAAGTTGTGTTTAAACAAACCTTGTTACCAAAGCTTTTCCTCGCCTATTTGGGAGAGTGTGCTTGGCAAGGCACACATAGCATTTGCTTAGCAAGTCTAGATACGCAATCGCCTCAAGGGCTTGAGCTCTAAACATGCAGAAGAAGCCACTGATATTTTTCAAAAGACCCCACAAATTAAAAATTCGATACTATCCGTAAACTTTGGCTGTGCGTCTGACTAACCCATGAACTGCAAAAGCCACTAATACTTTGGCCAAATTCTGGTCTTTTCTAGTGTGACTAGTGTTCTTGGATTCTTACTTCACTAGCATGAGGTGGAGACGGGGACAGATGGTCGCGAGGGTGGGGTTCTGCGCTGTCGGTGGCACCGTCGACGGCGGTGGCAGGCGCGGCCGTGTTCATGGTGCCTTGGGGCTAGCGACTCCAGCCCAGGTTCAAAATCTCGGCGAAATTCGGCGAAATTTCGGATTTGGCCCCTCCGAGTTTTATAATCCCGGCAAAACTTAAAAACCCTAAATTTTTTTTAAAGTGCTACAGTATATTAAAATCTCGCCGAGATTTCGGTGATTTGGACCGAAATTTCGGTAACATTGACCGAGATTTGTATAAAAGTTGACCGGATTTGACCGTAATTAATCGGATTTGACCGGATTGGGTTTTTCACGTCATTTCCCATGTGGGACAGTCAGTAGATCATAATTTCCGCGAAGTTGAAAAAACCCTAAAAAATTGAAATGTGATAGTACCGGTAAATTTCGCCGAGATTTCGGTGATTTAGACCGAAATTTCGGATTTCTCGGTTAAAAAAAAACAGATTTGAATTTTTGGTTTTTAAATTTCGTCCGGATTTGGTCCGAAATTTCCGAATCTTGTCGAAATTTCGGATTTCGATCAGGCCCAAGATGAAATCCGAAAACAAAATTTGAATCCTTGCTCCAGCCTGCTTAACTCCCATAGGATGATCTTCTCACTAGCCATGGTGTGTATGTGCAGCCTCGAGTTCTGCGGTTTTGTTGTGAAGATTGAAGTTTTGTGTCCTGTGTCATGAATGATTGAATTCTGAATCTTGTACCAGCAAGTGTGATTAGCAGCAGGAGTATAATTGAGACTGAGAGAGAGAAAGGGGGAAATAGCGTATGCCGAGGAAAGTTTTGTACTTATACAAGATTTGACCCGTATTCATAAAACGATACAATATTTTTGTATATTTACAGAAAAATCACTTATACCCGGAATTAATTCCAGTTATGCTGTATTTGGATTTTCAATTCTCGGGTATTGCGTATTTTCGAATTTAAAATTCCCATACCTAGAATTTGAAATTCTGAGTACACATATCAGGAATTTCAAATTCCAGGTATGGCCTGCAGTCTGCGTGCGAAATAAAACAATAGCGAAAAAATAAGGGAAAAAATTACCCCATACCCGGTTTTTGAAAAATCGAGTATGGCTTAACCGTTTTTTTCAAAACCCGGGTATGCTATACTAGGTTTTTCAAATTCCGGGTATAGGGCAAAATACACAATACTCGAGATTTGAAAATCCAAATATGGCATAATCGGAATTTGAAATTCTAAGTATGCATAACCGGAATTTCAAATTCTGGGTATGGGTGGTTTTTCTGTAAATACGCAAAAGTGTTGTATCGTTTTGTGAATACGAGTCAAATATTGTTTCAAATACAAAAATTTCCCGTATGTTGATAGTTGTAGGAATGGAGGTAGAAGAAAACAGGAGGAAGAAAGGCCAGCACTCAAGGTTTTGAATTTCTTTTTTAAAAGAATTTCGGCACCCACCAGTACTCAAGGTTTTGAATTTTCGTGTAATTTTGGGACAAAATGGTTGTAAAAAAATTTGATTGAAATATGAACTTTTGGACAAAATTCAAATGAATCCACAGAATGTAACTAGGATAAATGTATTTCAAGATCCATCAAAAGGACCGAATTTAGGTGTAATTTTAGCGAAATTCGAAACCTTGGTACTCACTAGCGCATGGAAACATTTTTGTTTTTTTAATGTGCTGAGTAATTGCCGCCGTCATCGGCACCACCTTAGTTTTTTTTCTCTGGTATTAGAAGATCAAGGGTAGAATATCTGATTTTGTAGTTTAAAAATTAAGTACATGTACTATCAAAGTTTAAGGGGTTAAATAGACGTAGTGCCAAAGTTCAAGGGAGTAATATAGACCTTTTCTATTATTATACTATGCACAGGGACAGAACCAATACGAGTCCGCACTCCTTACCTTCGTCTAGATCGTGGGTGCCTCTTTAGCACCTCTACCTTTGGTTGGTCGGATTGGTATCATCCCTGTTAGCACCTTCTAAATTTTAGTCATAGTTGTTACTGACTATGCACCTATACCTCTGCATACAAGCGAGAGAGAGAGAGGGGGGCAGATACAATCCATGAATTTTTTTTAAATAATATATTTTTAAATAAAATTACAAAAAAAAACACTAAAAAGAAAAATTACAAAAATACATCTCTGGTGATAGAGGCTTTGTCGCCATTTAAAATAACGACAGAGGCTTGGCTGACGGATTATTTGGTCGTGGATTCATTTAGTCGACGGGGTTGAGGTCTCTGTCGCCATTTGAATTGGCGACAGGCCTGTTGCCATTTCAAATGGCGACATAGATGTATTTTTGTAATTTTTCTTTTTGGTGTATTACTTTTGTAAATTATTTAAATTATTTATTATTTTTTTAAAAAAATTCTACAATCCATGATGGCCTGAGCTGACTTTTGGTGAAAGAACGACGGCTCGCTTGATACTAGTAAGCGCTATTACCGCGGATTAAGCCATGGGGAAGAGGCGGAGGAGGAGGAAGGTGAAGAGAATTGTGCCATTGTCGTCGCCGTCAACAAGCCAAGAACCGGCCGAGCAATCTGGCGTGGCGGCCGAGCAAGATCATCGACGCGGAGAACCAGAAGAAGGGAGAAGACGATGGTCAAGAAGAAGATCACAAGAGCAAGAAACATGAACCAGAGGAGGAGGGTTCCTATAAAAGTGGCTCAGTTGCTGCTGCTTCTTATTCACCGAAGCAAGAGCAGGAGAAGACTAGTCGAGGGAGGAGGAAAAGGCACAAACCTCAAAAGAGTGCTTGATCGGAATTGTCGAGACCCGAATATGCAAATCCGAACTCTCTGTGTATTCAGCACTAGTCCAGGATCACGCTAGTGCACACAGCCTCAACATCGGTACATATCATAATCATACTCAGCGAATTAATAAAGTACTTTATTTAATTAACCAAACTGGTTGCTCGACCTTATGGTCAAGTTACAAAAGTACGCTTCGCAGGGCGGAAACTTATTAAAAGAAATAATTGCAGCGGAAAAGTAAAAAAACGCGTGGCACCAACCAATATGCTACAGGCAACTGATTGGG
Organism: Rhipidocladum racemiflorum; assembly: GCA_036346355.1. Lineage (NCBI taxonomy): Eukaryota > Viridiplantae > Streptophyta > Magnoliopsida > Poales > Poaceae > Rhipidocladum > Rhipidocladum racemiflorum. The sequence continues at coordinate 18,409,150 of CM070573.1, read as the reverse complement.
CTTCCCCCTAGGTAGACGGCTCCTCCTGAAGTTCCTCCTCCAAAGTTGGCGTAGCCTCTTCCTTACTGATGTTGTATTGTTGTAAGGGGGGGGGGGGGACTTGGTACTCAGCAAGTTATGCACAGAATGCAAAACTAAGATTCTACATGCATGGCTTAATACAAAGGATGGCTAACAGGTTCATTTGCAGTAAAGCAGCATTCATAAATATAGTAATAGATTGCAAAGCAGTGACACAATATTAAAGATAATAACTTTCACAATGATTGCACAAGTAAAGCATTTCACAACCTAAGTCCAATTCTCAGACCCAACCCAACCATTTACCAAAGCCAAGTTATTTTCATGAAAGTCTAACACTTGACTGTAATTCTCGAGTAGTGTCCATTGCCGCGGACTTGGCTATTCGAATAGATTTTACGCTCTGCAGAGGTTATGCACTTTACCCACAAGATACAGTCAAACGCCACAAAGGCGAGAGTCCGTAACAAAGTCTTTCGGAAGCCTCTAACTGTACAAGTGGACCTCCCCGGTTGTTGCACACTAACTCTTCCCTTAGCAAAGGCGAAGTCTATGCCAACCAACCGTTAGATGGGTACCTAGCCACAGCCTCGGTACGCTCCCCCGTACAACTACACAAAAGGTATAGTTGACACCCCGAGGTTTCACAAGCAAGTTATTAGCAACTTAATCAACTAGGTCTGTCCAATTCCAGACATGTGGTTGCACGTTTGACCCAGTTCAAAGGCTTGCAAGGTTAAGTCATTAGGGTGACCAAGGCAAGACTGTCGAAGAACCAAAACAACTTTCCCGGTACCACTCATGGCCCACCAGATCATTCTTGCCACTTGCCTCAGTCTAAAGCATTTATCAATCCCCAGTTGATTACTATGCACCACATGCCATCAACATCATCATTAATAACACATGACACTCCTCAAAACATATTCCATATCTCATTAGGTCAATATTAATATATGATACTACAAAATCATGTCATGACTACGTGGCAGGGCTAAGCATACTACAGACGTGCTAATTAACCCACGTTGGCAATTTAATAATGTCCAACCAAATAATCCACAACTAGGGTGACAAAGGGTTCATGGCACATAATTAAATAATCAAGGTGTCATACTGCAAATCTGGCATTTATCTAATTTCTCAGAATTAATTAAAGCATTTTCTAATTAAATTAGCATGCAATAATTTGAATCGAATTAATTTTCAAAAGTGGGAGCAATATGATCAAGCATAACTTGCCTTCAAAAAGTACTTGTTCAGGGTCTTGAGCTAGCTCCCGGGTCAAAATTTATTCACATTCGAAGCCTTCGGGCACTTCAACGTCTACTTGTAATGGATAAATAAACACCAAATAAATAAAAACAGAGAAAAATTCATGTCCAAAAATTAAATAAAATTCACCATTAAATAGAGCTCAATTTTATAAAAATTTAGAAACTAGAATCACCTCAATCGGAGTTAAAACGCAAAAGTTATAGCCGTTTGAAGTTTGAAAAATCAATTAAAAGAATAAATCGAATTAATTCATTTATTTTTATACGGGAAAATCGGAAATATGACGTCAGCATGAATTTGAATTTCTACCGAATTATTTTTCTAAACAAAAATCGAATTACGACGTCATCATGACGTCAGCCGGTTCATAGACCCGGTCCACTGTTCGGGCTCGGTCCATCGTGGACCCGGTCCACGGGTACACGTGTCACTGACACATGGGACCCACTGCTGACGTTAGCACGGCTCGGCCGAACGGCTCTGACATGCGGGCCCCACACATGACGTCAGCATGACGTCACGGATGACGTCATCGCGGCGGTGGGCGACGACACGCGGGCCCGATGATGTCACGCAGCGTGACGTCGGCGGCCGACGAGGGCTGACCCGCATCGCTTCGGTTACCAGCTACGTGGCACAATCTAGGCCGTTGGTTTGAAATCCAACGGTCCAGATTAGATCTGGATCTCGCACGTTGTGATCAACTTGGTTGATCTGGATCGTTCGTTTTGAATCGAACGGCTGAGATACGATCGGATTTTCACCGCGTCATGGGGGTGACGTGGCTTGTCCCGGTGCTCGACACGTGGCACGATCTACACCGTTCGCTTTTGATCGGACGGTCACGATTGCATCTAACGCTACAATGCGGGTTAAATCTAACCGTACGATCTAGATCTAACGGCTGAAATCTAATCTAGCACGGTGCGGTTTAAGGCTACGTGGCTCAATCCTGAGCGTTGGATCTAGATCCAACGGTTGAGATTAGATCTAAAAACCATAACGTGGATTTCGAACGGGGTGACGTGGACGAACTTGAGCCCTTGGATCACGATCGGACGGCTGACGGAGCTCGCGGGGTCGACGATGTCACGGCGGAGCTGAGGCCACCGGAGTTGGGGACGACGACACGCCCAACGGCGTTTGGGCGCAAATCCGGCGAGATGAATGATACTCCCAGACGCGTCTCGTCGCGACGGTTCCGGATCTGGGCACTAATGCGGCGGAGGACGGCAGAAACAACGGGAAACGGCGAAAAACCGCGGCGGCGCACACTTCCAACTTCGGCGAGCGATTGCGGGCGGGCGGCGACGGCTGGAGCTCTAAGTCCTAGGGCTACGGTTGCGCACGGAAACGGCGGTCACGACATGGGTGACGGCACATTAAATAGCCCCCTCGACGACTGTGAAATCCGCAGAAAATGAGGCCCACACGGGCGCGGCGGCGGAATCCGGCGAGGACTCGGACACAGTGATGTGGGCGCATCCTGGCCATACACGTGTACACGATCGACGGCCACGATCGCGTCGGGCTCAAACGGGTTCGCACGGGCACGGGCACGGGTGACGTGGCGCAATCTCGGCCGTTGGATCTTGATCCAACGGTTGCGTGGGTTAGGGTTTGGTTAGGCTCGGGTCTGGCTCGAACGCGGCTCGGTCAGACTCGAGTCTGACCCGGGTCGGATGAACAGTGAAACCCGGTTGGGTTTTTCCAGCGATTTAATATTTGAATTAATCCTTAGTAATTCAAATAATTCAAGAAGAATAGCAGATTAATCATAAAAATTCCAGAAAAATTCTGGGAAAAACTTTGAGATATTTTGGACTCAAATAAAATATGTCCAACAAAATTTTATTTAAAACTTTTAATTATTTAATTATCTCAAAAGAGAATAAATTCAAATTAAATCCAAATAAATCCCAGAAAATTCCCAAAAATTCTCAAAAGTGCAAAATATCATTTAAATTCATGAAAAGCAAAAATTAGGGTGTTACAAACGGCCTCGCAGGATGGATCACGGATCTACTAGTTCATCATTTAGGAATTTTCTTTTTCCTTTTTGTTCTTCTTCGCTTTTGCTCTCTCTTTTTTAGTGTGTCTGGTTGATCCAAAACCGTTTGGAGTTGGTTCTCTCCGTTCTCTCGCTGCCCTATGCCCTTTAGTCTTACCCTTTTTTTAAGCTCTTTTACAATATACTAAATTAAATGTAAATTATTTATTCTTTTTTATTCAATAAATCAGATTAACTAAAGTTTACTTATACTTCAGTTAGTGATAAAGTAATAAAAACATCCTTAATAAATCAATGATTAGATCTGATTTTCACTATACACTCTATACTATCAGTATAACACATCATAAAAAATTATATTCTATTATAATGCACCCTAAAATTTCTTCTTCTTTAAGTACTCTTTTAAGTCTTTACTCAGTTTAGTCGTGCCACGGTACTAATGTTAAGTGGCATTGCTCATTGTCTTCGGTCTTTGGTGTTGCTGTTTGGGACTGTGGATGATTACTTTCTTATTGCCTGTCATAATCATCGTTGTGAACTTGCGATGGTGATGGCCTGATGGGAGGGAAGAGAGGCTTGTGGTTGATGAGAAGGTGCTCTTTTCAATAGTACAGAACCTCTGTACTCCCATTTCTTGTGGTGATTATGTTGTTTTAAGCTGAATTCGGCCCTCTTCTGCACAAAGTGCTTGCGTTCATTCCAAAGCGTGTGTATAAACTAGCACTTGCGAAATCCTGTCAATAACGGTGACGGTGCAGGCCTCCATGCATGTGCATGTGGAATTTGAGAGTCCAATGTATCCCCCACAGAGCCACTTCTGCTAGTCCAAAATGAATGTTTGTTTTTGTTGGTTGGACTTCAGGATGAGACTTTCCTGATTAATATTTTGTTGTTGTTGTATGCTGACAAAAACTTTGTAATTTTTTGTTAACTTACCGGAGGAATCTACCAAAAGAAGGGGATTTTGTTGTTGTTGTATGCTGACAAAATTTTTGTTGTTGTTATATGCTGACAAAATTTTTGTAATTTTTTGTTACTGGAGGAATCTACCAAAAGAAGGGGATTTTGTTTTCACCCTCACATGAATACAAGTAATCTCTTACTAAGAACGCACGCACAATACAACAAGGAAAAAAAGAAACGCGCCAGGTAGGCATGTGTTAAATTTTGATCTGTCTGTCTGGTCAATTACAAACATAGTTATATGCTCGTGCGTTGCTACAAAAAAAAAAATTGATAACGAAAAATAAAGATTAAAAAATAAAAAAATACTATTTCATAAGATCAAACATCTATCTTTAATGTTTGCTTTGCAAAATTTTAATTAAAGAACGCTTTCTGTAGAGCAATTAAGTAAGGTAATTAATGTGACGTGGGAAGAAACTCTCGCTTTATAAGTAGAGATGTGTTAAAGTAATCTCTTACTAAGAACGCACGCACAATAAAACGAGGAAAAAAAAAGGAACGCGCCAGGTAGGGGTCGAACCTACGGCCTTCTGCTTAGGAAACAGACGCTCTATCCACTGAGCTACAGGCGCTTAGCGAAACAAGTAATATAGTACGCACACATATAGAAGACCATCCTCGTTTCATTTTGAGGGCAGCCAATTCCCGTTCAACATTTTTCACATCAAAACAAGTACCCAAATTTGCAACTGATGACGCTTGTGTACTTCATTTGTGGGCAAGCCTGCAATTAACTGGAGGCGCAGCACAAATATTGCCTGCACATGGTTAATAATATTTCAGATGGGCCCGCAAAGCGCACGCACTGTGTGAATGACTGATTCTTGGGTGCTGCTTGCTCTGTGTGCTCTGGTATACCATAGATTTTGATGTGCTTGGATATGTACTCCATATACTACCATTCTAGGGAAAATGTTGTATGCAATATAGCTTTGGGGTGCAATCGTGGTGTAATTCAACTAAACATGGTTAAAAAAAATTCCGAAAGAAAAATCTAGATGTACTTCTAAACGTACACTACATATGTATAAAATTTCAAGTTCATTCTACGTTAAAGAGAACCAAAAAGAGAAAAACCTGAAAAGTGTTAAGAGTTCAAATGTATCAAAATTTTCTCCTTTTCCTTGTTACTTATCGAAAGTTTCTCCTTTTTTACTCTTAACGTAGAAATGAATTTGAACCTAACATTTATACATGAGTGGAGTAAACCATGAAGTACATATAGATTTTTTTTTTAATTTCTTGTGATGATATTTAGTTGGATTGCAGCATCATGCTAGATTGCAAACAATAAGTTCCCATCATTCTAAGTTGTCTATTTATAGGTGGAAACTTCACCAAGGGCTTGTGTGGCATATATTTTTTTTTTTTATTTCTTGTGATGATATTTAGTTGGATTGCAGCATCATGCTAGATTGCAAACAATAAGTTCCCATCATTCTAAGTTGTCTATTTATAGGTGAAAACTTCACCAAGGGCTTGTGTGGGAGGCTCAATCCCGGTCCTCCTCTCGCAACTTGCTTCTACCATGCGAGACACTCCTCCACGCCGCTCTCTCCACCAGCGGCGCCAAGGTCCTCACCTCCTTCCTCCGCCCAATGGCTTGCATATTCGACCCGCCGCCAATAGTTCTTCTCCAACCCCGGTGGTCGCGGGTAGATTTGGAGCTCTTTCTCTCGACGCACTGTCTCCATCGCCATTCCGCACACCGTATCTATGTCCATGCGTGTTGTAGCTCGGGTAGAACAGGAGTTCACCGCCGGTGGTCGTCGGTGTCGGCCAGTGGCGGAGTCAGGAAAAAAATATAGCCTGAACAGATTTTGTTATAGCTATTATGAATTGATCGATATGTGAACTAAAAGCAATCTTGAACGCTAATACACATATGATCATGTAAATGAAAACTAGAAGCATAAAACAATGGTAATACCTAGGTAAGAAGCATATGTTGCTATTTGCATTGCAAAAGTACAGTATACACCAAAATTCTAATATGTAAGAAAATAAATTACTAGTGCAATAATCATATGACATGGTTATTATTGACATTGAAAAGGATTCAAATATACCATTGAGGTGGTAATGTACAATTACGAGGTAAATTCATTCTCCGAGTTTTGAAGCTTTGAAACTGTCGAGTAATGATGTTATCATCCAATGTTTGAAATATGCCCCGTTCGGTATAGCATACCATTAAGTCATTCAACTAATCATCAGTAATCTTGTTGCGCAACTCTTACTAACCAAAAACTTCCTCATTTCTGATTTAAAAAATTATTCAAATTTCATCAGAATCAGACAATCATCACATATTCACATAATCACATAATCAAATTAAGCGCTTGTTTATTTATACTCAGGTGATTGATTGATCCTCTCCCAAAATGGAAGGGAGAGAGGTTGCACTCAGATGAATTTATATGGTTAGTTACTGCAGCTCTTGCCTCCTTGGACAAGACTTTGATCGATTGCTTCAATCACCCACTGTAATTCCGTAGAGAATGTTAATTACTAGTAGCACCTACTTGTTCTCTTCCCCCATCTCATTGTTACACCAAAAATTCTATTACTGTATGACTAGGATTGACGGTATGTGCATGAGCTATGCACTAGTTAGTAGCCGAGCAGCTTGGGCGCGAGCTTGAGCAGCGGCTGCAGCGCGTTGGGCGAGAACTTCTTGGCGAAGAGGAAGCACACCTCCGCCTACTGCCCGTTGTACAGGCACCTCTGCCCCTCGGCGCGCGCCAGCCTCCTCGTCGGGCAAGCCCGGGCAACTGCCCAGCCCAGCCGGGGGGTTGCCTCCGCCCCTGGAACTGTCGGCCCTTCCAGATTTTGTGGTTGCTGTCATTGCCGTCAGGGTCAACACCAAGCAACCACCATCACATCGTCGCCTCGGCAGTAAGCGCCTCCATCGTGCCGCCGCGTTGGTAGTCACTAAACAAATTTAATATTTTGTGATGAAGGAAAATCATCAAGAAATGTCATATTTGTTGGTTGATCTTGGCTATGCATGACATGTTACCACCCAAATCCCGCATGCATAGTCACCTTCCTAATACTAAACCCATAATTGATTCTTTCCTAAATCATGCGCCATGATCGGAGGCGCTTTCCAAATCCATTGGACTTGCCCCTGAACTCCTCAGCGCTATATTTAAAGGAAGAATATGATCTGTGCCTAGGTGACGATCTACGCACATTCTCTTCCCTTCCAAAACCCTAATTTCTCTACCAATCCTTACGGCGCTGGAGGGGCCTCGAAGGGCTGTTCAAAGGACACTGCAAATGGCTTAGCGAGGACCAACGCCTTCGCAGTGGAAGTCATGGTGTCCTCGTCTTCCTCACGGCAATTACTTCACCGACGCTCAAGAACCCTAACCGGCGACCTAATGGCTGCATCTACGAATCCGAGTCAGTTTCTAATGTTTAATTTCCGCATTGTGATCATGACTTAGGCTAGATAATGACTTAGATCTTAGCATAACTAACAATATTTTTGTCATAGAAAGTAATCTATGACAAAATTTTAGCATCATAACGATCTTCATGTATGTGCCGTCGCTATAAGTACCTTGTGACATAAATTTGCATATCGTCATAAGTTGGTGAATATATGACAAATACCTAATTGTCGTAAATAAATCTCCATTTTTTTGTGTCACTCTTTATGCATTTCGTTTGTCACAATTGAGAAGGTTACCTACTCTTGCAATAGAATTTGTGACAAAATATAATTGTCATTAAAGTATGATTATCACAAAAAAAATGCCAAAATATTGTTTTCATTTACAGTAATGAAATTTCTTCATAAAACTATATCCACGAATCATCCCACAAAAGCTTTCATTTGACATTTATATATTCATTCATCTACTTCCATCCATGCAAAATTGTAATACATGTCAAATTTCTTACATCTATACACGTCATGATAAAAAAAAAATTTGTAAAAGAAGAGGCTAAACAGCTGTTGACTCGATAATAATTTTCAGATCTTCATACCCTCAAAAGCACAATAACAGGTGTTGAATTATGCCAATATTTATACATTCACGAACAAAAGCTGCAGAAGCATACAAAAAATATGAATCGCTTCAAACCCCGGCACAAATTGTAACAAAAATAAGTACCAACCTTGCTATTCTAGTAAGTAAAAGACACGGAAACTTGCATCACAAAAATTGATATGCAACAAGTCGAGCATCCTCTATGTGCGATTACAACAAGTAATCAGGTGACAGGAGGAAAACAAACCTTATATGTCGCTACCACTCGCGATTTCTGATTTGCTAATTAGTTCATGCATAAGAAAAGTAAAATAATGCACCCCTAAACTCTGTTTTATCAAATACAGGATCAAAAGAACCTAAGAAAAACATCACCTTACGAAGTTGCGGACATGATCCTTTAATGAGTCATTGTTGGACTACTAAGCTATATGTTTCACACAATCCATTCACAACCATTCCTCTGCACTAAGCACGACCAGTTTGACAAGTGAGCAGTGAGTTCTGTTGGATCGAGAGATTACTGATCTAGTGGCCGTTTCCCTCGCTAACGATGGTGGCCAGCACTGCAGTCTTTGTTGAGAAGAAAGCCTCGAGTAATCAATTTCTCAATCACCTAGCAAGCATTGATCAATACCTGAAACAAGGGCCAAAATTAGATCTGAACACAAGTCAAAATTAGATCTAAACACAAGCAGAAGATAAATAGGTATCTAAATTATTATAAAGAAAGTTATCAATGTTCTTAAGATAGTTGAGATTTATAAATTTCTTAAAATAGCACAACAGCCTATACAGATGACTGTACCAAACAGACATTTCATGGCTGCATCGGAGAACACTACCCTCAGTTCTAAACTCAACTAGCCAGCCTGCAGTTCTAGAGCATTTTAACTAACAAACACTAGAAAATGGATTAACGCAAAAATTCACAAATTAACAGTGAGCATCCAACGATCAACAATTGTTAATGATAGTGTTTGCACCAAAATTTGGCACGTATTGGAATCGGTCTGAGACGGAAAGAAAATGTGCGTATGGAAAGAAATCGGTAAACGAGTCGGAAAAGGTATCCGTTTCTAAAAAGGAAAGGAAAACAGACCGAAGGCCGATACGGGTAAACGCACCGTATTCATGTACAACTCGGATCGGCCAAGTGTGTTATAAAAGGGGTAGACGTCAAGCAAAAAGGACATCAATCAATTCAACCACACACATCTACTTTTTACAAGCTTGTCTTTTACGTTGCTTTAGTTTCATAGATCTCTCTGCAAGTCGACGGAATCAACATAGTTGCGCATCGCCGATTGTTGATTTTTGCCGATTTCACCCAGGTTTGATCTGCTTCATTTTGTTGCGCATCGCCTTCCCGAAGCCGATTTTTTACCTTGTATCCTGATCAATCGTAACCGATTGATCTAGCTATCTCCTAATCGGTTCTAGCCGACTAGTGAAAAGCCGATAGATCCTTGTTTATCGGCTTGATCAAATTACAAATTCTACCTTGTCAATTTCATGTCAAATTGACTGGCACGCTCTGCAAACCCGGCGTTTGTCTCGTATATTCGAGGCTAAGAACCCTGCCTCACGTTTTTAGCGCGAACAGATAGCAAGAGCAATTTATCAGAACATCGGTCCGAAATTGAATAAGGGGGGTGGGATCAACCGAGAATAAGATGGGCAGCAGCCAACAGGGGGTGGCACCGGAATGGAGTGAGAGTCCTCATGGATCCATGGCAGCGCCTTCAACCAGATCTGCACAACAGCGGGGTCTTCAGCGGCGCTCACGGCCAGAGAGGTAGAAGGATGTCGTCCTCGACGGCAGCCAGTAGATTTGCCTATTGCAGCTCGTCGTAGGACATGGCGTGGTGGATAGGGCGGCGGTGCTGTGGCATGGGCAGCGAGGAGTGGTTGAGGGGACTGTGTGGTGGCGGAGAAAGATGTTGGTAGATCGTGGTGGTGGGAGGTGAGGCACGTCGGCGAGATGGCCCAGGTCGCCGGCGGACAAAGGTAGAGGGAAATGGGGAAAGAGCATATGTCCCCTGTGGTCTATGCAACCCCGACAGAAAAGTGACGCGCGAGCGAGGTTTTAAATTTTGTTTTTTTTATATATATCTTGAAGGTGACTAAAAATTAAAATTTTAGTAAGATTTCAAAATTTTGAATAAAATTCAGATGAAATACAAAAATTAAATTTTAAATCCGTTTTTTTCAACCGGAATTTCCGAGATTTCGATCAAAATTATTGAGATGTCGGTCCAAATCACCGAAATCTCGGTCAACTTGAAACGACGAAAAAATGGTCGAAAACAAGTCAAAATTTTTTGAATTTTTGTGTGGATGATTCTAATATATTACTAATGTTTCCATAAAATTTTGAGAGGTTGTTCAAGTCTGAGGAATTTTAAAAATTATGATAGTGCTAATGTCGTGATAAAAGCCTTATGTATGTTTTGTTTTTGATTTTTTAAATGTAACAAATGAAGTTTAAGTTATTTGAAAAGTTTTCTATACGTAGGGAATTTCTTACGATTTTGTACGTGGGAAATTTCTTTCTAATTCACCTCTCTCATTCCTTTTTTACAAACGGAGAGTACTTTTTTTAGCGTTAGCTTGTCAGTGGTCAGCACTCATCTTGTTTCTAGCGGAATTTAGCATGTGAACACATGCACACCAATAGAATATGTCCTAAATTAGATCATCACATTATCTCCGAACATTATCATTGTGGAAAAAATGGCATAACAAAGGCACTCATATTAAAGTACTGGAACAAACCCACTACTAAACTAGCAAACTAATAGCAATATGAATTGGATCATGCACATGCACACCAATAGAATATGTCCTAAATTAGATCATCACATTACCTCCGAACATTATCACCGTGGAAAAAAATGGTATAACAAAGGCACTTAGATTAAAGTACTGAAATAAACCCACTACTAAACTAGCAAACTAATAGCATTACTAATTGGATCAAGCATATCATGTTTTTGAGATATTCAGATATCCTATTCTACCTTCTGTTGTCCATAACGACACTGAACTGATTCCCCTCCGATGAGCTTCTCTAAGGCATTTGATGGGAGGCCAATCCTCTCGAGTGTCTTCTCCCAAACTAGCTGCGATGTTTCAAGGTTATGCGCTTCTTTAGAGGCATTCATTGGATTACAGTCTATGAAATGCAAGCACAAATAGGTCAGTCTTCAGACTTCAACATTTCACAGTATTCTGAAACTTGGGGGTCAGAAGCTACAAATAATGTACTTCTTGAACATACATTAGATCAGAAATGAAAGATTGTGTATAGTAGAAATTGTTAATTGATAGAAGGGCAACAGACAAAGGTTTTAGAAGTTCACCTTATTGAGCATCAAATATGAAGTAGGGAATCACATGATATGCAGCTACCACAACCTCAAGGAGGTCCCTTGCTTGTGTCATGTGATGCACGTTCAGTCAACAAAAGGAAAGAAAGCATAATGAGCTAATAAATTGTATTGCAAAAGAATCACGGTTGATTAGGATGAACAATAGAGATTCTATGTCAGGGATAGTTGAAAATCAGAATATATGCAAAACCAATTTTCACAAAATATATGCACCTCAACTTGAAACGACCGACAAATGGTCAAAAAAATGTCATAAATTTTTGAAATTTTTCGTGTATGGTCTTGACCCCAGATCTAATCAAATCCCTCCAAAAAAAATTGAAATATGGTCAAAATGACCAAGATTTCTGCCGGGATCACTGAGATCTCAACCGAAATTACCGAGATCTCGCCGAGATTTGCGCGGTTAGTGTAGCATTTTGAATTTTTTATATTTTTTTATCTGGTTGAGATTTATGATCTGGGGGGGTCCAGAATCCAAAATCTCGATCGAAATTTCCAAAATTTTGTCAGAATTTTGAACCTTGCACGGGAGGAGAAGACTTAACGTATTAGGGAATCACAACACCTTTAGTTACCGTGGGAGGCAAGCTTTATATCTTTTCCTTGCCGTGGCAGGAGCTTCCGTACTGTCGTGCATCGATAAATCTTCTCTTCTCGCTTCACCTCCATACTATGATTATATAGCACGATAAGGGACGGGTGTCCACTGTCGACTCTTCCACATTCACTCGGGGTGCTAGATTTATAAATTTTGTCATGCGGAGCTAGATTTACAAAAAAGCTACAAGGATTTATACATTAACGGTCCCAAAACAAAGAGAGAAGGGAGTGGAGACTGGAGAGTTGTTTGGAGTTTGGACCGGTGGCATGGGATACAGGGAGCTGGGAACATTTATTTCAGCGATAAATTTCTTGATTTGGGAGGGATTAGCCTCCTGAGTTTATATTCATCACAAAAATCACTCTCAAAATTTAGTTCCTAGCATTATTGTCACTGCTATCCAAACAAGCCTCATGTAACACCAAGGAAAACATAGCCCATAATGTCACCTCTACTTTGTGTTTATGAATTAAAACCATATTTACCCTAAAACTTACAATAACAATTTCAGTATGTCTCCATGAAGTACTCGATTCATAATAAACATGTTTCATGATAGAAGTAAAGGTAAAGCATTTCACAAATATATTCTTGGAACCTCGCGCCTAAGCACGCTAGGAACCATATTCCTGAGAACGCTTGAGACCACGCGTTGACGAACATTTGAAACCATATGTTCAGAAACATTCGTACGTTTGGCGATGCCAAAAGAAGAATTACACAATAACCAAAAGAACTTAAATAGTTCAGTCTTGTCCAACAAAACTTGTGACTAATTTTGTTCCACACAAATGTGTGTAGGATCAAGGATAACCGACTAGAGGGGGGTGAATATGAGGTTTTTTAAAATTCTCGGCTCTAATTACAATAATAAGACAAGTAACACTAGAAATAAGAATTTTGACAGTCAAAGCCTAAATCTTCTAGGTTTCACTAAAGTGCACCAACAAGTTAAGTTTAAGCAACTACACAATTCTAGTTATAAGAGCAAGAATAAATAAGCTATGAAAGTGAATTTGCTCAAAGGAGTAGAAATAATCAAACCACAAAGAGAGGGACACAAAATTTTATCCCGTGGTCTCAGAGACTTGCCGGTCTCCCCTAATCCACGTTGAGGAAGTTTGATCCAATCAAGCCAGCTTCTTGCGCAGATGAGCCTTCCCTCGATCACAAACTACCAGACCTTCTCACAAGCTTCTTGAGAAAGATCACCTGTTCCACATGTCTCCAAGCCGTCTAGGAGATGACAAGACGTGATACTTGCTTGAAGGATTTGAGTGCTTCTAATGGCTCAATTTAATGCAATGCACTCAAAGCTCTCAACAACTCACATTTTTTAGAAATGAATACACTAGAGTGAAAAGATAGTTGCAAGGACTCAAAATGTATTCAATAATGTCACCAACCATGCCCTTGATGCAGGTGGGGGGTATTTATAACCCCCCACAAAAAAACTAGCCGTTGGGGCGAAATTCCAGAAAAATCAGCTGAGTCCGGCATTACCGCCCTCTGAGGCTCGGTAGTGTCAGCCGGGGTTCCAACGGTAGACATAGTGCATTCCGAACAGTCTTCAGAAGTCTAGCACTACCGCCCTCTTGGGCCGGTAGTGCCACATTTTGAAATGGGGCAAAGTCAAGTGCTTCTGAAAAATAACTATCGGAGTTAACGGGGCGGTACTACCACTCACTCTACAGTACCGCTCCTTAGCGCCGGTAGTGCCGCTCAGAGCCCAGAAACATAAATAGGGCCTCTGTTAAAAAGCTGCCATAGTTATTGGGGCGGTACTGCCACTCACCCAGTAGTACCGCTCCTTTGCTGCGGTAGTACCACCCTAAACCGGCTGCAAAGACAGTTGTTCTGTAAAATGACTACCGTCGTATTAGGGGCGATACTATCGCTCACCTAGTAGTACCGCTCCTAACACGCGGTAGTGCCGGCCTCAGAGAAATGACAAAATCCCGTTTTCTGTTAAATAACTACCGCCCTCTTGTGGGCAGTATTGTTGCACCTCCGGCCGTATTGCCCCTAAGGGCCAGTAGTATAGTACCGCTTTTAACAAGATATCAAGATTTTGAAAAAGAATTTTATGCAAATCATGAGTATGAGCTATCACAAAAATTAGACCCATTAGATACACTCATTTTCAAGCTATTAATCAAGTCCCTCTTAATAGTACGACACCTAAACACTACAAGAAAAGTGATTTTTAATGACGGTCCAAATTCGTCATCATTAGTCCCGAAATCGTCATGGTAGTTTTTTTATGACGACTTTATGACAAAATTCTACTTGTCATAGAAAGTGCGTCATAGAAAGTTTTCAATGACGAATTGCTTATTTTCGTCATAACAAATCAACTCTTTGCTGACGAATTACATTTCCGTCAGCGAAGAGTTCAATTTTATGACGAATATAGTCATCATTAATTGTACCCAAAACGTCATCTATTTTCGTCATGGATCACCCTAGTGCTACGTAATCAGCCAAGGTGTGTGGTGACGTGGCACATCTTGTGACGCAAATGTTTAAATCACGAGATGAGTGCCACGTGGACATGCATTTTCGTCATGGAACAGTCCAATGCCACGTCAGCAGCCAGGGTGTAGGGTAACGTGGCACGTCTTGTGACGCAAATGTTTCATCACTGACACATTTTTCGTGATGAATAATTTCGTCATAGATAAATGTATCATCGCCATGAAGTTTTTTCATTTATCCCTTCTGTCATCTCACATATGATTCATTTTTACAACACAAATTTCAGCCACAGAACACAAATCTTTCAGGAGACCAATCAATACATATCACAAAGCAGCACGAAATATCCACAGATACATTAAGAGTCACAAAATGTGTTCAGAGTAATTAAACCACCACTTCAAGCTAGTACCATTGAACCAAGTAACCAGCCATGCAAAAATAAGTATCCTTGTCTAAACAGATCCACATGTTACTAGTGAACAGATTCATGAACTCACAAGTTGGCTTGACTAGCCATTCGCATGAGACAACAAATAATTGCATCATTCTCCTCTTGCCTCTTCTTTATATCCACCATTTCCTTTTGGGTTTTGATCAGTGCATCATCTGATGCTTGAGTTTTTTTTCTTGAAGTCTTCTACTTCTTGCTGTTGTTGCCCAACGGTCTTTCAAAGTTCAGCAGCTCCTTGTCTCTCCTCCTCAAGCTGTTCCTCAAGAACTTGTTCTTTGGAGCCCTTTGCAGAGTTTGTAGTGGTTGAATGTAATCCAACATTCTTCAGGAATTTGCTTATGGCGCTGTTTTGATATAGAACCTTGTCAACAATCTCGGTACTAGACATTGTTGCCTGGCCCTCTGCATCAGGCTCCATCATAGCTTCCATCTCAGCCTGAGACAGAACATAACAAAAGCAATATTGATATGGGGAACATAAGGTTTATACAAATGAAATTTTCATCCTAATGGAGCAGGACACAACAAAGGTACACATCAGGTAAGTTACTTGAAAAATCACTAAAGTTGCATTCAGAAAATTTCATAAAAATCACATCAAGAAAAGGATAATCACTTTTGTCTCTGTTTGGTTGTAGATATCATATAACAAAACAGTAGCAAGAATACAAACACACCGGGAGATGGATGTCATCATCTCCTGCATCCGCCTCCATGTCTAATGTTGGATCAACTCGTTTTATCTACAAACACGAATTGAATCACTAAAAAAGAAAGAATAATCCCAAGCAACAGCACCAAGGCATTGCAACAAAATATGCAGGATTACAACAATAAACAGGTAGAATCAAACCTTGAACTTTGCCTCTCTGGCTAGTATATCATCGTTCTTCAAGAAGACAGCTAATTCCTCATCTTCAGCAGCTTCAACTGTTGCCACTACAATATTTTTTTGGTCCTAAGTAGATACTCAGCTCTACAATATTTTTTCCAACAATCTTTTTCTGACATCTTTTTTATATATATAATTACATGAGGATGAAGGGGAAAAAAAGAAAGCAATACAAGAAATCAACATCCACTTTACACAATACAGCAATAGTATAAAATTAGCACCATCTGAAGCCCAAACTTCCTAAAGGATATGCTAAGACACAGCATAACAGTATAATGCAGATAGGCAATATCATACCTTTTTTGGAACAAAATCTAAAAATGCTCGATGAACAACTGGCTTTTTTGCAAAAATCTACAAAACATCAAGGAATACAACTGATTTGTTCAATAGTTTTAAGTCATCACCTCAATCCAACATTCAAATATACAATCTTGTAGTTTAGCACTTGCTCCGTAAATAATGCATTCCAGGTACACATGATTATTATTGAGCAAATGTAACCCACCAAGGACCCACAACAAGCCTGGTTTAGGACCAGGGGCAGGTCTTGCAAAGTGCTGGTCCGATGGCCCAAACAGCCAATCCCATGTGTAGCCTGGCTGTCTGGATGCAAGAATGATTTTGAGTGGCCCAAAGCACTGACTTTTTCTTATAGCATAGCACGAAACTATGACGGATGAGAAAATAGCAAAATGATGCTACCATGCAGACTGCATCTGGATGATGATTCATGACAAACAATCATCGAAGTAGAAAGAATGTACCTGATGGATAATCTCAGTAGTGCGATTGAAAGTGACCTTGTTTGTCTCTGAAATGTGTAGAAAGTAGAAACAAGTAAATTAACATCATCAGCTATCACCACAGTCAATGTCTGACATGATAGAATATAACGAAACCATCATAATATAACACATATTGGTATAGAATCGTGGGTGCAACTACAGCAGATCAATAACATACCGACCATCGGTGATGGCCTCACATCACTAGCATAGCACTTTTGAAACCAGGCCTTTGTTTTGATGCTTTATTTGCTTCAACATCAAGTAAATTCTGCAAAAGGCTGTAAATAAAGAATGATTTAAAGTAAATGGTATTTGTGCACAATAGGTTTTACCTTTCTTATTGCCCAAAATTCAGATTCTTGCAGAATATTGCCAAGAACAAACTTCTTATGTAACTTCGCAATTCCTTTGTAAAAGAAAGCAGACTTAACAAGTCTACAATACAACATAAGTGTGTTTTGTCTTTTGTTCGGTACTTGGGTATGATAGTTTGAAGATCTGTGTGCATCATTCTCTCTTAACACAACATATGAATATAAAATTCATCCGTATGCTTAATTAACATAGCGACATGACCATGATCACGAAGTGAACTAATGATGGGCAAAGTGTTGAAAATTAATCTTGTGATATAGACAACCGTAAGCTTGATATCTAAATTACATTCCATATAAAAAATGGATAAATGAAAACATTTGCACTTTATGTCGTCTCTTTAAAAGGTGTACACCAATACAACATATATTATTTCAAATCTGACAATACACGATTTGCAAAGAAAGCTCATGAATCGACCAAGAAAGAGTAAAGACTAGTAAAAAGTGAAGGTCTAATATCATCTTTAACTAGAAGAACCTAAGAAAACCAAATGCATGTTTTACAAGAAGAAAATTTTAAAATCAGTTGATCAATTGAAACACCTGAGACATATGTACGAGCTCGAGAAAATTACTTAAGAGAACAAAGCAGATTAAAATGTAGCCCCTAAGCATTATATTAGTGTCACTACTTTCAACACTTCATGCTTCGTGATCGAAGAAAAGGGTAACATTACCTATCTTCTCACGCAATTTCATCCGTCGTTCCATTTACTGCAGAGCTGAACTGCTCGATCGATTGATGCAACTGAGTTTTCAGGAGGCACATTTGGTCTAGGGGCACAGTACCTTGATGCTTGCCTAAAACTCTAGCTAAAGGGACGATGTCATCGATTATTTATATATTCTATTTGGGCAATAATTATGCAGGACTACGGTGAAACTCAAATAGAATCTTGAATCAACACCCAAACAGAATCTTGAATCGGCACCCAAATTGACCTTAGCTTTTGATACTTAAAAATAAGCCGCACTTCAGCAAAAAAAAAGTGCATCCATGTTTATTTTCATATCCTACATTCGATATCTTCTCAAGAAAAGATTAGCTAGTCTAGGCGTCATTCACTAACTGCTGAATGAGTATTACCTACAAAGTCGCGACACAAATCGCGGTTAGCGACATTGTCAAACTCAAACATCTAGCCTCATACGAGAAAAATGGTATGAATATCACACCATCCTTGTTCACAGAAACGAATGCAAATCATATGCCTATAAGTCAAAGTCAACAGGATATGTTTCAAGTTAATTGCCCATACCTTGTCAGAATCTTTTGAAAGATTCAATATTGGTGGTGCTTGCGACCATCACGGCCAGCAACTGCAATAATTAACTTGTGAGAAGTGGACCAAACTAGTACATTAGTTGTGTAACATCTAAGCTGGTGCTTTAATGGCATCAGACATGCTACAGCTAGCTTCACTTACCAGCAAGAGATATGGACACAGATCAAATCGTGGAGTGCGCGGCGGCCGCAGAGTAGGCGAAAGTGGCCTCCTCTCCTCCAGCAGCACCGACTGCTTCACCACGGACGCCTAGAACTTCTCCTCACACTGCAAGACGGCAACCCGCCGTGGTCAGGCAGGGTTAGGGTTTCGGCGGTCGGCAGACGCCGACGTCTGCTGATGCTGCCGTGTTGGCCACGGCTGTGGGATGTGCGGTCCGAGGAACGATGAGTAGCACCAGTCACAGTCGAGCACGACGCGAGGAGGGCTCTGCGCTCGTGGCCTTGGGGGAGACGGCTAGACGGGGACTCGGGGAGTGGATGCCTGGATCTTGATCTGGAGATTGGAGACGCTAGGGTTAGGAACCGAAGTACCGGACTTATGGTGCCTGGCTTTTTGGATATCCGATGGTAATTGACCGGATATAGCCCAAACAAGATTTCCGATCCGACGGATTATCCTGAATATGAATTCGAATAAAAAAAAGTATCCGAAACCGATACCGAATTCGAAAAAATTATCCGAATATGATCCGAACATATCCGATCGGTCAAAAATTATCCGATCCGATTGCACCCATACCAGCAACGGGGCAACAAAAGCAGATGTGGGGGCAAGGCGAGTGAGGATGGCACGCACCATGCGGAGGACGCCGGTGGTGCCAGGGTCCTTGAGCGTGGTCTTGTACTTGGCGCCGATTGTCATGGACCCCATCGCGGCCGCCTCCTCTTCCTCGCTCCCGCCGCCGCTGCGGCGGCGGGTATAAGGCGAGGCAGCAGCTAAGTGAAGCCAAGGTCACACGAGTGAGTCCTCAGGTGGTTTCAGCAACTCGAAAATTTTGATCCGCTCGTGCAAGCTCGTGCAGCTACGCAGTGTCGGCAACCTTTTAATGTACTAGGTCGTAAGCGCGGCGCACGTCACGCGCTTGAACAAAAAATGATTTTGTGTTTTTTATAGAAAAAATAGATCTAAGCGTATTTTTAAATTTTTTGTAGGCTCGCGAAACCGTAGAGCTTGCGCTAGGGAAAAAAGTATGCGGCACACGGCGTGCGCGTGAACGAAAAATGATTTTATGTTTTTTTCGGAGAAAAAATAGATCTAGGCGTATTTTGAAATGCGCATGCCGCACGCGCGAACGGAAAATAAGCGTGGCGCACGCCTTGCGTGAGCGAAAGCGATTTTGCGTTTTTTCTAGAGAAAAAATAGATCTAAGCGTATTTTTAAATTTTTGTAGGCTCGCGAAATCTTAGAGCTCGCCTAGGGGAAAAGTACGCGGCGCACGCTGTGCGCGTGAACGGGAAATGATTCTGCATTTTTTTCCGTAGAAAAAATAATTTTCCGAAAGAACGAAAAACAGCTCTGTTTTTTTTCCGGAGGAAAAGTAGGCCTAGACGTATTTCCAAATTTTTTGGAGGCTCGACAAACCTTAGAGACCAAGTCGGGAAAAAAAAATATGATTTTGCTTTTATTTACAGAGGAAAAATAGATTTAGGCATATTTTTAAATGTGCACGCCGCGCGTGCGAACGAAAAATAACTCTGCATTTTTTTTCCTGAGAAAAGTAGACCTAGACGTACTTTCCAAATTTTTGGAGGCTCGAAAAACCTTAGAGACCGAGCCGGGAAAAAAGTACACATCTTTGTGATGACGAAATTTTTTTCCGGAGAAAACGGAGAAAGGACCTGGACGTAAAAACCGAGGAATACTTTTGGACCTGATCGCTATCCCTAAAAAATAGAAAAGGGCTCGCTCGCGATTCATATTTAATGGGAAGCTCTTTCCGTAAAGTAACGAATGAGGGACCTAAACGCAATCCGCAAAAAAAATTCCCCTCACAAAAAATCGCAAAGGACCTCTATGTAAATTAGAAGGGCCTATCTATGATTTAAAGAAATGGAGGGGCTTCTTTGCAAAAAGCGAAGAGAGAATGGGGGAGGTGATGTGGCGTGGCTGTCCGGGCGCGCTTCCTCCAGAGTTTAATACCGGTAGGATATGCTAATTATAGTAATCTAACGTGATTCGTTGTTGTTAGGAAATTCACATTCCGGTCCGTATACAGCTAGATCTTTTTTTTAGTCCATGTATAGCGTCCGGGTTTTCTTAATTAGTTTATGTAAACCCATTATTGGTTTATGTATTGACAGGGGCCGTGGCTGAATAGAAGCTCATTTACGGTATTGATACGGTCAAGCACTTCATTACACATTTGCATTTGGACAATTGAATACCTGCATGTTGGTGACTACTTATTATGCACGCATGCCTGTATGGGAATGAATGAGGCTTGCCATTGCATTACAGCGAATTTTTTTTGGATCGTTATACATATAGTAGCCTCGAATGCAGCCTTTTGTGTAATCGCCTAGTTGTTTGAGCGTGTGGACCTACTGTCCAATTAGAAAAAGAAAAAAAATCGTGGGTCACAACTCACGTGTATATGGATCATATCTTTACTAGCTTAAAAAAGCTGGTGGTTGTTCCGGCTACTCTACCTCTCTTTTCACCTCTCTAAAGTATCTCTAACAAAATACTAAAAATAATATACCAATAAATAAATTCTATCTCTCTAAATATTCTTTATTGAGAAAAAAATAGTTAAATAACAAACAAATTCTATCTTCCTAAAAATTTTTAAGAAAAACATAAAAAAATAAAATATTCTATAATAAAAGTCAAAAATAACGAAAGCTTGATTATGAGCACGTAGAGACGCAACACAACGAATGAGGGAGATGGAGCCGAGGACATGTGCTGCACAGACCGATCTGACTTAACGTATCGATCCTAGATGTTGTATATACAAACGTACAAGGTACAACAATGTGTGTGGGCTGTGCACATAGGCGGTAGGCCACACGAGATGCTAGTTCCGTGAGAAACCGTCATCCGATCGCCATGGGTGTCATCAGCCAGTGGGGACGAACTGGCCTAGGGGAGGGGACCGGCAGCATGGGCAAACACGCCGGTCTAGCCTTTTGGGACATGGGGAGGCCATCAAACAGCTGTCGTTGTTCGCCTCCTAGGATCATCTGATCTGATGTGCGTACCCGTAATTAGTGGCAGGGTGTGCCTGTTTATTACCGCGCCTATACTTTTCTGAAAAGACTCACCAAGGAACAACGATCGCTTCTCAACGAAGAAAAAAACACCATTAATTTTCTATGACAATTTGTATTTTGTTTTAATGACGGAATTTTATGTTTTCGTCACTAAAGTACATGGGGTGACGATGCATGATACAATTAATGACGAGCATAAAAAAGTCGTCACAGAAAATAGATTTTTCATGACAAAAGTTGACAACGTCATGATGTTTTCGTCACAAATAATCACTTTTGTTGTAGTGTAATCTAGCAAACCGATCTTTTTGCAAACAACGAGATCGACAAAATGCTATAAAAGGTCCTTAATTCTTTTATATCTTGATCTTGTGCTTGACTTCAAGTTGTGGCTCATGACATTGCTTTCATATTCCTTCGACGAGGACCAACCAGCTTTTGCACACCCAAAGCAAATTATTAGTCTATAAACATTGATTATCATTAATTACTAAAACTAAGCGAATTTGGGGGTCTAGATGCTTCAATGTGAATATACTCTAATTATGCCATTAACTAAAGTCCATATAAATGAACTAAATCACTAAGGGTGATTAATAACTGTAACACCCCGGCACCTAACATGCCGCGAATGTCACCCAAACAATACTAGAAACAACCAAAAACACATATTTAACATTAAATTACAGCACTACGTTAATAGTTTACATGAAATTTCGGCAGCATATCCTTTCTTTTTTTAATAGTTTTAAGCATCAATAATAGAGGCATAACATAATATCAAAATCAAAGATGACAATGGCATGGCAATCAGGGCTTTCAGCAACAATTCAACTAAGGATATAAATCTATCCGTCACAAGAAAAATATGGACTAAACATTTACTCATGACATCCAACGAGGCATCAATCAATAATTTAGTTCAATGAGGTAACCATCACAACTAAACGAAGGGTATGACATTGATTAAAAGAGTGATGGTAGGTGATGTCGTGTGTCTAGCTCCCTTTCCCACATGTCGGATTCAAGATACCTAAAAAAACATAAACAACAAGCGTGAGTTCATCACTCAGCAAAGTATATTGCAATGGAATAAAACAATAACAGTATTCAGTAACATCTTCATTAATATCTCATAAAACATCATCACAAGCCTCTCATAAAACATCTCATAAAACATCATCACAAGCCTCTCATAAAACATCTTCATAAGCATCTCATAAAAACCTCTTCATTCATGCAATGCAATGCACATGTCTCTTTGCTTAGCACATATTGGTATTGCCGAGTGCACACCCGTCGGTGTGCACCATCTTTCCCTTCCATCCCGTGGAGGGTGCCTACTCTTACTAACTCGCTCCCATTCACAACCGTGGATGGGACTACGAGGTAGGTCTTTCGTGTTCACTACGTGTGAATACAGAGGCCCGCATTAGAATAGGACGCCTCTTCCATTATGAATGCACATATGCCATAACATGATTTAACTTGCATAAATATTCAATTTAACAACTGCACAACCATTAACTAATCATGTTCATCATATCACAAGCAAGGATCAAAAATGGCAATTTAGCACATCATGTAGTATTATTGCAATGCTACGAATCTATTTGGTCACCCAATTCCAAAACCATCCCAATACACTTGCCTTCAGCCGTGTGAGATGGAGTGGCGAGATGTGGAAGGCACTCCCGGGGTCACACCACCTGCACATAGGGGTGTAAATGGGTCGGGTAATACCCGACCCGTACCCGTACCCGGATGCAAAATTACCCTAATAGAAAACTGGTTTACACTACCCGCCGGGTACGGGTACGGGTAGTACCCGGGTAGATTAGATCCGGGTTCGGCCTGCACGGATCGCCAATACCCGCCAGAATGCAGGTAGGGTTCGGGTACCCGAATAATTCTCACATCCGGGTACCCGAATATGGCCTCAGCCCAACCGGCCAGCCCACAACTCCACAACCACAAGGCCCAGCCCAACAGGCTTCAAGACTTCAAGAATGAGAAAACCTAGCCCTAGCAAGCAGGCAAGGCAAGCGACAACCTCGCACCATCTCCCTTCATCCTGAGCCGCCAGACGCCCCGCCCCACTCCCACCTGGCGCGCCTGCCCCGCCGCCGCCTCCGCCCGCTGAGGCTCGCCCCGTCCCGACTCGGACGGCCTCCAACCTCGCCTCCGACGGCCACCCCGAGCCCGGCGCTTGTCCTCGACTCCGGGCCTCGCCCGCCTCCGAAGTTCGACGGTCGCCTGATCCCGACGCCGCTTCGACTACGGGCCTCGCTCGCTTCTCGCCGGCCCCGCCCTCGCTGGCGCTCGCCCTGCCCCCGGCCCCTCCTCCGTCGGCGCTCACTCTGGTACTATTGTGGCTCATCTATTGATTTCTTTTTTTCTGTTTGATATGTGGATGTTCTTGATAATCCATTTCTATTGTCAAGATTGAGTATTGAATTCCCGGTGAATGCTTGTTTGCAATTCAGACCACTTCTTAGCTAGGAAGTTTGTCATATTATCTTTGATGGCCAGATCTATTCAAATCCTATATTGGACAGTCATTATGTTTTGAGCATTGAACTTCAAGGAATAGAGAAGTAGGAGAGATATATGAACAGGGAAATTATGTAATTTCATTGAAGTTGTATAGAAGAGAAAAATAGATTGATTGACTACAAGTTATGTTAAAGAAGATCCCCTGTAGTTGCAAGAATTGTAGCTGTTGTCCTAAGAATACATGGCAGCATATATTCTGGATTATTTGTTATTCATGGTGAAGCCAGCAGGGGTGGAACTAGAAATCAAAGACAAATTACCATTTTCACATAAAGTTAACACAAGATGTTAGTTTCGATTGATTCAATTTCTAACTACAGATTATAGCACAAGTTTGCCAAAAATATGTCATAAGTGAATTGTTATTTTGTTACAAAATTGATGGTACTTTAATGAAACTGCAGTAGTGATTGAAAAATATGTCATAAGTGTCAACTAGCCATTCTTTTGGTAGTTCCTCTGTCCCATCATAGTTTAACAAACACTAGCCATTCTTTTGGTAGCCATTCTTGCAGACTTTCTGAGATTAATCAATTCTTGCAGACCTTATCAAAGTCCTTGACAATAATAGAATTTGTATGCAATGCGCTATGAATTAAGGTCCAGATTAATCAATTTAACTGAGCTGGGTCTATGGTGTCTATGGTGTTTATCTTTTTCTTAAAGAGGTATGTATTGCATTACTTTTCCCCAATGTATTGCATTACTCTTTGTTGGACTATGTATGTTTGTTAGACTATACGTCATTATCTATTGTGTTATGTGATGTACTAGTGTAATGGTTGGATTGTTTTCATCACATATTTTGATTCTAGGTATTTCGTGCACTACCCGATGAAGTACCTGTTGTCTGTATTATACCTGTCCGCACACTACCCGGAACCCGATTTTTACCCGTTCATAGAAAATGCTACCCGTTACCCCTACCCTACCCGATTTTTACTACCCGTGCTCGTACCCGTACCCGGAGAAAAAATAATAGGGTATGGTATGGGATGACCTACTACCCGCCCGAACCCGACCCGTTTACACCCCTACCTGCACATACGTACAAAACACTCAAAAGCATGCCCACAAAACAATACAAGAACTATCGACTACATCGACTTCGCAACCTACTCCTAAAACCCGAAAAACAGAGAATCTGTCCAATGGGATAGCAGGCTTCCAACAATCTGCAACTCCAAATCAGGTAAACGAGTACATTTTATCGAACCTTAGGAAATTTCCTATCTTTTTCTAATTATTCGTGAAAATTGAATTGGCCTCTAAAATCCTCTAATTTATAGTTGATCGCAGACTGTACCATTCACGTCACAGATTGGACAACGTTCGGTAAAACGACCATAACTTTTAAACGGCTGACCGGAATTTAGCGTTTTTAGTGTCCAATTAAAGGTAATTCGATTACCTATAACTTTTTCAACAGCCGGACCCCCAGAAAATGAACCTAAAATTCTCTAAATCGTGCCCTAAAACAGATCTCTAATCTGCCCGAGCAGAACGCCAAACCGATCCAAACTTTTTTTCAGATCTAACTAATGGCAGCACCTAATTAGAGGCTAAAAGCATTAGATCTACCCACTATAATAGTACCTAATCCACCCCCAAAACTCCCAATAACCATAGCTCTCCTTGACGAAATGAAAAACCGACAAAAACTTCCTTCTCCCGTCTTCGATCCTCCTCCAACCCGCAGGAAAACGCCGGCTTCCCTTTGGTTGGATGAACTCCACAACAAAGACAGCAGGGAGAGGTGATGTGGGGGAGGGAGAGGCGGCTATGGGGGAAACCCTAGCTAGGGTGGGAAGGAGAGGGGAGGGGCGCATGGGTGGAGGAAAGGGGGCGGCTAGGGTTGGGAGGGAGATTGGGGGCGGCTAGGGGGAAGGAGGTGGAGGCACCCAAGGCTAGGGTTTGCTGGTTCCCCCCTTCATGGGCCCAAAAAAACCCCCACTGACGGCCTATAACTCAACCCCTAGGCCCAAATCCTCCCGGGAAGGCCCAAACCCTCCCGGAATGGCCCAAAAATCTCTAAAAAGCCCAAAAACTCAACACACTTCATACCGAAATGTCTCATCCTATGATGTCACAATAACAACTAAATATGATCATTAAATCAATAATGATGCACATGATATGTATGTGCTATCCTATGTATGTGCCATCAATGTTCACCTAAATAAAAAAACAACAATTAAGCAAGGATGAGTCTACGACTCATCAAGTACATGATAAAATAATAAACATTGACGAAATGATAATCATCAACATATTCATATCATCTTCCACATATCTCATTATTAACTATGCTTTTCCTTAATGCAATGCGAATACTCATGCACGCCTCATCGTCTCTTCAGCTTATACCGGTATAGCAGAGTGCAGTACCAGTTGGTGTGCACTCAAGCCTGCCCCCTTTCATGTGGGGACCTCAACCCCGTCCTTTTTATACAGGGATCTCATCTCTATTCCCGTAGAGTGACTACTAGAGTAGGTTTTACTCTTCCTACTTACGTAGGCTGCCCATCGAAAGTAGACCATAGAGGCCACAAAGGCCATCTTTTTCATGACATGAATGCAACATTTGGTTAAGCCATTATTAGTTAATGTTAAGCATTATCCATATTCATGTCATTGTGAAGTAACTATGTCATGTACTATTACCATTATCCATCACTATGTCAACATATAAATACAAATAATCATCTCATGATGGCACTGTAAGTAATGCATCCAGATCAATCGTTAACTACAACATTCTAATTTTACTGTTCTACCACGCATTTGCCTTTTCAACAATGTAAAGCGGATTGATGTGAAGTCGACACCAACCCTGAAGCTACTCCTCCTACAGTGAATATCCAATCTAAATGAAGTGCCACAACAATGCATAAACGTCAAACAATAACATATCGCACATATGCACATTCCCTGTCTAATTATCCCCCTTCATCGGACATTCCGCTGTCGTAGTGATCAAACAACAATAACTCTCCATCCCAAAACCCAAACCACATAAACTATATACTTTCTAAAAACTAAAAAAATCCACAGTTTCTTAATTGGCCAAAAAAACCTGATTAATCCATACGAGACCTCGTCCTCGGCCCCAAAGACTGTTCAGTTGCACTACTAGACAACAGGCTTAGAGTTTTTTTTTTTATATTTTTATACAACACAAAAATGGCAAACCATACCACTTCTAAAATCTGTGGAAAGTTATCTAACTTTACCTAGTTATGAACATAAGTTAATTCGACCATCTACTAAACATAATATGAAGATTAACACAACTATATGACCAACCAACAACGAACAATTTTTTGACAGCGGCCGTCCCGATGCCGTAAGTATTAAACTACTCAACCAAATCTATCTACATTATTTATAACATGGCAAAGCTACATAAATAGATCGTAAATACTCCAAAACTAGCCTATAAATTTGGACAACGCACTTTGATCAACCCCGGCAATAAAAATTCAACCCCAACGCTGTCCATCTACACCATCCGACACTAACATGATCACATAATCAATCTACAACGTTACGATAGTAAGGAGCATCGTCCTCGGATTTTACCTACAAGCCGATGATTTGTTAGAGCCGTCGAAAACGATGACTCCTCTGCTTCTCCCTTCTTTCCTTCTCTTCTTCTTCTCCTATCTTCTCCTCCTTCATTCTCCTTTTCTTTTTGTTTTCTTTTCCTTCTTCCTCCCCTACCTGACCTCCTCCTATGGCCTCCCTCTCTCTTACCTCCTCCCTTGTTGCACCCTCCTTGCAACAATGGCAAAGGTGGCGCAGTAGGTCAGCAGGGTGGTGGCGCAAGAGGGCAGCGGGGCAGCTCTAGTGTTTGGAGGCGCGTCTCTCTTCTCTCTCACTTAAACAACGTCTCCTTGAAATCCGGCTCGAGCATGACATGCAAACCGATTCAGTATCACCCGGCCTGACCAATTTCTTCTTGTTTTTTAGGCATTACACCCTAAAACCCCAAAAGTCCTGTGGTTCACTTGACCCAACCAATTCGGACGGAGACTAGTATCCCACGGCATAACCAACTCGCCCATTCGCCAAATCACCTTATAGGCTATAGACAATTCTGGGGGCTCTGGATGGCCAGTCAAATTTCTACCTCCAGATTTTTTCTCTGAGAGTAACACCGTGCGCACACACAAAGAGGTTGTTAATTCTTCTCAAAATTTTGCTAACTATGTCTAAGCCTATTAAAATCGCTTATATGTATCTAAACTGCGGAGCTAGCTGTGGTTAATATGTCTTATTTTCTTGGAAGAAAGCGATGAAAGTAGCGAGTAAACTGTTTTCGGATCATCTCTAAAAGCAGCGTAGCCTCCTCTTCCCTAGCTAAGCACTGTAGCTCGAGAAAAGGGCGTCTTACTCCACGCAAGTATCATTTGCACTGCATCATCGCATCATCTGGCCCATGGAATTCGATAATATATTTTATAAGATATACCAGCCAACAAAGGTCCCATGGTAATCCACAACTCACGAAATCAGTTCATAAGATATGGTCAAAGGACGACTTGCCTGAATGAGCTATGTGCAGCTTACCAGTGTTGCAAAGCGTTCCTACGCATTTTAAACACTTCTCGAGTTTGACTGTTTGTAATAATTCAATTTAAATTATCACTCATTCCTTATTTTATATTCTAGGCATGATGCAATACCTTAGGCATGCATGTTCCTAAATGTGATACCAAATATTGGTCATGCATGTTGTGTCATTATTCCTATTTGAGAGGATTTTAAACATCATTATCTTGTACATTTTAGCTACTCATGTAACATAAAGTTATTTAGGGGTGCAAATGCAACAAGAAATTAAAGCAATTAAGGCTCAATTACTAAGGAAAAAGGAAGAGAAGAAAAATCTAGCCTTGATCGATTCACATCAGGAGTTGGCTTTTAATGTTCTAGATTGCTCTCGGATAAATTTTCTAGAGAAGAGTTCAAATATTCTAAATACCTTATTTTTTCCGAATTAGGCCCTAAAATAAATTTGAGATTTTACTTATGTGCGGCGTATATTATCTAAGGGTATTGTACAAATTATTTTGTTGGTTTTTAAATTATAAATGTTATATGCTTTAGGATTTAATTTATAAAATGATTGAGAGAAAAGAATGAGAATTGATTTGCCTGCTATTTTAGGCCCAAAGTCCACCTAACCTCAACTCTCTCATGGCCCGCGCGGTCGGCCCACCTAATCCAGCTCAGTCGCGCGATCGGTCCGGCTGACCTGCCTGGCCCATCCCGACTTCCTAACCCTAACTAACCCACACATCTCTCCCTTACCCTTTCTCTCTCTCTCTATCAGCCGCCGCCTCTCTCCTCATGCGCGCTTGCCCTCTCCTTGTGCCGCCTCTCTCTACCTGCACTTCCCTTCTTCCACGCCGCCGTCGCCTCTCTCGGCCTCCTCGGCTCCGCGCCGTCACCGATTATCTCTCCCCCTCCGACGCCAACGCCCATTTCCGGCCCTGAGTTCCTCGCGCCCTCTCTCCTCTTTGCCGACGCCGCCTCGCTCAGCTCTACCGTCATTCTCCGACTCTCCCCAACTCCCCCGCACCGCTACCCACCTTGCTCCGAGCGTTGCGCCGGCCCTTTTCCGGCCCTGAAAGGATCGGGTTAGCATAGAGGGGGGTGAATAGGCAACCTTTTTCTTTTTCTGTAAAAAGGAACAATTAAAGATCAGAATTGTGAGTACTTGAAGAGAACAAGTCTAATTTGCTTAAAAACAATTGAGCCAATATCACTAAAAGAAAAGCATCTAATACATATACAAAACACAATTTCAGCACAACTAAGATGGAATATAATAGCAAGAGTAAGTAATGCAAGTAAAGACTGACAACATGGAAGAGACAAGAGAATTTTTTACCGAGGTTTAGAGATAAACTCCTACGTCCCCGTTAGAGCACTTCAAATGAAGTATAGCTCCACCAAAAGCTAGTCATAGTAGCTTTGGTATCCACTAGGGTGACTCCTTCACCACTCCGGTGAGGTGAGTCCCAACCTCTCACAACAATGGTGGCCTTCCACAATCTCAGTTAGATAGGTCGCACTAGATCTCCTCTGAGTCGTCTAGGAACACCTAGTTCCAAGAGTAATAGACTATTCACAAGTCATGTCTCTTGGTTCATTAGCAAAGCACTAACTAGACTAAGCTTGGAGCAAGATCACTTAGAAACTTGGATTTTGATTTCAAAGATGAAGCTCAGTCTCCTTGATTTGCTTGGATGCTCTAGTATACTAAAATATTAAGGAGATCAAAAAGTTCTTGTATAAAACTGCCCTGGCACAGCTTATATAGCCCTCTGAATAGGACATAGCCGTTATACTGTTCAAGAGTCGTTGGACGTGCCAGACTGTAAAAAAATTTGCTAAGAGAATGTGCTTCGGACTTACTTTGATAAGCTTCACAATTTGTTTAGTGTACTGCGGACCATTATAATTGAGAAAGACATTTGCGCCGGACTGAGCCAGCGAGGTCCATCGTACACAGGTTTTGGGATATATTGACTTTGTCGTGAAATATCAAAAGGATATATTGACTTTGA
This sequence comes from Rhipidocladum racemiflorum, assembly GCA_036346355.1. NCBI lineage: Eukaryota > Viridiplantae > Streptophyta > Magnoliopsida > Poales > Poaceae > Rhipidocladum > Rhipidocladum racemiflorum. Next base: position 18,378,232 of record CM070573.1, on the reverse strand, counting down.
AATACCAAAAAAAGTTGGTCCGGCGTACATACAAATTTAACATCAGACTGAATTTGGAGTTCAGGGAAAAAGGGTCCGTCGTAAACGGTGTATGCTCGGTTTGTTTCTTGGATACTTAGTTTTCAGCGCCGGACCAAAACGACAAGGTTCGGCTTGAACGGGATTTTGTCTGAGAAGGCGTTGGACTTAGAAATGAACAAGGAAAACTTGGTCCGGCGTGAATGGGTTTTTGTCTGTATGGGTGAAAGACTGAGTTTTGTGGGGAAATAAAATGATGTGACCTTGACTCCAAGTAATCTTAATGATTTGTCCTATGAACAAAGGTACTTACTTGTACATAATCCCCCTTTGTAGTACGACCAATCTATTTCTATTCTAACTATTTGGCTTGAAACAACTCCCAAGCCAGAACTAGTAACAAATGTCCTTAATCTTTTGTCCTTCATTCCAAGATTTCTCCTCATCACAAGGAATAATTAACTTGGTCATCAACACCAAAACCCATAAAATTCATTACTAAAAAATTAGGGGGCCTAGATGCTTTCAGGCCCCCCTTTTCTTTTCCTCTCCTTTTTTTCTCCGTCCTCTCCACCACCTCATGCCGCCACTGCTCGGCTTTCACTGCAAATCCCTCCCCCCATCCACGGCTAGGTTCATCCCAAGCTAAGTAACCAATCCCACCCTCTGTGTATGATTTGTATGATGCTAGCTTTAGTCTCAAATTGAGCAGACAAGTTTGTAGATTTCATTATTCGATTTTATGCCCATAGTTTGACTGAGTTAGGGTATGTAGTATAGGTCCTTATACTCTTATCTGCTAGGTTCTTATGTGATAGTGTGTGCATGAGCCAGAGTCTGGCCCTAGTGTATGCATGAATGCCTTATGAGATGATCCAATGTTAAGGAGAGGGAAGTTAGTAATGTTTGCATTTTTGGCTCAGATGGAGATGTTGTATTGATGGTTCATATGCTCATGATAGGAAGTGTACTCATTCTTGCACCATTTTCTTTACTAGATTCGGTGCTTATTGGTTATACTTATTATGCATGCATGCCGAACACTTATGGAATTGGATTAATATATAACGTGAATGATGTACATTAAAATGCTTATCCTTGTACTTGTTTATTAGTGATGTAGCCTAGTGGATTCAGTACATTGTCATTGGTCGAAAAGATTACATGCATATTTTATTTATGCATATTTTTGTGATGAAGTGGTGTGACACCTAAGGAACTGGTCTTTATGCATTGAGATTACAATAAACATGTATATCAGTCTTAAACTCTAGGGACAGAGAGTAATGCCCGTGTTTGAAGTTTTGTATATTTACGATTAAGGCTTAGAAAGTGTTTGGTTCTCGTGTATGGTTGTTGCTGGAAACGCTTATATTAGCACTATATTACTTAATTATCTCTTGTTGCATAGAGTGGCAACATGTTCATTTGATCTGTGCATATGGTTTGTCGGCGTATTCTACACCAGGGTACCCACTCCCCCGCAATAAACACGGTCGCCGGGCGGGCAGGGCGCGTTCGGGCCCCACCACCACGGCGAGCAGTAGGGCCACAAGGTGGTCGCCCAGTGGACAGGTGGCGTACAGGCCACACCACTGGGCGTCTAGTAAGGTGGCCGCCAGGTGGGCAGTGGCGTCGAGCCACACCAGCTGGCGCTTCGATAAATGGTCGCCAGTGGGCGAGTGGCGTCGAGCCACGCGCTGGCGCTTCGATAGGTAATGGTCGCCAGATGGGCGGTGGCGTCTGAGCCACGCCTCTGGTGCACCACCCCCGAGGCTGCAGTGCCAGGATCAGGGGCATTTAATGTGAATCGTGCGCATTAAATGCAAAGCGTGGAGGCTACAGTATGGCGGCGCGTATTCCCCAGGTGCGCATTGATGACGGGTGACGTCACGATGGCACCCCTCCCCCTGACGGAATGGGCGGCATTTGCAGGCGTAGGGCCCGAGGCAGGGGTGTGACGGCTACGATAGGCATTAAATGTGCTGTAAGGATAGAGACGGGCGCATTAAATGCCCCGTGGCAGTGTAATGAGTATGGTAGGACTATTGTAACCCACGCATCTCAGCTAGCCCGACTATAAAAGGGAGCTGGGGTGCATGGGAGAGGGGGTTCGGATTCCAGTTCAGGTTCCAATCCCGGTTCCTCTCTGGCTACAACACAAGCAATACCAAGAAAAGCAGAACTAGGGCTGTTACTCTTCGGAGGGCCTGAACCTGGGTAAACCCTAGCGTCCCCCTTCTTGCAAGCTTCCACTGCACTCCGGCCTTTTTCCTCCGGCGATTGCCCCGAAAGCCCCCCGTCTGAACCTCACAAGCACCCGATCCGGAGGTGCCTGTTGGCTAGAACGCCGACATGGTTCATAGCTTGTGCTTAATTTTGCATGATTACCTTGTAATCGTTAAAAATGGGAGTTATTTACTGCCTTAGTGCATATAGGGTCATCATTGCTGTACTGATTATGGAGTTTTGTACATGATCGTGTTGTTGTTGAAATTTGAGGTCTTCTTTAATCTCCACATTGTGCTTTAGTCACTTCATTATCCAGTTTGAAGTTGGACATAACTGTTAATAGTGAGTTAATGGTATAACAACTATTTGTTGTTGCCATGAACTATTTATACATATTGAAAGAAAAAGGAAATTAATTCTAATGATGGGCACCTAGTGAATGCATGGGAGAAAATGGAGTGGTAGAGGAAGGGAGATGGTGATTGCCCCTTTCTTGGCTGGCTCCCCATTTGCTCCCACAAGCTAAGTGCCCAACCTCTTTGCATGTATTACTAGTGTACTACTAGCTCCATTTTTAGACTGAGCCAGCACTAGTTGTAGATTTTATAATGTGATTTATGTCCAAATGGATTGTGAGCTAGAAATGTCTAGCATTAGATTTCATATACTAGTATACTGAGTTCCTTTGTGATTATTTATGTATAAGCTAGACATTTGGTCCTTGCATGTTGTGATTAATAGAAGCGTGCATATCTAGCTATTGAGATGATCTAATGTTGAAAAAGGAAGGTTTCTAATATCTGTATTTTTGAGCTTGAGAATGTTGTTTGATTAATGTTTCACGTGTCCTTGATCGTGACATTGTGTGCATCAAGGTTATTATGTTACAGGCATTTTTCTGATGGTCTGTGGTTTAACCTTTCGTTGTGTTCTCATTAAATTCCATATTAGTCTAGGTGACCCTTGTGATCTTGCTTTAGTATAGGTCTGCTCTTGACATTAAATTGGGATGTATGTTATGTATATTCATGTGTTATATGTTTCTAAATCCTCTGTCCGAAAGAGGGGAATACCAAAGCATATAATGATGTTATGTAGCACTGATTCATAGAAGAGGCTTAGTTTGCTTGAGATGCTAATATGTGATTTAATTAACCTAATTAAGTAGCATTTATTTTCATTAAATGGGAAAAGGGAAAAGAGTGCATCAAACTAATGGGTGGCACCTTTTGTGTGCAGTGAAGATGATGTGGGAGGGCGTGGCAGGAGAAGAGGAAAGGAGCAGATGGCTATCGCCTTGATCCCTTCCCTTATCATGTCTTCAACAGAGAGTAGCCAGGAGGACAGTGAGTGCTCTCGTGAGCAGTGGTAAGACTTAGAGTGTACTGCCATTTTACTTGCTTTTATAATGCCATCATAACTAACATTGTTGGCTATGAGACCAGACTTTGAGAGGGCTAAACCATGGGCTGGAAGCAAGAGAGCCAGGGGCGGGTGGAGGGCATGCATCCCCCCTGCCCTGCCACTTGTTTGTGCACCAAATGGTTGAGAGAGGGAGTCGGTTTAGCAAGATGGGCTAGGTGAAACCAGGGGCTAGAACAAAGGGAAGCGCAGGTGGAAGGCATGCATACTCACCTCCTTTCCACCTGCCTGAACAGAGGGCTGGGGAGAGAAAGACGTGTACAGCTGATGCTCCAAAGTGCAGAGTTAAGCAGGGTGCTAAATGTGAATAAAAATGTTTTTCTTTATAAACTTTTGAGAACTGAGCTGAAATCTTTATCCTATGAAGTTTGGACTGTAGTTTGTATGAAGTGTTTGAGAGCAAAATGTCTCATGTAAATTCTGACATGTTATTTGTACTAATGTCTCTTGCTATTATTTCCTTTGTTGGATAATTTGAATGTGTTGGGTTGTTTGTGCTGCCCTTAAATAAAGATGCATAAGTTGGATGTCATGTAAATTATGACATATTATTTGTACTAATGTCTCTTGCTCTTATTTCCTTTGTTGGATAATTTGAATGTGTTGGATTGTTTGTGCTGCCCTTAAATAAAGATGCATAAGTTGGATGTTTTAAAGATGTGGATGAGATTCTGTATTCTGGTTGTGTTGAGATTATGTGTATATGAATGTATATATCGATGAAATTTGCATATGTGTGTGTGTGTGTTTGTGTTTGTGTGTATGAGTATGTGTATATTGCTCAGGTTGTGTTTATTGTCATTTATTTTATTGTGATTTATTAATTAAATTATTGTTTACGGACTGAATATTCATGCAACAATATACCTATATATATGTATATACCTATATGTGAGTGTACATAAATTTTAAACTCTTAATTTTGATTAAAGATGTAATTAATGACATGTGATCATTTATGTTTATCATGACACAATCTTTTTGGATTACTTTTGCATGTATCGTTTCATTTTGTGGACAACACTGATTTATCTCTTTGCAAGCAAATGTTTTTCTGTATGCTGGTGTGATTTAAAGTTACTCCAATATATGGTTTAATGTTAGAGGGGCTTGCAAATTAATATTCATATTTCAATTTTAATAATATTGTTATGTTTAGAATTGAAGGTGCCAAGATTTTATTCTAAAAGTAAATTACATGTGTGCCCATATTAAAGAGTGTGTTTTGATTTATAATATTGGATCTTATAATAAGACTTGTGTTGGTGTATTTATTCTTATTATTCTCACAAGAATATACTCATGAGATAATGTTTTATGTATTTGGCATATGATGAAGAAAGAAATTGTGGTAATATACACTTCTAATAAAACATAATAAATTATGACAAACTAAATGTCCATGAAATCTATTGTTAAGTGCGAGTGCAATTGGTCTTAACGTTGCAATCTATCGTGTTTTTATTAATGGCTCGATTCTACTGTTTGAATTTTGGTACCCTTGAGTTCGAGCATCATCGATTTTGAGTTAGACATATTGGTATTTTAACAGAAAATCGATAGATGATACTAACATCCCAATTTATTATAGGTAAAAACAGGTGGGTTTTTACATCCAAGTAGGGCACGATCAGACCGGGCACTATAAAAGAAGACGATGAGCAACATGGAGGAGAATCGAACACAATCAATCAATCAACTCGCATTACTCTCTATTTTTCAATCGAATAGTAGTAGAATTTTAGATTTGTAATCCTTCCTTTGTAATTCACTTAATCAATAAAGTTGCGTATCGCTGATTATTGGTTTCGTCGACTTACACCACACATGTTTGTTTTTTCTCTAATCTTGTTGTGCATCACCTTTTTCAAAAAAAAATATACCTTTATTCTTTATCTAAACAGCTCAATCAAGTTGTTTAGATCTATCGGTTATTTTTTTTTGTCTAATCAGCTTAAACGGCTATTTCATATTATATCGTTATTGAAAAATAAATCGGCTCAAACAGGCTCAAACAACTCATGAATTAAATATTTCTCTTGCTGATTGCAGGATCAAATCGGCTGGCATGCCCACACCCAAATTAAACCCGATGTTTATATGTGCTGATTGCCAATTAACCATTCGTCAAGTTTTTGGGCATCAACAAATATATTTATAAAATTTATATATTATAATATTATGAAAGTACTTTTCGAGACAGTTGACACCGAAATTTGACGCACTTAACTGATCTGATAGATATGACCAATTTGGTAGTTGTAGCCAATTTGGAAAGATAAGGTTAAACATGGATGCAGGATTGTAGCTGACAATCGGTTTAGGTGAAAGTTTATTTTTGAAGATTGAGGCCGATACCAATTATATTTCTATAAGAATTAGAGAAGAATATGATCGGCCTAGACACTATAAAAGGTATGACGGGTAAAACAAAAAGGAAATCCAATGATCAATCAACTTGCTCTACTTTTAATTTACTTTTCATCGACTAGGAGTAGCATATTAGATTTTTAATCTTTCATCTGTAATTCGTCTTTATCAATAAAGTTACGCATCATTGATTTTGATCATTATCGACTTGTATTATGTCAGGTTTGCCTTTTCTCCGATTTTGTTGTGCATCGGAAAAATTACACATTTATCAACCATCTATTCAGCTCAATCACACTGTTTAGATTTATCGTTACTTGTGGTCTAATCGACTTAAATAGCAGTTTAGATCAAATTATTATTGAAAACCTAATCGGTTGGATAGTCGTTTGCATTATATATATTTTTCTTGCCGATTACAGGATCAAATCGGCTGGCATATTAAATTCGGAGTTTACGTGTGTTGGAAGTTGATCAATCCGTCGTCATATTTTTGGTGTCAATAGAGACAAATTACACATACAATTTTTATATATCTAGTTCATATCTTAAAACAATATTAACAGTTAAAATTTTAAAAAATTAATTATATCTATATTCAATATGATAATTATTTACGACAAGAGGAAGTGAATGAAACACGGAAGGGATCTCGAAAGTATCTCCGACCTCAAAGCCGTCGGCGGGAGACGAGAAAATGAAAACCCTATCATCGCAAAGCTAAGCTCTATGTGGGCCGGCCCAGAGAAGAAAAATCTTGGAGCCCATCACGACGGCAGAAAATATCTCTCCCGGATCCTTATCCTCTCCTCCGCCGGAGGCGCCGTCTGATCAGATCACGACGGTGGCCGTCGCGCCCCCGGCCTATAAAAGCACGGGGTAGGGCATCCTTTCCTCTTCGTGCTCTCATAGAGGTGGGTTGGCTTCTCCTCCCCCTCCCAACTACTACTCGGTTCGTGGTTCGTTACGGTTTAGCGGCAGGAATGGCGGCGCAGGAAGTTGAGTACCGCTGCTTCGTCGGCGGCCTCGCCTGGGCCACCGACGACCGCTCCCTCGAGGACGCCTTCTCCAAGTACGGCCAGATCCTGGACTCCAAGGTTCGTCTCGTCTCGATCCGTGGCTTCCCCTCCCTCTTCCTCCATTTTCTTGAGGTTTTATGCGGGTTTTGTGATGCCTTGGTGCTCTTCGCGCCTAGATCAGCGATGCGCGATGGATCTGTGTCGTGCTATGCCTTGCTGTGTTGATCTGGATTGGGTTTCTGTTGATATTTGTTTGTTCTTTGCGTCGTGCGATTAGATCTGTGTCTGGCTCACTTCATCTTCCTACTTTACAATTCGTGACGACATATTTTTGGCTGCTAGATTGTACATCTGATGTCTATTTCTACTAGATCTGAGATGCTTCCCTGGATTTTTTATTCATTTCTTCCTCTTCCGCTGTAGATCTAAAATTGTTTTCGGCGCGGAATCTGACTATAATTTATCTGCTATTTGTTTTGCGCAGATCGTCAACGACAGGGAGACGGGCAGGTCTCGTGGGTTTGGCTTCGTCACCTTCCTCGAGGAGAAGGCGATGCACGACGCCATCCAGGGCATGAACGGCCAGGAGCTCGACGGCCGGAACATCACCGTCAACGAGGCCCAGTCCCGCCGCTCCGGCGGCGGTGGCGGCGGCGGCTACGGCGGAGGTGGCGGCGGCGGATACGGCCAACGCCGTGAGGGCGGCTACGGTGGCGGGGGAGGCGGCGGCTACGGCCAGCGCCGCGACGGCGGCGGCGGCTACGGTGGCGGCAGCCGCGGCGGTGGCTACGGCGGCGGCGGCTACGGTGGCGGGGGCAGCCGTGGCTACGGCGGCGGTAACTCCGACGGCAACTGGAGGAACTGATGGGTGGCGCGTGGCGAGTTATCCTAGTTATCCGTGTCTTATCTAATTATGGTTTCGAGTATCCTATGGTCTTATCGTTTCGGGTTAGATGTTTCGATTGTTTGTCCGTGACGTTATCGTTGGCTTTGCTTCAGTTATGACGATGAACTGTTATGCTGCTATGGGGTGCAATAGAACAATAGTGAGCAAAGTTTTGTTCGCAGATATCGTGAATGTTTGTTTTTCTTGTGATTGCGAGGCTGAAGGGTGGAAGTTTGGGCTTAAAATTGGCCCTGTTCGTACATTTTTTTTGTACCGTCTTTTTCGCTCGCCGTGGAAGCAAACATGGGTTGCTGCTGTGTTTATGTGCTGTGGCACCACAAAATCGGGAATTTCAAGTGCCTTTCGATGCTTCTGTAGTGTAGCATCTCAGACTAGGAATTGCAATTGCGTTTAGATCCAGCACTGTAAGACTTGCATAAAAGAAATGCTATCCCTAGTCCCTACAAAGGTTTAAAATTTTATCAAGATCTCAGATTTCTTGGTTTGACATTTCGGCTTTAGGTTGGGATTGAGCTTTCAAATCTTGGTAGGTTTTAAATTGCTACAGTAATTTTTGGTAAATTTTGGTGAGATCTTGTTTTTTTTAATCAAGATAATCTCAAACTTGGAATTTCAATTGCGTTTAGATCCAGCACTGTTAAGACTTGCATAAAAGAAATGCTATATCTAGTCCCTACTAGGGTTTAAAATTTTATCACAATTTCGGAAATCTTGGCCGACATTTTGACTTTTGGTCGGGATTGAGATTTCAAATCTTGGTAGGTTCAAATCTTGGGTAGGTTTTAATTTGCTATGGTAATTTTGGTGAAATCTTGGTTAAGCAAGATAATCTCAAACTCGGAATTTCAATTGCGTTTAGATCTAGCACGGTAAGACTTGCATAAAAGAAATGCTATACCTAGTAACGCTATCCCTAGTCCCTATTGAAAATCTTGGCTGACATTTCGGTTTTAGGTTGGGATTGAAATTTGAGATTTTTGTAGGTTTTAAATTGCTACGGTAATTTTGATGAGACTTGGTATTTTTTTAACCAAGATGATCACAAATTCGATCGGTTTTTATGTTTTAGGATTAGATTTACATTATTTTTTTTGTAGAAAATTATAATGTTTTTATGAGGAATACATATGAAAACTTTGTAAAAAAAATACATTACAAAATTTTCATTAACCGGTTTTCATAAGGGATGTGATTGGCGAATCATACTCCTCTCACTGTATCTACATCAAACTGTACTCTCTCTGTTCAATCTTATAAGGTTTATTTTTGAATGATTTTGTTCATAAATATAAAGTTTGTATGTAGCTTTAATGAGGCTTTTTCTTATCTACTCGTATATATTCTCTTTCTATCATACGTTTTTATTCATTATCACCCACACAAAGTATATCTTTCATTTTCCAAAATAATTAAGTATGGGCATTTAAGTCATTTTTTCTCGTACTTTTCTCAATTGCAAAGCAACCTTAATCCGTTTGCAAAGTTAAAATACGCCTTATAAAAATAAATAGAGGGAGTACTTTTACAATAATGTACTATTTTGCTGATTGCTACAAAAGATATGGTAGAAATTTTAAAGTTAAAGGCACAATTGAATAATTATTTTGAGATGAAGGATCTTGCTACAGTAAAGAAGATTCTTGGTATCGAAATTACCACAGAAAAATAATTTGAAAAATTATACCTAACTCAGAAAGGGTATATTGATAAAGGGGCTGTTTGGTTGCCTTCTCATCTCAGCCTGGCTCGTGCAGAGTCGGTAGAAATTGAGTGAGCCAGGTTGTGTAGATGCAAAGAGATGGTGTTTGGTTGAGTGCATGAGTTGAGTCAGGCTGTGAGAAGAATAGGAAGAATGTGTTTGGTTGACTGTTTATGTGCCTCCCCATGCCTTGCATGCACCCCAGCTTGCATCCTACCAGCCAGGCCCATAGGAAGCGACCAAAATCTACGTTTCCCCACAGCCTGGCTCAGCAGATGCAATTGCATCTCGGGGGACAGGCTCCACCCCTCGTGCAGCCAACCAAACAAGTGTCTTTTGTATCTGTAGATGCAATTCTCTTTGGATACAGCCTACCAAACAACCCCAAAGTTTTTCGTTGTTTCAATATGCATAAGGCCAAACCAGTGAGTATTCCTTTAGCTGCCCATTGAAGACTTTCTTTAGTACCATGACTATAAAATGATGAAGTTGAGTACATCTCTACAATTTTATATGCCAGTGTAGTTAATTCACTTATGTATGTCATGGTATATTTTTGTCCCGACATATGGTAACCATTGAATGTAGTTGGTAGATATACGACAAATCCTAGAAAAGAGCATTGTAAAAAAATTTGATGGATTTTTCAGATATTTGCAAGGACTTCTAATGCTTGTTTACAGTTTGGGAAAACTAGATATGGACCCATTGGTCATATCGATTTAGATTTTACTGAAGATTTGGATAAGAAAAGATGTCGTACTAGCTATGTATTCATTGTTGGAGGATGTGCCGTTAGTTAGAAGGCAGGTCTGGAAGCTACCATTGCCTTGTTTGCTACAAAGGCTGAGTACATGACTATTTCTGAAGCTTGCAAAGAAGCCGTTTGACTGAGAGATTTGTTTGCTGAGCTTTGTAGAAGTACAATTTGCACTGCAATATTTTGTGATAGTTAAACTACTATTTGCCTTATAAAGGATCAATGTTCTATGAGAAAACTAAGCACATCGATATTAGATATCACTACATTCATGATATCATTATTAAAAGTGACATTAAAGTTAGCAAGATAAGTACTCATGATAATACGGCTGATATACTGACTAAACCAACTCCTACCACTGTGAATTTTGCTTAGACTTAGTTGGTATCACTCATTAGTCATTTGGACTTTCAGTGCACAAGGTATTCGTAGTGATCTATTTTGAGGAGATTCGCGTTTTATTTTGGCTACACAAAGAATTCGTCTCAAAGTGGAGATTGTTGAGTTTGGGTGTGATACAAATTAGTTTCTTACTCTAACTCGTAGTTCTACTCCTATACGGAGAATCCTCTATGTACTCATTTAAATATGTACATATAGTCTATAAGATGGAAAAAAGTCAAATAGAAGAGGAAAAATAGTCTCGTTGTAAACATATCATAATATAGCGACATCTGTTTTCGTGCGCTCGTAGTTTTTTCTGGAAGAGTTTTTAATGTAAAATTTATGTATCTCGGTCCTACTTTTCTATGCATTATTTGCAATAAGAACAGTGAAGAATTAGGCTGGCATGTTGTTGTGTTCTGCTATAGCACTAAGAGTAGGCTCTGTGACATTGTCGACTTTGCCAGGGTCTTGAAGCTGCTGGCTGGTTAATCTGTTGAAGAAGGGCATTCGGTCAGGTACGTTTAGTTTCACCATTGCAATCCGGGGCCTCTGCGCAACTGGGAAATTCCAGGTGGCCGAAGTGTCTAATAGATAGCGAGGGGATTGAATACGATGTTGTGGCGTTCAATTCTTTGATTCGTCAATTCTGCATGGCTGGGTATCTGCTTGGAGTTCAGCTAACTTGTATGGATATATGTTCAGTTTCAGTAGGAATGTCTCTCCAAATAACTTCACCAATGCTATGGTGATTGACACGTAGATAGCGAAAGTTTGTCGAGGCAATGAAATGTTTTCTTCTTGAATCTTTGAGAGATGGGTTGGTGCGTGATCATCTTATTGGCTTGAATAATTGGTTGGTAAAAGGAAAAAAAGATGGGGACTAGTACTGGAACTCTGATGAAATACGTCGTAGAAGTCCTAGATTGATTAGCGTATTTTGCTGGGAGGGGCACTGTCAGCTTGAAGATTTCTACGTAGCTTTTCCTGTACTTGCCAGTATGCTAATCTCAAGATAAGAGTCCCTCATGTGAGAAATTGCTGTGGAGCATTTTCTACAGCAAACAACACGAGTTAACCAGTGAAAGAGTAGTATAATCATGCAAATGTCAGTTCTCTCCTGAGCTATTCAATTAACTGGCTGGCTATTGCTACATTGAAAAATACTCATTTCTCATCTTTCATCAGGTAAGTTACCACCAAGAACTATACTATGGTTTAGTGTCACCTTTACGTGATGTTAACTCTAGGTAGTTATTTGTGAACAGCAAAGGTATTCTGTCCACTTTTGTATGTATTCTGATGCTTTGCCCAATGGCAGCAACCCTATTCTTACCACACAATAGCTGCTTCTTCTGCATCATGAACCTGAGTTCAACCATTCACACAATAGTTGCCCAAGCATTTCAACATAAGTAGTCGAATACACTGTGGGGACAACATGACGCGTCCACCCCTTTAATGTGCTGTGGTCGTCTGCCATCATAGCCTCCTGCCAATCTAAATTCTAAACAAGCCAATCCCCAAAAAATACTGCATGGACAAAACTTGTGCCATTGTTATGTCGATGCAAAACGAATGGTGGATCTCTTGAGCCTCCGGATGCAAACATTCAAAAGATAGCAGAACAATTATGATACATGATGCAGACGATCCAATTATCCAAATGTTAATCACACTCCGTTACAACAACTACATCCGGGAGTACACGCTGGAATTTCACAGGAACAGTTAAATTCCTGCATCCAGCAATAGCCAGTTTGGTCACACAGAGAAACTGTGCATCCTAACTAGCGACAAATGTTGAATCAATCGAGCACGTAAATACGAGAAGCAATGTCTTGCACTAGCCAGTCGAAACCATCAAGAAGCCCCTCCCCAGTGTAGGCGCTGCAGCCTATGATTTGCCAGTGCCGGCTTCTGTCCATTGCTTCCAAATTGAGAACCTGAAAGCCAGATGGATTGATCAGCCCTGGAAAACTAAAATTTCAGCATTCAAAACGTTGCACATACAGAATTCTATATGGGACTATACAAGGCAAATCGTTGTTCTTGTTTAGCCACACCAATAGGAGATTAGTAGTAGGCGAGCCGTTCTCTCGCACAAATTGCAGATATTACCAACTTAAAAAGATGCTTTGGGTGAAAATTGAGTTTAGAGTGATTCTACATCCTATACATCAGCAATTTTTGGATAATACGAATGGAATACAAACTAGGCAGACAATGGCACCAAAAAGCAGTTTGGCCACACTAATACATTGGTTTCAAGATAGATCGAGTCAGTGATCATCCCTGCAAAAAAGCTACAATTTCTGCTCTCGGAACTATGCAGATAGCTGGATACATATGAGAGGAGGCAAATGGTCCATCTTGTTTAGCCACACTACTGATACGTTCGAGCAGACTCACCAAGTGCTATCAACTATACTGTTTACTTTATTCTTTTTTATTAATAGCACTGGGATGCACGGACAAGTGGTTTCGCCAACCGTTGACTACTGAATTAAGAGGCTCACATAACCTCGTAAAAAATAAGGGCACAAAACCAATCAACCACATAGATGAATGAAACAGAAAGAGAACAAATGATGGATCAAACATGATGTTGGAACCCGCACTAGCTTCATTAATTTTAATTTGGGAAGTGAGTTGGATACTTGGTTTAGATGAAACAAATTGTTATGGCCGGATGTGACAGGGTCTTTGTAAGACGCCGTGGGCCCATCACTTAAGGGAGGGAATCCTCAGGCGGCAACAAGATTGCGCCAATTTTAGCAGTAGGCGATTAGTTAGGAAAGGGAGAAATAAAGGGGATCTGCTGTTAGTTAGGAAGGGGCAGGAAAATAGGATCTGTCTGGCATGCATGCAGGAGGAGGAGAATAAAGAGAGAAGAGGGCGCAGGAAAGGGGGACTTTTTGGTTCATTACTCATCTCAAGAAGAAGGTGGTGGCTCCGACAACAGCCTTACCTCAGGCGTCTGCTGCGACGAGGAAGTCTTCATCGTCCAGCTTGCGACCCGGTCTCAGGCCGGGAACACGGGCTTACGAGCTGGTGCATTCATCTTCATCGGCTTGTAACAATTTGGTATCAGAGCGAGACGATCCGAAAGGGAGACATCTCAGTTCGGTTCAGATGGAGGGAAAGGTAGCCGGACTGGAGGAAGAGATGAAAGGTATGAAGAAGGACATCCAGGAGTTGAAGGAGATGTTTGGTGAGATGATGCGGGTGTGGAAGGGTAAGAACTCGGAGGAAGGCGAGAAGGATGTGCTCGTGGCTGACCCCAGGGTGACTGATCCTAAGGGAATGACAGGCAGGGGCGTCCCTGAGGCACGGCGGATGAACGGGGAAGGAGGCAGTCGAGTGTGTGGAGGCAAAAACAGGGGAGAGCGGGTTTTAGCGCGACGAGGAGGCCCAGTGCATGTGGAAGAAGGGGATGAACGTCGATGGTCACCCCGTCTTCCCCGGCTAGACTTACTGGAGTACGACGGCCAAGGAGACCCGCTAAGTTGGCTACGCCGCTACGAACGCTACTTCCGCGTTCACAAGATAAAGGAGGAAGGGTGGGTTGAAATTGCGGGCTTGCATCTTTCCGGAGAGGCGCAAGATGTATTGGATAATTGGCAGGAAGAAGAGCCTTGGATCGCGTGGGAGGACTTTTATGAGACTTTCATTCAGCGGTTCACGCGATCTTCTAGCGCGGGACCCCTAGGAGATTTGGCGAATTTCAAGCAGGACAATCAGAGTGTGGATGAATATGCAAGGGACTTTCAAAGGTTGTTGGCTAGGGTTCCGAGGATGAGGAGACCCGACCAAATCGAGATGTTTGTGGTAGGACTATCCCGGGCACTAGGAGCAGAGGTCCGCAGGGAGCGATCACACGATTTAGCGGAAGCTGTCAGGGCTGCAAGGGAGGCGGAGGCACGGAAGGAAGCTTGGATTGCGGAGGCTGTTCAGAGTTGGACACAGATGGGGCATGGCAAAGGCAGTATAACCCGCGTGTGGGGCCCTCTGGCGCCCAGCAAAGGGAACAGGTGGAATAACGGCAAGCGGGTTAGGAGCAGGAATAGGGGCTGTCAATACCCCAACCACAAGCAATAGACCTCAGGGAGGAGTGTCCATGTTCACCAAGGGGGCAGTGGCAGGAGGGGGAAGCTCGGGAGCAGGTCCTGGGCGTGCTACCCCTGCAACCAGCATGCAAAGCACAGCAGCTTCGACCCCCCACAGGTTGCGGTTAACCGCCGACCAATTGGCCGAAAGAAGAGCAAAGGGGCTTTGTTACAACTGCGATGAAATCTACACTCGCGGTCACAGATGTAAACGGTTGTTCCATTTAGAAGTGGAGGAGGAAGGAGAAGCAGAGATGGGAGAAGAGGAGCTAGAGCCCGAGGATGCAGGGGAGGCGGCATTGTCCATGATTGCAGCAATCGGGCCCAAACAAGGGGATACAATGCAGGTGGAGATAGAGATGAAGGGGAAGAAATGGTTGGGATTGATAGACAGTGGTAGCACACATAATTTCATTAGCGCCTATGCTGTCCGACAGTTGGGGAAGGAAGGAAACATACAAGCGGAGGTGCGAAGCAATCAACGAGTCAAGGTGGCCGACGGTTGGCATTTGCCGTGCTTGGGCAGTATCGAAGCTGAGTTCATCATTCAAAATCGACGGTTTGTGGCACCATTTACGGTGCTGCCCATTGACTCTTTTGACCTGATCTTGGGGGTGCAATGGTTGAAGACGTTAGGCAGGTTGCAATGGGATTTTGTCGAACTGACCATGGAATTTGAGGAGAATGTGGAGGAGGTGAAGCTACAAGGGTTACGCAGAGAGCAAAAGGCAAGGATGATGCAAATCAGTATGGAAGGAAGACAGCGGTGGGAAGCATTATTGGAATCATATGCGGATGTTTTTGAGGAACCCCAAGGGCTGCCACCCGCCCGGGCCTGCGACCATAGAATTCCGCTGGAGGCTACAATGGATCCGGTGGCAGTGCGACCTTATAGATACCCATATCGACAGAAGGATGAGATAGAAAGACAGTGTGAACAGATGCTCCGACAGGGAATTATCCGGCCGAGTCATTCTCCTTTCTCGTCGCCGGTATTGTTGGTGAGGAAAGCGGATGGGACTTGGAGGTTTTGTGTGGACTATCGCCAGTTAAACGCGAAGACTATCAAAGATAAATTCCCAATTCCAGTGATAGAGGAGCTCTTGGACGAGTTGGGAGGGGCCCAGTATTTCACTAAATTGGACCTGCGATCTGGTTACCATCAAGTCCGTATGAAGGAGGAGGACATTAGGAAGACAGCATTTCGGACACATCATGGCCACTACGAGTTTTTGGTGATGCCATTCGGATTGTCCAATGCACCCTCAACCTTCCAGGCACTCATGAATGAGGTGTTACGGGAATTCTTGCGTAAGTTTGTGCTAGTATTTTTTGATGACATTTTGATATACAGTAGAACAGAGGAGAAGCACGAGGAGCATGTGAGGACAGTCCTCGCTAGACTACGGGAGCACCGCTTGCACTTGAAGAGATCGAAATGTGCCTTCGCGCAGGAAAAGATTGGATACTTAGGTCACCTCATATCACATTCGGGGGTGGAAGCCGATCCAGCCAAAATTCAGGCGGTGGAGCAGTGGCCTCGACCGTCAACAGTGACGGAATTGAGGGGATTCTTGGGTCTGGCTGGGTACTACCGGAGGTTCATCCAAGATTACGCCAGTATTGCGGATCCGTTGACGGTACTTTTGAAGAAGAATGGATTCGGGTGGAACACAGCAGCCGAAGATGCCTTCAGCAGTTTGAAGCGGGCCTTAATTTCAGCGCCCGTATTACGGATGCCAGATTTTTCGATACCATTTGAGGTGGAATGCGACGCGTCGGGAGCTGGCATTGGGGCCGTCCTTCAGTAACAAGGACACCCGGTGGCTTACTTTAGCCGGAAGTTGGCGGAGCGTCATCGAAAGCTGGCCGCGTACGAGCGAGAACTCATTGGGTTATCCAAAGCGGTACGTCATTGGCGGCCATACCTATGGGGGCAAAGGTTTACAGTCCGGACAGATCACGGAAGTCTCAAATTCTTACTAGAACAGGCATTAATCACTCCTCCACAGCAACATTGGTTGAGTAAGTTGATGGGTTTCGATTTCCGGGTGGAATATAAACCAGGCAAGCACAATAATGCCGCAGATGCGCTGTCTAGGACACCTGAAGAGATGGGGAAATGTGCTGCTGTGTCGATGGTGAAGGATGTGACCCGTGCACAATGGTTGGAAGTGCTGAAGAATGATCCGGTGGTCCAAGAAAAGGTGCTACAAGTTACACGCAGTACAGCTGAGCTTCGTCTCGATCGAACACCATCAAGCATTTCCTGGGAGGTCAGGGATGGGCTGGTTTACAGAGAAGGGAAGTTGTGCGTACCAAGGACGTCCCCATTGGTAGAGCTAATGATTGCAGCGGTGCTTGACCTCACGCATGAGGGCAGCCAGAAAACCCTTCATCGTCTTCGGGCTATGTATTGGTGGGATCATCAGAAAGAAGATGTGAGGGAGTTTGTGGCGAAATGTGCCATTTGTCAGCAGCATAAAGCGAGCACCCAAGCCCCAGCCGACCTCCTGCAGCCCTTGAACATTCCCCATCAAGTGTGGGCAGACATCTCGATGGATTTTATTACTGATCTTCCAAAATCGCAGGGTAAGCCTGCATTGTTGGTGGTGGTTGATCGTCTTTCCAAATATGCACACTTTCTTCCTCTCACGAGGCCAGCAACAGCTTCAGCGGTAGCAAAACTATTCTTTGACCAGATTGTGCGATTACATGGAATTCCGGAGTCCATTGTTTCCGATCGAGATCCTGTATTCCTTAGTGCCTTTTGGCAAGGGTTGTTCAAAAGAAGCGGAACAGCTCTGCTGCTGTCCACGGCTTATCATCCTCAGACGGACGGCCAAACCGAGGTGGTTAACAGGACCATTGAAATGTACTTGAGGTGTTTAGCTGCGTCCAATCCCTCGCCTTGGGTCCAGTGGGTTCCTTGGGCAGAGTACTGTTATAACACTTCATTTCATTCGACTCATCGGCTCACACCTTTCGAGTTGGTCTATGGAAGGTCCCCACCTCAGTTACTTCCATACCAGCAAGGGGCAACAAGCATCGATTCGGTGGATTGTACTCTGGTCGATCGAGATGTTATTCTTCAGCAAGCAAAGGCCCAACTACTGTTAGCTCAAAACCGCATGAAGCAATATTATGATGGCAAGCATAGAGAGGAGGTGTTTGAGGTGGGCTCATGGGTGTGGCTCAAGCTCCAACGGCACAGGCAACAGTCAGCTCGCGGCCAATCAGCGTGCTCCAAATTGTCTCCTCGCTTCTATGGTCCTTTTCAGGTACTCCAGCGAGTCGGCGAAGTGGCCTACAAATTGCAGCTGCCGGAGAGCTCCAGAATTCATAATGTTTTCCATGTGTCGCTTAAGTCTAAAATCAGCTAGTAGTCTAGTACCAATGGTAATGAACTAGAAACATGACATGGTTTTGAAACTTCAAGTACCAAAACTGTATCTTGAGGCTTGATTACTGGAAGCATATAGCACCACCAACTTCGAATCAACTAACAAAAATCAGCCTAAATCAAAGTTTATATATCATAATGTCATTAACAGCGCAAGTCTTTAGACTTGTATACTACATATTATTTGTAGAGAGCAAAGATATTATATCATATTCGAGAGCAAAGATATTATACCATATTCTATATTTATTTCTGATACTTTGCCAATACAGAAACCCTATTCTTCAACAGATAACAGTTGCTTCTTCTACACAACGGATCTAAGTTCATCCATTTCAACATGGAGCATGCTTATACACGAACAACATGACCTCTGAAATTAGTTTTAAAGGTGCTGACTTCTGAGATGACTAAAATGCAGAAAGGATCGAAAATGAAGAGCTACAATAATCTAGTACGTAGCAAAGTTGGACCATCTATATCTGAGGGCATAACTGGGACTAACTGTATCCAACTTGCATATCCTTTTGGGTCCATGAGCGCTAATGTCAAAATAAGTAGATTTTGTCAAATATGACAACAACAAATTTGAAATATAGGGCGTGCATAATGTAAATAACTGTTAGTGTATTGCAACCCGAAAACAACTGAATTAATGACATCCATCTAAATTGTGCAGCTCGTCCAAGAAAAGAAGACCAGAGATAGTCAAATTGATTCTACTATACATGTGTGACTGAAATTTGCTTACCTTAGCGATTTCTGCAGGTTTGAGAGCACCTTGAATGTCTTGCTTATTTGCAAACACCAGCAATGAAGCTCCTGCTAGTCTCTGTTTAATCAAAATTCAAAGGACCATTTAATAATAACACATTCTGATTGGTGAAATTCCTAGGCTGGAGTGGCAAAGGGAAGAGTAGCTCTCTAATGCTGCATTTGAACTACCAACAGAAAGGTAAATACGCATTGCATTTCTTTTTGGTGGTATGTGTTAGTTCAATACAAACGCAAGCAAAAAAAGTCATAGTCAAGTATAAAATTCCAATAACACCCGTCGTGCACAAATGCCTTGATAATAACATCCAAATGGAGAAAAATAATCCAGTTTCCAACTAATGAACAGAGAGGCCCCTAAAACTGAACATAAGATTTATAATACTAATTCAATGTATGTAATTATCAGCAAATATCCTTGTTCTTTCCATTGCATTCTACACTAAAATGTTTGTACTCTTCTAATTTATAGAACAATAAGCTGAAAACACTGAAGGGAATAAATCATCACCGTCATTTAGTGGCCAATAAATAGTACCTCTTCTTTCAAGAGACTGTGGAGTTCAGCACGGCAATCATCAAGCCTCCTGATGTCTGAACTATCAACTACCCAAACTAATCCATCAGTCTGCTCAAAGTAATTCCTCCAATAAGACCGGATAGTCTTCTGTCCCCCAATATCCCAAATGTTCAAAGAGTATCTGCCACAATTACCATTCACAAAATAGAAATTACTCAATAATTCCACCTGCAGTAATACCCACAGAATTGCTAGGCCTATTGTTTTGGCAAAGGGCAGTAAGGGGTTTCATCACTATTCAAAACTTTGCCTCTGCCCTTGTGCTGACAAGGATGTGATTAAACTTTACCCCTACGCACTGAGAAATGCAGTACTTGAAATAACAGAAATGCAATTCCTGCAGCAAAACTTTTAGGTTACTCAACCAGGAAGCCTGAACTCATGCCAAGACGCCCATTAAATTGAGCTTCATGGAATATACACATTTTTTTTGCGTTAAGGGCAACTCCCAACATGTAAATTCTCGTACATTCTTCCCAATTAACGTGAATAAGCATGCTGCTGCCTAAAAAAAGAAAAGATTCCCATTTGCTATGAAGCAACAGGGAAAACTAAACTAGAGATCACTCACTATGCCTTTCTATTTCACAATTGTACAGCTATGACAGTGAAATTGTTTGTCTGGTGTCACAAGTCCTGAGTTTTGTGCTGCAGCATTGCTGACTTTCTCCATTGCTGCAAGCTTATGTCCTTAATTTGTTCAATATAACCTTTTGATGCCGCTAAAGAAGTAAAAAAATGACATAATTTACTTTCCAAAGAGTGGTCTTCCATCAGAAAGTTCTTAAGCAGTACACAGCCATTACAACAGCAAACTGAGACAACCTGCGTTATATTGGGTGAACATTCACCCAACAGATAAGCCCCAGAAAATTATCCCTCAACTAAGGTCAAAATGCCAAACTTTTCAATCCCAAGCCACATCTGATTCCACTAAACTACATCAATTGAAGCAATGTATCACATTTTATGTAACAAGCATGGTATTACATTTGAGTTTTTTTGTGTGTGTGTAACATTTCATAAAATACTCCCATCTCAAAGCAAGCACTTAACCTTTATATCATAATTCAAAAGTAAGGGACCTAGCTAAACAAAACGACTGTTTGAGAGAGGAAGGAGGGGGCACAGACTTGTGGTACTTGATGGTCCTGATGTTGAAGCCGAGGGTGGGGCTGATGACGCTCGTGTCCTCCCCGTTGATCTTGAGCACGATCGTCGTCTTCCCCGAGTTGTCCAGCCCCCTGAGATGAATTCATAAACCTCACATGGCATCAGTCATCGAGGATGGAGAAATCACGACCGAAGATGAATGGATCAAGAATCCAACAGCACCAACGCCAGATCCGGAACCGAGAGTCGGGAGAAAAGGAAGGATGCATGACGAGAATGGAAGGTGGAGGAAACGTACACCATGAGGATGCGCATCTCCTTCTCCTTGCGCTTGATCTTTCTGATGATGCTGAGCAGCCCCATCTCGGAGGAGCCTCCTCTCCTCCGGGCACCGAGAAGAGGGACAGGGGGAGTCGAGGCAGAACAGTGTTATCATTTTTTCACTCTAGTCCACTACGTTTCAGCAATCACATTTAACTCCTTCATGGGCCGAACTCGGGCCGTTTGTGTCTTTGGTCTTATCTCGAGTTATCCATGGCCTGAAAAACTTGTCTAGGCTTCTCTTTTGATAGTAAAATCCGAAAAATGTTTGCTCTTGTCTCGAGGTCGAGGAGTTATACATATTATTCTATTTTTTAAATTTTATTTCTAAATACATGTCATTCTACGATTCAAGATAACTTTTCATAATTTTTTTCTTTTTATAACTCATCCCTTTAGCTTTTTTCAATATCACTTACTACTATAGACTAGAGTAAGATATAACATCTAAAGATATAATGAACACGAGTAATACAATCTTTTATAGATATACATTTGTGGAAGTACAAGAACCTAGAATAACATCTATTAAAGAACAGAAAGAGTGTACGTAAGGCAAATTACCCGTAACAAACTAACCACTCCCTTCATTTTTTTAAGTGGTGTTTTTGACTTTTTATGGTCTCTCATATGTGACTGTGATCATTAATTTTTGTTAACTTTATCTTATTATCTAATAATGAAATTACAATATTAAAAAATTATTTCTAATGATATATTTTTATGAGGTTAATCTAGATAGTTTTAAATATATCAGTGATTAAAATTTAGAAAATTTGACAACGCCAATTATAGGGTGTTGTTTATAAAGGTGTGAATGTAGTACTACTCTCGGCGTGTTTGTTTTCCTCTTCTCAAAAACTCCTTGCGCAGAAAATGGTCAGTTCGATTCCTTTATTTCTGCTACCACACGCTAGAGGTGGGCGTCGTGCCGTGTCGGCCTGGCCCGGGCCCATCGTGCTTCGGGCCGAAACCGTGCCGTGCCACGACGGCCCATCGTGCCCACCGTGCCGGGCCGTGCCGGCCCGACTCACTTTTGGTGAGCCCAAGCCCGGCCCATTTGCGCTTCGTGCCTGCTTCGTGCCGTGCCGGCCCAGGTCCGACCCATTTTTACTATTGTGACGAGTAAAGAAATAAAATAAATCACTACTACTAAACTACATATTTTAATTACATAAGAGACTAATCACATCAACAAAATGTCAAACATAAATGTAATACTTGAAGATGCCCTGAATCAACAATATCTGCCAACTTTTAGGCCTTAATCCGTGATTTCGTGCCAGTTCGTGCCGTGCCGGCACGGGCCCGACCCAAACTACCATGTCGTGCCGTGCCGCCCGTCGTGCCTGGTTCCCGGGCCCAAGACGTCTGATTGCCAGCAGCCGGCCCGGCAAGAAAACCGTCTTGCCGTGCTTTGCACCGGGCCACCCCAAAAAAGCCCGGCCCAATGCCCACCTCTACCACACGCGTAGGCAGGCAGCAGGCTTGATTTGTTTACCCAATTCCCCAACAGATCAGGAGATAACCCTTGTTTATTGCCAACTTCGAGGTCTAAAAATTAAAACACTTTTTTTATAAAAAAAAATTGTTAGAAGCTCTAGCATTCATTAAAAAATAATAATAACAACCGAACTAAACACAAACACTATCACATATATACACATGTACCCACGCTCGTACTCGGCTCCGACCAGCGGCTGAACTCAAACCGCCGACAGGCACTTCAGCGGCTAGCGCCTTTGCCAATTGAAGCCCAGCTCTCAATTAAAACATTTTGTGACCATGCTATCGCTGCATCTATACATCGTACTGTCATATAGTTTGAATAAGGTTGCTAAAAAATATAAGATTTGTATGCAAATTTAATAAGATATTTTTTTATTGTATCTTTTGATTTATTCTCTTAATCAAAAGCATTTATTCATTACCATCAATACAAAGTATTCTCTCACCTTTCTAAGACAATTATGAGGTATATCTAAGTTATTTTCTCTTATTTATACATTTCTCAATTTCACCGCTACCTTGGTTCTAATGCAAAGTCAATTCACCTTATATTTATCAATGGAAGGAGTACATATGGTAGAGCCCTAGGTACTGCTGGCCTGTAGTTGTCCATGTATATATGGGTTATTAACAAGAGAAGTACTCAGTCATAAATATATGATGTTTCGTGATACATACATACAGTTAAACTTTAAAGCTTTCGCTATTGATATATTTTATTTATATTAGATACATGGAAATCATATTTGTAGATTTATCTTGAAAAGATTTTTCATAATATTATAATTTTATTGGTTTTATAAATAAATTATAATAGAAAATATTAGTTAAAGCTGTGTTTTCAGAATTGCATTATGTACAAAATAATATGTATTTGTAACAGGAGCGAGTAAAGATAGCAAGATTGGGAATTTTTTTTTTTTTTTGTAAATAATCACTTTTTTTGTGTATTACAATAATATATATGATTTTTTTAACGAAACTATTCACCAATCGTGACACATCAGCGTGAAAGCCGACCAGTCATGCCATGCTGGCGCGACAGGCGCCACGTCCGCGCCACGCACGCCGCACCAGCGCGCCACGCCATGTCAACCGGCCGAGCCACTCGCGCCACGCTGGCGCGACCAGGGGGCCAATCACACCACCCTGGCGCGACCAGCGAGCCGACAGGCAGCAGGCAGGCGCCCAAGCGGGTGGGCAAGCGCTCGGGTAGAAAAGGAGCAGCCGAGCCAGCCAGCCCAACCAGAGCCAGACCCAGGAGAAAGAGAAGAAAAAGAAAAGAAAGAAGAAGAAAAGAAAAGAAAGATGAAGAAGAAGAGGAAAAGAAAAGGAGGAGAAGAAAAGAAGAAGAAGAAATTTCATGCTTGTTCGTCATTCGTCGTCCGTTCTTCGTTCGTTCTTCGTTCGTCGGTTAGTAATTTATATAATTATTTTTTTATCGATATAATTGATATATACTTAGAAAAAATATAAGTAGTCTCAGAAAACTGTTAGATTAGCCTAAAAAATGTAGTACGCAAATAATTTTATTTTACGCATAATTTATAAAATTATGTATAGATAATTTTGTATATGCGCAAATAATGTTGGTACATAATATTTGCCCGAGAAATATATGAGTTGCAATATTAATTTATTAGAGAAAAAATGTGTTGTTGGTTGGACAAAATAAGCATAGTAGCAAGTAATTATTTACGAGACTAAAAAAATAGGTTTACACTAAAAAGAAAGATGATATATGTAGAAAAACTAGATAAATTCAAGGAAAAATTGCAGCACACACCGAAAAATTATTACGGTATGAACTAAAATGTAGTATGCTATTTCAAAGTTATTATGCAAATATTGTTAGGGTATGAACTAAATATTGTAGCACACACCGGAAAATTGTTAGGTATTTTAAATTTTCTCCTCAATTATTTAAACCTAACATATTCAAATGGTCATAACTTTGACTCATAAGTCCAAATTGAATGAAACAAGTTTGTAAATTCATGTTAAATCATCGTATCACAACATGCAAAAAAAAATTGAAGTTTGATCTCTGGTTTAAAATAGAATTCAAATTCAAAGTGTAGGTTTGAAACTAGCTCAATATAAATTTTGTACAACTGAAATTAAAAAAGAATGACACAGAATTCTTTAGAATCCTTACGTCATAAGCTCTCTGAATATGGAAAGAGATTTAAATTTTAATTTAGTTTGTACCATTTCCTAACTACATGTATGTCGGGACCCCGAATTTGCAAATCCGGACCCTCTGTGTATTCAGCACTAGTCCAGGAACACGCTAGTGCACACAGTCTTAACATCGGTAAATATCACAATCATACCACTCGATACTAAATAAGTACTCTATTTAAATAGTCAAACTGGTTACTCGACCTTATGGTCAAGTTACAAATATATGCCTCGCAAGGCGAAACTTATTCAAAGAAAAATAATAGCAGCAGAAAATCAAATAACTTCGTGGCGCCATCCAGTATACCACAGTAACCGATCGGCTCGCTTCCCTAAGTAGACGGATCCTCTTGGAGCTCCTCCTCCAAAGCTTGTGCAGTCTCCTCTTCAACTGGTGTTGTATTGTGGCAAGGGTGAGTACTTGGTACTCAGCAAGTCATGCATGTAATGCAAGCTAATATACTATATGCATGGCTTGGTACAAAGGAATAGCTCAAGGTATATTTGCAAAGAAACAAAGATTTGACAAGTAGCATAAGTAGATTCGAAAGCAGTAGAAACAAGTAAAGCATAAATAACTTTTCAAGAAGTTTGAGTAAACATTTTTCCCATCCTAATCCACATTTCCATCAACTTCATTATTAATCCACCCAACCTTTCAAACCAAAGTTATTTTTGAGAAAATCTAACCCTTATTTGTAATTCCCGAGCGATGTCCAATACCGCGGACACGGCTATTCGAATAGATTCTAAACTCTGCAGAGGTTATGCACTTTACCCACAAGATACTGATCAAACACCACAAAGGCGAAGTTCGTAACAAAGTCTTTCGGAGACTTCTAATAATACAAGTGGTCCTCCCGGTTATTAAGCACTAACCCTTCCCTTCGCTAAAGGCAAAGTCTAGGCCAATCAACAGTTAGATGGGTACTGGCCTCGGCCAGACGCGCTCCCCGCACAACTTACACAAAGGGTGTAGTTGACCTCCCGAGGTCCCACAGTGCGTTATTAGCAACTTAGTCAACTAGGTCCGTCCCATTACTGAGACATGTGGTTGCACGTTAGACCCAGTTCAAAGGCTTGCAAGGTTAAGTCCTTAGGGTGACCAGGGCAAGACTACAGAAGAACCAAATCAACACTCCCAATGCCACAACCGGCCCACCTGATTACTCTTGCCACATGCCCTGGCCGAAATCGTTTATCAAACCCAGGTTGATTACCATGCACCACGTGCCATCAACATCACATGATACCTTTCCAAAACAGGTTCAATATATCATTAAGTCAATATTAACATTTGATTATCTAAAATCATGTTATGAGCACGTAATGTGTCTAAGCAAAGATACTACAACGGTCTAAACCCATGTTGGCGATTTAATAATGTCCAACTAGTAATCCACAACTAGGGTGACAAGGGGTCATGGCACATACTTAAATAATCAAGGTGTCATACTGACAAATTGGTATTTATCTAACCCCATGTTTAAACAAAGTATTTTTCTAATTGAACTAGCATGCAATAATTTAAATCAAAATAGATTTCAAATAGGATCAACATGGTCAAAGCACAACTTGCCTTCAAAAAGTACTTGTTCTTGGTCTTGAGTTGGATCTGAGTCAATGCTTCTCCTTCGAATCCTTAGGCACTTCAACGTCTACTCGTAAAGCGTGCAAATAGCAAATACACGAATAAAAAATAGGCAAAAAGTGTCCAAACATCCAAATAAAATCCATAAACAGAGAGAACATAATTTTATGAGTTTTTAGAAACTATAATAGTCAAATTTGGAGGTAAGACTAAAAAGATATGATTATTTAAAGTTTAAATAATCAATTAAATAATTTTGCAGAGAAAAACTTTAGTCCAAAAATTAAATAAAATTCATATTTAGGTAGATCTCAATTTTATACAAATTTAGAAATTTGAATCACTCAAATCGGAGTTGAAACGCATAAAAGTTATAAGCGTTTGAAGTTTTGAAATTCAAATCAATTATTAAACCGATTTATTAAATCATTTTCTTTTGGAAAATCATTTATTGCGTCGGCGAGGACACGTGGCAAAGACTGGATTGGTCTGGCCGACGTCACCGGTCCCATGGACTCGGTCCCACGCCGGCCGGGTCTACAGTGGACCGGCCCACGGCTCCACATGAGGCCGACATGTGGGACCACTCGGGTGACGTCATTCTTGGCGACGTCGGCGAGGCTCACCACGGCCCGGCAGTGGGTCCCATGGGTGACGTCATTGCGGCGTCGGCGCTTGGCTGGGCGACCAGCGACATCGCGCGCCATGGCGCCGGCGTGACGTCATGGTGCGGTTTGGTTATCCCGCTGACACGCGGGCCCGCGTGTCGGTCGAGACACGCTCTCAGCGTGGAGCTACCGACCGCGATGGTCGATCTCCGCGATACGTGGCTAAATCTCGGCCGCTGATTTGAAAATCAACGGCCCAGAGTGGAAATCGACTCACGCGTTTGGGGTGAACGCGGTTGATCTGGACCGTTGGATCTAGATCGGACGGTCAAGATTGGATCTGGGATTTTGGATGAAATCTCACTGTGAGATGACGTGGCGCAATATGGGCCCTTGGATGGAGATCCGACGGCTGAGAGATCTTGAAGTCCGTCGATGGCCCACGGCGGCGCTGGCTTGCCGGAGTTGGGGACGACGACCACGGCAACGGCGCCGGGCATGCTCGGCGATGTGAGAGGTCCCTCCCGACGCGGCTTGGCCTCCGGTTCAGATCCGACCTCAACGCGGCGGAGGACGACGGAGATGGCGGCAATCGGCGAAAAACTACTGGCGAACGCTACGGCAACTCCGGCGGCGATTGCGGCTAGACGGCGGCCGAGCGGCGTTGTCTAGGGCTACTGGTGCGCCACGGAAGTCGGTGTCACGGCACGGTGGCGGCGCGATTAAATAGGGTCCTCGGCGTCAGTAAACGACGGAGACCGAGACTCGCCCGTTCTTGGCGGCGAGTCCGGCGAGGACTCAGGATCGGGCTACGTGGCAGCGCGCGGCCGTTGGATCGAGATCCAACGGTCGCGTGAGTTTGGGTTCGGTCGGACTCGGCGAGCGGTGGCTGGCTCGGTCGGGCTCGGGTCGATGGCGTGGCTCAATCGTGGCCGTTGGATCTTGATCCAACGATCGACGAGTTTGGGTTCTACGAGTGGGTTCGACTCAACCACGGCTCGGTCCGGTTCGGTCGGACTCGAACTCGAGTCCGACTTCGGGCTCGGTCGGATGAACAGTACAAACCCACTCGCATTTTCCAAATGATTTAATATTTAAAATAATTCCCAAGAATTCATTTAATTCATTAAAAATAGCAAAATACTCGAGAAAAATTCGGAAAAATTCTGGAAAATATTTTGGAACATTTTGGACTCAAATAAAATATTTCCAACAAAATTTTATTTGCAAAATTAAATTCTTTAATTATTTCAAAATGGAATAAATTCAAATAAATTCCAAATAAATCCAAATAAATTCCAAAAAAATTCCAAAAATTCACCAAAGTGCCAAATCACACATGAATTTAAGAAAAGCAAAATTTTGGGGTGTTACAAACCTCCCCCCCTTAATAGAATCTCGTCCCCGAGATTCAGGGCTTACTAAAGGAATAGGTTTGGAAACTCTTTCTTCAAATCCTCTTCGCGCTCCCAAGTCGCTTCGCTTTCTTCATGGTTGCTCCACTGAACTCTACAGAAACGGGTTGACTTGTTTCTAGTTTCTCGATCCATTGTGTCTAGAATCCTCACGGGATGCTCCTTATAAGTCAAATCCTCTTGCAACTCAATTGACTCTAGCGGTGTCTGTTCCTCAGGAACTCGGAGACACTTCTTCAACTGGGACACATGGAATACGTCATGCACTCCTGCTAACGACTGCGGCAACTCCAGCTGATAAGCAACTTCGCCTCTGCGGCTCAAAATCTTAAATGGTCCAACATAACGGGGTGCAAGTTTCCCTTTGGCATGGAACCTCTTAACTCCCCTGAGAGGCGTAACTCTGAGGTAAACAAAGTCTTCTGGTTCAAAACTCAAATCCCTGCGACGATTGTCAGCATAACTCTTTTGTCGTGATTGGGCTATCTTCAACCTTTCCCTAATCATGGCGACCGCTCTTGACCTCTTGAAGAATATCAGGCCCAAAGACACGGCGCCACGGTCTCATTCCAATTCAATGGCGTCCGACATGGTCGACCATACAAAGGCCTCAAAAGGTGACATCTGTAAACTAGCCTGATAACTATTGTTGTAACTGAACTCGGCATACGGCAAACTCTTATCCCAAGAGGTAGCATAAGCTAATGCACAAGCTCTCAACATATCCTCCAGAATCTGGTTGACTCTTTCGGTCTGTCCATCCGTCTGTGGATGATAAGTTGTACTGAAGTTCAAACGGGTTCCCATGGCTTCATGCAACTTATTCCAGAACCTTGAGGTAAATTGGGTACCTCTGTCCGATACAATCCTCTTTGGCACTCCGTGCAAACAGACAATCCTGATCATGTACAATTATGCTAATTTATCTCCGAGTAAGTGGTCTTCACGGGGATAAAATGGGCTACTTTAGTCAAGCGATCCACTATAACCCATATGGAGTCATAACCTCCTTGAGTCTTGACAAGCCGGTAATGAAATCCATTCCGATTTCCTCCCACTTCCACTCAGGTATTTTCAGTAATGTAGCAATCCTGCTGGTCTCGATGCATTGCCTTGACTCTTCGGCATACGTCGCACAATGCAACATGCTCGGCAACTTCACGTTTCATACTCGGCCACGAGAATCTCTCCTTGAGATCTGATACATCTTGGCGCTTCCAGGATGAATTGAGTACTTGGAGTCATGGGCTTCTTCCGTAATCGATTGCTTTAACTCCTTCTTGTTAGGCACACAAATGCGATCCTTCATCCACAACGTGCCTTGCTCATCCAACTTGAAGTCCTCTGCCTTGCCTTCCTCCTTGATGAACTTAATCCTGCGGATCTTGTCATCATCCTTACATCCTTCTCGGATGCGATCCTCTAGGGTAGGCTTTACTTCCAATGTGGCCAAGAATCCGCTAGGTACCACCTCAATCTTCATTTTCTGAAAATCCTCACATAACTCATCCCGACTTGTGGCTAGCAACGTACTCACGGTATGGCTTTTCCGACTCGAGCATCGGCTACTACGTTGGCCTTCAGGGATGGTAATGGATTCCAACATTATAGTCCTTGATCAATTCTAACCATCTCCTCTCGCCTCATATTCAGATCCGATTGGGTGAATATGTACTTAAGGCTCTTATGATCCGTATACACTTCACATCTGTTCTCGATCGATAGTGACGCCATATCTTCAAGGCATGCACTACGGCAGCCTAACTCTAGGTCATGTGTCGGATAATTTTCCTCATGCGGCCTCAATCGCCTTGATGCATAAGCGGCGACCTTTCCATTCTCATCGACAAAGACACATCCAAGTCCTTGGCGCGATGCGTCACAATAAATATCGAAGCTTTGAGCAACATCCAGAGAACTAACACCGGCCGATGTCAATCGCTTCTTCACTCCTGAAATCCTTTCTCACATTTTGGCGTCCATGCAAACTTCTTTTCCTTCTTCAAAGAATTGCGTAAGAGGTTTCGCAATTGTCGAGAAGCCTTCGAATAAACGGCGGTAGTATCCTGCCATTCCAAGGAAACTCGAATGGGTCACGATCTTTGGTCGCTCCCAATGTAACACAGCTTCTACTTTGCTTGGATCTACGGCGACTCCTTCTGCGGTCATTACATATCCAAGAAACTCCACCTTGTCCTTCCAAAAATCACACTTCTTTGAACTTGGCGAAAAGTTGTCGTTCCTCGGCTTTTCCAAAACTCGCCTTAAGTGTCGGCATGTTCATCCTCCGTTTTGGAGTAGATTAGAATATCATCTATGAACACGACGACAAACTTGTCCAAATATTCCATGAACACCTTATTCATCATATTCATGAAATAAGTGGCGCATTAGTCGACCCAAAGGACATAATCAGAACTCGTAATGTCCATATCTTGACGAGAATGCAGTCTTGAATATCTTACGATCGGATCTTCAATCGATGGTATCCCGATCTCAGATCAATTTTGGAGAAAACTCCGGCTCCTCTCGGTGATCAAACAAATCATCAATCTGGGTAGCGGATACTTATTCTTCACGGTGACTTCATTGAGTGCACGGTAGTCGATGCACATCCCGAAACTTCCGTCCTTCTTCTTGACAAACAAAGCGGTGCTCCCCACGGCGACGAGCTCGGCCGATAAATCCTTTCTCCATTAACTCTTCTATTTGTTTCTTCATCTCTACCAACTCCTCGGTGGACATCCGATAGGGTCTCTTTGCTATCGGTCTTGTGCAGTACAAGCTCTATCACAAACTCTATGTCCTCGTGCGCGGCATACTGTAGATCTTCGGGAAAAACATCTGGGTACTCATTCACTACTGAGACATCATCTATGCTGATTGCCTTGGTACTGTTAACCATCAACTGTCCATCTCTAACTGCAGTGGCTTGAAATTCCACTTTCTTTCCACACGGGCTCTCAACTGAGATAGTCCTTCGTCCACAATCCAATACGGCCTTGTGCTTGGATAACCAATCCATTCCCAATATGACGTCTAAGGTCTGGGTCTCCAAAATTATAAGGTTTGCTAGGAACTCTATTCCACCTATTAGTACTCTCACCCCGGAACATCCTACTTTTGTTCGGAGTTCGGAACCAGGGGTTTGAACTAAAAGCATGCACTTAAGTCTTACAATCCTCAAATCATTTCTAGTAGCAAAGCCTTGCGAAACAAGCGAATCTGAAGCTCGAGTCAAACAAAGCTGTTGCAGTCTTGAGTTAACAAGTAACTTACCCAAGACGACGTCCGTAGCATTCTGCGGTGCATCTGCGGTGACATGGTTGACTCGGCCTCTCACCACGATGCAGGGTGTGGCTCCTGTCTTTGGCGTCCTAGCTGGGGTGGTTCCTAGATTGAAGCGGCGGGGTCACTCCTGCTGTCTTCTTTGGACAAGCTGTTGGCAAAGTGTCTGGCTCGTTGCGATTGTAGCGGCGTCTCACTTGTTCCTTCTTGTTGCACGGAGTAAGCGTTTCTAGCGGGCCGGGTGCGTAGTTACGATTGACAGGTCTTGGTGCGGGGATGGTGTCCTTGTTGCATTCTGTGGTTGGAATCGAAGAATTGATTTGGTGCAACTCTCGGTATTTATGCGTTCCCTGGCGTGATCCTTGCTGTTGCATCCTGCGCTTCCTGTTCTCATCCAGTTCCTTGCGCTTGTCCTCAAGAATAAGCGCCTTATTCACCAACTCTTGGAAATCCTTGCTGTTGCATCCTGCGCTTCCTGTTCTCATCCAGTTCCTTGCGCTTGTCCTCAAGAATAAGCGCCTTATTCACCAACTCTTGGAAATCTGGGAAGGTGTGGGTGATCAATCCTACTTGCAATCCTGAGTTAAGTCCCTTCATAAAACGAGGTATGCGGATTTATCTGTCGCTACATCCTCGGTGCGTAGCGTGCTAGCTGTGTGAACTTGTTCAGGTAGTCGACCACTGGCTGATTACCTTGCTTCGATGCTCTGAACTCCTCCTTCTTAAGGTCCATGATTCCTTCGAGCGTGAATCTTGTCGGAATGCAGTTTGTGAACTCTTCCCAAGTGATATCTTGAGGGTTCTCTTGCGTGTACGTAAATTCTCCCACCATTCGGCAATGTTCCTTCGGTGATGAGAAGCGTAGAGTACCTTCTCATTTCCTATGCATTGAGCTATGTGTAGCTTCCTCTCGATTGATCTTAACCAATCATCGGTCTCCAATGGATTGGCATTCCCGAGAGAAAGTGGGTGGGTGAGTTCTCATGAACTCGGCAGTCTTGTATTACGGCGTGGTCACGATTAACTTGATTAGCGGTGGCCTGGCGGTGACGTGTTGCATTTGTTGCATCATAGCATGCATCAATCGAGTGCAGGCAGCGAAAAGCTCCAAATTCTGCACATCCGGTGGCGGTCGGTGCTCCCTCATTGGGGTTTCTTTTGGCGAGAACCGCTTCCATTGCCTCCAAAGTTTCCACGGGTGTTCACCATCTGTCGATTTGCTCTAGGTTTAGAGATGAGAGGGAAACAAGAATAGACAAGTAATATGGAACTTATGCGGGGCGAAAGGTGTAACTTTAAGGTCCAACTTTATTATTAATAACTTGGTATGGCTGCTTACAATGCCTAAGGGCCTTGCAACACATCTTGCACACTCAAGAAACAATGAAAATCCAAATCGAACTAACTCTGGAGTCTAACGCCTAAAGGGTGACTCTTTATTCTATGACGCGACTCGTGAAGGAGCCTCACTATAGAACATATGCTCACTCATCGAGAAAACCTCCACGGCCTGGAGTGCAGTGCTTTGCGGCATAGGCGCGAAACGATTGCCATGTCGAGCAATCGT
Organism: Rhipidocladum racemiflorum; assembly: GCA_036346355.1. NCBI lineage: Eukaryota > Viridiplantae > Streptophyta > Magnoliopsida > Poales > Poaceae > Rhipidocladum > Rhipidocladum racemiflorum. The sequence continues at coordinate 18,344,956 of CM070573.1, read as the reverse complement.
GTCCTCTGTGGTAGTCGAAGAAGCGGTGTCCTCATCGAGATCCGACTCCTCCGGATCGGCTCGTGTAGCTAAAATCTTGGCTCTGGAGTGCAGGTCCGTACAAAGTCATCTCCAACTCGTCAATCCTTCGCGAGAAGGTGTGCCACATACTCTTGAGCTTCCCGCCATCTGTTCTTCTCTATCGTGATCTCCTTGCGGGCCTTACGTAGCTCCTTGCTTGTATTATCTAGTACATCCTCCTGGCGACAACAAATCGTGCCAATCGTGTAACCGTGGCATCCTCATCTGAATCGCCTTTGGGTCAAGAAGGTTATCGCTGCGCGGATGATAACGGAACACCGTGCTCTCCAACTCTCTGGCGTAGATACGGGTAACGTGTCGCATTGCTCGTCGTGATACCTCTTGGATACCCATCCGCATTGTAGATCTCCTGGCGGTCAAAGGTATCGGGCGATTGCCTGGGCCCTTTTTCTGAGCAGGTACCTCAATCTTCACGTCACAAGCCTTGATCAATCCCGCTTGTCTGATCACTTCCACTTGGTATTGCGGCTTCTCAAAATCTCCGAGAGTTTGTAGCATATGCCAAAGTTCCGCGGCGTGACCAACTCCCAGATCAACGTAGTTGAACTCTTCCTCCATCTGTCACAAGAGTGCTTTACGTAAGAACTCGGAATTTTTAAATCGTGACAAGGTAAGGAAAATTCAGCAAGAGACAAGAAAAGAAAGAATGGGATAAGTCGAGATGTCATTTCTTATCTTGACAACTTTTTAGCTTTAGAAAATAGGTTTTATCCTCACTACGACCATTCTATCTTAGGGTTGAGCCTACGGTCAGTATGGCTCTGATACCACCTCTGTCGGGACCCCGAATTTGCAAATCCGGACCCTCTGTGTATTCAGCACTAGTCCAGGAACACGCTAGTGCACACAGTCTTAACATCGGTAAATATCACAATCATACCACTCGATACTAAATAAGTACTCTATTTAAATAGTCAAATCGGTTTACTCGACCTTATGGTCAAGTTACAAATATATGCCTCGCAAGGCGAAACTTATTCAGAGAAAAATAATAGCGGCGGAAAATCAAATAACCGTGGCGCCATCCAGATACCACAGGCAACCGATCGGGCTCGCTTCCCTAAGTAGAGCGGATCCTCTTGGAGCTCCTCCTCCAAAGCTTGTGCGATCTCCTCTTCAACCGGTGTTGTATTGTGGCAAGGGTGAGTACTTGGTACTCGACAAGTCATGCTGAGAATGCAAGCTAATATACTATATGCATGGCTTGGTACAAAGGAATAGCTCAAGGTATATTTGCAAAGAAACAAAGATTTGACAAGTAGCATAAGTAGATTCGAAAGCAGTAGAAACAAGTAAAGCATAAATAACTTTTCAAGAAGTTTGAGTAAACATTTTTCCCATCCTAATCCACATTTCCATCAACTTCATTATTAATCCAGCCCAACCTTTCAAACCAAAGTTATTTTTGAGAAAATCTAACCCTTGACTGTAATTCGGCGATGTCCAATACCGCGGACACGGCTATTCGAATAGATTCTAAACTCTGCAGAGGTTATGCACTTTACCCACAAGATAGTCAAACACCACAAAGGCGAAGTTCAGTGAACAAAGTCTTTCTGAGACTTCTAACAATACAAGTGGTCCTCCCGGTTATTGCGCAAGACTAACCCTTCCCTTCGCTAAGGCGAAGTCTAGGCCAATCAACCGTTAGATGGGTACTGGCCTCACCAGATGCGCTCCCCGTACAACTTACACAAAGGGTGTAGTTGACCTCCCGAGGTCCCACAGTGCGTTATTAGCAACTTAGTCAACTAGGTCCGTCCCATTACTGGACATGTGGTTGCACGTTAGACCAGTTCAAAGGCTTGCAAGGTTAAGTCCTTAGGGTGACCAGGGCAAGACTACAGAAGAACCAAATCAACACTCCCAATGCCACAACTGGCCCACTGATTACTCTTGCCACATGCCCTGGCCGAAATCGTTTATCAAACCCCAGTTGATTACCATGCACCACGTGCCATCAACATCACATGATACCTTTCCAAAACAGGTTCAATATATCATTAAGTCAATATTAACATTTGATTATCTAAAATCATGTTATGAGCACGAATGTAGTCTAAGCAAAGATACTACAACGGTCTAAACCCATGTTGGCGATTTAATAATGTCCAACTAGTAATCCACAACTAGGGTGACAAGGGGTCATGGCACATACTTAAATAATCAATGTGTCATACGACAAATTGGTATTTATCTAACCCCATGTTTAAACAAAGTATTTTTCTAATTGAACTAGCATGCAATAGTTTAAATCAAAATAGATTTCAAATAGGATCAACATGGTCAAAGCACAACTTGCCTTCAAAAAGTACTTGTTCTTGGTCTTGAGTTGGATCTGAGTCAATACTTCTCCTTGAATCCTTAGGCACTTCAACGTCTACTCGTAAAGCGTGCAAATAGCAAATACACGAATAAACAATAGGCAAAAAGTGTCCAAACATCCAAATAAAATCCATAAACAGAGAGAACATAATTTTATGAGTTTTAGAAACTAGAATCGTCAAATTTGGAGTTAAGACGCATAAAAGTTATGATTATTTAAAGTTTAAATAATCAATTAAATAATTTTGCAGAGAAAAACTTTAGTCCAAAAATTAAATAAAATTCATATTTAGGTAGATCTCAATTTTATACAAATTTAGAAATTTGAATCACTCAAATCGGAGTTGAAACGCATAAAAGTTATAAGCGTTTGAAGTTTTGAAATTCAAATCAATTATTAAACCGATTTATTAAATCATTTTCTTTTAGGAAAATCATTTATTGCGTCGGCGAGGACACGTGGCAGCACTGGATTGGTCTGTGGCGTCGGTGGTCCATGGACTCGGTCCACGCTCGGCCGGGTCTGTGGACCTTGGCCCACGGCTCCACATGAGGCCGACATGTGGGACCACTCGGGTGACGTCATTCTTTGGCGTCGGCCAGGCTCGGCCCAATGGCAGTGGGTCCCATGGGTGACATCATTGGCGTCGGCGCTTGGCTGGGACGACCATCGACATGCGAGTTCGCCATGACGCCTTGGCGTGGCGTCATGGTGCGGTTTGGTTGTCCGTGACCGACACGCTGGCCGCGTGTCGAGACACGCGCCAGCGCTGGAAGCTGGCCGCGACGGTCGATCTGGCACAAGTGGCTAAATCTCGGCCGCTGATTTGAAAATCAACGGCCCGATTGAATCTGGACTCACGCGTTTGGGGTGAACGCGGTTGATCTGGACCGTTGGATCTAGATCGGACGGCCAAGATTGGATCTGGGATTTTGGACGAAATCTCACCGTGAGATGACGTGGCGCAATCTGGGCCCTTGGATGGAGATCCGACTACCGAGAGATCTTGAAGTCCGTCGATGGCCCACTGGCGCCGGGCTTGCCGGAGTTGGGGACGACGACCACGGCAGCGGCGCTTGGGCGTGCTCGGCGATGTGAGAGGTCCCTCCCGACGCGGCTTGGCCTCCGGTTCAGATCTGACCTCAGCGGCGGAGGGCAGCGGAGATGGCGGCTGTCGGCGAAAAACTACGGCGAACGCTACGGCAACTCCGGCGGCGATTGCGGCTAGGCGGCGGCCAGCGGCGTTGTTCAGGCTACTGGTGCGCGGGAAGTCGGCGTCACGGCACGGTGGCGGCGCATTAAATAGGGCCCTCGGCGTCAGGTAAACGCCGGAGACCGAGACACTGCTCCGTTCAGGCGGAGTCCGGCGAGGACTCGGGGCTCATGCGCAGCGCCGCGGCCGTTGGATCAAGATCCAGCGGTCGCGTGAGTTTGGGTTCGGTCGGACTCGAGCGGTGGTGGCTCGGTCGGGCTCGGGTCGATGGCGTGGCTCAATCGTGGCCGTTGGATCTTGATCCAACGGTCGCCGAGTTTGGGTTCGTAGAGTGGGTTCGACTCAACCACGGCTGGTCGGTTGGTCGGACTCGAACTCGAGTCCGACTTCGGGCTCGGTCGGATGAACAGTACAAACCCACTCGCATTTTCCAGCGATTTAATATTTAAAATAATTCCCAGTAATTCATTTAATTCATTAAAAATAGCAAAATACTCAGAAAAATTCCAGAAAAATTCTGGAAAATATTTTGGAACATTTTGGACTCAAATAAAATATTTCCAACAAAATTTTATTTGCAAAATTAAATTCTTTAATTATTTCAAAATGGAATAAATTCAAATAAATTCCAAATAAATCCAAATAAATTCCAGAAAATTCCAAAAATTCACCAAAGTGCCAAATCACACATGAATTTAAGAAAAGCAAAATTTTGGGGTGTTACAATGTAGGCATAATTTCTCAGATGTACATAACTTTATTATATTTTTCCATTATTTCGTATGTCAAATATTATAAACTATTTTTAATATCCAGTAGGTATGTTTGCTATGGATGCATTCAAAATGTTTTACGGTGAAGGAGAAGTTCAGGAGGGGCCCATTAGGGTTGATCTGAGTAGTTTTCAGCAGTGTGTTTTGTACCATCAGAATCCGGATGACATGAGTTTTGAAGATCTATGCTGGTGGCTTTGTCACAGTCTTTCATTGAATCATGTGGTGCATGACATGAACATTAAATGCTTGTGGCTGAGAGGTACATAGGACTCGGTATGGGTGCTTAGACCGTTGGAGTGGACTTAATCTTGGAGGAACTACATCAATTCATCAAGACGGTGTGGTTGGGGTTTCGTTCTCTTTGTGCAGGTGACGGTCAAAATAGACTTGCCAATAAACGAAACCCCTATCGCGGTGCAGGCAGAAAGTGTGGCGGAAGTTCATGAGAATATTCGGTCATGCGCTGCACCGACGGGACAAGCAGATGAATGGGAGGAGTTGGAAGGGTTAGTTGATGTGCTAGAGCAAGATGATCATCGAGTGGCGGAAGAAGAAGAGGCACTTGTTATGGACAAACACGATGAATCTTCCTTGGACGATAATGGAAATACGTCCATACAAGTGCCCGCTACTTGGAATAGGGGCGAATCGGAAGATCTAGCAGTCGACGATTCCTATGACTCGACATGTGAGTACCAACCAAGTGAGGTTCGAGTGCACGCAATGTACGCGGAGAAGTCCGCTTTGCAAGATGCTATAAGGGTCTGGGCGATGAGCTTGCAGCGGCCGATGAGAGTTGTGAAATCCAGTAAAGATTGTTACATAATGAAGTGTGAAAATGCCGAATGTGGTTGGCGTGTTCATACCCACAGGCCCAAGTATGAGTTGAACTGGGTTGTCACGAAGGTGGTGCAGCGCAGTTGTGTTCTGAGCAATGTAACGTCGAGACATCATAACCTCACATCCTCTTTCATCGCGAATGTGATGTATGGAGAGATTGTCGAGAAGATTGACATGGAGACACAACACAGTACTTGCCATGAAGAACATATATAAATACCAAATCAGCTATGCCAAAGCGTGGAGGGTGAAACAGAAGGCATTGGAGAAGCGCTTTGGGACCTTTGAGGCATCCTATGACAATCTTCCACGACTTCTGGATGTCCTGAAGGAAAGAAACCCCGGGACATATACTGTTGTACATGATAGAGAATCTTAGAACCCCTTAGCTTCCTGGTTATGGAGCGTGCTTTCATCGCACTTGGGCCATGTGTGTAGGCTTTCAGGCATTGCCGGTTGATCATGTGCGTGGACGGGACTTCCCTCACTGGCAAGTACAAGGGCCAAATTCTGACGGTCATCGGTGTGGACAGAAACAACCAAATACTTCCGATAGCCTTTGCTTTTGTGGAAGGTGAAAATTAAGAGAGTTAGCTGTGGTTCTTCAGGAAACTGTAGATCAGTGTTGTGAAGGATAGGCCAAATGTGTGCATAATACATGACCGCCATGCTGAACTGATGAAAGCGATAAAGAAGATGCAAGAAGATGTGAAAGAGCCCTTTCCGTGGCCGAATTTGCAGAACCGGTGGTGCATGCAACACATGGCGGCTAACCTATTCAAATATTTTACAATTAAGAAGCTCATGAACCTATTCAAGAGGTTGTGCAAGTAAAATCAGTAGAGGAAGTTTGATGCCATCTGGGAGAAGCTTGATGAGCTCATTAGCAAGTAGATACGTGATGGAGAGAGACAAACTGGGGGCAGTACTTCGGAGACACCGCAACGTTTGCAGCCCTTACCAGACATTGACCCACCAAGCATCAGAAGGAGGCTTTCGAGAAACATCAAGTGTTTCTTGCACTGGATCGAGTCTAAACCAGTTGAGAAGTGGGCACTATTGCACGACACAAAATGGGCAAGGTACGGGGTGATGACAACCAACCTAACCGAGGTATACAACTGGGTAATAAGGGGTCTTCGTGGCATGCCCCTTGTTGCTATCGTCAAAGGTGTATTGTACGGTACGGTGAGGTATTTTTGAGAATAACACGTCACAACAGTGTTGCATGTAGGTACCATTCAGAGTCCCTACTGCAGCGTCATTTTTAGCTATAGGCAATCAGACCAAGGAATTCTGCAATGTCATTTTTAGTTCAAGTAGAACAATTTAGATTATCATATATTAGCACAATTACATAATATATAAAGAAATATGATAAAGTGAGCTCATCAAGTGAAAGAACTTGGCAAGGAAACTCCCCCTCAAAACAAACCCATTGGATGAACAATCCCAAGTTCTCCCGAATAAAAGCAAAAGCGAAGAAGACAAAGGTTTTGTAAAAATGTCTGCCAATTGATGTTCAGTATCCACATGGTGAAGCACAATATTTTCTTTTTCAACATGATCTCTAAGAAAGTGAAATCCAATATCAATATGCTCAAGAAAGGGGATTACTCAAGAGGTGGCACGAACCAAATTAATTCAACATCCTCCAAAGTCAACATCAGAATAAGCTCTTAAACTAATGCATAAGGAAGCAGAAAGCCAAATGCCAAAATCTTGAGTACCATGGAGATACCTGAAAGTTCACTTGAACGCTTGTCGATGTGAAGCACGTGGGAAGTTTGAAAACAAGCATACACAAGCACGTGGGAAGAGTCTCTCATGTAAACCTCCAATTATCTCATCCTCAACAGCATCATCATCATCTTTTATGAACAAAGACACTCTCCCCCTGAACATATGCACTTGTACTTGCATCATTTGGACTAGTACCTTTTGCGAAAACAGAAGTGGAAGAAGTATCTCCAAAAGCAACACTTTTAGCATGAGATGCACGAGTGAAGAAGAACCAAAACTTATCACTAAACATATGAAGTGATCATCCGAAATTCACTAGCCACATGTTCTCCTTCCTCGCGTGAGAAGCCTACATAGAAGCAGAAATTGTCGAGGCCTCGGTACTGGGGTTAGAAATAAGATGTTTAGGAATCCAAAGATCGAGACACCACGACGCACAACTTGAGGGCACAACACGAGTATTCTTATGCACAAAAATAGATTTGCCTTTTTCCGTGTTTTTAGAAACAAAAGGTGTTTGTTTCACCCTAGGCACATAATGAGAAGTAGAGTGTGCCTTTCTGAAATTAGACCTAGCATTAAACCTTTCTCTCTTTTGTTGTTTAGCTAGTCTAAAGCAAAAGTCTACTAAATGTCCATCTCTACTACAATGAGTACAAGTGTACTTAACATGATGTTTTGCTTTAACAGTAGAAGCACATTTTGCATTCATCATAGTAGAAGATAAAAGACCAAATAGATTTAAAGACGCTTTTCTTAGGCTCATTGACAATTCCAAATTTTCCACTTTCAAGTGTTTTGACAACAGTGGGAGCATGTGATTTATGATGAGCATAAGAATCAAAACCTAAACCTTTGTTATGAGTGCTGACTTTTGATTGATCCAAGATCATGTTTAGGTTTTTCTTTCCTTTAGTGAAACGTTCTAATGACTTTTCCAAGTAATCAATTTTTCGAGAAAGAGTTAAACAATTATTACATGGAACGTCCACTTTTCCTTTTTGCTTGCGACAAGTTGAGCATGAAAGAACCTCATGTGTAAGCAAATCTTCTGTCATTTGAGAAACCCTAGCATTTGCATCTTTCAATTTCAATTCAAGAGTTGAGCATTTAGAACAAGAAGTTGAACCATGCAAATCATCAGTGGAACATCTAGCATGTTTAACATGTTTCTCATTTTTCTCATTTAGATGTAACAGAAGAGCGTGTTCTTTCCTAAGCAAGGTGAGCTCATTGTAAATTAAGTCACATGATTTGCAAGTATCATCATCAGGAATTAAAGTCTTAAGTCTAGTAATTTCAGCATTCAATGACTCCACAAGAATATCATGTTTCTTAATTTTTCTATCACGTTTGTCAAGCAATTTTCCAAGACGAGCAACAGCATTGGCTAATTCATCATAAGAAGGATCTACCTCATTGAAGTCATTGTCGTTCTTGTCCTCGGTGAAGCCGTCATTTGTTTTGGCCATGAGACACAACCCCGTCAACTCATGCTTGCTTGGAGTTGCATCGTCCTCACTGCTCTCCGAATCCACATCGCTCAAATTGACTTGTTCAAGAGCGGAAAGAACTCGGTGGACAACTTTGCTGTTGATGAAGCTCTTTTTCTTTCTATCAAACTTCTTCTTTTCTTTTCTTTTGTCGTTGTCCTTCTCCTCCCATGATGCTTTACCTGCAAGTTTAGGACAATTTGTGCGAATATGGTTGAGGTCACCACACTCATAGCATCTTGGAGGACCACCACCACCTCTCTTCCTCATTCTTACATTCTGCAAAGCTTTGTTAAAGCGAGAAGAGAGTGATGCCAAGTCTTCTTCCGGAAATTCCTCAATCTGTTCATTGGTTAGTGAAGACAAGAAAGACAAGGCAAAATTTGAAGAAGCATTATGATGAGACATGCTAGATTGTGATGATAAAGTAATTGATTTATGTCCATTCTTCCTAGCAAGAATATCCAACTCATGAGTCTTCAGTTTAGAGTAAAGAACATCTAATGTGAGTGTGCTCATGGTAGTAGATTCTTGTATAGATGTTACTTTCATCTCCCACACCGACATGTCCAAAGCACTAAGCAATTGTCGAGCATTTTCAGCATCAGTGTAGCTAACTCCAACAGCACGTAGATTGCTAAGAATTTTATTGAAACGTGCAAAGAAGTCATCTACAGATTCACTAGGTTCCATCTCAAAACGCATGTATTCTTTTTTGTAAATATCTTGGCGAACCTCTTTGACAGTGTTAGAACCCTCATGATAATCACAAAGAGATTTCCATACCTCATATGCGGATCGAAGATGAACCACTCGATCAAAATCGCTGCGTCCCAAGCCTTGGATGATCAAGTTGCGCGCCTTACTATTTGCTTCAACATGTGCGCGATTGGTGTCGTTGACGTTGTCGTTTGCAGGGACTTCATATGGCTTGTAAATCTTCTCCCAAATTGCGAAGCCCTGTGCCTGAATGAACGCCTCCATCTTTGCTTTCCAAAACTGAAAATCAACACCATCGAAAACACAAGGTTTTGTCGAATACCTATCCATCGCTACGGTTTCTAATCACCGGTTAAGATTAATTAGAAAAACCTTGCTCTGATACCACTTGTAGGATCGAAGTATACGAATATAGCAATCAGAGGGGGGGTGAATGATTGTGCGGAAGCGAAAATCAAATTTTTGATCTACTAAAAATTCACCCCAAATCGGAATCAAATAATTGCTTCGGTTCACTCAAAAACAGATTGACAGATGCTCACTAAAACATGAATTCCCGAAGATCCAACCGTTAGAAAGATGTGAAATTTTTACTGTAGAAATTAGATTCAATTTAGAAACTAACCCAACAAGAATCAACTCAATCGGATCTACGGATCAAAAGTTATAGGCTTTGCAAGTTGACTGTTCCAAAAGTGACGCGAATTAATTAAACCCTAATTTCGTGATTAAACAAAATCTAAAAGGAATTAACCAATCAAACTTTGTAGATCAATAACTTGATGCCCTAGAAATATTTTGGATGAATCAAATCAAAATTATGATGCTAAAACAATGAATCAATCTAATATCAAAGACATGCATGCAACCAACGTGAGGAAAAACAAACAATAAAGTATTGTTGCAAATATCAGTTGGCTACTGTAACATTACGTACCTTGATCTAGTTCTAACAATTGCATGGACCAATGAACAATAATTAAGTGTGTCAAGAAAAGGTAATCAATTGCATGGACCAATGATCATTACCTTGCTACGTGAGTGAGCTTCTTGCACTGCAGAAGTATGAAGGTTTTGAGAACGAATTCTTCTCACGTGAACGAGTTCATGCCGCCTCGCGTGAGATGTGCTGCCGTCAAACGCCCAACCGAATAGCGCCGCCTCCGCCTAGCTTGGTGCGCTATTTTTTTTGTCCGTCTCGTTGAGTCCAGAACGCGCGTGCACCTGCCTCGCCGAGGGATCGTGATTGGAACTAATCTGCAGAACAAGCGCCGCCGCCGTAATGCCTCTATTTTTGTTTCGTGCACGCGGCTACGAAGGAATTAATCTTTATTTCTTTTTGTCTAATCTGGTTACAGTACTCCAAATAAAAGAGTACAAACCCTAATCCAAAGCACCAATTGATGCCCTTCAACAGGAGACACCCCTCCTATTTAAAGGAGCAAAATACAAGGAGTTCTGAATACAATTCCTAATCTATAAGGAGTATGCATTCAACACAACTCCTCTTGGCTCAACCTGGCCGAGTACAACTCTTGCACGCGTATGGCAACCCTACCATACTCACGTGACTAACACTTTGCACGCGTATGGCCACCTGCCATACTCACGTGACTAACACTTTGCACGCGTATGGCCACCTGCCATACTCACGTGACTAACACTTTGCACGCGAATGACCTCCTGCCATTCTCACGTGACTAACCATTCTTCATGTGCACCATTCTCTTAGCCCGAACGTCCCGCATGACATCCTTGACCACCAAGACCTCAGTTCCTCCCTGAACCTAGTCCCGAACCTCAGTTCCTCCATGAACCTAGTTCCGGTCCCGTCATTGACCACGTTCGCCCTCGAGCAATACCTGCACATGAACAAACACACAACCGTGTACGAGCACAAGTCCACGACTTGACTCAAGATCAATCCATGCAACCACTCACACGAGCGCATTGCATCAAGCAAAATCATTACCATGCTATCACAAGCATATCCATTAATCAACTGAAATAACACATGCACATGCACCACACATGTCATAAGCACAACCACTTTGTAATACCAAATTCATCATTAAGCCAATTTTTCATCACATGATTTCACACAGCAAAGGAAAGAAATGACTAAGGCTAGGTCTAACTTCAGAAGAGCACACTATGCTTCTCACTATGCGCCTAGAATGTTGAAAACGCCTTCTGTTCCTATAAACATGGGAAAAAGAAAAGCTGATTTTGTGCATAAAAATTCTCGTGTTGTGCCTATCTTAAAGTCGTCGTGTGTCTCAAGATCTTGGATTCCCAAAAATCTCATTCCTAACCCCAAGATCTTGAGACCTCGACATGTTTTGTTGCTATGTAGGCTTCTCGCAAGGAAGGAGAACATATGGTTAGTGGATTAGGATGCTCACGCCATATGTCAGGTGATAAGAATTGGTTCTCCTCCTCACTCGTGCATCTCGTCTTTGAAAGTGTTACTTTTGGAGATGCCTCTTCCTCTTCTGTTGTGGCAAAAGGTACAGTAAAGGTAAGTGACAAGTTTATGTTCAAGGATGTGGCTCTTGTTGAAAACTTGAAATATAATTTGCTTTCTGTCTCACAAATGCTTGATGAAGATCTTGAGATAAGCTTTAAGAAAAATGAATGCAAAGTGCTAGATGCTTCAGGTGATTTTGTGTTCAAGATTTCTCGTTTTGGAAGAGTTTTTAAAGCTGATTTTGATGCATCATCTTCTTCTAAACATAGGTGTCTAATTGCCAATGTTTCTAAAGATTTTTTCTTTTGGCATCGTAGACTTGGTCATGTTGGTTTTGATCATCTTACTCGTGTAAGTGGTTTAGATCTCATACGTGGCTTACCTAAGCTTAAGGGTGATAGCAATCTAGTATGTTCTTCTTGTAGACATGGTAAGATGATTGCAGGTTCACATCCACCTCTTACCATGGTGATGACAAACGCTCCAGGACAGCTTCTACATCTTGATCTGATTGGACCATCTCGAGTTCAATCTTTTGGAGGCAAATGTTATGTGATTTTGATTTTTGATGATTTTTCTAGATACTCTTGGGTATACTTTATGGCATCTAAGGATGAGGCTTTTAGTCATTTTAGAAGTCTTGTTCTTAGGCTTTCTATTGATCATCCAGGAGCTCTCAAAGCTATTAGAAGTGATAATGGAACTGAATTCAAAAATGCTTCTTTTAATCACTTTTGTCTTGAAAAGGAGTTGATCATCAATTTTCATCACCTAGAGTGCCTCAACGAGAATGGTGTAGTTGAAAGGAAAAACAGAACATTGGTTGAGATGGCTAGAACCATGTTAGATGAACATCACACTCCTAGAAACTTTTGGGCTGAAGCGATTTCAAGCGCATGTTATGTTTCAAACCGTGTGTTTTTGAGATCAAAATTGGGTAAGACTCCATATGAGCTTGGTTTGGACATAGGCCTACTGTTTCTCACTTTAGGGTTTTGGATGCAAATGCTTTGTCTTGAAATCTGGAAATCTTGATAAATTTGAAGCTAGATCAATGGATGGCTTTTTCTTGGATATCCTGCTCATACTCGTGGCTATCGTGGTGCTTGTTTTGGAGACTAACAAAATTGTGGAAACCTGTGAAGTTACTTTTGATGAGTCTAGTCCAGGCACTAGTCTAAATGATGCAGGTCTGAGGCATATGTTCAGGGGGAGAAAATTTTTGAAGATAATGATGATGATGAAGATGAGGTCTTGACTCTTCCTAATGCACAACAATTTGTAGCACCTTTGGCACCTACTACTACATCACCTATGACTAACCATCCTCAAGCTACAACATCATCTGTACATGCTGAAAATGAAGAAGGAGAAGGAGAAGTCTCAAAAGTCAATGCTCCCTTGCACATTCAAAAAATGCATCCATCTGAACAAATGATTGGAGACCTAAATGAGAGAGTCACTCGATCCAGGTTTATTCATTCTGACACTCATACTCATTCTGCTTTGTTGCTTCCTTTGAACCCAAAGATATATCTCATGCATTATCTGACGAATCTTGGATCAATGCCATGCATGAAGAATTAGAGAATTTTGAACGAAATAAAGTTTGGAAACTTGTCTCACCACCTCCTGATTTTAATGTTATTGGAACTAGATGGGTTTTCAAAAATAAACAAAGTGAGGATGGTGTTGTTGTTAGAAACAAGGCTAGATTGGTTGCTCAAGGTTACACTCAAATTGAAGGCTTAGATTTTGATGAAACCTTTGCTCTGTTGCTAGAATTGAAGCCATTAGAATCCTTTTAGCTTTTCTTTGCATCCAAAGGTTTCAAATTGTATCAAATGGATGTGAAAAGTGCTTTTCTTAATGGCTACATAAATGAGGAGGTTTTTGTCAAGCAACCACCTGGTTTTGAAAATCCAAAGTTTCCAAATCATGTGTTCAAACTATCAAAAGCGTTGTATGGTTTGAAACAAGCCCCTAGAGCATGGTATGATAGGCTAAAAACCTTTTTTCTTGAAAAGGGTTTTTCAATGGGAAAGGTTGACAAAACTCTCTTTTTACTCAAGCAAGGCAATGATCAACCATTCGTTCAGATTTATGTTGATGATATTATCTTTGGTGGTTCATCTCATGTTTTAGTGTCTGAGTTTTCAGAAACAATGAGGAAGGAGTTTGAGATGAGTATGATGGGTGAGTTGACATACTTTTTGGGATTTCAAATCAAGCAAACAAAGGATGGTACTTTTGTGCATCAAAGCAAATACACAAAAGACTTGTTGCATAGATTTGGGATGGAAAACAAAGAAACCGATCATGACACCCATGGAGAGCGCTTGCACACTTGATCCGGATGAAGATGGTGAGCCGGTTGATCAAAAAGAATATAGAAGCATGATAGGTTCACTTTTGTACCTCACTGCATCAAGGCCGGATATACAATTTGCTTTGTGTGCTTGTGTGCTCGTTTTCAAGCTTCCCCACGTGCTTCACATCGACAAGTCATCAAAGGATTTTCAGGTATCTTCATGGAACTCAAGATTTTGGCATTTGGCTTTACTGCTTCCTCATGCATTAGTTTGAGATCTTTTTCGATGCTGATTTTGGAGGATGTAGAATTGATAGGAAAAGCACTTCTGGTTCATGTCACTTCTTGGGAAATTCTCTCATTGCATGGTCATCTAGAAAGCAATCTTACATTTGCACAATCAACTGCTGAATCTGAATATGTGGCTGCTGCTAGTTGTTGTTCTCAAATTCTTTGGATAGTAGCTACACTTAAAGATTATGGTTTTTTTCTGGATAGTGTTCCTCTTCTGTGTGATAACACTAGTGCAATTTGCATTGCTAAGAACCCTGTGCAACATTCAAGAACAAAACATATTGACATCAGATTTCACTTTCTTAGAGATCATGTTGAAAAAGGCAATATTGTGCTTCATCATGTGGATACTGAACATCAATTGGCAGACATTTTCACAAAACCTTTGTCTTCTTCTCGTTTTGCCTTTATTCGGGGAGAACTTGGAATTGTTCATCCAATGGGATTGTTATGAGGGGGAGTTTCTTTGCCAAATTCTTTCACTTGATGAGCTCACTTTATCATATTTCTTTATATACTATGTAATTGAGCTAATATATGATAATCTAAATTATCTCACTTGAACTAAAAATGACATTGCGGAATTCCCTGATCTGATTGCCTATAGCTAAATACTCTGTGATATCTCTTTCTTCTAGGCTTGATATTGAATCCTCTTGACAAATTTGGGCTATGAAGCAAGTGTGTTTTCAGCTTTACTCTTTCATAAGACCTTTTAATCATTTTTTGCATGTTTACAATCAAAGAAAAAGAAAAGAAAAAGGGAATCAATAAAAGGATTGTTAAAAGCAAAAGCTTCAAGTTGTATGCTTGAGCATGCTTTCCTTAAAAGATAAGATGTATGCTTCAAGCATGCCATTCCCTCAAATGACAAGATGTATGCTTCAAGCATGCCACTCCAAGGAAATAAAAGAAGTATGCTTCAAGCATGCCACATGCAGTTTATTGTTTAAAAGATTAAACTTGGTCTACTAGATTGAAGTTGAAACCACTTGCTCGCCTACGATTTGTTAGTTGCTTCAATTTTTGAGTCCTTGTTTTTCTACTAAAGGTCTTACTTAGTACTTGGCTATAGTTGATGATTTGAGGTTGAGATGCATGTCATTTCTTAACTTGTTAACATCACATTAAGATCATATATTTTGCATATTATGTGATATATATAAGGTTATATGATCGAATGAGCTCATCCCTTGTATCTTGGCACTCCCTTGCTTCTGTTTGCGAAACCATTGATACAAGAAAAAGTTTGAACATGTTCTCTTGTTGTTTTCTTGATGCATCCATTGTCAAAGGGGGAGAAGTTTTTGAGAAGTTTGGGAAGAGTTGAAAAAGAGGGAGTAGTATCTTTCGGTTGTTGAGTAATCTGGGAGAAGTTTGGTTTTTGGCTTTTGGCACATTGCACAAACCACACACATTTTTCACTTGTCAAAAGGGGAGTTTTTATGTTCTCTGTTCTTTTTTAAAAAAAATTGCCAAATGTTCATGTCTAAATGGTGTTGCCAATGTTTTTATCAAGGGGGAGATTGTGAATCATGTGATGAAAAATTGGTTTGATCTTGTGCTGAAATTGGTTAAGATTAGGATTAATCTGTATTGGACCAAACATCCGAACATTAAAAAAAGAAACCTTGCTTTTGCGCAGAACCAAATAACTAAAAATCGCATTTTTCCCATGTATGACAGACCAAAGTTTTTGGTCTGCCATACCTGAGTTTTTAAGCGAACTCGATTTTCTCATGTATGACAGACCAAACTTTTTGGTCTGTCATACACAGGCTTTTGGTGACTTCGTTTTTTTTTTCAATGTATGACAGACCAAAGATTTTTGTCTGTCATACACATGCTTTGGGCGATTTCATTTTACCCATGTATGACAGACCAAACTCTTTGGTACATCATACACATGTTTTCAATGAACTCATTTTGCCCATGTATGAGACCAAACTCTTTGGTCTGTCATACACATGTTGATAGCGAACTCAATTTTTCCCATGTATGACAGACCAAAGACTTTGGTCTCATCATACACATGCTTTTGGCGGTTTTGAGCAAAATTGAATTGGTTTGAATTTGAAATTATGAAATTTGTGATGATTTCATGATGCGTGTTTTGAAGTGGACTTTATGCAATGCTCATGTGAGTAGTTGCATGGATTGACCTTGAGTCAAGTCGTGGACTTGTGCTCGGATTTGTTTTGTGGTTTGTTCATGTGCGGTATTGCTCGAAGACGAATGTGGTCGATGACGGATGGAACTAGGTTCATGGAGGAACCGAGGTTCGGGACTAGGTTCGGGAGGAACCGAGGTCTTGGTGGTCAAGGATGTCATGCGGACGTTCGGGCTAAGGGAATGGTGCACATGAAGAATGGTTAGTCACGTGAGAATGGCGGAGGTCATTCGCGTGCAAAGTGTTAGTCACGTGAGTATGGCGGTGGCCATACGCGTGCAAAGTGTTAGTCACGTGAGTATGGTAGGGTTACCATACTGCGTGCAAGAGTTGTACTCGGCCAGGTTGGGCCAAGTAGAGTTGTGTTGGATCACGATTCCTTCTAGGGAATAGGAATCGTATGCAGGTTGGTCCTTTAAATAGGAGGGTTGTCTCCTGTTGAAAGGGCACCAAGGAGAGCTGAGCGCATCAAGCTTTGAGCTTGGTTTTAGGGTTTGTACTCTTTTGATGAGAGTATTTTAGACAAGAAATAAAGATCAATTCTTCCAAGATTTTTGCGTGCTACAGTAACCACGTCGCTACAGTGTTTTCTGTTTTGGTTTTTTGTTTGCATGCTTGTTCTAATTCTAGATTGGTTTTTGATCGTTAAGTTTCATCTTGATTTGATCCATCAAAAACCTCTCTATTGTATTGATTTAGAGTTCCTCAAAGTATAGTTGATTAAACCTTTGTCGGTTCTGTTAAAACTTTCAAGTTTACGTTAGATCAATTCTCGTCAAGTTCTGGATCAGCAAGCTTGCGAAGCTCATAACTTTTGATCCATAAGTCCGATCGAGCTGATTCTTTTTGAGTTTGATTCGTATTGGAATCTAGTTTCTTGTGTCCAAATTTCAGATCGTTTCGACGGTTGGATCTCCAGGAATTCTCCTTTTACCAAGCGTTTGTCAATCTGTTTTTGTTGATTACGAGGCAATCTTTTGAATCCAAGTTGGGGTGTTCTTCCAGTAGATCGAAAATTTTGTTTTAGCTTCCGCATAATCATTCACCCCCCCTCTGATTGCTATTTTCGTATACTTCGATCCTACAGTAACACTGAGGAATATGGAGGGGCTAGGAATGGCAAGTGGAAGAATCACCCATGAAGTGAGCTTGGGGTATGATATGGACCACATGTGCACTTGCACTTGCCGAAAGCCGTACCTTCTACATAAACCGTGTTCGCATGTCTTGGTGGCTTGCGGGCAGATTCAGATGAGCAGTTCACAGTTCGTTTCTCCGTACTACATGTCGCAGACTGTCGTTCAAACGTGGTTCAGTGAACTACATGGGTTTTGTGTCACCGAAAACTTCACTGAAATTGATCATGCCACACGAAGATGGGTCCCTAACATTAATAGAGTTAAGGGTGGGAAAAGTCGTCGCCAAACACGCCGCATCCGTAGTGACTGGGACGAGTCCGAGGTGGGAGGCCTTGTCCGGAGGTGTGTCCTATGTGGAGAATAGGGCCACAGGAAGAACAAATGTTGTGGGAAGAACGTTTCAGGTGGAGGCTATTGACATACATTCCTGTAAGGCGTGTTGCCATGTTCGGGATTTCCTTCCCTTTGTACGGAATGTAATAATCGTACATTTCCCTTACGCGTGTATGTAATAATCGTGTAGTTCCCTTTGTATCGGATTTCATTTTGTCAAAACTATTATGCATGCGTGTCTGTTTGGTATTGCCTGTTTTTCTGTTTAACATAATGTGTCTCTTTTATCTCATCAATAGCAATTATTATATTGTTTGTTGTGTGCAGGTATGGCGGTTGTGGGCGACGGTGGCGATTGGTCGTACGGCCTTCTTGACCACCACTTGGACGCACGCCACTGTGGATAGTTACACGCTACTTGCAGAGCGGACACGGATCCTGGTGTCTTGTCCACACAGACTCCAGTACGTGCCTAGGGCATTGACAGACGCTGGTTACCCAGGTATGTAAGCGTACCAAATTTTATTGTACTTACTAGGTTGTAACACGTTGTGCTCTAACTTGTAATTTACTGTTGTAGGTTGGAGGCGGCGGGATTACTTTCCCTTGCATGGATGGTGGAGGCCACACAGGAGGACATCATCGATGGTTTGGACAGTGAGGTCATCGTTGTGGAGAGATCCCGACGCTTTCCATTCGACCGATCCCTACTTACTTCCCTCGTGGACCGCTGGCGGTGGGAGACACATACCTTCCACTTTCCCTGCAAAGAGATGGCACCGACTCTGCAGGATGTTTCGATACTGACCGGTCTCCCGATCGCTGGCTAGGCGATTGTGCCAGCCGAGGTGGATGACGACTGGCGTGATGACCTTTTTGCTAGGTTCGCAGCAGTCCTTCCCCCAACAAATGGAGGCCAGCCGCAGTACGCCCCGCTACACCCACGACAGAGCCATGATCCTAGTCTCACGTGGCTTCGCCAGTTCGAGGTATGTGTTGTCATTGTTCAAAATTGGTACAAATTATTTTATCGGTGTAGCCAACAAACTTTTCTTCTTGTAGGTTACTAGGATGGCTGGGGACACCGACGAGTACCAGGTGAGCCGGCACCTGGAGGCTTACCTTTTGTGGTTGTTCAGGTGAGTGATGTTCACCACCACACATGGAGACAGCGTCGACGCTAGGCTTGTCCCGATCACACAGGCCATTGCTGACGCTACCCTAGGTGAGGTACCTCAGTACAGTTGGGGGTCAGCTGTACTTTGTGTCACCTACCGGGGTTTGCAGCTTTTCGCAGAGGGCAACAGGTCTTGCAGCTTTCATGATGGGTGACACGTCATGCAGCTTTTCACAGAGGGTGACAGGTCGTACAGCTTTGATGATGGCTGACACGTTGTGCAGCTTTTCTCAGAGGGTGACAAGTCGTGCAGCTTTGCTGATGGGTGATACGTCGTGTAGCTTTTCACAGAGGGCGACAAGTCGTGCAGCTTTACTGATGGGTGACACGTCGTGTAGCTTTGCTGATGGGTGACATGTTGTGTAGCTTTTCACAGAAGGTGACAGGTGGTGCAGCTTTTCACAGAGGGTGGCAGGTCGTGCAGCTTTGATGATGGGTGACACGTTGTGCAGCTTTTCTTAGAGGACGACAAGTCGTGTAGCTTTGATGATGGGTGGCACTGTTAGGGGACATATCGCCCCATCTGCCCTATATAAGGGCCATATCTGCTCCTGCCTCCCTCCTCTAGTTCAAGAGCAAAACCACAACCGAAAGAAAAGGAGACGAAAGAAAGAGAAGGGAACGAGAAGAGGGGAAAAAAAGAGGGAGGAAAAAATGCCTAGACGTGTAAGTGGAAAGGGAAAGGGGAAAGCAAAGGAAGAGGGAGGCGTTTCGGACTGGCCGCGCAATTCAGTGTACTAGGACCTCTTCCTACCTCTTGGGGCTGTCGTACCGATGTGTATGTGCGGAGATCCTTGCAGACTTGTCCGCTCTTGGGAAATTCCAACTTGTAAGAGGAGGTATTGGAAGTGCCGCAACTACGCATTCGGCCCGCCAGAGAAGAGCCTGAAGAATCGCCAGATGGTAATATTTGTACATGAACCATTGCTGATTTATGTTTCATGTAGTCACCTCCACCACTATGTGAATTTGAGGAATGGTTTGACATAGAGATCAACCCCGAAGACCAAAGGCTCCTTAATCAAGCCAACCGGCTGAAGAGTTCACGCAGCAACTTCAAGAGTAGCGTGATGCCGCACACGAGGAGGCATGTAGAAAGGAAGCAGAGGAGAAGGAGGCCGAGAGAGAGAGGAAACGAGAGAGGGCGCGTCGTGCCAGAGAAGCCCCACCGGAGGCATGGGCGAAGGGGAAGTGGCTTCGAAGCACTCAGTAGACGTCTAATTTTAAGCCGTAATAAAGAGTGTGGCCTACCTTATTTTTTGCAGTAACATCTGATGTGTGAATCGCCCTCTCTCTAATCGCACTTAATAGACAAGCCGGTGGCAGTAGTTCGGAGGAACTACAGCGTTTGCAACCCTTACCGAACATTGACCCACCATCATCTGAACTTTCGTTGTATGTGCCCTTGTAATATAATCTGTTGCTTATTCCATCATCTGAACTTTCGTTGTATGTGCCGTGATATGCGTTCAACAAATATATTTCATGGGCTTTACTTTTTCATAACATGAGTTGTTATCGACTATAATACTTAGTGTTATTGCACTAGTAGAATTTATATGCAAAGCACAGTGTAAATTAAATATTTTTCAGAATATGGTAGTCCATATATCAAATAGCAAATCCGGTCCATTCTTCCTAAAAATTACAATTCAAACATGATATTTTACGGGCTGCCGAAAAGGCTTAAGCGTTTGTAGTATTGAAACTTCGTCTACAGAAAAAATAATGCATACGATGGCTAAACTTAAATATTTCTATATATTTGGGGTCCTTGTGAATCCAGGAACACAACAAAATTGGTTTTACCAAATTTCATGTTCATTTCATCAATATTTTAACTAGTTGTCGACTATAATACTTAGGGTTATTGCACTAGAAAAATTTATATGCAAAGCAAGGTGTAAATTAAATATCCAGAATATGGTGTCCATATATATCACAGAGTAGATCTAGTCTATTCTTCCTAAAAAAATACATTCAAACATGATATTTTACGGGCTGCCGAAAATGCTTAAGCATTTCTAGTACTAAAATTTTGACTACAGAAAAAATAATGCATACTGGGTTCATTCCTAAATATTTTTGCAAAAATAGAACATCTAAAACCCCAGGAACAAATGATATTTATTTCATGATTTTTGGAGCCATGGTTTGTATAGTTCCTTCATAATACATAAAATGGTATTTATGTAAACTTGATTCAAACAATTTAATTCTGCATGGAACATAATAGTTTTTATTATATAATCTGAATCTTTATAATTTAATATAAATTTATAAATTTATTTCGTTAGATTTGAAGCTTTCTACCAAATGCACCAGCATTGGCATAAGCCCATGTCCCTACTCCCTGGTGCCTTTAGCCTTTTGCTCAAGAATGCGCCGATGTTGGAGATGATGAAAATTGCGCCTTCCATGGATGACCTTGAGTGGGCTAAGTTCAGCCGCAGGGTGTTGAAGCTCAGAAAGACCTCCAGGAATGCTAGCATCCAGTTTTGTGTCACTGGATGATGAGTCGATTGTGCGTTAGTCACTTGGTGAAGCCTCATGATGTAGTCCTGGAAGGAAGGATTCCCAACCAACTGCATAGGAATTACTAAATCACTAAATTGCTAGTTGGACTAAATCACTAAATTGCTAGTGGACGGGCTATACAGTTGGACTAAATCACTAAATTGTCAATGGATTAGACCCACGGGTAAACGGGTACGGGTAATAGTAGAATGGATCCGTACCCGCTCTACCCGCTGGGTGGTAACTTTTGCCCATTAATAGACCCGCGGGTATGAAAAATAATTCATACCCAGCCCCTAATAGAGTAAATATCCACCAAGTTTCGGGTCCCCATTGCCATCTCTAGGTCGGGCCACACGGCTTATTTTCATTCCAGCCTAGAGGCCTAACTTTTACAATCTAGCCCATAGAGAAATAGGAATTTATGGCTAAATTAGCGACCGTAAATAAAATTTTTGGTTTAAATCCTAAATACTACTTTATTTAATATAATATTTTTGGTAGCGATAAATTTTTCACTTTAACCCCTGTGTTTTTTGGTAATTCTAAAAAATAATTAAAAAATTCTAAAAATTTTCATTACATCTTAGAAATGAATTTTTAAGGTATCTGAGCTTCTGTATTTTTATTGAATCTTAGATGTAGCACACATTGAAAGTTTCATATCATTGAGTTTACTTTTTCCTAGCATATTCACATATATATTTATATATACTGAAATTATTTTCTATTATTTTGGTAATTCTAAAAATTGCTCCTTTAATTAGCAAGAAATTATGAAAAATACTAGAATAATTCTAGATAATTATCTACTGAATAGATATAGGCCAATCTTTATTGATTCAAGAGAGAGCATGCAATATATTTTTTTTACCAGATGTAAAATTCAATTTTGCATGCATATAGGATATGTTGGACATCGCAAAGAGGTAATTTGCTGAGCTCATACTGAATGGCTGTAATTACCTGACCTAAGCAATGGATACCAAGATGAACCCAACACTACAATACCTTGGAGTTGTTATCACCCAGCCTAAAGTTGGTGCCACTACTCTTTCTGAAGCTGTCAAGTGTGCGACTTTGCACCTAATAAGGCATCATCTCTATGAGGACCTGAAGGTCGGGTATTTGATGGAGAACCCGCTAACACTATGGAATTCCTTGAAGGAATGCTATGACCAGCAAAGATCTACCGTA
The DNA here is from genome assembly GCA_036346355.1 of Rhipidocladum racemiflorum. Lineage (NCBI taxonomy): Eukaryota > Viridiplantae > Streptophyta > Magnoliopsida > Poales > Poaceae > Rhipidocladum > Rhipidocladum racemiflorum. Next base: position 18,322,156 of record CM070573.1, on the reverse strand, counting down.
CTGCCAGAAGCACAGCGCAAATGTACCTTCCAATGCTTCCAGGACTATAAAATTGTGGCAACATACAACTCCACCATGCAAAAGCTTGTTCCAAACTCCGTTTCTGTAACCAGAAAGTTACATATGATGAAATGGTATACATAGATTTTACTATTATGCTAGAAGATTCAACAATCTATACGGTAGTAAAATCTTACATACACGATGCGCTGCAGCTGCCTCTTCCCATGGCCGGATGATATGCCTAAGGAGATCTTACAGACTAGTTGCTACTCACTACTATTGGAATGTACATTAGTATCGGTTCTTTTTTGTCAACACAATCGGTTTTGGTGGCGATAGAAAGTCCAACGACAGTGATGAGGAAGCGCTACCACAGTCGGTTTTCTACCCGATTGTGATAAACGGTCCGTCATCACAATCGATTCTATCAAAGAACCAATTGTGATGACCCCATTTCACCATTTGTAGCCATGGCCATTTGCCATTAACATGAATATGAAAATATGAATTCAAGTTACAGTTTACAGAATCCATGATAAATGAAGGGAAATGGGTATTACACAGCAAAACGCTTGACCGATATACATTAATCGTTGTAACAACAACTTAGCACTTCCTCTTTTGATGAATTAAACGTTTCAAAACTTTTGCTCTATGAAGCACTCAGGAACTTGACCCCAAGAATCAAGTGTGACACCCCAGAATATGACATTTTAGAATTCGGTATTTTGGTACGACTTTATAGCGTGTTTTTGGGCCGTTTTTGGGTGTTTGGGCCTCTCCGGGGGACTTTGGGCCTTGGGGGTTGAGTTGGGCATCCAGTGGAAGGGTTTGGGCCCAAGGGGGGGGACTTTTGGGCAGCCAAATCTGACCCCACCCCTTGGTGCGCCCCCCACTCCCTTTCCCAACCCAAGTTGCCACCCCCTAGCCCCCCCATGCGCCTCCACCCTTCCCCTTCCTCTCCATCTTCCCCCATGGCGCCACCACCTCTCCCCTCCCCTCTCCACCCCCCTTGCTGCCATAGAGGAGATCCCCACCTCGCCATCCCGTTGATCCATCCTTCGGGAAGCCCCGCGATGAGGAGATCGGGTGGATTTGGAGCGAGGAAGGAGATCGCGTGAACAGGGAGGAGATTCGTCGGTTCATCGTTCGTCGGGCGAAGGTATGGCTAGGGGAATCCTTGGGGTTGGTCTAGGTGCTGTGCTAGAGGGTATTTGTATGCTTTTAGATCAAGTGGTGGTGCTGTGATTGGGTAGATTAGATGAAAACTAGAGTTTGCCACGTTCTCTGCTTCGGGCAGATTGTGCAGTAGACCTAGGGTTTGAGTTTTCGTGACCTTAGATTCGGAATTTGGTCGGCCGCCTGTTGAAAAAGTTGTAGGTAACTTCAATACCTTTTAGTGGACATAAAGAACGTCCAATTCCGCCCAGCCGTTTGAAAGTTATGCTCGATTTACCGAGCGTGTTCCAATCTGTGACGTAGCTGGGATAGAACATAGTGTTTTTTAGATTAGACAACTTTAGAGGCCGAATCAGCTTTTCCCAATACTTAGAAAAAGTTAGGAAATTTCCTAAGCTATGCGAGGATGTACTCGTTTAATCGATTTAGAGTCCTAGAACTAAAGTTATGCTAGATTGAGGTCTGTTGTCCCGGGAGGACAGATTCTCTGTTTTTCGATTTTGGGAGTAGTTTGTGAAGTCGGGGTAGACGAGCTTTTGCATTCTATTTTGGGGGCACGTTTTGAGTGTGTGGTATGTATCTGCAGGTGGTGTAACCCCGGGAGTGCCCTCATCCTCTCGCCAATCCGTCGTCCGAGGTTAAGGCAAGTGTATTGTAATGGGTAGCGTTGTATGTTGTTAATTGTGACTAGGTGCAACTTTGTTTACATGATGTGCTATCTTGTCATGATTACATGTTGTGATATCTTGCCATGATTAGTGCTTGCCATGTTATGATGAAAAAAGATTATTATGATGTTATGCCATGTTTAGTTCAGTTTGGTACAAGTTGTTTATGTTTATGGCATAATCGCATACATGGCATGTGATCTGGCCCGGTCGGTGAGAAAATCATAACTAGTCCGGCAAGGTCGGTGAGAAAGTTATGACTAATCCGGAGAGCCAATGAGTAAGTCCTACCTCGTGATTCCATCCACCGTGGTGAATGGAAGCGAGGAGTAGGCACCCTCCATCTACGGGATGGAAGGGGGAAGAGGGTGCACGCCGACGGGTGTGCACTCAGCAATACCGGTATATGCTTCCAAAAGATATGTGCATTGCATTGCATACATGATGATGATTATGAGTTGTGTACAATGTGCTTTGTCATGGCTATGATGTTGTAGATGAGATTATGGTTTGATCATGATGTTAAAGTATGGTATGTATTGCTGTTGGCATTGATCTATTCTTTATGATCCATTGCAATAAGCTTGCTGAGTGATTAACTCACGCTTGTGTTTATGTTGTTTTTCTTAGGTACCTTGACACCGACATGTGGGAAAGGGGCTTAGCGGCACGACATCACATAATTTCCACACAATTATACAATATTTACCTTTCGGATTTGTGATCATGAATCTAGGGTGATGAAACTAGGATTATGATTTGTTCATGTGCCTGTTTACATCCTTTACTTCGATTTGGTTCATGAAGTGGTTAAATTCATTATGTTAGACTTAAATTGCCGCTACATTACCTATTATTGCTGCTTTGGATGTTTTTCCATTATGATATATCATGTGATATTTTGTTGTTGCTCCGAATCATGGATAAACAAAGGAGATGCTGCCGAAATTTTCAGTTCTAGCATTCGCTCCTTTGCTGTAATTTATCTTTATTTGATGTTTTTAGATGCTGTTTAATCTATTTTTGGTAACATTCAGGCACACTAGATGCCAGGGTGTTACATCAAGACGTGAAGCAAGATTGGGGATAGATCTCCCATCAGAATACGGGAGTGGATATGGAATTATGAACTCATGTTTTGTATCCATTAAAGTACGAACATGCTGTCTATAAATAAACTAGTGATCCTACCAACATATATCCAAAGCTATACTCTATTTTTTTTAAAAAATAATATTGACTAACATATTCTGAAGTTCCTGTTAATCATTGCTTGAGATCATCCACAAAGAGGTATGAAAATTTGTGGCAATGTCTCAGCCTTCAAGTCCATAAACATTTGCCAAAATCAGTCTTACTACTACCAAAAGTCGACCTTTCTATATTGTGTTATATATATCCAACTCAATGCCTAAAATCAATTATCCCGACTTTCTTTTGGAAGTACCTCACGTCTCCATAACCTTAAAGGTAATCTCCGACCTGCAAATAATAAGCAAGATCAGCTATGGTGAACTAAAACAATAGTAAATGAATTGGTAAATAATTTGCTTAGGAACTTAAAGCTTTTAAGGGAAAATGTGCTGTTAGAGAACATACCTCGAGAGCTTCTTGAGAAAAATTTCAAGACCTCATCAATCAAAATTACCTAACAATAAAATGGAATATTAGTTTTTCAAACAGTGATGAAGGAAAAGGTAAATGTATGTACACATAGGAACAAAGAATGTGCACTTCTTAAATAATTAGCTACTGCTAAAACAAAATTGAAGGAGCGGCAAAATCTCTTATGCATCCTTGTTATTTCCTAATAGGCAAGATTGTTCACTAGACAATTGCAAGACATGATAGAAGGAAATACTAACAGGGAAGGATAGATGAAGAACAACTTTCCACTCAGCCCAAACTCCATGCAATGATTTCTTTCAAAACCAAGAAATGCAAAACCAAGATCCACATCCTATTGCCTGACTGCCTTCACCTCGGCTCCTCTCTCTCTCTCTCTCTCTATATATATATATATATATATATATATATATATAGAGAGAGAGAGAGAGAGAGAGGATTGCTAGTGTACTATCGATAGTCTGAGATCCTCAGTGCTATAGTATTTGTGTTTGCAAAATTCGAAGACGAAGTTGTTGATCCAAACCGTGCATTATGTTCATCTCATTGAAATCTCACTACCCACCAAATTTTATATTTTTTGAATTTTTCTCCTATTTATTTTGTATTTTTCAAAATCCACAATCTAATTAGTTATGGGGCGTCTAATGAAGCTGGTTTTGAAAAATACAAAATAAATAGGAGAAAAAATTCAAAAAGTATAAAATTTGGTGGGTAGTGAGATTTCAATGAGATGAACATAATGCACGGTTTGGATCAACAACTTCTCTTCGAATTTTGCAAACACAAATACTATAGCACTAAGATCTCAGATTATCGATAGTACACTAGCAATCCTCTCTCTCTGTGTATGTGTGTGTGTGTGTCTATATATATATATATATATATATATATATATATATATATATATATATATATATATATATATATATATATATATATATATATATACAGTGCAAGTGAGGGAGAGCAGAAGAGGGAGAGGAGCAAGTGGAGAAGATGAGTGGTGAGCATAAGGATGTGTATAAATATATAGGGCAGTGGCTTTCCAAGCAAAATTATTTTAAAATTGGAACCCACTCGACGCCCAAATTTCACTTTGGCGGGACTATCCCGAGCACATCACAATCAATTCTAGCTCAGAACCAATTGTCATGTGGTGTCCATCATACCTTTAATTCAATTTTGCCATCAAAATTGAGTTCGAGAAGTAATATTCGTGCACCTGTCATTAAAATAGCCATAACTTTTGCATACGGTGTCTGTTTTCGACGCACGAGTACTCGAATCGAAGAGGACGAAGAGATAGAATTGAAAATCCATAAGTGCAACAATAAGTAGTGAATCCTTTGCGAGACTTTGGAAAAAAGTGTCGATCCTAAAAAACATCGTTTAGGGCCTCAAAACAGCCTCTGAAGTTTCGTTACCCGTTTTCACCGATCGTTTGCTATCTAGTTTGAGTTCGTTTTCATTATAGCTTGTGTAATCCTTGTTTCCAGTCCTTATTTTAGAGTGTGCTCATTTGTGAGAGTTTGATTCTAAAAAAATATACATAAAAGCCAAAGGTGCTTCTGGTCTCCAGGATTATTCCAGGAAGCAATTGCATTTGATCATTATTTTTCATCTGAAATTTTCAGACTAAAGTACCTCATCTGAAAACTAAAAATTTCAAACCTTGTGATCTAGTCAGACTATAGGATTATTTACCTAAGTTAATACATTAGACTAGATTAACTTATCCTATATTCTCACCATGGATCCAAGCTCCAAAAGTTCCAATTGTCGGTTCTATCTAGAACCGATTGTGATAAGAGAACTGATTGTGATGAGGGCGTATCATCACAATCGGTTCTAGCTCAGACCTATTGTGATGAGGTGCTCTTATCATAATCAGTTCTAGATTAGAACCGATTGTGATGATCCTGTTTCCGAAAACACATATTGCAGTATACATATTACAATCGATTTTTTTTTTGAAAAGTTGAGAATCGACACATATGAAACGATAGTGATGTACCATTATGTAGCAGTGACCGCAAATTATAGCGTTCTTGTCTAGTCTGACGTGCTCCCGTTCTGCAGCAAGCTTCATGCATGGTCCTATATACTTGTTAGAGCATCTCCAAGAGGGGCTTTAAATATGGCCCTAATTTGAATTATAGGGCTTTTGGGGGAAAAGATTAACTCCAGCAAGGACTCTAAATTGTTAAAATTTAGCAAATTGTTTTAGGGCCCCTAGAAGAGTAGCTATATTTAGCAACTCTGTGATTGAGCCCTATCTTTGTTGGGTTTTAGAGCTTAATTGCTGGAGTGAATATTTCGTTGGAGCCCTAAATCTAATTAGTTGGGGTCCTAAATTAAAGTTTAACGCTCATTTTTAGGGCTCTCTCTTGGAGATGCTCTTAGCGCACATGCAAATGCTTTTTGATTCCTTAGCAAGCATATCGTTTCCGTTATAATTAATATCCTGCTCCACCAAGCTGGTGGTGTATGAGTAAGCTAGCTATCATGAACATGTACGCTAGCTAGGTTTGGCGCATGCTCGTGGTATGCTTTTTTTTTTGTTGCTAATCTAATTAAGGCTAGTTCATCTATGCATGCTTTGTGTTGATCGTCGAAGAAGCAAGTGCCATGAAATGTATCGAGAGCCTATTTGGTTCAGCACTGCCATGCCATGCGTTCACCTTGTTAGTGTTTTGCTAGGTTACGAGTAGCAAGCAATCTTGAACTAATAATAACCCTTGGTACTCACTCATACTTTAGGCTTTAGACCAGTGGTGGAGCCAGAAAAAGTTTAGAATCTGGACGAGTTTAATTACGGCCAATAAATACGAATAAAATTATATACATACTATACTAATAAAGTTAAGAACCAGTGAACCACAATAGTTTTAAACAAAAAATATGGTCCAGTACATACATAAAATCCATAGATAAACAAAAAAGGAGATACGACAACAAGTACCTCACTACGGTGCACCAAAGCTTCGACCAACACCAACAAAAATCCATTCACACGTTCAAAAGAAACTTTGTAAGATAAACAATATATAGATTAGTGCATCTCTTATAAGAAAATTAATATATTTACGTTAAAGAGCATGAAACATACCATAATCGTCGCTTGTCTTCATTAGTGTTGCTTCCCTGCTTCACTTGCCTTCATTAGTGAGTGACGCTTCGCTTGCTGCCCTGCCGGCCAGTGCGCCCGAGTCACACATCGTGTTAGCCACTAGTGGCCCATTTGCTTGCATTGGTCAATGGGCTTTGAGCCCGGGCAATGGCCCAGGCACGCCGGGCCTTGGCTCTGCCAGTGGCTTAGACGCGACTAAGCAGTCTCACGGGCGTCCAACAATGCAATTTTATCAGTGAAAGAGATTTTTACTACTAATTTATCGAATGTTTTATAAAATTACTACCATATAGGTTACTGAACCCTCTAGCAAGATAATAAAATCTATGTATATTGATAGTAAAATCTATATATATAGATAGTAAAATTTGGTTCATGCGGTGAGACTTATATCAATATGTTGCTCTCATCGTCAGTAAACTATTGGTGAAAACCGTTTGTGAATCAGAGTTGTTAATAAAAAGTTATGGATAATCAAAGAAAAATATATTCATGTACAAACTAGAAATTCATTTATTAGGTTTGGTCATGTACTGATGAGCTTAGTCAACTAGAATTGTTGCACAGATTAGTTGGATGCAAGGTTCGGGCAGTCTACGACTGGCGTGTAGTCTACGCTTAACTATAGAATAGTGTATGTATGTATGTATGTATTACAATTACCTGGGACACCATGGTGTCTGGGTACCATGATCCAAAATGGGTATTTCCCCTATGTATGTATGTATGTATGTATGTATGTGTGTGTGTATTACAATTACCTGGAACATCATGGTGCCTGGGCATTATGATCCAAAATGGGTATTTCCTCTATGTATTTGCATGTGAAAATTTTTAAAAATTTTATGATGTTGAGTTTAACTAGTTCAAACTAGAGTTTCCTTTTTTATGGTAGTTTGATTGTATGTATGTGCTAATTATATATATAAATCAGCAAAACATGTGATCTAAATTCGTTTAAATATTCAAATTCGAGTATATTTTTTTCAAAGGTATGTGTTTCATTTTGAATTGTAGTAGATGGGTGTATACCCTAAAACTGAAAATTTTGAAAAATATACCTGAATTTGGCGTAAATTTGCGCATTTGAAATCATGGTGCATGAGGGGCTAGTGCACCAGCTCTGGATGACGCGCCCCTAGAGACCCCCGGCATTGTCACCCCTTCAATTTGGTCCTGTCAATGAGGAGCACCGGTTGCTAGTGTTGCAAGAAGCGGGAAGTGAGCAGTGAAGTCAGAGGTTGAAGAAGAGGAAGGAGAGTTGGGCCAACGATGGAGCAAGAAGCAGGTCCATTCCACTATTTCGTGCACTCGGTTGCACCAGATTAGATATAATTTAGTCTAACTTGAACCCATCCCAATCCCCAATTCTCCATTCCTCAATCCCCACCCACTCCTCAAATCCCTAATTCAAGAATCAAGAGAGTGACCAACCGTGGAACGTGGCCTGTGCGAGCGGAGGGGCGACTGTTGAGGGGTGGGCAGTGTGCCTATAATGGAAGGGGCAAGGTACCTCTCAGGCTGTGACAAACAAGGCAAAGGGCTAGCAGTGTCAATGATAGAGGGGGCTAGGGGCGACTGGATGGGAGCTGAGCGGCTATGGAAGAGCCCCTCCGTTGATGAGCCGGCGATGGAGGGAGCGAGGTACGGGTAGCGCGCAGAAGATCTCCTCAAGCACCCGGCTTGGGCACGACGGAGGGGCGACCCGTGAGGTGAGGGCGGCGGTGTGATGCAGGTAGGCAGCTATGGAGAGGTGGCAAGGTGGGTAGGTGACCGGGCCAACTACAGCCTACAAGGGAGTAGGCGAGGAACCGCTTGAGTGTGTGGCGTGTCGACGCTCGTGGAGTGCCTCTCGTCCTCAGCTCCCAGAGTCGAGAAGATAAGGAGGGCTTGAGGGTAGGGCTGGAAAAAAAGCTCGTGGCTCGTGGCTCGGCTCGGGCTCGCCCGAGCCTGGCTCGGCTCGCACAGGCTCGTGGCTCGGCTCGGGCTCGAGCCGAGCCTACTTTTTAGGCTCGCAAAAACACCGAGCCAAGCTGGCTCGGCTCATGCTTCATGGCCATGAGCCAAATTGGCTCGGTGGCCCAGCCCATGCAAAGTGAATTTAGTATGATTAATGACTTATATTTTTAGGAAAAAGATGATGTTGAGACAATTCCATGTCCTACAAGTGTGATATAGAGCAACTAAGCAACTACTATTATTTAGTAGTAACTAGTAAGTTAATATTATTCACTTTGCAAATATATGAATTATTGTATAAATACTTAATTTTACGAGAAAATGTTCGCTCGGCGAGCTAACGAGCCGGCTCGCGAGCCGAGCCCGAGCCGAGCCGAGCCGGTTTTTTGGGCTCGCCTCAGGGCCGAGCCGAGCCTGGCTCGGCTCGCCACTAGACCGAGCCGCACCGAGCCGAGCCGAGCCGGGCTCGGCTCGGCTCGTTTCCACCCCTACTTGAGGGGGTAGGGGACGACTAGGTAATAAGGTAATTTTTATTTTAATTATATGTGGAGATGATTTATAAATAGTAAAAATATTAAATGTCAATATATGGAACCAAAAACTAATAATGTTTTCTAGTATAGTCTCAACTTCCCATAGTTTCTATAAAATTTATTGTAGATAAATGAACTTTGCATAGCTATTTCTCGAACAATCAAGTACAAGTAATCTTCGAAACAACAAGAGCACAACTCCACAAAAGAAGCCTCGGATTGATTTTAATTCAGACAATTATCAAGCCAAACTTACAAAGCAAAGTCTCCGATGATTGGATCAATGATTTGATGGCGTGCTACACTGAGTGAGAAATATTTAAAAGCATTTATGAAGGACCATGTGGAGGTCCATCCATGTTTGTGAAGAGTATTTGACTTTATTTGAGCAAGGTACGCTTAGGTTTGAGTTTGATTTGAATTGGAATTCAAAGGAAGCAATTTGAGTTGTGTTAGCGTCAGGCAAACGATCGAGATAAGATTTTTTGTTTGAGCATGTATGATGATTATTGATCTTTTTGGACATTGCTATGTGATGGGTTTTCCTTGTCTTTTATGGTTGCAGGACGATGGTGCTAGGTCATGGTGAAGCGGAGGATGACCGGGACTAGGCGAGGTGCATCGGAGGTTCAGACGGTCGAATATCGCTGGAAGATGATTCGAGATGGAGTCCGGGCAAGTCAAGAAGACAAGGAAAGGCGATGATACTAACTTGATGCCGCGAGGATCGATGAGGGCCATTGGATCGCGGTCTAATTGTAACATCCCCAAACTAAGATAAATGAGATTAAGAGTTTAAAATATGATTGTTGCTCTTGATATGAATTGTGTTTGCTTTGTGATTTTCATTGGATTTATATTCTCCAGAAACTCTCTTTTGTTTGACCTAGAAGAAAGGTTTATGCCATAAAAATTTAAAACTTGTGTATATAAGTTGAGAAAAATATGATTGAATCCCTAATCAATGGTATATCATCCCTGAAAAATTTTATAAGTTTTTGAATTGATTTAATAGCTCTAGAAATTCAAAAACAACATATTAATATGTGAACCTAGAACAATGTCAGAATTTTATAAAAATAAATATGCAATATTTTGATTTGAATTTTTTATGGTAGTTCAAACTTGTACTTATGACCCTCCACAAAAATTTTCAAAATTTTTGAAATGCATTTGGTACCTCAATTGAATTAGTTTGTGCTTGTTGTCCAAGAAATCAGGAAAATGGAAATTTATTTCCTTTTTCTGTTTCCTTGCCCAGTGGGCCCACCTTCAGGCCAAACCCCACCTGGCAGCTTTCGCTGCCCCTGCCCTCTACCACGTGGCCCACGAGTCCACTGTCACCCGGCCTCTCCTCCCTCTCCCCTCTTCTTTCTCTCCCTCACGCACGCTCTATCAAATTCGTGCCACAGCATCGTTTCTTCACCTTTTCCTTTGCAACGATGGCTCATGGCAGTGCCAGGGCTTTTCTGCACAGAGGACCGATGCCACATTATGGCCAGGCTCTACTGCGACAACCCTCCCTATTGGCTTTTCTCTGCCGCGGCGACCAAGCCTCCCCATTTTCTCTGTCGCGACAGCCAATCCCTCTCCTTCCTCTACTGCAGCGGCGATTCTGGCTTCGATTCATTGCCATGATAGCGACCCTGCACTCTTGCCTCAGGGGCTCTTCGCTACATCGCGGCCAAGCTCACACTGCATTCCCCGCCACAGTCGTCGATCGCCCTTTTTCTTTCTGCCGCGGCAGTGAGCCAGCGTCGCCCTGGAACCTAAGCCGAGCCATCAAATTTTATAAGTTTTTTCTTTCCTTATCCACTCCACTGATCTTTTCTCTCCCCACTTGAGCTCGCATGCGTGTGAACTTCGCCGAAAAGCCTGTCGCTGGTGTCCTCGGTTGTCACCGCATTTGGCCTCACGAGCGAACGCCGAGTAGAAATCTTTCTCCATTATTTAAGCGTGCTTGGCCTGCCCTTGGCTCCCCACTCCTGCCCACTCCTTCACCGGCCAATAGTGGGCGGCGAGCCCCGCCGAGAACACCCGAACAGGAAGGTAAGCCGCAAGGGGGAAGAATCGCAATTACTCTTCTCCATTGCTCCATTCCTTGATTCCACCGAGCCAAAGCATCGCCCTAACCTCCTCATCCTCATCCCCGCTTCAATTTGTAGCCTGGTCCACCGGATCACCACCGCACTGCGCGCCTTCTTCTCCAAGTCCGGCGCATGGTGATAGCTTGCCTCGGCTCTTCTCCCTCTCGGTGAGATCTCGAAATGAACTCTCCTCAGTGCCTAGATGCTCGCCGATCCTTTCCTTGAGCTTCGACGCCCCCGTAGCGCCGCCACGGCCGAGAGCCATTACCGCCGCCGCCCCTCACCGCCGTGAGCCCAGCTCCGGTAGTCCCCAAGCCGAATCGACCTATGCCCTAGACTCCTCGCGTCGCGCTTTTGCTCACCGCACCCTAGCCTGACCGCCCTCGGCCTTGCTTCACCACCAGCGAGGTCCTCTCCACCGCTCCTCTGCTCCGTGTCGCTGCACCGTGGGCCTGGGCAGTTAGCCCCCTGCCTCACTCAGCCGAGCGCAACCCACTGACCGCTAGCCCCACGTTGTCAGCCACTCACGCGTCTCAGCCAGTCGAACCGAGCCAACCCACTAACAGTGGGGCCGCTCTGTCATCCACGTGTGCCCAAGCACGGTTCTAGCCCGAGCCAAAGTACGCTTTCGCATTAGGAAAGCGTATTTCTCATTTTTACTCTATTTTTTCAACCTGAGCCAATTGAAATGGCTATAACTTTTACTATATTAGGTCAAATTAGGTCAAACTAGTTCTAACTTTTTGTTAAATCATGTAGTTTCTGAATATAGAAAAACATTTCAAATTTATTCACAGATTAGTGTTTGAATTTCAAATTTAAACCTTAGGCCAAACTTATGCCTAATGTAGAATTTTTGCAAATGACCTCTAAACTTAATGAAACCAATTTTAATGAGTTCCTGAGATCATTAGGTTTCCAATGATGCAAAAAACATTTAATTTTGGACTCAGTTTGTATCAAATGCCTAAATAGATTAGTTTCAATGTGTTTGAATTTGAGATGCTTATAACTTGTGCAATTGAACTTCGAACTTAGTGGAACCAGTTCCTATGCCTTTATAAAATAGTGATCCCTCTGTTTATACAAAAATATTTAGGGTAGACTTGTTTAATCATAAGCTACTATAGGGTCATACATTTAAACCTAAATGTTCATGTATGCTTAAAATGTGAGACAAGCTTAGTTTGAATTGAAATTCAGTACCTATACTTTTGAAATAGCATGATTTTGGGCTCTGTAACAATAGCTTAACTTGCCACCTTTTGTACTTTAGTTAATTACACGAGTATGACTACTAGTTCATTTAGAGTATCGATCGATCGTACCACCTAATTAACCTTGACCTAATTTCATAAACCCAAACAATCTTAGCTTCTTGAATTTGAAGATAAATATAATTATATGTACAATTTTGGCCTCTTGAATTCGTAAAGTAAAATTTTAACTTTCATAGATAGCGAATTTGGTACTCTACGCTAGTAGTTGGACCCAAACCCTAAAACCTCGCCCATCTATACACTCTCACGCTTGTTGTCATGGATGATTCTATTTGTGCTTATGTTTGACTTCTTTTTGCCACATGTATGTTTGTCTTCCTTCTTTTATTGAATTTGGTTATTTGCTTTGCTTCTTAATAAACGACGTGTAAACCCTGATGTTTCGGAACCGTCACCGACAACCTCGACTCCACCCAGGAAGTCACTGAGCAAGGCAAGCACCCTCCTTTGACCATGTTGATCCTACTATTTTAATTAGGTTACCTTGTTTTATCAAAACTATTATGCATGCGCTATGTTTAGTAAACTTTGCTATATGATGGGATTTGGTACAAATATACCTAGCTCATGGGATTTTCTTAATAATTGTTGACATTTGACAACCCTAGATTACGGGTAGACATACATTGATGTCAATTGGGTATACATGGATATTAATTGCACATGCTTAGTATGGTTTAGAAATGGGATCATGAACGAATGGTTATGTTGTTCGTGATAAATACTGAAATTTGGACATGTTCGGGAAGAGACATGTGTTGTCATGTAGTTTAAAAGGGTTGGACATGATAGTAAAGGATACCGATATCTTGATAAAAATGAAAATAAAACTATGGTTTGACACGGGCGAATAATGGCAATAGCCGGGTGTACAAGCATTAACTTGTACGTAGTGTAGGGGGAGTCTTCGCCCAGGTCAGATTAAGGACCGAACTTAGTGTTGTATAATCCAAGAATTATTGTACAACCACAAGTGCTATTATGGGGTAGCCTTAACCTATTAAGTTATTTAAAATTGGCTTTGCACATAGGAAGGCTGAAGTAGCACAAGCAGTAAATCCTATCGAGTTTGCTTGTAAGGGACTGCCATATGTGTCTTGTGGGTAAATGCATACTGGTGCAACGGTGTACGCCTGGCTATGGGGAGAAACAGTTGCTGTTTCATTGAGCTTAAAAAGATTATTATGTTTCATGTGATTGGTTGTTTCTACCATATACCATAGCAAGGGTTTTACGTCACTGGACTGGTGCAAAGCTAGGTTTGAATAATGTAACAGTTGTGTATGATCTCTCTATGGCACACCAAAGGAAGTGTGTAAATTTTGCAATGCACATTGAGTTGATCATTCCTTGTGGGTTATGTTGTACAAATTTGCAGAGTTTAAATCTTTTCGAAAAGCCATTCCCCACGGTTATGGGAGACTTGGTGCACTAACACTAGTTAGAGTTTTCGTACTTTCATAAAATGGATTGAGATTGGGAATTGTTGTTGGGAAAATCTTTAATTCAGTTTTGTTGCCAAGGGTGCGGCAATGAATGATATTTTACTCACGATCATGGAGGATTGTGGGTTGTTACTTTTATTCATACTTGTTATTTACATATCTGTCAATTGCTTTTACAAATCACGCTTGCAATCTACTATTCAATATTTACAATTCAATTTTCGCCTTATGCAAATAAACTTAGCAGCCTTCTTCATGACATAGCCTGCACCTATTATATATTTGTGATACACTACAAGTCTTGCGAGTATATACGTGTACTCAACCTTGCTATTGTTGATATTCAGAGAATGAAGAGACAGAAATTCCCAACCCTGACGCAGATTACAGGGACTTTGCTAACGAATCTTGCTAAGGTTTACCCTTGTCAGTTGCCTGTGGTATTTCGAGTAGAAGGCATATTGTCGAGCAATGTATCTTCCGGTGCAAACTTTTAAATTCCGCCAATAGGCCATGTTGTAAGATTAAATTTCTATTAATGTACTATGAATTGGTATGGATGTGATGACAATGTTGTACATGTGCGTGCTAGCCACTGATCATGGGACCAGTACTGTATGCACATAGGATCCCCTCTCGGTATTCCACGCCAAAAAGGGAGGGTTCCGACACTAGTTGATAGGATAGCGGGTCTAGGTAGTATGCTTTAAAAACCGTGCAAGAAAATCCATTATACGTGTGGGTTTTGGATTACCCTTGCATGGCTGCGTGAGTGGGTTAATCCTAACCCTTGGTGGAGGGTTGAGGAACTCATCAAAGGGTGGTAGGTGGCCCAAGAGTAGTACAAATTGAGGGGGGAGGGATGCCCTCCCTCATTAGAAGGTTGTATATGTTTTTATGCTCCTTTGAGTTTTGCCCACCTTGTTGTGAAGCTTTGTAAACCTCCCCTTCCTGCAATGCAAATCATTTCATTTATGCTTGAATTTACATTACGTATTTACTTTATGTCTTAAATTCAGCATTTCAATTCCGCATTTAAATTCCCGCAATTTACTTTCTCGCAATTTAGATTTGCCTCCCCTCCTTCTAAATGCTATTAATCTAGGATGTTTTGAGGGTGCTCATATAGTTTTACATCTCTCTTGCACCCTAGGATAGACTAGAGATCATGTTTATATTAAGTTGCAAATCTGTTCTGAATTTGTCCTTCGCACAGCAGTCAGTTTTTTATTTTTAAAAAGATATAGAAAAAATCCTTTTTGGTGATTCTTGTTGGAGAAAGTGTGTGACTCATATATCCATCCAAGAAAAAATTGGAGAGTCCACTGGTTTCACCGTTTTGGCGCTATGAGGTAAATACCGAGCCCCAAACTTTTTGATCGAAATTCCTCACTGTTTGTGGTGTTTGATTTTTCCTGATTGTTCTACAAGGCTTTTTGAGGTGGTTTTTGGTGGCATGCTTCATGACTCATTTATTCATAGGGAAAAAATTCTCAAAAATTCTAGAGCAACAGAAATCCACCAACCACCTACTCCAAGTAAGGACAATTTCTGGAAAAAAAAATCTATTTTCACTTTTCTAAAAGAGACTTTGGTGATTTGGCTTGATCTCTTTTCGAAAAGCAATGTTTGAATTAATTCCTTTTTGTTTGGACACTTGACAACCAGGATTATGATTCAAAAATTCCTCACATGTTTCATAGTTCTCATCCATACAAGCTAGGGGTACACATAGTTGTCTAGTTGTTCCGGTTTTTAAGGATTGGTAAATTTGAGGAGCACCGGTCTGAAGAAAAATCTTTGGGTCTTTTATATTTTCCTTGCGGACTTGTTTGGAGTATTTTGAGTGGGAATTTTTTTTACTTGGGATCATTCAACCCCCTCCCCCCTCTAATCGCCATCTGGATCCTTCAATTTATGATAAAACAATCATGGATCGCTTCCAAAAGATGAAATCTCGTAGTAGAATGGACTAGCATTCTGGTCCTAGTCATAGCTAGTGGCTGTGCGTTTTGTTGAATTTCATTTCAATAATTATAATTACTCACAATTTTCTTATTGTCTCACTTATTTAGCTATTGTTGTTCTACAGATTGATACTTGCACACATTTGTTGGTATTTAGGGTGTTATATTCATTAGCAAGGGACCTTAGGTGTATTTTACATTCGTACTTTACATATAAATTTAGATTGCACTAAGTATTTTTTTTATTGTATACATTTTGATACAGTTTTCTTATATTAGCTTTCTCTCGTAATCATCTCTTCTATTTTTGTCCTTCCTAGCCACGGTATATATCACACACTCAAATGAGTGAAATGCCAAAGATAGACATGTTACCAAGTACCAATCATGGACACTGCAGAATGCAGACCTTGGTCTCCGAGGATTCGGCTTGAAAAATGGAATAACAGAACGGTGAGCAAGCAGGGAACAGAACATGGTCAATTGTTAGCAGCAGCTGCTTGGGGACATTGGTTAGGCAACAGTTGGCAGTTGAAAGGCTCAAAATGTTTGTCCATTGGAAGGGTTAATTAGCAGTAGAGGTGGGCATCGTGCCATGTCGGGTCGGTCCGGCACGGGTCTTGTAACACCCCGGCATTTAATATGCCCGAATGCTACCAAACATAAGCTAAACAACATCTAAATACCACATTTAAACATAAATTCCAGCAAAGGTACATATGCTAAAAACCGATATTTCGGCAGCATCTCCTTTGTTTTTCCATGAATTAACACAATATCAATATCATGGCAAGATATATCATAGCACACGACATCTAAAACATCAACATAAATGGATATATCATCAAATTATGCAAATAATACCACGCTCAACCACTTCATAAACTAAAACGAAGCAAATAAGGAATCACTAGGATGCTAAATTAAACCATACATTAAGTTTAAGGCACAACTCTTAATATCATGTCTCCAAGTGATTAATTATGGACTATGATGGTGGAGCTACGTGTAGAAGTGTAGCTAGACCCCTTTTTCCCGCATGCCGATCTCAAAGTACCTAAAAACAACATAAAACACAAGCGTGAGTTCGAAAACTCAGCAAGCATATTGTAATGGACAACAAGATCATTTACAAGACAATATACCTTACATCACATATAACATCTCATACTTGAGCACATAACATCATCATCATTAAATATGTATTGCAATGCAATGCAATGCAATGTTATGCTCATATCTCCTTGGAAACTCATACCGGTATGGTTGAGTACACACCCGTCGGTGTGCACCCTTTTCCCCCCTTCCATCCCGAAGATGGAGGGTGCCTACTCCTCGCTTCCATTCACCATGTGGATGGAATCACGATGTAGGTCTTACTCAATGGCGTTCCGGACTAGTCATAACTTTCTCACCGACCTTGCCGGACTAGTTATGACTTTCTCACTGCCCTCGCCCTATCTCATGACATGCATGCAACTATGCCAATTATCATATCTCATTTGTACATAAACATATGGCATCATGTCATAGTACACATAAACACATGGCATCGAATCATGATAAGTATAGACACATAGCATCATATCATGATAATCATACTCAATATATCATTGGAAAACAGCAAGCATGGCAAGTGATCATAGCAAGTATTCAATCTTTCATCTAATCTCCACAAGCAACCTACGATTCCGCTATACATTACAACACACTTGCCTCAACCGCGGGCGACGGATTGGCGGGAAGTAGAGGGCACTCCCGGTGTCACACCACCTGCACATAAGCATCACACACTCACAATCATGCCCACAAAACAGTACACAAACCCCCATCTAACCCGACATTGCCCACTACTCGCAAAACCTAAAAACAGAGGTTCTGTCCCGTCGGGACAGCAGCCTTGCAAAAGGCATAACTTGAGTTCTGGGACTCCGAATGAATTAAACGAGTACACCCTCGCGTATCTTAGGAAATTTCCCAACTTTCTTTAGGTATATGGAAAGTCTGATTCGGCCTCTAAAGTTGTTTAATCTACAGATTACCGAGATCTGTTCCAATCGCGTCACAGATTTTAACACGCTCGGTAAAACGGCCATAACTTTCAAATGGCTGATCGGATTTTAACGTGCTTTATGTCCACGGAAAGATAATTAAATTATCTACAACTTCTTTTAAGTCCGTACGGACAGATTCAGACTCTAAATCGATGAAAACTCGAACCCTAGCCCAACTGCTCAATCTGCCCGAAAACAGAAACGTGGCAACGTCCAGATCTAACCCAAAGAACTCCAACCCAGCACCACCAATTGATCTAAAAACTTCATAAACACCCTAAGAACAGTACCTAGATCAAACCCAAGGATCCCCATGATCATACCTTTGCCCAACGAACGAATCTCCAATAGATATCCTCGCTCCTCGCTCCTCGCTCCTCGCTCCTCGGATGGATCCATGAGGATGCAGGGGTGGGGAGGCCACCCTAGGGCAGAAAGGGGGTGGAGGAGAGGTGGTGTGCAATGGGGAGCAATGGGGGAGGTGGAGGCGCAAGGAAGGGAGAGGGGAAGGTGGGGGTGGCGGCTAGGGCTTGGAGGGAGAGGTGGGGGCGCCCAAGGGCAGGGGGAGCACGCCCAAAAGGCTGGTGGGGAGCCCTTTTACCAGCCCCCACACCCAATCCTAGTCCGTTACGGAGATCTACTCCATCCCACCAAAGCCCACCAAGGCCCAAACTCCCCCGGGAAGGCCCAAAACCCCGGAAACGGCCCGGAAAAGCTATTAACCTCCATATCCTATAGTTTTAACCTTAATTCCACATCTCATAATGTTATTAACCTTATCATGCACATTAAATAAGGTTACGACACTCCGTGGTGTCACAACGCTTCAAAAGGCCCAAAAACGCGAGTAAACCTCAAGCCGAAAGGTTTTATTCTCTAATTTCACCTTCTATAACGTCACACCAAACCGTAGTGTCACAGGTCTATCGTGCTTCGTGCCTAAACCGTGCCAGGCCGTGATGGCCCGTCGTGCCTACTGTACCGTGCCAGCCCGGCTCGCCTTCGGCGAGCCTAAGCACGGCCCATTTGCACTTCTTGCATGCTTCGTGCCGTGCTGGCCCAAGCTCGATCCATTTACACTATTGCGATGAGA
Organism: Rhipidocladum racemiflorum; assembly: GCA_036346355.1. Lineage (NCBI taxonomy): Eukaryota > Viridiplantae > Streptophyta > Magnoliopsida > Poales > Poaceae > Rhipidocladum > Rhipidocladum racemiflorum. The sequence goes on along the minus strand of CM070573.1, from coordinate 18,303,129 downwards.
GGAAGGGAGACGGAAACACACGATGCTCAATCTCTTTCAGTTCTCTCTCGCCCGTTGCTCCCTCTCGCAGCTCTCACTCTCTCTTTCGTCCATCTCTCTCAATCTCTCTTGCCCATTGCTCCCTCTCTCGGCTCTCTCCCTCTCTCTCAACCGTCTCTCTCAGTCTCTCTCTCGCCTGTTGCCTCCCTCTCTCTCTCTCTCTCATGCTCATTGGCCAACGAGAGAATGAGATATGGTCATCTGTAGAAAGCCCAACAGTATTTTTTCTCTCAAAAAAGATCATCAGACTCATAACCTCGACAACATTAGAAATCTAGTGAAATATAACCATTGTTGTAACACCCCGGCATTTAATATGCCTGAATGCTACCAAACATAAGCTAAACAACATCTAAATACCACAATTAAACATAAATTCTAGCAAAGGCGCATATGCTAAAAACCGAGATTTCGGCAGCATCTCCTTTGTTTTAACATGAATTAACACAATATCAATATCATGGCAAGATATGTCATAGCACACGATAAATAAAACATCAACATAAATGGATATATCATCAAATTACGCCAATAAAAGCATGCTCAACCACTTCATAAGCTATAACCAAGCAAATAAGGAATCACAAGCATGCTAAATTAAACCCTACATTAAGTTTATGGCACAACTCTTAATATCATGTCTCCAAGTGATTAATTATGGACTATGATGGTGGGGCTACGTGTAGAAGTGTAGCTAGACCCCTTTTTCCCGCATGCCGATCTCAAAGTACCTAAAAACAACATAAAACACAAGCGTGAGTTCGAAAACTCAGCAAGCATATTGTAATGGACAACAAGATCATTTACAAGACAATAATACCTTACATCACATATAACATCTCATACTTGAGCACATAACAACATCATCATCATTAAATATGTATTGCAATGCAATGCAATGCAATGTTATGCTCATATCTCCTTGGAAACTCATACCGGTATGGTTGAGTACACACCCGTCGGTGTGCACCCTCTTCCCCCTTCCATCCCGAAGATGGAGGGTGCCTACTCCTCGCTTTCATTCACCACGTGAATGGAATCACGATGTAGGTCTTACTCAATGGCGCCTGCACTAGTCATAACTTTCTCACCGGCCTTTCCCGGATTAGTTAATGACTTTCTCACCGCCCTCGCCCCATCTCATGTCATGCATGCAACTATGCCAATTATCATATTTCACATGTACATAAACATATGGCATCTCATCATGACAAATATTACACATGGCATCGAATCATGATAAGTATAGACACATAGCATCATATCATGATAATCATACTCAATATATCATTGGAAAATAGCAAGCAAGGCAAGTGATCATAGCAAGTATTCAATCTTTCATCCAATATCAACAAGCAACCTACAATCCGCTATACATTACAACACACTTGCCTCAACCGCAGGCGACGGATTTGTGGGAAGTCGAGGGCACTCCCGGTGTCACACCACCTGCACATAGGCATCACACACTCACAATCATGCCCACAAAGCAGTACGCAAAACCCCATCTAACCTGACATTGCCCACTACTCGCAAAACCTAAAAACAGAGGTTCTGTCCCGACGGGACAGCAGCCTTGAAAAAAGCATAACTTGAGTTCTGGGACTCCGAATCAATTAAACGAGTATATCCTCGCGTAGCTTAGGAAATTTCCCAACTTTCTCTAGGTATAGGGAAAGACTGATTCGGACTCTAATGTCGTCTAATCTACAGATTACCGTGATCTGTTCCAATTACGTCACAGATTTTAACACGCTCGGTAAAACAGCCATAACTTTTAAACGGCTGGGCGGAATTTAACTTTCTTTATATCCACGGAAATATAATTAAATTATCTACAACTTCTTCAACATCCGTATGACAAGATTCGGACTCTAAATTGGCGAAAACGCGAACCCTAGCTCGACTGCTCAATCTGCCCGAAAACAGAAACGTGGCAACATCTAGATCTAACCCAAATTACTCAAATCCAGCGCCTCCAATTGATCAAAAACTTGATAAAATCCCTAATAACAGTACCTAGCTCATCCCCGAGGATCCCCATGATCATACGTTTGCCCGACGCACGAAAACTCCAATCGATCTCCTCGCTCCTCGCTCCTCGCTCCTCGGATGGATCCATGAGGATGCAGGGGTGGGGAGGTCACCCTAGGGCAGCAAGGGGGGTGGAGGAGAGGTGGTGTGCAAATGTGCAATGGGGAGCAATGGGGGCGCCATGGGGGCAAGAGATGGGGCGGCTAGGAGGTGGAGGGAGGAGGAAGGGTGGCGGCTAGGGTTAGGGGCGCATGGGGCAGGGGTGGACGTCCCAAGGGCTGGTGGGGAGCCCTTTTACCAGCCCCCACACCCAAACCTAGTCCATTACGGAGACCTACTCCATCCCACCAAAGCCCACCAAGGCCCAAACTCCCCCGGGAAGGCCCAAAACCCCGGAAACGGCCCGGAAAAGCTATTAACCTCCATATCCTATAGTTTTAACCTTAATTCCACATCTAATAATGTTATTAACCTTATCATGCACGTTAAATAAGGTTATGACACTCCGTGGTGTCACAACGCTTCAAAAGACCCAAAAACGCGAGTAAACCTCAAGCCGTAAGATTTTCTTCTCTAATTTCGCAATTTGTAATGTCACACCAAAACGTAGTGTCACAATTGTAGATAAGTGATATAATATAGCCATCAACAACAATGAAGTTGTGACAGTAGATCTGTGGATGTTGGATCGGATCTAGACTATAAATTGCACATACTTGAGACCACAAAAGTGTCCCAGCTGAGCCGGTCCCACATGTATATCTCAATCTCTCTTAGCTCTCTCCCATCTCTCACCCATATATCTCCGTGCCGCGATGTGTCCGTGCCTCCGCCGTGCCGTGCAGGGCTATGCCGCCCATCGTGCCCTGATCTTAGGCCCGGCATGGCCCGTGCTACAGTGTCTTGCTGGCACGGCACGGCCCACTCCCGTGTCGTGCTAGGTTTTGAACCGGACTAGATCACCGTATCTCGGACCGGCCCAAAAAGGCTCGGCCCAAGTGCCCACCTCTAATTAACAGTGGTTTTGTCCAACACGAAACTCTGCAGGATAATGTTCCTGTATAAATACCAAAGGAATATTCGCTTCTTTCGTTGAAAGTAGAACTCGACCTCCCCGTACAAAAAGGGTGCTCTAACCAACTGATCTAAGAAAGCTCGTTCTCCAGTTTAGATCTATTAGGCAACCCCAGACTATTCGATAGCGAGGTTGTCTAACACGTTATCAGCACGAAGCTCTACCGGAGAAAGATTGAAAGGTGAGAACGGTAAGAATCGAGGATTGAATCTAATCGCTCGTTTACATTTATGCATGCATCTAATCCTTGTAGCACGAAGATACAATATGTAGTGATTCTCGCAACCTGTGGCACGAAGTCACTTGTATAGAACTACAGTACATAAGTAATAGATTGGCACGAAGCCTTCAAAGCTACTGTACACATTGTAGAATCGGCTCGAAGCCGTCCTGGCTGAGGCTCGCCGGCCGAACTCCGTCGCACGGCCTGACCGAGCCCGCTGCGCGCCACCACGCGCTCCGCCGAAGCCGAGCCGTCGAATCCAGGCGTCGTCTCGGCTTTGTACGGCGACACTGGTTCGTGAGACGAGGCTCGGACGGGGTGCAGCAGAAAACGGCCACCGGCTCCATACAAGCAGCGCGCCGGCACCGCCCGGCCGAAGCGCCGCACGTAGGCCCACCGATGGCTACCGGCACCGGTCGACTGCCAGCCCCAGCGTCGCCCCTCTGCCATACCCGCGCCCAGCTTGCTCCCGGCCGGCACTTGCTGTATTCGGCTAGACATGAAGTCTAATACCGCATGACTGAAATTAGCAGGACATGAAGTCCAATGCCGCCCAGCTTGCTGCATTCAGCAGGACATGAAGTCCAATGCAGATACGACTTGAAGGCAATTGATCCAATCGGTTTTCTTCGGCAACTGGACACGAAGTTCAAACCGCATGACAAGAATATGGACACGAAGTCCAGAAGGATTGAATGGAATTTCCTTTATTCAATCCGACTTTGAACCGGTCGGGCACGCAGCTTGTCGCCAGACCACCGTGCTCGCACAAAGGCTCAAAGCCTCAGCCGCGTTAAAGCCGCCCGCCTTGCTTGTAGGGATGGCAATCGGGCGGGTACCTCCGGGTACACCTGTTATCCACCCAAACCCGAAACCCGAAATCTTGCTACCCACCCAAACCCATAAGACTTCGCGGGCACAGATATAAACCCACACCCGAACCCGATGGGTACCCAAACCCGATGGGTACCCGTACCCGAACTTTGATCTCCAAAACTGGGTATCATGTGACCCGTTGGGTACACAAACCCGAACCCAAACCCGAACCCGACCCGACCCGAACCCGAACCTGTTCCTTTCAGCTCTCAACTCTGCAGCATTGTTCCATTACAGCAATTAAAAAAGTACATCGATGATCTTGTTTCATTACATCAATATAGGTAGTACATACAACAACAATACAGGTGACAAGTGATTGTCTAACTGAATTTAGGTAGTACATACAACAACTCAATTTAATCGATAGAACATTCTAACTGAAGATAGTGACATGTGACAAGTTATTGTCTTCCTTCATTTAAGATGTCAGGTTCAGAGGTTCTGTAGCCTCTATCCATTACAACTAGTCAACTGCACAAAAGGGTATATTATCAATCCATGATACATACTTATATACATACAAAAATATCAATTCCAACTAAAACAAGGATGGTATGTGCAAGATGCATAAGCTAGTGAAACATGAAACAGAATGACACAGAAGAAAGGTATTAGTTCACAGACTCAGTGACAATGGATTGATCTTCCATCATTTCTTCTTCATCCTCAAGAACAGTTTGAATTGCAAAGAGGTTGGAAGCAATATCCCCTAATAGAAAGATTAACCAACAATTAGCTATGAAATGGAGCAAAAGAAATGGAATGCAAGATTGAAACATTAACTAACAATTACCTATCATATCCGCACGAGACCAAGCTTGCATACACATAAGAGCTTCAACCATATTAGGGGCAAGCTGACTTCGATGTGGACTAAGTACCCTACCACTAGTACTAAATGCAGATTCAGATGCCACAGTTGTTACAGGAATAGGCAATATATCATGAGCAATTTTTTGCAAGGTTGGATACTTAATACCCCCAAACTTCCACCAAGTTATGATGTCTAGCTCTTGTGTTCTAGGAAGAGGGGCCTCTTCCAAGTATAAGTCCAATTCTGTGCGCACTTGAGAAGCACAAACAGAAGGCTGGGATGACATATATTGATCAAATATATCAAAAACTTCATCTACTCCAACATGGATAGCAGCTGTGCTTGTGCCAGTACCATCTGATGTATCCACAACCTCACAAGAATCTTGATATTCTAACAACAAGTCAACCATAAGTTTCTTTATGTCATCAACTTCCTTAGTTGCATGTTCATAACCATATATAGATCCATATAAAGCCTGCAACATATGAGTCTTATATCTTGGATCAAGAACTGTTGCAATAGACATAAGACTATGTACATCTGTCCAATACTTATCAAACTTTGTTGTCATTTCCTCGGACATCTTTTGCATAAGTTCATTATCACTAGCATGCCATTTCCTTATTGCCAAACGAATATCACATATTTTGGGAAAGAAAAGATTAGCGGTAACATACTTAGTGCCCGATAACAATTCAGTGATATCAAAGAATATTTTCAGTCTATCACATACATCCTTTGCAAACTTCCAATCTTCTTCAGTTGGACAAGAAGTAAATTGTTTTACTTGTAGCTTTAGACGATGAAAAATCTCTTGGTATTGTAATGCAATGGTAAGCATTACATAGGTTGAATTCCATCTAGTTTTACAATCAAGAGACAACCTTTTCTTATATGGAATGTTCAAAGTGCGTGCCATCTTTTCAAACTTTTCATGCCTTTTAGGTGTTGCTGACCAAAATGCAACACTATCACGTACCCTTTCAATACCTTTTTCCATGACACTCATTCCATGTTGCACAATCAAATTTAATATGTGGGCACAACAACGCATATGGATCAATTTGCCTTGCAACACAAGAGAGTTAGAATCCAACTTATCTGCCATTTCTCCAATAGCCTTGTCATTTGAGGAGAAATTGTCCAAAGTCACTGTGGATACCTTCCTCTCAAGGTGCCATTCAACAAGACAATCATGTAGGGCTTCACATATAACCTCAGCTGTATGTGGGCATGGCACATACATGAACCTAATAGACAAAGGAAAATGAGTAAGCATTGTAGATTGTATAGAACTAAATAAGCATTTCAGATTGGCAATAACTAAATAAACATGACCCTAATACTTTAGTAGGAAGCTCTTTAGTTTCCAATTCTCATCAATATAATGCGCAGTAACTGCCATGTAGCCTCTCTTTTGATGGCCTGCGGTCCACATGTCCGTAGTGATGGCGACTCGATGTTTAAAATTTGCAAAGTACTTCACCATCAAGTTCTTTTGGAGTTCATACAGATCCAATATATCCTTCCTAATAGTATTTCTAGACATCATCTGAAACATTGGTTGTAAGGAGGAACAGAACTTTCGAAAACCTTCATGATCAACCATAGACAAAGGGTATTCATGAACACAAATCATCAATGATAGTTCTTTCCTAGCAACCTCTTGGTCAAAAATATAATTCTCTATATTCACTCTCCCTTCCTCTCCTTTTGTCAACCTTAATTTTTGTTGTTTTGGACCTATTGCATTCTTAGCGGGACAAGATTTCAAATGAGTCTTTAAGTGTGAAGTGCCATGACTTGTTTCTCCACTAAGCTTATGGTGACAATACTGACATATAGCTTTCCATTTCCCATCTATCTGTACTTGCTCAAACTCATTCCATACTACAGATCTAAACTTTCTCTTGCTACCAGTTTGAGCATGTGCATCCAAAGTCTGAGTATCAGTACCTTGTGATTGTGATACTTGATCTTCAGTATGAGGTTGACCTATGGCTGAGCTCTGCATTGCTTGTGAGGAACTGTTACTCTGAGACGCCATTCAAAGAATCTACAAAAAAAAACCATGAGAAACATACATGAATCATGGTGAGGAAGATCAAGAGAACTTTGGATGTTCTTAGGGAGTGCTCAAACCCTAGTATGACAAAACTATACTTGATCCTTTACTGGGTTTCTACACGATATGATGGAAAGATTGGCAACTTTACTATATTGAAGGAAATATATGCCATGTCGATATATACTGATATTCTATTTGGATACAAGTTAAACATACAGCTATAAGTTGCTCCATAAGCCTCATTGCCTCAACTCATCTAGCCAAAACTAGATAAGAATTACACGTACAGAACAACATTGAGACATTGACAGACATTGGGACATTGAGACATTGACAGACAGAACAAAACAACATTGAGACATTGAAACAACATTGTGCTTAACTAGTAAATTGAGACAAAACAACATTGAGACATTGACAGACAGCCCTAACTCAGATACACGTACAGAATTGGGGGATGCTCTGTCATTGAGACAAAACAACATTGAGACATTGAGACATTGCAGTATATTGGGAGATGCTCTGTCATGACATCCATAAGGGGTTTTGCTATCCTTTTAGAATTATCTCCCTTGCCTAACAGCCCTAACTGTCTATCTCTTTACTTCCCTGTCAAATCTTTCTGCCTCCTTCCTTCCCTGAGAAGTCTTTCATTCATTTCGTTCATTTCGTTTATAATCAAGAAACTGTATGCTTTGTTGAAACTGTATGCGCCGGCCAGTAAAAGCAAGACTCACCTCGAGGTAGGAGGAGATGGCCAAGGTTGAATGACGAGGACGCACACACACGCCTGCCAGAGTCCTGATCTGGTAGCCCCTAGGACCGTCGTCAGCTCGTCGGAGACCCCGATCTGGAAAAGGCGCCGGATTTAGTGGTGCGGGATGGAGGTGCTGCCGGATGAAGGTGGTGCGACACAGCAGGAGCGGAGCCTGGAGACGGCGGCCGAGGGGCGCAGCGGATGAGCCCGGAGACGGCGGCCGAGGAGCGCAGCGGATGAGCCCGGAGACAGCGGCCGAGGGGCGCAGCGGAGGAGCCCGGAGACGCCGAGACGGCGGTCGAGGGGCGCAGCGGAGGAGGCCGAGATTAGGGTTGCGTGCGCCACCGCTGGTGGGAGCTTGGTCGCTTAGAGCCAGATTGGGGAAACTACCAAGGGCGGCTGGCGCTGGGAAGTGGCCAAGTGGGAACCCTAGGGCGAGCGAGCAATGGCCTAGCCCTGGGACCGGACTTGATCTTACCTCTTGGGCTGGGCCGCTGTGGAGTGTGGGCTACTGTGCGCACTAGCTGCCATGACATCTATACTGACAAGTGGGTCCCATATGTCATAGGATACCCATTGGGTACCCACGGGTACAAATTGGTACCCATACCCATCCTATAATCTTATCGGGTACCCAAACCCGAAAACCCACGGGTCTAAAGTGCAACCCGTGCCCACTCTTATCGGGTCGGGTACCCACGGGTACCCAAACCCATGGGTAAAACTGTCATCCCTACTTGCTTGAAGCAGTCGGCCCGCGCGCTCGCCTGCGCAACACGCCAACGTAGTCGGCCCGCGCGTGTCACCTTGCCGCGTCCGCTGGCAGCCGGCCCACGCCGCGCCTGGCCGCACGAAGCGGCTCGCCTCCTGTCGCTCGCAGCCCGCCCCGCCCTCTGCGGCATGACACCCACGGGCCCTCGCACTAGTTGAAGTGGACATGGAGTCCAGAACCAAATGGACTTGAAGTCCTTCAGGCAATAAACAAAGCGGCGGGCCCGAACAAAACTCCAAACCGAATTGGAGTTCGGTTGAAGTGGCACACGTGGGAGTTTTTATTTTTCAGTTTTCATTATTATTTCCGAAATTCAATTACAGAATTCAGAAAACTGTTTAATAATTCGGAAAAATAATTAGAAAATCCTGAAATTTCATAGAAAATTGCAGAAAAAATTTATGGCTCTGTTTTAATTTTCCGCAGCCTTATTTTCTGTATTTATGAATATTTGCATGAATTTTCGCATTAATTGCCCTGTTTAGAATACCGGAAATTCCTGAGAATTTTTTTTCTCGTATTTCTGAATTTATGAATTGTGCAATTATTGTTTATTCTGAATTTATGAATTGTGCAATTATTGTTCTGTTCCATGCATGATATTTATTGCTTTAATATATTTCATTGAAATTTTAAGCACGCCGCACGAAGCGGCTACCGTCGTGCCAAGAAGGCCGACGCGCATGGAACTGAATGCGCCGCGCGCATGAAGCCGCGCTAAGTCGATCGCATGAAGCTGATCGCGCGCATGAATCTGATCGCTTGCACGAAGCCGATCACATACATGTACGAAGCTGTATTTATGAATCTTTATGAATTTTTATAAATCTGTGTATATATGAACCTTGCATTTATGAATTTTGTATTTATGATTCTGAATCTTGCATTTATCTTGTATTTATGAATCCCGTACTTATGAATCCTGCATTTATGAATCTTGCAATTATTGTTTTTCTTTTAGTTTACTGGAAATTCATGAGAATTTAATTATGCATCTGGCAGCCACTTCCTATTAGATTGCACGCAGTAATCTAATGGAAGAACATTATGAATGTGCAAAGGTCTGGCATTGTCTAATGTGAGTTTTGAAAGAACTGGCCCGAATTGTCAGAACTATCTCACATAGACATCAGATTGCATAATCAATTGCAAGCTTTAGAAGAGCATTTTTCTCTCATGAATGAATATGCACTTTATCCTTTATTCCAGTATTCTTTATTTGCAAGCAATGTTTATATTACTTTGCCACTGTCTGATTAGAATTATATTTCTTTTCATCTAGAAATCGTGTAGCGCCCAATGGAGGAAATATGCATTGTTGATAATGGCACAACAAACACCATCTTAAGAGAGTCGAAATACTTCCAGACGATCACGAAGAACGCTGGAAGAATTACGACAATCGCAGGAAGCGATACACATATAATAGGCTCAGGAAGAGCCACAATTATATTGCCAATGGGTACAACTTTGGTAATTGAAGAAGCCCTCTTGTACCCTGAATCGACTCGCACTCTCTTAAGTTTCAAAGATATCCGCGCCAATGGGTTTCATGTAGAAACCAATGAAGAAAATGGCAAAGAACACTTGTGCATTGTGAAGCACGCGGAATATGGAAAGATGGTACTAGAAAAATGTCCCTCATATGAATCTGGGTTGTACTACACGAAAATCAATGCACACGCAGTGTATACTTCTTTGAAGACTGTCTTTAGAAGCTCTGAATTATTTTCTTTATGGCATTGTAGACTAGGTCATCCTGGTCTTAGATTGATGAGAAACATAGTTAACAACTCACAAGGTCATGGCATTAATGTTAAAAATTTCCCGAATTATGAAGATTTTGTGTGCCATGCATGTGCCACCGGGAAATTAATAATTAGACCCTCTATTATGAAAGTGCAACATGAAATCCCTGCATTCCTGGAACGCATTCAGGGGGATATTTGCGGCCCGATTCAGCCCTTGTCAGGGCATTTCGATACTTTATGGTGCTCATTGATGCTTCCTCGAAATGGTCGCATACATGTTTGCTGTCAACAAGGAATCATGCATTCGCAAAATTGATCTCGCAGATCATCAGAATTAAGAATGCTTTTCCTGATCATCGCGTGAAGTCCATTCGATTGGACAATGCCGGCGAATTTACTTCCAAAGCATTTGATGATTATTGTACAGCAACTGGAATAACTGTTGAGCACTCTGTACCGCACGTCCATACGCAAAATGGGCTAGCTGAAGCATTAATAAAGAGGATTAAGTTTATTGCCAGACCGCTCTTGCAGAGTTGTAACTTGCCCAACACTTGTTGGGGACACGCAGTCCTGCACGCAGCAGCACTCATCAATTATAGACCATCGGCCTACAACATCCATTCACCTATGCAACTAGTGCAAGGGGTCATCCCGAAGATTTCCTATCTTAGAAAATTTGGTTGTATGGTATATGTACCTATACCACCCCCACAACGGACTGTAAATGGGCCCTCTCCGCAAGTCTGGGATATACGTTGGTTATGAGAGTGCATCCTTAATCAGGTATTTGGAACCCATGACTGGAGACTTGCATACAGCCCGATTCGCTGATTGCAACTTTGACGAGGACCGTTTCCCGTCATTAGGGGGAGAGAATCAACCATTGGATGAAAAATGCCGGGAAATAATATGGCATTCCACTGGGATCCCCGCGCATGACCCTCGCACTAATGAAGCAAATCAAGAAGTCCAGAAGATAATTGATTTGCAGAATTTAGCAAATGAACTACCTGATCATTTTTGTGATCTGAAGAGCGTGGTTAAGTCGCATGTACCAGCAAGAAATGCACCAGAGAGGGTGGAAATACCAAAAAAAGCAGAAGGTATCCCTCATCCTGTTCAGAGGCCTCAAAGAAAAAGAACAGGAAATCTGGCTTCTCAAACCAAAAGTACCTTGAGACGTCTGGGGAAAACTGGGCAAGAGGACTTACCACAGCCAATCACAAAAGTGCCCCAAAGCAAGAAGGGGAGCCAGTTGAGACATGGCACTGGAAAGAAGCCTGTGGAAAAGGCAATTCCAGATCTGAACCTTCCATTGGAAGAAGCCGCCGGAAATAATATGTGCGCATACATTGGCGGAGAAAAACTAAAGGAACTTGCTCCTGGAATGGGAAATAGCAATGAAGAGAAAGTAGAAGTGCACGAAGCACCCCATGATGAAATGGCCATAAACTTTGTAATAACGGGAGAATCGATGAATAGAGCAACAACCAATGTCGATGCATACTTTGCAAAGAAGATTGCCACGATCATTAATCATAATCCCGAGCCCGCATCTCTCGCAGAGTGCAAGAAAAGGCTCGATTGGGAAGATTGGAAGAAGGCAATCACCGTAGAGTTAATCTCTCTGAACAAAAGAGAGGTGTTTGGGCCTATGTGCCGCACGCCTCCCCATATAAACCCTATGGGTCACAAATGGGTTTTTGTTCGGAAGAGAAATGAAAACAATGAAGTTGTAAGGTACAAGGCAAGGCTTGTCGCTCAAGGTTTCACTCAACGTCCTAGGGTTGATTATGAAGAAACCTATTCTCCGGTCATGGGTGGAATTACCTTTAGATATTTAATCTCAATGGCAGTCAACTTGAAGTTGAGAATAAAGCTAATGGATGTTGTCACAGCATATTTGTATAAAAACTTGGATTCGGAGATATACATGAAAGTACCGGAAGGTATCCCCATCCTGAACCAAGACAGAGCAAACAGAAACCTATACAGTGTGAAATTGGAGAAATCACTGTATGGGCTGAAGCAGTCAGGAAGAATGTGGTACAATCGTTTGAGTAACTTTATTTGCAAGAAAGGCTACACGAACAGCGAAGATTGTCCATGTGTGTTTATACAACAATCCCTGAATGGATTTTGTATAATCTCCGTCTATGTAGGGATGAAAACGGAGCGGATTCGGTCGGATAGTGACATTTCCATATCCGCTCACATTTTTTTCACCCGGATGCGGATACGGATACGGATAATTTAAAAATGGATCGGATATCGAATCGGTATCGAATAATAATAAAACGGATAGTAATCGGAGTCGGATCGAAAACGGAAACGAAACCGAATATTTAGTCGGATAATATGTAAACGCCAAAACACAAGTTTCAACATAGAATCCCACTATATAGAATGGAATGATTCTATCTAAACAACAAAACACATTGATTATTATATTAGACACATATATATGCACCACACTTGATACAACCGACCAAATACACACTCAAGTAAGTTTCAACATAGGAATTGGTGCACAAATCAGTGAAATCACAAAGCAAAGATCACAAAGCACAGATCCATTACCATTAGTAGGAGCGCATGCACATGGAGCAATCATACATAGCAATCCACACATGGATAAAGCAATCATACATAGCAATCCACACATTGATTAAAACGTTTGATAGTGCCAGGCAATGGAGTAGTGGGCTATCAATAATGGCAAGAGTCTGGAGTCTTGACTCTGCCTGTGCTCTGCGGCTTGGAGACTTGGGCCGTTGGGCGCCTTAGGCGATGGGCTGCCGGCCGCCACCAGTAGCCCTCGTGATTGAATATACGGATATCCGGTATCCGGATATCCGTATCCGATCCGTATCCGTCGGATATCAGCTCTCCCATATTCGCTCCGTATCCGGCTACCCCGATCCGGATAATATCCGTATCCGTATCCGTATCCGCCAAATATCCGATTTTTTTGCCATTTCTATAAAAATGGATATCAAATACGGATACGATCCGGATATTATCCGCTCCGTTTTCACCCCTACGTCTATGTAGATGACTTGAACATCATTGGGACGGATGAAGAAATTGAAGAAGCATGCACATACTTAAAGTCTGAATTTGAAATGAAAGACTTGGGTAAAACCAAGTTCTGTTTAGGCTTGCAGCTTGAACATGTCCAAGGTGGAATCTTGGTACACCAATCTTCCTACACGCAGAAAGTGTTGGAGAGATTTGGTTTTGAGAAGGCATACCCCGCAAAGACCCCAATGGTCGGAAGGTCACTCCAAGCAGACCTAGACCCGTACAGGCCTAGAGAAGAGGGGGAGGAAGTCCTGGGAGCGGAATTCCCATATTTGAGTGCAATTGGAGCGCTCATGTACCTTGCAAATAGCACTAGACCGGACATTGCGTTCGCCGTGAATTTGCTAGCACGGTACAGTGCAGAACCCACCAAAAGGCATTGGAAAGGGGTCAAGGACATCTTCTGTTACCTTCAAGGAAGCAAAGACCTCGCCTTGTTTTACAGAAGAAACAATGAATTGAATTTAGTTGGCTATGCCGATGCTGGGTACCTATCGGACCCGCATACTGGCAAGTCACAAACTGGGTATGTTTTCCTTTGCGGTGAAACAGCAATTTCGTGGAAGTCGTCTAAGCAGACTCTTGTCTCGACGTCGACAAACCACTCAGAAATAATTGCCTTGTATGAAGCCTCTCGAGAATGTGCATGGCTTCGAAGAATGGTTCACCACATTCAGAAGTCATGTGGTTTGAACATGGAACAAACCCCCACTATTATCTATGAAGATAATGCAGCTTGTGTTGCTCAAGTGCAAATGGGATATGTGAAGAGTAACCTCACAAAGCATATAAACCCCAAGTTCTTTTATGCTCATGAAATGCATAAGATGAACGAGATAAAGATACTGCATAATAAGTCGTGCGAAAATCTCGCAGATATGTTCACTAAGTCACTCCCGGCATCTTCCTTTGAAAGATGTGTGAGAGGATGATGATGAGGCTTAGAGAAGTGCAGATTTCAGGGGGAGAATTTTCACATACTCCTATATAAATCTCGAACATGAAGTTTGAGTACCCAACGTAAATCTTGAAGATTAACATTGAAGTTTGGGTGGATTGTACTCTTTTCCTTAAGTAAGTTTTTCATTGAAGTTTTCTTACATAATGTTTTTGATGAGGCAATCTGTGCAACACAGCAAGCGTATGATATGTACTCTTTCTCTAAGTATTTTTCCTACTGGATTTTTCTGGAGTTTTAATGAGGCATATGCATCTCGCGGTGAAGAGTTCAAGGGGGAGTGTTGGGAAACCTGGCCCGTCGTGGCCCATGTGGACTCTCCCGAAACCCTAGTTGTAGGTTATAAATAGGAGGCAGGGGGTTACTCCATGTACACAGAAGCAAGCAATAAAGAATAGCACAGCAGTTCTCTCTCTGTTCTCCAGTTTAGATCTATTAGGCAACCCCGGACTATTCGATAGCGAGATTGTCTAACATTTCTTACCTACATCATTAAGATACTTTTACTTTACTTGTATTGCTTTGAATACCTGTTTACAACAACGACCTTTTGTTAGACCGACATGATCATACTGCTAGCTTGGACGATGATAAGCGAAGATGCCGTGGAATTAGCGAGTTAAAGAGCATTTGTTTCCTCTCTTTGACCTTTGCCTTTGTTTACATTGTAATGCCCATAAGTGTCAGCTTATCATCAAATCTGGTCGTACTTTTTGGTTAAAGCCAAATATATAGAGATCAAATAGTACCATAGAGGGGTTGGCAAGGTGCAAAGACTACATTTCGACGACAGAGAGGAAAAACAACACACTTAGGGGGTGTTTGGATGAGGGGTATTTCCTTGGAAAGTTTTGGGATTTAGTTTAAATTTGAACTAAATCCCAAAACATTCCAATGAAATACCTCTAATCCAAACAGGGCCTTAAGGATTTGTTTAAGAGACTCGTTCCTAGCCAGAATTTATGTGGATAGGTTAGAAATTTGAACTAAAATCCAGACCAATCCACGTGAATGAATTGAGATTGTGACCCAGCCAAACAAAGCCCTACAGACCTAACTCACCAATTTCAAAATGATAGATCCTACCTCAGAATTTCCTGCCTCCGTGATCCATGTGGGAATATGTGTTGCATACAGGTTATTTTGTAGCTTTACCTATAATTTTGCGAACAATGTACCATGTATAATGCTCAGGGGGGTCGGGTGTTACGTTAAACATATATCTTCGAGTGAATTCCAGTACTTGTGTAATATTCCATATGGGATCGCCTCAGATGGAAAGGAAAAGAAAAGGGTCAAAATACTGTGTACACAAATTAAACAACACCTTAAAAAATTCATTGACAATCTAAGTAACAACAGGAACAAACAATCTTCAAAACACAGGTGTACAACCATCACAGTTTTCATAAAGACCAAACTTTCAAAAAAGAAAATGAAAGAAGACACGTAATCCATGAACAAATACGCAAGTTATGCATTCTAGTGCATTTGCAGAACCTTTGTGTGGTAAATAAGCATCCACAATATGGAGCGGTTATTAGTTCAATCATGCCTAACCTAGTCCACTAATCGGACCTGAATGGATTGGAACACTGAGGTAGAAGCACAAGGTCGGTTTAGATCAGAGTCGGCAACGACCAATACACTGTCTCCAGGTTTCACCGAACCCTTGGACTTCATGAGCTTGATGGTTTGCTTAAAGTTATCTTCCATGTTATTTGATAGTGGTAGCTGAAGTGGAATTACTCCCCAGTAGAGGTTCATGCTCTTCCTTGAGTTGGCATTATCAGTGAATGCAAAAATGGGAGGGTTGGGCCTGTTGCGCGACAGAAGTGATGCCATGTGACCATACTTTGTGTAAACAAATATGGCATCCACGGCAAGGTTGTTTGCTGCGGAGAGAGCAACCATGGATGAATTTGAGAGAGAGATATTTCAATACGAAAGTTACAAAGAGACAAAAACATACCCATTTCCACCGCACTGGTGCAAATTTGCTCCGAGATCCGGTCAGGGAGAGCTATTGCAAGCTGATACTGTGGAAGAAGTTTCTGCATGTTTTCCTCGCGGCTCCATGATTCCATCCTCTCGCTAGCTGCACGAAGGACACATAGAGCTTTCTGGGGATATGCACCTATAGCTGACTCTGCTGATAGCATTACAGCATCTGCGTATTGCCGCACTGCTTCAGAAACATCTGCCACCTTCATAAAGGTAATGACAGGTCATCAAAAGGAAGAAGGAAAATGTTTGGTAGATGAAATGAAATTAGATTTTAAGTCTATTTTTCGTATAGAATAGTTAGGTTACCTCTGCACGGGTTGGTGTTGGATATTCAACCATTGATTCAAGAAGCTGAGAAGCAACAATCACAGGCTTGTTCAGCTGTCTACATAGCTCAACAATTGCCTTTTGGATCGCTGGGATTTTTTCTAGAGGAATCTGAACTCCAAGATCACCACGTGCTACCATAACTCCATCAGATGCCTCAATGATGTCTTTCAGGTTCATAAGAGATTCCAGACTCTCAATCTTTGCAAATATTTTTATGTGTCTGTTATACAACTAGACTGTCTTAGACTAGCAGTTCCAAAGAGATATTTAGCAGTAAGATAACTGCATGTCCTAAAGAATATATATACGCACGCATCATTTAATGAATAGAGTTGTTTCACTTGCTAAGTTGGACATTAATACTTTAATATCACAGGCACAATCTCTAAATTATTATTTCAGTTGCATATTTTCAAATAGTTGACTTTATATGCTCCCTGCCTCCCTTGTCAAACAACATCAGCGCCTATTGGTGAACCCCCTTGCCGCCGGTAATTTCTAGGACTCTCCCATTAGCACATGGACAACACCTAGACATTATAAACAATTTGCACATATATATCACACTACAATTACAACGCCTGTACAGCAAATAATGTACCACAATTTTACAACAAGCAGCAAATTATGTTTACGAAATCAGGAAATAATTTTATATGTCAGTTATCTGCTCACTCTAATGATTTTCTGGAGAGGTAAGTCTTCAGGTGCTTGATGTCATTAGCATCTTTCACGAATGAAAGAGCAATGCAATCAACTCCTTCAGCTATCCCAAATTCAATGTCAGCCCAATCCTACAAGATAACATAAGCACTCAGCAAGCAAGAAATGAGTACTAGTTTCTGCGTAACTATATAACTATGAAATTAGATAGATATTGATTAAATAAAAATAGCCAGAAATTTTATCATCTTAGAACAATTATGAACAAGGAAACACTAATAACTCAATCAATAAAAGTACTCCATGAATTCTGCTACATTCTTAATGAGGAAAAAAATGCTGTATTAAAAGGGAACTGCAAAAATTAAATGCATGAGGTCCAAGAATAACAAGTACTGTGTTCTAAGTTAACCTTTGCTGACAATGTAGGAAGCCCAAAGTTCCTTTCAACTAATTTTCCATCCCTCCAGAATGACAACTTGGCTCGAGGAAGAAGCAAACCAGGGTCTGTACACTTACAGCGCAAACCATGCGCAACCTTCTCAGTAACTTCAAATGTCGCCATTCCACCATCTATTACAAGCTCATCACCAACTAGAATGCCTGTAAATGTGCAAAAAAGTAATTTGTGAATAAGCAATGTTTAAATGTCATATTATGGACAGCCAACAAACAACTCATGTTCATCTTCAGACCTTCAGAAAACTTTTCAAAGTTCACATGCATTGTAAATGGATGAGCTTCATCAACTTTTTTACTTGTAAATAGCCATTCAGAGCAATCCTGCAAGATGTCATGAAAAGAAGAAAAAATATCATGATTTCGTGAAAGACAGAGCACAGAGGACCAATACACATGATCTATGAGGCTTTCGGAATTTTAGGTATCCTTTCTTACAACTCATTGGATGATTATAGATGGAAATATCATTTGTCAATTGCTCTGGCAAAGAAATGAATAATAGCCTTTAGTCAAAACTTAAATGGGTGTGTAATTATATAGATCAGGGGCAGTGTCAAGGCTCAGAAGTCAGAACTGATCAGTCATCTAGCTCAATGTACGAGTGCAGTTGCGCTAACACGGACATTTTACATAGCAAGAGTACAAGATCAATGTTTCAGTGAAATGTCATAGTAACACACACGCACATGCACACAGATACATCCTGTCAGCTAAAAATACCTACTCAAACCAAATGCTTCAGGGCAAGACAACAAATACAAAGATGAGCCTAATCCAATCTAGTTTGAGACTGTCAAGCTCTGATGTATCTGAACTTATGGGCACAAAATAATTCGTTGTTAATTCTAGTAAAACAACAAGTCCATCGAAATCTCTTGGCATGAACACAGTGTCTTGGTCAATGTATACTACTAGCACATAATTCAGTCAAACTACAGGCCTCTCGGCATTATGCAGGCACAGAAATGAGAACTCCCTTTCTTTAGAATAAAATAAGGAGTGCAACCATTATATAAGTGATTCTTGCTTTTTTTAAAAAAAATCCTAAAGGATCTCCAAACTAATCTAGTCATACATCAAAATAAGTGTAAAAACAAAAAGATCATATGCTAGATGAAAGGGACTAATGATCTCTTCATACAACAATCGTCATGTACCGAAGCAAAACAACAAAAAACTTGGTAATGTTTCTTGCACCGAAACACCCAACCAATGATCATCCTATCTGAATATTATGATTCTAATCGAGTCACATACAGCGTCACCAGATCCCATTATGCTGATACAATTACTCCCAAAAGGGTAGTTTCTTCCAACAAACTAAAACATCAAGCTGGATGCTTGTAACCTAATCACACTTACATCCGGTTCGCTGGCACAATCAGATCGTTCCATAACAACACAAATAGTAGTACACGATACGAGCACACCCAGATTGGCGCCCAGAATCTAATCGACACAATGCAACTACTACTACGACAAGAACTGAGGAGAAAAGGCAAAGAACAACTCACCTCGGCCTTGACGGAGACGGCGCCGCCGTAGTCGGCGATGAGGAACTGGGACCCCTCGGTGTCGACCATGAGGGAGACGCAGAAACCCTCCACCTCGTTGAGCCTCCGCACGGCGCGCATGGCGGCCCGGTGCCAGTCGCGGCCGCCGTGGCAGAGGTTGACCCGCGCCACGCCCATCCCACCGCGAGCCAGCTCCGGCAGCGCCTCCACGCACGCGGGCCCCACCGTGCACACGAGCTTCGTCTTACGCAAACCCATGAACCCCTTCTCCCGCAGCTCCGCCTCCGACACCACGTCCATCACCCCCTCCCCAACCCCCGCCGCGGCCGGCGAGGGCTCCGACGACGAGGCGCGGGACCGCTGGGCCCCGCGGTGGCGGGCGGCGGAGGCAGCGACGAGGTAAGGTAGGGAGCCAGTGGCAGCGGAGGTGGCCATTAGGGCTAGGGCTTTCGGGGTGGCGGCGGACTGGTGGTGAGACAGAGGTGGGCGTTGTGCCGGCCACCATGGTTCGTGCCAAATTCGTACGGAGCCATCGATGATTTGCCCCCCTCATTTGCACGTGCAATCATCGTTTGTCTATGGATTCAAATTTTGTTTTCGGACTCCATCTCGGACCTGGCCGAAATACAAAATTTCGACGAGATTCAAAAATTTCGGACTAAATCTGGACGAAATTCAAAAACCAAAATTCAAATCCGGATTTTTTTTAACCGAGAAATCCGAAATTTCGACCAAAAATCCGAAATTTCGGTCTAAATCATCGAAATCTTGGCGAAATTTTCCGGTACTATCACATTTCAATTTTTTAGGGTTTTTTCAACTTCGCGGAAATTATGATCTACCAACTGTCCCACATGGGAAATGACGTGAAGAACCCAATCCGGTCAACTTTTATACTAATCTGGGTCAATTTTACTGAAATTTCGGTCCAAATCACCGAAATCTCGGCGAGATTTTAATGTACTGTAGCACTTTAAATTTTTTTAGGGTTTTTTAATTTCGCTGGGATTATGAAACTCGGAGGGGCTCGAAATCCGAAATTTCGCCGAATTTTGCCAGATTTTGAAGCCTGATTTGCCCTCGTTTGCACGCGCACTTGATCATTTACACCATAAAAAAGAAAGCAGATCATCAAATCTCTCACCCATTTATGTTCCGTGCCTATTTCGTATCGTGCCGGTTTAGACCCGACCCATTTGCATTATTCTAACAAGAGAAAAGGAGCATCGATCGATGGCGTCACCGAAGTTAGATTGAAATGGTGGGGCATATGTGGTGGTCAACGGGGTTGATGGGGAGGGAGGATGAGAGGATGGCGCAGTTGTGGAGCGTGGTATCGGGGGATGCAAAGAGCGGTAATGTAGCAAAAAAGACAAAGGAAAGGGTACTATGACGTGGGTGATAGTGTGGCACAACTAGGGATGGTAATCTTACCGATTACCCGTGTACCCGTAGGTAAAAACTCTAAAAGAGTTGAGTATGTTCCTCTTTTGTTGCCTATGGGTATATTTATGGGGGCTAAACTTTACCCGACGGGTAAATGGGTATGGGTATGGGGGAACTCCACCCGTACCCATTCCGCCCAATTACCCGCCACCTTCTACTAACATGTGGGCCACAATAGACGTCTAGTTGGCTCATTGATCCCCAATTTGTGGTCCCTCATATTAGTAATTTGTGATTGGTGATGCTGTGATGGGCGATTTGTAATGTGTGTGATGATTGATAATTGTTTCTATTTTATTATTGAACTTGAGTATGTGTGATGACTAGTGAACTATTTTCATTTTAATTGTTAAACTTGAGCATATGTGCATCATTTTGTCTGCAAGTGTTATTTTAATTATTATCCCTATGTGCATTTGAAATTTTGAATCATTGATAATCATTCTTCAATCCACAGAATGTAGCCGATTCCCACAATTTCATCAAAAGGATTGTATTGGTACCATTGCTCATTAGCTCCTAGTGATCTTTGGTTGGAAGAATTATTGATGGTGACGGATAAAAGGGTATACCTGTGGGTAAGGGTACCCGCGAGCGATGGGTATGGGTGAGATTCTTGAACCGCTACTCTTCATGGGTATACCTGTGGGGGGGAGATTTTGTATGACGGGCATGGGTATGGGCGAGCACTACCCGTGCCCATCACACCCGATTGCCATCCCTAGGCACAACTAGTGAGAAAAACAAAGAAGAGACTACCACAACATGGGTGATAGTGCGGCATAACTAGCAAGAGAGACAAACGCGAGGCTACCACGGCGAGAGAGAGTGATGAACGAGTGAACAGTGATAGGAGTGGAGAGACCTAGGCGCGGTGTCCACCAAGGATTGGGAGAGAGAGGGACAAAGATAGTGAGACATAGCCAGAGAGAGCAGATGCTGTCATCTGCATGATCAGTTTATAAGTTGGTGTTTTTAGCTTCTTGCAAACGTACATACTATTGTCCATCCTCAACCTAGGGGTATATGGTATGCATTTCTACAGTCATGCATATAGAAGAAAGCATTAGCAATAAACAGAAGAAAGCATTAGCAACAAACTCCCAATACAAGTCTATGTTGACTCCAGCTTTGTTTGGTCATTCCCTAGCTGTAATACCTGGAGTGAATTGAATTCTGAATGATTTTTGAAAACGGATTAGTATAATAGATTTAATCCAATTCCCAATAAAACTCCATTATTGGGCCTATAAAAAAGGAAAAAACTTATTTGCTCAAAAAAAATTTAAAAAAATCTTTTTTCTTCCTTTTTCTTTTTTCCCTCTTCTTTTTCTCCTTTTCTTTTCTCCCCACCTTTCTTTTTCTTCCTCTCCTTCATTTCTTTTCTTCCCCCGGCTATCCTTATCCCTTTGGACAATCAGACCCTTCCACTCCCCAGGCGGCGTGCCCCCGTCTCCTTCTCCCCACCAAGCGACACGCCCCGCCGAACTCTTGCATCCCCCCTGCGCAGCCCGTCACCTCCTCCCCCTCCCAGCAAGGCCACCCCCTTCTCCCCACCAGGCGGTGCGCCCTGACCTACTTCACCCCTACCAGGCGGCACGCCCCCGCCCCCTTCTCTCCACCAGCAGATGCGCCCAATAACCTCTTGCCTCCCTCCCCCGCGCATGGCCCATCGCCTTCCTCCCCTAGTGCGTGGCCTCTCGCCTCCCCGCTTTCCTCCCCACCGTGTCCTACCGGTCAGTCCCTCGCCTCCCTCCCCACCCACCGCGTCCGACTCCCTCCCTCACCTTCACAACCCCCCCCCCTTGGCTGCATGGCACGCACAACAGCCATGGTGTGCACGGCGGGCATGGCGCAGCCATGGAGGAGGCGGCAGGGCACAGTGTGGGCATGACAAGTGTGCACAGCGGGCATGGCACTCGGCAGACTTGGTGCAGCCACAGAGGAGGCGGCAGGGCACAGTGTGGGCATGACAAGTGTGCACAACAGCCATGGCGTGCACAGGCCATGGCCAAGGCCGTGTGGCCACAGCAACCACAACGACATGGCCAGGTACCTCCCTGCCGCTCCACCCTACCCGTCCGCCCCCTCTTCTTCCCTCGCCCCGCGCCTCACCTCCCCCCTACTGGTAGGTGTGGGCGCAGTGCGCGCTCTCCTACCGTGTGCGACACCGTGGGATGCGGACCCTGTCACGTGCCAGCGTGCCACCACGGGCCGTGCCGACCCAGGCATGGCCCATCTCGACGTGCCGAGCTGCCCACCGTGCCCGATTGGCAGGCCCTACACGACTCAAACAACCGTGTCGTGCCAATACAGCCCATTCGCAACAGTGTCATACTAGGCCTTAGGTTGGGCTAGGCTGGGCTTACCTTGGGCTGGCCTAAAATGTCATGGCCCAATGCTCATTCGTAGGTGGACAATGCGAGGAGGGAGAAGAGACCGCTTCTTGCAGCTACTTGTACTGCTTCTTGCTCAGAGATGACGGAGAATAACACGTGGGTCAGATCTAGCAGGAAACTGTGGAATTGGGCTGACGTGTGGAGACAGTGGACCTAATAGCTGTTTGTTTTTGTTTCCTTTGCTTTCACGCCCCTGGTTGGGTAATCCAGTTTTAAAAAATTCGCTCTTTTATTTCTCTCGGGTACAAATATTTCAGTAGAACAACGAAATTTTGGTACTATGTAGAATGGGTCATTGCAAAACATCATCATACTTAACAACTACTGGTATCGGTTAGTGAGTAGTGACACCATGATGGTCCGTAAAAACTAAACACTGCCAGAGGTTAATAGGTTGATTTCAAGCTTTGTGCAATTCAAAAATTATTTGTTCATAAATTGGGTGATTTTTCAAAGCTATATACACTAATCATCAAAAATTTGGAGGTGGGTCTGGGTCACCCTCAAATTATTCTCAAAACATGAATTCGATAAAGCTTTTTTATGTTGGAAATGTATATAGAATCGGTTTATTATAATACACATTCGAGCTAATTATACAGTTTTACCGCTAGGATGTTTTCTATTGACGCAAATGATGGTGGCCTGTGTTAGAGAACCTTGCTATTGGAGTAGTCTAGGGTTCCCGAACAGATCTGAATTTTGGAGAACAGAGAGTGAGAGACATAGTATGGAGGAAGATTGATCTATTATTTCTGATTGCATGTACAATGCCGGGGGGCTCCTCCTATTTATAGCCTACGGCTAGAGTTTCGGCTAAGGGACCATATGGGCCTTTGTGGGCCATCTAGTTTCCCAACACTCCCCCTTGGGCCCTTTGCCACGAGATGCATATGCCTCATCAAAACTCTAGAAAAATCCAGTGGGAAAAAAACAAGGAGAAAGAGTACATAGTATGCACTTTGTTGTGTTGCACGAATTGCCTCATTAAAACCTTACGTAAGAAAACTTATGTGAAAAACTTACTAAGGAAAAAGAGTACAATTCGCCCAAAATTCAATGTTAATCTTTGAGATTCATGTTGGGTACTAAACTTCATGTTCGAGATTCATGTAGGAGTATGTGAAAATTCTCCCCCTGAAATCTACACTTCTCTAAGTCTCATCATCCCAATTCCTCCAACGCACCTTTCAAAAGTAGATGCTGGGAGTGACTTAGTGAATAAATCGTCGAGATTCTCACACGACTTAGTGTGCAATATCTTGATCTCATTCATCTTATGCATTTCATGAGCATAAAAGAACTTAGGGTTGATATGCCTCGTGAGATTGCTTTTCGCATAGCCCATTTGCACTTGAGCAACACAAGCTGCATTGTCTTCATAAATGATAGAGGGAGTTTGCTCAATGTTCAAACCACATGACTTTAGGATGTGGTGAGTCATTCTTCGAAGCCATGCATATTCTTGGGAGGTTTCATATAATGCAATGATTTTCGAGTAGTTTGTCAATGTCGAGATAAGAGTCTGTCTAGATGACTTCTAAGAAATTATCGTTCCACCACAAGGAAAAACATACCCAGTTTGTGTCTTGCCAGTATGCGGGTCCGATAAGTACCCAGCATCGGCATAGCCAACCAAAGTCAATTCATGATTCCTTTTGTAAAACAAGCCAAGGTCTTTGCTTCCTTGGAGGTAACGAAAGATGTCCTTGATCCCTTTTCAATGTCTTTTGGTGGGTTCTGCACTGTACCTGGCTAGCAAGTTCACGACGAACGCAGTGTCTGGTCTGGTGCTATTTACGAGGTACATGAGTGCTCCAACTGCACTCAGATATAGGAATTCCGCTCCCAGGACTTCGTCCCCCTCTTCTCTAGGCCTGTGTGGGTCTAGGTCTGCTTGTAATGACCTTTCGACCATTGGGGTCTTTGCAGGATATGCCTTTTCGAAACCAAATGTCTCTAACACTTTCTGCGTGTAGGACATTTGGTGTACCAAGATTCCTCCTTGGACATGCTCAAGTTGCAAGCCTAAACAAAACTTGGTTTTACCCAAGTCTTTCATTTCAAACTCAGACTTCAAGTATGAGCACGCTTCTTCTATTTCTTCATCCGTCCCAATAATGTTCAAGTCATCTACATAGACAAAGATTATATAAAATCAATTCAGGGATCGTTATATAAAACACATGGACAATCTTCGCTGTTTGTGTATCCTTCCTTGTAGAAAAATTCACTCAATCAATTGTACCACTTTCTTCCTAACTGCTTTAGTCCATACAGTGATTTCTCTAATTTTACACTATATATATTTCTATTTGCTCTGTCTTGGTTCGTGACAGGGATACCTTCTGGTACTTTCATGTATATGTCCGAATCCAAGTTTCCATACAGGTATGATATGACAACATCCATCAATTTCATTTTCAACTTCAAGTTGACTACCATTGAGATTAGATATCTAAAGGTGATCTCTCCCATGACCGGAGAATAGGTTTCTTCATAATCAACCCCAGGACGTTGAGTGAAACTTTGTGCAACAAGCTTTGCCTTGCACCTTACAACTTCATTATTTTCATTTCTCTTTCGAACAAAAACCCATTTGTGACCTACGAAATTTATATGGGGAGACGTGTGGCACATAGGCTCAAACACCTCTCTTTTGTTCAGAGAGATTAACTCTACGGTGATTGCCTTCTTTTATTCTTCCTAATCTAGACTTTTCTTACATTCTGCGAGAGATGCAGGCTCGGGATCATAATCAATAATTGTGGCAATCTTCTTTGCAAAGTATGCATCGACATTGGCTGTTACTCTATTCAGGGATTCTCCCGTTATTACAAAATTTATGGCCATTTCATCATGGGGGGCTTCTTCATGCACTTCTGCTTGCTCTTCATAGCTGTTTCCAATCACATGAGCAAGTTCCTTTAGTTTTTCATCACCTATGTGTGGGCACACATTATTTTCGGCGGCTTCCTGCAATGGAAGATTCAAATTTGGAATTGCCTTTTCCACATGTTTCTTTCTAGTTGAAAGTGCATCTAAACCCCTAAATGAGTTTTGGATGATTAATGACAAACGATTAAAGGAACTAATGTGTTCAATGAGTTTATGAACAGGTATAAGACCAAAAGTGAGATCATCTACGAATGATGGTTACCCTCAAAAAGGAATGAGCAAGAAAAATGACATTATTCAAATGTATTTTACATTTTAATTAAGTCATAGGTATGCCGTACTATTAAGAGGGATGCATTGTAGTTGATCTAGGATTAGTCTCTATGCTCAGATGAATGCTAGCTAGTATATTTGAGAGACACAAAATTACTACACTGTCATCAGAGTGGTTTCCTTTAAAGTTTAGGTCGGACATTCCGATATTGGGTCGGAAGTTCCGATGATTCAGACATTCCGATGCTTAGTTGTGCTTGAGACTAAAGCACCCAACGCACATCGGACATTCCGATATTCTAGATCGGAAGTTCCGATACGCGTAAGTTCTTAAAAGGGAGCTCTCTGGAGAAATCGAATGTTCCGATCAGTAGGATCGAACATTCCGATCAAGTCTTTTTCTTAGATGGGTGCCTACTGGAAACATCGGATGTTCCGATATGTTAGATCGGACATTCCGATCAGTGTTAGCTCAAAAAGAGGCAATCTCTGGAAAAATTGGAAGTTCTGATATGTGAATCGGAAGTTCAGATGTGGACTTAAGAAAATGCTTGAGTTGAACCCTTCAAAGTGTTTCTCTGGAAAAATCGAACTTTCCGATCATGGAATCGGAAATTCCAATGCATAGTTTTTCGACCATTAGACAGTATTGTTTTCTGGAAGGTTAGACAGATCGAAAGTTCCGATGCTGGTATCGGAAGTTCCGATATGTGGCTGAGTGCGGGTATAACGGCTAGTTTTTGGTCCAAACCTATAAATACCCACCCCCACCTCCTTTGAGAGGTTACACACTTGTTTTTGCTGAACCTTGTGAGCTTCTAGTGCATATTCTTGAGTATTCTTTTCTCCTCCTCTTTGATCTTAGTGATCATCTAGAGAGTGAGGAATAGAAAAGAGATCTAGTGCTAGAACAAAAAGAGGATTCATTCATCTTGAGCATTAGAGAACGTCTCCAAGATCATAACTACTTTGCATTTGTTACTCTTGAAGGTTGAAGGACTCCTAGACGGCTAGGCGTCGCTCATAAGCTCCCGAAGATTGTGGGTAGCCGTGAGAAGTTTGTGAAGGCCGATTTCGCCTCCGAAAGGGAAGAAATCAAGAGTGAAACCAAATCTCAAGTGTGATCGAGGTTTGGGAGGAAAGGGTTGGAAGAGATCCAGCTTTTGTGAGCTTCCTCAATGGAGACGTAGGATCCCCTCAAGGATCCGAACTCCGTGAACAAATTCTTGTCAGTTGCTTTTCATTTCTATTTGTGCAAGTTGAATTTATTATTGTCTCTAGTTCTATTCGTGTTGCTAGTCCTATCTAGATCTCTTGCTCTTTATTGCACTCGACTAGACTAGAAGTATTGGTTAGATTGCTAGACCTTCTCATTTGTTCTCAAACTTCTATACTGATCGGATATTCCGATTTCTGATCGGAAGTTCCGATCCTATCAGAAGTTTCAATACTTTTTCGCTGCGATTAATTTAGATTTAAATTTTTAAATAGCCTATTCACCCCCCTCTAGGCAATTATCACATTTTTCACTAGTGCTAGGTCTCAACTGGCTCCCCTTCTTGCTTTGGAGTATTTTTGTGATTAACTGTGGTAAGTCCTCTTGCCCAGTTTTTCCGAGACGTCTTCGGGTACTTTGGGTTTGAGAAGCCAGATTTCTTGTTCTTTTTCTTTGAGGCCTTTGAATAGGATGAGGGATACCTTCTGCTTTCTTTGGTATTTCAATGCTCTCTGGTGCATTTCTAGCAGGTACATGCGACTTAACCACACTTTTTAGATCATAAAAATGATCAGGCAGTTCATTTGCTAGGTTTTGCAAATCAATTATCTTCTAGACTTCTTGATTTGCTTCATTAGTATGAGGGTCATGTGCGGGGATCTCAGTGGAATGCCATATGATTTTCTAGTACTTTTCATCCAAAGGTTAATTTCCTCCCCCTAATGACAGGAAACGGTCCTCGTCAAAGATGCAATCAGCGAATCGGGCTGTATGCAAGTCTCCAATCATGGGTTCCAAATAGCTGATTATGGATGCACTCTCATAACCAACATATATCCCAGAATTGCGGAGAGGGCCCATTGCAGTCCGCTGTAGGGGTGGTATAGGTACATATACCATACAACCAAACTTTCTAAGATGGTAAATCTTCAGGATGACCCCTTGCACTAGTTGCATAGGTTAATGGATGTTGTAGGCTAATGGTCTAAAATTGATGAGCGCTGCTGCATGCAGGACTACGTGCCCCCAACAAGTGTTGGGCATGTTACAACCCAACAAAACTGGCTGTGCTATAAATTTGATCCTCTTTATTAGTGCTTTGACTAATCCATTTTGCGTATGGACGTGCTGTACATAATGCTCAACGGCTATTCCAGTTGCAGTGCAATAATCATCAAATAACTTAGAAGTGAATTCGCTGGCATTGTCCATTCGAATGGACTTCACATGATGATCAGGAAAAGCATTCTTAATTTTGATGATCTGCGAGATCAACTTTGCAAAAGCATGATTTCTTGTTAACAGCAAACATACATGCGATCATTTCGAGGAAGCATCAATGAGCACCATGAAGTACCGAAACGGCCACAATAATGACTGAATTGGGATGTAAATATACCTCTAGATGCATTCTATGCAAGGATTCAAATCTCGTTTTGGGTAAAATCTCGGAGGTCACCGAACTCCGAAATCTCGGCTAGATTCGGAAATTTCGGACAAAATCCGGACGAAATATAAAAACCAAATTTCAAATCCGTTTTTTTTTTCAACCGGGAAATCTGAGATCTCGGCCGAAATCACCGAGATCTCGGTCCAAGTTGAATCGACCAAAAAATGGTCCAAAACACATCAAAAAATTTTGAATTTTTTTTGGATGGTCCTGACACATAACTAATGTTTTCATAAAAATTTGAGATGATGATCAAGCATGAGTAATTTTTAAAAAATCTAATAGTGGTAAAGTTGTCATAAAAACGTATGTAAAATCAGTTTTTGATTTTTCAAATGTAACAAATGAACTTCAAGTCATTTGAAAAGTTTTATATATGTTCCTACCATCCTATGTATTATAGAGAAATATTTATTCCATACATAGAAGCCATAATGTAACTGAATTGGGGCAACACAACATATTACATATTGATACACTAGATATATAGACAATACCTCAAGTATTTATTCCATTAAGAAATACCTCATGGGATTGGGATGTCAATCTAACTAGTTACCTAGACTAGTAGACAGAAACTACAGAGTGATTATTATTGATACCACAATATTGTACATAAAATCTAATTCGTTGATTCACCAACAAACATATGTAGCATACTAGCATTCACAATCAGAAGTTCTAGCTGGACTCACCAACCATCATATCTATGCATCCACAGACAAAAGTCAGAACAAAACATAATTTCATATTTTCATGTAATGATGCAAATGATCAAACATCTACCATAAATATATTCACTCCTTTGCTGCACAACCAATAGCACATGTTCATTCCTACCAAATCTCCCAAATTTAGAACCTATTTGAAGAAATTTACTGCTGAAAACAGACACAAATCCGGCGAGATCTCGAGGAAATAAGACGAGATCTCGGTATTGGACGGCGAGATCTCACTATTTGATGGAGAGATGCAAAGATAACTCACCGGAGATGGCCGGAGTTTGCCCATAGCCGACCGAGCTAGCTATGAGGAGTGAGAATACTATGTTGTTTATTTCTTAGCTGTGAGGAATTGGGTTTGCTTTTAAGTTTCTACTCTCCACATTGGGACAAATATACAAATACTAACTATCTAAACCATAGGATAGGAAATATGATTGGGTGAGTTGGTCAGTGCGGTTGATTTAAGCATTTGGTGGCAGTAGAGGTCATGGGTTCAAATCCCCTTCGGCCATAATATTTTTCCTTTTTCTTTTTCATTTTTTTCCACTTGATAGTTGTTCGTGTTAGTTAATGAAATGCTCAAGAAAAAAGTCTACTTTGGAAATGATTTAGTGCTTGGCACCTTAATTTTATGTGTGTTCAACCTTTTCTTTGGAAATGAAAAATAGTTTAAACCACTTTAGAAAATTTTAAATTTTTTTGTGAATGGTCCTAACACATCCATAATATTCCCATAAAATTTTCAGATGATGATCATGTAACACCCCGGCATCTAGTATGCCCTGAATGTTACCAAACATAGACTAAACAACATCTAAATACCACAAATTAAAAGAAATTATAGCAAAGACGCAAATGCTAAAACCGAAAACTTCAGCAGCATCTCCTTTGTTTTTCCATAGTTCGGAGCAACAACACAATAACACATGATATATCATAATGGAAAACATCCAAAGCAACAATAACGGGTAATATAGCGACAATTTAAGTCTAGCATAATGAATTTAACCACTTCATGAACTAATACGAAGTAAAGGATGTAATCAAGCACACGAACAAATCATAATCCTAGTTTCATCACGCTAAACCATGATCACAACTCCGAAAGGTAAGCATTGTCTAATTGTGTGGAAATTATGTGATGAAGTGCCTCTAAGCCCCTTTCCCGCATGCCGGTGTCAAGGTACCTAAATACAACAAAAACACAAGCGTGAGTTCATCACTCGGCAAGTATATTGCAATGGACTGAAAAGGACAGTTCAATGCCAACATCACTACATACCGTACTTAACATCATGATCAAGTCATAATTTCACATACAACATCATATTCATGTCTCAATCCTTTTTGTACTCATTTCATCATCATCATCATGTATGCAATGCAATGCACATGTCTCATCAAAGCACATACCGGTATTGCCGAGTGCACACCCGTCGGCGTGCACCCTCTTTCCCCTTCCATCCCGAAGATGGAGGGTGCCTACTCCTCGCTTCCATTCACCACAGTGGATGGGATCACGAGGTAGGTCTTACTCAATGGCGCTCCGGATTAGTCATAACTTTCTCACCGACCTTACCGGACTAGTTATAACTTTCTCACCGACCGGGCCAGTTCTCATGCCATGTATGCAATTATGCCATAAACATAAACAATTAATCATTGCATAGCATCATAATACACCATTTTCATCATATCATGGGCAAACACTAAACATGGCAAGATATCATATCATGTAATCCATTTGCATCTAGTCAAGACTAGCAACATACAACACGATACCCATTCCAATACACTTGCCTTAACCGCGGGCAACGGATTGGCGAGAGGATGAGGGCACTCCCGGGGTCACACCACCTGCACATAGATACCACACACTCAAACTGTCGGGACTCGAATCTGCAAATTCGGACCCTCTGTGTATTCTGTACTAGTCCAGGATCACGCTAGTGCACACAGTTAAACAGGGATGAAGTACCACAATCATACACAGCGGAATTAATAATAAAGTACTTCAAACATTAAATAAACTAGTTACAAGACCTTAAGGTCAACTTACAAATAGTCTGCCACGCAGGGCTTACAATAACAAAAGTAAATAATCAGCAGCAGAACAAAGAACGTCGGTGAAACCCATCAGTATGCCACAGGCAACTGACAAGGTTCAACTCCTAGATAACTGCCTCCTCGCGGAACTTCTCCTCCTTTGAAGTTGTAGTCTTCTCCTTAGCTGATGATTTTGTTAGAAGCAAGGGTGAGTATAGAACATACTCAGCAAGTCATGCACAGAGGTGCAGTTCTATTACTATATGCATGGCTTCTTCCAAAGGAATGGCTTAAGTGGTTATTTTGCATCAAGCAGCATTTTGCTTTGATTAAATAATCTTAATAGATTCAAAAAGCGGTAAAATCATATTATACAATAAGTTATCAATCTCTTTCCAAACAGTTTGGCACAAAGCCCTAAATCACTTTAGCAATTATCTCTGGCCTACAGCCACCCATTCTCACATTTTTATTTTAGAAAATCTAACCCTTGACTGTAATCCCCGAGCTTTGTCCAGTACCGTGGACTCGGCTATTCGAATAGTTTTGACATACTCTGCAGAGGTTGTACACTTTTCCCACAAGATATAATCAACTCACCACGTCAGCCGTGAATCGTCATACAAGAGTATGCGAATGAGTGATCATAACAAAGCTTTTCGGAAACCTCGATCTCCACCTATGACCCTCTCCGGTTGCCATACACTATCCCTTCTCTCAGCAGAGATGAAGTATAGGACCGACATACCGTTGGATAGGGTACCAAGCCGTAGCTCCAGTACACTCCCCCACACAGTTACCCTGACGTAACTGTCACCCTGAGGTATCAAAGGTAAGATTTCAGAATCCTACTAAACTAGGACCGTCCCACTCCAGTCATGTGGTTGTACGTAAGGCCCAGTTCAAAGGCTTGCAAGGTGAAGTCCTTAACTGTCCAGGGCAAGACATCCTTCTCACAGTCCCTGACCCAAATCTTCTCACATCACTCATCCCATTGCCGCAAAGGCTGTTATTTCAAAATCTGTGCCATAAAGGCCCACCTGGCGTAAAGCCTCATACCACTTGCCCCAGACTAAATCTTTTCCCACCCCTGTTCCATTATTGTGCAACACATGCCAACAATAATATCAGTTACCATGTAGAACCACAAAGGTACCTACACTTTACATCATCACGTGGCAAGATTACATTGATTCCAAAATTCATTCCGTATATCATTAGTCAATATTATTTTGCCATTTGAAACACATTTTACGTAAGCATGGCTAAGCAACTATTCACGGTCTAGCCTCCCGTGTTGGCATATTACTAGCATCCAACCAAATAAACCATCTTAAGGTGACAATGTAATACATGGCATACCAATATTAATCTTCAAGGGTGGAATTAACAATTAGGTTTATTAACTATTTTACCCAAATTAAATTAAATCCATTTTAATCAACATAGCATGCATAATTTAAATTAAAATACATTTCAAAATTTAGGAGCAACATGGTCAAAGCACAACTTGCCTTCGTAAAGCAACGAGTCTTGGGCTGGAGCTTGATCCTCGAAATCTGCGTCCTCACACAGCTCGATGTCTACGCGTAACAGATAAAGAACCAGATAAACACGCAAAACAACGTACAAACACACATTCAGAGAAATGCTGCAAATCAAACTAATTCATAATCCCCATGCAAATTTCTAGACAATTATTTTAGCATTTTGTAAGATTTATAAAATTTATTTTGGAATTTTTGGACGTATAATTTAAGAGCTACAAAATTCACAAGTTTAGACTTTCCGCGAATAATTTAATAGTATAAATTTATTTATAAAATTTCATAAAAATTACTGTAGAAAGGTACTAATTTGTACTAATTAACAAAATTTGTCGCATACCATTCGAGCTTAGAACGAATTTGTAGCGAAAAAGACAAAATTCGCAAAATCTGGAAATTAGCACATATAACTAGCTACCTAGTTTTTCTAGTGCATGCTACTGTTCATGTGCATAGCACTGTACGGCGTGGGAGATGTGCATGTAGTACTGGTTCGGCTGATACACACTAACAATTAAAATATATACTCACATATATACACGTATACATACATATGGAAAGTGATACTAACGAATCTGTCGAACATATCTACATGCAGATCAACCAAATATAACCGCAGATACACACAGACATATATATACACGGGTATAACAACCGAATATAACGGCAGGTACACATATATATGTACAACACAGTGTGTATATATCTATGTATACATGCTACGACTAATATAGAAATATGCGTGCGCCTAGCCAGTATTTTATATACATGTATATATGCGTCTGTTCAACTATATACCTATGTATATATATACCTACGCGGATATATAGGGCCTGTTTGGCACAGCTCCAGCTCCCAACTCCACCTCGGATCTGGGTGGAGCCCTGCCAAACACCCCAACTCCAGAAAACCACGGAGCAGGCAACTCTGTGGAGCAGGCAGAGTTCTAGTACATTTTTTTGGAGCAAGGGAAAAGGTGCTCCACGAATGGGTTTTTTCAGAGCAGACGTGGAGTTGGAAAGAAATTACCCACCTTTGCCACTGGGGTAATACCTAGTTTTGCAGTGGAGCTGCTCTACAGTGGAGTTGTGGAGCAGAGCTGAAAAAATGGAGCTGGAGCTCTACCAAACAGGCCCATAAACGAGATAAAAATAGGAACAGAGCGCGCGCAAGAGAGATGAGGGACTACCGATCGGCGGCGGCAGTAGTGCAGACCGTCGACGCAGGAGAAGGCGTCCAAGAAAGTGCACCGGCGACGGCGGTGTCAACGGCGGTAGGGACGGCGACGACGACGTAGACAGCAACGGTGACGGTAGCGACATGGCAACGACGACAAGGACGACGACGATGACGGCAATGACGAGGGAAGCACGGGGTCAGCCGGTCGAGCAGCGGCGGCTAGACCATAGTCGGTCGCCCGAGTCGGCAACGGCAGCGGCGACGCGACGGCGGCGGCTCCAACGACGGCGGCGACGTCCACGGCGGCAGCGGCGGCGGAATGTGGCAATGGAAATGGGATAGGCTAGTATGGCTTGGAGTGAAATGGATGGCTGGAAAAAATAAAATCATGGAGCGTTGCTAGTCCCACTAGTGTTGCTATTCATGTTAATCAGGGAAACGTAAGGGCTAGCAATGGTTGGTATTCGCCTCCTAGCCGTAATGGCATCCATGCATGCACGCCAAGACTAAATGTGGTCGATTACTAGTTTTTGAATGCTCAAATGAAAGAGCACTACATTACTAGTCCATGCCACTAGCAATTCCCTGCATGAGAAAACGGCTGGGAGAACTTCTATTACACGCATGCATGCATAACTAGCGGTCTGTATACCCTCGTAAAATATTCGATGTAATTGAACTTCGTGGCTTAGTATTTCATACTTAAAATAAATTATTACCTCTCCTTTGCAAGGAAAAAAAATGATGCATCATAATTGGGTACTAAGAACACGCATGTGTCACACCTATGACCTATAGAGTATGTGTGGAGTAGAACTTGGGAAATGAATAAGATGATTTTTTTTTTCTACAAAACACCTCTCTCAGACTCTCACCGAACACACAAGACCAGCAACTACTAATACGTAGGGTATACATAATGCATGTCGTGATTTTGGAAATAGCAAAAGAAATAGCAAAAGGGTTCTAAACATTTTGGGAAAAAAAAATCCTCTAAAACACTAGGAACTATTTGGAACCTAACGAAGTTGGTTTCGCGATTTTTCGACGGGTAGATTTTTCGTAAAAAATCTTTCAGTGAATCAGACACCTGTACAGATTTTTGTAAAATCAACGACTTACGTTATTTAACATGTTTTTCGAAAAATTTTGAAGCGAACAATCTCGTCTACCAACTATACTAATTATCAACAAAATTTTAGATTCTACGCGTATTCGACAATGCCTGATCTTTATTTAATACGATTAATTCAATAAACGTGAATCTGACTTACTCGCGAGGCTTCCAAGTAGATTCTAGAAAATTACAAATAATCCCCGAAACACACTAAATATGTTAAAAGAAATTTTTGAGATGTTAGACAAGCCGTGCCCTCAAAACAGTACACAATCGCTCATCTACCCCGACTTCGCAAACTACTCCCAAAGCAGAAAAACAGAGAATCTGTCCCCCGGGACAGCAGGCTTCAAACTAGCATAATTTGAGTTCTAGTTCTCCAAATTAAGTAAATGAGTACATCATCACGAAGATTAGGAAATTTTCTAGCTTTCTCTAAGTATTGGGAAAAGCTGATTCGGTCTCTAAAATTGCCTAATCTACAGATCAACCCGATCTATCCCAATCACGTCACAGATTTGAATACGCTCGGTAAAACGATCATAACTTTCAAACAGTTGGGCGGAATTGGACGTTCTTGGTGTCAAATTAAAGGTATTGAAGTTATCTACAACTTTCTCCACATACGGCTGACCAGAAAACTCTTCTAAAATTGCGAAATCGTAAGCCCTAGGTCGGACGCCCAATCTGCCCGAAACAGAACACCATGCAAACTCTAGATTTCATCCAATCTAACCAATGGGAGCACAACCTTTTGATCTAATAGCATGAAATCCTCCATTAACACAGCACCTAATCCACCCCAAAGGTTTCCTATCACCATACCTTAGCCCGACGAACGAAGAACCGATGAACACGCCTCCCGATCGCCCGATCTTCCTCCATGCGCCAATCCCGCCGGATCCTCTCATCGTGGAGCTCCCCAATGGCGAGGGCGACGGCGTGGAAGAGCGTGGAAGCAAGGGGTGGGGGTGGAGCTCGCCTAGGGCCGGCTAGAGGTGGTGGGGAGTAGGGCTGGAAAAAAAGCTCGTGGCTCGTGGCTCGGCTCGGGCTCGCCCGAGCCTGGCTCGGCTCGCACAGGCTCGTGGCTCGGCTCGGGCTCGAGCCGAGCCTACTTTTCAGGCTCGCAAAAACACCGAGCCGGCTCGGCTCGGCTCGCGAGCCAAATTGGCTCGGTGGCCCAGCCCATGCAGTGAATTTAGTATGATTAATGACTTATATTTTTAGGAAAAAGATGATGTTGAGACAATTCCATGTCCTACAAGTGTGATATAGAGCAACTAAGCAACTACTATTATTTAGTAGTAACTAGTAAGTTAATATTATTCACTGCAAATATATGAATTATTGTATAAATACTTAATTTTACGAGAAAATGTTCGGCTCGCGAGCCAGCCATGACTCGAGCCGAGCCGAGCCGAGCCGGTTTTGGGCTCGCCTCGGGGCGAGCCGAGCCTGGCTCGGCTCGCCACTAGAACCGAAGCCGAGCCGAGCCGGGCTCGGGCTCGGCTCATTCGTTTCCACCCCTAGTGGGGAGGAAGGAGCAAGGTGGCGGCTAGGGGAGGCAATGGGGGAGGCGCATGGGGGGAGAGGGGTGGGTGGCGGCTAGGGTTGAGGGAGAGGGGAGTGGGGGCGCACCAAGGGGTGGGGGCTAGGTTTGGCTGCCCAAAAGTCCCCCCTTGGGCCCAAACCCTTCCACCGAAGGCCCAACTCAACCCCCATGGCCCAAAGTCCCCCGGAGAAGCCCAAACACTCGGAAACGGCCCAAAAACACGCTATAAAGTCGTACCGAAATGCCAAATTCTAAAATGTCATATTTTGGGGTGTCACATTCTCTCTCCCTTAACAGGATTCGACCCTGAATCCGAGACACATGCACCACTTCGCAACCAACCAAATCGAAGGGAGCTAAGGTTCACTTCTCAGAACCCGCTCAGAAACCCCTACGATTTGCACTAGCCCGGACTCAAAAGCAAGGAGCTAAGGCTCGAAGATTAACGGCTCTAATGATAACTCACAATCAAAACTTGCCAGAATCTTACTCAACATTGAAACACAAAGCACTCACATACGGCATCAGCATGACCCAAGCGGTAGGATAAATCCTCAAACAGACCACAAAATAAAACGATCTCACACTCCTCATTTCATACATTCCTTGGCACTAGAGTGCCCGATCCCTTTAACCAACGCTACTCTCCAGAAGAACACGGTACCAACCTCTAACTCCAACCCTAGATCCCCCTTCAGCTCTCACGTGCAAAAATGCTTTCACACCTCAACCTCTCTACTGTGGTTCGTCATAAACAAGACGACGCGAACCAAGCGGGACACATCACTCCAAGACTACCAACTGCTTGAACAAACGGGATTAAAACCTTGCAAAAGATTGATCTTTTACAAAAGACCAATACCCACCACTACCACCGAAGGAAAAAACCTACTTTATAACCAGGGTCCTTAAAACCCGCAAAAACATTATCAACCGAGCAATCCACATCGATTGACACAACTCGCTCGGAGATCGGCGACAAAAAAATCCAATACACTTCCAAAAGGAAAAGCAATTACTAGCAACCACCAAATGGTCCACTAATAATTTAATCAACCCTACCAAGGAACACATCAACGACACAATTCTCCAAGAAGGTTTGGATTGAGTCATACACAACCTTCCTTTACTCTTCACTTTTAAACTATTTACGATCAACTACTAGCCACACCAGATTTCTCTTACTAAAAAGGTCTCACCCTCACATTCTTCCACTCAAAGGACCAAGACAAAGAATACAATCATTGAGCGAGCTCAACCATAAACCATGAACCCAATTGATCCCCATGCATCAATTTGAATCCAATGCACTAACATTTACTCTGGAAAGAATTTGACAACATCCAAAGAGCCCACATTTTATTTTTTTTCCTAAGCCAAAACGCAAAGAAAACTCAAATATCTTACGCCACAGCCAAAATACCATAATTTATTTATTATTTCTTTTCATGCTAGAAGCAATGAAAATCTCGATTCATGACATGAATGCAAACTTTTCAAGAGCACCCCGGATTAGTCATATATCCATATATGACTTTCTCACCGACCTGGCTCATCGACTCTTTCATCATTAAACATCTATAAACAATGTCATGCTTCTTTTTCACCATTCATTCTTCATGTAACAACAATACCAAGTAGTCATTCACAAAAAAACTTCTTCCTCGGTATCACATGATTGGAACACAATTAACATCGATGGCTGCGAAATTCATATAAACTATGACGGCAACACCATTAACAGGGAAACACCACGTCGTAAAAGAACCCACGTCAATTGAAAAATTAAACTTGCAAAACCTTGCACTTTAACCACAATCAACATTTGGAAAAGAACATTGGCTCCAAAGTTAAACATCTGCACATACAACCGTCATAAATTTTCTCAAAGAGAAAGGAAAACCCATTTCCAAAAGAGAACACTTCACTAACAGCATCACCGATGAAACATCCACAAAAACCACCTTTTGAAGCACTTGCAAACACCACACAGATTTTCCAAATAACTCCAACTCTAGCCAAAAAGAGTTACAAATTAAACCTCGTGAGTTTTCCAACACAACCCTCTATGTCCATCTGCTTCCTTTCAAATTTATTTCAAGGATAATTCAGTGTGAACGCGAAAGAGCGCAATCCACTCAAAAACTTTTGGGTGTAAATCCATACTCACAACACAAACTAAACAAATTAGCCAAAACCAAAGATTGGCACCAGTTTCTACGAGTTTTAGGGAAATTCTGAAACACAACATAAGGAACACCTTGACCGAAACCCTTCAACCAAAATGGCAAACAACCAAACCAGTCTGAAAGGTTTTAGACACAAGCTCAGCATGAAACCCACCATGTCTAGTATTCCACTATACTTACCATTTAAACGTTCAATATTCACTATTTACTCATCAAGAAGCCCATCATAATTCAACTAAGAGCTACCTAACCAATTCTTTCCCAGTTACCTTTCCCAACACTTATGAATAAAGTTTATGACGATTATCAAAAGACATCCAACCAATACTACCCCATCATGATCCCCACATACCAGCACATCATATAACAACGTATTCTATATTTCCAACATAATACTTCAACAGATACTCAAGCATGATCAACCTATAAATTTTATACCATCCATACGTCAACATCTGGACAATTGAAACTTGTTCAATCAATAAATGACTTCAACAAGTAAATATTATTTCTACAAGACAAAATTCGTAACTATGGTTCTAACATATACATTCACTAAGGATAAAATTCTACATCATGTTAATTATCCATGGTTCACTCCATCACAACATGTTACAATAACCTCCATTTTAACAATGGTTTCCAACAAGTAGTCTACACAATTACCACCACTACTAAGTCATCACTATCACAAATGAGCATAATCATAAAAGCAACTGTATTGTTTTTAGTTACTCTATCCATATATCTTAACAAATTGTCACTACACAACATACTCCAACTATAATAATAAATTTAATAAGTTAGACCAGCACAATGTTCTTAAAACAACAACAAAACCTATATTTTCCCAATTGACATCGGTACTAGCATTATAGGAACACTTATGCATACTTCCAAATATACCAATGGTTTGCAACAACATAAATAGCAACTCTAATCAACTTCCAAGTTAAGGTCACAAGCCAGCATGATTAAATTTCTCTATTAACATGTTAAATTGGAACATCTTTAAACAACCAGTAAGGTTTCTTTAACAATATCAGTAGTTTACATCATCTTAATGTTCTAACTATGCATCAGGGTTTAAAACTTTAAACATTATCGGGGGTCATAGGCACTTTTAAAGCAAAGCAACATATTCTGAGCCGGAACATTAACACTTTTAACCATTTTCACTATAGAGAAAACTACAACACTAGTAGTCTATTTATCCTCAAGCTAAAGAAACAATCACATTGAATCAATTCAACTCACAGAATAACTTAGCAATATGTCATTCCGTAAACCACATTATTACATACTACATAGCACGGACACAAAACTTTTTAAACACCTTCATAGGTCATGAACTCTTGACAAACAGGATGCAACCCAACTTTAAAGATAACCACAGCTCAGGAACAAGAACGAACACCGTATAACAATTTCTCCTTTCCAGGCAAGGAAGAAAAACAGCACTCCAACAGAAATGCGGGAGAGCTCAACTCACAAATTTCCAACTTTGATAGCCCAAAACTCTTTAAGAAACCTCAAAACTACACTTCCAAGAAGGAAGATGGAGGCACCAGGAAAAAAAAACAAATGTTCCACCAAATCTTTTCGAATAAATTTCAAACTTAACGCCACCCAACTTAAAGTCTGCACAAGGAGAAACTTCAACACATTTTTAGATAGGGAGAACAACAACCACACATGTTTCCTCCCCAAGACAGTCCACCATTACCAACAAAACCGGGTGTCAAAACAAAAATTGCGGCCAAAAGACGCGCAACACACAACTCTTCTTCTTCGTCTTCAACCAAGGAAGACAAAACCACAAACCGCCTACGAAACAATCCACGAGAATCCAATACGCACACACTTTTCTTTTGATTTCAATCAACTAAAACCAAGAAAACCAACCTCACCGATCGTCAGAACGGTAAAAGAAATCCAAAATGATCCACCATCAACTTTTCTAATCAACTCCAACCAACTACCCGGTCTACAACAGAAAGGATAAGCACTCTTCTCCTACAGGGGTTAATAATTCTTCGGTGATGGCGTTAACCGGCCACACCGTTAAACCACACCCTTAATATGAACAGAAAGAGGTGACCGAAACCCTTCGGCACCACAACCCCACTTCATCACAAATATAGCAACTCAATCAAATCTATCATAAAGATAGCATTATACATCATCAAAATGCAGCATTTAACATCAAAAGCTTAAATACAATATTTAAGCGGATAGCATCGATACCCATACCATTCCTACTGTGCATAAGAGAGTGTCAAGTTTTAAATTAGTTAACCAAACTATTTCAGATTTTAAGGTTATTGCCCTAAGGCCAAATCTTAACAAGTAAACCTATGCCATGTTTCTACTTTTCCAAGTCAATATTTTAGTTTACTCTAGAGTAATTTGCTACATTCACATTCCACGGACCTAAAGCCTGCTCTGATACCAACTGTAACACCCCGGCATCGAGTATGCCCTGAATGTTACCAAACATAGACTAAACAACATCTAAATACCATAAATTAAAAGAAATTAAAGCAAATACGCAAATGCTAAAACCGAAAATTTCGGCAGCATCTCCTTTGTTTTTCCATAGTTCGGAGCAACAACACAATAACACATGATATATCATAATGGAAAACATCCAAAGCAACAATAACGGGTAATATAGCGACAATTTAAGTCTAGCATAATGAATTTAACCACTTCATGAACTAATACGAAGTAAAGGATGTAATCAAGCACACAAACAAATCATAATCCTAGTTTCATCACGCTAAACCATGATCACAACTCCGAAAGGTAAGCATTGTCTAATTGTGTGGAAATTATGTGATGAAGTGCCTCTAAGCCTCTTTCCCGCATGCCGGTGTCAAGGTACCTAAATACAACAAAAACACAAGCGTGAGTTCATCACTCGGCAAGTATATTGCAATAGACTGAAAAGGACAGTTCAATGCCAACATCACTACATATCGTACTTAACATCATGATCAAGTCATAATTTCACATACAACATCATATTCATGTCTCAATCCTTTTTGTACTCATTTCATCATCATCATCATGTATGCAATGCAATGCACATGTCTCATCGAAGCACATACCGGTATTGCCGAGTGCACACCCGTCGGCGTGCACCCTCTTTCCCCTTCCATCCCGAAGATGGAGGGTGCCTACTCCTCGCTTCCATTCACCACAGTGGATGGAATCACGAGTTAGGTCTTAATCAGTGGCGCTCCGGATTAGTCATAACTTTCTCACCGATCTTACCGGACTAGTTATGACTTTCTCACCGACCGGGCCAGTTCTCATGCCATGTATGCAATTATGCCATAAACATAAAAAATTAATCATTGCATAGCATCATAATACACCATTTTCATCATATCATAGGTGAAAGTGCATCTAGCCCCCCTAAAATTGTTTTGGATGATTAATGACAAACGATTAAAGAGTCTAATGTGTTCAACTAGTTCATGAACAAGTAAGAGTTTCAAGAAGAGATCGTCTATGTCCATGAAGTATCCCCTAGTGGAGTTGAGTAAGAAAAACGGTATTTGAGCTTGTAAATTTAATCATTTGAGTCATAGGAATGCCGTACTATTAAGAGGGGTGCATTGAAATTGACCTAGAGATGGTCTTCTTGCTCAAGATGAACTTTGTCTAGTCTCTCAAAGAGTTAGTAGTGTCCTCTCTCGCTTCGGAATAAGGTTTGTTTAAGGTTCAGGTCGGATGTTCCGATATTGTATCGGACATTCCGATGTTTCAGAAGTTCCGAAGTGTAGTTGTGCTTTAGTCCGTTGTGTTCTGTTAGGGTCGGACATTCCGATGTATTCTGTCGGATGTTCCGATACCTGTTGAGTTTTAGTTTGGGAGCTCTCTGTTAGCTTCGGATGTTCCGATCTTAGGTATCGGAAGGTCCGATGTGTGCTGTCTTGTGAAAAGGTGCTCTCTGTCTAGTTCGGACTGTCCGAAGTTGCATCTTCGGAAGTTCCGAAGTGGTTGTTTTCCAGTTTGGGAACTCTCTGTTTGTTTCGGATGTTCCGATATTCTCTATCGACATTCCGAGTGGGACTTAGAAAGTTTTGTTGAAGTTCCTTTTCTGAGTAACATCGGAAGTTCCGAAGTGGTATTCGGACATTCCGATGCTTGTAGTTTTTGACCGTTGGGAGCTGTCCCAGTTCTGGGTATTTGCACTCATCGGATGTTCCGATGTTACAATCGGACTTTCCGATGTTTGGCTGAGTGCGGGTATAACGGCTAGTTTTGAACCAAAACTATAAATACCCCTCTCCTCTCCCTTTTGTAGGTTACACACTTGCTTGGGCTGAGCACTTGAGCTTCTTGAGCACTCTCTAGAGCAATCTTGAGCCATCCTCCTCCTTGATCTTAGGGATCATTTAGTGAGTGAGGAATTGTCAAGTGTGGTTGTGAGTTAAGAGCTAAGTTATCATTCATCTTGAGAAATTAGAGGACCTCTCCAAGATCGAGAATCAAGTGCATTCATTACTCTTGGAGGTTGAAGGACTCCTAGACGGCTAGGCGTCGCTCACGAGCCCCCGACGATTGTGGGACGCCGTGAGAAGTTTGTGAAGGCCGGCTCCGCCTCCGAAAGGAAAGGATCCAATAGTGGAATCAAGCCTCAAGTGTGATCGAGGTTTGTGAGGAAAGGGTTGGAAGAGACCCGGCTCCTTGGGAGCCTCCTCAACAGAGACGTACGATCCCCTCAAGGATCTGAACTTGGGGAAACAAATTGTTGTGTTCTCTCTTGTCACTTATTATCTCATCAGTCCTGTGGATTTACTTTGATGCTCATATTAGTTGTTGAGAACAAGTAGTTTAAATTGCTTGTCCTAATCTTGAATCCACTTGTTCAGTGTTA
Source organism: Rhipidocladum racemiflorum (assembly GCA_036346355.1). Taxonomy (NCBI): domain Eukaryota; kingdom Viridiplantae; phylum Streptophyta; class Magnoliopsida; order Poales; family Poaceae; genus Rhipidocladum; species Rhipidocladum racemiflorum. The sequence continues at coordinate 18,258,765 of CM070573.1, read as the reverse complement.
ATCGGATATTCCGATTTGATTACGGAAGTTCCGAAGATATTGGAAGTTCCGATACTGGATCGGAATATCCGTCCTTTTTCCGCTGATTTAAATTGTCTAAAATTTTAATTAGCCTATTCACCCCCCTCTAGGCAATTGTCACATCTTTTCAATGGGAAAACACTAAACATGGCAAGATATCATATCATGTAATCCATTTGCATCTAGTCAAGACTAGCAACATACAACACGATACCCATTCCAATACACTTGCCCTAACCGCGGGCAACGGATTGGCGAGAGGATGAGGGCACTCCCGGGGTCACACCACCTGCACATAGATACCACACACTCAAACCGTGCCCACAAAACAGTACACAAACGCTCATCTACCCCGACTTCGCAAACTACTCCCAAAGCAGAAAAACAGAGAATCTGCCCCTGACAAAGAAGCTTCAAACTAGCATAATTTGAGTTCTAGTTCCCCAAATTAAGTAAACGAGTACATCATCGCGAAGATTAGGAAATTTTCTAGCTTTCTCTAAATTAGCAAGAAGAGTTGCTAATTTGTGAGAAAAAGAAAAACCTTGCTCTCGAGAAGGTCCTTACAAAAGAAAAGGAGACAATTGAGTTGTTAACCAAAAAGCTTGATTTGGCTAATAATTCAATAGCATTGCTTAAGGGTTCAAATGAGTCACTTCAAGAGAATGTCATAAGTCTAGAAAACAATCTTCAAGCTCTTGAAGTGCAAATTGAATCTCTTAATGATCTTAATTCTCCAATTGTTGATTCATCAATGGCTTCTATTCCTTCCACTAGCAATGGTTGCTCTCGATGCTACAATATTGATATTAATGCTTGTACTACTAACTCTCAATTTGTGCAAGTATTAAAAAGCGAAAACGAGAGACTAAATGCCTTGGTAAGATACGGTTGCATGAAAACTTATCAATCTAAGGATGCCCTATATAAGACCATAAATGGTCGAGGCAACAAAAAGAAAGAAGGGCTAGGATATGATAAGTACGAGTGCAAGGGAAATGACCGTGTGGTGGTAAAAGGTAAGGAATGCATCAAGTTTGTCAAAGGAAATGACAAACAACCATTGACCATCACACATGTCATCAAGACCGGGCAAGAATCAAAGAAGCATCCTCAATGTCATACATCTCAGTCTATTCACTATGCATCTTATATGTTGAAGAGGAGCCACCGTGGTAAAGTGGTTGCTCATTTTGTCGGTGCCCACCACTCTAATGATGCGAGCAAAAAGAAGGTGTGGGTACCGAAAGTATTGATCACTAACATGCAAGGACCCAAAAGAATTTGGGTACCTAAAAACAAGACTTGATGTGTTTTCGTAGGACTATACCTCCGGGGGATCAAGTTGGGTGCTTGATAGTGGTTGCACAAACCATATGACCGGAGAAAAGAAAATGTTTTCATCTTTTGATGAGAAAGGGTCACAATATGAAAATATTGTGTTTGGTGATAATGGTAAAGGTGAGGTAATGGGATTAGGTAAAATTGCTATTTCTAATGATCATTCCATTTCCAATGTTCTTCTTGTCAGATCTTTAAATTACAACTTGTTGTCCGTCTCACAACTTTGTGAAATGGGCTACAATTGTCTATTTACTAATGTGGATGTGACCGTCTTTAGAAGAGATGATTCCTCAATTGCCTTTAAAGGATATTTGAAGGGTAAGCTCTATTTGGTTGATTTCAATGCAAATAGCGCTAAACTTCAAACATGCCTCATGGCAAAGTCTAGCATGGGTTGGTTGTGGCATCGCCGGCTAGCCCATGTTGGCATGAGAAATCTCGACAAACTTCTCAAAGGGGATCACATCATTGGACTAACGAATGTTGAGTTTGAGAAAAATAGGATTTGTAGCGCTTGTCAAGCCGGAAAGCAAGTTGGAGCGCGTCATCCCGCAAAGAACATCATGACGATGACAAAACCATTGGAGCTTCTGCACATGGACCTCTTCGGACCCGTTGCTTACATAAGCATCGGAGGTAACAAATATGGTTTAGTCATTGCTGATGATTTTTCACGCTTCACGTGGGTGTTCTTTTTGCAAGAGAAAAGTGAGACACAAGGAATAATCAAGAAGTTTGCAAGAAGAGCCCAAAACGAATTCGAACTGAAGATTAAGAAGATTCGAAGTGATAATGGAAGCGAATTCAAGAACACTCAAGTAGAAGAATTTCTTGATGAAGAAGGGATCAAGCATGAGTTCTCCGCTCCATACTCTCCTCAACAAAATGGCATGGTAGAAAGGAAGAACCGGACGCTGATCGAGATGGCAAGAACGATGCTTGATGAGTACAAGATCTCCGATCAATTTTGGGCGGAAGCAGTCAACACCGCATGTCATGCGATCAACCGATTGTATCTTCACAAATTCTTGAAGAAGACGGCTTACGAACTCCTCACTGGTAACAAACCAAATATCTCATATTTTAGAGTTTTGGAAGTAAGTGCTTTATCCTTAACAAGAAGCCCAAGAACTCTAAATTTGCTCCAAAGATCGATGAAGGCTTCTTTCTAGGATACGGGTCAAATGCCTACGCCTATCGTGTTTTCAACAAAACCTCAGGTTGTGTTGAAATAGCGAGAGACGTGACATTTGATGAATCTAACGGCTCTCAAGTAGAGCAAGTTGACTTGGATGTGTTAGAAAATGAGGAAGAGCCAAACATTGCGATCAAAAAGTTGGCGATAGGTGAAGTTAGGCCTCAAGAAAAGGAGCATATAGACAATTCATCTACACAAGTGGTGCCTCCCACCTCAAGTCAAAGTCAAGATGTTTCTCAAGATAGCCCAAGTAAACTCTTAGAGGATGATCAATTTGAAGACAATGAGCCAATTCAACAAACATCAAAAGTACCACATCCAAGAGTGCATCAAAGCATCCAAAGAGATCACCCCGTGTCGGGACCTGAATCTGCAAATCTGGACCCTCTGTGTATTCAGCACTAGTCCAGGAACGCGCTAGTGCACACAGTCTTAACATCGGTAAATATCACAATCATATCACTCGATACTAACAAAGTACTTTAATTAAATAGTCAAACTGGTTGCTCGACCTTATGGTCAAGTTACAAATATACGCCACGCAGGGTGAAACTTATTAAAAGAGAAATAATAGCAGCGGAAAATAAGATAACTTCGTGGCGCCATCCAGTATACCACAGTAACCGACGGGCTCGCTCCCTAAGTAGACGGTTCCTCTTGGAGCTCCTCCTCCAAAGCTGGTGTAGTCTCCTCTTCAACTGGTGTTGTATTGTGGCAAGGGTGAGTACTTGGTACTCAGCAAGTCATGCACAGAATGCAGATAATATACTACATGCATGGCTTAATACAAAGGAGTGGCTCAAGGTATATTTGCAGTAAGAGCATTTAACAAGTATCATAAGTAGATTCGAAAGCAGTAGTAACAAGTAAAGCATAAATAACTTTTCAAGGGGTTTAGTAAACATCTTTCCCATCCTAATCCACATTTCTATCAACATCATTATTAATCCAACCCAACCTTTCAAGTCCAAGTTATTTTTGAGGAAGTCTAACCCTTGACTGTAATTCCCGAGCGATGTCCAATACCGCGGACACGGCTATTCGAATAGATTTTACACTCTGCAGAGGTTATGCACTTTACCCACAAGATACAGTCAAACACCACAAAGGCGAGTTCCCGTAACAAAGTCTTTCGGAAACTTCTAACAATACAAGTGGTCCTCCCCGGTTGTTGCACACTAACCCTTCCCTTAGCTAAGGCGAAGTTTAGGCCAACCAACCGTTAGATGGGTACTGCCGCAGCCCCGATGACGCTCCCCGTACAACTTACACAAAGGGTGTAGTTGACCTCCTGAGGTCCCACAGGTACGTTATTAGCAACTTAATCAACTAGGTCCGTCCCATTACGGACATGTGGTTGCATGTTTGACCCAGTTCAAAGGCTTGCAAGGTGAAGTCCTTAAGGTGACCAGGGCAAGACTACCCGAAGAACCAACCAACATTCCCGGTGCCACAACTGGCCCACCCGATCAATCTTGCCACATGCCCCGGTCGAAAACTATTTATCAAACCCCAGTTGATTACCATGCACCACGTGCTATCAACATCACATGATACCTTTCCAAAACAGGTTCAATATATCATTAAGTCAATATTAACATTTGATTGTCCAAAATCATGTCATGAGCACATAGCAGGTCTAAGCAATGTACTACAACGATCTAATTTCCCATGTTGGCATTTTAGTAATGTCCAACTAGTAAACCACAACTAGGGTGACAAGGGGTCATGGCACATATTTAATTAATAAAGGTGTCATACAGCAATTTGGCATTTATCTAATTTCCCATACTTAAATAAGGTATTTTCTAATTGAACTAGCATGCAATAAGTTAAATCAAAATAGGTTTCAAAATAGGGTCAATATGGTCAAAGCATAACTTGCCTTCAAAAAGTATTTGCTCTTGGTCCCGAGTGGCTCTGGTCAATACTTCTCATTCGAATCCTTCCGGCACTTCAACGTCTACTCGTAACGCGTGCAAATAGCAACAAATGAATAAAATAGTAGACAAAAAGTGTCCAAACATCCAAATAAATTTCATAAACAGAGAGAACATAATTTTATGAATTTTTAGAAAGCTGGAATAAATCAAATTCGGAGTTTAAATGCAAAAGTTATAGCATTTTGAAGTTTAAATAATCAATTAAATAATATTAAAGAGGAAAACTTTAGTCCAAAAATTAAATAAAATTCGTCATTAGGTAGATCTCAATTTTATACAAATTTAGAAATTTGAATAACTCACATCGGAGTTGAAAATAAATAGTTATAAGCGTTTTAATTTTGAAAAAAATTAGTAAATCATTATTTCTAATTAATAAATCATTTTCTTTTTCGGAAATTAATTATTGCGTCGGCGAGGACACGTGGCAGCCTCTGATTGGGCGGTGGCGTCGGTGATCCATGGGCTCGGCCACGGCAGCAGTCCATCGTGGACCTGGTCCACGGCTCGGTCGGCCAGGTGGGACCACTCGGGTAGCGTCATTCTTGGCGTCGGCGAGGCTCGGCCGCAGTCGGCAGGTGGGACCTTTGTGGCGTCATGGGTGGCGCCATCGCCGCGGCTGAGTGGCGGCCAGCGGGTGGGCCCGTCTTTGGCGTCATGGTGCGGTTTCGCGGCGTCGGCAGCGGGCGTGGCGTGTCGATGTCACGCGACGCAGCGTCTGGCCCGGCCGTGCCGGTCCAACTTCCGACACGTGGCTCAATCTCGGCGCCGATTTGAAAATCAACGGCCCAGTTGGATCGGCTCTCACGCAGCGTTTGGGTTAACGCGTTTGATCTCGACCGTTGGATCTAGATCCAGCGGTTGAGATTGATCTGGGGTTTTTGATTGGAATCTCACCGGCGGTGGCGTGGCGTGATCCTAGCCGTGCGATGGTGATCCGACGGTCCACGGCTTCGGGTCGGCGATGGCGGCCTTGGCGGAGCTGGCCCGGGCCCAGGAACGGCGTTATGCGGGCTCCTCCGGCGAGGTGAGTCCTCCTCAGTGCGTCTCGCCACGGAGTCCGGATCTGGGTCAACGGGCGCGGCGACGGACGGACGGCGGACGAAGCAAAACCGCGGCGGAGAGGGATTCCAACTACGGCGAACTCGCGGCTAAACGGGCGGCGCTCCAACGGGTGGGTTAGGGCTACAGTGCGCAAGGGAACGGGCTTCACGATGGCGGCGGCCAAGATTAAATAGGGGCCTCGGCTCGTGTATCGCGCGGAGATCGAGGTCAACACGGCCAAGGGCGGAGTCCGAATCCCATTCGGATTGGGTGACGTGGATCAACGTGAGCCGTTGGATCTCAATCCAACGGTCATGGGCTAGGGTTCGGTGGCTATTGCGGTTGATCTCAGCCGTTGGATCTTGATCCAACGGTTGAGTTTCAGCCTTGATGGCCGGTTCGACCGAGTCGCATGGCTCGGTCGGACTCGGACTTCGAGTCTGACTTCGGGCTCGGTCGGATGAACAGTAACCGACCCGGTTTGGATTTCTCAGCGATTTAATATTTAAAATAATTTCCAGTAATTCATTTAATTCAAGAAAAATAGTAAAACTCAAAAAAATTCCAGAAAAATTCCAGAAAATATTTTGGATCATTTTGGACTCAAATAAAATATTTCCAACAAAACTTTATTTGAAAATTTAATTTCTTTAATTATTTCAATATGGAATAAGTTCAAATTAAATCCAAATAAATCCAAATAAATTCCAGAAAATTCCAAAAATTCAGAAATGTGCAAAATAATATTTAATTTTCATGAAAAGCAAAAATTGGGGTGTTACAAACCTCCCCCCTTAACAGAATCTCGTCCCCGAGATTCAGGGCTTACTAAAGAATAGGTTCGGAAACTCTTTCTTCAAATTCTCTTCGCGTTCCCAAGTCGCTTCGCTTTCTTCATGGTTGCTCCACTGAACTCTACAGAAGCGGGTTGACTTATTTCTAGTCTCTCGGTCCATAGTGTCCAAAATCTTCACGGGATGCTCCTTATAAGTCAGATCCTCTTGCAGTTCAATCGACTCCAAGGGCGTTTGCTCATCTGGCACTCGAAGACACTTCTTTAGCTGGGACACATGGAACACGTCATGTACTCACGCTTAACGACTGCGGCAACTCCAGCTGGTAAGCAACTTCGCCTCTGCGGCTCAAAATCTTGAATGGTCCAACATATCTCGGCGCGAGTTTTCCTTTGGCATGGAATCTCTTAACTCCTCTGAGCGGTGTGACTCTGAGATACACGAAATCTTCTGGTTCGAAACTTCGAGGTCTCGGCGACGGTTGTCAAGATAACTCTTACGTCGTGATTGGGCTATCTTCAATCTCTCACGATCATGGCAATCTGTTCTTGACTTCTTGAAGAATATCTTGCCCAAAGACACGGCGTTCACTGTCTCATTCCAGTTCAATGGCGTCAGCGAGGTCGACCATATAGTGCTGCAAATGGTGACATGTGCAAACTTGCTCGTAATCGTTGTTGTAATGCGAACTCCGCATACGGCAGACTCTTATCCCAAGAGGTAGCATAAGCCAATGCACAAGCTCTTAACATATCCTCCAGAATCTGATTGACTCTTTCAGTCTGGCCATCCGTCTGTGGATGATAAGCTGTACTGAAGTTCAAACGGGTTCCCATGGCTTCGTGCAACTTATTCCAAAACCTTGAGGTAAATTGGGTACCTCTGTCCGAAACAATCCTCTTTGGCACTCCGTGCAAACAGACGATCCTGATCATATACAACTCTGCTAACTTATCCCCCGAGTAAGTGGTCTTTACGGGGATAAAATGGGCTACTTTGGTCAAACGATCCACTATAACCCATATGGAGTCATAACCCCCTTGAGTCTTGGGTAAACCGGTGATGAAATCCATTCCGATTTCCTCCCACTTCCACTCAGGTATTTTCAGCGGCTGCAACAATCCTGCTGGTCTCTGATGCATTGCCTTGACTCTCTGGCATACGTCGCACAATGCAACATGCTCGGCAACTTCACGCTTTATGCTCGGCCACCAGAATCTCTCCTTCAAATCCTGATACATCTTGGCACTTCCTGGGTGAATTGAATACTTGGAGTCATGGGCTTCTTCTAGAATCAACTGCTTCAGCTCATTTTTGTTCGGCACACAAATGCGATCCTTCATCCATAACGTGCCTTGCTCATCCAACTTGAAGTCCTCTGCCTTGCCTTCATCCATGATGGACTTAATCCTGCGGATCTTGTCATCATCCTTCTGTCCTTCTCCAATCTGATCTTCTAAGGTAGGCTTCACTTCCAATGCGGCCATGAATCCTTCTGGTACGACTTCAATCTGCATTCTCTGGAAATCCTCACATAGCTCATCCTGACTTGTGGCTATCAACATACTCACAGTATGGCTTTTCCGACTCAGAGCATCGGCAACTACGTTGGCCTTCCCGGGATGGTAATGGATTCCAACATTGTAGTCCTTGATCAACTCTAACCATCTCCTCTGCCTCATGTTCAAGTCTGATTGGGTGAAGATGTACTTAAGACTCTTATGGTCCGTGTATACTTCACATCTGTTTCCAATTAAGTAGTGACACCATAATTTCAAGGCATGCACTACGGCAGCTAGCTCTAGGTCATGCATCGGATAATTCTTCTCATGCGGCCTCAACTGCCTTGATGCATAAGCGACGACCTTTCCGTTCTGCATCAACACACATCTAAGTCCTTGACACGATGCATCACAATAAATATCAAAGCTTTGATTAACATCCGGTAGAACTAACACCGGCGCTGATGTCAATCGTTTCTTCAGTTCTTGAAAACCTTTCTCGCACTCTGGCGTCCATGCAAACTTCTTCTCCTTTTTCAGCAATTGCGTAAGAGGTTTCGCAATTGTCGAAAAGCCTTCAATGAAACGGCGGTAGTAACCTGCCATTCCAAGGAAACTCCGGATCTGGGTCACAGTCTTCGGCTGCTCCCAATGTAACACAACTCCTACCTTGCTTCGATCTACGGCGACTCCTTCTGCGGTCATTACATGTCCGAGGAATTCCACCTTGTCCTTCCAAAAATCACACTTACTGAACTTGGCGAAGAGTTGCTGTTCCCTCAGCTTTTCCAAAACTCGCCTCAAGTGTTCGGCATGTTCATCCTCTGTCTTAGAGTAGATTAGGATATCATCTATGAACACAACAACAAACTTGTCCAAATACTCCATGAACACCTTATTCATCATATTCATGAAATATGCTGGCGCATTCGTCAGACCAAAGGAGATAACAGTAAACTCATAATGTCCGTATCTTGACGAGAATGCAGTCTTCGGAATATCTTCTGATCGGATCTTCAACTGATGGTATCCTGATCTCAGATCAATCTTGGAGAAAACTCCGGCTCCTCTCAGCTGGTCAAACAAATCATCAATCCTGGGTAGCGGATACTTATTCTTCACGGTGACTTCATTGAGTGCACGATAGTCAATGCACATCCTAAAACTCCCATCCTTCTTCTTGACAAACAGAATTGGCGCTCCCCACGGTGACGAACTCGGTCTGATAAATCCTTTCTCCATTAACTCTTCAAGCTGTTTCTTCATCTCTACCAATTCCTCGGTGGACATCCGATAGGGTCTCTTTGCTATCGGTCTTTGTGCAGTACAAGCTCTATCACAAACTCTATGTCCCTGTCTGGCGGCATACCAGGTAGATCTTCAGGAAAAACATCTGGGTACTCATTCACTACTGAGACATCTTCTATGCTGAGTGCCTTGGTGCTGTTAACCATCAACTGTCCATCTCTAACGGCGGTAGCTTGAAATTCCACTTTCTTTCCACACGGGCTCTCAACTGAGATAGTCCTCCGTCCACAATCCAATACGGCCTTGTGCTTGGATAACCAACCCATTCCCAAAATGACATCCAAGGTCTGGGTCTCCAAAATAATAAGGTTCGCTAGGAACTCTATCCCATCTATTAGTATTCTCACCCCAGAACATCCTACTTTCGTTCGGAGTTCGGAACCAGGGGTTTGAACTAAAAGCATGCATTTAAGTCTTGCAATCTCCAAATCATTTTTAGCAGCAAAGCCTTGAGAAACAAACGAATGCGAAGCTCCGGAATCAAACAAAACTGTTGCAGGTACTGAGTTGACTAGTAACTTACCCAGTACGACGTCTGTGGCATTCTGCAGTGCATCTGCGGTGACATGGTTGACTCGGCCTCTCACCACAGTCTGGGGTGTGGCTCCTGGTGCTGGCGTCCTGGCTGGTGTGGATCCCAGATTGAAGCGGACTGGGGTCACTCCTGCTGTCTTCTTTGGGCAACTGTTGGCAAAGTGTCCTGGCTCGTTGCAGTTGTAGCAGCGTCTCACTGTCCCTTGTTGACTGCCTGCAGCGACGTTTCTGGCTGGGGCTGGGGTCTGATTGTTTTGATTGACGGGTCTTGGTGCTGGTGACGGTGTCCTGGTTGCATTCTGCGGCTGGAATCTGAAAAACTGATTTGGCGCAACCCTCAAACGTTGCTGTGCTCCCTGGCGCGATCCCTGATGCTGCATCCTGCGCTTCCTGTTCTCATCCAGTTCCTTGCGCTTGTCCTCAAGAATAAGCGCCTTATTCACCAACTCTTGGAAATCTGGAAAGGTGTGGGTGATCAATCCCACCTGCAGTCCTGAGTTAAGTCCCTTCATGAAACGAGACTGTCTGGCTTTATCTGTCGCTACATCCTCAGGTGCGTAGCGAGCAAGCTGTGTGAACTTGTTCAGGTATTCGGCCACTGGCTGATTACCTTGCTTCAGTGCCCTGAACTCCTCCTTCTTGAGATCCATGATTCCTTCAGGCACGTGATACTGACGGAATGCAGCTGTGAACTCTTCCCAAGTGATGTCCTGAGGGTTCTCTTGCGTAATGAAGTTCTCCCACCATTCAATTTGTTCCTTCCAAGCGATGAGAAGCGTAGAGTACCTTCTCATTTCCTATGCATTGAGCAATGTGTAGCTTCCTCTCAATTGACCTTAACCGGTCATCGGCTTCCAACGGGTTAGCATTCGGAGAAAGTGGGTGGATGAGTCCTCATAAACTCGGCAGTCTTGTGTTACGGCGTTGTCACGATTGACTTGATTAGCGGTGGCCTGGCGGTGGCGTGTTGCATCTGTTGCATCATAGCATGCATCAATCGAGTCTGAGCAGCAAGAAATGCTCCAAAATTCTGCATGTCGATGGCGGTCTTTGGTGCTCCATCATTGGGGTTTCTTTGGCGAGAATCACTTCCATTGCCTCCAAGGTTTTCGCGGGTGTTCACCATCTGTCGATTGCTCCAAGGTTTCAGAGATGAGAGGGAAACAGGAATAGATAAGTAATATGGAACTTATGCGGGGTGAAAGGTGTAACTTAAAGTCCAACTTTATTATTTTAATCAATAGTAACTTGGTATGGTTGCTTACAATGCCTAGGGGCCTTGCAACACATACTGCACACTCAGCAAGCAATGAAAATCCAAATCGAACTAACACTGGAGCCTAACGCCTAAAGGGTGACTCTTTATTCTATGATGCGACTCGGCGAAGGAGTCTCACTATAGAACCTATGCTCACTCATCGAGAAAACCTCCACGGCCTGGAGTGCAGACTGACTGCGGCATAAGCGCGAACGATTGCCATGTCCAAAGAATCGTGTCATCTGTGGTAGTCGAAGAAGCAATGTCCTCCTCAAGCTCTGGCTCCTCCGGGTCTGGCTCATGTAGCTCGAGCATTGGCTCCGGCTCTGGTGCGTACAATGCCGTCTCTAACTCTCCAATCCTTTGCAGAAGGTGAGACACATACTCTTGAGCTTCCCGCCATCTGTTCTTCTCTGCCGTGATTTCTTTGCGGGCCTTCTGTAGCTCCTTGCTTGTATCATCGAGTACATCCTCCTGGGCGACAACAAGTCGTGCCAACTGTGTAACCATGGCATTCTCATCCTGAATCGCCTTCAGGTCAAGAAGGTTATTGCTGCGCGGATGATACCGGAACACTGTGCTCTCCAATTTTCTGGCGTAGATACGGGTAATGTGCCGCATTGCTCGTCGTGACGCCTCTTGGATACCCATCTGTATTGTAGACCTCCTGGCAGTGCAGTGTATCGGGCGATTGCCTGGGCCCTTCTTCCTAGCAGGTACCACAATCTTCACGTCACAAGCCTTGATCAATCCTGCTTGTCTGATCACGTCCACTTGGTATTGCGGCTTCTCAAAATCTCCGAGAGTCTGTAGCATACGCCAAAGTTCCGCGGCGTGACCAACCTCCAGATCTACGTAGTTGAACTCTCCCTCCATCTGTCACAAGAGTGCTCACGTAAGAACTCGAAATTTTAAATCGTGACAAGATAAGGAAAAATTCAGCAAGAGACAAGAAAAGAGAGAAGGGAAATAGTCGAGATGTCATTTCTTATCTTGACGAACTTTTAACCTTTAGAAAATAGGTTATAACCTCTCTACGACCATTCTATCTATGGGTGAGCCTACAGTCAGTATGGCTCTGATACCACCTCTGTCGGGACCCGAATCTGCAAATCCGGACCCTCTGTGTATTCAGCACTAGTCCAGGAACGCGCTAGTGCACACAGTCTTAACATCGGTAAATATCACAATCATACCACACGATACTAACAAAGTACTTTAATTAAATAGTCAAACTGGTTGCTCGACCTTATGGTCAAGTTACAAATATACGCCACGCAGGGCGAAACTTATTAAAAGAGAAATAATAACAGCGGAAAATAAGATAACTTCGTGGCGCCATCCAGTATACCACAGGCAACTGGCCAGGGCTCGCTCCCTAAGTAGACGGTTCCTCTTGGAGCTCCTCCTCCAAAGCGGTGTAGTCTCCTCTTCAAGTGGTGTTGTATTGTGGCAAGGGTGAGTGCCATTACTCGACAAGTCATGAGAATCGACTAATATACTACATGCATGGCTTAATACAAAGGAGTGGCTCAAGGTATATTTGCATAAGAGCATTTAACAAGTATCATAAGTAGATTAAAGCGATAGGTAACAAGTAAAGCATAAATAACTTTTCAAGGGGTTAAGTAAACATCTTTCCCATCCTAATCCACATTTCTATCAACATCATTATTAATCCAACCCAACCTTTCAAGTCCAAGTTATTTTTGAGGAAGTCTAACCCTTATGTTGTAATTCCCGAGCGATGTCAATACCGCGGACACGGCTAATTCGAATAGATTTTACACTCTGCAGAGGTTATGCACTTTACCCACAAGATACGAGTCAAACACCACAAAGCGAGTTCCGTAACAAAGTCTTTGGGAAACTTCTAACAATACAAGTGGTCCTCCCGGTTGTTGCACACTAACCCTTCCCTTAGCTAAAGGCGAAGTTTAGGCCAACCAACAGTTAGATGAGTACTGGCGCGGCCCGATGCTCCCCGTACAACTTACACAAAGTGTAGTTAACCTCCACGAGGTCCCACGATGCGTTATTAGCAACTTAATCAACTAGGTCCGTCCATTACGGACATGTGGTTGCATGTTTGACCCGGTTCAAAGGCTTGCAAGGTGAAGTCCTTAGGGTGACCAGGCAAGACTACGCGAAGAACCAACCAACATTCCGGTGCCACAGCTGGCCCACCCGATCAATCTTGCCATGCCGGTCGAAAACTATTTATCAAACCCGAGTTGATTACCATGCACCACGTGCTATCACCATCACATGATACCTTTCCAAAACAGGTTCAATATATCATTAAGTCAATATTAACATTTGATTGTCAAAATCATGTCATGAGCCAGTAAGCTTGAGTTTAAGCAATGTACTAGCTTGATCTAATTTCCCATGTTGGCATTTTAGTAATGTCCAACTAGTAAACCACAACTAGGGTGACAAGGGGTCATGGCACATATTTAATTAATCAAGGTGTCATACGACAATTTGGCATTTATCTAATTTCCCATACTTAAATAAGGTATTTTCTAATTGAACTAGCATGCAATAAGTTAAATCAAAATAGGTTTCAAAATAGGGTCAATATGGTCAAAGCATAACTTGCCTTCAAAAGTATTTGCTCTTAGTCTGGTGGCTCTGAGTCAATACTTCTCCTTCGAATCCTTAGGCACTTCAGCGTCTACTAAGTAGCAGCGTGCAAATAGCAACAAATGAATAAAACAGTAGACAAAAAGTGTCCAAACATCCAAATAAAGTTCATAAGCGGAGAGAACATAATTTTATGAATTTTTAGAAAGCTGGAATAAATCCAAATTCGGAGTTTAAATGCAAAAGTTATATCATTTTGAAGTTTAAATAATCAATTAAATAATATTAGAGAGGAAAACTTTAGTCCAAAATTAAATAAAATTAGTCATTAGGTAGATCTCAATTTTATACAAATTTAGAAATTTGAATCACTCAAATCGGAGTTGAAAGCGCCAAAAGTTATAGCGTTTGAAGTTTGAAACAAAATCAGAAATCATTATTTCGAATTAATAAATCATTTTCTTTCGGAAATTAATTGTCGTCGGCGAGGACACGTGGCAGCCTCTGATTGGGCGGTGGCGTCGAGGCGATCCATGGGCTCGGCCACGGCAGCAGTCCACCGTGGACCTGAGTCCCGCGACTCGGGTCCGCAAGCGGTGGGACCACTCGGGTAGCGTCATTCTTGGCGTCGGTGAGGCTCGACCGGTGCGACAGGTGGGACCTTGTGGCGTCATGGGTAGGCGTCCTTTGCACGGTAGAGGTGGCGGCGGGTGGGCCGTCTTGACTTCATGGTGCGGTTTCGCGGCGTCGGTAGCAGCGGGCGCGTATCACGCGCCAGCGTCTGCGGCCGACCGTGCGGTCAACTTACGCTGCGTGGCTCAATCTCGGCCGATTTGAAAATCAACGGCCCCAGTTGAATCACGGCTCTCGCAGCGTTTGGGTTAGCGTTTGATCTGAACCGTTGGATCTAGATCCAACGGTTGAGATTGGATCTGGAGTTTTGGATTGGAATCTCACCGGCGGTGGCGTGGCATGATCCTAGCCGTGCGATGGTGATCCGACGGTCCACGGCTTCGGGTCGGCGATGGCGGTGGCGGAGCTGGTGGCCGGAGCCGGGAACGGCGTTATGCGGGCTCCTCCGGCGAGTGAGTCCTCCTCAGTGCGTCTCGCCACGGAGTCCGGATCTGGGAGTCAACGGGCGGCGAAGGACGACGGACGCGGCGGGGCAAGCAAAACCGCATGGCGGAGAGGATTCTAACTACGGCGAACTTCGCGGGCTAAGCGCGGCGGCTCGGCGTGGTGGGTTAGGGCTACGGGTGCGCAAGGCAACGGGCTTCACGATGGCGGCGGCGGCGCATTAAATAGGGGCCTCGGCTTCCGTGTATCGCGCGGAGACCAAGGTCGACACGGCTGCGGCGGCAGAGTCCGAATCCCATTCGGATTGGGTGACGTGGATCAACGTGAGCCGTTGGATCTCAATCCAACGGTCACGGGCTAGGGTTCGGTGGCTATTGCGGTTGATCTCAGCTGTTGGATCTTGATCCAACGGTTGAGTTTCGGCGCGGTGACCGGGTTCGACCGAGTCGCATGGCTCGGGTCGGACTCGGACTCGAGTCTGACTCGGGCTCGGTCGGATGAACAGTAACCGACCCGGTTTGGATTTCTCAGCGATTTAATATTTAAAATAATTTCCAGTAATTCATTTAATTCAAGAAAAATAGTAAAATACTCAGAAAAATTCCAGAAAAATTCTGGAAAATATTTTGGATCATTTTGGACTCAAATAAAATATTTCCAACAAAACTTTATTTGAAAATTTAATTTCTTTAATTATTTCAATATGGAATAAGTTCAAATTAAATCCAAAAAAATCCAAATAAATTCCAGAAAATTCCAAAAATTCACAAATGTGCAAAATAATATTTTATTTTAATGAAAAGCAAAAATTGGGGTGTTACACCCCGTCGACAACATTCTCGGCGACATCCAAAAGGGGGTAACTACACGCTCAAGAGTAGCTAATTTTTGTGAATTTTACTCTTTTGTGTCTACTTTGGAACCTTTGAAGGTAGAGGATGCACTAAAAGATTCGGATTGGGTAATGGCAATGCATGAAGAGCTCAACAACTTCATTAGAAACAAGGTGTGGTCGTTAGTGGAAAGGCCAAATCAAAACGTGATAGGAACCAAATGGGTCTTCCGCAACAAACAAGATGAAAACGGAGTTGTCACAAGAAATAAGGTTCGGTTGGTAGCTCAAGGATACACTCAAATTGAAGGTTTGGATTTTGGTGAGACTTATGCTCCCGTTGCTAGACTTGAGTCAATTCGTATATTGGTTGCATTTGCTACTCACCATGATTTCAAGCTTTATCAAATGGACGTCAAGAGTGCTTTCCTAAATGGTCCAATCGCCGAATTAGTCTACGTTGAGCAACCTCCGGGAATGGAGGACCACAAGAACCCTACACATGTATACAAACTCCATAAGGCGCTCTATGGGCTCAAGCAAGCACCTAGAGCATGGTATGAATGCCTTAAGGACTTTCTCATTAAAAAGGGTTTCGAAATTGGTAAAGCAGATCCTACTCTCTTCACAAAATACATTGATGATGATTTATTTGTATGCCAAATATATGTCGATGACATTATATTTGATTCTACTAATAAAAGCTTTTATGAGGATTTTAGTAGGCTAATGACAAAAAGGTTTGAGATGTCAATGATGGGCGAGCTAAAATTCTTCCTCGGATTTCAAGTCAAACAACTCAAGGAAGGGACATTCTTGTGTCAAACAAAGTACATCAAGGATATGCTCAAAAAGTTTGACATGGAAAACGCCAAGCCAATTCATACACCCATGGCAACAAACGGACATCTCAGTCTAAGTGAGGAAGGTAACCCTGTGGATCAAAAGGTATATCGATCCATGATAGGCTCACTGCTTTATCTTTGTGCATCTAGGCCGGATATTATGCTAAGTGTTTGTATGTGTGCAAGATTTCAAGCCGCTCCGAGAGAGTGTCACTTAGTAGCCGTGAAAAGAATTATTAGATATCTAGTTCACACCCCTAATCTAGGGCTTTGGTATCCTAAAGGATCAAAATTTGATTTGATTGGATATTCAGATGCTGATTATGCGGGTTGTAAAGTGGATAGAAAAAACACTTCGGGGACTTGTCAATTCTTAGGTAGATCATTAGTCTCTTGGTCCTCAAAGAAACAAAACTCAGTGGCTCTATCCACCGCCGAAGCCGAATATATTGCCGCGGGAAGTTGTTGTGCTCAATTTCTTTGGATGAGGCAAACCTTGAAGGATTTTGGACTAAGGTTGGATAGAGTACCACTCTTATGTGACAATGAGAGTGCCATCAAAATAGCCAACAATCCCGTCCAACACTCCCGGACCAAGCATATAGATATCCGCCACCACTTTCTTAGGGATCACTCACTAAAAGGAGACATTGACATTACCTATGTGAGAACCGACAAACAATTGGCCGATATATTCACCAAACCTCTCGATGAGAAACGCTTTTGCGAGTTGAGAAGTGAGCTAAACATCCTAGACTATCGGAATGTGTCTTGACACCTTGCTCGCATATATAGTTACTACCTCTCTTGGTGATTTCAAAATAAAATGTTTGCAAAGTTAAATCTGTCTTTAAAAGGATTTATTGCCGATCGCATCTTCGGTCATTCCACTCGTGATCATTGCTTTGGTTGTTATTTTGTTCCCTGATCACAAGTAGGATGACTCTCGAGTTCACTGGCTCAAAGTCTCAGTTTCTTCAATCTCAGAAATCCTATCATTTCCTCCTTGTCAGCTGGAAAAATGAATGCATCGGAACATCCGATCTTGTCATCGGAATATCCGAATTCTGTGCTTTTGAACTCATCGAAACTTCCGATATATTATATCGGAACTTCCGATATTCTGGGAATTCAGACCGTTCGGAACTTCCGAACCTCAGTTCGGAACTTCCGAAATGGGTGTAAACGCTTGAAAAGGACGGTTCGGTAGGCCCCTCTCCTCAGTTCTTTATTCTTAGCCTTTGCCTCCGTACGTCTCTCTCTCTACACCCCTTTTCTCCTCTTGTCGTCTTCGGAGTCTTCAACCATTCGGAAACTCCGATCCACCTCAAGGAGGGGTGCATCTCGGATTGGAAGATCTTCACCATTTCATAAGTTTGTTTTTTGCCTCCAAGGTAAACCCTAGAATATCCTTTGTCATTCCTCGTTCCGTGGATCCTTTGCTCAAATCTTTTGGGTAGACTTGTTATTATAGTCTTCCTTCGCTTAGTTCTCAAATCTCATTCATTTCCTGTGGTTGATCTTGCTGGAATCCTAGTTTTAGGGTTGTACTGAAAATATCGGAACTTCCGAAATCTTGTGTCGGAACTTCCGATGTAATGTCGGAACTTCCGATATGGAATCGGAACTTTCGATAATGACAGTACAGCACTAAAACCAGTGTTCTCCCTAGTTTCATTCGTCTTATCGAGATATTCCTTGTCAGCTTCTTCAAATGGATCCCGATCAGGGTGATCAACCTCCTCAGGGTTCAGGCAAGGTCACGTTCACTCGCAAAAGAAAGACACCTACTGGGACAAGGACAAAACGAGTTATGACTCAAGGATCTCAACCTGGCATTTCAATCAATGAACCTGCTGCTCAGGCTGCTCAGATAGTGAATGTACCACGTGGAGCAACTCTGCCTTCAAGGAAAGGAAAAGGAATTGCAGGTGCTTCAGGATCTCAAGCTAGAGACATGCCAAGACTGAGACCGCCTGAGAGAGACCCTAGATTGCAGAGGAAACCAGTGAACTACAAAGGAAAAGCAGCACAAGTAAGAAAAGCTCGTGAAGAAAATCCAAAATGGAACGACAGGTTCTCCACTGATTCTCGTTTCTGGACCTTCTTTCAGCAAGATTTCTATGCTTCAGTCATTTTTCCGAGAAAGAATCCTGTAATCGCAATGCAGTGGATTGACTGGGAGTATATGGCAGCAGCAGATGATGCCATATTCAATGAAGTCATTGCAGCTTGTGAAAGGACTGGCACCAAAAGAATCATGGCATTTCAGCATGATTGGAATGTGGAAATTATAGCTCAGTTCTATGCTACAATGTATGTCTCCAGGGATCGAGCCTCCACTCTCCATTGGATGACTGAGGGAACTTGGTATGAAGCTACATATGTTCAGTTTGCCAGGTTACTTGAATTCACAGAGGCAAACTCCAGGGACAGAGATCAGATCCACAATGAGACCTCTCTTGTTGCAACAAATCTGAATTTCTTGTATGAGGAGGATGCAGAGTACGAGGCAGGTGACACCAAGGGGATGAAGCCTTTCTTTGCTATCCCGAACAGACTTTTCAGGAAGACTTTAGCTCCTAAAGAGGGTGATGCTTCTCATGTCCTCTCTTATACAAGAAACCTCCTGAGCAGAATGCAAGACGGTCAAAGGTCCTTTGATGTATTTGACTTTATCTGGAATGAGATCAGACTCACCAGTCAGGAGCCCAGAAGGAGCTGTGGATATGCTCCGTTCATCATGCATTTGATTGAACAAGTGACCGGGCAGCAGTTTGAGTGTGATGGGAAGCACGTGGGTCTTCAAGTCAGGGCAATTAAGGCCCCATCTCAGCGAGCCACCAGGGCATCTTCCAGAAGGACCTCTACATCTGCGGCTACCCCTTCATCTCATGCTCCCAGTGGATCCTCTTCACCTATTCTGCGCGCCTTGAAGTCAATATTTGTTCTTTGCAAGAGCAACACAGAAAAGCAGAAAAAGAATACCAAGCGACTCAAGGACATACAAAGGCATCTCAATCTGGAGTGTTCAGAGGACGAGGAGAGTGAGGAAGAGATCGAGGATCCCTTTGCTCCAGCGCCTGATGCGTCAGAGTCTGAGGATGAAGACGAGGAGTCTGGGTCAGATGAAGCTGCGTCAGAGGAGTCTGATTAGTCCTTCCGTCTCTCCTCTACCTTTTGTGGTGCTTTATGCCAAAGGGGGAGAGATGCAGACAAATTTCCTTATCTATCTTTGATTCGAGTCGTTGAGTCCAGTGAACTTGGTTGAACTTGAACTTTCTTGGTTTATGCGTTGTTGAATGTTATCGTTTTAATTCTTTATCGTTGTTGCATGGAGATCTTCGTTGACTTATTGGCTGTTAATTGCTTAATTACCTATACTGCTTATCCTGTCAATCCTGTTTTAATCTCCTATGCAAGGATATAGGGGGAGCTCTCTCATATTCTTTTCTCTCAAAATGTGCATTTGTTCTCAAGATCTATTCTCAATGCACATATCGAGGGGGAGTTCGTTCTATATTCATACTCTCATATGCTTTAAAAATTTGTCCTTAATCGTGTTGTCATCATTCACCAAAAAGGGGGAGATTGAAAGTGCATCTAGGCCCCCTAAAATTGTTTTGGATGATTAATGACAAACGATTAAAGAGTCTAATGTGTTCAACTAGTTCATGAACAGGTAAGAGTTTCAAGAAGAGATCGTCTATGTCCATGAAGTATCCCCTAGTGGAGTTGAGTAAGAAAAATGGTATTTGAGCTTGTAAATTTAATCATTTGAGTCATAGGAATGCCGTACTATTAAGAGGAGTGCATTGAAATTGACCTAGAGATGGTCTTCTTGCTCAAGATGAACATTGTCTAGTCTCTCAAAGAGTTAGTAGTGTCCTCTCTCGCTTCGGAATAAGGTTTGTTTAAGGTTCAGGTCGGATGTTCCGATATTGTATCGGACATTCCGATGTTTCAGAAGTTCCGAAGTGTAGTTGTGCTTTAATCCGTTGTGTTCTGTTAGGGTCGGACATTCCGATGTATTGTGTCGGATGTTCCGATACCTGTTGAGTTTTAGTTTGGGAGCTCTCTGTTAGCTTCGGATGTTCCGATCTTAGGTATCGGAAGGTCCAATGTGTGCTGTCTTGTGAAAAGGTGCTCTCTGTCTTGTTCGGACTGTCCGAAGTTGCATCTTCGGAAGTTCCGAAGTGGTTGTTTTCCAGTTTGGGAACTCTCTGTTTGTTTCGGATGTTCCGATATTCTCTATCGGACATTCCGAGTGGGACTTAGAAAGTTTTGTTGAAGTTCCTTTTCTGAGTAACATCGGAAGTTCCGAAGTGGTATTCGGACATTCCGATGCTTGTAGTTTTCGACCGTTGGGAGCTGTCCCAATTCTGGGTATTTGCACTCATCGGATGTTCCGATGTTACGATCGGACTTTCTGATGTTTGGCTGAGTGCGGGTATAACGGCTAGTTTTGAACCAAAACTATAAATACCCCTCTCCTCTCCCTTTTGTAGGTTACACACTTGCTTGGGCTGAGCACTTGAGCTTCTTGGGCACTCTCTAGAGCAATCTTGAGCCATCCTCCTCCTTGATCTTAGGGAGCATTTAGTGAGTGACGAATTGTCAAGTGTGGTTGTGAGTTAAGAGCTAAGTTGTCATTCATCTTGAGAAATTAGAGGACCTCTCCAAGATCGAGAATCAAGTGCATTCATTACTCTTGGAGGTTGAAGGACTCCTAGACGGCTAGGCGTCGCTCACGAGCCCCCGACGATTGTGGGACGCCGTGAGAAGTTTGTGAAGGCCAGCTCCGCCTCCGAAAGGAAAGGATCCAATAGTGGAATCAAGCCTCAAGTGTGATCGAGGTTTGTGAGGAAAGGGTTGGAAGAGACCCGGCTCTTGGGAGCCTCCTCAACGGAGACGTACGATCCCCTCAAGGATCCGAACTCCGGGAAACAAATTGTTGTGTTCTCTCTTGTCACTTATTATCTCATCAGTCCTGTGGATTTACTTTGATGCTCATATTAGTTGCTGAGAACAAGTAGTTTAAATTGCTTGTCCTAATCTTGAATCCACTTGTTCAGTGTTAATCGGATATTCCGATTTGATTACGGAAGTTCTGAAGATATCGGAAGTTCCGATACTGGATCGGAATATCCGTCCTTTTTCCGCTGCTTTAAATTGTCTAAAATTTTAATTAGCCTATTCACCCCCCTCTAGGCAATTGTCACATCTTTTCAATGGGCAAACACTAAACATGGCAAGATATCATATCATGTAATCCATTTGCATCTAGTCAAGACTAGCAACATACAACACGATACCCATTCCAATACACTTGCCCTAACCGCGGGCAACGGATTGGCGAGAGGATGAGGGCACTCCCGGGGTCACACCACCTGCACATAGATACCACACACTCAAACCGTGCCCACAAAACAGTACACAATCGCTCATCTACCCCGACTTCGCAAACTACTCCCAAAGCAGAAAAACAGAGAATCTGTCCCCCGGGACAGCAGGCTTCAAACTAGCATAATTTGAGTTCTAGTTCCCCAAATTAAGTAAACGAGTACATCATCGCGAAGATTAGGAAATTTTCTAGCTTTCTCTAAGTATTGGGAAAAGCTGATTCGGTCTCTAAAATTGCCTAATCTACAGATCAACCCGATCTGTCCCAATCACGTCACAGATTTGAACACGCTCGGTAAAACGATCATAACTTTCAAACGGTTGGGCGGAATTGGACATTCTTGGTGTCAAATTAAAGGTATTGAAGTTATTTACAATTTTCTCAACATACGGTTGACCATAAAACTCTTCTAAAATTGCGAAATCTTGAGCCCTAGGTCGGACGCCCAATCTGCCCGAAACAGAACACCATGGAAACTCTAGATTTCATCCAATCTAACCAATGGCAGCACAACCTTTTGATCTAATAGCTTGAAATCCTCCTCCATTAACACAACACCTAATCCACCTCAAAGGTTTCCCATCACCATACCTTAGGCCGACGAACGAAGAACCGACAAACACTCCTCCCGATCGCCCGATCTTCCTCCACGCGCCAATCCCACCGGATCATCTCATTGTGGAGCTCCCCAATGGCAAGGGCGATGGCGTGGAATAGCGTGGCAGCAAGGGGTGGGGGTGGAGCTCGCCTAGGGCCGGCTAGAGGTGGTGGGGAGGAAGGAGCAAGGTGGCGGCTAGGGGAGGCCATGGGGGAGGCGCATGGGGGGAGAGGGGTGGGTGGCGGCTAGGGTTGAGGGAGAGGGGAGTGGGGGGCGCACCAAGGGGTGGGGGCTAGGTTTGGCTGCCCAAAAGTCCCACCCTGGGCCCAAACCCTTCCATCGAAGGCCCAACTCAACCCTCATGGCCCAAAGTCCCCCGGAGAGGCCCAAACACCCGGAAACGGCCCAAAAACACGCTATAAAGTCGTACCGAAATGCCGAATTCTAAAATGTCACATTCTGGGGTGTCACAGATCAATCTTGAGAAATTTTAAAAAATTTGGACAGTGCAAACCGACAAATTGAACCGACCAAAAATGGTCAAAAACACATCAAAAATTTTAGAAATTTTTTGTGGATGATCTTGACCCTAAATACAATAAAATACAGTGCACAAAAATCAAAATCCAGCAAAAACACCTGAGATCTCGCCGAGAAATTCGAAATTTGAATTTCTTTTGAATTTTTTGAATTCTTCGGGATTTTGGATCTCGGAGGGGTCCAAAATCCGAAATCTTTGGTCCGAAATTTTAATCCTTGGTTCTAGGAATGCAGGAATTTTAGTTTGCACTTTCATAATAGTGGGTCTAGTTATTAATTTCCTAGTGGCACATGGAGGCACACAAAATCTTCATGATTTGAGAAATTTTTAACATTAATGCCATGACGTTGTGAGTTGTTAACTATATTTCTCATCATTTTAAGACCAAGATGGCATAATCTACAATGCTATAGAGAAAATAATTTAGAGCTGCTAAAAACAGTCTTCAAAGAAGTATACACTGCGGGTGCATTGATTCTCGTGTAGTACAACCCAGATTCATATGAGGGATATTTTTCTAACACCATTTTTCCACATTCCGTGTGCTTCACAATGCACAAAAATTCTTTACCATTTTCTTCATTTGTTTCTACGTGAAACCCATTACCAAAATAGTACCTGTTGGTAATATAATTGTGGCTCTTCTAAAGCCTATTATATATGAATCACTGCCTGCAATTGTAGTAATCCTTTCAGCGTTCTTCATGATCGATTGAAAGTATTTAGACTCTCTTAAGATGGTATTCATTGTGCCACTATCAACAATGCATATCTCTACCATTTGGGTCTACACAGTTTCGAAAGAAATAGAATTCTAATCAGATAGTGGCAAAATAACTCAAACATTGCTTATAAAGATAGAATACTGAAATAAACAATAAACTGCATATCCATTCATGAGAAAAGTTTATGCCCTTCTAGAGCTTACAATTCATTATTCACAATGCACTAACAACCATAATAAAAAAATGCTAATAATGCAATTCATGCATTAAACAGAATCTGTACAGAATACATTCACTTCTACCTCTATGTCATCAATAAAAGTTTTCTTTTCAATTGCCATGAGCTTGGCTGCTGCATCGATGTCTAGGCTAGAATGAGAGGATGATGCAAGTGAGGTGTCCTCATCCATGGCATCATTATCGCCTACCTTGGCGAAATGTGCTTCTGCTGGTGCATTGTCCTTCGCCTTCTTCTTAGCCAAATATGCATTGATGACATCCTTGGATTCCTAACATATCTTTGACCAATGTCCCTAGGTGTCACACCTAAAGCACGTCTGGTTCTGCTGTCCATACGGCTTAGCGGGTGGCTTGCCATCATGCTTCTCATAGGCTTTGGACCTTTTCTTGGCCGGATATCTCTCCTTTCCATCCTTCTTGCCCTTCTTCCTTTGAGTGTGCTTTTTTTTACCTTGTAGCTATTGGCATTGACTTCTGGGCGAATGCCTGGCTGTGAGACAAAGTTCTTGCGAAGAACACCATCTTATGACTCTACAACTTGCATAATATCAATCAGTTCGCTATACTCCTTGTATGCGTCCTAACGATAGCTGCGAGCACTCTGGACAGCACTGGGATGAAGGGTGGAGAGAGTTTTCTCAATCTTCTCCTCATCAATGATTTTCTTGTCACATAGGGAGAGATTAGTACAAATTCTTTGCAAGGCAAAATTATACTCGGTCACTGTTCTATAGTCCGCAAACCTTAAGTGAACCCAATCTTGCTGTGCTTGGGACAAGATGGTGTACTTGAGCTTCTCGAACCGCTTTTGGAGTGCAGTCAATAACTCCAGTGCACTCTCCTCAACCATATATTCATTTTTTAAGGTGGTTAAAAGGTGATGCCTGAGAAAGTGCAAAGCTTGATCGTTTTGCTCGATAGTAGGTTGCACGTCCTTCGAGAACCCTTAGCCGATGGCAGCTAGGAGCTTGTTGTCCCCAAGCACGATCTTCACATCTGATTCCTATGTGAAATAATTCTGACCATGCGGGATCAGTTCTTCAAACTCACGGTTCACAATGCCAAACATCTGCATATTCACAAGATTCCTTCATTAGATTACTTCATGCAATCTAATAGAAAATGGTTGCTAGATAAATAAACATGCATAAATTATCATGAATTTCCAGTAAAAAGGAAAGCAATAATTACAAAAATATATAAAAATATTCATAAATGCAGAAAAGAGGGCTAAGAAAAATTAAACCAGAGCCAAATAGTTTTATGAAATTTTATAGCAATTTTTAGAATTTTTCTGTCAATTTTTAATCAATTTTCTGAATTACTAATCAATATTTGGAAAAAAAGAAAAAATAAAAAATAAAAATTGGGGGGGGGGCAAAAGGGTAAAATCCCCCTCCCCCCGTGCCCCATCCGGACTTAGCCGGATTCCAATCGGCTTCAAGCCCAATTGGGATAGAGGGGCTTTGCGCGTGCTAGGGGAGCCAGCCTAGCGCTGTGCTGAGCGGCGGAGCAGGGGACGGTCGGGGAAAGCCAGCTTGGTCGGCGGTGGCTGGGCGTGCCGTGTAGTGGCGGCCGGGCGCAGCTCCGGGCAACGATGGTCGGGCTTCGGGCGTGGTGGGCCGGCTCACGCAACGACGTAGCAGCGGCTGAGTGCGGCGGCCGGAGCGTCGGGCGGCAACGCAGGAAACGAGACGCCAGGTGGTGGCGCCGGCTCGGGAGGTGCGCTGCGAGCTCAATGGGACGCCGACGGAGCATGGCGGCCGGGCTTCGAGCGACGTGGAGGCCGGCTGGTGGCCGGTGATTGGCTATGTGCACGATGGTCAATCGCCCTTGGCTTCGAGTCAACGGTAGTGCTTCGGATCAGTGCCGATCTGTAGCTTCGTGCTACAATAGATTAGATGCATAGAATCCATACGAGATTAGATCAATCCCGCGTCTCACCTTTTAATTATCCTCTTCAGTAGAGACTCGTGCTGATAATGTGTTAGAGAACCTTGCTACCAGAGTAGTCCAGGGTTCCTGAACAGATCTGGATTGTGGAGAACAGAGAGAGAGAGAGAGAGACACACACACACACAGTATGGAGGAAGATTGATCTATTATTTCTGATTGCATGTACATTGCGGGGGGACCCCCCTCCTCCTCTTTATACCCTACGACTAGGGTTTTGGTTAAGGGATCATATGGGCCTTCGTGGGCCATCTGGTTTCTCAACAGCTTTCTCGGGATAAGATACACCAAGGAGAAAATAGGAACTTGAAAAGTGAAATCTGAATGGCTTGTTCATTGATTAAGTCCGAAAAATAAGCTACAGGTTTTAGTCTAATTTTGACTTGAAGTTTGTGGATAAAGTCTGCATTCAGCAGTACGCCCATAGACCTAACTAAATGAAGGCTTCTCTTGCGGTTTCCATCTACAGGTCCATAGTTAGCATGTTCAATTGTCGCGCATCTTGTGAAATATTGTAGATTGTAACAGACAGCGGCATGTTTCTTCGTTGAAAAGTTTTGTCGCACTCTAAACTTTACTCGAAAGTCCGTTCAACACCCAAAACTATAAAACTAGTTATTTACCCTCTACAACTGTACAATCCGATTCAAATAACACACTAATCCAATTTCACATATTGACTAAGTTAGATTAATAATATGTAGGTCCACATAGGCTTCTCCCCGTCGAGCTCCCAATAACCTTTCATGGCTATCGGCCCCCAGTAGCTCCATCATTCTCTATTTCGATTTAAAAGAGAAGCCCTATGAGCCCCACCTATCATTCACCTAAACTTGCACAGCGTATCATCCTACGAGCAAAACCACCTGCTCATCACACCACATGTAACACCCCGGCACCACACTTGCCCAAAGTGTTACTGAAACCTATCCAAATTTTTCAAAAAAACTGCAAGATCTCCCCTGCTAAATGGACATCCACTCAACAGGCAAAGAGATAACAATTATCCAAGACAAACATACACATCTCAGACTTAATCAAAAAATGCTAGTAGTTAATTTTATCAACTACTAAACTTAACAACAATTAGTATCTACTAATCTCAACAACACGAAGATCACAATAACCGCAACAAGAATCAATTAACTGTGAATCGACACAAAGCTTAATCCGCAACCACAAACCCATTGACACATTGATCTAACCCTAGTTATCAATGTGAACACTCTTCTAAACTATACATGGATCATGGCATGAAGTGAGTGAGGGTGAAGTTAAGACCCATCTCGGCAAGTCGCCCTCCGAGTACCTAAAACAACATAAACAACAAGCGTGAGTCCAAGACTCCGCAAAGTGTATCAGATAATCAAATCATAACCAATTAACACATTTAAATCAACAACAAGATCATATCTCTTAAACAAATCAACAAATACATAAACCAATAGTAACAACACTAATTACCTCCTTTACCTTATTGCTTATTTCACAATCATACCTCATTAAGCATCTTAGGAGGAGTCCATGACTCTATCCCGAATCCACACACCACCATTAACACAATAATTATCATTAGCGATGCAATGCAACATGCATGCTCATGAATGCACATTTTCTTTGTACATACTGGTATTACCGAGTGCACACCTGTCGGTGTGCACCCTCTCATTCTCCTCCATCCCTTGGAGGGACCTACTCTTACTGTCTCGCTCCCATCCATCCCTATGGATGGGACTACGAGGTAGGATTTTCTTGTTCACTACGTGTGAACACAGAGGGCCACATCAGCATGGGCCACCTCTTCCATTATGAATGCACATATGCAATAGACACAAATAAATTGCACACTACATTCATTTCTAACAGTTGCATCAATTCCAACAAACTCATAGTCATATTCATAACATAACCATATGCATTATTATACCCATATCCAAACATGTATATAACAGGGGTAATATAGCATCTCAAAAATTTTAGACGGCAAGCTAATAATCTTTATTTCAACACATCTATTCATCACCATATCCGATGCACTTGCATCGTCATAAGCATAATCATCATCCTGGACATACTCATAAACATAATAACTATAATTGTTAGCATAATCATATTCATAAACACAAGCAAGCAACCAACATCCTAATAACATCGTAGTTGATACACTTACCTTTAACCATGAAGAATGGGGTGGCAAGAGGTCGCGGCCACCCCCGAGATCACATTCCCTGCAAAATCATATGTGCATTCATCTCAAAACAATGCAAATTATGGTTCAAATCACAAATAACAATAACACTTTCGCTCCTATGCTTAACCCCGCTTTAAACTTCCTCCGGAGATCAATTAATCCATTCACAACTAATCCAACTCAAATTCAATCCTTGTACTTGAGCCAAACTACTGCCACACCATACAGCAGCCACTCAAACAATCATAACTTTTGATTCGCTTAACTAAATTGAGTGAACTCAGTCTCTAAATAACCAAAAGAGGATAATATACAATTATACCATACCCATTCATACTTGAGATATCTCAATCATTCCCAGATTTGCAATGAACAAAGATCAATTGCATTAACTCTAATTCCGGACAGTCTACACTAAAACAATCATATCTCCCAAATGGCTAAACCAAATTTGGAGTTCTTGTACTCTAAATGACCACAAGAAGATAATATACAAGTATTTCATATCCATTCATGCTGGAGAAGCATCAATCAATTCCAGATTTGCAATGAACAGAGAACTATTACACTAACTCTAATTTTTGACAGTTTGTACCAAAACAATCATATCTCCCAAATGGCTAAACTAAATTTGAAGTTCTTATGTTCTAAATGACCAAAAGAAGATAATCTACAAGTATTTCATACCTATTCATGCTGGAGACACATCAATTAATCCCAGATTTGCAATGAACATAGAACCTGAGTTGCCCCCAAACTTCTGAATTTCAGTTTGGGATAGCTCACTTCAATATAGCATAACTTTTGATTCTAGAATCCAAATCAAGCAAACAAATACATTTTATTAATCTACAAAAAATTTCCTAGCTTTCTATAGGCAAATGGAAAGTCTAAATCGAGCTGCATCTAGCCCTAAATAGCAGTTGAACATTTCGGGTACTAACACAAACACAATCTGGACAGCCCGCACTAAAATGGGCATAACTTTTGATTGGCTGAATGGAATTGAGTGTTCTTGAGCTCTAATGAAACTTAAGAACATGAGCTATAACTTTCTCTACAACCAAAGATTCAGGAGATGCACCTAACTACCTTAAGCTGCAGCTCCAAAATCGGCTATTGCAACAGCTCAGAAAACAGAAATCTCTCTCCAACCCTAGAACCATTTTCCCTCCAAAATACCTCAAATCTAGGAACCCTAGAGCCATGGCAACCAACTAGAGCTCTCAAAACAGCAAGAACAAACACTCAAGCCCATATGAAGGAGGAGGGGAAGGAGGAGTTCAGCCAGGGGGGGCAGCTCAAGGGGAGGAGGCGCCATGGAGGGACTTGCTGCAGCCTTGGGGAGGAGGAGGCGCCATGGAGGGCAGCCATGGGAGGAGGAGGGAGGAGCTCCATGGGGAAGAAGAGGCTTGGAGAGCTTCTCCATTTCGGCTGGGAAGGGGAGGAGAAAAAAAAACGTATGGGGAGGAGAGGTGGGAGGGATTAGGTGGGGGAAGAAAAAAGAGGAGGGAGCAAAATTAGGTGGAGGGGTAAAATTGTAAATTTTTCTCCTGCGCAGCTAATTTTTCCAACCCTGCAGCTCTCAAATAGGCCCACCACACTCCCGGCCGAAAATCCCAACACTCGAGAAAGATTTGCGATGTTACACCACAACAGGCAATGCCAATATGTGAAACCAGGTCAGGTGTTATTTGAACCGGATTGCAAAGTTCGAGGTGTAAAATATCTAGTAATGGACTTTTGATCAAAATTTGAAATGTTATATATGGACTTCTTCCATCAACATCGATCACAGTCAATCAGGTTCAACATTGTGCTAGGTACTTGTAATACCCCGGTCATTAATGTGAAGGCTTATGTGGGGCGGTGGTGTGATTAGTCTCACATTGCTTGTCTGAAGTGAGTTATAGTAGTGTATAATGCCTTTTGGGTCAAACCAGCACCTCTGGGTTAATATTTTTACATGAAGCGAGAATGAAAGTGTAGGCGAGGTGCTATACATGCGTGGGTTCGCCCTATGGTGAGGTAGGATATTGAGCAAATTTGGGCCAGAGTGTTACAGATGGTATCATATCATCAACCTTCACTGCATGGTCGCGTGTGAGACAGGGGCGCATGCATATGGCACATGTGGCCCTGGAGCGGATACATGGCATGGCATATGTGGCAACATTGGACACACGGATGTGTACCGAGGGGTGGTTTTGTCTATCTGCCGCGTATATGGTGTGCTGTTGAGGGCGTCTGCCCTCACGAGGGTGAATGTAATACACTGATTCATTTGTGTGAAGACTCATGTAGCCCATGTAGAGTGGTGATGGGATTAGTCCTATATTGCTTGGTTAAAGTGAGTTGTAGTAGTATATAATACTTGTTGGATCCAAACATAGCACATCTGAGTTAATTTTTTTTACACAAAGCAAGGACAAAAGTCTAAGCGAGGTGCTATGTATGGTTCATGGGCCCAAGGTGAATCTACCATACGATAGGCTAAGCTATTAAGGATGTGTTTGGTTCATGGGTCAGGGTGGATCCATCTTTTTCCATCCATCCCATTATTTGTTTGGATGGATGTGTGGATAAGGTCATTTAACTCTCATCTCATCCAACTTTCATCCTATCCACCATTCAATTTTCATCCCACCAACTAAATTTGAATTCTAATCCCATCCATTATCCAACTCTCATTCCATCTAATTTTATTCCTCCAACTAAACAAAAAAATTGGATAATTCCATCCATCTCTCATCCTTCCAACCAAACATAAGTTTGGATGATTTTATCTCTATCAGATTGGATGGCTTCGTCCTATCTACTCTTTGCCTTTGAACCAAACGGATCTTAAGTGAATTTGGATCAATATGTTACAGCACAAAAAGCACCGAAATAGGCCCCCAGATACACCTAGGGATGCCGGTCCGGTCGGCCGATGACGATAGGCTCATCCTAAGTTCATTTGTGTGACTCCTGTTATAAGGTTCATGTATATAAAATGAACCACCAACCAAGTGTGGGAATTGAATGGTAGAATGAACCACTACCTGGGTGGATGGAATAGGTGGCCCACTTGCATCTTACACCAAACTAGCACTAGCGTTGTGAAATCTGCTCGAGGTAGTCAAGTACTCAAACTGATCCAGATCCATTTATTGAGCAAAGCAAATCAATAGCGGCACACCACATATCTGAAACAGAATGCATCTATGAGAGTAAGAGCCTGTTTGGATCCATGCAGCTAATAGTTAGCTGCTAAAAATTAGTTAGAGTGGATCCAAACACCCCCAACTAATAGTTGCTAATGGTTATCTCATTAGCTAGCCAAACCCAGCTAATAGCAGCTAATATATGGTATTTAACCAAAATACCCCTCGCGTCTACCACCAATAGCATTTAATAACATGGGTATTCTGGACAATAGCATCTATTAGCCACATATTAGCTGGTGGATCCAAACACCCTCTAACTAATAGTTAGCTAGCTAATATTAGCTAGGAACTATTAGCTGCTAATGGATCCAAACAGACCCTAACTACAACTAGGTTGTAAGCGCGGCGCACATTGCGCGTGTGAACGAAAAATAATTTTGTATTTTTTTTTCTAGAGAAAAAATAGATCTAAGCGTATTTTTAAATTTTTTGTAGGCTCACGAAACCGTAGAGCTCGCGCTAGGGAAAAAGTACGCGGCGCAAGCCGCGCGCGTGGACAGAAAATGATTTTTGTGTTTTTTTGGAGAAAAAATAATTGTCATGAGAAAAAATAGATCTAGACGTATTTTTAAATGCGCATGCCGCTCGCGCGAACAGAAAATAAGAGCGCTTAACGCCGCGCGCGTGAACGAAAAACGATTTTGTGTTTTTTTCTAGAGAAAAAATAGATTTAAGAGTATTTTTAAATTTTTCTAGAGAAAAAATAGATCTAAGCGTATTTTTAAAATTTTTGTAGGCTCGCGAAACCTTAGAACTCGCGCTAGGGGAAAAGTACACGGCGCACGCCACGTACGTGAACGAAAAATAATTTTGCATTTTTTTCAGGAGAAAAAATAATTTTTTGGAAGAACGGAAACTAACTCTGTTTTTTTTCGGAGGAAAAGTAGACATAGACGTATTTTCCAATTTTTTGGAGGCTCGAGCAACCTTAGAGATCGAGCTGGGAAAAAAATTACGATTCTGCTTTTTTCGGAGAAAAATAGATTTATACGTATTTTTAAATGCGTATGCCGCGCACGTGAATGAAAAATAACTCTGCATTTTTTTCGAAGAAAAAGTAGACCTTGACGTACTTTCCAAATTTTTGGAGGCTCGAGAAACCATAGAGATCGAGCCGGGGAAAAAATACACATCTTTCTGATGACGAAATTTTTTTTTCCCGGAGAAAACGAAGAAAGGATCTGGACGTACAAACCGAGGAGAAAAAGTAGACCTTGACGTACTTTCCAAATTTTGGAGGCTCGAGAAACCTTAGAAACCGAGCCAGGGAAAAAGTACACATCTTTCTGATGACGAAAAAAAAATTCGGAGAAAACGGAGAAAGGATCTGGACGTAAAAACCAAGGAGAAAAAGTAGACCTAGACGTACTTTCCAAATTTTTGGAGGCTCGAGAAACCTTAGAGACCGAGCCACGGAAAAAGTATACATCTTTCTGATGAAGAAAATTTTTTTTTCCGGAGAAAATGGAGAAAGGACCTGGACGTAAAAACCGAGGTCCTGTTTGTTATACTTTTGGACCTAATCGCTATCCTGAAAAATTAGAAAATGACTCGCTCGCGATTTGTATTTAACGAGAAGCTCTTTTCGTAAAGTAACGAACGAGGGACCTAAATGCAATCCGGGGAAAAAAATTTCCCTCATAAAAAATCGCAAAGGACCTCTGCGTAAATTAGAAGGATCTATCCGTGATTTAAAGAACTGGAGGGGCTTTTTTGCAAAAAAAGCAAGAGAGAATGGGGGAGGCGACGTGGCGTGGCTCTCAGGGCGCGCTTCCTCCCATCTTTAATACTAGTAGGATACTCGTAAGGGCATATACACAGCATAAACACCATTATATGAGTTATTGCTTATAATAGAACTTTTTCGTGCTATAATTAAAAGATTGCAGAATCTCATAGACAATCTTAAGATGATATCTATTGTATATGGCAACATATCTAGTGTAAACCCACCTTAGGGTGCTACCCATGCAACCCTCGATGTGAACCATCCGATCTGAACTCAACACACAAGATGGATGTGGGATACCAATAAAGATGTTTTTGTAAGATGGTTAGAAAGTTTATGGGGTTTTCTGCAAAAATATCTCAAGTGGTGGGAGTTCAAATCGGATGATTCACCTTAAGGGTTGCATGGGGAATTTTTTTTTAAATAATACTTTTTTTAATCCCAATTGCGTTTTTAATATACGGAATTAAAAATTTGCAAAAATAATATGTGGTCGCCAAACCGCACGGCGAATACCATATTTTCGCCTAACCGTGTGGCGAACACCCTATTTTCGCCACACGGTTCGGCGAAAATAGGCTAATTGCCCAATTAAGTCTACTTAACAATAGGCTAGGGTATTTTCGCCGTACCGTGTGGCGAAAATATGGTATTCGCCAAGCCATACGGCGAAAATAGGTAGTCGCCGTACCATATGGTGAAAATATACAAAACAAGGAGGTAAAATCATAAAATAATTATACCATATTCATATAGTGTTGGATGTTCTATTTATGCAAAAATATGTAGGTATCAATTGAGTTGAATACCCTATTTAACCTTAAGAAATTTGAATTGCATGAAATACTGAAGCACTTTGGATAGAATGTAAATTATTTCGGCACGAATACTGCAGATTTGCTTTTTGATACATGAAGTACCATATTATGGAAAAATATTTCATCCACGCCTTTGTTTCCTACAAAAATATACTGCCACAATAACCCTAAATACTATTGTCTACTATAACTTTTTAGCCTTTTCGGCAGCCTGTAAAATGTCACGTTTCAATGTAATTTTTTGCACGAATACCGCAGATTTGCTTTTTGATATATGGAGTACCATATTATGAAAAAATATTTCATCTACGCCTTTGTTTCCTACAAAATTATACTGCCACGATAAAACGAGATTAATCACTTTTTCAATATTTTAGTAATTACATCGATATATTGCCCTTGCGGACCTACCGACTAATTATTGACCGATTAGTTCAGTTAATCCTAGGTCGACCAATTAGCTACCGATTAACGATTTCTTCAACAATGCTAATATGTAAATTCATTACTGTAAATTTAAAAACGTTTACATATGCAGACTAATATCACCACTCTAAATTAAATAACTAAAACTGCTACTCTAAATTAAAGAACTAGAATCGCTACTCTAAATTGCACTACTCTAGATCGCTACTCTAAATTAAAAAACACGAAATTAAACGAAATTGCGATGCGATGTTACCTCCTTCTCCTCCTCCTCCTCTTCTTCTTCTCCTCCTCTTCTTCTCCTCTTCTTCTTCTCCTCCTCTTCTTCTCCTCTTCTTCTTCTCCTCTTCTTCTTCTTCCTCTCTCTCCCTCTCTCTTTCCCTTTCTCTCTCTCCCTCTCCTTCGGCCGGCGGCTCGCCCTCCCCTCCCCTTTCTTCTCTGGCTTCAGCGGACGAACAGAACAGATCGATCGATCTGGCGTGAGCCAATTTTTACCGAGCTATTTTCGCCACACC
Organism: Rhipidocladum racemiflorum; assembly: GCA_036346355.1. Taxonomy (NCBI): domain Eukaryota; kingdom Viridiplantae; phylum Streptophyta; class Magnoliopsida; order Poales; family Poaceae; genus Rhipidocladum; species Rhipidocladum racemiflorum. The sequence goes on along the minus strand of CM070573.1, from coordinate 18,224,127 downwards.
GTGCGGCGACAACCTATTTTCGCCGTACGGTTTGGCGAAAACTGGGTGTTCGCCACACCGTTTGGCGAAAACTGGGTGTTCGCCACACCGTGTGGCAAAAATACCTTTGATTCCCGTGCGGCAGGTTAATAGCGTATTTAAGCTATTATCGTTGGACGGTTTGGCGAAAACTAGGTATTCGCCGTACCGCATGGCGAAAATAGGGTATTCGCCGTACGGTTTGGCGACCACATATTATTTTTGCAAATTTTTTATTTCGTATATTAAAAACGCAATTCGGATTAAAAAAGTATTATTTTAAAAAAAAATTCGTTGCATGGGCAACATCCTAAAATAGGCTTCCACTAGTATATATATATAGATAGCAGTCGTCTATACAATAACACATACTATAAGATCCCGTAAGCTAAAATCGTACCATAAATCTGCCCCGCAATATTACATACAACCAAGAAACACGGCACAATTGGAACTATGAACGTCCGGACGGCTGAATTACCAGCGATACTCCAATCCTAGAAACACTTTTTGACAATAAAAACTGGAATGGTAACCCAAGAACCATCTCCAGTTTCAAGCAGCGCACCATGAAGAAAGGATATGGATTATACATATTTGGATCTACATTCAAGTAACCAACACACACACCAAAGGTGCAGAAGAGGAATCATCTCAATTAGAGAACAGCAGAACAAGCATGTCCACAATCATTTGTGCAACTTAAGCAATTTTAACACTACAAATAGAAATCCTAATCTTTTTGAAGAAAATAACAGCAGAAAGCTGTTATTTATCAACATACATCTCTCCAATACCTAGGAATTGAGCAGCAGCAGCAGCAGCTAACGTGGCAAGCTAAGAGTTAGGTCCCCTACGAAGTAGTTAGAGCACTAACAGCCCATGTTAGGCCTCAGGAGATTTAACTGGACCCCTCATCAACCTGCTGGAACGCCGAACTGGGGTCATCGCCTCATCCTCCTTGTTCTTCTGCATAACAAAAATTCATGAAAAGGTTACAGACAGCAACGAATGTATACGGATGAACTAGGATCGAAAGATAAAAAACAATTGCAGCTTACTTTCTTGGCGGGGATCTTCTCATAGGTGGTGAAACTACCATAAGTTGACGTGGAATACGCCGCGGACTCCCTCCTCGACCTTGGCTCAAGGCTCGGGCTCTCTTCCTCCTTGGCCTTCCTCCTCCTGCCGTGCCCAGACGACAAGCTGCTGCTATACATCGAAGCACCAGAGCCACCAAATATCTCAGTTTCTTCTGCCACAGGATTCTGAAACTGTGAAGCCTTCCCAAGAAGATGGCCCTCACTGCTCCCTGAACCAGATTGGGTTTCGACAACCTGCTCGGTTTGCTCAGCTGGTGCAGTGGCATTCAAGGCAACCTGAGCTTGTTTCTGCCTCATGTAAAGGAAGGCCAGGGCAGCTGAAAGAATAACAGCAGCAAGAGCAACACCTACTGCAGTGGGCTTTGAGATTTTGTCCAAGTAGCCTGGCCACATCCCCACTTCTGACTTCACACCATGATAGGCCACCTGATCTTCCTTGCTATCAGTGCGGTCACCATCGGACTCATCACTCAGGACATCCTGTTGCAAGGAAGACCCACTGCTTGCCAAGTTATCTACTTGCTCAGGCTCTCCTGTAGGGTGAGAGGGGGTGTCCAGATTCTGACTGAACATCTCTTCACCATTGCTACCTGGAACTTTAAGCTCGTCCTCTACTACAAGGCCTTCACCATACTCATTTGCCTCCTCTATGACACTTGCTCTTTCAGGGACAGCTTCTTGCTCCAGTTCAGCACTAAGCATTGGTTCTTCTTCCCTCGCAACATCACCCACTTTTGCCATTTCTACCTCTGCAATCAACTCAGTATCACTTGCTGAAACAACATCCAGGATCTCCAATTTCTGCTCCAAGACACTGTCATCAATAGGTTCATCTCTTGGCATTGCCCATGTTTCAGCAAAGTTGTAGTAGAAATCAACACTATAGTCAGCATCTGCATCTGCAGCTGCAGCAGCACTCAAATTGGCGGCAAAGTGCGGACCAAAAAACTCTTGTTCTCGCGCAGAAGCAAGAGCTTCCCAGTAGGATGTGACCAAATCCAACGAACTGCTTGACCATTGCTTCAGCCAAGCAGCCAACTCCACAGGATGCAATTCTTGAACTGACAGAAACTCTGACACCTTCGACAAGGGGGTGTTTGATATGACCGGAGAAACCGGCGGCGGCACACAGACTAAAGCAGCAGCCATGAACAGAACCAAAGCAAGGGGCGCGAGCAGGAACCTCAGCGAAGATCTCTTCTTGCAACAAGCTCGCGCGGAGCTAGCCGAAGTCTCCTGCTCCGGTGGCAGTACACGAGCTTGAGGGGAAGTCACACTAGGCTCCGGTGTCAGGGCACGAACACGCGGGGAACTCGCCGCAGGCTCCGGTGTCGCCACAAGCGCCAGCGGCGAACCGGGCGCAGGCTCCGGAGGCAGGACGCAAGCCTCGGACAGAACGGCAGCCTCAGCTCTTGCCACGGACGGAGCGGCCGGCAAGTCATTTGGCAGCACACGAGCTCGCGGGGAAGTCGCACTAGGCTCCGGTGTCAGGGCACGAACACGCGAGGAACTCGCCGCAGGCTCCGGTGTCGGCACAAGAGCCCGCGGCGAACCGGGCGCAGGCTCCGGAGGCAGGACGCAAGCCTGAGCTCTTGCCACGGACGGAGCAGCCAGCAAGTCATTTGGCGGCTGCGCTTGCTCTTGTTCTTCCTCTGTTAGCTCCTCCTCCGTCGTAGCAGTGGTGTCGGTGTCCTCGCTGCTCTCGGAGGCGAAGACATCCTCGAGCCGCCTCGCGTCTTCCTGGTACAGCTCGATGCGCGGGTTGGGCTTGTAGTGCAGGAACCGAGGCCTCGGCGACAGGTAGTTCGTCTTGGGATCGTACGGAGCCGCCGCCTGGGACAGCTCCACATCCGACGAAGCAGCAGCGACACCAGCCGCGTGGTGGTGGTGGTGGTTCTTGCGCATGGGATTCTCCACCCTCGCCTCCTCGCCACCGAACGAGTGCCGGGAACCGTGCGATGCCACGGGCGCGGCCGCGGGAGGGGCAGGAGCCGCCGCCTGGGACAGCTCCACATCCGACGAAGCAGCAGCGACACCAGTCGCGTGGTGGTGGTGGTGGTGGTGGTGGTTCTTGTGCATGGGATTCTCCACCCTCGCCTCCTCGCCACCGAACGAGTGCCGGGAACCGTGCGATGCCACGGGCGCGGCCCCGGGAGGGGCAGGAGCCCCGTCGAACGAGAGCCGCAGGCGGCGCGGGGTGCCCACGGCCGCCTCGGGTGGTCCCTTGGACCTCTGCGCGAGATCGCTGGGGGACGACGGGACGGGGTGCTGCTGCTCGTTGCGGTCCCCGAGCACCTTCTTCCTCGGCGAGGCCTTGGACGCGGCGGAGATCGTCGGCGCCATGAAGCCCTTGCCGCCGGCGCCGGAGCGTGCCTTGGGCGTCCTCACCGCGTCCCGCTGCTCGTTCTCCTTCTCGGCGCACCACGCCCGTGGCGAGGCGCCGTTCTTGCAGACGAAGGAGCTCCTATGTGGAGAATCTGCACACGGGAACAGGAAAAGAAAGCAAAACGAGGATCAAGAACTGTTTCCAAACAGTATAAGCCAAGTAACCAGCAGATCCTCCAAGAAAAACACCAAAAAGATCAAGAAACGGAAGAAGAAGAAGAAGACAGGGCATCTATCGCAGGAAGGAATACACCCAGGAAGAAAGAAAAATCCAGCAAACGGGAAATAAAGCAAGAAGATTGGACGAGCAAGGAAAGGAAAGGACAGAAAAATCAGCCGAAGGCGACGGGTCAGGGAGAGGGGAGCGTTACCAGAAGGGGAGGAGGCGGCGACGGGCTTGAAGGGGCTGGAGTCGGCGCTCCTCCTCATGGCACAGCACGGCCTCGCCGGGCACGGGGACGGAGACCTCGCCGCCGTAGCCATCGGGAGAGAGAGATCACACACAGGGAGGGGGAGGAGAGATTCGAGACGCGTATGGATGGATCTCTTGGGCGTCTGATCTTTGGAACGGGATGGAGTCAAGGCGATGATTCGGGGAGGGGAGTAGCAGTACTCTGCTAGTGTGGCAGGCAAGGTGGGATTTTGTTTCCCGATCTGTAACGGCTAGAAGAATAAAGGCGTTTTTTTCCCTCTTTATTGCAAGTCTCGCGCGGCTACACGAAAGACGCGAGTGAGGTGACCGTTGGGTTGGGGACCTCACCTGGCTCGGATCGAAGGACTCCGCCCGTTGCTTTCGGCTAAGTCGACCGTTGGCACCCTCGCCCGCATCGCATATTCGCATGTGCTTGCCGGGGCCGGCAGCCTACAGCGATGCTACTCCTCCAAGCGGAATCCACATAAATAATACTTTTTCTAGCTGCTGGCAAATATATATATATTTGTAAATTTGATATGCTTTCAAATGAAATTATTTTTATTGCCACTTTAGAAAATACTACTCATTTTCTCAATGTGATGTGGTTCCTGGACCCATATGTCAATGAGACAATAAGTGGTGTTTCCTTAAGTGACAATCCTTGGAGTGGTATAGTATGATTTTTTTCTTATAAAAATAGCCATATTTGCACCCACGATAGCGTCGGAATATAACATTCCAAAATATTGCATCAAAAAGGAATAATATAATGTTCAGTCATTTCTTGAATTTATTATGCATTTTTAGTATTTTATGAAATTTCGGTATTTAAAGAAAATACTTTTCAATGACTTAGTTATTGATTTTGATTTCTAAACTTCAAATTAAAATCATCACAAAGTCTAGAAGAATTTTATTTTAGTTCTAAATAATCTAAAGAGACTCTCCAAAAGGTTTTATGAAATTTGGAGTTGAATTGATGCTTCTGAAAAATCAAATACTGAATATTGTATTAAAGGTAAGGTCATAAATGAATTTATAAGAAAAACACATATTGATTAAAGTTTGCAAAATTTTACACAAACATTATTACCATGCCACGATTACCTCCAAAACTTTTTATAAAATTTGAAGCTAGTTTGATAGCTTTAAAAATTCCATAAACCCTAGCAGTAAAGTAAAAGCTTAATTAAAATCTGTTAAAATCCCAAAAGGAAAGCAGCAGCTTGGAAAACTATGTTCGCTATCAAAGAAATGCACCTAACCTAAATACGCTTTACCTGTTTGGCACTTCTCTCACACACACTCTCGTCGACTAGGCCGGCCTGTTAGCCTTTCCTTGGCTAGGCCCGCGTGTCAGCCACCGCCTCAGCCCAAAGCAGACCCTGTGCCACGCAATGCCATGTGCGCTCTGGCGCACCAACATGCGAGCGTAGGAAACCACCGCCACATCGTCGCCTCCGCTGCGACGCCACTAGCCTCGCCACACCACCCCCACGCCAAGCCACCAATACTTGTGCTGCTAGTCTCATCCCCACTCCCAACCGTTGCTCGTCCTGTCTCCCTACTCACCTCGCCAAGCCATCATCTACCGCTGCTGCCACCACTGCCCCTGACACTCTACGTGCTTTGAGCTCGTCAAAATTTCTTGTGACTCGCTCTGCCGCAGTCTTCTTCCCCTTGGCTGAGATGCCATGCCCACGGGCTCAAGCCATGTTTCGCCGGTTTAAGGAGCACCATGGCCGCTCTTAGCCCTTGAACTGCCCCTGCCTTTTCTTCCTCCTAAAGTCGACGCCATTTGCTCACCGGTGAAGCTCCATTTCGCAGCGCACCAAGACACTAAGCAAGATCAATTCTTCTTTTCTAGTAAGCCATTTGCCAATTCCTCTTAATTGAAGCATCTCTGGCATGCCCTGATCCTTTCCCCATTGTCCTTTTAGCTTTGCACCATGGAAACAATACCACCACAATCGTCTTCTTCCCTAGTCCCAGCCACCGTTGCCAAGCTCTCTTGTTGAGCTACTCACCCCGCCAAGCTTGAAAATGGAGTCCCCTCTACCCCTTGATGCTTTCTCCTAACTCAACCGAGCACCATCACCCATGTGCTTCTTCCTCCAGTACTCGCCATGCTCGATCGCCACCACTCAGCTTAGCCATTGGCCCACTCCCGCCATCTTTGGCCACCGCCAATAGCTCCCCTTAACTTCCATCGGTCACCGACAAGCATCACAGATCCACTGCTTTGTCTTGAGTCACTAATGAGTGGATCCCCCTTGTTAGACACACACAACTCTTTTTCTCTCTAGTGACTGACAGCCTGACCCCACCTTTTGGTTTTTCTATTTAAAACTATAATTAAAAACTAAGTCTATGACATGTGGGGCCCAAGTGAGAATAAAAGCTTGTTTCATAAATAAAATCGATATTTAAGTATTGAGTTACTGACATATAGACCCCCACATGTCAGTCATTTTTTCTTCAAAAATAATAAAACCTAACATATGGGCCTTACTTATCAGTCTCTATAAATTAAATAAAAACCCCCAAAATAAGAAATATGCTTTCAATTCTCTGGAGAATGCCCTTTCTCTGTTGGAAGGCATACTTTCAGAAAATACGTCTTCGACGTCACCCCTTTTTCTATTTTAGGAAAATTTCAGTTTATTTAAATTCAAATGCTCAAAACTTTTGCAAATGAACTCCATATTGAGTGAAACCTGTTTTTTTCTTCTAAAATCATGATCTTTTTTGTTTCTGCAAAAATATTTTAATTTAGTCTCTATTTGAATTCATTTGGCATTATTGTTTTACGATGCACTGCATGTAGGTACTAACACTCTAGAAACCTTTGTCATCGACCCCAACCCACTCAATAACTCAGTGACAAAGCAAGCACATCCTTTAATCATAATGCTCTTACTATTTCACTTAAATTATATTGTTTTATCAATTTATGTATTCATGCGTGTACTTTCAGTAAAAAATTTGCTATCTTGTAGGTACTACTAGTTATTCCTATTTGTAGTATAGAACTTCCTTGATAAATACGTAAATGTTAACCTTGAAATCCATAAGGTATGGGTTAGGCATTATATAATGTCAAATTTGGGAATACTTGAATATGTAAATGTTGCTTAGCCATGCTAAACTTAGGAGAATAAATGGTCGGTACACTGTTTGCTTAGCCATGCTAAACTTAAATAATGTCATAGTTGCCTTTGTTATTTTGATACAAAATTGAAAATGAAAAGTAGGTTTTGATGTGGACAGGTTATTTATATAATATGTGAAGTGTATGGACTAGTACGTAGTATAGGAGAGTTCTTATATGGGTCGATTAAGGATCGAACGTAGTGTTACCATAATCGAAGACATTCTGTATAACCACAAGTGCTATTATGGGGCAGCATTAACCTATTATGTTGTTTGGGTCTAACTTTATACATTGGAAGGCTGAAGTAATACGGGCATTCCAAGTAAGTTTTCTCACAAGGGTGCTCATACTGAGGTGTTGGGAATAATATTTGCTAATACCACGGTGTATGACATGCTATGGTGGTTAATGGTTATGACAAGTTGTAGGGTCGAGGATGCGCCTAGAGGGGGGGTGAATAGGCAATTTAAAAAATTCTTTCTCACTAAAGATCGAGGATCGCCTCTAATTACCCCTATGTCAAAACCTAATTAAATTGCGGAAGCGTAAACTACGATTTTGACAATTAAAACCTAAATCAACTAGGCTCTCACTAGTGTACTAACTAAATTAAGTCTCTACAATAGAATTGCTATGTCGATCAAGCGAGCTACACTAAGCAATTCTATACACAATCAAGCAATAGATATAAATGCAATAAGTTAAATGCTTGAAAGTAAAAGAGACAAGGGACACGATACTTTTTACCGTGGTTCGAAGACTTCTCCCCTACTCCACGTTGAGTAAGTCCAACTCACTTTGAACCGACTCACTCACTTGAGCCTTCCACCTCGAATCCACTCGTGATAGCTTTTTACCCCGCCGGGTAGGCTAAGCTCCAACCTTCGCAAACTTTGCCGGGGCTTCTCATAATCCTCGAGAGCTCCCTCGCACGACGGTCCTACACTGTCTAGGAGGCACCGACCTCCAAGAGCAATAGGTTGAGCACTCCGCTCAAGCTTCACCGATCGCACATCCGCGTCTCCGGTGATCACCTAGTGCAACTCATGCAACTAGGGTTCTCTCAATCCTCTCTAGATGCAACTCATGCACTCTAGGATCACTCTTGAGCTCAAAACCAAATGGGAAAAGGCAAAACCATGCAAACCACTCCCACAAACTCCCACAAAGCTCAAGAGGGCTCAAAACACCACCACCAACAATGCTAATGCCCCCTAAGGGGGTCTTATATAGCCCCCACTCCAAAACTAGTCGTTGGAGGGGCAAAACCCTAAAAAATCGACATTTGCAGTAGTACCAGCGGCAAACTAGCGGTACTACCGCCCCTCAGGGCAATGGCTATAAAACTAGCTGTTACACAGCAAATCCGGTACTACCGCAGGCATAAGCCCGGTAGTACCACTCCACCGGCAGTACCAGCCTCAAGCCTCAGTACTACCGCTCCAGCAAACAACTCCAGAGCACCCCGCTCTGGAAAATAACTACGGCGCCTTACACCCGGTACTAACGCACCTACGGCAGTACCGGCCCTACCAGGGCAGTAGTGCTGCCCTTAAACAGGGCACAAAAACACTTCTCTTGAAAATGACTATCGGCAACTAAACCCCGGTACTACCGCTCCTACGGTAGTACTCCTCAAAACCTCCGGTAGTACCGGCATTCAAACAAAGAGAAGCGCGCCACTCTGGACAATATGTACCGGCACTAAAAACACGGTACTACCGGACCTGCGGTAGTATCGCTCTTAACACGCGGTAGTGTTGGACTTTGAAACTCCATAAAAACACCTGTCTGGAAAAATAGCTACCGCTATTAAAACTCCGGTACTACCGCACCTACGGTAGTACCGCTAATAAACCCGCAGTAGTGCCGCCCTCAGAAAAAACTTCCAAAAAAACTCCTGTGAAATCATGTGCTGAAAAATTGGCTTTGAACTGAAAAATTAACTTAGAATTGGATTTGCAAAATGTGCTTGTGCATGTGCTTGACAATTTGATAAGAAGCAGTAAGTTTCGCTTTTGCGCCGGACCAAGCTCTCAAGAAACAGTAAGTTTCCCATCTACGACGGACAAATTTTGTTTGTCTGTCGAAAACATGCTTTGGCAACCTCACTTTCCCATGTACGACGGACTGATTTTGTTTGTCTGTCGTGAACGTGTTTTTTAGCTCATGAGTCGAACTCAATTCTCCAAGAAGCCAGTAAGTTTTGCATGTACGACGGACCAAGTTTTTGGGTCGGTAGTGGACATGCTTTTGAGCTTATGTGCCAAACTCTTTTCCAAAGGAACCGATATTTTCACTTGTACAACAGATCGATTTTGTTGGTCCGTTGTGAGCGTGTTTTGCTCGGTTTTGATTTCTTCTTGAAACCGAGACTTTCATGTGTACACCGGACTGATTTTGTCTGTCCGTTGTGAATGGTTTTTTGAGTGATTTTTCATATGTACGCCGGACCATATTTCCAAGTCCGTCGTGAATGCGTTTTCTTTGAATTAGGGTTTTGAGCAAAATTGGAAATGTGTTTGATTCGTTTTGAGATTATGAAATTGGTGAGGATTTCATGATGATTGGACTTTATGCAATGCTCATGTGAGTAGTTGCATGGATTGACATTGAGTCAAGTCGTGGACTTGTGCTCGGATTTGTTTGTGGTTTGTTCATGTGCGGTATTGCTCGAAGACGAATGTGGTCGATGACGGGACCGGAACTAGGTTCATGGAGGAACTGAGGTTCGAGACTAGGTTCAGGAGGAACTGAGGTCTTGGTGGTCAAGGATGTCATGCGGGACGTTCGGGCTAAGAGAATGGTGCACATGAAGAATGGTTAGTCACGTGAGAATGGCAGGAGGTCATTCGCGTGCAAAGTGTTAGTCACGTGAGTATGGCAGGTGGCCATACGCGTGCAAAGTGTTAGTCACGTGAGTATGGTAGGGTTGCCATACGCGTGCAAGAGTTGTACTCGGCCAGGTTGGGCCAAGTAGAGTTGAGTTGGATACGGATTCCTTCTAGGGAATAGAAATCGTATTCAGAACTCCTTGTGGGTTGGCCCTTTAAATAGGTGGGGGGTCTCCTGTTGAAAGGAACCAAGTAGAGCTGAGCGCATCAAGCTTTGAGCTTGGTTTTAGGGTTTGTACTCTTTTGATGAGAGTATTTTAGACAAGAAATAAAGATCAATTCTTCCAAGATTTTTGCGTGCTCTGATAACCACGTCGCTGATGATTTTCTGTTTTGGTTCTTGTTTGCATGCTTGTTCTAGTTCTAGATTGGTTTTGTTCTTCAAGTTTTATCTTGATTTGATCCATCAAAACCTCTCTAGGGTTTTGATCTAGTGTTTCTCAAAGTCTAGTTGATCAATCTTTTGTCGTTCTTGTTTAATCTTGAAGTTTTGATTAGATTGATTCTCGTCAAGTTCTGGATCAGCAAGATTGCGAAGCTCATAACTTTTGATCCGTAAGTCCGATCGAGCTGATTCTTTTGGGTTCGATTCGTATTGGAATCTAGTTTCTTGTGTCCAAATTTCAGATCGTTTCGACGGTTGGATCTCCGGGAATTCTTGTTTTACCAAACCTCTGTCATTCTGTTTTTGTCGAAAACGAGGCAATTATTTGGTTCTGTTTTGGGGTGAACTTTTAATAGGTCAAGAATTTGGTTTTAGCTTCCGCACAATCATTCACCCCCCCTCTGATTGCTATATTCGTATACTTCGATCCTACAAGTGGTATCGAGCAAGGTTTTTCTAATCTATCTTAATCGGTGATTAGATCAATGGATCATTATTCGACAAAACCTTGTGTGTTCAATGGTGTTGATTTTCAGTTTTGGAAGGCCAAGATGGAGGCGTTCATCCAAGCTCGAGGATTCGCAATTTGGGAGAAGGTCTACAAGCCATATGAAGTCCCCGCAAGCGACAACGTCAACGACACCAATCGCACACAAGTTGAAGCAAGCGACAAAGGCGCGCAACTTGATCATCCAAGGCTTGGGACGCAATGACTTTGATCGTGTGGTTCATCTTCGATCCGCATATGAGGTATGGAAATCTCTTTGTAATTACCATGAGGGTTCTAACACTGTCAAAGAGGTTCGCCAAGATATTTACAAAAAGAATACATGCGTTTTGAGATGAAACCTAGTGAATCAGTAGATGATTTCTTTGCGTTTCAATAAAATTCTTAGCAATCTACGTCTTTGTTGGAGTTAGCTACACGATGCTGAAAATGCTCGACAATTGCTTAGTGCTTTGGACATGTCGGTGTGGGAGATGAAAGTAACATCTATACAAGAATCTACTACCATGAGCACACTCACCTTAGATGTTCTTTATTCCAAGTTGAAAACTCATGAATTAGATATTCTTGCTAGAAAGAATGATCATAAATCAATTGCTTTGACATCTCAATCTAGCATATCTCCTAATGGTGCTGCTTCAAGCTTTGCTCTATCTTTCTTGTCTTCACTAACCGATGAGCAGTTGAGCAATTCCCGAAGAAGACTTGTCACTACTCTCTTCTCGCTTTAACAAAGCTTTACAAAATGTGAGAATGAGAAAGAGAGGTGGTGGTGGCCCTCCAAGATGCTATGAGTGTGGTGATCTCGACCATATTCGTCCAAACTGTCCTAAACTTGCGAGGTAAAGCATCAAGGGAGGAGAAGGACAACGACGAGAAGAAAAGAGAAGAAGTTCTCTTCAAGTAATAGAAAGAAGAAGAGCTTCATCAACATCAAAGTTGTCCACCGAGTTCTTTCCGCTCTTGAACAAGTCAATTTGAGCGATGTGGACTCGGAGAAGCGTGAAGAGGATGCAACTCCAAGCAAGCATGATTTGATAGGATTATGTCTCATGGCAAGCGCAAGGATAGCTTCACTGAGGCGACCACGACGGCGACTTCAATGAGGTAGATCCCTCTTATGATGAATTAGCTATTCTTTGTTGCTCGTCTTGGAAAATTGCTTGACAAACGTGATAAGAAAATTAAGAAACATGATTTCATTATTGAATCATTGAATGCTGAAATTGCTAGACTTAAGACTTTGATTCCTAGTGATGATACTTGCAAATCATGTGACTTAATTTACAATGAGCTCACCTTGCTTAGGAAAGAACATGCTCTTTTGTTACATCTAAATGAGAAAAATGAGAAACATGTTGTACATGCTAGCTGTTCCACTGATGATTTGCATGATTTAACTTCTTGTTCTAAATGCTCAACTCTTGAATTAAAATTAAAAGATGCAAATGCTAGGGTTTCTCAATTGGTGATGATCTGCTTACACATGAGGTTCTTTCATGCTCAACTTGTCGTAAGCAAAAAGGAAAAGTGAATGTTCCTTGCAATAATTGTTTAACTCTTTCTCGAAAAGTTGATTACTTGGAAAAATCATTAGAACGTTTCACTAAAGGAAAGAAGAACCTAAACATGATTTTGGATCAATCAAAAGTCAGCACTCATAACAAAGGTTTAGGTTTTGATTCTTATGCTCATCATAAATCACATGCTCCCACTTTGTTGTTAAAACACTTGACGGAGGAAAATTTAAAATTGTCAATGAGCCTAAGAAAACTGTCTTTAAGTCTGTTTGGAGTGTTATCTTCTACTATGATGAATGCAAATGTTGCTTCTACTTCTAAAGCCAAACATCCTGTTAAGTACACTTGCACTCATTGTGGTAGAGATGGACATTTAGTAGATTTTTGCTTTAGACTAGCCAAACAACAAAAGAAAGAAAGAGCTAAGGCTAGGTCTAATTTCAGAAAGGCACGCTTTGCTTCTCACTACGTGCCTAGGGTGATGCAAGCACCTTTTGTTGCTAGAAACACGGGAACAGGCAAATTTGATTTTGTGCATAAGATTGCTCGTATTGTGCCCTCTTGTTGTCCGTCGTGTGTCTCGATCGATTCCTAAACATCTTATTTCTAACCCCAAGATCTGAGACCTCGACACTTTCTGCTTCTATGTAGGCTTCTCACGAGGAGGGAGAACATGTGGCTAGTGAATTTCGGATGCTCACTTCATATGTTCGGTGATAAGATTTGGTTCTCCTTCACTCGTGCATCTCATCTGAAAGTGTTGCCTTTGGAGATGCTTCTTCCACTTCTGTTTTCGCAAAAGGCACTAGTTCAAATGATGCAGTACAAGTGCATATGTTCGAGGGAGAGTGTCTTTGTTCATAAAGATGATGATAATGCTGTTGAGGACGAGATAATTAGATGTTTACATGAGAGACTCTTCCCACGTGCTTGTGTGTGCTTGTTTTCAAGCTTCCCACGTGCTTCACATCGACAAGCTATCAAAAGGATTTTCAGGTATCTTCATAGAACTCAAGATTTTGGCATTTGGCTTTCTGCTTCCTCATGGATTAGTTTAAGAGCTTTTTCTGATGTTGACTTTGGAGGATGTTGATTTGATTTGGTTCGTGCCACCTCTTGAGTAATCCCCTTTCTTGAGCATATTGATACTGGATTTCACTTTCTTAGAGATCATGTTGAAAAAGAAAATATTGTGCTTCATCATGTGGATCTTGAACATCAATTGGCAGACATTTTTCACAAAACCTTTGTCTTCTTCTCGTTTTGCTTTTATTCGGGGAGAACTTGGGATTGTTCATCCAATGGGTTTGTTTTGAGGGGGAGATTCTTTGACAAGTTTTTTCACTTAATGAGCTCACTTTATCATATTTCTTTATATATTATGTAATTGTGCTAATATATGATAATCTAAATTGTTCCACTTGAACTAAAAATGATATTGGAATTCCTTGGTTTGATTGCCTATAGCTAAATACTCTGTGATATCTTACTCTTCTAGGCTTGATATTGAATCTTCTTGACAAATTTGGGCTATGAAGCAAGTGTGTTTTAGCTTTACTCTTTCATAAGACCTTTTAATCACTTTTGCATGTTTATAATCAAAGAAAAATGAAAAGAAAAGGGAATCAATAAAAAAAGGGTTGTTAAAAGCAAAAGCCTCAAGTTATGAGCTTCAGGATGCTTTCCCTAAAAGATAAGATGTATGCTTCAAGCATGCCATTCCCTCAAAAGACAAGATGTATGCTTCAAGCATGCCACTCCAAGGAAATAAAAGAAGTATGCTTCAAGCATGCCACATGCGATTCTTGTTTAAAGAATAAATAGGTCCACTAGATAGGAGTTGAAACTACATGCTCTCACTGATCTGTTATTTGCTTCAACTTTGAGCCTTTGTTTTTCTACTAAAGGTTTTGCTTAGTACTTGGCTATAGTTGACTGAATTGAGGTTGAGATGCATGTCATTCCCTAACTTGTTAAAATTACATCAAGATCATGTCTTTTGCATATTATGTGATATATAAGGTTATATGATCGAATGAGCTCATCTTTTCCTATCTTGGCACTCCCTTGTTTCTCCTTGTGAAATCTTTGCTACAGGAAAAATTTTGAACCTGTTCTCTCTTTTGTACTCTTGATGAATCCATTGTCAAAGGGGGAGAAATTTGGGAATCGTTGAAAAGTTTAAGGAAAAAGGGGGGAGAAGAAAAAAGGGGAGTTGTTTGAGAATTTTGGGAGAAGTTTGGAGAATTTTGAAATTCTTGGGCACATTGCACATTCACACACATTTTCCTTCTCAGGGGGAGATTTTGTTTTGCATTTTGGTTAAAGGGGGAATTCTGTGTTTTCTCTTTTTGGTCCTTGATCCTTTGGATTTCAAAATCTTTTGTAAAGTGAATGCCAAATGTTCAATTCTAAGTGGTGTTGCCAATGTTTTCATCAAGGGGGAGATTGTGAAATCATGTGCTGAAAAATTGGCTTTGAACTGAAAAATTAACTTAGAATTGGATTTGCAAAATGTGCTTGTGCATGTGCTTGACAATTTGATAAGAAGCAGTAAGTTTCGCTTTTGCGCCGGACCAAGCTCTCAAGAAACAGTAAGTTTCCCATCTACGACGGACAAATTTTGTTTGTCTGTCGAAAACATGCTTTGGCAACCTCACTTTCCCATGTACGACGGACTGATTTTGTTTGTCTGTCGTGAATGTGTTTTTTAGCTCATGAGTCGAACTCAATTCTCCAAGAAGCCAGTAAGTTTTGCATGTCTGACGGACCAAGTTTTTGGAGTGTAGTGGACATGCTTTTGAGCTTATGTGCCAAACTCTTTTCCAAAGGAACCGATATTTTCACTTGTACAATGATCGATTTTGTTAGTCCGTTGTGAACGTGTTTTGCTCGGTTTTGATTTCTTCTTGAAACCGAGACTTTCATGTGTACACCGGACTGATTTTGTCTGTCCGTTGTGAATGGTTTTTTGAGTGATTTTTCATGTGTACGCCGGACCATATTTCCTTGTCCGTCGTGAATGCGTTTTTGCTAAATTAGGGTTTTGAGCAAAATTGGAAATGTGTTTGATTCGCTTTTTGAGATTATGAAATTGGTGAGGATTTCATGATGATTGGACTTTATGCAATGCTCATGTGAGTAGTTGCATGGATTGACATTGAGTCAAGTCGTGGACTTGTGCTCGGATTTGTTTTGTGGTTTGTTCATGTGCGGTATTGCTCGAAGACGAATGTGGTCGATGACGGGACCGGAACTAGGTTCATGGAGGAACTGAGGTTCGAGACTAGGTTCAGGAGGAACTGAGGTCTTGGTGGTCAAGGATGTCATGCGGGACGTTCGGGCTAAGAGAATGGTGCACATGAAGAATGGTTAGTCACGTGAGAATGGCGAGGAGGTCATTCGCGTGCAAAGTGTTAGTCACGTGAGTATGGCAGGTGGCCATACGGCGTGCAAAGTGTTAGTCACGTGAGTATGGTAGGGTTGCCATACGCGTGCAAAGAGTTGTACTCGGCCAGGTTGGGCCAAGTAGAGTTGAGTTGGATACTGATTCCTTCTAGGGAATAGAAATCGTATTCGAACTCCTTGTGGGTTGGTCCTTTAAATAGGTGGGGGGTCTCCTGTTGAAAGGAACCAAGTAGAGCTGAGCGCATCAAGCTTTGAGCTTGGTTTTAGGGTTTGTACTCTTTTGATGAGAGTATTTTAGACAAGAAATAAAGATCAATTCTTCCAAGATTTTTGCGTGCTACAAGAACCACGTCGCTACAAGATTTTCTGTTTTGGTTCTTGTTTGCATGCTTGTTCTAGTTCTAGATTGGTTTCTGTTCTTCAAGTTTTATCTTGATTTGATCCATCAAAAACCTCTCTAGGGTTTTGATCTAGTGTTTCTCAAAGTCTAGTTGATCAATCTTTTGTCGTTCTTGTTTAATCTTGAAGTTTTGATTAGATTGATTCTCGTCAAGTTCTGGATCAGCAAGATTGCGAAGCTCATAACTTTTGATCCGTAAGTCCGATCGAGCTGATTCTTTTTGGGTTCGATTCGTATTGGAATCTAGTTTCTTGTGTCCAAATTTCAGATCGTTTCGACGGTTGGATCTCCGGGAATTCTTGTTTTACCAAACCTCTGTCATTCTGTTTTTGTCGAAAACGAGGCAATTATTTGGTTCTGTTTTGGGGTGAACTTTTAATAGGTCAAGAATTTGGTTTTAGCTTCCGCACAATCATTCACCCCCCCTCTGATTGCTATATTCGTATACTTCGATCCTACAACTCCAGTTCTGGAAAAACAACTACCGCGTCTAAAATAGCGGTAGCACCGTCCGAGCGGTAGTACCGACGCCCATATGACGGTACTGCCGACCTTGCGGTACTACCGGCATTAATATTGCGGTAGTGCCGGAAAAACATAGAAAACAGGATTTCAAATTCAACCCTTTTCTCTGAAACTTCAACAACTATTCTTTGAGCCAAATGGTGATCAAACCAAGATCATACTAAGTTGCAAAACACTTTTGTAACACCACTAAACAATGCTCAAAGAATTTCAACCAAACTCTAAACAATTTGCGAAGAACACATTTCGCAAACGTCACAAAGAATATATTTGCAAGAACGTATTAAGCAAATAAATCCCGGAGTCTATAAGGTTTATCCTCTTAGCCATGTGATGGTCAAACCATAACCCAAATTGACTTGCAGAAACCACGGTGCAAGTATCACATACTTTCAAGACCGGAACCTATAGACCTCTAATTTATTCGCACAATGAACTTGCAAATAAACAATCAAACCAATATATGCTTGAGCATTCTCTTTTTGCAACATATGCAAAAGCATAGCTCCAAGCAAACTCCAAATAAAACCAAATCAGAGTGCATGAGCTCTTTGGGGTCTTTGTGATCTTCAATCATACTGCTTCTCTCGGGGACCGTCGCCTAGCCCTACTTCTCTTTTCTTCTCATCGGGATTTCTTCTTGACGTCCATCACCTCATGATATTATCCTTATCCCGTTTCTTCATTATCTCAATCATCTTTAGACCTAACCTGGCTCAATTATTACTTATGAAAAATGGTTAGTCCAAGATGCATGGTTGTCTCAATCATTTGTGCACTCTATTAACATATAATGGATGCCACTTATATCGATTGAGCACAACCTAAATCAATTTAATGAATTTAAATGTGTCTTGAGCGCATGATGCAACTAATGCTTCATAATGCTCAAGAACTCTCCATTTGTCCTTAATCAATCGAATGAACTCAATTTAAACATTCATTTAAATTGATATGTTTCAATGTATTGATTCTTTATATATGGAGTGAAGAATAGATTAATACCTTGATACATTAAGTTCAAGTGTGAACTCCCCCTAGACATGTGCATCCATGTAATATATGGATTGGGAAATATAATGCACATTTTGTGTTTAATATAATGGGGAAACTCATACTTAAACTTGAATCCAAAGTATGCAATTTATACTAGAGTGGATATGCATACATACCTTGGGTTTTCCATTTTCCATCCAAATATGAGACTATTGAATATAATTCAATAAAACATGTTAGTCTCAATAAGATTAGATTTGTCATTAAACACATATTAAGCATTAATCTAAACCAATCATCAAAACCAATGGAGCTTGAACTTACACAGGTGTAAACTGTAATTGTTATTACAAATTATATGTATTTAATTTCCACCGCCATATTAAGGATCAAATGTCACCGGATTGGTGCAAAATTGGGTCTGGGTGATGTAATGGTTCTTGTCATGATCTCCTTGCCACACACCAAAGGAAGTGTGAAAATAGCGGCAACAAGAGTTGATCATATCTTGTTGGTAAAGGTGTACTCATCTACAGAGTATAAATCTTTTTGAAAAGTCATACTCATGATCATGAGAGACTTGGTGCTTTAGCACTAGTTAGATTTTGTATTTTTACAAAAAGGGTTGAATTGGAAAAATGGTGGGCAACCATGTTTCAGATGTAATGCCAAGTGTGGTAGGGAATGGATTGTTATTCACAATCATGAGTATTATGAGTTGCTCATGTTTTATGTTATATATATGCCTATTATTTACATACTTGTCAACTACTCTTTACAAATTCCATTTACAATCTACTACATGTTATTCATGTCTAAATCTCACTTTATGCAAAAGAATATGGTAGGATAGCCATATCCTTTGACATAGTCAAGCATTTATTTATAATTATGATACACTATAAATCATGCTGAGTACAAATGTACTCATCCTTACTTGTTGATATTCAGTGGGAGAAGAAATTGAGGTCCCCTACAACTTCTATTTTATAGCAGGTCATGAGACTACGATGATGAGTTTTTCTAGGCTTAATCCTTGTCAGTTGCTTATGGATATTTTAATCGAAGGCATAACGCTAGGCTTTCGTTATTTTTTTGCTGCACTTTGTTTGGCTTTTAAGGCCTTATTGTAAACAACTATGTATTGTTAACCTATATATTCATGTCATATTGTGTATGGATGTGATAACTATATTATAAATATGTGTACTAGCCACTAATCATGGGACTAATATAGTATGCACAAGAGACACTATGTTATTCCACGCTAAAAGAGAGGGTCTACACAGGAAGATGACACGTGTCACCTTCCATGCCCCCACATTGCGGCTTGCTGCATTAGGGGAGAACGGCTTCTGCGGTGTGGGAGTGCGGAATGCATCTTCTGGCGCTTCCGCATTTAGGGATAAGGCTGTTTTTGCATGTTTGGAAGGGGGGGCAAATTTACAAAAAAAACATGAAGCTAGAAAAGTGATGATTCAAATCCACAAATTGGAGTGGCATTTTTTCGCCTCTTTGCAAGAGGTTGCATGTATCTATTGAAAAATTGGCATCTTGACACCAAGTGACTAAGGGCCTATTTGGTTTGAAGTCAATTTTAGCATAACTAACCTTAGGCAAGTGTGATTTGTTGTACTTTTTGTGGCAACAAAATTCACCGTTACAAGTGACGAGTACCCGTACCATGGGTACCCCCATCAGCCCGAAAACGCGAACGGGCTGACCAACCACGGCGAAGGCCTAGCACTGCCGAAAGGTACTTGGGCCGCGGAGAGCGAACCCCGACCTGTGCAGGACCGGCCCTGGACGGTCGGCGGACTCCGATCCCGGGCGGTCGGCGGGCTCCGACCGCCTAATGTTGAAGCTCGCGGTCAGCAAGCTCCACTCGCGTACGAGCCAGCAGGGCCCACGCCGGAGTCGATCACGCCTTGTGCGCAGCGTCCTGGCGTCCGTCAGAGGCGGCGACTCCTTCCCAAGATCGCCGAGGAGGAGCCACCGAAGAAGTCAAGCCCCCGTCCCATCGCCTGGCACACCGCAGAAGAATACGCCCACTCCCGAGGCCCAGGGCAAGGTCAAGCGCCATTAAAGCCACCGAGGCTGACAGGAGCACCACGCGATACGTCATCCAGACAGCACTACGCAAGACCACTCATCACAGAGCCACCAACCCTGCCTCGGGACGGGCAGGGGTCAGTCGGACAAGACAGAAACCGGACTCCGAGACACATAGGCCCCCTTCCCTCGCGGTTTTCCCAAACTCCCGTGTAACCTGCCTCCTCCGTCTATATAAGGAGAGGCAGGGCCCAAGAGGGAGGGGTGATGGAAAAAACAGTCTTCTAGGTAGCCGCAACTCCCTAGCAAAAACACCGAGGGATCGGTCGACCGACTCCCTGCCTCGCTTGTATACCTCTCGTTCATCGCCCAAAGATCAATACACCCACACCGAACGAACTGGAGTAGGGACGTTCAGCCCGAACCAGTATACATCACCTGGCTCCTTGAGTCGACCATTCGGGGAGAGGGAGCGCGCGACCCCATCCGACCACAAATTCGTATTGCCGGTGCACGAAACACCAACAGTTGGCGCGCCAGGTAGGGGCTCTCGCGCGTCTTCACCAACATCCTCATCTTCGGGTTCCCATTCTCCTCCCTGATGGCCTCCTCCCACTACGATTCGCCGATGTCGAGGGGCTGGATCCGCTTCGGCGCCATCGACTTCATCGTCACCACGGCGGGAGAGCTTCTCCTCATTCCCGCTGCCGTCCGGGACCGGGCGCCGTCCGCAAGCCTGGATGCGGTTGCTGATGTCCTCACCTGCGAAGGGTGCCAATTCTTCGCTAGGCAGATGCACCTTCCTGCGCAAGCCCTGCAGACGATCCCCATCACGTGGCCCTTCGCGGTTTGGGGGCTCGATCTGGTCGGGCCCTTCAAGAAGGTGCCCGGGGGCTTCACTCACTTACTCGTCGCCGTGGACAAGTTCACAAAGTGGATCGAAGCCAAGCCGTTGGCAAAGATCACATCGGCGCAGGCAGCAGGCTTCTTCCGCGATATTGTCTACCGCTTCGGGGTGCCCAACTCCATCATCACCGACAACGGGACGCAGTTCACAGGGAAGGAGTTCCTCGAGTTCTGCGACAACTTTAATATCCGAGTCGATCGGGCGGCAGTTGGCACACCCTCGCCAACGGCCAAAGCCGAGCGAGCCAACGGCATGATCCTCCAAGGACTCAAGCCGCGAATCTTCAGTCGACTGAAGAAATTCGCGGGACGGTGGGCCGCCGAGCTACCGCCCGTTCTTTGGAGTCTACGAACCACACCAACCCGGTCGACCGGGTTCACACCTTTCTTCTTGGTGTTCGGAGCGGAGGTTGTCCTCCCGACCGACCTTGAGTACAGTGCGCCAAGAGTGCAGAACTACGACAGCGCACGGGGGACCGAGGAACAGCAGGATGACCTCGACCAACTCAACGAGGCTCGAGATGTCGCGGTCTTACGGTCGGCTAAATATCGAAAGGCCGCGTCGCTACCATACCGACGGGTTCGCGGTCGCTCATTCAAGTCGGCGACTTGGTGCTGCGTCAAGTCCAATCCGCGAAGGCGAGGCACAAGCTCTCTCATACAGGAGGGGCCTTTCACCGTCGCCGAAGTCCTCCGACCCGGCACCTTCCGCCTCAAGGACACTGAAGGGAATCTCGTGACTAATGCATGGAACATAGAGAAGCTGAGAAAGTTCTATTCATAGTCAACCTCTCCCCTCTTTGTTACCACTCGACAAATACTTGAGCAAAGGAAGCCGCAGCCCTCGGACGACCGAGCGAGTGCTCTCTCTCTCTCTCGTCTTTGGCCTACCGCAAGTACTGCGACCTCCGCCCCGAAAGCCGAGGTCCCGAAGTAGTACTCTGCCCGTCGCAAAGACCTCGAATACAAGGACAACCGACCTACAGTTGGTCGGGCCGTCCCATTCCAGTAACAAACACACATAAAGTCCCGCCTCCAACCTACGCCGGATCCGTTGCGGTCCTGAAAGACTACGGATATGGGCGAATCGCAAGCGCAAAATCCTCGAAGAAGAAAAAAGAAACAGGGAGCAAAGAAACGCTTTATTTATTTATGGAGGAACATCGCCCCAACCAAGAACGAACCGCCCGTTACGATCTTGGTGTGCGCCCCGCCAGCCGGATGACACGCGACGTCCCTCAACCACTGCCTGCACCAGCGGCGCCCTCACTTCCCGAAGTCGGGGAACGCCCACGACGAGGACGCCAACTCGCCATACGTCCTCACGAACAGCCTCAGCCTCCGCCACCTCCTGCAGCCAGGCCTGATGGGCGACCCCTTCCTCGCGGGGCTGAGTGTTGCGGTCCGCCATGGCGCGCAGAGAAAATTCGTTTGGTGGCGGTCCTTGCCAAAGTAACGAGCACACCGGCGCACTCTCCTTTTATAGCCAAACAGTGCGGGAGGCGCGGAAGACGAAGCGCCTTGGGATCACGCGGGAGCGAAGAGCAAGCGCCCAACACCGATTCAGCGGCGCGGTCCCAAAGCGAAGTTAATCCGCCCTTATCTCCAAAACTTAAAATTCTTTTTTCAAAAATATCACACGCCTGCCACGGGCTCAAGCGGTGCGTGGCGACTGCACCCTCAGTCCCCACGCACCACTCGGGGGCTGCTTACGACCCCGGGGACAGCGACCTAGATCAATGACCGGTAACCACTCCGACCAGGCTACCCTCATAGTAACCTCTTCAAACCCAAAATGCAACAGCCCACGCCCCCGCGGCTACGGCTCCGAGGTAGCACTTTGCGCAAAAAGGAGGCCACTTGAGCAAAGGGCCAAGGGCGGTCGGATGGAGCCTTTCGATTTAGGTCGGCCAGTCGACCGATCAAACAATCTCCCTCGTGGCAACCTCCTCGAACCGGATGCTACAACTTAAGCCCCAGCGGCTACGGCTCCCGAGTAGCATTCCGCGCAAAAAGGAAGTTGCCCGAGCAGAAGATAGCTTGATCGATCAGGGCAGACCGACCCGGGCCGTCGTTAAAAAAGCGTACGAGTCGCTAACCTAAGCCGTACTCCGACCGACCGAGCTATCTACCTCGTGGCTATTTCCCCCGGCCCAAAGTACTACAGCCTACGCCTCCGCCGCTACGGTCTCGAAGTGGCACTCTGCGGGGGGAAACAAGTCCTCCGAGCAAGAGACGCTAGGGACGGTCGAAGCACCCCCACTCAGGTCAGCGTTCCAACCCACCAAGCGCAAGCTTCGCGAAGGAGGCGGTCCGACCTAGGCACCTCTCCTCCACAAAGCCATCGCTCGAGATAGCTTGTCCTATCCCGTGATCTCTTCGGACGGAGTTGAAGCAACACCTACGCTTTCAGGGCACCCCCGCGGGCCCTGTAGCTACGGTCGTAAGATTGCCCAAATTCACAGAGGAAGCACGGGGTAGACGGGCAAAATAACTTAAAGCAACCCGACACGTCGAACTCGATTAGGGCAATCATGTTCATTACATGCACTACAAAAAGCAAAAAATAGGGAAACTAATCATCTCCCTCCTTCCGATGGAGGATTTCATGGCGAGATTCGGCGGGCAATCTCTTGGGCGCACGGATCGACCCGGGCCATGAATGCGTCGACTTCTTCGTCGCTTCGGTCAGCAGCAACGCCGCTTCCAACCGCCTCAAGGTCGACGCCGTCATAATAAGAGACGGTGTTCACCAGGGCCGAGGAAGCGCCAAGCACCGCCGCTTCCCGCACCGACGCCTCGACGCGCCCAGGGACCCATCCAAGTATGGCGGGGATGGCGCTGGGGCCCGGAGTAAGTCCGAACAGCCGGTCGCAGATGGCCTGGATGCCCACATGGAGGACCGTCAGCTCGGCCGTCGTATCGGCCGCGTCCCTCTCCGCCACCCGCTTGTCCCTAAGGGCCGAGTCACGTGACTCGACCGCATCCCGTTTCTCCACCGCCACCCTTCGCAACTCCAGCGTGTCGCTAAGGCTTTTTCGCAGCTCTGCAGGGACAAGAAACAGCGTCAGAAGACGCCCGTTGCAGTGGCTCCCAAGGGGTTGAACTACTCACCGGCCACGGAGGCCTCTTTGGCGCGAAGTTCCTCCTCGACCTTGGCACGCGCTTCTCGATCGGACGCGGCGCGGTCGGCAAGCTCCCTCGCCGTCGCGAGCTCCCCCCGAGCAAGATCCCGCTCGCCGCGGAGCCGGTCGGCCTCCCTGCGGGCCGACTCGCATTCCTCTCGGAGGAGGGCGGCCTCCGCCCGAGCGGATCCTTCTGCGCGGACCGCAGAAGTCTTGGCCGCTTCAGCATCCACCAGGGACGACCTGGCCCTCTCTCCCTCGACGGTCAACGACTCCACAAGTCGCTGAGCCTCCCGCAAGGCTTCAGTGACTTCCCCGGCTGACCCGGTAGTGGCGGCCCTTCCTTGCTCGGCGACAAAGCGCCCTCAAGGCGTCGAGCAGCTCTTCCTATGGCACTCCGGTGTGCAAATGCCGGAGGAACATCGACTTGTCCACCGCCCGGGATGTCAAGCGCTGCATGTACCTGCCCGGTCAGTCTCCGTTTCCCGGTCGAGAGATGCACGAAAGACAAATCCCCGACAGGCTTACCGATCTGGCCGAGCGGGACTCCTGAGCAATGGATTTTCTCGCCCTGGACGCGGCGTCAACAGCGCGAGTGAGGTCGGCATGGATCCTCCCCATCTCCGCCTCCAAAGCGTTCCAATCCGCGCGTTCTGCCTCGTTGTCAAGAATGAACGCGGGCCCTCCGGCCGGGTCAGGGCCGGGCCAAGTCAGCACGGCGGTCGGCAACCGCTCTGACTCGACTTCCCCACCTGCCAGGACATCTGCAGCGGCCGGTCGCGCGCCCTCCAGCAATACTCGGACCGCCGAAGCAGGCGGCGGCCCCGGCGGCGGGGGCGGCAGAACTCGTCCCGCCGGTGTCGCGAACGCCGCGAATCCCACTACTTCCCCCGGCGGCAGAGTCGCACCGACCCCCACGGTCGACGGTGCGGGGGAAGGCAGGGATAGCCGAACGTCTCCCGTCGATGCTGCGAACGGTGACGGTCCAGCCCCAGTGGCGGCGAGGACCCCACCGGTCTCACCGACGACGGCGGGCGAAGCGCGCCGTGAGCTTCTTCTGCTGTCGTGGCCGGCCGCGGCCGGCGCTCCCCCTCCGGTAGCGTCCTCGCCAAGCCAGACCTCGCGGGGAGCGCATCCGAAGGATCCCCGCTCCCGACGATCGCCGGCGCGCACCCCGCGGACGGGAGCGGAAGGGTGCGGTTCCTCACCGCCGACGTAGGACTCAGCGCCCTCCCAGCGCTGGTGAGCCCCCTGCGCACAGCGGTCGGTCGGGAATTGCGAAGGAAGAAATACCAGAGAGGACCAAACTGGGGGCGCATAAATCACTTACCGAGAGGAGCGAACAACCGGCACCTGACGTGCCCTTTTTGCCGGGCCCCTGCGAGGAGGCGTGAGGGGTCTGCGCATCCTCAGGATGTACCCTGCGCCCGCGGTTTCTTCCGAGGAACCACGGCCGCCGACCGCTGATCGAACCCGCGTCACGGCCGGAGTCGCCTCCGGCAACCGCTCCCTCGCTCGGCAGCGACTCTTCGTCGCCGTCACTCAAAGTCTCGTCAGAGACCTCCTCGCCAGCCTTGGCCCGGTCGCGCTCTTTCCTCTTCCGCACCTTCGTGGCCTCCTTCTTCGCCAGAGGAGGCTGCGTCGCGCCGCTTCCGTTGCAAAGGCGACGACCGCTCGCCTCCTTTTCCCCGGAAGCAAGGGGCGGAGATCAGCCACCGAGCCCTCGCAAGAACGCTCGGGTAAGGGCAAAGGAACAGAGCAAAGCAAAAGCAAACAGGAGCCACCAGACGTACCAAGTTCTGCGGATTCTGCGCCGAGAACGGCGCAGGCGCCTCGCCAGCTGGCTCGGTATCTCCCGCGATGGAGACTGCGGCCACACGCGCGAGGACCTCCGACGGGGGAAGCTCCCGCTCCGACGACCTTGCAGGGTCGGTCGGTCCGATGTACTCGAACATGGGGCGCAGCCGATCCTTGAGGGGTTGGATGCGCCTCTCCATGAACGTACTGAGGACCACCTTGCCTGTCAGGCCCCGCCGCTTCAGGTCCGCGAGCTTTCCAAGGATCTCATCCACCTTCGCCCGGTCCCTCGCGTCAGGACCCCAGGTCCAGCAAGGATGCGGCGTCGGTAAATTCCCACTGAAGGGCGGGGCACTGTTGCCGATGTTCCGGACGTAGAACCACTCGCTGTGCCACCCCCGGTTGGACGTCGGCAGCTTCACATCGATGTAGGACGACTTGCGGTGAAGCGTGATTGGATCGCCAGAGCGCCGAGGAGGCCGGTGGCATCCGATGGCGGCCTCGCGAAGAAGAAGTGGCGCCAGAGCCCCCAGTGGGGTTCGATCCCCAGAAAGGCCTCGCACAGCGTCATGAAGACCGCGATGTGGAGGACTCCATTCGGGTTCAGGTGATGAACTCCCCCCCCCGTAGTAGTGCAGCAGCCCCCGGACGAACGGGTGGAGTGGGAGGCCGAAACCCCGCTCGTAGAAGGCCGCCAGCGAGACTATCTCGCCGTCTTCCAGTTCGGGGACCTCGGTCCCGGCCGGCGGCACCGCCCGGCGGGAGGCCCGAGGCAGCGAAGGAGCTCCTTCCTCTCCAAGCCGAGGTAGCGACCCGCCGCGGCCGAGTGCGGGGTCAACGACATCCCCGAATGTGCGTAGGAGAGCGGAGGACGGCGCGACGAAGCAGGAAGCTTTTCTTCTTCCCTTGCGTTTTCTCTCCTTTTCTTTTTGCAGAGGACGCGAGCAGAAGGCTTTGCTCCCTCCACGCCGCCCGCTCCTTCCTTTATAGGCGCCTGGCGGGAACAGGCGCGCCTCCGCACCCAACCGACGCCTCCTCACGCGGACCGACGCAGTCGCCAACCGTCAGCCTGCCACCACGCCCACTACTCCGGTAACGTGCCGCAGCCCAGTTAAATCCCACTAAGCATTAACTGCTCCGACAGGACGGCCGCCTCGCGCCGCACGCCGCGCAGCATCGCAGACCCCGCCGGCTGCAACGGGCCAGGGCGCCCCATGCCAAGAAAAGTATGAAGACGGCCCATTTGGGCCGCCGGCCTCGGGAGAGCAAGCGGCCTCACGGGCTCGCGCCGAGGCCCGGCTGCCGAGGGTTACGAATCCGACCCGGCCACTGGAATGAAAGCCGCCCCAACACGTAAAATAGAGCGAGGCGGGCGCGGTGAGCCCCAGAGGGCCTCTAGATGGGTCGGCGGACGACCCAATCACCGTGGCCAGCGTCCGAGACCATACCTCACACTCTCCCGCGGAGCTCATCGATGAGTGGCGGCCAGCCGCGCTCCGGGTCGGCGGACGACCCGGCAGCCCAACGCGGGATGAGTAAGGAAAGGTTTTTATGGAACGCCCCACAGCGGGTCGGACGCCCGCGCCGGGAGCTACGTCCGCTTGGAAACGATCCCCCTCGAGGGAGATCGCCAAGGTTCCACTCGGATTGCCCGATAGTAGCTCGCACGAGCACGACGTTCAAACCGACGAAGGTAAACGTGCGTTCGCTCACCCGACTCTAAGGGCCCATTTAACGACGTAGCCTGCCAGAGTCCGACCGGGCTAAACCCCCGACCAGCTCTCCGACCCGCTCGGGGGCTCGAGCTACAGCCGGTCTTCGCGCGCCAGGCTCTTTAAGTGGCGCGGCTCCCCAAGCGATCGCGCCGACCAAGCACCGCCGACCTCGGGCCGACGGCTACCACCGGGGCTAAACCCCGACCGGCTTTCAGGCAGCTCGGGGGCTCAGAGCTACACCAGGTGCTTCGCCTTGCCAGGAGCTCTTTAGGCTGGCACGGCTCCCAAGCGGTCGCGCCAACCAAGCACCGCCGACCTCCGGGCCGACGACTACCATCGCCGGGCTAAACCCCCGACCGGCTATCCGACCCGCTCGGGGCTCGAGAGCTACACCACCGGGTGCTTCGCCTTGCAGGAGCTCTTTACAGCTAGCGCGGCTCCCAAGTAGTCGCGCCGACCTAATGCCGCCGACCTCCGGGTCGACGGCTACTCCCGAAGGGCTAACCCCCCGACCGGCTCTCCGACCCGCTCGGGGGCTACTGACGAGTACCCGTACCATGGGTACCCCCATCAGCCCGAAACGCGAACGGGTGACCACCGCGGCGAAGGCCCAAGATCGCCGAAAGGTACTTGGGCCGCGGAGAGCGAACCCCGACGAGGCAGACCGGCCTGGACGGTCGGCGGACTTCGATCTCGGCGGTCGGCGGGCTCGACCGCCTAATGTTGAAGCTTCGCGGTCAAGAAGCTCCACTCAGCGTCTGAGCAGCCAGGCCCACGCCGAGTCGCATTGCCGCTTGTGCGCAGCGTCCCCTGGCGTCCGTACCGGGGCAGGCGGCTCCTTCCCAAGACTGTCAGAGGAGCCACCGAAGAAGTCAAGCCCCCGTCCTATCGCCTGGCACACCGCAGAAGAATACGCCCACTCCCGAGGCCCAGGGCAAGGTCAAGCGCCATTAAAGCCACCGAGGCTGACAGGAGCACCACGCGATACGTCATCCAGACAAAGACTACGCAAGACCACTCATCACAGAGCCACCAACCCTGCCTCGGGACGGGCAGGGGTTAGTCGGACAAGACAGAAACCGGACTCCGAGACACGCAGGCCCCCTTCCCTCGCGGTTTTCCCAAACTCCCGTGTAACCTGCCTCCTCCGTTTATATAAGGAGAGGCAGGGCCCGAGAGGGAGGGGTGATGGAAAAAACAGTCTTCTAGGTAGCCGCAACTCCCTAGCAAAAACACCGAGGGATCGGTCGACCGACTCCCTGCCTCGCTTGTATACCTCTCGTTCATCGCCCAAAGATCAATACACCCACACCGAACGAACTGGAGTAGGGACGTTCAGCCCGAACCAGTATACATCACCTGGCTCCTTGAGTCGACCATTCGGGGAGAGGGGGCGCGCGACCCCATCCGACCACAAATTCGTATTGCCGGTGCACGAAACACCGACAACAAGTGTGATAAAGTTAGGCAAAAAAAAAAATAAGTCTATCATGTGTGGGACATGGGACTAAAAAAATGTGGCAAACCATAGTTTTAGCGGCGAATCAAACAAACACATG
This sequence comes from Rhipidocladum racemiflorum, assembly GCA_036346355.1. Taxonomy (NCBI): domain Eukaryota; kingdom Viridiplantae; phylum Streptophyta; class Magnoliopsida; order Poales; family Poaceae; genus Rhipidocladum; species Rhipidocladum racemiflorum. Next base: position 18,195,262 of record CM070573.1, on the reverse strand, counting down.
CTTAAAAATTTATAACACGCCTAAACTTAGATCCGGCAAAGTTAACCTCAAACTAAGTAGGTCCTAGTCAGCGATGCCAGACAGGTTAGCAGCCCTCATTCGCAGTGACAAATGATTTCTTTTCATGAAGGGAAAATGTTTGAGAAGTAAATTGAGATATTTCTTGTATATATTAATCATGAACACAAGGGTGTTTGAGATAGAGAGGGAGAACACGGGATCTAAGTGACAAGTGAGGGTGCTTTTGGCAAATTAATGTACAGTAGTTGCAGGGGTTTTCCCGCAAAACGTGTTTTAAGTGGCGGTAGTGGGATGAAGTGGAAGATCTAGCCATCGGTACACGATCCGACGGCTGAGATTACAAATTTTCAACCTTTTATACCATTTTAACCTTCTTTTGAAAGGGAAGGCAGGCCCTTCTTTCATTCATGTTTTGAACGGATACATCTATAAACTCCAACAAGAGATAACGCCCAACATCCAGATTTATGCTAGGTTATGACTATGAGCATCAACCTTACTAGCCCTGCCCCTGCCTTCACGACTCAAGGATATAGAAATAGAAATCCTCTGCTCCCTCACGCATCCGAGCCCGCAACGCCAGACGGGCTAGCAGCAGCCCAAACTCGTAGTTGCAACAGCGCGGCCCTGTTGCCTTCCCCTCTCAGCCCAAAACACCAACCACGCCCCGCCCAGTATTCATTACAACTATTTCCCATCGGCGAGACGAGAAATACGGTGCATGCTTGCTGTAAATTTTAATACTCCCTTCGCTTCCCAACACACGTCATTCTAACTTTTCAATTTTGCTCTTAAATAGGTATCATTATAAAATTTTAAGATAGTTTTCAAATTTGCCAATGGAATGAAGATTTTCTTTCGTGCATGGATGGGGGTTTACATGATAATTAATATGTCGGGACCCGAATTTGCAAATCCGGACCCTCTATGTATTCAGCACTAGTCCAGGAACGCGCTAGTGCACACAGTCTTAACATCGGTAAATATCACAAATCATACCACCCGATACTAATAAAGTACTTTAATTAAATAGTCAAACTGATTGCTCGACCTTATGGTCAAGTTACAAATATACGCCACGTAGGGCGAAACTTATTAAGAGAGAAATAATAGCAGCGGAAAATAAGATAACATCGTGGCGCCATCCAGTATACCACAGGCAACTGACTGGGCTCGCTCCCTAAGTAGACGGTTCCTCTTCGAGCTCCTCCTCCAAAGCTGGTGTAGTCTCCTCCTCAACTGGTGTTGTATTGCGGCAAGGGTGAGTACTTGGTACTTAGCAAGTCATGCACAGAATGCAGCTAATATACTACATGCATGGCTTAATACAAAGGAGTGGCTTAAGGTATATTTGCAGTAAGAGCATTTAACAAGTATCAGAAGTAGATTCGAAAGCAGTAGAAACAAGTATAACATCAATAATTTTTCCAGGAGTTTAATCAACATCTTTCCCATTCCTAATCCACATTTCCATCAACATCATTAATAAACCAAACCCAACCTTTCAAGTCCAAGTTATTTTCAAGAAAGTCTAACCCTTGACTGTAATTCCCGAGCGATGTCCAATACCGCGGACACGGCTATTCGAATAGATTTTACACTCTGCAGAGGTTATGCACTTTACCCACAAGATACAGTCAAACACCACAAAGGCGAGTTCCCGTAACAAAGTCTTTCGGAAACTTCTAACAATATAAGTGGTCCTCTCCGGTGTTGCACACTAACCCTTCCCTTAGCTAAGGCGAAGTTTAGGTCAATACACCGTTAGATGGGTACCTGGCCGCAGCCCCGGTACGCTCCCCCGTACAACTTACACAAACGGTGTAGTTGACAACCTGAGGTCCCACAGGTATGTTATTAGCAACTTATTCAACTAGGTCTGTCCCATAACAGACATGTGGTTGCACGATTGACCCAGTTCAAAGGCTTGCAAGGTTAAGTCCTTAGGGTGACCAGGGCAAGACTACCCGAAGAACCAAACCAACGTTTCCGGTGCCACAACTGGCCCACTCGATCATTCTTGCCTCATGCCCCGGTCAAAAGCTATTTATCAAAGCCCAGTTGATTACCATGCACCACGTGCCATCAACATCACAACACATGATACCTTTCCAAAACAGTTCAATATATCATTAAGTCAATATTAACATTTGATTGTCCAAAAACCATGTCATGAGCACGTAGCAGGTCTAAGCAATATACTACAACGGTCTAAATTCCCATGTTGGCAATTTAATAATGTCCAACTAGTAAACCACAACTAGGATGACAAGGGTCATAGCACATATATATAATTAACCAATGTGTCATACAGCAATTTGGCATTTATCTAATTTTCCATATTTAAATAAAGTATTTTCTAATTGAACTAGCATGCAATAAATTAAATCAAAATAGGTTTCAAAATAGGATCAACATGGTCAAAGCACAACTTGCCTTCAAATAGCACTTGTTCTTGGTCCTGAGCTGGCTCCTGGGTCAATATTTCTCCTTCGAATCCTTCCGGCACTTCAACGTCTACTCGTAACGCATGCAAATAGCAACAAATGAATAAAACAGTAGACAAAAAGTGTCCAAACATCCAAATAAAGTTCATAAACAGAGAGAACATAATTTTATGAATTTTTAGGAACTGGAATCGCTCAAATCGGAGTTAAAACACAAAAGTTATGATTATTTAAAGTTTAAATAATTAATTAAATAATATTACAGAGAAAAACTTTAGTCCAAAAATTAAATAAAATTCATATTTGAGTAGATCTGAATTTTATGAATTTTTAGAAATTTGAATCGTTCAAATCGGAGTTGAAACGCAAAAGTTATAAGCGTTTGAAGTTTTGAAATTCAAATCAATTATTAAACCGAATTATTAAATCATTTTCTTTTTCGAAAATTATTTATTGCGTCATGGGTGACACGCGTCGGCTCCTGATTGGCTGGCTGACGTCAGCCGGCTCATGGGCTCAGCCCACGGCTTGGCTCGGTCCACGGTGGACTCGGTCCACGGCGCGTGTGCCACTGACAGGTGGGACCCATTGGATGACGTCAGCACTGACGTCACCACGCTCGACGACGCTACTGACAAGCGGGCCCCACCGTGACGTCAGGGGTGGCGTCACGGTGCGTTCGTGTGCGCACGGCGCGGCCAGGGCACACGTGGCACAATCGTGTCCGTTGATTTGAAAATCAACGGCCGTGATTAGATCTAAGGTTGACGCGTTGAAAACTACACGGTCGATCTGAGCTGATCGGATGGTCCAGATCTACCCTAGGCTAACACCGTTACAAACTACACGGTGATCGTGGGCCGTTGGATCTAGATCCAACGGTCCAGATCTGATCTAGGTTGACGGGTTTGAGATGCACGTGGCTTACCGTAGCCGTCGGATCTTGATCGGACGGTTGAGGGTGCTCGAAGACGTCGATGGCCACGCGGCGGAGGGAGCGGACCGGAGCTGGGGAAGACGACACGACCAACGGCGCTCGAGGGCTTCTCCGGCGAGATGGGTGGTATGCACGGGTGCGCCTCGTCGCGGGGATTCCAAATCTGCCTTCGGGTGCGGCGGAGAACGGCGGGCGTCGGCGGAATCGGCAAAGGAACGCGGTGGAAGAGAGAAGCAACTACGGCGAGCTTTTGCGGCTAGACGGCGGCGGCTAGGGCTCGGAAACTTGAGGGGAAAGGTGCGCACGGCAAAGAGCTTCAACGGGGTGGCCTCGGGGCTTTAAATAGTGCCTCGACGTGCGCGCAAATCGCGAAACCCTAACGGACACGGCGGCTACGCGGCGGCGCAGTCCGAGCGGGACTCGGGAAGACGACGAAATCGTGGCCGTCCACGTGGCTCCGATCCACGGCCGAGATCGCACAGCGCAACGGGTCCGGACCGGATCTGGTTTGATCGGTGCGGCCCAATTCCGACCGTTGGATTTCGATCCAACGGTCCGGATCAATCAGGGTTTGACCGGATCACGTGGCTCGGGTCGGACTCGAGTCTGACTCGGGTTCGGGTCCGGTCGGATGAACAGTACTTGACCCGACTCGATTTTCCAGCGATTTAATAATTAAAATAATTTCCAGTAATTCATTTAATTCAAGAAAAATAGTAAAATACTCAGAAAAATTCCAGAAAAATTCTGGAAAATATTTTGGAACATTTTGGACTCAAATAAAATATTTCCAACAAAATTTTATTTGCAAAGTCAAATTCTTTAATTATTTCAAAATGGAATAAATTCAAATAAATTCCAAATAAATCCAAATAAATTCCAGAAAATTCCAAAAAATCACCAAAGTGCCAAATCACACATGAATTTAGGAACAGCAAATTTTTGGGGTGTTACATAATACACCAGCGGATTTGCAAACATTATTGCAGCTGTCGACGTTTATTCATTCACTGGCAAGAGGTTCCATTCTGCAAGCCTTGATCAACAAGTTCACGACTGCTTCGCAGCTCAGGGGCCATGAGCGTTCCACTGGACCAGCATCCACACCATCGATGTGACTGCATGCATGCGCGAACAATTAAGGAGAATGCAGATTTAAGTGTGCAATGCAGCATTAGGTTGCGAAGCGTCGATAGATCATGTTTAGACGAACAACAGTAGAAAGAGGACTTGAGTTCATTAATTAATTAATTAATTAATTACCTGCAATGAAGCTAAACGTGCCGAGGCATGCTACATCCATGGTATGGTATACCAGGTATTCAAAGACGAAATGGCCATAGCCGTAGATAGGGGTGAAAACGGGTCGGGTACTACCCGACGGGTACCCGACCCGGTTCAGATCGGGTAAGCAAAAACCCGTTTTTTTTTTGTATCCGTCGGGTTCGGGTTCGGGTTCGGATATTACCCGTTTGTGTCTGGTCGGGTTCGGGTCGAATATGGGACGGGTGATACCCGACATTTTCGGATCGGGTTCGGATACCCTATCGGGTATCCGTTTTTCTACCCGGTAAGGCCTGGAGGCTGGTGCCCTGGACGGCTGGACCCACCCAGCGGTCACAAGGGGAATCACTCCCCGTAGCCCCCGACTCCCAGACGCCCAGTCCCTCACCCCAACCCTAGCCGCCACCCGTCCCCGTCGCCCGTCCGCCGCGTCCGCCGGCCTCCGTCCCCGTCGCCATCCACTAGCCTCCACATCGCCCACCGCCCGTCCCCGTCCCCGTCGCCGTGTCCACCGGCCTCCGTCCCCGTCGCCCGTCGGCCCGTCCGCGGCTCCCTCGGCCTCGCGTCGCCGTCCGTGACTCCCTCGGCCTCGCGTCGCCGTCGGCTCCCTCGGCCTCGCGTCGCCGTCCGTGACTCCCTCGGCTAGTCGGCTCCCTCGACCTCGCCTCCATCTAATTCGGCTTCTTCGACATCTAGACGCGCTCCGCGTCGCCGTCTTCGTCAGTGACAGTGTGTGCCTCTCTCTCTCTCTCTCTCTCTCTCTCTCTCTCTCTCTCTCGTGTAATGTTGCCGCCGTGGGGTTGGTCTGTGGCCGTGTGATCAACCTTGTTCAGTTGCTGCATGTCGGGCGAACAAGATTTTCCGACAATAGATTTGGGTTAATCAAACATATGCGTCCCGATGACTTGATCTTGGCCTCAGCCGGCTGGTTCTTTTGTGTCTCCCACGTGAACAAAGAAAGGTTGCCAATCTGTGGGCTGGTCGATCTGGTTTGGTTGCTATTGCTAGTGCCGTTGATCAGTGGAAAGTAAATAGACTATAGATGGTGCATACTTGTATAGTGAAGCAAAGTGAATGATAGATACCAATTTGTTATCTAAGATACAAATGAAATAAGTTGAATAAGCAAATTCTTTTATCACCTTGATGCATCAAGCTCTTGCTAGAATTGGAGAACACCACCTTGGTTCAACATGATGAAATTATGTTTGTTTACAAAGTCTCAATTCTTAGCAGTAAATTGGAGAAGTATTTACTGGCTTACTGCTGTTAGTTTTCTTCGGCCTTGATGTTGACTTAATACTGCAGTTACAGTTCAACTTCACTTCAATTAATATGATTACTTTTTGGCTGAATATTTGTGAGTTCGGAAACTGCAGAAATTTTTAGTCAATAAAGAAAATCTGAATTTCTAATTTCTTTCCCAATATTTTCAACTTAATTTTTAGTCCATATGCTTGGAGAAAGTAACTAGCTGGCTATTACATGTCATCCAGCCACGGGAGGAAATGAGACTATTTGCTTGTACCGATGCAACGTAAATTAGGAAATCCTTTACTGATAATATATAGACTATGCAATCCTTTCGATCAAAATCTTGGACCATTTGATTAACTAAGTATCTGCGTGCAATCTACTGTCATCTCATGAGTCATGAGTATGCACTCAACAGTCAACACAACCAATTTTCACACTAGCTAGCTCGTTATAGATGTTGTAACTCACTGTACTTTATAGAGTATGCACTCAACAGTCAACACAACCACTTTGTACAGCAGTACAACAGCTCGTTAAAATGAGGCATATTCCTTTGTCTGCAATTCACTGTACTTCATAGAATTTATTTGCTTTGTGTGTCAAAGTCCAATCTTGTTCATTCTTATATGTAGATCGTAGACAATGGGAGACAGTGACGGTGGTGGAGGCTTGGGTTTCAATAGCCAAAGCTATGAAACAATTGAGGAGCAATCCGAAGAGGAGTTAGTTTGTGCTCCTGCAATAGGGGAGAAAGAGCAAGAAGATGTTGTTGGGTCTGACCATTGCAAGAAAAAGGTTGCCGGTAGTAAGAAGAAGCTAGTGAATGTATGTTCGCGTCCGTTGAAAAAACATAGGAGTCTTAATGATGTTTTAGGAGTACAACCTACAACCAATAAGGGCAAGGATGACACGACCTCGAGCAAGCGCAAGAGTCCAATGAGATCTTTGAGTAAAAGTAAGAGTCCAATAACATCCTCCAACATCAAGAATGTTGCAACCACTACAAGCAAGGCCAAGGACAAGGACAAGGACAAGGCCATAGTTGTAGCTTCTCCAATCACATTGAACAAAGGTATAGTATGATGGTAAATTCTTTCAATCCAATCAATAATATCTTTGCTATAGTGATGATTGTGCTTTTATTATCATTATTGTAGCTTCACAAGTTAAAAGTGCAAGTCCAAGTGTGGGATCAGGTGGACAAGATGATGATGGTGAAGACAAATCCAAGATTGGAAAGAAGACCACTTCATGGGTGTGGGAACATTTTATAAAGTTTGAGAAAATAGTATCCATGGATGATGGTAGCACTATGGAGGAGACATGGGCTAAATGCAAGAGGTGTAGACATACAGCTAGGGCTGTAAGTACCAATGGTACAACAGCTTTCAGAAATCATTTGAAGAACAAGCACAGTGTTTTGAAAGGCCAACAACTTCTAGATCAAAATGAGGGAGGGATTGCGACATATCGGTATGATGAGAAAGCTAGCTTGAGAAAGTTTAATTATGCTATCATTATGCATGAGTATCCATTCAATATTTGCCAACATGAATACTTTGTTGATTTCGTTAAATCTTTGAGGCCAACTTTTCCTATGAAATCTCGCATCACAGTTCGTAAAGAAATTATAGAGATTTATGAAGAGGAAAAGAAGTTGTTGTACGAACATTTCAAATCCCTGTCATGTCGTTTTAGTTTTACCATGGATATGTGGACGTCAATTCAAAATAAAGGTTACATGTGTGTCACCGCACATTGGATTGATGACAATTGGAACATGCAAAAGAGGATAATCAATTTTATTCATGTTGAGGGCAGTCATTCAGGACTTAGATTGGGTGATACATTTTTCACAAATGTATTAAATTGGAATCTAGACAAGAAGTTGCTTGCTCTTTCATTGGATAATGCTTCTTCAAATAATGTTGCTGTTGATGTTATTGTTGACCATGCTAGAAGCTCCCTAGTATGCGGTGGTAAATTCTTTCATGTCAGATGTGCGAATCATATATTAAATCTTGTTGCTAGAGATGGATTGCAACTAATTCAGAGTGCCATTGGAAATATTAGAGAGTTCATTTCAATCATAAAAAAATCACCTCAACAATGGGAAGCATTTCAAATATGTGCTAAAGAATGTGACTTGGACACTAGAAAGGCTCTTTCTTTGGATGTTGCTACAAGGTGGAATTCTACCTATATTATGATTAGAGATGCAATTTATTACAAGGATGCCTTTGACCGTCTTGCTCTCAAAGATAAGACAAGATATGAGTTTGTTGCCCCTACAAGAGCTGAATGGTTAAATGCAACAACTATTTGCAAGTGCATGAAAAAATTCTATGATGTCACCTTATTTTTCTCTGGAACATCCTATCCTACTGCAAATCTTTTCTTTCGAAAATTTTGTGAGATAAAGATTGCTATAGGAAAATGGATTGATAGTAATGACATCATTGTTTCTAACTTGGGTGAGGCTATGGAAGAAAAGTTTAACAAGTATTGGGATATGAGCAATATGGCTTTGCAAGTGGCAGCCTTTCTTGACCCTAGGTACAAGCACAAGGTGGTTGAGGTGTGCTTGTTTAAAATATATGAACATGATATGGCTGAGTTTGCTAAGATGGAGCTAATGAATGTGATCAATGAATTATTTGCATCATATTCATTAAACAATGCATCTTTATCAAGTACACCATCCACTTCGAAAAACCATGATATGGCTTCAAAATCAAAGCATTGCATATTGGATGAGGATGATGATGAGATTTACATAGATGACTTGTATCATCCTACAAATAATGCAAACAAGAAGTCTGAATTGGATATGTACATGACTGATGATCTATTGAAGTTTGATGATGATGGTGGTATTTTTGACATACTGTCATGGTGGAAGGGGCAAAGAACAACTTATCCTATCCTTTCTGTGCTTGCTCGTGATGTTCTATCTATTCAAGTGTCTACGGTTGCTTCTGAGTCGGCTTTTAGTGCCGGTGGACGCGTTATTGATCCATTCCGTAGTCGACTAGATGATGACATTGTCGAGGCCTTAGTTTGCACAAAGGATTGGATGATTGCTTCGCGTAAAGGTAAATTTGTTCTTACAAGTTATAGCTTCCTTCATGTATTATGTACGTCTTTATTTGTGCCCTTCTAATTTGTTATTTATTGCATTTAGGTTCAAATAAACGTGGAGTAGAAGCTTTGTGTGATCAATTAAATGGTTTGAACATGAATGAAAATGAAGTAATAGAAGATGTATGCAATGTTGAAGCTTGATATGTGTGTGGATGCTATGAAGACAAAGACAAATTATCTATGTTTGTGTTGAACTATATCATAATCTATCATGTATGTTGGACTTTAATTTGTATTTGTGGACTATGTCTTGAACTATGTTACTATGTCTTGGAGACTTGGATTATGTTAGCTACATTGTTGTTATGTTCGGACTTTAAATTATGGACTATTTGTGTTATTTGTATTCCGTGTATTTGTGTTAGGATTATGTCTCCAATTATGTGTTAGTTAGGTTCTTTTTATCGTATGCTTTAATTTATGTATTTTATATGCTACCCGATATAGTATCCGGTATCCGTTCACTATCCGTCCGTATGATATCCGATTACCGTTTTCTACCCGACCGTTAATATCCGTATCCGTTCCGACTATCCGACCGTATTTTAGTTTTACCGTATCCGATCCGATATCCGACAAAATAAATTAGGGTAGGATATGGGATGACCCCTATCCGATCCGTAACCGACCCGTTTTCACCCCTAGCCGTAGACGAACGACAGGAAAGTGGCTGCGTAGAGTGGCCTGTCGTCGAGGTTGAAGGCGCACAGGAAGCAGAGGGTGCAGGATAGAAGCGACCAGACGCCGGTGGTGCGCCCATGCACATCAGTCACTGCATATATATATGCATGTAAACACAATTTGGTTAGGCATTTTCCTGCATGCATGTACACGTCGTACGGGCATTGTTCTAACTGTTTGCAAATTGCAAACAAACATCTGTCCATCCGGGAGACCAGATATGTATATTCAGGCGGTAGAGAGCAAACGTTGGTTAGGTCTATTGCTAGCTACACGTTTACAACCCACCAGATCGATTGATCCAGAGAGCTAGGTAGCAGTAGCCTCACTTTTCATGAACTGCATGCTGATCACAAACGAAACACAAGACGTGATACGTATGTATTCGTTAGCCCGATACATATATGTTTGGGTCTATCTATGCATGTTAAAAAACATTTGACTGACTTTTTCTATAAAATCATTTTTTTTTTCGGTTGGATCGGATCTATATCTAAGTTTATTTAATGGTTTGCGTTCCCCTCACCTCTCTCTCTCTCTCTCTCTCTCTCTCTCTCTCTCTCGTGTCTAACTAGCCAGCTCTAACTACTCAATTCCACTCCGCCCTTGAGGACAACCCCACCACCACCGACGCACGTTACCCATCGCCGCGAGGCCCTTCCGCACCTCCTTGTCCTCCGGTGTCGCCACTAGCTTCCTCATCTTCCATCGTTGCCGCCACTCGCCACCTCCGCTTTCGCCATAGCCGCCGCTAGCCTCTGTCTCCTCTTCCCTACCCGTTATCCTCATTTTCGGTGGCTACCACCGTCTGATCTCCATCACCACCTCATCTATCCCTAATATTCTCTCGATCTTGTCCCTACCCTGCCATTGTTGGAACAGAACACCAACAAAACTTTGGGGCAATTTTCTATTCTATTATTCTTTCTTTGCTTGCTTATAAAACTCATGACTACTTTTGAATTTATATCCAAACTACAGCCCTAAGAAACAAAATAGGATTATACTTCCTTATCCTAATTGGACTCCTCATCCTAATCAGACTCTAACTAAAACTCCTAAACTGATTACAAGATTATCTCTAACATTCACCCCCTTAATCTTGTAACACTGACTCTTACTTATTGAGGCAACCGATCGCAACTACGATTTACTCAACACATACTCGACATAGGACGGTGAACGCATCTCCAAGGAGTTCCGCCTTCTTTTTGCTAGCCATACCAACAGTGACGTAGCTCGTTGGCGATTATGATCTTTTGCCTCAGCTCCAATTGTCTTTTCACCGGAAACGCAACTTGACCGTGACTCAAAATCGCATTAGAGCTTATCTACGAGAGAACTTAGACGCACATAAAAGAACTCGTGTACGGACACAGCTAGAATGACGACGACAACTCCTCAACATTCGCAAATGGTCACTAATGTCATTTTGTCACGCCGATTGTAGTGTATCGAGAAGACATGCCTTCCCCACTCTTTCTTTCTTTTCTCTCTCTTGTTCTCAATGATTTCTTTGTTTCTTACTACAGTAATCACGATGGTACATGAACCACCTACTGTTCATGCAATGTTTTGCTTCGCCCTTTTTTAGCAACCGAACACTACTGCTTTGGTTTTAATGCACAGCGACGCTAGGAATGAAGCTTCTCTGTTGTGCCGCCATCTGGAGCTCTTTCTTGCTGCTGTACGTGACAGAACGTGGCTTCTCTTCTGCTGCACAAAGCTCCCAGCCGCACGTCCTTGCTAGTTTGTAGCTACACGGAGCACCCCTCCTCTATACAGCGCTTGTACAGCACCAACGTCGCGTAGCCTAGCCTCTGCTTCGTGCGTAGCCCAATGCCACCTGCCTGTCACGTACTTCCCTTTTCTTCTAGTTGTGACTCGAGCCGCCTCCTGCTCCTGCGACGAGCCTCCACGCCGCACTGGGCTTCGTTTCCAGTTCGCTGTTAGATCATGCTCAACACCCCATCGCTCAGCAACGATAGCCTGTTCTAAGCATAGCAGTGATGATCTCTCCCGGGACAAACGTGGCATAAAGATTAGAACATCGCTTTGATACCAATTGTTAGAATAGAACATTCAAAAAAAAAATTGGGACAATTTTCTCTTCTACTATTCTTTTTTTTTTTTGCTCGCTTACAAACTACAACCCTGAGAAACGGAATATACTTCTACTTCCTTATCCTAATTAGACTCCTCATCCTAATCGGACTCTAACCAAAACTCCTAAACTGATTATAAAATTATCTTTAACAGCCGCTGCCCACCACCGGTCCTCTCTATCCCAGACTTTCTCTAAATTTAGGTCTCGATGAATCACAAATCGTAACCCGGATGCATCCTAACCCTAAAGAAGCTCGTCTAATACGAAGATAGAGACAGAGGTGAATGGACGCACCAATTGTGATGCAAATATAAAGGTTAGAGATTCGACTAAAACATCATTCCACATATTTTATAGCCTGTTAGCCATATTGAAATATACACTAGACGAGAAGAGGAGAGAAGAGATCAGCGCACCATGTGTGTTGGAGTAGCTACCAGCGCGGAGCGCCTGGGAGTCGAAGTAGCCGGACCAGGCGTAGCTGAGGCGAACGGTGCCGACCACAATCAGCCACCACCCTAGCGCCGGCCATGGAGAAGACGAGAGAGCTAGCGCGTTTGTGACTTGTGAGTAATGCGGAGGATCAGAAAAAGCTTGCAGTCTGTGTGCTACGCTGCCTGCGCGCTGTTTTATCTTGGTTTGCTCGTGTAGCCAGCTGGACAAGGATTAATTATCCCCCTGCGGCAACGCGCGCTTCTGGCTTGGTCGACAGTAGGGCTGAAAAAAAAGGCTTGTCAGTGGGACTTGTCGGTTTGATTTAAAATTGTTTCAATTATACTTTTTAATTGTTTAAATATTAAATGGATCAATATCGATTGAAATTGGATATATTTTGACTCACTCAATTTATTAACTCGATTCTAAAAATACTTCCAAACTATAAATAAAATAATATTAAATTAAACTATATAAATTCCAATAAAAACTAAAAAAAGAGAATTTCGCTTGATTTCCACCGCTAGGGCAGGCTCCTATCGATGCGGCGGTCGTATTGTTTTCATTTTCCCGTTTTGGATGCGCGATTCCTGTTTTGGATGTGCCTTTGCTTCTTTCCATTAGACTATTTTTAGGCTCTGTTTAGCAGAGCTTCAGCTCCATCAGATCCGTGGATCAGGTGGAGCTGGGTATTCCTAGCTTCACTAGATCCGTGGAGCTGGAGCTGTGGGTATATTAGGCCCTGTTTGGCAGAGCTCCAGATCTCAACTCCATCTCAAAGCTGAAACTTGTAGACTGAAATAAAATGACTTAAGTTTATAATTTTATTCTAAAATGTAAACAAGATGACCCACTTAAACACTCTTAATATACCCACAGCTCCAGCTCCACAAATTTGGTGGAGCTAGGAATACCTAGCTCCACCAACTCCAAGAATTTGGTGGAACTGGAGCTCTACCAAACACCCCCTTAATGGGGTTTTTGGCAGAACTCCAGCTCCACTAAATTCTTGGAGTTAGTGGAGCTGGGTATTCCTAGCTTCACTAAATTCGTGGAGCTGGAGCTGTGGGTCATCTCGTTTACATTTTAAAATAAAATTATAAAGTTAAGTCACTTTATTTCAGTCTACAAGTTTCAGTTCTGAGGTGGTGCTGGAATTTGGAGCTCTTCCAAATAGGGCCTAAAAGTATTTAGGTGGGTCATCTTGTTTACATTTTAGAATAAATATAAACTTAATTCACTTTATTTTAGCCTATAAGTTTAAGATCTGAGGTGAAGCTGAGATCTGGAGGACTTAGTTAAAAAAATGAAAATTGTTTAAGTTGAAAGTTGTGTACTTAAAAGTTGAAAGTTACCTAGTTTTGAATTACCACGCTTGTAATAGCTAGGGGATATAGTTCCGAATACATAATTTGATATTTAATGCATAGATATAGATAATATAAAGTACATTTTGATATTTATTAGGGGTATAGAAAGAATATCATACTAATTTTGTATTGAAATATAAAATACTCCTTATATTTGTTGATATAACCATTAATATAATATCCCATAAATTTGAACGGAGAGTACATGAAAAGGAAAATTTGAGTATTTGGTCGATCGATTGAATTGATCTGATTTCACATGTTTCGCTCGATTAATCACTTAGGGTGCATTTGGTTTGAGGGCGAAGGGTGGATCGGATGGCTCCATCCACTTTTTTCCATCTATCCATTGTTTGCTTGGATGGATGGGATGATCCCATCCACCTTTTTCCATCCATCCCATCCACCATCCAACTTTCATCCCAACCACTTTCCAACTTTCATCCTCACCAACCAAAATTGAATTCTCACCCCATCCACCATCCAACTCTAATCCCATCCAACTTTATCACTCCAACCAAAAAAAAATTGGCTTATCCCATCCATCTCTCATCCCCTCCAACCAAATATGAGCTTGAATGACTTTATCCCTGCCAGACTGGATGGCTCCATCCCATCCACTCTTTGCCCTTGAACCAAACAGACCCTTAACTGCACAGAATGCTTGGTGTGATGGAAAGTTAGTTTTGTTAGTCACCACTTGAGCAAAAATGCTAAGACCAAGTTGTCCTCCGTGGCACGACCTCCAGGGGTGGATACAATAGTAAGGTTTTGTTAGGCTCGAGTCTACCCTCTGTCAACATCATAACACCTCTACCCTCCGAGCGGCAGGCAACTAAGCCATAGATGCAAGATGTGAGCAAGTCTTGAACAACAATAAGTTTTTGTAACGCCCGTAAATTTGTTTCTTTTAAAAAAAATCATTTTTGCTGGCAGAACCGGCCCATCTTCTTTTTCCTCCTGGCCCGCGCCCCCTTCTTCTTCCTCCTCCCTCCCTCTCCTTTTCTCTCTCCCCGTCCTCCATTGCTGCCACGCCCGAGCTCCTCCTTCCTCTTCCATTGGCCAGCCACCCTCTTTTCTCGTGCAAATGAACCCCTGGCACCTTATACCCAAACCGCCCCCTATCCCATCACACCCACCATCGAAATCGCGCCCGCCTCCCGCGCTGGCCGCCGCTTCTTCCGGGAGGACCACCACCACCTGGGCCCCCTACTCCCCACTATAAATATCCATGGGGCTCTCCTTCTCCCCCGCACTCCACCCCTCCCCTCCTCCTGCTCCCTCCCGCACCTGAACGCCGCCTCCCCGCCACTTCTCTCCTCCAGCTCTGGCCGCTCCGTCGTCGACTGTTCTCCATGCCCCTCTGGTCCTGTCGACCACACCACCAGCTCCGCTTCCGCGCGCCGCCAGTGCGCACAGCCACGTTCCCTCCCCGCCTTGCTCCCTGGTAGGCCTCACCCACATCGCACCCCGACTATGTGCGCCGGGTGCATGGTGCACCTGGGCACACAGTGGACTCGGTCCACCACCCCCGGGCCCACTTGTCAACATAATGTGGCCTTTTCTTTCAAAAATAAATCTCACAAAAATTCATTTATTACGTAAGCGTTGACATCATAAATCGGTTTTCGATTTCAAAATAATTCCAAAAATTCGAAATTGCCACTGGCATCAGCATTGCGCAATAATTCAGATTTTCTTTAGAAAAATAATTAAAAAATCAGGAAAAATTCTAATTTCTTTATTTTATGTGTTTTTAAACATCTGGGAGCCCGGTTTTGCCCGTTCGAACTCCGTTTGGCTATGTTTTTCTTTCTAAATTCGTATAAAATACTAAATTTTAGTTTTATGCTAATTTGGTATTTTATTTGAACATATTTGGATTTATTTTAATTCAGATGTTTTTCGCGTATAGATTTCGGAGAGTCCGAGGAGTATGCGAGTGACGACTTTGAGCAGCTGCCCGTCGAACCAGGCAAGTCACACCTCCTTGATTACATTGATCCTAGTTTTTAAATTGTAATTTGAATTTAAATTATTGCATGCATAGCTTTATGAATATAATTTATGTTCCAAGTTTAAAATTAGTAGTTATACCCATAATTGTTATGTCACCAATAAAATTTGAACCCTATACTGTTGTCACCTTAAGGAAATAATATTTAATATGTGATTATGTTTAGATATGTTTAGACATGTTTAGAACTGAACTAAGGAGATTTTGGGGAATTGTATGCCAAATTGAAATGTTGTTAAAATAAGAGTCATGATTTTAGTATTATCTGGAAATATTATGATTAAAATAAAAATATGATTTAGACCGGGTGAGAAAATGGTTGGGAGGTGGTGTGGTTATGATTTTGGATTTATGGAAATTCTCACCTAGTCAATTATGAACCGATCTGAGTTTCGCTGAATGTAAGCCTAACCGTACTACCACAAATCTGGAATGAGATAGATCTGGCTAGATGTATTAAAACATACCATGAACAGCCATACCATTAGGTGGGAGTGGTGTGGTGAAAGCGTGAGGCTGCCACACGGGCGCAAGAGGGGGCTTCTGATTAGAGGGATTCGTCAGTGGTGAAACCTTTGCAGGCATGACTACATGGATGGGTTTTTATAGGGGCTTTATCGTGGTTTTCTTTGCTACACACCAAAGGAAGTGTGTTAGTGCAAAGAGACGATCATGTCTTGTAGGTAAAATTGTACAACCTCTGCAAAGTTGAAGCATCTAGGCCCCTAAAATTTATTTGGTTTTGGTGATTAATGACAATCATGTGGAAGAACTAACAATTTCTCTTAAGTTTGTGAGAATAGGTTGGTCCGCTCCAAGGCATGTGAAAGAAGAAAATGGTTGTGATCTAAAAAGGTCAAGAAAAGAAGATTAAAAACTCGAGGTCAGGTACAAAAGTAGTTAGGACCCTTTTCTATTATTTGTTTTTACCGATCTCAGAGTTAGAAGAAAAGATCGGTTTGATAGATTAGATGTCATACTATAAAGAAAGAGAGTAATGACCAGTAGCTTGATTCTTAACTCATGTTGACATGTTGTACAAATCACTTTTTCATTTTATAACCTTTGTAATACTCACATTTTGTACTGCAGGCTGCTGCTACCAATGATCTGAAAAGCTAGAAGCCTTCTATGCAAAATCAAAGTGTGAATCCCGCCTCATCATCTAGCAATATGGTGGTAAAAAATCATCAATTTTTTTTTGAAATTTTGATCAGACATGGAAAATGACTTGAAGAATCCAATCCAGTCAAATTTTGGTCAAATTTCGGTAAAAAAACCGGATCTCGGTCTATACTCTATTTCACCGAAATTTTACCGAAATTATAGGTTACTGTAGCACTTTTAAATTTTTTAAAGATTTTTTTAGTTTCGCCGATGAACCCCTGCATGTGACCAACTTCCTTTTATAACAGCCTCATTACACAAGAGACGATATGGCATTACGTACATAGAGATGTACATACTCAGCATTTTGATTAACTTCTCTTATTAAAGTGCACGCAGGTAGCATCGAATGGAAACAAACCCAATTATAGATAGCTAGCTTCAACCAACGTAGCCCGCTAGCTAGTTCTCCTTCTGGCTACCAGTGGCGTGCAACACCGTCGTCTCAACAGAGACTCCCGGCCCGAACCCCAGCATAACCCCCAGGCCGCGCTGCCCCTCCCCGTCCTTGTTCCGGCGGCGCCTGAGTTCGTCGAGCACAAAGATCACTGTCGGCCCGGCCATGTTCCCGAACTCGCTCAGTACATGGCGGCTTGCCGTCAGCTTCTTGGGCTCCAACTTGAGCCCCGCCTCCACGCTGTCCAGGATCGCTGGACCTCCGGGATGCACCGCCCAGAAGAGGTCGTTCCAGCCACCGCTTAAGCCGAGCGGTCCGAGCGCGTCGACCATGCACTGCTCAATGTTATCGTGGATCAGCGCTGGCATCTCGATGGAAACGTTGAAGACGAGCCCGTCTTCGCGGAGCCCTCCAACGGCAGCATGCTTAGTCTCCGGTATCACACTCTGTGACGTGGACAAAATCTCGAAAAGCGGGCGCTCGACGGAGCCCACAGGATCGGCCCCGACGATGACGGCGCCTGCGCCGTCGCCAAAAAGAGCTTGCATGACGATCCCGTCGATGTGGGCCTCGTTGGGCGCGCGGAAGAAGGTGAGAGTGAGCTCGGCGCAGGCGACGAGGACACGAGCGCCGTGGTTGTTCTCGGCGATGTCCTTGGCAACATGCAGCGCGGTGGAGCTGCTGGAGCAGCCGTTGAGGTAGAGCATGGTGCGGCGGACGGACGGTTCGAGGCCGAGGAGGGAGGCCACCCGGAGGTCGGCACCTGGCATGTGGGCGCCGGAGTAGGTGCTGACGACAAGGTGTGTGATGTCGGTGGCCGGGCGGCCCCACTCGGCCAAAGCCTTCACCGCGGCCGCCGCTGCGAGCTCGGGAACGGCGGTGGCAGCGATGTCCATGCGCGCGTCAAGGGATGGCAACGTGAGGTCAAGGAACTCCGGGTGGCCTTGTAGCAACTCCTCAGTGTGGTGGAAGTAGCGCTTCTTGATGGCCGATTTGTGACCTGAAAGTTGAAACACGTAACCATGCAAGGGAGCAACTGAGCAATATTTGAGCTTGCAAATCCCCTTTCAGATAAACAAAGAGCATATTAATTACACCATAGCTCGCTGGAGTTGTTTAGGATGATTCATTTAGGTCACCGATCTTCAAATTTACACATCTGGATCATCGAATCGGGTTAATTAAACGGGTCATCAACGACACCACCCGCCCCATCTCAGAAACCATCGTGACGTTGACAGTCTCTCGTGCCAGCGTGTGGCCTTCCCCTGCGTGCGATAGCATGTGGCTAGTGGCCACTAATGGGATGGAAGTTAGTTTGCACCAATCCCCACTAGGTACTTAATCTCTATTTTGATTCCCATGTTCTCCATCTCTAACCCATCCCAGTGGCCATCTCTCCTCTCGGTTGCCGGCATCGACCTCTTTTATACAATTAGCTAACATTTTTTTATACAAGGAAGGTGTCTACGGAGAGATGCGAGTGCGCTCCCTTGTCACACACCTAGAATGAAAGATGAAGGCCAGGAATAAATTCACGATCAAACAAAATTCCTATTGAAACCGTACTCGTGTATATATGCACAAAGGTGGACACTGAAATTTGAATCTTTTGGCCCGGTTTCTAGAGAGAACTCACATATGTTTTACCATGAAAAACAACACACAACACAAAGAGACGCAGGGAAGTTTTGTGCTGCGCTAACTACCCACAGTGTTTTTCTTCTTGTTCTCTGTTATTCTCACCTTGGCTCCTTTAGCTCACGGAGCCAATGACTCGTACTTATCTAACTAACCAACTCATCTATTGCACATCTACATGCAAAGCTCAACAATTAAACAAAGACTCGATCTACTTTGTGTACACACACATACACCCACACATCAGGATTATGTAAATTTAGTCAAGATTATATCTAGTAGAAACTGATAGGTAGAGTCGTACACCCATAACTGATAACTCTACCACCCCACTGAGAGGTGGCTGCATACCTATATGTGTACGTGTGAGTGAATAATAACTCTATCATTGATGGAGTGCTTCCACGTCGGCCTGACTGCCACGCTACAACCGCACAGAAAACCCACAAAACCGAGCCAAACATTTCGTCAACAACATAAAGGGCAGAAATCAAGCAGTACTGATTCGGCATCTAAAATTGCCTAATCTACAGATTAACCGCACATAGGCTCGTTTCTTCTCGCGCGTAGGTGCTCTGGAGGTTGTGGACGGCAGGACCTCGGCGCCATGGCGGGCGGGTCTGACACATGCAACTGAGGCATCAGCAGTGCTATCAGCGCGGTGGCCGCCCAGTTGCTGGTCGCCTCGGCAGCCTTCGTTTCATGAGGACGAAATGGGAAGGGACTGAGGTGTTGGGATGAGAATAGAAATAGGGTTCACTAAACCGTTTTTGAACCGAAAATCGTTATCTCGAAAAACCGGTCGGCAACTCGAACCTTCTGGGTGATCGGTTTTCATCGGTTTTCTCGAAAAATCGTTCGATTTTCATTGGTTTTCGACCGGTTTTCATCGTATAAATTTTTTCAAATTTTTTGGATTAAACCGGTTTAGGATTTCGAACCGGCTCGATATAGTCGAAAACCGCGATTTTCGAGCAGTTTTCATCGGTTTTGTGAACCTTGAATAGAAACAAACTTCTGTGGCAACGGTGATGACATTGATGATCCACTTAAACCGGTACAAGGATCTTAATATGTAATTTAAGGGTGTGTTTGGTTCAAGAGATGAGGTTGAGTGGAATGGGATGATCTTGTACCATTTGGTTCCATTATTTTGGGTGAATGAGATGGTTCAGCATCTAGAGGGAATATTCCTCAAATTTGTATCACTTGATTCAGGATGAAATGTTTCTATTTAAGCAACAACCAAACACATGAATGACTTTTTTCTTAAACCATCTCATACATGTACCACTTGGTAACCTCATCCCATCAACCAAATTAACACACTCTAAAATTAGATCGATGACCTAAATGAACCATCTAATCATGTTTAGGACCGATGATACAATTTACTCATTAATAAATTAAGCGACACAAACTTCACAGTAAGTGAAGCTCTTACGTACAGATTTTGTCGAGCTTGGCCTTGAGCTTGGTGAGGTGCTCGCTCCTGGTGACGCGGAAGTAGTAGTCTGCGTACTCGTCCTGACGCACGCAGTTCGCTGGGTTCGCTGTTCCGATGGCCAGCACGGACGCAGGGCCGTCCGCACGCTGCGCCTGCCGAATGTTGCTGATGACGGTGGCCGCGGGGCTCGCCACTAGGTTTCCAAGCAGTCCCATCTTGGACACGCGAGGTGAGTCAGGTGACAACGTCGGCGATCTAGATCAGACTCAGTTGGTACTATATATGAATAGCTAGGCGAAGACAAGAGGATATTATCGTTTGGCTACAAGACAGGCCGGCTTCTATCATGCACGGTGCCCTACTTATAAGCATTCAGGGCAATTATACATCGCCAACTGTTCTATTATATATTACTAGTTACATGCCCATGCATTGCTACGAAAAACAAAATTGATAACGAAAAATAAAGATTAAAAAATAAAAAAATTATTTCACAAGATCAAACATCTATCTTTAACGCTTCGTTTCTTGCGAAAGCTGGCTAATTAAAGCAACGCTTCGTATTTTGCGTAGGGCAATTAAGCAGGGCAATTAAGTAGGGCAATTAAGTAGGGCAATTAATGACGTGGGTAGAACTCACCACTGCCACCAACTGTTGCTTTATAATAGTAGAGATTAGTGTGAAATCATGTGCTGAAAAATTGGCTTAATGATGATTTTGGTATTGCAAAGTGGTTGTGCTTATGACATGTGTGGTGCATGTGCATGTGTTGTTTCAGATAATTATTTGATATGCTTGTGATAGCATGGTAATTGTTTTGCTTAATGCAATGCGCTCGTGTGAGTGGTTGCATGGATTGATCTTGAGTCAAGTCGTGGACTTGTGCTCGTACACGGTTGTGTGTTTGTTCATGTGCAGGTGTTGCTTGAGGTCGAACGTGGTCGGTGACGGGATTGGAACTAGGTTCATGGAGGAACTGAGGTTCGGGACTAGGTTCAGGGAGGAATCGAGGTCTTGGTGGTCGAGGATGTCATGCGGGGCGTTCGGACTAGAGAACGGTGCACGTGGTTGCTAGTGAGTCACGTGAGTACGGCAGGTGGGCCGTACGCGTGCAGTTGTATTCGTTTTGAGGTAGTTTGCATGTATTGGGCCATGTTGGGCCAAGTGGATATGCATGCGAACTCTTCTAGGGTTTTCTTATAAATAGGGGGAGGTGCCCCTTGTTTATTGGTAGTTAAGAATTAGGGTTTGTACTCTTTTGTTTGGAGTATTGTAGCCAGATTATAAAAAATAAAGATTAATTTCTCCAAAGCCGCCACAAAAATCGACGTCGAGGCGAGGCGCATAGGAGAGGCGAGTGTCGTGCGTTTCCTTCCGGCGTTTGAGCGAGGTTGCACAAAACAACAGAAGACGCACAAAAAGGAGCTGCACAGAAGAAATACTCGGCGGCGGCCTCTTGTGGTAGTGCAACAGGCGCAGAGGTGCGGCGGCAAACGTCAGACCGATCGGGCGTGCACGAGCTCCAGCCCACAGAGCGATCTGCGATTGGTATACTTGGTAGTATATGAACTTCTACCGCTAGCCCAAATCCTTCATCGGGAAGTTTCCTATGGCTCAATATACATATGCATCACGTCTCATCATTAATGAGCTATCCATGCATGAAGTTTCCTACATATGCATCACGTCTGATCATTGATGAGATATTCATGCATGCATCGTTTACTGCATAGCACGAATAGTAACTTTGTGATTATTCTTTTACCAAGTGCAGCCTTGATTGGTGTCCATTTACTAATTCGTTAATACTATATGCGTGTCGACCATGATTAGTATTTAGCACTACAGTATTTTGTTTTCTTCACCTGATCTCTGTGTATTGTCTGATTTGGTTCTAGATTGATTCATTGTTTCACCTTGATAATTTTGATTTGATCTATTCCAAACCTTTCTAGGGCTTCAAGTAATTGATCTAAAAAGTTTGATAGGTTAATTCCTCTTAGATTTTGTTTAATCTCAAAATTAGGGTTTAATCAATTCGCGTCACTTTTGAAACAGTCAACTTGCGAAGCTTATAACTTTTGATCCGTAGATCCGATTGAGTCGATTCTTGTTGGGTTAGTTTCTAAATTGAATCTAGTTTCTACAGTAAAATTTTCAGATCAATCCGACGGTTGGTTCTCCGGGAATTTGTGTTTTAGTGAACGTCTATCAATCTGTTTTTCGGTGAATCCGAGGAATTTATTTGATTCCGAATTGGGGTGAATTTTTAGTAGATCAAAAATTTGATTTTAGCTTCCGCGCAATCATTTACCCCCCCTCTGATTGCTATACTAGTATATATCGATCCTACAAGTGGTATCAGAGCAAGGTTTTTCTAATTAATCTTAACCGGTGATTAGAAACCGTAGCGATGGATAGGTATTCGACAAAACCTTGTGTTTTCGATGGTGTTGATTTTCAGTTTTGGAAAACAAAGATGGAGGCGTTCATTCAGGCGCAGGGCTTCGCAATTTGGGAGAAAGTTTACAAGCCATATGAAGTCCCTGCAAACGACAACGTCAACGACACCAATCGCGCACATGTTGAAGCAAATAGTAAGGCGCGCAACTTGATCATCCAAGGCTTGGGACGCAGCGATTTTGATCGAGTGGTTCATCTTCGATCCGCATATGAGGTATGGAAATCTCTTTGTGATTACCATGAGGGTTCTAACTTGTCAAAGAGGTTAGTCTAGAGATTTACATAAAATTATACATGCTTTTTGATTTGAAACCTAGTGATTCTGTAGATGACTTCTTTGCAGGTTTAATTAAATTTCTTAGCATTCTACGTCTTTGTTGGAGTTAGCTACACCGATGCTGAAAATGCTCGACAATTGCTTAGTGCTTTGGACATGTCGGTGTGGGAGATGAAAGTAACATCTATACAAGAATCTACTACCATGAGCACACTCACATTAGATGTTCTTTACTCTAAGCGAAGACTCATGAGTTGGATATTCTTGCTAGGAAGAATGGACATAAATCAATTGCTTTATCATCACAATCTAGCATGTCTCATCATAATGCTTCTTCAAATTTTGCCTTGTCTTTCTTGTCTTCACTAACCAATGAGCAGTTGAGCAATTTCGGAAGAAGAATTGTCACTACTCTCTTCTCGCTTTAACAAAGCTTTGCAGAATGTGAGAATGAAGAAGAGAGGTGGTGGTGGTCCTCCAAGATGCTATGAGTGTGGTGACCTCAACCATATTCGCACACATTGTCCTAAACTTGCAGGTAAAGCATCATGGGAGGAGAAGGACAACAGAAAAGAGAAGAAAAAGTTTCCTTCATTTGATAGAAAGAAAAAGAGCTTCATCAATCGCAAGGTGGTTCACCGAGTCCTTTCCGCTCTTGAACAAGTCAATTTGAGCGATGTGGACTCGGAGAGCAGCGAGGATGATGCAACTCCAAGCAAGTATGATTTGGTGGGATTGTGTCTCATGGCAAGCAGCAAGGATAGCTTCATCGAGGACAGCAACGACAGCGACTTCAATGAGGTAGATCCTTCTTATGATGAATTAGCCAATGCTGTTGCCCGTCTTGGAAAATTGCTTGACAAACGTGATAGAAAAATTAAGAAACATGATATTCTTGTGGAGTCATTGAATGCTGAAATTACTAGACTTAAGACTTTGATTCCTGATGATGATACTTGCAAATCATGTGACTTAATTTACAATGAGCTCACCTTGCTTAGGAAAGAACATGCTCTTCTGTTACATCTAAATGAGAAAAATGAGAAACATGTTAAAGATGCTAGCTGTTCCACTGATAATTTGCATGATTCGACTACTTGTTCTAAATGCTCAACTCTTGAATTGAAATTGAAAGATGCAAATGCTAGGGTTTCTCAATTGGTGATGATCTGCTTACACATGAGGTTCTTTCATGCTCAACTTGTCGCAAGCAAAAAGAAAAAGTGGACGTTCTTTGTAATAACTGTTTAACTCTTTCTCAAAAGGTTAATTACTTGGAAAAGTCATTAGAACGTTTCACTAAAGGAAAGAAAAACCTAAACATGATTTTGGATCAATCAAAAATCAGCACTCATAATAAAGGTTTAGGTTTTGATTCTTATGCTCATCATAAATCACATGTTCCCATTGTTGTTAAAGCACTTGAAGGAGGAAAATTTGAAATTGACAATGAGCCTAAGAAAACTGTCTTTAAGTCTATTTGGAGTGCTATCTTCTACTATGATGAATGCAAATGCTGCTTCTACTTCTAAAGCCAAACATCCTGTTAAGTACACTTGCACTCATTGTAGTAGAGATGGACATTTAGTAGATTTTTGCTTTAGACTAGCCAAACAACAAAAGAAAGAAAAAGCTAAGGCTAGGTCTAATTTCAGACAGGCATGCTTTGTTTCTCATTATGTGCCGAGGGTGATGCAAACACCTTTTGTTGCTAAGAACATGAGAAAAGACAAATCTATTTTTGTGCATAAGAATGCTCGTATTGTGCCTACTGTTGTGCGTCGTGTGTCTCGATCTTTGGATTCCTAAACATCTTATTTCTAACCCCGGTATCGAGACATCGACACTTTCTGCTTCTATGTAGGCTTCTCAAGCGAGGAAGGAGAACATATGACTAGTAAATTTCGGATGCTCACATCACATGTTCAGTGATAAGATTTGGTTCTCCTTCACTCGTGCATCTCGTGCTGAAAGTGTTATTTTTGAAGATGCTTTTTCCACCTCTGTTTTCGCAAAAGGCACTAGTTCAAATGATGCAGGTACAGGTGCATATGTTCAGGGGGAGAGTATCTTTGTTTATGAAGATGCTGATGTTGTTGAGGATGAGATAATTGGAATTTGCTGTGTGCTTGTGTGCTCGCTTTCAAGCTTCCCCACATGCTTCACATCAACAAACCATCAAGCGAAATTTTCAGGTATCTCTATGGTACTTAAGATTTTGGCATTTAGCTTTCTGCTTCCTCATGCATTAGTTTGAGAGCTTTTTCTTATGCTGATTTTGGAGGATGTAGAATTGATAGAAAAAGTACATCTGGTTCATGCCACTTCTTAGGTAGTTCTCTTTCTTGGGCATATCGAGATTAAATTTCACTTTCTCCGAGATCATATAGAAAAAGGAAATATTGTGCTTTATCATATGGATACTGAACATCAATTGGCAGATATTTTCACAAAACCTTTGTCATCTTCTTGTTTTGCTTTTATTCGGGGAGAACTTGGGGTTGTTCACCTAACAGGCTTGTTTTGAGGGGGAGTTTGTGAAAACTTTGTGATTCTTTGTTTACACTTTCTTCTTTCTTTTTCTTAAATAAAAAATTAAAAAGGGAAAATAAAAAAGTATTGAGCATTATATTTAATACACATATGTGATTTGAAGCCATGTCTATGCTACAAAGTCTTTGTAACTTCATCTTTATGCACATATGGTGTAGTTTATGACATGACTATTTAAATGGAATGAAAACTTGAATTAAATCTTGTCATGGTTGAACTTTCTTGACTATCTTGATCCTGCTAAAAAAGATGCTCAATGTGAAAGTTTTCAAAGCTAAAGAGCTAAAAGCTCAAAAAGTGATTTTTGATAGATGCAAGATCAAGGTTATGCCTTTATCGCACTTCCTCTTTCTGAGGCGCTTATCATTGCACTCTGATATGAACTTGGAAGAGGTTGTGTATGACCGAAACCATGAAACCTTAAGCTCATTGCTTGGCATGGTTGAAAAGTAAGGCTGATGGTGCATATATTTCCTTGCAATTTTATATTTTGTTGCAATCAATAAATAAATCATCTTTTCAAGCACCAAAGAAGTGCACAAAAATTCAATGTTTTCAGGTTTTGAGATAGTTGAGAAAGGGAGATCATGCCATGCAAAAAATTCATTAATAGTACTTGATTTCTAGTTGTCCTTACTCTACATTGTTTATGTGTAGATTTGAGGGTGCAAGTACTTTTGATAGCATGACTTGGAAGATGTTATATTTGTAGATGATTTATAATGCTCATTACATAAAAAATGGCAAAACAAAAAAAAACAAAAGATTTTGTTCTCTCTTTTGTATTCTCGATGAATCCATTGTCAAAGGGGGAGAATTTTGAGCACATTGCACATTCACATACACATTTTTCTTCTTAGGGGAAGGTTTTTCTTTTCTTGACTTAGGGGGAGTTTTCACTCTGCATATTTGTCAAAGGGGGAGATTTTGTGTTTTTCACTTTGGCTTTTGATTTTAAACTTTTTGATTTAAAAAACTTTTCTTGTGAGGTGAATGCCAATGTTCAGTTCTAAGTGGTGTTGCCAATGTTTTCATCAAGGGGGAGATTGTGAAATCATGTGCTGAAAAATTGGCTTAATGATGATTTTGGTATTGCAAAGTGGTTGTGCTTATGACATGTGTGGTGCATGTGCATGTGTTGTTTCAGATAATTATTTGATATGCTTGTGATAGCATGGTAATTGTTTTGCTTAATGCAATGCGCTCGTGTGAGTGGTTGCATGGATTGATCTTGAGTCAAGTCGTGGACTTGTGCTCGTACACGGTTGTGTGTTTGTTCATGTGCAGGTGTTGCTTGAGGTCGAACGTGGTCGGTGACGGGACCGGAACTAGGTTCATGGAGGAACTGAGGTTCGGGACTAGGTTCAGGGAGGAATCGAGGTCTTGGTGGTCGAGGATGTCATGCGGGGCGTTCGGACTAGAGAACGGTGCACGTGGTTGCTAGTGAGTCACGTGAGTACGGCAGGTGGGCCGTACGCGTGCAGTTGTATTCGTTTTGAGGTAGTTTGCATGTATTGGGCCATGTTGGGCCAAGTGGATATGCATGCGAACTCTTCTAGGGTTTTCTTATAAATAGGGGGAGGTGCCCCTTGTTTATTGGTAGTTAAGAATTAGGGTTTGTACTCTTTTGTTTGGAGTATTGTAGCCAGATTATAAAAAATAAAGATTAATTTCTCCAAAGCCGCCACAAAAAATCGACGTCGTCTGAGGCGGCGCATAGGAGAGGCGAGTGTCGTGCGTTTCCTTCCGGCGTTTGAGCGAGGTTGCACAAAACAACAGAAGACGCACAAAAAGGAGCTGCACAGAAGAAATACTCGGCGGCGGCCTCTTGTGGTAGTGCAACAGGCGCAGAGGTGCGGCGGCAAACGTCAGACCGATCGGGCGTGCACGAGCTCCAGCCCACGGAGCGATCTGCGATTGGTATACTTGGTAGTATATGAACTTCTACCGCTAGCCCAAATCCTTCATCGGGAAGTTTCCTATGGCTCAATATACATATGCATCACGTCTCATCATTAATGAGCTATCCATGCATGAAGTTTCCTACATATGCATCACGTCTGATCATTGATGAGATATTCATGCATGCATCGTTTACTGCATAGCACGAATAGTAACTTTGTGATTATTCTTTTACCAAGTGCAGCCTTGATTGGTGTCCATTTACTAATTCGTTAATACTATATGCGTGTCGACCATGATTAGTATTTAGCACTACAGTATTTTGTTTTCTTCACCTGATCTCTGTGTATTGTCTGATTTGGTTCTAGATTGATTCATTGTTTCACCTTGATAATTTTGATTTGATCTATTCCAAACCTTTCTAGGGCTTCAAGTAATTGATCTAAAAAGTTTGATAGGTTAATTCCTCTTAGATTTTGTTTAATCTCAAAATTAGGGTTTAATCAATTCGCGTCACTTTTGAAACAGTCAACTTGCGAAGCTTATAACTTTTGATCCGTAGATCCGATTGAGTCGATTCTTGTTGGGTTAGTTTCTAAATTGAATCTAGTTTCTACAGTAAAATTTTCAGATCAATCCGACGGTTGGTTCTCCGGGAATTTGTGTTT
The DNA here is from genome assembly GCA_036346355.1 of Rhipidocladum racemiflorum. Lineage (NCBI taxonomy): Eukaryota > Viridiplantae > Streptophyta > Magnoliopsida > Poales > Poaceae > Rhipidocladum > Rhipidocladum racemiflorum. Next base: position 18,167,046 of record CM070573.1, on the reverse strand, counting down.
TAGTGAACGTCTATCAATCTGTTTTTCGGTGAATCCGAGGAATTTATTTGATTCTGAATTGGGGTGAATTTTTAGTAGATTAAAAATTTGATTTTAGCTTCCGCGCAATCATTCACCCCCCCTCTGATTGCTATACTAGTATATATCGATCCTACAATTAGATATCCACATAGCGCTTCTATGCATCATCTGTTAATACAAGTTGTATAAATTTTGAAAGAAATGAAAGGATAAGTAATCATTATTTACATTTCATTTATGCATGCTTTAATATTTGTGTAACTTTTAAATAGCAATGCATCAAAGCACCTCCCAGAAAATATCATGTGTGTTGGTCGGATGGCCTACACAGATGTAAGAACCCTATAGCCCTCTGGATATACTTTTTGGTCAGTCAAAATTGGTGTGAAAACATTAAATTGGTGAAATAATTAAATTTATTAATGCATTTTGACTCTGATCAGAACAGTAACAATTTTTTGTATAATTCTTTAGAGCTCTCCTGAAGCTGAAATGTTTACCATGTACTCTCCATACTTTTACCCTTATCTTGTAAAATTGGTAAAAATTTATAACGACCTTTAGCATTTATTTAAATTTAATCATTCCCAGATTGAAAATATGTAGAACAGAGTAAAAGATTTATTAGGAAATTATTATTAAGTTTTTGAACCTTAAATTTTTATGTAAGTTCCCTGACACCATAGCAAACCTTTTTTAAAAATATTAAAAATTAATAAGTTAATTTAGGACCTCAATGAAATCAATTTCTGAAAATTAAATTCTAAATAGTTGGCATTGTCAGAATTTTAATAATTAAAATACTATGAGTTTTGATCTAAAATTTTTATAGCCAGTAGATATCTTATCTAGGAACCTTGGTGAATTTTTTTGATGCCATTTGGCCATTCATTAAATTATCTTTAGCTTGCTGTCGGGGATAAGGGTTAGTGCGAGTTAGTCTTCTCTAACTGACAGGCGGGCCCTAGCATTCAATACCAGGAAACCGACCTCTTTTTTGACTTGTAAACTGCCAGGTGGACCCCACTACCCTCGATCCCATGTGTCGGCCTCTCCCCTTTCTTCCGTTTTCTCTCTCTCTCTCCCTCTCTCGCCAGCTGGTGGCCCCGAGCCCAGTGGCCCCAGTGCCAGGCCGTCGTCCTCTTCTCCACCATTCCCCTCTGCCCTCGCTCCCTCTTGCGCGGCTGCCGGAGAAAGATCCAGCAAACCACCTCACCCTTTGTCTCTTCTAACCATTATTTCGCATGAAACTAAGGCCACGTCCCTTAGTGCCCATGCATTTCACTGTGAGGACAACCGAGAAAGGTCGAGAGAGTGTTTTTGACCGGCCGCTGTGGTGCCATTCTATACTTATTTTTTTTTAAATATACTATTTTTTATTCCAAATTGCAAAAGTAAATGTCTGCCGCAAGAAATTTCAGTTTTATACGTCTATCGCCTGTTCATCGGGCGATATAAGCCTGTCGCCCGTCAATCGGGCGACAGGAGACCTTTCGTGTTCTCTGTCGCCCGTACAAGCTTCTGTCGCCCGATGAACAGGCGACCAAATAAAAATCCCCCGTTGGACGGGCGACATAATTCCTGTCGCCCTATGGACGGACGACATATACCATTTTTGATATTTTTGTTAGTTTTTATGATCCAAATAGAAAGAAATAAATTTATAAATTATTAAGCAAGTAAATAAGGAATCGCAATAACCCTAAGATTGTCAACGATCACTTCTAACCCTTTTCGGCAGCCCGTAAAATATCTGGTTCGGATGTAATTTTTCGCAACAGTCCAACATGTTGACGGTTTGCTATATGGAGTACCATATTCTGGAGAAATATGTTATTTACACCTTTCTTTCATACGCAAATAAACTGTCGTAATAACCCTAACTATCATTGTCAACGATCACATCTAACCATTTTCGGCAGCCCGTAAAATATCCGGTTCGGTTGTAATTTTTGGGAAACGATCTGACATATTGGCGGTTTGCTATATGGAGTACCATATTCTGGAGAAATATGTTATTTAGACCTTTCTTTGATATGCAAACAGACTGTCGTAATAACCCTAAGTATTATTGTCAACGATAACTTCTAACCCTTTTCGGTAGCCCGTAAAATATCTGGTCCGTATGTAATTTTTCCATCATATGAATAGTTCAGCACAAGAAAACTTTAGCCAAAGTGTCTAAATCATTGCAAGCATTGGGAATAGCATGTAGATGCAGCCAATAACTTTTCTACGCAAACTCAACCTCAGTAGGGCAGATACAATGGTAGTTCAGATGATATTACAAGGATATTACAGCAGTGACGACATTGCTAGAAAAAGTGCGGATGACACTGATTGTCATGGTGGAACAAGTGATCGTTCCGCCTATGTTCGTAAAGTGGGAAGGACGCGCAACATTTTCTACATATTACATCACCCGTCAATCTTGTGCGATTTGTTCTCGGACACCGCTCAATCTCTCTTATGAAAGAGCTCCATGGCCGTCTTGATGCTCCCGGTATTGCCGAATGGGTAGCCTATGCCATACGTCTCTGGGGTATAAAAAGTAACTTGTTTGTGTACATTCTGTGGAGTTCTGCCCTCCCATATGGGCATGCCATCCCGATTTCCGGCACCCCCTATGTTAATACCACCCGGGTTCCCGGATGGTCTTCGTAATGCCTCAATAATTTGTTGCGTACTGCGGACCTCGGCCGGCTGCTTCCCCTTATCCCTTTCTCTTCGAGAGGACGAACCTTCTTGCCCTTCGGGAGACTTGCCGAGACGCCTCCTCTGTTTCGGTTCGCACTCCACTATATGGTGCAGGAGGTGTGTGTTGGGCTTCTTGTTGTACAATCGAAAGCGTGCCCTGCAGTCAATGCAGTATGCCCGCTGTGGTGGCTGAAGAATACCGTATGCGTACTCGGGGTCCGGCTTTTCTGGGAGGTAGTAGCACCACGGCGAGGGTTGCTCTCCCCAATTATCCCAGACGGGAAGTTTGAGATGTGGGTGGTACGTCCCCGGATCCACCCAGTTGAAGTAGCAGCACCATTCATCCTCGGGCAAAGGGCATCGGTAGAATCTTCGGTCCGCTAGATCCTCGTGGTAGGTGTCAACCACTGCCTGCAGGCCGTGGTCGCACAGTTCGGGGCTTTGGGGTGGCCCTTCGGGAGGATGTTCCTGCGTGGACTCGAGCAATTTCGCATGCTTCTTTTTGAAGTCCTGTATGCGATGAACTGGTTTAGAATGACTACTTTGTGACTGAAACATCAGCATGTCGCATGAAACTCACTGATTGGTTCATCCCTTGCCCACCGACCCTGAACTCCGGTCGATCCATATAGGGGACATATCCCGGCGGCCTCTCCCACTGAATGAAGTTCTCGGGTGATGTGGGGTAGGCGTCGTGGCAATTGTAGACAAATTCGTAGTCACATCGTTCTGGCCCGTCGATCCATTGGAAGAAGCAACACCGGCCCTTGTGCTAAAGAAACAGAGAACAATGCATGAATTGGTAGTGTTACCCTGATTTGTATTGAAACCAATTGGTTTACCTCGTAGCCGTGGCCACAACAATAGTGAGTGCAGGCCGCTGTATTTGTGTGCGTAGACTGCATCATCTTCGCTGGAAGGTTGCAGTCGCATTTCGGCCGGGGCAACTCCGGCAGCACAGGGGCATCAACGCTACTCTGATCCGGGTATTTGGGGGGCTTAATTTTCGCTTGCTGAAGAGGCGATGGTAGAACGACATCGTGGCCTAATCTGTGTAAAGTCGGCTAATGTTTATTGTAGTTTTGGCAATGTGATGCACATATCCGTCCCTCGGTCGGTTTTTATAGTGGTAGTGAGGGGCCAGCCAAAGGAGAGTGGCAGACTTAAGAGAAGTTCAAATCCGCGGGCATCGGATGCTTCTGCAGCTTTGCATGTGAAGGGACATGAGCCTGGCTATGGCGACAGCTTTACACCGGGAATCTCTCCCATAGTCGGCTAGAAGGCTAGGTCATGCAGCTTTAGGCAGCTGAAAAAGATGATATGACAAAAGCTGGAAAAGGTGATAAGACGAAAGCTGGAAAAAGTGATATGCCAAAAGCTGGAAAAGGTGATATGACAAGAGCTGAAATAGATGATATGATAAAAGCTGGAAAAGCGGACATAAATATATAATGAACCATGTAATATGAGAAAGTACACAAATGATAAAACATAACATAGTACCAACAATCACCGCCCTAATCGAAACTGCCAACCAAAATAAACAAAAAAATAAGAACACTGAAACATAAAAGGAACTAGTGCCGGCCCCTCTTCGGGGCTCCTCCTCGCTGGTGTGTAGTCCTCCTCCGGATCTGACCTCGGGAGTACGTCAGGTGCGTCGGCGGCTGGTGGGCCCTTCGTGGTCTTGCTGGAGGTGTGGCGTACATAGGCTCGTCAGCCTGCACCGGTGGTGGTGGGGGTGTCTGGTGCTGCGTCGGTGGAGGTGGCGGCACCAACTGCGACGACCCAGGCTGGATCGGTGGAGGTGGCGGCACCCACTGCGACGACCCAGGCTGGGTCGGTGGTGGTGACGGTGTCGTGTGCCACTGCGTCGGTCGTGGCGCCCACTGCTGCTGTGTGGTACCAAGCTGAACTGGGGGTGGATCAACGAGGTACCTCGACACGGTGTCGTCCTCGTAGTCGTCATGATCATCACCCCGCCCGTCGTAGTCATCAGCAGCAGGCGGCAACCACGGTGCACCGACACCTCCAGCACCTGCACGAAGGGAAGAAATGTTAAGACCAATGACTTGGTGAGTGCAAAGCATGAAAAGTTAATACAAAACATGAAACAGCACACACCTGTGGCACCTCCAACGTGGAAGGCTGCACCGTGGTGTGAAGAAGAAGCACCTCCGGTGTCGAAGCCTGCACCAGCTGCAGGTCCCCTCCCTGGCGCGAGCGGTGCGTCGGGGACCACACCACGAGGCAGGGGTGATCCAGCCAACTGGAGGGCACGTGCGGAGCCATCCCGGAACCTACCGAGCAAGCTGGCAACGTCCTCTCTGCTCACCCTTTGTATTTCCCGGTCAAGAATGTGCCCTTTGTATTCCCCCGTCAACACCCACAGCTGTCAAAATTTGCCCTTTGTATTTCCCGGTCAAGAATGTACCGTCCACACACAGCAATGGACGACAGTGATAGAACGCCTTAATGCAAGCTCCGAATGCGAAGAACACTCTCCTCAGATGCCTTTTAGTTGGCCACTTGATTGACGGACAATCTTGATAATCATAGTATGTGCCGGGATTTCTTCCCTGAATGCAACTGAGCAGTGCGGGCAGATTGTGGTACGAGTCTTCAAACTTCCCAAATCTCGTTTCTAAGGCCTTCTGTTTCGCCCTCCAAGCCTTCCCATAGCTAATTGTGTACTGATATCTGTTCTCGATAGCTCGGATAATAGCACGGGGCTCATAAGTCAGGTTCTCCACTATCTCTGAGTACATGATATTCGCGACAAACCCAGATGACATGTTCCTGTGAGCCATCATTGTTTCCTCAATCATACAGCTGTGCTGCTCAACCTTCGAGCATAACCAATGGGTGCCCCACTTCGGCTTGTACGCGTGCACTCTCCACGGACAGCCATGGATCTCACACACCACGTCAGAAAGGTGTCGGGCGTGGATTTCTTAACCCTGAAAGTCCTTCTTAATGATAAGGCCCAATCTTTCACAAAGATCTGCCTGACCTCCTTTGTCGCGTACATACTGTCAGGCCTAACCTCGTTGGGGCTGTACTGCCAACGTATGTCGTTGGTTTCATTAACAACCAACCTCTCAAATTGATGTGTGCTCCACTCGGCTGGCACAGGCGGCTCCGTACCTCCATCTTCCTCATCCGACTCATCGTCGTCTTCCACTTCTGCTATGCCGCACTCACGGTCTTCCTCTTCCATCCTAACTGTTAGTTCTTCAATTTGCTCACCTTCGTCTACTTGTCCCCGCGCTACTTGTGCAACATTTTCTTCGTCTTCCCCAAATTCAGATTGTTCACCACTTTGGCAAATGACATCCTCGTTGCATGTCTGAATGTACTGCTCACGGCTAGATCCCCCAATTTCGGTGTCACCAAAACTTAACTCATTTTGAGCCTGACTACACTCACCACCATCCGGCTGCTGCTGGGGAGCAACATCCCGGCCATAGGCTTGCACTAAAAGCACCCGGTTCCATCCCCGTTGCTCTGTCCCCCTCACATATGATCTCCACGATGCAGTTCCTTTCAACTCAACTAGCTCCCAACAAAATGGATTGTTCTGCATACTACAGAGGCAAAATACCTTCAGCTGCCACTTCTCTTCTTCCATCCGAAAAGTATAATACAACCACTTCAACACTGAAGAAAATGTGCGCTCTTCGATCCTACTCAAACTTCTGTCCACATACTGGAAATTACTTAGATCTGCACCCTCCGAACCATACATTACAACCCCTTCGCCATAATATATTCTAAATAGAACCCGTTCTGCCATATCTGCAAATCCATTCATTCACCCACGAATTAATTACTTTCCGTAAAAAATATTATGACCCCCACCTTTGGTACATCTATATGCTACAAAAATACATATTTATTCGTACAAAAATTTGCTACGTTTCTAACAATACATATCTAGGATCGTAACAATCGCTATCTCTGTCGTACTACATTCGTAAGAATTGAATATCTATATGGATGTATTCGTATCGGTATACAATATCTACATTTACTAGATCTACTACTAAAGAATTAAACAACTACTCTAACTACATTCTCTACGATTAATTTCTACTCGACGTTAATCAAACTACTTTCGCTATATGTACCCAACTGCATTCCTATGAAATGAATACTTCTATTCGTTCAAAGTATCTACATTCGATATATCAACGCACAGAAACCTAGATCTAAAATCATTTCTACTAAATCATAACTTACTGCTAAAAAAATTAAAACGAGTAGTGCATACCTACATCAAACTAGATTTCCTAGATCTACCTATACCTAACTAGATTTGCTATATTTGCTATGTCTGTAATACATCTAACTACAAACTAGGTTTGCTAAATACATCTTTCTACGTCTAACTAGATTTTCTAGATCTACAAATACAAAAACTAAAGAACGAGAAATTACCTGAATATGAATGACGGGGCTCAAAAATCGCGCTCTCTTTTCTTTTTTCCCTCCTCTCTTTTTTCCTCTCTTCTTCTCTTTTTTCTCTCCTCTTCTGTTTTGTTTTGCTTCTGCTGCTTCTGCCGGCTATCCGATCGCGCGAGCGGAATATAAACTATTCCTGTCGCCCGTCCATCGGGCGACAGGAACCCCGCATGCTTTATGTCGCCCGTCCAACGGGGGATTTTTATTTCGTCGCCTGTTCATCGGGCGATAGAAGCCTGTCGCCCGTCCAACGGGCGACAGAGAACACGAAAGGTCTCCTGTCGCCTGATTGACGGGCGACAGGCTTATATTGCCCGATGAACAGGCGATAGACGTATAAAACTGAAATTTCTTGCGGCAGACATTTACTTTTGCAATTTGGAATAAAAAATAGTATATTTAAAAAAAAATTCTTCTATACTTTACCTGACTGCCTCTTCTTGCCACTTAAAGGGGAGACAGTTGCATGGGAATGAAGGCAACCCACAGAACTCATTCTACTTGTGTTCGCGCTAAAAACGTGAGTTAGGGTTCTTAGCCTCGAACACACAAGACAAACGCTGGGTTTGAGGTTTGCGCGGACGTGCCAATCTGTTTGACCTGAGTAACAGATAAGGAGAAGGTAAAAATCACTCAAAGCCGATTATATGAGAATCGGCTTAGATTGAATCGGCAAGAAGCCGATAGATCTCTGCAATTGATAAGAATTGTCAATCGGATCAAGGTCGATACCAAATCGATGGTCGGCCTGGCTCTGATCAGCTGGATAGAATCGATGAAGATCAAGTCCAACTCGGCTATTTAAGCCGATTGAGACAAAAGTAACCGATAAATCTAATCAACCTGGTGGAGTTGATTGGATGAGGGTAGAGGTAGCTTTTCCCGAAAAAGGCGATGCGTTGCAAGATCGGAGAAAAGACAAACCTGAATTGGCGTAAGTCGGCAAAATCAATAATCGGCGATGCGCAACTCTTATTGATTGAGCGAATTACAAAGAAAGGATTACAAAACTAGAGACTACTCCTAGTTGACAGGAAAATAAGGGAAAAGTAAAGCGTGTTTGTGGGTTGGCTCTGGGCACTTTTCCTTCTTGCCTCTGGTCCTCTTATATAGCACTCGGCCTGAATGTATCCTGCTCGGTCTCTTCAATCACCCGTATCGGTCTCAATCTCTCCTTACCATGTTAAGTCCGATCGTATCCGACTCAATCTCTTATCCTACCCGTATCGGACTCAGTTTCCTTTGAATCGCGGCCCTCCATCCGAAACGGTATCAACTTGCTATAACCGACATATCCCTTATCAAAACCGATCTCCATGAGATCAGCCTTGCCAAATTTTGGTGCAAACATATGCCCCCCATTTTTGGAAGATAACTTCTTGTCTTCCAAAAATCGTGTCGGCTTTACGTCGTCGGCTTCCTTCATTTCCTGTGTCCTTAAGCATTGGAGCCGTCTGCGCTGCGATCGACTAAGACCAGAGGGGCAGCATCTTGGCTTGGGTTCAATCGGCTTTCGGATTTTTCCGGCCAGATTGCTGGTTTCGCCGCTAGATTCCGAAGACTTGGGAGCGCCGTCGGATCCCGGAGAATTTGGGGCTTAGGAGGAGCCGCCTTGATTTGCCGTGGATAGCCTTTCACGAATCGGCTTCTTATTCTCCGGTCTTGATCGGCTGAATTCAGTATCTTGTATCGGCTCTTTCCTTTTTGCATAACAGTGAACCATGTTGATAGAAAACGAACTGGGAGCAAACTCCATGTCAGCTCTTCTGCAAATTGTAATCGGCCATCCTCTATAGTCGATTGTATTATGTTTTTGTTATTCCTGCATTCATCTTTGAAGACTTCATTATCGAAGAAACGACTTTCTTGAGCCGATACTCGACGTAAATTGGTGAATTCCTGCCCACAGAATTTTTCTTTTAATGGGGGAATTAACCCTTGGAAAGCCAAATCGGCTAATTGATTATCGGGCAGAGTCACAGTAAAACACTGATTCCTAATCTCCCTAAATCTTTTAATGTACTCAGTTACCGATTCTCCAAACTTCTATCGGATAGAACTCAAATATGAAATTCTAAGTTCTAGACTCCCACGGAAAAAGTATTTGTGGAATCGGCTTTCCAAATCGGCCCAAGTATTAACCGAATTTGGAGGTAAGGTTGTGAACCAAGTGAAAGCTGCCCGTGTCAAAGACAATGGGAACAATTTCACTCTTAAACCGTCGGAGTGGGCTGCTTCTCCACATCACATTGTGCAATAAAGCGGCCAACATGCTCCAAGGTGGTGGTGCAATCGTCTCCTGAAAATTTTGCAAAATCAGGGACTCTAAAATTATTGGAATATGGTATTCGATCACTATAATCAGGATACGGCTTTCTATAGCCAATTACTTTTCCCTTGGGCTGCAAGCCTAATTGATCTCTCAAAACGGTAGAAATTTGATCGGCCCGATTAACGTTATCGGCTAACGCAGCATTGGGGTTTTGCCAATTGAGGTAACTGGCATCCTGCCCCCCGAGTGCAAACTCGGGTGGTCGGCTAGCTCGGGCTAACTGGGCGTTAGAGTTCTGCCATTTGTGGTAACTGGCATCCTGCCCCCCGATTGTAAACTCGGGCGGTTGGCTAGACGGAACCGGCTGATGTTGGAGTGATTGGTTGTGCTCATCTCTCTTTACGACCAGTGAATCGGGCATAGGAACAAAGGGTTCGGTGTATGGGACTACCCTATGCGGGATTGGCCCTTGAGATCGAGGAACCCTAACTGACTCAATCGGCTGAGGAACCGATTGGACGAAAGCGTTGGCCGAAACTACCGATGGCAAGTTGGTCGTTGTGCCTAACTTCGTCGCATCGGTGTATGTGTGGTAATGCGTAATCCCGTCCAAACGAACATTGGGTGCCAACACTGTGCCTAACTTCGCCGCATCGGTGTATGCGTGGTAATGCGTAATCCCGTCCAAACGAACATTGTGTGCCAACACCGTAGGTTGGGTCGGCATCATCGCAGGTGTCAGAGCCGACCCTTTTGTTGTGCCGGTATTTTGTGCTATGGAGAAAACGGGGTACGATGGGAGTGGCTGTAAGGGGTCTAGCAGTCCCCCAGATGAAGCCAATTCCTGGGCAATTGTTTTTACGCTATTCTCGATCATCGGCTTTAATGTGGTGACTAGAGCCGATGACTGATTGATTAGCGCATGATGTACGGATTGCTCGATCATACTAGACAATTCAGCTTGTTCTGGCAAGTATCGGCTTACCGGATCGGTGGGGGTGTTGATGATAGGGTTGATGGTTGGGAGCGCAGTATTCTGAGTGACACCCCACCGGATCTTTTGGTAGCACTTCAGCATCATCTCTTCCAGTGCGTTTTTCCGATCTTCAACCTCCTTTTGCTGTTCAGGAGTCAGATCGGCCAGTGTAAGCGCGATTATCGCGTCTGGGTCGATATCGGTTGTCGTTGTGGATTTTCCGGTCGAAGTCATGTCAGTCTTCTGATGTCCCACTGGGCGTGCCAAAATATGTTCGCGCTAAAAACGTGAGGTAAGGTTCTTAGCCTCGAACACACAAGACAAACGCTGGGTTTGAGGTTCGCGCGGACGTGCCAATCTGTTTGACCTGAGTAACAGATAAGGAGAAGGTAAAAATCACTCAAAGCCGATTATATGAGAATCGGCTTAGATTGAATCGGCAAGAAGCCGATAGATCTCTACAATTGATAAGAATTGTCAATCAGATCAAGGTCGATACCAAATCGATGGTCGGCCTGGCTCTGATCAGCTGGATAGAATCAATGAAGATCAAGTCCAACTCGGCTATTTAAGCCGATTGAGACAAAAGTAACCGATAAATCTAATCAACCTGGTGGAGTTGATTGGATGAGGGTAGAGGTAGCTTTTCCCGAAAAAGGCGATGCGCAGCAAGATCGGAGAAAAGACAAACCTGAATTGGCGTAAGTCGGCAAAATCAATAATCGGCGATGCGCAACTCTTATTGATTGGGCGAATTACAAAGGAAGGATTACAAAACTAGAGACTACTCCTAGTTGACAGTAAAATAAGGGAAAAGTAAAGCGTGTTTGTGGGTTGGCTCTGGGCGCTTTTCCTTCTTGCCTTTGGTCCTCTTATATAGCACTCAGCCTGAACGTATCCTGCTCGGTCTCTTCAATCACCCGTATCGGTCTCAATCTCTCCTTACCTTATTAAGTCCGATCGTATCCGACTCAATCTCTTATCCTACCCGTATCGGACTCAGTTTCCTTTGAATTGCGGCCCTCCAATCCGAAACGGTATGTAGGATCGAAGTATACGAATATAGCAATCAGAGGGGGGGTGAATGATTGTGCGGAAGCTAAAACCAAATTCTTGACCTATTAAAAGTTCACCCCTAAAACAGAACCAAATAATTGCCTCGTTTTCGACAAAAACAGAATGACAGAGGTTCGGTAAAACACGAATTCTCAGAGATCCAACCGTTAGATTGATCTGAAATTTGGACACAAGAAACTAGATTCCAATATGAATCGAATTCAAAAAGAATCAGCGCGATCGGACTTACGGATCAAAAGTTATGAGCTTCGCAAGCTTGCTGATCCAGAACTTGACGAGAATCAATCTAATCAAAACTTCAAGATTAAACAAGAACGACAAAAGATTGATCAATTAGACTTTGATAAACACTAGATCAATACCCTAGAGAGGTTTTTGATGGATCAAATCAAGATAAAACTTAAAGAACAAAAACCAATCTAGAACTAGAACAAGCATGCAAACAAGAACCAAAAAGAGAACGTTGAAGCAATGCGGGAACTAGAAGAATTGATCTTTATTTCTTTTGTCTAAAGTACTCTCATCAAAAGAGTACAAACCCTAAAACCAAGCTCAAGGCTTGATGCGCTTAGCTCTGCTTGGTGCCTTTCAACAGGAGACCCCCACCTATTTAAAGCACCAACCCACAAGGAGTTCTGAATACGATTCCTATTCCCTAGAAGGAATCTGTGATTCAACACAACTCTACTTGGCCCAACCTTGGCCGAGTACAACTCTTGCACGCGTATGGCAACCCTACCATACTCACGTGACTAACACTTTGCACGCGTATGGCCACCGCCATACTCACGTGACTAACACTTTGCACGCGAATGACCTCCCGCCATTCTCACGTGACTAACCATTCTTCATGTGCACCATTCCCTTAGCCCGAACGTCCCGCATGACATCCTTGACCACCAAGACCTCGGTTCCTCCTGAACCTAGTCCCGAACCTCGGTTCCTCCATGAACCTAGTTCGGTCCGTCATCGACCACATTCGTCTTCGAGCAATACCGCACATGAACAAACCACAAAACAAATCCGAGCACAAGTCCACGACTTGACTCAAGGTCAATCCATGCAACTACTCACATGAGCATTGCATAAAGTCCACTTCAAAACACGCATCATGAAATCATCACAAATTTCATAATTTCAAATTCAAACCATTTCAATTTTGCTCAAAACCGCCAAAAGCATGTGTATGACAGACCAAAATATTTGGTCTGTCATACATGGGAAGTATGAGTTTGCTATCAACATGTGTATGACAGACCAAAGAGTTTGGTCTGTCATACATGGGAAAAATGAGATCGCCCAAAGCATGTGTATGACAGACCATACATTGAAAAAACGAAGTCACCAAAAGCCTGTGTATGACAGACCAGAAAATTTGGTCCGTCATACATGGAAAAAACGCGATTTCTTGTACAAGCGTAAAAGCATCAAAATCACGTTTATGACAGACCAAAAAGTTTGGTCCGTCATACATGCGAAAAACGCGATTTTTAGTTATTTGGTTCGGCGCAAATGCAAAGTTTCTGTTTTTGGATGTTTGAATGTTTGGTCCTTCATGCAAGCAATTTTGCAAGGTTAATCCTAACCAATTTTTCAGCACAAGATCAAGCCAATTTTTCATCACATGATTCACACGGTATCAACTTCCTTGGCAAATTTTGGTGCAAAAACTTGCCTCACAACCACACCCTGGCCTGAATTGCACCGTTCTTCCCAAAGACCGGCGAGGACCGTGTGAACTCAATCTTCACTATAGGGCACCTCCATTCAATTCCTTTAACCCAGAGCTAGCCAGTTACTTATAGAACTCATACCGACCTTCGGCCAAGACCAAGCATCACCGGTAGAATGCCGTGACAAGCTCCCCCTTTTACTACCTCTTTTCGTCATCGTGAGGTATAATGCACTTGTCTCCAAATATGATTGAGCCCACTTTTTGTAACATCCCAATTTTTTTATTTTATTGAATTTATTGAGTAATTTGAATTTTTGGAATTTTCAAGAATTTATTTGAAATTAATTTGAATTAAATTATTTATTGAATTATTTAAATTTTGGAAAATTTATATAAAGTTTTGTTGGTAATATTTTATTTGAGTCCAAAATGTCTCAAAATAATTTCCAAATTTTTTTTAACATTTTTGGTATTTTCCTGAATTATTTTGAATTACTATGTTTAATAGAAATATTAAAATCACTGGAAAATCTTATTGGGCCGAGCCAGTGGACCCGACTCACACCGCCCACCCATACAGCCCAAGCTTGAAACCGCGCCGCTCCAGCTCAGACCCTAACCCTAACGCGCCTACTGTTGGATTTGGATCCAACAGCTAGCAGTGGGCCACATCACCCAGGGCGGGGAAGCGATGGATCGCATCGCGCTTGATCACATCTCGGCCATCCATCGTCCACTGGCAAAGGTACCTCCTATCTTTGGAATTATTGGATTTTAATTGAGATTTAAATTTACAACTTTTAATTTATAGAATTTCTAGAGTTAGCAAACTAACTCCAAATTTCATGAAATTTTTTGAGGGTGAACCTAAATTGGTGCTAGTGTTTGGGCTGGCGCTGGGCATTCACCGGGCCAGTGTGGGGATGATGCTTCCTTACCAGAAAAGTGGGTTTTTGGCAAAGGTACCTTCTATCTTTGGAATTATTGGATTTTAATTAAGAAATTTACAACTTTTATTTTATAGAATTTCTAGAGTTAGCAAACTAACAACAAATTTCATGAAATGTTGTGAGTGTGAACCTAAATTGGTGCTAGTGTTTCCTTAAATTTTTCAAAACTTAAGCAGTCGCATGATTTTCTTAAAAATTCTTTTATTGTTTTAATTTTAATACAATATATAGTATTTGAATTTTCAGAAGCATCAATTAAATTCAAAAACTCATACAATTTTTTGGGGAGGATCTTTGGACTATTTATGACCTAAATAGTATACTTCCAAACTTTATGATGATTTGAATTTGAAGTTTAAAAATCAGAATCAATAACTAGGTTATTTGAAACCATTTTCTTTTATTAGAAAAATTCCAGAAAATCTATAAGAATTTTAAAAATTCATAATAATCCCAAAAAATATCTTGGCTACATTGTATTTCAATTTGGTAAGAAATTTGGGATGTTACACTATGCTACATTCATAACATACAAAATAGCCATAAATTTATCAAATTATATGACGTTTGTACTACTTCTGGTACTCATCTAATAAATCAAATCATGCATAGTAAGAATGCATCATCTAGATCCATTCACCTTTGATACTAGTACTCATCCAAGAAATAAAATTAATTTAACCTAAAACAACAAATAAAAATTAGGGATGATACCTTCATAACTGCTACCTTGGGGAATAATCAAGGACGGTAGCATGGGGAAGGTGATGAGGATAAAACCGTGTATAGCACTTTTCAGTTAAATATATTATTTAACTGGAGAAAATTATTGAGCCGCATTAAATATTGTCAGGTGACCTCTAATTTAATTGGATCTTTATTTCTTATATTTGGAGATATAGAGCTACTATGTTATTTAATTATATGTAAGTCAATATTTGATCTATACAAGGCTAGAGTGAAGATAAGTTTGAAAGGCCATTGCGAAGATCTTATTGATCCAATCAAAATGTATATATTATTCATAGTATTCAGTGGTCGAATTAGGAGACTGTTACAATACTCGTGCAAACAATACGCGCAACAGGGATCTGAACAGTGTGTGACATATGGAGCTACAGTAACTAAAATCATTGTCTACAGTAGCTAACCCCATTGAGTGCTACAATACCGTGCATTGCTACAGTGCCATCCGTGAATACTCCTTGGGATGTGTTTTTTTCCTTTACATAATGACATGTATTTCATTGTAAAAAGAAGACTCTAGGTAATAAGATAGCTATTTGCATCTATTAGTGTTCTTCGCTTGTTCTTCCTCATTGCACACGCATAGAGAGGGGGAATTGGGCGAAGATCGTTCTGCCTTTCATTGGGAATTGGGAGATCGATATACTTGTTGGGAAACAGGTAGGCTACTCTAACGTAAAATCAAAATTTTCTACCGCGTTACCGAGGAACAACTACAAGTTATAGATCACAAAATTACCACTAGACGTGCAGACTAGTAGCGGAAGTAGAATCGATGTAGCGCGGTGATGCAGATGTTGTCGTACTATCTCTGTGCCTCCTCCAACAACTCCTTGTGATCGTCACAGGTTGTGGATCATCCTAGCATTAAAGTCTTGCAGCAACACCTCCAAGGTATCCACACATACGGGGCAGGAACACCACGCACCGGAGTGCTAGCACCGACTGCGCGGTTTTATGTGAAGGAGGGGTGGCATCATGGGTTTTGGGAATTCCGAATTCCTATTGTGTCTCTTCCTAAAAGCCAGGACCCCCTCCCTTTAAATAGATACCCCATAATGGTCTCTACATTAGAGGCCCATTAGAAACATAAAGCCCATCAGATCTCGGATCACCAGCCGAATTATGTCCCAGCCCTTTAAGCGTGCAACCCTGTAGGTTCATGTATACCTATACATGGCTCGAGTACTCTTACTTGACCACTAATCGGTAGTGGTTCGTAGCAGGACATGCTAACTCCTAAGTATATGTAAAGATCACACTGGACGAACCTAAACAATGCTTAGTTCTATGCATTTTCCTTTGCCTCATGCTATCAGTGAAACTTAAGGTGAGCACACACCATCCTTGTTTAGTTAGCTCGACCACTCTTTCTCGATCACGTGACTCCGAATCCCCAACTATAGTTAATTCTTTAACCGCAAGTAGCTTGGCCATGCATTTATGGAATCTGACCACTCGAGAGGGCTAAAGATATCACTCCCATTGAATGGATGGGCAAATCCCCACCCCTCTCCAAGCCGTGCTACCACACCCTCTCCTCCATTGATCCCTCCGATGGGAAGCTTTGCAACCGAGAAGATTCGGCGGTTTCGGCGTTTGGAGGGAGATCGAGGCCGGGAGGAGAAGGATTTCGTCGTTCGAGTGGTTCTTTAATGGAGGTAAGTGTTTGTAGGTTCTTTTGTAGGGTGGTGATGCTGGTTAGAAGGGATAATCCATGCCTAAAACCCATGTATAGGTGCTGTTGTTAGATGGAATTAGGGTGATTGCAATTCTGTTCCACGTTGTGACTTCGGGCAGATTAGATACCTGTGTTTCAGACGCGATTTTGAAATTTTTAGATTCGTGATATGGCTGTCTGGCTGTTGCGAAAGTTGTAGTTAATTGAGTTACCTTTAATTGGGCACCAAAAACGCTAAATTCCGTTTAGCCGTTTAAAAGTTATGGTCATTTTACCGAACTTTGTCCAATATGTGTCGCGATTGGAACAGTCTGTGTTCAATTTGAATTGGGATATGTCGGGACCCCGAATTTGCAAATCCGGACCCTCTGTGTATTCAGCACTAGTCCAGGAACGCGCTAGTGCACACAGTCTTAACATCGGTAAATATCACAATCATACCACTCGATACCAATAAAGTACTTTATTTAAATAGTCAAACTGGTTACTTGACCTTATGGTCAAATTACAAATATATGCCTCGCAAGGCGAAACTTATTCAGAGAAAAATAATAGCAGCGGAAAATCAAATAACTTCGTGGCGCCATCCAGTATACCACAGGCAACTGACTGGGCTCGCTTCCCTAAGTAGACGGATCCTCTTGGAGTTCCTCCTCCAAAGCTTGTGCAGTCTCCTCTTCAACTGGTGTTGTATTGTGGCAAGGGTGAGTACTTGGTACTCAGCAAGTCATGCACAGAATGCAAGCTAATATACTATATGCATGGCTTGGTACAAAAGAATAGCTCAAGGTATATTTGCGAAGAAACAGATTTGAAAAGTAATATAAGTAGATTCAAAGCGTAGAAACAAGTAAAGTATAAATAACTTTTCAAGGAATTTAATAAACATCTTTCCCATCCTAATCCACATTTCCATCAACTTCATTATTAGTCCAACCCAACTTTTCAAACCAAAGTTATTTTTAGGAAAATCTAACCCTTGACTGTAATTCCCGAGCGATGTCCAATACCGCGGACACGGCTATTCGAATAGATTCTAAACTCTGCAGAGGTTATGCACTTTACCCACAAGATACAAATCAAACACCACAAAGGCGAGTTCGTAACAAAGTCTTTCGGAAACCTCTAACAATACAAGTGGTCCTCCCGGTTATTGCGCAAGACTAACCCTTCCCTTCGCTAAGGCGAAGTCTAGGCCAATCAACCGTTAGATGGGTACTGGCCTCGGCCGACGCGCTCCCGCACAACTTACACAAAGGGTGTAGTTGACCTCCCGAGGTCCCACAGTGCGTTATTAGCAACTTAGTCAACTAGGTCCGTCCCATTACAGACATGTGGTTGCACGTTAGACCCAGTTCAAAGGCTTGCAAGGTTAAGTCCTTAGGGTGACCAGGGCAAGACTACCCGAAGAACCAAATCAACATTCCCAACGCCACAACTGGCCCACTTGATTACTCTTGCCACATGCCCTGGCCGAAATCGTTTATCAAACCCCAGTTGATTACCATGCACCACGTGCCATCAACGTCACATGATACTTTTCCAAAACAGGTTCAATATATCATTAAGTCAATATTAACATTTGATCATCCAAAATCATGTCATGAGCACGTAGTGTGTCTAAGCAAAAGATACTACAACGGTCTAAACCCATGTTGGCAATTTAATAATGTCCAACTAGTAATCCACAACTAGGGTGACAAGGGTCATGGCACATACTTAAATAATCAAGGTGTCATACAGCAAATTGGTACTTATCTAACCCCCATGTTTAAACAAAGTATTTTTCTAATTGAACTAGCATGCAATAGTTTAAATCAAAATAGATTTCGAAATAGGATCAACATGGTCAAAGCACAACTTGCCTTCAAAAAGTACTTGTTCTTGGTCTTGAGTTGGATCCTGAGTTAATACTTCTCCTTCAAATCCTTCCGGCACTTCAACGTCTACTCGTAAAGCGTGCAAATAGCAAATACACAAATAAACAATAGGCAAAAAGTGTCCAAACATCCAAATAAAATCCATAAACAGAGAGAACATAATTTTATAAATTTTTAGAAACTGGAATCGTCAAATTTGGAGTTAAGACGCAAAAGTTATGATTATTTAAAGTTTAAATAATCAATTAAATAATTTTGCAGAGAAAAACTTTAGTCCAAAAATTAAATAAAATTCATATTTAGGTAGATCTCATTTTTATACAAATTTAGAAATTTGAATCACTCAAATCGGAGTTGAAACGCAAAAGTTATAAGCGTTTGAAGTTTGAAACAAAATCTGAAATCATTAATTCGAATTAATAAATCATTTTCTTTTTCGGAAATTAATTATTGCGTCAGCATGGACACGTGGCAGCCTCTGATTGGTTGGTCGACGCCACCGGTCCATGGACTCGGTCCACGCTCGGCTCGGGTCTACCGTGGACCCGGTCCACGGCTCACGTGAGACTGACATGTGGGCCCCACCGTCAGTGTCACGCACGCAATTAACCCTTGCGGTCTACTCGCTGACATGCGGGCCCCACCGTGACGTCAGCGGTGACGCCATGGTGCGGTTTGGTTGTCCGGCCGACACGCGGGCCGTGTCGAGACACGCGATCACGCTGCGGCGTGGCGTGGCTTAAGTACACGTGGCACAATCTCGTCCGTTGATTTGAAAATCAACGGCCCGGATTGGATCTAGACTTCACGCTCAAGACTACACGGTTGATTCGGACCGCTCGATCTAGATCTAACGGCCGCTAACGGATCTAGGGTTGAACAAGAAAGGAAATACGTGGGCGAACCTCACGGCCGGATCCGGACGGACGGCGGAGATTGCTTCGCTGAAGTCCGGTGATGGCGCAAGCGAGGCTTGAGCACCGGAGACGACGACGACCTCCCACACGGCGTGTACGATTAGCTCCGGCGTGAAGATTGGCACTCCCAGGCGCGACGCGGTATGGGGATCTCGGTCCTGGGCTCGGTGTCGTCGGAGAGCGGCGGCAGCGGCGGGGATCGACGAAAAACCGCGGCGGGGACTTCCCCTACTACGGCGAGCAATCTGCACGGCTTGGCGGCGGCTTGAGCTCTATTAGCTGGGGCAAACGGGGCGCATAGGAGAGGTCAACCTCGGGGGCCGGTCCAGGCTTTAAATACGACCTCGACGCGGCGCAAATCGGAACCCTAGCCGTGTCCCGCTCGGTCACGGCGGAGCTCTCCGGCTCGGAGTCGGAGCGGAGACGACGACTGGGAGCCGTCCACGTGTCGCGATCAACGGCCACGATCGCACGGGCGCGATCGTGTCCGGGTCGGACGCGGCTCGAACCGGTACGGGCGGATCTCAGCCGTTGGATCCCGATCCAACGGTCGGGATCGCTTAGGGTTGGGAACTGGTTTGGTCGAGTCAACTGGCTCGGGTCGGACTCGAGTCCGACTCGGGTTCCGACTCGGTCGGATGAACAGTACTCGACCCGAGTTGATTTTCCAGCGATTTAATATTTAAAATAATTCCCAATAATTCATTTAATTCATTAAAAATAGCAAAATACTCAGAAAAATTCCAGAAAAATTCTGGAAAATATTTTAGGGTATTTGGGACTCAAATAAAATATTTCCAACAAAATTTTATTTGCAAAATTAAATTCTTTAATTATTTCAAAATGGAATAAATTCAAATAAATTCCAAATAAATCCAAATAAATTCCAGAAAATTCCAAAAATTCACCAAAGTGCCAAATCACACATGAATTTAAGAAAAGCAAAATTTTGGGGTGTTACAGGATATTATACTAGAACCGAAGCACCGCCGCCATCGGAAGACAAACCGTCGTCGCAGCCGAAGAGTCACCATGCTTAAGGATCCACCGAGTGCCACTTCAGTAATGATGTCAACCATGACATCAGCGATGATGTTAGCCCTAGTTGAGCCAAGTCTGTGAACTTGGTCCACCGTGGGCCCCAACTATCACCTGACATCAACGGTGACATAATAAACCTTTTTCGGTGAAACATAATTCAAAAACCTGAAAACCCTAGTGACGTCAGCATTGCGCAATAACTCAAATTTCTAGTAGAAAAATAATTCAATTAGTTAGAGTTTATTCTTTTTTTGTATTTTTCTTTTATTTCAAACTTTCAAGATCCCTTTCTCCCTCCACGAGCTCCGATTGAGGTGATTACAATTCCTAAAAATTAGTAAAATTGAGGTATATTTAATGGTGAATTTTATTTTATTTTTGTTGTTCATTTGCTCTCTATTATTGGTATTTATTAGTTATTCTCTCTATTCGCGTAGATGTTGTAGTACCGAGAGTGTACGAGAGTGAATCATTGACTTAAGTTCAAGGTCCAAAATTAGAGTAAGGAATTTTCCAAGGCAAGTTACACATCTTGATCATGTTGAACCTAGTTTTGTAATGCTATGTTGAATTTAAATTATTGCATGCATAATTTCTGCATTTATATTTTAATACCAATTTTAAATTAAATAGTTATGCCCTGATTGTTAAGGCCACATTTGATGATTGAATCTTTTGTGCCATTGTCACCCTAGGAATATATTTATGATGCATCATGATTATCAAAACAATTAGGGATGTGCTTAGACATGCTTATACCTGAATTTAGGTTATTTTGGGAATTTTGTGCCAAATGAGGATTTTATCGAAATTGAAAATTATGTTGTGAGGATCATTGAAAACTATGCTCTGAGGTTCTATGTCATGTCATGATAAAGTTGAAAATGCGGCTTAGATTGGGCGAGACATGTTAGTTTGGTGGTTTGTTGGGTTGTTGAAAGCTCGTCTAGTCAATTAAGGACCGGTCTGTGAATTGCTGAATGTAAAGCATTACCGTACTTTCACACATCTTGTATGGGACAGACCTGGCTATCCGTATTAAAACATACCATGGACGGCCGTGCCATTAGGTGGAAAGTGGAGTGGGTGTAAGGCTACCACTCGGCGCAAGAGGGGGCTTCTAAAATAGTGGGATCCTTTTAGCAGTGAAACCTTAGCATGCATAACTACATGGATGGAGCTTTATAGGGGCCTTATCATGATTTTCTCTACCGCACACCAAAGGACGTGTGTATTTTGGCACAAGGAGACAATCATGTCTTGTGAGTAAAGTTGTACAACCTATGTAGAGTGTAAAACTAATCAATTAGTCACGCTCGTGGTCATGGGTATGCTGAGCCGGCCTTTCACATATTAGATTTTGATGTTCCAAAAAATATTTTGAGAAATTATTCTTTGGGATGGAGTGTTTCCATTATGGGGAAATTGTTTAGCTCCAGGTTTCATCCCGTGTTGAAAATTGGTTTAAAATTTAGTTTTTCTTATATCATCTATCCCTTCAAAATTACTTATTGTATTTGAAAGCATGCTTTACGCTAAAGTAGCCATACAACCAACCTTTGTTATTCATTACATTAATATTGCATTTCTCGTGTAGCTTGTTGAGTACTTCTAATACTCACTCATGCTTTATTGTTGTTTTTAGAGGAGGGTTATGTCTACGATGGTGAGGATCAGAATAATTAGGACCGCTGCTCCAGTCGATTGCTAGTGGCAAATCTATCCGGTTTTATTTTAGTTTATTTTATTTTCGCTGCTTTACTTTTATTTGGCATGCGAGCCAATCTTATTGTAAAAAACTATGTCATGAATAAATGTACGTTTGATATGTTGTGTTATCAACTTTATTTACTGTATACACTAGCTTGATCCTGGATCAATGTGTTATACATAAAGAGTTTGGAGGTGTTACTTTCGAGTCTAACACTTGTTGTGGGGGAAATGGTTATGACACAGGGTGTAAACTGTCATTGTTATTATGAATTATATATTTTTAAATTACTTTGCCATAGTAAGGATCAAACATCACTAGGTTGGTACAAAGTTAGGTCTAGGTGATGCAACGGTTCATGTCATGATCTCGCCGCCAGATACCAAAAGAAGTGTAAAAATAGGGGCAATCAGAGTTGGTTATGTCTTATCGGTAAAGTTGTGCTCCTCTGCAGAGTGTAAATCTTTTCGAAAAATCGTGCTCATGGTCATGAGAGACTTTGTGCACTAACTCCAGTTAGATTTTTTTATTTTACAATAAAGGTTGAATTGAAAAAAAATGGTGGATAGTAATGTTTCAGATGTTATGCCACGAGATGGTTGGGAATGGACCGTTGATCACAATCATGAAGGATTGTGAGTTGCTCATATTTTGCATTATATACTTGTTATTTACAAATTTTGTTTGCAATATACGACTTGTTATTCATGTCTAAATTTTACTTTATACAAAATAATATGGTAAGTTGGCCATTTGCTTTGACATAGCCAAGCCTTTAATGTTTCATTGTAAGAATGATGTACTGTTAATTTATATATTTGTGATATTGTGTATGGGTGTGATAACCATATTATAAATGTGTGTACTTGCTACTGATCATAAAACAAGTACAGTATATACATGAGACTCTCTGATATTCCACGCCAGAAGGAAGGGTTTCGATCGTTCGGACACGAGCGAACCTACCCCACGAAGAGCAGGTACACCTAAGGCGTGGATGATGGCCATTTGAATGTGGTACATGACCCTTGTCGAACACGATGAGGGTAGGTGATCGGTGGTGTTCGGCCGCAGCGCATCCCTAGGATAGGACGGCTTGACGATCTTGGAGCTCACCACTTTCACCTCTTTGGTAGGTAGCAGGGTTCTAAATTTCGCTTTCGATTCGCATCTTGTCACCCTCCGAAATATGAAATTTCAACGAAATCTCGTTATTTCGGACAAAATCTGGGCAAAATTAAAAAAATATTGATATACAGAATTTTTTTGCACCGAAATTTTTGAATTTTGTTCAAAAAAACTACAATTTCGTCTGAAATTACCGAAATCTTTGTAAATTTCAACTGAATAAAAAATAGTTCAAACGACGTCAAAAAATTTTGAAAATTTTTTAGAGGGTTCTGATACATTACTAATGTTTACATAAAAAGTTCAGATGATGATCAACCTTAAGGGATTCATTAAAATTCTAACAGTACTACTGTCCAGATAAAAGGATGACCGGCAAATTTCAACCGAATGGAAAATGGAGCAAACCATGTTAGAAATTTTGGAAATTTTTGTGAATCGTTTTTGTAGGACCGAATATAGCAATCAGAGGGGGGTGAATGATTGTGCGGAAGCTAAAACCAAATTCTTGATCTATTAAAAGTTTACCCCAAAATAGAACCAAATAATTGCCTCGTTTTCGAAAAAAACAGAATGATAGAGGTTTGGTAAAATGCGAATTCCCGAAGATCCAACCGTCCGATCGATCTGAAATTTGGACACAAAAAACTAGATTCCAATACGAATCAAAACCAAAAAGAATCAGCTCAATCGGACTTACGGATCAAAAGTTATGACCTTCGCAAGCTTACTATTCCAGAAGATGGCGAGAATAAATCTAACTAGAATTGTAGCTCATGAAAGATTTGATGAACTTGATCTTTATTTCTCCTTTCTTTTGTCTAAAATACTCCAAACAAAAGAGTACAACCCTAAAGCTTGCTCAAAGCTTGATTGCCTTCAACAGGAGGCAACCCCTCTATTTAAAGAAGGCAAACACACCTAATCCTAGAAGGAGTCCTAATCCTAGAAGGATTCCTAATCCTAAAAGGATTCCCACTCCTAATCCTAGAAAGAGCATGTATTCAACACAACTCCACTTGGCCCAACCTGGCCGAGTACAACTCTTGCACGCGTATGGCAACCCTACCATACTCACGTGACTAACACTTTGCACGCCGAATGACCTCATGCCATTCTCACGTGACTAACCATTCTTCATGTGCACCATTCTCTTAGCCCGAACGTCCCGCATGACATCCTTGACCACCAAGACCTCGGTTCCCTCTCGAACCTAGTCCCGAACCTCGGTTCCTCCATGAACCTAGTTCGGTCCGTCATCGACCACATTCGCCCTCGAGCAATACCGCACATGAACAAACCACAAAACGATTCCGAGCACAAGTCCGCGACTTGACTCACATTAAACCATGCAACCACTCACAGGAGTGCATTGCATTAAATATTCTAAGAACACGATTTCAAAACACGAACAAAAACCTTTGCAAAAATCAAAAAGCTTTTCAAATAATCAAACTGATTTCAGATCTTTTCAAATAAAGAAACCAAAAATAAATCTTGTCGAAATATCAAACTGGTTTCAAATCTTTTCAAATACTCATCATCAAAATCAACTGGATCAAAAATAACGATCCTTCAATCTCCTTGATGTGTAATTTGACAAAACACAATATAAGATTTGACAAGAGATTGAGCAAGAACCAAAAGACCAAATAATCCCAATTCAAAAACCTCCTTGACTTGTTCTCCCCTTTTTGACAAAATAGTCATCAAGATCTCAAAACTCCCCTTAATGAATGCAGATCTCAAGCTTTGAAGTATATTCAAGGTATATAATCAAAGTAAAGCATTTGAAGAGTTTTTAGGAGAACTTTCTCATTTTGTATCAAATTATCCAATGAGAAAGCAAATTGTGAGAATATGGAGGCTCTAACACATAGAATAGTTATTGCATAAGCAAATTAGAGCAAACAAGTAAAATGTCATAAACAGATTTTGCCAAAGCGAAAAAGAAATCTATCATGAGCATAGAGAGACTTTCAAATTCACTAATATTTGTCTCAAGCCTTTTTCAACCATTTGAATTTCCTTTTTCTCTTTTAGCAAGTTTGACAATTTTGCTTTGTGATCAACAGGGATGACAAGTAATCGCACACTAGCCCATACTTGTGTATGAGTAGGTAGTTCTTTCTTGTATCTTTCTCAGTTTAAATTGGCAAGTGGCTTCACATTGTTCTGACCTTTTGTTTAGACAAGTAGCCTTTTCTTGCATCTTGTGAATTTCAATCCTGGCAAGGAAGTCGCACATTGTACTAAACTTGTGTTTAGCCAAGTAGCTTTTGCTTGCATCTTTTTCAACTTGCTTTTAACATTAAAACACTGATTTTGCTTGAGACTCATAATGATCATTTGAAGTCCAACAAAACTCACACATAGTTTCTAATCAGCTCTAGCCTTTCAACAGATGACAAGAAACTTTTAAGCCTATTTCACAAATGCAATACCATAATGAGCAAGAGCCAAAATATTCTCGAAAAGCATCTCAAATTGAATTATTTTAGCCTTTTAGTGATAAGTAAAGCATTGAGCATTAACTTGGCTATATTCACAAGAATAATCACCAAAGCTTTGTACTACATGATGCAATGTAAACAGGGGTTTTTACTTGAGGTGTAAAGTCAAAATACCACTTATAAAAAAATCACTTCTAGGAACCAAACTCAAGTAACCCAAAAGAGATAAACTCAAGAAGTGGCATGAACCGGATGTACTTTTTCTATCAATTCCACATCCTCCAAATTCAGCATCAGAGAAAGGTCTTAAACTAATGCGTGAAGAAGCAGAAAGCCAAATGCCAAAATCTTGAGTACCACGGAGATACCTTAAAATCCTCTTGATAGCTTGTCGATGTGAAGCACGCGGGGAAGCTTGAAAACGAGCACAACAAGCACACAACAAACTCCAATTATCTCATCCTCAACAGCATCATCATCATCTTCATCAACAAAGATACTCTCCCCCTGAACATATGCACTGCACTGCACTATTTGGACTAGTGCCTTTAAGTAAAACAGAGGTGGAGGAAGCATCTTGAAAAATAACACTTTTAGCACGAGTTGCACAAGTGAAGGAGGAGAACCAATTCTTATCATCGGACATGTGGCGTGAGCATCCTAATCCACTAGCCATATGTTCTCCTTCCTCGCGTGAGAAGCCTACATAGAAGCAGAAAGTGTCGATGTCTCGCATCGGGGTTAGAAATAAGATGTTTAGGAATCGATCGAGACACACGACGCACAACGATTGGCACAACACGAGCATTCTTATGCATAAAAGAAGATTTGTCTTTTCTCGTGTTCTTAGCAACAAGAGGTATTTGCATCACCCTAGGCACATAATGAGAAATGAAACGTGCCTGTCTGAAATTAGACCTAGCATTAAACCTTTCTCTCTTTTGTTGTTTAGCTAGTCTAAAGCAAAAGTCTACTAGATGTCCATCTCTACCACAATGAGTGCAAGTGTACTTAACATGATGTTTTGCTTTAACAGTAGAAGCACATTTTGCATTCATCATAGTAGAGGATAAAAGACCACCAGATTTAAAGACATTTTTCTTAGGCTCATTGACAATTTTAAATTTTCCACTTCCAAGTGTTTTGACAACAGTGGGAGCATGTGATTTATGATGAGCATAAGAATCAAAACCTAAACCTTTGTTCTGAGTGCTGACTTTTGATTGATCCAAAATTATGTTTAGGTTTTTCTTGCCATCAGTGAAACGTTCCAAAGAATTTTGCAAGTAATCAACTTTCTTAGCAAGAGTTAAACAATTATCACAAGGAGTGTCAATTTTAGCTTTCTGTTTCTGGCAATTTGAACACGAGTTAATTTCATGAGTGAACATGTCATTTGTTAATTGGGCAACTCTACAATTTGCATATTTTAATTTCAACTCAAGAATTGAACATTTAGAGCAAGCAATTTGATCATGTAAACTATCAGTAGAGCAACCAATATTTTTCACAAGTTTTTCATTTTTCAATTGTTCTAAGCATAAACTTGTTCTAGTTTAATCACATGTTCCTCTTTTAGAGACTTAATTTCAAATTTGAGATCTAAGCAAGTATCACAAATATTTTCAGAATTTGAATTTTTAAGATCAAAGTTTTCAGATTTTAGCATGGATAGATCTTTTTCTAAGTTTTTATTTTTGAGTGAAGATTTTCTTAAAGATTTTCTCAATATGACTAAAACTTCACAAAGCTCATCATACGAAGGCATTACCTCATCACCGTCATTTGGAGAGTCTTTGTCGTTGTCACTAGAATCACTAGTGTTCCCTTTTGCCATGAAGCACGATCAGGTGAAATCCTTCTCATTCATTTTCGTTTGCTTCGCTTCCTTCTCATCTTGATTGAGTCATCAATGTCGCTTAAGTCTAAGCGACCAATTGCCTCGAAGACTTTGTTGAGCATCTTCTTCGTCCGTTGCTTATTTTTATCCTTGCTCTCTCTTGGCCGGAAGGACTTGGAGGAGTTGCTTTGCTCCTTCTCCTCTCTATCTTTGTTCTTGAAGCTTGATTAGCACGGATGTGCCCCCGCTTGCCTTGATTGTAGCAGTGGATAGAGGCTCCTCTTCTCTCCCTTGATCTTATGTAAGCTGCATTGACACGCTTGGAAAGAAGAGCAAGTGTATCTTCTGGTATTTGATCTAGCTGTTCATCACTAAGAGCACTCAAAGCAGTAATGGAATATAATGATGAAGAACTAGTAGCATTATTATATGAAGAAGAATTAGCATTAAGAGCCATAGAGTTATCATAGGATGTTCTTGAAACAATGTCTATCTCAAAAGTCTTGAGACTAGAATATAGTTTATCCAAAGTCATTTCACTCATCTTGTGAGCTTCCCTAAAAGCGATCACTTTCATTTGCCGATTTTAAGATCAAGAGATGATAGGAAATGTCTAGCATTTTCAGAGTCAGTGTACTTTACATCTACAGCTCTAAGATTGTTTAAGATTACATTAAAGCGAGCAAAACAATCATCTAGAGATTCTCCAGAGTTCATTTCAAATCTAGTGTATTCCTTTTTAAATTGATCTTGCCTAGCTTCTTTTACAGAGTCAGTGCCCTCATGATAATCTTGAAGAGATTTCCAAATTTCATGAGCAGTGAGTAAATGACAGACTCTATCGAATTCTTTTCTAGCAAGTCCTTGAAGCAATATGTTTCTAGCTCTATTATTGTTTTCAACATCTTTTTCAAACTCGATTTTATCAATATCATCATTTGAAGGAAGCTCGTATGGAATCTTTACCTTGTGCCAAATAGCGTTACCTTGAGCTTGAAGGTATGCAGTCATCCGAATCCGCCAGTGGGGAAAGTCTGTGCCATTGAAGATTGGCGGCTTGTTCGAGTATATCTCTGTTGCCATAACTTATCGTTTACTAATCACCTGTTAAGATGGATTAGTAGAGCCAAGCTCTGATACCACTTGTAGGACCGAATATAGCAATCAGAGGGGGGGTGAATGATTGTGCGGAATCTAAAACCAAATTCTTGATCTATTAAAAGTTTACCCCAAAATAGAACCAAATAATTGCCTCGTTTTCGAAAAAAATAGAATGATAGAGGTTTGGTAAAACGCGAATTCCTGGAGATCCAACCGTCCGATCGATCTGAAATTTGGACACAAGAAACTAGATTCCAATACGAATCAAACCCAAAAAGAATCAGCTCAATCGGACTTACGGATCAAAAGTTATGACCTTCGCAAGCTTACTATTCCAGAAGATGGCGAGAATAAATCTAACTAGAATTGTAGCTCGCCGAAAGATTTGATGAACTTGATCTTTATTTCTCCTTTCTTTTGTCTAAAATACTCCAAACAAAAGAGTACAACCCTAAAGCTTGCTCAAAGCTTGATTGCCTTCAACAGGAGGCAACCCCTCTATTTAAAGAAGGCAAACACACCTAATCCTAGAAGGAGTCCTAATCCTAGAAGGATTCCTAATCCTAAAAGGATTCCCACTCCTAATCCTAGAAAGAGCATGTATTCAACACAACTCCACTTGGCCCAACCTGGCCGAGTACAACTCTTGCACGCGTATGGCAACCCTACCATACTCACGTGACTAACACTTTGCACGCGAATGACCTCATGCCATTCTCACGTGACTAACCATTCTTCATGTGCACCATTCTCTTAGCCCGAACGTCCCGCATGACATCCTTGACCACCAAGACCTCGGTTCCCCTGAACCTAGTCCCGAACCTCAGTTCCTCCATGAACCTAGTTCCAGTCCCGTCATCGACCACATTTGCCCTCGAGCAATACCTGCACATGAACAAACCACAAAACGATTCCGAGCACAAGTCCGCGACTTGACTCACATTAAACCATGCAACCACTCACAGGAGTGCATTGCATTAAATATTCTAAGAACACGATTTCAAAACACGAACAAAAACCTTTGCAAAAATCAAAAAGCTTTTCAAATAATCAAACTGATTTCAGATCTTTTCAAATAAAGAAACCAAAAAATAAATCTTGTCGAAATATCAAACTGGTTTCAAATCTTTTTCAAATACTCATCATCAAAATCAACTGGATCAAAAATAACGATCCTTCAGTTTTGATATATCCATAAATCACCATAAAATTTTAGATGATGATCAATCTTGAGGAATTTTTAATAATTCGGATAGTGCTATTGAAGACTGACTGGTAAATTTCGATTGAATGAAAAATGGTTCAAATTATGTTAGAAAATTTTAAAAAAATTTGTGGATGGTCCTCATGCATCACTAATGTTCTCATAAAATTTTTATATAATTATCAAGATTGAGGAATTTTAAAATTCTAATAGTGCTGCTGTCCTGATAAAAAGCTGATCGACAAATTTCAACTGAATGAAAAACGGTGCAAACCACATTAGAAACTCTTAAAAATTAGTATTACATTCCCTCTATACCACTAATAAATATTCATATTTACTTTATATTCTCTACATGTTTATATTGAGTATAGAGTATAGTGTTTGGTGATAATAATTAGGGGTAATCTTGGACCGAGGGAGGATTATTCTTGACCATTTTACTTGGTGATAATATTCATCTTTACTCTATATTCTTGGCATATTGATCTCACTTATCCATTATTTTTTGCAAAATGATTCATTATTGAAGTGTAATCCTTAATTTATGATTGCAAGAATTAATGTGCATATGCTAACTGGATGATCTACCGACTGTCCCATATGAAAAACAACATGAAGAATCCAATCCGATCAAAATATGGGCAAATTTCGGTTAAATTTACCGAGATATCGGTGAGATTTTAGTTTACTATAGCACTTGATTTTTTTAATTTTTCTAAAATTTTGCCGAGATTACGAAAATTGGAGGGGTCCTGAATTCGAGATTTCACCAAGATTTCGTAAAATTTCGGCGAGATTTTGATCCTTGGTAAGCAGTGGCCAGTCAACTGCTCGTTTGTTTGTTTGCTTTGCTTTACTAACCTTTGTAATATGACAACTGTGAATGATGTTTACTAGCTAGTAGTGCATGAATGACATACTGACATGCAGCTGCACGGGGTGTTGGGTTTGGTTTTGTTGCAGTAGGTGTTGTGTTGTTTGCCTCGAGAGTACAACGCTCTCTCGTTTTGTATGTGTTCGACCTGACACTAAAATCTAATAACATATTTAATAAATTAATATGTAGTTGACAGTAACTTCGATCCGTTTCGTATTGCTGCTATTACAAAGACATCATGCGTCACAGTTAGATTCGGTAGTAAAATCTAACAACGTGTCCAATAAATTAGAATATCTTTCTTACTGTCAAGATCACATGGCCATCATGAGACACTGCTAAGTGTGGTAGTAAAACGTAAGAACGTGTCTAATAAAATGGTGTAAAATCTCACTCATCTGGTATTTATTAGCGAAACTTATATCATTATGTTTCTCTCACCGTCAGTAAGCTACCGTAAAAACTGTTCGTGAATCGGAGATTGTAATAAAAAATTTATGGATAAATCAAAGAAAAATATTCTAACATAATCAAGAATTAAATTATATTTATTAGTTGGTTGGCTACGTAACCAATTGGGTTAGTCCACGCACAAAGTGCACGAACGTGGGGTGATTTGAGCACGCTCGTCTAGCCAACGTGTAGAATAATTATTTTACATTTGGATACAGAATAGCACTTTCATGTTACTACACCAAGTCTCTCATGAGTTATGACCATAAGCACGATTTTTTGAATATATATATATAGAAAGCATTTTTCGTACTCTTGGGAGTACGTACTCCCACCACTATTATACCACTTAAACGAATGTGTTATACTCCTTTATTACTTTCAGTATACTCCAATAATAATTCTAAGATACTACAATGCGATATTGTTGAAAAAAATTCATCAAAGCCCTATATTTTTTGCTATATCCCCTTTTCCATATGTAAAAAGAGTATATAAACAATTTATGCTATAAAGGATGGACTTTGATAAATTTTTTTTCATAAAACTCACTTTGGGGTATCTGATATCACTATTAGAGTATATTCAAAATGATAAAGAGGTATAACAACATCATTTAAGTTGTATATTAAGAGTGGATGTACATACTCCTAGAGGTATGGAACTATTTTCATATATAGGCAACATATTTAGTGAAAACCCTCATTACTGTGAAAACTCCGTAAAACCCACGTGTAAAAGTTTTAAAAAATTCACAAAAAATTACCATACTTAGGAGAGGTAAGGTTCTACAACCTTTGAAATTTGAAGACCAAACTCAATTGCATTTGGAAGATATAAAAAAAGACAAATTGCAAAATGAATAGTGCTAAATAGTGAAAATTCACTATTCATACTGAATTTGTCTTTTTTATATCTTTCCAATACAATTGAGTTTGGTCTTCAAATTTTACAGGGTTGTAGAACCCCACCTCCCCTATGTATGTTAATTTTTTTGAGAATTTTTTAAAATTTTTACATATGGGTTTCACGGTGTTTTCATAGTATGAGGGGTTTTCACTATACACACACACTCCAAGGTGTATGTACTCCCTACCTCTATTTGGTTAAAAACAGATTTCTAACAAGAAGGAATCAGTTAACAACTTTTATTTATGAAACATACTTCCACCTGTGTAACATCTGTTAATATACAGAAAAGAAGAAGTACATACTCCCAGTAGTACACTTTTATTTTCCTACGCATATACACATATATATATACATATGCGCGCGCGCTCGTGTTCATACCAACTAAATGTCAGGACGGCGTTGAATTTGGGATGTGGCATGTGGTTGTTGACTTGCTCTGTCATCATTGACGGTATCATGCAATTTGTGATAATTAAACTGTGAAGTTAGCTTTGATTGCCTCAATTATTTTACGTGCCTGGACTTTACTACATATATAT
Organism: Rhipidocladum racemiflorum; assembly: GCA_036346355.1. Classification (NCBI taxonomy): domain Eukaryota; kingdom Viridiplantae; phylum Streptophyta; class Magnoliopsida; order Poales; family Poaceae; genus Rhipidocladum; species Rhipidocladum racemiflorum. Next base: position 18,134,427 of record CM070573.1, on the reverse strand, counting down.
TATCGTTAGCTCGTCTTTGTCTCGTCTTATGTACAGATAAAATATTCCGCACGGGGTATACGTTGCTTGCCATGGTCATTTGATTACTTTGTAGACAGCTCCTAGAGCGTGCGTTCAAATGGGCCGTTGACCCGTCCAAACTCATGCGTCGGTACCAACTCAATAATTGGACAAAGGAGCATACGCTTCTGGGGAGATTTTTTTTTTTAATAATATTATTTTAATGAATATTTACAAAAATAATATGTCGTTTAAAAAATAACAAAAATACCCTCATGTGTCCATTTAAAATAGCGACAGAGGGAAAAATAGAAATTTAGCCTCTCTGTCGCCATTTCAAATGGCGACAAAGGGCAAAACAATATTTTCGCCTCTTTGTCACCAAATGAAATGGCGACAAAGAGGGTTTTAAGCCTCGCCGGCCGAACCAGATGGCAGAACACTGAAAAAAAGAAAAGAAGAAGAAAGAAGAAGAGGGAGAAAAAGAAAGAAGAGGGGAAGAAGAAGAGGGAAAGAAGGGAAGAGGAGGAGGAGGGGAAGAAGGGAGGAGGAAGAAGAAGAGGGGAAAAAGGAAGAAGGGCAAGAAGAAGAAGAGGAGCGGAGGAGGAGAAAGAACTGTCGCGGTCGTCTGCAGGTAAATTTCTTATTCGTTTGAATTAAATTAGCTACTTAGCCATTAGATTAATTAGCAATTTAGCGACTTAGCAACTTAGACAAACGATTTAGCGACTTAGCCTCTCAGCGATTTAAACAAATGATTTAGCGACTTAGCGACTCAGCGATTTAGCGACTTAGCGATTTAGACACACGATTTAGCGATCAGATTAATTAGTTAGCAGTTGTTTGAAGTAGTGTAGAGTAGGTTATCGTCGTACATAGATACAACGATATTAAGAATTTCATGAAATTCTTGACAGGTATGGATGAACGAGTGCAATTTACAATACATTACAGAGAAGGGGTTCTGCACATGAGTGCACAAGGGGTGAAACTAAGTCATTTTCCAAGTGTCGTGGGTAGCCTATCACATGCAGGAGAGCGTTCATGGAGCACTGTTAGAAGATGGTTATACCAAATGTTCCCGTTGGACTGTGAATTGCATGATCTGAAGCTACACAGAGTAGGTTGTCGGAGACAGGATTGCACGTACTAGGAGTTAGTTGAACTGAAGGGGTCAAAGTCATGGAGTTCCTATGTAAGAATAGCGATTGAGAAAGGATGACCATTAGTGTTGTTGGCGTAAGCATTTCAGAAAGCAGAGGGCATCCATGCGACACAGCAGGAGGTTGTTGGTGATGAGCCAGAGGAAGTTGGGCAGAGCAGCCAAGCTAGAGAATACTTAGTGAGGCATGATGTTAGTTCGGATCAAGATGTAGTGCAAGGTGAGAAAGATGATGTTCCAATAGCAGAGGTGCAGGAACAAATGGGTGTGGTAGACGAGGGAGAATATATTGAATCGCTGGTGCAATCGATGGACACATAGAGTCAGGACTACGAGGCTTTAAGTAACGACAAAGAGGATGAAGAGCCTTCCATGCGGAGTGGGATAAGTTTCAGTTCGATAAGCTGATGGTCAACGATGGTGAAGGTGTCACATGGGGTGCAATTAGAATCAGGTGTGGCAAGGTGCAATTTACAAGAATAAGAAAGAAGTCCAGGAAGCAGTGACAGCATGGGCAGTGTCGCTGCGTAGACCCTTTAAGGTTGTGAAGTCAGATCAGTGGGTGTATGATGTCAGATGCCAGATGGAGGGTTGCCCATGGCGTGTCCATGCTTATCAGCCTAAGTGAGACACCATTTGGAAGTGTTCTATAGTCGTCCCGCACTCATGTGTGCTGACGGAGTCTACGCAATCGTATAGAAATATATCTTCAGGCTTTGTTGCGAATGCAATAAACGAGGAGATTGTGGGCAACCTGGATTTAGAGCCACGCGCCATCATACTTGTAATAGAGCAGAGGTTCCAATACACCATAAGCTATGCGAAGGCATGGAGAGCGAAGCAGAAGGCATTGGAAGCAAGGTTTGGTACGTACGAAGGCTCCTATCAGAATTTACCAGGTTTGCTTCAGGTGATCAAGGAAAGGAATGCTGTGACGTATGTCAATATTTTTGAGCAGCCTTCGCAACGTTTCCCTGGGAAGATGGTATTCAAGTGGGCATTCTTCGCTTTTGGTGCAAATATCAATGCGTTCAGACATTGCAGTTCGTTGTTATGCGTGGACGGGACATTTCTGACCAGAAAGTACAAAGGCCAGATACCGACTGCCATAGGAGTCGATGGCAACAATCAGGTTCTTCCCATAGCACTCGCATTTGTAGAGGGAGAGAACACTGATAGTTGGCTCTGGTTTCTAAGGAATGTGAAAGCCAGTGTCATGGATCAGCGGCATGGTGTGTGTGCCATACATGATCGACATCACGGGCTATTGAAGGCGATCGTGCAGTTGCAGCAAGGTGAAGATGAGACACATCCATGGCCTGATTTGCATAGTAGGTGGTGCAAGCGGCATATGGGTGCCAACTTCTACAAGCAGTTCAGGAACAAAGAGCTAACAAAGCTTTTTAAGAGGCTGTGCGACCAGAACCATCAGAGAATGTTTGATGCATTGTGGAAGAAGTTGGGCAAGCTGACGTCAAGGCATACAGCGGAGGCAGCCAAGAAGGCAACGCCTTCCCCAGGAGAGGCCCCAGTAGCGCTTGAAGAGTTACCCATAGACCATCCGCACCTGGTTCAGAGGAACAAAAGGGCTATGAAATGCTTCCTGAATGGATAGAGCATGAATCTAGGGAGAAATGGGCTATACTTTATGGGGCTCTACTTTATGACACTAATGGTGCCAGGTATGGGTCATGACGACAAACCTGGCTGAGGTTTACAATTGGGTCATGCGAGGATTGAGACCCCTTCCCCTGGTTGCTATAGTGGAGGGTGCCCTTCATGGCATCACGAAGTACTTTGTGTATCGCCATGCTAGGGCTGTCACGCGCATGAATGATCCAGCTCTGAAATACTCCGAAATGATATCTACATACATGGAGAAAAAGGGCCATAAGGGGAAGATGCATAAAGCATTGAAGATGGGCACGAGGGAGGTTCATTTTGAGGTACTGTGTAAAGATAAAGCCAGTCGTGGGACAAACCGGTGAAAAACTGGTCATGAATGCATCATACATAGGCAGACATGTGTATGCACCTGCAACAAGCATTGATTATTACACAGGCCATGCTCACACATCATGGCTGCCTACTCAACAATCCGTATGGATCCGGGTATATTCTTGTCAGAATTCTTTGTTAAGGAAGCGATTACGGTAACTTGGAGCGCTGAAATTTACGGTTTTCGAGTGGTGGGTTTATTCACGGAGCATCAGAGATGGGAGGACACACGGTGGGTTCCGGATGTAAGCAGGATGAAGGGTGTAGGGCGGCAGCGGACAAGGCGTATAAGGAACGATATGGATGCAGCAGAAAGCGGGCGTCGTGTAAAGAAATGTTCAGTTTGCAAGGAGACAGACTACACTTTCAAGTATTACCCCATGGTTCAGAGCCCGTAAAATTGTAGTATCGACTTTGCATATGAAATTATTGTACTTCAAATTGAGTATATCATATTTTTTATATGTAATGAATGTATGGACTTTGTATATGTAACTGTTGTGTTCAATTTGTAATGTCAGATTATCTTATTCAGATTTGGTATGTACTTATTTCATTTAAATTATATTCTTTTTGTAATTGTTGTTTTCATTTTGTGTGTATATTCAAGCTGTACTATTGAATTGCTGTTTTCATTTTTGTAATTATTGTTTTTATTTTGTATGTATATTCGAGTTGTACTATTGAATTGCTATTTGCATTTTTGTAATTTCTATTTTCATTTTGTATGTATATTCTTTTTGTAATTGCTGTTTTCATTTTGTAATTGCTGACATTGAACTATTAAATTGCAGGTATGGCGTACGAGTTGCTTGACCCGGTGATAGATGCGACTCACCGAAGCCGCTTAGCCACCTCGCCACCAGAGGACTGGGAGGAAGCGTTCGAGCTTAGCGCCCTACGCTTGCGCACCCCCATGAGAGCATGGAGAATTGATGATCGGTGGATTCTGAGGTTAGTGCACTAATCTCATAGTTGCTTTACTATGATGTCTTATATGTGTGTAGCGATCGTACTTACAATATTTTTCTACAGGATGAGAGCGACGGGGTTGCTTCCATTAGCTAGGATGGTGGAGGCGACAGTAGCAGACACGCAGGACAGACGGGGAGCCTCCAATAGGTTCACGTACGACCGAAGCTTACTGATGGCTCTTGTGGACCATTGGCACCCGGAGATGCACACATTTCACCTACCGTGTGGTGAGATGGCGCCCACACTGGAGGACAACAGTTACCTCTTGGGGTTACCTTGCTCCAGTGACACCGTGGTGCCCGACGACATCGACGCGACGTGGCAGACAGAGCTCTTGGACCGGTTCGCGGGCGTGCTACCTAAGGAGGCAGGGTAAACACCTTTTGCTTCTATGCACGGGCCGACCCAGAAGTGGCTGGTGCAGTTCTATGTAAGTGCGGTTTAATTTGTCTAATTTTCTCTTTCATTTTACCTTATAGTTCTCGACCTGAGCATGACCTTTTGCAGCTCGAGAGGAAGGCGGACGGAGCGGGGGACTACGTCATCAGCCGCCACTTCGAGGTGTACCTGATCTTGCTGTTCGGCTGGGTCATGTTTTGCTCGAGCCACTATAACATCCCTAATTTTTGCTTTTATTGAATTTACTGAGTTGTTTGAATTTTTGGAAATTTCTAGAATTTATTTGGATTATTTAAATATTTGAAAATTTCATATAAAATTTTGTTGGAAATATTTTATTTGAGTCCAAAATGTCTCAAAGTATTTTCCAGAATTTTTCTGACCATTTTGCTATTTATCTTGAATTAATACTGGAGGTATTTTAAATAATAAAAACAAAAAGGAAATTCAGAAGAAAAAAATTGGAAAACCCTAACGGGTTGAGCTGCGTTATATGAGTGCTAGTGAACATGATGGTATGACATGCATAATCTGATTTTTGGTTTGTGGTGGAGGATTGAAGGAGAGAAGTGTGTGGGGGGGGGGGGATGGAGGTGTTCTTGAGGAGTTCCTCCCTTGCTGGTTGGAAGAAGGGAATGAGAGAAATGAGAGTGGGTGGTATTTGGTTGAAGAGGGGTAGGGGTTTTATTCTTGCTGCATACTAGGAAAAGAAGTGGGTGGGGGAGAGAAAGAAATAGAATGGAGGGGAGAGAAAGAAATAGAATGGGAGGTGTGCTGAATAGTATGTGCTCTGCCACCACTTCTTCTCTTCATTCTAAAATTACTCAAATAATCCTGTATGCGAAATTTTATTGCGAAAATGGAATGTTCACGTGATGGTGATCACAATGGTATAACATGCATCGCGCAATTTTCATTTCTTGAATGAGATTTCGAGGAGAGAAGTTTGAGGGAAGGAGGCTTTCTTGTGTTCTGTGTTCTTGGGAGGAAGAAAATGAAATGGCAGTGGGGAAGAAAAAGAGGGATGGGACATATATTAATACATGTCTCTTCTCCTATTTTTATTTGTTTCTTCCCATTCATTTGTTGTTGTCTTGCTATCATTGACAGGGAATAAGAAATGAAGTAACGGAGTGACTGTAACGCCCTAGTTTTCGCCTTCTGGAGAAAAGCTAATTTAAATTAATTAAATTCCAAATTTGGATTTTCCTTGGTGTTTAATTTAGCCTGGCATCCTTGTCTATCCAAAATCGGAATTCATTTCCCCTCCGTTTGAAAAATCGAATTTCCAGATTCCCGCCGGTACCCGAAATTCCACCCGAGTCCAAAAATGCTTCAAAAATCCTGAAATCACTTCAATTAGGTCCCAAATATTCCAAAATGATTTTTGGAATGATTCCCCGGATTTTTGGAACTCCGCCCCTATTTTATCTCGCGCGGCTTTTATTTAATGCCCGCTATTCGCTCCAGAATATTCAATTCCACAAATTTCATCCAAATTCTGCGAAACCAATTTTATTGGGTTCCAAATATTCCAAAATGGTTCTAGGAATTTTTTCGGAATTTTTAGACCATTTTTGCTAATTTTTCTCTAGGGTGTCACTTTCGCATAATTCCCGGCCAATGGGGGTCACGCCACGTGGCGCTACTGTTCACCTTCTTCAACCTTGAGCTGGAATGACAGAGCAATGGTTTTCAAGCTTCCATACTAAAGGCATTGATTCAAACCATCATAACTTCTTCCACACACCTCCGAATCACGAACGGTCGAGTCCGTTGAATCCGTGACGACGAATCCCTTCCATTCCCCACCATCATTAAACCCGAATCTCGCCGGAATTTGAACAATCGGCAAAAAACCGAAAATTGCTTTAATGGCCATAACTCGGTTGTTTCTAATCCGTTTCGCACGATTCCACCTCTCAAATCTCCGTGTTGAAGTCCTCTTCCCGGTGGTAGCACCCTCTTGTTGTCTCTCCAACTCATTTGCCCGCTAGATCAAGAAAATCAGCGCTGGGTCACGTTGTTTTTTCATGTTCTTCGTGTTCATCATCATATCTTCCTCTCCGGTGAGTCAAACTCAATTCCGTTTGTTCCCTTGCGTGCGTATGGATGTCTAGATCATAATCCCTCAATCCATTTTAGGTTTCATCAAGATTTGAAGTCGAATTTTGAGTTTTGGTCGCGTCGGCCGAACCGTCGTTCTTTGCGAAATTCCTCATCTCCGGTAATCCTCTTCCAAATCCGACACCACCATTGGCTTCGCGTCGTCGAGACCTTTCCGGGGCTTACCTTCTTCCATCCCGCTACCCCTTCTATTGCAACTTCCCCTTGAGCAAAACCTAGGTCCAGTGGCTCTGTTTCCAGGCAAAAATCGCGATAGTTACTGTAGCTACAGTAACTTTTCTCATTTTCCTTGATTTTCCAACTTCGGAAGCTTATAACTTTTGCGTCCGAACTCCGATTGACTTCGTTCAAGTTCCTAAATTCATCTAAAATCAAGACCTTCCTGCCAGTATAACTTTTATAATTTTTGGATTTTATTTTATTTTATTTTTATTTATTTGTTGCTCAGTTTTGCGCGTAGCCGACGATCCCGCCGACTCCGCCGCCGGACTTCAAGAGTTCGACATTCTCGCTGTGACCGAGATAAGTCTCCTTGACGCATGTTGATCCTACAATTTATAAATGTTTTACCATGTTTTACAAATTGCATTGGTATTTGTATAAAAGGATGATGTTGACATTAGGCTATTAGTTATACCTGTTGTTCATACCTCCTTGTAACTAGTGAAAACTTAATTAAGGCATGCCAAACGGTGGAGTGGGCGTGGTTGTAGCCACAGTAGTCCTACAGGCGCAAGAGGGGGGCTTCCAACTTGGTTGTAGCCATTTGGCGGTGAAACCTCAGCGGGCGTGACTTAGTTAAGACGTAGCTAGAGAAATGGCCTTGTGATTTTTACTTGGGGTTATATGCCAAAGGAAGCAAATGACCAAAAAGAGTGAAATACTTCTCGCGGGTAAAGCGTGCAAGCTCTGCAGAGTAAACAAACTATTCGAATAGCCGTACCCACGGTCAAGGGTGGACAAAGTGCGCTGTCGCCAGGTAGTTTTTCTCTATTTGATTTCAAACTCGATTTTACAAAAGAAAACACGGTTGAAGCCGTGAATGTTTTGAGTTGATAAAAGCTCGTGGTTGGAGCCAAGAGAAAAAGACTTCCAAAGTATTCTTAAAATAAAAATCATGGTCGATGCCATGTATTGTTTTATTTTTCATGGTTGGAGCCGTGTTCCGAAAGGTTTAAACTATGATTTCATAAAGGAAAATTCCTTTGAAAACTGCTCTTAAAAATTTTAGGACCAAATCTTCAAAGTTGGTTTTTCGCAAATTAACCAATACCTTCCCTTGAATCAAATTGCATATTGCATTTCTTACCGGACTTGTTGAGTATGTTGCATACTCACCCTCGCTTTTTATTGCGGGGCTGCTTATTCCATGAAGCAGATCAGGAAGATAAAGATAGCTACCCAAGAGCCTACGTCCCACCCTTCGACATCTGCCAGGAAGACATTGAAGAAGAAGAATATCAGGATGACTAGGAACACGTTTGCTTCAGTCTTTGCCTGTGGTGTTTTTGGACTTCATTATATCATGTTAATTTGTCAGTTTAATATTTCCGCTGCTATATGACCTACGGGTCCAACTTTTGTAATAATGGGCCTTGTTGGCCAGTACTCTGTATTAAACTTTATTTATCGCATGGTGATGATCCATACTGTTATGATCTGTGTGTACTAGCTATTGATCCAGGGACTAGTACAGGTAAACACAGGTGGGCTCGTGTCCTATTGCGGGTTCCGACACATTTGGATGGGTCGCTTTGGTGTTTTTGTCTTCTGTTGCGGTTGTTCAAGTTGGTCTGCCTGTTCAGGCCGTAATGGTAAACCTTGACCATAAGGTCTTTGCTTTTATTTGGCGTTATTCTTATTTAGTTGTATGTATTCGTGATATGGTTGTTGATTCATCACTGTTTGACTATGTGTACTAGCTACTGATCTGGGACTAGTACAGAAATACACAGGGGATTCCGGATAGTCGATCTGGGGTCCTACAAAGGTGGTATCAGAGCCATATCAACTGTAGGACGTGCCCTTAGTTAGAATGGTCATTTTTAGGAAGCTTCAAAACTTATATTTATAAAGAAAGAAATCAAATAATGTGCTATTCTCGTCTTTTCTCTCTCTTTCTATATTAGGGTAATCGAGTTCCCGCTTTCGACTTCAAGGCTTGATGACTGAAGAGGTGCAATTCTGCAAAAGTTGCTACTGAAGTTGTGCGTCTTCCTGGTGAGGATCCAACCTTGATCGATGAAGACCAAAGGAGTGAGATTGATCTTAGACTAACCCTATATAGGTTAAGATGGCCCAGGTTCGTTCTGTGTTAGAGCCGTCTTGTTCTGTTAGAGGGAGTAGTTTTATCGAGTAGACGAGTTGATTTGCTTGGTGTTAAAAATGTATATAGATCGAGACATGTAGTTCCTTATGCGTGGGATAGGATTGAATCCGAACCGTCGGATTTTGAATTAAAGGGTGAGATCGCGCTGCGCTTGAGCCAATCCTAGCGTGCCACGTAGCACACGGATTTCGAAGCGTCGTGGCAGAGCGCATCGGTCACGCTGACGTCACCTGTGACATCAGCGTCGGGCCCGCATGTTATCGGTGCGACCCGCACGTGTGTGACGTCAGCGATGACATCATCGGTGGGTCCCACCTATCAGTGACACATGGTCTCGTGAACCGGGTCCACAGTAGACCCGAGTCGGGCATGGACCAAGTCCTTGCGCCGGCTGACGCAAGCATGACATAATAATCCGATTTTCCTTTAGAAAAATAATTCAGTCGAAAAAGGAAAATAGCGCTGTCGTCAAGCTGATGTCATAATCATGATTTTCCAGAAGAAAAACAATTCATTTAATTTGAATTTTTCTTTTTAATGCATTTTCAAACTTTGAATCGCTATAACTTTTGTGTTTGAACTCCGATTGAGGTGATTCTAGTTTCAAAAAATATGTAAAATTGATCTTTATTTAATTTTTGGAGCTGAGTTGCTCTCTATTTTGACTATTTATTGTTTATTTATCGGTTTCGTGTAGACGTTGAAGTACCCGAGGGCTTCGAAGGAGAAATCTTGACTCAAGAAGAAGGTCCAGAATCTAAACAAGACCTTTTCCAAGGCAAGTTGTGCTTTGACCATATTGATCCTATTTGTAAAATGTATGTTGTTTTAAATTACTGCATGCCAGTTTAAATTAGACTGCTTTTGATTAATTTTGGGATTAGCTATACACCCACTTGAATTATGCCACCTTGTTAAATTATTGTATGCCCTAATTAATTTTGTCACCCTAGATTATGAATTAATAGTTGGAGATTAATAAATTGCCAGCATGGGACAATTAGACCGTCGGTAGTTGCTTAGCCATGCATCGTGCTATTGACATAATTTTTGGATGAAAACTTAATATTGATTAATGGACTATGGAATGTGTTTTGAGTTAGTGTGGTGATGCCACATGATGATGTTGACATGTAGAAGCCTGTGTGGGTCTACATGGACGTTGAGTTATTGTTGGCATGTGTTGCACAATGTCGGGACCCCGAATTTGCAAATCCGGACCCTCTGTGTATTCAACACTAGTCCAGGAACGCGCTAGTGCACACAGTCTTAACATTGGTAAATATCACAATCATACCACTCGATACCAATAAAGTACTTTATTTAAATAACCAAACTGGTTACTTGACCTTATGATCAAGTTACAAATATATGCCTCGCAAGGCGAAACTTATTAAAAGAGAAATAATAGCAGCGGAAAATCAAATAAGGTAACATCGTGGCGCCATCCAGTATACCACAGGCAACTGACTGGGCTCGCTTCCCTAAGTAGACGGATCCTCTTGGAGTTCCTCCTCCAAAGCTGGCGTAGTCTCCTCTTCAACTGGTATTGTGTTGAGGCAAGGGTGAGTACTTGGTACTCAGCAAGTCATGCACAGAATGCAAGCTAATATACTATATGCATGGCTTGGTACAAAGGAATAGCTCAAGGTATATTTGCGATGCTTGACTTTTGACAAGTAATATAAGTAGATTCGAAAGCAGTAGAAATAAGTAAAGCGTAAATAACTTTTCAAGAAGTTTAATGAACTTTTTTCCCCATCCTAAACCACATTTCCATCATCTTCATTATTAAACCAACCCAACTTTTCAAACCAAAGTTATTTTTGAAAAAGTCTAACCCTTGACTGTAATTCCCGAGCATTGTCCAGTACCGTGGACACGGCTATTTAAATAGATTCTAAACTCTGCAGAGGTTATGCACTTTACCCACAAGATACAGTCAAACACCACAAAGGCGAGTTCAGTAACAAAGCCTTTGGAAGCCTCAAACAACACAGGTGGTCCTCTCAGGTTCGTGCTCTACACCATCCCTTCCCTTAGCCAAGGCGAAGTATGGGACCAACACACCGTTAGATGGGTATCGGCCACACGCCACGATACGCTCCCCGCATACAATCACACAAACGGTGTAATTGACACCCTGAGGCTCCACAAATGAGTCCTTAGCGACTTAGTCAACTAGGGCCGTCCCATTCCAGCCATGTGGTTGCAAGTATGACCCAGTTCAAAGGCTTGCAAGGTTAAGTCCTTAGAGTGACCAGGGCAAGACTACCCGAAGAACCAAATCAACATCCCCAATGCCACAACTGGCCCACCTGATTACTCTTGCCACATGCCCCGGTCGAAAACTGTTTATCAAACCCCAGTTGATTACCATGCACCACGTGCCATCAACATCACATGATACTTTTCCAAAACATGTTCAATATATCATTAAGTCAATATTAGCATTTGATTATCCAAAATCATGTTATGAGCACGTAGCAGGTCTAAGCAGTGTACTACATCGGTCTAAACCCATGTTGGCAATTTAATAATGTCCAACTAGTAAACCACAACTAGGGTGACAAGGGTCATGGCACATACTTAATAATCAAGGTGTCGTATAGCAAATTGGTACTTATCTAACCCCCATGTTTAAACAAAGTATCTTTCTAATTGAACTAGCATGCAATAGTTTAAATCAAAATAGATTTCAAAATGGGATCAATATGGTCAAAGCACAACTTGCCTTCAAAAAGTACTTGCTCTTGGTCTTGAGTTGGATCCTGAGTCAACACTTCTCCTTGGAATCCTTCCGGCACTTCAACGTCTACTCGTAAAGCGTGCAAATAGCAATACACCAATAAACAATAGGCAAAAACATCCCAAAACTCCAAATAAAATCCATAAACAGAGAGAACATAATTTTCTGGATTTTTAGGAACTGGAATCGTTCAAATCGGAGTTAAAATGCAAAAGTTATGATTTATTAAAGTTTAAATAATCAATTAAATAATTTTACAGAGAAAAACTTTAGTCCAAAAATTAAATAAAATTCATATTTGAGTAGATCTGAATTTTATACAAATTTAGAAATTTGAATCACTCAAATCGGAGTTGAAACGCAAAAGTTATAAGCGTTTGAAGTTTGAATCTAAATTTGAATCAATATTTCGAATTAATAAATCATTTTCTTTTGGAAATTAATTATTGCGTCGGCATGGACACGTGTCGGCTCTGATTGGCTGGTGGCGTCGGTAGGTCCATGGACTTGGTCCACGCTCGGCTCGGGTCTACCATGGACTCGGTCCACGACTCTACGTGTCGCTGACATGTGGGCCCACTCGGGTGACGTCATCGCTGATGTCAGCGGGGACTCGGCCACGGTCTTGGCAGTGGGACCTTTGTGGCGTCATGGGTGGCGTCGGCGCTGGCTGGATTAGCCAGCGACATGCGGGCCCTCGACACGCAGCGGGCGGCGTCACACGCACGCGTGGGCCAGCCCGCCGCGCGTCGGTCCAACTTCCCGACACGTGGCGCAATCCCGACCGTTGATTTGAAATTCAACGGCCGCGATTAGATCCAGGGTTAACGTGTTGAATCTACTCGTTGATCGTGGGCCGTTCGATCTAGATCGGACGGTCCAGATCTAATCCTATAATAATCACTACTACGGCACGTGGCGACTTTGAACCGTTGGATCTTGATCCAACGGTCCAGATCTAATCGGGTTTGGAACACGTGAACTCACCTCAACCGCACGATCAAGATCGGACGGTCCACAGAGCTCGCGAGGTCGATGGCGTTTCGGGGTTGCTCCGGCGAGATGAGTCCTCCCTTCGGGTGCGTCTCGTCACGGGGATTCCGGATCTGGGCTCCTTCTCGGCGGAAGACGACGGACGGCGGCGGAATCAGCGTTCAACCGCTGCGCAGCAGGGTTCCAACTCCGGCGAGCTCGTACGGGCAAACGGCGACGGCTCAGGCGAGATGGCTCGGGGGAACGGGTGCGCAAGGATGAGGGCAACCTCGGGGGACGTCTCACGCTTTAAATAGCCTCGGCGTCCGTGCCCGAGACGGAAACCTAATTCTACACGGCGGCGGGCGCGGCGGCGGAGTCCGGCTCAGACTCGGCGGAGACGATGACGCTCAGCCGTCCACGTGGCACGATCAACGGCCACGATCGCACGGGCGCGATCGGATCCGGGCGGATCACGGCTCGAGCCGTGCAGGCGGATCTCAGCCGTTGGATCTTGATCCAACGGTTGGGATTGATTAGGGTTTTGAGCTGGTTTGATCGAGTCAACTGGCTCGGGTCGGACTCGAGTCCGACTCGGGTTCCGACTCGGTCGGATGAACAGTACTCGACCCGAGTTGATTTTCCAGCGATTTAATAATTAAAATAATTCCCAGTAATTCATTTAATTCATTAAAAATAGCAAAAGACTCGGAAAAATTCCAGAAAAATTCTGGAAAATATTTTGGATCATTTTGGACTCAAATAAAATATTTCCAACAAAATTTTATTTGCAAAATTAAATTCTTTAATTATTTCAAAATGGAATAAATTCAAATAAATTCCAAATAAATCCAAATAAATTCCAGAAAATTCCAAAAATTCACCAAAGTGCCAAATCACACATGAATTTAAGAAAAGCAAAATTTTGGGGTGTTACACACAATAATCAACTAGGGTGAGAAATGATTTAGATGGCGACAAATGGCAAGGAAATGGTGGGCCTGTGTGGCAATGTGTGATGAGTGGTTATGAGGGTTGTGTGCCATTTGAGTGTTGGAAGTCTTGCCTCGGTAATCTAAGGACTTAACCTTGCAAGAATTTGAACTATGTCTAGCATACAACCACATGTCTGGAATGGGACAGACCTAGTCAAGTAGGTCACTGATATCTTGCTTGTGCTACCTCGGGGTGATAGTTACACGGGGGTGTAGCTGTACAGGGAGCGTACCTATGCTGAGGCTTGGTACCCACCCAACGGTATGTGTCGGTCCTATTAGAAGCTCATGATTCTAAGTACTCAATTCATCTGGAAAGTGCCAAGATGTATCAGGACCTAAAAGAGAGATTCTGGTGACCAAACATGAAGCGTGAAATTGCTGAGCATGTCGCACTATTTGACATATGCCAGAGAGTAAAGGCAATGCATCAAAAGCCAGCTGGATTGTTGCAGCCATTGAAGATACCTGAATAGAAGTGGGAGGAAATCGCTATTGATTTCATTACTGGTTTGCCCAGGACTCAGAGTAGATACGACTCCTTACGGGTCATGGTGGGTCATTTGACCAAAGTTGCCCACTTCATACCGATGAAGACCACTTACTCCGGGGACCGTTTAGCAGGACTTTACATGTCAAGGATTGTCTATTTGCATGGAGTGTCGAAGAAGATCGTGTCGGACAGAGGTACCCAATTTACCTCAAGGTTCTGGAATAAGTTGCATGAAGCCATGGGGACCCATCTAAACTTTAGTACAGCTTATCATCCGCAAACGGATGGTCAGACCGAGAGAGTCAATTAGATTTTGGAGCATATGCTGAGAGCTTGTGCATTAGCTTATGCTACTTCATGGGACAAATGTTTGCCGCATGCTTAGTTCAGCTACAATAATGGCTATTAAGCCAGTTTACAGATGTCACCATTTGAAGCATTGTATGGTCGACCCTGCCGAACGCCATTGAATTGGAAAGAGACTGGGAGCGTTGTGTTTTTGGACTGAACATTCTTCAAGAAGCCGAAGAGCATATCACCATGATTAGGAAAAGGCTGAAGATTGCCCAATCAAGACAAAAGAGTTATGCTGATAATCATCGCAGAGAGTTGAGCTTTGAAGCTGAAGATTTTGTATACCTCAGAGTTACGCCTCTTAAGGGAGTCAAAAGGTTTCACGCGAAAGGGAAGCTTACGCCAAGATATGTTGGACCATTCAAGATTTTGAATCATAGAGGTGAAGTTGCCTATCAGCTGGAATTAACGCAGTCACTGGCAGGAGTGCATGACGTGTTTCATGTGTCACAACTGAAGAAGTGTCTTCGAGTGCCGGACGAGCAAACACCTCTAGAGTCGATTGAACTACAAGAAGATTTGACTTATAAGGAACACCCGGTGAAGATTCTGGATACAATGGATCAAGAGACAAGAAACAAGTCAACCCGCTTCTGCAGAATTCAGTGGAGCAACCACGTAGAAAGTGAAGCGACTTGGGAGCGCGAAGAAGATCTGAAGGAGTTTCCCGACCTATTCCTTAGTTAGCCCTAAATCTCGAGGTCAAGATTCCGTTAGGGGGGAGGTTTGTAACATCCCAAATTTTTGTTTTTATTGAATTTACTGAGTTATTTGAATTTTTTGAATTTTCTAGAATTTATTTGGATTTAATTTGAATTAAGCCATTTATTGGGTTATTTAAATATTTGAAAATTTCATATAAAATTTCATTGGAAATATTTTATTTGAGTCCAAAATGTCTTAAAGTATTTTCCAGATTTTTTCTGGAATTTTCTAACCATTTTGCGATTTTTCTTGAATTAATTGAATTACTGGAGGTATTTTAAATAATAAAAACAAAGAGGAAATTAAAACAAAAAACCCTAACGGGTCGAGCCGCGTGGACCCAACCTGACCGGTACCAACCCTAGCCGTCGCGATTTTTGATCGTTAGATTCCGATCCATCGGCCGTCGATTGTCCGCGTGTACGCATGCCCAATGCCGTTAGATCTGGTCCGGATGGACGCCCAGGATAGCGCCACATTGGCTGTTCGTATCGACGTCGGACTCCACCGTCGCTTCTGGATCAACCTCGGTTGTTGCGCTTTTCCCGGACGCCGAGGCCCCAATTTATTGCCTTGATACCCCCACCGCCCGATTGGTCGCCGGAGTTGAGGGAGAAGCCACCGAGGGTTTTGGTCATTTTCCATTGCTGTTAGGACGTCTCCGCTGCTCTTGTGCCCATATTTGGATTCACGAAGGCGAGGCGCTTCGGTGGAGACAAACCACTTCGTCGGAACTGCTCTGAAGCACCGTGCCCTAGGTCTTCGTCCTCGTCTCCGGTCAGCCAGCTTCGTCGCGCCTTCGCCGACGCTCGCGAGCTTTCTCCCCTGTCCAATCTCAAGTGAGCCATCCAGATTGAGCCATGTAGCCATTGTGTTTTTCCATAGATTAGATCTATTTACAACCGTTGGATAAGGGATGGACGGTCTAGATTACATTGCACAGAATTGGTTCAGGTGGTTATTGGCCGTAGGATTAGGATTGCTTGGTTTAGATTGATTGGTTCAGTGTTGTGTTTGGATTAGATCATAGCAGTTAGATCCTAGATTAACGGATTGGATGTTGCCATGTAGCGCGTGGTCGGGGTGAACGGGATTAGATCTGGACCGTAGATTTTGGATTCAATGATCGGGATTGAATCGCGTATCGTTGTTCATAGTCGTTCGATCTGGTTTGGACGGTATAGATCATGCCACGTGTCAATCATCGGGACTACCTACGTCATTCCCTTAACCCTCGCCATTTAGATTCAATATCAGTGGTCTGGTCTAAATCGAATGGACCAGATCGAGACACATAGTTCCTTATGCGTGGGATAGGATTGAATCCGAACCGTCGGATTTTGAATAAACGGGTGAGATCGGGCCGCGCTTGAGCCATTCTGAGCGTGCACGTAGCGCGCAGAATTTGAAGCATCGTGACATCACCCGTGACATCAGCGTTGGGCCCGCATGTCAGCGGTGCGACACGCGTGTGTGTGACATCAGCGATGACGTCATGATGATGTCATCGGTGGGTCCCACCTATCAGCCATGCCGAGCTGCGCATTGACGTCAGCAGTGATGTCATCAAGCCAGGCCCACCTGTCAGTGACACATAGTCTCGTGGACCGGGTCCACGGTAGACCCGAGTCGGGCGTGGACCGACTCCATGCGCCGACTGATGCAAGCATGATGTAATAATATGATTTTCCTTTAGAAATTAATTCGGCCAAAAAAGGAAAATAACGCTGACATCATGCTGACGTCATAATCGCAATTTTTCAGTAGAAAAATAATTCATTTAGTTTGGATTTTTCTGTTTAATGCATTTTCAAACTTTGAATCGCTATAACTTTTGCGTTTGAACTCCGATTGAGGTGATTCTAGTTTCAAAAAATTTGTAAAATTGATCTCTATTTAATGGTGAATTTTATTTAATTTTTGGAGCTGAGTTGCTCTCTATTCTGAGTATTTATTGTTTATTAATCCATTTCGCGTAGACGTTGAAGTACCCGAGGGCTTCGAAGGAGAAATCTTGACTCAAGAAGAAGGTCCAGAACCTAATCAAGACCTTTTCCAAGGCAAGTTTTGCTTTGATCATATTGACCCTAGTTGTAAAATGCATGTTGTTTTAAATTACAGCATGCTAGTATAAATTAAACTACTTTTGATTAAATTTGGGATTAGCTATACACCCACTTGAATTATGCCACCGTGTTAAATTATTGTATGCCCTAATTCATTTTGTCACCCTAGATTGTGAATTAATAGTTGGACATTAATAAATTGCCAACATGGGACAATTAGCCCGTCAGTAGTTGCTTAGCCATGCATTGTGCTATTGACATAATTTTTGGATGCAAACTTAATATTAATTAATGGACTATGGAATGTGTTTTGAGTTTGTGTGATGATGACACATGATGATGTTGACATGTAGAAGCCTATGTGGGTCTACATTGATGTTGAGTTATTGTTGGTATGTGTTGCACAATAATCAACCGGGGTGGGAAATGATTTAGACAGGGCAAGGAGCAAGGAAATGGTAGGCCTATGTGGCAATGGGTGATGTGTGGTTGTGAGGGCTATGCGCCATTTGAGTGTTAGAAGTCTTGCCTCGGTCATCTAAGGCCTTAACCTTACAAGAATTTGAACTGAGTCTAGCATACAACCATATGTCTAGAATGGGACAGACCTAGTTGAGTAGGTCAATGATATCTTGCTTGTGGTACCTCGGTGTAACACCCCCAAATTTTGGTTTTCATAAATTTAAATGAAATTTGGCATTTTTGTGAATTTTTGGAATTTTCTGGATTTTATTTGGATTTATCTAGATATAATTTGAATTTATTCCCTTTTGGGATAATTAATTATTTAAAAGTTTCAAATAAAGTTTTGTTGGAAATATTTTATTTGAATCCCAAATGCCCTAAAATATTTTCTAGAATTTTTCTAAGTATTTTTCTACTTTTCTCGAATTAAATGAATTTGTGGAAATTGTTTTAATTATTTTAATCGCTGGAAAATGCCGAGTCGGTTTCACTGTTCCTCCGACCGAGCCCGGGTCAGACTCGAGTCCGAGTTCGACCCGAGCCAACCACGCCACGCGGTCCACCCCAACCGCTCGCGCCCGAACCCTTGCCCGCAACCGTTGGATCTTGATCCAACGGCCACCGTTGCGCCACGTCGCCCAATCCAAATCCAAATCCAATTCGGATTCCACCGCCGCAGCCGGGTGGACCTCGGTTTCTGTGATTTTCACGAAAGCCGAAGCCCCTATTAAAGCGCCGCCGCCATCGTGTAGCCCTCTTCCGTGCGCACCCGTAGCCCTAGACCTTCGCCCCTGAACTGCCGCCGTTCGCCCGCTAGAGCTCGCCTTAGTTGGATTACAGTTCCGCCGCGGTTTTTCGTCGTTTGCCGCCGACTCCGCCGTCCTCCGTTGTGATCGAGCCCAGATTTGGAACCGCCGCATCAAGTCGCGTCGGAGAGTACCACTCATCTCGCCAGAGGAGCCCCGAAGCGCCGCGGGCTTGGTTGTCGTCTCCGTCTCCGGCCACCCAACTCCGCCGCGACACCATCACCGTCCGCGAGCTCTGTGGACCGTTGGATCTTCATCGGACGGCTATGGTGAGTCCACGTTTCACCGAGACCGTAGAAAACCAGATTAGATCTGGACCGTTGGATAAAGATCCAACGATCCACGTTCATCCACGTCACCCCGTAACGAATCCACATTGCGGTTCTTCGATCCAATCCCAACCGTTGGATCTAGATCCAACGGCTTAGATGGAGCCACGTAGCCGTAACCGCACCGTGCCTAGAGCAATTCTAACCGTTCGATCGAGATCGAACGGCGTAGAGCCCGCCACGTGTCGCGCGCTGGGTCAAGCCACGTCAGCCCCAGAGACGCGGTGAAACCCGATCGGATCTCGATCGTCCGATCATGATCAAACGGTCCAGATCAACCGCATTATTTCCAAACGCGTGAGGTTAGATCTGATCTGGACCATTGATTTTCTAATCAACGGCCCAGATTGTGCCACGTGTGCGGGAGTCGAACCGACGCGGTCAGCGCGGTCGTGCCAGGTCACCGTTGACGTCAGCGAGGGGCCCGCATGTTAGCGGCTGGCCCAATGTCTCCATGACGTCACCCGTGACGTCATGCTGATGTCACGTGGGGCCCGCGTGTCAGCCATCCTCGGCCGAGCCGTGCTGACGTCAGTAGTGGTTCCCGCGTGTTAGAGACACGTGCGCCTGTGGACCGGATCCACGGTGGACCGAGCCCGAGCCGTGGACCGAGTCCATGGACCGGCTGACGCAATAATTCGATTTTTCAATAAAAAAAAAATAATTCGGTGAAAAAATGAAATCCCGTGCTGACGTCATAAATTGGATTTTCAATAGAAAAATAAATGAATTAATTCGGTTTATTGATTTATTTGAATTTTCAAACTTCAAACGCTTATAACTTTTGCATTTTAACTCCGACTTGAATGATTCCAGTTTCTAAATTTTTATAAAATTGAGATCTACTCAAATATGAATTTTAATTAATTTTTGAACATGAATTTTTCTCTATTTATATTTAATTAATAGATTCTTTAAACTTTAAACAATTATAACTTTTGCATTTTAACTCCGATTTGAGCGATTCAAATTTCTAAAAATTTGTAAAATTATGCCCTTTCTGTTTATGGACTTTATTTCATGTTTTGGGCAATGTGCATGTATTGTTTTATTTATTTATTGCTGTTGCACGCATTACGAGTAGATGTTGATGTACCCGAAGGCTTCGAAGGAGAAGTGTTGACCCAGGAGCCAGCTCAAGACCAAGAACAAGTACTCTTTGAGGGCAAGTTATGCTTTGACCATATTGATCCCGTTTTTGAATTCTATCTGATTTAAATTATTGCATGCGAATTCAATTAGAAAATGTTTTAAATAATTCTAGGAAATTAGATAAATTGCAGTATGATACCTTAATTAATTACTTATGTGCCATAAACCCTTATCACCCTAGTTGTGGATTATTTAGTTGGACATTATTAAATTGCCAACATGGGTAATTAGACCGTTGTAGTATGTTGCTTAGACCTGCCACGAAGTCACAACATGATTTTGGATAATTACATGTTAACATTGACTTATTGACATATGGAACATGTTTTTGAGAAGTGTCATGTGTTATTGATGTTGTTATCGATGGCACGTGGTGCATGGTAATCAACTGGGGTTTGATAAATAGATTTAGACCGGGGCATGTGGCAAGAATGATCGGGTGGGTCAGTTGTGGCACCGGGAACGTTGATTTGGTTCTTCGGGTAGTCTTGCCCTGGTCAACCTAAGCACTTAACCTTGCAAGCCTTTGAACTGAGTCAAACATGCAACCACATGTCTGTAATGGGACGGACCTAGTTGATTAAGTTGCTAATGACTTGCTTGTGAAACCTCGGGGTGTCAACCACACCTTTTTGTGTCGTTGTACGGGGGAGCGTACCGGGGCTGCGGTCAGGTACCCATCTAACGGTTGATTGGCCTAGACTTCGCCTTCGCTAAGGGAAGGATTAGTGCGCAACAACCGGAGAGGTCCACTTGTACAGTTTGAAGTTTTCGAAAGACTTTGTTACAGACACTCGCCTTTGTGGTGTTTGACTGTATCTTGTGGGTAAAGTGCATAACCTCTGCAGAGTGTAAAATCTATTTGAATAGCCGTGTCCGCGGCATTGGACATTGCTCGGGAATTACAGTCAAGGGTTAGACTTTCATGAAAACCACTTGGACTTGGAAAGTTTGGTTGGGTTTAATGATGACGTTGATGGAAATGTGGATTAGGAAAAGGGGAGAGTGTTACTTAACTCCTGGAAAAGTTATTGATACTATATTGCTTCTACTGCTTTCGAATCTACTTATGTTACTTACTAATTGCTGCTTTACTGCAAATGAACCTGTTAACCTATCCTTTGTATTAAGCCATGCATATAGAATATTAGTTGCATTCTGTGCATGACTTGCTGAGTACCAAGTACTCACCCTTACCACAATACAACATCAGTTGAAGAAGAATCAACGCCAGCACTGGAGGAGGAGCTCCAGGAAGAGCCGACAAGCTAGGGGGAGAGCCCAGTCAGTTGCCTGTGGCATATTGGTTGGCGCCACGCGATTTCTTTATATTCCGCTGCAGATTCTATTTGAATAAGACTTTAGCCCTGCGAGGCATACTTTTGTAACTTGACCATAAGGTTGAGCAACCCGTTATATTTCCTTTCTATAAAGTACTTTATTATTCATTGAGTATGATTGTGATACGTACCGATGCTGAGACTGTGTGCACTAGCGTGATCCTGGACTAGTGCTGAATACACAGAGGGTCCGGATTTGCTAATTTGGGTCTCGACAGAGGTGGTATCAGAGCCATACTGACTGTAGGCTCACCCGTAGTTAGAATGGTCGTAGTGAGGATAAAAACTATTTTCTAAAAGTTAAAAGTTGCCAAGATAATGAATGAACTCTCGACTTATCCCCTTCTCTCTTGTTCATACCCTTTGCTGAGTTCTTTCTGTCTTTCCTTCGATTTTAAAATATCGAGTTCTTACGCGAGTGTCTTTTGGCAGATGATGATGAAGAACAATTACGCCGAGCGCGAAGGAGGCTACGCTACAAAGTTGTGGCGTATGCTACAGTTACTTGGAGGCTTTGAGAGACCGCTCTACCGAGGGACCACCATCGTGCAGGCAGGACTGGTCCTAGGAGGGGACGTCAAGATCACGGTGTATGCTCGAGAGAAGACGAAGTTCAGTCGTCCATTCCACTTCACCGCTAGGAGGTCAACATTTGAGATGGGAATCTAGGAGGTGTCTCGTCGAGCGATGCAGCAGATTGCTCGCACTTACTCCAGAGAGCTGGAAGGCACAGTATTCCGTCACCACCCACGCCGAGACAGCCGAGCTCAGCGGAAGCCGATAGAAGATGAGGATGCTACCGTCACACACTTGGCCAGATTCGTCGTCGCCTAGGAGGAGCTTATCGATGACACAATTCAGGAGTTGATGAAGGCTCGCGAGCAGGTCGAGGAAGGGAAAAAGCACCTGGAGAATGCTCGTGAGTACGTCGCCTATGTTGCGGAGAGGATCACAGAGCTAGAGACCGCACTGTATGGGCACGGCCTAGAGCCAGTGTTGGAGTTGGATGCCCCAGACCCGAAGGAGGCGCCACCTGCACCTGCACCCGCGCCACAGCCAGAGCCGGAGCCAGAGCCTGAGGATGATGCTGCTTCGTCGACTACTACAGATGTGGGGCATGGCGATTGCTTCGCGCCGATGCCGCCGCACCCGCCCCGAGGAGGCAGTGGGGGTTTTCTTGATGAGTGAGCGTAGGATTTGTAGTTGAGACTCGTTCGTCGAGTCGCGTCTTAGATTAATAAGAGTCACCCTTTAGGCGTTGGACTCCAGTGTGCTAGTTTAATTTGGATTTTCATTTATTGCTGAGTGTGCAGTATGTGTTGCAAGGCCCTTAGGCATTGTGAGCAACCATACCAAGTTATTATTGTTTAATTAATAAAGTTGGATTTTGAGTTACATCTTTCGTCCCGCATAAGTTTCTCTACTACTTGTCTACTCTTGTTTCCCTCTCATCTCTAAAACCTTGGAGTAATCGACAGATGGTGAACACCCGCGGAAACCTTGGAGGCAACGGGAGTGGTTCTCGCCCCGCAATGAACCCCAATGATGGAGCACCTGCACCCCAACCGGCACCACCAGTTGACATGCAGAACTTTGGAGCCTTCCTTGTTGCACAGACACAGCTGATGCATGCCATGATGCAGCAGATGCAGCATGTCACTTCTCAGGCCGCCGCTAATCAAGTTAATCAAGGACAGTGTCAGGGCTCAAGGTTGTCCGAATTCATGAGGACTCATCCGCCCACACTACATCAGGATGGGCCTATAGTAACACGCATATGTGCTACTAGAACTCAAAAAAAGTGTTACCGAGTCCTATAGTAACATATTTGATTAGTGTTACTATAGCCTATGTTGCTATAGAAGGGTCTACTGTAACATGTAATAAGTGTTCTTGTATACAATAAAAGGTGTTGCAACCATGCTACGGTAACATATATCAAATGTGTTGCTATAGACTCTAGTAACACCTTTTTTAGCAAGAGCAACACAGTAACGCGTGTTGCCATAGACCCTAGTAACACCTTTTTTTCACGAAAGCAACATAGTAGCATGGGTTTCTATAGACCCTAGTAACACTTTTTTAGATACAATAATTGAACTTAGTAACACCTTTTTTAACTACAACAACACAATGTTGAGCTCCAAAAACAAATTTAATTATTATTTTCTTATTTTTTGTGAAATATACAAATTAAAATTGATTCATAGAATATCCTTTGATAAGCATATATAACACATTGTACAATACAAAACACAAATGACTATAAGTGCAACAATCATAACATATTGCATTGCATCAAACAAATAATATTAAGTACTTCACACCATTCGATAAAATACATAACGATTTGATTTCCAGAGAAGACAAGTCTTTTAGTCTATGAATCTGAAATACATTGTTCTAAATAAAAAGAATATAAAATATATCTAACATTGCCTAATCTTCATGAAATTCTTTGCTTCTAGATCCTTCATATGGTAAGCAACAAAATGTATGAATTTCAACCATTGATTTTTCAACTTTGCAAAAAAGAAAGTATTAACCACTATGATTGCAATTACAAAATATGATATATGCACTTCATTACAATTGAAGCAAGAAACAAGTAACATACACAAAGGAAGGCCAAGCAATCGGTTTTGATTCCACATGGGCATCGCCAATTGTCTTGCAGTGCTTGATTGGCCTTACTAACTCCTCCTTTTACCCGGCTATTGCAAAAGGCAGTCTAGAGAGGTAAGATTGTGTATGAATAAATTGATTAAAGGCTGCATGTTATAGCACAAGCAAAGATACTTGCGACTGGAGGAGATCATGGTGTGATTCATCATAGCAATTTGCAGTATCTAATTGCATACTTGGTAGTTTAGTGTTTAGGGCTATTTAACTATAATTTTCACTCATTCTGAAGCAATAGTTTGCACTTGGTATCATATCAAGCGCCACAAATGCAAGTAAAAAAAGCATAACAACAGGGCGGCGGGGCAGTGGGCAGAAGCTGAGCTGTACTGTGTACTGGTACCTTAGTTCAGTTTGACCATGCTCAAGTGTCTAGTTCTATTTTCCACATGCAGTCGGACTTCATACACAGCTTTATATCTATTCACATAGTGACCAAGCTGGATTTGAGATTGTTGAAAAGCATAATTACTTTGTCTTCATGATGCAGGTTATGATTTCCCACACATGCTCTTTACTCGACTCACAAACCCTTGAGAAAATGTTATTCAGAGATATACCAAAGCCAATTAGGTTGCCATACTTTTGTACTGCGCATGATATACTCGGTGCTTTTTCCTTCCCAATTCCAAGCTACAAAGAAAAGTGCAACTAGATCTCACTATAAGGCACAAATGCTCCATGCCATGCTTTTGCAAATCAGAGTTTTTGTTGTGTGATGAATCAGAGGAGTATAGTGCAGGCTAGAATAATCGACCAGTGTGAAAAAGTAAATAAATTCTGCTTCAGACCTTGCTGCTTATTTGCCTAAAAAGTATGTCTCTGGATGCTCTTGTTTGCCTAAAAAGCTTTCCTAGATAGAATGGAACCAAATCACTGATACAAACACCCCTGCATGAAAGGATAGGTTAAGGTAATAAAAGATGGTGCATGTTAACTTGTTAAGGCACTAGTATATAGATAGAGAATAGAGGGTGGACACACCAGTAAACCCACGGTACTGTAGGAATTATATAAGATGCATTCGCCAAGAATGAGCTAACAAGAGATTACCAAGTTCCATCCAGACAAAGGGTCCATGCTAAAGAAATCCCAACCTGCATCATGAAGACAAAGTAATTATGCTTTTCAACAATCTCAAATCCAGTTGATCACTATGTGAATAGATATAAAGCTGTGTATGAATTGAAGTCCGACTGCATGTGGAAAATAAAACTAGACACTTGAGCCTGGTCAAACTGAGGTGTGTGTTTAACAATTTTTTTTCCAATTTGATGGCGGAAGAAAACAACCTCAACTTGTAGCCAGCATTGCAGAACACTTGGAATAAGGATATGTATCAGGATATCGTTGGTTAAGTTTATTCTAAAAATATGTACTAATGATATGAAGCTTCTGATATTTGAATTAGCTCTATGTTATAAAATTTGCGTGATTCCAATTACCTCTGCAATGTTCAGTAAATGTTGGGGTCATTTGCCAACTAAGTTATAAGTCATTTGTTTTGACGTGGCAAATGAATACACAGGGTGCCTGTGAAAAATTGATTTGAAGTGGAAAGGATGTTTCTGTACATGTAATTTGCTCTTGTCATGCAAATGGGAAGCATAGGAAAGTAGCAGTGCACCATATAAAAATCACATGAAATCACATGAAATCTGAGAGCATGCCATAAATGGGTAGAGTGAATTACTGATATAATTATGTTAGAACAAATGATCCAAATTTATGTTCAAGTAAAATTATGTCCCTTCCATAACCTCACGGCATCTAATCTAGAAGGTAACAACGTATAATAAAAAAATACCACAAAGATCATCAGCATCTCCTGATACAAGTAGTCATGTTACTCCACAAGTTGCATCTAGAAACATTATTTCAAAGTTTCAAACAAAAACTATGGGACACCAACGCCATAGTTCCTCACAATTAGGACAATTCCAACCCAATGGTGTGCTGATATTATGTACGATTAGGCGATTTAGGATCTTCTATTCGATTAATATAGGATCTTTGATTTGAACTAGAACAGAAAAGCTTAATTCTCTTTGATTTGAACTGGAAAAAAAGCTTCATCTCTCAAGTTTTCCATCGTTTGGATCATGCTTCCGTGAGACTATAGTTCTTTCTCTAGATATGGCTAACATTTGAATTTTTGGATTTATTATTCATCACAGTTTGCAGATCTATGATTTGTTCCGTGGTTTTAGACCAATGGTCTCTTGGGAAGCTTAGAAGTAGTAATTCTCTCTATCGCCTTAGTCTGTCTTGACTTTGAGTAGAAATCGAACATAGCCATAGCTTAAACGAAGGAAAACCTCAAAAAGAATTGAAGTTTCAGGATTCGGGAGTAACTTGGATCTGTGGAACAGATAGTAGATGGTGGCATACTGGGTAACTGAAGAACGGACTTTTTATGACAAGAAGGCAGATTTGGTGCTTACAAGAAATTGGCAAGCCTATTTCATCTGGAGTATAGTTGGGGGTTTTCATTTAGTTATCGTAGATGTGGTTTTTCAACAGTACAATTTCTAAGTCTCTAACAGATTAACACTAGTCACTAGCTTACAATTTACAATTACAAACACAAAATTGTTTCATTGGAGAGGAGAGGATCAGGGCGCAGAGGACTAGATCAGGGTCGGCTGGTCGACTTACCTGCCAGGAGCAAAGAGTCGTAGAGGGCATTCGGCAAGAGGCTGGACCCCGGCCGGCGTTCGAACTCAGGTTAAGGGCGGTGACGGCGTTGAAGGCGTGAAGGCGAAGCAGAGCAGTTGAGGCCGATGTGTAGCACCGCCGCCGATTCTGAGCGGTGACGACACATCTGGAGGCTGAGCGGCGCGCCGGCGCCAACGCCCGAGAGCCCGACGGATGTGGATCTAGCGGAGTAGCCATGGAGGTCAGGAGGTGGAGCTGCGGACGGGGACCATGGCGGGGAGGCCGGGAGGCGCTCGTGAGAGGCCGAGGAGGAGCTCGGTGAGGCGGTCGCTCGATCGGTGACGGAGTTTAAGCGATCTTTGGCGATGGAGGTCAAGATCGATGAGATCTGGGACATGGTGGCCGATCGGGTGCGATTGATGATGGTACTGAGGCCAACTAGCCAAGACAGTAATTAATCAGAATATATATCAGAACGAACGGACAGTTTAAAATATATGATAAATTTATATGTCATTTTATTCAAGAAAACTAGTATATATGTGTATGTAGATGTGATGCATGGCGTAGTGTCAAATAAATTTGGTTATGAATAGAGAGGTTGTTGATTTATATATATGTTTTAATTTATTGTAATTAAATCATGTGTTACAATCTGCCTTTATATGTGTTACTATGGTATTATTATTCACACCTTACAACCATGTGTTACAATGTTCCTTTGTAACATATATTACGTGTTGCTGTTGTAGTTCTCAGTGATAATTTTCACATCTCGTTAAGTATGTGTTACAACATGCCTTTGTAACACAAATTACATGTTACTGCAATATCCCCTTGTAACACATTGTTCAATGTGTTACAGAAATGTGTTACAAAAGATATGTTTTGTAGTAGTGCCACCTTCTCTGGAAACGCCAATCCACTGTAGGCGGATGATTGGTTAAGGTCAATTGAGAGGAAGTTGCACATTACCCAATGTGTGGGAAATGAGAGGGTACTCTACGTCTCTTATCAATTGGAAGGAACCGCAGCAGAATGGTGGGAGAACTTCTGCGCCATGCGGGAGAACCCACAGGACATCACGTGGGAGGAATTTACCGCTGCATTTCGCCAGTATCATGTGCCAGAAGGAATAATGGACTTGAATAAGGAAGAATTCAGGGCATTGAAGCAAGGAAATCAACCGGTGGCTGAATACCTGAACAAGTTCACATAGCTTGCATGCTACGTGCCGGAAGACGTAGCGACAGACAAGGCCAGACAGTCTCGCTTCCTGAAGGGACTGAACTCTGGATTGCAGGTGGGACTGATTACCCACACCTTCCTAGATTTTCAGGAGCTTATAAACAAGGCGCTCATTCTTGAGGACAAGCGCAAGGAACTGGATGAGAACCAGAAGCGCAGAATGCAACAGCAGGGATCGTACTAGGGAGCGCAACAGTGTTTGAGGGTTGCGTCGAATCATTTTTCCAGATTCCAGCCGTAGAATGCAACGAGGACGCCGTCGCCAGCACCGAGACCTACCAACCAGAATTATCAGACCCCAGCTCCAGCCAGAAACACCGCTTTAGGCGGTCAACAGGGGACAGTGAGACGCTGCTATACATGCAACGAGCCAGGGCACTTCTCCAATAGTTGCCCTAAGAAGACAGCTGGAGTGACCCCAGTTCGCTTCAACTTGGGCTCCACACCAACTAGGACGCCCGCACCAGGAGCAAACCACGGGACAGCACAGCCAGGAGCCGCGCCTCAGACCGTGGTGAGAGGTCGAGTCAATCACGTGACTGCAGATGCACTTCAGAATGCCACAGACGTCGTACTGGGTAAGTTACTTGTCAACTCGATTACACCTGATTTTGTTTGACTCTGGAGCATCGCATTCGTTTGTTTCTCAAGGCTTTGGTGCTAAAAATGATTTGGAGATTGCAAGACTTAAATGCATGCTTCTAGTTCAAACCCCTGGTTCCGAACTCCGAACTAAAGTAGGATGTTCCGGGGTAAGAATATTAATAGATGGGGTAGAGTTCCTAGCGAACCTTATTATACTGGAAACCCAGACCTTAGATGTTATCTTGGGAATGGACTGGTTATCCAAGCACAAGGCCGTGCTGGATTCTGGGCGAAGGATTATCTTAGTTGAGGGCCCATGTGGAAGAAAAGTGGAATTTCAAGCAACCGCCGTTCGATATGGACAGCTGATGGTCAACAACACGAAGGCAATCAGCATAGAAGATGATTCAGTGGTGAATGAGTATCCTGATGTCTTTCCTGAAGATTTGCCTAGAATACCGCCAGACAGAGACATAGAATTTGTGATTGAGTTAGTACCCAGAACAGCACCAATAACAAAGAGACCTTACCGGATGTCCACCGAAGAATTGGTAGAGATGAAGAAACAGCTCGAGGAGTTGATGGAAAAAGGATTCATCAGACCTAGCTCGTTGCCATGGGGAGCACCAGTTTTGTTCGTCAAAAAGAAGGATGGGATTTTTAGGATGTGCATTGACTACCGTGCACTCAATGAAGTCACCGTGAAGAACAAGTATCCGCTACCCAGGATCGATGACCTGTTTGACCAGTTGAGAGGAGCCGGAGTTTTCTCCAAGATTGATTTGAGGTCAGGATATCACCAGTTGAAGATCCGATCAGAGGATATTTCGAAGAACGCATTCTCGTCAAGATATGGACATTACGAGTTTACTATTATGTCCTTCGGTCTGACGAATGCGCCAGCTTACTTCATGAATATGATGAACAAGGTTTTTATAGAATACCTGGATAAGTTTGTCGTTGTGTTCATAGATGATATCTTACTTTACTCCAAGTCAAGAGAAGAGCACGCAGAACATCTGAGACTAGTTTTGGAGAAGCTGAGAGAACAGCAACTCTTCGCCAAGTTCAGTAAGTGTGATTTTTGGAAAGACAAGGTGGAGTTTCTTGGACACGTGATGACCGTAGAAGGAGTCGTTGTTGATCCAAGCAAAGTAGAAGCTATGTTACATTGGGAACAGCCGAAGATGGTGACCCAGATTCGGAGTTTTCTTGGGATGGCAGGTTACTACCGCCGCTTCATTAAAGGCTTTTCGACAATTGCGAGACCTCTTACGCAATTGTTAAAAAAGGAGAAGAAGTTTACATGGATGCCGAAGTGCGAAAAAGGTTTTCAAGAGCTGAAGAAACGATTGACATCAGCCCCGGTGTTAGTTCTACCAGACGTCAATCAAAGCTTTGATATTTATTGTGATGCATCGCGCCAAGGACTTGGATGTGTGCTGATGCAGAACAGGAAGGTTGTTGCTTATGCATCAAGGCAGTTGAGGCCACACGAGGAGAATTATCCGACGCATGACTTGGAGTTAGCTGCCGTGGTGCATACTTTGAAGTTGTGGCGTCATTATTTGATCGGGAACAGGTGTGAAGTGTATACGGACCATAAGAGTCTTAAGTACATTTTCACCCAATCAGACCTGAACATGAGGCAGAGGAGATGGTTAGAGTTGATCAAGGATTACAATGTGGGAATCCATTACCATCCCGGAAAGGCTAGCGTGGTGGCTGACACCTTGAGTCGGAAGAGCCATGCCGTGAATATGTTAATAGCCACGAGTCAGGATGAGCTATGCAAGGAGTTTCAGAAGATGCAGATTGAGGTGGTACACGAGGGATTCTTGGCCGCATTGGAGGTAAAGCCTATTCTGGAGGATCATCCGCAGGATTAAGTCCAAGATGGATGAAGGCAAGGCAAAAGACTTCAAGCTAGATGAGAAAGGCACATTGTGGATGAAGGATCGAATCTGTGTGCCGAATAAAAAGGAACTGAAACAACTGATTCTGGAGGAAGCCCATGACTCCAAATATTCCATTCACCCAAGAAGTGCCAAGATGTTCCAAGATCTGAAGGAAAGATTCTGGTGGCCAAGCATGAAGCGGGAAGTCGCCGATCATGTTGCATTGTGCGACATATGCCAGAGAGTCAAAGCAATGCATCAGAGACCAGCAGGATTGCTACAACCATTGAAGATACCCGAGTGAAAATAGGAGGAAATTGGAATGGACTTCATTACCAGTTTGCCTAAAACTCAAGGAGGTTATGACTCCATATGGGTTATAGTGGATCGCTTGACTAAGGTCGCCCATTTCATCCCAGTAAAGACCACTTACTTGGGAGATAAATTAGCAGAGTTGTACATGACCAGGATTGTCTGTTTGCACGGAGTGCCGAAGAAGATTGTTTCGGACCGAGTTACCCAATTTACCTCGAGATTCTGGAATAAGCTGCATAAAGCCATGAGGACCCGTTTGAACTTCAGTATAGCATATCACCCGAAGACGGATGGACAGACCGAAAGAGTTAATCAGATTTTAGAGGACATGTTAAGAGCTTGTGCATTGGCCTATGCAACCTCTTGGGATAAGAGTCTGCCGTATGCCGAGTTCAGCTACAATAACAACTATCAAGCAAGCTTACAGATGTCACCATTTGAGGCACTGTATGGTCGACCCTGTCGGACGCCATTGAACTGGAACGAGACAGGAGAACGCCGTGTCTTTGGGCCGTACATTCTTCAAGAAGCTGAAGAGCAGATTGCCATGATCAGAGAAAGATTGAAGATAACCTAATTGAGACAAAAGAGCTACGCCGATAATCGCCGCTGGGATCTGAGTTTTGAACCGGAAAATTTTGTATACCTCAGAGTTACACCTCTCAAGGGAGTTAAGAGGTTCCATGCCAAAGGGAAACTCGCACCATGATATGTTGGACCATTTAAGATTTTGAGCCACAGAGGTTAAGTTGCTTACCAGTTGGAGTTGCCACAATCATTAGCGAGAGTGCATGATGTGTTCCACGTGTCCCAGGTGAAGAAGTGTCTCTGAGTGCCAGACGAGCAAACACCCTTGGAATCGATTGAGCTGCAGGAAGATCTGACCTACAAGGAGCACCCCGTCAAAATTCTGGACACCATGGATCGAGAGACGAGAAATAAGTCAACCCGCTTCTGTAGAGTCCAGTGGAGCAACCATGCAGAAAGTGAAGCGACTTGGGAGCGCGAGGAAGAGTTGAGAAAAGAGTTCCTGAACCTATTCCTTAGTAAGCCCTGAATCTCGGGGTCGAGATTCTGTTAAGGGGAAGGTTTGTAACACCCCAAATTTTGGTTTTCATAAATTTAAATGAAATTTGGCATTTTTGTGAATTTTTGGAATTTTCTGGAGTTTATTTGGATTTATCTGGATTTAATTTGAATTTATTCTCTTTTGGGACAATTAATTATTTAAAAGTTTCAAATAAAGTTTTGTTGGAAATATTTTATTTGAATCCCAAATGCCCTAAAATATTTTCTAGAATTTTTCTGGAATTTTTTCGAGTATTTTGCTATTTTTCTCGAATTAAATGAATTTCTGGAAATTGTTTTAATTATTTTAATCGCTGGAAAAGACCTAGTCGGTTTCACTGTTCCTCCGACCGAGCCTGGGTCACACTCGAGTCCGAGTCCGACCCGAGCCAACCGCGCCACGCGGTCCACCCCAACCGCGCCGCGCCCGAACCCTAGCCCGCGACCGTTGGAACTTGATCCAATGGCCACCGTTGCGCCACGTCGCTCAATCCGAATCCAATTCGGATTTCGCCGCCGCAGACGGGTGGGCCTTGGTTTCCACGATTTTCACGGAAGCCGAGGCCCCTATTTAAAGCGCCACCGCCGCCATCGTGTAGCCCTCTTCCGCGCGCACCTGTAGCCCTAGACCTTCGCGCATGAACCGCCGTCGTTCGCCCACTATAGCTCGCCGTAGTTGGATTAGGGTTCCGCCGCGGTTTTCCGTCGTTTGCCGCCGACTCCGCCGTCCTCCGCCGTGATTGAGCCCAGATCCGGAACCGCCGCATCAAGCCGCGTCGGAGAGTACCACTCATCTCGCCAGAGGAGCCCCGAAGCGCCGCGGGCTTGGTCGTCGTCTCCGTCTCCGGCCACCCAACTCCGCCGCGACGCCATCACCGTCCGCGAGCTCCGTGGACCGTTGGATCTTCATCGGACGGCTACGGTGAGTCCACGTTTCCCCGAGACCGTAGAAAACCAGATTAGATCTTGACAGTTGGATCAAGATCCAACGATCCACGTTCGTCCACGTCACCCCGTAACGAATCCACGTTGCGGCTCTTCGATCCAATCCCAACCGTTGGATCTAGATCCAACGGCTTAGATGGAGCCACGTAACCGTAACCGCACCGTGCCTAGAGCGATCCTAACCATTCGATCGAGATCGAATGGCGTAGAGCCCACCACGTGTCGCGCGCCGGGTCAAGCCACGTCACCCCTAGAGACATGGTGAAACCCGATCGGATCTCGACCGTCCGATCAAGATCGAACGGTCCAGATCAACCGCGTTATTTCCAAACGCGTGAGGTTAGATCTGATCTGGACCGTTGATTTTCAAATCAACGGCCCAGATTGTGCCACGTGCGCGGGAGCCGAACTTAAATGCTCGAACCACGGCTTCGTCCGAGATACTCGGGATGGAGTTCCATACCTGTATGAATCGCTGGACGAACTGGCGCAGGATTTCGCCTTCTGTCTGGATCAGGCGCTCGAGGTCGCGCTCCTTCCCCGGACGGACGTAGCAGCTCTGGAAGTTCGCCCGGAGGCGCTGCTCAGTTGGCCCCAAGACCGGATGGAACCCTCCTTTTGGTTGAAGAGCCAGGTCCGAGCTGGGCCATCCAGTACCGTGGGTAGGAAGTTAGCCATGACTCCCTCGTCCCCGCCAGTGGCAAGGAAGGCGATGGTGTAGATCGACAGAAACTCATCGGGGTTTTGAGTCCCGTTGAATCTTTCAATGTGGTTGGGTTTGAACTTGCTCGGCCACGCCACCCGCCGAAGGGGCGCCGCGAATGCCCGACATCCAAGGATGGGGCTGTCATGGCGTTCGCTCCGGTCGTGGCGGTCGTAGCGGTCGTTACTGCTTGACCCCCCCCGACCCTCGAACCTAGGCGGGAGAAAACTTCATTGGATCGGTGAGAGGGGGAGTGTCCTGAAGAAGAGTATTCTGTCAGGCTCTGATTGCGCCGAGCATCCCTGTGGTCTCGTGGGGCTGTCCAGGAACCACTCCGAGCATCCTCGCGATATCGATCACGTTCCCGCCGGTCATCCCGGGCATGGCTACGAGAGTCACCGAGGTGGGAACGGATGGGGTCGCGGCGGTACTGATCTCGGGAAGTGCTCCGAGTTTTCTTTTCGCATGATGCCTCTGCCATCTTCATGTCAGCGATGATTTTTTCGAGATTGTTCGCCACGACGGCTACCATGGCCTCCAAATCCACCTGCTCAGGAAACTCTCTGAGGTTTTGCACGACCGTGGCTAAGGCTCAAAGACGCTCCCCGCTCGGGAGAGCAAGGAGTGACGAGCTGGGCCGGTGGCGCCTGAGTTCTGGGGTCCCGTACTCGCAGGAACTCTCGAGAGCATTGGCCCCGATCCTCGCGCCCGGGTTGCCGCGGACCTGTCGACGTATACTTGCCAGCGTCCGGTTTAATGACGCTTCCAGGTGATTTTTGGCCGCTTCATAGCGTTGGAGGCAGGTATCTCCCGAGCGTTTGTCCTCGGGATCTCCACCTCCTCCTGCCATGTGACATTGCGGGACTGCGAGAACCGCGAAGGCGACATCGCAGTGTCCCCCCGCGACATGGTCTCTTGATCGGGCTCGAGATGATCGGGGATATCCAAGCCGTCATAGAGCCCATCATATTCATCATCTGAGAGGGCGTCGCGCTGAGAGTGAAAGAACTGCTCTTGTGCGGCGGCCACCGGGGAAAAGCTCCCGGGCTCGGTATGACCCTCGGGGTCAGTGACACCAGTGATATCACTGCTGGCGTAGTACAGATCTTCATCTCCAAAATCTCCGAAGGCACAGAGATCCTGGTGGCCCTGTGAGTTCGGCATCTTCGGGGATTCTTCACGAAAGGAGCTGTCGGTCCCCACGGACGGTGCCAGCTGTCGACGATTGGGGAGCAGGCCCCCGCCGAGCTTACTTAGTTGATTTGGGAGATCAACTCCGTCCCCTTCTTGCGTGAAGGGGTGCTTCCGAAGGATGCCCGGTCTCGCCAAATCAAGTACACTCAAAGAATGACACAAAGATTTATCCAGGTTCGGGCCTCTCACCATGGAGATAATAACCCTACTCCAGCGTAGTGTATATTATGTGTGTGTCTTTCTCAATGTGTCTCCCTTTCAGTGTGTCCTCCCTCCCTCTAATGTTCGAGAGGTATTTATAATTTACAAGAGTATCGGGTCGGTTAAGGCCCACTCCGTGCACATCTAACCGTGTCCAACGTGGTCGCAACCGAATCCTACTGCTCCACCACACCCGCGTCCTGGGCGCAACGACCCTCCAAAGTGGCATGATTATTGCCTTGACCGTTAGTCTTAACCCCTGACCACACATCCAGAGCTTGAGGTCAGGCCGAGCTGATTTGACACCAGCCCGAGCAGGTGAGCCCGAGCAACATGCTCGGGCACTGGCCGAGCAACGGGCTTGCACCAGACGAGCAAGTCAAGCAACGGTGCTCGACCCCACCTTCGGGGACGATCTCCGAGGTGCACGGGGCCGGGACGAGATCGGCCGTCGTGGCATTATGGTAATTAAGGGAATCACCCAATCCCTGACAATATGAAAATCAAATTGCTACACTACCACACAAAAGAAAATCATAGAAGGTTAAAAACAATCAGCACAAACGGTTTTGGAATTGTTTGCAAAAAAGAGTCTGTGATAACTACACATCACAGACGGTTATCCACAAAAAACCGTATGTGATAGGTACACATCATGGACGGTTAGTACAAAAGGAACCATATGTGATAATAATAGATAATAGATAGTTCCAATTACGAACCGTCTATGATAAGGATAAATAAAAAACGGTTCATAGTTACGAATTGTATGTGATATGCATTTTTTAAACATATAGTTTCAATTTTATGACTAGCCTTGGGAATCAATGCAGCGATGCCCATTGCACAGATACACAATACACATTATAACAAATATAAGATATACAATTCAAAGTTGAGATAAATGGATACAACATACATTCAAACAGAGGGCAACAACAATGTAGAGAGGACAGCGACAGTGTGGGGAGGGCGGGGATGGCGACAGCACGATGCTAAGGGCGACGGAGCGCTGTGGAGGGGATGGGTACAATGACGGTGCGATGACAAGGGCAACAATGCAAGTTATGAGGGCAATCGCAACACAGAGAGGATGATGACGGTGTAGAGAGGACGAGGACGATGACAGTGCGGTGTTGAGGGCAACAGAGAGGTGCAAAGAGGATGGGGACGGGGATGATGATGGTGTGGTGTTGAGGGAAATGGACACTACTATAGTAAGGCCTATATTAGATGCCTCATCACAGACGGTTTTAAAAAACCATATGTGTTAAAGCTAATCACAGACAATTTTGCTAGCGCGATCGTCTAAGTTACTGGATATGCTAAGAACCGTCTGTGATAAGCTAATATTATAGAACCGTGAAAGCTCAAGATCCATTCGTTTGGTTTTAGTGTTAATGACAAACCTAATTATGAAACTAACCCTTTGGATAATCATAATATTGATTAGTCTCAATTGTTAATTAACGACAATCTTCTTGTGAGACTAACTCTTTGTTGAGTTTAATTCTTATTAGTTTCATTTGGATGAAAAGATGGAAATACCAAAGTCTCATCTCATTGAAAAATGAAAATCCCAAAGGTATGCATCCAATACAATTCTATTATTTCTAGATGCATTTCTTGGATTCAAGAAAAGGGTGAACTCCACCATAGTTTCACTTTAAGTTGTGCATGTTGTTTTCAGGTCTATGTATACTTGAATGCACACATTTAAGGGGGAGTTCATTCTTTATCTTGAAGTTTCAATAGTATTGATCTCTTTCATCTTGCCAAATACATTAAGGATCATTACTTATAAACAAATTCTTGAGTATATATAAAACATATGTAGTTGTAGTATACTCATAAAAATATAGGATAAACTCCAAAGCAACCTTAAATTGAATATGTGCATAGTGATTCAAAGTTCAATTATTTATATGCACATATTTAAGGAAGTTTATTTTACAGCTTGATGGTCTCAAATAGTATTGATCCCTTTCTATCAATTACATATAATTTAGATCATTACTTGGAAATTATCAAAATGAGTATATGAAACTTGTGTAGTTGATATATATACTCAAAACAATTTAAAGTCAATTTAAATTGCGATTGGTTATCAATTAATTATCAAAGAACCAATCATGTGTCGATGGTACACTTTGTTGATTAAAGGACAATTGAAAGTTCTTGAGTATATAAAGCATTAGTTGCATTAATATACTCAAGACAAATAAATATCTTTTACTCTTTTGATTTGGGCTATGGTCAATCATCAAAGAAATAGATCAAAGGATCTTGAGGCATCCATTATGTGTAAATGGAGTGCATTGATGATTGGGACAACCATGTTTGTTGGACTAACCTTTTTCATGAGTTGTGAAAGTAGGTTGAGTCCCACAGTGATAAAGATTTGGATGGTATCATATGTTGATAGCCATCAAGTCGAGATTCAGGACAACGAACATCATCATGTGTTGATGAGTGTCAAGAGAGGATTTTGAAGCTAAGAGAAGGGGAGTTTATAATCTGTTGATTACGAGATGAAAACCTAACTTGGAGAGAAGATGATTTGTAAGCATAAAAGCTCCAAGTGGATGTGCTAAAGGCAAAGGTATGGCTAGCATAGGACTAAGAATGTGTTCCTAGTCTTTTACCAGTCTCAGGGTTTGGATGGGAGACCGGATTGCCAGTTAGGTTGCTGTACTATTAAGAGGGGTCGAGTCTTATAGCTTGAGTCTCATCATATGTTGATGTCTCAATCCCATTTGCACCAACTCACCTCTTGATTTAGTTTTTGCATGAAGCTCGTATTTGCTTGTGTTGCAAAGTGAAAGCTCATGCTTACTTCTTATTGAATCTTGATTGATTTGGTTCTTACATGGAGCTTTGGATTTGCATGTATTGCAAAAAGGATTAAGCTCATGCAATTTGGTTTATGCATGGAGCCAAGTATTTGCATGTGTTGCAAATAAAGAGAGAGAGCTCAAGCATTTGAATTAAATGCTTGTATTTGCACGGAGCTTTGGATTTGCATGTGTTGCAAAAAGGAGAAAGCTCATGCACTTGGTTTAAGTTGGATTTGTTATATGCAAATTTGCTTTGCAAATAAGCGGGAGGTTATGGTATTCAATCCGACAGCATGTGAATAGGGCTTGTAATCATGGCTTACAAGTTGACTTGATCTTATGTTGATCATCACATGACTAAGAGGATGAATCTCATAGGTTCTTGGTTTATTTGCAAATGTGTTTTGGAAAATAAGCTAAAGTTTATGCAATTCTTGTGAAGCATGTGATTAGCATTTGTAAATGTGTTTTGCAAAGTGTCATGATCAAGCGTTGATCATCACATGGCTCAAGAATTGATCTTATAGATTTTTGGTTGAAATTTGAAAAGAAGATTTCTTTGTGAAATCTTGCTTTTGATCTGTGAGTGGCACTACCGCCATGGTGAGGCAAGTAGTACCGAAGTACGATAATACCACTCTTGGAAGCGGTAGTTATTTTTCAAAGAATGTGTTTCTTACAAAATTCCTCAGGCCAGCACTATCGCTGTGTTAAAGCCGATACTACTGTAGATCTGGTAGTACACGGCACTTGTGCGGTAGTTATTTTTATAGAAGTGTATTTTCTGTGTTTGAATCCCAGCACTACCATGGTTCAAAAGACGGTCTACTGCTAGTCCAGTAGTACCACTATTTAGTTGCCGGTACATATTCTCCAGAGAGTGTAATCATTGGAGTTTTTGTGTTGTTTGGAAATATCTATGGTTTCTTAAATAGTAAACAAGGGTGAAAATAGTAAACTTTGATTGTATTATGATCCAACGTTACATAAGGTGGCTCTATCAGACGTTACACTGACGGTGCCACGCCTCAATGGGGAAAAGCGAAGGCACAAAATGGCCTTATATGTCGGCAACATATCCTATGTGCAATCAAGTTTTCGGTGCAATCATCGTGCAACTGAATTAACAAATATCGTGAAATTTTTTGAAAACATTTATAGATGTACTCTTGAATATACTCTACCTCTGTATAAAATTGAAAGTTCAAATTCATCGTATATTAAGAATTATAAAAAAGAGAAAATTCTATCAATTTTGAACCCTTTAAATTTGTCAAAATTTTCTCTTTTTTATAATTCTTAATATATGATGAATTTGAACTTGCAATTTTATACAGAGGTAGAGTATGTTCAAGAGTACATCTACAAATTTTTTCAAAAAATTTTACGATATTTATTAGTTCAGTTGCACGATGTTTGCACCGGAAACTTGATTGCACAGGATACTTCCCCTTATATGGCAGTTCGCATACTAAACTTCTAGCAGATAGTGCCAGTGTTTCGATTACGGAGAATTTATATATTGCAAGGCATTGGATTACGTTACAGAGGAGTCATGCGTATTTCTTTTACAACACCAAACAAGGTGTGAACAAGAGAACTAGTATTACTGATACGCATGTAGCACTAGTAATTTATCCATGATTAAGTTGCCACTCGATCTACAAGGTCCATCACGCATGCAACCCCTCTCTCTCTATATATATATATGAAAAATACTTTCGGGAGTAATTAGTAATTACTTCCATCTCTGAAATACCACCCAAACAAACTTTAAATACTCCTTTATCACTTTAGATACACTCATATACTAATTACTAGTTATATGCCCGTGTGTTGCTACGAAAAACAAAATTGATAACGAAAAATAAAGATTAAAAAATAAAAAAATACTATTTCACAAGATCAAACATCTATCTTTAACGCTTCGTTTCTTGCAAAAGCTGGCTAATTAAAGCAACGCTTCGTTTCTTGCGTAGGGCAATTAAGCACAGCAATTAAGCAGGGCAATTAATGTGACGTGAGAAGAAACTCTCATTTTATATAGTAGAGATAAGATATTCCAATGTTCACATAAAAAAACTGCAAGAGAGTACATAGTTTTTAGCCTATTTTATAAATACCTTCGTACAAGCACATACATAGGGATTAATTATCTTGGCAGATACATCGAGTGTCCCATTATTGACAGGCAACACGCACGTACGTTGATGACTGTTTCACAGCTCGGGGGTTCATGACTGTTTGACAGCACGGGGGCCATGGGAGTTCCACCGAAGCAGCATCCATACCATAGACGTCCCTGCGTAAACAAAGATTAGAGTTAACTAGTATAGTAAGCAATTAACCAATTACGATAGATCGAGAAGGTCAAGTAAAAACAGTGCCGTTAACCATGTTTCATTAGCAGCTGATTGCCGGTGGAGGATCTTACAATATCAGAAGAGGAGATATTTGGGAGCTCGTTTCTATGTATAGATTATATTATTACAACGGGGGACACACGTGCGCACACACAAAAACACACGCACATTGAGTTTTACTACTGATTGTTAATTAGTGGGTTATTATTGTCTTACAATCTTCATTTGGATTTCTCCTGAAAACACTATAGCTGTTACAATATTCATCTGACATCTTAAAAAGAAGGGGTAAAAACGGCCACGAGAGTTGTTCGGAACTGTCCGATTTAACCGATTAAGTGATTACCGATTGTTAGTGAGTTATTATGGTTGATTAATCTAGAAATATATTATGATATTCTCTCTTTCTTTCATGCTGGCAAGAAACATGTGCGAAAGACCTGAACTGGTCAAGATACAGTAAAATATAAATCAGGGCAAGCTGCTTGAAACGCGACAATTTCATGAGGTCAGACTCAATGCGCATGCAACAGAGGGGGAAGCTAGTCAGCAGCAAAGCGTACTGTGCTAGCTAGTATTTAAGACTTACGGTTTCAGATTCTAGTAGAAACGGAAACGGTTTTAGATTCTTGGTAGAAACGTTTCAGGTTGAATTCTGTGAATCTGGTGGAACTGGGTTGAGACCGATTCAGCCACGCTGTGGAAAAAGAAGAAACGATCCAAAGAGAATCGTTCCGAGCTTTAGCCCGTTTGGCTGGGATTCTTCCAGAATCTAGTAGAAACGGCCCGGTTGCAAGTTGCCAAATGGGGGGCTAATTCAGTACCTGACACTAGTGTGCAATCTGTTCGGATATTTACCGACCGAACAACCGAATCTGTTAGGCCTAAATTCGACTAATCACTCGTCTGGAGTTATCGGATATTTACCAACTAAATCTGTTCGGATATTTACCGACCGACCAAACAACCAAATATGTTTGGCTCAAATTCGGCTAATCATCTCAGATAATTATCGGATTCAGTAGCTATTTCAGATTGTTGGTTGCAGATTCGATATCGAATTCAAGAGATTAGGTCCAGGAAGCGCCATTACAAATACTGGTAAAACATGTCAACTAGGAGTTAGGCGGCCTCTATATCAAGTAACAATAATTTATTCGGTGATATAAGTGTGCTATATACGGTATCTATTTTCGCACGATATCCAATAAAAATCATTCGGTACCTATTCGTATCTAAAACTAATGGTGTCCAACTTCGAATCAGAAAAAAAATAATTTAAGATATAAAAAGAGCAGTATCCGAGCTAATTACACCACTACCTGCAACGAAGCCAAAGGTTACGAGATTCGCTGCAGGAAAGGTGCGGTAGATCAGGTGTTCGACGACGAAATGACCGAATCCGTAAACGAAGGACAGGAAAGTGGCCGCGTAGAGTGGCTTGTTCTCAAGGTTGAATGCACATAGGAAGGTGATCGTGCAGGATAGGAGCGTCCAGACCCCAAACGTGCGCCCATGTACAGCAGTCACTGCATACATATACGTACGTAAACATAGGAAGCATCCATGTCAATTAGCAAAACTTACAGAGCGATCGAGATGCACATATATGCATGAGAGAAGAGGAGGCGGGAAGGGAAGAAGGAAATAACTCACTCTGCGTGTGCGAGTAGGTGCCGGCGCGAAGCGCCGAGACGTCGAAGAAGCCGGAAAAGGTGAGGGCGACGCGGATGGCGGCGACCGCGATGAGCCACAACCCCAGCGCCGGCGGCACGCCCACCTTCCTCCCGGTGGCCATGCTGCCGCGCGTGCAGTGTATGTATGCGTGCGCACGTCGAACAGGTGATACCCCGATCGACGCCGCCGTGAGATCCTAGCCTCTCCGGTGCTAGCTAGTGAATAATTAACTGTGCCTGCGCTGCGAGAGCGAGGGTGTAGTGAGTGCTACTTATATAGCAGCGTTTGGGGTGCTATCTGGAGCAAGCGCGGGCACATCCATTAGATCGTGAGATGGACGGCGCGCGAGGTGTCCGTTGCTTCGCGATGGTCGCGGCCTTGCATAAAGTCTCTCGTCATTCTATTTCGTTCTGCTTGGTCCCCTCTTCGGTTTTCCCAAATACCTCGCATCAACACCAATACGGTAGAGAGTCGCACCGACGGACCCGTGGTGTAGCCATGGGAGTGAGAGTGTTTGTTCCAATCTACACATGCTTATCTCTAGGATTGATACGGTATATGATATGTAATCAGTGTATACATACGTGTGCATGTTCGGTACAAAAGCGCTTGCTTGCACTCGGTGAGACCCTGCAGTCACTGTAAAAATCCTAGCGTGTGTAGTTGAAAGTTCAAGCTTTGTTGGTTTTGATGTTTGGTTTAAGAGTAATACTTAATTCTTATTTAATGATAAATCTAATCTTTTATAAGACTAATATGTTTATTAAGATTGTTGTTAGTAGTCTCAAAGTTAGATGGAAAATAAAAAACCCAAGGTATGCGCTTGTATTAATGTTCATTATCTTAATGCATACTTCAAACTCAAGTTAAAGTATGAATTTCGCCATTGCTTCAACCATAAAATATGCATCATGTTTCCCAATCCATATATTACATGGATGCACACATCTAGAGAGAGTTCACATTCTAACTTGAAATTTCATTAGTATTGATCTATTTCTTCACTCAATATATAAATGATGAATACTTTGAAACTATTCTTTGAGTATATATTTAAATTGCCTAATTCAAGAATACTCATAATATCTTAGGATAAACTTCAATACAATCAAATGTATATATGTGCATATTGATTCAAAGTCAATTATATGTATGCACATATCTTTGTGGAGTTTATTCTATAGTTGATGGCTTAGAGTATTGATTATTTCCATATATTCCACAAATTATGGATCATTACTTTCCATCAATATGAGTATATGAAAACTTGTGTAGTTAAATATACTCACATCATTTTAAATAAAAATTTAAATTGAGTTCATTTGTCTTACTAATCATTAAAGAACATTTAATCATGTGTTGTTGGTGTTTCTTGATTAATTAAGGACAAATGGATAGTTCTTAAATATAATGAAGCATGTGTTGGATTGTTGTAATTAAGACACAATCATTTTATTAAATTGATTTAGGTTGTGCTCATTCAATTGTGCAGGCTTCTATTATGTGTTAATGGAGTGCAAGGATGATTGAGACAACCATGTATTTTGGTGTAACACCCCGGCATTTAATATGCCCGAATGCTACCAACCATAGGCTAAACAACATCTAAATACCATAAACTCAGGTAAATTACAGCAAAGGAGTAAATGCTAATACTGAAAATTTCGGCAGCATCTCCTTTGTTTTTCCATGAATTGAAGCAACAACAATATGATCACAGGGTATAGTATAAAGAATGACATCAAAATCATCAATAATAAAGGTTCTAGCAGCAGTATAAGACTAGAACAAAGATTCCAACCATCTCATGAGCCAAGCGAAGTAAATGAGGAAACCAAGCACACAAATTAACCATCACAATTTAAAGGAAGGAACATGTCATTGTTTATATGTGTGATGCTAAGTGATGACGTGTGACTAGCTCCCTTTCCCGCATGCCGGTTTTATGGTACCTAAGAAAAACAACATAAACACAAGCGTGAGTTCATCACTCAGCAAGTATATTGCAATGGAACAAGAAAATACATTCTAATTCCTTCATCACCACTTTTCACATACGACATCATACACATCTCATATTCATAGCGTAAGCATATCATTGACATCATCATATATCATCATCATATAACATCCTCATATATTGCCATGCAATGCAATGCAATGCGATGCACATATCTCCTGGAAACTCATAGCGGTATGGTTGAGTACACACCCGTCGGTGTGCACCCTCTCCCCCCTTCCATCCCGAAGATAGAGGGTGCCTACTCCTCGCTTCCATACACCGCGGTGAATGGAATCACGATGTAGGACTTACTCATTGGCTCTCCGGAATAATAATAATTTCTTTCTCACCGACCTTCCCTGGACTAGTTATGACTTTCTCACCGCCCGGGCCATGTATCATGCCATGTATGCAAACATGCCAACCTCATAAATAACTTGTACATTAACACATGGCATCATAGCATAATAAGCATATTCATCACGTCAATTGCAATCATTAAAGCATGGCATGTGAACATATCATATACTCAATTTCAATCTCAATCAATCTAGCAAACTTCAACCCGCTACCCATTCCAATACACTT
This sequence comes from Rhipidocladum racemiflorum, assembly GCA_036346355.1. Lineage (NCBI taxonomy): Eukaryota > Viridiplantae > Streptophyta > Magnoliopsida > Poales > Poaceae > Rhipidocladum > Rhipidocladum racemiflorum. The sequence continues at coordinate 18,090,047 of CM070573.1, read as the reverse complement.
GCCTCAACCACGGGCGACGGATTGGCGAGAAGTAGAAGGCACTCCCGGGGTCACACCACCTGCACATAGGTACCACACACTCACAATCATGTCCACAAAAAAGTATGCAAACACTCTTCTACCCCGACATCGTAAACTACTCGCAAAACCCAAAAACAGAGGTTTTGTCCCGTCGGGACAGCAGCCTTCCAAAAGGCTTAACTCGGGTTCTAAGACTCCAAATCAATTAAACGAGTACATCCTCGCGTAGCTTAGGAAATTTCCTAACTTTTTCTAAGTATATAGAAAGACTGATTCGGACTCTAAAGTGGTTTAATATACAGAATACCGTGATCTGTTCCAATCACGTCACAGTTTTTAACACGTTCGCTAAAATGAGCATAACTTTCAAACGGCTGGGCGGAATTGGACTTTCTTTATACCCACTGAAAGGTATTGACATTACCTACAACTTCTTCAACAGGTGGCCGACCAAATTCCGACTCTAAATTGGTGAAATTCCAAACCCTAGGTCGACTGCTCATGCTGCCCGAAACAGAGAACGTGGCAAACTCAAGATTCCATCTAATCTACCCAACTACAGCACCACCAATTGATCTAAAAACATGATAATAACCCTTAGAACAGATCCTAGACCAACCCCAAGGATTCCCATGGCCATACCTTCGCCCGACGCACGAAAACCCAATGAATCTCCTCCCGGTTCACGCGATCTCCTTCCTCGCTCCAAATCCACCGGATCTCCTTGTCGCGGAGCGCTCCAACGGATGGATCTTCGGGTTGGTGAGGTGGAGAACTCCCCTAGGGGCAGCAAGGGAGTTAGAGAGGTGGTGGAGAGGTGGTGGCGCAATGGGGAGCAAGGGAGAGGTGGGGCGCAAGCAAAGGAGAGGGGGAGGTGGGGGTGGCGGCTAGGGCATTGAGGGGGGCGCAATAGGGGCTGGGGAAGGCCCCCAACCTGGTCTCCTACTCCCAAAAGGACTCAAATTCTTCCCCACCAAGGCCCACGACCCTTTCCCCTAGGCCCAAACTCCCTCGGAAAGGCCCAAATCCCCGGAAACGGCCCGGAAACGCAAATAAACCCCATACCGTATGGTTTCAACCTCTAATTCCATATTTCATAATGTGTTTGACCTCAACATTCACATTATATGAGGTGACGACACTCCGTGGTGTCACATTCTCCCCCCCTTAAATAGGATTCAACCTCGAATCCGAAGAATGCCAAAATCAACAACAAAGTCCCCAAGGGACAAAAGACTTCTTTGCAGCACCAAAACATTCACACAGAGACTAAAATCGGAACAAACGACAAGCGAGTTATCAAAACCAACACTAGCGAGAAAATGTTGATTTAACTCAACAGAGTGCAACCTCTCACGGTTCCATCTTCACTTCAATTCCGAAACAGAAACTGCGTTTCAACCACAAAGGGCTCCATCAACCCAAAACGCCTGAAACCTCACGACAAACACTTCACACTACTATCACAACCAACCTGACTACCACACTTCATTAAACTCAACATGACACAATCAAAATGAGTCACAATTCCTTTAACGACCTCTCTACATTCTCGAAAATTTCCATTGAGGGGAATAACTCATTAAGACACACTTGCCCTTTCGATACACGATCATGCTAACATTTCATTCCATCCTCTCCGAGGCAAGACTCAAACCCAAAAACAACTAGTTAGGACAATTGCTCACGGCAGGACAATTATCACCGAACTACCGTCAACTTCACTTCCACCCATTGCTACTTATAATAAAGGTTAAACCCATACGTCATCAACCTCCATCACAAACCACCCTTATACCACTAAGGTTCGACACCTAGCCCCAAGCTAGGATCGTAAAACCTTACAAACCACAATTGGTTCCTTTCTTAAGAGGTTCTCGCCCTCACACAAAAACACTTAGTTATCAAGCCGAAGTGTACACATATTTCGCATATTCAACCATAAACCAAGAACATTTATATCCTCACTCCCATCTATAGAGCAAGAGAAGTACAATTCTTTTGAACACAAGTGGACCACACACGACAACTCAAACCCAAAGCGTTAACAACCATTTTGGAATGAATTCGGCAACATCCAAGCCAAATCACAAAGGAAGCATAAATCCCCTACACCATAACCAAAATACCAGAAATTCTTCATTCTTTCTTTTCATACTAGAAAGAAATGGACATCTCGATTCATGACATGCATGCACACTTTTCAAGAGCACTCCGGATTAGTCATATATCCATATATGACTTTCTCACCGACCTGGCTCATCGACTCCTTTATGATTAATTATGCATAAACAATGTCTCGTTTTCCTTTTTCACCATTCATTCATCATGTAACAACGGTGCCGAATAGTCATTCACCAAATGACTTCTTCCTCGGTATCAAATAATGGAAACACAATTAACATCAAAGGTTGCGGAAATTCATATAGACTATGACGGCAAAGATAGTTGTGATAAAACACCACGTCGCATCACATCCCACATCAATTGAAAACTGAACTTGCAAAACATTGTATTTCATCCAAATTCAACATTTTGGAAGAAAACATCAAAATTTCAAGTCGAGCATCTGCTCCCACAACCGTCACAAATTTTCTCAAGGAGAGGGAAACTCATTTCCAAAAGGGAACACCTCACTAACAAAATCACATTATAAAACATTCATAAAACCCACCTTTTTGAAGTACTCGCAACCATCACACACATTATGCAAATAAATCCAACTCCAGTCAAAAAGAGTTACAAATTAAATCTCAAGAGTTTCCAACACAACCCACTATGTCCATCTGCTTCCGTTAAAATTTATTCCAAAGATAATCCAGGGTGAACGCGAAGGAGCGCTGACGAGTACCCGTACCATGGGTACCCCCATCAGCCCGGAAACGCGAACGGGCTGACCAACCGCGGCGAAGACCCAGCACTGCCAAAAGGTACTTGGGCCGCGGAGAGCGAACCCCGACCTATGCAGGACCGACCCTAGACGGTCGGCGGACTCCGATCCCGGGCGGTCGGCGGACTCCGACCGCCTAATGTTGAAGCTCGCGGTCAGCAAGCTCCACCCGCGCACGAGCCAGTAGGGCCCACGCCGGTGTCAGACAGCTGCCTTGTGCGCAGCGTCACAGCGGCCGTCATCAGGCAGACGGCTCCTTCCCAAGACTGTCAGAGGAGCCACCGAAGAAGTCAAGCCCCCGTCGCATCGCCTGGCACACCGCAGAAGAATACGCCTACTCCCGAGGCCAAGGCAAAGTCAAGCGCCATTAAAGCCACCGAGGCTGACAGGAGCACCACGCGATACATCATCCAGACAGCACTACGCAAGACCCCTCATCACAGAGCCACCAACCCTGCCTCGGGACGGGCAGGGGTCGGTTGGACAAGACGGAAACCAGACTTCGAGACGCGCAGGCCCCCTTCCTCGTGGTTTTCTCAAACTCCCGTGTAACCTGCCTCCTCCGTCTATATAAGGAGAGGCAGGGCCCGAGAGGGAGGGGCGATGGAAAAAACAGTCTTCTAGGTAGCCACAACTCCCTAGCAAAAGCACCGGGGGATCGGTCGGCCGACTCCCTGCCTCGCTTGTATACCTCTTGTTCATCGCCCTAAAATCAATACACCCACACCGAGCGAACTGGAGTAGGGACGTTCAGCCCGAACCAGTATACATCATCTGACTCCTTGAGTCGACCATTCGGGGAGAGGGAGCGCGCGACCCCATCCGACCACAAATTCGTATTGCTGGTGCACGAAACACCGACAAGCGCGATCCACTCAAAATCTTTTGGGTGTAAATCCATACTCATAACACAAATTAAACAAAATAGCCAAAACCAAAGATTGGCACCAATAGCTACGGGTTTTAGGGAGACTCGGAAACACAACACAGGGAATACCTTGACCGAAGGCATTCAACCAAAATGGCAAACAACCACACCAGTTCAAACAGTTTTAAACACCAGCTCAGCATGAATCCCACCATATCTTGTATTCCACTACACTTACCATTTAAGCATTCAATAATCACTATTTACTCATCAAAAGAGTCCAACCGGATTTAACAAAATTTACATAACAATTTCTTTCTCTAGTTATCATTCCCAACACTTTTAATTAAGGTTTAAGATGCTTATCACAAAGGCACCCAACCAAGACTACATTGACATGATCCCCACGGATCACCAAATCATATAACAACGTATTCTATATTTCAAACGTAGTACTTCAACAGCTACTTGAGCATGGTCAACCTATCAATTTTATACTATCCATATGTCAAAATCTTGACAATTGAAACTTGTTCAATCAATAAAATGACTTCAACAAATAAGTAATATCTCTACAAGATAAAATTCGTAATTAGGATTCTAAGATATGCATTCATTAAGGTTAAAATCTTGCATCATGATTATTATCCATTGTTCATCCCATCACAACATGTACTCGACATAATACCACAGTTTTACACTTTCCTTCTATTGGATCAATGGTTTCCAACAATTAACAACACTACCAAGGCATCAATATCAATTCTTTGCATAATCATCAATCAACAACATTGCTTTTAGCTACCTTACACATAGGTTGCAACAAAATTGTCACTACACAACATACTCCAACTATTAAATTAGATTTAATAAGTTGGATCAGCACAATGTTCTTAACAACATCATTAACAATAAGTCTTATGTCTTCTCAATTGATATCAATACTAGCATTGTAGAGACACAACTGCATACTTCCGAATATACTAGTAGTTTGCAACAACATAAATAGAAACTCTAATCAACTTCCAAATTAAAGCCACTAGTCAACATGATTAAATTTCTCTATTAACCCGTTAGATTAGAACATCTTTAAACAACCGGCAAAGTTTCTTTAACGGTATCATTAATTTACATCATCTTAATGTTCTAACTATGCATCAAGGTTTAAACTTTTAACATTAACGAGGATCATAAGCACTTTTAAAGCAAGGCAACAGATTCTAAGCATGTACATTAACCCATTTAATCATTCTCGCTACAGAGTAAACTACAACACTAGTAGTCTATTTATTCTCCAGCTAGAGATGATAATCACATTGAATTGATTCAACTCAAAATTCAACTTAGCAACACATCATTCCATAATCCACATTGTTACCTACTACATAGCACGGACATAAACTTTTTTAAACACCTTCATGGGGCACGAACTCTTGACAAACAGGATGCAACTCAACTTTTAAAGATAACCACAACTCAAGAACCAGAACGAACACCGATAGAAAAATTCTCCTTTCCAGGCAAGGAAGAAAAACAAAACTCCAACAGAAATGCAGGAGAGCTCAACTCTCAAATTCCCAAATTTGCCCACAAAACTCTTCAAGAAATCTCAAGATCTATACTTCCAGGAAGGAAGAAGGATGCACCAGGGAAAATCAAATGTTCATTAAATCTTTTCCGATAAAAGGTTCAAACTTAGCTCCACCAACTCAAGGCCTGCACAAGGGGAAACTCCAACACATTTCTTAGATAGAGAGAACAACAACCACAAAAGTTTCCTCCTCAAGACAGTCCGTAATGACCAACAAAACCGATGTCAAAGCAAAAATAGCGACCAACAGATGCGCAATACAAAACCTTTCTTCTACGTCTTCAACCAAGGAAGACAAAACCACGAACCACATACGGAACAATCCGCGAAAATCCATACCAAACACTTTTCTTTTGGTTTCAATCAATCAGAGCCAAGAAGACCAACCGAAACCGACCATTAGAATGGTAAAGAGCATACGAAGGAATCCACCACCAAACTCTTCTATTTGACTCCAGTCAACTACCCGATCTACGACAGAAAGGGTAGGCACTCTTCTCCTACAGGGGTTAATAGTTCTTCGGTGATGGCGCTAACCGGCCACACCGTCAAACCTCACCCTTACTATGAATAAAGAGAGGTGGCCGAAACCCTTCGGCACCACAACCCCATTTTAACACAATAACACGAACAATTCAATTCAATTCTCTCATACACATAGCAGCATACTCTATCAAATATAGCATTTAGCAACAAGGCTTAAATACAACATTTAAGCGTAAACAACGATACCCATACCTTTCCTACTGTGCATTCATGTGTGTCAAATTTTAGATTAGTTATACCACTTTTGCAAGTTTTAATGTTGCTATCCTACTAAAAAATTTTAGTTAAAACCTAAGCCATGTTTCTAAGTTATTCCACATCAAATTTTAGTTGTACCCTATAGCATGACACTAAAAATACACATTCCAGGGACCTACAGCCCGCTCTGATACCAACTGTAACACCCCGGCATTTAATATGCCCGAATGCTACCAACCATAGGCTAAACAACATCTAAATACCATAAACTCAGGTAAATTACAGCAAAGGAGTAAATGCTAATAACGAAAATTTCGGCAGCATCTCCTTTGTTTTTCCATGAATTGAAGCAACAACAATATGATCACAGGGTATAGTATAAAGAATGACATCAAAATCATCAATAATAAAGGTTCTAGCAGCAGTATAAGACTAGAATAAAGATTTCAACCATCGCATGAGCCAAACGAAGTAAATGAGGAAACCAAGCACAAAAATTAACCATCACAATTTAAAGGAAGGAACATGTCATTGTTTATATGTGTGATGCTAAGTGATGACGTGTGACTAGCTCCCTTTCCCGCATGCCGGTTTCATGGTACCTAAGAAAAACAACATAAACACAAGCGTGAGTTCATCACTCAGCATGTATATTGCAATGGAACAAGAAAATACATTCTAATTCCTTCATCACCACTTTTCACATACGACATCATACACATCTCATATTCATAGCGTAAGCATATCATTGACATCATCATATATCATCATCATATAACATCCTCATATATTGCCATGCAATGCAATGCAATGCGATGCACATATCTCCTGGAAACTCATAGCGGTATGGTTGAGTACACACCCGTCGGTGTGCACCCTCTCCCCCCTTCCATCCCGAAGATGGAGAGTGCCTACTCCTCGCTTCCATACACTGCGGTGAATGGAATCACGATGTAGGACTTACTCATTGGCTCTCCGGAATAGTCATAACTTTCTCACCGACCTTCCCCGGACTAGTTATGACTTTCTCACCGCCCGGGCCATGTATCATGCCAAGTATGCAAACATGCCAACCTCATAAATAACTTGTACATTAACACATGGCATCATAGCATAATAAGCATATTCATCATGTCAATGGCAATCATTAAAGCATGGCATGTGAACATATCATATACTCAATTTCAATCTCAATCAATCTAGCAAACTTCAACCCGCTACCCATTCCAATACACTTGCCTCAACCACGGGCGACGGATTGGCGAGAAGTAGAAGGCACTCCCGGGGTCACACCACCTTCCAATAGGTACCACACACTCATAATCATGTCCACAAAACAGTACGCAAACACTCTTCTACCCCGACATCGTAAACTACTCGCAAAACCCAAAAACAGAGGTTCTGTCCCGTCGGGACAGCAGCCTTCCAAAAGGCATAACTCGCGTTCTAAGACTCCAAATCAATTAAACGAGTACATCCTCGCGTAGCTTAGGAAATTTCCTAACTTTTTCTAAGTATATAGAAAGACTGATTCGGACTCTAAAGTGGTTTAATCTACAGAATACCGTGATCTGTTCCAATCAAGTCACAGTTTTTAACACGTTTGCTAAAATGAGCATAACTTTCAAACGACTGGGAGGAATTAGACGTTCTTCATACCCACTGAAAGACATTTAAATTACCTACAACTTCTTGAATAGGCGGCCGACCAAATTCCGATTCTAAATTGGCGAAAACCCAAACCCTAGGTCGACTGCTCATGCTGCCCGAAACAGAGAACGTGGCAAACTCAAGATTCCATCTAATCTACCCAACTACAGCACCACAAATTGATATAAAAACATGATAATAACCCTTAGAACAGATCCTAGACCAACCCCAAGGATTCCCATGGCCATACCTTCGCCCGACGCACGAAAACCCAACGAATCTCCTTCCGGTTCGCGCGATCTCTTTCCTCGCTCCAAATCCACCGGATCTTCTCGTCGCGGAGCGCTCCAACGGATGGATCTTCGGGTTGGTGAGGTGGAGAACTCCCCTAGGGGCAGCAAGGGAGGTGGAGAGGTGGTGGAGAGGTGGTGGCGCAATGGGGAGCAAGGGAGAGGTGGGGCTCAAGCAAAGGAGTGGGGGAGGTGGGGGTGGCGGCTAGGGCATTGAGGGGGGGCGCAATAGGGGCTGGGGAAGGACCCCAATCTGGTCTCCTACTCCCAAAAGGACTCAAACTCTTCCCCACCAAGGCCCACGACCCTTTCCCTTAGGCCCAAACTCCCTCGGAAAGGCCCAAATCCCCGGAAACGGCCCGAAAACGCAAATAAACCCCATACCGTATGGTTTCAACCTCTAATTCTATATTTCATAATGTGTTTGACCTCAACATTCACATTATATAAGGTGACGACACTCCGTGGTGTCACATTTGGACTAACTACTTTCATGAGTTGTGGATGAATTAGGTTAAATCCAAGAGGGTGGGATGAAGAAACGGGACAAGGACGACATCATGAGTTGATGGGCGTCAAGAGGAGATCCCAAAGAGAAGAAAAGAAAAGAAAAGAATGTTCATCAAAAGTTGATGAACAAGGAGTCGAGTGACGATCTCAAAGAGAAGAATGATTGAAGATCATAAAAGCCACAAAGGGGATCGCATGTGGTGGCTAAGATATAAACTAGATAGAGAGTCTAGTTTAGGTAGATCGCTCTACTATTAAGAGGTGTTGAGTCATTTGCTTGAACTTCATCATGTGTTGATGAAGTCAATCCTTGTTCACTCGATCTCAAATCTTCTTATTTGGATCTTACATGGAGCTAACCATTTGGCATATGTTGCGAATGGGTGAAGCTCGTACATTGGTTTTTGTATAATGCTTTGATTTGCATGTGTTGCAAATAGGAGAAGCTTATGCATTGGTTTTTCTTATGGAGTTTTGAATTGCATGTGTTGTGATTAGAGAGCTCGTGCACTTGAGTATGATTTGGAGGTTGCTTGGAGCTAGGTTTTGCATGTGCTGCAAAACGAAGATGCTCAAGCAATTTGAGTTTTAGTGTGGTTGCATGGAGGTAGAGAATTGCATGTGTTGTAATTAGAGAACTTATGCACTTGACTATGATTTGGAGTTTGCTTGGAGCTAGACTTTTGCATGTGTTGCAAAAAGAAAATGCTCCAACATGAAAAGGTTTAATTATTATTTGCAAATTCGTTGTGCAAATAAACGAGAGGTCTATAAGTCTGGGATCCTAGAGCATGTAAATAGGGCTTACAATGGGGTTTGCAAGTTGACTTAATCTCATGTTGATCATCACATGGCTAAGAAAATCAATCTTATAGACTCATGGGTTATATACTAATACGTTTTTGCAAATATATCTTGAGTTATTTGTGAAATATGTTTTCACAAATTTGTTGGAGTTTAAATGAGATTCTTTGGAGCATGTGATTTGAGTTTGCAAATTTTTTTGCAAAGTGATGTGATCATGTGTTGATCATCACATGGCTCAAAGAAAAATTCTTTGAAAGTTTGGAGAAAAGATTTTGTAGAAAATATGGTTTTTCTCCTGAGGTTGGTAGTACCGCTGAGGCCAGCAATACCGCTTATGAGAGAGGTACTGCCGCTTGGCTGCACTACTGAAGGATCATTGTTTTTGATCCAATTGTTTTTGATGATGAGTATTTGAAAAGAGTTGAAATTGATTTGATTATTTGATAAGATTTGAAAGAGGTTTGATTATTTAGTGGTTGTATGGATTAACTTGAGTCAAGTCGCAGACTTGGGCTCGGAAATTGTTTTTGTGTTTTTTGTTCACGTGCAGGTGTTGCTTGAGGTCGAACATGGTCGATGACGGGACCAAGACTAGGTTCAGGGAGGAACTGAGGTCGTGAGGGTCGAGGATGTCATGCGAGATGTTTCGGACTAGAGAACGGTGCACGTGAGATCGAGATCGTTGCAGCGTAGTGGCAGGAAGTCGTACGCGTGTATACGATTTTTAGAGTGTGTGTGTGCATATGTGTGTGCATGCATGCAAGTGTGTGTGTACGTGCATGTGTGTGTGCATGCATGTGAGTGTGTGAGTATACATGCATGTGTGTGTGAATGCATTTAATGCATGCATGTGTGTGTGCATGATAGTGTGTGTGTGTGCTTGACGTGAATGCATAGTGTGCGTGTGTACGAGAGTGCATGGAGCATGTGTATGTGCGTGCGTTGCGTGCGTTGCGTGCGTGAGTTTGCTGTGTGGGTAGTGCATGCGAGAAAGATGTCCGAGAGGCGCAGTTGCTGTCCGAGTCTGGTTGCCGTGCGTGCTGGCCGAGTTTGGTATGGAGACTAATTGATTGATCTGTATACAAGAAGGAATCAGCTGCTATGGAGCCCTTTAAATAAGAGGGTTCTAGGGGCTTAGAAATCATCCAATGCAAAGGGCAAGAAGCAAAAGGTGCCTACAACAAAGAAAAGCTTTTGTGCTCTCTTTAGTTTGTTTAGGGTTTTCTAATCTTGTGAGATTAGAGATTTTGTTTAGGGTTTTCTAATCTTGTGGGATTAGAGATTTTGTTTAGGGTTTTCTAATCATTGAAGATTAGAAGATTTTTTTTTTTGGTGTCATCTTGTTGAAGATGGCTTTGGAATAAAAAAAAAATAAGTTTATGCAATATTCTCTTATTTTTTTTTGGCTTTGTTTCTTGATTAGAAGGTTTGTTCGATTTTTGATAGAACTAGTTTTGATTTTTGTTCGACTTGTCTCGCTAATTAATCTAGGGTTTTGATCTCTTCATTATTAGATTTTCTTCCGCTATTTAGGGGTCTTTTATTTTCAGAAAGAAATATTTGAATTTTATTCGGCATCTATTCACCCCCCCCTCTAGTTGCCTACTCGGTCCTACAAGTGGTATCAGAGCAAGGTTCTACTAATCCATCTTAACAGGTGATTAGTAAACGGTAAGTTATGGCAACAGAGAAATACTCAAACAAGCCGCCAATCTTCGATGGCACAGACTTCCCCCACTGGCGGATCCGGATGACTGCATATCTTCAAGCTCAAGGTAACGCGATTTGGCGCAAGGTAAAAATTTCGTACGAGCTTCCTTCTAATGATGATATTGATAAAATCGAGTTTGAAAAAGATGTTGAAAACAATAATAGAGCTAGAAACATATTGCTTCAAGGACTTGCTAGAAAAGAATTCGATAGAGTCTGTCATTTACTCATCGCTTCATGAAATTTGGAAATCTCTTCAAGATTATCATGAGGGCAATCGACTCTGTAAAAGAAGCTAGGCAAGATCAATTTAAAAAGGAATACACTAGATTTGAAATGAACTCGAGAATCTCTAGATGATTGTTTTGCTCGCTTTAATGAGAATCTTAAACAATCTTAGAGTGTAGATGTAAAGTACATCGACTCTGAAAATGCTAGACATTTCCTATCATCTCTTGATCTTAAAATCGGCAAATGAAAGTGACTGCTTTTAGGGAAGCTCATAAGATGAGTGAAATGACTTTGGATAAACTATATTCTAGTCTCAAGACTTTTGAGATAGACATTGTTTCAAGAACTTCCAATGATAACTCTATGGCTCTTAATGCTAATTCTTCATATGATAATGCTACTAGTTCTTCATCATCATATTCCATTATTGCTTTGAGTGCTCTTAGTGATGAACAGCTAGATCAAATACCAGAAGATACACTTGCTCTTCTTTCCAAGCGTGTCAATGCAGCTTACATGAGATCAAGGGAGAGAAGAGGAGCCTCCATCCACTGCTACAACTGCGGCAAGGCCGGGCACATCCGTGCTAACTGTTTCAAGAACAAAGATAAAGAGGAGAAGGAGCAAAGCAACTCCTCCAAGTCCTTCCGGCCAAAAGAGAACAAGGACAAAAATAAGCAACGGACAAAGAAGATGCTCAACAAAGTCTTCGCGGCAATTGGTCGCTTAGACTTAAGCGACATTGATGATTCAACTGACGATGAGAAGGAAGCGAAGCAAACGGCTGAACGAGAAAGATTTCATCGGATCGTGCTTCATGGCGAAAGGAACACTAGTGATTCTAGTGACAACGATAGCACCTCCAAATGACGGTGATGAGTTAATACCTTCTTATGATGAGCTTTGTGAAGTTTTAGTCATATTGAGAAAATCTTTAAGAAAATCTTCACTCAAAAATAAAAACTTAGAGAAAGATCTATCCATGCTGAAAACCGAAAACTTTGATCTTAGAAATTCAAATTACGAAAAGACATGTGATTCTTGCTTAGATCTCAAATTTGAAATTAAATCTCTAAAAGAGGAACATATGATTAAACTAGAACAAGTTTATGCCAAACAATTGAAAAATGAAAAACTTGTTAAAAATGTTGGTTGCTCTCTTGATGGTTTACATGGTCAAACTTCTTGTTCTAAATGTCCCATACTAGAATTGAAGTTGCATGATGCGAGATGCTAAGATTACTCAATTGTTTAATGATTTGCTTACACATGAAGTTCTTTCATGCTCAACTTGTCGCAAGCAAAAGAAAAAGTAGATGTTTCCTGTAATAATTGTTTAACACTCTCTCGAAAAATTGATTACTTGGAAAAGTCTTTAGAACGTTTTACTAAAGGAAAGAAAAATCTAAATATGATTTTGGATCAGTCAAGAGTCAGCACTCATCACAAAGGTTTAGGTTTTGATCCTTATGCTCATCACAAATCATATGCTCCTACTATTGTTAAAACTCTTGAAAGTGGAAAGTTTGAAATTGTCAAAGAACACGAGAAAACGTCTTCAAATCTGCTGGAATTTTATCTTCTACTATGATGAATGCAAATGTTGCTTCGCTTCTAAAGACAAACCATTTGTTAAGTACAATTGCACTCATTGTGGAAAAGATGGTCATTTGATGAATTTTTGTTTTAGACTAGCCAAACAACAGAGAAAGGAAAATTCAAAGGCTAAGTCTAACTTTAGACAAACACGTATCATTTCTCCACATGTTCCGCTAGTGAAAGCAAACAAAATATCGGAAATTCATTTACTTTGCATTCACAAGCTTTTGTACGATCACCTCCTCGTCGGAAAGTGATTCAGTGCTGGATACCTAAATCATATTTCTCTAACCCAATATTTGAATCCTCAACATCTTACATTCATAACATGTAGGTGGTACGAGAAGGGAAGGAGAACATCCGGGTTGTTGATTCAGGATCCGTCAACACATGACAGCAACCCAAGTTGGTTCTCCTCCCTAACAAAAGCATCCGGGAACGAAACGATCACTTTTGGAGATGCTACTACTGGACGCGTCATTGCAAAAGGTACAGTGAAGGTGAATGATCACTTTACTTTAAAGAATGTCTCTTTGGTGTCTAAACTGAAATTCAACCTTCTATCTGTATCTCAATTGTTGGATGAAAACTTTGAAGTGAGTTTTAAACCAAATGCATGTAGAGTACTCGATGCTTCTGGAAACTTGACTCTTGAGATATCTAGACTTGGAAAAATTTTCATAGCAAATTTTAGCAATGCTTCAAGTTCACATTGTTTTGTTGCTTCAGAATCTAGAAATCTCAATTTTTGGCATCGTCGGTTAGGTCACATGGGCTTTGATCTGTTATCTAGATTGAGTGGTCTAGACTTAATTCGTGGCTTGCCAAAATTAAAATCTTGCAAAGACATTGTTTGTGCTTCCTGTCGACATGGTAAGATGGTTGGAGCCCCACATGCTCCTGTCTCTACTGTAATGACCACTGGCCCCGGTCAACTTCTTCACATGGATACTGAGGACCATCTCGAGTACAATCGTGGGAGGTAAGTGGTACTTTCTAGTAATAGTTGATGATTATTCGAGATACTCTTGGGTGCATTTTCTGTCTTCAAAAGATGAGATTTTTGGACTCTTTCATGTCTTCATTAAGAGATTGATAAATGAATTGCCTAACTCATTGAAAGCCATAAGAACAGATAATGGTACAGAATTCAAAAATGCATTGTTTAAATCTTTTGTGAAACTAATGGGATTGAACATCAATTTTCTTCGCCATATTCTCCCTCACAGAATGGTGTTGTAGAAAGGAAAAATAGAACTTTGATTCAAATGGCTAGAACTATGCTAGATGAATACAACACTTCAAGAAAATTTTGGGTTGAGGCAATTTCTTCTGCTTGCTATATATCAAATAGGGTCTATCTCAGAGCTTTACTTGGTAAAACATCTTATGAACCGAGATTTGATCGTAAACCATCTGTTTCTCACTTACGAGTGTTTGGTTGCAAATGCTTTATTCTTAAACATGGAAATCTTGATAAATTCGAAGCTCGTAGTACAGATGGTATTTTCCTTGGCTATTCGTTGCACTCTCGTGGATATCGTGGTACTTGATTTATCGACTAACAAATTGTTGGAGACATGCGATGTTACTTTTGATGAGGCTAGCCACGAGCTAGACCCGACATTTCAGGATCACGAGAAGATTTAGAGCCAATCTTTTTGGATAAAAGATTCGAAGAAAATGATGAAGATAATGATGATGATGAGCTCATACCTACAGAACGGGAAGATGTTCCTGAACAAATTGATGTGACTACTACTTGATTCTCCTACACCTCCCACGACGATCGAAACAAGCTGGACCTCCCTTCTTGTTTTGAAGAACCATCCTCTGAACAAATTATTGGAAGTCTTCATGAAAGGGTGACACGTTCTAATTCATCTCAAACTCTTTTATGCATGCATTCTGCTTTTGTTGCAAATTTTGAACCTAAGAACATTACTCATGCTTTAACTGATAGTTCTTGGGTAGATGCGATGCATGAAGAGTTAGAAAACTTTGAAAGGAATAAAGTTTGGTCTTTAGTGGAACCTCCTAAAAATCAAAACATTATTGGAACAAAATGGGTTTTTAAGAACAAGTTAAATGAAGATGGAATAATTGTTAGAAACAAAGCTAGACTTGTAGCTCAAGGTTATTCTCAACTTGAAGGAATTGATTTTGATGAAACATTTGCTCCTGTTGCTCGCTTAGAAGCTATTCGCATCCTCTTGGCTTTTGCAGCTTCAAAAGGTTTTAAGCTATTTCAAATGGATGTGAAAAGTGCTTTTCTAAACGGTTTTATAGAAGAAGAAGTTTTTGTGAAACGACCTCCTGGCTTTGAAAATGAAAAATTTCCTAATCATGTATATCGTTTGTCAAAAGCTCTTTATGGATTAAAACAAGCCCCTCGTGCTTGGTATGATAGATTAAAAGGCTTCTTGCTTCAACATAATTTTGAGATGGGAAAAGTTGATAAAACTCTATTTACTCAAAATTCAAATGATCAATTTCTTGTGGTGCAAATTTATGTGGATGATATTATCTTTGGAGTATCCTCCCACTCTCTTGTGTTGCTGTTTTCCGAGATGATGTCCAGGGAATTCGAGATGAGTATGATGGGAGAGTTGACATACTTTCTTGGATTTCAAATCAAGCAAGCGAAGACGGGATCTTCTTGCACCAATCCAAGTATACAAAGGAGCTACTAAAGAAATTCGATATGGGAGAAGGAAAGTCAGTATCTACTCCAATGAGCACAACAACAATTTTGGATCCCGATTAAAATGGTGTCGAGATGGACCAAAGGAATACGAAGCATGATTGGATCACTGTACTTGATCGCTTCGAGACCGACATACATTTTGCGGTATGTTTGTGCGCTCGATTTCAAGCCTCTCCTCGAGAATCACATCGACAAGCAATTAAAAGAATTTTCAGGTATCTTCGCTCCACTTCGAATTTGGTATTTGGTATTCTTGTTCTTCTTCGCTACACTCCTAGGATATTCGATGCTGATTTTGCGGGGTGTAGATTAGATAGAAAGAGTACTTCGGCACATGTCATTTTCTTGGCACTTCACTTGTTTCTTGGTCTTCTAAGAAACAGTCCTTAGTTGCTCAATCTATCAAGCTGAATACGTTGCAGCCGCTAGTTGTTGTTCACAAATTCTTTGGATCACTTCAACTCTTAAAGATTACGGCATTAACTTTAATAGTGTTCCACTTCTTTGTGATAATACTAGTGCAATTCACATCGCTAAAAATCCTGTTCAACATTCAAGGACTAAACACATTGATGTTCGATATCATTTTCTTAGAGATCATGTTGAAAAAGGAGCTATTGAACTGAAATTTGTTGATTCGGATGCTCAAATTGCTGATATTTTCACTAAGCCGCTTGATTCTTCTCGCTTTGCTTTCTTATGCGGCGAACTTGGGATCATTCATCCCCATGGGTTGTTTTGAGGGGGAGTCTTGATTTTAACTCTTTCATTTGTGTTACTTGACTTTGGTTACTACAAGGAGCTATTTTGTCGTTACACTTAAAGAAAACTCCCCTGTTTTCATTGCATCATGTAGTACAAAGCTTTGTTGACTATTCTTGTGTATATAGTCAAATTAATGCTACATTGCTTCACTTCTCACTAAAAGACTAAAAGACTAAAATAATTCAATTTGAGATGCTTTTTGAGAATATTTTGGCTCTTGTTCATTATGGTATTGCATTTGTGAAATAGGCTTAAAAGTTTCTTGTCATCTCGTTGAAAGGCTAGAGCTGATTAGAAACTATGTGTGAGCTTATTGTTGGACTTCAAATGATCATTATGAGTCTCAAGCAAAATCAGTGTTTTAAATGATAAAAGCAAGTTGAAAAAGATGCAAGCAAAAGCTACTTGGCTAAACACAAGTTTAGTACAATGTGCGACTTCCTTGCCAGGATTTAAATTCAAAAGATGCAAGAAAAGGCTACTTGTCTAAACAAAAGTTCAGAACAATGTGAAGCCACTTGCCAATTTAAACTGAGAAAGATACAAGAAAGAACTACCTACTCATACACAAGTATGGGCTAGTGTGCGATTACTTGTCATCCCTCGTTGATCACAAAGCAAAATTGTCAAACTTGCTAAAAGAGAAAAAGGAAATTCAAATTTTTGAAAAGCCTTGAGACAAACATTAGTGAATTTGAAAGTCTCTCTTTGCTCATGATAGATTTCCTTTTAGCTTTGGCAAAATCAGTTTATGACATTTTACTTGTTTGCTCTAA
The DNA here is from genome assembly GCA_036346355.1 of Rhipidocladum racemiflorum. Lineage (NCBI taxonomy): Eukaryota > Viridiplantae > Streptophyta > Magnoliopsida > Poales > Poaceae > Rhipidocladum > Rhipidocladum racemiflorum. The sequence continues at coordinate 18,072,888 of CM070573.1, read as the reverse complement.
TTTGCTTATGCAACAACTATTCTATGTGTTAGAGCCTCCATATTCTCACAATTTGCTTTCTCATTGGATAAATTGATACAAAATGTGAAAACTCTCGTAAAAACTCTCCAAATGCTTTACTTTGATTATATACCTTGAATATACTTCAAAGCTTGAGATACTGCATTCATTAAGGGGGAGTTTTGAGATCTTGATGACTATTTTGTCAAAAAGGGGGAGAGCAAAAGTCAAGAAAAGGAAAAATAAAAAGAGAGGAGAATTTCAAACTGTTTGAGAATTTGGATTTACTTGGTCTTTACTTGGTCTTGGAATCTTTTGGGTCTCAATCTCTAATTTTTTTTTTCTATACTCTTATCAAATCTTATTGTGTTTTGTCAAATTACTCATCAAGGGGGAGATTGAAGGATCATTGTTTTTGATCCAATTGTTTTTGATGATGAGTATTTGAAAAGAGTTGAAATTGATTTGATTATTTGATAAGATTTGAAAGAGGTTTGATTATTTAGTGGTTGTATGGATTAACTTGAGTCAAGTCGCGGACTTGGGCTCGGAAATTGTTTTTGTGTTTTTTGTTCACGTGCAGGTGTTGCTTGAGGTCGAACATGGTCGATGACGGGACCAAGACTAGGTTCAGGGAGGAACTGAGGTCGTGAGGGTCGAGGATGTCATGCGAGATGTTTCGGACTAGAGAACGGTGCACGTGAGATCGAGATCGTTAAACAGTAGTGGCAGGAAGTCGTACGCGTGTATACGATTTTTAGAGTGTGTGTGTGCATATGTGTGTGCATGCATGCAAGTGTGTGTGTGTACGTGCATGTGTGTGTGCATGCATGTGAGTGTGTGAGTATACATGCATGTGTGTGTGAATGCATTTAATGCATGCATGTGTGTGTGCATGATAGTGTGTGTGTGTGTGCTTGACGTGAATGCATAGTGTGCGTGTGTACGAGTGCATGGAGCATGTGTATGTGCGTATGCTATGCATGCTATGCGTCGCGTGAGTTTGCTGTGTGGGTAGTGCATGCGAGAAAGATGTCCGAGAGGCGCAGCTTGTCAGTCCGAGTTGCTGCCGTGTGTCTTTGGCCGAGTTTGGTATGGAGACTAATTGATTGATCTGTATACAAGAAGGAATCAGCTGCTATGGAGCCCTTTAAATAAGAGGGTTCTAGGGGCTTAGAAATCATCCAATGCAAAGGGCAAGAAGCAAAAGGTGCCTACAACAAAGAAAAGCTTTTGTGCTCTCTTTAGTTTGTTTAGGGTTTTCTAATCTTGTGAGATTAGAGATTTTGTTTAGGGTTTTCTAATCTTGTGGGATTAGAGATTTTGTTTAGGGTTTTCTAATCATTGAAGATTAGAAGATTTTTTTTTTGGTGTCATCTTGTTGAAGATGGCTTTGGAATAAAAAAAAATAAGTTTATGCAATATTCTCTTATTTTTTTTTGGCTTTGTTTCTTGATTAGAAGGTTTGTTCGATTTTTGATAGAACTAGTTTTGATTTTTGTTCGACTTGTCTCGCTAATTAATCTAGGGTTTTGATCTCTTCATTATTAGATTTTCTTCCGCTATTTAGGGGTCTTTTATTTTCAGAAAGAAATATTTGAATTTTATTCGGCATCTATTCACCCCCCCCCTCTAGTTGCCTACTCGGTCCTACAACTACCGGCACTAAGACACCGGTAGTTATTTTCCAAAGAGGGGTGTTTTATTAGAGTTTTGCTGATGCCATCGGTACTGCCCAGTGGGGCCAGTACTGCCGCTCGAGCGCTACTACTAGGCCCTAGAGGGTGGTAGTACTGGGAAACTAGCCGTTAGCTGACCGTTGAGGTCAAGCCGGCACTACCGGGCCTCAGATGGCGGTAGTGCCGAATTTGCTGAAAATTGGCAGTTTTGCCCCCCCCCCCAACAACTAGATTTCGTGTGGGAGGCTATAAAAGGACACTCCAAGGGGGCATTTGCTGGTTGTTGATGTTACTGGATGAGTTTGGGAATGAAATGCAGGTGTTACACACTTCAAATTTGCTTCTTGAGCTAACAGTGAGCCCTAATTGCATGTGTTGCAATTAGGAGTGAGTTGAGAGCCTCATTATCATGTGTTACACTTGAGGAGGATCCTGGTGCATGTATTGCACTTGATGAGGGTCCTAATGCATGTGTTGCACTTAGGTGGTCACCGAAAGCGTATGTGTTGCACTAGGTGAAGCTCGAGCAAGGGGCTCGACTTGTTACTCTTGGTGGTTGTCGCCACTTAGACAACGTAGGATACGTCGTGCTCGGGAGCTCTCAACGGAGGTTGTGAGAAGCCTCGACAAAGTTTGTGAAGGTTGGAGTTAAGCCTAACCAAAGGGGTGAAAAACTTCCACTAGTGGATCCAAGACGGGTGCTCAAGTGCGGAGCCGGTCTAAAGAGTTGGGTTTGCCTCAACGTGGATTAGGAGAGACCAGCAAGTCTCCTAGGTCATGGGAGAAAGTATTTTGGTCATGGGAGAAAGTATTTTTTTTTCTCTTGTCTCTTTTACTTTTAAGCATTTATATTATTTCACTATTATCAATTGCTTTATTGTATTTAGAATTACTTATTCTTGCTTCCTTAATTAGTATATCAATTCTTGCTTAGAAACATAATTTAGTTAGTGCACTAGTAATCCTAGTTGATTTAGACCTTAATTGCCAAGACCTTAGTTATTCGTTTCCGTATTATTTGCTATGTTTTGACATAGGGTTGATTAGAGTGTATTAGTTAGCAAGAAGAATTTTTATAAATGCCTATTCACCACCCTCTAGTCGTATCCTCGACCCTATCGTAGTGGTCATGTACGTGTGTAGCATGAGTAAAATGTGTATAGTGTGCTTCTTCTTGCACTCTCGAGAAAAAAAGTAAGGTAGAGCTAGCATCGGCACATCATTACCAACAATCTCTTTCCTCTAGAGACACTGCCAAATTGAACTCTACTTCCTTGACCATGCACCAAGGGTGTTGCCAACCCCTGCCTGGCCAACCCATCCACCTTGCTTTGATTGTGCTTTGGTAAATCTGTATTTTGATTTGTGAAAGTTTTAAAATTTTACTTCAAAATTTGCCTATTTGGATATGTGAATGTTTTAAAATTTGACTTCAAAGGTTTGTGATAGGCGGTGGGTTAGCTAGCAACATATCACCGAAAAAGCGGATGGGAGGTGGGACCCTTAGAGGGAGGTATATGGGTGTCCCTCAGCAAGGAAACTAGCAAACACATGTATTACCAATTTTATCTATTTGGAACATAGGAAAGAAAAAACGTACGAATAGAAAATAAAAGCAGGAATAGATGTTATACATGGTGAGGCGAAGGATGGTTGGGGATCGCTAGAGGATGACCGCAGATGGAATCACTGCAAGCCATGGAGGCAAGGGAATAACTGGATGCTAATTTGGAGCTTCTCGGATTAAGGAGAGCCGTTGGATCACAGTTTAGAGGATAGAGTAGCGGTCAAGTTAGTTAGCTTTGAGAAGTGTGCAAAACCCATTATGTTAGTGGGTTTCGGGTTAGCCCTTGTATGAGTGATTGAATCAATCCTAGCCTTTGGAGGGGTTGGTTAGGATTGAAGCAACCCATCCAATGGTGGAGGTTGATTCATGAAGGCTATAAATAGAGGGGGAGAGGGGTGTCTCTGCTTGAAGGTTTTGGTGCTTCTTTGAGGTTTGCCTACCTTCTTGTGAGGCTTTATAAACCTTCATCTCATGAAATACAATCTTTATTTCCTTAAGATTCTAAATTTACTTTCGCATTTACATTATGTCTTAAATTTAGCATTTAAATTATGTAATTTAAATTCTTGCAATGTACATTTTCGCAAGTTGGATTTGCCTCCTCTCCTTCTACTTGCTTGTGCTTCTTGTGTTGAGCATGTATGGTTGATGGATGAATCTTTTTCAGATCGTATCCAAATCATTTAGGCAAATCTACTCTTGAAGTTTGCAATGAATCGATCTTTTTGCTTGGAATAAAGAAATCTTGGTAGATCGAGCTTCATCCTCCAATAAGGCGAAGTATACTTGCACCTTCTATTAGAAGGATGGACATCTCACTGACTTCTATTCCAAACATGCCAAAATAACTCGGTGTGAGCATGTTTATGCCTTTAGGGGTATTCAGGGTCATCCCCAGGCTATGAGTGCTACTAAGGCACTCACTTCTTCTAGACAGGTTAAAGAGTCACATGTTGTTGGACAACATCCAGGACTCGGTTTTTATGATGTTTATTTGAGTTTTAGTCTTGGAGCTGTTCTTGGTTAGTCTTTTTCGCTATCCTCTTGATATTCCTCATTCTTCCTATCGAGATAGGTATCAGCGGCATGAGTTTACTTTCTCAAGTATAAAGGTTTGGGTAGCATTACTAGGATGGTCCTGCCTTTGCTCATCGGCGGACCAACCCAGCACCAGCTCCCAGACGTCCTACCGGAGTTGTTTCTGGATTTGTGAGAGTCGAGCCACGGAGAGACGCTAGAGTTCAGTCTTTTGCTTCTTTGACTGCTAGTTCTGCTCATCAAGTGACTCAGTATTGGGTTCCTAGATCTACACTGATCTACCTTAGTACTGAGTAATCTACTTTTCGCTCTATTTGATTCAGGTTCATAGGGCTAGGAAGGGAGAGGTTTGATCATAGACTTTGGTTATTCTCACGATATGACCAGAGACTCTTGTTGATTCTCTTCCCTAGTCCGAGCTCCTGTGATGAATTGATCACCTTTGGGGATGTTTCGTCAGGTAGAGTCATCGCTAAAAGTACCGTATGCATTAATTAAAATTTCATTCTTAAGGATGTTGCCTTAATGAGTAAGCTGCAATACAATTGGCTTTCTGTCTCTTTGCTTCCAGATGATGATTTCAAGGTAAGTTTTAAGCGTAATGCTTGTAGAATTCTCAATTCTTCTTGAGAGTTAGTTTGTGGGATTTCTAGATATGGGAGAGTCTTCCGTGCTGATTTTTTTTAGAGATTCTCTTCGTTGCTTGATCGCTTCATAGTCATGTGATCTCTTTCTAGCATAGGAGACTTAGTCACATTGGTTTTTAATCATTTTACCCAAGTTATTAGCTAGAATCTCATTCGTGATTTGTATAAACTCAAGATAGTTAAAGATATGGTTTGTTCTCTTTGCCAATATGTCAAGATGGTTGCTGCTTCTCTCCCCCAGTCACCGTTGTGATGACTAATGCATCAGGATAGCTTTTCCAAAATGGACACAGTTGGTCCAGTTAGAGTGCAGTCAGCGGGTGGGAAGTGGTACATTCTTGTTATTGTTAATGATTTTTTGAGATATTCTTGGGCTTTTTTTATGGCCTCGAAGGATGAGTCTTTTACCCACTTCAGGGGTTTGGTCTGCAGGTTGTCTATTGAGCTTCCAAGTGTCTTACGAGCTATATGTAGTGGCAATGGCACAGAGTTCAAGAACTCCTACTTTGAGAGTTTCTGCACTGAGTCAGGTATTGAGCATCAGTTCTCTTCTCCATATGTCCCTCAGCAGCATGTTGTAGTGGAGAGAAAGAACAGGACCCTAGTAGAGATGGCCAGGACGATGCTAGATGAATACATCACTCATAGGAAGTTTTGGGCTAAGGTTGTAACTACTGCTTGCTATGTTTCGAATAGAGTTTTTCTGAGGGCACACTTGCATCGTACTTTTTATGACTTGAGATGCGGGCGAAAGCCCAGTGTTTCACATTTTTGAATTTTTGGTTGCAAGTGCTTTTTTCTGAAGTCTGCGAATGTAGATAAGTTTGAGTCCCATTTTTTCGATGGCATCTTTCTAGGTTACTCGACTTCTTCTCGTATCTACAGGGTCTGGGGGTGTCATACAGGACGGTTGTCGGGACCGGATTTCTAAATCCGAACCCTCTGTGTATAACTGCACTATTCCCGGATCAAGCTAGTGCACAAGTGGAAACAGTGATGATAACACATCCATATCACGAACCAAATAATGTAAAGCTCAAATAAAAGGTACCAACCTTATGCTCAACGATTACAAATAAGAAGCCACACGGCTAAAGTTCAATAAGTAGCAGCGGAAACAAAATAAGTAGTAGCGTAGTGAACCCATCCATATGCCCAACAGGCAATCGACTGGGGTGCACAACCTAGTATTTCGGATCTCCTTCGTCGAAACCACAAGCGTAGAACTCGTAGTTACCTTCTGCTTCTGCACAATCCTCTGTGGGAAGAGGGGATGATTTGCAAGGGTGAGTACACAACCGTACTCGCAAGCCTTGGAAACTTAATGCATGTTAACTATATGCAAGCTGAACAAATGAAGGCATAATATGGCTCATTTGGCATAGAGCAATCTTGAACGATAAATACCAGTAGTAATTTCATAAAGCATCATTTGATAAATATAATTTGTAGACAATAAATTTAATATTGTCAAATTAATTAAGTTCCAATTACCAGACTGGCTCCATCCGCCAAACCACAACCCGAGAGTTCCATCCACTCACAGTCACTACCAATCACCTGAGAGTTCCCTCCACTCACAGGTTCCCAAAACACCATTTTCATTTGAAAACAAAACCATAAGATCTACAATGTGAAAGCGTACCTTGCATGCCCTTGACCGTGGGCACTAGTAGTTTTAACTTTGCAGAGTGTGTACAGCTTTACCCACAAGACATGATCAACTCTTAGTGCCATGAACAATAAACACACTTCCTTTGGTGTGCCGGTAGATAGATCATGACAAGGCCTTTACAATGCATGGCCTCACTATTGACTACGCCCGCTAAGGTTTCACCGCTGTTAGGGTTCTAGCCACCCAGTACAGAAGCCCCCTCTTGCGCCTTGCGCATGCCTCTATCCGGCACCGCATTCCACCCAATGGCGAATTCAATAATGAGATGCACAAATTAGTTAGCTAGGTCGTACACATATAGACTTGTGGTTGTACGGAAGTGCTTGGTCCAAAGTAACACACGCTTCGGTCCTTAATTGACTAGGGCGGAACATTCACTGAACCAAAACATTCTCATGCATTCCACACCCACCAAGCATCCATCCGCCCCGATCTAAATCATTTTACACTTCATATTTATTTAAATAACAGTAGCAACACCAGTTGCCACAATTACGCAAAAGAGTGTAAATCAAATTTGAAATGATTCCCATAATAACCTATACCAAAATGTTTGAGCTGGACTAAGCAATTTCTATCGTCCCATGCTACACTAATAATTATCACTAAATTACAATAGCTAATATCATCTAGGGTGACAAAGGTTCACAATCATCAATGTCAAATGAGTCATAACAAGTTCAGGTATTTAACAAACCTAGGTCGACATTTCAATTACATGTACAAAAATAAGCATGCATAGTTTAAAACGACATATAAATTTCGTAAACATGGGTTCAACATGATCAAGGAAGACTTGCCTTCGTTGCCTCCCACTGGTTCTACTTCCAACGGTTGAATTTCTTGAACTTCGGCGACGTCGTCTACACGTGAAATGAGAACAAATAAATAAAACAAATACATATAAAATTCAAAAATTTAAAAGAATGGTAATGGAAGGTAGGGCTTGATTTTAGAAAAATTTAGAAATTTGAATCACTGAAATCGGAGTTCGGACGGAGGAGAACAGGCCCTCGGAAGTTTGAAATTTCAGAAAAAGGAAAAAGGAGAGAGAAGGGACACGTGTCACACTCTGATTGGCTCAGATTTTTGGATTTTCTGAAAATTAGGAAAAAGGAAAAAGAATTTCCACTGACACGTGAATCCACATGTCAGTGGCTCAGTTCATGGTGAACCGGGTGCACTGAGAGGGCTAGGGGTTGACGTGGCATGGCACACGGTGACACGGCCGTGAGGTGGCGCGCATCCAGCAGCTCAACCGGATCGAACGACAGAGACGCGGGGCGAAGCGGGCCGGGCGAGAGGATTCGGCCCGAGAGCATTTGGAAAAAGAAAAACCTTTTCTGATTTAATAATTCACCAAAAATTCAAATAAACGCAAATAAATTCAAATAAATAGCAAATAAATTCATAAAAATCTCAAAATTTACAGAAACATTCCTTGAAGCAGAAGGAACCCAACAAAAATTGAAATTCTTAGATTTGATGCATAGATTAATTAAATAAAATCTTTTAGTTAATTAAAAATTCAAATTAAGCTGGAATTAATTTGAGAAAATTCAAATGGTCCTTTTCGGTTTCAAAAATTTTCAAAAACTCAAAATTTGGAATGTTACAACGGTTAGAGACCTGTGAGGTAACCTTTGATGAGCCTAGTCTGGGCACTAGGCTAGATATTTCAGGTTCTTCCCCTCTCTTTAAGACCATCTTTGTAGAGGAATTGGAAGATGGAGACGATAGCTCTCAGCCTGATCTAGTCCCCTCTACGCCTAAGGACTACCGATTGCCGACTGTTATTTCTCTATTACTCCTTGATCCTTGAAGGTTTTGGTTAGTTTCTTTGAGAAAAAATATAATTTAAGATCATTTACCTTATTTTGATTGTCATTTTGGTCCTTCACACTCAATAGCAAAGGATTCAAATCCTATCGAATCAAGGGAAAAGAGAAACCAACGAAGATTTCTGAGTCACATATAACCTTAGCTTCCAGACCGAGGACAGGGCTGAGCTTGCCTGGCCGGCCGGTACTTCAATCCAGGGTGTGAAATCTCCACAAAATTTTAGATCTTGGATCCCTCCGAATTTCATAATCCTGATGAAATTAGAAAAACCCTACAAAAATTCAAAATCCTTAGCGTACTTCCGTCCCCTAATTATTTGCCAGTAAAATCAGATGTCCTGTGTTGCCTCATTGGCTGCTTAGCGTACTCCTGTCCCCTAATTATTTGCTCAGTGCAAATTCCCATTCGATTTGTTTGTACAGAGGCCCCATTATTGCTCCCACGAAAACGGCTAGATCATGGTTCGTGAAGCCTTGCATCGGCACTGCTTTCCCCGTACATGCAACTCAGTGATTGAACGTTGATTTGCTACTGACAATCTTTGTTTCTAGTTCCGAAATGTCTTCATCAACGTCGGCATCATCATGCATGTATTGATTGATGTATTAGCGGTGTATTTCTGCTTCTAAGTTCCAGATTCGAATTGACCTGGCTTGTGTTTCATGTTGTTGTAACTTCGTCGTGTCAGTAAGTCATAATATATATATGCATAATTAACTTAAAATTGTTAGTACTTTTTAGATTTTGATATTAGAATACAGCTTCCATAACGTCATCCGCTGCCTGCTACGTCGTGGTCAATCCACTAAATCCCCACTGTCGGTTACCTTGGCTACAGATAAATATATCCACACCCACTAGCTGACTATAACCAATGCTATGCATATGTCACGTATGTATAATTATGCATACTCTCTATTGCAGTTAATAAGTGTGATAGAGGATATCGTTTGTCACCTTTTACGGTAAAAACGAAAGCTAATTTTGTAAATACATACATGAGAGCTAGCTTTTCAAAAAAAACGAGGTGACGAAGACTAGACCAGTGATGATTTTTTTTTTTTTTTGTCTATTTTGTCCTCACCCACTAGCTGACTAACCAATATGCATATGTGAGGACTGACCTCGTATATGGGATGTCACAAGTAGTTGTTGGCTTGTTCCTTTGTGCCTAGGCTTCATTGAAGGTATCATTTCAACTTGTGATAATTAAACTGCCAAGTATAATAGCTTTAATTTCCTGAATTATTGAACGTGCCTAGATTTTAATATATATATATATAATAACATCATTTAAACAGTATATCGAGAGTGGGAGTACATACTCCTAGGGGTATATAAATATGTACACACACATATATAACCCTAGGAGTACATACTCTCACCTTCGGTATACCTCTTTATCTTTTCAAGTATACTCTAATACTGATTATAAGATACTCCAAAATGAGTTTCAAAAAAAATTTCATCAAAGTCCACTCTTTATAGCAAAATTTGTTTATATACTACTTTTATATATGGAGAAAGGTATATAGCAAAAAAGAAAGGACTTCGATTAAAAAAAAAAAAATTAACCACGTCACATTGAAGTATCTTAGAATTATTATTGGAGTATGCTGAAAGTGATAAAAGAGTATAACAGCTTCGTTTAAGTCTCACAACGTAGGGAACATTTTGCATAACAGAGGGTATATATGTACGTGCAGTATACAAGTATATAAGATCATTTAAGTGGTATGTACAATTTTTTAGAGGTGGTATGTACATTATTTAGACATAATCCTTTTTATGTGCGTATATGAAGGTATTTGCAAAATACGCTAAAAACGATGTACTCTCTTACAATTTTTTCATGTGGATCTTATTAGAATATCTTATAATTAGTATATAAGTACATCTAAAGTGATAAATGAGAGTATTTTCCATATATATATATACATACCTGGGACACCATGGTGCCTGGGCACCATGGTCCAAAATGGGTATTTTCCATATGTATTTGTATGTGCAAAAATTTGAAATTTTTAGGATGCTGAGTTCAACCAGTTTACTAACTAGTTCAAACAAGTTTGAACTGAAATTCAAACTAAAGTTTCCTTTTTTGATGATAGTTTGATTTTAGGTATGTGTTGATCATACATATAAATCAGCAAAGTATATAATCTAAATTCGTTCAAATCTTCAAATTCGAGTATATTTTTTCAAAGTTATGTGTTTCATTTGAATTATTATAGATGGGTATATACCCTAAAACTGAAAGTTTTGAAAAATATATCCGAATTTGGCTTGAATTAACGCATTTAAAATCATGGTGCCCAGGCACCATGGTGTCCCATTCCGTCATCCTCTATATATATATATATATATACAGAGAGAGAGAGATCGTCCTTAATCTCATCACATGTACGGATGCAATGTTCCGCACGGGTTATACGTTGTTTAATTGCCATGATCATTTGATTACTTTGTAGCTAGCTCCCAGATTTTACTATATATAAATTCAGACCGGTCGTTAATCCGGCCAAACTCTTGCTTCAGTAATATACTCAATAATTGGACAAAGGAACACATGCTTGTGCGGATGTACCTTATGCTGACAGTCCTGCTCCGTCCGAACGTGCTAATCCTCCTACGTACATTTCCTTGAAAGTTATTCCAACCGTGCATTCCAAACACATGGGTCACATTTCAAGGTACTGTTACATTTAGTTCGTAGATGCGAGAGAAAACGAATCTATAAGGTTTGGCCAGGGATGATCACCTATTGTGTCGGCCGCAAAGTTTTAGTAGCAGTTTTGCTGACTAGCAAATCAAACACGTTTTTCTCAATTATATGATAAGTAAGAGAGATGCTTCTGTTTTTTTATTATGAAAAGTTGTATATAAACGTTAAAACATAAATAAATGATAGATGATGATTACTTACTCCTTCGTTTGTTTCAAGATCTGTACAATTTGTATCGTAAAATAAAACACAAAAGCATAGTTCCATAAGTAAATGCCAACTTGTTGGCCGGAGGTGGGACAATACGTGATGCCAGGGGCGGACCCTCCCTTTAGGCATGGTGGGGCGGCCGCTCCAGCTACCGGATCAATTTAAGATTTTCATTATACATGTGCGAAGAGTTGATGATTTCATTACTTGTCATGATGTTGGAAGTTTGGCTGTGAAGATGGTCGAAACTGGAAAACATCTTGCTTTTCTATTGGTCTATCGCCTTATTGAGTTGGCATTGATCCTACTAGTGGCAACGGCATCGATTGAAAGAGCCTTCTCGACTATGCACTTAATCAAGATCGATTTGCGCAACAAGATGTACGTCTGATGATTGGCTCAATGACTTGATGTTGTGCTACATTGAGAAAGGCATTTTTTAAAGAATTTGATTGTGATAACATTAAGAATAGGTTTCAAGCCATCAAAAACCGGAGAATGGACTTGCCAACAAAACCTAGACAACTAAGACGCGCTTAGTGCTTAAGTAGTGGTATGTATTTCCATAATATTAATCACTTTTTAGTATATGATCACTTCATTATATCTCACTGGTCCTCATTTATCTATTTGTTCAATTGACAGGATAATCTATTATATTTTGATCATTTGATGAATTTTGAATTATATGGTTGAAAATTGGTGTTTACTCTTCATGTGAGAGGTATCATCTTAAATCTTCTTCTATGTCGTTCATTTACCGTTTACACTCTAATGTGTGTGATTGAAATACAAATGTAGTGTATATGCGGTATATTTCTACTTTTAGTTAAGTTTATCACTTAAATTCGCCCCATCTAATTATTTTTTGCTGGGTGATGCCATCAGGGTCACACCGCGAGAGATTAGGTAGACATGTGGTCAGTTCAATTACGACATCTTATTCACGTCCAATTGATAAACAATGGATGCCCGTTACATACGTTAGCAGCCAATGGACTTCTCAACTGTTGGATCGCATAGGTGGACGTATAATTTTTTTAAAATAATATATATTTTAAATGATTTTACAAAAATAATACAACAAATTTTTTTATATATAAAAATACATCTCTGTCGCCATTTGAATTGGCGACATGGGCCTGTCGCCATTTGAAATGGCGACAGGCCCATGTCGCCAATTCAAATGGCGACAGAGACCTTAACCCCGTCGACTAAATGAATCCACGATAAAATAATCAGCCAAGCCTCGGTGACAAAGATGTATTTTTTAATTTTTTTCGGTGTTTTTTTTATAATTTTATTTAAAAAATATATTATTTTAAAAAAAATCCGGTGGAGGTACGTGCTAACTATTGGATTTGGTAGAGGGGCGTGAGACCACGTGAAGGTTATCTCTGTTAGACAACCTCGCTATCGAATAGTCCGGGGTTGCCTAATAGATCTAAACTGGAGAACAGAAAGAGAGGGCGAGAGACACAATATGAGGAGGAACGGGCCTGCTTTATTATTCTGTATGCTTGTGTACAATGGGGTGACCCCTTGCCTCCTATATATAGCGGTTCTGCTTAGAGATAAGGAAGAGTCCATATCGGATACGAATCCGGTTTCCTAACACTCCCCCTTGGACTCTTCACTGCGAGATGCATATGCCTCATTAAAACTCCATAAAAACCCAGTGGGAAAAATAATTGGAGAAAGAGTACATAGCACACGCTTGCTGTGTTGCACGGATTGCCTCATCAAAAACCTTATGTAAGAAAACTTCAATGAAAAACTTACTTAAGGAAAAGAGTACAATCCACCCAAACTTCAATGTTAATCTTCAAGATTTACGTTGGGTACTCAAACTTCATGTTTGAGATTTATGTAGGAGTATGTGAAAAATCTCCCCCTGAAATCTGCACTTCTCTAAGCCTCATCATCCCGATTCCTCTAATACATCTTTCAAAGGAAGATGCCGGGAGTGACTTAGTGAATAAATCTGCGAGATTTTCACACGACTTAGTATGCAGTATCTTTATCTCGTTCATCTTATGCATTTCATGAGCATAAAAGAACTTGGGGTTGATATGCTTTGTAAGGTTACTCTTCACATATCCCATTTGTACTTGTGCAACACAAGCTGCATTATCTTCATAGATAATAGTGGGGTTTGTTCCATGTTCGCACCACATGACTTACGGATGTGGTGAACCATTCTTCGAAGCCATGCACATTCTCGAAAGGCTTCATACAAGGCAATTATTTCTGAGTGGTTTGTCGACGTTGAGACAAGAGTCTGCTTAGATGACTTCCACGAAATTGCTGTTCCACCGCAAAGGAAAACATACCCAGTTTGTGACTTGCCAGTATGCGGGTCTGATAGGTACCCAGCATCGGCATAGCCAACTAAATTCAATTCATTGTTTCTTCTGTAAAACAAGCCAAGGTCTTTGCTTCCTTGAAGGTAACGGAAGATGTCCTTCACCCCTTTCCAATGCCTTTTGGTGGGTTCTGCACTGTACCGCGCTAGCAAATTCACGGCGAACGCAATGTCCGGCCTAGTGCTATTCGCAAGGTACATGAGCGCTCCAATTGCACTCAAGTATGGGAATTCCGCTCCCAGGACTTCCTCCCCTCTTCTTTAGGCCTGTACGGGTCTAGGTCTGCTTGGAGTGACCTTCCGACCATTGGGGTCTTTATGGGGTATGCCTTTTCAAAGCCAAATCTCTCCAACACTTTCTGCGTGTAGGATGCTTGGTGTACCAAGATTCCGCCTTGGACATGTTCAAGCTGCAAGCCTAAATGTAACTTGGTTTTACCCAAGTCTTTCATTTCAAACTCAGATTTCAAGTATGTGCATGCTTCTTCAATTTCCTCATCCGTCCCAATGATGTTCAAGTCATCTACATAGACGGAGATTATACAAAATCCATTCGTGGATCGTTGTATAAATACACATGGACAATCTTCACTGCTCGTAGCCTTTCTTGCAGAGAAAGTCACTCAAACGATTGTACCACATTCTTCCCGATCGCTTGACCCATACGGTGATTTCTCCAATTTCACATCGTATAGGTTTCTGTTTGCTCTGTCTTGGTTCGGGATAGGGATACCTTCCGGTACTTTCATGTATATCTCCGAATCCAAGTTTCCATACAAATATGCTGTGACAACATCCATTAGTTTCATTCTCAACTTCAAGTTGACTGCCATTGAGATCAAGTATCTAAAGGTAATTCCACCCATGACCGGAGAATAGGTTTCTTCATAATCAACCCTAGGACGTTGAGTGAAACCTTGAACAACAAGCCTTGCAATGGTTGTTGCTCTTTTCATAGATTCTCCTATTATTACAAAATTTATGGCCATTTCGTCATGGTGTGCTTCATGCACTTCTACTTGCTCTTCATTGCTATTTCCCATTCCAGGAGCAAGTTCCTTTAGTTTTTCTCCGCCAATGTGTGCGCACACATTATTTCCGGCGGCTTCTTCCAATGGAAGGTTCAGATCTGGAATTGCCTTTTCCACAGGCTTCTTTCCAATGCCAGGTCTCAAGCGGCTCCCCTTCTTGCTTTGGGGCATTTTTTGTGATTGGCTATGGTAAGTCCTCTTGCCCATTTTTCCCAGACGTCTCCGGTACTTTGGGTTTGAGAAGCGGATTTCTGTTCTTTTTCTTTGAGGCCTCTGAACAGGATGAGGATACCTTACGCTTTCTTTAGTATTTCCACCCTCTCTGGTGCATTTCTTGCGGTATATGCGACTTAACCACGCTCTTGAGATCACAAAAATGATCAGCAGTTCATTTGCTAAATTCGCAAATCGATTGTCTTCTTGACTTCATGATTTGCTTCATTAGTGCGAGGGTCATGCACGGGATTCCAATGGAATGCCATATGATTTCCGGCATTTTTCATCCAATGGTTCATTTCCTCCCTAATGACGGAAAACGATCCTCGTCAAAGATGCAATCAGCCGAATCGGGACTGTATTCAAATCCCTACCATGGGTTCCAAATACCTGGTTATGGATGCACTTTCATAACCAATGTATATCCTGCACTTGCGGAGAGGACCCTTTCGGTTCTTTATTGTGGGGTGGTATAGGTACATATACCATACATTCAATTCTTGAGTTGACCCAATGCACTAGTTTGCATGGTTGAATGGATATTGTAGGCCGATTGTCTATAATTGATGAGTGTCGCTTTGCATACAGGACTGCGTGTCCCCAACAATTGTTGGGCAAGTTACAACTCTGCAAGAGTGGTCTGGCAATAAACTTAATCCTCTTTATTAGTGCTTCAGTTATTCCATTTTGCGTATGGAACTGTGGATGTGTGGTACAGAGTGCTCAACAGTTATTCCAGTTGCTATGCAATAATCATCAAATGCCTTGGAAGTAAATTCGTTGGCATTGTCCATTCGAATGGACTTCAGGCGATGATCAGGAAAAGCATTCTTAATTCTGATGATCTGCGAGATCAGTTTTGCGAATGCATGATTCCTTGTTGACAGCAAACATGTATGCAACCATTTCGAGGAAGCATCAATGAGCACCATAAAGTTTCGAAACGGCCCTGACATGGGCTGAATCGGGCCGCAAATATCCCCCTGAATGCGTTCCAGGAATGCAGGGATTTCATGTTGCACTTTCATAACAGAGGGTTTTGTTATTAATTTAACGGTGGCACCTGCATGGCACACAAAATCTTCGTGATTCGGGAAATTTTTAACATTAATGCCATGACCTTGTGAGTTGTTAACTATATTTTTCATCAATCTAAGACCAGGATGACCTAAATATACAATGCCATAACGAAAATAATTCAGAGCTTCTAAATACAGTCTTCAAATAAGTATACACTGCGTGTGCATTGATTATCGTGTAGTACAACCCAGATTCATATGAGGGACATTTTTCTAGTACCATCTTTCCATATTCCGCGTGCTTCACAATGCACAAATGTTCTTTGCCATTTTCTTCATTGGTTTCTACGTGAAACCCATTGGCGCGGATATCCTTGAAACTTAAGAGAGTGCGAGTTGATTCAGGGTACAAGAGGGCTTCTTCAATTACCAAAGTTGTACCCATTGGCAATATAATTGTGGCTCTTCCTCGAGCCTATTATATGTATCGCTTCTGCGAGTGTCGTAATCCTTCCAGCGTTCTTCGTGATCGTCTGGAAGTATTTCGACTCTCTTAAGATGGTATTTGTTGTGCCACTATCAACAATGCATATTTCCTCCATTGGGTGCTACACGATTTCTAGATGAAAAGAAATATAATTCTAATCTGACAGTGGCAAAGTAATTCAAACATTGCTTGCAAGTAAAGAATACTGGAATAAAGAATAAATAACAATTCTTATTCATGAGAAAGTAAAAGTATGCTCTTCGAGAGCTTACAATTATTCAATATTAACTAATCAACCACAATCTAAAAGAAAGTGCTAACAATGTTATTCATGCACTAAACGGAATCTGTAAAGTATGCATTCATTTCTGCTTCTATGTCATCCACAGAAGTGTTTTCTTCATTTGCCAAGGGCTTGGCTGCATCATTGATGTCTAGGCCGGGCTGCGAGGATGAAGCATGTGGGGTGTCAACTTCCATGACATCATCATTGCCTACTTCGGCAAAATGTGCCTCTGCCAGTGCATTTCCTTTGGCCTTCTTCTTGTCATGAGATGCATTGATCACTTCTTTGGATTCCCGGCATATTTTTGACCAATGCCCCCAAGTGCCGCATTTGAAGCACGTTTGGTTTTGCTGTCCATACGGCTTGCCCTGCGGCTTTTCCTTGTCATTCTTCTTCTTTTGGGCTATGGACTTTCCTTTGGCCTGATGTTTCTCTTTTCCACCCTTCTTGACCCACTTCATGTGGGCGGGCTTTTTCACCTTATAGCTGTTGGCATTGATTTCTGGTACAATGCCCCTTCCAGGTGGCTGTGAGACGAAGTTCTTTCGGAGAACTTCATCTTGTGACTCCGCAACTTGCATAACATCAATCAGTTCGCTATACTCCTTGTATGCGTCCTGACGATAGCTGCGGGCATTCTGGATAGCATTGGGGTGAAAAGTGGAAAGAGTTTTCTCAATCTTCTCCTCTTGGTGATCTTCTTGCCACATAGGGAGAGATTAGTACAAATTCGTGCAAGGCGAATTGTACTCGCCACTGCTTTGTAGTCCGCAAACCTCAGACGCACCCAATCTTGTCGTGCTTGGGGCAAGATTGTGTATTTGAGCTTCTCGAATCGCTTCGGAGTGCGATCCATAGCTCAATTGCACTTTCTTCACCATATATTCATTTTTCAGGGTGGGTGAGAGATGGTGCTCGAGGAAGTGCAATGCTTGATCGTTACGCTCGGCATTAGGTGGTGCGCCCTTCGAGGACCCTAAGCCAATAGCGGCTCTGAGCTTCTTGCCGCCGAGTACGATCTTCACATCGGATGCCCAAGTGAGGTAGTTTTGACCGTCTTTGGGCCAATTCTTCAAACTCACGGTTCACAATGCCAGACATCTGCATTTTACAAGATTCCTACATTAGATTACTGCGTGTAATCTAATAAAGTGTGATTGCATAATTCGTAAAATGCGGAAAGTAAATTCTCATGAATTTCCAGAATTTTTCTTAGTATTTGGCAATTTTCTGTTAATTATACAGCAATTTTCCAGCATCACTTGATAACAGAAAATAAATTTCAACATGAATTAAACATGGCATAAGTCTAATTACAACTTATATAATTCTTGTTGGTCGAACGAAAATGTAATGAATATCTCTGTCAATTTGACTCTTGGCCAGTCAACTCGCCCCTAGGGCTCACATGAGGAGGGAGCTCTTCCCGTTTCCGGGTGCCAATTAAAGAACCAAGCCTCATGTGTGTTTTCCTAGACACCAATTGTCTCATATTTGTTTATTCATTACCAAAATCAAATCCCAACCACTCATGTTCTCATTTTATGCCATATGAAATATTCGGAATTTTTCTAGCACTTTTCATAATTTACGCTAATTTCAAGCAATTTTAATTCTTGTACAATGAAAAAATTAATTTCAGCAAATATCAACATGACATAATTCATAAATTCAAAATAAACAATAATTTCCACAATTCATAAAATACAGGAAAATAAATTCCATAATTCATAAATGCGGGAAAATAAGGCTAAGGAAAATTAAAACAGAGCCATATAATTTTCTAAAATTTTCTAGAAATTTTTTCATAATTTTCTTGAATTTTCTATCAAATTTTCCGAGTTATTAATCAATTTCCGGAAAATAAATTAGAAAAGAAAATAAAAGAATTGGGGAGGGCAAAGGGTAATTTCCCTTGCCCTCCCGTGCCCAACCAATTCATAACCACGTTGCACATGTGGATTTCATGTCCAGACACGTTGAACTTCATGTCCCAAGAATTTTGTCCATGAAGCTATGGACTTCTTGTCGGATCGGTTTGAATACGGAGGACGCGGTAACGGTGTTGCCCATGCAGAGGTCAGCGGCAGCCCACCGGTTAGGCGCGCATTTGGCGAAGTCAGCGGAGCGCAAACCGCCGCCGGGCAGATCGGCGTAAAAATAGCCCGCCATGGAGTCGCTCGGCGACGGCACGCTTGTCGCCACCCGTGTCGAACGCATAGACCAAGAGAGGCCAGCAGTTGCAGCAGGTGCACGCGCAACCGCAACAAAACTTCGAGCGCCGAGCGCACATACGGCGTAAGAGCAAGGGCCGTGGACAGAGGCCCGACGACGCTGCCGCGGGCGGCCGAGGCCGGAGTGCGCACGGGCGGCGTTGATCGCGTGTCGATGTATGCGTGGCCATGGCTTCATGCCGATCAGTAGGGAAAATTTGAATGAAGCTTCATGTTACGGCCAGACCGATATTGCCATTTGTCTTGTTATTCTTGTACCGTAGCTTCATGCTACGTGACTTCATGTCACCGTATACAAAATAGATTCAAAACAATGATTAGATCAATCACCCAATTCTTACTTTTTCAATATATTCTCTCGGTAGGCTATCGCGTAGGATAGAGTCGCGTAGGACTTTTCTTTCGGCAATCAGTGGATGCCTGGCTTGATGGCGAAGTTGATTGCAGATCGGATCGGGCGATCAATCGCCGTAGTAGACGTTCGTTGTCGCCGACGATCCTTCGCTTCTTGTCTTTTTCTCACCTTTCAATCTTTCTCCTAGAGAGCTGCGGTCGATAACGTGTTAGACAACCTCGCTATCGAATAGTCCGGGGTTGCCTAATAGATCTAAACTGGAAAACAGAAAGAGAGGGCGAGAGACACAATATGAGGAGGAATGGGCCTGCTTTATTATTCTGTATGCTTGTGTACAATGGGGTGACCCCTTGCCTCCTATATATAGCGGTTCTGCTTAGAGATAAGGAAGAGTCCATATCGGATACGAATCCGGTTTCCTAACAATCTCATGTATTGTGGAGTTGTGCAACTGAGAGGCTATATGTTATCTCGTTGGATTATTGTTTGGTGGTTGGACGTCGTCTGGGTCATAGTATTACCGAAAGAAAAATAGATTCGATACGAAGGAATTCCTTTTCCTAGTCGGCAATCCGTGTATTCACACGAACTAGATTTTTACATAAAGTCATTCGGATTAGGGCTGGAAAAAAAGCTCGTTGAGCTGGCTCGGTGGCTCGTTTCAAAATTGCTCTGATTACATTCATTTTTCTTTTAAAATAAAAATTAGTTGATTTGGAACCAGAGTCAACTTCGGCTCAGCTCGTTAGGCTCGGCTCGTTAAACTCGGTTCAAAGTTGGGTTTCAAACAATACAGGAGACTATAATAAATAAGAATAAATCAGTGTCGAAGAAAGCTCGAAAAAAAGTTCAACTGGCTCGTTATCACCCCTGATTCGGATCCATTAATTTAGATTGTACTCCCTCCGTCCCTGGAAGCAAGTCGTTTTAGGCTTGATTTTTTGTCCCTTGAAGCATGTCGTTTCAGCCTGTTGGTCCCACCTAACGCGTAAATAGAGGAGGCAGCAGTAAAACCGCTCGTACCCCTATGGAGGGTTTTCGAACCGAACGGAGAAAAAATATCCCCCAACGACGCCCATCTTCTCGAACCGAACGGAGGAAAATCTCCCCCAAATCCCATCGTCCCCCGTCCAAATCCCCTCGTCCCCCATCCAAATCCGCTGCGAAGATGAGCGAGGAGGACCGGGAACTGGCCCGCATCATTGTAGCGCTTCAACGCGCGGGCGAGAAGAAGCGCGAAATCGAGGAGTGCGGCGGCGATGTGATGGAAGAGAGCTCCAGCGATGGGATCCGGAAGAGGGGCCACCGGAAACGCCAGGCGTCGCCGATCCAGTTCGTTCGCAGGCCACCTGCCAGGAGGTGGAGGCAGCGCGGGGCGGTCATCGCGACTGATGACCAAGACGAAGAGGAATCGGAGGTGGCGGCTGCCGGCCTGGAGGTGGAGGTGACCGGCGTGGAGGTGGCGCCCAACGTCGTGGAGGTGGAGGAGTCCAGCGAGAAGAAGGTCAAGGAGGCGGGCGATGGGAGCGGCGGGCGAGATAAGGGCGCAGTCGATTGGATCCGGACGAGGGGCCCCAGGAAACGCCGACCAACGCCGATCCGGGTCCTTCGCAGGCCGCCTGCAAGGAGGTGGAGGCAGCGCGGGGCGGTCATCGCGGCGACTGATGACGAAGAGGAAGGGGGAGTGGAGGTGGCGCCCAGCGTCGTCAATGTGAAGGAGACATGAGTATGACATCATTATTAGCATATTTCTGAGTTGGTTGCATGCTGTTAGTTGCATATTGAGTGCATTTCTCATAATGAGAGCATTTCCAATGATGTTAGAAGGACGCATCCTTTTGTTAGCAACCTGATAGTTGCATTGTGATGTTAGAAGGACACATCAATTTTCATTACAATGATGTTAGCAACCTGTTAGTTGCATTTTGTTAGTAGAAATCTCCATCCACTTTTCATTCCAATGATGTCATTAGTTCAAATACAATGGGTACAAAACTCTACAACTGTCTGAGCTCCCTGTAGAAATGTGAAATGCTTCCCTGACATAGACCCTTCACACAAGCAAGGATACTCCGATCATCTAGTCTTAAACTAAGCAAACACGCTAGCTCGTACCACAGTACAAAACCCTAGTTTGCTAACGATCGCATTTGTCTGCACTCATAGAGCTGACGATCACATTCTAGCTGATTGGGCATGATTCCAAGTGTCTGCATCCTCTCCTTGTTCATGTGAGGGATCTTGTACCTATTGCCTCCACCATCTTTCATGACCTCAAGCAAGCAACTCTGTAGTGTGAGGAACACCCTACTAAGTGTACTTGGGTTGTATTCTTCGTATTCTTTGCAAACATTTTCTATGAGCTCATCCATATTTCTAGAGGTCCTGGTATTAGTCAAAGATTGGAGAGACGCAAAAAACCCAAGATCTAATGCATTCATGTCGGGGGAGTTTGGTGGCTGAGAGATTAGACGAATGTCAAGCCCAGTTTGTGAAACAGCAAATGCAAATTGGGGATCATCAATTGGCACATGTGATGGTGCATTATCTTGTTGAATCCATATAGTTCTCATCCGGTCTCCCTGTGGCCAACGTGCTACGATGGCTGGAAGCAATTTAGCAATCATGTAAGACCTGACAGTGTGTCTGTCAACCTTGACTGTTTTGGTTACTACCGTGCCCCTTTCTCGATTGCGACTTGTCCTTTGAGCTGGTTCCTGTTAGGAAAAAATTGAAATTACTGAAATCGTAGCCACAATGTGCATTACAAAGATTTAAACGGTAACAGTTGTGGTACCTTTCTGATAAAAGGCCACAAGCCTATCTTGCCATCAAAAGTACAATAACCTTCATCATCGAACCTTGGTTTTGCAACAGCAGCCAAGAACATTACTTTGTCAATTGCATTCTTGTTTTGCACAGTTCTATGTGGGTCCATCTCGTCAGGAAGCAAGTAGAAAGATCTATCCTTCTTGGTTGCATTAAACCACTTCTCGTCAACATGGACAATGTTGTCCATTTCAATAAATTTTGGTTGATCGGCCAAGGAATCAACATCTAACATTGAAAGGCACCACTCCAGCCTATCTTTTTTGTTTCCCTCTCTTAGTGAAGGTTTAAGAGAGTTGGAGTGGCGACGTAGCATCCCCTGTTTGAAGCACCTGTGCAAAGTGCTTTTGTTCACCCCAATCTCCTTTGCTAGGGAACGTATGGTGCTCCTTAGAGGCAAGGGAATGTTTGGAACCTGTGTCAAGTCAACTTGGACTTTTTTTTTACCACAGTTCTTAGGCTTTTTAGAACCCACATCTACAGGGATTCCTTGCTGTCGACACTTCTTTGCTCTATGCCAAACTCGCTGCACTGTACGATGATGGACTTGAAACATGTGAGCAACAATGGTGGTGCTGTTTCTACTTAGTTCCCCACGGCGGTTGGTTCGTGTCGGGACCCCGAATTTGCAAATCCGGACCCTCTGTGTATTCAGCACTAGTCCAGGAACGCGCTAGTGCACACAGTCTTAACATCGGTAAATATCACAATCATACTACTCGATACCAATAAAGTACTTTTATTTAAATAGTCAAACTGGTTACTTGACCTTATGGTCAAGTTACAAATATATGCCTCGCAAGGCGAAGCTTATTCAGAGAAAAATAATAGCAGCGGAAAATCAAGTAACTTCGTGGCGCCATCCAGTATACCACAGGCAACTGACTGGGCTCGCTTCCCTAAGTAGACGGATCTTCTTGGAGTTCCTCCTCCAAAGCTTGTGCAGTCTCCTCTTCAACTGGTGTTGTATTGTGGCAAGGGTGAGTACTTGGTACTCGGCAAGTCATAATGTAATGCAAGCTAATATACTATATGCATGGCTTGGTACAAAGGAATAGCTCAAGGTATATTTGCGAAAGACAAAGCATTTGAAAAGTAATGTAAGTAGATTCAAAGCGAGAAATTGGTAAAGCATAAGTAACTATTCAAGAAGTTTTGGTAAACATCTTTCCCATCCTAAACCACATTTCCATCGACTTCATTATTAATCTAGCCCAACCTTTCAAACCAAAGTTATTTTTGAGAAAATCTAACCCTTGATGTAATTCCCGAGCGATGTCCAATACCGCGGACACGGCTATTCGAATAGATTCTAAACTCGCAGAGGTTATGCACTTTACCCACAAGATACAGTCAAACACCACAAAGGCGAAGTTCGTAACAAAGTCTTTTGGAAACTTCTAACAATACAAGTGGTCCTCCCCGGTTATTGCAAGACTAACCCTTCCCTTCGCTAAGGCGAAGTCTAGGCCAATCAACCGTTAGATGGGTACTGGCCTCGGCCCGATGACGCTCCCCGCACAACTTACACAAAGGGTGTAGTTGACCTCCTGAGGTCCCACAGGTACGTTATTAGTAACTTAGTCAACTAGGTCCGTCCCATTATAGACATGTGGTTGCACGTTAGACCCAGTTCAAAGGCTTGCAAGGTGAAGTCCTTAGGGTGACCAGGGCAAGACTACCCAAGAACCAAATCAACATCCCCAATGCCACAATCGGCCCACTGATTACTCTTGCCACATGCCCCTGGCCGAAATCGTTTATCAAACCCCGCTTGATTACCATGCACCACGTGCCATCAACATCACATGATACTTTTCCAAAACAGGTTCAATATATCATTAAGTCAATATTAACATTTGATTGTCCAAAATCATGTCATGAGTAATGAGTGTGTCTAAGCAAAGATACTACAAATCGGTCTAAACCCATGTTGGCAATTTAATAATGTCCACTAGTAATCCACAACTAGGGTGACAAGGGTCATGGCACATACTTAAGTAATCAAGGTGTCATACAAAGAAATTGGTATTTATCTAACCCCCATGTTTAAACAAAGTATTTTCCTAATTGAACTAGCATGCAATAGTTTAACTCAAAATAGATTTCGAAATAGGATCAACATGGTCAAAGCACAACTTGCCTTCAAAAAGTACTTGCTCTTGGTCTTGAGTTGGATCCTGAGTTAATACTTCTCCTTTGAATCCTTCCGGCACTTCAACGTCTACTCGTAAAGCGTGCAAATAGCAAATACACGAATAAACAATAGGCAAAAGGTGTCCAAACATCCAAATAAAATCCATAAACAGAGAGAACATAATTTTATGAGTTTTTTGAAACTGGAATCGTCAAATTTGGAGTTAAGACGCAAAAGTTATGATTATTTAAAGTTTAAATAATCAATTAAATAATTTTACAGAGAAAAACTTTAGTCCAAAAATTAATTAAAATTCATATTTAGGTAGATCTCAATTTTATACAAATTTAGAAATTTGAATCACTCAAATCGGAGTTGAAACGCAAAAGTTATAAGCGTTTGAAGTTTTGAAATTCAAATCAATTATTGAACCGATTTATTAAATCATTTTCTTTTTCGAAAAATCATTTATTGCGTCGGCGAGGACACGTGGCAAAGACTGGATTGGTGCGGCGACGCTACCGGTCCATGGACTCGGCCCACGCCGGCTCGGGTCTACCGTGGACCGGCCCACGGCCACGTGTCGCCGACATGTGGGCCCACTCGGTGACGTCATCGCCGACGTCGGCGGGGCTCGGCCCACGGTGGCGGCAGTGGGACCTACCGATGACGTCATGGGTGACGCCACGGTGCGATCGGCCGACACGCGGGCCCAGCGTGTCGCTGGACGCCCACGCGCGTGGCGCGGCGGTTCGGCTCCCTGGACACGCGTGGCACGATCGTGAACCGTTGGTTTGAAAACCGACGGCTAGGATTGATTTGGGCCTCAAGTGCTTGGGTGCACGGTTGATCTGGGCCGTTGGATCTTGATCTAACGGTCGAGATCCACCCAGCCTGGTGCAGTTCCTGCTACGTGGCACGACCTAAGCCGTTGGATCTAGATCCAACGGTTGAGATTAGATCTAGGATTTTAAATTGGGAACTCACCGAGGGTGACGTGGCGCGATCTGAGCCCTTGGATCTTGATCGGACGGTTGGTGGAGCTTCGGGTCGGCGATGGCTTCACGGCGAGGTCGTGGCTGCCGTGGCGAGGCAGCGACCACACGAGCAGCGTTTGGGGCGTGCTCGGCGAGGTGAAGGGTCTCTTCGGTGCGCCTGGCTTCGTGGGTTCCGGATCTGGGGTCAATGGCGGCAGGGGACGGCGGACGGCGGCGGAATCAAGCAAAATCACAGCGGAGGGATGCTATGACTCCGGCGAGCGATTCCGGCGGATCTACGGCGGATGAGGCTCGGTGAGGTAGGGCGAGAGTGCGCGGGTCACGGCGGTCCTCGGTACCACCCGGTATTTAAATGCCCTCGGCATGCGGCGCGACGGACGGAACCCTAATCCTACGGCGGCAGCGGCGGAGGAGTCCGGCCGGACTCGGCGGGGACGATGACGCACGGCCGTCCACGTGGCACGATCAACGGCCCGCGATCGGCGTGGACGCGATCGGATCCGTGCCGGATTCGACCGAAGCGGTACGGAAAGATCCTGACCGTTGGATCTTGATCCAACGGTTGGGATCGATTAGGTTTTGGAGTTGGTTTGGTCGAGTCACGTGGCTCGGGTCGGACTCGAACTCGAGTCTGACTCGGGCTCGATCGGATGAACAGTACTTGACCCGACTTGAATTTCCAGCGATTTAATATTTAAAATAATTCCCAGTAATTCATTTAATTCATTAAAAATAGCAAAATACTCGGAAAAATTCAGAAAAATTCTGGAAAATATTTTAGGGTATTTGGGACTTAAATAAAATATTTCCAACAAAATTTTATTTGCAAAATTAAATTCTTTAATTATTTCAAAATGGAATAAATTCAAATAAATTCCAAATAAATCCAAATAAATTCCAGAAAATTCCAAAAATTCACCAAAGTGCCAAATCACACATGAATTTAAGAAAAGCAAAATTTTGGGGTGTTACAAACCTCCCCCCCTTAATAGAATCTCGTCCCCGAGATTCAGGGCTAACTAAGGAATAGGTTTGGAAACTCTTTCTTCAATCCTCTTCGCGCTCCCAAGTCGCTTCGCTTTCTTCATGGTTACTCCACTGAACTCTACAGAAACGGGTTGACTTATTTCTAGTCTCTCGATCCATAGTGTCCAAAATCTTCACGGGATGCTCCTTGTAAGTCAAATCCTCTTGCAACTCAATTAACTCTAGCGGTGTCTGTTCCTCAGGAACTCGGAGACACTTCTTCAACTGGGACACATGGAATACATCATGCACTCCTGCTAACGACTGTGGCAACTCCAGTTGATAAGCAACTTCACCTCTGCGGCTCAAAATCTTAAATGGTCCAACATAACGGGGTGCGAGTTTCCCTTTGGCATGGAACCTCTTAACTCCCCTGAGAGGCGTAACTCTGAGGTATACAAAGTCGTCTGGTTCAAAACTCAAATCCCTGCGACGATTGTCAGCATAACTCTTCTGTCGAGATTGGGCGATCTTCAACCTTTCCCTAATCATGGCGATCTGCTCTTCAGCCTCCTGAAGAATATCAGGCCCAAAGACACGGCGCTCGCCGGTCTCATTCCAATTCAATGGCGTCCGATATGGTCGTCCATACAGTGCCTCAAAAGGTGACATCTGTAAACTAGCCTGATAACTATTGTTGTAACTGAACTCGGCATACGGCAAACTCTTATCCCAAGAGGTAGCATAAGCCAATGCACAAGCTCTTAACATATCCTCCAGAATCTGGTTGACTCTTTCGGCCTGTCCATCCGTCTATGGATGATAAGTCAGTATCAAGTTCAAACGGGTTCCCATGGCTTCATGCAACTTATTCCAGAACCTTGAGGTAAATTGGGTACCTCTGTCCGATACAATCCTCTTTGGCACTCCGTGCAAACAGACAATCCTGATCATGTACAATTCTGCTAATTTATCTCCCGAGTAAGTGGTCTTCACGGGGATAAAATGGGCTACTTTGGTCAAACGATCCACTATAACCCATATGGAGTCATAACCTCCTTGAGTCTTAGGCAAACCGGTAATGAAATCCATTCCGATTTCCTCCCACTTCCACTGTATTTTCAGTGGCTGTAGTAATCCTGCTGGTCTCTGATGCATTGCCTTGACTCTCTGGCATACGTCGCACAATGCAACATGCTCGGCAACTTCACGTTTCATACTCGGCCACCAGAATCTTTCCTTCAAATCCTGATACATTTTGGCGCTTCCAGGATGAATTGAGTACTTGGAGTCGTGGGCTTCCTCCAAAATCAGTTGCTTTAACTCCTTCTTGTTAGGCACACAAATGCGATCCTTCATCCACAACGTGCCTTGCTCATCCAACTTGAAGTCCTTTGCCTTGCCTTCTTCCTTGATGGACTTGATCCTGCGGATCTTGTCATCATCCCTCTGTCCTTCTCGGATCTGGTCCTCTAGGGTAGGCTTTACTTCTAATGCGGCCAAGAATCCGCTAGGTACAACCTCAATCTTCATTTTCTGAAGATCCTCACATAACTCATCCTGAATTGTGGCTAGCAACGTACTCACGGTATGGCTTTTCCGACTCAGAGCATCGGCTACTACGTTGGCCTTCCCGGGGTGGTAATGGATCCCAACATTATAGTCCTTGATCAACTCTAACCATCTCCTCTGCCTCATATTCAGATCCGACTGGGTGAATATGTACTTAAGGCTCTTATGATCCGTATATACTTCACATCTGCTTTCCGATCGAGATAGTGACGCCATATCTTCAAGGCATGCACTACGGCCTAACTCTAGGTCATGTGTCGGATAATTTTCCTCATGCGGCCTCAATCGCCTTGATGCATAAGCGGCGACCTTTCCATTCTCGTGACAAAGACACATCCAAGTCCTTGGCGCGATGCGTCACAATAAATATCGAAGCTTTGAGCAACATCCGGTAGAACTAACACGGTCTTGATGTCAATCGCTTCTTCACTCTGAAATCCTTTCTCACATTCTCGGCGCCCATGCAAACTTCTTTTCCTTCTTCAACAATTGCGTAAGAGGTTTCGCAATTGTCGAGAAGCCTTCGATGAAACGGCGGTAGTATCCTGCCATTCCAAGGAAACTCCGACCGGGTCACGATCTTTGGTTTGCTCCCAATGTAACACACTTCTACTTTGCTTGGATCTACTGGCGACTCCTTCTGCGGTCATTACATGTCCAAGAAACTCCACCTTGTCCCTCCAAAATCACACTTGCTTGAACTTGGCGAAAAGTTGTCGTTCCTCGCCTTTTCCAAAACTCGCCTTAAGTGTTCGGCATGTTCATCCTACGTCCCGGAGTAGATTAGGATATCATCTATGAACACGACGACAAACTTGTCCAAATATTCCATGAACACCTTATTCATCATATTCATGAAATAGGTGGCGCATTCGTCGATCCAAAGGACATAATCAGTAAACTCGTAATGTCCATATCTTGACGAGAATGCGATCTTGAATATCTTACGATCGGATCTTCAATCGATGGTATCCCGATCTAAGATCAATCTTGGAGAAAACTCCGGCTCCTCTCGGTGATCAAACAAATCATCAATCCTGGTAGCGGATACTTATTCTTCACGGTGACTTCATTGAGTGCACGGTAGTCGATGCACATCCTGAAACTTCCGTCCTTTTTCTTGACAAACAAAGCGGTGCTCCCCACGGCGACTAACTCGGCCTGATAAATCCTTTCTCCATTAACTCTTCTATTTGTTTCTTCATCTCAACCAACTCCTCGGTGGACATCCGATAGGGTCTCTTTGCTATCGGTCTTTGTGCAGTACAAGCTCTATCACAAACTCTATGTCCCTCGTCAGCGGCATACTGTAGATCTTCAGAAAAACATCCGGGTACTCATTCACTCTGAGACATCCTCTATGCTGATTGCCTTGGTACTGTTAACCATCAAGCTGTCCATCTCTAATCGCAGTGGCTTGAAATTCCACTTTCTTCCCACACGGGCTCTCAATCGAGATAGTCCTTCGCCCACAATCCAATACAGCCTTGTGCTTGGATAACCAATCCATTCCCAAAATAACGTCTAAGGTGCAGGTCTCCAAAATAATAAGGTTTGCTAGGAACTCTATTCCATCTATTAGTATTCTCACCCCGGAACATCCTACTTTCGCTTCGAGTTCGAACCAGGGTTTGAACTAAAAGCATGCATCTAAGTCTTGCAATCCTCAAATCATTTCTAGTAGCAAAGCCTTGCGAAACAAACGAATGCTAAGCTCAGAGTCAAACAAAGCTGTGCAGTGCGAGTTAACAAGTAACTTACCCAAGACTGACGTCCGTAGCATTCTGCAGTGCATCCGTGGTGACATGGTTGACTCGGCCTCTCACCACGATGCAGGGTGTGGCTCCTGGCCTGGCGTCCTAGCTGGGGTGGTTCCTAGATTGAAGCGAATCGGGGTCACTCCTGCTGTCTTCTTTGGACAATCTGTTGGCAAAGTGTCCTGGCTCGTTGCGATTGTAGCAGCGTCTCACTGTTTCTTCTTATCGCTCGAGCGGCGTTTCTAGCAGGTGGGTGCAGTAGTTACGATTGGCAGGTCTTGGTGAGGATGGTGTCCTTGTTGCATTCTGTGGTTGAAATCAAGAATTGATTTGGTGCAACTCTCGGTATTGCGTTCCTGGCGTGATCCTTCTTTGTTGCATCCTGCGCTTCTGTTCTCATCCAGTTCCTTGCGCTTGTCCTCAAGAATAAGTGCCTTATTCACCACTCTTGGAAATCCGGAAAGGTGTGGGTGATCAATCCTACTTGCAATCCCGAGTTAAGTCCCTTCATAAAACGAGACTGCTGGCTTTATCCGTCGCTACATCCTCGGTGCGTAGCGTGCTAGGCTGTGTGAACTTGTTCGTAGTCGGCCATCGGTGATTACCTTGCTTGATGCTCTGAACTCCTCCTTCTTAAGGTCCATGATTCCCTCAGGCACGTGATCTTGTCGGAATGTTTGTGAATTTTTCCCAAGTGATATCTTGAGGGTTCTCTTGCGTGTACGTAAGTTCTCCCACCATTCGTAATTTGTCCCTTCGGTGATGAGAAGCGTAGAGTACCTTCTCATTTCCTATGCATTGAGCTATGTGTAGCTTCCTCTCGATTGATCTTAACCAATCATCGGCCTCCAATGGATTGGCATTCCCAGAGAAAGTGGGTGGGTGAGTTCTCATGAACTCTGACAGCCTTGTATTCTGGCGTGGTCCCTGATTAACTTGATTAGCAGTGGCCTGAGCAGTGACGTGTTGCATTTGTTGCATCATAGCATGCATTAATCGAGTGCAGGCAGCAAGAAAAGCTTCAAATTCTGCACATCCGGTGGCGGTCGGTGCTCCCTCATTGGGGTTTTCTACTGGGCGAGAACCGCTTCCATTGCCTCCAAAGTTTCCACGGGTATTCACCATCTGTCGATTTGCTCTAGGTTTAGAGATGAGAGGGAAACAAGAATAGACAAGTAATATGGAACTTATGCGGGGCGAAAGGTGTACTTTAAGGTCCAACTTTATTATTGATATTAATAACTTGGTATGGTTGCTTACAATGCCTAAGGGCCTTGCAACACATACTGCACACTCAGCAAACAAATGAAAATCCAAATCGAACTAACACTGGAGTCTGACGCCTAAAGGGTGACTCTTTATTCTATGACGCGACTCGGCGAAGGAGTCTCACTATAGAACCTATGCTCACTCATCGAGAAAACCTCCACGGCCTGGGTACGGATGCTGCGGCATAGGCGCGAAACGATTGCCATGTCCAGCAACTGTGTCCTCTATGGTAGTCGAAGAAGCGGTGTCCTCATCGAGATCGACTCCTCCGGATCGGCTCGTGTAGCTCAAATCTTGGCTCCGGAGTCCGTCCGTACAAAGTCATCTCCAACTCGTCAATCCTTCGCAGAAGGTGTGCCACATACTCTTGAGCTTCCCGCCATCTGTTTTCTCTGTCGTGATCTCCTTGCGGGCCTTACGTAGCTCCTTGCTTGTATTATCTAGTACATCCTCTTGGCGACAACAAATCGTGCCAAGCGTGTAACCGTGGCATCCTCTTCTGAATCACCTTCGGTCAAGAAGGTTGTCGCTGCTGGATGATAACGGAACATCGTGCCCTCCAATTCTCTGGCGTGAATACGGGTAATATGCCGCATTGCTCGTCGTGATACTTCTTGGATACCCATCTCGCATTGTAGATCTCCCGGCGGTCGGTGTATCGGGCGATTGCCTGGGCCCTTCTTCCTAGCAGGTACCTCAATCTTTACGTCACAAGCCTTGATCAATCCCGCTTGTCTGATCACTTCTACTTGGTATTGGGGCTTCTCAAAATCTCCGAGAATTTGTAGCATATGCCAAAGTTCCGCGGCGTGACCAACTCCTAGATCAACGTAGTTGAACTCTTCCTCCATCTGTCACAAGAGTGCTTTGCGTAAGAACTCGGAATTTTTAAAGCGTGACAAGGTAAGGGAAAATTTCAGCAAGAGACAAGAAAAGAGAGAAGGGGATAAGTCGAGATGTCATTTCTTATTTTGACAAATTTTTAGCTTTAGAAAATAGGTTTTATCCCTACTACGACCATTCTAGCTAGGGTTGAGCCTACAGTCAAGTATGGCTCTGATACCACCTCTATCGGGACCCCGAATTTGCAAATCCGGACCCTCTGTGTATTCAGCACTAGTCCAGGAACGCGCTAGTGCACACAGTCTTAACATCGGTAAATATCACAATCATACTACTCGATACCAATAAAGTACTTTTATTTAAATAGTCAAACTGGTTACTTGACCTTATGGTCAAGTTACAAATATATGCCTCGCAAGGCGAAGCTTATTCAGAGAAAAATAATAGCAGCGGAAAATCAAGTAACTTCGTGGCGCCATCCAGTATACCACAGGCAATCGGTGGGCTCGCTTCCTAAGTAGACGGATCTTCTTGGAGTTCCTCCTCCAAAGCTTGTGCAGTCTCCTCTTCAACTGGTGTTGTATTGTGGCAAGGGTGAGTACTTGGTACTCAGCAAGTCATGCACAGAATGCAAGCTAATATACTATATGCATGGCTTGGTACAAAGGAATAGCTCAAGGTATATTTGCAGTAAACAGCATTTGAAAAGTAATGTAAGTAGATTCGAAAGCAGTAGAAATTGGTAAAGCATAAGTAACTATTCAAGAAGTTTTGGTAAACATCTTTCCCATCCTAAACCACATTTCCATCGACTTCATTATTAATCTAGCCCAACCTTTCAAACCAAAGTTATTTTTGAGAAAATCTAACCCTTATTTGTAATTCCCGAGCGATGTCCAATACCGCGGACACGGCTATTCGAATAGATTCTAAACTCTGCAGAGGTTATGCACTTTACCCACAAGATACAGTCAAACACCACAAAGGCGAGTTCCCGTAACAAAGTCTTTTGGAAACTTCTAACAATACAAGTGGTCCTCCCCGGTTATTGCGCACTAACCCTTCCCTTCGCTAAGGCGAAGTCTAGGCCAATCAACCGTTAGATGGGTACCTGGCCTCACCCCTCACGCTCCCGCACAACTTACACAAAGGGTGTAGTTGACCTCCGAGGTCCCACAGGTACGTTATTAGTAACTTAGTCAACTAGGTCCGTCCCATTACAGACATGTGGTTGCACGTTAGACCCAGTTCAAAGGCTTGCAAGGTGAAGTCCTTAGGGTGACCAGGGCAAGACTACCCGAAGAACCAAATCAACATCCCCAATGCCACAACTGGCCCACCTGATTACTCTTGCCACATGCCCCGGTCGAAATCGTTTATCAAACCCCGCTTGATTACCATGCACCACGTGCCATCAACATCACATGATACTTTTCCAAAACAGGTTCAATATATCATTAAGTCAATATTAACATTTGATTGTCCAAAATCATGTCATGAGCACGTAGCGTGTCTAAGCCAGATACTACAACGGTCTAAACCCATGTTGGCAATTTAATAATGTCCACTAGTAATCCACAACTAGGGTGACAAGGGTCATGGCACATACTTAAGTAATCAAGGTGTCATACAAAGAAATTGGTATTTATCTAACCCCATGTTTAAACAAAGTATTTTCCTAATTGAACTAGCATGCAATAGTTTAACTCAAAATAGATTTCGAAATAGGATCAACATGGTCAAAGCACAACTTGCCTTCAAAAAGTACTTGCTCTTGGTCTTGAGTTGGATCCTGAGTTAATACTTCTCCTTTGAATCCTTAGGCACTTCAACGCGTCTACTCGTAAAGCGTGCAAATAGCAAATACACGAATAAACAATAGGCAAAAAGTGTCCAAACATCCAAATAAAATCCATAAACAGAGAGAACATAATTTTATGAGTTTTTAGAAACTGGAATCGTCAAATTTGGAGTTAAGGCCTTAAAAGTTATGATTATTTAAAGTTTAAATAATCAATTAAATAATTTTACAGAGAAAAACTTTAGTCCAAAAATTAATTAAAATTCATATTTAGGTAGATCTCAATTTTATACAAATTTAGAAATTTGAATCACTCAAATCGGAGTTGAAACGCAAAAGTTATAAGCGTTTCAAGTTTTGAAATTCAAATCAATTATTGAACCGATTTATTAAATCATTTTCTTTTTCGAAAAATCATTTATTGCGTCGGCGAGGACACGTGGCAAAGACCTGGATTGGTCTGCTGGCGTCGGCCGGTCCATGGACTCGGTCCACGCCGGCTCGGGTCTACTGTGGACCCGGTCCCACTCCACGTGTCGGCCGACATGTGGGCCCACTCGGGTAGCGTCATCGGCCCGACGTCGGCGGGCTCGGCCACGGTGGCGGCAGGTGGGACCTACCGATGACGTCATGGGTGGCGTCCACGGTGCGATCGGCCCGACACGCGGGCCAGCGTGTCGATGCCACGCGCCCGCGTGGCGCGGCGGTTCGGCTCCCTGGACACGTGGCACGATCGTGAATCGTTGGTTTGAAAAGCGGCTAGGATTGATTTGGGCCTCAAGTGCTTGGGTGCGGGTTGATCTGGGCCGTTGGATCTTGATCTAACGGTCGAGATCCAATCTAGCCTGGTGCGATTCTGCTACGTGGCACGACCTAAGCCGTTGGATCTAGATCCAACGGTTGAGATTAGATCTAGGATTTTCAATGGGGAACTCACCGAGGGTGACGTGGCGCGATCTGAGCCCTTGGATCTTGATCGGACGGTTGGTGGAGCTCGGGGTCGGCGATGGCTTCACTGGCGAGGTCGTGGCTGCCGTGGCCGAGGCAGCGACCACACGAACGGCGTTTGGGGCGTGCTCCGGCGAGGTGAAGGGTCTCTTCGGTGCGCTGGCCGTGGGTTCCGGATCTGGGGTCAATGGCGGCAGGGGACGGCGGACGGCGGCGGAATCAAGCAAAATCACAGCGGAGGGATGCTATGACTCCGGCGAGCGATTCCGGCGGATCTACGGCGGATGAGGCTCGGTGAGGTAGGGCAGAGAGTGCGCGGGGTCACGGCGGTCCTCGGGGTACCACCCGGTATTTAAATGCCCTCGGCATGCGCGCACGGGACGGAACCCTAATCCTACACGGCGGCGACGCGGCGGAGGAGTCCGGCTCGGACTCGGCGGGGACGATGACGCACGGCCGTCCACGTGGCACGATCAACGGCCACGATCGCGTGGACGCGATCGGATCCGTGCCGGATTCGACCAAGCGATGCGGAAAGATCCTGGCCGTTGGATCTTGATCCAACGGTTGGGATCGATTAGGTTTTGGAGTTGGTTTGGTCGAGTCACGTGGCTCGGGTCGGACTCGAACTCGAGTCTGACTCGGGCTCGGTCGGATGAACAGTACTTGACCCGACTTGAATTTCCAGCGATTTAATATTTAAAATAATTCCCAGTAATTCATTTAATTCATTAAAAATAGCAAAATACTCGGAAAAATTCCAGAAAAATTCTGGAAAATATTTTAGAGTATTTGGGACTTAAATAAAATATTTCCAACAAAATTTTATTTGCAAAATTAAATTCTTTAATTATTTCAAAATGGAATAAATTCAAATAAATTCCAAATAAATCCAAATAAATTCCAGAAAATTCCAAAAATTCACCAAAGTGCCAAATCACACATGAATTTAAGAAAAGCAAAATTTTGGGGTGTTACAAACCTCCCCCCCTTAATAGAATCTCGTCCCCGAGATTCAGGGCTAACTAAGGAATAGGTTTGGAAACTCTTTCTTCAATCCTCTTCGCGCTCCCAAGTCGCTTCGCTTTCTTCATGGTTACTCCACTGAACTCTACAGAAACGGGTTGACTTATTTCTAGTCTCTCGATCCATAGTGTCCAAAATCTTCACGGGATGCTCCTTGTAAGTCAAATCCTCTTGCAACTCAATTAACTCTAGCGGTGTCTGTTCCTCAGGAACTCGGAGACACTTCTTCAACTGGGACACATGGAATACATCATGCACTCCTCGCTAACGATCGTGGCAACTCCGGTTGATAAGCAACTTCACCTCTGCGGCTCAAAATCTTAAATGGTCCAACATAGCGGGTGCGAGTTTCCCTTTGGCATGGAACCTCTTAACTCCCCTGAGAGGCGTAACTCTGAGGTATACAAAGTCGGCTGGTTCAAAACTCAAATCCCTGCGACGATTGTCAGCATAACTCTTCTGTCGAGATTGGGCGATCTTCAACCTTTCTCTAATCATGGCGACCGCTTCTTGACCTCCTGAAGAATATCAGGCCCAAAGACACGGCGCCACGGTCTCATTCCAATTCAATGGCGTCCGATATGGTCGCCCATACAATGCCTCAAAAGGTGACATCGTAAACTAGCCTGATAACTATTGTTGTAATCGAACTCGGCATACGGCAAACTCTTATCCCAAGAGGTAGCATAAGCCAATGCACAAGCTCTTAACATATCCTCGAGAATCTGGTTGACTCTTTCTGCCTGTCCATCCGTCTGTGGATGATAAGTCATCTTGAAGTTCAAACGGGTTCCCATGGCTTCATGCAACTTATTCCATAACCTTGAGGTAAATTGGGTACCTCTGTCCGATACAATCCTCTTTGGCACTCCGTGCAAACAGACAATCCTGATCATGTACAATTCTGCTAATTTATCTCCCGAGTAAGTGGTCTTCACGGGGATAAAATGGGCTACTTTGGTCAAACGATCCACTATAACCCATATGGAGTCATAACCTCCTTGAGTCTTAGGCAAACCGGTAATGAAATCCATTCCGATTTCCTCCCACTTCCACTCAGGTATTTTCAATTTGTAGTAATCCTCGCGGTCTACGATGCATTGCCTTGACTCTCTGGCATACGTCGCACAATGCAACATGCTCGGCAACTTCACGCTTTCATACTCGGCCACGAATCTTTCCTTCAAATCTCGATACATTTTGGCGCTTCCAGGATGAATTGAGTACTTGGAGTCGTGGGCTTCCTCCAAAATCGCTTGCTTTAACTCCTTCCTGTTAGGCACACAACTCCGATCCTTCATCCACAACGGGCCTTGCTCATCCACCTTGAAGGCCTTGGCCTTGCCTTCTTCCTTGATGGACTGGATCCTGCGGATCTTGTCATCATCCCTCTGTCCTTCTCGGATCCGGTCCTCTAGGGTAGGCTTTACTTCTAATGCGGCCAAGAATCCGCTAGGTACAACCTCAATCTTCATTTTCTGAAGATCCTCACATAACTCATCCTGAATTGTGGCTAGCAACGTACTCACGGTATGGCTTTTCCGACTCGAGCATCGGCTACTACGTTGGCCTTCCCGGTGGTAATGGATCCCAACATTATAGTCCTTGATCAACTCTAACCATCTCCTCTCGCCTCATATTCAGATCCGATCGGGTGAATATGTACTTAAGGCTCTTATGATCCGTATATACTTCACATCTGCTTCCGATCGATAGTGACGCCATATCTTCAAGGCATGCACTACGGCAGCCTAACTCTAGGTCATGTGTCGGATAATTTTCCTCATGCGGCCTCAATCGCCTTGATGCATAAGCGGCGACCTTTCCATTCTCGGCAAAGACACATCCAAGTCCTTGGCGCGATGCGTCACAATAAATATCGAAGCTTTGAGCAACATCCGGTAGAACTAACACTTGCCGATGTCAATCGCTTCTTCAGCCTCAAATCCTTTCTCACATTAAGCGTCCATGCAAACTTCTTTTCCTTCTTCAGCAATTGCGTAAGAGGTTTCGCAATTGTCGAGAAGCCTTCGATGAAACGGCGGTAGTATCCTGCCATTCCAAGGAAACTCCGACCGGGTCACGATCTTTGGTCGCTCCCAATGTAACACAGCTTCTACTTTGCTTGGATCTACTGGCGACTCCTTCTGCGGTCATTACATGTCCAAGAAACTCCACCTTGTCCCTCCAAAAATCACACTTGCCGAACTTGGCGAAAAGTTGTCGTTCCTCGCCTTTTCCAAAACTCGCCTTAAGTGTTCGGCATGTTCATCCTCCGTCCCGGAGTAGATTAGGATATCATCTATGAACACGACGACAAACTTGTCCAAATATTCCATGAACACCTTATTCATCATATTCATGAAATAATTTGGCGCATTAAATCGATCCAAAGGACATAATCAGAACTCGTAATGTCCATATCTTGACGAGAATGCGCCTTCTTGAATATCTTACGATCGGATCTTCAATCGATGGTATCCCGATCTAAGATCAATCTTGGAGAAAACTCCGGCTCCTCTCGGTGATCAAACAAATCATCAATCCTGGGTAGCGGATACTTATTCTTCACGGTGACTTCATTGAGTGCACGGTAGTCGATGCACATCCCGAAACTTCCGTCCTTTTTCTTGACAAACAAAATCGGTGCTCCCCACGGCGACGAACTCGGTCGATAAATCCTTTCTCCATTAACTCTTCTATTTGTTTCTTCATCTCAACCAACTCCTCGGTGGACATCCGATAGGGTCTCTTTGCTATCGGTCTTTGTGCAGTACAAGCTCTATCACAAACTCTATGTCCCCTGCTGGCGGCATACAGGTAGATCTTCGGGAAAAACATCCGGGTACTCATTCACCTTTGAGACATCCTCTATGCTGATTGCCTTGGTACATTAACCATCAACTGTCCATCTCTAAGCTGCAGTGGCTTGAAATTCCACTTTCTTCCCACACGGGCTCTCAATCGAGATAGTCCTTCGTCCACAATCCAATACAGCCTTTGTGCTTGGATAACCAATCCATTCCCAAAATAACGTCTAAGGTCCGGGTCTCCAAAATAATAAGGTTTGCTAGGAACTCTATTCCATCTATTAGTATTCTCACCGAACATCCTACTTTCGTTCGGAGTTCGGAACAGGGGTTTGAACTAAAAGCATGCATCTAAGTCTTGCAATCCTCAAATCATTTCTAGTAGCAAAGCCTTGCGAAACAAACGAATGCGAAGCTCGAGTCAAACAAAATCATTGCAGGTGTATCGAGTTAACAAGTAACTTACCCAAGACGACGTCCGTAGCATTGCAAAGTGCATCTGTGGTGACATGGTTGACTCGGCCTCTCACCACGGCCTGGGGTGTGGCTCTGTCTTGGCGTCCTAGCTGGGGTGGTTCCTAGATTGAAGCGGCTGGGGTCACTCTGCTGTCTTCTTTGGACAAGCTGTTGGCAAAGTGTCCTGGCTCGTTGCGCTTGTAGCGGCGTCTCACTGTTTCCTTCTTTATTTGCTCGAGCGGCGTTTCTAGCAGGTGGGATGCAGTAGTTACGATTGGCGGTCTTGGTGCTGGGGATGGTGTCCTTGTTGCATTACGTGGTTGAAATCAAGAATTGATTTGGTGCAACTCTCAGCGCCATATGGCGTTCCTGGCGTGATCCTTCTTTGTTGCATCCTGCGCTTCTGTTCTCATCCAGTTCCTTGCGCTTGTCCTCAAGAATAAGTGCCTTATTCACCAGCTCTTGGAAATCTGGAAAGGTGTGGGTGATCAATCCTACTTGCAATCTGAGTTAAGTCCCTTCATAAAACGAGACTGCCTGGCTTTATCCGTCGCTACATCCTCAGTGCGTAGCGTGCTAGTGTGTGAACTTGTTCAGGTAGTCGGCCACCGGGCCGATTACCTTGCTTGATGCTCTGAACTCCTCCTTCTTAAGGTCCATGATTCCCTCAGGCACGTGATCTTGTCGGAATGCATTTGTGAATTTTTCCCAAGTGATATCTTGAGGGTTCTCTTGCGTGGCACGAAGTTCTCCCACCATTCGGCCATTTGTCCCTTCCAAATTGATGAGAAGCGAGAGTACCTTCTCATTTCCTATGCATTGAGCTATGTGTAGCTTCCTCTCGATTGATCTTAACCAATCATCGGCCTCCAATGGATTGGCATTCCCAGAGAAAGTGGGTGGGTGAGTTCTCATGAACTCGACGGCCTTGTATTCTGGCGTGGTCCCCGATTAACTTGATTAGCAAAGTGGCCTGAGCAAAGGACGTGTTGCATTTGTTGCATCATAGCATGCATTAATCGAGTCCGGGCAGCA
The DNA here is from genome assembly GCA_036346355.1 of Rhipidocladum racemiflorum. Classification (NCBI taxonomy): domain Eukaryota; kingdom Viridiplantae; phylum Streptophyta; class Magnoliopsida; order Poales; family Poaceae; genus Rhipidocladum; species Rhipidocladum racemiflorum. The sequence continues at coordinate 18,033,065 of CM070573.1, read as the reverse complement.
AGAAAAGCTTCAAATTCTGCACATCCGGTGGCGGTGCTGGTGCTCCTCATTGGGGTTTTCATCTTGGCGAGAACCGCTTCCATTGCCTCCAAAGTTTCCACGGGTATTCACCATCTGTCCGATTTGCTCTAGGTTTAGAGATGAGAGGGAAACAAGAATAGACAAGTAATATGGAACTTATGCGGGCGAAAGGTGTACTTTAAGGTCCAACTTTATTATTGATATTAATAACTTGGTATGGTTGCTTACAATGCCTAAGGGCCTTGCAACACATAATGCACACTCAAAGCAAACAAATGAAAATCCAAATCGAACTAACATCGAGTCTCGACGCCTAAAGGGTGACTCTTTATTCTATGACGCGACTCGGCGAAGGAGTCTCACTATAGAACCTATGCTCACTCATCGAGAAAACCTCCACGGCCTGGGTACGGATGCTGCGGCATAGGCGTGAAACGATTGCCATGTCCAAAGAATCGTGTCCTCTGTGGTAGTCGAAGAAGCGGTGTCCTCATCGAGATCGACTCCTCTGGATCGGCTCGTGTAGCTCAATCTTGGCTCCGGAGTCCGTCCGGTACAAAGTCATCTCCAACTCGTCAAACCGTCGCAGAAGGTGTGCCACATACTCTTGAGCTTCCCGCCAGCTGTATTGCTGGGGCGTGCACTCCTTGCGGGCCTTCTGGACCTCCTTGCTGGTATTATCTAGTACATCCTCTTGGCGACAACAAATCGTGCCAAGCGTGTAACCGCGTGGCATCCTCTTCTGAATCACCTTCGGTCAAGAAGGTTGTCGCTGCGCGGATGATAACGGAACACCGTGCCCTCCACCTCTGGCGTGAATACGGGTAATATGCCGCATTGCTCGTCGTGATACTTCTTGGATACCCATGCATTGTAGATCTCCTGGCAAGGTCAGATGTATCGAGCGATTGCCTGGCCCTTCTTCCTAGCAGTACCTCAATCTTTACGTCACAAGCCTTGATCAATCCCGCTTGTCTGATCACTTCTACTTGGTATTGGGGCTTCTCAAAATCTCCGAGAATTTGTAGCATATGCCAAAGTTCCGCGGCGTGACCAACTCCTAGATCAACGTAGTTGAACTCTTCCTCCATCTGTCACAAGAGTGCTTTGCGTAAGAACTCGGAATTTTTAAAGCGTGACAAGGTAAGGGAAAATTTCAGCAAGAGACAAGAAAAGAGAGAAGGGGATAAGTCGAGATGTCATTTCTTATTTTGACAAATTTTTAGCTTTAGAAAATAGGTTTTATCCCTACTACGACCATTCTAGCTAGGGTTGAGCCTACAGTCAAGTATGGCTCTGATACCACCTCTATCGGGACCCCGAATTTGCAAATACGGACCCTCTGTGTATTCAGCACTAGTCCAGGAACGCGCTAGTGCACACAGTCTTAACATCGGTAAATATCACAATCATACTACTCGATACCAATAAAGTACTTTTATTTAAATAGTCAAACTGGTTACTTGACCTTATGGTCAAGTTACAAATATATGCCTCGCAAGGCGAAGCTTATTCAGAGAAAAATAATAGCAGCGGAAAATCAAGTAACTTCGTGGCGCCATCCAGTATACCACAGGCAACTGACTGGGCTCGCTTCCCTAAGTAGACGGATCTTCTTGGAGTTCCTCCTCCAAAGCTTGTGCAGTCTCCTCTTCAACTGGTGTTGTATTGTGGCAAGGGTGAGTACTTGGTACTCAGCAAGTCATGCACAGAATGCAAGCTAATATACTATATGCATGGCTTGGTACAAAGGAATAGCTCAAGGTATATTTGCAGTAAACAGCATTTGAAAAGTAATGTAAGTAGATTCGAAAGCAGTAGAAATTGGTAAAGCATAAGTAACTATTCAAGAAGTTTTGGTAAACATCTTTCCCATCCTAAACCACATTTCCATCGACTTCATTATTAATCTAGCCCAACCTTTCAAACCAAAGTTATTTTTGAGAAAATCTAACCCTTGACTGTAATTCCCGAGCGATGTCCAATACCGCGGACACGGCTATTCGAATAGATTCTAAACTCTGCAGAGGTTATGCACTTTACCCACAAGATACAGTCAAACACCACAAAGGCGAAGTTCAGTGAACAAAGTCTTTTGGAAACTTCTAACAATACAAGTGGTCCTCCCTGCTATTAAGCACTAACCCTTCCCTTCGCTAAGGCGAAGTCTAGGCCAATCAACCGTTAGATGGGTACTGGCCTCGGCCCAGACGCTCCCCGTACAACTTACACAAAGGGTGTAGTTGACCTCACGAGGTCCCACAGTGCGTTATTAGTAACTTAGTCAACTAGGTCCGTCCCATTACAGACATGTGGTTGCACGTTAGACCCAGTTCAAAGGCTTGCAAGGTGAAGTCCTTAGGGTGACCAGGGCAAGACTACCCGAAGAACCAAATCAACATCCCCAATGCCACAACTGGCCCACCTGATTACTCTTGCCACATGCCCCGGTCGAAAACTGTTTATCAAACCCCAGTTGATTACCATGCACCACGTGCCATCAACATCACATGATACTTTTCCAAAACAGGTTCAATATATCATTAAGTCAATATTAACATTTGATTGTCCAAAATCATGTCATGAGCACGTAGCAGGTCTAAGCAGTATACTACAACGGTCTAAACCCATGTTGGCAATTTAATAATGTCCAGCTAGTAATCCACAACTAGGGTGACAAGGGTCATGGCACATACTTAAGTAATCAAGGTGTCATACAGCAAATTGGTATTTATCTAACCCCCATGTTTAAACAAAGTATTTTCCTAATTGAACTAGCATGCAATAGTTTAACTCAAAATAGATTTCGAAATAGGATCAACATGGTCAAAGCACAACTTGCCTTCAAAAAGTACTTGCTCTTGGTCTTGAGTTGGATCCTGAGTTAATACTTCTCCTTTGAATCCTTCCGGCACTTCAACGTCTACTCGTAAAGCGTGCAAATAGCAAATACACGAATAAACAATAGGCAAAAAGTGTCCAAACATCCAAATAAAATCCATAAACAGAGAGAACATAATTTTATGAGTTTTTAGAAACTGGAATCGTCAAATTTGGAGTTAAGACGCAAAAGTTATGATTATTTAAAGTTTAAATAATCAATTAAATAATTTTACAGAGAAAAACTTTAGTCCAAAAATTAATTAAAATTCATATTTAGGTAGATCTCAATTTTATACAAATTTAGAAATTTGAATCACTCAAATCGGAGTTGAAACGCAAAAGTTATAAGCGTTTGAAGTTTTGAAATTCAAATCAATTATTAAACCGATTTATTAAATCATTTTCTTTTTCGAAAAATCATTTATTGCGTCAGCAGGGACACGTGGAAGCACTGGATTGGTCTGCCGACGTCGGCCGGTCCATGGACTCGGTCCCACGCTCGGCCGGGTCTACCGTGGACCGGCCCACGGCCACGTGTCGGCCGACATGTGGGCCCACTGGGTGACGTCATCGCCGACGTCGGCGGGCTCGGCCACTGGCGGCGACAGTGGGACCTACCGATGACGCGTCATGGGTGATGTCACGGTGCGCCGCCGACACGCGGGCCCCGCGCGTGTCGCTGGCCCACGCCAAGACGCCGCGTGGCGCGCGGCGGTTCGCTCCCTCGACACGTGGCACGATCGTGAATCGCTGGTTTGAAAACCGACGGCTAGGATTGATTTGGGCCTCAAGTGCTTGGGCGACGGGTTGATTCGGGGCCGTTGGATCTTGATCTAACGGCCCGCATCCAATCTAGCCTGGTGCAGTTCCCGCTACGTGGCACGACCTAAGCCGTTGGATCTAGATCCAACGGTTGAGATTAGATCTAGGATTTTCAACGGGGAACTCACCGAGGGTGACGTGGCGCGATCTGAGCCCTTGGATCTTGATCGGACGGTTGGTGGAGCTCGGGGTCGGCGATGGCTTCACGGCGAGGTCGTGGCTGCCGGCGCTGAGGATGGCGACCACACGAACGGCGTTTGGGACGTGCTCCGGGGAGGTGAAGGGTCTCTTCGGGTGCGCCTGGCTTCGTGGGTTCCGGATCTGGGGTCAATGGCGGCAGGGGACGGCGAACGGCGGCGGAATCAAGCAAAATCACAGCGGAGGGATGCTATGACTCCGGCGAGCGATTCCGGCGGATCTACGGCGGCTGAGGCTCGGTGAGGTAGGGCAGAGAGTGCGCGGGGTCACGGCGGTCCTCGGGGTACCACCCGGTATTTAAATGCCCTCGGCATGCGCGCACGGGACGGAACCCTAATCCTACACTGCGGACAAGCGGCGGAGGAGTCCGGCTTCGGACTCGGCGGACGATGACGCACGGCCGTCCACGTGGCACGATCAACGGCCACGATCGCGTGGACGCGATCGGATCCGTGCCGGATTCGACCGAAGCGGTACGGAAAGATCCTAACCGTTGGATCTTGATCCAACGGTTGGGATCGATTAGGTTTTGGAGTTGGTTTGGTCGAGTCACGTGGCTCGGGTCGGACTCGAACTCGAGTCTGACTCGGGCTCGGTCGGATGAACAAGACTTTGACCCGACTTGAATTTCCAGCGATTTAATATTTAAAATAATTCCCAGTAATTCATTTAATTCATTAAAAATAGCAAAATACTCGGAAAAATTCCAGAAAAATTCTGGAAAATATTTTAGGGTATTTGGGACTTAAATAAAATATTTGCAACAAAATTTTATTTGCAAAATTAAATTCTTTAATTATTTCAAAATGGAATAAATTCAAATAAATTCCAAATAAATCCAAATAAATTCCAGAAAATTCCAAAAATTCACCAAAGTGCCAAATCACACATGAATTTAAGAAAAGCAAAATTTTGGGGTGTTACAGTTCGCTGTAGCAAAGCTTCATAAATGTCTTGCCTTTCACGGTCAGTCAAATCTTTTAACCTGCTCCCTTCTTCATTTTCATGTGGTGCTTGATGATTTGAGCCATGCAACTCCTCCTCGTCGAACTCAACATTGACCTGGTCTGCGAAGACGCCATAGTCATGCATGTCTTCATCCATGCCTATGAAAAGACAACATTCAATTAGTAAGTTACTGATTCTTCATATTGGCTTTATAACAGATTGCAAAACAAGTTCTATTGCTGCTAACCTGGGTGGTAAGTGACTCCTCCATGAACTTCATCTCCATTCAGATCATTTGCTACTTGATTGGCTCCTCCTTGTGCTAATATGAACACAATTTAGAACATGAATCCATAATGTTAAGAACATCAATCCATAGTGCTAAGTTTCATATTGGCTTTATAACAGATTGCAAATCAAGTTCTATCAAAATATAATCCCCATTTCAGATCATGTGGTAATGTTATAATTGTGTTACTAATGCATTCTTTTGCTGCTAACCTGGGTGGTAAGTTTCATATTGGCTTTATAACAGATTGCAAAACAAGTTCTATTGCTGCTAACCTGGGTGGTAAGTGCCTCCTCCATGAACTTCATCTCCATTCAGATCATTTGCTACTTGATTGGCTCCTCCTTGTGCTAATATGAACACAGTTTAGAACATGAATCCATAATGTTAAGAACATCAATCCATAGTGCTAAGTTTCATATTGGCTTTATAACAGATCATTTGCTACTTGATTGGCTAAGTTTCAATCTGATAATGTTATAATTGTGTTACTAATGCATTCTTTTGCTGCTAACCTGGGTGGTGCATGCCTCCTCCATGAACTTCATCTCCATTCAGTTCATTTGCTACCTGATTGGCTCCTCCTTGTGCTAATATGAACACAGTTAAGAACATCAATCTATAGTGTTAAGAACATCAATCCATAGTGCTACTATTTGCTAACCTGGGTGGTTGATGTTGCCTTGCTCTTCTATAGGATTGCCATTGTGTGATTGATTGGGTGTGTCAGCCTCTTCATCTTCAAGGGCTATGTTTAGATCAAGGTACTCCTGTTCTAATATTGGCTGGTTTAGGTCTAGGTTGATCATGGCTAATTGCTTTCCTATTTGTGAATGACAGGAAGATTGACCTCAAGCAACAATGCCTTGTGGTAAATTTATAATCACACCAATTGGATCTTTGCCGGGAATCAATTGGTGTCATTTTTGGCGCTACTGTTTTGGCGCATCTGAAATTTTAGGCTGTCTGTAATTTTTGCCAATTGGTGTCATTTTTGGCGGTCTGAAATTTCGGGCTGCCTGTAATTTTTGCCAATTGGTGTCATTTTTGGCGGTCTGTAATTTTTGCCAATTTGGCGATCTGTGTTTTGGCGCTACTGTTTTGGCGCTAACTATCTGTAAGGTGTGCATGTGTTCCTCTTTCTTGCTGCAACAATTAATGACTTCATAAATCATCCAACCTCCTTAATGTCAATTCACACGGGTACATGCGTCATTTCTTTACCTTGCTAATACTGATATTTGAATCCTAAAACGACTTGCTTCCAGGGACGGAGGGAGTACATGATAGCCATTATAACTTGATTCTATTAGATAGGCATTAAATCTTTTCCCTTTCTCGCTTAATATGGAATTTTTCTCGCGTTTTATAATTAGTATATGTTATAGATCTTATTATAAATTTTAATATTTTTGAAATTTAGCATCTAAATTTGCATACAAATCAAATATCTAATTATCATATGATTTTTATGTATTCAATTTAAATATTTCAAAGATATTAACCGTCAAAGTTTTAAAAATGTAATTGCACCTTCATCTAAAATGATAACTATTTATGATCAAAGAAAGTATTTTTTTCTCTTTTAAAACAGAAGGGAATTAAATACCCCTCTCCCGATTTCTTCCATTAGAAACTGAAAACAGTTGTACAATAAGGTTCGGTAGTGACAGTAACATACTCCACTGTCTCATCTGTGCTGATCTATTCAGTTTTCTAAATTTTTAGTGTAAAACTAAAAACAGGGGGGTCTGGCATGGATGCATGCAACATGCAACATGCAAGTAGCCATGAGCAGAGCTCAGCGTGCACACGTCAGCCGAAAGCTACGTACGTGCATGTGCTCTCGGTCAACCGCGATGCTGCGACGTCCTTTCGGCAGATATTAGCTAGATACGACGCGTTGGAGACCAACATGGTAGTAGATTTCACGGACGGCCAGACCAGTTGCGTTACTCTTGGAGGGAATCTACGTTTATAGATTCCTCCTCCAGCTTTAGTACCGGTGTTCCCATGGGGGTGCTTGAATGTGGCCTGCCTCCCTACAAGAAAGAAACACCTGCATGCATGCTGCAGGAAACAACAAAATCAGGCGAATCTAACGTTACTTGTTGCGATTTTGTATTGGTGATTCTACTTACTGGATGCACATGAATGGTAGTGGGGCAAACGCGCTCATACGTACTCCATCCCATGGAAACAAGTCACGCTCGATCGTTTCGATCTTGTTCCGACTGCTACAGCTCGGTGAGGCGTCTACGAGCGAAGGACGACAGTGGCGTTGGTTCTTCTCCACGGAATTTGCACTCTGCGATGTCGGCGAGGCAGCGGGAATGGGACGGTGTGCAGCTAGACCTAGGTGTCTGGGCCGTGCCTCTATGGGCCGGCCAGAAGCACAGCCCGGCACAAAGTGGGCCGTGTCGGGCCAGCACGTTATTGTTCATCGGGCCGGGCCGGGCCGGGAAATCTGGCACGGTGGGCGGTCCAGCATGGCACGGCAGATTGGGCCGTGCCCGAGCCGGCACAGCTGACCCAGAGGCGGCACGGAGGGCGGCGCCAGCACGGGGCGTGGGGCGGCCGGAGGGTAGGAGGGAGGGCACGGGCGGGCGGGAGCCGTCGGGGCGGAGAGGCGGTGCGCCGCGCGCATGGGAGGAGCCATCGGGGACCAGGGCAGGCGGGGCCGCGGGGGGCACGGGGAGGGGAGGCCAAGGCCGTCGGGGCGAGGGACAGAGGGAGAGGGAGCCGTCGCGGGGCCGGGGCAGGCGGGGGGCACGGGGGTCGGGGGGCATCGTGGGAGAAGGAGATGGGGGGCTGGGGCACGGGGCCAGGGGGGTCACTGCGGGGGACCGAGGGGCGCTGGCTAGCCGCCTCGGGCCGAGCGTGGAAAAAGAGTGGGAGATAGAGAGAGGTGGAAAAGGAGAGGGAGAGAGAGGGAAAGGAATGCATGCTCCTTGTAAATTTGTTTCTTTCCCTCTCCGGTCTCCACCGCGCGCTGGAAAAAGAGAGGATGCGACGTGATGTGATGCATGCTTTGGTTGATTCCACACGTTGCATTTCAATTTTGCATTCCCGCGGCTGCGGATACGACGTAAAATGATTTAACGCGATGTAAAGTGATGTGACGTGACGTAAAGCGATTGAATCCCGCGCGGCCGCGTCTAATTTCAAATTTTGAATTGTCATACTAATCGCTATAAAATCCCAAGCGTACTCATTTGTTCAAAACATCATTCTGCTCTCTCAGTTTTTGTTCGGAACATCTTTCTCACTCTCTCTTTTATTCTCTGTGTTTACTCTGAATTTACCCTCTGTTTTTGCTCTTCGGCCACGAAACAAAATGTTTCGCAAGAGCAAGAGCAGGAGAGCACACCCTCGCTCTTCAAGTCCCTCTCGCCGGGATGATGAGATCGATCCGCGCCAACTCTCCCCCAACATGGGGGACTATGGCATGGATGACCGTCATCTGAATGGTATGCACGGCATCGAGGATGCCTCGGACATTCTGGGTGTTCCGAGCTCTAATGCCACTGCATCGGTGTATCCGGAACGGGCGTCGGTATCGGCACCGAGCTCGGATGCCGCGACATCGACGCAACAGGGACGGGCGTCCATATCCGGCACTCGACGGGCGTGGTGCTGGCAACACATGGACAGAATCGTCGAAATTGTAGACGGAAGTGAGGTAGTGTATGCTATTTGCAAATACTGTTAAACTAAATTATCTGCACGTGCATCTGCTGGAACAGGTCATCTGAAGAGACACGCGGAGGTATGCTTGAAGAAGATATCGGCAGGACGCGAGGGCGTGCAGACGCAGCTCAACTTCAACACCGATGGTTCGGTAAGTACGTAGGTATATAACGCCGATGTAGTTAGAGACGAAATTACACAGTACATAGTTACAGAGGATCTTCCAATTAGAATGGGCGAGAGCTCTAGTTTTGAAAGAATGGTGCAACGTGGTTTTTGTCCACAATACCAACATGTTAGTAGAAGAACAACTACACATGATATTTATAAAATGTTTACAAAAAACTAAAAATGTTAAAACAGACTTTCTAGGTAACTTTTTATTCTTTTGCCTTAACATCGGATATATGGACTTCTCAACATCAATGAACAGCTTATATTAGTGTTGTTGTGCATTACTTAGACGAGAACTACTTACTAAACAAAATAGTCATAGGGTTTAAGCCAATCTCCGAGTCACACACCGGAGAGGCTATTGCTAACCATATACTTGAGGTTATTACTGACTTTAAAATAGAAGGTAGAATTATTTTCATCACTCTTAATAATGCATCGGCTAACACGACGGCTATGGAGCATCCCTCACCGCATCTAAAAACTTGTGTTAAAATTTTTATACCCTATCAGAGATACATATGCCATATTATTAATCTCACGACCGCCTCTATCCCACATCCCTAGCGCTGGCCATGAGTAAGAGGAGCAGGAGGTCCGTGGCGGCGGACGGGGTCTCCGATGTTGGAACTAGCCCAAGGATCAAAACGAACTCGTGAACACAAGAACATACACACTTATATATTCTCGTACTTAGCTCATCAAGAATACAAAGAACACACCCTTAAAGACACCTACCGACTCAAGATTATAACGGACTTGAGTTAGTGCCTTACTTCTTTGTTCCTAGCTACTCTCTACTTTGAGCCTCTCTCTTGTACAAGATTATATAGGTACACATGTGCAGGCTGCGTAGCACTACGACGTCCACGCGCTGGCTCCGAACTGCGCAAGCTATTTGTTCGCCTCCAAGACGTGTGATTCCATGCACCACCCAAAGACTCGGCTGCCGGCCGTTGGCACCGGCGCAACGTGATCCGTTTCTTTCGTTTGTATGCGATGACTCAGCCACCACACGTCTCCAACGCACCCGGGCTAGAACGCAGCACCGAATACATTGACTAGATATAACCACCTAGTCTATCTAGCTACGTGCAAACCATGCATGCGGCTAATTGCTTTCTATCCTGAGAGCATCTCCAAGAGAGAGCCCTAAAAATGAGCCTTAAATTTTAATTTAGGACCTCAACTAATTAGATTTAGGGCTCCAACTAAATATTCACTCCAGCAATTAGGCCCTAAAACCCAATAAAGATAGGGCTTAATCACAGAGTTGCTAAATATAGCTACTCTCCTAGGGGCCCTAAAACAATTTGCTAAATTTTAACAATTTAGGGTCTTTACACTACTACAAAACATATCTTCTGTAACACATTTCTGTAACATATTGAATAATGTGTTACAAAGAGATTTTGTTGTAACATATAATTTGTGTTACAAAAGCATGTTGTAACACATACTTAATGAGATGTGAAAAGTGTTACAGGAAACTACAGCAACAACACATAATATATGTTACAGAGGAACATTGTAACACATGGTAGTAAGGTGTGAATAATAATACTACAGTAACACATTTAGAGGTAGATTGTAACACAAGACTTAATTTTAATACATTATATAATTATATATATATATATATATATATATATAACAACCTCTCTATTCGTAACCAAATTTATTTGACACCTACGCTATACTTCAATTATATAAAGAAATAAACATATATATGCTAGTTGTCCTAAATAGAATAACATATAAATAAATTATACTTTTATTATAGTCCGAGGTTTTCAGAGTTCCAGCTGCCTCCCCGTGTCGCTCCGTGCAAGAAGAGCTTTCCTTTCCTCGCGTCGCTGAGCCCACATCACAAACGTCCGGTCGGATCCGCTCGCCCGAAACCATGCCATTGCTGCGACACGTCTGCCCCTTCCGGCCGGAGCCTTCGAGGCCACGCCCGAGCATCTCGAGAGGTGAGGTGGTCTCCTGCTTGCTCTCCTGTTCGCCTTCGCCCGGTTTCTCCGGACTCTCCACCGCCCTCGCATTGCTTGTTCGGTTCCACACGCCGCTCCTCGCTCCTCCGCTTCGTCCCCCCTCCCCCGCCGCTCCACGCCCAATCGCGCGCGAGCGTCGTTTCGCCGTGGGGTTGGCGGCCTGCGCTTCCTTCTCCTGCATGCGATTGCCACGCCTGGAAGATTTCCCACCTTTTGATCACCCCACCCCCACTTCATCTCTCCCCGGAGAGAAAGCCCGAGGAAGCAGAGAGGCGAGTCAGGAAAAGAGGTGAGTTTTCTTGGGGAGTTTGTTAGGGGGGAAACGAAGCAGCGGCGGCGGGCGCAGATGTGGGCGGCCAGGCGGGGGTAGGGAAGTCGGCGCAGGCGGCGGCGTCGCACGCGGCGCTGTTGTGCTTCACGCTCCTCCTCGAGCCCTATGCTCGCTTTGCGATGCTATTGAGGGTATAGTGGTCTACTTGTTGTGTCGATTCGCTACTTACGGTGGATTAATTTGCTCCGGTTCGTATGATCCAGCTATTAGATTGGCTCCTTGTTCTGACTGGTGGCGCTGGTGATGAGTTGATGTTAGTATTTAGCCCCTGCCGGCCGGTGTCTTGGTTTTCTGATTGTCCTGGAATTATAGATCTCCTACAGACTTCTATACTTAGATGCCTCGTTCTGATTTGGTTCTGTATTTTGGAAAATTTTAGAGCTCTTCTCACAAGAATAAGGGCAACATAATCGTAGAGCATTGCTCGAGTACACGATTAGTTTGCTTGTGACAGTGGTGAGGCTGATTCCAAATGCTAATTGTGCAAATTCAATCATGCAGGATTATATTCATTCCGCTTTGGCTATTTCATGGTATTGTTGCTCCTGGAAGGTTTTCAATGACTGCCCCTTCATTGCCTCATGGCCGTCATGTAAGATTTTTAATATTGCTTCGTCTGGTTGGTCTGTTTGCAAGCGTTGTTCGTTTACTAAGTACCATGCATCGGATCTGATGGGTGTCTGTATTCTTGTAGTGGGCGCCCTGTCACTCTATTGTTGCAGCACCGTTGCTTATTGCGTTTGAGCTGCTGAAGTCATTAGATGAACGAAAGCTTGGGTGACCTCACCGAATTTCCTGGAACTGCTTAATGACGTATCATATGTTGCCTTCAAGTGCTATTGTCAGCTCTATTGTATTCTGTAATCCCCACCTTTTCTTTTCATTGCTTTTTCCCAGTTAGAAGTCACCCGGCTGTTGATCTGAAGATTGTGTTCCTTCCTCTGCTGGCATTTGAAGCGATTATTCTTGTTGACAATTTTAGGTAATGAATCAGAATTTTTGCCCTTTTTCGGATGCCATCAATAGTGGTATCACATATTTTTTTTGTATATGCAATTATGCATATGCACTACCCGTGGGCTGAAATTAACTCATGTACAACATACTTAAGCCTGTGTTGTTTTTTTTGGGCATAGAAATTCCTTTTGTAGATACTCATAAAATGGCGGCATTTCACCCTGAAGTTATGAATTATATTTGTTAAGCTACAAGTACCCATCATGAAGCGCTCTCCTTTTGGCATGCAATTCATGAAACTATTGTTGTTTCAATCCCTTTTTATTTCTCTTAGCTGCCCTACCTTAATTTTGTCAAAAGATCCCCATAGATGTAATTGTACACGCAAATAAAATTACATTATGTTTTAGTTCAATACGATAATTATGCTATAGTTGCTATGGATGTTAACCTCTACATGTTTCTTTTTGTGGGTTTTTCATTGTTCAGAATGTGTCGAGGTCTAATACCAGGAGACGATAAAGGTATGAGCGATGAAGCTATTTGGGAGACACTTCCTGTAAGTTTCTCGTACTAATGGATATGACTTACAGAAAACAAAATATTGCCAAGCTGGAGGAAGAGGTTAGTATGATTAATTAACGGCCCATCACATGCAGGATTAAAAATACTAATTGAAGATGAGCATGGAGCTACCTGCACTGAAACAAAAAATATTGTCTACCGAGGAGTCCTTGCTTCTCTTTAGCATTCCTTGCTGCTATGCCTCCCGTTACTCAAGGTTTGTTCTAAAATCTTTACAGACTACCCTTATCTTTACTTACTTTATTATAATCATCTCTTTAACATACCCTATTTTTAACAAACCCTGGAAGAACTATTTGTTCCTGTTTTTTTACATGTTAGATTAAGTGCCGTCTCTTACTAATTACTATCTTTTATCTCTATCTTACAGCTTTCCAATCATGTTTGCGCATACTCTTTTCCTCTGCATTGGCCCAATACGCTTAGCTTCAAGCAAAAAAAAAACTTATGTAATATATAACTTTTGCCCCTACGTCTTGTTGCCATACTGCTTAGCCTTCGAAGGTTCGACTCTTTTCTATAAAACATAATATTAGTTCTACCGTAATGTTTTTTAGCTTATAATGATCTTTACGCCTATACTATTCGCTGCTTTCTTTTTCTATCAGCTAATGTTTATTTCATAGTTGTAACCGTTTTCTCCATATGCTTCCACTTTACTCACTTTATTAACAGTTTCTATTGTTGTTTCCCCCCCCCCCCCCCCATTACATGACACATCTGTCTCCAACGCTACATGGATGTCGTTACGCTACATCCAAGTTCTTCTATTTACGCTATATAGTACAGTTTCCTCCTTACAAATTTGAATTTGCGACATGGGCATCTGATCTTGGCTTTAGGACTTTTTCCCTTGTATGCAAATTCAAGAAAACCCTTTATCCTATCCTCGTGGTCATCATTTCGTTCAGGGGAAAGTAGTATCTTTTTAATAGCTTCCAAATCCATTGATTATCTGTCTTAGAATTACAAATAAAGATATTTTACTAACAAAAAACAATTGACAAATGGTTTTGATTAGGAAGTCAAACTAGATGCAAAATATATTTTTTACTATACACACAAACATTAATAACGGTTTAGTGATTATTTGTGACTTTGTATAATTAGCATATCCAATTGACAGTACTTAATACATAGCCTTTTCTATGATACAATAGCAAAAATGATTAACTATCTGTGCCTATGTTGTTAGCACAATTGATAGAAATTTATAATATTTTTTTTCAATGGCTAGTATGACAGAAATTTTCTTATCTAGGAAGTATATAACTCTGTGCCTATGTTGTTAGCAGATTCCTAGGTTGGATGCCATATTAGGCCAATGCTATGGACTATGCCACTATGGTGGTTATTTGGTTATGCTGAAGTATGTTTCATTGTAATTGGGGAAAAAATATCACATTAGTTCAACGTCAATGCTCCATTCTCTGTGTCGAACAAACTGTTATTGATTCCTAGAATTTGCAATGTATAGTCCTAAGTGGTTGACAAACCAAAAATAGCGTGAATAGTCCAGTATGCTCTATCTCCAAGACAATGCATTTGCATCATAATTCTTAGCTTCTGTTGCTTCTCATAGACTATGTTTCTCACAATGACCTGTTATAACGATATGCTAGTAATGTAGAGTCTACAAAATAAGGTGGCCATACTACAGAGTTTTGATTTCTAAAGAACTTTTAAAGTCACAAAGATTCCAAAAGAAATAGAGATAGAGACAGAGACAGAGAGAGTTTACTAGCTGTTTACTGTAAAGGCTTGTACTATTCATAGTTTTGCATTACTGTGGTTACCAAACGGATACCTCATTGTTTTTAATCCAATAGTATGTGTATGTATTCCTGTTGCTTAAGTGGGAGATTACTATTAAGGTTGTCATGTGATGTATTCATTTTATTGTAGGTCCAAAGGCACGAAGAGTACAAGCAGAGGATACTCAACCTTTATAAGGTTTGCACATTTTACTGCCTTACTATCAACCGTCTCCATTGCACATAATAGCGTGAATGTTGGAAAATGATTTTTTTTTTGCCGCCTACGGCCTTCTTTGTTTCTTTAGATCTTCCTGATGTGATGATTTATTAATTGAAAGTGCATAGGCTGCATTGCAAGAATACAATTCAAACCAATCTGATTCTTACTTGGTGCTAGGTAATACTTGAGTTTACTCCACTCCATATAGATAAAAGCATCTTTTGGTAGTAAATGTTCACATACAGAATTTATGCTGGGGTAAAATTCACATGAACTTCTTATTTGAACTTCTTAGATTTTTTAGGCACAAAATTTCTAGTGTGTTACAAATGTATCTTATCTCTCCATAGATGAACAAGAAGCGGCAAAAATTACAAGAGACTATAAACAGTACACAACAACAAGGCACTCAAAAGAAGACTACAGCATAAGTCTTCAAAGCAAATGCAGCCATCTCCAATGAAGGTACAAAAATATCACAAAAAATTATTTGATTCTAATTGATACAACTAATTCATGTTTTTCATTTACTCATTTGACTATATTAATGGCAATATAGGTTGGTACCATGGTAATTCTCAAGACTATAACATATTCAAATAAAGAATGTGTGGCATATGCTACGTTTGTTTGCAGTGATCCACATGCAATAGTTGATGATGTTGAGATAGGTAACCAATTTATGAAAGTGGTTATCAATTATCCTGTTGTGGAAAAAGAGGAGTTAGTAAGGCCAATCAAGCGTTGCAAGACAATTGGTGATGCCCATGTGGAAGCAAGACCGATTGCCTGGCCTTCCTTTTGTGTATGTTAATGGTTTCTTGGTTCAATTGTGATGAAGTCTATATATCATATGTTGTAATTGCAATCATAAAGGTTAATATATACTATCTGTTGTGCAGGTGGAAAAAATTAATGGTTGAAATTCATACATTTGGTTGCTTACCACATGAAGGGATCTAGAAGCAAAGAATTTCATGAAGATTAGGCAATATTAGATATGTTTTATATTCTTTTTATTTAGAACAATGTATTTCAGACTCTTAGACTAAAGACTTGCCCTTCTCTAGAAATTAAATCATTATGTATTCTATTGAATGATGTGAAATATTTATTTGTTTGATGTAATGCAATATGTTATGAATGAAGCACTTATGGTCATTTGTGTTTTATATTGTACAATGTGTTATGCTTATCAAAAGATATTGTATGAAACAATTTTAATTTGCACATTCACACAAAAATAAGAAAATAATAAAGATATTTACATTTGTTTTAGGAGCTCAACATTGTGTTGTTGACGTTCAAAAAGGGTGTTACTAATTTCAATTATTATATCTAAAAATGTATTCTAGGGTCTATAGAAACACATGCTACTATGCCGCTTTAGCAAAAATAAGGTGTTACTAGGGTCTATGGCAACACGCGCTACTATGTTGCTCTTGCTCAAAAAGGTGTTACCGCAGTCTATAACAACACATTTGATACATGTTGCCGTAGTATGGTTGCAACATCTTTTTTTATATACAAGAACACTTGTTACATGTTACAATAGACCCTTCTATAGCAACATAGGCTATATATAGTAACACTAAACAAATATGTTGCAATAGGACTCAGTAACACTTTTTTTGAGCTATAGTAGCACATATGTGTTTTACTATAGGTCCATCCTAACGTAGTGTTACTGGAGTTAATCTTTTTCGCAAAAGCTCTATAACTCAAATTAGGATCATATTTAAGGCCCCTCTTGGAGATGCTCTTGTGCATGTGCATACTACGTGCATACCCATTGCAAATGCCAACTACTAACTAATTTCTAGATGTTAATACGATGCATACCTGCACATAGTACACTTCGTGTCTTCGTGTACAGTTATTCTGGAACAACAAGATTAATGCTAATATCCGATGCTCAGGAAGAAGCACGGCTGCCGCGTCGGGATACGGGAGGGCGATGAAACCGTTGCCGATGACTGGGTTTGGAGGGGCTGCCGCGTCGGGATACTACGTGCATACCCATTGCTCCGGCGGCGTAGCTTCGACGGCCAGCAGTACTCGAAGGTCTCGAAGGTGGCGGATCTAGACTGGGCGGGCGGCCGGATTCGAGGGCAGGAGCTCGCAGGCGTCGGACGGTGGAAGAGGTCGTTGGGGACTCGCCAGCGGCGGCGGTCGCCGTAGATGGAAGAGAACGTACGCCTTCGCCCTTCGTATTTCGTGACGGAGGCTTTCGCGATGAGTTGCTGCACGGGAGTATGAATCGCTGATAGTTTGTGCTCGTTATTGGGAGTCCCACACTTTATTAGTTGTTCTCAAATCCGGTGGGAATTGGGCTCTGATTCCAATTCTAATTCTCAGCGCATCCAAACTGAAGAATTCACCTAGACCTAATTCCAGTTCAGCGATTCATATTTCATAGCCCAATTCCAAGAATCAAATGGGGCATAATGCTATTGGACTATCGTTTTATTCTGAACGAGGGAGAAGGACCTAAGGTCGAGGAACTGAGAAAATGAGTTTCTTAAAAGTCCACTGTGAGAGAGACGAAGATTTTTTTTTTATTTAATATTTATTTTAAATATTTTTTTCAAAAATAATCAACCTAACATAAAAATAGCAAAAATGGGTCCCTGTCGCCCGAGTATGGGGCGATCGCCCCATACTGGGGCGACAGGGACCTAAATGCAAAAAAAAAAAAAATTCAGCATTTTCGGACTCTATCTTCAAATAAATAAAAAATAGTTCAAACAATGTCGAAAAATTTTGAAACTTTTTTTGAATGATCCTAACACATCACTTATGTTCCCATAAAAATTTCAGACAATTATCAAGCATGAGGAATTTTTTAAAAATCTAACAGTCTCTTCATATTCGCGACCGTCTCTGATTCTTAAAAAATTCTTCATGCTTGATAATTGTCTGAAATTTTTATGGGAAGATTAGTGATGTATCAGGATCATCCAAAAAAAATTTCAAAATTTTTTGACGTCGTTTGAACCATTTTTTATTCATTTGAAGATTGAGTGCAAAAAACGCTAAAATTTTTTTTGCATTTAGGTCCCTGTCGCCCCATACTCGGGCGACAGGCACCCATTTTTGCTATTTTTATGTTCGGTTGATTATTTTTGAAAAAAAGATTTAAAATAAATATTAAATAAAAAAAAATTCGAGAGACGAAGACCGAGGCCCGTCTGTGATCTGGGGGAGTAAAGTTGGTTGGTGTCTATCGGCCGGGAGAGAGTAATGACTCGCACATTCATTCAGAGGCTACGATCTATTGGTCCAGGCCAGGCCTCCAGCTAGACCGAAGGAGCCCAGCCCGGGTAGCAGCACAGCTACGGCCCATCACAACTAGGCAGCTACCATTCCGAGCCCATCTGTAACGCAGAAATTCCGCGCAGATTTCTTAGAAACGTGGTAGAAAACAGTTTGGATGGACTAAAATTAATTGTTAGCTAACTAATGGGTAAAACTAATTTTTAGTCAGCTAATAATTAGTCCATCTAAAATTAGCCTAGGGCTGTTTGGATACATGACTAATGATTGGACTAATTTGTTAGAAAAGTCATGTCTACCCCTGGATTCGATTGACACTACAGTGTTCGTACTACAGTAAGAAAAGAGTATATTGTGTTTCATGCCTGCAGGCTGTTTCGCTCTGTGACTTTCCCTTCGCCAAGTTGGACGATCCGGATACTCATCTAGACATGTTGATCATCACGTGTGACTTTCCCTTCGCTCTGTGACTTCCAACTAGCAGCCGTTCGCTAGTTTATTCATCTAGACATGGCGAGCAGGACGCTGGCAGCGTGGGCGAGCAGGACGCTGGAGTTCTGTCGCACGGTCGCTGGAGTTCACGCCACAAGGTCGCACGAACAGAAATCAGAAAATCGATCCGAAGATGAGCCAACGCCAGGGTAATTCTGTCTTTTCCTGTGTGTTACGGGCTATTAGCCCAAATTAGCTCCATCCCACCAACTAATGGACTAATTGTTAGCTGAGGGGTGGGCTAAAAATTAGCCCACCCATTAGTCTTCCCGTTTGAATAGACTAGGACTAATTTTTAGTCAGCTAACAATTAGTCCATCCAAACATTTAATTCCCGTAAAAATCAAGAAAAATTCTCGCTTTTCTGCTCTTAGTATAGTAGGTAAGACTCCACCCACGTACTCTACGGTTGTGCTGTCGTTCTGGTCAAACCCATGCCGATGGGCTCCACACAGGGTTCAACTTACAGTTTTGAGGGAGAATTTTCTTTTGAAAATCGTTAGAAAATCAAAATCGCATAGTTTTGAAATCCAAATTTTAAAAAATTCAAAAAAGATCATAATTTTCTCTCGATTTTCTTCCGATTTTCACCTATTATCGCGATATTTTAACTGGTCAATTGAATGTTTCTCAAAAACCGATTTTTTGAACGGTTTTCTCTCAGTTTTCACCGATTTTCTCTTGATTTTCACCGATTATTGCAATATTTACGCTGCATAATTTTTTTGAATATTTTAAATTTAACCAGTTTATCGGCCGATTTTAGATGTCGTACCCCACCGATATAACCAAAAATCATGATTTTCACACAATAATCGTCCAAATTGTGAAACTTGGTTCCACATGCAAGCGAAGGAATCAAGAAGTCTCTGTATATCTATCCAGATATCTACAGTACGTCCCAAATGTTGCGTTATAAAACCTTGCGATCATCAGCAGGAAGAGAACGTGACAAGGAATGCAAGGCGTCTTGTAGGCTACACTTCACGGTGCCATTACCATCGCCCAATGTGATCCATCATGCGCCCCTGGCACAATCTACCACGAAACACGAATGAAGCTAGCGGCAAACCGGACCGGTGCCGATCCATCGACCGACGCGTCGCGCGCTGCAGCTGCAAGCTGCCCACAGATGCCCGACGTACGCGCGCCCTGCCCTTACGAATTCACATGCATGGTAGGAATGAAAACGGTATAAAAATAATCGGTAAATGATTGTTTTATTTTTGTTTTTATATTTTTTATCAGTAATGAAAACGAAATCGAAAACCACAGAAATGGATAATGACGGAAATGAATGCGGAACGGATACGGAAACGAAAGCGGAAAATTCCATAAGAACAAAATAGAAAATTACTATACATGACCATAAGAACAATGTAGCTCATTCCACCTCCAAGGTGGATACAAGAACAGTGTTATGTTTACTGGTATCATTAGAAAATTTTTCTCAAGTTTGTCAGCTGAAAGCGCATTATTTGTCTTCCATATCAGACCATCATGTCCTCATCTATATAATTATCTGATATCCTCTTGCTCCACCAATTACAAAGGTTTAACACCCTAAAATTTCTATATTATTATTCTATGTTCATTTATGATTTTCTGAGAATTATCTTGGATTTTTTGGAGTTTATAAATACCATTTTGCTATTTTTAGATTTATAAAATTAATTTATTTATAAAAAATAAAAACAAAATTGTGTTGAAAATAATTTTTCTGGGTTCAAAATGTTCCAATGTATTTTGAGAATTTTTTCAGAATTTTTGAACTCTATTTAATATTTTATATAAAACTATTTTGTATTTATGAAATTATTTTAATTCAAAAATAAATATAAACTCTCCCTTCTCATTTTTGGGCCAAGACCATTTTCCTTTCCGGCCCGTTTCCATTTTTAGTTTCCGGTTTCACTTATACGGAATTTCCATTTTCGTTTCCGTTTTCGCCGGAATTGGCCCCCCTGTCTCCGTTTCCGTTTCCGTACCGGTATTTTTCGTTTCCGAGAAAAGGGTTCTATTTCCGTTTTTCTTCGGAACGGTCGGAAATGTTCCGTTCCATTTTCACCCTTATGCATGGGTCCCTGTTTTCCTGAGGGTAAAAAGGCCAACTTACTTGTCCGTAGTACTAACGTACCTTGGACTACATTCTGTTGCTACTATACAGTAAAATGGTTCATATTCCAAAGAGTATGTACTCCCACTCTCAATATATTATTTAAATAATATTGTTATATTTTTTTATCCTTTTAAGTATATTTTAATACTAATTATAAAATACTCTAAAGTGAGTTCAATGAAAAATTTCATGAAAGTCCACCATTTATAACATAATTTGGGTATATACTCTTTTTACGTATAGAAAAGGGTATATAGGAAAAAATAAACAGCTCCGATGAATTTTTTACAACAATGTCGCATAGTTGTATCTTAGAATTAGTATTAGAGTATATTGAAAGTGAATCAAAGTGGAAGGCCACTTAAACCATTTTACACAAAACACCCACATTGATTCCTCTTTCGCGAATACATCCTTCCACCTTGATTCATCTGGATCATACGTTGTGCGATCGGACGGCTTAGAACGTGGGTAGTACAAGTTCACTTTGCTATCGATAGTATTCTAGCCATCCTCTCTCTCTCTCTCTCTCTCTATATATATATATATATATATATATATATATATATATATGTATATATGAAGCCCATTTTGTGCTCACAAGTGTATGTACTTCCTACCTCTATTTGGTTAATAACAACTTCCTAATCAAGAGAAACTAGTTAATAACTTTCACTTATGGAATATGCTTCCACTTGCGTAACATCAGTTAATATATAGAGAGTAGGGAGTACGTACTCCTGATAGTATGCTTTCATTTTCATATATATATAATATTGTGCTCCTGAGAGTATGTACCCCCATTCAATCCAAACATCATGCATGTTCCCTTCTTTTAAGCGTTTAGTTATGCATGCAGCCGGAATGAAAAAATAATTTAATTAAATCATTCGGTACGAAGGGGAGAGGTATGGGAGTGCATACTCCCAAGAGTACGAAATGGACTATATATATACTCCCATATATATATAAGAGTATGCACTCCCACCTCCAATATACCATTTAAACGAATATGCTATACTCCTTTATCACTTTCAGTATAGTTCAATAATAATTATAAGATATGACAATGCGGCATTATTGAAAAAATTGTATTGGGGCCCTTTATTGGTTGCAAGGGGATTTGATCTTTACAAGTGGTTTCATTTCACCCCTTTGCGTTTCTCAAAGTTTTTTAGCTCTGATACATTTCTAAATCTTTGTGATTTAGATTTTCTTTTGTTTGCATTTGCTCTGATACCTGTCATTGTTTATTGCTCTGATACCCTTCAAGCTTATAGACTTTCATTCGAGTGGTATCATTGGCTATTTGATCTTAACAAGTGGCATCATTCTTGGTTGATGTCTCTAAATGGTATCAGACCAACAAGTGAGATCATTGAGGCTATTGTTTATTCCTACAAGTGATATCCTTGTTTATTTGCAATTCAAATTTCACAAGTGGTATCAATTTATTTCAATGTTTTCTACAAGTGGTATCTATTGCCTCTTTGTAGCATTGCTTCGATACCCACATTTCTTTGGTTGGATTCTCCTTAAGCTTAAATTGTAAGTTCAATCACCTAAGAATTCTTGGTGTGAGATTCTTTATGGATTGAAATACATATAAAGGAGATTTCCTTTTTGAGCATTGTTCTTCATTTGAAATTTCTCGAATGCTCATTCTTGAAAGAAGATTTTCATGCACAACACTTGAGATAGATTTTAAAATGATATCTCTTTTCTCAAGTGATATGTGTGTTGGGTTTCTCATATTACCCAATTAGGCAAAATTCTAGATTCTATAAAAAGAATCATGTTGTTTATTGTAAAGCCTAATAAAATGAGGTTTGTTATTTGAATTAGTTTCAAATAACCCGTGTGATACCCTTACTTGTCTTTTGTGCTTATTTTTACAAGTGGTATCCAAAACTCTAAATATGGCCTCTTTTTAAAAATGGTTTTGCTCTTTAGGTCATAGTTCAATTGCAAACCCTTTCGTCTTTGTGCAATTGGTATCAAGTTTTAAAATTGGTATCAATCTCAAATGTTTGCAAAATTCTTTCAATTCATTGCCAAGGTCATGTGATTTCTCGATAATCCTCTTATGACCTTCATTTGAAAAAGGGGGAGAATTGAATCTCATTGCTCATTCGAAATTGTCTCTCTCTCAATACTCAAAGTATCTCCTTTCTGGATTGGTTTTCCATTGTTGTTTTGGTGTTTAATGCCAAAAGGGCGAGAATTTAAGTGCTATTAATTCCCTCTTTGCCTTTTTGGCTATGTGTTTTCCCGCCTTGCCAAAAGGGGGAGATGAGTGTAAAAAGGGGGATTTGCCAAAAGGGGGGAGTTACCAAAAGGGGAGAATTTATGCTTTTTGTGCAAAAGTTTTAAAATTGGTTTAAGTAGTATGAGAACCACCTCTCCTGTGTTAGTGGTATGAAAGCCACCTCCCTCGTGTTTAAAGTTGCTTTATTTGCAAATTGTTTTATCTACAAAGTGGTATGAAAGCCACATTCTTTGGTTTTGCAAAATGGTAAAAGTTTTTAGTGGTTGAGAGCCACGTTCTTTGATTTCCTTTGGTATGAGAGCCTCCTCCTTCTTTGTGTTTTAAAAATAGTTTTATTTGCCAAAAAGAAGGAGTGTTTATTGCAAAAGGGAAAGTTTTCATGCCTTCAAATTTAATCGCCTATTCGTTTTGATCTTCAAAACCTTTTGCATTGTTTTTCATCCAAATAGTGAATTAATAGTGCATTTATCATCAATCACCAAAAAGGGAGAGATTGTAAGTTCAAGCTCCATTTGGTTTCAGTGATTGGTTTAGATTAATGATTAAACTTTGTTTAATGACAAATCTAATCTTATTGAAACTATGTTTATTGAGTTGCATTCAGTAGTCTCATATTTGGATGGAAAATGGAAAACCCAAGGTATGTATGCATATCCATTCTAGTATAAATTGCATACTTTGGATTCAAGTTAAAGTATGAATTCTCCATTGCATTAACCACAAAATGTGCATTATGTTTCCCAATCCATATATTACATGGATGCATATATCTAGGGGGAGTTCACACTTGAACTTGATGTATCATTGTATTGATCTATTCTTCACTCCATATATAAAAGATCAATACATTGAAACATATCAATTTAAATGAATGTTTAAATTGAGTTCATTTGTCTCCTAATCATCAAAGGACATTTCATCATGTGTTGATGGTGTTCTTGTGATCGATTAAGGACAAATGGAAAGTTTTTGAGTATTATGAAGCATTAGTTGCATCATGTGCTCAAGACACATATAAATTCATTTAATTGATTTAGGTTGGGCTCAATTGATGTAAGTGGTATCCATTATGTGTTAATAGAGTGCTTAAATTATTAAGACAACTATGCATCTTGGAGTAACCATTTTCATAAGTGATGAATGAGCCAGGTTAAATCCAAAGATAGTTGAAATGATGATAACGGGACAAGGATGACATCATGAAGTGATGGACGTCAAAAAGAGATCCCGGAAAAGAGATAAGAGAGCCAGGGTGACGATCCCATGGGAACAAGATGATTGAAGATCATAAAGACCCCAAAGGGGATTGCTTGTGGCGGCTAAGGTATAACTAGATAGGCTAAGGACTTTTCTAGTCTTTGAGTCTAGTTTTTAGCGCCGTACTATTAAGAGGGGTTTAGTCTTTGCTTTGAGCTTCATTATGTGTTGGTGATCTCAATCCCGTAGTCACTCGAGCTCAAATCTTATTTGATTTATTTTTGCATAGAGCTAACCATTTGGCATGTGTTGCGAATGGGTGAAGCTCGTGCTTGGATTTTGCATAAGCTCTATTTGACATTTGTTGCAAATAGGTCAAGCTTATGCTTGAGGTTTTCGCATTGAGCATTGATTTGCATTAGTTGCAAATAGGATAAGCTAATGCATTGGCTTTTGCATGAAGTTCATTCTTTGCATGTGTTGTAATAGATGAAGCTTCATGCTTTGCTTTTTTTGTTTTTCAAAACAAAATCCTTATTGCGTTTATTTGATATTGTTTGGAGCTATGTTTGCACGAGTTGTAAAAGGAGAGAGCTCAAGCAAGTGTTTGGTTTAGTGCATGGAGCTAGAGAATTGCAGGAGTTGCAATTAGTGAGCCCATGCACTCTGATTTGATTTGGATTGGAGTTTGCTTGGAGCCAGGCTTTTTGCATTTGTTGCAAAAAGGAAATGCTCAAGCATGAAATGGTTTGATTTTTTATTTGCGAGTTCATTGTGCGAATAAACGGGAGGTCTATGGGTTCCGATCCTGAAAGCATGTGATACTTGCACCGTGGTTTTTGCAAGTCAGTTTGGGTCGTGGTTTGACCATCACATGGCTAGGAGGATAAACCTTATAGATTCTGGGATTTATTTTCTTAATACATTCTTGCAACTATAATCTTTGAGACATTTGCGAATTGTGTTCTTCGCAAATGATTTGGAGTTTGGTTGAATTCTTTGTGAATGGTTTAGTGGTGTTGCAAAAGTGTTTTGCAACTGAGTGTGATCGTGGTTTGATCACCATTTGGCTCAAAGAATAGTTGTTGAAGTTTTGGAGAAAAGGTTGGAGTTTAAACCCTGTTTTCTCTGTTTTGCCGGCACTACCGCAGTGTTAATGCTGGTAGTACCGCTAGGTCGGCAGTACCGCCGTATAGACGTCGGTACTGCCGCTCGGATGGTACTACCGCTTTTTGTGAAGCGGTAGTTGTTTTTCAAGTGTACGCCGAACCAAAATTTTGGTCCAGCGCAAATGTGTTTTCTGAGTGTTGAAGTCCGGCACTACCGCGGGTTTATTGGCGGAACTACCGTAGGTGCGGTAGTACCGGAGTTTTAATAGCGGTACTACCGTAGGTGCGGTAGTACCGGGATTTGTTGTGCGGTAGTTATTTTTCCAGATATCACTGCTAGAAAAATAGATATCAGTGGCGGTTCGTAACTGCCATCAGTGGCGGTTTTTCGAACCGCCACTGATATAGTTCCAAACAAAAACCGCCACTGATAATGGACTATCAGTGGCGGTTTTAACCAAAAACCGTCACAAATATTAATATTTAATATTTAGCAGTTTTTAACAAAATGAATATATTTTCTAGGAGGTGATGTTGGGACTAGAAGCTTTATTCCTGCGGAGGATAGATTACAGCAAGAACAAGGAAGAGGAGGAACCCCAATCCTGCGGCAGGCTTAAGGGTTATTCTTTTCCTCCCTTTGTCTGCCTCAGGTGCCCTCCTTATATAGCCTTGGTAGGCATCAACTTGGCCCTCAAGATATAAATCTAACTTACCAAAACTCTAACTTAACAAATTATAGAAACTAATCAACTTGACTCCCAAGGTAAATATATAAATATATAAACTAACAGATTTATTCCATCAGTAGCAGTTCATCGCTCACGCTGCCATCGCTCACGCGCCTGGCTACCGGGCGCTGGCCGACTTCTGGGCGCTGGGTTGAGCCTTCCCAGACTTGGGCCGGCCACTGGTAAGTCCGCCCAATGAAGGTGTCCACAACACTTCCCTCCCCATTATGAAACAGCTCGTCCTCGAGCTGGAAGGAGGGGTAAGCATCCTTGAACTCCGGAACCTTCTCCCAAGTAGCATCTGCAGCAGCTTGACCGGTCCATTTGACAAGGAGTTCCCACACGCCACGGTTGAGGCGGGCGCGCAGGACCTGATCCGGCAGTGGAAGCACCCTGCCATGCTTGACGGGCGGCAATGGAACCATATTTTCTAGGAGGTCACCCCTCACCCATCCTAGTTAGTACTACTCTCACCTAAGCACGCTTAACTAATGAGTTCTACCACCAATTTTAATGCAAATACGAGCACTTCCCGATAGGTACCACCAATTTTAATGCAAATACGAGCACTTCCCGATAGGTCACCCATCCTAGTACTACTCCCACCCCAGCACGCTTAACTTCAGAGTTCTTATATGATCTAGTACCGTAGTGTTGGTATGATCACATTTGAAATATAACGTGTCCCCCTCCCCTTAACCCCACAAAGGACCCGAACACTAATTTTAGTATTCTCATACTCTCGATTTTACCATGACATGGGTACTCCCAATTTCAACTAAGTGCTCGATTTTACCGTGACATGGGTGCTTCCAATTTCAACTAAGTGCTCGATTTTACCATAATATGGGTGCTCCCAATTTCAACTAAGTGCACGGTTTTATCAATGCTATGGATGCTTCAAATTTCAACTAAGTGCTCGATTTTACCATTGTCGACGATCTGTTTCGCCGGCAATGAGATTTGTGATTCTAGGGGATTTGTGCGTGATCTGAGCTTGATGGTAACACAGGATGCGAGGGCAATCTGTTTTAGACAGGTTCGGGCTCTCTCGGAGGAGATAATACCCTAGTCCTGTGTTCTTGGATGTATTGTCTCTCTCTTTCTTGTTTCTCCCTCCTCCTTATATCTGGGGAGAATACATGATAGTCGGGCGCCACCGGCCCTGAACATGGTGGCCTCGAACGACATGTCCCTTGTCCTTATCCGCCTTCACGCTCTACGCCCCGGAGAGGTGGTTATGCTTTCTCCGACCCACGCCGCCGCCTTGTCGAGTTCCGGCTTCCGCAGGCTCTGGCGATGTCGCATCAAGCATGCCTTGTCCCTGGCGGGTTGTTAGGAGGCGGGGCACGAAGCTTCCGTGAAGGATCAGGGAGTTGTCTTGGGGAGCAAGTCGAAGGTCTCCTCTGGGCCCGCCCGTTGCGCCAGGGCTTTGGGCTTTGTTCCGCTGTCAGGCCCGATCAGTGTAGGCCCCTCTTGTGGGGCCCTGTCTCTGACATCCCACAGCCCCCAAGTGCTTTAGGATCGACTTTCCGTCCCTTGCCTGTCATGAGGATTATGCGAGAGAGATCATAAAGAACTTGTAGTATGAAGCCACCGTGGTTAGTTAGCTCGTGGTCGAGTGGTACCGCGCCCGTTACGGTCTTGCGGCAACCGCTGTCGCTTCGGTTGACCCTCATGGGGCGTACCTTGGTCTTTTGGCTTGTGGCCGAGTGGTACCAGCGCCCGTTTACGGTCTTGCTGCAACCCGGCTTGTCGCCTGGCTGACCCTCATGGGGCGCACCTTGGTCTTTTTGGCTCGTGGCCGAGTGGTACCCGCTCCCGTTCACGGTGCGCGGCAACCGGCTTGTCGCCCGACTGACCCTCATGGGGCGTACCTTAGTTTTTTTGGCTCGTGGCCGAGTGGTACCCGCGCCCGTTCACGGTGCGCGGCAACCGGCTTGTCGCCCGGCTGACCCTCATGGGGCGCACCTTAGTCTTTTTGGCTCGTGGCCGAGTGGTACCCGCGCCCGCTCATTCACGGTCTTGCAACCGCTTGTCGCCTACCGACCCTCATGGGGCGCACCTTGGTCTTTTTGGCTCGTGGCGAGTGGTACTCGCGCCCGGATTTACGGTCTTGCGACAACCGCTTGTCGCCGGTGACCCTCATGGGGCGCACCTTGGTCTTTGGCTCGTGGCGAGTGGTACCAGCGCCCGTTTACGGTCTTGCCAGCAACCGCTGTCGCCCTACCGACCCTCATGGGGCGTACCTTGGTCTTTTGGCTCGGGCGAGGCGGTACCAGCGCCCGTTGCGGTCTTGTGACAGCCGGCTTGTCGCTCGGTTGACCCTCATGGGGCATACCTTGGTCATCTGAGTAATGCCTGTGCCGGTTGCGGCGCCTTTGCTTTAGACCCTCGTGGGCGCATTCTCAAGACCGTGTTGGTTGTAGATCCTCCGCGACACCCAATCGCGTTGTGAGACAAATGACCAGCAATTGACCCCAAATTATGGGGTGTGCTGTCGAGGATGTTCGGAAAGTGCCCAGCCCCAAGCTTCCGTGGCGGCGGCGCTCAGCCCGTCATGGGGCGCACTTTTTCCCAAACTTCGGACCAGATTTGACACCTGCCGCGTTTTGCGCGACGCAGCTATTGGCCCGTCATGGGGCGTGCCTCGATCTCGCCTGCACTGAACAGAGGGCCTTCGCTTCTTCCCACCGTAGGTGGAAATTGGGGCCCATTTCTTATAAGTTGGAAGGACCTCGTTGGAACAACGGCTTCCTCGCACCTTCTCCACCGGTGCGAAACCTTCAAACCTTCCTTGGCGGTTTAGGGTTTCGATTTCGCGCCCTTGGCTTGCGGCGGTTCTTTCCTCCAGGTCTTCTTCTTCGCCATGTCATCTTCCTCGTCATCGGAGGGTAGCACCGACCTGCGACGGTAGGGTGGGAGACTTCCATCACGACGATGTCCCGCTTGAGGGGATGGTTGCCGCCGGCCCTCCTCCTCCGGAGTTGATCTCCGCCGCCCCGCCGCAGTGACCCTTACCCCACACCTCACGGAGAATGAGATTGTGGTGTTTGAGTCCTTCTTCCGGCGAGGACTTAGCATTCCCGGGAGCGCCTTCTTCCGGGGCTCCTCCACTTCTACGAAATTGAGTTGATCAATTTGAACCCCAACTTCGATTCTTCACATTGCCATCTTCGTCCAGCTCTGCGGCGTATCTTGGGATACGTCCCTCATTTGGATTTGTTCCGCCTTCTTCTCGGGTGAAGCCTCATCCGAACCGGCCGCTCCCAATGTCGTTGGGCGCTGGCCCAAAGTGGGAGGGCTCAAGAAACAAGTATTTTGTAGTTCCTCTCAAGACCTCCTCAAAGGTTGGAGGCGGGAGTGGTTCTATTGTGCCAACGTTGATCCTTTCCTCGCCCCTTTGCCGGTTTGTGCTCCTAAAGCTTCCCGATCTGGAGCGACACCTCGGACGGAGGAGGTTTGGCGCAAGTCCCCGAAGCTCGGGCGTTGATTGACGATCTGAAGAACCGAGGGCTGACGGGCCCCGGGATCGCGGTCAGTTTTGTGAAGCGCCGAGTGCAGCCCTTGAAGGAGAGAGTCCATTTGGGGTTCCAATACAACGGGCCTCTGGACCCCACGCGGGAGTCGGACGTGGACCTGTCGATGGAGGCGCTGGCTGCACGGGTAGTTGATTTCTTCGTGCCTGGCACAATAATCACCAACAGGGGCTGCCCTCGTAAATTTTCGATGGCAAGGCCTCCCCCTCATGTGAGTGCACTATTCTCTCGAAAGGCTGTTCCATGGTTTCTTTGACTGATGTGTGATTCAAACAGGGTGCGATCGTTCCTTTTTTCAGGAGCGCGCGTCCTTTCTTTCTGACGCTCCAGTTGTCGGCCTCTCTCGGCTGAGACACGCTCAGGCGAAGCGAGCAGCTGACACCTCGGTTGACGAGCTGCACCGGGAGTCGGCGGAGGAGGTCGCCGGTCTTTCGTCAGCCGGACCTTCGACCTGCAGTGCGCCGGATCGCAAACGCGGGCCACGGCCTTCCGTTCGATGGCAGCCCCAGCCAGCGCCAACTTCCCTCCGAGTGGTCTCGGGCCTCGGATGAAACACAGGATGAAATTCAAGAAATCCAAGAGGTATTCTTTTGGGCGATCCTTGTCTTTTGTTATCGTCAGGCCGAGGTGTCCTCCTTTTTGCCGACTCGGGACTCGCTGTGGGCGTCCCAGGTGGAGGGGTCTCTGAAAAGGAGTCCCAGGCAGGAGGCTTCCCGGGGAGAGCCTCGCGTCGGCTAGGTCGCCGTCGCCGCCAAGCCGCCGGCGTCGCCACGGGCGCGGTGATCCGATCGAACCATCCGGTGGTCCGTCCGCCGACGAGATCGACCCGGCTTCGTCTCCCGGAGTGGAGGAAGTGCCTCGAGAGCCACCGCCGCTCGGTCCTCTGCCGAAGCCCCCGAATCGGACCGTATGGTGGGAAGGGGGTTCCGACTGGAAGGGGATGGAAGAGGACGACGAGATGGAGAGAGCGGCTCGGACGGAGCTTTATGAGCTCACCGTCAAGTGTAGCATGCTCGTCAGGGTGAGCTTCTTGTCTTCAATCTGTCGCCTGCTGACTTCTCCCTGAGATTCTGCCCTGTTACTTAGGACATGGGGGAGCGCTCGGAGCAAAGGTCGCGGTTTTTCCGGAAGGTGCTCCCAAAGCTCAAAGAGCAGAAGCAGTACCAGGACAAGCTCAACGAGATCAGCGCGGACAGATGGAAAGAAGTCCACGAGCTTCAGGGCGAGTGTATGACGATCCGGGAGGAGAAGACGAAGCTTGAGCATATGCTTGAAGGTGAGATTCTCCCCTGAATACGGTTTGGATGCTTTTCGGATGGTGGTTGGAGAGGGTGATGACACACTCGTGTTTCAGAGCGCGACTCGACCGTTGCTGAGCTGAGGGCCCGGCTGGAGGCTTCAGAGAATTCTGGCCTCGAAGCCCGAGTCAGCCTGGAAAAGATGCAGCGGGAGCTGAAGGGTAAATTTATTTGACTTGGGTTGAACATACTTGGCGTCGGGTGTGTTCTTGATGGCTGTTTGACTTTGTGGCAGAGTGCAAGGAGAAGATGGCGGCCGCCGAACAGGGGCGGATCGAATCAAGGCCGTCATGAGCGATCCTGCACCTTCTGCGCATTGAAGGAGCCACGCCGGGCCAGGGGGACGATGCTGTTCCACTTCTCTCGGGAGGAGCCGACAGGATCAGAGCTTACGCCAAAGAGTCCGCAGCGATGAGCGCGAACCAGGCGTTGGCGGTGGTCAAGTCTCATTATCCGAGAGTTGACCTCGAAGCTGTGAAAGAAGGCTTTGCCTGTGATGAAGACAAGGCCAACGCGCTCCTCGAAGAGGTGTCCGGTGCATCGCAGGCCCTGTTGGAAAATCTGGAATTCTGACTTTGACGTGGACCTTGATGCCGAGTGCTCGCCCTCCTTGTTTGAAATACTGTCTTCTTACTTCAGTATAATTCGCTTGTATTGTCTTCCGCTGAGTGGTCTTCAGACCTCTTCCACTTTCTTCTCTGGCTGAGTTGTTGGAATATATGCCCGCAGCCTTTTGGATCCTGTTATGCCTTTCCGGATGGGCTTCAGCCGACTGGTATGGCTTCCAAACGCCAGGGCCTTGGCCCGTGGCTTTCTTGCCCAGACACGCTTCCGAGAGGTCAAGTGGCAGCTCTCGAGCGTCGGGACTTGTGTTGTGGCCGCCTGGCTGAGTGGTTTAGCCCCCAGGCTTGCATCACTTGCTAGCTCTCCAGCCCCCGGGCTTTTGCGCTTAATTTGGTATAATTAAGCGAGGAAGCCGAATGAGCTTGAATCGCTACGACACGTGTCCGGTGAAATTCTCCTTGATTTTGTTCAATCGTCTTGATCTTCTTGGTATTCGCCGCCGCTTTGTTTCTCGTGCTTCATTGATTGCGGGTGGCGCATTTGATTGCCTTTGAGACGCTTCGATTTCCGGGGCTGGGTGGCTTATAAATGGGGCGCCACCGCTAATGAGCGATCGCCTGCTTCTTCTTGCCTTGTCCTTCGTCTTCCTTCTTTCGGTTTCGTTCCATGTCTAACATGAGGAACTTTGTTGGCCCGTACGCGGCGTTCTTTCGCCAGCGGTTCTTTAGGTTTTTGTATAGCTGGGAGGAGGCCGAAGCATGGGAGGAGCATGATTTTGCCATCCTGGAGGCGGAGGCGGAGGACGGAGCGGCGAGGGACGCCGCTGCTGTGGCCACCTTGTTGGAGATCGCCCCAGGGCTCCACGAGGTGGCGGAGATCATCCTTGAGATGGTTGGTCGCGATCGTCGCGACGACCTTGCCGTCAGGGCCCTCGTCCGTCTTGTACCCCCCTTGTGGGTGGTTGACGAGGAGATTCGGCGGCTTTGGTCGCGTGGATCGCGACTAACTCAGCCGATCTCGCCTCGGTCTCCCAAATGACGCCGTCGGCATCAAAGACTAAAGATCAAAGAAGAAGACCAAAGAAGACCAAGAGAGCAAAGACCAAAGAAGACCGGTAGTTTTTTTTTTTTTTTTTTTTTTTTTTTTTTTTTTTTTAGCGCGAGAAAAAGAGAAAAGAAAATTAGCAATGTAAATTATTAACATTATGGAATGAAATGCGAAATTTTATCGATTCAGGCCTATCATATTTAACCCGAACTTAGTGGTTTCACCGATCAACTCATTCTAGTCGATTGCTCGATTGCCAAGAACGAGGGGTCAGCTCGAGTTTTTGACGGTTAGAAATTCGCGACTGTGCAAATCTTGGTTAAATTCTGCGCTATAATTGCAGTCCCGAGTGGTTAGTGCTTTCTACCCGTTCAGTTGCTACCGGTATAAACCGCCGTGGCTTTGTGCTCATCGCGCCTGTTATTTCCGTGCATTCTATATCGGCACGACCAGAGTTAGGCGCCACGATCGGGTAATAACCACTGGGGCTAGCATTACACAACTTCGTAAAATAAGACGAACCACTATTTTATTTAATGTGTAAGAGTGGGATACATAACTCATGCGTAGAAGCGACGAGTCGTTCGGCGTTCCAAGTATTCGCGAGAACCTCGCCGTCTTCATGTCTCGAAGTCGATAAGCACCCTAGGGTTGTCTTCAGACGATGTATGGACCTTCCCAAATTGGAGAGAGCTTGTGCTCGCTCGCTCCTCCTCAGGACCAGATCTCCTACGAAAAGGTTCTATTTACGACGCTATGAGAGTGGTAGCGCCAAGTCATTGGAGGTACTTAGCCGAGTGGAGGGCGGCAACGTTCCGAGCCTCCTCAAGTTGATCAAGCTCCACCATTCGGCTTCCTCGGACTCGGCCGTTGTAGTTCCGAACCCTGGGATTCGAATCCCACTCGCCGGCAGAATCCGCCTCGCGCCATAGACCGTAAAAAGGGGTTTGGCGGCCGCTACCGGGAGTGGTTCTCGAGTCCCAGTGAGCATCGACGGTAGCTCCTTCACCCATCGGGCGGCGTATGGTTTGAGGCGGTCGAAGATCCCGGCCTTGAGGCCTTGAAGGACTGCACCGTTAGCTCGCCGACCGCCCATTGCTTCGTGGGTGAGCCACCGAGGCGGGCAGATCTTGATCCCGACGCCTTCGCACCATTCTTGGAATTCTTCACTCTGAACCGGGTGCCGTTGTCCGTGATTATCCGGTTGGGCACTCCGAATCGACTACAATATCCTGGAAGAACTCCTTGGCCTTAACCGCAGTTGATAGTTACAAGCGGCTTGGCTTCGATCCACTTGGTGAACTTGTCAATGGCCACGAAGAGGTAAGCGAAACCGCCTTGAGCCTTCTTGAGCGGCCCACTATGTCGAGCCCCTGCATCGCAAAAGGCCAAGAAATGGGTATAGTCTGTAGCTCATGTGCCGGCAAGTGTGTCTGCCTTGCATAGAATTGGCAGCCTCGCAGGTTCGAACTATCTCCTTGGCATCCGCTACGCCGTTGGCGGAAGAAACCCCGCCGGTAGGCTTTCCCAACCAAGGCGCTTGATGCCGCGTGATGGCCGCACATCCTCGAATGGATTTCTTGGAGCAGCTCTCTTCCCGCTTGTCCCGAAATGCACCGCTGAGGACACCGAGGCACTTTTTCGGAAGAGCTCGCCGCCCACCACCACGAGGATTTGGCTTGTCGGAGATGCGCTCTGCCAGATTGGCCGCTGCCGGGAGTTTGTCCTTCAGAGATAATCAAGGTACGGGGTGGTCCATCCGGATCGATGAGCAGACCCTGCCGGGACCCTCGCTGGCTTTTGCCGTTTTGTAACGGTTGGCTCGTGAAGATCCTGACGAAGATATCACTTGGGACATCCGCCTCGAGTGGCTCCCATCTTAGCCAACTCGTCTCGCTGCCTCATTATTGCGGCGGAGGACATGAACCGACTCGGACCGTCAAACTTGCCTTCCAATTCTCGGACTTGCCGGGCAAGATGCCGCCATATTCTCGATCCACGCACAACCAGTTCTTCAGTACTTGATTCACCACCAATCGAGTCGCCTCGAATCACAAATTGGTTTGATTCCGAAAGTGATGTGGCGATGCGAAGCCCATGGATGAGGGCCTCGTATTCCGCGGCATTGTTTGAGGCCGGGAAGTGAATCCGAAGGACATACTTCAGCCTGTCACCCTTAGGCGAGATAAGGAGGATTCCCGCCCCTCCTCCAAGCATGAGAGATCCGTCGAAGTGCATGACCCAATATTCGGCTCTTCTTCGGTGCGAAGTGCAGGATTCGATCCACTCGGTGTAAGAAGTCACCAAAGCCTGGACTTGACGGCGGCGCGGCTTGAACGAGATGTCGAAAGCTCCAAGCTCACCGCCCACTTCAAATTCTTCCAAAGAGCTTCCCGGGTGCGGAGGACCTCTCCCACGGGAAAGAAGTGACTATCAAATCGAATGTCCTTGGAAATAATGCTTCACTTCCGTGACGAGATCAAAATGGCGCATGCAGCCTTCCGGATTGGAGGATATCTTGTCTTGGATTCGCCAAAGATTACCGACGAATAAATTTGGCGTTGTACGCCGTAGCGGTGTCAGATTCCTCCCGCTCCACAACTATCACGGCACTTACTACATGAGATGTTGCCGCTATGTAGAGCAGAAGAGGTTCACTGGGCGCCGGTGAGACTAAGACTGGGAGTGGAGAGAAACACCTTGAGTTCTTCAAGGCCTCGCTGTGCCTCTGTGGCCCAATCAAAGCGATCTTGCTTCTTAAGGAGCTTGAAGAAAGGCATTCCGGACCCCGGGCCGTGAGATAAACTCGCCAAGCGCTACCATGCATCCGGTGAGCTTTTGGACCTCCTTTTGGCTGGTAGGCGGGGCCATTTTCATAATGGCTCCAATTTTCTCCTGTTCGGCTCAATCCCACGACGGAGACGATGAACCCGAGTAGTTTCTAAGACACTCAAAACGCACTTCTCCGGGTTTAGCCTCATCCGAACGATCTTCGGACTTGCAAACGCCTCGCCAGATCGGAGGTGAGGCTGTCCTCTGTCTGCGTTTTAACTACCACATCATCCACATAAGCTTCCACATTGCGCCCGAGCCGATGATGAAAGCATCGCCGCACGGGCGCTACCGGCACGCTCCGGCATTCTTGAGCCCGAACGGCATAGTGATATAGCAATATGCTCCGAATGGAGTGATAAACGAAGTCTTCTCGCGATCTTCCTCTCGGCCGAATCGATGATAGCCTGAATAGGCGCCCGTAAAGCCGAGTAACCGAGATCCAGTGGAGTCTACCACCGATCGATACGAGGAGACCAAAAGGATCTTTCGGACAAGCCTTGTTGAGGTCGGTGTAATCAACACACATGCGCCAGCCTTTATTCTTCTTCCGACGAGTACAGGGTTCGCCAACGATCGGGATGATACACTTCTTTGATGAAACCCGCGGCTAGCGACTTTGTGATCTCCTCTCGATGGCTTCTCGACGATCTTGAGCAAACCGTCGTAGCCTTTGCTTGACGGGCCTGGCGGATTGGTTTACATTTAGTGCGTGCTCGATCACCTCCACTGGAACCCCGGCATGCTCGGACGGCTTCCGTGCAAAGACGTCTTGGTTTGCCCGCAGAAAGGTGACGAGCGCGCCTTCCTATTCATCGCCGAGCCTTGTCCCGATCGAAACGGCTCGAGCCGGATCGGACGGGTCGAGGAGGATCCTTTTGGTGCCTTCTTCGGGGCTGATCCCGAAGCTCTGCGGCTTGCGGGTAGGGATACTGCCTTCCGTCTTGTCGAAATCCGCCTCTTGACGAATTCTTTCCCGACCCGCCAGCGCCTCCAGAGACTCGGCCATTTCGCAGCTCTCCCTGTCGCAAGAGAAAGACTGCTTAACGTCGCCGCAGAGTGATAATACCACTCGGACCCGGCATTTTCAGCATTAGATACGCGTAGTGGGGCACCGCCATAAACTTGGCCAGCGCTGGCCTCCCCAAGATGGCATGATACGCTGTCGCGAAATCTGCCACCTCGAAGCTAAGGCTCTCCGTCCGGTAGTTGTCCCTTGCGCCGAATGTAACTGGTAGAGTGATTTGTCCGAGTGGTATCGCCGACGTTCCGGGTATCACTCCATGAAAAGGTGACGACCCGCGCTTGAGGTCAGACCGCGGGATCCCCATATCATCGAGTGTCTTCACGAAGAGGACGTTGAGCCCGCTCCCACCGTCAATCAACACCCTTTTGAGCTTGATGCCGCGGACAACCGGCGCCAAGACCAACGGGTATCTGCCAGGGAATGGGACGCGATCTGGGTGATCCGTGCGGTCGTAAGTTATTGCGACCTCGGACCACCGGACATATCGGGGGGTCTCCGGCTCTACTGCATAGATGTCCCGAGCGGTGAGCTTTTGCTTCCTCTTGGACTCATATGCGGCTGAACCCCCGAATATGTAGTTAAGCTCGAGGTCGACTTCCTGATAATCTTCCTCAGCTTCAGGGGGAGGAGGTTTGCCGGCGGCATGACCGCTCGGACCTTGTCCAGCCTGCCTCTTGCTCTCGCGGGCGAACCTCTTTAGGGTGAAACAATCCTTGGCGGCATGTCTCCCCTTTGGATGGAAAGAGGCGAGTGAGTTCATGACCTTATCATATCCATCCTCTTTGAGAGCGCGAGGATGAGTTGGCGCGGATCGCCACTAGCTCTTCGCCCTTGCGCTTCTTTTCTTTCCGCCGAGGGGTTCAGACTGATCCTTCCCTTCATCACGTCGTTCGCCAGAGCCTCGGAGGTCGAAGCGTAACGGTCCGCTAGGCGAACAGCTCCTGACCGACGTGGGTGGCTTCCGGACATCTTCTTGATGAGGTCGGGTCGCCGACTCCTTTACGAAGGCAGCTATCACAACCGCATCTCGTGACGCCCGAACGGTGCTTTTCTTGTTCATGAAGCGCTTGACGAACTCCGGAGGGATTCGTTCCTCCTTTGGTGTAGCTGGTATAGGTCCCAAGGGGTGCACAGGCGCTCGTAAGTGCCTTGGAAATTTGAGATGAACTGCTCACAGATCTCCCCAGGAATCTATAGAATTGTTTGGAAGTCCGGTGAGCCATGCTTGGGCAGGCGAGAGGGTAACAAGCAAGTAGTTTGCCATTACTTCGATCCCCGCTGCCCCGACATTGCCAGAGCGTATACTTGTAGCCAAGCCTGCAGGTCTCTCTCACCATCAAACCTAGTGATGCCTTTAGGATTAAATCCATCGAGGCCAAACCACTCGGCGTAGGTGAGGAGTAAACGCACGGACCCCTTCGATGACTCCGTGATACCCCGGGAGGTGATCGACGCGGAGGGATCGCACTTGGCGTGTTCGCGGCCTCGCGGAAGGATGCCGGCGCTCATATTAAATCGGCTTGGCGGCGTTGTTCCTCCCTTTCTCGGTCGCGGCGCTGGCGTCGAGGTCTCGAGCGGAGGTCGCGGTGATGCTATGTCGCAAGTCATCTCCACGGGTAGAACATGATGTATCTCGACGGGCTTCCCGACCGACTGGCCTTGGTGTCCTGGGTCCTCGCCGGACCACGTGACAGCTCCTTCGCCGGTGGTCGGTTTGAGTATGCTTTGGATAGCCGCCCGCGTCACCATGGCCTTTACTTGGGCCATGATCGGGCAAGCTGGATCATCTGCCTCAAAGATAGAAGTCGTGGTATCCAGGAGTGTCTTGGAGGCGACGATATTCTGGCGTGGCACGAAAAACAGCCTGGTCCCCCATCTTGGCTTGCAGAATGTCTTCATTGACAGCGGCGCGGTCCCGGAGTACGCGCCAGCGTCGAGCTCGATCACTCGGCCTCCTTCCAAATCGGGCGGCGATCGAGGTGTCGAGCGCTGCTGCGATCTGCCATGAGCCTTCGATCACACAGACTCTCACGGAAATTCCAAAGAAATTGTCTAGGCTTTCTTCGACTCGGCCACGAGGTGGGTGAGTCTGGAGAAGACAAACCTAGGCGCTCGGGGTGCCGAGTGGCTTGGCGGTGAGAACTCCCACTCTTCGTGCCTCGGCGTCCTCGAGCCTGACTCCGCGGCTGGAACGGGACTTCGGATCCCCGCTCGGTACTTTAGAGTACGAGGCAGGGGGACCTTCCGATCGGCGCGGAAGTCGTGACGATGGATCGCCGGAAACCTCACCGCGCTGTAGCGCGGTTCCCTTGGAGAGAGAGAGGCTTCCAAGGTCGTTGGAGATGAAGGTCGGCTTAAAGCGGAAGACTGCCCGGCGAAGATCGTGGAGACTTCGCTCGTCGCAGCCATCAAGCTTAGCGAAGATG
The DNA here is from genome assembly GCA_036346355.1 of Rhipidocladum racemiflorum. Taxonomy (NCBI): domain Eukaryota; kingdom Viridiplantae; phylum Streptophyta; class Magnoliopsida; order Poales; family Poaceae; genus Rhipidocladum; species Rhipidocladum racemiflorum. The sequence continues at coordinate 17,994,270 of CM070573.1, read as the reverse complement.
TTGACACAGCTCCCTACAGCGCGCGCCAACCTGCCGACGATCTGTTTCGCCGGCAATGAGATTTGTGATTCTAGGGGATTTGTGCGTGATCTGAGCTTGATGGTAACACAGGATGCGAGGGCAATCTGTTTTAGACAGGTTCGGGCTCTCTCGGAGGAGATAATACCCTAGTCCTGTGTTCTTGGATGTATTGTCTCTCTCTTTCTTGTTTCTCCCTCCTCCCCTTATATACTGGGGGGAGAATACATGATAGTCGGGCGCCACCGGGCCCTGAACATGGTGGCCTGAACGACATGTCCCTTGTCCTTATCCGCCTTCACGCTCTACGTCCTGGAGAGGTGGTTATGCTTTCTCCGACCCACGCTGCCGCCTTGTCGAGTTCCGGCTTCCGCAGCTCTGGCAAAGGTCAGACCGCATGCCTTGTCCCTGGCGGGTTGTTAGGGCGGGGCACGAAGCTTCCGTGAAGGATCAGGAGTTGTCTTGGGGAGCAAGTCGAAGGTCTCCTCTGGGCCCGCCGTTGCGCTTCTGGGCTTTGGGCTTTCTGTTCCGCCTGTCAGGCCCAGTCGGGTGTAGGCCCCTCTTGTGGGGCCCCTGTCTCTGACATCCCACAACCATGACATGGGTGCACTTAGTTGAAATTGGGAGCACCCATGTCATGGTAAAATCGTGCACTTGGATGAAATTGGGAGCACCCATGTCATGGTAAAATTGAGCACTTAGTTGAAATTTGAAGCACTCAAATTATCGATTTTTAATTTTCTAACAGTTTAAAACAAAATTAGGTAACTATAGTATCAGCGTCGGTTCTATCAAAATTGGGAGCATCATAGGAATATTATTTGTGACGGTTCTAAACTAAAACCACCACAGATAACAGTATCTGCGACGGTTCTAATATAAAACCGCCACAAATAGTCCCATTATCGCGATGCTTTTATGTTGAACCGCCACAAATAGTTCCCAAGTATCAGTGGCGGTTTTTATTCCGAACCGCCACAGATAATGGACTATCAGTGGGGGTTTGTGGTTAGAACCGCCACTGATAGTGCTCGAAGTATTTGTGGCGGTTCTAACCACAAACCGCCACTGATAGTCCATTATCTGTGGCGGTTCAAAATAAAAACCGCCACTAATGATCCTGGCACCGGTTTCAGTTGAAAAACCGCCACTGATAGTCCTATTAGTGGCGGTTCCAAACAAACCGCCACTGATAGGGCATCTCCTATGTGCTGTTTTGTAGTAGTGGGAGTTAATCTGGAGGTTTTCTGGTGTTCAAGGCCGGCACTACCGCTTAGTTGAGAGCGGTACTACCGGGGTTGCAGTGGTACCGTATTTTTAGTGCCAGTACATATTTTCCAGAGAGGTTTGTGTTCTGGAGGTTTTTGGAGTTTGATGCCGGCACTACCGCTTTGTTGAGAGCGGTACTACTGGGGTTGCGGTAGTACCGGGTTTCTAGTGCCGATACCTTTTTACGTGAGCGGGTGTTACGAGGTTGCCTGGGTCAAAGATCGCCCGAGTGGGGCGATCTTGCCGCTCAAGCAGTACTACTGCAGGCAAACTGCCGGTAGTACTGGATTTGCTATGTAACGGCTAGTTTTATAGCCGTTGCTCTAAGGGGCAGTAGTACCGTAGTTTTGCTGCCGGTACTACCGCAAATGCTGATTTTTCAGAGTTTTGCCCCTCCAACGGCTAGTTTTCGAGTGGGAGGCTATATAAGACCTCCTTGGGGGGCATTAGCATAGTGGTTACTGCACTCTTGAGTGTTCTTGAGCTTGGTTTGAGTTTGTGGGAGGGTTTGTAGGGTTTTGCCTCTTCCAAATTGGTTTTGAGCTCAAGACTGATCCAATTGCATGAGTGGCAATTAGAGGGAGTTTGAGAGGACCCTAGTTGCATTGGTTGCACTAGGTGATCATCGGAGTCGCGGAGGTGCGATTGGTGAAGCTTGAGCGGACTGCTCTACTTGTTACTCTTGGAGGTTGGTGCCTCCTAGACGGTGTAGGTGCGTCGTGCACGGGAGCTCTCAAGGTTTGTGAGAAGCCCCGGCGAAGTTTGTGATGGTTGGTGCTTAGTCTACCCGGCGGGGTAAAAAGCAAGCATAGTGGATTCGAGGTGAAGGCTCAAGTGAGTGGGCCGGTCCAAAGTGAGTTGGACTTTCTCAACGTGGAGTAGGAGAGAAGTCTCCGAACCACAGTAAAAAGTATCGTGTCTCTTGTTTCCTTTACTTTCAAGCATTTACTTTATCGCTTTTATATCCATTGCTTGATTGTGCATAGAATTGCTTAGTGTAATTTGCTTGTTCTTCATAGCAATTCTAGTTAGAGACTTAATTAGTCAGTGCACTAGAAAGCCTAGTTGATTTAGGCTTTAATTGTCAAAACCTTAGTCTTCCGCATGCGCATAATCTTTATGTAGGTTTTGACATAGGGGTAATTAGAGGCGATCCTCGATTAGTAAGTAGAAGTTTTAAAATCGCCTATTCACCCCCCTCTAGGCGCCTCCTCAACCCTACAGTTGTTTGAGGTTCTTAAAGACCCTCTTTTTTATCCCTTGAATGATTTGCCCATTTGCTTGCTCGGCTGCTCCGTTGCTCTATGGATGCGCCACAGAGGTGAAGCAAGCCTTTGTCCCGATTTCCTTATAATAAGCTTGGAATAGTTCACTGGTGAACTGGGTTCCATTGTCCGTGATGAGGCGGTTGAGAATCCCGAAGCGCATCACTACGTTGCTTCGGAAGAATCTCTTGGCTGCTTGGGCCGAGATGGTCGATACGGGTTCGGCCTCGATCCACTTTGTGAAAGTGTCTATGGCCACGAGCAAATACTTGCAGTCTTTCTGTCCTCGAGGGAATGGTCCGAGTATATCGAGCCCCCAAGTCGAGAACGGCCACGAAAGTGGGATGGTCTGGAGTGCGTACGCCGTTTGATGGACCTTACGAGCATGGAACTAGCACGCTCGACAAGTCATCACGATTGACCGAGCATCGACTATGGCTGTCGGCCAATAATAACCCAATCGAAAGGCTTTGCTCACAAGTGTTCTGAACGATGAGTGAGCTCCGCACATTCCTTCATGGATATCTTGAAGAAGGTACTGGCCCTCTTCTTGAGAGATGCACTTGGAGAGGACTCCAAGTGCTCCCTTGCGGTATAGGGTGCCTTCGATTAGTCTGTACTGAGAAGATCGCCTTAAAAGTCGGGAACGCTCGGCTTCTTCCTCGGGCAGTGTCCTGTGCATGAGATATTGGACGAATGGCGTCATCCAACTCGCGGCCTGCTCAAGGAGAGAGACCTGACCGCAAGTCTCTGATGCCTCCTCTACATAGGGAATAGAGGGCTTGTATAGGTGCTCGACGAGCACCCCCGCCGAAGCGGTAGTTTGGGAGGAACCGACCTTGTACAGTTGGTCGGCCAGGGTATTATCCTTCCTGGGGATGTAAAGTACCTCGAAATTCTTGAAGTACTTTTCCATCTTCCTTACTTCGACCAGGTAAAGCGCCATTGAGGTATCGGAACACTGATACTCCTTATTAACCTGGTTCATGACCAACTGTGAATCGCCCTTCATAGTGAGCCATTGGACTCCCGAGCGTTTTGCACGCTCGTAGCCCATCCAAGAGGCCCTCGTACTCCACCGCGTTGTTCATTGTGGCAAAGTGCAAATGAACAGAATATTGGAGTTGCTCGCCCTGCGGGGAAACTAATACAACTCCAGCCCCCAAGCGTTCATACGCACAGGACCCATCAAAATACATGGTCCAACGACCTTCTTCAGATTCGGTGGGCTCGAAAACGGGTGGAGCTGGGTTTCTCCACTCCGCCACGAAATCCGCCAAGATCTGGGACTTGATCGCCGTGCGAGCTGAGAATTGGATCTCAAACTCAGCAAGCTCCATGACCCACTTGGCTATACGACCACTGGCGTCTTGATTCCTTAGGATCGCCCTAAGTAGCAAATTGGTCGGGACCATGATCTTATGGGCCTGGAAATAGTGTCGTAGCTTTCTGGAAGCCATCAATAGTGAGTATAAAAGTTTTTGGACCTCGGGGTAACGCTCCTTCGGTCCGTGTAACACCTCACTGACATAGTAGATAGGTCGATGTGCCCCATCCCTTTCCACTATTAACACAGCGCTCACCGCTTGCGGGGTTGCTGTTAAGTACAACAACAAAGTCTCCCCCACTTTGGGTGTGGTCAGGACGGGTGATTTGGAAATATACTGTTTTAACTCTTCAAAAGAGCGGTTGGCTTCTTCCGACCAGGTGAAGCCATCGTGCTTGCGTAGAGCCTTAAAGAAAGGTATCCCACGTTCACCTAATAGGGAAATGAAACGGCTTAAGGCGGCCATTCATCCGGTCGGGGCTTGTACCTCCTTCACGTTGGTAGGAGGCCTCGTATTCTCGATGGCCTCAATTTTTTTTCTGGGTTCACGCCAACGCCTTGTGGACCGACTATGTAGCCGAGCGCTTTGCCCGCCCTCACACCAAAAACACATTTCTCCGGATTCAACTTTATTCGATACTTGTTGAGGTTACAAAAGGTTTCCTTAAGGTCGGAGACATGACCCAAAGCGATCTTGCTCTTGACGACTATGTCATCCACGTAAACTTCTAAATTTTGACCTATCTGGTTTGGGAAAGTTTTCTGCATGAGGCGCTGGAAGGTTGCTCCGGCGTTCCTCAGACCGAAAGACATGGTCGTGTAGCAGAAAGTCTCGAACGGGGTAATGAAGGAAGTCTTTTCTTCATCTTCAGGTGATATGCTAATCTGGTGATAACCTGAGTAGGCATCCTAGAAGCTCATAACTTGGGACTCCGCCGTTGCGTCGACCAACTAGTCTATGCGAGGCAGCGGGAAATTGTCCTTTGGACACGCGGCGTTTAAGCCCGTGTGATCAACGCATATGCGCCACTTGCCCTCCTTCATCTTAACAATGACTGGATTGGCCAGCCACTCTGAATACTCGACTTCCCGAATGAAGCTGGCCTTGAGGAGCTTGTCGAGTTCCTCCCGGATGATCTGTTGCTTTTCCGGGGAGAAACACCTGAGCTTTTGCCACACTGGTTTTTTGTCAGGCTGGACCGCTAGCCTGTGCTCGACCACTTCCTTTGGGACCCGAGCATGTCAGATGGCTCCCAGGCGAACACATCTGCATTCGTCCGGAGGAAAGTGATGAGCTCGAGTTCCTATTTAGGATCCAAGGAGGACCCTAAATGCACAACCTTGGTCGGTTCCGCTTCGTTTAGAGGAACGGCCTTGGTCTCCCCTCCAGGCTGGAGGGTTACTTTTGGCCGGGAATGCTTCGGCTCTTGATCGAGGCCACGCGTTGGTAGCTGTCCGACCATATACAGTGCTCTTTCGTCGTAGTTGAATGCCGACTTATGGCTTCCCCTTACGGTTATCACCTTGTTTGGGCCAGGAACCTTTAAGAACTGGTACGCATGGTGCGTGGCGGCCATGAATTTGGCCAACGCCGGCCTACCAAGAATAGCATTGTAGACTAACTCAAAGTTGACTACCTCAAAGGTGATTATCTCCATTCGGAAGTTGCTCGGACTTCCAAAGGTTACGAGCAAAACGACCTGGACAAGGGGCTTGACTGAAGTGCCCAGAATGATCCCGTAGAAGGGAACTGCTATGCTTTTGATCTTGGATCGAGGAATCTGCATCTTGTCCAGGACATTTGCTGAGATTAAATCCAAGGAACTCCCGCTGTCAATGAGCACCCTGCCCACCGTGGTGTTGCTGATGGTCAGGCTCACGACCATTCGGAGCTTCTGTGGTTTGATCATTCCAAGTGGGCAATCATCCTTGGAGAAAGTGAGGGACAGCTCGGACCACTTGAGCTGTTGCATGGGGGGCTTACCCTGGGTGACGTGATGAACTTCCCGTGCGGCCTCCTTCAAGTCCTGACAGGACCTGTAGGCGGAGGAGCCTCGAATATCACTGTGATGTGGTTTTGGGGCTCTTGATACTCCATGTCATCATCCTCGTCAGCGGGTTGCTTGCCCTTGTTGTTCTCATCCTACTCCGAGAGCGTTGGCATGGGGCCTTTGCCATGGTAGAACTGTTCCAGACGAAAGGCCCATGTTTGACAATTTCGCAGGTTATGCCCGTGAGCATGATGGAGCGGGCAGAACTGGTTGTTTTGTGGGGGTACCTGATTGTCACAGGCTTGGTCGTTGTGACGCTGAAATGGTCGCCCCCTGCCTCGAGCATTGAACCCTTGACGCTGGGGAAGGGACGCCCGAGGCTGCTGCTGCTCTACCACAGCAACTATGTTTGGTGCAGGTTGCTGCTTCGTCTTCTTCTTGATCTTTTTCTCCACGGAGTTCGAGCCTTTCTTGCTCGTGGAGGCCTCCAACTCAGGTTGAGGCGGTAGCTTGCCCTCGTCCAGCATTTTCTTCCACTAGACAGCTTCGTTGGCGTTCGCATACCGATCGGCCATGCGAAAAAGCTCATTGACCGTCAGATCCGGGTGTATCTCTAAGTCTTGTGTGAAGTGAACATCTCGCACCCCAAACTTGAAAGCTCGGACGACAGCCTCGTCCGAGATGTTTGGGATCGAATTTCGAACATGAATAAATCTCTGAACAAACTGTCGCAGAGTCTCGCCCTCTGTCTGAATCAAGCGCTCAAGGTCGCGCTCTTTCCCTGGGCGAATATCGCAGCTCGGAAAGTTTGCTCAGAGTGCAGTGCTGAGTTGCCTCCAGGAGCGGATTGACCCCTCCTTTTGATTGAAAAGCCAAGTCCGAGCGGCCCCGTCGAGGACCGTTGGGAGGAAGTTTGCCATGACTCCCTCATCACCTCCTGCCGCCTAGATCGCAGTGGTGTAAATCGAGAGAAATTCATCTGGGTTCTGGGTCCCGTTGAATCTCTCGATGTGCTTGGGCTTGAACTTGTTCGACCACGAGACGTTTCGAAGGGAGTTTGTGAACGCTCGACATCCTAAGACTGGAGCGTCCTAGCGATTCCTCCGGGCGCGATGATCATCCCGACCATCACTATTTCGCGGGCTAACGCTGTGACACTACGAAATGTCATAACGTTATAAAATGTGAAATTGAGGTTAAAACTTTATGGTATGAGGTTTAATCGCGTTGCCGGGCCGATTTCGGGAGTTTGGGCCTCTCCGGGGGAGTTTGGGCCCAAGGGGGTGAGTCATGGGCTTTAGTGGAAAGGGATATGGGCCCATGAGGGAGGGGGAGACCAGAATTTTTGGCCTTGGGTGCCCTCCCCCTGCCCCCTTGTGCGCCCCCTTAGCTGCCCTAGCCGCCCCCTATTCCCCTCCCTTTGGTGCGCCCCCCTTCCTCCTTCTCCCTTGCGCCACCACCTCTCCCCTTCCCTCTCCACCCTCCTTGCTGACCTAGGGGAGCTCCCCACCTCTCCACCCCGCTGTTCTCTCCATCGGGAAGCCCCGCGACGAGGAGATCCGGCGGATTCGGAGCGAGGAAGGAGATCGGGAGAACCGGGAGGAGATTCGTCGCCGTTCGTCGGTTCATCGTTCGTCGGGCGAAGGTATGGTTAGGGGTAATCCTTGGGGATGGTCTAGGTGCTGTGCTAGAGGGTGTTTTGATGCTTTTAGATCAATAGGTGGTGCTATGATTGGGTAGATTGGATGAAAACTAGAGATTCCATAGTTCTCTGTTTAGGGCAGATTGGGCACACGACCTATGATTTGAGTTTTTGCAATTTTAGATCGTAATTTGGTCAGCCGCCTATTGAGGAAGTTGTAGATAACTTCAATAGCTTTAATTGGACAATAAGAACGTCCAATTCCGCCCAGCCGTTTGAAAGTTATGATCATTTTACCGAGCATGTTTAAATCTGTGACGTAATTGGGACAAAACGTAATGTTTTGTAGATTAGACAATTTTAGATTCCGAATCAGCTTTTGCCAATACTTAGAAAAAGTTAGGAAATTTCCTATGCTTCGCGATGATGTACTCGTTTAATCGATTCGGAGTCCTAGAACTAAAGTTATGCTACATTGAAGCCTGCGGTCCTAACAGAACAGATTCTCTGTTTTTCGGTTTTGGGAGTAGTTTGTGAAGTCGGGGTAGGCGAGCTTTTGCGTACTGTTTTGGGGGCACGTTTTGAGTGTGTGGTATATTTGTGCAGGTGGTGTGACCCCGGAAGCGCCCTCATCCTCTCACCAATCCGTCGCCCGCGGTTAAGGCAAGTGTATTGGAATGGGTAGCGTGTTGTGTGTTGCTAGAATTGATTAGATGCAAATGGATTACATGATATGATATCTTGCCATGTTTATTGTTTGCCCATGATATGATGAATATGGTTCATGATGATGCTATGCAATGATTAGTTGTTTATGTTTATGGCATTATGTTGCATACATGGCATGAAAACTGGCCCGGTCGGTGAGAAAGTCATAACTAGTCCGGTAAGGTCGGTGAGAAAGTTATGACTAATCCGGATTGCCAATGAGTAAGACCTACCTCGTGATTCCATCCACCGTGGTGAATGGAAGCGAGGAGTAGGCACCCTTCATCTTCGGGATGGAAGGGGAAAGAGGGTGCACGCCGACGGGTGTGCACTCGGCAATACCAGTATGTGCTTCAAGGAGACATGTGCATTGCATTGCATTGCATACATGATGATGATAATGAAATGTGTTTAATGAGAGTGGAGCATGGTTATGATGTTGTATATGAAAATATGATTTGATCATGATGTTAAGTATGGTTTGTGGCGATGTTGACATTGAGCTGTTTTTTATGTTCCATTGCAATATACTTGCTGAGTGATGAACTCACGCTTGTGTTTTATGTTGTTTTTTAGGTACCATGAAACCGGCATGCGGGAAAGGGCATTAGCTACACCTCTTCATGTAGCTCACACATATACACAGATTAATCTTTTGGAGTTATGATAATAAGAGTAGTGCCATGAAAACTTGGTGTATGGCTTGGTTTTGAGTTTAAGTTCATCGTTTGATTCATTGTAATTTGTGGAGTGGTTGAGTCCATTATTTTAGACATAAGTGATGTTATTCCATTGGTTATTGCTGTTTTAGATGTTTCATATCATGCTATATCTTGTCTTATGATTACTGTTGGTTCAATTTATGGAAAAACAAAGGAGATACTGCCAAAATTTTCGGTTTTAGCATTTGCACCTTTGCTGTAATTTATCTTTATTTGTGGTATTTAGATGTTGTTTAGTCTATGCTTGGTAACATTCAGGAATACTAGATGCCAGGGTGTTACAGTTGGTATCAGAGCGGGCTGTAGGTCCTTGGAATGTGTATTTTTAGTGTCATACCTTAGGTGCAACTAAAATGTGCTATGGGATAACCTAGAAACATGGTTTAGGTTATACTTAAAATTTTGCCATAGGATAGCAACATTAAAACTTACATAATTGGAATGATTAATTTTAAAATTTGACACACTTGGTTGCACAATAGGATGGGGATTTGGTTCATCATTGCATCGCGTTTAATTATTTGATGATGGCTATGTTTATGATGATGTTTGATCTTTTGCTCTTGTTTATGTGATGATGTGTTTATGATTATGTGATTGTATGGTTGTCTGACTGTAGCAGCCATAACGAGGGGTAGAGGCCGTGGTCGCCGTGGCCGTGGAGGCCAGGGGCGAGGTTCTCAGGGAGTTGCTGAGTCTGTAGCTGAGGGGAGCGCTTCGCTCAATGCTCACGGGCTAGTGTAGGAGGAGGTCCCGGCAGCACAGTCGGGGGCTGAGGTACCCGCCGCCACAGTGGACTTGGTTCAGGCTCTGTAGAGGGGGGTTCAGGAGCTGCGCCAGCAGTTGCGGGCAGCCCCTGCTGTTGTGCCTTCCCCTGCAGCGGCCCCAGTTGTTGCTCCCGCTGTGCCGGAGCCGAGGATAAGTCTCCGGGAGTGGACGTCCCTCCGTCTTGACACTTTTGACGGAGCGGGCACGCCGGTCCAATCCACAGATTGGCTGCGGTACATGGAGCGGCAGTTTGAGGTTCTAGAGTTGACCTCGGTCCAGAGAGCTCGCTTTGTGGCCTTTCAGCTGAAGGGCCAAGCGGATATCTGGTGGGAGGGGGTTCTTGCTGCTAGAGCTCCCGCTCTTGGACCGGTCACCTGGGAGGACTTTGTGGTTCGCTTCCGAGCCAAGTTCTACCCAAAGTCTTTCCTTGAGAGGATGGATCATACTCTGACGACTCTTTCCCAGGGAAAGAAGTCAGTGGCAGAGTATGAGGTAGAGTTCAACAATGTAGTGCGCTTCGTGCCGGCTGTGGTAGCCGGTGATAGAGAGAAGGCGAGGAGGTTCCGTAGGGGCCTCAACCAGGAGTTCAGAGTTGTCATGGGGCGACTGTCCCTCGTGATTTTTGCTCCGTGGTGGAGCAGGCGAAGGGCATGGAGCTCGAATTGGAGCTCTCCAGGGATAATCAAAACCCTGGTGGTCAGCGGCCCCAGGCGGGGGCCAGAAGAGGACCTTTGGTGGAGAAGGTGGGTCTTCTCAGTGACCCACCTTCAAGAAGTTCAAGGGGGGACAGGGCTCCTCCTTAGGGGCTAAGATGAAGCCGCCCCAGTCGTCTTCCTCGCGGGTGGCTGTTCGTCTTGTGCCCGGGCAGGGCATGATTTGTTTCAAGTGCGGTGGTGAACACCGTGCTTCGGAGTGTGGTTGGACCGGGAGTTGCAACCACTGTGGCAAACCCGGCCACATGGGATGAGTCTGCCGGATGAATCCCGGTAGCATCATCAATGGGAGACGGTGCCTTCTCCTCCCGTTCCAGCGGCGTCTTCTAGAGGGTCGGTGCACATGATGGTGGCCCCTGCTCCTCAGCCGCCCTCTGTTTGGGCACCACCGGCGGCCTACTGGTGCCCGCAGCCGTCGGCTCCTCCTCAGTTACCTCCACCGCCTCCAGCCTTGTTGGGGCATCAGCCGTGTGTCGGGGCTCCCGCTGCCCCGGCGCCACCAGGAGTGTACGCCTTGCCGACCGCCGAGTCAGCCGGACATCCAGAGGTGGTTTCAGGTACTCTTCTTGTGGATTCAGTTGATGCCTTTGTTTTGTTTGATTCCGGAGCGTCCTATTCTTTTGTGTCGTTTGAGTTTGCTAGTAGAGCTAAGTTGGGAGTTCAGCGGATCTCTAAGTCTGTGTTAGTCAGTTCTCCTGGGGGTTTGATTGCTAGTTCCTTGGTTTGCCCGGGTTGCACCATTACCATTGATGATGAGGTTTTCTTTGCCAATCTTATGGTGATTCAGTTGACTCCTTTTGATGTCATTTTGGGCATGGACTGGTTGCAACAGTACCGTGCCAAGATCTGTTGCTTTTGGAAGACAGTTACCTTGCAGGCCCCGTCAGGGGTGGAGTTGACCTTTCAGGGTGGTATACCTTCCAGCCCTATCTTTGCTTTGGCTAGTCTGTTTTCTGGTCGCCGTTTGAGGCAGTTGGGTTTTCTCATGGCTATTTCAGAAAAGCCATCTTCTTCAGTCTCCATTGAGGAGATTCCTGTAGTGAAGGAGTTTGTTGATGTGTTTCCTGATGAGTTGCCAGGTTTGCCTCCTGTGAGGAATGTGGAGTTTCGTATTGATCTTGTTCCCGGCACTCGACCTATTTCTATCTCTCCATACCGCTTGGCTCGTCCTTTTCAAGACGAGTTGAAAAAGCAATTGGAGGATTTGTTGGCCAAGGGCTTTATTCGGTGCAGTGTGTCGCCTTGGGGAGCACCTGTCCTCTTCGTTTCGAAGAAGGATGGTAGTTGGAGTATGTGCTTTACTATCGTGCTCTCAATCAAGTGACTGTCAAGAATAAATATCCATTGCCTCGCATTGAGGATCTGTTTGACCAACTGAAGGGAGCAAAGGTGTTCTCCAAGATTGATCTTTAGTCTGATTACAATCAGATTCGTGTGAGGGAACAGGACATTGAGAAGACTGCTTTCTCCACTAGGTATGGGCATTATGAATTTAAAGTTATGTCTTTTGGACTAACTAATGCTTCTGCTATCTTTATGGACGCGATGAACAGTATGCTACACAAGTACCTTGATGAGTTTGTGGTAGTGTTCATCGATGATATTCTGGTTTACTCCAAATCAGAGGAAGAACATGAGCAGCATTTGAGGCTTGTGCTGAATACATTGAGGGAGAATCAGTTCTTTGCTAAGTTGAAAAAGTGCGAGTTCTGGATTTCAGAAGTGGGTTTTCTTGGCCACATCATCAATCCAGAGGGCATATCTATAGATCCTAGCAAAGTCTCAGCAGTTTTAGACTGGAAAAGGCCTTCCAATGTTAAAGAGGTGCGTAGTTTCCTTGAATTGGCTGGCTACTATCGGCGTTTTGTGCAGGATTTCTCTATCATTACTAAGCCACTTTCGCAGCTGACTCAGAATGGGATGAAATTCCAGTGGACTGCAGAGTGTGAGAACAGTTTCTGCACTTTGAAGGAGAAGTTGGTGACTGCTCCTGTTCTTACCCTTCCCGAGCCTGGGAGGCGGTTCACGGTCTATTCTGATGCTTCTCGTTTGGGTCTTGGTTGTGTGCTCATGCAAGAGGGCAAGGTGATTGCTTATGCATCGAGGCAATTGAAAAAGCATGAGCAGAACTATCCCACTCATGATCTTGAGCTAGCCGCTGTGGTGTTTGCATTGAAAATTTGGAGGCACTATCTGTATGGTGAGTCTTGTGATATCTTCACTGATCACTAGAGCCTCAAGTACATCTTTACTCATAAAGATTTGAACTTGAAGCAGAGGAGGTGGCTAGAATTGATAAAGGATTATGACCTCACTATCCAGTAGCATCCGGGCAAGGCAAATGTGGTGGCTGACACACTCAGTCGCAAGACAATGCCCCCTATCATTGATTGTCTGGTTGCTGATTTTGAGCGATTGGGAGTCTCCTACTGTTTTGCGGGGACCGTGCAAGCTGAAACTCAATTGATTCTTGAGTCAGCGATCCCCGAGCGTGTGCGGGAAGCACAACAGCATGATCGTTTGCTCCAGCAGGTGAGGAAACGCCTTGAGGATGGCAAAACTGGGGACTTTTCCATAGATGGTGTGGGAGCTCTTAGGTTTCAGGGTCGCCTGTGTGTACCTCAGAAATCCCAAGTCAAGGATGATATCTTGAAAGAGGCTCATCGCACCCGGTACACGGTCCATCCTGGGGAGACCAAGATGTATAGGGACTTGAAAAAGAACTTCTGGTGGAAAAGTATGAGAGTTGATATCGCCAAGTATGTGGCGTCTTGTGGGATTTGTCAGAAGATAAAGGTTGAACACAAGCGCCTCGCTGGTCTATTGCAGCCATTGGAGATTCCTATGTGGCCTTGGGATGACATTTCTATGGATTTTGTGGTTGGCCTACCTCGTACTCCACGAGGGAAGGATGCTGTTTAGGTTGTGGTGGATCGTCTTAGCAAGTCTGCACACTTCATTCCTATCCGCACTACCAATTCAGCGAGCGAGTTGGCTCCCATCTATGTGCGGGAGATTGTGAGACTGCATGGTGTACCCAAGACGATTATCTCTGATCGGGATGCGAAATTTGTCTCAAAATTTTGGGAGAGCTTGCAGAGTGCTTTGGGTACACAGCTTCACCTTAGCACCGTTTTTCACCCTCAGACTGATGGGCAGTCTGAGCGTACCATTCAGACTTTGGAGGACATGCTCAGGGCCTGTGTGATGGCTTGGAAAGGTAGCTGGGAAGATCATTTGCCTTTGGCAGAATTTGCTTATAATAACAGCTATCATTCTAGCATCCGGGCTGCTCCTTATGAGGTGTTGTATGGCCGGAAGTGCAGATCGCCGCTTTGTTGGGATGCAGTCGGAGAGAGAGCGGTCCTTGGACCGGATTGGTTTCAGCAGACTGTTGATCGTGTGGCAGAGGTATGGCAGAACCTTCTCGCAGCGCAGAGTAGACAGAAAAGCTTTGCTGATGTGAGAAGGCGAGATTTGGAGTTTGAGGTGGGTGATAGTGTGCTCTTGCGAGTATCTCCCACCAAGGGTGTGGTGCGTTTTGGCACAAAAGGGAAGCTCAGCCTGAGGTATGTTGGGCCATTTCCTATCTTAGCTCGAGTCGGTAAGCTGGCTTACCGCTTGGAGCTACCGGAGTCAATGCAAGGAGTCCATAATGTGTTTCATGTTTCGATTCTGAGAAAGTACTTACATGATCCGGAGTTGGTGGTTCCGTTGGAACCATTAGTGCTTGATCAGGAACTCACTTTTGAGTCCCACCCTGTGAAAATTCTAGAGAATTCAGAGCGGGTGTTGAAGAACAGGACTCTCAAGTTTGTCAAAGTTCTGTGGTTGCATCAGACTGAGAGGGAGGCGACTTAGGAGCTGGAGTCTCGCATGCGCGAGAAGTACCCCGAGCTTTTCACCTCAGGTATGAGATGTGAAACCTAGCTATCTTTTGTTTTGCTGGGTTGCGAATTGGTGTGTCTTGGATTCGAGGTCGAATCCTGTTGAAGGGGGAAAGAATGTGACACTACAGAATGTCGTAACGTTATAAAATGTGAAATTTGAGGTTAAAACTTTACGGTATGAGGTTTAATCGCGTTTCCGGGCCGATTTCGGAAGTTTGGGCCTCTCCGGGGGAGTTTGGGCCCAAGGGGGTGAGTCGTGGGCTTTAGTGGGAAGGGATATGGGCCCATGAGGGAGGGGGAGACCAGAATTTTTGGCCTTGGGCGCCCTCCCCTGCCCCCTTGTGCGCCCCCTTGGCTGCCCTAGCCGCCCCCTATTCCCCTCCCTTTTGGTGCGCCCCCCTTCCTCCTTCTCCCTTGCGCCACCACCTCTCTCCTCCCCTCTCCACCCTCCTTGCTGCCCTAGGGGAGCTTCCCACCTCGCCACCCCGCTGTTCTCTCCATCGGGAAGCCCCGCGACGAGGAGATCCGGCGAATTCGGAGCGAGGAAGGAGATCGGGAGAACCGGGAGGAGATTCGTCGTCGTTCGTCGGGCGAAGGTATGGTTAGGGGTAATCCTTGGGGATGGTCTAGGTGCTATGCTAGAGGGTGTTTTGATGCTTTTATATCAAGAGGTGGTGCTGTGATTGGGTAGATTGGATGAAAACTAGAGATTCCATAGTTCTCTGTTTCGGGCAGATTGGGCACACGACCTAGGGTTTGAGTTTTCGCAATTTTAGATTCGGAATTTGGTCATCTGCCTGTTTAGGAAGTTTTATATAACTTCAATACCTTTAATTGGACAACAAGAACGTTCAATTCCACCCAGCCGTTTGAAAGTTATGATCGTTTTACCGAGCGTGTTCAAATCTTTGATGTAATTGGGACAGAACGTAATGTTTTGTAGATTAGACAATTTTAGATTCCGAATCAGCTTTTGCCAATACTTAGAAAAAGTTAGGAAATTTCCTATGCTTCGCGATGATGTACTCGTTTAATCGATTCGGAGTCCTAGAACTAAAGTTATGCTACATTGAAGCCTGCGGTCCTAACAGAACAGATTCTCTGTTTTTCGGTTTTGGGAGTAGTTTGTGAAGTCGGGGTAGGCGAGCTTTTGCGTACTGTTTTGGGGGCACGTTTTGAGTGTGTGGTATGTTTGTGCAGGTGGTGTGACCCCGGAAGCGCCCTCATCCTCTCGCCAATCCGTCGCCCGTGGTTAAGGCAAGTGTATTGGAATGGGTAGCGTGTTGTGTGTTGCTAGAATTGATTAGATGCAAATGGATTACATGATATGATATCTTGCCATGTTTATTGTTTGCCCATTATATGATGAATATGGTTCATGATGATGCTATGCAATGATTAGATGTTTATGTTTATGGCATTATGTTGCATACATGGCA
The DNA here is from genome assembly GCA_036346355.1 of Rhipidocladum racemiflorum. NCBI lineage: Eukaryota > Viridiplantae > Streptophyta > Magnoliopsida > Poales > Poaceae > Rhipidocladum > Rhipidocladum racemiflorum. The sequence continues at coordinate 17,978,518 of CM070573.1, read as the reverse complement.
TGAAAACTGGCCCGGTCGGTGAGAAAGTCATAACTAGTCCGGTAAGGTTGGTGAGAAAGTTATGACTAATCCGGAGTGACATTGAGTAAGACCTACCTCGTGATTCCATCCACCATGGTGAATGGAAGCGAGGAGTAGGCACCCTTCATCTTCGGGATGGAAGGGAAAAGAGGGTGCACGCCGACGGGTGTGCACTCGGCAATACCAGTATGTGCTTCAAGGAGACATGTGCATTGCATTGCATTGCATTGCATTGCATTGCATACATGATGATGATAATGAAATGTGTTCACTGAGATTGGAGCATGGTTATGATGTTGTATATGAAAATATGATTTGATCATGATGTTAAGTATGGTTTGTGGCGATGTTGACATTGAGCTGTTCTTTATGTTCCATTGCAATATACTTGCTGAGTGATGAACTCACGCTTGTGTTTTATGTTGTTTTTAGGTACCATGAAACCGGCATGCGGGAAAGGGCATTAGCTACACCTCTTCACGTAGCTCACACTTATACACAGATTAATCTTTTGGAGTTATGATAATAAGAGTAGTGCCATGAAAACTTGTTGTATGGCTTGGTTTTGAGTTTAAGTTCATCGTTTGATTCATTATAATTTGTGGAGTGGTTGAGTCCATTATTTTAGACATAAGCGATGTTATTCCATTGGTTATTGCTGTTTTAGATGTTTCATATCATGCTATATCTTGCCTTATGATTACTGTTGCTTCAATTTATGGAAAAACAAAGGAGATGCTGCCGAAATTTTCGGTTTTAGCATTTGCACATTTGCTGTAATTTATCTTTATTTGTGGTATTTAGATGTTGTTTAGTCTATGCTTGGTAACATTTAGCATACTAGATGTCGGGGTGTTACAGTTGGTATTCGAGCATGGGGTCGCTTGAGATCTTTTCTTGGGCATCCCGATCAAGGGTGTTTATGGTCGGTTCGCATCGGCCGTCGGTGCAAAATGGGTCTGGTGGAAAATATTCCAATCCCCGACATATATATATTATGCACTCCCACATCTAGTATACCATTTAAACGAATATGTTATACTCCTTTATCACTTTCAGTATAGTTCAATAATAATTCTAAGATACTACAATGCAACATTATTGAAAAAAATTGTATCGGGGCCCTTTATTTTTTGCTATATGCCCTTTTCTATATGTAAAAAGGGTATATAAACAAATTATGCTATATAGGGTAGACTTTGATAATATTTTTCGTTGAACTCACTTTGAAGTGTCTTATAAGTAGTATTAGAGTATACCCAAAACAAAAGGATGTAAAAAGTGTTTGTACTCCCTACCTTTATTTGGTTAATAACAACTTCATAATCAAGAGAAACTAGTCAATAGCTTTCATTTATAGAATATGCTTCTACTTGCGTAACATCAGATAATATACAGAGAGTAGGGAGTACGTACTCCTGATAGTATGCTTTCATCTCTCTCTCTCTCTCTCTCTCTATATATATATATATATATATATATATATATATATATATATATATATATATATATATATATTGCAGTCCCACCTCAAGTATACCATTTAGAGCAGTGCTTCTATGCTTTTCCTTCTAGTACAAGTTGCACAAATCTTGAAGCAAGCGAAGGGGTAAGTAATCACCATCTACCTTTCATTCATGCTTTAATAGTTGTGCAACTTTTAAAAGTAGGAGCATAGAAGCATTTCTCTACCATTTAAACGAATATGTTATACTCCTGTATCACTTTCAATATAGTTCAATAATAATTATAAGATACTACAATGCGATATTGTTGAAAAAATTGTATGAGGCCCCTTATTATTTGCTATATGCCTTTTTCTATATGTAAAATGGGTATATAAACAAATTATGCTATGTAGGGTAGACTTTCATAAATTTTTTTGTTAAACTCACTTTGAAGTTTTTTATAAGCAGTATTAGAGTATACTCAAAACAAAAGAATGAAGAGGAATAACAACATCATTTAAGTAGAATATTAAGAGTGATATACTATGTGCGTATATATATGCGCGCCGTATTGCATACAACAAGCACATTTCCCTAGCTGCATTTCTCGTGAGGTAAAGCGAACTGTGCCGATCGATTAAGGCACGTCAAGAAAACCATCTACGCGTGCTATCCGTAGCATAGTGACCAGGCCAGACCGATCCAAAAGGCCTTTTCCTGAGCTGACCGGAGATGGCCAGCCGGCCAGGGGGCGACGTGACCGGACCGGACCGGACGAGACCAGACAAGACCCACATTAGATGTGTGTACATTTGGTCGATCGATCGATCGACGGACCACCGATTCGATGGGTCCAAACCCCAACGCCCCGTCTTGTTAGCGTGGTTTTGAAGGCCAGGCAAGCATGAACAATCAACTGCTGCTTGAGCAGATCCTAGGGAATTGAATTGTTTTACCTGAATTTTTTCAGGTTCTACGACTGAGACTGCGTTGAGAATTCGAAGTGGGTAGTGTAAGTTTGTGAGTTTGAAGTTCAGGTTAATTACGTGTCCAGGAGGGCATGAATTAGAATTCTTTTTTTTTTTAAATACTGAATTAAAATTTTAATCTTTACTAGCCTAACCTTATCGTCTAGGTTTCTATTGAACTTTATAACCTAATTCCAACTCTACATAATTCTAGCAAGTTACGAAACAAAAGACATCATGGTAAATACGAAAATGTAAAATAGATAAGGAACCCAACCAATTTGTTTTACCGAGGTCTCGGAAATACGACGATCTCCCCTACTTTAGTCGGGATACTCTCGCAATAGTATAACTCTAAATTGAGATCACGCAAAGAATTAAGCCATCTATTCGTGGTAGTCATTCTCTACTTCAGATAGGTGGACACCAAACCTTTACAAACCTCCCGGTGCCTCTCATAAGCTCCTCCAAGAAAAGTCATTGAGCCAACGCTTCTAAGCCATCTAGGAGACGCCGATGTCCAAGAGTATTTGCCTAAACACATTCGTAGAAAATAATATCATGACAGAGAGCTAGAGCAAGTGAGATTGAGCTATCAACACATGTTCAGACTCAAGCTACTAGACAAGATCATTCGTAATAGTACGGTAACCTATACTAGCAATATAGTCTTACAACCAAACACGGAGACCGGTAAAAGACTAGAAATACATCTTTAGCCTATGTTAGTTATATCTTTGCCTTATGCATCCACTTGGATCTTTCACTTGATGAGAATCATCATCTCTTCAAGTCCGAGTAATTGTCTTGTTCATCAACACATAATGAACTCATTTTGTATCGGGATCTTCACTTGGTGAGTGTAACACATGATGCCATCCATCATCATGAACATTGACTTGATGACCATCAATACATAACACCATTCAAAATCTTTATTATTATGGGACCTAACCTATTTCACCAACTTATGAAAAATATTAGGCTAACAGATTTAGTTATCATTAATCACCAAAACTCACCGTAACACGAAGACAAAAGGATCATATCCTTCAATTCTCCTAGTCATCAATGAGAACCAAATTGCAAATAATTGAATTTAAATTAATTTTGAGTACATGTCAACTACATAAGCGTTATATACTCAAAGGATCGATTTCAAAGTAAATATTTTCAATATATTTGGATAAATAATATGGATCTATACTAGTGAAATCATAAAAACATAAAGTAAACTCCCTCTCGATATATGCATATGAGAATGTGTATGAAAAGCATATGCACATGATCAAGTTGAAACTTTTATAGAATTAACTCTATATTTATATCCAAAAAATGAAATAAGATATAAGAATATGACATTGGATGCATAGATGCATATCTCCGCTCGGATTTTCATCTTTTCATCCAATAAGACTAAACAATAGTATAGTTAACAAATAGGTTAGTCTCACATTTAGGTTTGTTATTAATCACCAAAGTCAAATTAATAGAGCTTGAACTTACAACTCCCCAAATCATTTCTATTCACAAGGTCATTAATATCTTCATGCTTTGTCATCATGTTGAGGATTCATGAAAACCAAGAACATCCAATACGCCAAAGTCAAGCACTAACTCAACTCAAAATCTTGAAACGTAGTTAGTCTTGACGAATAATCGTTATTAGTCACCAAAATATTAAATTCTCCGAAATGGAGCCCTAGATGCTTACAAAAGTGGTGAGTGCTCAAACACAAACACCACGACTATATTAAGTCAAATTCCAAACACATTGAATTTTTTAAGAAGTTTACTTTACCCTATGAACATATGCCCTGGGTCCAAAAAAACACCCTCAACTACAAAATATTTCATTTTGCATCTTCACATTTATCAAAATTAGAGCAGTTACAACCTAAGCGTGGTTTCATTGGTGGTTGTTGCCAGCTACTTCATCGGTTTTTTTTTATTTTGGTGGCATCCATATCACCTAAATTTACCATATAGAAATCCCTCCCCCCTCCCCCCATCTCCCCTATTTGCAATGTTGCCCCACCGTCAGGTTATCACACTACCAAGGAGGGTAGGAGAGGCAGCCAGTAGACAGCATAGTTACACTAGCGGAGGTGGAAGGAGTTGGATGATGATGAATCAATCCTCATGTGGCCCCGAGCTTGTTAGGTGAAGTACGATGGCATGGTGCCATGGTGCGCTGCTGAGGACAGCGAGGAGGAAAGCCTGTGGAGGAAGCTGCTCGTGTCCGATGACTACATGAGGTGACATATTTTTTCATGCAGAACATTGGAGGTGATGGGTAAGAGAAGAGAAAGGGGATCATGATGCTAAAGCAGGCGGATGCGTTGGTGGCAAGCGTTGGCTTGTGCCAGAAGCTGACAAAGTTGTTAGTGTTATGCCCTTGAGGCAATCATATGGATGATTGTAACATGACTATGTTTATGAATAACAATATGATTATTGGTCCAATGAATGTATATCATTGTTTTGATCAACAAGTGTGTGATTTGTTTATGAAGCTCTTTACTTATTGATATAATTCAATAAATATCTTTGATCGGATATCATCGTATAGGACAACGATGAATAGATCAGCACATGTATTGTTCGATGATCATGTTTCATAGATCATGGGATATGGAGATATCATAAATACATTGTGGACGCATGTTGAAGAACATGGGTTAGATAGACCCACAATGGGAGACTGCGAGAATGTTACGTTCTTATGTGTCATCAGTGTATCTCATACATAGTAGATGTATGATCCTTAGACCTGAGATTGTCATATTCCCTACATGTGTAATAGTTTACCTTGGGGTTACCAAACACTATTTCCTAACTGGATAGTTATAAAGGTAGCTTTCATGTTTACTATGAAACATGCAGAGGGAAGTGAGCAGTCGAGATGGAATTTGCCACTCCAATGTAACGGAGATATATGTCTAGGCCACTCGTGTGATATGATTAAGGAAGTGCATGGCCATGCCGTGATTGAGAAGTCAATCACAACTTATTAATATATCACGGATACAAGAGATGGATTGAACTGTCAAAGGATGACATGCTTCTCGCCTTGAGTTCGATCTTCATATAGTTTGGCAAAGGGATTATTACATCAGTACTTTAATCATATGCGTTTGGGAGTTGGCATGCATGCTCTGCAAGGAGCCGCTACCGACTATTGGATTAGAAAAGGGTTTTTCGAATCCATGTCCAAATGCGCATGAACCTACAGGGTCACACACTTAACGGGCTGGGACGCATCAATTCGGATTGGATCCGTAATTAATGGACCTCGTGGGCTTAGCGTGAAGATGGGCCCTGATTGCCTAGGGTTTCACCTCGTGGCTATATAAGGAGGGGAGGAGGCTGGACGCAGCACAGACTTTCGTGCGGTTTAGAGGTGTTTCACCAGAAACCCTAGCCACCTCCTCTCGTTGCCCCTGCCGAGCGACCCGGTGCTTGCACATCGACGCACGACGTTCCATCCCCGGACGTGTGGACTGCTGTGGTGACGCTGCTGCTACTGCGGCGTGGAGAGGACGATTCGCAGCGAGGACGATCCGCGGCGATGATTCGCAGCGAGGACGATCCACTACAACGACGTGCGAAGGATTTCGCAACTGCGCGTCTAGTGGTAATAGATCTATGATCCCCTTCTTGCGAGTAGCTTTTCTGGTTTGCGGTAGAAATTTTAATTTGTGCTAGAGTAGCATACCGCGTTCCCCAACAAAAGTCGGCAGGGCTGAGTGGCGTCCGACGATGGCGACGACAAGATGGGGACATGGTGTAGGCATAGAGAGAGATAAGATGGAGAGGAAGCCGAGGCAGTCATCGCGAGTGATTGAGCTTAGTGGTGGGAGAGCAGAGAGAGAGAGAGAGCACGTGCATTGATAAAGATAAAGACGGGAGGGGAAGGGGGAGAGAGAGCGATGATATGATAGGTGGGCCACACTAGTTCTTTTTAGAAAAAAGTCTATTCTTGGTCTCTTAACTTTTCGTATGGTTTAATTTTTGTCCATCATTTATAAAACCGGATAAAATGCATACTATAACTCAAAATTAAACCACTGAAAGAGTTAAGAGACCAAAAATAAAGTTTTATTTTTTTTTCTCGATTAAGCATTACTGGTTGTATTGTATCTATCCACTGGAGAACATATGAGTGAAAGGTTGCCCCAGCATCCATATACAGGGTGTTTTGAATGAGAGGGTAGATTGCACTCGAGAGTTAAAAGTTAAGGACTAAATTGAATGTTTTTGTAGATGAGGATGTGAACCATAAGTTCACTTTTTTAAGGTGGAATAAGGCTCCGTGTAGGCGAGCTGAAGCTTTTCTGAAAAGCTATTTTCTGATTTTCTTGATTGAACAGCAGCTATACTTTTTATGAGAGGTTGTTTAACAAAAAAACTTAATTTTTCTTTGCAATACTCCCTCTGTCCCACAAAGAGTGCATTTCTAGTGTTCAAATTTTGTCCCACAAAGAGTGCATTTCTAGTCCGTAGGGCCCAGCTGTAAGTGTATGCATGCTCATTTAAGTGCTTGTGGAAACCGAAGCATCAGCATGCTTGTGTATGGAGTAATGAGGGTCACATTGGTCATTTACCTTGCACACTAATCTGTCTTAAAAATCCTAGAAATGCACTCTTTGTGGGACAGAGGGAGTAAGCTGTAAACACACATTTTACCTAGCTTTTAACTTTTACGTACTAGTTATTTATGGCTTCTGATTTATACATAAAATCATTTAAAAACTAAACCGTTTAAAGAGTGTACTGCTGTCTTTCGAAGCTGAAACTGGTTTTAAATCCTAAACAGGACCTACGTCCTGCATGACAGCCAAGGACATTGGAAAAGGCTCATGAGTGCAGTGCAGTGCGCTTACTTTAAAGCGCACACCCCATAGGCCACATCAGTGGCACGCAGCCCACCACTTCAGGGCCTTGGATTGGAATGCCGAGTACTGAACAAAGTCATGCACAGTATGAGCCAAAACGCCTTTTCGTTTGTCCTTTAGGAGTAAAACTCTACTGCTTTCACCTGCGACCCATACAAAAACCTTTGCAAGGAAGGAATCACAGCTTTCAGATCGGCGGCTAGCTGCTGCATCATGCAGCTTGTTATGTATGCCTCCCTTGCACATACAGTACTATCTGGCTCTCTCTCAGGTCTGTACGTGCTATACTGCAGAGCTACGGGGCTATCATTTGCTTGCTTAGTTGTGAGATAGGAAGGAGCAGTAGTTTGCACATTTTGGTTGTGCAGCGAGGGCACGAGAGACCAGCTTCTTTTTGCTGCTGCAGCTAGAAATGGCTTTCAACTGGACAGGACAATTCATGTGGCCAGACGGGGCTGTGGTGTGTCCGGCCGTGACATGAGACCGGCTAGTCGCTAGCGACCTAATACCTTGTCTGCCTATACTAGCACCACATGGCACAGAGCTTGCATCGTTGAACACCCTTTCATGCATGCCACTCCTATTTCCAAGGAACAGTTGTTAAATGCCTCCCATTAGTCCTTTCATCCACGGGATTTGATAAATATCATCGGGATGTTTTGTTTGCTAAAATCATCTAAATATAAAGATAAATTGGATCATTGTTGAGATTCGAAAGTATCAATTACATCCGATTATATGATTTGATCTAACGGTTGGATTTTTAATCCTACGATACAAAATTTGGATGTTATTTAAAACAAAAACATCCGGGAGATGCCTATACACTCCCTTCATCCATTACAGAAAGCACGTTCGCTTTCCTTATCTCATTTTTCTCCACGAAGAACTTTACTGATATGGTATAGTTAAGAGACGTCGAATTGACACTATTTGAGATGCACTGAGAGGAACAATATGATGAAAATAATATAAAATAGTTAGATGAATGGTTTTAGAGATAAAATGCTAGAGATGTTTCTAGTACTGTCTCTAGGTGAATTGAAATCCTTAAAAACAATCTTTAAAACAAAATATTGTACATACTCTAATAGAAGTATAACCTTATGAGGCTTGCTAGATAATAGAGTATAAAACAAAAGAAGAGAGTAGGAATCCAATACTCCCTCAGTACCAAAATAATGTTTTAGAATTCTACGTTTCAATCAAAGTATACGTAGAATTAGCTAAACTATTCTTCTTTATTAACTCACTTGTTGCTTTTATATAAGTATGTGTTACTCCAATATGTATTAATAAATACCATTAGAAATAATAAATGGTATGGATATGCAAATAAAAGAATAGTTAAAAATTATTTTAAAATTATAAAATAACATGTATTTAGAAACAAAATTTGAGAGTCGAAATAAATGTATTCGGAATGGAGGAGTACATAGTAAGCTGCTCTACTTCTTTTTGTTGAAAAGTAAGCATATTGTCCGTTGGTACTTTGCTAGTACACCTACATTTTGTCCGGTTGTGACAGGCTAGTCAAAGATCGATGGACAAATTAAACTCGAGATCAATATTAGTATAACTATGACCTAGCTAGGAATGAAAGCATAAGATAGCAAATTAATTACTGCAACTCTCATATTGGAGTTTGTATTAGTTTATTAGGATTTAGGAGCAAAATGGGCTAGTAATGATTAGCCTCTGCGTTGTGTTAATTATCAACATGCATGGCAAAGTGGCAACACATTGGCGCCTTGCTTAACTAAGTAAAACAAGCTACTCGTAGGCTAATCCTCCACATCTTGAATCTCCAAGAACAGGGCATAGGAAATCCAGCTAGTCATTACAAGTGGGGGAAACAAGTTCACCATAGATCACCACAGGGAAAAAGGATAAGTTGAAGCTTTCTTCCCCACATCGTGCACAAAAGGATCACTCATCATATAAGAAAGTGAAAGAAACAAGTCAACAAGAGACCCCCAATGGTCCTGTACTATGATATCCACAAGTTCCTCAAACCGGAGCACATGAATCATGGATTCATGGGTTCAAGATCAAGCTCCCACACTTGCACCTCCAGCTCAACGGCTTGTAGTTGGAGTGGTCGTCATATGAAGAAGGCATTGTTCTTCCACCATTGGTAGTAATACTAGTATAAGCAGCACCTCCGCTGCCATGGCCGAGCTTCTTCTTCTTCTTCTCAACGCCTTCACGTCTCTTCTTCTGCAGCTCCTGCGGGCTTATAGGCACCTGCACCGCCTCACAGTGCCCACATGACCTGCACCTCCCCTCGCAGCTCGGCGGCCTCGACCCTATCACACCTCTGACGCCTGCAACGCTCTTCTCCTACAATAAGTTCGGAGTACCAGATACCATTAGTTACTTGCTCGATCCATGCAAGAAGTGAAGCTAACCATGAGTGGTACATTGTAGCTATAGCTAGCTTGACCACCACACTGACCTCACTAAAGGCGGCTTTGGCATGGACGGTGGCATGCGTGGAAGTGAGGAGAAGAGCTAGAAGGAGCAGGAAAAGATGGCCCATCGGATGAGATAATGGAAGTTGGAAGAACCTGGGAGTAAAAGAAAAAAGAGGCTGGTGGGGGGGAGAGGAAAGGAGGGGATGACGGGGAGGGAAAGGCAAAAGTTGGCGACCAGCTGTGGGTTTCACAGGTCGTAGCGACGCGCGTGTGGGCGGCGTTTTATGTGCGCCGCGCGCGCGCGCGTGTACAGCCGGCCGGACGGCCGGATGGATTCTCGTAGGAAGAGGACAGCTGATAGAAAACAGCCGGGTGCTGCCTGGCTGCTGACCCTTTTGTCAGCTTGCTTTCGGTGTGCATGCATGTACGTCGTACAATGTATGTATGTGCTCGCCAAGGCCAAGCTTGCTAGTTTTGGTTAATAATGTGCTGCATGTGTAGTGAATGAGGTTAATGACGTTGTGGTTACTGATTTTGTTGAGAAGCACCGTCGTTCATCAAGACCTCAGTTGATTAAGAAAAACCCCGCAGATCTTTTCAAGCAACTTGGTTTATTACACTTAGACAGATGTGTTCACGAGCTGAAATATATCAGGTACTTCCTCTGTTCATTTTTATAAGGTTTATTTTTTAAATAATCTTGTTCACAAATATAAGATTTGCGTATAGATTTAACGAGGTCTTTCCTTCTATACCTCTATTTATTATCTCCCAACCATATGCATTTATTCATTACCACTCATACAAAGTATATCTTTCATCTTCCAAGACAATTAAGTGGGGATATCTAAGTCATTTTGTCTCATACCTTTCTCAATTTCAACGCAACCTTAATCATTATACAAAGTCAAAATACACATTATAAAAAGTAATGGAGGGAGTAGTATTTTAGGAAAAAGCTCATATAATCTTAAAACTATGAAGCTAACATTTGACCCCTCCGAACTTTGTAATCTAGTTCAAATATTACCCTGACCCGGCTTTGCGTAGTAGTATTGCCAACATAGCTTAATGAGTGGGCGAATTTACCATGTAGGATATCATGTTTGGCTAGTTTAGATGAATGACATGTGAAGCTCACATGAGCTTATCTTTCAAATCGAAATAGAGAGGGAAAGAACTAAAGGGACTGACAGCCATCGAAGCATGATTGGGAGCTCAATAAGGGAGAAACCCATGTGAGTCCTTTCTATCATTGGCTTAACTTGGCTAGAGTGTCATTATATATGAAGAAACTGCTAGCTCATTGTATCACACAGACAATACCACTATACAAACCGGGTCATGATGTTATTTGAACCGAATTATAAAGTATGTAAGATCAAATATCTAGTTTTATAGTTCAGAGTACTAAATGGACTTCCCACCAAAATTCAAAATGTTATAGACTTATACTCATGTGTCATCTAGGTATAGAAGTTCTAAAAAATGGATAGATGGATGCTCTGTTTGAGATAGGCCGCATCTCGTTTTATTGGCTATCTCGGGCCAAAATAGAAAAAAGCCCGACTTCCCATGCGCTCGCGGAATGGCACAAATCCAATGGGCTCGTATGCAAAAGAATAAAGTCTATTTGATCCTGAATTACTATGGTGCGTATCCTTTAAACTTTGAAATACAAAATTTAAATAACACATTCATCTATACAAAATCGTCTAAATAACCCCTATATTAGTTTCAAAGATATTTTGCCTATAGTGGCGAATGACATGGCAAATGACGTGGCGATGGCTCAGCATGTGTTTTCGACATGGTGTCCACGTGGGCTACTCACCATCTTCTTCCTCTGCCTCCTCTATCTCTTTCTCTCTTGTTCTCTCTCTAGTCTCTTTTGGTGCGCGCACTACACAACTTGTCACCCCCAACTTTGCCCTACCCCCCCTACAGGACCTCAACACGCTAGGCAACCGCATACTACTCGGCTCGCGCTCGTGCCTACTCGCCTCTACTACATGCTTAGCGCATGCACGCCTATTGCTACTTCAGTTGCCTCTACAACTCAATTATCACTCTCGTGCCACATGCCACTCCACTCACGGCGCCAGTGCCGCCACCCCCCTTTATCCCATGCTCGCTTGAAACATCTAGGTCCCTAATTTTATTTAGTTTTAGTAATTAATGATAATCATGTTAAAAAACTAATGATTTCTCTTGAGTTTGTGAGAATAGGTTGGTCCTCACACTACTACAGAAATGCCCATCAGAGACGGTTCACAAATATCATCAGAGACGGCTTTGTGAACCGTCTCTAACAATGGGTCAGTGATAATATAACCACTTCACAGACGGTTTTATTAACCGTCTGTGATAATAATTTTACAGACGGTTCTTATTTAGAACCGTCAGTGCTATATTAAATCTACTGACGGTTTGTAATATGAACCGTCTGTGATATAAATCCTATCACTAACGGTTCCATATACCAACCGTCAGTGCTATATTAAATCTACTGACGGTTTGTAATATGAACCGTCTGTGATATAAATTCTATCACTAACGGTTCCATATACCAACAAATGCGTGTTAGTGTATATCACGATCGGTTTGTAATATGAACCGCCTGCGTGTTATACAAACTATCACGAAGGTCCACATGTATGAACCGTCAGCGATATTTATATCTGAGCGGTACTTAGTTGTGAACCGTCTGTGATATGGTTTTCATACATACATCTTTTACGTTTATTGGCTAGCCTCAGGAAATGCTAGCCATGCCCTCTGAAACAGACATAACACAGAAGCTACATTGCAGTTATTAGACAAGCATTATTTCAGCGATCACAGATTTGGGATTCATTTAGCAATTGTTCCAAGCTGATTATAGCACTATCATTACATCCATTTCAGCAAATGAAGACTCAGCTGTGTAAATTTCATCAATATTAAATTCTTTCCCAGCTTCTGAAATAATTATGGCGTCTGCGTCCTCCACAGCATCCCTTTTAGGTGGCAGTGTATAATAGGGTATTTTACCTAAAACAACAGGACGATCAGGTGACTCGGAAAAAAAATAAAGAATCAACAAAGTTGATATGGGAGAGAGTATATCCTACCCTCATTCCAGTCATGAAGCACAATTCTTGCAGCAGCTTCAACATCCACTATACCACCCTTTTTCAATTTCCCGAGTGTGGCAACTTTACGAAGGAAATCATCAATCAAGTAAAGGTCGGCACCTTGTACAGAGACAACAATGTCTCATGTGTGCAAAGATTGAGGATTTCCTTTACTGAAAGCGTTAAATAAAGTTATCAAATGATGCACTTCCAGCCACATTACTATATACAAGTTATTGTTGGATGAAATAGTATCCACACAATGAAAATAACCACAACTAGAATAAATTAGACCTTTAGTTCCACAAGCAATATTACTTGAAACTAATATATGATTTATGATAACCAGGGATATATACATACCATTTCCTCCTCATGGTGTGCTTTTTCAATTGCTCTTTCCTCTCTTCTTTTCTTAACCTTCTCTATTTCACTGTATTTGATCGTGCAAGAGCAGGGATTAGGCACTAGAAGAAATGCATAGACTTCATCATTTTTAGAAAAAGAAGAAGGTTGCACACTAGTGACCTATTAGGGATATGTATCTGAAAAGAAAGCACGGATATACGGCAAGATATATGTCCGCACTAGTGGTAAGATATAGTATGGCATATGTATACTTGGAAAATCCTATGTATTACGAAGATGGCTCTTGATATGAGATATGTTGACTCCTTCATGCCCATCAACTGAAGATCAGCACGAAGCATTATTACATCCATTTCATCGATCACAGAGACATTACAAGCATCATTACATCCATTTCACAGTTCATCGAGACAGAGACATTACATCCATTTCAGCGATCACGAGATCATCACAAGCACTATCCGTACATCCATTTCAGCAAATAAACTGGAAAATTAGAATTGCTTTGACTAATGACAGTACAAGTGGCAATACAGAGATAAACCTAACTCTTGCAGTTAGGCACCTGCGTAGAACTCGCCTTTTTTACTAATGACTTCAGTGACTAGGAAAAAACAAAGTTTTCCTCGAATGGACGCCAGATCCTTGTCTTGCAACGAAGTTTTATCCTTACTCATTTGTGTTGCATTGACGAGGAGATGCATGTTATGGCAAACGTAAAATCCACATCGGTTATTGCCCTGTCCTTGTTGGTGGCACTGGAAAAATAGAATTGCTTAGTTCGAGAATCATGGCTACGGAGTTTGAAATAGGATTATACTGTATAGAGGATACCAAAAACTTGAAATCGTGCTGCAACGCCTTATCCTCGCCTTGAACAGAAGGATCTCGCAAAGCTTTGACCGTCCTACGTGATTTCGAAAGGTTAGCCTCAGCTATTCCAGGAGCAACAAGCTCCTTAAACAACGTGGTTACCTGGTGATTAACCGTGCGATAGGGTTCAAGTCGTGGTTGCCGGTATGTGAGGAATCAACGTAAATAACCCGGTTCTTGGCGGATGAATTACAATTAGAACCCAGTGAAACCTGCATAGGTATGTTGCCATGGTCAATTAGCACCAAAGTATTGTGTGCACATTACAAATGAGAGTATACCAAGTCGGGCAGCACTTACCCTGGGTTAAAGGGTAAAAGTATGAAGCTTTTATCTTTACGAGCATCCAAGGCATGTCGTGCGTATTCCTCACGCTTTTGCATCTTGGTTCATTGTTGGCTGCGAGACTAAGAGTGGGTCGAGAAACCCACCGATGTATTGTTCGTTCTCGCCGCGTATCATGAATCTATATATACAAAAGTTAGGCAAAGGGGTCACTTAATATATATATATATATATATGACATTTATCCGTATTACAGGAAGACACACTCACAATGTCCAGATCTTAAGAGCGAGGCGTCGAGGGCGTCGAGGTTGAAGAGATCGAGCAGTCCTGGAAGCCGACCGCGAAGTAGCCCCTCGCCGATTCGTTGAGCAGATGCTTAGGCTTGTAGCGGACCATGATACTTGTTGTACGCTCGTTCTGGCTTGTTAGCTTCTCTCATGTAGTATGTATGCGAGGCTTTTGCAGCAGTAAGTCAATGTCTTGATGCGATCTTCCGTTAATAAAGGCTCTCCTAGCTTGAATACCGGGCCAACGGGGCCATCGGATAGTACTCCAAGGCCTTCGCTATCTTTTCGATTTGCCCTTCCCTTTCTTTGTTGGAACGGAAATCTTCGGGAGACGAGGAGTAGAAAGCAATCAAAGTCAAAGTCAATATCAAACTCATCACAATGTTTTTGGGTGGGAGGGCACGATAACCGATTTGGGGGGAATTGGATCAACTTCAGCGGAGGAAGTAGAGGTACTTACGGTGGAGGATGGATGTCTAGAGATATGTCATTTCTTTGGGCCACTTTGGATGAATGTGCCGATGACATCCCCGATGTCTCAAGCTCGTCATTTGGAGGCAATTGTAGTGTGATGATCTTGAAAATGTCATGAACGCCGTCCACATTGACCTTCGTGAAACCCGGCGCTAGCAGGGTACCGTGCACCATCGCCCCTTCAATGGATGGATACGCGAGGCCCCAAGCGACTGTATAGGAAGGGAGCAATTGGCAACTCTCACCTGGAGATTGCACCGCGTGGGCTCCTACACAACGGTACCCAATTAGCTAATGTGCCAAAAAGATATATCTATGGAGCATTCAAGGGATCATACTTAGTATACCTTGATGTCACAGACAGGGAATCTGCTGGGGTGTTTACCCTGGTCAGGGGCGGACGCACAGCTGCTCTTACGTGTAGTGGGGCTGAACCCTAGGTCTTCCACAGGATTTGCGTTTTGAGCATTGAGCCTTTCCTCGAGGCTTCTTATCTTATCATTGAATTCTTCTCTCAGCCTGTCCTCAAGATCCTTCACGATCTTTTTCTCACGCTCGTCTCTACCTCTCTTCTTACTCCGGTACATGTCGGTGTCTTCGAAGCCCGTCTTCCAGGGAACGAAAACCCCTTTGCCTCGCGTGCGACCAGGGTGTTCCTTGTTTCCCAATGCCGTGGAGAGTGCATCTCTCTCCCTGTTTGGGACAAAAGATCCACCGGAAGATTGTGCACTCAACTCTACCTGCAAGACCCCAACAAGTTATTTCACTGATGAAGTTAGGAACTAAATACGTACCAAAATGGTGGTTCGATATCTTACCAAACGTTGGCAGACTTCCTCGTCCGCAGGGTTTGTAAAGGATATGGTGCCAGATGGTGTGGCACATGACCTCGCTCTTAGCCAGTCTCTGGCGCGCTGGTCAACAATCGATTCAAATGGCGCGAGTCCCCTCGCCCTCCCTGTCCCATTGCATCCTCTTCCCGCATAGCCGGTGCCGAGTGCGTGGGGGTGGGTGTTCCTTACTGCGAGGGCCTTGTGGGCTTCGCTTTCAAGCACGAATCGATCTGTCGTCTTCATCTCGAACAAAAGCGTCGCCATGAATCCTCGGTAATGAACCCGCACTTAGAGTAGGGAGTCATGTCCTTATTGACGTATTCCTTGACAAGTGTGCTCTTAAAGGTCTTCCACGCCTTTCTCGCCACTAGCGATGCATACCGTCGCCTTTGGGGCCTCGAGTTCTTCTCGGGATATCGAAGGAGGAAAGGATTGCAGTAAGGTGTCGTTGCGGCCCTCGTCGATCGCTGACTTCCAGGATACAATTGTGATGGGAACCCGTTCGCGAACAACTATCCCGCACATTGTTCGTAACGCATTCACTACCTTTTTACATCCGGTAGGGGACCCATCTTTCGGATCGATCGCCGTGATGCTATATCGGCCTGTTGGCCTTTTGTTTGCTTTTCTTGGAGCGCGAGTTGGTTTGACTTGACTCGGCTGAACAGATCCTTCAGTGGGTCCTAAGGTGGATAGAAAATATTGAAATAATGTTATTCCATCATTATTTCGATGGGAACTGTTTGGATGTGTTCATCACATGAAAAGAAGAAATGTCCACTGATTCATCTAAATCTTTTTGTTTCTACATAGCCTATTACATCTAAACATCCAGTTTCTTATGACTAAGGGTACTCTATAACAGCATGTTAAGATTCTCATGTCATGATTACATGGCAGAGAGAGAAAGAGAGAGAGAGAGAGAGAGAGGCTACTTTAACTCATTTTGGTGTCATGATCAGGTCAAAATTCCGACGATATCCAATCAAAATTCAAATACATCCAACAATGTCGCCGCCGCTACTCCACTGCCGCCCTCGGGTTCCCCGTTGTCCCCTTCATCCCCGCAGCCAGTTTCCATCCACCCGTCACCGCCGGAGCGCAGCCGAATTTGCCACCCGACGCCCACGACCATGGGCCCGATGTAAAGAACAAAGGGGAGAGAGAGAGAGAGAGAGAGGGAACTATGAAAAGAAAAATAAAATAAATGAACCTAACTATTCACTTGATCTAGAACATCTTTGGTGCAAATTAAGCGGTCTTCTGCGAGGAAGCAAATATACCGGGGGAGCAGAGACAAGAACATGCAGCAGAGTTGACCATCGCCAGTGCCGTCCATGATCTAAAAGAAGGGGGGGAAAGGAAGAAGCAAAAGGGGGCTGGATAGATGGAAAGCCACTGAACACAAAAAAAATAAAAATAAAGAAGCGAAAGCTAAGCACAGCGCGAGGCCACCCGATGATTATCCTAAGCTAAGAGATTCCAGCACAGCGCGAGCCCACAAGTTGTGTCCAATCCCTCCCTTCCACAATGCATTGCCTTAAAAGGCTACTACGCGCATCGCCAAATTTTTCAAACCATGACAATATATAAGAGCAACATACTACTCGAAAGAATGTATGATGCATCCATCATACATTCTTCTTCCTCCTCTTCTTCTTTTTTCCACCTTTGCGTCTAATATAAGCATTTCTGTAGTAGTGCTAACATTGTTTTAATCTACTCGGTTTGCTAACAAGAAGTGCGTGTGAGTGGGGCAAAGATAATTAATTTCCTGAAATGCATGCCCTTCTTCATCCTGGGGAGGGCAAGCTAGAAGCAGGTTCTAATCACTTCCATTAATCTCGAAAAGATTAATTGGTCGCAATATCGCAAGTTGCAAACGGCCCTATGGTTCCCTTTCGCCACTTGATTGATTCGCACAAGTTAATTAGCTGGCCGGAGTGCAAGCTATTACTCATGGCCAAGAAAATTCGAGCAAGTATGCAACCTTAATTAGCTACATCTCGGTCACGAGCACGAGGCATGCATGGAGCCAAGAAAATTCGAGCAAGTTTTGCCCATTCATTCATTCATTCATTCATGACGATAATTAACACACGAAACAATACATACATATATACATACAGGAGCTGAGCTACCAACAATTACTTACTATTCTCTCTCTCTCTCATTTAGTCTTTTACCTTGTGGGGGAGGAGCATTAGTCATTTACCTTGTGGGGGGGAGCAGACGTCGCCGGGGAGGAGCAGGCGTCGCCGGGAGGAGGAGACGTCGCCGGGGTGGAGGAGGCGCGGCCGTCGGGGAGGAAGGAGGCGCAGCGGTGGGCCTCGGGGAGGCGGCGTCGGGGCTCGGGAGGCGGCGTCGGTCTCCATCAGCGTGCTCGGGCGGCGGCGGGGCTCGGGAGGCTGCGGCGGGCTCGAGGCGGCGGCGCTCGGGGAGGTGGCGGGGCTCGGGAGGCGGCGGCGCTCGTTAGGAGTTTGAAGTGTGCGCGGCGTTTGAAGTCTGGTAGAAAACGTTTCAAGTGAAGAAGTTTTATAGGGTTTGAATATCACAGACGGTTCTAAACTAGAACCGTCTGTAATATTAATATGCAGACAGGTATTAAATATAACCGTCTGTAATAGAGTAATATTACAGACGGTTATGGTGTAGAATCGTCTGTGTTATTATATATCACAGACGGTTCTAGTTTAGAACCGTCTGTAAGATTACCATATTGCAGACGGTTCTGGTATAGAACCGTCTGTGTTATTATATATCACAGACGGTTCTAGTTTAGAACCGTCTGTGATACGGCCCACCATTCCTCTGAAGTATATATACTCATGCAAGTTGAGCTTCAACTCATGCAGAAATAAATCTATGTATAGTTTAGAACCGTCTGTGATACGGCCCACCATTCCTCTGGAGTATATATACTCATGCATTGAGCTTCAAAGCATACAACTTAGGTAGTTCGCTCTTGGACGTTCATCTTGACCTTACCTAGCTCAGTGCTAGCGTACGTAATTTAAAATATTACTTTATTATGCGGCGGATGCCACCATGGGCTACCTCCGTGGCTCGTGACTCGCTATCTCAACATGTACCGAACGCATTCTACCTGCTGATGTCCGCAAGTTTACGACTCTTGGTTGCTAACAGACCACCATGCACAGCCACAAGGGTGCCCGTACACACCGTTCCACTATCCATTCGACGGCTACAGTTACTATGGCCTACTACTCTACAACCACGTGTGCAATAACATAAATACAGAAATATTACTTTATTATCCATACATGCATGCTCCTCGCTACAAATTAACATTGTAATTATACGGTGAAAATTAGCCCTTCACAATGATCGACGCGTGTGTAGGTGACTTCCTCAATTTGTTCCTCTTGGACCATCTTTGGCATTTCCGATAGGAGGCAAATCATCAAATTGATTGTACTCTTCCTCATCTACTACATTCTCAACTCCGACAATCCTCCTTTTTCCCTGAACAACTACGTGGCGCTTCTTGTCAGACGGATCGGTAACATAGAAGACTTGAACAACTTGGTTTGCGAGCACGAATGGTTCATCTTTGTATCCGACACGTTTGAGGTCCACAGTGGTGATGCCGTACTTGTCAACCTTCACGTGCTGGAGGTGGACCCAACGACACCGAAATAGTGGGATCTTGAAAAGTACATAGTCAAGCTCCCAAATCTCCTCTATGAACCCATAGTAGGAGCTCCTCGTTGACCCAGCGGTACTGAACGCATCTATGCGGACCCCGCTGTTCTGGTTTGTGCTCTTCAAATCCTGATCTATCGTGTAAAATGTGTATCCATTTAAGTCGTATCCTTTCCACGTGACAACTGTAAAAGCTGGGCCTTTTGCCAACCATTTCAGGGTGTCATATGACGAGCTCCCAGTGATGGGTCGCTCTTTGAACCAATTGTTGAACTGAAGGTTATGTTGTCTTATGATCCAAGACTCATGTCGTGATGGATTCTCTTGCCTTAGCCATTGCTTGTGCTCGACGATGTACGGGGACACTACAGTCATGTGTTGTAGAACCGTGAAATGGGCTTGAGCACACACAACTGGATCAGGTGTGATTGCTTTCCTTCCGATGGTCCCGATACTCGAGCCTCCTCATGGCGAGATCGAGGCACACCTATTGGTTGGGCCTGAGCCATGTAATCGACGCAGAACTCGACGACCTCTTCGGTTGCATAACCTTCGACAATGCTACCCTCCGGACGAGATCGATTTCGTACATAAGACTTAAGAATTCCCATATACCTCTCGAACGGGTACATGCTACGTAGGAACACATGCCCGCACATCTTTATCTCTATTACAAGGTGAACAATGAGATGGACCATGATATCGAAAAATGACGGAGGGAAATACATCTCAAGATTACATAGAGTCATCACCACCTCAGCCTGCAGACCATCTAGTCCTTCAGGATCGATGACCTTCTGAGCGATTGTGTTAAATAAATAACACACCTCGTGATTGTCTCTCGAGACCTTTATTGGCAAAATACTTCTAATTGCAATAGGGAGCTTTTGTGTCATAAACACATGACAATCATGTGAGTTCATGCCAATTAATTTTAAATCTTGCATTGAAACAAGTCTCATCATGTTGGACGAGTAGCCGGACGGAACTTTCACACCATGCAAGCACCGCAAAGTTCGGTTCTTTCGGCCTTTGACAGAGTGTAACAAGTCAGTTCGCAATACGTACCACCTTTAACGGTCTCTTTTGGTGCTAACTCAGGTCTTATGCCCATATCGACTAAGTCAAGTCGATGCGTTGATACCATCCTTTGTTTTGCCCTTAATGTTTAGTAGGAGACCAATCAGGCTATCACAGACATTCTTCTCCACGTGCATGACATCGATGCGTGGCGAACTTCTAGGTGCTCGAAGAAGGTAGGTCCCAAAGATTGATCTCTTCTTCCACAAGCTCTTCTCACGGGTCGACCTTGCTTTACGTCCCTTTCCATACGTAACATCCAAATCCTTTACAAAGTCATGAACATCTCTCCCGCTAAAAGGCCTTGGAGTTGAACCGTTTTCGTTCGTCCCATCGAATAGTCTCTTCATCTTGCGGTATGGGTGTTTCCTCCCAAGGAACCTACGGTGACGCATGTACACGGTTTTACGCGAGTGATTCAGCCACACACTCTCAGTATCGTCTAGGCAGTGAGTGCAAGCCTTGGCACCTTTTGTACTCTGGCCCGACAGGTTAGCAAGTGCAGGGTAATCATTTATGGTGCAGAACAACAAGCAGTGTAAAGTGAAGTTCTCTCGTTTGTATGCATCCCAAACCTGTACCCCAGGAACCCACAATGTTTTTAGATCTTCCACCAATGGAGCTAGGTACACATCAATATCGTTCCCAGGTTGTTTCGGTCCTTGGATAAGCCTGAGACAATAAAATGTACTTTCGCTTCATACACAACCAAGGAGGAAGGTTGTAGATACAGAGATTCACGGGCCAAGTGCTATGCTTGCTCATGTTACCGAAAGGATTCATTCCATCGTACTCAGTCCAAACCTTATATTCCTCATCTCTGCGGCGAATTCTTCATACCTCCTATCGATGTTTCTCCACCGGGTGGAGTCGGCAGGTGTCTTAGCATTCCATCGTTCTTACGCTTCTCGGAATGCCAACACGTGATTTGGCCTCCTTTGGGTTAGCAAACAAACGCTGTCAATCGGGGAATTAGAGGCGATACCATGCCATCTTAGCAGGACTTCCTTTCTTCACCTCCTCATCTGAATGACTCTTACGCTTGTACCGGGATGCGTTGCACACGGACATACATGCAAGTTTGCATACTCTTTGCGGTATAGGATACAATCGTTCGGACATGCATGTATTCTTTCTACCTCCATTCCCAAGGGACAAAGAACCTTCTTGGCTTTGTAGGTTGTTGTCGGCAACTCGTTTCCCTCTGGAAGCATGTCCGCCAATAGACGTAATGATCTTTGTGAAACTCTTATCGACCAACCATTGCTTGCCTTCAATTTTAGCAATTCAAGCCTGACGACAACCTTGTGTATTTCACCTTGCAACCAGCAAACAAAGGTTTCTTGAGTCCTCCATCAAACCCACGAATTTTTCATATTCCCTTTCATCACGATTCCCTTCTGCGTCGCGCGACATCTGGTCAGATTGTCATCATGCAACATATCCTCGTCGGAGCGAGAATCAATATGATCATCAGGCATATCGTTGACTTCGTCGAAGATGTTAACAGATACCACACGCTTCTTGTATATTATGCTCTTCGCGTGTTGGTCCAACATGTATATCCCTTTTTGAAACCTCGCATAATCAAGTGTGCTTCGATCTGCTGAGTTTGAAACATCATCATATTCTACTTAATCGATGCATGGACAAGGCATATCTTGCACTCCCTTATTAAACATGTCCTCCTCTGCAGCTCTTCTAAAAGTGGAGACGCCATTAATGTACTCCACACTCAAATGCGGTCCTCAGCGTACATCCAGCTTCGATCCATCTATGCTACACATGTAATATTCGATCCAATTAGAACTCTCTTTTCAACTGATTAAGTACACTTTCCTTAACAAGTTAGAGCTTCAAAATAATATTGCAATTATAACGTCCAATTACTATCACCACCAAAACATGGATCTACAAGCTAGATCTAAACAATCTTAAATTTCTTACATAACCAAGCTAGATATTGAATTAATATATATAAGGCAATTTTATATCCAATACTAACCTTAGATCTGAATTAATATATATAATGCAATTATCCATTACTAACCTTAATTACATCACAAGAATCACCTATTATATAGGCTTACAGACGGTTGTATTGCCAAACCGTCGGTGATATAACGGTCTTAGCATTCTATCCCTACAGGTGACCACAACATCGAAGTTGCGCTCGGGCCTATATATAGGCAAGCTTTATCACAGACGGTTCTATGTAATAACCGTCTGTAATATAGTAAGATTACAGACGGCGATGTGTAATCTTTATCACAGACGGTTCTATGTAATAACCGTCCGTAATATAGTAAGATTACAGACGGCGATGTGTACCAACCGTCGGTGATATTGTCTGACGGTTATGTAAACTAAACCGTTGCGTGATATATAGGTATATCACAGACGGTTATTTTCAAAAACCGTCCGTGATGGCAGACGAGGAATGATGTGTGATAGTCAACAATCGGTTGGTTTATAGAATCGTCTGTGATAGCGATGGTCCGTCTTCGTCTCTTCGTTTCCAGCTGCGCGCCTTTGAATGAGAACTCTTCGTTTCTCGCTTCGTCTTCAATTCCGGCCACCTATTAAATCACCACTATTGATCGAATTCGATCAAACACATTACTGCTAATGGAATCTCCCGCGAGCTCTCCTTCGTCGGCGTCGCCTCCACCATCACTTCCCCCGGCGTCGCCTCCACCTTCACCTCCCCCGGCGTCGCCTCCACCATCACCTCCTCCCGCAAGCTCCCCCGGCGCCGCTCCACCATCACCTCCCCCGGCGTCGCCGCTATGCGGGAAACGCAAGCGGGAAGAGGAGGAGGAGGAGCGGGAGGAGGACGAGGAGGAGGAGGAGGAGGAGGAGGAGGAGCGGGAGGAGGACGAGGAAGAGTCAGAGGAAGACGACCACGTCAGGCACTCGGGGGGCTCAGATGACGACGACGACGACGGTAGCCCACCGTGGCGCCACGACGACGACGATGGCAGCCCACCGGGGAGCGATGACGACGACGATGGCAGCTCGCCACCTCCTCCGGACGACGATGAATATTTTAATTTATAAGTAATAATATATATATAATGTAGTAATGTAATGAAATGTTTTATGTTATAAAATGGTCATTTATTCTGATGGTTATCAAATTTCATTGGGAGAAACTTACACTCGGACGTCCGATTCGTTTTTGACGCATTGCAAGATTTTTGAATGAATGAAACATTTTTCTTGTTGTCGAAGACAAATGTTTCACACGTAGAAAGAAAATGTTGCGAAAAAAACTGACGTCCGATCACTAGCAATTTCGAATTTCATTATGTTATAAAATGGCTGTTACCATTTTTCGTCCTATCTATGAACGAATTATGGCCTTCGATGAAAATCGTAGTTCGATAAAAACATCAAAATGTTATAATGCGATTACACAGGCGGTTATAAACACAAAGCGCTGCGTGATATAAGCAATATCAGAGACGTTTATAAACACAACCGTCTGTGCTTACTATACAAACGGTTGTATAGTAAAACCGTCTGTGATATTACTTTATATCACAGACGGTGTTTTTATAGAACCGTTTGTGATAATATTACAGACGGTTTGAATACAAAACCGTCTGCGATATTTATCTAATCACAGACGGGTTTTATTAATAACGGTCTGTGATAGTTTCACTGACGGTTGGTTTATAGAATCGTCTGTGATATTATATATTACAGACGGTTTTTGAAAACCGTCTGTGATAGTGCGTCTAATATAAGCATTTCTGTAGTAGTGTCATCACAGCATATGAAAAAGGAAAAATATTGAGAACTAAAGGGATCATGAAAAGAAAATTTAGAGCTTGAAGTCAAGGTACAAGAGTAGTTATGACCCTTTTATATTTGGCAACATATCTAGTGCAATTAAAGTTTTCGTTCAAGTACCGTGCAACCCTACTAAAAAAAAGTTTCAAAAAATTATGAAAAAAATCATGGATGTACATCTCAACTTACCCCATCAACGTATAAAATTTCATGATCAAATTCGTGCTATGCTAGAAGCCATCTTTTTTGTAACTTCTAGCATAGCACGAATTTGATCATGAAATTTTATACGTAGATGGGGTAAGTTGAGATGTAAATCCATAATTTTTATCATAATTTTTTGAAACTTTTTTTAGTAGGATTGCACGAAAACTTTAATTGCACTGGATATGTTGCCTTTATATTTTTACTGATCTTGGAGTTAGAAGAAAAAGATCAATTTGCTAGAATAGATCAGTTTACCTATCTTGGAGTTAGAAGAAAAAAATTTCTCTCTCAAAGCATTTTATGATGAGCTCAAATATGCTCATGAGACTCTCCTTCTCAAGGATTAGTCTAAATTCAAAATTGATGTAGGAGTCACTTGTGATCTTATTGATGCTATGCCTAGATTAGATGATTTCTCATGCACTATTTCAAAATCTAGCATAACTACTTCATGTGATGACTTACTTGCCATGCCTTCTAGCTCATGTTCTAGCTCAATTTCTATTCAAAGTAGCAATAATCTAATTGTTGAGAACAATGAGCTCAAGGAGCAAGTGAGTAAGTTAAGTAAGAGTTTGGATCGGTGTTTCAAGGGTAAGAAAACACTTAACAAAATCTTGAGTGGTCAACAGTGCTCTTACAATAAGAAGTGACTTAGGTTCATTCCCAAGAAAGGTAAGAAGGTGAGCAACAAACCTCCAATATTTTTTAAATTTAATGGGAAATTTTGCTATAAGTGTCACGATGTGGAACATATAGAAAATAATTATCCACTGGAAAAATATCCTAAGAACAACATTTATGATTCATGCTATGTACTTACGAAGAATAGCAATGGTAGAGTTATTGCAAAATTTATTAGCACTCCAATACTTGGTCACAAGAAAAATACCATTTAGGTGCCCAAAGCCTTGGCCACTAATCTCCTAGGATCCAAACAAATTTGGGTACTTAAAAAGGTTTGATTTTCTTTTGTGGGTGAACTACAAGACCAGTGGACAACATTGGGTGTTAGATAGCGGATGCACTCAACACATGACCGGTGACCGGAAGATTTTCACCGCATTTGAGAGTGGAGCTGGAGATCACAATAAAATCACATTTGGCGATAATATCAAAGGAAAGGTATTAGGTTTGAGTAAAATTGCTATCTCAAATGACCTTTCAATTTCTAATATTTCATTAGTTGAAACTTTAAATTTCAATTTGCTATCCATCGAGCAAATTTGTGATCTAGGTCTTATTTGTATCTTCTCTCAAAATAGAGTTAAAATTTCAAAAGAAAATGATAAATTATTGGTTTTCAAAGGCTTTCGATTTGGAAATCTCTATTTAGTTGTTTCTTCTTAAATGAGTCTTGTCTTCAAACTTACTTAATTGCAAGAACATCCTTGGGATAGTTATGGCATAGAAGACTAGCTCATATTGGGATAATTCAACTCAAAAAGCTTTTCAAAAATGATTTAGTTGTGGGCTTGAAAGATATGAAGTTTGAGAAGAACAAGTTTTATAGTGCTTGTCAAGCTGGCAAATAAATTGCTGGCTCTCATCCTTCAAAGAGTATCATATCCACAATTAGACCATTAGAGCTCTTACAGATGGATTTGTTTGGCCCAATAATCTATAATAGCATCGGGGGAATTGTACCTTCTTCTCCAATTTCGGCCGTTGCTCCCATCGCCGGCCAACTTCTTATCCGAGCCAACATTTTTCAATTCCTTGTACCTAAAGCATCACTATCCTTCATGGATTAATAACCCTAAATCAATTAGGTCAATTCTTCACCGTACTGTCGCTGCCACGGGAGCTCACCGTTGATGTTGCCTAGCTCTGCCGCGCCACCACTACAAGTTGCTACAACTCCGGCTGTCGCCCCTCACACATCCTCAAGCCTTCCTGGTGCTGTTCCACTCGTCCTCTGGGCTCAAGTCATTGTCTTCTAGTCTTTCAACCACCACTGCCGTCGAGCTCTACTGTTTGCCGTGGCCATGTCATTCTGATTGGTTTCCCTGACCACTGGTGGATTCCCTAGAGTCCCTTCAACCTCATGTAGTTCGTTAGACCACTGGTCGGCTGAGCCTTGCACCCCTTGCTGCCGACCAAGGCATGCTCGAGCGCCACTATGGAGCTGCTGAGCTAAAGCTCTTCTCTATTTTCATTCCTCTGATCTTTGCCCCCCAACCGAAGGTATAACGTATAAGTAGTAAGCTCTATTGCTTTCTGTAATACATGACCCACACTAATGTTAAGTCAAAATTTCTAACCACATGACAGGTGGGACCATTAACCAAATGTGTAAATAGCTAAGCTAAAATTTAGATATCAGGAGGAAGATCCTTGATTATTAAGGTTAACCACTACCTCAAATTTAATGATCAACATAGTAAACTAAGTCAATCTAACTACTCTTTAATTCCAAATCCAAGACAGTAGATAATTTCATTGTCACCTCTAATTTAACTAGCATCTTTAACTAGAAGCTTAACTAAACTTATTAACCACCAAATCATATGCTAAGACCTAGGTAGAGTTTCGATCCTCGTTCCAAATAGACCTACATGTAAGTCATATAAGGATTCCGTATGAATTGATACATTGAAAATAAAAATAAGGTATGCATGGTACTATGGTAATGTTCAGGATTCTGATATAAAATGTCACACCAAAAATTGAAATAAACTTTAGTTAGATTTGAACTAAGTTTGCACATAATCTTGCTTTTAATGCAACTATAATTAAAATATAAGTTAAGGCATACAAATAAATATTAACACTTGTAAAACTTGTATTTAAATACCCCATAGTTTTTTACAAGTTAATCTTGCAAATATGTAATTGTTGTGGTTATGACCACCGGGGTGTCTGTTTTTTGTGGGCTCTTTCTTCTCTTTTTATAGGAGGGGAACATGGAGGAACTGTCCCTTCGTGCGCGTCCCATTTTACTCTTCCCGACCGGTCCTGACAGGATCTTGTCGTTTTCATTTTTCTTTTTGCAGGGTGTCAGATTTATTTGATGGTGTTGTCGGGTGTGTCTTCGTGGACTGCGAGGGTGCGTTCCTCCGCTGCCTTTGCCGCTATTCTGCTTCGCTCCGCGTCGTAGGTTCGGGCGAAGCAATGCTTCGTTTGCTCACCGCCGGATAAAACATGGGCCGTGCTTCATTCACCCGATGGCTCGGGATATGATGGGCTGGACTCTGTAACTGAGCCACTACAGTAGCCCCGCATGGCTGCGGATTGATTTCATCTTTTCCTCAGCAATGACATTCGAAGCCCAAATATTATCCATTGGCTGTTCGGGTGTACGAAGGAGGGCCTTCTTTTTCGGTTTATAGAAGACAAGCGGTTTCCTTTTGACAGAGGATAAGGATAGTAGTGGGGGGGTTTCATTGGGCTTATTCCACTAAGCTTTCTGGCATATTTGGCTCCTCCTAGCTCCATCCTCTTCTCCCTCTTCGTTAACCTTTTCCATCCAATGGGTCCTCGACGCGCCCCTCGAGCAAAATTGGTTTTAAGCGAGAGGGACGCTGGAGCTTTGTCCCCTTCCCTGGGTCGCTCTGTTTTGACTTCCGGCGAGCTAGATCTTATGGCCCGGAACTTCGGCATAGCCCGCATATCTATGCGTTCTCCCGGCGCGGATGAAGTCCCCCGTCCACGAGCCACGGAGGCGATCGTATTTGCCGCCTTCTTAGAAGCCGGACTTCGATTTCCTGCTTCCCCTCTAGTGGGATCTATATTGCGGGCCTTTCAAGCGGAGCTTTCGCAACTCACTCCGAATGCTATCGTCCGGATGGCGGTGTTAGATTGGGCGTTTCGAGCCGGTGGATTCAAATTGACTGGCCGTTTGTTTTCTCTTATAGAGGATGCATTTTGGCAGCCTAAATTTCACCGGGTTGGAGAGGAGGACCACCGATCTTGCTTCGGCTCCCTGAGTTGATATTTACTTCGGTTCCTCGAACCTCGCTGCTTCCGTGGTGTATATACGCATAACGACAGTATCATTTGGGGTCCCCTCGAGCATTCTCTCTCTCCCTGCACACTTTGTTCTTCCTGGCAGCTCCTCTTAGCGCCCAACACTCCAAGATGGATGGCCAAGCTCCGCTCCCTGCCGTCGACGACGCGCCCCCCTTGGTTTTCAACTTCGGCGACGAGGTTCGCCACCCCACCAGCCGTTGGTCAACGAAGAAGATGAACTCTGGCTGGCATATGATTTGGTCTGGAAGAGCTGGCGCGGGAGGAGGCCATCGCTCGCGATATTTCAGCGTTCACCTTACGGTGGCGGCGTTCCGCTTGACTCTACGAGGTGACGGATGCTCTTGTTGCAGCAGTACACCGTTCGTACAACGAGTAATCGTGGATGTATATGTAATGGACCCTACTTTTGGTGATACCTATATAAAAGAAGAATATCATCTTCTGTACCGCTTCTTTTATCCCTTTTTGCCGTTCCTGCTTCATTCTCGAGACTTGGATCAGCAACGTGATCATCCGTGTTGATCTATATATATATATATATATATATATATATACATATATATATATTTTTTGAAGCTTGTCGTGTCGCATTGTTCCAGCGGTTGTTATTGTCTAAGGATCTGAGGGTTCCGATTACACATGGAATAGGACGGGGTCATGGTCGCCGGCCGGTTTTCGGGGTTTTTCCAGGGGCTTTTAGCCGTAGGCTTGGGGGCAGAACCTTGGGTTCCTTGGAAGGTCGAAGCAAAGTACAAGCCTAACTCATCGCTTGTCAAGTTCCTCTCGGGGCTGAGCCCCGGGCCGTGGGAGCTCATCTGGGGAAGGTTACGCTTGCACCTAACTTTTCCACTTTCGTCTTGGATCGTAGCCCCGGGCATTGAGGACGGTTGGACAGGTAGGCAGTTAACCTTATTCTACATCCATAGACTTCTAAGTGGCATCAGTCGAAATCTTGGCTTGAGGGGGACTTTTTCTTCTTTATTGATGGAAACTCAGTTTCGTGCACACGCACACACACATTTTTTTTTTAAACCTACGGGTAGAATTTCTTCAGAGCGTCTGTATTCCAAGTTCTTGGCACCTCCTTGCCTTGCAACGTAACGAGCTTATGCGCCCCTTTTGTCGTAGATTCTTGGATGATATATGGTCCTTCCCATGTCGTTTCCAGCTTGGCAAAGGCTGGAGCCGTTTTCTTTAGCACCATGTCTCCGGGGGCTAGGCTTCGCTTCTGGACCTTTTTGTTGAAACTTCGGGTTGAGGCTTTCGCGTATGCTTGTATGGTGTTCAGGGCTTGAAGTTTCTGTTCCTCCCTCAAGTCGCAAGTATCCTCTATATCTTCTTGTGCCGGAGCTTTAATCACGCGAAGCGATTTGGCTTGTATCTCGGCGGGGGAAACGGCTTCTTCTCCA
The DNA here is from genome assembly GCA_036346355.1 of Rhipidocladum racemiflorum. Classification (NCBI taxonomy): domain Eukaryota; kingdom Viridiplantae; phylum Streptophyta; class Magnoliopsida; order Poales; family Poaceae; genus Rhipidocladum; species Rhipidocladum racemiflorum. The sequence continues at coordinate 17,948,394 of CM070573.1, read as the reverse complement.
AATACGAGTCGAAACGGAGAGAATTTCGTCGCCCGCGAGGTCGATGTCCGAAGGGCCCATAAAACATTGGGGAGCTCGTCCGGCCATGAGCCCTTGGCAGAATCGTGGAGTCTTTTTTTAATGCCGTCGAGGATCAATCCATTTGCTCTTTCAACAGCCCCGTTCGACTGTGGGTGTCCGACTGAAGCAAAACAGATCTCTATCCCGATTTCCTCGCAATACTCTTTGAACCTCCGGGAGTCGAATTGAGACCCGTTGTCGGTGACGATTTGGAAAGGGACCCCGTACCTGCATATGATCGCTTTCCACAGAAATTTTACCGTCGCTTCAGCCGTGATCTTTGACACCGGCTCCGCTTCAATCCACCTAGAGAAATAGTCAATCGCGACGATCACGAACTGAAGACTCGCTCGAGCTTTGGGCAATGCTCCTACTATATCCATTCCCCACTTGGCGAAGGGCCAAATTGGCGGTATCGGATGCAGTTCGCCGGGTGGGGCCTTCTTCTGCCTCGACATCCACTGGCATGCGTGGCAATGCCGGACCACCTCTTCCGCGTCCTTCAGCGCCGAAGGCCAATAGAATCCCATCCGGAAGACCTTTCCAGCGAGGCTTCTGGGGGCTTGGTGTGCTCCACAGGTCCCCTGGTGCGCCTCTTGTAGGGCTTGTATCCCCTCTTCGCGTGAAATGCAACGAAGCCATGGAGCGCAGAGTCCATTACGAAAAAGCAACCCTTCTATTATGGCATATTTCTTTGCCCGCCTTTCCACACGCCTTGAAGATGCCTCGTCCTGGGGTAGCGTCCCTGTAAGAAGGTAATCGTACACTTCACTTCTCCAGTCTTCGACCCTCGTTCTGGTGACTACATTCACATGCAAAGAAATTGAGGTGGCTTGGAGCTCCTCGAAGAAAACCGTGGGTGGCAGGGTCCCTCCGTTCGCAGCGATCTTTGCCAATTCATCTGCTCTTGTATTCTGGGCTCTTGGAATAGCGAGGATAGTGAACCCCTCGAAGCCTTTTTCTAGTGCGCGAACTGCTTCCACATACTTTTGGAGTTGCTCGTCCTTTACTTGATATTCTTTGGAAATTTGTCCTTGGACCAACTTTGAGTCAGTCTGCAAGATGGCTCTTCTTGCTCCCATGGTTTTTGCCTTTCGTAGCCCCAAAGAATAAAGGCTTCATACTCCGCCATGTTGTTGGTCGAGGAAATTGAAGTCTTGCCGCGAACTCGGCGGCTCCCCCGGGGCTCTCACTATCGCTGCAATCCTGGCTCCCTTTACTCCCCATGATCCATCCGAATTGATGGTCCATACCGTCGGGATCCTCTCATCTTGGAAGGTTGGAGACGTCCATTCTACCACGAAGTCGGCCAACACTTGACTCTTAATGGCAGTACGTGGTATTATCCCCAACTCAAAAGATGCTAGTTCGACCGCCCATTTACTGATGCGTCCCGTGCTCTCCCTATTGGTCAACATCGAGCCGAGGGGGTATGCCGTTGGTACTTTGATACGGTTAGCTTGGAAATAATGGCGAAGCTTCCTGGATGCCATTAGCAACGCATACATTAGCTTCTCCATTTTCGTGTATCGCAGCCTCGCCCCCTGCAGTGCCTCAGAGACGAAGTAGATTGGTTGTTGCTTTGCGCCTTGCGGTTGTACCAAGATCTTGCACTAATGTACCGAGGGGCTTGTCGCCAAATATAATAAAAGCTCTTCGCCTTGCTTCGGGCCGTAGGTTTGGCACCTCCATAAGGTTTTGCTTAAACTTGTCGAAGGCGGTGGCATTCCTCCGTCAGCGAAAGTGCCGCTGTATCGCAGTGCTTTGAAGATGGGTAGACTCTGCTCCGCGGACTTAGGGAGGAAGCGGTTGAGGGCGGCAAGCCTCCCTGCTAAACGTTGTACCTCTTTCACATTCTTGGGCTGGGCCATATCTTGGATAGCTCTTATCTTCTCGGGGTTCGCTTCGATGCCCCGTTGTGACACTAGGAATCCCAGCAATTTTCCCGCATCCACGCCGAAGACACACTTGTTCGGGTTGAGCTTCATCCTCTCGGCTCTTAGGCTGTTGAAAGTCTCCCTGAGATCGGTTAAATGGTCTTCCTTCTTCTCGCTTTTAACGATGATGTCATCGACGTATGCTTCCACGTTCTTTCCTAATTGGTTCGCAAAAACCTTGGCGATAAGACGTGCGAAGGTAGCACCTGCATTTTTAAGACCGAACGGCATCCGAATAAAACAGTAAGTGCCGAAGGGGGTGATGAACGCCGTCTTGTCCTCGTCTTCCTTCCGCATATAAATTTGGTGATACCCGGAATAAGCATCAAGGAAACTCATCCTTTCTGACCCGGAGGTTGAGTCAACGAGTTGATCGATGCGGGGGAGGGGGAAGTCATCTTTAGGGCACGCCTTGTTGAGGTCGGTGAAATCGATACACATCCTCCAAGCCCCGCTGGCTTTTTTGACCAGGACCACATTGGCCAACCACTCCGTATGGACCGCCTCCCGTACGATTCCTGCCTGGAGGAGCTTCACCACCTCCGCCTTGGCCGCAGCTTGCCTCTCAATGGAGAGCTTCCGGAGCTTCTGCTTCTTTGGTTTGACACTTTCGCTGGTTGCCAAGGCGTGCTCGACTGTTTCCCTTTTAACCCCCGGAAGGTCCTCCGGTCCCCACGAATCTTGTCTCGTATTCTGGAGAAGCTGCATTAAGTATGTTTCTTCGGGGGGTGAGGGTGGCGCTGAGAGTTATAATCCTCTCTCCTCCTGGGTGGAGGGGCACCGCCTTGTTTCACCACAGGGCTGCGGTTTGGGGAGCCATTTCCCACGAGGCATTGTTGTCAGGTCCTGCTCGGTGGTACGAACATACCTAACCCGAGAGGGATTCTCCATGTCTATTTTCCTGGCGAGGGCTTGGTCTCCTTTTACCGTGATAACGCCACTCCCCGACGGGATCTTCATACATAGGAATCAGTGGTGGATAACTGCTGCCATGGCCGTCAGCGATCCCCGACCGAGGATGGCGTTATACTGGAAGGGTATATCCACTACGTCGAATGTGACTAGGTTGGATATTTGACTCTGTGACGTCGCGAAGGTGACCTCCAGCTCCACTTGTCCGAGGGTGTTAACTGTGTGGCCCCCAAAGCCCACCAATGGTACCTCCGACTTCTTCAGTCGATCGCGGGGTATCATCATTTGTCGAAAAGCCTCCGCCGAGAATGTCCGCATGACTTCCCCGTCAATCAACACTCGACGAACTTCGCACTCGGCGATGATCGCCGTTACGACCAAAGAGTCTTGATGTGGGAAATGCACTCCCGCTGCATCTTCTTGTGTAAAAGTGATTGGTTCAAGTTCCTTCGGGGCGGGGCCGACCGGGCTAAGTCCTACGTGGTTAATTTGCCTTGCGTAAGCCTTCCTTTGCCTTTTCGATGAGAGGTGTGAGGAGGACCCCCCGGCAATAACGTTGATTACGCGTCGGAGCTGATTTACTCCCCCGGGAGGGGGGGGGAGGAGGAGGACGGTGCTCGGCTGGGGGTGACGCCGGCACTGGGGGATGAACCCCCGCGTCCCTTCGCTTTCTTTCGAAGCGACGATAGCCTTCAATTACTTTGCAATGTGCGGTGTCGTGCGTGTTGTTGTCGCCATGATATTCGCAGGTATACCATTTTCGGCTTTGCTCCTCCTTACTGTCCAAATGGATTCCTCCCTTTGGCCTCCCCTGCTCCATTGGCGAACTCCATTTTTGCTGTCCTCCAAACCCTCCTTGATTCGCCCGATTTTCCACATAGTGGATCCTCCTTCCCTTGTCTCTTCTGGCTGGTTCTGCGCGCCGTTCCTTCGCCGCGGCCCTCGGGGGAGGATCTCTCCTCCGGTCCCTCTTGCGTGGGCCCATCTCTTACATTTCTCGCGGCCCATCCTCTCTCCGGAGATGATCTTCCTCTGCCCTGGCGTATTCCCTCATCTTTGCGAATAGCTCTTCCACGGAGCGTACTTCCTTGCGTGCAAGTCTCTCCGCCAACGGCCCCCTTCGCAACCCAAAACGCGCGGCGTTGATTATGGTTGTGTCGCTAACCCCTCGAACTTGGCATTTGATTCGAGAAAATCGCTGGAAATAGCTCTTTAGGGTTTCGCCTTCACGCTGTTTAATTGCAAATAGGTCGCTTTCCTCTTTAATCCCGTCAACGTTGCCTTGAAAATTGCCTTCGAGTTTCGCCCGGAGTTGCGGCCAGTTGGTGATAGAATTTGGCTCCAAGGAGGAATACCAGGATAAGGCTATCCCCTCCAACGCCAATAGCAATCCTTTGGCTTTAATATCGTCATCGCCTCCAGCGGCTTCCATGGCCGTGTCGTAGACACGAAGAAATTCCCTTGGGTTGGTTTTGCCATCATACGGTTTTACTGCGGGGAGTTTGAAGCTTCCCGGTGAGGGCCACCTTTTTGTTCGAAGCCTGACGCCGAGAGGGTTCAAATCGCTTTCCTCCCTTTCCGTTCTCATGTATGTTGGAGAAGATACCTCCCGGCTTGGGTTGTAATCTTGAGATTCCTCACACCTCCATTCTTGTTGTTCCTGCAAACGTTTTACTTCGGCCATAAGCCTTTCGTTGGCCTCCATCAGCGCTTGTATGTTGGGGTCGATCGCCTCCTGACTCCCGGTCCCCCCCTTCGAAGCCTCCTTTTCGCCCTTTGACGACTTGGCGACGAGCTGGGGGGGTTGAGGCTTCTGCTATGTCTCCTCCCATCGTCGAAGCGTGTACACCAGCAGTTGGAGGACGCCGTTTGGGGGCGCGCTTGCGCGCCGTCGCCGGAGTTTGTGGAGGTGGCGCCCCCGGAGCTTCCCTTGTTGTTGCCGGAGCCAAAACGCGATCCTCCTCGTTCAGGAGCTGAAGTTGTCCGCGCGATCGACTCCTGGTGGATCGTCTGGATCCGCTCGCTCCAGCCGTTGCCGTTGCTCCCGTCGGCGACGTCTCCTTAGACGCTGCCCCTGCTCCCTTCTTTGGTGGCATGTTTTTTTTTTTTTTGGAAAACGTGTTCGTCGTCTAGATTGATGAGCTTCACCATCTTCCGTTCCCCACGGACGGCGCCAGTGTTGTGGTTATGACCACCGGGGTGTCTGTTTTTTGTGGGCTCTTTCTTCTCTTTTTATAGGAGGGGAACATGGAGGAACTGTCCCTTCGTGCGCGTCCCATTTTACTCTTCCCGACCGGTCCTGACAAGATCTTGTCGTTTTCCTTTTTCTTTTTGCAGGGTGTCAGATTTATTTGATGGTGTTGTCGGGTGTGTCTTCGTGGACTGCTTGGGTGCGTTCCTCCGCTGCCTTTGCCGCTATTCTGCTTCGCTCCGCGTCGTAGGTTCGGGCGAAGCAATGCTTCGTTTGCTCAGCTCTGCTTCGGATAAAACATGGGTCGTGCTTCATTCACCCGATGGCTCGGGATATGATGGGCTGGACTCTGTAACTGAGCCACTACAGTAATGGTTATCTTAGTATAAACCCAATTCCTTCGTAGCTTTACTTTCCATGTATAAGAGTTAAAATATAAAGAACCTCTGAAAATAAGTGTTAAATCATGTAGAACTAATCTCAAAACATTCCTAGAGTCAAGACCATATTAATCGATAAAAAGATCTAATTTGAATTAAGTTCATAATAGTTTTCACCGTACATATAAAATAAAATAACTTTCTCAAATGAAAGCGAAATTATGTAAAACTAGTTTCAAAACGTTTTTGAGGCTAAAACCTACTAATGCCTAAAAAAATAGTTAGATAATCTTATAAGGTGATGTTGCAAAAATAGAACGAAAACTGAATCGTTATCGCGCAGATTTTAGAAATACTTAAGTATTTTCTGTGACACCACGGAATGTCGTATCTTATAAAATGTGAATGTTGAGGTCAAAAACATTATGAATTGTGAAATCGGAGGTTGAAACCATACGGTATGAAGTTTAATCGTGTTTCCGGGCCGATTCCGGGAGTTTGGGCCTTTCCGGGGAGGTTTGGGCCTAAGGGAAAGGACCGTGGGCTTTGGTGGGAAGGTGTTTGAGTCCATGTGGGAGTAGGAGACCTGTTTGGGGCTGGTTGGTGCGCCTCCCCTGCCCTTTTGTGCGCCCCACCCCTGCCCCTTGCGCCCCTCCCCCCTGGAAGCCCTAGCCGCCCCACGCCTCCTCCCCACCTTGTGCGCCTCCCCTACCCTCTCCACCACCTCTTGCTGCCCTAGGGAAGCCTCTCCACCTCACCATCCCGAAGATCTGTCCATTGGAGCGCTCCGCGACGAGGAGATCCGGTGGATTTGGAGCGAGGAAGGAGATCGCGCGAACCGGGAGGAGATCCGTTGGTTCTTCGTTCGTCGGGCGAAGGTATGTCCATGTGAATCCTTGGGATTGGTCTAGGTACTATTATAACGGTTTATATCATGTTTTTAGATCAATTGGTGGTGCTGTAATTGGGTAGATTAGATGGAATCTAGAGTTTGCCACGTTCTCTGTTTTGAGCAGCATGAGCAGTCGACATAGGGTTTGGGTTTTCGCCAATTTAGATTCGGAATTTGGTCGGCCTCCTGTTGAGGAAGTTGTAGGTAATTTCAATACCTTTCAGTGAACAAAAAGAACGTCCAATTCTGCCCAGCCGTTTGAAAGTTATGCTCATTTTACCGAACGTGTTAAAAACTGTGACGAGATTGGAACAGATCACGGTATTCTGTAAATTAAACCACTTTGGAGGCCGAATCAATTTTTCCGTATACTTAGAAAAAGTTAGGAAATTTCCTAAGATACGCGAGGATGTACTCGTTTAATCAATTTGAAGTCTTAGAACTCAAGTTATACTCGTTGGAAGTTTGCTGTCCGGACGGGACAGAACCTCTGTTTTTGGGTTTTGCGAGTAGTTTGCGATGTCGGGGGTAGAAGAGTGTTTGTGTACTGTTTTGGGGGCATGTTTTGAGTGTGTGGTATGTATGTGCAGGTGGTGTGACCCCGGGAGTGCCCTCATCCTCTCGCCAATCCGTCGCCCGAGGTTAAGGCAAGTGTATTGGAATGGGTATCGTTTAGATTATTGCTAAACTTGATTGGATACAACTTGCTTTATGATATGATGCTAAGAATGATGTATGCCTATGACATGATGAACATGATTTCATATTGATTATGATTGTGTGGTATTTAATGTTTATGCCAATATTTACATGTTATGTCATATGTGCATTCATAATGGAAAAGGCGTCCCATGCTGATGCGGGCCTCTGTGTTCACACGTAGTGAACACGAAAGACCTACCTCGTAGTCCCATCCACATGTGTGCATGGGAGCGAGTCAGTAAGAGTAGGCACCCTCCATCTACGGGATGGAAGGGAAGAAGTGCACGCCGACGGGTGTGCACTCGGCAATACCGGTATGTGCTTCGTGGAGATATGAGCATTTGCATTGCATACATGATGATGATGAAATGAGTACAATGATGTTGAGACATGAGTATGATATGGTATATGCAGCTATGACTTGTTCATGATATTGATCATGGTATGTAGTGATGAAAACGTTGAATTGTTCTTGTTGGTCCATTGCAATATACTTGCTGAGTGTTGAACTCACGCTTGTGGTTTTTTGTTGTTTTAGGTACCATGAGACCGGCATGCGGGGAAGGGAACTAGTCACACTCCTACACATAGCGTCACACATTTGTTTCCATAGTTATTCAGTTGGTGTTTTGATAATAAATTTAGTGTGATGCAAACTGGTTTATGGTTTAGTTTTGTGTTCTGAGAGCTTTACTGTTCAATTGGCTCATGGGGACTTTAAATGCTTAAAGTTGGACTTATATTGTTGTCATACTACTATTTATTGCTGTTTTAGATGTCTCATTTATTGCCATACATTGCTATGATATAGTTGTTGCTTCAATTCATGTTAAAACAAAGGAGATGCTGCCGAAATTTCGGTTTTTAGCATTTGTGCCTTTGCTGTAATTTATCTTTATTTATGGTTTTTAAGTGTTGTTTAGTCTATGTTTGGTAGTATTTAAGCATACTAGATGCCGGGGTGTTACATTTTCAGCAGCTCGTAAAATATCTCATCTAAATGAGAATTTTCGGAAGAATAGCCCAGAATTGCTCTTTGGTATGTGGACTACCATACTCTAGAAAAATAGCTTATTTACATCTTGCTTTGCATCTGAATCCTATTAAAGAAAGCTTAGACCCTGTGCGTAACTTGATTTCATAGGCTAGGAATCAAATATAGCTAGTTTCTACTTATCACTTGAATAATAATCTATCTAATTGTGCATAAACACTTAGGGTGTAATATTAAATTATATATAGCACACCACACCGCGATTTTATATCTTACTAGTATTAATTCATATAATCTTAGCCTCTTGAATTCGTAAAATAAAAATAAATAATTCATAGAAAATAAGTAATTGCGTCACGGTATAGCCTAAACCGTTAGTAAGAAGTATAAATAAAAAGATAATATATAAAACACGTATACATTAAATCATAAATTAAATCCTAAACCCTCACTTATTTTGTGTAATGATTTTAATTTGATTTTTTTATCTGTATTCTTTTGCCTTATTGGAGTTTGCTCTTTGCTATGTATCACTGTATGACGAGTAGAATCTGACGTAACCAATGCTACCGTTAACTAGTTTGATTGTGTACTCGACAACAACTCTGACTTCGTCTACAACACAAGCTACGACTTCGACTTTGCCGACTACAACGAATAGCAAGACAAGCACCTCATGTAGATCCCAATTTTTCTTTAAAAAGAAGAATTAATTAAAACTTGCATGCATACGTTATGTTTCATAAATTTGCTATGTTGTGGGAACTGGTAGATGTATTCCTAAATTTGATGGCTTCCCTTAATCAATAGTAGTAGGTGATAACCCTAGATCATTGATGGACACACCATAATATCGGAATGGGTATATTAGATTATTACATGCATCTACTTAGCCATACTTTAGACTTGGAACATGAACAGATGGATATACTGATTCATGATGAACTTGAATATTGAACATGATGAACATTTTATCTTGAACATGTTGGAAATAGATGAATATTATGATCAATGGTATTTTCTTTTTATAAAAATAAAACTATGATTTTGACACGAACAATTATTGGCAATAGTTGGATGTGCGAGGGTATACTTGCACGTAGACAGGGGAGATTTATCGCACGGCTCGATTGAGGACCAAACGTAGTGTTGCATGATCCAAGAAATAACTGCACACCACGAAGGCTGGTATGGGACGACCTTTAACCTATTGAGAGTATAACATTGTACTCCAACTAAATGAACTGTTGAGAGTAAATGGATGTACAAATATCTTCTACCACCATAGTAAGGGTTTGTCGTCACCGGGCTAGTGCAAAGTTAGGACTAAGTAATGTAACGGTTATGTATGATCTCTCTGTGACACACCAAAGGAAGTGTATTAATAACGTTTGCACAAAGAGCTGATCACCACGAAGGCTGGTATGGGACGACCTTAACCTATTGAGAGTATAACATTGTACTCCAACTAAATGAACTGTTGAGAGTAAATGGATGTACAAATATCTTCTAACACCATACTAAGGCTTTGTCGTCACCGAGCTACTGCAAAGTTAGGACAAGTAATGTAACGGTTATGTATGATCTCTCTGTGACACACCAAAGGAAGTGTATTAATAACGTTTGCACAAAGAGCTGATCATTCCTTTGGGTAAAGCTGTACAACTCTGCAGAGTCAAAACTAATCGATTAGACGCGCTCGCGATTATGAACACTTGGTGAACTGACACTAGTTAGATGACTTCTTATATTTTCATAAAATGAATTGAAACTTGAAATTTGGAATTGGTGAGTTTACTCTACAGATGATTCAATGCTTGTCATGTGTTGACAAGATTGAGTTCAGCTGTTGTGCCATGTGTTGGCAAAAGAATGGGTTTATGCCATATGTTGGCATTGGACGAATTGATTCTCACATTTATGGATAAACTATGAGTTGTTATCTTTATGCTTAAATACTGGTTATTTTATATACTTGTCAAATTTCTTTTATTCAATTTCGCTTCCAATCTATTATTCAGTATTTACAATTCAATTTAGCTCCATGTAAAAATAACCGTAGAGGTCTTACTCTAGGATTAGCCAGCATTTCAAACGCTCAAGTCTTGCTAAGTACGAAAGTACTCAACCTTGCTATCGTTGTTGTTTTTAGGTAATGAAACAGAACTGCACCCTGAAGATATATGCTTCACCGCAGATATGGGAATTTCAATGATACAACTTTCTAGGGATTATACTTTATTAGTTGCCTGAAGGTTGGATGGACATATTGCAAGACTTTTGTTCTTTTTGCTGCGATATTACTCTCTGAATTGAAAGACTATCTTGTACAAATAGCTTCCGCAATAGTAATGTTAATATTTTGTACGGTTGTGATCTCAATTTATGTATGTACGTGCTAGCTACTGATCACGAGACTATCACAGAAAGCAAATTATAACCTTTCATTTATGGTACATTGTATCATAAAAGGGAGGATCTCCACAGCATAGGAGAAGGAGCGTGGTGGTGCATGTGGTCGGCACGGCAACGGCAGCGGAGGCATGGAAGTAGGGCCCCAGCAACCTCCACTGCAGCTGCGATGGTGATGACATGAGGTGACGCCGCACACGGAACGCAGGAGCGGACGGCACGTTCGTGCCACAGGAGACGAAGGCTTGAGGCAAACAAAGGAACGAGGAATGCTCCGTTCGTCCCAAATGCAGACCGGGGCTTGAAGCAAATAAAGGAATGGGGAATGCGCCGTTCGTCCCTTGTTGAAACATCAACTCATTCCTCTGTATTTTCGAAATTATATATGTTGAATTCTCTGTAAGTCAACTTATACAATGAACACAAGGAACGAGTATGTTCTACTACTGTTCACGAGCTGTTCCAGTAAGGAAAGCAGCCTCCAGTTATATAGTATACCACCTGCTCCAGCAAGCAATAGTACTAGTCCGGCCACTATGCCTTCTTTCCAATGACAACGACAAACCAACCGCCAAATCCAGTTGCCGCACACGACCGCAGTTCTGCGCATGCAAAGCACCCCTCCCTAATTAGCTACTTGCCGTAGTCTTGCCGCTCTTGAACCCCATTTGCTCAGACGCAATCTCCTTAATTTCGCGCTTATAGAAACTGTCTTCAGGTCGTCCTCGCCTTTACTCCAACGTCTGCCCTGCTCATATGCACGTTCTCCTCAGATCGACCTCCGGGAGAAAAGGAGAGGAGGTCCTTGGATTGGAGCCTTATAGTGAGGTGCAAGACTTGGCATCATGCAGAGATTGAAATGTCTCGTTCAACTCCTAAGTTGAAGCAACCATCCGGCCCAAGGCATATCGTGTGTGGATCGATTAGCCGAGATCGAGCAGGCGGGAAGATCAAGTGATCGTTACGGTGAAACCGCGCGAGGCCGGCGTATTGCGATCTGATCAAAAATTCTTGTGTAGCTTGCATTGCAATCTCAGGCACATTTGTTGTTCTTCATTGGTTCGTTGGTCTCTCGTTATCTTCCTGTCTCGACTTGCGAATTGCGATCGGTATATATAGGTGACCAGTTCTTGGCATTAGCCAGCTCGATTAACTGACCACCAGTAGTTCAGTACTTGACACAAGCTTGCAAATGGCAATTGGTGGCGATGCGGGGCGCGTCAGCGACGGCACCACCGACGACAACATCATCCTGAACCCGGAGTTTGACGACGGACTGGACAACTGGACGGGGAACGGGTGCAAGATCGAGCTGCACGACTCGCTCGACGACGGCAAGGTACTACCGGTCAACGGCAAGTACTTCGTGGCGGCGACGGGGAGGACCGACACGTGGAACGGCGTCCAGCAGGACCTCACGTCGCGGCTGCAGCGCAAGCTGCTGTACGATACTACGGCCACCGTGCGGCTGTCCGGGACCAACGTGTCGCCGTGCGAGGTCCGCGCCACGCTCTCCGTGCAGACGGTCGACGGCAGGCAGCAGTACATCGGCGTCGGCAAGTAGGATGCTTCTGTTCTTGCCGGATTGAGAACAGTGTCGTTTGGTGTTGATGATAAATTTGTGACAAGAAGAGTTGTGTTTATTTTTTCGTGCAGGTTGCAGGCGTCGGATAAGGACTGGGTGCAGCTGCAGGGGAAGTTCCTGCTGAATTGCACCGTCGCCAAGGCGTCCATCTACATCGAAGGGCCGCCGGCCGGCGTCGACTTGCTGCTCGACAGCCTGGTGGTGAAGCACGCGCAGAAGGCCTCGCCGGCGCCGGCGCCGGATTTCGAGGTAAACGTCCTTGTGTTAGCATTGAGCACAACTTTTAACTCTAGTTTTGTTACAGCTCTCTGGGCACCGATACAGAAAGGAAAAGAGCTGTCCCGACTGCATGGTGCTAGCTACTTGCTTTGCTGCAAATATGCATCGTGTTAACGAGAGGATAATCGATGATTTGCCCTGTTTATTTATTTGTGTTATTCATCATTTGCCTTTTAATGTCTCACTGATATACGGATCCTGAAGCCACATGTTAGGAAGACATATGAAGCAAATGATCAATTGCACCAATTAAAACGGAGCAAATAATCAATTCTCCCATTAATGAGATAATCAAGACAATTACTGAAGTACAGCCCAAAACATTGCAGAAAATAATGATGTGAAAAGTGAACTCTTAGTGAACAAAGCAATTAACTGTAGAGTAGTCGTGCAGCAACTTCCTAGTATGCATGTTTCTTCACGGATTTCTGAAGATGACATCCTGCTACCTATGGAGTTCGATACACACACCGATTTTTAGTACGCGCCAGACAAACTTCCTCCATGTCACTGTTCCATTGGATGATGCTATCCAAATGTTACCCTACCAGAAACTGTGCTGCAATTATATATTTAGAATTGCTAGAAATCTATCGAATAATTTTTTTATATTAATAGAATTTATAACCTTTCGATTTGTATCATGCTTCGTGCACTCATCCACCTCCATCTCTGTTGAGGCTTCAGCAAGCCTCTGGTGAGCTTCTTCAAGGTTGGGGTTCACCTAGGTTAGGATTTGGGGTTCATCAGGGCCGAGATTTAGCGGAGGCCAGAGCGGTCGGAGGACCAGTGGTAGTAAGAGCACCGCCGGCCACGGGCTCAAGCGGGACAACAAGAGATCAAGATAGTATTAGGAAGCAGAGGGAGGTGGCAGCGATCTGGCGGCGAGGAAGAAGGGCCGGGCAAGGGAGACGAAGGCCAGCGGCAATAGCGGGAGAGAAGGTGGCAAGCGGTAGCGATTGTGGGAGATGAGGAAACCAATGGCAGCACCAACGGATGTGAAAGAGGCATGGAAGGGCCTCGTCAACGAGGTGGTGGGTGAAGTTGGGAGGCGGCGGCGATAAGGTGGTGTGGAGTCGGTCGGGAATCTAGCTTAATATAAAAAGGTGAGGAGAGTGTAGGCTGTTGGATCTAGATCTAGATATGATCCAACAGTCCAAAAAACAATTATTTTTTGGAATAAAATCAGTCAATTTTTTTTCAATAATGCATATATAGACCCTTATATATTCTTTCCATCAAAGTAGTAGTGGAGTGTGTAGTCTATGTACTAAACTGAGCATGCTCTGCGTAGTACTGCAAGTCTAGTTAACACAAAGCAAGAGCAGTGCTTCTTTGCTAGCCACGGTAATTAAAGTGAGCAAAACACGACCATGATTTACGGCACTCCACCACCGAGGAAATAAGTCAGCACAAATCTTAAAGCATTGGCGATAGAAAAAAAGGTCAAAAGATTAAACTTATGGTGCATCTCGGTCTCGTCGGGATCCATAGGAGTACAACGCAAATCGCTGATTTACATTGTGATCATGCGCGTTCTTTCTGCAGAATCTCGAGTATGGTGCGAACATCATCCAGAACAGCAACCTGGACGATGACATCAACGGCTGGTTCCCTCTCGGCCCGTGCACTCTCTCCGTCCACGACGGCTCGCCGCGCGTGCTCCCTCCCATGGCTCAGGAATCCCTTGCCATGGTCGACGAGCCGCTCAACGGCAAGCACATCCATGTCACCAACCGCACGCAGACGTGGATGGGCCCGGCGCAGATCATCACTGACAAGCTCACCATCTACGCCACGTACCAGGTCTCGGCCTGGGTCCGCGTCGGCGGCCAGATGAACGGCGCGCCGCAGAACATCAACGTCGCCATCGCCGTCGACAGCCAGTGGCTCAACGGCGGGCAGGTCCTGGCACTCGACGAGCGGTGGTACGAGGTCGGTGGCTCGTTCCGCGTGGAGGACAAGCCGGCGCAACGCGTCATGATCTACGTGCAGGGCCCCGACGCCGGCCTCGACCTCATGGTTGCCGGCCTCCAGGTGTTCCCAGTGGACCGGAAGGCCCGCGTCCGGCACCTCAGGAAGCTCACCGACAAGGTGCGCAAGCGGGACGTAGTGCTGAAGCTGACGGGCGCAGGCGGCGCAGCGGTCAAGGCGACGGACGTCGTGGAGGTGCGCGTTCACCAGGTGTCGAACAGCTTCCCGCTGGGCGCGTGCATCATGCGCACCAACATGGATAACGAGGACTACGTGGACTTCTTCACCAAGAACTTCAACTGGGCGGTGTTCGGCAACGAGCTCAAGTGGTACTGGACGGAGCCGCAGCAGGGGCAGATCAACTACGCCGACGCCGACGACCTCCTCCAGTTCTGCTCCGACCACGGCATGTCCTTGCGCGGCCACTGCATCTTCTGGGCGGTGGACAACGCCGTGCAGCAGTGGGTGAAGACGCTGTCCACCGACGACCTGTCCGCCGCTGTGAAGAGCCGGATCAACGGGCTGCTTACCCGGTACAAGGGCAAGTTCCGGCACTACGACGTGAACAACGAGATGCTGCACGGCTCCTTCTACCAGGACAAGCTCGGCAAGGACATCCGCGCCACCATGTTCAAGACGGCGGGAGAGCTCGACCCAGACGCGCTGCTCTTCGTCAACGACTACAACGTCGAGAGCATGTGCGACATCCGCGCGACGCCCGAGGCGTACATCGAGCAGATCATCGGGCTGCAGGAGCAGGGCGCGCCGGTGGGCGGCGTCGGGCTGCAGGGTCACGTGAGCAACCCGGTGGGGCCGGTGATCCGCTCGGTGCTCGACCGGCTCGCCGTGCTCGGCCTGCCGCTCTGGTTCACGGAGCTGGACGTGTCGTCGGCGAACGAGCACGTGCGTGCCGACGACCTGGAGGTGATGCTCCGGGAGGCGTACGCGCACCCGGCGGTGGAGGGCGTCATGCTCTGGGGGTTCTGGGAGCTCTTCATGAGCCGCGACTGCGCGTACCTCGTCGACGCCGAGGGGGAGATCAACGAGGCAGGGCGCCGGCTGCTCCAGCTGAAACGAGAGTGGCTCACTCGCATGCACGGCCAGGCCGACGATAACGGCGAGTTCAAGTTCCGCGGGCACCACGGCGCGTACCACGTCGACGTGGTCACGCCGACTGGCAAGATCTCCCAGGAGTTCACTGTCGACAAGGATGACGCGCCCATGGTGCTGAACATCAACGTCTGAGCAATGCACGCATTCGATCGATATTATTGCGGGAAATATGGTAACGCCATAGCTGTAATGCAATATGCTTTATGCCAAGCTAGCCCGGATCGATGTGTAATGTAACAAATAAATGGGCTAATCAAATCCATATGTTTGTGTTAGGAGATATTCACGGTGTCTCAATATCCATACTTGACAAATATGGATTCTACTCTTTCATAATTTGGTTTCAATTCGGCTAATCTTTGAATCAAATAGTGCATTTTGTCTCCTTCACATTAAATTTGATCTCAAGTACCGTGCTAACCCTAACAAGTGGTATGAGAGCTAGGGTTTTCAGATCAATTCGTTGCCCCCATGAGGAGAAGACTACTAGGGACAGCACCGCACAACGGCACATCGCATAGCAACTGCGGCCACCTGCTGGTATCATCTTCGTGGCACCACTCTGCGGCTCGTCAGCTGTGCCTTGACGCCTCCTCGGTTTCCGCTGGCGTTCGCTTCTCCAGTCGGCCTTGCAATGTCAGGCGGCTAGCCCGGCTACCATGCCGGCCTTCGTCGTAGTCGCCCCGGCTCGCACATAAGTGCCAGCGCTTGCCTCAGCGCTCGATCAGCCTCCACCTCTGGCCCACATCAGCCGCCCGCCTCTGTAACATCCCAATTTTTGATCGTAATTGACTAAGGTGGTTGCAAAAAATTATTTAGCATTAGTAAATAAAATGATGATTTATCTTGATTTTTAGGTCTAAAATTTCTGCGTCAAACCCGAGAGGCCAAAATTTGACCCGCTATAGTTGCATCAACTTCTATTTTCTAGAGCCGGCCCGGTAACTTGTCCGGCGACAATTAATTAAAGATGCAAATTTTATTTAGCTTTAGGTATAAAATTTCGCGTATGAAAATCTAGTAAAAAATCTATTCTTCCACTATTGAATTTCCTGCCAACCTTGTCCTCCCCATCCTCTATTTCTTCGCTCCTTCCGACCAACTCTCTCTAATCTTTTCTCATCGGAAACACCTCCAAAAATAAAGAATCATCCCATGCATGTTATACCATTACGATCCTCAACGCATGAGCATTCCATCCCCGCGATCAAACGTCGCATGCGAGATCATCTGAGCGACTTTGTGAAAAAGGGAGGTGCAATGGTATTTCTTCATCATCAAGAACACAGAACACTATAACTCTGCTCTTACTCCCCAAAACTTCTCTCTTCCCAGTCACAACCAAGAATCAAAAATCTGTTCATGCATGTTATACCATCACGATCCTCATCGTATGACTATTCCATTTTCGCAATCAAACCCCGCAAGCAAGATTATTTGAGTGACTTTTCAAAAAACAAAAAAAGAGCAGTCAGTCATTCCTTCACTGCCTCCCATCTCTCCCCTACTTCTCCAAATGCCAACTGAACCCCCATTCCCTTTTTTCACCTCTCTACCATTCCTTTCTTCTTCCCAGGCAACAAGAATAGGAAACACAAGAACATAACACTCCTTCCCATCCTGCAGCCAAAGCTCCCATTTCCCCTTCTCACCCCATTCCTTCTCCCTGCAATTTCTCACTTCTCGGCAACAACACAAACCAAGAACAGAGAAGACACAAGAACACCCCCTTTTCGCTCCAACTTCTCTCCTTCCATTCATCTCCAAAACCAAAGATTTAACCAATGCATGCTATATCATTAGAAACCCCATCACAAGAGCATTTCATTTTCACAAACCAATTCCACATGTAAGTTTGTTTGAAAGATTTGGAAAGGAAGGGCAGAAGTAGTAGTAGTTGTGACACCACGGAGTGTCGTATCTTATAAAATGTGAATGCTAAGGTCAAAAACTTTATAAAATGTGAAAATGGAGGTTAAAATTTTACGTTATGCCGTTTATAGCGTGTTTTTGGGTCGTTTTCGGGTGTTTGGGCCTCTCCGGGGGACTTTGGGCCTTGGGGGTTGAGTTGGGCCTCCGGTGGAAGGGTTTGGGCCCAAGGGGGGGGGGACTTTTGGGCAGCCAAATCTGGCCCCCACCCCTTGGTGCGCCCCCCACTCCCTCTCCCAACCCTAGCCGCCACCCCCTAGCCCCCCCATGCACCTCCACCCTTCCCCTTCCTCTCCATCTTCCCCCATGGCGCCACCACCCCTCTCCTCCCCTCTCCACCTCCCTTGCTGCCCCTAGGGGAGTTCTCCACCTCAACACCTCGAAGATCCGTCCATTGGAGCGCTCCGCGACGAGGAGATCCGGTGGATTTGGAGCGAGGAAGGAGATCGCGCGAACCGGGAGGAGATCTATTGGTTTTTCGTTCGTCAGGCGAAGGTATGGCCATGGGGATCCTTGGGGTTGGTCTAGGATCTGTTCTAAGGGTTAATATCATGTTTTTAGATCAATTGGTGGTGCTGTAATTGGGTAGATTAGATGAAATCTAGAGTTTGCCACGTTCTCTGTTTCGGGCAGCATGAGCAGTCGACCTAGGGCTTGGGTTTTTGCCAATTTAGAGTCGGAATTTGGTCGGCCGCCTGTTGAAGAAGTTGTAGGTAATTTCAATACCTTTCAGTGGGTATAAATAACGTCCAATTCCGCCCAGCCGTTTGAAAGTTATGCTAGTTTTACCGAACATATTAAAATCTGTGACGTGATTGGAGCGGATCACGGTATTTTGTAGATTAAACAACTTTAGAGTCCGAATCAGCTTTTCCATATACTTAGAAAAAGTTAGGAAATTTCCTAATCTACGCGAGGATGTACTCGTTTATTCGATTCGGAGTCTTAGAATCCGAGTTATGCCTTTTGGAAGGCTGCTGTCCCGACGGGACAGAACCTCTGTTTTTGGGTTTTGCGAGTAGTTTGCGATGTCGGGGTAGAAGAGGGTTTGCGTACTGTTTTTTGGACATGATTGTGAGTGTGTGGTACCTATGTGCAGGTGGTGTGACCCCGGGAGTGCCTTCTACTTCTCGCCAATCCGTCGCCCGTGGTTGAGGCAAGTGTATTGGAATGGGTAGCGGGTTATAGTTTGCTAGATTGGTTGAGATTGAAATTGACTATATGATATGTTCACATGCCATGCCTTAATGATTGCCAATGACATGATGAATATGCTTATTATGTTATGATGCCATGTGTTAATGTACAAGTTATTTATGATGTTGGCATGTTTGCATACATGGCATGATACATGGCCCGGGCGGTGAGAAAGTCATAACTAGTCCGGGGAAGGTCGGTGAGAAAGTTATGACTATTCCGGAGAGCCAATGAGTAAGTCCTACATCGTGATTCCATCCACCACGGTGTTTGGAAGCGAGGAGTAGGCACCCTCCATCTTCGGGATGGAAGGGGGGAGAGGGTGCACACCGACGGGTGTGTACTCAACCATACCGGTATGAGTTTCCAAGGAGACATGAGCATCGCATCGCATTGCATACATAATGATGATGAAAATGATATGTGATCATGAATGAGATGATAGACATGATGTGAGTTGTTGTAGCCATGAAATTGTTTCTTTTGTACCATTGCAATATACTTGCTGAGTGATGAACTCACGCTTGTGTTTATGTTGTTTTTTTTAGGTACCATGACACCGGCATGTGGGAAAGGGCATTAGCTACACATCTTCACGTAGTTCCAGTCACATTTACCAAATTTTGAGTCATAACCTTAATAATAGTGCCATGAATCTTGGTGTATGGATTAAATTGTGTGGTCGGGTCCCGTATTTGCTTCGTTATAGTTTATGGAGTGGTTGAACTTGATAATATTGCCTTATGTTGTTGCCATATCCATTTACATTGCTTCTTTGGATATATTATGATATTATGTTACTTGTCTGTTATTGCTATTGTCTCAAATCATGTTAAAACAAAGGAGATGCTGCTGAAATTTTCGGTTTTAGCATTTGCTGCTTTGCTGTAATTTGTCTTTATTAGTGGTATTTAGGTGTTGTTTAGCCTATGTTTGGTAGCATTCGGGCGTACTAGATGCCGGGGTGTTACAGTAGTATTGGCTGTTAACACAGAAAGATGGAGGGAGTTGCTCGGCTAGCTGTTGGAGGTGGCTCGATTAGCTGGAAGGCAAGGCGTGGCCAGAATGGTGCGATGGCATGGTGACGTGGGAGCTCGAAGTAGTCAATGATCGTGGTGGCGTAGGCGTTAGGGCGCAGCTGCGGTGTGCAGCGGAGGCAAGATGCGATTGTGTGTCAGCGAGGTGTGTGCAGCAACACACACCACGACCTATGGTCCAACGGCTTACAGCGCAGGTGGCCCAACATAGAGCCAATGCGACCTAGCAGGCACAGGGCGTGGCCCGACCGTGGCGCTGGGCGATGCAAGCGCTGGGGGCATGGCCAGCACGCTGCAATTGTGGTCGGGGTAGTGAGGTGTGTGGCGACACCATGGGCTACAACTAGACAGTGCGGCCAGGGGCGCGGCTATGGCAGGGCTAGCTCGCGCGTGGTGCAGGGGTGAGCCCGCGTCTACGTGGGCCAGAGGCGGCTGGTTGCTGCAGCACACGGCGGTGATGGCAGGCAGCACCGGTGGCCCCATGTGGAGGCAAGCTGCACGGGGCTGCCCAGAGTGCAGCATGGCCGTGGGGCATGTGCTCAGCCAGGAGCTAGCCGGATTGGAGGAGGAAGAGAGAAGTCGAAGACGAAAGAAGACGAAGAATATGGAAAAGAAAGAAGAGAAGGCCAAAGGTGTTCGGCCAGGCTAGAAAGAAAAAAAAGGGAGGAAAGGAAGAAAAAGAAAGTAAAGAAAAAGGAGAAAAAGGTGAAGAAAAAGAAAGAAAAGAGAAGGAAAGAAAGAAGAGAAAAGAAAAGAGAAAAATAGGACGGATCTAAATTTTGGTGATGAACCCAATTTTCGCTTGCATGCGGTTAAGGAATTGCCTGCAACGAATTTATTTATTACGACGCATAGGTAAAATTCTGTAGTCGATTTAATTTTCTTGACTGTGGCTTTATGTCATGCATGATTGCATTTAATTCATGGTTATGACATACTCATGCTTGCACATAGTAAAAATTAGTCCGATAGCCTACGACCGGTATAGCTATTCATTAGGCCTTAATTGGTTGGTAGCATAATTAATTACTCCTTTTGCTCTGTATGAATGATTTGACCATCGAAATGAAATATTAATTATCAATCGGTCGATGTCAGACTATTTAATTTAGTAGATTACCATATCATAGTCAAAATATATTAGAGTGGCGCAAGAATTGGTTGATTAATCCAACCGTTGAAGCGAAATTAATATTAATTGTCGGTTGATGATTATTGGAATTGATAAATTAATACATTGCATGGTCATGGACTAATATTAATGGAATGACATGGAAATTAGTTAGTGGGTCCTATAGGATTGGAATTTTGGAAATCCCCTCTCAAGATAATGTTGATGGTTGCAAGATTGTAAATGGATAGATGTTCTAAGCAAACAAAATGATGATATAACAAGTTGCAAGATTGTATGTTGGGTTGACTTATATTTATGTTGCATGTACATGCTAGATGAATGGAAATAGCAAGTTTTCTCATAAGAATATTAGAGTGTACGCATGAGTATATGTAGGATCGAAGTATACAAATATAGCAATCAGAGGGGGGTGAATGATTGTGCGGAAGCTAAAACCAAATCTTTGATCTATTAAAATTTCACTCCAAATCTGAACCAGAAAGTTACTTCGTATTCGACAAGAATTCATTGACAAATGTTTGGTAAAATGCAAATTCCTAGAGATCCAACCGTTGAATCGATTTAAAATTTGGCTACAAGGAACTAGATTCCAATACAAATTGAACCCAAAAAGAATCAGCTCGATTGGACTTACGAATCAAAAGTTATGAACCTCGCAATCTTGCTATGACAGAAGATGACGAGAATCAATCTAATCAACACTTGTAGATTAATCAAGAACGACAAAAAGATTAATCAATAAAACTTTGAGGAACACTAAATTGATGCCCTAGAAAGCTTTTGGATGGATCAAAACAAAGAAAAACTCAAGGAATCAAAGATCCAATCTAGAACTAGAAGATGTGCAAGAAAAGAACCCAAAAAAAGATATTACTGTAGCACGCGTGTACTGTAGCTACGAGGTTACTGTAGCACGCAAAGTGTCAGGGATTGGCTATCTGGCAAAAGACCACAGTACCCCCGTGAAAAGTTGAGCACCACCGACCAGGGAGTACTGAAAGAAGATGCTCGGGAGGATGAAACGAGCATCCCTCCTCTCCCTCCGAGCATACGCGTCCACACCTTTACTCGCGGCAATACCAAACACCCCCCACCCCCCCGAGCAAGCATGCTCGTGGAGACCATGACCTACTCAGGTGTTTGGTCGGTGGGCCCGGTGAGCGCTACAAGAAAGGAAGGAGACAACCAATCAGCCGAAGTTCGAGGGAAATCTTACCCGAAATTCAAATAGCGCGCGAATCAAGGATGGCGGATCACGAATATGGGTACATAGCGTGATCTCAGGAGGTAGTTGCCTTCTTTGTACCTATAGTCATAGTATTTAAACCCCCCTAAAGATCTGTAACAGGGAGGGGACGAAGAGATAGAACACAATACACTGGAGTAGGGCTGTTATCTTGGTAGGGAGAGGCCCGAACCAGGATAAACACCGTGTCCCCCTTTCTACCGACCTTGCATCGCTCGAACGACCTCCTCGGTCCGTACGACGGGGCTCTGTTGATCCCCCATTCAACAAGTAAGCTCGACGGGAGCCCGTTCTCCAACCGTCGACAGCTGGCGCCGTCCGTGGGGACGACAGCTTGATTCCCGTGCGGATCAAGATCCTTGAGGATGCCGAACTCGGGGGATACTCGGAATCTTTGTGCCTTCGACGACGTCGAAGACGACGACGTCGAAGACGACGACATGTACTACGCCGGCGACGGCGTGGCCGGCGTGACCGATCCCATCGGTCACACCGAGTCCGGGAGCTCTTCCCCGAACCCTGGGATGCGAGGGTAGATCCTCCGTTCCCCAGACATTACCCTTAAAGATCGCGAGGATGACTATGATGGACTCTACGATGGCCTGGATATGCCAGACGACCTAGAGTTCGACCGAGAGACTGCATCTCAAGGGGATACGATGATGTCCCCATCGCTTTCATCTCACTCTCGTCACGTCAACATGGCCGGGAGCCGTGCCGAGCCCGAGGAAGGATCCTCGGACGCTACTAAGCGCGACCACTACGAGGCGGCCAGACTCCACCTAGAGGCGTCTTTGGGAAAGACCCTCGCGAGCATACGCCGCCAGGCAAAAGGGAGGCGCGCTTCCGCGGAAAGGAACTCCCGCGAGTACCGAACCCCCGATCGCGCCCCGGAGCGCCGCCATAGCTCACCGCCGCCAATTCACCAGAAACGAGAACGGCTACAGGCCTTGGCGGCGGTCGTGCGTGACCTACGCGGTTTCCCCGAGCAAGTGGACCTAGAGGCCGTGGGCAAGGTCGTGGCCGAAAATCTGGAGAGGCTTGTCGCCGAGCTAAAAGTCTCGGATCCTCTTCATGACCGGGATGCCTGGAGTGTTTCCCGGGACCATCACAGATGCTCCCCTGTGCGCTCGCACAGAGATGAATCTCGGAGCCATGCTCGGAGATCGCCCCAGACCGCTAATCTGATCCGGGAAAAGCCCCAGAACAGTTCCAGAGCAACCTCGGAGCGACACCTCTACAATCGTCCGGATTACGAGCGTTCTGAACGCTCCACGACCAAGCGGTCGTCGGCACGACCGTCGCATGAAGTCTTCTCTCGACTCGGCCCGTGTACGGGGCGTTGGGCGGAAGACCCGCGCGGAGGCTGCTATGATCGAGGGTTTCACCGCGAAACCCTGAGCTTCGGTTGCCAGGCCTTCACGAGCTCTCTCCGGAGTGTCGCATGGCCGAACAGGTTCAAGCCCGGCCACATCGAAAGGTTCAACGGGACCCAGAACCCGGATAAATTTCTCTCAATATATACCACCACCATCCTCGTCGCCGGAGGCGATGAAGGGGTGATGGTGAATTATCTGCCGACGGTTCTGGACGGAGCTGCTCGCACATGGCTCTTCAACCAAAAGGAGGGTTCCATACGATCCTGGGGGCAGCTCAGCACCGCGCTCCGAGCAAATTTCCAGAGCTGTTACATCCGCCCGGGAAAGGAGCGCGACTTGGAGCGCTTGATACAGACGGACGGAGAAACCCTGCGACAGTTCGTCCAGAGGTTCATCCAGGTCCGAAACTCGATCCCGAACATATCGGACGAGGCCGTCGTTCGAGCTTTCAAGTTCGGGGTACGGGACGTGCGCTTCACGCAGGACCTGGAGATCCATTCGGATCTGACGGCAAACGAGCTCTTCCGAATGGCTGATCGGTATGCCAACGCGGATGAGGCCGTCCAGTGGAAGAAAATGCTGGATGAAGGAAAGCTGCCGCCTCGGCCGGGCTAGAAACCTCCGCTTGATAAAAGGGCTCGAACTCCGTGGATAAGAAGATCAAGAAGAAGAAGAAAAGCGGCTCCCACCGAGCATGGTTGCCGCGGTGGAACAACAATGACCCGAGCAACCCGGCCCGCGATGTCGGGGTTTAACGCTCGGGGAAGAGGACAACCACACAGGCCTCGCGACCGAGGTGGCCAGGCAGATCAACGGGGCGACCTCTACTGTCCGCTTCACCAGGCACACGGGCATGACCTACGGAATTGCCGAACGTGGACCTACCACCTGGAGCAGTTTTACAGTGGTAGGGGTCCCATGCCGTCGCTTCCAGAGCAGGGTGAAAATGGCAAGGGCAAGCAGCCCGTCGAAGAAAACGAAGATGGCATGGAATATCAAGAACCACAGAACCACATCGCGGTTATCTTCGGGGGCTCGTCTGCCTATAAATATTGCTGGGACTTAAAGGACGCTGCGAGGGAAGTGCACCAAGTCACCCAAGGTAAGCCGCCAGTGCAGCAACTCAAATGGTCTGAGCTGTCCCTCACCTTCTCCAAGGACGATTGTCCCCTTGGAATGACCAAACCGCAAAGGTTTTCGATGGTCGTGAACCCCACCATCAGCAATACCGTCGTTGGTCGGGTCCTCATAGACTCCGGGAGCTCTTTGGACCTTATGTCAGCTAAGGTTTTGGATGAGATGCAGATTCCTCGTTCCAAAATCAAAAGTGTTGCCGTGCCCTTCTTCGGGATAGTCCCGGGCACCTCGATCAAACCTCTGGGGCAGGTCGTCCTGCCCGTGACTTTTGGCGGCCCGAGTAACTTCAGAACGGAGCTAATCACCTTCGAGGTGGTAGACTTCGAATCAGCCTACAACGCCATCCTCGGCAGGCCGGCCTTGGCCAAGTTCATGGCCGCCTCGCACCACGCCAGACGTGTCGGTGCCTGAAGGTTCCGGACCAAACGAGGTCATAACCGTAAAGGAACCACAAGTCCGCACTCAATTGCGATTTAAAGGGCGTTGGATATGGTCGGTCGATTACCCACTCGCGGCCACGACCAAGAGCCAAAACATTCCCGACCTAAACTTGCCCTCCAACCTGGAGGAGAGACCAAAACATTCCGCTCAACGAGTCGGAACCGGCCAAAGTCGTGCATTTGGGATCTTCCATAGATCCCAAATAGGAACTCGAGCTCATCACCTTCCTCCGGGCAAGCTCGGATGCGTTCGCCTGGGAACCATCCAACATGCCCGGGGTCCCTAGGGAGGTGATTGAGCACAAAGCTTGATTCACTGACAAAAAACGGTCACGATAGAAACTTAGACGCTTTTCCCCGGAAAAACAGGCGATCATCCGGGAGGAACTCGACAAACTCCTAAAAGCTAGCTTCATTAGGGAGGTCGAACACTCCGAATGGCTAGCCAATCCAGTCTTGGTCAGAAAGAAAGGAGGCAAGTGGCGCATGTGCGTTGATCACACGGGTCTAAACGCGGCATGCCCGAAAGACAACTATCCGTTACCTCGCATAGATCAATTGGTCGACGCGACGGCGGGATCGCAAACCATGAGCTTCCTAGATGCCTATTCAGGCTATCATCAGATCAGCCTGTCGCGCAAAGACGAAGAAAAGACTTCTTTCATCACCCCGTTCGGTACCTTCTGCTATACGACCATGTCTTTCGGTCTAAGAAATGCGGGAGCAACCTTTCAGCGCCTCATGCAGAAAACTTTCGCAGACCAAGTGGGTCGAAATTTGGAGGTCTATGTCGACGACATAGTTGTAAAAAGCAAGAGCACTTCGGGTCACGTTGCTGACTTAGAAGAAACCTTCTGTAACCTCAATAAGCATCAAATAAAGCTAAATCCAGAAAAATGCGTGTTCGGCGTGAAAGCTGGCAAGGTGCTCGGCTACATGGTCGGACCACAAGGCGTCGGGGCAAACCCGGAGAAAATCGAAGCCATTGAGAACATGAGGTCGCCCACGTGCGTGAAGGAAGTGCAAGCTCTGACCGGGAGAATGGCCGCTTTAAGCCGGTTCATTTCCCGGCTGGGAGAGCGAGGACTACCCTTCTTTAAAGCCCTCCGCAAGCACGATGGCTTCACGTGGACAGAGGAAGCTGATCACTCATTCAAAGAACTAAAACTGTACATTTCTAAACCGCCCGTCCTCGTCACACCCGGCAATGGGGAAGAATTGCTACTATACATGGCGGCAACCGCAGCGTGTAAGCGCGGTGTTAGCGATGAGAGAGGTGGTTCCTGGCCGACCTATCTATTATGTCGGCGAAGTACTTCATGGACCAAAGGAGCGTTACTCGAGGTCCGAAACCATCTGTACTCATTGCCGATGGCCTCCAGAAGTTGCGCCACTACTTTCAAGCACACAAGATTGTGGTACCGAGCCCGACTTCCCGCTCGGAAATCACGAAAAACCAGGGCGCGGTGGTCGCATAGCCAAGTGGGCAATGGAGCTCGCGGTCGAGATAATGTTTTCGGCCAAGACGGCGATCAAATCACAAGTCCTCGGCCGACCGTGGCGAGAATCGGTCGGCTCGGCACCACCAGCCCGGCGAAGCCAGCGGTTCAAGGGAAAACTCCTGGACCTTGTATTTTCGATGGATCCCGAGCATATGAGCGCTGGCTGGCATCGTCTTGGTCTCCCGGATGGAGAGCAACTTCAAGACGCCATCCAACTACATTTCGCGCGACCAACAACGCGGCGGAATCTGAAGGCCTCTTGGCGGACTTGGGCATGTAAATCGCTAGGAGTCCAACGGCTCATTGTGATTGGCGATTCACGCTTGGTCGTGAACCAGGTCAATAAAGAGTATCGGTGTTCCGATACCTCAATGGCGCTGCACCGACGGCAAGTAAGGAAGATGGAGAAATACTTCAAGAATTTCGAAGTAATCTACATCCCCAGGAAGGATAATTCCCTGGCCGACCAAATGTCTAAGGTCGGTTCCTCTCAAACTACCGCTCCGGCGGGGGTGCTTGTCGAGCACCTATATAAGCCCTCCATTCCCTATGAAGAGGAAGCACCAGAGACCGACGGTAGGGTCTCCTTCCTCGAGCAAAGTGCAAGTTGGATGACGCCATTTATCCAATACCTTGCGCATGGGACATTGCCCGAGGAAGAAGCCGAGCTGCTCTGGCTAACAAGGCGATCTTCTCAGTACAAACTGATCGAAGGCGACCTATACCGAAAAGGCGTATTAGGAATCCTTTCCAGGTGCGTCTCTCAGGAGGAAGGCCAATACCTTCTTCGTGATATCCATGAAGGAATGTGCGGAGCTCACTCGTCTTTTAGAACGCTTGTGAGCAAGGCCTTCCGATTGGGTTACTACTGGCCTACGGCCTTGACGGATGCATGGTCAATCGTAATGACCTGCCGAGCATGCCAGTTCCATGCTCGCAAAGCCCGTCAACCAGCATACGCCCTGCAAACCATACCGCTTTCGTGGCCATTCTCGACCTGGGGGCTCGACGTCCTTGGACCTTTTCCCCGGGGGTAGAAAGGCTGCAAGTATTTGCTCATGGCCATCGACACTTTCACTAAGTGGATAGAGGCCAAGCCCGTCTCAACCATCTCGGCCCAGGCGGCCAAGAGGTTCCTCCATAGCAATGTGATAACTCGGTTCGGGATACCCAGCCGTCTCATCACGGACAATGGAACCTAGTTCACCAGTGAACTATTCCAAAGTTACTGCGAGGAGGTCGGGACCAAGGTCTGCTTCGCCTCTGTGGCGCATCCACAGAGCAACGGAGCAACCGAACGAGCAAATGGGCAGCTAGTCCAGGGCATAAAAAAGAGGGTCTTCAAGAGCCTCAACCAACACAGGCAGCAGTGGGTGGATGAGCTTCCCGCCGTTCTTTGGTCCGTCCGCACCACGACGAGTCGAGCCACAGGCGAAATGCCTTTCCAACTCGTCTACGGTGCGGAGGCCATTCTGCCTGCCGAAATCGTGCTAGGTTCCCCAAGGGTGCAGCTAATCGATTCCGTTGATCAGGAGGTTGAACACCTCCTCGACCTAGACCTCGTCGAAGCAACACGTGAACGGGCGCTGCTCCGGTCTGCGATTTACCTACAAGCTCTTCGTAGGCACGCGGCCAAGTCAGTTCGACCAAGGTCCTTGCAAGTTGGTGACATGGTCTTACGAAGACTTCAAGACCTGTTGAAAGCCAATAAGCTGACCCCAAGATGGGAGGGACCCTACACGGTCGTGTCCACAGCATGCCCGGGGGCTGTTTGCCTCGCGATGGAGGATGGTCGGGAGCTCGCCAGCACCTGGAACATTGATCAACTGCATAAATTCTACGTTTAGACGTGTACCCCTATCTCGCGCCCCTTGCGTTTTTTCCTATAAAACATTTCCTTTCCTTCTCATTTTTTGTCCTCGCTTTGTCAAACAAGCATCGTCGTCTACCAGCACTGCGGACGAGCTTATCCGACGAATATGTGCGCACCATTCCCTTTGGCCCCCGGCCGGATGCTCGCCCCACTCGTTCACGAGCATCCATCTAAGCCTGGTTCAGTAACCACTCGGGTATGGCGGCTCTACGTATTGTTGGTTTAAAGCTCGTCTACTCTGCGCACGTAACAATGCTCGTCCTCATACCTCTCTCAACGCAATCGACCTGTTTAAATCTTTCAAAAATCGTTACGATCAAAGTATCCCTTAACTTGCCCATGAACAAACTCGTGCTCGCAACAGTAAGGGCACGACCTTTGTCCATGGCGGGGGCTCCGTATGATAGGAACGTCCCGTCCTTCTTCAAGGATTCTTTGCTCGTGTCCATGTTATATGCTCCTATGCAGGGACTTGGTCTTTTCGAGGATTCTTCGCTTGTATCCATATTATATGCTCTTATGCAGGGACTTGGTCTTTTTTCTGCAGAACCGGGTTCGTGCGAGCATACATTGAAAGCGAACTCGAGAAAAACAGGCAAGGACCCAAACATCTGCGATTTTGCTCATTTAACCCAAAAGGTTGTTTTCTCTTCTACAGGATTTGCACGAGCTAAAAAGGGAAAAAGAAGAGCTAAGTCCTATGCTCGGCCTGGAGGGCGGCAAGCTCCTCCTTAAGGGAGTCGACCTCTGCCTCCAGGTCCAAAACCTTCCGCCGAGCAGCGCGACCTTCAGCCGCGCTGTCCCAAAGGCGTTGCGCCTCCTTGAGCTGGGCCTCTTCACGCTCCCGAGCTCGCTAAAGGTCGCCGCGCAGGTCGGGGACCTCCTGCCGCAGCTTCACCAGTTCCTCTTCGAGGTCGGCACACTTCTGTTCCGAAGTGCTCTTCGTCGTCTCGCTCTCAAAGAGCTGGTCCCGAAGCCCGACGATGAGGCTTTTCGCCGACTCCAGCTCCTTCAGGTCGGCCTCGCGCACTTCGGAGACCCGACGCTCGAGATCGGCGATCTTGGCATCTTGCTCGCGATGGTACGCCCAGAACTCTTCTGCCGGAACTGCGGAGGCATCGATGTCCTCCATAGCCTTCGCAGCAAACTTCGAGCAAAAAGGAAGGGAAGTCAAAAAGAACCTCCAGAAGATTGCTTGCCTCATGGAAAATGATAGAAGCAAAGGACATACCAGAAGAGCCCGGCTGACCAGTTTGTCCTGAATTGGCGATCGGTAGAGCGCCGGCTCGGAAAAGGGGTTGACTCCACGTAGGGGCCATCCTCGACCCGAGCCGGGCGCCATTAAGATCTTGCCCCTCCTGAGCACCTGGTGCTCCCAGGAGGGCAACGGCGTTTCCTCCCTCGACCAACCCCAGGTCGCACTGAGGTTGGTCTTCCGCGTCAATAGGCGGCTCATGGCCGCCTTCCTCCTGTTCAGCCGCTGCGCTCAGGGGCTGGACGCCGACTGCAAGCGCTTCCGCCCCTTGCACCTCTGCGGCCGGAGGCGATTGGTGCTCCACGACTGGAGACGATTGGTCAAGGATGACCACCTCCGGCCTGTGGTCCGCAGCTGGAGGCAGCTGGTCGTCAACGACCACCTCCTCTCCGTGATCCGTGGCTGGAGGCAGCTGGTCGATCACGACCACTTCTTCCCCTTGGTCCGCGGCTGGAGGTTGCTGGTCGATCACGACCGCTTCTCCCCCTTGGTCCACAGCTGGAGGCAGCTGGCCGGCTGCGACCGGCTCCTCTCCTTGGCTCGCGGCCAAGGGCTGTGGGTCGAGAGCCACCACCCCTTGACCATCAGAGCCCGTCGTCTGGACCTCGCTTGCGCCTGCCCCTTCGCAGGGGACCAGGGCCAAGGCTTCCTGGTCCTCGGCCCCCTGCGGCTCTTGCTCCTCCGCGGCTAGAGTAGGTTCCACATCCGCTGGGGGAAGCTCGGGCTCCGCCAAGGGAAGCTCGGACTCCGCTGACGGCGCAGCCGGCACCGACTCCTCCTCCGTCTCGGCCATTACTTGGTCGAAGACGCGGTCGAGCTCGGCGTCAACTGCAGAGTCGATAATCTCCTCAGCCATTTGATGAAAGTCCAAGAGCAACATCCGAGCTATCACGCCCACGCCAAACGGAGTGGGGTTAGCCCAAAAAAAATCGCAAGACAAGAACGGAGAAACCAAACGAGAGGACCAAGTAGGGCCTACCTTCCGCCCGGCGAGCGGCATCATCCTCCTCGGTCTCCTCGCTTCGGGCAATGGGCGTCCTGCCCGCGGCGGCCTCGTAGGCCTCAGCGACGGCCGTAATGCGCCCTTCTACGGCATCGCTAGCCCGCGCCATCGCCGGGTCGACATCGTCCATGTCGACCCCTTCCAGCGCCGAGGCTGATCGGGAAGACACCTCCTGCTTCTAACCAGAGCGTAGGCGTCTTCCTCCTCTTCCTCCTCCTCAGGGTCCTCGACCACCTGAGCGAGCTGGTCCTGGAGAGCCTTGATTTTTCTCTCCAATTGCTCCTTGCTCGGGGGGGACCTGGCCTCCTCCTCGGCCTTCTTCGCCTGCTCGGCGAGCTGTTCCAGTCGGCCCATCAGCTCCGGCCTCCTCCGTTTGAAGTCATCAAACCAGATTCGAAGCTCGCTTACCTCCCGGCGGTCGGCGTACTCAAGGTGTTGCGTGGGAGGAGTCCTGGTCGAAGCTCGGCGCTTCGACCGCTTGGCGCGAGGAGGCGAGGCAGACGGTTGACGAGTCCGACCCGCCGACCTCTTGCGGGAACCCCTGGCCGGGGGATCAGCTTGCGGCAGCGACGCGGTGCTCGACACGGCGAGCTCGAGGGCGACCTTCTCCTGCAAACAGAAACAGGGAGAAATGAGCTCGGGGAACATGCCCTCGGGCGGGAGCAAACAGATGTACTTACCGCATCGCCACGGTCAAAAACGTTCTTGGGGATCTGACGATTGGGCGTCAGCTCCTTCTCCTTCGGGGCGCCGAACATCTCGGCGACCCTCTCATCAACCCAGTCCATCCTCGGAGCTGCGACACGACCAAGGGTTAAAAGAAAAAGTAGCGCCAATTCACCAGGAAGCAACAGTGCTCGAGGAAGAAGTCCAAGAACATACCTGCGTTGTCCTCACGAGTGAGGTCGTGCCACCCGGTCACCTCGAAGAAGGGGTGCTCGCGGCGCCTCAGGGGGGACACCTGGTTGAAGGTAAAATCCCGGGCAATGTCCCGACCAGTTAGCCCCATCTGGGCAAGCTCGCTGATCGTCCTGACCACTCGCTCTTCCTCGGGCTGCCGCAGGGCGGGCGCGCGTCTCGATGGCGGAGCGGCCTCCCCAGTATAGACCAACTGGGACCCCTCCGCCTTCTTCTGGTAAAACCAAAGGTCAGCCCAACCCGACACCGAGTCCTTCAAAGCGACAAGAGGGTACTCATATGGTCGGTTGGGCCGAAGACGAAGATAGACGCAACCGGCGGGACCTTCCCGGCCGGTGCGAAAGGGAGAATAGAAATGGAAGAAAAGGCTGGCGGTGGGCATCACACCCACGAACGCCTCGCAGAGGTGGGAGAAGACCGCAAGGGCGAGAATGGAGTTGGGGTGGAGATGAGAGATTTCGCACCCGCAAAAGGCAAGCACGGAGGCGAGGAAGTCGCTCTCGGGCAGGCGGAGCCCGTTGACGGCATACAGCTCGCAGGAGACGATCTCCGCCTCCCGCGGCACCGGTGTAGGGTCGAGGATGCGCCTAGAGGGGGGGTGAATAGGCATTTTAAAAATTCTTCTTACTAATCGAGGATCGCCTCTAATTACCCCTATGTCAAAACCTACACAAAGATTATGCGCAAGCGGAAGATTAAGGTTTTGACAATTAAAGCCTAAATCAACTGGGCTCACTAGTGCACTAACTAAATAAGTCTCTAACTAGAATTGCTAGGTTGATCAAGCAAGCTACACTAAGTAATTCTATTCACAATCAAGCAATTGATAATATTGCAATAAAGTAAATGCTTGAAAGTAAAAGAGACAAGGGACACGTTACGTTTTACCGTGGTTCGGAGATAACCCTCCTACTCCACGTTGAGGAAGTCCAACTCACTTTGGACTGGCCCACTCACTTGAGCCTTCACCTCGAATCCACTAAGGTTGCTTTTCACCCCGCCGGGTAGGCTAAGCACCAACCTTCACAAACTTTCGTCGGTGCTTCTCACAAATCTCGAGAGCTCCCGCGCACAACGCACCGACGCCGTCTAGGAGGCCACCACCTCCAAGAGCAATAGGATGAGCACTCCGCTCAAGCTTCACCGAACGCACCTCCGCGTCTCCGGTGATCACCTAGTGCAACTCATGTGTCGACGATCAGTTTCGCCGGCAATGAGATTTGTGATTCTAGGGGATTTGTGCGGGATCTGAGCTTGATGGCAACACAGGATGCGAGGGCAATCTATTTTTAGACAGGTTCGGGCTCTCTCGGAGGAGATAATACCCTAGTCCTGTGTTCTTGGATATATGAGTTTTCTTCCTTCTCCTTCTTGTTTCTCCCTCCTCCCCTTATATACTGGGGGAAGGGTACATGACAGATGGGCGCCACCGGGCCCTCCACATGGTGGCCTCGCCAACACCTATTTTGTCTTCGTCGGCTCCGGCGCACTACGTCTTGGAGTGGTGGTTGTGCTTTCCCCGACCCACGCCTGCCGCCCTGTCAGGTTCCAGCATCCGCAGGCTCTGCCAGTGTCAGGCTGCATGCTTCGTTCTTGGCGGGTTGTTCGGGTGTGGCGCGAAACTTCCCTGAAGGATCGGGAGTTGGCTTGGGGAACAAGGTGAGAACCTCCTCCGGGCCCGTCGTGGTGCTTCTGGGCTTTGGGCCTACTGCCTCCGCCCGTCTAGCCCAGTCGGGTGTAGGCCCCACAGGTGGGACCCCTGTCTCTGACATCCCACAGCAGCCCCCAAGTGCTTTAGGATCGGATTTCCGTCTCTTATCCTGTCATAAAGATCATACGGGAAAAGAGATCGTAAAGAACTTGCAATGTGGAACCACCGTGGTTGGTTAGCTCGTGGCCGAGTGGTACCCGCGCCCGTTCACGGTGCGCGGCAACCGGCTTGTCGCTCAGCTGGCCCTCGTGGGGCGCACCGCAGTCTTTTGGCTCGTGGCCGAGTGGTGCCCGCGCCCGTTCACGGTGCGCGGCAACCGGCTTGTCGCTCAGCTGGCCCTCGTGGGGCGCACCGCAGTCTTTTGGCTCGTGGCCGAGTGGTACCCGCGCCCGTTCACGGTGCGGCGCTGACAACCGGCTTGTCGCTCAGCTGGCCCTCGTGGGGCGCACCGCAGTCTTTTTGGCTCGTGGCCGAGTGGTACCCGCGCCCGTTCACGGTGCGCGGCAACCGGCTTGTCGCTCAGCTGGCCCTCGTGGGGCGCACCATAGTCTTTTTGGCTCGTGGCCGAGTGGTACCCGCGCCCGTTCACGGTGCGCGGCAACCGGCTTGTCGCTCAGCTGGCCCTCGTGGGGTGTACCATAGTCTTTTTGGCTCGTGGCCGAGTGGTACCCGCGCCCGTTTATGGTGTGTGGCAACCGGCTTGTCGCTCAGCTGACCCTCATGATATACTCTTATCTTCAACGAGCGGCCCCGCTTTCAATGCAGGTCGAACCTTATGGTTGCCCGGATGGTTGAATGCTTTTAATGAGAATAGTAATTCTCTTTTCTTAACAATAGGACCTGGGGATTTCTTGGTTCATCATGCTATTGCTCTAGGTTTGCATACAACTACATTGATTTTAGTAAAGGGTGCTTTAGATGCACGCGGTTCCAAATTAATGCCGGATAAAAAGGATTTTGGGTATAGTTTTCCTTGCGATGGTCCGGGACGAGGCGGTACTTGTGATATTTCTGCTTGGGACGCATTTTATTTGGCAGTTTTCTGGATGTTAAATACCATTGGATGGGTTACTTTTTATTGGCATTGGAAACACATCACATTATGGTAGGGCAACGTTTCACAATTTAATGAATCCTCCACTTATTTGATGGGATGGTTAAGAGATTACCTATGGTTAAACTCTTCACAACTTATCAATGGATATAATCCTTTTGGAATGAATAGTTTATCGGTATGGGCGTGGATGTTCTTATTTGGACATCTTATTTGGGCTACTGGATTTATGTTCTTAATTTCCTGGCGTGGATATTGGCAGGAATTAATTGAGACTTTAGCATGGGCTCATGAACGCACACCTTTGGCTAATTTAATTCGCTGGAGAGATAAGCCCGTGGCTCTTTCCATTGTGCAAGCAAGATTGGTTGGATTAGCCCACTTTTCCGTGGGTTATATATTCACTTATGCAGCTTTCTTGATTCATTCAGAGTAATGCCTGTGCCCGCTTACGGCGCACTGCTTCAGACCCTCATGGGGCGCATTCTCAAGACCGATTTAGTGAAAATCCTCCCACGGTACCCAATCACGCTAAGAAGCAGTGACCAGCAATTGACCCCAAATTATGGGGCATACCGCTTGAGGATGTTCGGAAAGTGCCCAGCCCCAAGCTTCCGTGGCGGCTGGCGTTCAGGCCCATCATGGGGCGCACTTCATCCCAAACTTCGAACCAGACTTGACACCTGGTTGCGTCTTGTGCAACTCAGCTTTCGGCCCGACATGGGGCGTGCCCTAGATCTGGCCCAGAATCGAAAGCGGAGGCCCTTGTCTTCCCCGCCGTGAGGCAAAAATTGAGGCTCACTCCTTATAAATGAGGGAAAACTTGCTAGGCGAAGATACCTTTGCCCTTCCCCCACCACAGTTGAGAAATCTTTAAGTCTCTTTTGGCGATTTGGGCGACCTAGGGTTTCTAGTTTCGCGCCCAAGGCCCTCGGCGGTTCCTCCCTCCAGGTCTCCTTCACAGAGATGTCTTCCTCTTCGGGATCCTCATCAGCGTCGGAGGGTGGCACCGACCCCGCGACCGCGGGGTGGGAGACCTCCATCACCACGACGTCCCGCTTGGAGGAATTGGTCGCCGCCGGCGTCCTTCCTCCGCTGGAGTTGATCTCCGCCCGTCCCGCCGCAGGTGACCCCTACCCCACACCTCTAGAAAACGAGATTGTGGTGTTCGAGTCCTTCTTCTGGCGAGGATTTAGCGTTCCTGGAAGCGCCTTCTTCCGGGGGCTCCTCCACTTTTACGAAATCGAGCTGATCAATTTGAACCCCAACTCCATTCTTCACATTACTATCTTCGTTCAGCTTTGCGAGGCGTATCTTGGGATACATCCTCATTTGGACTTGTTCCGCTCCTTCTTCTTGCTCAAGCCTCATCCGAACCGGGCCGCTCCCAGCGTCGTTGGGGGCGCCGGGCTCCAGCTGCGGGAGGGCTTGAAGAGACAGTATTTCGTCGTCCCCCTCAAGACCTCCCTCAAAGGTTGGAGGCGAGAGTGGTTCTACTGTGCCAATGTTGACCCTTTTCTCGCCCCCTTCGCTGGCCGCGCCCCTAAAGCTTCCCAATGCTGGAGCGACGCCCCGGATGGCGGCGGTTTGGACCAAGTCTCCGAGCTTCTGGCATGGATTAACGATCTGAAGAACCGAGGGCTGACGGGCCCCGGGATCGCGATCAGCTTCGTGAAGCGCCGGGTGCAGCCCTTAAAGGAGAGAATCCATTTGGGGTTCCAGTACGGCGGGTCCCGGGATCCCACTCGGGAAACTGACACGTCCTTGTCGACGGATGCATTGGCGGCACGGGTAGTTGATCTCTTCGTGCCTGGCACTGTGATCACCAACAGGGGCTGCCCTCATAAATTTTCGGCGGCGAGGCCTCCCCCTCCCGTGAGTGCACCATTCTCTCGAAAAACTGTCCCGTGATTTCTTGCCTGATGTGTGACTCAAACAGGGTGCGATCGTTCCTTTTTCAGGAACGCGCGTCCTTCCTCTCTGACGCTCCGGTCGTCGGCCTCTCTCGACTGAAGAACGCTCAGGCGAAGCGAGCGGCTGACACCTCGGCCGATGAGCTGCGCCGAATCGATGGAGGAGGCCGTGGCCTTCGTCGGCCAGACGCTTCGACCTCCGGTGTACCGGATCACAAGCCTTGAGCCACGGCCTATACATCCCGGAGGCAGCCAGTTTCTTAGTCTTGGCTCCCCTCCGAGTGGTACTGGGTCTCGGATGAGACCTGGGATGAAATTCAAGAAATCCAGGAGGTATTCTTTTTGGGCGATCCTTGTCTTTTTGTTATTGCCTGTGCTGAGGTGTCTTCCCTTTTTGCTGATTCAGGACTCCTACTATGGACGTCCCGGTGGAGGGGTCTCCTGAAAAGGGGCCCCAGGCGCAGGCTTCCCCAAGGGGAGCCCCCCCCGCGTCGGCCAGGTCACCCTCGCCGTCGACTGCCGGGGCGTCGCCACTTGGTGCCGGCGGCCCGACGGTCGAACCATCAAGTGGTCTGTCCGCCGACGAGATTGACCCGGCACCGTCTCCCGAAGTGGAGGAGGTGCCTCGAGAGCCACCGCCGCTCGGTCCTCTGCCGAAGCCCCCGAATCGGACCGTATGGTGGGAGGGGGGTACCGACTGGAACGGGATGGAAGAGGACGATGAGATGGAGAGAGCGGCTCGGACGGAGCTTTATGAGCTCACCGTCAGGTGTAGCACGCTCGTCAGGGTGAGTTTCTTGTCTTCAATTTGTTGCCTGCTGACTTCTCCCTGAGATTCTGCCCCGTTACCTAGGACATGGGGGAGCGCTCGGAGCAGCGGTCGCAATTTTTTCGGAAGGTGCTCCCGAAGCTCAAGGAGCATCAGAAGTACCAGGACAAGCTCAGCGAGATCAGCAAGGACAGATGGAAGGAGGTCCACGGGCTTGAGGACCAATGTATGGCGATCCGGGAGGAGAAGGCGAAGCTTGAGCATATGCTCGAAGGTGAGATCCTCCCCTGGACTCGGTTCGGACGTCTTTTTGGATAGTTGGAAAGGATGATGACGCTCTTGTGTTTCAGAGC
Source organism: Rhipidocladum racemiflorum (assembly GCA_036346355.1). Classification (NCBI taxonomy): domain Eukaryota; kingdom Viridiplantae; phylum Streptophyta; class Magnoliopsida; order Poales; family Poaceae; genus Rhipidocladum; species Rhipidocladum racemiflorum. The sequence goes on along the minus strand of CM070573.1, from coordinate 17,911,112 downwards.
GCGATTCGACCGTTGCTGAGCTGAGAGCCCGACTGGAGGCTTCAGAGAACTCTGGCCTCGAAGCTCGAGTCAGTTTGGAGAGGATGCAGCGGGAGCTAAAGGGTAAATTTCTTTGACTTGGGTTGAACGTACTTGGCGTCGGGTGTGTTTTTGATGGCCGTTTGGCTTTGTTGCAGAATGCAAGGAGAAGATGGCCGCTGCCGAACAACAGGCTGCATCGAGCCGCGTCGCCTGTGAGCCAGTTCTGCACCTTCTGCGTATTGAAGGAGTTGAGCCGGGCCAGGGGGCGACGCTGTTCCGCTTCTCTCTGGAGGAGCCGACAGGATCAGAGCTTACGCCAAGGAGTCCGCGACCATGAGTGCGAACCAGGCATTGGCAGTGGTCAAGTCTCATTATCCGAGAGTTGACCTTGAAGCTGTGAAAGAAGGTTTTGCCTGTGATGAAGATAAAGCCAACGCGCTCCTCGAAGAAGTCTCCGATACATCGCAAGCTTTGTTAGAGAATCTTGAATTCTGACTTCGATGTGAACCTTGATGCCGAGTGCTGGCCCTCCCCTCCTTGTTTGAAATATTGTGTTTTCTCACTTGAATATAATTTGTCTGTGTTGTCTTCTGCTAAATGGGCTCCAGACCTCTTTCACTCTTTCCCCTTTGTCTGAGTTGCTTAGGATATAGGCCCTCAGCCTTTTGGCCCCCATTGCGCCTTTCTGGGCGGCCTTCAGCCGACTGGTATGGCTTCTGAGCGCCAGGGTCTTGGCCCGTGGCCTTTACGCCCGGTCACGCTTTTCCGAGTGGCTGGAGTGCAGCTCTCGAGCGTCGGGACTTACGTTGTGGCCACGGCCTTTTGGCCCCCGTTGCGCCTCTGGATGGCCTTCAGCCGACTGGTATGGCTCCCAAGCGCTAGGTCCTTGGCCTGTGGCCCTTTCGCCTGGACACGCTTGCCCAAGTGGCTGGAGTGCTTCAGCCCTCAGGTTTGTATTGTCGCCTCCCAGCTCGCAGCCCCTGGACTTCTCGCTTAACTGGGCGAAGTGAGCGGGAAGGCCGAATTAACTTGAGCTGCTTATGACACGTGCCTGGCGAAATGTCCCTTAATTTTGTTCAACGTGCTGATCTTCTTCGGTATTCGCGCAGCCGCATTGTTTTTTGCGCTTCATTGATTGCGAAGTGGCGCGTTTGATTGCCTTTGGAGACGCTTCGATTTTCGGGGCTGGGGTGGCTTATAAATAGGGCGTCAGCGCTGATGAGCGATCGCCCGTTTCCTCTCGTCTCGTCCTCCTTCTTCCTCTTCCAGTTTCCTTCCATGTCTAACATGAGGAGGTTCGTTGGCCCCTACGCGGCATTCTTCCGCCAGCGATTCTTTGGGTTGCTCCATAGCTGGGAGGAGGCGGAGCCTTGGGAGGATCTCGACTTCGCCACTCTGGAGGCGGAGGAAGAGGAAGGGGCCGCGAGTGATGTCGCCGCCGTGGCCACCTTGCTGGAGGCTGCACCGGGGCTCCACGAGGTGGCCGATATCATCCTCGAGATGGTTGGTCGCGAGCGCCGCGACGACCTAGCCGTCAGGGCCCTCGTCCGCCTTGTACCACCCTTGTGGGTGGTTGAGGACGAGATTATGGCGGCTTTGGGCCGCGTGAGTCGCGGCTAACCTCGACGATCCCGCCCCCGGGCCTCCCAGTGGCAGAAACAAGACTAAGAGCCGGAAGAAGACCAGCACCAAAGAATGACAAAGACTAACAGGATTGGCGGCAGGAGCCGCCTCTCCCCCCTTTTTTTATCGCGAGAAAAAGAAAAAGAAGGTTAGTAATGTAAATTACTAATACTAAGGAATAAAATGTGGAATCTTGCCCAATCTATGCCGTCATATTTATTCCGAGTTTAGGGTTCCGCCTGATCAACTATTCTAGTCAGTTGCTCCAGTGCCAGCAACGAGGCGCTGGGGCTCGAGCTTTTGACGGCTAGAAACTCGCGATCAGGCAAATCTCGGTTAGATTCTGGCGCTGCGAATTGTAGTCCCCGAGTGGTTAGTGCTTTCTACCCATTCCGTTATGCGCGCTGGTATAAACCGCCGGAGTTTTGTGCTCATCGCGGTTTTTTATTTCCGTGCGTTTTGTACCGACGCGACCAGGGTTAGGCGCTACACCAGTCGGGTAATAACCACTCGGGACTAGCATTTCACAGAACTTCAGAAAGTAATAAGGATCACCATTTTATTTAATATGTGAGAGTCGGGTACATAACTTATGCGTAGAAGCGACGGAGCTATTCGGCGTTCCAAGTATTCGCCAAAATCTCGCCATCTTCACGTCTAAGTCGATAAGCACCCGGCCGGACCGTCTTCTCCACAATGTACGGACCTTCCCAAATTGGAGAGAGCTTGTGCTCGCTTTTCTGGTTCCTCAGGACCAGATCTCCTTCCGAAAAGGTTCTACTTCTGACATTGCGAGAATGGTAACGCCGAAGTCCCTGGAGGTACTTAGCCGACTGGATGGCTGCAACGTTCCGAGCCTCCTCGAGTCGATCAAGCTCCACCATTCGGCTTCCCTCGGACTCGGCTTCGTTGTAGTTCCGAACCCTTGTGGATTCGAATCCTAGCTCGGTCGGCAGAACCGCCTCTGCGCCGTAGACCAGAAAAAAGGGTGTTTGGCCAGTTGCTCGGCTGGGAGTGGTTATGAGTCCCCAGAGTACCGACGGTAACTCCTTCACCCATCGGGCAGCGTATGGTTTGAGGCGGTCGAAGATCCTGGCCTTGAGGCCTTGGAGGACCAGACCGTTAGCCCGCTCGACCTGCCCATTGCTTCGTTGGTGAGCCACCGAGGCGAAGCAGATCTTGATCCCGACGCCTTCGCACCATTCTTGGAATTCTTCACTCCTGAATTGGGTGCCATTGTTCGTGATGATCCGGTTGGGCACTCCGAATCTGACCACGATATCCTGGAAGAACTCCTTGGCCTTAACCGCAGTGATAGTGGCGACTGGTTTGGCTTCGATCCACTTGGTGAACTTGTCAATAGCTACGAAGAGGTAGGCGAAGCCACCTTGAGCCTTCTTGAGCGGGCCCACCAAATCGAGCCCCAGCATCGCGAAGGGCCAAGAGATGGGGATAGTTTGCAGCTCTGCGGCCGGCAAGTGTGTCCACCTTGCATAGAATCGGCAGCCCTCGCAGGTTCGAGCGATCTCCTTGGCATCCATTATCGCCGTTGGCGGAAGAAGCCCCGCCGGTAGGCTTTCCCAACCAAGGCGCTTTGACGCCAAGTGATGGCCACACATCCCCGAGTGGATTTCTTGGAGCAGCTCTCTTCCCACTTGTCCCAAAATGCACCGCTGAGGACACTGAGGCACTCTTAGGAAGAGCTCATCGCCCACCACCACATAGGATTTGGCTTGTCGGAGACGCGCTCTGCCAGAGTGGTTGCTTCGGAAGTTTGTCCTTCAGAGATAATCAAAATGCGGGCGATCCAGCTTGGGATCGATGAGCAGGACTCGGTCCCGAGATCCTTACTTGGCTCTTGTCGCTTTTGTAACGGTTGGCTCGTAGAAGATCACGGGCGAAGATACCACTCGGGACATCTGCCCGAGTGGCTCCCGCTTTAGCCAACTCGTCGGCTGCCTCATTATTGCGGGCGAGGACATGAACCAGCTCCTGCATCACAAACTTGCCTTCCAATTCTCGGACTTGCTGGCGGTATGCCGTCATAGTCCGATCCACGCACGACCAGTCCTTCCAGACTTGGCTCACCACCAATCCGGGAGTCGCCCCGAACCGCCAAATTGCCGGATTTCGAGTGATGTGGCGATGCGGAGCCCATGGATGAGAGCCTCGTACTCTGCGGCATTGTTCGAGGCCGGAAGTGAATCGAAGGACATACTTCAACCTGTCGCCCTTAGGCGAGACAAGGAGAATTTCGCCGCTCATCCAAGCATGAGAGATCCATCGAAGTGCATGGTCCAATATTCGGCTCTTCTTCCGTAAGGGGGTCCGGGATTCGGTCCACTCGGCCGTAAAGTCGGCCAAAGCCTGGATTTGACGGCGGCGTGGCTTGAACGAGACGTCGAAAAGCTCCAAGCTCGGCTGCCCACTTTGAAATTCTTCCGAGCTTCTCGATTATGGAGGACCTCTCCCACGGGAAAGAAGTCACTACTGAAATCGAATGTCCTTGGAAATAATGCTTCACTTCCGTGACGAGATCAAAATGGCGCATACAGCTTCTCGGATTTGAGGATATCGCTGCCTTGGATTCGCCAAAGACTTCGACCGACAAAATAAACCGGGCGTTGCACGCCGTAGCAGTGTCCAGATTCTTCCCGCTCCACAACTATCACGGCGCTGACTACATGAGTTGTTGCCGCTATGTAGAGCAGGAGAGGTTCACCTAGCACCGGCGAGACTAGAATTGGAGGGGTGGAGAGGAACACCTTGAGCTCTTCAAAGGCTTGCTGTGCCTCCGCCGTCCATTCAAAGCGGTCCTATTTCTTGAGGAGCTTGAAGAAAGGCATTCCCCGAACTCCCAACCGGGAGATAAACTGCCTGGGCGCTACCATGCACCCAGTAAGCTTTTGGACCTCTTTTTGGCTGGCAGGCGGGGCCATCCTTATGATGGCCCCGATTTTCTCCGGGTTTGGCTCGATCCCGCGATGAGAGACAATGAACCCGAGCAGTTTCCCGGAGGACACTCCGAAAACACACTTCTCAGGGTTTAGCCTCATCTGGAACGCCCTCAGACTTGCGAACGTCTCGGCTAGATCAGAGGTGAGGCTGTCTTCCGCCTTGGTTTTAACCACTATATCATCCACATAAGCTTCCACATTGCGTCCAAGCTGATGGTGAAAGCACCGCCAGATTTACCGGTAAGTCACGCCAAAGATTCTTCAGCCCAAACGGCATGGTGACATAGCAATATGCTCCGAACGGGGTGATAAACGAGGTCTTCTCGCAATCCTCCTCTCAAAGCCGGATTTGATGATAGCCTGAGTAGGCGTCCAGAAAACTAAGTAGCTGGGATCCAAAGAAGGAGTCTACCACCGATCAATACGGGGAGACCAAAGGGATCTTTCGGGCAAGCCTTGTTGAGGTCGGTGTAATCAACACACATGCGCCACTTTTATTCTTCTTACGGACAAGTACAGTGGTTTGCCAACCAGTCGGGATGATACACTTCTTTGATGAAGCCTGCGGCTAGCAGCTTTGTAATCTCCTCCCTGATGGCTTGTCGGCGGTCTTGGGCGAATCGCCGCAGCCTTTGCTTGACTGGCCTGGCCGATTGGTCTACATTTAATGCGTGCTCGATCACCTCCCTGGGAACTCCGGGCATGTCCGACGGCTTCCAGGCGAAGACGTCTCGATTGGCCCGCAGGAAAGTGACGAGCGCATCCTCCTATTTGTCTCCGAGCCCTGTCCCGATCAAGGCGGTTCGCGACGGATCGAACGGGTCGAGGAGGATTCTTTTGGTACCTTCTTCGGGGCCGATCCCGGGGTTTCACGCTTTGCGGGTGGGGACGCTGCCTTCCGTCTTCTCGGAATCCGCTTCTCGCCGATCCCCTCCCGATCCGCTCGCGACTCCAGGGACTCGGCCATCTCGCAGCTTTCCTTGTCACAGGAAAAAGACTGCCTCATGTCACCGCGTAGAGCGATGATACCACTCGGCCCCGGCATCTTCAAGTTCAAGTACGTGTAGTGGGGTTCTGCCATGAACTTGGCCAGCGCTGGTCTCCCCAAGATGGCATGATATGCTGTTGCGAAATCTGCCACCTCGAAGCCAAGGTTCTCTGTCCGGTAATTCTCCCTCGCGCCGAAAGTGACCGGCAGAGTGATTTGTCCGAGTGGTGTCGCTGAAGTTCCTGGTATGACACCGTGGAAAGGCGACGATCCGCGCTTTAGCTCTGACCGTGGAATCCCCATATCATCAAGGGTTTTGACGAAGAGGACATTGAGCCCGCTCCCATCATCGATCAATACCCTCTTGAGCTTGATGCCGCGGACGACGGGCGCCAAGACCAGAGGATACCTGCCGGGGAACGGGACATGATCTGGGTGATCCGAGCGGTCGTAGGTTATCGCGACCTCGGACTAGCGTACATATTGGGGCGTCTCCGGCTGCACTGCATAGATGTCCTGGGCGGTGAGCTTTTGCTTTCGCTTGGACTCATATGCAGTTGAGCCCCCGAATATGTAGTTGAGCTCGAGATAGGCTTCCTGATAGTCCTCCTCGGCTTCGGGGGGAGGTGGCTTGTTGGCGGCGTGTCCACTCGGACCTTGCCCAGCCTGCTTCTTGCTCTCGCGGGCGAACCTCTTTAGGGTGAAGCAGTCCTTGGCGGCATGTCTCCCCTTCGGATGGAAAGGGCAAAGTGAGTTCATAACCTTATCGTATCCATCCTCCTTGAGGGCGCGAGGGTGAGTTGGTGCAGCGACTGCCACCAGCTCTTCACCCTTGCGCTTCTTTTCCTTCCGCCGGGGGGGGGGGTTCAGCCTGATCCTTCCCCTCGTCACGCCGTTCCGCCAAAGCCTCGGAGGCTGAAGCGTAACGGTCCTCTAGGGCGAACAGCTCCCGGACCGACGTTGGTGGCTTCCGGGACATCTTCTTGATGAGGTCGGGGTCGCTGACTCCCTTCTGGAAGGCAGCTATCACAATCGCATCAGTGACATCCCGAACGGTGCTTTTCCTATGCATGAAGCGCTTGACGAACTCCCGGAGGGGTTCGTTCCTCCTTTGGTGTAGCTGATATAGGTCCCAAGGGGTGCCTGGGCGCTCGTAGGTGCCTTGGAAATTTGAAATGAACTGCTCACACAGATCTCCCAGAATCTATAGAGTTCATTTGGAAGTCCGGTGAGCCATGCTTGGGCCAGGCGAGAGGGTAACCGGTAAGTAGTTTGCCATTACTGATCCCCTCCGTGGCCCTCGACTACCGTGAGCATATACCTGTAGCCAAGCCTCCGGGTCCCTCTCACCGTCAAACCTAGTGATGCCTTTAGGATTAAATCCATCAGGCCAAACCACTCGGCGTAGATGAGGGGTAAACGCGCGAATCCCTTCAATGACCCCGCGACACCCTCCGGGTGGTGATCGACGCAGAGCGGATCATGCTTGGCGTACTTCGCGATCTCGCGGAAGGATGCCGTAGCGTTCATACTCGTTGGCATGACGGCGTTGCTCCTCCTTTTCTCGGTCGCGGCGCCTGGCGTCGAGGTCTGAACGGAGGTCGCGGTTGATGCTGTGTCGCAAGTCGTCTCCGCGGGGTGGAACATGATGTGTCTGGCGAGCTTCCCGACGGGCCGCCGCCGCCTGGGTCCTCTCGGACCACGTGGCGGCTCCTTTGCCGGTTTGGTCGATGCGGGCTCTTTGGATTGCCGCCCGTCACCATGGCCTTTACTTGGGCCACGATCGGGCAATCGATCACCCGCCTCAAAGATAGGGGTCGTGGTATCCAGGAGTGTCTTGGAGGCGACGATATTCTCGTAAGTACGAAAAACAGCTTGGTCCCCATCTTAGCTTGCAGAATGTCTTCATTGACAGCCGGCGCGTCCGGAGTACGCGCCCGCGCGTCAGGCTCAGTTGCTCGGCCACCTTCCAAGTCGGCGGCGGCCGAGGTGTCGAGGCGCTGCTGCGAACCCGCCCGCGAGCCCTCGATTACGCAGACTCTACGGAAATTCCAGCAGCTCTCTAGGCTTTCTTCTGACTCGGCCGCTGAGCTGGGTGGGCCTGAAGAAGATAAATCCAGGCGCTCGGAGGTGCCGAGTGGTTTGGCAGCGAGAACCCCCACCATTTGTACCTCGGCGTCCTTGAGTCCGACTCCCCGGCCGGAACGGGCCTTCGGTTCCCCACTCGGCACTTTAGAGCACGAGACAGGGGGACCCTCCGATCGGCGCGGAAGTCGTGACGATGGCTCGCCGGAAACCTCACCGCGCTGCAGCACGGTTCCCTTAGAGAGGGAAAGGCTTCCGATGTCGTTGGAGATGAAGGTCAGGCCTCCGAAATGGAAGTCGTGACGATGGCTTGACGAAGATCTTGACACAAGCCCCTACCTGGCGCGCTAACTGTCGACGATCAATTTCGCCGGCAATGAGATTTGTGATTCTAGGGGATTTGTGCGGGATCTGAGCTTGATGGCAACACAGGATGCGAGGGCAATCTGTTTTTAGACAGGTTCGGGCTCTCTCGGAGGAGATAATACCCTAGTCATGTGTTCTTGGATATATGAGTTTTCTTCCTTCTCCTTCTTGTTTCTCCCTCCTCCCCTTATATACTGGGGGAAGGGTACATGACAGATGGGCGCCACCGGGCCCTCCACATGGTGGCCTCGCCAACACCTATTTTGTCTTCGTCGGCCCTACAAGACTACGCCTTGGAGTGGTGGTTGTGCTTTCCCGACTCCACGCCCGCCTGTCAGTTCCAAAGATCCGCAGTGCTCGCGATGTCGGTGCATGCTTCGTTCTTGGCGGGTTGTTCGGGCGTGGCTGAAACTTCCCGAAGGATCGGGAGTTGGCTTGGGGAACAAGGCGAGAACCTCCTCCGGCCCGTCGTGGTGCTTCGGGCTTTGGGCTCATCGCCTCCGCCTGCCTAGCCTGGGCCGGGTGTAGGCCCCACAGGTGGGACCCCTGTCTCTGACATCCCACATCATGCAACTAGGGTCCTCTCAAACTCCCTCTAATTGCAACTCATGCAATTAGAATCACTCTTGAGCTCAAAACCAAATTGGAAGAGGTAAAACCATGCAAACCCTCCCACAAACTCAAACCAAGGCTCAAGAGGACTCAAAGCACCAGCTGTAGGGTCGAGGATGCGCCTAGAGGGGGGGTGAATAGGCGTTTTAAAAATTCTTCTCACTAATCGAGGATCGCCTCTAATTACCCCTATGTCAAAACCTACACAAAGATTATGCGCAAGCGGAAGACTAAGGTTTAGACAATTAAAGCCTAAATCAACTAGGCTCACTAGTGCACTAACTAAATAAGTCTCTAACTAGAATTGCTAGGTTGATCAAGCAAGCTACACTAAGCAATTCTATTCACAATCAAGCAATTGATAATATTGCAATAATGTAAATGCTTGAAAGTAAAAGAGACAAGGGACACGTTACTTTTTACCGTGGTTCGGAGATAACCCTCCTACTCCACGTTGAGGAAGTCCAACTCACTTTGGACCGGCCCACTCACTTGAGCCTTCACCTCGAATCCACTAAGGTTGCTTTTTACCCCGCCGGGTAGGCTAAGCACCAACCTTCACAAACTTTCGCCGGGGCTTCTCACAAACCTCAAGAGCTCCCGTGCACGACGCACCTACGCCGTCTAGGAGGTCACCACCTCCAAGAGCAATAAGATGAGCACTCCTCTCAAGCTTCACCGAACGCACCTCCAAGATCTCCTGGTGATCACCTAGTGCAACTCATGCAACTAGGGTCCTCTCAAACTCCCTCTAATTGCAACTCATGCAATTAGAATCACTCTTGAGCTCAAAACCAAATTGGAAGAGGCAAAACCATGCAAACCCTCCCACAAACTCAAACCAAGGCTCAAGAGGACTCAAAGCACCAGCAACAAAATGCCCTTGCCCCCCAAGGGGAACTTATATAGCCTCCCAAGCCAAAACTAGCCGTTGGGGACAAAAACCCTGAAAAATCGACAAAACCGGCACTACCGCACTCATAGGGCCGGTAGTGCCGCCCTCAGCCCCAACGGTCGGCTAACGGCTATAAATCCGGTACTACCGCAGGCAAAATCGCGGTAGTGCTGCTCGGGCGGCACTACCGGCCTCTACGGGCGGTAGTGCCGACCTCAGGGCAAACTCCAGAAAACACCCCCTCTGGAAAATAACTACCGCAGTTAAAATGGCGGTAGTGCCGGCCTCGGGCGGCACTACCGCAGGTATATGGGCGGTAGTGCCGCAGGTATATGGGCGGCACTACCTCTCTTCAGGGGCGGTAGTGCCACTCTTTTCAGATTTCAAACGGCCATAACTTTTTACTCCGAACTCCGATTTCGGTGAACTTGGACTCTATGAAAAGCTTATCAAGAGGGCTACATTTTCCACCCTTTTTCAAGATTTAAGCAATCATAGATATTTTCCAAAATCACAAAAACTCCAAAGTGGCCACTCAAGTCTAAAACCGATTTTCTCGAAATCCTCATATAGACTTGATTAAAACCATGACCACAAGCTAGCAAGAGTCAACAAGATTAAATCTTGAGCCATGAGACGATCAACTCATGCTCAAAATAATTTGCAAATCACATTTGCAACAATTCAACTAATGCTTAAAGAATTTCAGTCAAACTCCAAATACTTTGTGAAAACACCTTTCGCAAACTCTTCAAAGATTATATTTGCAAGAACGTATTAAGCAAATAAATCCCGGAGTCTATAAGGTTTATACTCTTAGCCATGTGATGGTCAAACCATGACCCAAACTGACTTGCAAAAACTACGGTGCAAGTATCACATGCTTTCAGGACCGGAACCCATAGACATCCCGTTTATTCGCACAACGAATATGCAAATAACAATTAAACCTCAAGGAATGAGCTATCTCTCTTTTGCAACACTTGCAAATCATAGCCTCATCCCAACTTCAAATCAACTTACTTTGCTTGAGCATCCTCGTTTTGCATCTCATGCAAAACCTAGCTCCAAGCAAGCAATAAATCCAAATCAGAGTGCATGAGCTCTCTAATTGCAACTCCTGCAATTCTCTAGCTCCATGCAGCTAATAAACCACAAAGCATTAGCTATCTCCCTTTTGCAACTCATGCAAATTGATAGCCTCATGCAAACACCAAACAAAATCAAATCAGAGTGCATGAGCTCTCTAATTGCAACTTCTGCAATTCTCTAGCTCCATGCACTAAACACTTGCTTGAGCTCTCTCCTTTTGCAACTCGTGCAAACAATAGCTCCAAGCAATACCAAATAAACGCAATAAGGATTTTGTTTGAAAAACAAAAACAAAACATGAAGCTTCATCTATTGCAACACATGCAAACAAATGAACTTCATGCAAAAGCCAACGCATTAACTTATCCTATTTGCAACTAATGCAAATCAAAGCTCAATGCGAAAACTCCAAGCACAAGCTTGACCTATTTGCAACAAATGCCAAATAGAACTTATGCAAAATCCAAGCACGAGCATCACCCGTTCGCAACACATGCCAAATGGATAGCTCCATGCAAAAACCAAATCCAAATAAGATTTGAGCTCGAGTGACTACAGGATTGAGATCACCAACTTATGATAAAGCTTAAAGCAGGAACTCAACCCCTCTTAATAGTACGGCGCTAATAACTAGACTCAAAGACTAGGAAGGTCCTTAGCCTAACTAGTTATACCTTAGCCGCCGCAAGCAATCCCCTTTTGGGGTCTTTATGATCTTTAATAGACTTGTACCCCCGGGATCATCACTCTGGCTGTCTCTTGAAGTCTTTAGATCTTCAATCATCTTATCTTCAAGATCGTCACCCAGCTCTATAAACTTGTTCATCTTTGGACTTTAACCTGGCTCATTTATCACTTAAGAAAATGGTTAGTCCAAGATGCATGGTTGTCTCAATCATCTAAGCACTCCATTAACACATAATGGATACCACTTATATCAATTGAGCACAACCTAAATCAATTCAATGAATTTATATGTGTCTTGAGCACATGATGCAACTAATGCTTCATAATACTCAAGAACTCTTCATTTGCCCTTAATCAATCAAAAGAACACCATCAACACATGATACAATGTTCTTTGATGATTAGAAGACAAATGAACTCAATTTAAACATTCATTTAAATTGATATGTTTCAATGTATTGATCCTTTATATAAATGGAGTGAAGAATAGATCAATACATCGATACATCAAGTTCAAGTGTGAACTCCCCCTAAATATGTGCATCCATGTAATATATGGATTGGGAAACATAATGCACATTTTGTGGTTAATGTCATGGAGAATTCAAACTTAAACTTGAATTCAAAGTATGCAATTTATACTAGAATGGATATGCATACATACCTTGGTTTTTCATTTTCCATCTAAATATGAGACTATTGAATGTAACTCAATAAACATGTTAGTCTCAATAAGATTAGATTTGTCATTAAACAAAGATTAATCATTAATCTAAACCAATCACCAAAACCAAATGGAGCTTGAACTTACAATCTCCCCCTTTTTGGTGATTGATGACAAATCCACTATTAATTCACTATTTGGATAAAAAACGATGCAAAAGGTTTTGAGGATCAAATCCGAATAGGCAAATAAATTTTAAGGCAAGATAAATTTTCCTTTTGCAATAAACACTCCTTCTTCTTGACAAATAAAACAAGTTAAACACAAAGAAGAAGGTGGCTCTTATACCAAAGAAAATCAAAGAAAGCGGCTCTTATACCACTTAAAACTTTTACCATTTGCAAAACCAAAGAATGTGGCTCTCATACCACATTTTGAAGATAAGGCACTTTTCAAATAAGGCAATTTTAAACACAAGGGAGGTGGCTTTCATACCACTAACATAGGGAGGTGGTTCTCATACCACTTTAACCAAAATTAAAAACTTTCACACAAGATGCAGAAGTTCTCCCCTTTTGGCAACTCCCCCTTTTTGACACAATCCCCTTTTTCAAAGAGGCAAAGAACTCAAATCATCCAAAAGGCAAGCAGGGAATTAATAGCACTCATAATTCTCCCCCTTTTGGCATTAAACACCAAAAATGGAAAACCAATCCAAAAAGGAGATATTTTGGGTATTAGGAACACCACAAGAAAACACGAGTGCTAGGGAAGTAGAGAGAAATCAATTCTCCCCCCTTTTCAAATGAAGGTCATAAAAGGATTATTGAGAAATCACATGACCTTGGCAATGAATTGAAGGATTAACTCGAATCAAAGATTTTTGCAAACATTTGAGATTGATACCAATTTTAAAACTTGATATCAATTGCACGAAGTCAAAAGGGTTTGCAATTTTTGAAATATGACCTTAAAGAGCAAAACCAAATTAACGAAGGCCATATTTAGAGTTTTGGATACCACTTTGTAAAACTAAGCACAAAAGACAAGTAAGGGTATCACACGGGTTATTTGAAACTAATTCAAGTAACGAACCTCATTTTATTAGGCTTTACAATAAACATCATGATTCTCTTGAAGAATCTTGAATTTTGCCTAATTGGGTAATATGAGAAACCCAACACACAAGTCACTTGAGAAAAAGATATCATTTTAAAATCTATCTCAAGTGTTGTGCTAGAAAATCTTCTTTCAATAAAGAGCATTCGAAAGATTTCAATGAAGAACAATGCTCGAAGGAAATCTCCTTTATGTGTAATTCAATTCATAAAGAATCTCACACCGAGAATTCTTAAGCGAATGAACTTACAATTTAAGCTTAAGGAGAATCCAAACAAAGAGAATGTGGGTATCGAAGCAATGCTACAAAGCGGCAATAGATACCACTTGTAGGAAACAATAAAATACATTGATACCACTTATGAAATTGAATTGCAAATAGACAAGGATATCACTTGAAGGAATAAACACTATCCTTAATGATACCACTTGTTGACTTGATACCACTTGTAGACATCAATCAAGAATGATGCCACTAGTTAATATCAATTAGCCAATGATACCACTTGAAAGAAAATCGATAAGCTTGAAGGGTATCAGAGCAATAAATGCTGACAGGTATCAGAGCAAAAGCAAATACAGACGAAATCTAAATCACAAAGATTTAGAAAGGTATCAGAGCTGAAAACCTTTGAGAACAAGCAAAGGGGTGCAAAGAAACCACTTGTAAAGATCAACCCTTTTGCAATCAAATATAGCTCAAAACTGATACCACAAGAAAACACTTCAAATAATTTTTAAATATTTTGAAATTTTGCAAAAATATGCTTTGGGATAGCAAGAATCTTTTCCAAAAAGAATTCTTGAAAAAGGAAGTACCATTTTAAAGTTATCCCAAAACAAAATCCGAAAATCTGAAATTTTCAGATTTTTCAGACTTTTATCTGCCAGACCGGCACTACCGCGCACACAACGCCGGTAGTGCCGAGGTCCGGTACTACCGCCGTTCAGGTGCGGTAGTGCCGACCTTCGGTACTACCGCCATACAGGTGCGGTAGTGCCGACTTTGGCACGACTGAACTGAAACCTTTTTCAGAACTTTTTGCAAATTTGTCAAATTTTAATGAAATGAAGTCCAAATGATTTGAAGGTTTTCAAATAACTTTTTCTTTAAAAGAAATTTTCTTTTAACTCAATTTTGGCGAAATGCGCTTTGAGGCATAAAAATGAATGCAAAACTCGAAAAGTCCTCAAAGTGCAATTTCAAGTCGGATTTCATCGGCAATTGAACCCTCATGTCTTGAAAGATTTGAAATACATTTTTGAAGCCTTGGCCACTTATAAAAACAATGGAATCCGATTTGAATGCCAAAATCCTATATTAGGCTCTTTTGAGTTAAAAACAAGAATTTTGAATCAAAATAGTTTTCAACATAGGATTTTCAATTTGGAAGCTTGTAAAACATTTGAAATACATATTATAATGTTTTTACAAAGATTTTTAGCAAATTTAGGCCTTTTCAACCATGATTTTGACTTTTGTCCAAAGAAGGTTCTTTTTGATGAACCAAATAGAAATCCAACAAAGTCAAATCCAAACAACACAAAGAATCAAATCCGAATCAAGAGAAGGAGATAAGAATTAGAGATTTGAAACTTTATGTATGAGTTTGAAATACCACTTTGAACTAAGATATGGCACAAGATCTAGTCCAAATGGCGAAACTCACTAAGTACAATATTGTGATCTATATTGGTCACAACTAGTTTTTTTTCTTTTTTTTTCGACGAGTTTCAAAAACAATTAACTTTTGTTTGGTTGGTCTTTTGAAAATCTTTTGAACTCGAAAAACGTTAAGAATGACCAACTCTAAGATTTTTGCATTAAACTTATTTTCAAAATCTTTTTACTTTTAATTCTATGAAAATTATAAATTTAAATCCAAAACAAGATACTTCTATCTAGATTTTGGGTATAAATCTCATTTTCGTTGTAAAATAGATTTTGTGAAGCCAAAAACTTTGAAAAACATTTTGAAAGCATTTGTATAAATTTTTCAACTTGTTTTTCAAAAGATTACTAAAAGATTAGCAAATTTTGAGTTTTGGCTAAAAGGTTTGATTTTGAAAATTTATATTATGCACTTATATAAATATGGGCACACGTAGGGATGTGATACACATGAATATGAATTAGCACTCCCCCTAAATGTGCCACTCCTAACTTGCTCAAGATTTGCAATAGAGAACAAATAAAATAAGCAAGAGCAAGCACACATAGCAAGCAATTAAATTGATTTTGTATGAAACTAATGCATCCAAACCTACACAAGGCTAGAAGCAATAATGTAATCAATTTAAATACTTGTTACCGAGATGGCATTGGCTTAAGATGGGCGTGTCGTTCTTCATGCTTGACACCACTTGTAGGAGATGACATCCTTCTTCTTCTTATGGAGGTCAAGCGTCCAATCCATCTCGTACCACCTAAAATCTTTTTAGGCGGTTTTTGGTACCCTATCCTTGTTGGGTCCAACAATGTTAGTCACAATAGATTTAGGAACCCAAATGGCCCTAAAATTAGCATTTTTAACTTGACTAACATGACTAGAACTAGGTTTGCGAATATTATTCCTCCTAGGCAACATGTTTGGAGTGAAGTGAGATGGCTTTGGAGGATAAGCATGATTAGCAAACCTATTTCTAGTTTGATCCATTCTAAGCATATGATAATTGAAATTATGCATTGGCTTAGTGGATCTAGCAAATCTAGCAAATTGTTTGCTATTGTTATTTCTCCTAAGCAATTTATTGGAATTGCTTTGAGTGGGCTTAGGAGTCCTAACAATTTTAGCAAATTCATTTCTATATTTATTCTTCCTATGCAAATGAATATTTTCATTTTTAGCGGGCATAGGAGGCAAAGTATATCTAGCAAATGGTTTGCGATACATATTTTTCCTAAACACATATTTTTCATTGTGTTGCATAGGTTTAGGAAAATTTGCATTTCTAGTAAAACCATTTCTAGATATATTTCTCCTAGGCATATGATTATCATTATTTTTGAAGCACTTAGGAGAATTGACAAACTTGGCAAATACATTGCCATTTTTGTCTTTCCTAAGCAAATAATGATTTTCATGAATAATAGGCTTGGGAGTCATACCTATGGGACAATCCTTACCAATATGTCCCTTTTCCCGGCAATTGAAGCACGTTTGGCGATATGGGCTCTTCTTCTTTTGTTTGTTGTGCTCCTTGCTGGTCCTCCTCACGGTTGGTGGTGTGGCCTTGTTATCCACTTTGTTTGGGCACTTGGAGGCGAAGTGGCCCATCTTGTTGCATCCGAAGCACTTGACCTTGTTGGAGTGTCTTCCATTGTGCCTCGTCTTGCTATTCTCCCTCTTGGAGTTGTAGCTGAGTCCTCGTCCATCTTGAGGATGATCTTGTGTGCTCAAGATCTCGTCGAGGACGGCTTTTCCTTTGACGTACCTCCTCAAGTCATCTTCCAACTTGATGACTCTAGCCTTGAGCTTTTCATTTTCTTCTACAAGATTAGCATCTAAACACGTAGAAGAGCTAGAAGCAATACTGTTAGCGCAACAAGGCAAATCATCGCTAGAGGTGGATATGCTTTTATTAGATGAATTGTTTGGAATAGAAATTGTGCAAGGCAATTCATCTACTAAATTACATTGAGTATCAATATACACCCTAGACTCGGTGAATTCCTTGAGAAGGACTTTTTCAACTTAGCAAAGAACTGATTCTCCCTCAAGGTGCTCAGCACAAGCCTCAAGTGTCGCTCATGCTCCTCTTCTGATTTAGAGTAAACCAGAATGTCATCGATGAACACTACCACAAACTCATCAAGGTACTTGTGTAGCATACTGTTCATCGCCTCCATAAAGACAGCAGGAGCATTAGTTAGTCCAAAAGACATAACTTTAAATTCATAATGCCCATACCTAGTGGAGAAAGCAGTCTTCTCAATGTCCTGCTCCCTCACACGGATCTGATTGTAGCCCGATCAAGATCAATCTTGGAGAACACCTTTGCTCCCTTGATTGGTCAAACAGATCCTCGATGCGAGGCAAAGGATACTTGTTCTTGACTGTCACTTGATTAAGAGCACGATAATCAATGCACATACGCCAACTTCCATCCTTCTTCGAGACGAAGAGGACGGGTGCTCCCCATGGCGAAACGCTACGCCGAATAAAGCCCTTGGCCAACAGATCCTCCAACTGCTTCTTCAACTCGTCTTGAAAAGGACGAGCCAAGCGGTATGGAGAGATAGAAATAGGTCGAGTGCCAGGAACAAGATCAATACGAAACTCCACATTCCTCACAGGAGGTAGACCAGGCAACTCGTTAGGGAACACATCAACGAACTCCTTCACTACAGGAATTTCCTCAATGGAAACTGAAGAAGATGGCTTTTCTGACAAAGCCGTGAGGAAACCCAAATGCCTCAAATGGCGACCAGAAAACAGACTAGTCAAAGCAAAAACGGAGCTGGAAGGTATACCACCCTGAAAGGTCAACTCTACTCCTGACGGGGCCTGCAAGGCAACCGTTTTCCAGAAACAACAGATCTTGGCATGGTACTGATGCAGCCAGTCCATGCCCAAAATGACATCAAAAGGAGCCAACTGGATCACCATAAGATTGGCAAAGAAAACCTCATCATCAATGGCAATGGTGCAACCCGGGCAAACCAAAGAGCTAGCAATCAAACCCCCAGGAGAACTGACTAACACGGACTCAGAAATCCGCTGAACTCCCAACTTAGCTCTACTAGCAAACTTCGACGACACAAAAGAATAGGATGCTCCGGAATCAAAAAGAACAAAGGCATCAACGGAATCCACGAGTAGAGTACCTGAAACCACCTCTGGATGCCCGGCTGACTCGACGGTCGGCAAAGCGTACACTCCTGGTGGCGCCGACGTATGAGCCCCGACTCAGCCGATGCCCCATCAAGGCTGGGGCGGAGGAGGCAAATCGAGGAGGAGTAGACGGCCGCGGCACCAAGACGTGGCTGGTGGCGCCCATGCAAAGGGCGGCTGAGAAACAGGAGCAGCCATCATGTGCACCGATCCTCTGGAAGACGCCGCTGGAGTGGGAGGAGAAGGCACCGTCTCCCACTTGATGATGCTACTGGGATTCATCCGGCAGACTCGTCCCATGTGGCCGGGCTTGCCACAGTGGTTGCAACTCCCGGTCCAACCACACTCTGAAGCACGGTGCTCACCACCGCACTTGAAACACTTCATGCCCTACCTGGGCACAGGACGAACAGCCGCTCGCGAAGAAGATGACTGGGGCGGCCCCATCTTAGCCCCTGAGGAGGAGCCCTGTCCCCCCTTGAACTTCTTGAAGGTGGGTCGCTGAAAAGACCCACCTCCTCCACCAAAGGTCCTCTTCGGCCCCGCTGGGCCGCGGAACCCCGAACCGCCGGGTTTTGCTTATCCCGGAGAGCTCCAACTCGAGCTCCATGCCCTTCGCCGCTTCCACCACGGAGCGAAGTCACGAGGACGATCGCCCCATGACAACTCTGAACTCCTGGTTGAGGCCCCTACGGAACCTCCTCGCCTTCTCCTCGCTGCCGGCCGCCACGGCCAAGACGGCGCACCACGCCGTTGAACTCCACCTCATACTCGCCACCGACCTCTTTCTCGGGAAAGAGTCGCCGAGTATGCTCCATCCTCTCAAGAAAAGACTCGGGTAGAACTTGGCCCTAAGCGAGCCACAAAATCCTCCCAGGTGATCGGACCAAGATTGGGGGCTCTAGCAAATGTAACCCCTTCCCACCAGGATATTAGTTTGGCCTTTCACCAAAGGCCACAAAGCGAGCCCTCTCGACCGAGGTCAACTCTAGGACTCAAATCGCCTCTCCATGTACCGCAGCCAATCTGTGGATGGATCGGCGTGCCCGCTCCGTCAAAAGTGTCAAGACGGAGGGACATCCACTCCCGGAGACTCATCCTCGGCTCCGTGCAGCTGGGCAACAATCGGGGCGGCTGCAGGGGAGGCACAACAGCAGGGCTGCCATGGCTGGCAGTGCAGCTCCTGAATCTCCTCTGCAGAGCCTCGAACTAAATCCTCATTGGCGACGGTACCTCCGCCTCGATCAGGTAGCTGGAAGCTCCTCCCGAGCTGGCCCGCGAGCATTGAGCGAAACGCTACCCTCAAAGAACAGACTCAAGAACTCCTGGGAGCCTCACCCGACCTCCACGCCACGGCGTCCCACGGCCTCTACCCCTCGGCATGGCCGCCTGCATGCAGACAACCATCCAAACACAAAAACATAAACACAACATCACACAACCAAGAACATAGATCAAGCATCATCATAGACATATTCTTTATCACATAATCAAGCGCGATGCAATGATGAACCAAAACCCCATCCTCTTTGGCAACCAAGTGTGTCAAATTTTAGATTAGTTATACCACTTTTGCAAGTTTTAATGTTGCTATCCTATAACAAAGTTTTAGTTAGAACCTAAGCCATGTTTCTAAGTTATTCCACATCATATTTTAGTTGCAACTTAAGGTATGACACTAAAAATACTCATTCCAAGGACCTACAGCCCGCTCTGATACCAACTGTAACACCCCGGCATTTAATATGCCTGAATGCTACCAAACATAAGCTAAACAACATCTAAATACCACATTCAACATAAAATTCCAGCAAAGGTGCATAGGCTAAAAACCGAGATTTCGGCAGCACCTCCTTTGTTTTAACATGGATTTAAGGAGCAACAACAGTATAGCATTATAAGGCAATATGAGAGACATCTAAAACAGCAATAAATAGAGTCTTAACGACAATATAAGACTAACATCAAGCACTTAAAGTCTCCAAGTGTCAAATGAACAATAAATCTCTCAGAAACCAAGCTAAACCTTAAATCAAGGATCATCACACGCAATTTATTATCAAACTAATGGAATGACTTGTGGAATCATTATGGTGAAGCTACGTGTGGGCGTGTGACTATTTCCCTTCCCCACATGCCGATCTCATGGTACCTAAAACAACAAGAAAACACAAGCGTGAGTTCGAAACTCAGCAAGCATATTGCAATGGACAACAAGAACATCAACATGGCAATAACATCTCCCATCATGTAAATCATCTTATTCGTAAACACTTAATATTGTCATCATCAATATGTATGCGATGTAATGCAATGCTCATGTCTCCTTGGAAACTCATACCGGTATGGTTGAGTACACACCCGTCGGTGTGCACCCTCTCCCCCCTTCCATCCCGAAGATGGAGGGTGCCTACTCCTCGCTTCCACAACCCACGGTAGATGGAATCACGATGTAGGACTTACTCTATTGGCTCTCCGGATTAGTCATAACTTTCTCACCGACCTTCCCGGATTAGTTAATGACTTTCTCACCGCCCGGGCCATGTAACATGTCATGTATACAAGCATGCCAACATCATATATTAACACATGGCATCATAACATCTTAAACATGCTCATCATATCATAGCAATCATTAGAACATGGCAAGTGGACATATATCATGTAGACAATTCCATCTAATCTCAACATGCAACCTAGAACTCGCTATCCATCACAACACACTTGCCTCAACCACGTGCAACGGATTGGCGGGAAGTAGAGGGAACTCCCGGGGTCGCACCACCTGCACATAGGTATCACACACTCACAATCATAACCACAGAACAGTACGCAAACCCACATCTACCCCGACCTTGCCAACGACTCGCAAAACCTAAAAACAGAGGTTCTGTCCCGGCGGGACAGCAGCCTTGCAAAATGCATAACTTGGGCTCTGGGACCCCGAATCAATTAAACGAGTACATCCTCGCGTAGCTTAGGAAATTTCCCAACTTTCTCTAGGCATAAGGAAAGACTAATTCAGCCTCTAAAGTTGTTTAATCTACAGATTACCGAGATCTGTTCCAATCACGTCATAGATTTCAATACGCTCGGTAAAACAGTCATAACTTTCAAAAGGCTGGGCGGAATTTAACATTCTTTATATGCACGGAAAGATAATGAAATTATCTACAACTTCTTAAAAGCCGTACAGTCAGATTCGAACTCTAAATTGGCGAAAACAGGAACCCTAGGTCGACTGCTCATGCTGTCCCAAAACAGAAACGTGGCAACGTCTAGATCTAACCCAAATTACTCCAATCCAGCACCACCAATTGATCTAAAAACTTGATAATCACCTTAAGAACAGTACCTAGATCAATCCCAGGGAACCCCATGATCATACCTTTGCCCGACGAACGAAAACTCCAATCGATCTCCTCGCTCCTCGCTCCTCGCTCCTCGCTCCTCGCTCCAATGGATGGATCCACGAGGTTGCAGGGGTGGGGAGGCCACCCTAGGGCAGCAAGGGGGTGGAGGAGAGGTGGGGAGGTGGAGAGGTGGAGGGCAAGGGGGCGCACGGCTAGGGGGGGAGAGGGGGCGCAAGAGGGGAGGTGGGGGAGCAATTGGGGGGAGGTGGGGCGCAAGGAGTGGGTGGGGGCGCACATAAAGGGCAGGGGGAGCCCTCCAACCAGCCCACAACACGGACTCCATGTTCGAGAAGGTTTCCCAAACCATCCCACCAAAGCCCACAACCCCTCTTTAAGGCCCAAAAACCCCCCGGAAAGGCCCAAAACCCCGGAAACGGCCCGAAAACGTTAATAACCTCCAAATCCTATGGTTTCAACCTTATTACCTCATCTCATACCGTATTTAACCTTATCATACACGTTAAATAAGGTTACGACACTCCGTGGTGTCACAGATCAAGCAAGCTACACTAAGCAATTCTATTCACTATCAAGCAATTGATAATATTGCAATAATGTAAATGCTTGAAAGTAAAAGAGACAAGGGACACGTTACTTTTTACCGTGGTTAGGAGATAACCCTCCTACTCCACGTTGAGGAAGTCTAACTCACTTTGGACCGGCCCACTCACTTAAGCCTTCACCTCGAATCCACTAAGGTTGCTTTTTACCCCGTCGGGTACGCTAAGCACCAACCTTCACAAACTTTCGCCGGGGCTTCTCACAAACCTCAAGAGCTCCCGTGCACGACGCACCTACGCCGTCTAGGAGGTCACCACCTCCAAGAGCAATAAGATGAGCACTCCTCTCAAGCTTCACCGAACGCACCTCCGCATCTCCGGTGATCACCTAGTGCAACTCATGCAACTAGGGTCCTCTCAAACTCCCTCTAATTGCAACTCATGCAATTAGAATCACTCTTGAGCTCAAAACCAAATTGGAAGAGGCAAAACCATGCAAACCCTCCCACAAACTCAAACCAAGGCTCAAGAGGACTCAAAGCACCAGCAACAAAATGCCCTTGCCCCCCAAGGGGGACTTATATAGCCTCCCAAGCCAAAACTAGCCGTTGGGGACAAAAACCCTGAAAAATCGACAAAACCGGCACTACCGCACTCAAAGGGCCGGTAGTGCCGCCCTCAGCCCCAACGGTCGGCTAACGGCTATAAATCCGGTACTACCGCAGGCAAAATCGCGGTAGTGCCGCTCGGGCGGCACTACCGGCCTCTACGGGCGGTAGTGCCGACCTCAGGGCAAACTCCAGAAAACACCCCCTCTGGAAAATAACTACCGCAGTTAAAATGGCGGTAGTGCCGGCCTCGGGCGGCACTACCGCAGGTATATGGGCGGTAGTGCCGCAGGTATATGGGCGGCACTACCTCTCTTCAGGGGCGGTAGTGCCACTCTTTTCAGATTTCAAATGGCCATAACTTTTTACTCCGAACTCCGATTTCGGTGAACTTGGACTCTATGAAAAGCTTATCAAGAGGGCTACATTTTCCACCCTTTTTCAAGATTTAAGCAATCATAGATATTTTCCAAAATCACAAAAACTCCAAAGTGGCCACTCAAGTCTAAAACCGATTTTCTCGAAATCCTCATATAGACTTGATTAAAACCATGACCACAAGCTAGCAAGAGTCAACAAGATTAAATCTTGAGCCATGAGATGATCAACTCATGCTCAAAATAATTTGCAAATCACATTTGCAACAATTCAACTCATGCTTAAAGAATTTCAGTCAAACTCCAAATACTTTGCGAAAACACCTTTCGCAAACTCTTCAAAGATTATATTTGCAAGAACGTATTAAGCAAATAAATCCCGGAGTCTATAAGGTTTATCCTCTTAGCCATGTGATGGTCAAACCATGACCCAAACTGACTTGCAAAAACTACGGTGCAAGTATCACATGCTTTCAGGACCGGAACCCATAGACATCCCGTTTATTCGCACAACGAATATGCAAATAACAATTAAACCTCAAGGAATGAGCTATCTCTCTTTTGCAACACTTGCAAATCATAGCCTCATCCCAACTTCAAATCAACTTAATTTGCTTGAGCATCCTCGTTTTGCATCTCATGCAAAACCTAGCTCCAAGCAAGCAATAAATCCAAATCAGAGTGCATGAGCTCTCTAATTGCAACTCCTGCAATTCTCTAGCTCCATGCAGCTAATAAACCACAAAGCATTAGCTATCTCCCTTTTGCAACTCATGCAAATTGATAGCCTCATGCAAACACCAAACAAAATCAAATCAGAGTGCATGAGCTCTCTAATTGCAACTTCTGCAATTCTCTAGCTCCATGCACTAAACACTTGCTTGAGCTCTCTCCTTTTGCAACTCGTGCAAACAATAGCTCCAAGCAATACCAAATAAACGCAATAAGGATTTTGTTTGAAAAATAAAAACAAAACATGAAGCTTCATCTATTGCAACACATGCAAACAAATGAACTTCATGCAAAAGCCAACGCATTAACTTATCATATTTGCAACTAATGCAAATCAAAGCTCAATGCGAAAACTCCAAGCACAAGCTTGACCTATTTGCAACAAATGCCAAATAGAACTTATGCAAAATCCAAAAACGAGCTTCACCCGTTCGCAACACATGCCAAATGGATAGCTCCATGCAAAAACCAAATCCAAATAAGATTTGAGCTCGAGTGACTACAGGATTGAGATCACCAACTTATGATAAAGCTTAAAGCAGGAACTCAACCCCTCTTAATAGTACGGCGCTAATAACTAGACTCAAAGACTAGGAAGGTCCTTAGCCTAACTAGTTATACCTTAGCCGCCGCAAGCAATCCCCTTTTGGGGTCTTTATGATCTTTAATAGACTTGTACCCCCGGGATCATCACTCTGGCTATCTCTTGAAGTCTTTAGATCTTCAATCATCTTATCTTCAAGATCGTCACCCAGCTCTATAAACTTGTTCATCTTTGGACTTTAACCTGGCTCATTTATCACTTAAGAAAATGGTTAGTCCAAGATGCATGGTTGTCTCAATCATCTAAGCACTCCATTAACACATAATGGATACCACTTATATCAATTGAGCACAACCTAAATCAATTCAATGAATTTATATGTGTCTTGAGCACATGATGCAACTAATGCTTCATAATACTCAAGAACTCTTCATTTGCCCTTAATCAATCAAAAGAACACCATCAACACATGATACAATGTTCTTTAATGATTAGAAGACAAATGAACTCAATTTAAACATTCATTTAAATTGATATGTTTCAATGTATTGATCCTTTATATAAATGGAGTGAAGAATAGATCAATACATCGATACATCAAGTTCAAGTGTGAACTCCCCCTAAATATGTGCATCCATGTAATATATGGATTGGGAAACATAATGCACATTTTGTGGTTAATGTCATGGAGAATTCAAACTTAAACTTGAATTCAAAGTATGCAATTTATACTAGAATGGATATGCATACATACCTTGGTTTTTCATTTTCCATCCAAATATGGGACTATTGAATGTAACTCAATAAACATGTTAGTCTCAATAAGATTAGATTTATCATTAAACAAAGATTAATCATTAATCTAAACCAATCACCAAAACCAAATGGAGCTTGAACTTACACCAACAACCAAAGGCCCTTGCCCCCCAAGGGGGTCTTATATAGCCTCAAAAGGCAAAACTAGCCGTTGGGGGGAAAACCCACGAAAAAACAGCAAAACCGGCACTACCGCCCTCATAGGGCCGGTAGTGCTGCCCCCCAACCCAACGGTCGGCTAACGGCTATAAACCCGGTACTACCGCAGGCAAAATCGCGGTAGTGCCGCTTGGGCGGCACTACCGGCCTCTACGGGCGGTAGTGCCGACCTCAGGGCAAACTCCAGAAAAAAAAACCTTTCTGGAAAATAACTACCACAGTTAATATGGCGGTAGTGCCGGCCTCGAGCGGCACTAACGGCCTTATATGGGCGGTAGTGCCGCAGTTATATGGGCGGCACTACCTCTCTTCAGGGGCGGTAGTGCCACACTTTTCATATTTCAAATGGCCATAACTTTTTACTCCGAACTCCGATTTCGGTGAACTTGGACTCTATGAAAAGCTTATCAAGAGGGCTACATTTTCCACCCATTTTCAAGATTTAAGCAATCATAAATATTTTCTAAAATCAAAAAAACTCCAAAGTGGCCACTCAAGTCTAAAACCGATTTTCTCGAAATCCTCAAATAGACTTGATTAAAACCATGACCACAAGCTAGCAAGAGTCAACAAGATTAAATCTTGAGCCATGAGATGATCAACTCATGTTCAAAATAATTTGCAAATCACATTTGCAACAACTCAACTCAAGCTTAAGGAATTTCATTCAAATTCCAAATACTTTGCGAAAACACCTTTCACAAACTCTTCAAAGATTATATTTGCAAGAACGTATTAAGCAAATAAATCCCGGAGTCTATAAGGTTTATCCTCTTAGCTATGTGATGGTCAAACCACGACCCAAACTGACTTGCAAAAACCACGGTGCAAGTATCACATGCTTTCAGGACCGGAACCCATAGACATCCCGTTTATTCGCACAACGAATATGCAAATAACAATTAAACCTCAAGGAATGAGCTATCTCTCTTTTGCAACACTTGCAAATCATAGCCTCATCCCAACCCCAAATCAACTTAATTTGCTTGAGCATCCTCGTTTTGCATCTCATGCAAAACCTAGCTCCAAGCAAGCAATAAATCCAAATCAAAGTGCATGAGCTCTCTAATTGCAACTCCTGCAATTCTCTAGCTCCATGCAACTAAACCAAACACTTGCTTGAGCTCCCTCCGTTTGCAACCTATGCAAATATAGCTCCAAGCAATACCAAATAAACGCAATAAGATTTTGTTTGTAAAACAAAAACAAAAGCATGAAGCTTTATCTATTGCAACACATGCAAACAAATGAGCTTCACACAAAAGCCAACGCATTAGCTTATCCTATTTGCAACTAATGCAAATCAAAGCTCAATGTGATGCCCTAGAACATGAGAGTGATTGTAGGGTTTTTCTTCCTTGCTTTTGTTTCGGAAAGGAATGACGGTTTTGTCGGGGGATGAAACAATTGAAGAAAATGCTGCATTTTAATATTAATTTTGGTGTTTCGGGCTAGGGGAAAAAAGGCCGAAGAAAACCTGGGCCTGGACCGGGAATCCCCCTTCCCACCTCCACCTCCCCACCCCCCTAGTGGGCCGGCCCACTTCCCCCACCAAGGGCTGCGCCCCCACCTTGTGGCCGGCCACCCTCCCCAAACCCTAGGGTGCCTCCCCTTCCTCCCCTAGCAGCCACACCACATCTCCTCTTCCTCCCCTGCGTGGTGGCTCAAGATCCGCCGCGAAACGCGAAGGAGAAAGCGAGAAGAGGATCCGTGGAGGCGTGGGGAAAAAGCAGATTTCGTTTTTGGTGATCATCGCGTGTTCTTCGTGGGATCTCAAGGGAGAACTTTAGGTAAAATTCCCAATCTTTTATCCCCTGTTATACCTAGGATTGGGAGTGTTTTAGATCTGGTGGTGATTGGATTGGATGGGATTTGAAGGGGTAGAAGGGTAGTTTTTCACGTGGTGCTGTTTTTGGAAGGGGAGATTGTGCAGCGCGGATTGTTTCACGTTTTACGTGACCTAGACGATTTTTCCTGCCAAAACCTATAACTATAAAGTTGTAGATAACATCGATATATAGCTTCTGTATTTTTTTCAGAATTTTTGGGACGACGGTTTGAGAGTTATAGCTGTTGGAAGTTGACAAACAGAATCTGGAAACAGATTTCGTCTACTGTGTTGGACGTCTGTTTAGGCATACTTAACTATGGAATTGAAATTTATGATCTTCATGAAAGTTGTAGATCCCGTTAATATCTAGCTCCTGTAATTTTTTTATATTTTTATGATCTGTATAAAAAAAGATACGAAATTGTGAAGAGAGGGTGCTGCTGTTTGATCCGGACAGATCGGGGTTTCGGAGTTTTAAAAGGGGAACGGGTTGTAGGAAACGCGTGTTTGAATTGTGTGATCAATTGTAATGTTATTATATACTGAAAGAATGCTTGTTCAGGTGGTGCCCCTTCTGGATGCAACTAGGTTCGTCATCCACGTTGGTAAAGGCAAGTGGAAGTAGCGGTCTTGCTAAACTATAACTAGCTATTTGTTTCGTCTTCAATATAAATCTTAATTGCAGCACACCTACATGGTTTAACTACTTGTTTATGAGATTGCAATATCCTATCCTGCATTGTGATGTGGTTGTTTGGCTTTTGAATCATGAGTAAGAATGAAGAAAGATGTTGTTTGCAAGATGAATTGTTGAGATATTCTATCTCAATGATGTTCGCATTTTATCCATGCTATTTGATGGTATGCAAGCATGTGAATTCAGAGTGGGAAGTTATGAATGTATTCATGCATGAAGCATTAACTTCATAATCATGCATTGGAAGTTTGTCGACGCCAGCGTGCGCGACCGTACCGGTACAACACCGTGTGTTCCTGAGAAAAGGCACGGTGAGGAGGATCATGGCATAAGCATGTGCACAATCATATGCATTCTACTGAGGTTGTGTGGACTCTGTAATGTGGTATTGGACATGAGGAATTTGGTATGCTAGTTTTACTGTGGCTGTGTTATTTGTTAGAAGTTGTTTCGCTTGCTGAGATTACCCAATCTTACCCCTTGTTATTTTGTTGTTTTTAGGTAGTTCTCGCGAGTCGTAAGCTTGAAGGGTGGGCTTAGTAGCACAATCAACCCTCCGGGGTCATCACGAATCACATGGACTAGTGCATTTAATAATTCATTAGCTTGCTGAAATTTTATTAATCATAGACCTGTTGATGTCCTCTTTGGAGCTGTTTTACGTTTATGTTTGTTTTCTGGTTGATTTAGACTTGTTATCTCTAGTATTGATGCTTTTATGTTATTCCCGTTTGTAATGTTTATTATGAATCTTGTTGTCGCTTCCGTTTTGTCCTAATTTTAGGGGATATGCTGTCGAAATTTTCTTGTACGACAGTTTAGATTTGTAGGGTGTTACACTCAATGCGAAAACTCCAAGCACAAGCTTGACCTATTTGCAACAAATGCCAAATAGAGCT
Source organism: Rhipidocladum racemiflorum (assembly GCA_036346355.1). NCBI lineage: Eukaryota > Viridiplantae > Streptophyta > Magnoliopsida > Poales > Poaceae > Rhipidocladum > Rhipidocladum racemiflorum. The sequence goes on along the minus strand of CM070573.1, from coordinate 17,882,592 downwards.
TGTGCAAAAAACCAAGCACGAGCTTCATCCATTCGCAACTCATGCCAAATGGTTAACTCCATGCAAAAACCAAATCCAAATAAAATTTGAGCTCGAGTGACTACGGAATTGAGATCATCACCACACGATGAAGCTTAAAGAAGAACTCAATCCCTCTTAATAGTACGGCGCTAAAAACTAGACTCAAAGCTAGGAAAGATCCTTAGCCTATCTAGTTATACCTTGGCCACCGCAAGCAATCCCCTTTGGGGTCTTCATGATCTTCAATCAACTTGTACCCCCGGGATCATCACTCTGGCTGTCTCTTGAAGTCTTTTATGATCTTCAATCATCTTATCTTCAAGATCGTCACCCAGCTCTATAAGCTTGTTCATCTCTTCTTGATGAACCTTCTTCTTTTCAACCTTTCGAACTAACCTGGCTCAATCATCACTTATGAAAATGGTTAGTCCAAGATGCATGGTTGTCTCAATCGTCTAAGCACTCCATTAACACATAATGGATACCACTTACATCAATTGAGCACAACCTAAATCAATTAAATGAATTTATATATGTCTTGAGTACATGATGCAACTAATGCTTCATACTACTCAAGAACTCTTCATTTGCCTTTAACCAATCACAAGAACACCATCAACACATGATGAAATGTTCTTTAATGATTAGAAGACAAATGAATTCAATTTAAACATTCATTTAAATTGATATGTTCCAATGTATTGATCCTTTAAATATATGGAGTGAAGAATAGATCAATACATTGATACATCAAGTTCAAGTGTGAACTCCCCCTAGATATGTGCATCCATGTAATATATGGATTGGGAAACATAATGCACATTTTGTGGTTAATGCAATGGAGAATTCAAACTTAAACTTGAATCCAAAGTATGCAATTAATACTTAGAATGAATATGCATACATACCTTGGGTTTTCCATTTTCCATCCAAATATGAGACTATTGAATGTAACTCAATAAACATGTTAGTCTCAATAAGATTAGATTTGTCATTAAACAAAGATTAAGCATTAATCTAAACCAATCACCAAAACCAAATGGAGCTTGAACTTACAATCTCCCCCTTTTTGGTGATTGATGACAAATCCACTATTAATTCACTATTTGGATGAAAAATGATGCAAAAGGTTTTGAAGATCAAATCCGAATAGGCAATTAAATTTGAAGGCAAAATAAATTTTCCTTTTGCAATAAACACTCCTTCTTCTTGACAAATAAAACAAATTAAACACACAGAAGAAGGTGGCTCTTATACCAAAGAAAATCAAGGAAAAAGGCTCTTATACCACTTAAAACATTTACTTTTTGCAAAACCAAAGATGTGGCTCTCATACCACACTTAAATCAAAATTAAGAACTTTTGCACAAGAAGCATAAGTTCTCCCCTTTTTATCAACTCCCCTTACTCCCCCTTTTGGCACAAACCCCCTTTTGGCAAAGAGGCAAAGAACTCAAATCATCCAAAAGGCAAAGAAGAAAGAAGGAGAAGAAAGAAGGAATTAATAGCACTCATAATTCTCCCCCTTTTGGCATTAAACACCAAAAAAGGAAAACCAATCCAAAAAGGAGATACCACATGTAAACACGAGTGCCAGGGAAGTAGAAAAGAAATCAATTCTCCCCCTTTTTCAAAAGAAGGTCACAAAAGGATTATCGAGAAATCACATGACCTTGGCAAGGAATTGAAAGAAATTTTGCAAACATTTGAGATTGATATCAATTTAAAAGTTGATACCACTTGCACCAAGACGAGAGTGTTTGCAAATGAGAAATATGACCTAAAGGGCAAAACCAATTTAAAAGAGGCCATATTTAGAGTTTTGGATACCACTTTGTAAAATAAGCACAAAGAGATAAGTAAGGGTATCACACGGGTTATTTGAAACTAATTCAAATAACAAACCTCATTTTATTAGGCTTTACGATAAACATCATGATTCTTTTGAAGAATCCATAATTTTTGCCTAACAGGGTCATATGAGAAACCCAACACACATATCACTTTGAGAAAGGAGATATCAATTTAAAATCTATCTCAAGTGTTGTGCTTGAAAATCTTCTTTCAAACATGAGCATTCAAGAGATTATCACAAAGAACAATGCTCAAAAGGAAATCTCCTTTATATGTATTTCAATTCATAAAGAATCTCACACGGAGAATTCTTAAGCAATTGAACTTACAATTTGAAGCTTAAGGAGAATCCAACCAAGAAAGATATGGGTATCAAAGCAATGCTACAAAGAGGCAATAGATACCACTTGTAGGAAACAATAAAATACATTGATACCACTTGTGAAATTGAATTGCAAATAAACAAGGATATCTCTTGAAGGAATAAACAATAGCCTCAATGATACCACTTGTTGGCTTGATACCATTTGTAGACATCAATCAAGAATGATGCCACTAGTTGAGATCAAATAGCCAATGATACCACTTGAAAGAAAAACGATAAGCTTGAAAGGTATCAGAGCAATAAATGCTGACAGGTATCAGAGCAAAAGCAAATACAGAAGAAATCTAAATCACAAAGATTTAGAAAGGTATCAGAGCTGAAAACCTTTGAGAACTAGCAAAGGGGTGCAAAGAAACCACTTGTAAAGATCAACCCTTTTGCAATCAAATTTAGCTCAAAACTGATACCACTAGAAAACACTTCAAATAATTTTCAAATATTTTGAAATTTTGCAAAGAGATGCTTTGGGATAGCAAGAATCTTTTCCAAAAAGAATTCTTGAAAAAGGAAGTACCAATTTAAAGTTATCCCAAAACAAAATCCGAAAATCTAGAATTTTCAGACTTTTCAGACTTTTATCTGCCAGACCGGCACTACCGCGCACACAACGCCGGTAGTGCTGGGGTCCAGAACTACCGCCGTTCAGGTGCGGTAGTGCCGACCTCCGGTACTACCGCCACACAGGTGCGGTAGTGCCGACCTCCGGTACTACCGCCACACAGGTGCGGTAGTGCCGACTTTGGCACAACTGAATCTGAAACTTTTGCAATTTTTGTCAAATTTTGATCAAAAGAAGTCCAAATGATTTGAAATTTTTAGGAAACCAACATTGAACTATTTGAAGGTTTTCAAATAAATTTTGCATCAAAATAATTTTCTTTTAGCTTGATTTTGGCGAAATGCGCTTTGAGGCATAAAAATGAAATCGAAACTCAAAAAATCCTCAAAGTGCAATTTCAACTCGGATTTCATCGGCAATTGAACCCTCATGGCTTGAAGGATTTGAAATAAATTTTTGAAGCCATGACCACTTATAAAAACAATGCAATCCGATTTGAAAGCTGAAATCCAATATTAGGCTCTTTTGGTTGAAAACAAGAATTTTTGAGTCGAAATAGTTTTCAACATAGGATTTTCAATTTGGAAGCTTGTAAAACATTTGAAATACTCATTATAATGTTTTTATAAAGATTTTTAGCAAATTTAGGCCTTTTCAAACCTGATTTTGACTTTTGTCCAAAGAAGGTTCTTTTTGAAGAACCAAATAGAAATCCAACAAAGTCAAATCCAAACAACACAAAGAATCAAATCCAAATCACGAGAATGGGATAAGAATAGAGATTTGAAACTTTATGTATGAGTTTGAAATACCACTTTGAACTAAGATATGGCACAAGATCTAGTCCAAATGGTGAAACTCACAAAGTGCAATAATGTGACCAATATAGGTCAAACTAGTTTTTCAAGCAAGTTTCAAAAGCAAGTAACTTTTGTTTGGTTGGTCTTTTAAAAATCTTTTGAACACTAAAAATATTAAGAATGACCAACACTAGGATTTTTGCATTAAACTTATTTTCAAAATCTTTTTACTTTTAATTCTATGAAAATCATAATTTTAAATCCAAAACAAGACACTTCTATCTAGATTTTGGGTATAAAACTTATTTTCTTTGTAAAATAGATTTTGTGAAGCCAAAACCTTTGAAAAACACTTTGAAAGCATTTTTATACATTTTTCAACTAGTTTTTCAAAAGATTACCAATAGATTAGCAAATTTTGAGTTTTGGCTAAAAGGTTTGCTTTTGAAAAATTTTATATGCACTTATATACATATGGGCACATGTAGGGATGTGATACACATGAATATGAATTAGCACTCCCCCTAAATGTGCCACTACTAAACTTGCTCAAGATTTGCAATTAAAGCACAATAATAACAAGCAAGAGCAAGAACTATCAACAAGCAATTAAATTGAATTTTCATGATACTAATGCATCTAAACCTACAAAAGGCTAGAAGCTTAAAAGTAATCAATTTAAATGCTTGTTACCGAGATGGCATTGGCTTATGATGGACATGTCGTTCTTCATGCTTGACACCACTTGTAGGAGATGACATCCTTCTTCTTATGGAGGTCAAGCGTCCAATCCATCTCGTACCACCTAAAATCTTTCTAGGCGGTTTTTGGTACCCAATCATTGTTGGGTCCAACAAGGTTAGTCACAATAGTTTTAGGCACCCAGATGGTCCTAACTTTAGCATTTTTGATATGACTAACTTTACTAGGAATAGGTTTGCTTCTATTGTTCCTCCTAAGCAATATATTTGGAATGAAGTGAGATGGCTTTGGAGGATAGGCATAGTTTGCAAATCTATTTCTAGTTTGATCCTTTCTAAGCATATGATAATTGAAATTGTGCATTGGCTTAGTGGATCTAGCAAATCTAGCAAATTGTTTCCTATTGTTATTTCTCCTAAGCAATTTATTGGAATTCCTTTGAGTGGGCTTAGGAGTCCTAACAATTTTAGCAAATTCATTTCTAGATTTACTCTTCCTAAGCAAATGAGTATTATCATATTGATCAAGCTTAGGGGATCTTGTATATCTAGCAAATGGTTTGCGATACATATTTTTCCTAAACACATTTTTCATTGTGTTGCATAGGTTTAGGAAATCTAGCATTTTTAGCAAAGCCATTTCTAGATATATTTCTCCTAGGCATATGATTATCATTATTTTTCAAGCACTTAGGAGAATTGACAAACTTGGCAAATACATTGCCATTTTTGTCCTTCCTAAGCAAATAATGATTTTCAACAAGAATGGGCTTAGGAGTCATACCTATGGGACAATCCTTACCAATATGTCCCTTTTCCCGGCAATTGAAGCACGTTTGGCGGTATGGGCTTTTCTTCACCTTTTTGGCCGAAGACGAGCAAAGAAACACGGTGTAACTCCGACCTCTCCCGGTAGAAAGGGTTAAAAAGACAGCGAAGGGACAGGTTAAAAATTACCGCCTATCACATAGCGACACCTGGCCGGTGAAAGCGCACTTTCCAAGAAACTGCCGTACCGTTACAGGAAGGCTTCTCGGAGAAGGAACCGCAGAACAACCAAACGACGCGCCCACGCGGAGCAAGCACGCGGCGGGTAAGAAGGTCGTCTCCCGACATAAAATAGTCGTAAGCCACGACCAAAAGAAATTCAATCCCTCCTTCAAAGTCTTCTTAGGCTCAAGGGGAAGCCCGAGGGTTCCCCGCTTGAACCTCGGGGGCTAGCTGTCGGGGATTGGCTATCTGGCAAAAGACCACGGTACCCCCGTGAAAAGTTGAGCACCACCGACCAGGCAGTACTGAAAGAAGATGCTCAGGAGGATGAAACGAGCATCCCTCCTCTCCCTCCGAGCATACGCGTCCACACCTTTACTCGCAGCAATACCAAACACCCCCCACCCCCACGAGCAAGCATGCTCGTGGAGACCATGACCTACTCAGGTGTTTGGTCAGTGGGCCCGGTGAGCGCTACGAGAAAGGAAGGAGACAACCAATCAGCCGAAGTTCGAGGGAAATCTTACCCGAAATTCAAATAGCGCGCGAATCAAGGACGGCGGTTCACGAATATGGGTACATAGCGTGATCCCAGGAGGTAGTTGCCTTCTTTGTACCTATAGTCATAGTATTTAAACCCCCCTGAAGATCTGTAACAGGGAGGGGACGAAGAGATAGAACACAATACACTGGAGTAGGGCTGTTATCTCGGCAGGGAGAGGCCCGAACCAGGATAAACACCGTGTCCCCCTTTCTACCAACCTTGCATCGCTCGAACGACCTCCTCGGTCCGTATGACGGGGCTCTGTTGATCCCGCATTCAACAAGTAAGCTCGACGGGAGCCCGTTCTCCAACCGTCGACACAAAGAATCTGGAAGAATTTATCTTTAGTTCTTTTTGTCTAAAGTACTCCAATCAAAAGAGTACAAACCCTAAAGCTCTAACTGATGCCCTTCAATAGGAGACAACCCATCATATTCAAAGGAGCAAAACACAAGGAGTTCTGAATACAATTCCTACTCCTAATCCTAGAAGGAGTCCCACTCCTAATCCTAGAAGGAGTATGTATTCAACACAACTCCACTTGGCCTAACCTGGCTAAATACAGCTCTTGCACGCGTATGGCAACCTAGCCATACTCATGTGACTAACAACTCTTGCACGCTTATGGCCACCATGCCATACTCACGTGACTAATCATTCTTCATGTGTACCATTCTCTTAGCCCGAACGTCCCGCATGACATCCTTGACCACCAAGACCTCAGTTCCTCCCTGAACCTAGTCCCGAACCTCAGTTCCTGCATGAACCTAGTTCTGGTCCCGTCATCGACCACGTTCGCCCTCGAGCAACACCTGCACATGAACAAACCACAAAACGATTCTGAGCACAAGTCCGTGACTTGACTCAACATTAGTCCATGCAAATACTCACACTAGCATTGCATAAGTTCAAAACATGCATTATGAAATTCAAACAATTTTCATAACCACAGATCAATCACCAAACCATTTTCAAAATCACAAAAATCAATCTCGAGCAAAAAACCATTCACTCCGGACCAAACATCAGTCCGGCGTAGCTCACGACGGACCAAACAATTGGTCCAACGTACACGCAAATGTCTCGGTTTCATGTCAGCACAAAAACATTCAAAACACGTTCACGACGGACCAAATCTTTGGTCCGGCGTACATGCAAAAACAACGCTAAAAAATGCGTTCACGACGGACCAAGAATTTGGTCCGGCGTGCATGGTCCGGCGTAACATAAAAGCTTACTGTTTTTGTAAAACTTGGTCCGGCACAAAACATGTTCACGACGGACTAAACAAAAATTAGTCCGGCGTACACATGAAGAAAGACCTTCAAATCGCCGTTCACGACGGACCAAAACTTTGGTCCGACGTAGATGCGAAAACATGGTCCGGCGCCAATTGAGAAAACTTGGTCCGGCGCTTAAGAGTAAATTTTGGTCCAGCGCAGATGCCGTTTACCACGGACCAAAAGTTTGGTCCGGCGCAGGCGGTCCGGCATAAAATGGGAACTTACTGTTTTCTGAAAGTTTGGTCCGGCGCCAATGCGAAACTTACTGTTTTCGAGAATTTGGTCCGGCGCATGAAGAGAAACACTGTTTCTTGTCAATTTGTCAAACACATGCACAAACACATTTTGCAAATTCAATTCTTAAGCCAATTTTTCATCACATGATTTCACAGTATATTTTGTGTGGCACATGGAATATACTCCTCATAAATATAGTTGAAATATTCTAAAACATGTTAAAAGAACCACTGGAATATATTTTGTTACCTCTATTTTTATGGTTATTCCTTTTTATACTAATTTTCATAGTAAAATAACTCTCGTCAACAAAAGTTAATATTTTTGCAATTTCTGGAATTTCAACAACATAGAGCATTCAAATATTTATAACTTTTTTTATTATAGCTCCAATTGAGAGGGGTTTGTTTCTAAAAATTGTATGATTAATGATCTTTCTATTTGTGCTAATGGATTGGATTTTTCCCACTATTTTATATTCTTAGTATTTATTTGCAGCTTTATGTTTATTCGCGTAGACAACACTTCTTGAGAAACTATTGACGAGCAACATTAGAGGGAATTGTGTAGTTAGGCATACATGTTAAATTAGTGGGTTTCTCGTAGATCGTGGCACCTAGTAAGTGATAAGGCTTGCTTAGAAGATGCATGTCCCTTATAGTGTACATTCTAGGAGTTGTAGGAATTGACCCTCACATCATTCTCATATGCACCATTCTCACATGCATCATCCTCATAAGCATTATTATCATATACATGAACTTGTATAATGCTTGTATGTATGTTCTTTGTACCAAAGAATAGTAACTGTGGATTTGTTTGTTTGTATGTATGTCTACGTTGGAGTGTACACGCAAATCGTGGGCCTATGTGAGAGGTTCTGAACTAGGTGACGTAATTGGTACTCTGATCAATCAAGCAAGACTAATTATTCAACAAGCAAAGCAAGCACCCTCCTTTGATCATGTTGATCCCATATTTTATGGTGTCTATTTTGTTTTTATCAAAGTATTATACATGCATGTAATTTTTGTAAAGTTGCTAGGTTGTGGGAAGTGGTAGTTGTAATCCTAAGAATTTTGGGATTTCCTTAATGATGTTGACATGAGGACCTTGATGAACCCTAAGCTATGTTTAGACATTCTATGAAATATTGAATAGGTATAAAACGAATAATAATTGCATATGCTTAGCTATGCTATAGAAGTTGTTAGGATGGGAATGCAAGTTGATCAAATTTGAGAAATATTGGACATGATTAAAGGTTGTGGATATTTTGATAAAAATAAAAATATGATTTAGACACGGGCCAGATATACTATAACTAGATGTACAAGGGATGAACTTATACAGTGCAAGGGATGGACTTGCATGTAGTTAGGGGGAATCTCGCTTGAGTCAACCTAAGGACCAAACTTAATGATATCAACAGTCAATTTGTGCAACCACATATGTTAGTATGGGATAGCCTTAACTTAGTACAGTAGTTGTGGTTTATCCTTGCATTTTGGTAGGCCGAAGTAGTATGGACGAACCGGGTGTACGGTATCGTTCTAGGTGCTCCCTTCACCAAGACGTTGGAACCAAAGCATTCCAATACAACGGTGTATACCTTGCTATAGGGTAAAGAACGCGATGGGGCGTAAACCATCGTTAGAACTGTGTGTTCGGGTCTGGATTAGCGCGATGGGGCGTAAACCATCGTGAGTACCGTGTGTACGGGCTAGATTTCCACTGCCATAGTAAGGTTCAGACATCACCGGGGCTAGTGCAAGGCTAGACTCTAGCGAATGGAACGGTTTTGTCACAACTAGCAAAACGGGTACGATGTGTATCACGTGGTATGGTTGACATGATTGCTAGCATGTGTTATGTGGGTAAAGTGTACACTCTTTGTAGAGATTTAAATTTAATTAATTAGCGGTGCTTACGGTCAAGAGCTGCTTGGGAAATAATGTCAAGTATAGTCTTGTTTTTTGCAAACACTTTGGAAAAATGGGATATAACAAGTTGGTTTGCTCTTTATGCCATGGTTGGCTATGAGTTACTCTCTGTTCGTGGCCGAGGAGGATCACGAAATGTTGATAATGAACGTTACTTACTGTTATTAGTTTCATAACAATTGCTCTTTTCAATTCCGATACTGTTTTATATACCATTCTATTGCAAATAAAATTTGCTTCATGCTGAAATTGAACTTAGTGTAGAAACTTGATTCCATTGAGATAGCCATGCATGTATATTTATTTCCATACACTAAAATCTTGCGAGTATATACGTGTACTCAACGTTGCTTGTTGACATTTATTCAGAGAAAGAGAAATAAGACCGTTGTTTGATTACATTTGTCTTCGGTAGTAATGGCGTATAGCGTAGGCCTTTCCTGTTGGTTTGTTTTCAATTGATGGTTTATAATTTAAATTTTAGGCCAGTGGCCTACAATGTTATTTTAATTTCATTTAATTGGCCATATTTACTTATTTAACGTTCCTCTGCTATCTTTTGTTGTTGTAAACAGATGATATACAATTTTTGTCTGAAACTAATTCCTGGACGGTTTCTAGATCATTACATCCTCCGTCAGCCACCGCCTCAGGTTTCGCCCGACGACGTCACTGACCTCACAAGCTAGCGACATCACCCGCCATCATCTCCAGGCCCGTCGACCACCCTCGGTGCCAGCGCCGCTCCACGGCTTCCCATGTCGGCTCCCCAGTGAGTGAAAAATAGGAAGCGTTCTTAACCTCCAGAGGAGGCCGCGTGATTCATTTATATTTTTCAAGAATTGCCCTTGACGTGGCTATACAGGGAAGGCAACAACCGTGAATGATTTGGCTGATTAGTTACAACAAAATATCCAAAGTTTCCTAAATCTAGGTGGCCACAATCACGGTTATGCCTTGACAAATATACACAAACATTCCTATTTCTAATACTCCCCCTCAATCACAGCTTTACTAAGTTGAGATTGCGCATAAATTCGTGTAAATTCCGAACAGCAAGAGGCTTCATAAAACCGTTCGCGACTTGATCCTTGGAGGCAATCTGTCGAATATTCAACATCTTGTTTGCAACTCTTTCTCTCACAAAATGATAATCTATTTCAATATGTTTTGTCCGAGCATGAAAGACTGGATTGGATGATAAATAAGTAGCTCCCAAATTATCACACCACAAATTTGGCGTTTCTGTTAACTTAACCCTGAGTTCTCCAAGTATAGACTGAAGCCAAATAATTTCAGCGGTAGCATTTGCCATGGCTTTATATTCTGCCTCTGTACTTGATCGAGATACTGTAGGTTGTTTTCTAGCACTCCATGATATCAAATTTGGTCCAAGAAATATTGCAAAACCACTGGTTGATCTCCGATCATCTAGACTGCCAGCCCAGTCAGCATCCGAAAAGCACTAATTAGTGTGGACGTTGATCTTTTGAATTGTAGACCCACATTTGTTGTACCTCTTATATATCTTAAAATTCTCTTCACTGCTGACCAATGTACAGTGGTTGGCTCATGCAAGTATTGGCATACCTTATTAACCGAGTATGATAAGTCCGGACGGGTCAAGGTTAAGTATTGAAGACTTCCAACAATGCTGCGATATCTTGTGCTATCTTCAGGCCCTAGTGGGTCTCCATCTTCTGCTGATAGCTTTTCTGACACCGAGAGAGGGGTAGGAGCAATCTTACAATTCTTCATGCGTACTCGGGACAAGATATCCGATGCATACTTTCCTTGACTCAGTGAAATTCCATCTTGAGATTTTATTACTTCAATGCCCAAGAAGAAGTCAAGGTCTGTGAGATCCTTAAGAGCAAAATCAGCATGTAGATCTTTGAGGAGTGCTGCAATGGCTTCACTTGAAGGACTTGTCACAATAATATCATCAACATATATCAATACATAAATAATGGAGCTTCCCGTGTTATAAATAAAAAGAGATGTATCTGATTTTGATGAGACAACCAAGTTGATGCAATTTATAACTTAGACGAGAATACCAGGCCCGTGGTGCTTGTTTTAGTCCATATATCACCTTGCCTAGTTTGCAAACAAGATGAGAATCACTATTACTTTCATACCCAGGTGGTTGCTTCATATAAACTTCCTCTTCCAAAATGCCATGTAAGAACGCATTTTGCACATCCAACTGCCTGAGTGGCCATTCCTTGGACACAGCAATAGCAAGAACAAGACGTATAGTAGCAATTTTTACCACTGGACTGAATGTCTCTTCATAGTCTATACCATATCTTTGTTTAAAACCTTTTGCAACTAGCCTTGCCTTATATCTATCTATAGAACCATCAGCTTTCCTTTTGATTTTATAGACCCATTTGCAATCTATTAGATTTTTACCTTTGGGAGCAGGTACAAGATGCCAGGTCTTACTCTTGATTAATGCAGAGTACTAATCATCCTTAGCCTTTTTCCATCTTTTATCTCCAATAGCCTCTTGAACACTGGATGGTTCTCCTGTAGAACACAAATAGCCATATCTAATCATCCCATCAAAGAGAATTTTTGGTTTAGTAATACCACTTTGCAATCTTGTTCGAGGCCTTGTAGGAAGTTGCACCATAGCTGTGCTTTCTTCTTGCTCTATGGTCGGCAGTACAGACGATACTGAATTTTTTGTCCCAGATGATCCAATGGCAGCCACACCCGTTCCTGGTTCACTCGAACTGCTCGTGGAAGTTCCTGGATCCAGTGAATCAGCCTGAGATCCAATGCCGCCAGGTGACATGAGATCAGCATCGTGCTCCACGTCGGTGCCCTGCACTTCATGTGAATTAAGCTCAAAAATTCCACTATTTCCAACTGGACTTTGTCCCTGATCAGGATTTTGTCCTGGATTAGTCATATGATCATTAGTATATTCTCCCCCATGATCAGATGAAGGTAAAAGATGAACAGGCAATAGGATAATTTGTTCATGGAGACGAGCACCGGCGTTTGGATGGAGTGTTTCAAACGGAAAAATTGACTCATCAAAAACAACATCACAAGAGATATAAACCCGGCCCGTGGAGATATCAAGACACTTATAACCTTTGTGAAGAGAGCTATAACCAAGAAAGACACAATGAGTAGACCGAAAATGTGACACCACGGAGTGTCGTAATCATATAAAATGTGAATGTTGAGGTCAAAACATTATAAAATATGAAATCGGAGGTTAAAACTATATGTTGTGAGGTTTATTCGCATTTCCAGGCTATTTTTGGGAGTTTGGGCCTCTCCGGGGGAGTTCGGGCCCAAGGGGGATGTGTCGTGGGCCTTGGTGGGAGGATTTTTGGGCCCATGAGGGAGGGGGAGGCAGTATAACCTGCCTTGGGGGCGTCTTCTCCCTGCCCACATGCGCCCCACAACCCTAGCCGCCACTCCACCTCCTCCTCCCACCACCCAAGCCGCCACCCCCCACTTTGGGCGCCTCCTCTCCCCCTTGCGCCATCCCCTCCCCTCTCCACCACCCCTTGCTGCCCTAGGGAAGCCTCTCCACCTCACCACCCCGAAGATCCGTCCATTGGAGCGCTCCGCGACGAGGAGATCCGGTGGATTTGGAGCGAGGAAGGAGATCGCGCGAACCGGGAGGAGATCCGTTGGTTCTTCGTTCGTCGGGCGAAGGTATGGCCACGGGAATCCTTGGGGTTGGTCTAGGTACTGTTCTAGGGGGTGGATATCATGTTTTTAGATCAATTGGTGGTGCTGTAATTGAGTAGATTAGATGGAATCTAGAGTTTGCCACGTTCTCTGTTTCGGGCAGCATGAGCAGTCGACCTAGGGTTTGGGTTTTCGCCAATTTAGATTCGGAATTTGGTCGGCCGCCTGTTGAAGAAGTTATCGGTAATTTCAATACCTTTCAGTGGGTATAAATAAGGTCCAATTCTGCCCAGCCGTTTGAAAGTTATGCTCGTTTTACCGAACGTGTTAAAAACTGTGATGTGATTGGATCAAATCACGGTATTCTGTAGATTAAACCACTTTAGAGTCCGAATCAGTTTTTACATATACTTAGAAAAAGTTAAGAAATTTCCTAAGCTATACGAGGATGTACTCGTTTAATCGATTCGGAGTCTGAGAACCCGAGTTATGCTCGTTGCAAGTCTTTTGTCCCGACGGGACAGAACCTCTGTTTTTGGGTTGTGCGAGTAGATTGCGAAGTCGGGGTAGAAGAGTGTTTGCGTATTGTTTTGTGGGCATGATTTTGAGTGTGTGGTGCCTATGTGCAGGTGGTGTGACCCCGGGAGTGCCTTCTACTTCTCGCCAATCCGTCGCCCGTGGTTGAGGCAAGTGTATTGGAATGGGTAGCGAGTTGTTGATTGCTAGTTTTGTTGAGTTGAAATTGGATATAGAATATGTTCACATGCCATGCTTTAATGTTTGCCCTTGATATGATGAATATGGTTTATTATGTTGTGATGCCATGTGTTATTGTACAAGTTATCTATGATGTTGGCATGTTTGTATACATGGCATGATACATGGCCGGGTCGGTGAGAAAGTCATAACTAGTCCGGTAAGGTCGGTGAGAAAGTTATGACTAGTCCGGGGCACCATTGAGTAAGTCCTACATCGTGATTCCATCCACCGCGGTGAATGGAAGCGAGGAGTAGGCACCATCCATCTTTGGGATGGAAGGGAGGAGAGGGTGCACACCGACGGGTGTGTACTCAACCATACCGGTATGAGTTTCCAGGAGACATGTGCATTGCATCGCATTGCATACATGATGATGATGATAATGATATGTGAACATGAATAAAATGATAGACATGATGTGAGTTGTTGTAGCCATGTAAATGTTCTTTTGTACCATTGCAATATACTTGCTGAGTGTTGAACTCACGCTTGTGCTTTCTTGTTGTTTTAGGTACCATGAGACCGGCATGCGGGAAAGGGAAATAGACACACTTCTACACGTAGCTTCACTTATTTGTTCCCACAGTCGTTCAATTGGAGTCTTGATAATAAATTAAGTGTGATGCTTATTGATTTATGGTTTAGTTTTGCGATATGAGAGTTTTATTGTTCGTTTGGCTCATGGAGACATTGAATGCTTGGAATTAGACTTATGTTGCTGTCATGCCGTTAATTATTGCTATTTTAGATGCCTCTTATATTGCCATATATTGCTATGTGTTGTTGTTCCTCAATTCTTGTTAAAACAAAGGAGATGCTGCCAAAATTTCGATTTTTAGCATTCATGCCTTTGCTGAAATTTACTTGTATTTGTGGTATTTAGAGGTTGCTTAGTCTATGTTTGGTAGCATTCGGGCATATTAAATGCCGGGGTGTTACAGAAAAGACAATTTTCTTGAGTTGTATGGTCTCAAATTAGGCCAACATGCACAGCCAAAGATTTTTAAGACATTGTAGTCAGGTTTTTGATGATAGAGGCGCTCAAAAGGAGTTTGATGGTCAATAACTTTGCTGGGCAACCTATTAATCAGATAGGTAGCAGTTAAGAAGGCTTCATCCAAAAATTTTAGTGGCATAGATGACTGAGAAAGAAGGGCAAGGCCCTTTTCAACAATATCACGATGTTTTCTCTCAGCCGATCCATTCTGTTGATGGGCATAGGGACATGAAACATGATGAGCAATGCCAATTTTCTGGAAAAAGGAATTCAACTTTTTATACTCACCACCCCAATCTGTTTGCATGGTCAAAATTTTTTTGTTAAACTGGCATTCAACAAATTGCGGGAAATTTTGAAAAACTTGGAACACATCGGATTTTTTCTTAAGAAGATAGATTCATGTGTATTTGCTATAGTCATCAATAAAACTCACATAGTAATCATATCTACCAACTGATGTTGGTGCCGGTCCCCAAACATCAGAGAAAACAAGGGCAAAAGGACTGGTAGACACACTGATGGATTTAGGGTACGGCAACTGATGACTTTTAGCTCTTTGGCATGAATCACAAACAGTTTCGATATTGGACTCTGAAGAACAAGATAACAGATTACTCTTAATGACTCGAGTAACGACTGGAATTGAAGGATGACCTAGACGACAATGCCATCGAA
This sequence comes from Rhipidocladum racemiflorum, assembly GCA_036346355.1. Classification (NCBI taxonomy): domain Eukaryota; kingdom Viridiplantae; phylum Streptophyta; class Magnoliopsida; order Poales; family Poaceae; genus Rhipidocladum; species Rhipidocladum racemiflorum. The sequence continues at coordinate 17,867,178 of CM070573.1, read as the reverse complement.
CAATTAACGGCCTGACTCCAGCAAAGACTTGTTTATTTTCTCTTGAACCAGCAAACTGCGAAACCAAGGGATAAAGACCTCCTTCATATCTGCTTTGATGAAGAACCTTCTTCATAGCTTGATCCTTGATAATAAGAAATTCAGGATGAAACTCAAGAAAAGCTTTATTATCAGAAGCTAAACGATGAACAGAGACAAGATTTTTGTGTGCTGAGGGAACATGAAAGATATTATTAAGATGAAGATCATGATTTGGGGTAGAAATAACTGAGTGACCAATATGACTAATCTTCATACCTGATCCATTTGCGGTCTGTACTTGATCATGACTACCGTACTTCTCCTTCATAGGCAGCTTGTCAAGTTCCCCAGTTATGTGATCTGTAGCGCCGGAATCAACATACCAATTGGTGTCAATCCCATAGGAGTGAGTCACAGCCGATCCTGCAACTTTTTCTTCTGGCTGGAAGTTTGAATCAAATCTGTACCAGCACTTGATTATTGTGTGACCTTGTTTATCACACAGCTGGCAGATAGGTTTGGCACCCTGGCTTTGAATATTCTGTCGTGGTGCACCACGCCCACCATTGTTTTGTCCAGCACGGCCACGGCCTCCATTGCTGCGACCACGGTAGTTCCCTCTACCGCGAGCATTGCTACGCCCGCGTGAAGCAACATTGACTGAGGACTGAAAATGTCCTTCATTGCTCGATCCACCTTGAAGATACTCAAGTCTATTGTCATAACTGAGAATCTGTGCATAGAGATCACTAACAGAAATCGAGTCTGGACGAGCAACAATTGAAGATACCAGTGGATTATAATCGATGTCGAGGCCTGCTGGTATATAAGAGACTAGTTCCTCGTCATCCAGCGGCTTGCCAGCAGCTGCTAGATCATCCGCAAGTGCCTTCATCTTGGAGAAGTAAGCTGCGGTGGTCATCAATCCCTTCTGGGTATTGGCAAGGGAGATGCACAAATTTGTCACCCTTGCCTTCGACTGGGAAGCAAACATGTTAAGGATGGCTCCCCAAACTTGCGCCGCGGTGTCGAGTGTTGCGACTTGCGTCAGAATCTCTTTCGAAAGAGAATTCAGAAGGTACGCTAGAACTTGTTGATCCTGAGCGATCCACTTGACGTAGTCCGGGTTGTCGACGTCGAGAGCTTTGATGAACCGTGGTGGAGCCTTTACTGATCCATCAATGTAGCCCAGTAGAAAGGCACCACGCAGCGCCGGGAGAACTTGAGCACGCCATAAGACGAAGTTGTCGCGCGTCAGTTTCTCCATCACAGGAAGACCGAGTGTTGTTGAAGCAGCAGCCGCCAATGAGGAGGATGCCATGATCTAGGGTTTTGTGTGGATGGATGGAAGAGATGGCTCTGATACCATGAAAAATAGGAAGCGTTCTTAACCTCGAGAGGAGGCCGCGTGATTCATTTATATTGGTCAAGAATGTTAGACAACCTCGCTATCGAATAGTCCGGGGTTGCCTAATAGATCTCAAGTGGAGAATAGACAGGGAGAAAGAGAGACACAATATGAGGAGGAACGGGCCTGCTTTATTATTCTGTATGCTTCTGTACAATGGGGTGACCCCCTGCCTCCTATATATAGCGGTTCTGCTTAGAGATAAGGAAGAGTCCATATCGGATACGAATCCGTTTCCTAACAGGATACGAATCCGTTTCCTAACACTCCCCCTTGGACTCTTCACTGCGAGATGCATATGCCTCATTAAAACTCCATAAAAACCCAGTGGGAAAAATAATTGGAGAAAGAGTACATAGCACACGCTTGCTGTGTTGCACGGATTGCCTCATCAAAACCTTATGTAAGAAAACTTCAATGAAAAACTTACTTAAGGAAAAGAGTACAATCCACCCAAACTTCAATGTTAATCTTCAAGATTTACGTTGGGTACTCAAACTTCATGTTTGAGATTTATGTAGGAGTATGTGAAAAATCTCCCTGAAATATGCACTTCTCTAAGCCTCATCATCCCGATTCCTCTAATACATCTTTCAAAGGAAGATGCCGAGTGACTTAGTGAATAAATCTGAGATTTTCACACGACTTAGTATGCAAGATCTTTATCTCGCTCATCTTATGCATTTCATGAGCATAAAAGAACTTAGGGTTGATATGCTTTGTAAGGTTACTCTTCACATATCCCATTTGTACTTGTGCAACACAAGCTGCATTATCTTCATAGATAATAGTGGGGGTTTGTTCCATGTTGCACCACATGACTTCTGGATGTGGTGAACCATTCTTTGAAGCCATGCACATTCCCGAGAGGCTTCATACAATGCAATAATTTCTGAGTGGTTAGTCGACGTCGAGACAAGAGTCTGCTTAGACGACTTCCAAGAAATTGCCGTTCCACCGCAAAGGAAAACATACCCAGCTTGTGACTTGCCGATTCGGGTCCGATAGGTACTCAAAGATCGGCGTAGCCAACTAAATTCAATTCATTGTTTCTTCAGTAAAACAAGCCGAGGTCTTTGCTTCCTTGAAGGTAACGGAAGATGTCCTTCACCCTTTCCAATGCATTTTGGTGGGTTCTCAGACTGCATCTGCGCTAGCAAATTCACTGGCGAACGCAATGTCCTGGCTTAGTGCTATTCGCAAGGTACATGAGCGCTCCAATTGCACTCAAGTATGGGAATTCCGCTCCCGTGACTTCCTCCCCTCTTCTTTAGGCCTCACGGGTCTAGGTCTGCTTGGAGTGACCTTCCGACCATTGGGGTCTTTGCGGGTATGCCTTTTCAAAGCCAAATCTCTCCAACACTTTCTGCGTGTAGGATGCTTGGTGTACCAAGATTCCGCCTTGGACATGTTCAAGCCGCAAGCCTAAACAGAACTTGGTTTTACCCAAGTCTTTCATTTCAAACTCAGATTTCAAGTATGTGCATGCTTCTTCAATTTCCTCATCCGTCCCAATGATGTTCAAGTCATCTACATAGACGGAGATTATACAAAATCCATTCGTGGATCGTTGTATAAATACACATGGACAATCTTCATTGTTCGTGTAGCCTTTCTTGCAGAGAAAGTCACTCAAACGATTGTACCACATTCTTCCCGATTTGTTTTAGCCCATACAGTGATTTCTCCAATTTCACCTTTGTATAGGTTTCTGCTTGCTCTGTCTTGGTTCGGGATAGGGATACCTTCCGTACTTTCATATAAATCTCCGAATCCAAGTTTCCATACAAATATGCTGTGACAACATCCATTAGCTTCATTTTCAACTTCAAGTTGATTGCCATTGAGATCAAGTATCTAAAGGTAATTCCACCCATGACCGGAGAATAGGTTTCTTCATAATCAACCCCAGGACGTTGAGTGAAACCTTGAACAACAAGCCTTGCAATGGTTGTTGTTCTTTTCATAGATTCTCCTATTATTACAAAATTTATGGCCATTTCGTCATGGTGTGCTTCATGCACTTCTACTTGCTCTTCATTGCTATTTCCCATTCCAGGAGCAAGTTCCTTTAGTTTTTCTCCGCCAATGTGTGCGCACACATTATTTCTGGCGGTTTCTTCTAATTGAAGATTCAAATCTGGAATTGCCTTTTTCGACAGGCTTCTTTCGGTGCAGGTCTCAACTGGCTCCCCTTCTTGCTTTGGGGCATTTTTGTGATTGGCTATGGTAAGTCCTCTTGCCCATTTTTCCCCAGACGCCTCCGGGTACTTTGGGTTTGAGAAGCCAGATTTTCTGTTCTTTTTCTTTGAGGCCTCTGAACAGGATGAGGGATACCTTCTGCTTTCTTTGGTATTTCCACCCTCTCTGGTGCATTTCTTGCTGGTACATGCGACTTAACCACGCTCTTCAGATCACAAAAATGATCAGGCAGTTCATTTGCTAAATTCTGCAAATCAATTATCTTCTGGACTTCTTGATTTGCTTCATTAGTGCGAGGGTCATGCGCGGGGATCCCAGTGGAATGCCATATTATTTCCCGGCATTTTTCATCCAATGGTTGATTCTCTCCCCCTAATGACGGGAAACGGTCCTCGTCAAAGATGCAATCGGCCGAATCGGTACGTGTGCAAGTCTCGATCATGGGTTCCAAATACTGATTATGGATGCACTCTCATAACCAACGATATCCCAGGACTTGCGGAGAGGGCCCTTTGCGATCCATTGGGGGGTGGTATAGGTACATATACCATACATTCAATTCTTGAGTTGACCCAATGCACTAGTTTGCATGGTTGAATGGATGTTGTAGGCCGATTGTCTATAATTGATGAGTCTTCTGCATGCAGGATCGCGTGTCCCCAACAATTGTTGGACAAGTTACAACTCTGCAAGAGCGGTCCGGCAATAAACTTAATCCTCTTTATGAGTGCTTCACTAGTCCATTTTGGCGTATGGACATGCGATGCAGTGCTCAATAGTTATTCGATTCTTTGTGCAATAATCATCAAATGCCTTGGAAGTAAATTTGCCGGCATTGTCCATTCGAATGGACTTCACGCGATGATCAGAAAAAAACATTCTTAATTCTGATGATCTGCGAGATCAGCTTTGCGAATGCATGATTCCTTGCTGACAAAGAAACATGTATGCGACCATTTCCGTGAAGCATCAATGAGCACCATAAAGGATCGAAACGGCCCTAACAATGGCTGAATCGGTGCGCAAATATCCCCGAATGCGCGTTCCAGGAATGCAGGGATTTCATGTTGCACTTTCATAAGAGGGTCTAGTTATTACTTTCCTGGCACATGCATGGCACACAAAATCTTCGTGATTCGAGAAATTCTTAACATTAATGCCATGACCTTGTGAGTTGTTAACTATATTTCTCATCAATCTAAGACCAGGATGACCTAATCTACAATGCCATAAAGCAAATAATTCGAGCTTCTAAAGACAGTCTTCAAAGAAGTATACACTACGTGTGCATTGATTTTCGTGTAGTACAACCTGATTCATATGAGGGACATTTTTCTAGTACCATCTTTCCATATTCGCGTGCTTCACAATGCACAAGTGTTCTTTGCCATTTTCTTCATTGGTTTCTACGTGAAACCCATTGGCGCGGATATCCTTGAAACTTAAGAGAGTGCGAGTTGATTCAGGGTACAAGAGGGCTTCTTCAATTACCAAAGTTGTACCCATTGGCAATATAATTGTGGCTCTTCCTGAGCCTATTATATGCGTATCGCTTCCTGCGATTGTCGTAATCCTTCCAGCGTTCTTCGTGATCGTCTGGAAGTATGTCGACTCTCTTAAGATGGTATTTGTTGTGCCACTATCAACAATGCATATTTCCTCCATTGGGTGCTACACGATTTCTAGATGAAAAAAAATATAATTCTAATCTGACAGTGGCAAAGTAATTCAAACATTGCTTGCAAGTAAAGAATACTGGAATAAAGAATAAATAACAATTCTTATTCATGAGAAAGTAAAAGTATGCTCTTCGAGAGCTTACAATTATTCAATATTAACTAATCAACCACAATCTAAAAGAAAGTGCTAACAATGTTATTCATGCACTAAACGGAATCTGTAAAGTATGCATTCATTTCTGCTTCTATGTCATCCACGTATGTTTTCTTCATTTGCCAAGGGCTTGGCTGCATCATTGATGTCTAGGCCGGGCTGCGAGGATGAAGCATGTGGGGTGTCAACTTCCATGACATCATCATTGCCTACTTCGGCAAAATGTGCCTCTGCCAGTGCATTTCCTTTGGCCTTCTTCTTGGCCTGATATGCATTGATCACTTCTTTGGATTCCCGGCATATTTTTGACCAATGCCCCCAAGTGCCGCATTTGAAGCACGTTTGGTTTTGCTGTCCATACGGCTTGCCCTGCGGCTTTTCCTTGTCATTCTTCTTCTTTTGGGCTATGGACTTTCCTTTGGCCTGATGTTTCTCTTTTCCACCCTTCTTGACCCACTTCATGTGGGCGGGCTTTTTCACCTTATAGCTGTTGGCATTGATTTCTGGTACAATGCTCCTTCCAGGTGGCTGTGAGACGAAGTTCTTTCGGAGAGCTTCGTCTTGTGACTCCGCAACTTGCATAACATCAATCAGTTCACTATACTCCTTGTATGCGTCCTGACGATAGTCGGGCACTCTGGATAGCATTGGGGTGAAAAGTGGAAAGAGTTTTCTCAATCTTCTCCTCCTCAGCTGATCTTCTTGCCACATAGGGAGAGATTAGTACAAATTTGTGCAAGGCGTAATTGTACTCGGCCATCGCTTTGTAGTCCGCAAACCTCAGACGCACCCAATCTTGCTGTGCTTGGGGCAAGATTGTGTATTTGAGCTTCTCGAACCGCTTCGAGTGCGATCCATAGCTCAATTGCACTTTCTTCACCATGTATTCATTTTTCAGGGTGGTGAGAGATGGTGCCCGAGGAAGTGCAATGCTTGATCGCTCGCTCGGCGGTAGGTGGTGCGTCCTTCGAGGACCCTAAGCCGATGGCAGCTCGGAGCTTCTTGCCGCCGAGTACGATCTTCACATCGGATGCCCAAGTGAGGTAGTTTTGACCGTGCTGGGCCAATTCTGCAAACTCACGATTCACAATGCCAGACATCTGCATTTTTACAAGATTCCAACATTAGATTACTGCGTGTAATCTAATAAAGTGTGATTGCATAATTCATAAAATGCGGAAAGTAAACTCTCATGAATTTCGAATTTTTCTTAGTATTTGGCAATTTTCTGTTAATTATACAGCAATTTTCCAGCATCACTTGATAACAGAAAATAAATTTCAACATGAATTAAACATGGCATAAGTCTAATTACAATTTATATAATTCTTGTTGGCTGGGAACGAAAACAGGTAATGAATATCTCTGTCAATTTGACTCTTGGCCAGGTCAACCTGCCCCTAGGGCTCACATGAGGGAGGGAGCACTTCCCGTTTCCGGGTGCCAATTAAAGAACCAAGCCTCATGTGTGTTTTCCTAGACACCAATTGTCTCATATCTGTTTATTCATTACCAAAATCAAATCCCAACCACTCATGTTCTCATTTTATGCCATATGAAATATTCTGGAATTTTCCTAGCACTTTTCATAATATCTGCTAATATCCAAGCAATTTTCAGAATTACTGTACAACAGAAAATTGAATTTCAGCAAATATCAACATGACATAATTCATAAATTCATAAATTCGGAAAATAAATTCTCAGGAATTTCCGATATTTCTAAACGGGGCAATTATTGCAAAAATTCATACAAAAATTCATAAATGCAGAAAATAAGGCTAAGTACAAATTCAAACAGAGCCATAAAATTTTCTGAATTTTTCTTTGAATTTTCAGAATTTTCTAATCAATTTCCAAATTCTTAATCAATTTTTCTGGAAATAAAAAAAGGAAATAAAAGGGATTAAATAATCTGGGGGCAGAGGGGTAAAATCCCCTTGCCCCCGTGCGCCAAACGGGGAATTGAATCCAGTTTGTGATCTGTTCGGTCCCGATTGGTTTCAAATCCAATGAAGCTTCTGGACTTATGTCCATGCCTCTTTTTCATGCCCAACTGATCTGCTACTTGATGGTGAGATCGGTCGGGGCGATTTGGCGCCGGCTGGCGGTGGTCGACGGCGCAGTCGGCCGCGAGTCGGGCGACTTTACGGCCATGCAGAACTCGGCGCTGGCTAGCTGGCAGATTTACCAGGCTCGGCCGGCAGCCCAAAGATGGTAGCGTAGGGTCGACGGCGCGTAACGCTGCTCTCAGCGCAGACGGCAGCCAAGCTGCGGCGATACCAATGCGGGCGGCGACGCCCGGCGCGACGGCTTCAAGCGTGCGAGGCGGTGGGCTCGGTGCTACCGGCGTCAGCGCAGCTGTGGCGCCCATCGGCTTCGAGCGCGATAGAGCAACGGCAGCGGTCATGCGAGGCCAACAGCCAGCGTCCGGCGACCGGGGTGGCACGCTTCGTGCGCGGGTTTTGACTGGCGCCGGCAACCCAGTACGATGGCGATGCTTCAAGCGTCGGCTGTGGGCTGGACGGCGGCGTCGGCACAGGGTGTGCACTGCAAGCGCGGCTGCAAGCTGGCGGCTTGGTTACGACTTCGTGCCGACCTTGCTTTGTTGTACTGTAGATTTTTGTCTTGTAGCTTCGTGCCACGTTTTGCAAAAACGCTTCATGTCGCAGCTTCGTGCCACGTAGATGCTTGCATAGGAATCAAACGAGCGATTAGATTAAATCACTCGATTCTCACCTTTCTCACTTTTCAATCTGCTTTCCGGTAGACTATCGCGTAGGATAGAGTCGCGTAGGACTTTTATTTCGGCAATCCGAGTGGATGCCGGCTTGATGGCGAGTTGATTGCAGATCGGATCAGGCGATCAATCGCCGGTAGTAGACGTTCGTCGTCGTCGATGATCCTTCGCTTCTTGTCTTTTCTCACCTTTCAATCTTTCTCCGGGTAGAGCTTCGTGCTGATAACGTGTTAGACAACCTCGCTATCGAATAGTCCGGGGTTGCCTAATAGATCTCAAGTGGAGAATAGACAGGGAGAAAGAGAGACACAATATGAGGAGGAACGGGCCTGCTTTATTATTCTGTATGCTTCTGTGTACAATGGGGTGACCCCCTGCCTCCTATATATAGCGGTTCTGCTTAGAGATAAGGAAGAGTCCATATCGGATACGAATCCGTTTCCTAACAGGATACGAATCCGTTTCCTAACAAAGAATTGCCCTTGACGTGGCTATACAGTGAAGGCAACAACCGTGATATGATTTGGCCGATTAGTTACAACAAAATATCCAAAGTTTCCTAAATCTAGGTGGCCAGATCAATCACGGTTATGCCTTGACAAATATACACAAACATTCCTATTTCTAATAGTGAGCACTTCAGCCTCCTTGCAGCATGCCACCTCGCCGCGCCAAGGGCCACTTCGGCCACTTGCCTCGTCGCTCGGCTGTCCGCCTCCTTCCGACCACGGGCGGCCACCAGCCCGCACCAGCGCACACATTGGCTGGCCCGCTTTCGCCTCGACTGCCCTCCACATCGGCTAGCTCGTCCATCGATCCAACGACCAGCCTCCATCAATCGATGTCCCAGTTTCTGCTCGCTACGAGAGACCAAATTGGGCTCCTGTGTATGGTGTAGAGGGGGCGTTTCTGATTGTTTCCAATGGTTTATGCACTCTAGTAGGCCCATCATCAACACCAACATGTCCTACGCGCAACCAATGCTTTTGCAATTAATTTTAGAGGTGGTTTTTATTGCAATTTTAGGCTATTATAAGTTTATTATCGGAGGATTTCACCATTGCAATTCAGCCTTTCATGTCTATTATTGGTGAATTTCATTGCATTTTATGGAGGATTAAACATTTGCAATTTATTCAATGTTTTATCCTCGGTTTCTTTGATGTTTCATCGTCTATTTGGAAAAAATATATAAGTTGATGAGACAATTAATTTGGTGTTTCATCATTGTTAATTTGGTATTTTATCACCGTTAATTTGGTGTTTATTCACCATTTGGACATGTTGCTATTTTCGGATCACATGCATGACCATATAGAGGTGTTGGCAATGTTAATTTGGAATTTGATGACACCCTGATGGTAGCGTTATACTCTTTGGTGTTTTATTAGTGAAGGTTTTGCTCCAATTCAGTTTGAGATGAATTATTAAAGTGCAATAAGGAGTTTTTTTGCTTCTAAGTGGATACTACAACGTTGTTTTGTTGTCTTAGCTTGATATGAGGGGTCTACTTTAATTTATACTCCATTGACAGATGACAGTTCTTTTCATCTTGATCTTTTGCAAGAGCAGTTTCAACCATATTATGGAATTTCAATATGCAATTTATCATACGTGATGACTACAAGTGCAATTTGCTCTTTCAATGAGCGTTTTTTTTTACTAAATTTGATGTTCCAGATGGAACATGTCAATTCCATGATATTAGTTCTTCGCTATTTATTATGCGCCATAGGTGATGCTTTAGCTTATGCTATGTTGAGCATTTGTTTTAGGAGGTCAGTTGCACAGACTAAGATTTTTTGGGGGTTCTGAATTGTTGAAAACCCAAATTTCTTTGTCTACTTTGTTATAGCTGTGTGTTTGGATTGACTATTTCAGTCTTTCTCGACCTACGTGTGGTTTGCTCAATTTTTTTTTCACAAGAAGTGTTTGGATTGACTATTCCTGTCTTTCATATTTGCACTATCCTTTGGGCTTTTCAGTGCTTAATTACCCTTCAGGGCTTTCCAGAGACAATATCATTATGGATTTTAAGTTAAGGGGAGGTTTGTTGGAGATAACTCAATATCTTAACTTATCATATCTTTTGATTGTATCCAAATAGGTTGTTGGTCCTAGTATTCAACTACTCGGACTCTTTTGGCTATATAAGCCACCCACTATACATGTAATTCTTGATCATAATAGTGTATTGTATTTCGTGGTTTTGTCGTAAGGATTTTTTTCACGTTGAAACTTATCTCTAGTTTTCGTGTGCTGTGCTAAGCCTAATAGTTTGTCAACTTGATCGTGATATGCATACAAATATGGTGACATATATATGCATCACAATTCACAAATGCGCAAGCATGAATGGATAAATATCTTAATTCCGTGGTGTGCTTGCTTCTGAATCTGATGGCCAATTCTTTACCTAGGATTAAATACTCATTTTACTTTCTTTCCTTAGAAGAATTTACTGATCAATGGTTCTCGGTTATATCTTCCAGTTTTAGGCTTCAAAAACATATATTTTATTTGTTTAGTTCTTAAAATACTTTGGACAACTAGGAAGATACATGTCTCTAGGAAAATCATTCCTTTAACACCTATGCATAAAGAAATAGATGTAATTGCTCATCTTGATATATTCTAAAGAACAAATAATATTTAATAATTTTAGGTTACATCTACATCAATTAATTAACAGATGAATTATGTTTTTGTATCTACCAACGTGTCGAGCATCAATTCATCATGCAAGCCTATTAAAACTCAAATCAAATAACTCAGACGATTTATAATGTGCATGCATTAAAATTCTACACAAGTAGTGTTTTTTTTTTTTTTTTTTGCGAAGATGATACAAGTCATTATTAACCCAATATTGCAAGAATATATAGCTAGGAGAAAATTTTCATATATAAGAACATATGTTGTGTCTACTCTGTTTTTTTTTTGGGGATACAGCTTAGGATTTGAACTAAAGGAAAAGACTAGTTCAAACACCAGAAGTGCGCTTTAATTATTTCATAACAGTACAAGAATGCACAAATTTGAAAACAAAGACAAGAGAAACGTTCACAAAGCCTGAAATATATACTCCTATAATTAGCCTCCATCTATATATTAACTTCAAACATAATTTCCTCAAAATCTAAGTTCTCATAAAATTGATTTAAGAGTACAACACTACTACAAAAAAGCTTATATTTGACCCCTCATCACTGACGGTTTTGAAAAACCGTTTGTGATAACCACTCATTAGTGACCCTCCTAGCCAAAAACCAACTCTAATGATCATAGTGGTCATCACAAATAGTTTTTGACTAGAAGGGTCGGTGATGAGGGTCTTATCACTGACGCTTCTAGCCAAAAACCATCAATGATGACCACCGTAGTCTTCACAGACACTTCTAGCCAAAAACCATCAGTGATGACCACCGTAGTCTTCACAAACGGTTTGTGGACCCTCATCACTGACCCTTATAGCCAAAAATCGTCAGTGATGACTAACGTAGTCCTCACAGACAATTTGTGGCTAGAAGCGTCAGTCATCACTGACGATTTTTTGCTAGAAGGGTCAGTGATGTAAGTCAGTGATGTAAACCTTCATCACTGACTCTTTAACCAAAAACCGTCAGTGGGTCAGGATGATGTATGTGTTACAAATAATGAGATCGATGTATTACAAATGAATAATTGTAAACAATAAGACGTATGTGTTATAAATAATGATACGTATGTGTTATAAATAATGTGACGTATGTATTATAAATAAATAATGAGACGTATGTGTTATAAATAAATAATAGAGATGTATGTCTTATAAATAATGAGACGTATGTGTTATAAATAAATAATAGAGATGTATGTCTTATAAATAATAAGACATATGTGTTATAAATAAATAATGAGATGTATGTGTTATAAGTAATGAGATGTATGTGTTATAAATAATAAGATATACGTATTATAAATAAATAAAGAGACGTATGTGTTATAAATAAATAATGAGACGTATGTGTTATAAATAATGAGACATACGTGTTATAAATAAATAATGAGGCCTATGTGTGTTATAAATAATGAGACATATGTAATATAAATAAATAATAGAGATGTATGTGTTATAAATAAAAGACGTATGTGTTATAAATAAATAATGGGATATATATATGTATTATAAATAAACATAATTATTCATCAGAGACGGTTCTAAGCTAGAACCATCTCTGATGTTACCCTCATTAGAGACGGTTCTAGCCTAGAACCGTCTCTGATGTTATCATCCTCATCATAGACGGTTCTAGTATAGAACCATCTCTGATGACCGCATCAGAGATGGTTCTATATTGGAACCTTCTCTTATGATCCCCTTTTATTACAAAAAGGGAAAATCTCTAGAAGCACTCGATTGAATAGCAAAACCAGGGCAGAGCGCAAAACCCTAGCTCCTCCTCCTCAGTGCTCAGCTCCCCCATGCCACCACCTCCCCCACGGCGGCTCCCCCTGGTGGTGCCCCCTCCACCATTGCTTCCCCTCTGTGCTCCCACCCAGCAGCGGCTCCCTACCCCACAGCGGCCCTCTCCTCTACGGTGGCTCCCCCATGGCGGCGCTCTCCCCCATGGCGGCTCCCCCTCGGCGGTGCTCCCTCCCCCACGACCCCTTCCAATTCGGTAGTTAAGCAAGTGCGAGATCTCCCTTTTTATTTGATAGCTTTGATTCATTTTTTCTTTAATACAATCAATTGATAACATTTTAAAATAGTGAAATATTCTAGTAGATTTTAATAATTGTTCATCTTATTGTTCTTCTTTGGTCTTTGGAATACCTGATCAGGATGGCATGGATATAATATTTTGGAAAATTTTTTGTCTATTTCTCAGTTAATAACTGTAGTGAAACAATTTGATGCAGTGATTTTTGAAAACAATGATCTTGATATTAAATAACATGTGCCTTGTACTAGTAATGGATGCTTCCAAGATCGACTAAGCACAACCCTAATCAATTTGAATAATTTAAATGTGTCTTGAGTACATTGATGCAACTAATGCTTCGTTATACTCAAGAACTATCGATTATCCTTAATCAATCACAAGAACACCAACAACACATGATGAAATATTCTTTGATGATTAAAAGACAATAGACCTCAATTTAAATTTTTATTTAAATTAATATGAGTATATATTAACTACACAAGTTTTTATATACTCATGTTGATCGTAAGTAATGATCCATAGTTTATGGAATATATGAAAATGATCATTACTCTAAACCATCAACTATAGAATAAACTCCACATGGATATGTGCATACATATAATTGACTTTGAATCAATTTGCACATATTCAATTTTGATTGCATTGAAGTTTATCCTAAGATACTTTGAATATAGTAGAACTAGGCAATTAAAATATATACTCAATGAATAGTTTCAAAGTATTAATCATTTATATATGTGGTAAGAAGACATGGATCAATACTATGAAATATCAAATTAAAGCTTAAACTCCCTGTAACACCCCAGCACCCATTGTGCCCAGAATGTCACAACGAGAACAACACTAGCAACCAGATAGTCAATAAAGAATTAAATTACAGCACTACACTAATAGTTCTAACAAAATTTCGGCAGCATGTACTCTGTTTTTCCATGATTTTTCAGCATCAATAATAGAGGCATAGCAAGATAGCATAATTGAAGACAATACTAACATGGCGACCAAGGATTTCAGCAACAATTCAAGTCTAACACATAATTTAGCCATCACATAAACCAATAAGGAATGAACATTTAATCATGACAACTAACGCAACAATAAAACCATAAGACAGTTCAATAAGGTAACTAGCACAACTATGGAAAGGGTTTGAAATTGTTTATTTGAGTGATGCTAAGTGAAGTCGTGAATCTAACTCCCTTTCCCACATGCCGGATTCAAGGTACGTAAAAAAAATTTAAACAACAAGCGTGAGTTCATCACTCAGTAAAGTATATTGCAATGGAAATAAATTAATAATAGTTAACATAAATACATCCTTCAGGTCACAAACCATGGGGAATAATTCATAAAAACTTCTTCATTTCTATTCTCATATATGCAATGCAAACTCTTTGCTTAGCACATAACGATATTGCCGAGTGCACACCCGTCGGTGTGCACCCTCATTCCCTTCCATCCCGTGGAGGGTGCCTACTCTTATTGACTCGCTCCCATTCACAACCGTGGATGAAACTACGAGGTATGTCTTTCTCAGTGGCGCTCCGGATTAGTCATAACTTTCTCACAGACCTTACCGGATTAGTTGTGACTTTCTCACCGACTTGGCCTGTCCTTATGCTATGAATGCATATATGCCATAAACATGAATAACTTGCATATATACTCATTTTTAACAACTTGCATAACCATATTTAAATACATGATCATCAACAATGCTCACATCCATAACTTCACATTCATATACATCTAATCAGCTCATGAATAAGAGAGGTAGTAACCCGACAGAAGGATTTCTACCAAGCGGAAGAAACAAAACAATGAGCATTCATTCATTCCCACACATCATGCATCACAATACACTTGCCTTTTAACCTCTCAAAACGGTGTAGCGCGACGTTGATGCCACTCCCGGGGTCACACCACCTGCAAATAGATACATTCCACTCAAAAACATGCCAACAGAGCATCACAAGTCCAATAACTACATCGGCTTCGCGACCCACTCCTAAAACCTGAAAAACAGTAATCTGTCCAAACGGGACAACATCCTTCTAATGACCATAACTTGAGTTCTAAAACTCCAAATCATGAAAACGAATACATTTTCTCAAATTACAGGAAATTTTCCATCTTTTTCTAAGTATTCAAAAATTCTCAATCAGCCTCTAAGTCCCTCTAATCTGCAGATGAACATAGACTATACCATTCGCAACATATATTAGATAGCATTCGGTAAAAAGGACATAACTTTTAAACGACTAAACAAAACTTAGTGATTTTGGTCTTCATTTAAAGATAATTCAATTATCTACAACTTTCGCAACAGATGACCCCCCAGAAAATAAATCTAAAATTTTCAAAAACGCGCCCAAAGCTGGGGGGCAAATATGCCCGAGGACAGAACGCAAGACAGATCTACAATCACCTTAATCTCACCCAACAACAGCACCTAATTACATGTTTTAGGAAAGATTTGGGGTGTTACAGGGCGCCAGCCACTAGGGGAGGGGAGGGGGCGCACAAGGGGAAAGGGGTGGGGGCGCACGGTTTGGGGGGGTAGGGTTTGGCAGGAAACCCCCCCCCACGGGCCAAAATCCCCCACTGAAGGCCTACAACTCAAATCCCCATGGCCCAAACTCTCCCGAACAAGCCAAACACCCCGAAAAGCCAAAACATGACTAAAAATCGTACCGTAATGTCACACTCCCCCTGAATATGTGTATCTATATAATACATGGATTGGGAGACAATGCACATTTTGAGGTTAATATAATGGAGGAATTCATACTTCAACTTGAATCCTAAGTATGCAATAAGATAATGAACATTAATACAAATACAAACCTTGGGTTTTTCTACCTAAACAAGTTCATCGTTTCCAACGCTGAGTATCCACAAAACAAGTTTTTTTTTACAAAAGTCTAACCCTTGACTATAATCACCGAGCAATGTCCAATACCATGGACTCGGCTATTCGAATAGGTTGTACACTCTGCAGAGGTTATACACTTTACCCACAAGATACAATCAACACCACAAATGCGAATGACCGTAACAAAACCTTTCTAAAGCTACTTCTAGACCCAGTACTGCCCGCTAAGGTTTCAACACTGAAGGGACTGGTTACCACACTCAGCCCCCCTCTTGCGCCTGTGAGTCCACCCGTTAACCTGGGGCTCATACCACCATGACAGCACCGAAATCTAGACATCACAGTTTTACTCGGCCAGGTCTGTCCCATTCCAGACTTGTGGGTGTATCTGGACTCAGTTCAAATTCTTGCAAGGTTAAGTCCTTAAAGTGACCGAGGCAAGACTATCCAATTGAATTCACAAGTAGCCAAAACCCAGCAAAACCAAATACGACCTCCCATGTGCCACTCTTGGCCCACCAAAAACAATCTTGCCACTTACCCCAGTCTAAATCATTTTATCACCCCGGTTGATTACCATGCACCACGTGCCATCATCAACATCAATAACACATGTCACATCTTCCAAAAACATGTACTCTCATTAAGTCAAGATTAACATTTAACATTAAAAATGATGTCGTTGACACGTTGCAGGGCTAAGCAGACTACATACAATCTAAATAACCCATGTTGGCAAATTATTAATGTCCAACTAATATTTCATAATCTAGGGTGACAAATGATTCATGGCATACAATTATTATCGACATGGTGGCATACAACAAATAGGTCATTTATCTATTTCCCCAAATTAATTGAAAGCATTTCTAATTAAATTAGCATGCAATATTTTAAATAAACATAGTTTCAAAAGTGGGATCAATATGGTCAAAGCATAACTTGCCTTCAAAGAGTACTGGTTCTGGGTCTTGAACTTGTTCCTGGGTCAAAACTTCTCCTTCGAAACCTTCGGGCAGTTCAACGTCTACGTGTATCGGATAAATAAACAACAAATAAATAAAAACAGAGAAAAACTCATATCCAAAAATTAAATAAAATTCACCATTAAATAGAGCTCAATTTTATAAAAATTTAGAAACTGGAATAACCTCAATCGGAGTTAAAACGCAAAAATTATAGCCGTTTGAAGTTTGAAAAATCAATTAAAAGAATAAACCGAATTAATTCATTTATTTTTATATTGAAAAACCCAAAATATGACGTCAGCATGATGTTAGCACGCATTTTAAATTTCGGCCGAATTATTTTCCTAAAGAAAAATCGAATTATAACGTCATGCTTGCGTCAGCCGGTTCATAGACCTGGTCCACAGCTCTGGTTCGGTCCACCATGGACCCGGTCCACGGGTACATGTGTCAATGACACGTGCGACCCACCGAATGACGTCAGCCGCTGACGTCAGCATGGCTCAGCCGAACAGACTGACACGCGGGCCCCACCGTGACGTCAGCATGACATCATCGCACGGTGCGATCGAGCCGCTGAAACGCGGGCCCGAGGCTGACGTCACGCATGGCGTCAGGGACGATCGGGCTGACCCGCGCCGCTTCGGCTTCATGCGACGTGGCATGATTTGGGCCATTCGTTTGAAATCCGATGATCAAGATTAGATCTAATCCCACACGTTTTGGATTTACGCGGTTTGATCTGGGCCGTTCGATTTGGATCGGGCGGTTGAGATCTGATCGGGTTTAGCCGCATCAAGGGGCTACGTGGCATGACCCGGCGTCTAACACGTGGCACGATCTAAGCCGTACAATCTCGATCCAACGGCCAAGAACAGATCTACACGGTAAAACCCGATCCAATCTAACCCGTACGATCTAAATCTAACGGCCACGAATGAATCTAATCCCGTGCAAAAACCAAGCTACGTGACTAAATATATACCATTCAATCTAGATCTAACAGTCTAGATCTAATCTAACTGGAATGATTGGGTGGCGACGTGGACGAACCTGGAGCGTTGGATCTTGATCGGACGGCTGCGGGAGTTCGTGGATCTCGGCGATGGCGCGGCGGCTCGAGGTCACCGAAGAGGAAGACGATGACCTAGCCAATGGCGCTTTGGGGCAGTTCCAGCGAAGTGAGTGGTCTTGGCGGACGCGTCGCGGCACGGGGAAGCTGGATCTAGGCTCGGGCGCGGCGAAGACGGTTCGCCGGCGGCGGAAAACGAGCAAGACCCTCGGCGGCTCCCCCTCCAACTTCGGCGAGCAATCGCGGCAAGGCTATGGCGGCTGGAGCTCAGTGACCTAGGACAAAACGTGCGCATGGAAGAGGAGAGCACTGTGGCAGCGGCAGCGCATTAAATAGGGGCCTCGACATCTGGGAAATCTACGGAAACCGAGGTCCACCCGGGCGCAGCGACGGAGTCCGACGAGGACACGGACAAGGTGACGTGGAATGATCCGCGTCGTCCACGCGAGTACGATTAACGGTCCGGATGCGATCCAGCGCAGCTTGATCCGAACCGAACATCAGGGTGACATGGCACAATCGTGGCTATCCAATGCGACGCCCCACGCGCACACATGGCTCGATCCTAGCCGTTGGATCTCGATCTAACGGTCGGCGCGGTTAGGGTTCGGGTCTGGCGCGGCTTGGCTCGGTTGGACTCGAGTTGGACCAACAGTGCAACCCATTAGGGTTTTTTCGATTTTTCTAATTAAAATAATTCTAAAAATTCAAATAAATCAAGAAAAATAGTAAAATGCTGAGAAAAATTCCAGAAAAATTCTAGAAAATACTTTGAGACATTTTGGACCCAAATAAAATATTTCCAATAAAAATTTATTTAAAATTTTAATTATTTAAATAATTCAATAAAGGAATTAATTCAAATTAAATCCAAATAGATCCAAATAAATTCTAGAAAATTCCAAAAATTCTCAAAAATGCAAAATACCATTTAAATACAAGGAAGGCAAGATTTGGGGTGTTACAAGGGCGCCAGCCACTAGGGGGGAGGGGGCCACAAGGGGAAAGGGGTGGGGGCGCACGGTTTGGGGGGGTAGGGTTTGGCAGGAAAAACTCCCCCCCCACACGGGCCAAAATCCCCCACTGAAGGCCCACAACTCAAATCCCCAAGGCCCAAACTCTCCCGGACAAGTCCAAACACCCCAAAAAGCCAAAATATAACCTAAAAATCTTACCGTAATGTCACACTCCCCCTGAATATGTGCATCTATATAGTACATGGATTGGGAGACATAATGCACATTTTGAGGTTAATATAATGGAGGAATTCATACTTCAACTTGAATCCTAAGTATGCAATAAAATAATGAACATTAATACAAATACACACCTTGGGTTTTTCATTTTCCATCCAAATTTGAGGCTACTAACTATAAGCTCAATAAATATGTTAGTCTCATAAAGATTAGATTTGTCATTAAATAAAGATTAAGCATTATTATAAAACCAATCACCAAAACCAATGGAGCTTGAACTTACACTCCTGGACATCCCTAATGCATTGGATGGTACTAGCGATAGGCCTCCTTCATTGCTTTCTATTTGGTGGCAAATAAATGGTTGTTGTGCTGCTATTGCTCCAAACATTTGACCCACTCCTAGGCCTCATGTTGTTCATGTGCCGCCCATTTTTCAAGATGTTATCAGCATTGATGACTACACATGCACATAAGTTAGAGAAGATGGAAGGTGAGAATGTCTCGTCCTCATTGGAGGAGGGGTAGTAGTCGTGATGTTAGAGTAGATGTTCTAGAGATAATTTTACCAAAATCTCAACATTGACATCGTTAGTGAGATCATCATTGGGCACCATGACATTGACATCGTGGTTACTTGTATCTCCAGTTGAGACTGGATTAGGAGTGTACTCACCCTTGAAGTAGCATGGGGGTGGATTCCAAAGTCAAAAGAGTGAGTGGCCTGCAAAAATAAAAGCAAATTTGCCTTTGCCGCATGTTCGAAGGTGTTCTCCTCATCCATGTGTGACACCTTAAAACATCATGGTAGAGATTTCCATCTTGATGGTGCCCTCCTTCTAGAACAACTATCGATGATCGAGACCCAAGGTCCTCGATCGAATAAGAGAAAATAAAACAAGAGAGCATAATCAAACAAAGACTTTATTGCCGTAGACAAAAAGAAAGTTACAAGAATAAATTTGATGTGTTTTGGAGTACATAGACCACCCTATTTAAGCCTATATAAGGGGTTTATCCTCACACAAAAGTTTTCATTGAGTCTTGAGCCGTCATGTCATAAGTTCAAGTGCTATTAAATTGGTTTTGGTCATTAATGACAAATCTAAATGTGAGACTAACTCCTCTGTCTAAATGTGAGACTAACTCCTTTGTTGAGTATGATATTGCTCAGTCTCACCTGGATGGAAAAATGGAAATCTCAAAGGTATGCATCCGATGTCATATTATTATATATTGTTACATATACATATATATATATGTGTATATATATATATATAGATACATATATATATATATGAATTGAAAATAATATGCACATATCCAAGTTGAAACTTTTGTGGAGTTCAGTCTGTATTTTGATGTTTCACTAGTATTGATCTCTTTCTTTTTTCCACATATATCGAGGCTCTTTACATTGAAACATATCATTTGAGTATATGGAGCTTTTGTAGTTGTAGTATACTCATGTTGATTTAAATTCAATTATTTGCAATTGGGTTGTCATCAATCATGAAAGAGGGAGAATAAAAGATCTAGGACCTCTATTATATGTTAATGGTGTGCTTTGGTGATTAATGACAACCACATCTATTAGACTAATATTTTTTATGAGTTGGGGAAATATGTTAAGTACAACGATGATGAAGACTTTGAATGACATCATGTCTTGATGGTCATAAAATCAAGGTTTAGGAAGAAGGATATCACCATGTGTTGATGAGCATGAATATAAGAACCTGAAGTGAAGGTAGTTCATCATGTCATCATCAAGTTAAAGCTTCAAGTGGATGCATAAGGCAAAGGTATAACTAGTATATGTGTTCCTAGTCTTTTACCAGTCTCAGTGTTTGATTGCGAGACCGAATTACTAGTGTAGGTTATTGTCGGGACCTGAATTTGCAAATCTGGACCCTCTGTGTATTCAGCACTAGTCCAGGATCACGCTAGTGCACACAGTCTCAACATTGGTAAATATCACAATCATACTTATCGAAATAGAAAGTACCTTAATTATAGTAACCAAACTGGTTGCTTAACCTTTAAGGTCAAGTTACAAAAGTACGCCTCGCAGAGCGAAAGTTTAATAAAAGAGAGATAATAACAGCGGAAAATAAGATAACTTCGTGGCGCCATCCAGTATACCACATGCAACTGACTGGGCTCGCTCCCTAGATAGACGGTTCCTCTTGGAGCTCCTCCTCCAAAGCTGGTGTAGACTCCTCTTCAACTGATGTTGTATTGTGGCAAGGGTGAGTACTTGGTACTCAGCAAGTCATGCACAGAATGCAAGCTAATATTCTACATGCATGGCTTAATACAAAGGAATAGCTCATGGTTCATTTGCAGTAACAGCATTTAACAAATAACATAAGTAGATTCGAAAGCGATAGAAACAGTGTAATATCAATAACTTTTCCAGGAGTTAAATAAACATCTTTCCCATTCCTAATCCACATTTCCATCAACATCATCATTTAACCAAACCAAACCTCTCAAGTTCAAGTTATTTCCAAGAAAATCTAACCCTTGACTGTAATCCCCGAGCAATGTCCAATACCGCGGACACGGCTATTCGAATAGATTTTACACTCTGCAGAGGTTATGCACTTTACCCACAAGATACAACCAAACACCACAAAGGCGAGTGATCGTAACAAAGCCTTTCGGAAACGACTAACTACACAAGTGAACCTTTTCGGTTTTTACCATACACCATCCTTTCCCTTAACAAAGGCGAAGTATGGGACCAACATACCGTTGGACGGCTACCATGCCATCGCATTGGTACGCTCCCCTTTCAAGCTACACAAAGGGTGTAGTTGACACCCGAGGTATCACATGCAAGTTATTAGTAACTTACTCAACTAGGTCCGTCCCATTACGGACATGTGGTTACACGATTAACTCAGTTAAAAGGCTTGCAAGGTTAAGTCCTTATGTTGACCAGGGCAAGACTACCCGAAGAACCAAACCAACGCTCCCGATGCCACAACTGGCCCACCCGATCATTCTTGCCACATGCCCCGGTCGAAAACTATTTATCAAACCCCCAGTTGATTACCATGCACCACGTGCCATCAACGTCATCATCGACAACACATGACACTTCTCAAAAACACGTTCCATATCTCATTAAGTCAATGTTACCATATAATTTTTCCAAAATCATGTCATGTATACGTGGCAGGTCTAAGCATTATACTACAACGGTCTAAATACCCATGTTGGCAATTTAATAATGTCCAACTATTTAATCCTCAACTAGGGTGACAAGGGGTTTATGGCATTCAATTATCTATGTCAAGGTGGCATACAGCAACTAGGCAATTAACTAATCTACCAAAATCAATTAAAGCATTTTATAATTGAACTAGCATGCAATAATTTAAATCAAATTAATTCCAAAATGGGATCAACATGGTCAAAGCACAACTTGCCTTCAAAAAATACTTGATCTTGGTCCTGAGGTGGCTCCTGGGTCAACACTTCACCTTCGAAGCCTTCGGAAGTTACAAGCGTTTAAAGTTTAAATAATCAATTAAATAATATTACAGAGAAAAACTTTTGTCCAAAAATTAAATAAAATTCACCATTAGGTATATCTCAATTTTATAAAAATTTAGAAATTTGAATCACTCAAATCAGAGTTAAATTGCAAAAGTTATAAGCGTTTGAAATTTCAAAATTCAAATAAATCAATAATCCGAATTAATTCATTTATTTTTATACGGAAAAAACCGAATAATGACGTCAGCATGGATTTTGATTTTCCACCGAATTATTTTTCTATTGAAAAATCGATTTATTGCGTCAGCCGGTCCATGGACGTGGTCCATGGTTCGGTTTGGGTCCACCGTGGACCCGGTCCACGAGTACATGTCTCACTGACATGTGGTTCTAACGGATGACGCCGTGACGCTATCACGCTACCGAGGATGGTCGATACCGGGTTTCCCACCGTGACGTCATGGTGACGTCATGGTGCGGTTCGGCTGAGCCGCTGACACGCGGGCCCCACGTGACGTCATGGCTGACGTCAGCGGCGACCGGCGTGACCGCGCTGACCACGATGGTCAGTCTCCTAGCCACGTGGCTAGATCTCGACCGTTGGTTTGAAAATCAACGGCCCAGATCGGATCTGTGTTTCACGCGTTTGGAAACAGCTCGGCTGATCTGGACCGTTCGATCTTGATCGGACGGTCAAGATCCAATCTAGAGTTTACACGTGGCTAACCCTAGCCGTTTGATCTAGATCTAACGGCTGACATCTATCCAAGCACGGTGCGGTTCTAGCTACGTGGCACAATATGAAAACAGATCTAGAAATTACAACGTGAGATTTTACCGTGGTGAAGTGGACGAATCTTGGCCCTCGGATCTGGATCGGACGGTGGAGAGAGCTCGAGCGACGGCGATGGCGTGCGGCGGAGCTGGTTCACCGGAGACGGGGACGACGACACGCCCGACGGCGTTTGGGCGCGATTCCGGCGAAGTGGATGGTAGCTCCGGGTGCGCCTCGACGCGACGGTTCCGGATCTGGGCACAACGGCGGCGGAAATTGCAAGAAACTGTGGCGGCACACCCAACCAACTACGGCGAGCGATTGCGGCGCAACCACGGCGGGTCAGGCGACGTGGTCTAGGGCTACGGGTGCGCACGGAAATTGGCAACACGGCGGGGTTGGTGGCGCATTAAATAAGCCCCTCGGCGTCCGTGAAAACTGCGGAAACCGAGGTCCACACGGCTGCGGCGGCGGAATCCGAATCCAATTCGGATTCGGTGACGTGGCTCAACGTGGACCGTTGGATCAAGATCCAACAGTTGCGGGGTTTGGGCTCGGGTCCAGCTCGGCGACTTGGCTGGCTCGGTCGGGCTCGGGCGACGTGGCGCGATCGTGGCCGTTGGATCTAGATCCAACGGTCACGTGCGTTAGGGTTTTCCCGGCGCGGGTCGGACTCGGACTCGAGTCCGACTCGGGCTCGGTCGGTGGAATAGTAAAACCCGTTCGGCATTTTCCAGCGATTAAATATTCAAAATAATTTCAAGAAATTCATTTAATTCATTAAAAATAGCAAAACACTCAGAAAAATTCTAGAAAATATTTTGGAACATTTTGGACTCAAATAAAATATTTCCAACAAAATTTTATTTGCAAAAATTAAATTCTTTAATTATTTCAAAAGGGAATAAATTCAAATAAATTCCAAAT
This sequence comes from Rhipidocladum racemiflorum, assembly GCA_036346355.1. NCBI lineage: Eukaryota > Viridiplantae > Streptophyta > Magnoliopsida > Poales > Poaceae > Rhipidocladum > Rhipidocladum racemiflorum. The sequence continues at coordinate 17,842,939 of CM070573.1, read as the reverse complement.
AAACCAAATAAATTCCAGAAAATTCCAAAAATTCTCAAAAGTGCCAAATTTCATTTAAATTCATTAAAAGCAAAAATTTGGGGTGTTACAGTTATCACACTACTAAAAGGGATCTTGTCTAGTAGTTTGAGTCTCATGTGTATTGATACATCAATCCTGCTTGCTCTAGCTCTCTGTTGCATGTTGCTATTATTTGCGAATGTGTTTCGCAAATAGTTGAAGCTCATCCACTTACTCTTTCTAGCACGTGACTAAAGTTTTTAAATGTGTTTTGCAAATTATTGAAGTTCATGCATTAATCATTTCTAGACTCTTTCTGGCTTGTAGTCACGCTTTTGATTAAGTCTATGTTAGAGATTTTGAGAAATTATATTTTAGACTTGTGTGGCTACATTGGAGTTTTAGTGTTCTATAAAAATATCTATGGTTTCTTAGATCTTGAAAATGGATGAAATTTGTAGCCCTCTAGATAATGTTTCTATAGAGTCTAATATCGCCTAAATCAAACTTCGGATTACAAAGTTATTCTCCTTTTTAGGTTATGATGTGAGTTTGTCCAATTTGGTTATTAGGAATATCCGGTTTTACCTATTAGGAATATCCAAAATTGGGTAATTAGGAGTGTTCCAAATTTGCCTTCCATAATGGCTACGTGTGTCGGACCCCGGGAATAAATCTCCGAAATCCTCTATGTAACTTGTACTAGTCCAGAAAAAACTAGTACACATAGTAGAAATGATATCATAATATATCCAACATATTTCATTAATTAATTATTCAAGTTTACAAGGTGAGTGGCACACAGGCCAGATAATAAAGCAATGAAAATAAAGAAAATAGCAGTAAAGCCCAATGGATTTGCCACAGGCAATCAATTGGGAAGTGGCCTAGTCCATCTGGTCCTCACCGTCATAGAACTCCTTCTCTAAATCAACAGAGTAAGCAAGAGTGACTACAAAGTACTCCGCAAGTTACACGGAGATGCAGTAATAATGTAAAGGAGACAAAGGGAGGTTATAAGGTTCAATTTAGCATAAAACTACAATTTTTTCAATATTGTAAGTATTTTTCAAAGGCATATTTTTAGGAAAGATATTTTTCTTAAACAAATTTTAGCACAGGATTCCCTCCTAGAGTTAAACTAACTTTTTCCAATCAATAGAATCACACCATCCGAAATCATTTTTCTGAAATCATTTTGAAATATCCAAAATTTAATTTTAGTGAATGGCTTGCTCGGCATGTCCATGACTGCAAGCACAGCTAATCAATTAGTTTTACACTCTGTAGAGATTGTACAACTTTACCCACAAGATATGATCATCTCCTTTTGCCAAAATACATACTTTCTTTGATGTGCGGTAGAGAAAATCACGATAGGCCCCTATAAGGCTCCATCCATGTAGTCATGCCTGCTAAGGTTTCATCGCTGGTAGGATTAAACCGCCCAGTTCATAAGCCCCCTCTTACACCGAGTGGCAGCCTTACACCCACCCCACTTTCAACCTAATAGCATGACTGTCCATGGTATGTTTTAATACAAATAGCAAGATATGTTCCATACCAGACTTGTGGTAGTACGGTAAGGCTTTACATTCAGCGAAACACAGACTGGTCCTTAATTGACTAGGCAAGTTTTCCACAACCCAACTCTCGTGCCTCACGCACCCACCTGTCAACCATTCTCGTCCGATCTAAACCAAATTTTATTTTTTTAACATGATGTCAAGTAACATAGATATCACATGAAATGATAAAGCCTTTGAATAGAACTTTATTTAGCCCAAATTCCAAACAGGTTCTAATCTCAGTTCTAAGCATGTCTAAGCATATTTCTATCCATTTTGATATTTGAATATATGTCTTAGGGTTACAACGGAATAAGGTACTCTAATTTCCAAGGTTGTTTTAATCAATTGGAGAATAACTATTTATTTAAAACTGGGACTGAAACTATGTTGCTAAAATTATACATGCAATAATTTATATCAAAATATAGTTCAAAATCTAGGATCAATATGATCAAAATGTGTAACTCGCCTTGATCGTAGAATAGCTGCTTAGAATCGTCGGCTGCGAACTCCTCTGGCTCTCCGAAATCTATACGTGAAAAACATCCACATTCAAACATAATTAAATTAAAAAATCAAACTAGCATAAAAGAGAAATGTAGAAATTTAAATGAATTTAGAAAGAAAAACGGAGCCAATCAAAATTTAAACGGGCGAAAAGGGCTCACGGAAGTTTGAAAACAAGAAAAAGAAAAATGATTTTTTGAATTTTTTTTTCTAAAAAATCCGTATTATTGTGTATGCTGATGTCAGCCGCCAGTTTTTTGGTTTTTGCTGAATTTTTAAAAGAAAAATCAATTTATGACGCATGATGATATCATAAATATTCTTTTGAAATAAATATATTTTTCCGACAAGTGGGCATGTGGACCTGGTCCACCACTGGCCTGGGTGCACCGTAGACCCGGTGCATAGATGGAGCTCCCTATGTGAGTATTAATAAAAAATTCATTTTTTCCTTGCAAAGGAGGGCATGCCGAACAGTTGAAAAAGAAGTTATGTATATCCTAGAGGCTAAAACGGATGTCGTGCTTGGTATTTCTATTAACATATATAGTTTGGTCGCCACACATCGGTCACCTATAAAAAGGTCTAATTTCTTATATTCACTGAATATCTATACAATCTCTTATCATCTCAGTGATGAAAAACGAATAAACCACGCTGGGATGCCAAATTTGTGTCTCATAAGAAGGCAAATTGTCCATCCCCATCCAATTATTTTAGTGTCATTATCGATCTGCAACAATAATGGTCTGTTCGATTGGCTACGATCCATTTCCTTGAGCTATCATTTTCATATATAAACATTTAAGAAACAGCTGCAAGGGTAACGTGCGGTTAGAGGTCAAAATCATGATGGTTTGTGATATCTATATTTTTCAACACCCCATATCTACTCTATTACATCTACTCTATTAGGAGCCCTCTCAAGGCATCCACCTCACTCTCCATGCCATTTTTGCAAAAGGCCCCTCCATTTTCTCTAAATTACGAATAGGTCCCTGTAAATTACAAAGAGACCATTTGCGATTTTTTGTGAGTATAAGAAAAACGTTTGCAAATTACATTTAGGTCTCTGGTTCGTTACTTTACGGAAAACCCCCCGCTAAATACGAATCTCGAACAAGCCCTTTTCTAATTTTTTATAATAGCGATTAGGTCCAAAAATATAACAAACATGTCCCTGGCCTTTACGTCCAGGTCCTTTCTCCGTTTTTCACGAAAAAAATGTTTTCGTCAATAGAAATATGTGTGCAGCTTTATCTCTAGATTTTTTTTTCAACTCGATCTATAGTATTTTTTCAGAAAATGTATTATTCACCGGTGAACGTAGAGAGTGTTAAGATCGCCCCGAAAAAAATATGTTTAGTTCCTCCTGCTATTTTTTCTTAAGAAATAAATAGAGTAAATTTTACACGGTGCGGCGTGCGACGCATATTGCTTTAATCAACGGTAAAACAGTCCGCGCATGCGAATCGATATGTTCGTAAGCTCTCTCTCTCTCTCTCTCTCTCTCTCTCTCTCTCTCATGGGCAGAGGAAACTGTGCAGAGCACTAGCTGGCACTCGAATACTCGATAGCATTGCATACAGATTCTATTCGAGAACCATGCCTTTTGCTGTTGCCATTTTTAGACTTTACTAGTCAGGTACTCCTGTTTTGCAATAGAAAAACATTTTTAACTAAATAATCAACTAATATAATATGTTTTAAAAAATAAAATTACACTCTTGAGTTGGCACCAGAAGGAAAAAGTAATAGCCCGACCAAGGGGGCAGTTATAGGTGGAAAAAGATATGTTGTTTTTTTTATCCAGTAGCTCGTATATCGGTACATTATTTTTCTTAGAGAGAATGATATTTATATTTTCTTTAGACTTTATGCGCGAACCCATCTTTCTTAGACTCGTACAAAGGTGGCTAATTATCTAATTAATTAAAAAGTCTTTTAGTAAAGTCGATACCACAATGGTATGGTGGACTATGGAACAACTTTCCAAAAACGTAAGGTTGATCTGCAAAATGGGAAAGGACGAATTTCAACGGATAGAAACTTTTCTACTGGCATATCTCTACTACTAGTTACATGCCCGTACGTTGCTACGAAAAACAAAATTGATAACGAAAAATAAAGATTAAAAAAAATCACAAAATTAAACATCTATCTTTAACGCTTCGTTTCTTGCGAAAGCTGGCTAATTAAAGCAACGCTCGCTTTAACTGCGTTGGGCAATTAAGCAGGCAATTAAATAGAGCGATTAAGCGAGGTGATTAAGTGGCAATTAATGGCGTGGGAAGAGCGGACACTGCCACCAAGTCGCTTTAGAATCTCTATTCTAAAGCAAAGACTTGGTGGCGATGGTCCGCTCTTCCCACGCCATTAATCACGCTTAATCGCTCTACGCAGTTAAACGCGTTGCTTTAATTAGCCAGCTTTCGCAAGAAACGAAGCGTTAAAGATAGATGTTTGATCTTGTGAAATAAATTTTTTAATTTTTTAATTTTTATTTTTCGTTATCAATTTTGTTTTTCGTAGCAACCACGGGCATGTAACTAGTTTTGTTGAAACTTATCTTTTTTTTTAAGAAAATTATTGACCGCGCTATATTCTGAAGTTTTGCACCTGAGACAGTAGGTTGTTGTACGCTGATAAACAAATCATGTGTGCTCTTTCGCGAAGCTTTATCTTATGCTTATCTAGTCTCCCTGTACTTTTTTTTAATTATTATTAGCATTTCTTTGAACGTAATTACAAATTAGTTTTCGCTCTAATCGTGAAAGTAACGACAAATAAAATATGTTATATCGTCAATAGCATGACAGCCATCTTGACGGTGACACGTATTGTGACCAACACAGTATGTGCGGCCTATAAACCTAACGTGGTATGAGAACACAGCAGAATTTATTCCACTTTTATAGAGTACTGTTATATATAAATCTATCTCTCAATCCCACAACCAAATTTATTCCACTCATATACCAAGCCCATATATAGATACTAATATTCTACAATGCCCGAGCTACAGTTTACTACACTATTTTTAAATTTTTATTTTTAGAATTTTAAAAAATTAGTTTTTCTATTTTATTTTTCCACCAAAAAGATTTCTACAGTATTTTTTAATTTTGCCTTCCTTTTAAAGAGATTTCTCTTTCTGTTAAAATTCAGGGGCCATTCGTAGCAACGCTCCTAACTAGTTAGCATATTCTTGGAGAGGAACAGAGGGATGGGCCGGCCGATGCCACGCAGCTCCGAACGCTGTAATTTCTACAGTGCAAGCTACAATATTTTGTTTTGTATTTATTTTTTAATTTTAAAAAAATTGGAAGAAAATTTCCCCCTCTGTTAACGTTGAATTGCATCATGTTTTTATTTTTCCTTTTTTAAGGATACTATCCCCTCTGTTAAAATTTGTGAGTCACTCATGGTAACGCGTAGGATTTTAACTAACTAGTATTCTTGGAGAGGTATGTAAAGAATAATCGGCTGACACCACACTACACTCGGGATATTATATTTTGTTTACCTTTTTTAGAAAATAAAATTTTAATTTTTAAAGAAATATGTTTTAAAAAAATTTTAAAGAATTTTTTAAAAAATATTCGTACTTTTTAAAAGTTTTTCTAATAAGATTTTCTTCCCCGCAGCAACGTGCGAGCCAACATATTAGGGTGTGTTTGGTTCATGGGATGGGATGATCTTGTACCATTTGGTTTCATTATTTTAGGTGAATGAGATGGTTCAGTATCTAGAGGGAATATTTCTCAAATTTGTATTACTTGATTCAGGATGAGATGATTCCATTCGAGCAACCAAACATATAGATAATTTTTTTCTTAAACCATCTCATACAATGGCGAATCCAGGAAAAAAATAGAGGATAGGCTCAAAGAGTTGAGCTAGATTAAAATAAACATATTAAATAGTTTGTGTTATATTTTTATCGGTTCAAGTGTTACTAATAATACTTTATTATTTGATAAAAACTTGTACAACATTCACTTGTCAAACATTTTTAAATATCCAATCAATGAAACAAATCGGCTATTATCTCTATTCAAAACATTTATATAGTTGTAATTGACAAACAAAATTGTAAATAAGAAGAAATGCTCAAACTGTCTATTTGTTGTTTTGGTCAGCTCACTTAGCTGGTCAAGCACAAAACGCTATCTTTCATAATCAAGCCGCCACACGCAGCGCTTCGTTGGCTTCCCCAAAGATTCGCTCTCGCGACGCGCGTTAAGCACCCTTGACTAGATGGGTTGCCATGTCCTTGTGAAGCAGAGACGTTGAACCGTGCCCTCTTTCCCTTGTTCTATGTTCTTTGTGTGCATCTAGGATTCGAGTTTAGTTGTGCAGCAAGCAAAGTCACCAATTGTCAAATTAGGCATCTAATAAGCTGTAGCCCACCAAGCCACATGGTACATGAAGCAACCCATCCACCTAGCAAAGCTTCTTGTTTCTTATGCCACGTCCGAGCGCGTGTGCATTCGTTGTCGCTATGCCAAAAATTAGAGAAATTTTATAATGCATTATACTGATAGTATATAATAGATAGGAAAAATCAAATCAAACCATTAATTTATCGAAGAAATTCTACTACTCTACTACCAGAAGAAGTATACATAAATAGTAGGTAATCTGATTCATTGAATGAAAAAGAATAAACGATCCATATTAAATTTAGTGTATCGTAAAAATAATTAAAAATTAAACACCGATACTAAAAAATACTTAATGTCTAGCGGCTGGAGGGGGGGCTCCAGCCTAATGGAGCCCCCTGCTGGATACGCCCCTGATCTCATACATGTATCATTTGATACAATACAGAGAACCAAACACACCCTTACGCCTCCGTGGTCTTCGATAACGGTTGGCAAGACTGAGAGGGTAGGGCCAGCGGGCTTGTCCATGGATCGGTCCCACGGAGGCACGTGCCGACACCCCACAAGCCACGCAGCGCTTCCAAAGAATCTCCACAAAAAACCGAGATAACAATATAAACTCCCCGACCCTCGCGTCCCTCCCGCTCTCTGCAGCTGGACCCAACACAAGCACAGCCCTACGTGCAGCGGGCCAAGCCACGAGTTCGCGAGCTAGACCCCACAAGCAAAGTCACCAATTGTCAAATTAGGCATCTAATAAGCTGTAGCCCACCAAGCCACATGGTACATGAAGCAACCCATCCACCTAGCAAAGCTTCTTGTTTCTTATGCCACGTTCGAGCGCGTGTGCATTCGTTGTCGCTATGCTAAAAATTAGAGAAATTTTATAATGCATTATACTGATAGTATATAATAGATAGGAAAAATCAAATCAAACCATTAATTTATCGAAGAAATTCTACTACTCTACTACCAGAAGAAGTATACATAAATAGTAGGTAATCTGATTCATTGAATGAAAAAGAATAAACAATCTATATTAAATTTAGTGTATCGTAAAAATACTTAAAAATTAAACACCGATACTAAAAATTACTTAATGTCTAGCGGCTGGAGGGGGGGCTCCAGCCTAATGGAGCCCCCTGCTGGATACGCCCCTGATCTCATACATATATCATTTGATACAATACAGAGAACTAAACACACCCTTAGAGCATCTCCAGCAAGGGCCCCTAAAACAGGGTCCCTATTTTGGATTTAGGGACCCCCCCTATTTTTTGAGGCTCTGTTTTCAGAGCACAAGTCCAGCAACAACCCCTAAATCTCAGCCCCTATTTTACTTTTTCTCCTATTTTGACATATCCGCTATGTATAATCTTCATTTGACACCACTAAAATTCAATCAAAAATATTTGTAATACATAAAACATAAGCATATTAACATTTACAATTTAAAAACATGATATTTAAAATTTAAATTTAAAATTTTCAAAACATGATAAAATTTTCGAAGCCTCTCATGTATTTCCCTATCTTCAATAATAGGGGTTGTACTCGTGTCCCTGGAAATTAGGGCTGAGGAGGCAAATTTAGAGGCCTCCTAATTTTAGGGGCTTGAGTAGGGGCCCCATGGAAATTGGGGCTGAGGAGACAAATTTAGGGGCCCCCTAATTTTAGGGGCTTAAGTTGGGGCTCTGTTGGATCTGTTTTTTTTACTACACTCCCTATTTTAAGGTTTAGGGGCTGGTTTAGGGGCTCTGCTGGAGATGCTCTTACGCCTCCGTGGTCTTCGATAACGGTTGGCAAGATTGAGAGGGTAGGGCCAGCGGGCTTGTCCATGGATCGGTCCCACGGAGGCACGTGCCGACACCCCACAAGCCACGCAGGCGTTTCCAGCAATCTCCACAAAAAACCGAGATAACAATATAAACTCCCCGACCCTCGCGTCCCTCCCGCTCTCTGCAGCTGGACCCAACACAAGCACAGCCCTACGTGCAGCGGGCCAAGCCACGAGTTCGCGAGCTGGACCCACTAGCCCGGAGTCAAGCGGCGCAGCAAGACGAGCCGAGATCTCGCCCACTAGGCCCACATGTCATAAGTCATAACAAACCGTGGCCCACCACCTTCCCTCGGCCACGGCCACCCGTCGCGCCCACGCCTCCCCACGTCCTCATTTTCTTCTTCTTCACACGCACCGCCTCTCTAAAAAAAGGAAGGAGTTGCGGAAACCGCCATAGAATCGTCTCGAGAAGGGCTCGCACGGGGAGGCGTGGCGTGGGAAGCATCGAGGCGCCGGAGGAGTGGGGAGCGGCAGGCGGCGGGGGATATGGCGGTGGAGTACCACTGCTGCGAGCCGGGCTTCTTCGAGCACATCGTGATCATCGTGGTCCTGGTGCTCTTCGCGGGCCTCATGTCGGGGCTCACCCTCGGCCTCATGTCGCTCAGCCTCGTCGATCTCGAGGTCCTCGCCAAGTCCGGCACCGACCAGGACCGCAAGTACGCAGGTGCGCCATTATTCGTCCAACGCACCCCCTCTGCGGCCCGTTTATTCGCCATACCGCCGTGCCCACCCATACCTGGCGGACGGAGCCGGTGCCCGGCTCCGGCTATGGTTGGGGTTCCACGGGGCGGCTTGTGTCTCGGGGGCTCCATTCGTTTGCTTGCTTTGGATGGGTGGTTGGTCGCCTTTCTGTTGCCCTGTTACCCGGATTGGTTTGGCATTTCGTCGAACATCTCGTAGAAGTATGGATCCATGAATATGTTAGAAGCGTGTTGTTGTGAGGAATGGGTGGATAGAATCTCTTTTCTAATATATAATTTTGAGGGATTAGTGAGTAAAACTAGAGAATTATTGAGGAGGATGCATCGGATCGGAGCTTGTGGAAGGGCTTATCACCTGTGAAGTGGGTTGCGTTCTGGTCTAGGAGAAAGTGGCATGCTGCATTGGCTTATTCTTTCTGAAAGCGAGAGGTATGGCATAGTAGAAGGAAAAAACCGTGTGAGGTAGTGGCCTTTTAGTACTACAAGATAAGAAAAAATGTGTCTTCATGTAGTTAGTTTTCTCGCTATGCTGTGCGACTACCAAACACTGAAATAATTGGAGTGTGATGAGTTGAGTTCTAGGCTATTTCTTTAGCTGAATGAGATGCAAAAAGGTTCGCCTGTTCTATGAGATAGCATGTGTGAAATGTAAATCTTCTCGTTGAACTTTTGTGTCTGTGCTTTTACTGATATTACTCCCTCCTCGCAGCTAAGATTTTGCCTGTTGTGAAAAACCAGCACCTTCTGTTATGTACTCTTCTGATCTGCAATGCTGCAGCCATGGAGGTACTGTTCTTGATTTCAAGTGATCTCTAGATAATTTGAGTTTAAGATTCTCTGTATAAATTAGTTGTGATGACATGCTCCTGTATGTGCATTAGGCTTTGCCCATATTCCTCGATAGCTTGGTGACTGCTTGGGGTGCGATTTTGATCTCAGTGACATTGATTCTGCTGTTTGGTGAGGTGAGTTATAGAAATTTCACTTATGATGATCACCTGCACGTGTCTAGCTTGGTATCATATGCTCATATTTTGGCATAAACAGATATTACCACAGTCCATCTGCTCACGCTATGGGCTGGCTATTGGTGCCTCAGTTGCTCCATTGGTCCGTGTGCTTGTTTGGATCTGCTTTCCTGTTGCATATCCGATAAGCAAGGTGCTAAGTATACTCCCAGACTCATCGCATTATCATTACAGGACGAGTTTTCAAATGTACATGGATTGAACTTTCACCGTTTCTGTTTCAGCTACTGGACTATGTGCTTGGTCATGGTCATACAGCTCTTTTCCGTAGAGCTGAGCTAAAAACACTCGTGACACTGCATGGAAATGAGGTAAACAGAACTGATTATCGTATCTTGTAAATTGAAACTAGATAATCCAATGTCCTTTGTATTGTATGTGAGACTACGTGGATCGGACATTCCCATAGTGTATTTATATGTCTATCTAAATAGGTATCTTTGATGCCCATTTTTTTCCCTAGGTATTCTCTAGGAAACAGGGCACATGGACTGTGCACATTCACAGTGCGTCCCTAGTAAATGCAATGTTGGAAGCCTTTATGGGAGAAGTTTGTGTAGTCGTAATTTAAGTTTGCATTCTCTAGTCACTTGAAGCATCCTTTTTTGTATAAGAACAGAGAGATATATTTGGCCTTTTTCTTATGTGAAATGTACATTAATATGTAAGTGCAACCCATGTAGTCTGGGATAGCTGTGATATGCAGAACATGGTTGAGCTGCAGTAGGATATGGACACAACTAGCTATAGGTTGGTGTTGTTCCAGCATACATCATATCCACCTTATGATTAGGGTGATATTGATAGGCTTTAGAGGCTGTGATATGTGAATGCCATCATGTGCTGCTTCCTTTATTCAACAAGGCTTATTAATTTTGTTGGATGCCTTATCTATAGTTAGGTATTGATTTAAAAAACTAGGAAACCATCGAAACTCCTGATGATGACATTTTCTTCGTTGTTTTCTTGATTCTTTGAGATGCTAGTTTTATCGCTCTATCATATGAAGTTGTGGCTAATTTGTAAGAATTTTGGTATTAAAACATCTGTATATCATCCAATCTGTGGTTGGATTATCCCAAGCAGGGTTTCAAATCCTGATGGTAACTGGTCAATTATTGGAAATTCTGGTTCATCCTAGGATTTGTAACCACCTGGATTTGGAGATGTTAAGGTGCTATTCTGAAGGAATTTAGGATCATTACTATGTTATGGTTGGGCAGTACTACGTGTGCCGCAATCATAACAAAGATACGGCTGCAGCGCAGCCGACGCCAAGATTGGCAAGCCAGCCAAATTAGGAAGATGTTCCCCCTAAGGGATAGATTGATTAGCTTTCCTAATTTGTTGGCTTTCCTTATCATTTGAATAGTTTCCTTATTCCTAGAAATAAATCTGGCAAGTTTAGATTGATTGGTTAAGTTTGGTAAGATTAGATCCCATAAGGATTAATTGCTAGATTGATTGTAAATCTGATCCCTATATAAGGATCAAATCCCTTTGGAATAAAGCAAGCAATTGAGAGTTACTCTATTGCTCCTCCCTCTTCTCTTCCGTGCGCCTCCCCCCTAGGAAGAGCTGCTGCTGCAGGCTGGCTTCATCCAGCCGCCGGCCGTCGCCTCCTCCTCTCGCAGCTCCACATCCATACAACCTCCGCTCCACCACTCGTGCCCATAACAACTTGGTATCAGAGACCTTCCCCGCTCCGGCCAACATGCCAGGCTCCAGCGAGGATGGATCTACTTCGGCGAACATGAAGTTAGATCAAATTCTGGGCCAACTTGCATCTCTCAATAGCCGCCTCGATCGACACGACATAAGGTTGGCTGCCATTGAGGGCATGGGGGCTCCAATGGTCAGCTCCACTGTCGGCGCCCTCGACACCAGCATTCCGGCAGCTATTGCCGACCACGCCGGTCACCACGGCCAACCACAACCACAACCACCTCTCTTCCACCGACTTGTCTTTCCGACATTCGACGGCACGGAAGACCCTCTTCCCTGGCTCAACCGCTGCGAACAGTTCTTCCGAGGGCAGCGCACCATGGAGGAAGAAAAGGTCTGGCTCGCCTCCTACCACATGACGGGCGTAGCGCAGCAGTGGTATTTCCGCCTCGAACGTGATGAGGGCACGCCATCGTGGCGATGCTTCTCCGAATTGGCGCATGGTCGGTTTGGACCGGGCCTGCGCCATAACCCCCTCGGCGCGCTTATGCACCTTCGTCAGACCGGCAGTGTCGCTGACTATCAGGACAACTTCCTGGCGTTACTCACACGAGCAAACCTCACCCAGGAGCAACAGATCAATGTCTTCACCGCCGGATTAACTGACACGATACATATCGATGTCGAGTTGGCCGCGCCGCATAGCTTGGAAATCGCCATGAGTCTCGCACGGGCGTATGAACGCCGTGCTTTGGCTGCCGCCGAAGCTAGCAGACTGACGTCGCCCGGACGTCCGGCAAGCCGGCAGCAAGGCGGGCGCGTTCACACCGCAGGCGGCGCCAACGGATCATCGGCCGTCCCGAGCGTCGGACCTCTCGCCATCAAGCATGACGGCCCACCACAACCACCGGGGTTGCCGGCCAACGCAGGCCGGTTCATCAAAAGGCTGTCCCGTGCGCAAATGGAAGAGCGCAAGCGCCTGGGCTTGTGTTTCAATTGCGACGAGAAATATAGCCCGGGCCATGTGTGCGCAAATATCTTCTGGCTCGAGGTTGAAGCCGACGACACGACTCCGGCATTCGAACCTCCAGCCGAACACGAAGCTCCACCGGAAATGTCCCTCCACACATTGATGGGCGTCAGTATCGGCCGCACCATGCAGCTGGTCGTCCAGCTCGGTTCCGCAATAGTGACGGCACTGGTGGACTCGGGATCCACCCACAATTTCATCGCCGAGGAGTTGCAGTCCCGTCTCCACCTGCTGCTCACACTAGGGGCACACCCGCTGCGGATTATGGTCGCCAATGGTGATCATATCTGCGCCAACCTGGACTTCGCCGTTGGGCGCGAGTCCTTCACGGCTGACTGCTATTCGATTCCGCTCACCGGATTCGACATCATCTTGGGAGTCCAGTGGTTGGCATCACTCGGACCGATCGTGTGGGATTTCCAGAAATTGACCATGTCCTTCTGGCACACAGATCATCAGGTCCTTCTTCATGGTCGTGCTACATCAACAATGGCGACCCACGCGCTCAGCGGCCAACCAGACGAGATACTCACCACCCTTCTTCAGGACTATGCGGATCTATTCATCCTGCCATGCACACTGCCACCAGCTCGTCCGTACGATCATCGCATCCATCTGTTGGCCAATACCTCGGCTATTGCCGTGCGGCCATACCGATACCCACAGCTCCAGAAGGACGAGCTCGAGCTACAGTGCTCGGCCATGCTACAACAGGCCTTATTCGCCTTAGCACCTCGCCATTTTAAATCGCTTGATCCTTTTGGTACGAAAAAAAGACGACACGTGGCGCTTCTGTGTGGATTACAAAGCGCTAAACTTGGCGACAATCAAGGATAAATTTCCCATTCCAGTGGCTGAGGAATTATTTGATGAGTTACGCGGCGCCTGCTTCTTCACCAAATTGGACTTACGTTCCGGTTATCATCAAGTCCGCATGCACCCCGATGACATCCACAAGACGGCGTTCAGGACACATCATGGTCATTTTGAGTTCTTGGTTATGCCGTTCGGCCTCACCAATGCACCGGCAACTTTCCAAGCACTCATGAACGATATATTGGGACCATTCCTCCGCCGGTTTGTCCTCGTTTTCTTTGACGACATCCTTATTTACAGCACATCATGGTCCGAACACGTGTGCCATATTCGCCTGGTTTTTCAAGAGCTCAGGCGACATCAATTGGTCTTGAAGCAATCCAAGTGTTCGTTCGCGACTACGTCAGTGGCTTACCTAGGCCATGTCATCACAGCTTCAGGGGTGGCCGTGGATTGTCAGAAAGTATCCGCCATTACCGAATGGCCACAACCAGGATCCGTACGGGCGGTACGTTCATTCCTAGGCCTCGCTGGTTACTATCGTCGCTTCATCAAAGAGTATGGCGCCATGGCGGCGCCATTAACAAAATTGCTTCGCAAGGAGGCGTTCGCTTGGTCTCCTGAGGCGCAGGAGGCATTTGAGGCGCTCAAAAAGGCGTTGGCCAGTGCTCCGGTTCTCCAACTGCCCGACTTCACCGCGCCATTCATTGTGGAGTCACGACGCCCGGCCTAGGCTTCGCGCCGTCCTTCATCAAGGATCCGGACCATCGGCATTCTTCAAGAGCGGTGGCGACGACACATCAAGCTGGCAGCATACGAGCGCGAACTCATTGGCCTCGTCCATGCTGTACGGCATTGGAGGTTGTTGTCAGCGTTCTAGCCAACAGGCACCTCCGGATCGGGTGCTTGTAAGGTTCAGACGGGGGGCTTTCGGGGCAATCGCCGGAGGAAAAAACCGAATCTGGGAAGCTTGGAAGAATGGGACGCTAGGGTTTACCTGTGTTCAGCCCTCCAAGAGTAAATGACCCTAGTCCTCGCTTTTCTTGTGATTGCTTGTGTTGTGGCCAAAGAGCCAAGTCCTAATCGAGCCGAGTCGAAATCGAACCGGGCTTGAGCGAATGGAATCCTTTCTCCCATGCACCCCAGCCCCCTTATATAGCCGGGTCGGCTGAGGTGCACGAGTTACAATGGTCTTCCCATACTCATTACACTGCCATGGGCGCATTTAATGCCCCCGTCACTGTCCTTATACCCCATTTAATGCCTGCTGCAGCCGTCACGTCCCTGCCTAGGGCCCCACGCCTACCAACGCCGCCCGTTCCGTCAGGGGGAGGGGTGCTGTCGTGACGTCACCCGTAATTAATGCGCGCCTGGGGAACGCGCGCCGCCATACTGTAGCCTCCACGCTTTGCATTTAATGCGCACGATTCGCATTAAATTTCCTTGACCGCGGCTGCGGCCTGGTGGTGCGCCCGATGGCGTGGTGACGCCACCTGTCCACTGGGCGACCACCTTACTGAGCGACCAGTGGCGTGGCCTGATCGCCACCCGTCCACTGGGCAACCACCTTACTGAGCGCCCAGTGGCGTGGCCTGATCGCCACCCGTCCACTGGGCGACCACCTTACTGAACGCCACTTGTCCACTGGGCTAGGGATGCAAATGGACCGACCCTAGGGTCTTATTTGGCCCACTTTAGTTCATTTGTTTGCACTAAAAACTTAATTTTTACTCCACCTTTTAAGTTTTAGTGCAAATAAATGAACTAGAGTGGGTCAAAGATGACCCTAGGGCCGGCCCATTTGCATCCCTACACTGGGCGACCCCTTCATCGAGCGCCAGATGGCGTGGCTCGATCGCCGCCGCCCACCGGCGACCACCTTCTTGGCGCCAGATGGCGTGGCACGATCGCCGCTTTGTCGGCTGGCGACCACCTTCTTGGCGCTTGATGGCGTGGTCTGATCGCCACCTGTCCACCTCGTCATGGTGGTGGTGGGGCCGACGCGCTCGCCCGCCGGCGGCCGTGTTTATTGCGAAGTGGGTACTCAGTGTAGAATACGCCGACAGTAGCCCCCGGGCCCACCCTGGAGCGCCTTCTGGCCTTCCACTTTCCTTTTTTCTTCTTTCTCCTCTTTAAATGCCCTTCGGGGAACTGTTCAGCCTCCCGGGTGGGGCCCCTTAAATGCCCACGCGTCCCGCAGCTTTAAAGATCTTCTCCCGCATCTTCTGGTCCCGGAACGCAATAATCACTGATTGCTCGGAGATCCGGGGGATCGTGTTGCGGCAGTGGCTGAACCGTCGGATGAACTCCCTCAGGGACTCCCCCTTCGTCTGCTCCAGAGCGTGGAGGTCATCCTCCACGCCTGGTTGAGTGTAGGAGCCCTGGAAGTTGGCGATAAAAATGTCGCACAGCTCCTCCCAAGAATGCACAGAGCTTCGCGGGAGGTTAAGTAACCAAGACCGGGCGAAGCCCGTCAGCGACGTTGGGAGGTAGTTAGCCATAATCTTCTCGGACCGTCCCGCAGCACGGACCACCGTGGTATAGATTTGCAGGAACTCCTCCGGGTTAGTAGTACCATCGTACTTCTCGATGGAGGCGGGGCGGAATCTCTCCGGCCACGCAGCTTGTCGCAGACGGAGGGAAAACGCCTGGCATCCAACGTTGTAGGGGGAGGAGCGTCGTTCGCCAGCCCCTTGACCCTGAGACGAGGTCGAGGAGTGCGAGTCTGCGCTCTCCCCGGAGCCAGAGGGGGGAGCCCCCTGTCGATCACTTGGTACCCGGGGGTTGGGGCGCCGCTGTGCGCGTTCGCGACGCCTCCTAAGAACGTGGCGTAGGTCGCCGTCGCGCTGGAGCTGCCTCTCGTCCAGGCGTGCTCTCAGATCCTCGCGATCTCCCCTTGACTCGGGGGGACCGCGGGAGGAAGCGGAATCACGTGCATGTCCCCCTGTGTCGGAGGGGGCTGCAACCAGGACTCCCTTTCCTTTTTCCGGCTCTTGACACCGGGAGAAGTTGCTGTGTGGCGGATGGAACCCTGCGCATCGGTCGCACGCGTCCCTTGCCGCCCTGTGCCGGAAGCCCTCGGCTGGGTTGCCGCCTCAACCTGCTGTTGAGCGGCATCGACTAGGCGGGTGATGTCCCGCAGCCATGGAGTGGCTGGGGTGTCACCCCCTAGCGGGATTGGAGGATGGTCGAGGAGTAGCCGAGCCGCATGAAGGCTCCGCGCGGGAGTATCGTCCCCCAGGATCAAACGCCGTTGGACGGGCTGGCCCCTTGGCGTGAGAGCCACACGTGCCCCTCCCAAGACGGAGGGACCCGGCTGGGCCGGCTCCTTTCCCGGGCGCCGGGACCGGCTACGGGCGCTGCTCTCTTCGTGTAGATTGCTGCGCTTGGAGTGCGACTCCGCCATGCAGACAATCGTCCCTACTTCTTCTAAGCTTCGAACCGGAAACGGAAGGAAGAGGGCAATCTAACCACCAAGAGCCCCTACCTGGCGCGCCATCACGGGCCGTTTCTAGCCAACAGGCACCTCCGGATCGGGTGCTTGTAAGGTTCAGACGGGGGGCTTTCGGGGCAATCGCCGGAGGAAAAGAAACCGGAGTACCGGGGAAGCTTGGAAGAACGGGGACGCTAGGGTTTACCCAGGTTCAGGCCCTCCGAAGAGTAACAGCCCTAGTCCTGCTTTTCTTGTGATTGCTTGTGTTGTGGCCAAAGAGCCAAGTCTGGAATCAGAGCCGGAGCTGAAACTGGAACCGGGCTTGAGCGAATGGAATCCCTTCTCCCATGCACCCCAGCCCCCTTATATAGCCGGGCCGGCTAAGGTGCACGAGTTACAATGGTCTTCCCATACTCATTACATTGCCACGGGCGCATTTAATGCGCCCGTCACTGTCCTTATACCCCATTTAATGCCTGCTGGTATGCCACGCCGCTTAGGCCCCACGCCTACCAACGCCGCCTGCCTGTCAGTGAGAAGTGCCGCCGTGACGTCACCCGTAATTAATGCGCGCTCGGGAACGCGGCGCGCCATCTTGTAGCCTCCACGCTTTGCATTTAATGCGCACGATTCGCATTAAATTTCCTTGACCCTGGCGCTGCAGCTGGTGGCGCGCGATGGCGTGGCTCAGACGCCACCGCCCACTGGCGACCACCTTATCGGCGACGATGGCGTGGCTCGACGCCACCCGCCCACTGGCGACCACCTTCTTGGCGCCAGATGGCGTGGCTCGATCGCCACCCGCCCACTGGCGACCACCTTATCGAGCGCCAGATGGCGTGGCTCGACCGCTCGACGCCACCGCCCACCTGGCGACTTCTTATCGAAGCGCCAGCGGCGTGGCTCGACCGCTCGACGCCACTCGCCCACTGGCGACTTCTTACCGAGCGCCAGATGGCGTGGCTCGATCGCCGCCGCCCACCGGGCGACCACTTTACCGAGCGCCAGATGGCGTGGTCCGACGCCACCGCCCATCGGGCAACCACCTTGTGGCCCTACTGCTCGCCGTGGTGGCGGTGGGGTCCGGACGCGCCCTGCCCGCCCGGCGACCGTGTTTATTGCGGGGGAGTGGGTACCCTGGTGTAGAATACGCCGATAGCCGTATCTTTGGGGACGGACGTTCCTCGTCCGCACAGATCATTTCAGTTTGAAGTTCTTGCTCGATCAACGTCTATCGACCATTCCACAACATCAATGGGCTAGCAAACTTGTGGGATATGATTTTACGGTGGAATCTGCATCGGGAAGACTCAACACGGTGGCGATGCATTATCCACGCCATGAGGATCCACGGGATCAAGCTGCCACCTATGCTATCTCTGGACCGGAGTTGGACTTCTTCGCGAATCTACGCACCCACACGGCCACAGATCCGGCCATGCAAGACATTGCCACCGCCATCAACAATGGGCAGAGATCGGCAGATTGGTCCATCAAGGATGGACTCATATTATTTCGCAAGCGGGTGTTCCTCCCAATTGCGTCCATCTTCACCTCGCAAATCATTGCGCAGGCGCATGGGACGGGACATGAAGGTGTGCAAAAATCTTTGCAGAGGCTACGGGCCGACTTCCACATACCACAAGCTCGTCAATTGATGCAGCAATACATCAAAGAGTGTGCTACATGTCATCGGAACAAAACCGATCACCTTCATCCGGCCGGGTTGCTCCAACCCTTACCGGTTCCCGGACAGATATGGTCTGATATTGCTATGGACTTTGTGGAAGGATTGCCAAGCGTCAATGGGAAGACAGTCATCCTGACAGTCATTGATCGCCTCTCCAAGTTTGCACACTTCATTCCCCTGGCGCACCCATACACAGCCACGTCAGTCAGCACAGTTTTCTTTCATGAAATTGTGCGCTTACATGGCATTCCAACTTCAATCGTCAGTGACAGGGATGTAGTGTTCACAAGTTCGTTTTGGCAAGAACTTTTTCGGCTTTCTGGCATCAAATTAAACATGAGCACTGCCTATCATCCACAGTCTGATGGCCAGTCAGAAGCGGCGAACAAAGTCATTGCTATGTATCTCCGCTGCTTCACAGGGGATAGACCAAAACAATGGCTTCATTGGCTACCTTGGGCGGAGTACTGCTACAATACATCGTACCACTCCGCACTTCATACCACACCGTTCAAGGTGGTATATGGTCGCGACCCTCCAACTATGTGCGCCTGGGATTAAGGCGATATCCGCGTGCCTGCTGTTCGTCAGGCATTGGTGGATAGAGATGAATTTTTGGGTGATGTTCGCCAACGCTTACTCCAAGCACAAGAATTCGCCAAGGCTGCCTATGATGCTAAACACCGCTTCCTTGAGTTTCAAGTTGGGGATTGGGTGTGGCTACGCCTCCTGCACCGGCCAGCCGCATCCATTGTCACGCCGTCCGGGGGAAAGCTTCATCCACGCTTCTATGGGCCCTATAAAGTCTTGCAGCGCATTGGTACTGTTGCATACAAACTCCGGCTACCGCCCATGACAAAAATTCATGATGTTTTTCATGTGGGAGTTCTCAAGAAGTTTCATGGCCCAACACCATTTGCCGATGCTCCATTACCAGCTCTTCACAAAGGCAGAGTGTTTCCCACACCGCTCCACGTGGTTCACGGCAGGCTCGCTCGGGGCAAACGTCAAGTTCTAGTTCAATGGAAGGATCAACCAGATTTCAATGCAAGTTGGGAAGATATGGCGGATTTCATTCAGCGATACCCGCAGTTTAAGATCGCGGACGATCTTTTTGCTAACGGAGGGAGTGATGTTATGGTTGGGCAGTACTACGTGCGCCGCAATCATAACAAAGATATACGCAATACAAATGACGCCAAGATTGGCAAGCCAGCCAAATTAGGAAGATGTTCCCCCTAAGGGATAGATTGATTAGCTTTCCTAATTTGTTGGCTTTCCTTATCATTTGAATAGTTTCCTTATTCCTAGAAATAAATCTGGCAAGTTTAGATTGATTGGTTAAGTTTGGTAAGATTAGATCCCATAAGGATTAATTGCTAGATTGATTGTAAATCTGATCCCTATATAAGGATCAGATCCTTTTGGAATAAAGCAAGCAATTGAGAGTTGCTCTATTGCTCCTCCCTCTTCTCTTCCGTGCGCCTCCCCCCTAGGAGGAGCTGCTGCTGCAGGCTGGCTTCATCCAGCCGCCGGCCGTCGCCTCCTTCTCTCGCAGCTCCACATCCATACAACCTCTGCTCCACCACTCGTGCCCATAACATACTATTTCAAGATCAAGGAAATAACCAAAAAAAATGTACAACGGAAGAAAGGTAAACTTAATGGAACCTACCGGTAAACTGTCATTGACGGCGGATGGTGCCTGGGATTTACCGTGGAACTGGTAAACCAAACTTGATTCCGAGATAATCTGATGAAGTAATTGGAGAACAGATGTTGCATTTTCCTATGGAATGTCAACTGTTGAAACATGGTGTGAACAAGGGTTCGTCTTAAACTATTACGGATGTGATTAATTATAACTAGATGTATTCAATCACCGAGCACAGTCTTAACCCCTTTTTACCATTTATTTGTTTTTTCACTAGGCATACCACTTCATCATACTTCACCTTGCCCCCATCCGAGGTGAATATCACTTTATCCTTAGTCCTTAGATTCCCAATCTGTTTTACTAGAGTAACTAGATACGTATCACTTTTTTCCTTTCCTTCCTCCCCCTCCTGGCTGGTTGTGTCGGCATGTCCTACTACCTGCTAGCCCAGTCCTCAGACAAGCCATCCTACCATGTATCGTGCATGTTATTCCACATTTGGCATGCATTGAACAGCATGCTTTTGCTGAGGTGAATTTCTCAATTAACATTGTGCGGATATTTTTGGTGGGTTTGATTTGACTAAAGGTGCAAAGGGTGAGCCTATTAGGGTCTGTACTAGTTCGGAGATGAAGTATCATTTACAGATGTTTGCATGATGCAACAATGTATGATTTGAGATATGTTCTTCATTGGGCCAGGATTGACGTGCAATGTATTCTAGTGTGTTTATTATTAGGAGAGGGTCGGCTGAAGGATGCTGGAAAAAGGCTGAAGCTGTTAACGAACAGATCCTACTAGATTGTGAAGATCGAAGATGTATGATGGCAACACTTGTCATTTGAGTCACTACTATATGTATACATCTATTTGTTGGTGAATCGAGAGTTTGAAGCTCTTAAAGCCACATATAGATGATAACTTTGGAGCAGTTTTGCCACCAGGGGATGATTAGCTGATTATTCCATGGAGGATAACAAGTGTTGCTGCTTGGACTGTCCAACAAATCCTTTTCTATTGGCTGTGGGGACTACTTAGGACAATTCAAGTGTAACAGCAGGGGCACAGCAAGTTAGGTTCTATTAGGCGCCATCAATCTGCATCTTTGCATCTTGCTACAAGGCAGGTGTCATTTAGAGGTCATACACGTTACAGATGACAAATATTTGCAGTAGGACTTTAGACGAAAGTGGTTCATTTTGCTTTACCTACTTCACTAGTTGATGCTATTAGATTTAACTGTTTATGCTGAAGTATATGGTTGCACTTTACTCATATGTGGTTCTATACTCATATATATGATTCTATGGGGACCTGTTGGCTGGTTCAGTTTTTTGACCAATTTGGATATTGATCTTAGATGTTCTATTGCAGCTGGCCACAAGTTAGGTATTCTGGTTGTAGGTGTTATGCACACTTAAAATTATAGTCAGGTATAGTGGGCTCAGCTGTTGGTATTTGTGCCATCAAATCATCAATTGACTTAGTGTTGTGTCATAAAAATCTCATATTGAAATTTAAGTTGCAACTTTCTTCATTTTTTAACTGTGTTGCTTCTCTTATAATTTGTACAGGCTGGTAAAGGTGGAGAGTTAACCCATGATGAAACTACTATAATAGCTGGAGCTCTTGAGCTTACTGAAAAGAAAGCTAAAACTTCTATGACATTACTAGGTCAAACATTTGCAATTGATATAAATGCAAAGCTTGACAGGTATGGTTGTGCTACAGAAAGGATTTTCTTTCAATGATGTGTCGTAGTTATGCAGGATTTTTTGTTTAGTGCATAGTCCAATCGTTTGTGTTCTCTTTTGCACAGGGGGCTAATGCAAGAGGTCCTTGAGAAAGGTCATAGCAGGGTGCCAGTTTATTATGAAAAGAGGACAAACATTATTGGATTGATATTGGTAATTATATCTTCTGTTTTTGTAACCAGTGATATGCATTTTCTTAACCAGTTTTTTATTTGGATGAAAATCTGTATTATTTTCTGTCTCCTTTGATTTGGGCCTACCAGTTTTTGCCTTGTTGGACCATAATATTTGAGCAGTTTAGGATTCACTAAACCAGCCGTTACCGGCTGAATAGAAATCCATGGTAGATTCCAATTCTAGGTGAAAGGCTGGAAACTGGTGGCCATTGGATGAGCACAATTTGTAAAGGAAGAAGGCATTTAAATTTGAATGCTGCCCTGGCTATTGTGTAGCAATACTTCATATATTTGCTGTTCATTAGATCTTAGTAGTTCAACTTGTTATGTAAGGTACAAATATGTAAATCTGTAATTAATTTAGGCAGCATAACCAACATGTGTGTGCACCATTTATGAGTAGGGATGGCAATCGGATGGGTACCTCCGGGTACCACCGCTTCATATCCAAACCCAAACCCAAACCCAAACAAAGTGCCGCCCACCCAAATCCATTAAGCTTTACGGACACAAATCTGTACCCATGCACAAACCCAATGGGTACCCATTGGTATTAACAAACAAATATACCTGACCGTAGTCGCCGTAGCCACCGGAGGGGAGGCATAACGCAATCGAAGGTGAAACCGGGGAAGAGGAAGCGAAGAGGGCAACCATACCTGGTTGAAGGGGGAAGGGAGGGACCCATCAGCGCCACGTAGTCATGTAGGCACAACGGTGGGATCGGCCCTCCCACCGGTAGCACCGCCATGCGGATAGCCGACCCCAAGGGAGGGAGCTGAGCCACCGAGGTGGGGGCCATGGGGGCGAGGAGGTGAAGTGGGTGGGGGATGGGGCCAAAAGGAGAGGCGGAGGCTGTGGCGGGAGGTGGCAGGATGGAGAGCTGACTACCGAGAGGGAGGGGTGCGCAAGCGATTGCGGCAGGGGATTCCGAAGGAAGTGAGAAGATTGTGGCGGCAAATTAGTGAGTTAGGGTTTTGATTTTCTAATATATATATATATTATAAAAAGTGGGGCCGTTTGTTATAGGATACCCATCGGGTACCCATGGGTATAAACTGATACCCACACCCATCCTGTGATCTTATTGGGTACCTAAACTCGAAAACCCATGGATTTCAAATGCTACTCGTACCCATCCTTATCGGATCGGGTACCCAAACCTATGGGTATAACTGCCATCCCTATTTATGAGAGATGCATAGTTAGGAGTAGCATGTCTTGTATCTCCGATCAATATGCTTTGAAACTTGAAAGCATGCATGCATTAGACAGAGTTATGATGTGGATCTTAATTTTGGTGGTTATTCTATTACTTTTGGTGCACAATTTATATTTCTGGTAACCTTTTAGATATGTAATTGTACTGTACTCATCTAAAATTTGCTATAATATTTCAGGTGAAAAATTTATTATCCATTAACCCTGATGATGAGATTCCCATAAAGAGTGTAACTATCCGCAAAATTCCTCGGTATGGTATATATATTGTTTATAAGTTATAACTTAATAACTCGCTGTCTATGAAGTTAATGACAGTTAATCACTGGCTGATCTGTATAATTGAAAATACAAAGCAAGAGCTGTCACACTTAGTCCATACATATGCACATGCAATTAATGATTGTTTCCTTGGCTGATCCTTACGATTAAAATACAATGGAAGTGCAGTTATACTTAGTTCATACATCTGCACAAGTAAACTTGTTTTCCCCTTCTCTTAAACCATACTGTAAAATGGGTTCAATTTAATAAACAGATATGGTCTATACTAGAATTGCAGGGTAGTTTTGTTTTGTTCTCGTCATCTTACAGGCATGATGTTGAAAGAGCATGTCAACAGTTGTATCTCTAAGATTTAGAAGTTAGTTACTGCATGAAAGCATGAGTAGAGATTATGGAATTTGTAAATTAAATGCCTGAAGCGTAATATTTGAACTTATGGAAAGTTGATAGTTCTCTGTAAATTCAAAAGTTGGATACAAATTATTTGTATGTTCAGCTTACACGTCTGCACCTTGTTAAATGTCAGTGTTTCAGAAGACATGCCCCTCTATGACATCCTAAATGAATTTCAGAAGGGCCACAGCCACATGGCAGTTGTCATAAGGCAAACCAATCCGAATTGCCAGGCTGAACAACCCGCTAATGATGGTGGAGCTCTTGGTGAGCTCCAAGGCAGTACTTACTCCTTAGTAACCTGCATGTATTGTCATCTTTGTATTTCCTCCTCTCATTTTCTCCTTGTTTTATTTTCTATCGGTGTGGAATAAGAGGTTTCGATTGCAATTGACGATAAGCATGGTGAAAAGGTTGTGAAGAACCTTCCACCGCTGCGAAGATGGAAGAGCTACCCCAACTCTCAGAACTCTAATAGAGGAAGCAGGAGCAGAAAATGGTCCAAAGAGAACTCTGATGTTCTTCAAATACATGAACAGCCACTGCCCACACTGAGCGAAGATGAAGAAGCTGTCGGTATCATAACGATGGAGGATGTCATAGAAGAGCTGCTACAGGTTAGTGGTTTGCAAAAATTCATTTTAAGAAATAAAAATAAATTTTTTGTTTCAACATCTCTAATTATAATGCATACTCAGTGCATTTTTGTCCATATGCTTGGATATGTACAGTACAAACGACAATTCGAATCAGTAAGCATTGAAAATATTAACCATATAAGTACCTCATAATGAAAGGTTTTTCTTGTTCAAAACCATAAGATGCTGAACTTAAAGTGCCCATTGTTCTATTGTGTTAAACTTTATGAATGTGATTCAGATCAAGGTTACTTTAAGCGGCTAAATAATTATTTTCATTGTATGGACTATCGAACATGTTCAAATCTATGCATTTATGTCGAATGGAAGTACAGAGCATCTTTTTCAATATTATATTTATTGTTTCCCAATTTTCATGGTGGCACAGGAGGAGATATACGATGAGACAGACGTACACATTGAAGAGCAATGACACATTGCTACAGTACATACCACTTCCCATTTTTTGAGCAGAAGAGCAGCGTGTCATGCCAGTTTTGTGCTGAGGATTGAGGGGAAGTAAGATATGTAGTAGTGTATGTAGATTGATTGAAAATTAGTTCATTTGAATTGTAGGTACGTATTAATGATATGCCTTAAGTTAATCACGGAGAATTGTATCATGTCTAATTCTATGGAATAATATGATTATTTTGTCTCTTGAATAAATATTATTAGTATTGATCAATAAGTATGTGACTTGTTCATAAAATACTTTTTTTCATGTTTTGATATTATTTCGAATCTTTAATCTTATATCATCATGTGAGATAACTATGATTTATAGGTCACCATATGTATTGAGTGATGATCATGTTTTACGGATCATGGATATATGAATATTAAATTAATAATGTGGATACATGTTGAAGAATATGATGTTGAAGTGACCATCATGAGACACTTGAGTGTTGTCATTGGTCTCATACATAATGTATGTGGATCCTTAGACCTGATATCGTCATGGTTTTCAACATATGTGTAACATCCTGAATTTTCGATTTCTGCCAAAAGCTAATTTAAATAATTAAATTTAAAACTTGGATTTTATTCAGTGTTTAATTTAACCTGGCATCTTTACTCTCCCGAAATCAGAGTTCAATCTCTTATCGTCTGCAAATTCAAAATTTCGAATTTCGGCTCCTACCCGAAATTTCACCCGCGTTCCAAAATGCTCCAAAAATCTTGGGACCTATTGCATTAGGTCCTAAATATTCCAAAACATTTTTGGGAATTTTCCTGGGATTTTTGGAATCCCTATGGTATTTTATCTCTCACGCCCTTTCTCTAAATTCAATTTATTCGTCCCGGAATTGTCTAAATTACAAAACTCATCTAAATTAAGTAAAACCAATTTTATTGGGTTCCAAATATTCCAGTGTTTTTAGGAATTTTTTCGGGGTTTTTAGACCATTTTTGCTAATTTTTCTCTCGCGCGTAACCTTTCACTTCCTCCGGCCAGTGAGGAGCCGACACGTGGTGTCACTGTTCATGTGTCTTCAAGCTTGGAATTCTATCCAGAGGAAGCTCGAAACTCTCCCATGCATGGGGCCCCTCATTCAAGACTCCATATCTCTCTCAATAACGCTCCAAATCACGAACGGTCGGATCCGTTGCGAAGAGGGAGACGAGGAGAACTCATTCCCACTGACCGTTTGCCTTCAATCACGTCGGAGACAATTTTATCGAGAAGAAACCGAAATCCACCTAAATGGACATAACTCGGCCGTTTCAACTCGGAATTGAGCGCCACCACATCTCAAACTTTCGTCCCAGAGCCCTCTACCCTGTACACACTTCCATTCGCAGCCACTCCATCCCATCTCACCGGGAAATCGCAAGAACCGACGTCGAACGCCGTTATTCGATCTCGCCGTCATATCTTCCTCTCCGGTGAGTCCCACTCGAGTTTGTTGGTTTCGTTGCGTGCGCATGGATGCCGTGGACTAAACCCCTCAATCAATTTTAGGTTTCATCAAGATTCGATTCCGAATTTCGCATTTGAACCCCGCCGGCCGAACCGTGGTTCTTCGTCAAATTCGTCGTGTCCGGTAATCTGTTCCTCAATTCC
Organism: Rhipidocladum racemiflorum; assembly: GCA_036346355.1. Classification (NCBI taxonomy): domain Eukaryota; kingdom Viridiplantae; phylum Streptophyta; class Magnoliopsida; order Poales; family Poaceae; genus Rhipidocladum; species Rhipidocladum racemiflorum. The sequence goes on along the minus strand of CM070573.1, from coordinate 17,816,075 downwards.
TTGCAGTCTTAGATCCCTCTAAATGTCCTCTAGCCAGTACTACAATCACTTTTTGAATTTATGTTTTAATTTTTCGGAACTTTGGGTTGGCTTGAGTCTTTGTTCGAAGATTGGTTTGGATGCCCCTGTCCTTCACGGTTGTGCGCTCTCTCCGGCCGGCTCGTCGCCGTCGTAGGCCCTCCGGTGTGCTCACCGGCTTTCCCATGCCCGGCCGCACCTCACCGGCCGCTAACCATCTTGTGCCCCGTGCCGCCGTTCACCATCTTGCCGCGCCATCGCTCGCCGCGTGCAGCCTCGTCGCCACGCCGAGTCGCCTCTGGCCGTGCCACCGCTGGTCGCCGGACCACCTTCCCTCCCTCTCCCTTTTCCCCACCTGCCGGCCGGCCACCGAGCCCCCACCTCCTGGCGCCATGGAGGAGCTCCTCTCCTCTGTTCTTGAATCCTTGGAGAAGAAGCTCTCTCCCATTGACAGCATGACCCCACCAACCATTGATACTAGGGAAAATCAGTAATTGGGCAAAATAAAGATACCTCAGAATATTCCCTTTCTTTCCAATTTCCAGGATTTTCGGAATTCGATCGCTTGTATCTTTTCCGTCCGAACTCCAATTGACTCTGTTCAAATTTCTAAATTCATCTAAATTCAAGATCTACCTGCCAGTATAACTTGTATAATTTTTGGATTTTATTTTATTTTCTTGTATTTATTTTGTTGTACCGTTTCGCGCGTAGCCGAAGATCCCGCTGAGTCCGCCATCCCGCCGCCGAACTTCAAGACTTCGAGACCCTCACCGCGAACGAAGGCAAGTCTCCTTGACGCATTTTGATCCCATGTTTGCAAAATGATTTACAAGGTTTTATAACGTGCATTGCTATGTTTAACATCGTATGTCAAATATAGACTGTTAGTTATTTCGAATTGCTATCACCTCCTTGATTATTGATATCCATGTTTAATTGTAACCCTAGGTCACATTGTTATGTCATGCCTAATTTATACTATAATATTTGATGATTAGTACAGTAGTTGTGCTTAGTTGCAAAGTTAACTGAAATGACCCGTGGGTGGGATTTTATCAAAGTTGTGTTTTAAAGTGTGATTTGAGAATTATTATAAAGTATTTACTACTGTCTTTGAAAAATAAAAATAAAATGAAAAATGGTTTGGATTTGGGCGGAATGGGTTGTCTGGCGGGTGCAGATAGAGCATTGGTCCTGGTTTGTGCAAGTACCGCCCCAAGTCAATTAAGGACCGACGCTTATGACTGCTTTCATTCTAAGCATTTCCGTACAACCACATGTCTAGAATGGGTACGACCTGGCTGAATAATTTGTAGAAACCTAACTTAGACTCGCCTGTTGGTGGAATGTGGGTGCCAGATAGAGGCAAGTTGTACTTCCAATACGGTGCAAGAGGGGGCTTCTGTATTGGGTAGATAGAACCCTAACAGCGGTGAAACCTCAGCGGGTGTAACGCCCTAGTTTTCGCTTTTTGGGAAAAATCTAATTTAAGTTAATTAAATTCAAAATTTGGAGTTTCCTTGGTGTTTATGTTAACCTGGCATCCCTTCCCATCCAAAATCAGATTCAATTCCCTTCCGTTCGAAAAATCGAATTTCTCGGTTTCCGCCGGTACCCGAAATTTCACCCGAGTCCAAAAATGCTCCAAAAATCCTAAAATCCCTTCAATTAGGTCCCAAATATTCCAAAATGATTTTTGGAATGATTCCCAAGATTTTTGGAACTCCGCCCCTATTTTATCTCGCGCGGCTTTTGTTTAATGCCCGCTATTCGCTCCAGAATATTCAAATCCACAAATTTCATTCAAATTCCACGAAACTAATTTTATTGGGTTCCAAATATTCCAAAATGGTTCTAGGAATTTTTAGACCATTTTTGCTAATTTTTCTCTAGGGTGGTTCATTTGCATAATCACCGGCCAATGAGGGAGTGCCACGTGGCGGTGCAATAGTGCTCATCTTCAACCTTGAGCCATGCATGAAGGTTTTCCCAGGCAACAATGGAGAAGGCTCCCATAGCCTTTGTTCTTCATTCCAATGCCCATAACTCCTCCATCACACCTCCAAATTGCGAACCGCCGGGTCCGTTGAATCCGTAATGACGTCCTCTCTCCATTCCCCACCATCAATAGCCCGGGATCTCGCCGGAATTTGAACAAACGGCCAAAAACTAAAATGCACATAATTTTCATTTACTCGGCCGTTTCAACTCCAAACGACGTGCTTCCTCCTCTCAAATCTCCGTGTGGACGTCCTCTTCCCGGTGGTAGCACTCACTCCTAGCCTCTCCAACTCGTTCATCCGCTAGATCAAGAAAACCGCTGAGGGGACACGTTTTCGGGAGTTCTTCGTGTTCATCCTTGTTCCTCCCTCTCCGGTGGGTCAATCCTCATGCCGTTTGTTTCCTTGTGACCGTGGGGGAGTCTAGAGTCTAATCTTTCAATCAATTTTAGGTTCCATCAAGGATTGGAGACGAATTTCGTGTTTTGGTTGCTTCGACCGGAACTCCGTTCATCGTTGAATTCGTCGTCTCCGGTGAGTTTGGATCCAATTCCTTGCTCCTATAGGTCCCTTAGGATGTCCTCTAGATGATCCATGAATTTATTTGGCCAAGTTTCATGCAAATGGGTGCAAAAATCCAGATTTTTGGGAAAAGAAATGGAGCTCTGTTTCTGTTGGGCTCCTTTGTGCGTGTGCGTGCCCGAGCTCGCACCGGCCGCCCGCCAGCCGCCGTCGCCGCTTGGATCGCACGCTGGCGTCTTGCCGCCGGCCGCCGGCCACACCCCTGGCCGCCGGCCGCACCCCCCCTCCAAGCTCCCCATGCCTCCCATGGCTTGAGCCCAAGCTTGAAGAAGGCCATGAGCCTATGACACTACGGGCCCACATGGCATAGACCCCAAGCAATCCAAAAATCAGCAAAAATCAGAAACGGAATATTCCCGGAATATTCCCTCGTTTTCCAATTTTCCAATTTTCGAACTTCGGAAGCTCCTATCTTTTCCGTCCGAACTCCGATTGACTCCGTTCAAATTTCTAAATTCATCTAAAATCAATACCTACCTTCCAGTACTACTTTTGTAATTTTTGGATTTTATTTATTTTGTGGTTATTTATTTGTTGCTCCGTTTTGCGCGTAGCCGACGATCCCGCCGACCCCGCCGCCGGACTTCAAGGCCTCGAGACCCTCGCTGCGATCGAAGGCAAGTCTCTTTGACGCATGTTGATCCTACAATTTATAAATGTTTTACCATATTTTACAAATTGCATCGCTATTTATATTAAAAGGATGATGTTAACGTTAGATTATTAGTTATACCTGTTGTTCCTACCTCCTTGACATTGTTCTCCATGATCTTTTGTCGCCCTAGCACAGTGATCCACCAATGTAACTGTTTTTGGGAAAATATTCTTTAATTAGGGGAAAAGACTCTTGGGAAGACACGTTGGATGGAACAAATGGTGTGAAAGGCAAATTGGAGTTAGATGAATATTAGAGTTGATGTGGGGCTTGTTATCAGGAAACTGATCTATGAATAGTGATAGTTGAAATATTCTGAGGAGTCGAATTATGATAGCAGTTCGCAATATGATTAGTAAGGGTCGACGGAGTAGTGGAAGAGGTATGACATTACGGATAATAGTCGGTACTGTTAAATAAATAATATTGAGAGTCGTACTTGTGGATCAAATAGAATAAATGGTGAATCATATTTCGGTGGATCTTAACAAGCATACGATGAGATTTAGAGTTGACAATGTGAAGGGTTACAATAGGTAGTATTGAGAATGATACTCGATGATTTAGTCAATAATATTATCAAATATACTCGACGAAGTAAGTGGATAATATTGAGGATCATACTCGGGGTTTGGTGGATGATTTTCTGAAATATGGTGTCACGATAATCGCTTATGTGGAATTATGAATAATGCAGAATATGTGTAGCTTATTTAGTTAACTTGGTATCGGTGTTAATAGAAACTACTATTGACTATGAATTAGTAACATCCTAGCTTTATGGAATAATATATGGGGGTTTAATAAATGATGATAGTACGTATTCTTGGAGGATTAAAGTGAATGATCTAGAGGTGATAATGTGAATGATTAATATATGATATTATAAAGTATTATCGGTGGATTGTATTCTAGATGATTAGAGATGGTATTGTGAAGTATTCTCGGTGGTTTAGTAGACGATTTTGTGAAATATTCCTAGTGAATGATAAGATTGATCGTCGTATGAATGATGGATAAATCAATAATACAAATTATGGTTCAAGGGAAATATTTCATATACGAACATGATTGTAGTTTAATATGATTTTGGGAGTTATGACAGTACCATGATGTACTTCCTACTTGTTGGATACTATATTGAATTGGATTATTCTTATGATTATAAAATTATGGCAACAGAAAGATTATTGGAGAATACCCAATTGATTATAAGGATTGTAATCAAACCCGGGGATTTGTATTTTATAAAATAAACTATTGGTGGAATAGAATAGTTCGGTAGAAATGCTTAGAATCGCAACCAGTCAATAGTCACCTATGGGTGGGAAATTTCATTTATCTCCTGAAACCTTGTGTTGAAAGTTATAGGCAAGGAGTATTGCCGTTGGTTTACAAAATAAAAATAAAATGAAAAATGGTTTGGACTTGGGCGGAATGGTTTGTTTGGCGGGTGCGGATAGAGCACTAGTTTTCATTGTGCAAGTACCGCCCCACGTCAGTTAAGGACCGACGCTTATGACTGTCTCCATTCTAAGCATTACCGTACAACCACATGTCTATAATGGTACGACCTGGCTGAATAATTTGTAGAAACCTAACTTAGACTCACCAAACGGTGGAATATGAGCGCCGGATAGAGGCAAGACTGTTTTTCTCACACGGCGCAAGAGGGGGCTTCTGTACTGGGTGGATGGAACCCTAACAGTGGTGAAACCTCAGCGGGTGAGTCAGGTTAGGCGTATACATTGTAAAGGCCTTGTCAGGATATCCCTACCGGCACACCCAAGGAAGTATGTTAATTGCATGGCATCAAGGGAATATCCTGTCTTGTAGGTAAAGCTGTACACCTCTGCAGAGTTAAAACTATTCGAATAGCCGTGCCTACGGTCAAAGGCAAAGCGAAGAATGCTTTCATATTGGTAGACTTTTGTTTTGGTTTTAAAACTAAACGGCGCTTTCTTTTGGGATCCGGGAGTGGTTAGACCTCTCGGGTGTGCTTCTGGCGGCTAGAGCCAAGTATGTGGATTGAACCTGTTTTTGTGAACCATGGCAGATTGTTTTGGATTTAAAAAGAAATAATGTTTTGTTTTGGGAATTCGGGAGTGGTTAGAATTCTCGGATGATAGTTGGCAGATTGAGCCAATCAGGTAGATGAAACCTGCTTTGATCATGACAGATAGAGTCATGAGATGGATTACCTTAATCGTTTTAAAATGTGGCGGATAGAGCCTTTATAGTAGTGTTGGTAGATAGAACCTGCACTAGACTATTAAATAATTCAATTGTTAAAATAATTGGTAAAATGTGCTTTGTGAAAATTATTATTTTGTATAGTTTGATGAAACTTAGCTTTATGCAAAAGAACCATAATAAGCCTTCCTTAGAAAGCCCTACATATGCATACTTTCCCAGACTTGCTGAGTACTTTTGTACTCACATGCTACACAATTGTTGTCATCAGAAAACTACCAGGATGCAGCCGAAGACGGTGAGTTCTATGATGAGGAGTTCTTTGAAGATCGCCAAGACAACTAAGAGCGTGTTCCTAGTCGTCGCCTATGGAGTTTTATGGGTTTTATCTCTTGTTGCTTTTATTTCCGCTGTTGTGAACTCTGGTCATGTGACCGAGTGATGTAATAATAGCCATGTGGCTGATACTTTATATTTATTATAATATTTCGTTCTGTTCAATAATGATTCATCACTGTTTGACTGTGTGTACTAGCTACTGATCTGGGACTAGTACAGAAATATACAGGAGATTTCGGATAGCCAATTCGGGGTCTCACAATATGTAATAGTATACATAGGAGTTACTAAATGTTATTCCGTAGCTGGATAGTCATAAATGTAGCTTTCTGGTTTACTATAAAATTTGCAGAGAAATGTAAGCGATCAAGATAGAATTTGCCTATCCTATATACCGGGAGAGAGATCTTTGGGTCTCTCGATGTGGTTGGATTAAGGAAATATAAAGCCATGTTGAATGTGATTGAGGAGTCAGTTGCATAGAACGAGTGAATGATCGAGCTATCATAGGATGACACGTTTTCTCGTTTTGATTTTGATATGGTATCATGAGGCAAAGAGATTGGTACATAAGTACTGTATAGGTTCGTTCGGTATGATTTTTGTGTATATTTGGAAGTCGCTATGCCCTGCTAGAGGCTACTGCTGACTTATGGACCGAAAGGAGTTTATGGGCCATAGCCGAGTATGCATGAACTTATAGTGTCACATACTTAATGGTCTGGAATATACTGATTCGGATTGAATCCGTCACTTAATGGGTCAAATGGGCTTTGCGTCTTGGTTAGCCCCCTAACATAGGTTCTACCGAGGGGCTATATAAAAGGAGAGCGTGAAGGCGTGGATGCAACTTGTCGGCGTACTAGCCAACAGGCACCTCCGAGACGGGTGCTTATGAGGTCCTGACGAGGGGCTTTCGGGGCAATCGCCTGAGAATGGAAGACGGAGACGACCGGAGTACCGGGAGGCTCAGGCCAACAGGGGGACGCAAAAAGTTTTACCCAGGTTCAGGCCCTCCGGAGAGTAATAGCCCTAGTCCTGCTTTCCTTGGTATTGCTTGTGTTCTTACTTGGAGAAACGAAAACCTACTGCCAAAGGATCGAACCCCTTCTCCCTTGCACCCCAGTTCCCTTTTATACTTGGGCCGGTGGGGGCGTCTGGGAGACTTACACGGTAAGGCGTACTTATTACACTGCCTCGGGCGCATTAAATGCGCCCGTCACTATTCTTACACCCCATTAATGTCTGCCGCAGCCGTCACAATCCCGCCTCGAGCCCCATGTCCACCAACGCCGCCCGTTCCGTCATGGGGTGAGGTGTAGTCGTGACGTCTCCCGTAATTAATGCACACCTGGGGAAGGCGCGCCGCCATACTGCAGCCTTCACGCTTTGCATTTAATGCGCACTACCCGCATTAAATGTCCTTGACCCGGGCGTGGCCGGGGGTGAGCGCCAGGGGAGTGGCCTGCATGCCACGTGGTTCACTGGTGACCACCTTCTTTGGCGCCAGTGGTGCGGCTCGATCACCACTCCCACTGGCGACCACCTTCTTTGGCGCCCGGTGGTGCTGTTTGTCGCCACATCGCTTTGGCGACCACCTTGCTGGGCGCCAGTGGCGCTCGACGCCACCTCGCCCATCGGGCGCCGCCGGGGTCTCATCGCCGTGGCGGTGGGCCCGACGCGCTCGCTGGGCGGCCGTATTTATTCATTGCGAAGTGGGTACCCTGGCGTAAAATACGCCGACAAGAGCCCCGGCCCACCCAGAGCGCTTTTGGTCTTCCACTCCTTTTAAATGTCTGAGTGGGACCATAAAAGCCCACACGCCCGCAGCCTTCAAGAGGTTTTTTGTCTCCTCCGGTTTCCAAGGCGGTTTGTGCGATTATTCCCGCTTTTGAAACCGTCAGACGGCTCCTCGGGCGCGCCCTCTTTATGGGGCTCTTGAACTCCCTTTGCTCGAACCGCCGCCCTTTCGGTTTTCCCCGCCGAGCCTTCCTTTGTTGCCCTATAAGAGGTCGACCGAGGGGAGCGGTTCTTCCACCTCCCGATCGCTTCTTCCTGCTTCTTCTTCGACGCGCTTCAAAGACTCTATTGTGCTTGATGGCTCCGGTCCTCCCTTCCTCGTCTGTCGAGGCGGAGCTTGCCTCCAGCCTCTCCGGAACATTATCGCAGCGCCTCGCGTCCCGCCTCGGACTGCCGAGCCCCATTGCCGTGTGGGAGGTGATCTTCTTTGGATGGCGACTTCGCCCGACTCTTGCTTGATTCGATTTTTATCTTTCGTTCTTAATTTCTACGCCATTCACCACATCCACCTTCCTCCCAATTCCGTCATCCTTCTTTCGCCTTCGCCACTTCTCGCGAGTTGTTCGTAGGAGTGCTCCTAACCTCCTTCGCTCCGCTTCTTCTACACTCTTAGTCGCGGCGGCAACTCGCCTGTCACCGGAGCTGCCACTGCGCCCGAGACGGATCAGATCGCGCTACATTCCACTAGATTGCCGATCCAGCTGGAGGAATTGGCGCGAAGAGTGGCTGTACATTGAGGACGACAGCGGCATTGAGGTGCTGGACCTCCCGTCCGGCTCGGCGGTTAGCAACCCCGACTGGGGGGCCCAAGTGACCGAGACGCCGGATCTTCTGGCAATGCTAGCCGCGTCGACCATCTCATGGACGGCGGGCCTGACGGGCCCATGGTTATCCGGACTTCATCTCCCGGAGGTCGTGCCCTCGCTGGCCGTCGTGTTCGCCCGGCCTGGCAGTACATGGGCCAAGACGATGGGACCCGGAGCATTACTGGAGGTGACCATCCCCTTCCTTCCTTTCCTTCTCTCTTTTTTTTGCTCAACTGGACTTGGTCCTGACCGCGTTCCTGCTTCCCGGGGGTTTCCTTTCCCTTTGGTCTTTGCCGGTAGCGGGAACTTGGCTGCTGACAGGATAGACAGGTGGATGGCGCAACTGGGTTTCCTTGGTCCCGTCCCCCCGTTCCCGGAGGGCGCGGTCCCGCTTTACCGGTTATCACCAGGGGATCGCGCGGCGATAATCCGCGCCATGCCGTCGATGGATGCCATGGGCACACCTGTTGTGATACGCCGGGCGCCCCTGACAATTCGGGACCCTCCGCCTGCCGGGGGTCAGGGGAGACGTAGGCGCCCGGACGATGACGATGGCACCGGCGGGCCTTCCAAGAGGCCTCGCCTCCTAGGACCGGCCGGGGCGGGATCTTCCACGGCGGCCGGGGGGACTTAAAGTCTTGCGCCGTGGGACCTCGGCCCTCAAACCCCTCGCCTTAGCAAAATTTGCCTCCCAGATAGCCTCTAGGGAACGAACACTTAGTGAGTCGTGGCAGGACCTTGGGTTTTTGGCAATGGTGCTCAAGTCGCCGACCCCCACGGGGACACCCAGAGTGTCATGGCCGTGCTGGGGGTCATGCTGAACCAGCCGTCCAACCGCCCACTCCTGCACGCCGCTCTCACTTAGCGATTCCGCCTTTGCTACTGGGCTTTTGCAAGGCGGCAGGGTACCAGGGGCAAGTGTCCTGGCGCTGCCCAGCAGTGGGCAAAAGACCGAAAAGAGGGTAGAAAGAGCAAATATTTCGGATAAAGAAAGTGAAGATTTAATTTCAAACAGAGGGCCTCCCCCGACCAGCGGTGGAGAGGAAGACACACTCCCGGCCGGGAACGGAGCCCGGGACTTACAACCGATCAAGGGTAGAACTTGCGCAGATTTTCTATATTCTGGGAGTTCGCTAGCTCCTCGCCGTCTTCAGTGGCCAGCTTGACCGCCCCGGGACGAGAGACCGAGACCACTTTGAAGGGTCCCTCCCACTGGGGAGACAGTTTATGCGACCCGGCATGCGACTGGATTCTTCGCAAGACCATGTCGCCCACTGCCAGTGTTCTCTCATTGACCCGGGTGGCGTGGTACCGCCTGAGACTTTGCTGGTACTTTGCAGCACGCAAAGCCGCTCGATCCCGCGCCTCTTCCAAGAGGTTGACGTCGTCTCGGCGCAGCTCCTCCTGGTCTTCTTCCATAAATGCAGTAATGCGGGTGACCCATTCGATTCGAAGGGAGAACAGCTTCTGCGCCGTAGACCAAGAAGAAAGGGGTTTCCCCGGTAGCCCAGCTAGGGGTGGTCCGAAGTGACCACAACACAGCCGGGAGTTCTTCGGTCCACCGGGCGCCACGCTTATGGAGTCGGTCAAACGCCCGGGTCTTGAGGCCCTTCAGCACCAGCGCGTTGGCCCGCTCGACCTGGCCGTTGCTCTTGGGGTGGGCGACCGAGGCAAAACAGACCTTGGTGCCCATCTCTTCGCAGAAGTCCAAGAAGGCCACGCTGGTGAACTGCGTGCCGTTGTCGGTGATGACGCGGTTGGCGACCCCAAAGCGGGCGAAAATCCCTTGCATGAACTTGACTGCAGCTGCGGCGGTGATGGATCTTACTGCCTCGGCTTCCACCCACTTGGTGAACTTGTCGATGGCGACAAACAGGTGGGTGTAGCCCCCTGTGGCCCGCGGGAACGGGCCCAGGATATCCAGCCCCTGCATCGCGAAGGGCCAAGAGAGCGGGATAGTTTGCAGTGGCCTGGCTGGTTGGTGGATCTGCTTGGCGTGCAACCGCACGCTTCACATCTCCTCACCACCGCAAGCATCCCGAGGGCGGTTGGCCAATAGAACCCTTGACGGAAAGCTTTTCCCGCCATCGCTCGTCCGACACATGGCTCCCGTGACACGCCTCCATGGATATCCGAGAGCAACCGCTCCCCTCTTCCCGAGTGATGCACTTCGTAAGAATTCCGTTCTTACCGGCGATACAGTGCCCGCCCACCAGGGTATAGCACTTGGCCTTTCGTGGTTACCTTCTTCGCCGACGCATCATCGCCGGGGCACACTTGATCCCGTAGGTAGGCCAGGATCGGATCCATCCATGTGCCTTCCCGGTCAAGTCTGGCGACCACGCAGGTGGTCGAATTACTCACTTTGGCCGGGGCGTTTCTACCGGAACCACTTTCCCTCCAGAGGCGAGGGCTGAAGCGGCATCACCATCGTCCCCACCAGAAACGGGGGCTGCGATGGACGATCGTGGAAGCCTTTCTTCGAATACCCCGACCGGTACAGGAGATCTGGTTGAGGCGAGCTGGGCGAGCTCGTCTGCCAGATGGTTGTCGCGCTGTGGGATGTGAGTATATCCCAATCCTTCGAAGTGCCGCTCCAATTTCCTGACCTCTGCCAGGTACGCCGCCATGATGGGGTCAGGACAGGAGAAATCCTTCCTTGCTTGATTGACGACCAGTAGGGAATCGCCCTTTACTTGCAGGCGCCGAACACCGATGGCTGCGGCCCTGAGCCCACCAAGAAGCCCTCGTATTCGGCGACATTGTTGGTAGCCTTGAAGTCGAGGACGACCACGTACTTGAGGAGGTCCCCAGTCGGGGAGACCAGGAGGACCCCAGCCCCCGCGCCTTCCAGCCTGAATGATCCGTCGAAGAAGAGCGTCCAGGGGGAGGGCGCGGAGTCAGAAGCGGCTCGGACTCGGCCGGGTCCACTGACGACTAAGTCCGCCACCTTTGACTCTTTATTGCGATGCGAGGAGCGAACTTGACCCCGAACTCCCCAACTCGACGGACCATTTTGCGATGCGGCCCTCGCTTCTCGGTTGTGGAGGATTTCACGCAGGGATATGAGGAGACCACTCGTGATCTCCCTCCTTGAAAATAGTGCCGCAACTTTCGATGCTACCACCACAAAGATAGACCATCTTCTCGAGCCTGAAGGTACCTTGTCTCTGCGTCGTGGAGCATTTTGTCGATGTAGTAGACTGCCGTTGGACACCTTCCTGCTCCGCCACCGGGCCGCGCCACTACAGAGAGGGGCTAGCCGCCACATACAAGATAGAACGGCTCGCCGGCTCGGGGCGACCAAAGACTGGGGGAAGAGAGGTACTTCTTCAGATCTTCAAATGCTTGTCGGGCTTCGGGGTCCATTCAAATGAGTTGGTCTTCTTCAACAGCTTGAACAATGGCAGACTTTTCTCCCCTAGCCGGATATGAACCGCCCAGGAGGCTAGCCTACTACCAAGCATTGCGATTGTTTGAGCGGGTAGGCGGTTGCATCCGCCGATTGCTTCTATTTTCTCCGGTTGACTTGATTCCACTACCGAGACCAGAAACCGAGCGACTTTTCCGGATGAGACACCAAACACGCACTTCGGGATTCAACTTCGCAAGAGTTTCTGAGGCAAGAGAAGGTCTCTTCAAGGTCCTGTACAAGCTCATCGGCCTTCTTTGTTTTTACGACCAGATCATCAACATACACTTAGAGGTTCCTCCCTATTTGGGGCCGAAACACAATGTGCATGGCCCGCTGATAGGTGGCACTAGCGTTTTTCAGCCCGAAGGGCATCTTGACGTAGCAATATACACCGAGGGGAGTCACAAAGGCGGTCTTCTCTTCGTCTTCCTGCGCCATACTGATCTGGTGATAACCGGAGTAGGCGTCGAGGAAGCACAGAGCTTCGCACCCCGCCGTGGAGTCGACAACGATGTCTATCCGCGGCAAGGGGTACGAGTCCTTGGGGCAGGCTTTGTTGAGGTCGGTGAAGTCGATGCACATTCGCCACTTTCCGTTGGACTTCCTCACGAGCACGGGGTTGGCCAGCCACTCCGGATAGGTGGCCTCCTGCACAATCTTGGCAGATAAAAGCTTCCCCACCTCGTCCCGAATGGCATCCTGTCGCTCTGGCGCCTGCCGTCGGATCTTTTGCCGAACCGGGTGCGCTCCAGGGAGCGTTGCCAATCAGTGCTCGATCACCTCCCTGGGGACCCCGGTCATTTCTGATGGTTCCCAGGCGAACACATCCAGGTTAGACCGGAGGAAGGTGACGAGCGCGTCTTCCTATTTGGCGCTGAGGTCGGTGCCGATCTTGACGACCTTGCCCGAGCCATCCTCGCCCACGGGGACCGCCTTTGCCTCGCCCGAGGGCCTGGGCGGAGCGCGGGTCTTGGCCGAGGGGGAGCCCGGGTTGTCGTCTTTGTCGCGCGCCGAGCAGGTGGTGCCGGCCAGATCCTCGCACCGCTTGTCGAGGCGCAGGCTTCGGCCTATCCACCTTCATCAGAATTGGACCCCAGTGCCCCGGGATTTTCACCAAAGATGTAGGCGTAATGGGCCACTGCCATGAACTTGACCAGGGCCGGGCGGCCGAGCAAGGCATTGTAGGGGAGGTCGAAATCAGCGACCTCGAAATCCACCAGCTCCGTTCGGAAGTTCTCCGAACTTCCGAACGTAACCGGCAACCGGACTTGTCCCAGGGGTAAGAGGCCCACCCCGGGGGCAACTCCGTAAAAGAGCGGGGCCGGACGCAGTTCCTCGTACGGGATTTGGAGCGCTTGGTACGCCCCAACAGACAAAGAGTTGATGGCACGCTTCCATCAACCGTAACCCGCCAGCCAGATTAAGCGGACCGTGGAGACACCACGATCGGAGATGGCCAGGGCCGGAGGTGTTCTCGGGTGGTCGGCCCGATCGAAAGTGATCGGCCGCCCGACCACTTCACGCCGCCCGCCCCAGGATGACGTGGTGGCACACACCGCCTCGATCCCGCTTGTACCGCGAAGTTCGATGAGTAGGTGGCGGAGCCACCGTGTATGAACGCCAAATGCGCTCCGCCTTTCTTTGGAAGGCTAGCGGAGCCGCATCTTCGTCGTCTTCGTCTTCGTGATCTTTCTCGCGGCGCTTCTTGAGCCGCATGTCGACCAGTTTGGACACAACTTGGCAGTCCTCCAAGTCGTGTCCACTTGATCGATGGATGGGGCAATAGGGTTTGCCGCCATCGTTTTCGCGGCGGGGCGAGCGACGGTCCCTGCGGTCGCCGCGCTTATCTCGGCTTCGTCCGTCGGTCCCGATCATCATGACACCGGATTTGAGTTCGGCTCGGCGACCAGGACCTCTCTAGCGGCTGCCTCCTCCGCTTTTTCTTTTCTTCTTGGCGGTCGGAGGACTTCGAGGTGCCGCCGTCGCCGAGTCGAAGGTCTCGCCGCGCACTTCCGAAGCTGGCTCGGGCGCACTTGTGCGCCAGGGAGAACAACTCAGACGTGGTTGAGATGACGCGCGTAGCCATCTTTTCCCGCATCTTCTGGTCTCGGACCCCCCCTCCGGAAGGCAATAATCACCGACTGCTCAGAGATCCGGGGGATCGTGTTGCTGCAGTGGCTGAACCGCCGGATGAACTCTCTCAGGGACTCCCCCTCTACCTGCTCCAGAGCGTGGAGGTCGTCCTCCACGCCTGGTTGAGCGTAGGAGCCCTGAAAGTTGGCGACAAAAATGTCGCACAGCTCCTCCCACGAGCGCACAGAGCCTCGCGGGAGGTTAAGTAGCCAAGACCGGGCAGAGCCCGTCAGTGACGTCGGGAGGTAGTTGGCCATGACCTTCTCGGACCCTCCCGCCGCACGTACCACCGTGGTGTAGATTTGCAGGAACTCCTCCGGGTTGGTGGTACCGTCATACTTCTCGATGGAGGCGGGGCGGAATCTCTCCGGCCATGTAGCTTGCCGAAGGCGGAGAGAGAACGCCTGGCATCCAACGTTGTAGGGGGAGCAGCGTCGTTCGCCAGCCCCTCGATCCTGAGGAGAGGATGAGGAGTGCGACCCTGCGCTCTCCCCAGAGTCCGAGGGAGGAGCCCCCTGCCTTGCGCCCTCGCGACGTTCGCGGAGGACACGACGCAGGTCACCGTCGCGCTGACGCCGCCTCTCGTCAAGGCGCGATCGAAGGTCTTCGCGGTTCCCCCTTGATTCGGGGGGACCGCGGGAAGAAGCGGAGTCACGTGCCCGTCCCCCCGTTACAGAGGGGGTTGCAACCAGGACTCCCTTCCCCTTGTCCCGACCCTTGATACCGGGAGGGGTCGTCGTGTGGCGGCTGGAACCTGGCACGTCAGGCGCGCTCTCGCCGCCACGCGCCGGAAGTCCCCGGCTGGGTCGCCGCTTCAACTTGCTGGTGTGCGACGGCCACCAGGTGGACGATATCCCGCAGCCACGAGTAGCCGGGTGTTTCCCAGCTATCGGGGATGATCGAGAAGAAGCCGGGCTGCATGAAGGCTTCACGCGGGAGTGTCATCCCCCAGCGCCAAGCGCCGCTGGACAGGCTGACCCCTAAGCATGGGAGTCACGCGCCTCTCTGCGGCGGAGGGACCCGGGATAGCCGGCTCCTCCCGAATGCCTGGACCGGCTCACGGCACCGCTCTTCGGGCAGATTGCTACGCTTGGAGTGCGAATCCGCCATGAAGACAAACGCCCCTACTTTTGCTGAGCCTCTCACCTGAAACGGAAGAAAGGGGGCGATCTAACCACCAATAGCCCCTACCTGGCGCGCCACTGCTTTGGCCAGATTAGCCAACAAGCACCTCCGAGACGGGTGCTTATGAGGTCTGACGGGGCTTTCGGCAATCGCTCGAGAATGGAAGACGGAGACGACCGAGTACCGGAGGCTCGTGCCAACGGGGACGCAAAAAAGTTTTACCTGTGTTCAGGCCCTCCGAGAGTAATAGCTCTAGTCCTCGCTTTCCTTGGTATTGCTTGTGTTCTTACTTGGAGAATCGAAACCTCATCGCCAAAGGATCGAACCCTTCTCCCTTGCACCCCGCCCCTTTTATACTTGGGCAGGGGCGTCGGGAGACTTACACGGTAAGGCGTACTTATTACATCGCCTCGGCGCATTAAATGCGCCACATCGTTCTTGCACCCCATTAATGTCTGGCCGCAGCCGCCACAATCCGCCTCGGGCTCCATGTCCACCAACGCCGCCTGCCTGGTCATGGGGTGAGGTGTAGTCGTGACGTCTCCGTAATTAATGCACACTGGGAAGGCGCGCCGCCATATCGCAGCCTTTCACGCTTTGCATTTAATGCGCACTACCCGCATTAAATGTCCTTGACCGGCGTGGCCGGGTGAGCGCCAGGGAGTGGCTCGCGACGCCACGTGTCCACTGGCGACCACCTTCTTTGGCGCCAGTGGTGCGGCTCGATCGCCACTCGTCCTGGCGACCACCTTGCGGCGCCCAGGCGCTCGATCGCCACTCGTCATTGGCGACCACACTGGGCGCCGCCGGGTCATCGCCGTGGCGGTGGGCCCGGACGCGCCCTGCCCGCCTGGCGACCGTATTTATTCATTGCGGGGGAGTGGGTACCCTGGCGTAAAATACGCCGACACAACTGTTGTACCACCGACCCACTAAAAACCTTAGCCGTCACTGCTTAGGCTCTGTCGTGCAAGTTGGTGCTAGCACACTGACACACGATGTTTCTCCCCCGAATGTATGCTTTGGTATAGGTGTTGTTGCTACAGTGGCGCTGATCAGGACGATCGTTCGTGTTGTTCAACCATCGCTCGAGGATGATCGATCACTGCTAGAGGAGGCGTACTACGTTGAATTGGGCTACTTCAACTTTCCTTCCGCTGCACTGCGCGTCTAGTGGTAACGATCTATAATCTCTTACTCGCTTGGTATCTTGATTTATCAATAAAATTTTTAATTTTGAACTAGTGTAACCTACCCGTATTCCTTCGGTATGAATGTCAAATACATCAATAGATGAGTGATTTGAGCAAGGTCCTAAAACTATAGGATCGCATGGTACTGTACTGAGGATCTGTTTGGGAGAGCTGTAGCTTTTTTTAAAAAGTTATTTTTTGGCTTTCTGGACTGAGAGTTGCTATAGCTTTTTTATAAGAGACCGTCTGACAAAAAGTTAATTTCCCTCGGTAAGAAACTGCAAAAGCAGGTCTAACCCAGCTTTCAATTTTTATATGACTTCTAGATTATGCCAAAAGCCGCTTAAAAGTTGAGATGTTTTTTTTGGGGGGGGGGGGCATCGTCGCGTATAATCTTAGGTGTGTTTAGTTGATAGGATGAGGTTGAATAGGATGGGGATGGTCCTATACCATTTAGTTCCATTATTTTGGGTGAATGGAATGGTTCAGTATCTATAGAAAATATTCTTAAAATTTATATCACTTTGTCCAGAATAGGATGGTTCCATTCAAGCAACTAAACATATAGGATGTGTTTGGTTGGCGAGATGAGGTGTTAAATAGGATGGGATGATCATATATTCAATTGTTTTGAGGAAATAGAATGATCCAGCATTTATAGAGAATATTCTTTAAATTTGTATCCCACCATTTAGGTTGTAATGGTTCATTCAAGCAATCAAACGTATGGATGGATGATTTTTTTCTTTTCTTAAACCATTATATATATATATATATATATATAGGAAAAATACTTCGTACTCCCGGGAGTAATTACTCTCATATACTTATATACTACACATACATATTCTCCGTTGCGCGAAATACTCCCTACGTTGTGAGATACGGCATAGGGAGTAATTACTCCCGGGAGTAGAAAAGAGGCTTCATATATATATATATATATATATATATATATATATATATATATATATATATATATATATATATATATTACTCGCTACAAGTAACTAAACGCATATAAAGATACGGCAGGTCACTGGCGGTCAATGGTGACGCAGCCAAGGCAAACACGACCTCCCGTGGCGGGCGTGGCGGTGAAACCACGGCCTGGGCACAGTTTCCCCGGACGCCCACGGGCCAGCGCGCGGCGCTACGTGCCGTGCGAGCGAGCCACCATCACCTCCACTACTCCACGGCGTTTCGTGGCACCCGCGCGCGGCGTTATCCCGCGGGGCGTGGTCCGCGTGGATGCGTACGCAAGCCCACGTGCATACCCTGCCCAGGTCGCCTGCCCCGTGCTCCCCGGCGCGCGGCCCGGTTCTTGCTGCTGCGTCGAGCGTCCGCGCGACGCGATGCTGTTCGCTGCTGCGTCGTGCTCGCGCAGGCGCATAGTCCCGAGTACGAGTAGTACTAAACGCTGCAAATACATGCTTCTCCGTACATGTACGCATGCATCCCCAACTGAAGTTCACCAGCCCGCGATTCGATCTACGGGAATGATACTACTGCAACGGACACGGCAACCCAACCCCGTCGGCGTCGGAGGCAGCAGGGTGTGACGCCCGTGAAATATAAAGAAAAAAAAAATTCTTTTTCCCTGGACTGAGCCCAGCTCGTCCGGTCCAATTCCTGACCCACCCCGCCTCTGACCTGACCCGGCCCCCTTCCCCTGTTTCCTTCCCCCGTCGGCCTCCTCTCTCTCTTCCCTTCCTCCGGTGCCGCCGCCCCGTCCTGTTGCCCGCCGTCGTGCGCCTGCCTCCCCACCCTTCCCCTGCGATGCGCTCCACGCAACAGCCGCGCCCCCCGTGCCTTATCCCCTCTCCGAGCTACCTCTATCCTACAACCACCACTGCTATCCCCGCCACCGGCTGCCGTGTTTTTCACATGCCGTTGCGCCGCCGAGCGCCGGTCCGCCCTATTTATACCCCCCCGTCGTCCCCCCTCTCCCTGCACACACACTCTCTCTATCCTCTTCCCCTTTCGGCCGCCCCGTCGCACCGCCGCCCGCTCCAACCACCGCGCTGACGCGCCATGCCGCCTGGGTCGCACCCCGTACCCCGTGGTGCGCCTGCACGCGCACGTGCACCGGGTGCACGGTGCTCTCGGCTTTTGGCCGTGGACCGAGTCCACCCGAGCGGGCCCACCTGTCGATCATAGGGCGATTTTCCAATTTAAAAATAATTTTGAGGAAATTAATTATGACATCAGTATTACGTCATAATTTGATTTTCTTTTGAAAAATAGATCCAAAAATCTGTCGCTGACATCAGCTTGCGCAATAATTCGGATTTTCCTTTAGAAGAATAATTCTAAAAAGTCAGAAAAATCCCTTTCGACTAGTGCAGTGACCTGGAGCGAGTCTTGTTCGCTTCTCATCAGCTCAGTGGGCTCGCTACAAAGTGGTGGGACAACTTTCGAGTCACCCACCAGGATGCTCAAGCTATCACATTCTTACTGGTGTCATTGCACTCAAGAAGGAGTTCCGTTACTTGCGTCAGGGAGGGCGCACTGTGATGGAATATCGGTACAGGTTTAATCACTTGGCCAGATATGCACAAGAGGACGTGGCCACCGATGAGGCGAAATAGGAGCGCTTCATCGAAGGACTGAATGATGAGTTGGCAGTCCAACTCATATCTCATGACTACGTTGACTTCCAACAGTGAGTCAATAAGACCATCTGCCAGGAGGGAAAGCACTAGGAGATAGAGAGACGTAAGAGAAGAATGGTTTTCTAGAGGAACAACTCAGGGGGACACCCCAAGTCTCACACCGCGATGCCTCAGCCTCCGCAGAATGTTAGACCTAAGATTTCTTCTTCTTCCAGGACATTAGTGGTACCGCAGCATCCCGCCAGCCCCAACTTCAGGCCACCACCAGCTCCGGCAGGCAACTAGATCCAAAGGACTTCACAGATTGTAGCTGGAGTCCAGTGCTTCTATTGTCATGAGATGGGACATTTTACAAATCAATTCCTTAAGAAGAGAGCAGCGTTAGCACCAGCACTAGCCAGGCCCAACACTTCAGCTCTTCCAGCAGCAACTCCTAAGAAGCTAGTACCAGCAATGCGAGGCTGTGTCAATAATATCACGGCAGAGGAGGTCCAGGACACTCCAGATGTGGTTATTGGTACGTTTCTTTTAAATTATGTACTAGCATCAGTTTTATTCGACTCTGGAGCTTCACATTCTTTTGTTACTAGTCGATTTGTGGGTAGGCATGGGGTAGCCACCTTTCCTCTTAACAATCCCATGATAATCTGCTCCCCCAGCTTAGAAGTAAGAGCCAATGCAATTTGCCCAAAATTCCCTTTGATTATAAAAGGAGTGACATTCCTAACCAATTTAATAGTTCTGCAATCCCAAGACTTGGACGTAATCCTTGGCATGGACTGGTTAACCAAGAATAAAGGTTAAATCAATTGCTTCAATCGAACGATTGAACTCACCAATGAAGATGGAATCAAGGTTGAGTATGGGTCCAGGATCAAAGGGATAAACAAGTCAATCTTAATAGACTCAAAAGCATAAGCATAGAACAAGTACTGGTTAACCGATGTTTTTCTGGAAATATCCGGAAATATCCGGATGTTTTTCTGGAGGAATTACCCGATATGCCTCCTGACAGGGACATTGAGTTTATAATCGACCTCATCCCTGGTACAGCCCCGATTTCAAAGAGGCTGTATAGAATGCTCGCCAATGAGTTAGCTGAGTTGAAGAAGCAAATTCGAGAGCTGCAAGACAAGGGATATGCATCAGACCAAGTTCGTCAGCTTGAGGTGCACCTGTCCTTTTTGTTAAAAAAAAGGACAGTAGCTTGACAATGTGTGTGAATTATAGAGCTCTTAATGAAGTCACCATTAAGAACAAGTATCCCTTACATAGGATCGATGACCTGTTTGACCGGTTAAAGGGAACAGGTGTCTTCTCCAAAATAAATCTTCGGTCAGGTTATCATCAGCTAAAAATCCGACCTGAAGATGTACCCAAGATAGCCTTCACCACTCGGTATGGACTTTATGAGTTCACGGTTATGTCATTTGGGTTGACCAATGCACCAGCCTATTTTATGAATATGATGAATAAAGTATTCATGGAATTTCTGGATAAATTTGTGGTAGTGTTCATTGATGATATTCTCATCTACTCCAGAGATGAGAAAGGACATGAGGTACATCTGAGGTAAGTATTGGAAAAACTTAGAGATCACTATTTGTATGCCAAGTTTAGCAAGTGCAAGTTTTGGTTGAAAGAAGTGGGATTTCTTGGACATATTGTGCCCGCAAATGGAGTGGTAGTAGATCCAACAAAAGTAGAAGAAGTAATGGGTTAGGAGCAGCCCAAGTCTGTCTCTGAGGTTAGAAGTTTTCTGGGATTAGCTGGATATTATCGGAGGTTCATAGAGAGTTTCTCCAAGCTTGCACGTCCGTGACTTAGCTTCTAAAGAAGGAAAAGAAGTTTGAATGGACAGAATCCTATGAGCAAAGCTTTGTAGAGCTAAAGAAAAGACTTATCTTAGCACCAATCCTGGTTCTACCAAATATTCACAAGGATTTTATGATTTTCTATGACGACTCACGTCAAGGTTTGGGATGTGTGCTAATGCAAGAAGGTAAAATGGTAGCTTATGCATCACATCAGCTAAAGCTTCATGAGGAAAATTATCATACTCATGATTTGGAACTAGTCGCGATTGTGCATGCTCTGAAGATTTGGTGTTTACTGGAGTTGTGTAACATCCCAATTTTTGTATTTCTTGAATTTATTGTGCCCCTTGAATTTTTGATATTTGTTTAACAAATTTACTTGAATTATTTTGAATTTATTTGAATTAAGCATTTTTGTTAAAGTATTAAAAAATTTTGAAAAAATTAAATAAAGTTTGTTGAAAAATTTTATTTGAGTTTCAAATATCTTAAAATATTTTTTGAATATTTTTTGATATTTTTACTATTTATTTCAACTTAAAACTATTTTCTAGAATTATTTAAATAGGAAAAGCCAGTAAATAGTTAAAGCCTTTGGGCTAAACCCTATTGGGCCCAACCCAAACCACACTGGCCCAACCCAATCCAAAACCCATCGCCGCTTAGCCTGCTCCGCTGCTAACCCTAGTTTTCTTGTACGTGGATCATTCGATCATGATCAAACGGATGAGATCATGTCATGTCGCCCCTTGCACATGGATCATTGAATCTGTGCCACGTGAATGCTTGTGATTGTGCCATGTCACCATGACATATCCTTGCCGAACTCCACTGCGGTCTCTACGCAGGCCGCGTATCACGTGCCGGATTTGATCATCGAGGCCTTATTTAATGCGTCGTCGCGCGCATTAAAATCGTCGTCTCATGCTGTGCACAAAGCCCCAGATCCTAACATCCGAGCCGCTGTCACAAGTGCTTGATTGCTCGTCGTAGTTGCTTTAATGCCGCCGTTGGTTTTTGCGAAGTTTTACCACCATGGATCCTCGTCGATTGTATTGAAGCCCAGATCCGTGATCTATGCGACGAGGTCGATCGGATTCGTGCTTTCCCAGAGCAAGCCCGACGAAGAATCACCGCGCTCATGGTCGTCTTCCCCATCTTCAGTGAGTAGCGCCGCCAGTCTCACCATCATTCTCTGTCATGAAATCCTAGCCATTGGATCTATGCTTGACGGTCTAGATCACGCCACGTAACTCTACTGTTTCGTCCACCGTCGTATGTGCTCAATCGTTGGATGTAGATCTAGTGCACTAGATTTTTCCACATCGCCACCATAGCTTGTGTTAACCGTGACCATCGGATACTTATTATGTCACCTGATGCCGCCGCGTGGATGTGGTGTTACTCTGCCATGTGTCCACTTCATCGTCCTACCTTCACCGGATCTCGATCGTCTGATATAGGACATGTGGCCAAGATCTCGCTGTGCACCACACCAATCGTGAGCTACCGTGTGTCATGCGTAGGAACTGAGGTGTCGCCCACACCGGTCGCCGCTGATGTCATCCATGGTCTTGTACCATGGACCGAGTCCACCGTGGACTCGGGTAGGTTTGTCGACTCGATCTAAAGACCGCAGGCCCACATGTCATCCTAAAAGAGTTATTTTAGATTTTTCTTTTATTCGGTTAATTGAACTTATGACGTTAGCATGACATCAAAAATAGGATTTTCTTTAGAAAAATATTTTGGTTGAAAACCAAAATGATCAGTCACATCAGCATGACATCATAATTCCTATTGTTTAGTGCAAAAATAATTTAATTAATTAGGCTTATTCTTTTTATTTTATTTTATTTTATAAATTTTAGAGAGCTTGTTCTTCCTCATACAAACTCCGATTGAGGTGATTCTAGAGCCTAAAAATTTATAAAATCAAGCTTTATTTAATGTTAAATTTTATTTAATTTTTGGAGTCTTATTTTATCTCTTTTTAGTATTTATTATTTATTTGTTCATTACATTAACGTTGAATTCCACGAGGGATTCATCGGTGAGTTGCCATTTCAAGAACAAGGTCCAAAGTAGGAGCAAGAATTTTTTCAAGGTAAGTTGTGCTTTGACCATATTGATCCCATATTTTAAAAGTTACATTGTTTCATACTATTGCATGTTAATTCAAATTAAAATGATTTCAATTAATTTGGGTTTAGTTAATCAACCTAATTGCAGTATATCTACCTTGCCATTTGTATGCCATGTTCATTTGTCACCCTAAGATGATTTAATGTTAGTTGGATGCTATTAATTGCCAACATTGGTTGCTAGAACATGTTAGTATGCTTATTCATGCAACGAGTCATTAATATCATTTTGTAAATGCAAATTTAATGTGATTAATGGAATATGAGATGTGTTTCTAAAATGTTGTGTTATGTGTTGCTACACAATGATGCTGAACTATAGAGACATGTGTTGTCCTACATGGATGTTGACTTGTTGATGGCAAGTGCTACACAATAATCAATTGGGGTGAAAAATGATTTAGACGGAGGCAAGTGGCAAGAGACTTTGTGCCATGGTGGGCCTTAGTGGCAATAGGTTGGTGAGTGGTTAAGAGGGCTATGTGCCATTTGAATATTTGGTAGTCTTGAATCGGTCAATTAAGAATTTAATCTTGCAGGCCTTTGAACTGGGCCAAACGTACAATCACATGTCTGGAATGGAATGGACCTAACTAAGTAAGTTACCTATGTCTTAACATGTGATACCTCAGGTTGATAGTCACACAGGGGTGTGGTTATGGGGTAGGATGTGGTGTAATGCGGTCTCATATCGGTCTAACGGTATGTTGGTCCTATACTTTGGCTCTGTGTGAGGGAAGGGATAGTGTATGGCATTACCGGGAAGTTCATGTGTTAGAATAGAAATTTTCTGAAAGATTTTGTTATGATCTTCTTAGTCGTACGTCAATGGGTATGTGTAATGTCCGATAGTAAAAGATTGATAATATCATGTGGGTAAAGTGTATAGCATTTGCAGGGAGTGTGTCCAACCTATTCGAATAGTCGTGTGCGCGGTATTGGACAATGCTCAGGAATTATAGTCAAGGGTTAGATCTTGAAAAATAAAAATCGGGAAGGGAGGCTGTGTGCCAATGTTAATGAATGAACTGGTTTAGGCTATGTGCTAGTGAATCTTGTGAAATAAATGAGAAAATTATTTAGTTATGATGTTTGTTTTAAATCCTTTCAACCTATACATATTAATCATTTGTAAATGTTGCTTTATGCAAAATAACATGTCGGTCATTCATTTGGAATAAGTCATGCATGTAGTATAATAGACTTGCATTCTGTGCACAACTTATAGATTGCTTTATATACTCATCCCCTTGCAACACCCAACTCACCAGTTAAGGAGTCTACACTAGCTTTCGAGGAGTTTCAGGAGGAGACGGTTAATTAGGGTGCGAGCCTTACCAGTTGCATGTGGCAGATTTATGTGTTATTGAGAGTTTTTTTCGCTGCAGATTTATTTATTTCTTAGTTTATGCCCTCGTGGTAAATTATTGTAAGTTAACCATAAGATCGATCAAACATGTTATATTAATAGATGAAATACTTTATATTATTTTCGTTGTGTGTGATTGTGATATTTCATCTATGTTGAGACTGTGTGCATTAGCGTGATCCTGAATTAGTGTTGAATACACAAAGGTTCTATATTTGCAAATTTGTGTCCCAAGATGGTTTAATATAAAAGGTAAGAAGAGGTTGATAAAAATAGTTAAATTTTTTTTGAATGGTGCATGTATAGACCCATATATTATCTCGAGGCCTGTCGGGACCACGGGCGGAACAAGAGAAAGAATCATCGGGGTTCACCACTTCATCATATATATGATAACAATTTATTATTCTTACCACTTGCTTATTATTTGCCTTCCGGTATCACAAGATTTAGATCAAAAGGGTTCACATACACTATATATATAGACTAATATACACTAATTTTTTTTGACCCGATGTCCTGAGACACCGGGTAATATATACTGCTTCCGCCCCTCTGGTCGGGACTAGGATTATAGGACCACATTGCATCGCATTAACGGCCTAATAAGAGTACGCGTAAACCGGAAATGAAGCCACTGTTCCTTCGCATCAGATGTCAAATTGCTCATTTAAGCCCAAATACGTACGTACGGCCGGGTGCATGCAATGCGCATCAGCCGTCGATGGATGATCAACTGGCTGCCTGACTGGCTTATCTAAGATACGGGCACATCCATACTATGAGAGTACGTACTTTCACTATTAATATACCATTTAAATGATGTAGTTATATATTTTTATTATTTTAAATATAATCTAATACTGATTATAAATACTCCAAAGTGATTTTTATGAAAAATTTCATCAAAATCCATTCTTTATAGCATAATTTGTTCATATACTACTTTTACATACGAAAAACGGCATATAGCAAAAAAAAAAAGATAATGAATTTTTTTACCATATCGTATTAAAGTATCATAAGAATTGATATTGAAGTACACTGAAAGTGATGAAAAAGTATAACTCGTTCGTTTCTACTCTACTACCGAAAAAATATAAATAAATACTAATTAATCTGATCAATTAAGTAAAAAATAAATGATCTATACTAAATGTAGTATACAGTAAAAAAAACTCTATATTTATGGATTCCATTTACTCTTTTCCATTGCATCCACGAGACATGAGGAGAGCTGCAAGCATCTGTTGCTTCGCACATGAAAAATCAAATCGCATTGATGGCGCTGTACACGACCATACTAAATGCATGCACGCTCTGTACGTACGTACGTACGTGCCGGTACCGCCCCTGGCGAAATAATAACCAATAAAAATGGGCGGGGGGCGCGTATCCAGACATGCCGTGCAAGGCCCCGGCGAATCTATCCGTCCGAGCCCATCTCTGCCCTGCAATGCTGCAACAGGGAGAGAGAGCGGGGAATGTCAAAGGCAAAGGGCGAAGGCCTGCACATGTAGGTATAAACACCGAGGTCCCACGCATCGCCGTTCCCTAAATGCGCTCCGTGGTAGGGAGTAGGGGCTAGGGAGAAGAGAACGCAGGAACTGTACCTTCACAAAACACAGTGCACACACCAGTTACAGCTACTTGTGTGCGCGCGTGACCCATCGGTTGCCAGTCGTAGCTAGCTAGCATAGGACCCATGCATGCGCTGATGGGTGCAGGGTGCCCGGCACTGTATATGCAGGGCCAATCAATTCATGCCATGTGGCAATCGAATGTTAATTTATTCCATTTGATTAAGTGTGTGTTTGGTCGATGGATGGAGTTGAATAGGATCCGGTTAAATGGAGTGGGATGGTCATGTATCATTTGGTTTTATTATTTTAGGTGAATGAAATGGTTCAGCATCTAGAGGGAATATTTCTCAAATTTGTATCACTTGGTTCAGGATGGGATGGTCCATTCAAGCAACAAAACACATAGATGATTTTTTCCCCTTAAATCATCTCATATATGTTCCACTTGGCACACGCAACCAACACATCCTAATTAGCTACTCCTCCAACATCCAAGTTTATATAGTAATTTTTAGTAGTCTTTCATAAATATATGACGTATTTTATATTTTAATATAAAATTAATATGATATTTCTTTTAGACCCCTAATAAATATGCATCTTTACTTTATACTCCCTCTATTGATAAATATAAGGGCTATAGTTTGAATAATCTTGTTGATAATATAAGGCTTGCATGTAGATTTAATGAGTCTTTCCTACTATACCCCTATTTATTCTCTCAACCATATGCATTAATTAATTATCACTCACATAAAGTATTATCTCTCATCATTCAAGATAAGATAATTAAGTGTAACACCCCAGCTTCTACTAAGCCCAGAATGTCACCAAACATAGACCATAACACATTTAATACCATAAATTAAAGTAAATTCCAGCAAGTTATCATTTAGAATAATTGAAAATTTTGTCAGCATCTCCTTTGTTTTTGCATGAAACTTAACAACATAGCATCATATCAAAATGTAAGACAAACGAGATATCCATACGCAAATGATAAGGATAACTAATCATCAACTAAAACATCAATAAGCATCGATAGCAAAATAATAAGCATCAATTTAAATCTAGGAAGTTAAAACAACTCCCTCCATAGCCCCACATGATACACATGAGGGAGACAACCAAACATACAGACCATACACTAAAGATTATTGTAATGCTTATTGTCATGTCTCCACAACAGGTGAAATTGCTAGATTATGATACTACGTGGAGTAGTGTAGCTAAAACCCTTTCCGCGCCGATTTCATGGTACCTAAAGAAAACAAACAACGAAAATACAAGCGTGAGTTCATAACTCAAATAAGTGTAATACAATGAAAACAGAGTGCAAGACAACAAACCATCAACTTCAATCTTCATAAGCATTACATATCACATCATTACCATTCTCACGCATACCGACATGGTAAAAACATCATAATCATCTCTTGATCAATATGGTGTTCGCCTCATGAACTCATGAACAATTCAACAACATTCTCATTCATAGTTTCATTCATGCAATGCAATGCACATGTCTTCCGGAATACTCATACCGGTATGGTTGAGTGCACACCCGTCGGCATGCACCCTTTTCCCCTTCCATCCCGAAGATGGAGGGTGCCTATCACTCGCTTCCATTCACCGCGGTGGATGGAATCACGATGTAGGTCTTACTCAAAAGTTTAGCCGGACTAGTCATAACAGCTTCTCACCGACCCTCTACCGGAATAGTTATGACTTATCTCACCTGGCCACCATGAAAATATGCCATGCATGCAAAATGGACAGCCATGTATACACAAATAGAAGTATTGCATAGCAACACATGGCATCTCAACATGTAGGGTCAGATTCGACCATCGACGGTGCCCATTCACAACATAGCATGTAAATCACTTATCCTCATCAAACATTTTAATCATGGCATGAAGACATCATATCATCGACAATATTTAAAACATGGCATAAGGACATCATAACAATTATAACATGTAGTTCATGGCAAGACAACATGTTATCTATCCCAAACACTATCAAGCAATTCTAGCAACACATATAATGTTCAATCCCCACAACACACTTGCCTTCAACCGCTGGCAACGGAGTGACGAGAGGTTGAGGGCACTCGAGGCACACCACCTGCAAACACGTGCCACACACTTAATTCGACTCCTCAAAACAGTACCCACTACACCTAATACGCTATAAACTCCAAAACCCCGAAATCACAGATTCTGCCCGTTCTGGACAGCGGCTTCAAAAACATAACTTGAGTTCTAGAACTCCAAATTGCATAAACGAGTACATCCTCGCGTAGCTTAGGAAATTTCCCAACTTTTTCTAGTTATAGGTAAAGACTGATTCGGACTATAAAGTTGTTTAATCTAACGTTGAACACGAACTGTCTCAATCTCGTCACAGATTTGACAGCGCTCGGTAAAACGGCCATATCTCCCAAACGGCTGGGCGGATTTTAACGTGCTTTATATGCACGGAAAGATAATGAAATTATCTACAACTTCCTAAAAGTCCGTACGATCAGATTCAATCTCTAAATTGGCCAAAACTCCTACCCTAGTTCGGGTCCCCAATCTGCCCGAACCAGAACGCGAATACAACTCTAGTTTTCATTAGATCTAACCCATGGCAGCACCTCCCTTGATCTAAAAACATGAAATTCATCCCTAAAACAGTACCTAGACCCAAACCCAAGGATCACCCATGCCTTACCTCCTCCCGACGAATCCATTTAACGCCGAGATCTATCCTCCCGAGCCTCCCGAACGCGTCCTCCTCGCTACTGGAATCGCCGGATCTCCTCGTCACGGGCTTCCTGCTGGAGAGGACAGCGAGGTTGTGTGGTGGGGATCTCCTCTTTGCAGCAAAGGAGGTGGAGAGGAGGAATTGGGGCGCACCCAAGGGGAGGAGGAGGCGCCAAGAGGGAGAGGAGGAGGCGCCCAAGAGAAAATGGGGAATGGGGAGGGGCGGCTAGGGCAGGAGGGACGCCCCTAGCCCCAAAATCCTGCCTCTCCTCCCTCATGGGCCCTAACTTGCTCCCACCAAGGCCCACGACTCACCCCCTAAGGCCCAAACTCCCAGGAAGGCCCAAACTTCGAAGTCGGCCTAAACGCGATTAAACCGCATAACGTAAAGTTTTAATCTCCGATTTCATACTTTATAAGGTCACATTCTCTAATTCACATTTGTTTACGGTGTCTCGGCATTCCGTGGTGTCACATTCTCTCCCCCTTAACAGGATTCGACCTCGAATCTTACACGTCAACTCTAAAACAATGTCCACTAGGGTCTCATCTTCTTTGCGAACTCAACACACCCACGCAAAGACTCAAACAGTAGCAACGACAACCCAAATTTCGAAATCGATCTATTAACAAGAGTGACCTGACTTAGCTTAACTAAGCACCACTTGACATGATTCCTCATTTACTTCGATCTCCTATCATGATTCATAAACTCAGAATGACACAATCATCATGAAACACATCTCTTTTTCACCATTAGTATTAAAACGGTCAACCGAGGTTCCAAACTTGAACCCCCCAAAAAGACCATTTACGCAAAACCCCATCTCTTCCAATTATTTGACCCCTTTTCACAAGGAATCAAAATTTACTAATGTCATCTTCGCTCATAGCCTATATCGACCATACTTTCTTTTTGACTGCCAACCACGTTACACTTTTCATTCTATACTCTCCCAGGCAAAACGCACACCCAGGGACATCTAGCTAAGACAATGTCCACGACAAAGCATTTTACATCACAATTTCTATAACATTTGCTTCCACCCAACGATACCTTCAACCAAATACAAACCACGACATCATCAACCTCCATCATCATCCACCCTCATACCACTAATGTCCAAAGACCTAGCCCAAGCTAGGACCGTAACTCACTACCAAAACTCAATTAGCACTTTTCCCAAGAGGATGTCGCCCTCACAAACAATTCACACAAACAACGAAACCCACGAGTTTAGCTCTTAGATTATACTCAACAATAACTCGAGACCCTTCTTATTCTCACTCCTATCAATAGTGCAAAAGAAGTACGATTCTTTTGAATCCAAGTAGACCACATACAACAACTCGAACCTCAAAGCGCCACATAACACTTTGGGAAGAACCCGATAACATTGAAAGACCACCCTTTTGCTTTTCCTAAGTCAAGCCGCAAAGGAAAACTCAAATCTCCAATCAACGCGATACAATTCGCATCGGGGAGCTCTCAAACAAATAGAGACTCCACACAATTCTCTTGACATAAGTTCTCAACAACTAAAGACAACTCGACTCAATTTCACCACAGCCAAACTTTTCATTTTAACCAAAATCAACATCTTGGAAGAGAACTGCCACAAAAACTCTCGAAGAGAAAGGGAAACTCAAATCCCTTGCATAACAACCCAAAACCAAAGATTTATCCATTCATTCCTTTTCATGCTAGAGAGCAATGGAAATCTCGATTCATAACACGAATGCGAATTCTTCAAGAGCACTCGGATTAGTCATATATCTCTATATGACTTCCTCACCGTCCTGGCTCAACAACTCTTTTATGCTTATAAAAACGATGTCATGAATCTTTTTCACCATTTATTAGTCATGAAACCACGATACCCATTAACCATTCACAAAGAGACTTCATTCTCTTTGTCACATGATTGACACCCAACAACATTGATGGTTGCTCAAATTCGCATAAACTACGACGGCGTTAACCGAAAATACCATATCGCATCACAACCCAACAACCATCAGACGCAATGCGTGCAAAACATCGCATTTTAACCAAAGCCAATACCAGAAGATAGCATCAACTCTCAAATCAAACATCTACGCCTCATAACCGCTACCAATTCTCTTAAAGAGAAAGGAAACACATTCCCAGCAGGGAACACCTTACCAACAAAATCACTTATGAAACAATCGTAAGATTCACCTTTTTGAAACGCTCGCAAACACCACACACGTTTCCCAAATAAATCTAACTCTAGTCACGAAAGAATTACAATTTAAGCGCTTAACTCCAGGGTTACCAAAGATAAACCAGTTGAACGCTAAAGAGAGCGTCCCACCCCAACGCTTTGGGTGTTAAACCATACTCATAGCATAGACTAAACAGATTAGCCCAAAACCAAAGATTGGCATGGTTCAATACCACACCACATTTGGAACCCATAAGCCGGTTACTTCAAATACTACTCTCTCATCCATATTTCCACTCTTATGATTCAAGTTTATAACTTGACTAAATGCCACTTAATCATGGGAGATTTTATTGCACACTAATCAAGACGCCTAAACAAAGAGAGGCATTCCCGAAAATTTATACATTCATTTGAATCCATAAACCTTCAAAAGAAAGTTTGACTCAAATCCCACCATTACTCACATTCCAATACTCTTAGCCAATACGGATGTCAAAATCACCCAAAACCCGAGAAATCCAACATCTTTGCACACAAGCTACAACATATGTTCTTAATAAAATCATTTTTCCTGCTCATATAACCACAATTGATTATATTACCAACGAACCATAGACCATATCTACCGTATGACAATCAACAAGGAGAACCACGTTCTCACAACTCCAAAGACAATTAACTTATCGCTTAATCCAACATAAGTCGCATATCAACAACTTCTTTTGGTCTACTAACCATGACGAACCATTATTCATGCAACTTATTATCCCAAGCGTAGTACACATCTCTTTACAATTATTCCAGCGTAATCAACAATTACCCTGGGTATAAACTCCTAAGTCACATATTCCATATCACCGATTCATTCCACCAATAATTAATACTAACCACACGACACGATCTCCACTAGACATCCCTCATAAATACGGATCCTGCATGGACATCCGTCAAGAATAATTCAACCTTTCCTACAATCATTCCATATATCCTCATTAATTGATTACACGTATTTTAAGTCATATTGTCGACTCCACAATATTAACTGACCCACCAACTACAATAGGCAGAATTTCACACCATCTTCTTGCTATAACAAGTTCATCAACCGAGACATTCTATGCTAACTAATCTCAAACATCCATTAGATTCCATAACCCGCATCACTTTGCACACACCACTAATCAACTTTCACTTTGGATCACCCGACGTCTCGCTTAATCATCTATTATCAACACAATATTTTAGTTTATCTTTAAACAAACAACAAATTCGCTTTAACCGAACCACTAGCTCATATCATCCGAAAACTCTAACTTCTCGTCATACACTTAACTTCTTAAACATCTGCGTGAATCACGCACCCAACTCTTAAGGAAACCAAAATTGCTCCAGAAAAGAACAACACCCAAAACACCTTTCCTTCCGGAAAGCTCAACCCTAAATCACAAGAGAAGTCAACTCTTAAATTCCCAAATGCCGACACGCAACTACTCCACAACTCTCGAGATCAACAACTTCCGCGAAGGAAGATGGTTGCAAGAGGGAAAACCCGGCGATTAACCAAATCTTTTTTTTTTTCAGATAAAGCCATAACCCCAAACTTCAAACTTTCACGAAACAAACGGTTTTTCAAAGATGAATTCCCAAGCAAGTCATCATTGCGATCAAACACCACTTAGACCCCGACAACAAGGTCTGGCACAACACCGCAATAACTCTTTTAAACCTCGGAGAAAGACAAACACAAGAATAAATTGAAAACTTTCTCCGTAAAACAACCGATCAACCACATCCTTTCCGACAAAACCTTGACACCTAAATCCATGCGACTTAGATTTTTCATCGAAACTTCAATAACTTCTTTTCAAATTGGAGAAGGGTAACCCAAGAATCAATCTATAAATTTCGCTATAAGGCAAACAACAAATCGAGCGTCAAAGCTGGCAAGGCGATCAAGACAGGCGCAACCCTAAATTCTTCTTTTTTCTTCAACCAAAGAAAACAAAACCAAAACCACCAAAAGAACTATCGGTGAGTATCCAAACCCGAACCCTTTTTCGTTTATTTCAACCAACCAAAAACCGTTCATCAAAACGGCAAAGGAAACTCGGAGGGTCAATCCACAACTCTACTACTCGACTCCAACCAACTACCCAATCTACGACGAAAGGATAAGCACCCTCCCAACAGGAGGTTTAAAGTCCATCGGTGATGGCACTAACCGCCACACCGTCAAACCCAACAATACTACAAACAATGTAAGGTGACCGAAACCCTTTCGGCACCACTACCCACCGAATCTCAACTGTATCAACACAATCAATTCTTTCGTAAACATAGCAACATATATTACCAAATGTAACATTCAACATCAAAGCTTAAATACAACATTTAAGCGTAAAGCAACGATACCCATACCCAATCCTACTGTGCAACAGAGTGTGTCAAGTTTTAAATTAATTATTCCACTTACACAAGTTTTAATGTTGCTATCCTATGGCAAAGTTTTAAGTAAAACCTAAGCCATGTTTCTAGGTTATCCCACTTCATATTTTAGTTGAACCTATAGTATGACACTAAATACACATTCCAGGGACCTACAACCTCGCTCTGATACCAACTGTAACACCCCAGCTTCTACTAAGCCCAGAATGTCACCAAACATAGACCATAACACATTTAATACCATAAATTAAAGTAAATTCCAGCAAGTTATCATTTAGAATAATTGAAAATTTTGTCAGCATCTCCTTTGTTTTTGCATGAAACTTAACAACATAGCATCATATCAAAATGTAAGACAAACGAGTATCCATACGCAGCGATAAGGATAACTAATCATCAACTAAAACATCAATAAGCATCGATAGCAAAATAATAAGCATCAATTTAAATCTAGGAAGTTAAAACAACTCCCTCCATAGCCCCACATGATACACATGAGGGAGACAACCAAACATACAGACCATACACTAAAGATTATTGTAATGCTTATTGTCATGTCTCCACAACAGGTGAAATTGCTAGATTATGATACTACGTGGAGTAGTGTAGCTAAAACCCTTTCCCGCGCGCCGATTTCATGGTACCTAAAGAAAACAAACAACGAAAATACAAGCGTGAGTTCATAACTCAGCGAAGTGTAATACAATGGAAACAGAGTGCAAGACAACAAACCATCAACTTCAATCTTCATAAGCATTACATATCACATCATTACCATTCTCACGCATACCACGACATGGTAAAAACATCATAATCATCTCTTGATCAATATGGTGTTCGTCTCATGAACTCATGAACAATTCAACAACATTCTCATTCATAGTTTCATTCATGCAATGCAATGCACATGTCTTCTGGAATACTCATACCGGTATGGTTGAGTGCACACCCGTCGGCATGCACCCTTTTCCCCCTTCCATCCCGAAGATGGAGGGTGCCTATCACTCGCTTCCATTCACCACGGTGGATGGAATCACGATGTAGGTCTTACTCAAAAGTTTAGCCCCGGACTAGTCATAACAGTTCTCACCGACCCTCCCGGAATCGTTATGACTTATCTCACCGCCAGCCATGAAAATATGCCATGCATGCAAAATGGACAGCCATGTATACACAAATAGAAGTATTGCATAGCAACACATGGCATCTCAACATGTAGGGCCAGATTCGACCATCGACGGTGCCCATTCACAACATAGCATGTAAATCACTTATCCTCATCAAACATTTTAATCATGGCATGAAGACATCATATCATCGACAATATTTAAAACATGGCATAAGGACATCATAACAATTATAACATGTAGTTCATGGCAAGACAACATGTTATCTATCCCAAACACTATCAAGCAATTCTAGCAACACATATAATGTTCAATCCCCACAACACACTTGCCTTCAACCGCGGGCAACGGAGTGACGAGAGGTTGAGGGCACTCGAGGCACACCACCTGCAAACACGTGCCACACACTTAATTCGACTCCTCAAAACAGTACCCACTACACCTAATACGCTATAAACTCCAAAACCCGAAATCACAGATTCTGCCCCGTTCTGGACAGCGGCTTGAAAAAACATAACTTGAGTTCTAGAACTCCAAATTGCATAAACGAGTACATCCTCGCGTAGCTTAGGAAATTTCCCAACTTTTTCTAGTTATAGGTAAAGACTGATTCGGACTATAAAGTTGTTTAATCTAACGTTGAACACGAACTGTCTCAATCTCGTCACAGATTTGACAGCGCTCGGTAAAACGGCCATATCTCCCAAACGGCTGGGCGGATTTTAACGTGCTTTATATGCACGGAAAGATAATGAAATTATCTACAACTTCCTAAAAGTCCGTATGATCAGATTCAATCTCTAAATTGGCCAAAACTCCTACCCTAGTTCGGGTCCCCAATCTGCCCGAACCAGAACGCGAATACAACTCTAGTTTTCATTAGATCTAACCCATGGCAGCACCTCCCTTGATCTAAAAACATGAAATTCATCCCTAAAACAGTACCTAGACCCAAACCCAAGGATCACCCATGCCTTACCTCCTCCCGACTAACGCATTTAACGCCGAGATCTATCCTCCCGAGCCTCCCGAACGCCCTCCTCGCGCTGGAATCGCCGGATCTCCTCGTCGCGGGGCTTCCCGTTGGAGAGGACAGCGAGGTTGTGTGGTGGGGATCTCCTCTTTGCAGCAAAGGAGGTGGAGAGGAGGAATTGGGGCGCACTCCAAGGGGAGGGAGGAGGCGCCCAAGAGGAGAGGAGGAGGCGCCCAAGAGAAAATGGGGAATGGGGGAGGGGCGGCTAGGGCAGGGAGGGACGCCCCTAGCCCCCAAAATCCTGCCTCTCCTCCCTCATGGGCCCTAACTTGCTCCCACCAAGGCCCACGACTCACCCCCCTAAGGCCCAAACTCCCCCGGGAAGGCCCAAACTTCCGAAATCGGCCCGGAAACGCGATTAAACCGCATAACGTAAAGTTTTAATCTCCGATTTCATACTTTATAAGGTCACATTCTCTAATTCACATTTGTTTACGGTGTCTCGGCATTCCGTGGTGTCACATTAAGATGGCTATATAAGTCATTTTCTCTCATGTCTTTCTCAATTTTACCGCAACATTAATCAGTGTGCAAAGTCAAAATATGTTTTATATTTATCAACAGAGGAAATATTTTTTACATGTATGCATTAAATATAATGCTTAGTGATAATAATTAGGAGTAACCTAGTTATTTTCAATATCTTGATCTATGCATAAAGAAGAAATATGTCTTATAAATTTGGACAAAGAGAATATCATAGATCTAGTAAGTAAAGTTATTGTTTCCTTTCTTGGTCTATCTAATTGTTCTGCATATGCATATCATATAACAAAATTGATGCACAGATCCCAATTACTACAATAAAAACATTTGGTTGGCACAAGTATCACAAACACCTGGGTTTGAGTTACTCTTACTTAGACCTGGTCAATGGGCCCTGTCTTTTTGGGAGGGCTCTCAGCACGACCAGCCTATTACGCTTCAAAGCACGACACGACATGGCATTGACATTTTTGGACTGGGCCGACATGGCATGAATGATGGGCCTGAAAACTCAGAACAATGGGCGGCCTGGCTCAGCACGAACGATTGGGTCGTGCCTGGGCCACCACGATACAAAAGTGATCCTTTCATAAAAAAATCATATCTATAGCCTAGCCCATCATTAACTACCTCATACCTGCAGCTCGGTCCATTATCAAATACTATTTCTCTCTTCTGCCTCCTCTCATCCGTCGTCGTCTCCCCGCTCCTCTATCGCCTCCTCCCTCCTCTTGCCCTCCTCCACCACCGCTTCCTCCCCGCACCACCACCTCTCCACCACGCTATCCATCCTCACCGTCCCCTACCGCCACGGTGCCAGATCTAGTGGCCTTTGGCCTAGTCGCTGCCGAATACGGCCTTGCGGCACCACGCTACCAGCTTCATTGGCTATCCTGGGGAAGAAGACAACGGTGACCAGAAAGGAAGAAAACGACAGTGTCACCGAATCTCGACAATCCTCACCACCCACAAAGCCGGATCTAGTGGTCTTTGACCATGCCATCGATCCGGCCTTTCCACACTATGTGGCCACCATCCCTAGCCACCATGCCTGCTTCTTTCTCGACACTGGTGCCACCACATCTCATCCCCCCCTGCCTTTTTCCTTGTAAAGGCCAATGAAGTTTGGATTCGAAGGAGTATTTGTCGATGATCAGGACATTCGTCCGCAAATCGGACACTAAGAAAAATATAAGTAGGGAATGATCTTTACTTCTTAGCTTTCTATAGTAGAATAATGTTTACAAAGGGGATCAAAATCTAGGCTAAGTATACCGATCCTTCATTCTATCTATTGTGTCTATCTTATCTCTATATTATACACCTCTACAATAGCGCGCAGGCCGCAGGAATTTATAGCCGTCAAGCGATGGGAGTTTCTATCTAACTACCACCTCTTTGCTTCCCTCCAAATGTCGTATTCCACCGTGAACCGTTGTGTCTTTTGATTTCGTATGATGCTTTCAGTTGTTGATAACTACCTCTGCGTGGGCTAAGAAATTACCGCACGTGGATTATTCCTTGCTTTGACTTCTTTTGTTATGTCTTAGAAAGATCTTAGGGATTCTTAATGTATAGGACCATTCAACTTGTGAGAGGTCTAGTACCAATGATCTAAAGGTGGACCAAAACTTTAGAGTGGTCATAATCTAAGGTCACAACTAACAGAGGTTGGAGTGGTCGTGATATAAGGTGATCATGGCCTAGAGTGGTTGTCATGCTCTTGAGTGGTCGTCCCTTGAAGAGTGGTTGTTACACCCCCTGAGTGGTTGTGACTTGAAGAGTTGTCATGGCCTAAGAAGGTCACAACCTAGATGAACCAATGTGGGACCCTTTCATGTTTGACTGGTCAACGATCCTCGTCAGCTAGCCCCTAAGCCTTTAGTAAATAGTAAAGTTTTTTTCTTAAGTCTTTTATTTATCTCGAGATGAACATCAAAGTAAACTTTTTGAAAATTTCTTCTCCATAATGATTGTGGTCATATTAATTTAACCGTAACAAGAGGAAACTCTTCCCTAAGAAGATATGTATTGTCCTGCTGGCCATTTGGGTCACATTCCTATGTTCAAGAAGTGGGATACTTTAACCGTATGAAAGTGGAGGCGATAAAACATAATCTCTTTGTTAAACAACCTTTTTATCTTCCCAATAATTCATCTCCAAACAATTCTGCCCTAGATTTCCTTAAACCATTCGTCCTTGAGCGCTTCCACCACTTTTTCTCTCTAAGTCAAATCCACAGTGATCTAGAGCAAGCCATCAGTGACGGAGGAGGAACTCAAGAACCTGGTGAAGGATGAGGTCCTTCCGCCAAAGAAGAACATCAAGTGGACTACTGGCGGTGAGGTGATAGTCCAAAGCTGTGACACCACGGAGTGTCGTAACCTTATAAAATGTGAATGTTGAGGGCAAAAACATTATAAAATGAGAAATCGGAGGTTAAAACTTTACGTTATGCAGTTTAATCGCAGTTCTGGGCTGATTTCGGGAGTTTGAGCCTCTCCGGGGGAGTTTGGGCCTAAGGGGATGAGTCGTGGGCCTTGGTGGGAGGGAGTTTGGGCCCATGAGGGAGGGAGGGACCAGGTTGGGCTGCCTTGTGCGCCCCCCTAGCCCTCTTGGGCGCCACCCCCCTAGCCTTAGGGTTTCCTCTCCCTTCCACCTCCTAGCTGCCACCCCCATGCGCCTCTCCTCTCCCCATTGCGCCACCTCCCCCTCCACCACCTCTCCACCTCCCTTGCTACCCCTAGGGGAGTTCTCCACCTCACCAATCCGAAGATCCATTCATTGGAGCGCTCCGCGACGAGGAGATCCGGTGGATTTGGAGCGAGGAAGGAGATCGCGCGAACCGGGAGGAGATCCGTTGGGTTTTCGTTCGTCGGGCGAAGGTATGGCCACGGGGATCCTTGGGGTTGGTCTAGATTCTGTTCTAAGGGTTAATATCATGTTTTTAGATCAATTGGTGGTGCTGTAATTGGGTAGATTAGATGAAATCTAGAGTATGCCACGTTCTCTGTTTCGGGCAGCATGAGCAGTCGACCTAGGGTTTGGGTTTTCGCCAATTTAGAGTTGGAATATGGTCGTCCGCCTGTTGAAGAAGTTATAGGTAACTTCAATACCTTTCAGTGGGTATAAAGAACGTCCAATTCCGCCCAGCTGTTTGAAAGTTATGCTCATTTTACCGAACGTATTAAAAACTGTGATGTGATTGGAACAGATCACGGTATTCTGTAGATTAAACCACTTTAGAGTCCGAATCAGTCTTTCCATATACTTATAAAAAGTTAGGAAATTTCCTAAGCTACGCGAGGATGTACTCGTTTAATCGATTCGGAGTCTTAGAACCCGAGTTATGCTCGTTGCATGTCTGCTGTCCCGACGGGACAGAACCTCTGTTTTTGGATTGTGTGAGTAGTTTGCGAAGTCGGGGTAGAAGAGTGTTTGTGTATTGTTTTGTGGGCATGATTTTGAGTGTGTGGTGCCTATGTGCAGGTGGTGTGACCCCAGGGGTGCTCTCTACTTCTCGCCAATCCGTCGCTCGTGGTTGAGGCAAGTGTATTGGAATGGGTAGCGGGTTGTAGTTTGCTAGATTGGTTGAGATTAAAATTGAATATATGATATGTTCACATGCCATGCTTTAAGGTTTGCCATTGATATGATGAATATGTTTATTATGTTATGATGCCATGTGTTAATGTACAAGTTATTTATGATGTTGGCATGTTTGCATACATGACATGATACATGGCCCGGGCGGTGAGAAAGTCATAACTAGTCCGGGGAAGGTCGGTGAGAAAGTTATGACTATTCCGGAGAGCCAATGAGTAAGTCCTACATCGTGATTCCATCCACCGCGGTGTATGGAAGCGAGGAGTAGGCACCCTCCATCTTCAGGATGGAAGGGGGGAGAGGGTGCACACCGACGGGTGTGTACTCAACCATACCGGTATGAGTTTCCAGGAGACATGTGCATCGCATCGCATTGCATACATGATGATGATGATGATAATGATATGTGATCATGAATAAGATGATAGACATGATGTGAGTTGTTGTAGCCATGTAATTGTTCTTTTGTACCATTGCAATATACTTGCTGAGTGTTGAACTCACGCTTGTGCTTTCTTGTTGTTTTAGGTACCATGAAACCGGCATATGGGGAAGGGCATTAGCTACATATCTACACGTAGCTCCACACTTATAGACAATTTACTCATCTTGGTCATGATAATAAGAGTAGTGCCATGCAACTTGGTGCAATGGTTAATTTGTGTGCTTGGTTTCCTCATTTACTTCATTTGGCTCATGA
The DNA here is from genome assembly GCA_036346355.1 of Rhipidocladum racemiflorum. NCBI lineage: Eukaryota > Viridiplantae > Streptophyta > Magnoliopsida > Poales > Poaceae > Rhipidocladum > Rhipidocladum racemiflorum. Next base: position 17,775,942 of record CM070573.1, on the reverse strand, counting down.
GATGGTTGGAATCTTTATTCTAGGCTTATACTGCTGCTAGAACCCTTGTTATTGATGATTTAGATGTCATTCTTTATACTATATCCTGTGATCATATCTTTGTTGCTTCAATTCATGGAAAAACAAAGGAGATGCTGCCGAAAATTTCGGTTTTAACATTTACTCCTTTGCTGTAATTTATCTTAATTTAGGGTATTTAGATGTTGTTTAGCCTATGTTTGGTAGCATTCAGGCATGCTAGATGCCGGGGTGTTACAAAAGCCACTGGTGGGATATATGGTTATCCTCATCCCCTTCCTCCTTACGGGTTTTCAATTGCCGGACAATAATTTTTTTCTTTCAGATTCTTGAGTATTATAGCATTGAATTATTTCATCTTATGCCGAACTTGATATTGTTACTAAGTACTTTTGCCCATCTATGCAAATCTTTCTTGAGAATTCACCCTAGTGTTATGCTATTTAAATATTATTATCAATCAATCAAGAACTCTAGGAGTACTGGGCATTTAGGTTCTTTATATTTAAATCTTCAAGATGGAAGATTGCCTTATTTAGCGATGAGGGATGCCATGCCTAACTGGAATTAGGAGTGGTTTTACTCCGAAGTTCCAAAGGGTAGCAAAAATCAAGTACACCAATGTTGAGCCCCCAATTTGGACTAAGATGCAGAGAGACGATGATAAGGGGATTGATCTCAATGTGGAGGAGAAGAAATTGGTCAAGATCATTGACTAATTGGTTGGAGTTAACCTTACGGGCCAAAGAAATTGTATATGATTTTATCAAGCATAAGATTTTTCTCCTCTAGGAGTGGAGTCAGATATCTAGTTTTTTGAGTCTTCTAGACGATGTTGAAGCTCAAAAGCTTGCTATGAAAATTGTTCTTTGTATGATTTTACTTTTTATCATCCAATGTGGACAATAACATCGCTTGAATTTTGAATTTTTCATTATGCACTAATCAAGCGACAGAGGATAAATTGAGTGTTCTGTTTCGTCTTGAATCTTGGGACAAAGAACCTCTTGCATTGGTGGATTAGCCACGAAGTCTAATTGGAGTTCCAGTCAACCTTTCACTTGAAATGATGAGAGTAAGTCTTTTTATTAGCTTATGTTTTACATTAACTTTTACTATCAATAACTTGTTTGCATGTTTACTTGATCAAATAGAATCCTAGTAAAAATAGAGTTGTTGAAGAAGCTGACAAAGAGGATCTTGCAACTCTAGCTAAGAAATTTTAAAAAATCTTTAAAAAGAACAGGTAACATCTCAAGAAACGTGAAACTAAAATAAAGCGACTTAGTATACTTTTAATTGCATTATGGATTTTCTACTGGAATTAATTGTTTTATAATTTAATTGCACTTTTTGAATTTCTTTCTCCAAGATTGAGCATTCTAAAGGAACTTATAAAAACTCCAAGTAACTTAACCTAGGAAATAATTTTATAAAATAATAAAATGTCTGAGATGAATAAATATAATTTTTTTTTATTTTTTGATAAATTAAAAATGCTTTGAAAATTCAATTACAATTCAAAAATAGCAAATTTTCAAGAACTTTAATTTGACAATGTAATAGCAAACTGAGTGAAACCAATGATATTAGAAACCACATTCATTGGGCTACCTGCATTAATTTTTGCACATTTTTTTGAATCATCTAGAACCACTTTTGGACAATCACAAAAATCCAAGCCAAACGGGTTTTTTTTAACGGCAATAGTACATGCGCGGAGCGCTCGGTGAAATGCCATCTGGTTGCATCTCCTCCGCTGTGCGTCGCGGCTCTCTTCCATCAGCGCTTCTTGCCACCACACATCCACAATCGATCGGTGCTCTGGGACCACCTCGGCTCTCAAGTGCTCACCAAACCGTCGGCTGGGCTAAGCCATAACTGCTCCGCTGCCGGCGAGCCTCTAACTGAGCTCCCTGTCCTGTGCCACTAATAGGCGTGCCCGAGATGTTGGTGACATGTGTTCATGTGCCCACCGACGGGTGCAGTTGCCTTGTCAGTCGACGCGAAAAATTTAAATCCCGTGGAAATAGAGAAAGGTGCTTTCGAAGTTAGAAAAAGTATTTTCTATTTTCTGTGATTTTTCAAAAATCGAGCCCACTCAAATTTGAATAACTTTTGCTAGGAAACTCCAAATCCAGTGAGACAAATATTAAATTCATGTAGATTCTGAATATACAAAAATATTTAAGTTTTAGTCATTGTACAATAAATGAGATCAAATTTACAATATAGGCCTATAATGAGTACTATGCAAAATTTTGACAAATCAACTCCAAAAATAATGAAACAAATTTTATCATATTTATGAGTTCATAATCTCCCCAAATATATAAAAATATTTAAATTTGGACTTGGTTTGTAATAAATGCTTAAATAGGCTAATTTCAATACATACAAAAATTCAAATGTTCATAACTTGTGCAAATAAACTTCAAATTCAGTGAAATCAATTTCTATGTTCTTTTAAAATGATGCTCATTATGTTTATGAAAAAAAATTTAGGTTTTATTCTCTATTTATACATTTTATGACTTAGGAAGTGTCAAATATTGTTAAAAATATGAAATAAAAGCAAAGATTGCAAATAGTCTCTAAAACCTTTGAAATAAAACCCAACTCATTGAGAAACCATAAAATGTAGCTCTGTAATAGTAACATAATCCTAGGTTTAAAGTGTGTTAGTAGGTTCCTTTATGTGTAAACCCATGAGAAATGCTTTGCACACACACCACTTCATGTTAACTCAATATTACGTTTTAATGAATCCAAATAATTTTAGCCTCGTCAATTCGTAGTTATTCTTATACATAATTATAATTTTAGCTTCTTGAATTCAAGAAATAAGAATAACATGTACAAATAAATAAAGAAGTCATGCCTTAGATTGAACCCAGGTTCGTCTTTTGGCCGAATATTATAAAAAGAACCAAATCTCGATTAAAAAACTATTGGAACCAACATACACAAAATAATAGCTCCAAAATCCTAAATACACCCTTATTTACTTTAGTATATTTTAATTTAGTTTTATATTTGACTTCGTTTGGCCCTTATTAAAAGATTGTTATTTGTTATTTGCTATGCTTCTTTTAGAACGACGTGTCGACGTTGACTTTTCTGAATCCATCGATGACGATCTCGCCTACGATCCAGATTATGTACCAGCCAATGAACAGCAAGGCAAGCACCCTCCTTTATCATTTTGATCCGATTACTTTATGATGTCTATGTTGTTTTGTCAAACTATTATGCATATGTGTAATTTCTGTAAAATCGCTATATTGTTGGAATCGGTAGTTATATTCATAAGTTGAGGGATTGCCATAATAAAATTGTCATGAGAACCTTGTTAACCCTAAGATTAGGTGTAAACATTATATGAAATGTTGAATGGGTATAATCGAGTATTTACTGCATATGCTTAGTCATGCAATAGAAGTTAAAAGGACGAATAGATGGGTATGCTTTTTGATCAAATTTGAATTATTTAGACATGATTAATTGGTTATATTCTAGTAAAAATAAAAACAAAACTTATGATTTAGACACAGGTGAGATATTTTTATAACTGGTTGTGCGAGTGATGGACTTGCACATAGATAGGGGGAGATTCTCACCTAGGTCAAACTGAGGATCGAACTTGATGCTTTCACCTATGCAACCACATGTGCTAGTCTGGGATAGCCTTAACTTAGTAAATTAGTCGGGGTTTAGTCTTGCATTTTGGTAGGCTGAAGTAGTAAGGGCGAACCGGGGGTGCGATGTCGCTTGTTGGTGCTCCCTTCACCGAGGCATTGGGATTAAAGCATTCTAATATGATGGTGTATGCCTTACTATGGGAAAGAACATGATGGGGTGTAAACCATCATTAGTGTGTATGGGTCTGGATTTTCGGCTCCATAAGCAAGGGTTTGTCATCATCAGGGATGGTCCAAGGTTAGGCTCTGGCTAGTTGAACAGTTTCATCACAATCTAGAAAATCGGGTACCGTAGGTATCACGAGGCTTGGTTGGCATGATTACTAGAATGTGTCATGTGAGTAAAGTGTACACTCTTTGTAGAGATTTAAATCTAATTAATTAGCAGTGCTCGCGGTTATGAGCAACTTGGGAAAGTAACATCAAGTATAGCTTTGTTTTTATGAAGACTTTGGAAAAATATGCTATGATGAGTTTGTATATTATTTAATTTCATATTAAATGCTCTTTTCAAATTCATTAGTATTTGATAAATTGTTCACTTGCAAATAAAATCTGCCTTATGTTGAAAATAAACATAGTGTAGAAGCTTATTCTTTTGGAGTAACCTTGTATGTACATTTATTTCCATACACTAAAGTCATGTGACTACATACGTGTCCTCACCATTGCTTAATTTACAATATTTAGATGATTGCTTCTAGCTGAAGTTGTGTTAATAGTAGCATGGTTGTTTATACAACCTTACCTTTTCTGTCCCAAGGACCCTTTCCTTTGTTATAGAGTGGTGTTGGTCTACAGCTACGAACTCTCTTGTGGACACCTTGGACTTCCCTTTTTTCTTAATCCTACCTTTAGCACACTAAGAATATCGGACCTCTTAGGCTTTCACTCCTTAGAGTCCTCAAGTCCTGGCTATGGTGGGGTGCCCCATTCATCCACTATTTTGTTCCAATTTACTGCTTCGTGGGCATCAGAGTACCGGTCCGCCATGTTGAATAATTCTGACACATTATGTGACGAGTTGATAGTTAGATCTTCAGTGATGCATCAATGTCGTATTGTCTGTTTAAAAGTGCAAATGATAGAATCATCAGTAATATTAGGGATAGTAATCCAAATCTCTATAAATCGCTTAGCAAATTGGCGTAAATTTTCCTCGGGAGTTTGTCAGAGACGATGTAAGTCATCTTCCTTTCCTGGCTTTGTTTAACAACTTTTGAAATTATTTTGAACTATGTTACACAATATTTCACAATTGTAAATTGAGCCTTTGGGCTAGTTAAATAACCATGTCTGAGTAGATCCTTTAAGAATAGTAGGTAGATAATTAACCATTACCTTGTCATTGCCACCCGTTGCTTGAATGGCGATAGTGTAAATCTGGGGAAACTCTGATTAATTTTGAGTTCCATCAACTCTCTAAATTTTCTTGTTTGAATGGGATAGTATAAATCTGGAGAATCTCTGATGAATTTTGAGTTGCATCAACTCTCTAAATTTCCTTGTTTGAACTTTTTAGGCCAGTTGGCCTCCTTAAGGCCAGGGGAAAACGCTTTACAGCATGTGTAAGGTCCCAGACATGTTCATGTATTAGGCTGAATATTATGATCAACAGGTGATCTTTGACACCTATAATGACCGGTGAGCGAACATCATACCCACCATGTCATTGGTGATCTGGATTACGACGTCTAGATGATGATGATGTGTGTGTGTGGCATAAATCTATTTGGGAACACACAGTTTGGGAGCGACCTTGAACCTCTTCTACTACATTTTCCAACCGTTGCGCAATGGAGCACAAAACAACCTTTCCTTGCGCTAGCTCCATTCCTTCCAAAGGATGAGCGTGTGCACCTGCAAGAATGTGAACACGCTATGCACGAGAGTCCTTTTGCACAGATATTGTTGACATGCTAAAGTCTCTTAACATTTGCTGTGGTGCTAGGGGCGGCGTCCGAAGAGGTTGTTGAGTGGCCCTCCGAGACGTGCTTGGGTCACCGACGAAGAAACATTGCTGAGTCTGAAGAATGTGTGCTTGTGTAGAGGTACATATCTCAGCATCTCATTGGGTCTATTCCTCATGTTCTTGCCTCTCCTGTTCCTCCTATTCTTGCCTCTCTTGGCATTATTTTTCTTCTTACTTTTCCCGAGCCAACTGTTGTTCATTGGTCTCAAGATTTCTAGCAACCGGGGGTTGAACATAACTGTTGGCGGCGATTTGACGATCACAGGAGTACGAAGAAGTGGTGAACATCCTATTATTAGAGGGTGTTAGGGGTGTAGTTAAGACTCTTGGGAAGATCTTCCGGAGTTGCATCTACCAAAATCTCATCATCAATGTGGCTAGCGAAATCATCATGAGGCATTGTTCCCCAAAGACCATATGAATCTATGGTTCGAGAGGAGACAGATTCAAAAAAATACTCATCCAATGGAGGGCCAATGGACGGCAATTCCATTATGGCTGACATGGGCCAGTGGATGTGGCATCAATTGATGTGCTCATCCCCTCGGCATGTTCTTCGAGGGGGCAATGTGCCTCATCTCCAATGACGATGAAGTTCTCTTGCATGAGATCTTCGTAGTCGACAACATCGAAGGAAATCTCCTCGTTGAAGGTGCGGGGAGTCGGGTTCATGGACACTACATAGGAAACATTATCATAGCTTTTGCTAAAGAATTTGTCGATTAGTCCCCATGGACAACGCCAATTGTCGATGACTGTGATTTTCATTCGCAAATTAGATACTAATAAAAATATAAGTAGAGAATGATCTTTACTTCTTAGCTTTCTACAGTAGAATAATGTTTACAGAGGGGGTTCAAAATCTAGGCTAAGTATATCGATCTTTCATTGTATCTATTGTGTGTGCCTTATCTCTATATTACACACCTCTCTACAATGGCGTGCAGGCCGTAGGAATTTATAGCCATCAAGCAATGGGAGTTTCTATCTAACTACCGCCTCTTCGCTTCTCTCCAACTATCGTATTCCACCGTGAACCGTCGTGTCTTCTGATTTTGTACGATGCTTTCAGTTGTTGATAGAATGCCTCTACATGGACTAAGAAATTACCGCACATGGATAATTCCCTATTTTGACTTTTGTGATGTCTTAGGAAGAGCTTAGGGATTACTGATATGTAGGACCACTCATCTTGTGAGAGGTCTAGGACTAATGATCTAAAGGTGGTCTGAAACTTTAGAGTGATCATCACCTAAGGAGGTCACAACTAAGAGAGGTAGGAGTGGTTGTGACATAAGGTGATCATGGCCTAGAGTGATCGTCATGCCCTTGAGTGATCATCATGCCTTTGAGTGGTTGTCACTTTAAGAGTAGTCGTTACTCCTTTAAGTGGCTATCACTTGAAGAGTGGCCGTGGCCTTACAGAGGTAATATCTAGGGGAGGTTATAGCTTCAGGACATCATGACTACAAGAGTGGTCGTGACCTGAGGAGATCACAGCCTAGATGATCCAATGTGGGACCCTTTGATGTTTAACTAGTCAATGATCCTTGTCAGTATTGCTGGATCTGACGGTTGCACAGTGGGGGAAGGATAGATCAGGCATATTCCTTGCCTCCGGGCGAGCTGCATTACCTCCTTGTGATTAGGCCAGTAGGTGCACCGTTCATCCCCAATCCAAATTTGCAACAGTCCAAATGGTGCCTTGACCAGTACGGCATGGCATGGAAGTGACCAGGAATACCAATGGACTGTGTCTAAACTCACCGGAGATGAGCCAGACCATGGTGGCATGTCTAGGCCCACGGCTCATGGGGAATAGTGCACATATCTACTCTTACTCCTCCACTTTCATGTCTCTCTTTACCTGCCATCCACCAGCACACGACTAGTACTATGTACTGCACTAGCTCTATAGAGACAACTTGGCTTCTCCTATAGGATATGGGAAATATTGGGGATATATATATATAGAGAGAGAGAGAGAGAGAGAGAAATGAAAGCATACTACCAAGAGTACTTACTCTGTACTCCCTGTATATTAACTAATGTTACGCAAGTGGAGGCATATTCCATAAGTGGAAGTTGTTAACTGGTTCCTCCTGATTAGGAAGTTGTTATTAACCAAATAGAGGTAGGGAGTACATACACTATGATGTGGACACCATAAGCTTCAACGATCAACATGATGATGGTTGCATACACCACCCTTCGACCAATTTACAAGGACCAATCACCCGAGCTCGTGCTAAAGAAATTTGTGACTAGGTGAATGCTAACTTAAGTCTCATTCTAGATTTTAACAACTTCCAACTTCTACTTCTTTGGTGGAACTAAGGTGCAATGGAAGGGACAATGAAGAATGGTCGCTCGCGTAAGAGAAGCACATGTTACGTACTATCCATCTTTTGCCAACATTTGTGAAGACAATATGAATGTGCAACATGGTCATGGGCCATATCATTGGAAATATAATGAAGTCAAGATTACAACACTTCAAACCGCTCATCATTTCGACTTCCGAAGCAAAAGTTACTACTATTTTAGTGGGAGGTGCACATGCTGTCAAGTCCTGTGCGAGAATTAAAAAAGTCTTCAATTAACAACCCAAGATGACCTTTGGATATCCAAGAAGATTTATTTTGTTCTGGTTTGTTTTCACACATAAACTAGGAGGGTTGTTCCTAGTATAAATAGCCAAGTACTCTAAGTCTTTTGGCAACAAAGATAAAAACCATTTTCAACTATAAGCTATGATAGCAAGCCTGATAGTTGTTCTTCTATCACTGCTCTTGTGAGTTCTCTTGGATTTGTAGGAAGGATCTTTACAGGTCCCCCTAATTTGTGCTCTACGGTTCTGACTGTTTTGTGTGGGTTTGTTGTTGTTTACTTCGATGATATTCTAATTTACAGCAAGTCTCTTAAAGAACACATTGAACATATAAATTGTGTGCTTGCTATCCCAAGAAAGGAAAGCTATACTCTTACTTTGCCAAGTGCACATTTTGCACTAGAAGGTTGCCTTTCTTGGTTTTGTTGTTTTAGCTCAAGGAGTGAAGGTTGACCAAGAGAAGGTAAAGGCCGTTCGTGATTGGTTACCTCCACAAAATGTAAGACAAGTAAGGAGCTTTCTTGGCCTCGCCGGCTTCTACCGATGATTTGTGTAGGACTTCAGCACCATTGATGCCCTGATAAATGATCTAACCAAGAAAGATGTACATTTCCATTGGGAAGAAGCACAAGAAAATACTTTCCAAAGGTTGAAAATAGGGATGGCAAAAATACCCATGGGTCCGGGTACCCGCGGGTACCCGACCCGACGGGTCCGGGTTCGGGTCCAAATTTGGACCCACGGGTATGTTACTTCACGTCCGGGTCTCATTTTGGACCCATGGGTACCCAGGCCCGATGAGGCACATACGCTCATATGTTCATGAATTTGCCATTGTATACATACTTTTATGTCTCAAATCCTCATCTCTTCTTTTTCTAATTCTATCTTAAGCACGACTAATGAGAAGGCGAATGGATTAGAAGGTGGAGTCATCGTGCAGATGCAGAGCTGAGTGCTTCCTTCTCTACAGAACACTAGTACTCTCTCCATGGAAGAATTTGGGTCCAGGTACCCGGTCGGGTCCGGGTTCGGGTCCAAGTTTGGACCCGTGATTGATTTCGGGTTCGGGTCCAAATTTCGGGTCTCGGGTCCGGGTCCACGGAGGTTGGACCCAGGGGTACCGAGACCCATTGCCATCCCTAGTTGAAAATTGAGTTAACATCTGCTCCTCTACTAGCACTTCCGAACTTTGGTAAGACCTTTGAAATAGAATGTGATGCTAGTGGTATTGGAATTGGAGGAGTGATGATGCAAGAACATAGACCAATTGCATATTTTAGTGAGAAATTAAGTGGCCCAACATTGAATTATTCTGTTTATGACAAATAATTGTATGCACTTGTGAGAGCCTTAGAAACATGGCAACATTACTTATGGCGTAAAGAATTTGTGATCCATTCAGACCATGAATCTTTGAAACATCTTAAGGGACAACTAAAAATAAACCGTAGGCATGTGAAATAGAGTGAATTCATAGAGTCATTTCCCTATGTTGTCAAGTACAAAAAGGGAAAGAAAAATGTTGTTGCCGATGCTTAATCCAGACGCCATGCTTTGCTTTCCCAACTTGATGTCAAAATTCTTGGTTTAGAAAGTATCAAAGAATTATATTCCAAAGACTTATACTTTGCCAAAGCATTTTCAAAATGTAGTGAAAAAAGGGTTCCATTTGCATGAGGGGTTCTTATTTCGGGCTAAAAAAAATTGTGCATTCCAGATTACTCTATGCGATTACTACTTTTGCAGGAAGCTCATGCATGTGGACTCATGGGTCATTTTGGCTCCAAGAAGACTGAAAGCATGCTGGACGATCATTTCTTTTGGCCAAAGCTGCGACGGGATGTGGAGCGTTATGTGTTGCAATGCAAGATATGTCATAAAGCTAAGTCACGATTAAATCCCCATGGTCTATACATACCTTTATCTATACCAAATGCACTATGGGAAGACATTTCTATGGATTTTGTTCTAGATTTACCACGGACAAAAAGGGGAAGTGATTCATTTTTTGTGGTAGTTGATAGGTTCAGCAAGATGGCGCATTTCATTCCATGTCACAAAAGCAACGATGCTTCACATATTGCTGATTTATTTCTTGAGGACATTGTGCAATTGCATGGTATACCACGAACCATAGTTTCAGATCAAGACACAAAATTCTTGAGCTACTTTTGGAAGACTTTGTGGGGAAAACTTGTGACAAAATTGTTATTTTCTACAGCTTGCCATCCTCAAACAGATGGTCAAACTATAGTTGTAAATCAAACATTATCCATGATATTGCGAGCAATTTTAACAAATAACTTAAAAATGTGGGAGGACTATCTGCCTCATGTAGAATTTGCTTACAATAGGGCAACACATTCAAGCACAAAATTTTGTCCATTTGAAATTGTATATGGTTTCAAACCTATTGCTCCCATAGATCTCTTGCCTTTGCCTTTGCAGGAACAAACTAATCTTGATGCAAGCAAGCGAGCTAACCTTGTAAAATAATTTCATATGAAGACTAAGGAAAATATTGAGAAGATGACAATGCAATATGAGAAACGAGCAAACAAAGGAAGAAAGAAGATGTTATTTGAACCAGGTGACTTAGTATGGGTACATTTTCAAAAAGTGTGCTTTATAGAACAACGCAAAAGCAAATTGCAGCCAAGAGCTGATGGCCCATTCAAAGATCTAAAAAAGATTAATAATAATGCATACAAGATTGATCTTCCTAATAAATATGGCATTAGCCCAACATTCAACTGTGACACCACGGAGTGTCGTAACCTTATAAAAAGTGAATGTTGAGGACAAAAACTTTATGAATTGTGGAATTAAGGTTGAAACCATAGGGTATGGAGGTTATTAGCATTTCCGGGCCGTTTCCGGGGTTTTGGGCCTTTCCGGGGGAGTTTGGGCCTAAAAGAGGGGGTTGTGGGCTTTGGTGGGATGGAGTAAGAGTCCATTTAGGACTAGGATTGCTCTTGGGCTGGTTTAAGGGGCTCCCCCTGCCCTTGTGTGCGCCCACCCTGCCCCTTGTGTGCGCCCCACCTCCTCCTCCCCTGCCCTAGCCGCCCCACCTCCTCTCCTCCCCCCTAGTGGCCGTGCGCCCCTCCCCTTGTCCCCCTTTGCTCCCCACCTCTCCACCACCTCTCCTCCACCCCCTTGCTGCCCTAGGGTGGCCTCCCCACCCCCTGCACCTCAAGGATCCATCCATTGGAGCGAGGAGCAAACCGGGAGGAGATCCTTTCAGTTTTTGTGCGTCGGGCAAAGGTATGGTCATGGGAATCCTTGGGATTGGTCTAGGTACTGTTCTAAGGGTGTTTATCAAGTTTTTAGATCAATTGATGGTGCTGGATTTGAGTAGATTGGATTAGATCTAGAAGTTGCCACGTTCCCTGTTTCGGCAGCATGAGCAGTCGACCTAGGGTTTGGTTGTTCGCCAATTTAGAGTCGGAATTTGGTCGTACGGCTGTTGAAGAAGTTGTATATAATTTCATTATATTCAGTGGATATAAAGAACGTTAAATTCCGCCCAGCCGTTTGAAAGTTATGGTTGTTTTACCGAGCGTGTTAAAATCTGTGACGTGATTGGAACATATCACGGTATTTTGTAGATTAAACAACTTTAGATTCCGAATCAGTCTTTCCCTATACCTAGAAAAAGTTGGGAAATTTCCTAAGCTATGCGAGGATGTACTCGTTTAATTGATTCGGAGTCCCAGAACTCAAGTTATGCCTTTTGGAAGGCTGCTGTCCCGACGGGACAGAACCGCTGTTTTCGGGTTTTGCGAGTAGTTGGCAATGTCGGGGTAGATGAGGGTTGCGTACTATTTTGTGGGCTTGATTGTGAGTGTGTGGTCCCTATGTGTAGGTGGTGTGACCCCGGGAGGGCCTACTATTTCTCGCCAATCCGTCGCCCGTGGTTGAGGCAAGTGTATTGTAATGGATAGCGATTTGTAGGTTGCTAGTTGAGAATATGAGATTGATTATATATGATGATCACTTGCCATGCTTTAATGATTACCATTGATATGATGAGTATGTTTATCATGTTATGATGCCATGTGTTAATGTACAAGTTGATTATGATGTGGCATATTTGCATACATGGCATGATTACATGGCCCGGGCGGTGAGAAAGTCATAACTAGTCCGGGAAGGTCGGTGAGAAAGTTATGACTAATCCGGAGAGCCAATGAGTAAGTCCTACATCGTGATTCCATTCACCGCGGTGAACGGAAGCGAGGAGTAGGCACCCTCCATCTTCGGGATGGAAGGGGGGAGAGGGTGCACACCGACGGGTGTGTACTCAACCATACCGGTATGAGTTTTCATGGAGACATGAGCATCGCATTGCACTTCATACATATTGATGATGATGATAATATGTGACCATGAATGCGATGGTTTACATGATGTGAGATATTATTGCTATGTAATTGTTCTTGTTGTACCATTGCAATATGCTTGCTGAGTTTTGAACTCACGCTTGTGTTTTCTTGTTGTTTTAGGTACCATGAGAACGGCATGCGGGGAAGGGAAATAGTCACACGTCCTCACGTAGCTTCACCCATTTTGATTCCACAAGTTATTCTATTAGTTTTGATAATAAATTGCGTGTGATGATTATTGCTTTAAGGTTTAGCTTTGCTGTATGAGAGTTTTATTGTTCGTTTGATTCTTGAGAACATTAAGTGCTTGATAATAGACTTATATTGTCGTTAAGTCTTTAATTATTGCTGTTTTAGCTGTCTCTCATATTGCCTTATATTGCTATACTGTTGTTGCTCCTTCAATTCATGTTAAAACAAAGGAGATGCTGCCGAAATCTCAGTTTTTAGCATGTGCGCCTTTGCTGGAATTTATGTTTAATTGTGGTATTTAGATGTTGTTTAGCTTATGTTTGGTAGCATTCAGGCATATTAAATGCCAGGGTGTTACAGTATTTCCGATCTATCTCCATACATTGGACCATCAGAGTTGAGGACAACTCCTTTTCAAGAGGGGCAGGATGATGTGGACACCACATGCTTCAACAATCAAGATGATGATGGTCGCATACACCACCCTTCGACCAATTTACAAGGACCTATCACTTGAGCTCGCGCTAAAGAAATTTGTGACCAAGTGAATGCTAACTTAAGTCTCATTCTAGATTTTAACAACTAAATGGTGTTTCCAACTTCTACTTCTTTGGGGGAACTAAGGTGCAATGGAAGGGACAATGAAGAATGGTCGCTTGCGTAAGAGAAGCGCATGTCACGTACTGTCCATCTTTTGCCAACATTTCTGAAGACAATCTTAACATGGAACATGTCATGGGCCATATCATTGGAAATATAATGAAGTCAAGATTACAACTCTTCAAACCGCTCATCGTTTCGACTTCTGAAGCAAGAGTTATTGCTAAGCGAGCATTAAAAAAAAGTCTTCAATTAACAACCCAAGATGACCTTTGGATATCCAAGAAGATTTATTTAGTTTTGGTTTGTTTTCACACCTAAACTAGGAGGGTTGTTCCTAGTATAAATAGCCAAGTACTCTAATACTTTTGGCAACAAAAATAAAAACCATTTTCAGCTATAAGCTATGATAGCAAGTCTGATAGTTGTTCCTTTACCATTGCTCTTGTGAGTTCTCTTGGATTCGTAGGAAGGATCTTTACAGGTCCCCCTAATTCGTTCTTTATGGTTCCGACCGTTTTGTGTGGGTTAGTTCCAATTTATGGTTCTGCGATTGTTCGGACAGTGGGTCAAAGTTCTTGTATCTTCGGATCGTCTTCCCCATCGCATGGGTTGCAACCAACCTTGGTAGGTATAAAGCTAGTCACCCGAGTTGTTCCAACTAGTTATCCTTGTTCTATCCTACGCCGTGAAGATTGGGCCATCCTTGTGGAGAAACTGATATGCGTTGGCACAGCAATGATCCACCCCCAACCACACCAACCTGGGAGTACAAAATGGGCTTCCTATACCACTTATGGAATATGCTTCCACCCGCGTAACATCCGTTAATATACAGGGAGTAGGGAGTATGTATATAGGAGGTTTTTAAAATTTCTTGGCTCTAATTGCACTAGGAAGCTAATAGAACTAGAAAATACAATTTTGACAATCAAGACCTAAATCTTCTAGGTTTCACTAAAGTGCACCAATGATCTAAGTCTAAACAATCCAGCAATTCTAAACAAATGATCACACTAAGGTAACTTAGAATTGCAAGTAATTGAATTTAGCACAAGAAAATTTGCAGAACCACAAGATGAAGACGCACGAATTTTTCCCATGGTATCGGAGACTTGTCGGTCTCCGGCCCCTAATCTACGCTGAGGTAGCTTGACTTACTTCAAGCTGGCTCCTTTTCACAATTGAGCATTCCTCAATCACTCGGGGTAGCTCTTCCCCACTACAGGTAGGCGAGCTCTGTGCCTTCACAATCAATCCGGCCTTCTCACTATCTCCGTTGAGAAGATCACCAATTCCACACCTCTAAGCCATCTAAGAGGCGGCAACCTCCAAGAGAATAGAGAATTGAAGCTCACTTGAGGTTGAATCGAGTTTGCAATTGGCTCAAAAACGATTTATGCACTTGAATGCTTCTAACTCCTCTCAAGAGATGAATTTTAAGCAAATGGGAGAAAGAAGACTTGCTAGAGCTCAAGAGTATTCAATGAGTCGCCAAGAAGCTTTAAGAATGCATGTGGAGGGGTATTTATAGCCTCCACCAACAATTCTAGCCGTTGGGGGGCAAATGCTGAAAGGTTCAGCATTTACGGTACTACTGCCGGCCAAAGGCAAGTAGTATCGCCCCACTAAAAATGCTCCGTAACGGTCGACTGCACGCATTAAATGCTCTGGCATTTTGCCCATTACAGAGGTCCGGTACTACCGGCATTCATTAAATACACCACTTTCTGTAAAATAACTACCTCTTTAAAACTCCAGTACTACTAACTTTTGGTAGTACCGCATTTTGTACTGCGGTAGCATCGTTTCCAGAAAAATCAGAAAAGATGTCTCCATTATTTAGCTACCACTTAAAAATGTTGGTACTTCCGCTGAGCGGTAGTACCGCGTTAGCTTCAGCCCAGAGAAAACTGAAAAACTCACACAAATAGCCGTCTCTGGAATAAAACTACCGCTATATAAAATATGGTAGTACCATCATGCGTACTACCGCTAATAGAACTGCGGTTGTGTTGAAATCTCTAAAAATGCAATAATTATTTTTAAACTACAACAAGATGCTTCTAGCATGAATTTCAATAGATTTTGAGCCAATTTTAAACCTTCGACAAAATCAAGCTACTAGTCAATTTTTCCTCTTTATAGTACGGCAACTAATCCAATAATCCGATCTTTTCTTCTAACTCTGAGATCGGTAAAAACATAAAAAACATTCTAATTGCTCTTGTACCTTGACTTCGAGTCTTTGATCTTCTTTTCTTGATTCCTTTAGATCACGAACCTTTACGCCTCAAGGTGAACCAATCTATCCTCACAAACTCAAGAGAATTGTTAGTCCATAACATGATTGTCATTAATTACCAAAACCAAATAAATTTAGGGGCCTAGATGCTTCAATCTCCCCCTTTTTGTTAATTGATGACAACCTCAAAGAATAGATGTTTATGAAATGATTTGGAGTATACATTTATCTTGCGACAGAGTGTATACTCCAGGGTTTTTCTTTAAAAGAATTTTACTTCAATTGAATTTGAGCGGATGAACATTTGAACTAAAATTATGTTAAAGTGAAAACATGTAGTTGAAAACTCCCCCTAAATATGTGCATATGGTAGAGAGTGGAAACCTTGCACATTTTGAGGAATTTTGAAAATTTTGGCAGAGTTTCCTCTATATATGTGATCCGAGGAAGCAAGGTAAATAAAAGCAATTAATATTCAATTACATTCAATGATCACAAGTGCATTTCAAGATCTAGAAAAGAACAGAGACATATAATAAGACATTTAACATTCATAACATTAAAAGCATACAACCAAAGACCACAATATCCAAAAGACCAAATCATACGAGAAGTTCAATAAGTCCACAAAACATCCAGGATACATCAACAAATATATATAGATAAACATGCAGCGAAACCCTCCAAATCTTTAACTTCTCCCCCTTTGGCATCAAATACCAAAAGGGTCTTCACGAGACCATCTAGGAGGAGGGAGGCGGAGGCGGTGGCGTCGAAGCTCAGGGACGGACGCGACGATAGTAAGTGGCCAGAGTTGAAGAGAAACCATCGCGTAACTGGTCCACGGAGCTCCCGATCTGATCAACATGCCCTCGCAAGTAGTCCAGTGAGGCTTGAGTCGCCGACTGGAATGAATGAACCTGGGCGAACTGATCCATCATGAATGCTCCTGGTCAAGTCTGCCAAATAGATATGTGCGGAGACTGGCGAAGCTCTCAAGTACTACATCATAAGAGGGCGCAGGTGGCTCATGCTGAGCCTGCTCCTGCTGCTCCTGCTGCCTCTGAGTAATGTGGCCTATCACCTGAGAAGGAGCCTCTCGGGTCTTGTACGATTTATGAGAGGTCATCAAGGGGCCCTGATAGCCAGTCACCCTCCTGATCAGCGCCATGATACAGGGTGCAAAATAGATCATCTTACCACGATCCATGGAAGAGGTGTCTATCTCCCTAATGATGAAGTCCTCTACATCAAATTTTGCCTTTGCATTATTTTGCTGATCAAATTCCATGCATAGCCTATAATGTCATCGAAGTTACCACTCTTAGGATGAATGGTAACTCTGATGACCCTGTTGATCAGGGTAGGCTGAGGAAGAAGACCAGGTAGCTGACCAGGCCTCCTGACTCTGGCTATTGGATCATAAAAGTCATTCTGTTGTGCGACTCCCAATGCTCTGTCATTGTGGATCTTAGGGAATCTGCTGTGAAGGGTGCCCAAAGCGGCCTCAAAATCATTCTTGGTCGCGGTGTACCTTTGTGAGCCAGTCATCCAAGTGATCTCATTCAGGTCATATAATATAAAGATAGTGGCGTAGAACTACCCAATGAGATCATCGACATAGTCGATCCTCCTGCTTAAAAACTCTATCAGTCTGGCTCCCTATAACAACTGAGGTACTCTAGCAAACAGAGGCAACTACAAGATGTAGTCCCAGTTGACCCACTTCTGCTCAGCAAAATCTTTATCCTTGTAGATTTTATAAAAGACTTTCTGCTGGAATTTGGTATGAAATCTATCCTCAATGGTAGTCTTTGGCTTGGAGTATTTATTCTAATCTCTTAGAGCAAAATAATCATCACCTTTGATCTGGCCAAGATCACTCCACACGCCAGACCGAGGAAGTTGTACTTCCTCCTCACTTTCCTCCTGCTCCTCCTCCTCACTCTCAGATGCAAACTCAATCTCCTCCTCGCTTGACTCAACAGGTGGGCTTTTGCCCCTGCTGGATTGGGCTCTTTGTGCATCCAAATCCTGCATCTGAGCCATCAAGGAATTGTCACTACTAAAGTCATCACCTGAAGCGTGAGATCTCCCAGCAAGCACTCAAGATTCTCGAGTCGATTTACGAGTCGACCTGCTTCCATGAGGAACCTTTCCCCTAGGAACGGTCTTGGTCTTTGGCATGGCATCTGAGAAAATGAGATATGATTGATATAGATAAGCGAAGATTGACCAAAGGAAGAAAAGATCAAAGTTTTAGTGATTTGTCGACAATGTGACAAATGTTGCATTTTTGCATTTTTAGTAAAGTCGGTAGTACCGCCATCACTGCGCCGGTAGTACCGAGCTCCGGTGCTACGACCAAATAACCTACGGTAGTACCGATCCTTAGTGCTACCGCTGTGAGTTTTGTGGTAGTACAGGCATTCCTAACCGAAGGAGTTAGGGTTTTAGATGAACTTTGCGAAAGAGTTATTTTGTTCCACAATACATGTATGGGGATCATCAATAGGGAAAAATAACTATTTCTACCAAATAGATTGAACAAAAATCCAACATTTATGCCACATTACCACAATCCCTAAAGAGAGCAAAAAGATATGGACAAGGACGAAAAACAAGTCAAGAGGAGATAAAATCGGTCACCTTTGGAGGACAAGAGTGCTGGGAGATGATTAGAAACAAGTTTGGTGAAGATCCACAGAGCAAAAGAGGGTTTGGTTATTTTGGGTCGTACAGGAGAGAGAGAGAGAGAGAGAAAGAGAGAGAGAGAGAGAGAGAGAGAGAGAGAGAGAAGAAGAAGAAGAAGAAGAAGAAGAACCTAAACTAAGCGGTAGCACCGGGGAAAAAGGAAGCAGGGGAGAAAAAGAACCCCCGAATGGCCTCACTTATTCAAGTGTGATAGTACTGCTCTAAGAATGCTGGTACTACCAAGCACCGGAGCTACCGCACAAACATCATCAATATTGCCGGAATCCGGAACTACCACTTAACATGCACCAGTACTGCTGGCCCTAGCAGAAATTGCCAGAAAAAGCAAGTCCAAAAGATTGCAAATTACTCTCATGCATTCAAAAGATAGTGAATAACATTTCTGAGTATTTACAATCGAATAAAACACCAAGAACATGAGTTTAAACTAGTTTTTATTGAAATTAGGTTTTTGGTGTAACAAAAACTACTTTTGATAAAATAATCTCAAGATAAGAATGAATCGAATTCAATTGAGTTGCTTGAGTCCAAAAATGCTTTTCGAAGACTAGAAATGTCAAGATTCTAGTTCGCAGAGCTATGACTCAAGAAGTGCATTATTTAGATCAATATAGATCAAATTTGGATTTTGGATGAATTGAAGACTATGATTTTGTCCAAATTTGCACTTTGTCTTTTACTTCAAGATAAGAAGATTTTGTACATAGTTATATATAAAAAGGTGAGATATATATAGAAAGAGAGAGATTTGAAAATGAAAATTTTAACTATAGTTTTGAGAGTAAGCACCAAAATACAATATTTAAAGTAGTTTTGGGTCTAGTATAATTAAAAGTTCTATTTTGAAGATTTATATGCACTATTTTCATATTTCTCACATTTTGGGATGTACTATACATATGAAGGGTATAGTACTCCCCATAAATGTGTTGCCACTTCAAAGACACAAGAAATTCGAATGAGGCAAATGAATATCAAAAGAATTCAACCATGGTGCAGAAATTCAACCAACATTAGAGAAGTCTATGACATTTAACTCATTCCTCAATTTGAAAAATTGGGCTTCATCTAAGGGCTTGGTAAGTATATCCGCTAATTGATCTTCGGTTCTAATGTGGCTAATAGTAACATCTCTTTTAGTCATATGATCTCTCAAGAAATGATGGTGAATATCTATATGCTTAGTTCTTGAGTGTTGGACTAGGTTGTTGGCTATTTTTATGGCGCTTTCATTATCACACAAAAGAGGCACTTTTTTTAAGTTTATACCATAATCCATCAAAGTTTGCCTCATCCAGAGTAATTGGGCGCAATAACTACCGGCAGAAATATATTCGGCTTCGGCGGTGGATAGGGCAACATAATTTTGTTTCTTAGAACACCAAGAAACAAGGGGTTTACCAGGAATTGACAACTTCCTAAGGTTCTCTTTCTATCCACTTTGCAACCCGCATAATTCAAATTTAGCACCTTTAGAATACCACTAGCTTATATTTGAGGAATGCTTGAAATATATAAGAATTCTCTTAATAGCCACCAAGTGGCATTCTTTTGGAGATGCTTGAAATTGTGCACACATGCAAACACTAAACATGATATCAGGCCTAGATGCGGTAAGGTAAAGCAAACTATCAATCATAGAACGATAAAGCTTTAAGTCTACCAGTTTACCTCCCTCGTTGAGATTCAAATGCCCATTTGATGCCATTGAAGTCTTGATGGGCTTTGCATCCTCCGTGCCAAATCTCTTGAGTAAGTCCCAAGAAAGTAGCTAACTCACCAATCATAAACATCTCAAACTCCCTAGACACCATATCACCAAATTCTTTGCAAAAATCTTCGTTAGTAGAATAAAAAATGATATCATCAACATAAATTTAGCATACAAAGAATTCTCTATCAATAATTTTAGTAAAGAGTGTAGTATCAACCTTTCCAATTTTGAATCCTTTGCAAATTAAAAAATCTCTAAGTTGCTCATACCATGCTCTAGGAGCTTGTTTGAGTCCGTATAGCGCCTTAGAGAGTTTGTAGACATGATTAGGATTTTTAGGATTCTCAAAACTGGGAGGTTGTTCTACAAATACCAACTTGGATATTTTTTTTATTTAAGAATGCACTCTTTACATTCATTTGTAATAGTTTGATATCAAAGTAAGAAGCAAAAGCTAGCAAGATACGAATAGCTTCTAATCTTGCTACAGGTGCAAAGGTTTCACCAAAATTCAAACCTTCGATTTTGGTAAAACTTTGTGAAACTAACCTTGCTTTATTTGTTACCGAAATTTTGTTTTCATCTTGATTGTTTTGGAAAACCCAATTTGTGCTAATGACGTTATACTCATTGGGTCTTTCAACAAGCGTCCAAACATCGTTTTGAGCAAAATTGTTTAGTTCTTCATGCATTGAATTCACCCAATTCGAATCTTCTAAAGCTTCATCTATATGAGTAGGTTCAAAAGAAGACACAAACGAGTAATGCTCAAAAAATGAAGCGACACGAGAACAAGTTAGAACTCCTTTACTAACGTCACCCAAGATTTGATCAATTGGGTGATCATTTGAGATTTGATTGTGGATTCTTGGAGGCACTCCTTGAGCTCAATTCTCTACATTGTCTTCTATCACAATTGATTGGAGTTGACTTGGAATGGCCAAAGTAGATGGTTCAACTTGAGTAGATGATAGTTGTGCATCATGATCTTCCTCCTTTGGCTTGATATCCCCAATTGTTATATTTTTCATGGATTGCTGTAAAGCCTTATCACCTACATCAGCCAAAGTTTCTTACTCTTCTTAAGAGCCGTTAGTTTCATCAAATTCAACATCACAAGACTCTTCAACTAAATCAGAGTTTTTGTTAAAGACACGATAAGCCTTACTATTTGAAGAATAACCAAGAAGGAAACCTTCATTGCACCGTCTTTGAAATTTGGAGAGTCGAACACCCTTTTTCAAAATAAAACACTTACAACCAAAATCTTGAAAATAAAAAATGTTTAGTCTACGACCAATAAGAAACTCATAAAAGGCCTTTTTCAATAGCTGACGCAAATAGAGATGGTTTGTGGCATGGCAAGAGGTATTAATAGCTTCTGCCCAAAAATTATCGGAGGTGTTATACTCATCAAGCATTGTGCTTGCAATTTCAATTAATGTTCAATTTTTCTGTTCTACCACACCGTTTTGCTCCGGAGTGTTGATGGCAGAAAATTTGTGTTTCATTCCAAGTTCATCACAAAAATATTCAATTTTGGTATTTTTGAACTCAAAACCATTGTCACTATGGATTTTCTTGATTTTGAAATCAAATTCATTTTGAGCTCTTTTTGCAAAGCTTTTAAAAACGTCGAGGGCTTCGGATTTTTCATGTAGAAAAACACCCAAGTAAATCTCGAGTAATCATCTACAATTACTAAACAATAAGAATTTCCTCCGATGCTCTTGTAACACCCCGGCATTTAATATGCCCGAATGCTACCAAACATAGGCTAAACAACACCTAAATACCATAAACTAAGGTAAATTACAGCAAAGGAGTAAATGCTAAAACCGAAAATTTTGGCAGCATCTCCTTTGTTTTTCCATGAGTTGAAGCAACAACAATATGATCACAGGGTATAGTATAAAGAATGACATCTAAATCATCAATAATAAAGGTTCTAGCGGCAGTATAAGACTAGGATAAAGATTTCAACCATCTCATGAGCCAAATGAAGTAAATGAGGAAACCAAGCACACAAATTAACCATCACAATTTAATGGAAGGAACATGTCATTGTTTATATGTGTGATGCTAAGTGATGACGTGTGACTAGCTCCCTTTCCCGCATGCCGGTTTCATGGTACCTAAGAAAAACAACATAAACACAAGCGTGAGTTCATCACTCAGCAAGTATATTGCAATGGAACAAGAAAATACATTCTAATACCTTCATCACCACTTTTCACATACGACATCATACACATCTCATATTCATAGCGTAAGCATATCATTGACATCATCATATATCATCATCATATAACATCCTCATACAATGCAATGCAATGCGATGCACATATCTCCTGGAAACTCATACCGGTATGGTTGAGTACACACCCGTCGGTGTGCACCCTCTCCCCCCTTCCATCCCGAAGATGGAGGGTGCCTACTCCTCGCTTCCATACACCGCGGTGGATGGAATCACGATGTAGGACTTACTCATTGGCTCTCCGGAATAGTCATAACTTTCTAACCGACCTTCCCCGGACTAGTTATGACTTTCTCACCGCCCGGGCCATGTATCATGCCATGTATGCAAACATGCCAACATCATAAATAACTTGTACACTAACACATGGCATCATAACATAATAAACATATTCATCATATCATTGTCAATCATTAAGGCATGGCATGTGAACATATCATGTATTCAAATTCAATCTCAACCAATCTAGCAACTACAACCCGCTACCCATTCCAATACACTTGCCTCAACCACGGGCAACGGATTGGCGAGACGTAGAGGGAACCCCCGGGGTCACAACAACTGCACATAGGCACCACACACTCAAAATCATGCCCACAAAACAATACGCAAACACTCTTCTACCCCGACTTCTTAAACTACCCGCACAACCCAAAAACAGAGGTTCTGTCCCGTCGGGACAGCAGACTTGGAACGAGCATAACTCGGGTTCTACGACTCCGAATCGATTAAACGAGTACATCCTCGCGTAGCTTAGGAAATTTCCTAACTTTTTCTAAGTATATGGAAAAACTGATTCGGACTATAAAGTAGTTTAATCTACAGAATACCGTGATCTGTTCCAATCACGTCACAGATTTTAATACGTTTGGTAAAACGATCATAACTTTCAAACGGCTGGGCAGCATTGGACATTCTTTATACCCACTGAAAGGTATTGAAATTACCTACAACTTCTTCAACAGGCGGCCGACCAAATTCCGACTCTAAATTGGCGAAAACCCAAACCCTAGGTCGACTGCTCATGCTGCCCGAAACAGAGAACGTGGCAACTTCTAGATTTCATCTAATCTACTCAATTCTAGCACCACTAATTGATCTAAAAACATGATATTGACCCTTAGAACAGATCCTAGACCAACCCCAAGGATCCCCGTGGCCATACCTTCGCCCAACGACCGAAAACCCAACGGATCTCCTCCCGGTTCGCGCGATCTCCTTCCTCGCTCCAAATCCACCGGATCTCCTCGTCGCGGAGCGCTCCAACGGATGGATTTTCGGGTTGGTGATGTGGAGAACTCCCCTAGGGGCAGCAAGGGTGGTGGAGAGGAGAGGAGAGGGGTGGTGGTGCAATGGGGAGGAGGGAGGAGGAGGATGGCGCACGAGGGGGAGGGTGGCGGCTATGGGAGGGAGAGGAGGAGGTGGGGCGCATGGGGGGAGGGTTTGGGGCGCCCTAGGGCTGGTTGGCTGCCCCCTCCTCCCCTCATGGGCCCAGAAGCCTCCACTTAAGGCCCAAAAAGACCCCCTCAAGGCCCAAGTTTCCCCGGAAAGGCCCAAAACACCCGAAAACACGAATAAACCCCATACCGTATGGTTTCAACCTCTAATTCCATATTTCATAATGTGTTTGACCTCAACATTCACATTATATAAGGTTACGACACTCCGTGGTGTCACAGCTCTTATAGGTAGTTGGGCCAAATAAATCCATATGTAAGAGCTCTAATGGTCTAGAAGTGGATATGATACTCTTTGAAGGATGAGAGTTAGCAAATTGTTTGCTGGCTTGATAAGCACTACAAAGCTTGTTTTTCTCAAACTCCACATCTTTCAAGCCCACAACTAAATCATTTTTGAAAAGCTTTTTGAGTTGAATCATCCCAACATGAGATAATCTTCTATGCCACAACCATCCCAATGATGTCTTTGCATTTAAGCAAGTTTGAAGATAAGACTCATTTGAGGAGAAATCAACTAAATAGAGATTTCCAAATCAAAAACCTTTGAAGACTAAGGATTTATCATTTTCTCCATTTCGAGAGAATGAGCAAATGATACCAAGATCACAAATTTGAGCAACGGATAGCAAATTGAAATTCTATGTCTCAACTAATGACACATTAGAAATACAAAAGTCATTGGAGATAACAATTTTACCCAATTTCTAATACATTTCCTTTGCTATTGTCACCAAATGTAATTTTATTGTGGTCTCCACCTCCATTTTGAAATGTGGTGAACATCTTCTGATCTCCGGTCATGTGTTGTATGCAACCGCTATCCAACACCCAATGCCCTCCACCAGTCTTGTAGTTCACCTACAAAAGAAAATAAAACCCTTTGAGGTACCCAAATTTGTTTGGGTCCTTGGAGGTTAGTAATTAAAGCTTTGGGCACCCAAATGGCATTCTTTTTAATACCGAATATAGGAGTGCTAACAAATTAAACTACTACTTTACCATTTCTATCTTTCCTAAGAACATAGCATGAATCATGAATATTATTCCTAGGAGCCTTACCCAACAGGCAAGCATTTGCTATATGTCCCACATCGTGACATTTGTAGCAAAAACTCTCGTTGGATTTGACAAACCTTGGAGCCTTGTTGCTCATTTTCTTACCTTTCTTGGGGACGAATCCAAGTCCCTCCTTGTTATGTGAGCAATGTTGGCTACTCAAGATTTTGTCAAGTGTTTCTTTATCTTTGAAACACCGGTCCAAACTCTTGTTTAGCTTGACAACCTCCTTCTTGAGCTCATTGTTCTCAATAAACAAGTTAGGATCATTATTAATAGAATATGAGCTAGAGCAAGAACTAAAAGGCATGGCTATTAAGAAATCACAAGCAGTAGCTATGCTAGATTTTGAAATGGTGCAAGAAGGATTATATATTATAGGCATAGAATCAATCAAAGCACAAGTGGCTCCTATGTCAAGTGTAGATTTAGGATGATCCTTGAGAAGGAGAGACTCATGAGCTTCTTTTAGCTCATCATAACAATCCTTGAGTGAAGTGAATTCATTTTTCAAGATTTTATGTTTGGCCTTCTCCTTGCCAAGATATTCATTTAATTCTACAAACATATCTAGGATTTCATCATACGAAGGATCATCATCATCATCATTAGATTTTACCTTATCTCCTTTTGCCATAAGACATAGGGGGAGTGGCAATGGTGATGAAGCCTCTCTAATTGCAACCCCAGCAAGATTCTTCTCCTTCTTCGATGGGGTGTCCTCATCGTAGGAGTCAGAATCCAAATATACCTCTTTGGAGTCCACTCCCCAATATGGGTCTCACCCTTACCATAATTGTGAAGCTTTTTGAAGAGCTTCTTGCCGTGAAATTGCTTCTTTTTGGATGACTTGCCCTTGTCATCCTTGTCCATCTTCTTGGAGCAATGAGAGGCAAAATACCCTTTTTCATTACACCCAAAACACCGAACATTTACGAAATGGTGGTTGCTTGAGTGTTCTCCTTTCTTGTATTTTTAGGGGCACTTGAGCTTGAGCGTCTTTTCATGAACCTCCTCATTCTTCTCATAATGAGGGCCATCTCCTCTTCAGTGTTGTCCTCGGAGTCATCAAGCGACTCCTCGCTTGACTCTGCTTTTGCCTTGAAGGCAACATTCTTCTTCTTTGAGGAACTTTGTTCCAAGAGCTCCTCCTTGTCTTTCTTATACAACTCATTAGTAATGAGATTGTCCAAGAGAGCAGTTGTGTCAAGGCCCCACTTTCAAAAAAATTCTGGGAAATCCGGAGTATCAGGATGAAACCTCTGGAATGTCCGGATATAACCCGGAAGGTCCGGATTAAATGCCCGGAGTATCCGCATTAGCTCGCCCGAACACCTCAACTCGGAGTATCCGGACTAATTGTTCGGAGTGTCCGGGTTAATCCTACCGAAGACCCCAACCCGGAGTCTCTGGGTTGAACGTCCGGAGTATCCGGACCTTGCGGGACTTGGGTATAAAATTCCAATTCGTGGCTCCTCACTCATTTCTTCTTCCAGCGTCTCCGGTGACTCCGGTGTCCTTCCGTGCTCCTCCCCGGCGACTCCATCCATCCCGATGACCTCCAGCTCCTCCCCAAGCCGGCGTCCCCTTCCTTCTACCCGGCTTCCTCTTCCTCTCCTTCATCCTCCTCGAAGGTGAGACCTCTTCTTGGAATCTATTCATGGGTTCTTGGGCTCTAGGGCGTCCATGGGGTTGGATTTGAGGTTTGGCGTGTAGATTGGGGGTTGGAGTTTACTTTGGGGAATGTTAGGGTTTTGGTGGGTGGTTAAATTTGGGGTGGTTTTGTCAATGTAGGGTGTAGGGTGAGAGATCGGGGGTGGACGATACCGTTCTAAGCTTTGGATTAGGTTTTGGTTGGGGTTCTTAGATGGGAGCGTTCTTTCCTCGCATCTGGGCTAGCTCGAAGCTTCCCTGGCTTTGTCGAGTGTAGGAAAGTGGTAGATCGGGCCCCCGCGGTGCCATAAGACTTGGGAGCACCTCCATATTGCGCGCCATCTTCCAAGTCCTGGGCAATCCGGAGTGTCCGGCCAAATGGCCCGGAGTGTCCGGCTTATCCGGACTGTCCGAATATAAAACCCGGACTGTCCGGGTTTACCTGGTCTGTTCGGTGGGGAAATTTGTTCTAATCCGTTGCATTTGCATTTGTGTTTTATTTCATTTGCATTGCATGCATCTTATTCATGCATTATATCGTGTAAAGAACGAGACCGCGGTGACTGACGTGCCTGTGGTCGAGGGGATTGCCGACGAGCAAGTCGCCGTCGATACACAAGCAGAAGTACAAGTCAAGCACCTAAGCATCTTGAACCATATGTGTAATTTACTTTTGTGAATTAATTGCTTATTGGATGATTAAGTGTTGCATTAGGAATTGAAATGTGGGATAGGCTAGATCCTATTTGCTGCATGTACCATCCTTGTTACTTGTTGAACACCTCCGTTGGAGCTATATTATGGGTATTAATTGTGTCATGCTTAGTATGCTTAGAGGTCGGGTTTGGGCCAAGTGGTGGATGGTTCCACTGCTTGAAGACTTTTACTTTACACTCTATGGAACGGTTTGGTTACGGTTGTGTTGTGGAAAGAGGTATAATTGGAGACCGGGCGGGAGAGATGGACATTTGAGTAAGGAGACTCAAATGTGGTAGTCCTGCCTGAGTTAGCTAAGGACCGATCCGATGTTTAACTGTGGCCGAGCACAATTTGGTTGATCGCATGCCGAAAATGGGCCGGTAAAGCTTTTCTTTCATCGCATGCCTTTCGATGGGGCATACACCTCATGCGGTTGGGCGTGGTTGTGGGCGAGGCTTAGGCCGACTCTCGAGGGCCAAGCCGGGCTTGGGCCGCTCGAGGGGGTGCTAGGTGCTCGGGCCGCATGAAGATGTCCCCAACGGATTGGTATGGGTGGGAGGAGGGTTGACATGAGGTTCCTTCGTGGCACATGTCGTGCGGTCAATGCTTCCCTGTAGAGTTAATTAAGCGATTCGAATTGCCGCACTCTCAGATATGAGCACGCTTGGTTATCTGTTACTGCACGTAGTAATTACTTGAATTGAAGTTCGCCTTTGGGCTTGAGCTCGAAAATGTTATGAGATCTTGCTCTATTAATGTTAAATGTTGAATTTCACTCTAGAAGTAGGTGCCATTACAACTGCTTTAAACTGTGAATTAAGTAGCGGTACTAAATAATCAACAAAGTTAAGTTTTCCGCACTTTTAACTTCAGCTGATTTCCTTGCTACATCCAAATGCATACTTCTTAGAGTCGGTCATATATGGACCACGGGTAAGACTTGCGAGTACCTTCCGTACTCAGGCTTCTGCTTTTGTGGTTTTGCAGGTGAGGATCCAGTGGGGTGTGAGTTCTGCCCCTACTGCCTATCGGTAACCGGGCGGGGCACCGAGTAGAGGCTACCGTTGTCTTACACGCCCGGTAGTGTTCAGAGGCAGAACACTTCCGGAGATGTTTTACTTTTGGGTCTAGTCTAATAGATGTGTACTCTTTTGTTGTATAGTTAGTTCAAACGATGTCTTATTTGTATGGAGTACTTGGTTTCTTTTGCAGTTGACCTCGGTTGTATGGCTTGCCCACTTTATCCTTTTGTTCTATCTCCTGTCTTTACCGGCCTTCGCGCCTTGCTTGTCGTTGTTGTGGTTGTGGTCGTGGGGTTTTGTCTTTGTGCCGGGGTTTTGTTTGGTTGGTTTGGTTGGTTTGCTTCCGCGCGTGTTTGGTTGTGGGGTCTTCAAGTTCGTTGCCCCCTTTATGTAAATTGTTGCGATGCGAGGTTGTAAACCGGTATGCGGGGATCCTGGGCGTGCTTCGAGTCGCATACCGGGGGAATACTGGGATTGTTGTCGAGTTATTCGAAGGGTCTCACTGTTGTCTCGGTTGGGCTTGGGTGCTAGCACCGCGAGCGCCCTTGGCGGTCCGCTGTTAGCCTCCAAATCCGATTTGGACGACTAAACCTTCTAATAACCCGAGGACGGTCTGGGCGGCTCCCTGTCAAGTTGGCGTCATCTTTGTCAACTCAGGTGAGTTCAAGAATAGCATCACCAACATCCCGTATTTGTTTGGTAGAGCCCTAAGCATCTTATAAACAACATCAAGATCGGTTAGTGAACCCCCAAGGCCCTTGAGCTCATTCATTATGGTGTTTAACCGTGAATACATCTCTATAATGTTTTCATGGGGAAACATAATGAAACTCTCATATTTGATTCTAAGCATATGCAATTTGGTCTCCTTACCGCGGATGTGCCCTCATGAATTTCGGAGAGGGTTGTCCAAATCTTGTGAGCGGTCTCAAGGTTGCTCACACGGTTGAACTCATCCACGTTCAAGGCTCCAAACGAAGCATTCATCGCCTGAGCATTGAGGTGAGAGTTTCGTTCATCTTAATCGATTGAGGTTGTGGGATCAAATGACATGGCGAAACCCTCACCGACAATTCTCCATATGCTTGTGGGATCAAACGGTCATGCTTATTTTTCAATACGCATAATTTGTACCATCAAAGAAGGGTGCTTTACCTATGAATACACCCTCACTAGCTATCCTTTTCTCTCTACATGGTAAAGTCTAAAATTGAGAGACCAAGCTCTGATACCACTTGTAGGATCAAGGATAACCAACTAGAGGGTGGGTGAATAGGAGGTTTTTAAAATTTCCAGGCTCTAATTGCACTAAGAAGCTAATAGAACTAGAAAAATACAATTTTGACAATCAAGGCCTAAATCTTCTAGATTTCACTAAAGTGCACCAACGAGCTAAGTCTAAACAATCTAGCAATTCTATACAAATGATCACACTAAGGTAAATTAGAATTGCAAGTAATTGAATTTAGCACAAGAAAATTTGCAAACCACAAGATGAGGACACACGAATTTTTCCCGTGGTATTGAAGACTTGTTGGTCTCCTCTAATCCACGTTAAGGTAGCTTGACTCACTTCAAGATGGCTCCTTTTCACAATTGAGCCTTCCTCGATCACTCGAGGTAGCTCTTCCCCACTCCGGGTAGGCGGGCTTCGTGCCTTCACAATCAATAGTGCATTCTCACAATCTCCATTGAGAAGATCACCGATTCCACACCTCCAAGCTGTCTAGGAGGTGGCAACCTCCAAGAAAATAGAGAATTGAAACTCATTTGAGGTTGAATCGAGTTTGCAATTGGCTCAAAAAAGATTTATGCACTTGAATGCTTCAAACTCCTCTCAAAAGATGAATTTTAAGCAAATGGGAGAAAGAAGACTCGCTAGAGCTCAAGAATATTCAATGAGTCACCAAGAAGGTTTAAGAATGCATGTGGATGGGTATTTATAGCCTCCACCAACAATTCTAGCCGTTGGGGGGCAAATGTTGAAAAATTCAGCATTTTGCGATACTACCGCCGACAAAAGGCAGGTAGTACCGCCCCACTGAAAAATGCCCCGCAACAATCGATTACACACATTAAATGCTTTGGCATTTTGCCCGTTACAGAGGTCCGGTACTACCGGCATTCATTTTGCGGTAGAACCAATAATTTGTTTACGGACTGACTCAAAAATGGATCTTTATGTGCAATAACTACCGGTATATTAAACGCGGTGCGATCGATCTCTGGTAGTACCATTTTTTACACTGCGGTAGTACCTGTAACACCCCGGCACCTAGTGTGCCGCGAATGTCACCACAAACGATACTAGCAACAACCAAATCAAATATTTTACATTAAATTATATCAACTACACTAAATGCTTAACCGAAATTTCGGCAGCATATCCTTTGTTTTTCCATGGTTTGAAACAACAGTAATAGTATCACAAGCAATAACATCATGGATGACATCTAAAACAGCGATAACATGAGGTATAACAACAATTTAAGATCAATAATGAATTCAAACGTTTCATGAACTAAAACGAAATGAACGATAGAACCAAATACACATTAAGGCATAATCCAAGTTTTAGCGCAATAAAATTATTCATCGCAACTACGCATGATAAAGTGTAGTTGTCTAGGTGAATGAAGCTACGTGAAGATGTGCCGCTAATCCCCTTTCTCGCATGCCGGTTTCATGGTACCTAAAAACATCACAAAACAGCAAGCGTGAGCTCATCACTCAGCAAAGTGTATTGCAATGGAACAAGCAAAACAGTTTTCAATACCATCATCACTACATCTCATATTCAACATCATAAGCATCTCACAACTCATCAAATATACATCTCATTAACATCATCATATATGCAATGCAATGCACATGTCTCTTTGTTAGCACATACCGGTATTGCCGAGTGCACACCCGTCGGTGTGCACCATCTTTCCCTTCCATGCCGTGGAGGGTGCCTACTCTTACTGACTCGCTCCCAAACACAACCGTGGATGGGACTACGAGGTAGGTCTTTCGTGTTCACTACATGTGAACACAGAGGCCCGCATCAGAATGGGTCGCATCTTCCATTATGAATGCACACATGCCAAAATCATGGTTTAACTTACATACATAATCCATATGACAAATGCATAACCATTAACTAGTCATATCTATCAATTCTCATGCAAGGATCACATAAGGGAAACTAGCACACAAACATGTATGAACTTGCATAAGTACTCAGTATGACAATTGCATAACCAATATCAAATCATGTTCATCATATCACAACCAAGGAGCAAGCATGGCAATTAATCACATCATGAATTCATATTGCAATGCTACCACTCTAAATGGCCACCCAAGCCCTAAGCCATCCCAATACACTTGCCTTCAACCGTGAGGGACAGAGTGGCGAGATGTTGAGGGCACTCCCGGGGTCACACCACCTGCACATAGGTACAATTCACTCAAAACATACCCACAAAGCAATTCAAGATCTATCATATACATCTACTTCGCAACCCACTCCGAAAACTCAAAAAATAGAGAATCTGTCCAACGGGACAGCGGGCTTCCAACTAGCATAACATGAGTTCTAAAACTCCGATTGAGGTAAACGATTACATTTTCTCGAAGCTTAGGAGATTTCCCAAATTTTTCTAAGTATTTTGAAAGACTAAATCGGCCTCTAACATTTTCTAATCTACAGTTGAACACGTTCTATCCCAAACACATCACAGATTTGACAGCGCTCGGTAAAACAGCCATAACTTTTAAACAGCTGAACGGAATTTAACATTCTTGGTGTACAATTAAAGATAATTTAATTACCTACAATTTTTGTAAAAGCTATCTGAACAGGAAACGCATATAAAATTTCCAAAACTGACCCCTAAGCCCAGGCACCCAATATGTCCAAGATCACAACATTGGACAGATTTGCAATAACCCTAATCCCATCTAGAAACAGCACCTATACATGAATTTTAGGCATGAAACCTCCCTTATAACCAGCATCACAACCCTACAAAATAACCTACCAACACTTACCTCCATCGAAGAACCACTCGAACGGCGAAAACCTTCTCCTCCCGCCCTCGATCTCGCTCCGAACGCCGAATCCGCCGGTTCCTCTCGGTTGCGGAGCTTCCCAATGGAGAGATCAACGGAGGGTGAGGGTGTGGCAACGAGGAGGGGAATGGCTCCTAGCTAGGGCCGACTAGGCGGTGGAGGGGAGGGGGTGGCTAGGAGGTGGGATTGGGGGAGGGATCGCAATGGGTAGGGTTTGGGGGGCGCATGGGCAGGGTGTGCTGCCCCACAACTCCCCCACATGGGCCAAGAGAACCCACCTTCGGCCCAACTGGGTCCCGCAAGGCCCAACTGCTTTCCCCAAGGCCCAAAACTCCCCCGGAAGGGCCCAAACACCTGGGACGGCCCAAAAACAGGGTATAAAGTCGTACCGAAATGCCGAAATCTATAATGTCACAACCCATGATGACACATTCTCTCCCCTTTAACAAGATTCGACCTCGAATCTGAACGAACGCCAAGAACCAAAAACAGAGTCCCTGCAGGACAAAAACTTCTGTGCAACAAAAGGCAACCACACAAAAACTCAATCCGAATCATCGACAAACAAACTTCCAAAGCCAACACTTACCGAGAAAGACTTGACTTAGCCCAACTATGCCCAGCCTCTCACGATTCCACCTTTCATTACACTGAAGCGAGTCACGCCTCTTTTAACAACCTCTCTACCACCGAACACCAACCACGAACGAAGAAAACACTAGTTCTCAACTCTTGCAATTGATCGCCCTTTAAACATAGCAGACCAATCCCGAGAAATGTCACCGAAAGAAATAACTCACTAAGGCACATCTGCCTTTCCGATACACAATCACGCTATCGTTTCATTCCATCCACTCCCAGGCAAATCTCATACCCAGAGACAACTAGCTAAGACAATTGCTCACGACAAGACATTTATCAACAGAAATATTGTCATCCCCACTATCACCCATCGATACTCTTAATAAAAGTTTGAACCCAGACATTTTCAACCTCCATCACAATCCACCCTTATACCCCTAAAGTCCAGCACCTAGCCCCAAGCTAGGACCGTAAAACCTTTCCAAACCACAATCGGCTCTTTTCTTAAGAGGGTCTCGCCCTCACCAATTATCACTTAACAATCAAGCCCAAAATTATACATCTTTAGCATACTCAACCATAAACCATGAACCCAATTGATCCACATGCAACAACTCAAACCCCAAAGCGCTAAAAACCACGTTGGGAAGAATTCGACAACATTCAAAGAGCATACATTTTATTTTCCTAAGCCAAATCGCAAAGAAAACTCAAATCTCTTACACCACAACCAAAATACCATTTTTTTATTCATTCTTTCTTTTCATTCTAGGAAGAAATGGAAATCTCGATTCATGACATGAATGCACACTTTTCAAGAGCACTCCGGATTAGTCATATATCCATATATGACTTTCTCACCGACCTGGCTCATCGACTCTTTTATGATTGAATATCTATAAACGATGTCATGTTTCCTTTTCACCATTCATTCATGATGTAACAACAATACCGAATAGTCATTCACCAAAAGACTTCTTCCTCGGTATCACATGATAGAACATAAATAACATCGATGATTGCGATAATTCATATAACCTATGACGGCAGCACCGTTAACAAGAAAACTCCACGTCATATCAGAACCCACCATTAATTGAAAGCTAAACTTGCAAAACATCGCATTTTAACCAAAATTAACATTTTGGAGAAAAAAATCGACTCCAAAGTCAAACATTTGCACCCACAACCACCACAAATTTTCTCAAAGAGAAAGGGAAACTCATTTCCAAAAGGGAATACTTCACTAATAAAATCACTTATGAAACATTCATAAAATCCACCTTTTGAAGCACCCGCAAACACCGCACACACTTTCTGAATAAATCCAACTCTAGTCAAATAGAGTTACAAATTCAGTGCTTAACTCAAGAGTTTTCCAAAACATTACATTGGGTTTGCTTGTTTTCTTTAACTCATAATACAACGAACGACTCATTTGTACGCTGAGGAGCGCAAAACAATCATACACTCTTTTAGGGTAGATCCCACAGTCATCACTTGTCGACGATCGGGGATCGCCAACCGCAGAAATGGGGTTACGTGGATATGCGTGTGAGGGACCCAAGAACTTGAGTTCGTTCCCCGGGAGATCGATGGCGCTGCTTGCTATGATTTTGTCGAGAAACGGGCAGAGGACACCAGGAATTATACTGGTTCGAGCCCCCGAGCAGGGTAATAGCTCTACTCCAGTCTTGCCCTGAGGCGGTGGATTCGACTAAGTGTGAGTACAAGTGATTGAATGTTCTCTGTTATCTGAGATTTTCCTACGTATATATAGAGATTACAAAGTCTCTCCTCCCGTTTACTAAAGAACGGCCATGAGTGTTTTACAGATGGGGTGGGCCTACTTCTATTCCAGCCGGATCTCAACCGTTCCCCAGAGAACATGCCTACATCCCGTCTTGGCGTATCTTGGCTACCGCCGAGCCTTTGACTCAGCCTCCCCGAGCTCCAGGTCCCGGCCGTGTCTCGACCTTCAACCCCCTCACTCGGGATCGCGCAGGCCTCGACCTCGTC
Source organism: Rhipidocladum racemiflorum (assembly GCA_036346355.1). Classification (NCBI taxonomy): domain Eukaryota; kingdom Viridiplantae; phylum Streptophyta; class Magnoliopsida; order Poales; family Poaceae; genus Rhipidocladum; species Rhipidocladum racemiflorum. Next base: position 17,740,979 of record CM070573.1, on the reverse strand, counting down.
GTTGGGCAAGAACCTCGGGGCCGAGCATAGCTCTCCAGGTCGGGGCGCGAGCTAGAGCCCATTGACCGTGACATTGACCGGACAGGGAACTCCAGTCCCCGACATCTACCCCCCAGGCTCAAGTATCCCCCTGTTGCCGAAGGGGACCTTGAGCCTGAAAGTCTTTAGAGGGGAGCGCTCCTTACGTCGAAATCTTGGTCCGGCGCTGCGTCAGGTGTTCCAAAACTCGACCAAGATCTCCCAGGCCTTGTTAGCCAAACCTGAGCGGTGGGGAGATGGTTCAAATGCACCCACACCGTTGCCACCCCCGGTACAACTTCCCAGGCGTCCCGTCGCGCCTTTCGAGGTGCAAAAAACTCCCGGTTGTCAGGACCCAGGTCCCTATAAATGTTGGGCTCCCTGGTCTCCTGAGGAACACGCCTCTAAACCTTCTGCGATTACAATTCCCCCAGCGAAACCGCTCCTCTTCCCGCCCAGGAACCCCCTTGCTTCTCCAGCCCAAAACCTCGCGAGTTCCCATGGCCAAGTTCGCGAAGAGCACACTGACCGTGGCGAGGATGAAGGAGCTCAAGGAGTTGGGGCTCCTAGACCCGACGTCTTGGCGACTGCCTGGAGCGGAGACTGAGCCGCAGCCCCAAGAGGACGAGCTCGTCAGCACCGAGCAGTACATGCTCTTCAGCCTGCGGACGCTAGAGAGCGACTTCCTCGGCTCGATTCTCGCCCAATGCGATATCGAGCTCATCAACCTGGTGCCCAACTCTATCCTCCTCCTTTCCATCTTCTCTCACCTGTGCGAGGGGTTCCTGGGAATCGTCCCCTCCCCCTCGCTCTTCATTTGATACTTCTCCCTGTTCCGCATCGGGAAGGACCCCGTAGTCGGGTGCCTTTACTTCCGGCTATGGCCAGGGCTCCCTTGGTCCTTCCCATTGTTCCGACCTCGTGACTCCCTCAGTCCTTGGTCCGAGAGGTGGTTCTACCTGAGGAGGGGAGAGGACGGCACCCTCACCTACTACGGGTCCCCCATCACCACCAGGCGTCAGACCCCGAGTCGGGCAACCTAGAGACGGACCAAGACGTCATCGCCATGATCCACACCTGCGCCAAATGAGGCCTCACCGGGCAGGCCATCACACCAGCAACTTCTTGCAGAACCGGGTGTGCCCTCTGTGAAAGAGGCTCCACCCATTCTTCGAGATCGTGGGACGAGATGACCCCACCCGCGAAGCCCCCATCGGTAAGTGTTTCTTGCCCAAAAGAGGCCTCCGCGAGCTCGGGCCGATTCGCGCTTCATCCCCTACCATTCTTTTTCTGACTCCCTCATGGCTTCTAGCAGCACCAAAGGAGTCCTGGGTTATCGCCCGGATGAACAAGATGTTCGGGAAGGCAGCCCTCGACTACACCTTAGACGATCCCGTCTCGAGGAGCGTGCTACGCTGAAGCACCGAGGTAACTCCTCCTGATCTTAGATTTTCACCTGAGGTCTTTTGAGCTCGTGCCAATCCCGAGCGTGCTTGTAGGACGACCAGGAGCTTCGTGGGGCCGCGAGGCAGATGTTGCCCTTGGCCGGGGCAGGCAGGGGCAGGAAGGCGGGCAAGAGGCCGTCCCCGGACGCCCCTAGCGGCAGTGCCCCGAAGAAGCCCCATGTCGATTGGGGATTTAGCATGGTGGTAAGCCTCCCTTACTTTCTCCCAGATCGTTTTATTTCTGTGCCTCCCCAACTTTACGACCTTTTCTTTGCTCGTGCAGCAGCAACAAGCAGCAGCGGCTGCAGCAGCAACGGGGACCTTGAGCTCGTCAGGGGCTTCAGGCTCCCATACCCGGGGTTTGGGACCCAGTCCACCTGCGGCCCCGAGACCCTCCCGGTCGCCGCCACCAGCGGCACGAAGCGCCCAGCGCCCGACCTCGAGGAGAAGACTCGACACTCAGGTAAGCATACGAACTTATCCTTTGTTCTTGAGACTTTCCCTGCTCGGTTCTAGTAATATGCCTATCTAAAGACATTAGGGGCTCGAGCCCATTCAAAACTTAGCTTGACGATGGCTGTCGTTTAGGGCGAGTCGGAGTCTGAGGAGGAGGGGGCTGACTTCCAATTGGTCCGTCGACCTCGGTCCCGAGGGGCGGACGTCTGGAGGATCCCCCCCTAGCAGAGTCCGCCCAACCTCCCTAGGATGTCCCCTTTCACCGACGTCGCGTCGTCGGGCCAAACCAGGGCATCCCGGAGGTCAGGGACTCTGAGACCGGGACTGCCGAGATGGGCGAGGTCGAGGTCATGGCCAAGGGAGGAGCCGCCAAGGTGGACGGGCCCGAGGTCGAGGTCCTGGAGGTTCGTGTCGTTGGGACCGGTGCCGCTACGGTCGATCCCGAGGTCGAGGTCCTCGAGATCTAGTCCGAGGTCGAGGAGCCGCTGGCCAGGACCTCCGAGGCGGTTGGCACCGTGGCTGACCTGGTCGTCGAAGAGGGGCCTCTTCCGGCAGTGGCCCCCGCGATTCTCCGTCGATCGACGAGGGCGACCTTCCCCTTCCCGACGTCGCCATGGGGGCCGAGGACGCCCCAACCCAAGACGCCGAGTCCGACCGAGACGGCGGCTATGGCCACAAGGCTCAAGCGACCCCAGGGTCCAACGAAGGCGATCAGGCAGGCCCTTCGCTCATCCAGGCTGGGTTGGAGGAGCTGGGCGCGTTCGGGGCCATGAGCGGCAAGAACGTCGGTCCTTTCCGCGCTGCCTTTGAGAATAGGCTCGGCCAGGTACGAGTTGCCTCGCCCTTGCTTCGCCATTTCTCCCTTGCCTATATTTTCCCTTGACTTTTACGTGCTTACTCCTTGTCCTCTTCAGGCCGTGGGTCACATTGCTCAGGGACACCAAGGTCTCGAGGAGCACGTGGGTGTACTGCAGACCCTGCTGAACTCGTTCGAGGAGCGGGAGGACCGCCTGGCGCAGTTCGAGGGGACCCTCGAGGTCGAGCGGGGCAAGGCCCAGCAGAGGACGGAGGCGGATGCGGCCGAGCTCACCGCCCTTCGAGGTACCATGAGAGCCCTCGAGGCCTCTCATGCCGCCAAAGCGAAGGCGGTTGCAGACACCGAGCGCGAGCACGGCTTTCGAGCTATCGAGGATAAACGCGCTAGGTCATCCCGAGCGCTCGAAGCTGTCCGAGCCGAGGCCTCCAAGACCCTCTAGGCGGAGTGCGCCGCGGCCGCCGGGGCCCTGGAGGTCAAGCGCGTTGAAGCCGCCAAGCTCCTGGAGGCCGAGTGTGCTAGGGTGGAGGAGCTCCGGAAGCAACTCGCCGAGCAAGCTGCCGCGCCGGCCAAGGCCTCGGTCGAGCTTGAAGCGAAGGTCGCCGAGCTCGAGGAGAACCTTGGGCGGGTGATGAAGACGGACAAGACCGCCTTGGCCCAACTTCAAGAGGAGCGGGGCCATTCCGCCAGCTCGGCCACCAAGATGCTCAGTCTCCAAGGTGAGATCACGAGGCTGAGGGCCAGGGTCGCCGAGCTCGAGCAAGAGAAGCTTGCCCGTGAGATGTCAGATCTGTAAATGGAGATTTTGTATTTAAGTTTGTACTTGTAGGAAGATGTAATGAAAGAAAACGGAACGTTGGACATCACATGGTTGGTTATGACATGAAATGTGTCTGCAATCGAGCTTGTTTTGGATCGGGTGTTGAGTACTTAGCTGTTTGTAGGGGGTTCCTCCTTTCTCCAGCCCCTGATGTGGTCGATGTCGTGTAGGGGGGCGAGCGCAGTTAGAGCCTGTGGTCGCCCACCCCTGATGCGGTTGAAGTCAACCGAGGCATCGAGCGCAAACCAGGTCCGAGGTCCAACTCCAGCCCCTGATGCGGTCGATGTCGTGTAGGAGGTCGAGCGCAGTTAGAGCCCGCGGTCACCCGCCCCTGATGCGGTCAAAGTCGAGCGAGGCATCGAGCGCAAACCAGGTCCGAGGTCCAGGTCCAGCCCCTGATGTGCCCGATGTCATGTAGGAGGTCGAGCGCAGTTAGAGCCCGCGGTTGCCCCGCCCTTGATGCGGTCGAAGTTGAGCGAGCATCGAGTGCAAACCAGGTCCGAGGTCCAGCTCCCTGATGCGGTCGAAGTTGAGCGAGGCATCGAGCACAAAACAGGTCCGAGGTCCAGCTCCCCGATGCGGTCGAGGCCGAGCGAGGCATCGAGTGCGAACCAGGTCCGAGGTCCAGCTGCAGCCCCTGATGTGGTCGATTGAGTGAGGCATCGAGCACAAACCAGGTCCAAGGTCCAAGCCCCCCGATGCGGTCGAGGCCGAGCGGGGTCGGACTTGATCACAATGAAAGTTTCCACCCCCGCGTCGCTTTGATTTTTGTGCGTCACGTGTTGGAGTGGCTGGTCTCTTGGGAATTTGGGGATGACATCAGCGAAATGTCTATTCCCCATGCGCCTTGACTTGCTTTAACTCCCTTAAATAGATGTGACTAGCCGTGACTGCTGTCATTCTCCTCCTGCACTTCACCTTTTGCCCCATTCTTCTCTCTTCCGCTTCATTCTCATGGCTGCTCCGCGTTCCCCCTCCGTGATCAACATCTCATCAGACGATGAGATCAATTAGGAGGCCCTCGAACGGGAGGCGGAGGAAGAAGAGCAGCAATTGAGGTCGGAGGTGGAGGGGCAAGGGGGTCGCCTCCTCGGCAATTCCAGCGCCTCCTCCGAGGGGGTGCCTTTGCCGCTGGAGAGGAAGAAGGAGCTGAACGTGCCTCCTCATCTACCGCCTCTTAACACAGTGCGGCAAAAGGAGGATGCAGCAATGGCCATCCCGCACCGAGTTCCGTCTCCCTCCAATAGTCTGGAGTCTACCGACGTGCCGAGGCCTACGCCGGTGGTGCTGCCGTTCTCCTCGCTGCCGGGTAATCAAGGAGCTCTTGGTTTGCTGGGTAATCGAGAAGCTCTTGGTCCGGCGGGTAATCAAGTAGCTCTTGGTGGTCCCTCTGGCATGTTTCAAGGTCGGAGGAGGATCCCCGGAACTATATTGATCTTTCGTCGAACCCCATCGACCTCCAAGCTCGACGACAACCCAAAAGCCGAGTAGCTCATAGGGTTTCTGTATGTACCTGGAGAGACTTATCAATGTATTATATGTATAAAAGTTTAGTGTTTTTTACTTGATGAAGTCGTGCATGGGTCCTCCTGATTTGATTGGCGTTCGGTCAAAGGTAGACTCAGGTCTAGCCGTCTCGGTCGCCCACTGGGGACCTTCCTTTGCAGGGCTTATTGAGTTAAATAGGCGCCCTGTAGTCGCTGGGCCGAGCGGAGTTGTCTTTGAGCATAAACGGAGCCATATGCCTAGCCCCGAGAAGGACCTCGAGCAAAACCTGCTTCTAAGACCTTTGTCATGATCCCTGGAGAAAAATTTTCAAGTTAAAACACTTAGAATGGCTTGCGAGCATGGATCTGGCCTGGTGGGCGCGCAAGTAACGAAAGTCGAGTAGAGATCACAGAAAATATCGCTGATCTTTATTAAAACTTGTAGGGCGGAAAGAGGTTACATGTGGAACTTTCGAAGTTGATCGATGTTCCACGAGCTTGCTAGCTCTATGCCATCGGGTAATGCCAGCCGGTAAGCCCCCGTGAGATCTGTTGAGACGACTCTGTAGGGGCCCTCCCACTGTGGGGATAACTTGTTGGTGTTGTACATGCTCTGGATTCGTCTTAGAGCCAGGTCCCCAACAAGGAGCTCCCTAGGTCGTACTGATCTGGCTGCATGCCTGCGAAGAGTTTGCAGGTAATGTAACGATCGCAACAGCGCTCGGCATCTTACTTCTTCTTCTAGGGTTAAGTCAAGCGACCGTTCTTGCTCGAAGTCGACCTGGTCGACCAAGCTGACCCTAGGAGAACCCAACATCACCTCCGAAGGCAGGATGGCCTCCGTACCAAAAACGATCCGGAAGGGAGAGGACCCCGTCGCGTGGCTGGTTGTGGTGCAGATCGACCATAGGACGGTGGGGAGTTCGTCGACCCAGGTCCAACCATGTTTCTTGAGTCCTTGGGCGACTCGCCTCTTGACGCCTTGGATGATCTGTCAGTTGGCTCGCTCTACGGCTCCATTGCTCTGGGGGTGGCTCACTGAGGCGTAGCACACCTTGGTTCCCATGTTCTCGCAAAATTCTTGGAACAGTTCACTGGTGAACTGGGTGCCATTGTCAGTGATGATCCTGCAAGGGACTCCATACCTGGTGACCACTGACGAGCGAAAAAACTTGACTGCTGCCTGCGCGGTGATGGCTGAGACCGGCTCGGCTTCAACCCATTTGGTGAAGGTGTCGATGGCAACGAACAGGAACCTTTTCCCGCCGACGGCTTGTGGGAAAGGACCCAGAATATCCAACCCCCAGGTCGAGAAAGGCCAAGCGAGCGGGATGGTCTAGAGGGCGTAAGCTGGCTGGTGTGACTTCCGAGCATGGAATTGATAGGTCTGGCAGGTGCGAACTATGTCCTGCGCGTCTTGAAGCGCCGTTGGCCAGTAAAATTCCATGCAGAAGGCCTTCCCAACCATCGTCCTGTAGGAGGAGTGTGCACCGCAGAGGCCGGAGTGGATGTCGTTTAGCAGATACCTACCCTCCTCCGGGGAGACGCACTTCGACAGGACGCCTGACACACCCCGATGATACAATTGGCCGTTGACAACTTTGTATGAGCATGCTTGGCGCTTGACTCTGCTCTTCTCTATAGGGTCGTCCGGCAACCGTCCTTGCTCGAGGTAGTCGTAGATCGGCTTCGTCCAGGTCGGGCCCCTTTGAGAAGGGTGGCTAGGGGTTCTGATTCCGAGAATGAGGGGGACGCCAAGGTCTCGAGGATGACATCCGGCGGTATTTCATCGTCGGAGGACCCGAGTTTGGCTAGGAGGTCGGTACTGGTGTTGTCTTTTCGGGGCACGTGCCTGACCTCCAAGTTCCGGAACCATTTCTCTGCCTTGCGTACCTCCGCGAGGTATTTGGCCATCGAGTCCTTCGTGCACTGGTAGTCTTTGTTGTATTGGTTGATGACTAGTTGGGAGTCTCCCTTCACGATCAGACGGTGCACGCCCAACGCCTTGCAGGCCCGGAGGCCGACGAGAAGAGCTTCGTACTTCGCCTCGTTGTTGATGGCCGCGAAGCCGAAGCGAATCACGTACCTCAGCTTATCCCCCTTTGGTGTGATGATGAGGATCCCGGTCCCTGAGCGCTCGAAGGACCTCGAGCCATTGAAGTGCATGACCCAGGGCTCTTCCTTGTCGACCTCGGGTTCGGGGGTCGATTGTGCTGTTTGCTCGACCAGGAAATCTGCCAGTGCTTGTGACTTGATGGCCGTGCGCGCCACGAACTTGACGTCGAACTCGGCCAGCTCCATGGCCCATTTGGCTATCCGACCTCTGGCTATCGGGTTCCTCAAGATTTCGCCGAGTGGGAATCCGCTCGGGACGACCATCGAGTGTGCCTGGAAGTAGTGCCGGAGTTTGCGTGAAGCCATGAGGGCATACAACAGCTTCTGGACCTGGGGGTATCGTTCCTTGGGCCCGTGGAGTACCTCGCTAACGTAATAGATCGGCTGTTGCCGACCATCTCGCTCGGCGGCCAGGACGGCACTCACGGCCTGAGCCGTCGCCGCGAGGTACAGCAACAATTCTTCGTTTGGTCGTGGAGTCGTGAGCAGTGGCGGGCTCGAGAGGTAATCCTCCAGCTCGTAGAAGGATCGTTTTGTCTCAGGCGTCCATTCGAAGCCCCCGTGCTTGCGCAATGTCTTGAAGAACGGCAAACCGCGTTCGCCGAGCCTCGAGATGAACCGACTGAGCACGGCCATACGGTCGGTGAGGCTTTGTACCTATTTCACCGAGGTCGGGGGAGCCATCTTTTCTATAGCTTCAATCCTTTTTGGGTTCGGGCCGACCCCGGCCCCCTGATCATGAAACTGAGCGCCTTCCCCGAGGCGGCACCGAACACACATTTTTCAGGATTAAGTTTGACCCCGTGCCTGTTCAGGTTGGCGAAGGTCTCGTCAAGATCCCGTGCGTGGTCGGGTTCGGAGGAACTCTTCACAATGATGTCGTCCACGTAGACCTTGAGGTTGCGGCCAATCTGAGGGGCGAAAGTTTTGGCCATGAGGCGCTGAAACGTCGCGCCCGCATTGCGTAGGCCGAACGACATAGTCGTGTAGCAGTACACTCTAAACGGCGTGATGAAGGCCGTCTTGCTCTCGTTGTCGTCCGCGAGCTTGATCTGGTGATAACCGGAGTAGGCGTCCAGGAAGCTTAGCACCTTAGCATTCGCTGTGGAGTCGACGATCTGGTCTATCCGCGGGAGGGGAAAGTTGTCCTTCGGGCATGCCGAGTTCAAGCCCGTTAAATTTAGAACATCTTTAAACAACCAACCAAGTTTCTTTAACAATGTTAGTAGTTTACATCATCTCGATATTCTAACTGCGCATCAAGATTTAGAGCTTTAGACATTGTCAAATGTCATGTGCATTTAAGATAAAGCAATAGATTCTAAGCATGTACATTAACACATTTAATCATTCTCGCTATAGAGTAATCTACAACACTAGACGTTTATTTAATCTTAAGCTAAAGATAACAATTACATTTTAATTGATTCAACTCACAAATTGACTTAGGAGTACATTATCCCCATAAACCACATTATTACATACTACATAACATGCTAAACAATAACTCTCACTAATGACAAATGATTTCAGTCAAAAGACTACTTACTTTGTTTGCAGCATTATCTTTTTAAAACTCAACCAAAATTCACTAAGAAACTTGACCCTCAAAGTTGCAATGAAACATGACTCACACTTGATCATGCAAAAGATCTCCAAAACACATTTCAATCTTAAGGACTCCCACAAGAGGGAACCCAAGCGATCAAGTAATCCTTTTCTGACAAAGGCACAAAACATAAATTGACAAATCTTAAGTTTTTGCACACAACTTCAATAACTTCTTTTAAACTCAGAGTAAGACACACAAGAACAAAACTATACTTTTCTTTGCAAAGCAACCAACAAAACCGGTGTCAAAGCCCAAAAAAAATGACCAAAAAAAGCGCAACACTAAACTCTTCTTCTTTGTCTTCAACCAAGGAAGACAAAACCACAAACCGTCGAAGAATCAATACGAAAAAATCCAATACCAAACACTTTTACTTTGATTTCAATCAACTATAACCAAGAAAAACCAACCCAAACCGATCGTCAGAATGGTAAAGAAAATCTGAAGGAATCCACCACCAAACTCTTCTATTTGACTCTAGTCACTACCCGATCTACGACAGAAAGGACAAGCACTCTCCCCCACGGGAGGTTATTAGTCCTTCGGTGATGGCTCTAACCGGCCACACCGTCAGACCCCAACCTTACTATGATCAAAAGGTGACCGAAACCCTTCGGCACCACAGCCTCACTTAATCACCATAATAAGAACAACTCAATCAACTATTACATAAGCATAGAAACATACATTACCTAATGTAGCATTCAACATCAGAGCTTAAATACGATATTTAAGCGTAAAGCAACGATACCCATACCCTTTCCTACTGTGCATCCATGTGTGTTAAATTTTAAATTAGTTATTCCACTTACACAAGTTTTAATTTTGCTATCCTATGACAAAATTTTAAGTATAACCTAAGCCATGTGTCTAGGTTATTCCACATCAAAATTTTAGTTGACCCTATAGTATTTCACTAAGTTCATACACCACGGACCTGAAGCCCGCTCTGATACCAACTGTAACACCCCGGCACCTAATGTGCCGCAAATATCACCACAAACGATACTAGGAACAACCAAATCACATATTTTACATTAAATTACATCAACTACGCTAAATGCTTAACCGAAATTTCGGCAGCATATCCTTTGTTTTTCCATAGTTTGAAGCAACAGTAATAGTATCACAAGCAATAACATAATAGATGACATCTAAAACAACGATAACATGAGGTATAGCAACAATTTAAGACCAATAATGAATTCAAACGTTTCAAGAACTAAAACAAAATGAACGATAGAACCAAATACATATTAAGGCATAATCCAAGTTTTAGCGCAATAAAATTATTCATCACAACTACGCATGATAAAGCGTAGTTGTCTAGGTGAATGAAGCTACGTGAAGATGTGCCGTTAATCCCCTTTCCCGCATGCCAGTTTCATGTTACCTAAAAACATCACAAAACAACAAGCGTGAGTTCATCACTCAACAAAGTGTATTGCAATGGAACAAGCAAAACAGTTTTCAATACAATCATCACTACATCTCATATTCAACATCATAAGCATCTCATAACTCATCAAATATACATCTCATTAACATCATCATATATGCAATGCAATGCACATGTCTCTTTGTTAGCACATACCGGTATTGCCGAGTGCACACATGTCGGTGTGCACCCTCTTTTCCTTCCATCCCGTGGAGGGTGCCTATTCTTACTGACTTACTCCCATACACAACCGTGGATGGGACTACGAGGTAGGTCTTTCGTGTTCACTACATGTGAACACAGAGGCCCGCATCAGAATGGATCGCCTCTTCCATTATGAATGCACACATGCCAAAATCATGGTTTAACTTACATACATAATCCATATAACAAATGCATAACCATTAACTAGTCATATCCATCAATTCTTATGCAAGGATCACATAAGGGAAACTAGCACACAAACATGTATGAACTTGCATAAGTACTCAGTATGACAATTGCATAACCAATATCAAATCATGTTCATCATATCACAACCAAGGAGCAAGCATGGCAATTAATCACATCATGAATTCATATTGCAATGCTACCACTCTAAATGGCCACCCAAGCCCTAAGCCATCCCAATACACTTGCCTTCAACCGTCAGGGACAGCGTGGCGAGATGTTGAGGGCACTCCCGAGGTCACACCACCTGCACATAGGTAAAATTCACTCAAAACATACCCACAAAGCAATACAAGATCTATCATCTACATCTACTTCGCAACCCAATCCCAAAACTCAAAAAACAGAAAATCTGTCCAACGGGACAGTGGGCTTCCAACTAGCATAACATGAGTTCTAAAACTCCGAATGAGGTAAACGAATACATTTTCTCTAAGCTTAGGAGATTTTCCAACTTTTTCTAAGTATTTGGAAAGACTGAATCGGCCTCTAACATTTTCTAATCTACAGTTGAACATGATCTGTCCCAAACACGTCACAGATTTGACAACACTCGGTAAAACAACCATAACTTTTAAACGGATGAATAGAATTTAACGTTCTTGGTGTCCAATTAAAGATAATTTAACTACCTACAATTTTTGTAAAAGCTATCTGAACAGGAAACGCATATAAAATTTCCAAAACCGAGGCCTAAGCCCAGGCACCCAATCTGCCCGAGATCACAACATTGGACAGATTTGCAATAACCCTAATCCCATCTAGAAATAGCACCTATACAAGAATTTTAGGCATGAAACCTCCCTTCTAACCAGCATCACAACCCTACAAAATAACCTACCAACACTTACCTCCCTCGAAGAACCACTCGAACGGCGAAAACCTTCTCCTCCCGCCCTCGATCTCCCTCCGAACGCCGAAACTGTCGGTTCCTCTCGGTTGCGAAGCTTCCCAACGGAGAGATCAACGGAGGATGAGGGTGTGGAAGCGAGGAGGGGAATGGCTCCTAGCTAGGGCCGGCTAGGAGGTGGGATTGGGGGAGGGGGCGCAATGGGTAGGGTTTGGGGGCGCATGGGCAGGGTGTGCTGCCCCCCAACTCCCCCACATGGGCCAAGAGCACCCACCTTCGGCCCAACTGGGTCCCACAAGGCCCAACTGCTTCCCCCAGGGCCCAAAACTCCCCCGGAAGAGCCCAAACACCCAGAAACGGCCCAAAAACAGGGTATAAAGTCGTACCAAAATGCCAAAATCTATAATGTCACATCCCATGATGTCACAGTACTGATACTCAAAACAGAGCAAAAGTACTCAAAAATACCCATTTATGTAAAATAACTATCGCTTTAAAACTTCGGTATTACCGACCTTCGATAGTATCGCATTTTGCACTACGGTAGTACCGTTTTCAAAAAAATTAGAAAAGATGTCTCTTTGTTATTTAGCTACCGCTTAGAAATGTCGGTACTTTCGCTGAGCAGTAGTACCGCGTCAGCAATTGCGGTAGCTCCAGCCCAGAGAAAACTGAAAAACTCAAAAAAAACTGCTGCCTCTAGAATAAAACTACCGTTATATAAAATACGGTGGTACCGTCCTGCGGTACTACCGCTAATAGGACTACGATAGTGCCAGAATTTCTGAAAATGCAAGAATTATTTTACAAACTATGACAAGATGCTTCTAGCATGAATTTGAAAAGATTTTGAACCAATTTTAAACTTTCGACAAAATCAAGCTACTAGTCAATTTTTCTCTTTATAGTACGGCAACTAATCCAATAATCCGATCTTTTCTTCTAACTCTGAGATCGGTAAAAACATAAAAAAATATTATAACTGCTCTTGTATCTTGACTTCGAGTCTTTAATCTTCTATTCTTGATTCTTTTAGATCACGAACATTTACGCCTCAAGGTGAACCAACTTATCCTCAAAACTCAAGAGAATTGTTAGTCCATAACATGATTGTCATTAATTACCAAAACCAAATAAATTTATTGGTCTAGATGCTTCAACGTACTTCTGATAGTATGCTTTTATTTTCCTATATAGAGGTATGCTTTCATTTTCATATATATATATATATATATATATATATATATATATATATATATATATATATATATATATATATATATATATATATAAGTGATCAACAATTTCCACGCTATCGGCTAGGCTCATAGACGAGCAAACCATGCAAAGCCAAGCCAGACCTCCTTTTCAACTTTTTTGATAAATGAGCCATGGAGGATACCATCGCAATGGTCGGATCCCGAGTGTTAGTATTAACTCGGGAACAGACCAAGCAGATGACCAGAAAATCCACTTGGTGGTTTTACAACAAGGATCCACAGATAGGGGGGGACCCAATTACCTCTTCAACTCACATGATGCTTGCCAGCAAGAGAGAGGCACGAGCGTCCACGTACGTGTACGTGGGAGCATCATGTATGTGATCCTTGAGAGCGCGACAAGGCAAGGTGTGATGCGTTATAAATAACGGCTCACACTTGAGGCAGAGTACAGTGAATAATAGCACTAGTGACGCATACGAACCGGGCGGGGATGCGGGGAAGACGAGTGAATTCTGCGTGCGCGCGCGGGCGGACATGGCAACGCGAACCCAAAAAAACCGGGCAAAAATCGTATTTGATACATGTTTTCACCCGTATTTACGATATGATACAACAATTTGAAATATTTACAAAAAACACAGTGTTGGCCGGTTTCTGGTGCTCCATCAATGACTTATGGGTCCTCAAAAACCGGCCAAAGGGTTGAACGGTGGATGGAGAACCGGCCAAAGGGATGAACGGTGGATGGAGGACCGGCCAAAGCTATCGATGGTGCATGGGGTACCGGCCAAGGATCGATGGTGCATGGGGAGCCGGCCAAAGGCCTGGGCGGCAAGGGGGGGCCGACGCACGCATGGCCGAAGGCAGTACCGCCAGCAAAGACGTCGCGCCTGGGGGCAAGGGGGGGCCGACGCACGCATGGCCGAAGGCCTGGGCAGCTGGCCAAGGAAGTGCGATTTGACATTTCGGCGTGGCTGCATGCTTCCGTGATTATAGAGATTGAAGATGCTGCCTCCTACTTTTTCTTAGCCATTGTTCGGAGCACATGCATTTGCCAGCCGGTTATGGCTATAAGAAAGGAAGGAGGGAGCAAGGAGAGAACGCATAAACGCAGAGAGTCATCCGGAGAAAAGAAGGTTCAGTGAGCAAGTGAGTGAAAGAAGGTTCAGTGAGCAAGTGAGTGAAGTTCCAGCGTGAAGTTCGACCGAGCGAGTGAAGTTCCATTCTAGCTACTCCAACTACGCTCTGGGACGCGGCTATTTGAGTAGACACAGTACTAGTGTATTCATAGCTTAACTATCATGTGGTTATGTTATCGCTTAACATGTGAAAGTGAAGTAGTGTATTCATAGCTTAACTAATCATTTGTTTATGTTTTGTTTCTGCAGAGGAAATCACGGTACTGAGACCACCGAAGTCAGAGAAATAAAGGTGCACATTAGTCAAGTTTATTGCTTTGCATAATTAATGCTGTACTTTAAAATTTTTGCCGTAGCTTATGACATGATATATTAAGCCTAGTTAGTCTAGTGAGTGCAATCTACTGTGCATGGTCAGTAGAAATAATAATGGTAAATGAGTAGAAGATGAAATGACAGTATATTAAGTAGATTATTCGAATGACTGTGAAATTTGTTTGCGTTTAGTACATAATTCGAATAACTCGGAGTACATAAAATGACTGTAATAGTAGGTGGATTAGCTGCAGAAATGATAATTTAACTGTAGAAATGACAAAATTTCTCTGTTTCATTTGTCGGTTTGTTCTTGGACCAGAATTAAAAATCATTGGAATAAATTTGTAATGATCGAAAGGTTTAATATTTGTGCATTTTTTAAATTTCGATTCTGTTCTTTAACCCGAAGAATTTATGAATTAATCCTAAAACCTAAATATTCTAAGTCTGTAAGAATATTTGAATGGAATAAAAAGTGAAATTAACTCTTATCGCGTAAAATAACAACCTTGTTTTAGGACTATGAGTCTTTCTGGAGGTCAGGACCCTCTGGTAAGCTTGCACTGGAACGTTGAACTATCTCGGAGGCTTGGACCCTCTGATGACCATAGGACTATTTTAATTTGGACGATTATTCGCTTGAGCGAAGAACTGTATTTATTTCGTACGAAGGACTGTTTTTATTTCGGACGATTATTCGCTTCGAGCGAAGGGCTGTTTGTATTTTTGGACGTAATCACCACTTGGACCCGAAAGGAGTTAACCTCCTTTCTGAACATAATAACTCGAACCAACGTAGCTGCTTAATATGACTTCAAAATTGGTGCGCTGAACTTCAGGACCTTGGTAAGTTATTTTACCTTAATACTTCTTTTGCTTCTCACTGAAGTTTTTGCTTTGTGTAGATACCGACGTTGTAGAGACCGCACTCGTCGACCTCGACTCCATTGCAGAAAACTCCGAGCAAGGTAAGCACCTCCTTCGATCATGTTGTTCCCATTATTTCTGGCTGTGCGAGACTTGTAGAACCGGTCAGGATAATTTAAATGGGTTAATAATGCGGAGCGCAACCGGTCAATCAATTTAATAAAGCGCGATAGCGAAGGACCATTTTTTTTGGACGTAATCACCACTTGGACTCGAAAGGAGTTGACCTCCTTTCCCAACTAAACAACTCAAGCACCGTGAGTCGCTTAATCTGATCTAAATATCGCATTATTTTTGGACGTAATCACCACTTGGACCCGAAAGGAGTTGACCCCCTTTCTGAACACAATAACTCGAACGAACGTAGCTGCTTAATCCGACTAAAAATTTGGTGCGCCGAACTTCTGGACGTTGGTAAGTTATTCGCAAAAGCGAAGGACTGTTTTTATTTTTGGACGTAATCACTACTTGGACCCGAAAGGAGTTGACCTCCTTTCTGAACTTAATCAGTCGAACCAAATGTAGTTGCTTAATCTGACTTAAAAATTGGTGCGCCGAACCGTTGAACCTTGGTAAGTTATTTTGCCTTATTACACCCTTCGCTTCTTCGATGTTTTTGCTTTGTGTAGATACATTTGTTGTAGACACCGGTAGTTGACCTCGACTCCGTTCCAGAACAGTCCGAGCAAGGTAAGCACCTCCTTCGATCATGTTGTTCCCATTATTTTACTTAGATTATGTAGGCTGTGTCAGACTTGGAGAATCGGTCAGGATAATTAAAATGGGCTAAAATATTGATCGTAGGTGGTGAATCAATTTAATAAAGCGCGACTATATAAAATCGAGTGAAACCTTTAAAATGTGAAGGAAAAATTTGTAAATCCTATAATAATATGATTAAGCGATGTGGGAAAAGGAATATGAATTTGTAGATAATTGTAGTAGTTTGTAATTTATTAGTTGTTAAACGTAAGAAATAATTAATGTGCTATAACCCGATTATTTAACCATTAAAAATTATGAAGCCACTTTTGTTATTCTCAGTACGAAGTAAATAACATGTATTCGTAAAAAAACTTACGGTGTACCAATTAGCTTTTGTTCGGTAGGTCATATCGGGAGCCATGACACAGTTAAAGTATATCGTAATGCCGTAATATCCGCCGCAATACCCCTAAGTTTTATTGTCAACGTTAACTTTTAAGCCTTTTAGTGACTCGTAAAATATCACGTTTAAATGTAATTTTGAACGAATCTCGCAGATTTGCTCTTCGATATATGGAGTACCATATTCTGGGAAAATATTTTATTTACACCTTACTTTGATACAAAAATATGCTGCCGCAATACCCCTAAGTTTTATTGTCAACGTTAACTTTTAAGCCTTTTCGGCAGCCCGTAAAATATCACGTTTAAATGTAATTTTTGGCACGAATACTGCAGATTTGCTCTTCGATATATGGAGTACCATATTCAGGAAAAATATTTTGTTTACACCTTGCTTTGGTACAAAAATATGCTGCCGCAATACCCCTAAGTTTTATTGTCAACGTTAAATTTTAAGCCTTTTCGGACCAGTAAAATATCACGTTTAAATGTAATTTTGGCACGAATATCGCAGATTTGCTCTTCGATATATGGAGTACCATATTCAGGAAAAATATTTTCTTTACACCTTGCTTTGGTACAAAAATATGCCGCCATAATACCCTAAGTTTTATTGTCAACGTTAAATTTTAAGCCTTTTCGGCACCGTAAAATATCACGTTTAAATGTAATTTTAGCACGAATAATGCAGATTTGCTCTTCGATATATGGAGTACCATATTCTGGAAAAATATTTTGTTTACACCTTGCTTTGCTACAAAAAATGCTGCCGCAATACCCCTAAGTTTTATTGTCAACGTTAACTTTTAGTCTTTTCGGCTCGTAAAATATCACGTTTAAATGTAATTTTTGGCACGAATACTGCAGATTTGCTCTTCGATATATGGAGTACCATATTCTGGAAAAATATTTTGTTTACACCTTGCTTTGGTACAAAAATATGATGCCATAATACCCTAAGTTTTATTGTCAACGTTAACTTTTAAGCCTTTTAATGACCAGTAAAATATCACGTTTAAATGTAATTTTTGGCACGAATACTGCAGATTTGCTCTTCGATATATGGAGTACCATATTCTGCAAAAATATTTTATTTACACCTTGCTTTGCTACAAAAATATCTTTGCATTAATACCCCTAAGTTTTATTGTCAACGTTAACTTTTAAGCCTTTTCGGCAGCCCGTAAAATATCACGTTTAAATGTAATTTTTGGCACGAATAATGCAGATTTGCTCTTCGATATATGGAGTACCATATTCTGGGAAAATATTTTATTTACACCTTTCTTTGCTACAAAAATATGCTGCCGCAATACCCCTAAGTTTTATTGTCAACGTTAATCAACATTATTCGCTTCGAGCGAAGGACTGTTTTTTTTTTTGACGTAATCACCACTTGGACCCGGAAGGAGTTAACCTCCTTTCTGAACATAATAACTCGAACCAACGTAGCTGCTTATTCGTAGTCGGCAGTAAAGAACATGAATTCGTAAAAGAACTTAGGGTGCACCAATTAGCTTAAAAATGTGAAGGTAAAATTTATAAATCCTAGAATAATATGATAAGCGAGTCGGGAGCCATGACGCACTTAAAGTACACCGTAATGCCGTAATTCATGAGAAAGAACAAGAGGAAAGAAAGAAGAGAAAAGAAAAGAGAAAAACAAGAAAAACATCTCATTTGAAAGAGTATCGGGAAGTAACAATGTTAGGTATGCGAGACATGTAGAATCGATGAACTGGTGCGGTAAATTTGGTGCAAATTTGATTAAAATTGCCTGGATAAAAATTGTAATGACTAAAAGGTTTAATATTTGTGCAACAGATGGACACATTTTTGAATATATATCATGGAGAACGGCCCTCTGTTTTGCACGGTAGAGTGGTGACCATGGACAACTGCATGCACGTAGACAGCACAATAGCCATCCCGAGTGGATTGGGCCAGCTAAAATCACATGTTGTTGCCGTTCTACGTGTGAACCGTGATACGCACAGGGTTCGTCTAGAAGGGGTTCGTCCACGATACGTTCCAAACAGCCATATGGTTGTGTACACACTCTTCCAGCTGAGAAATGATAGTTCGTGGGATTTGTATGCCCGCAAAGCGAACGAAGAGAATTTCGAGTTAGGAGTGTATGTAGAGGTATTTGCACGACACCAATCCGAGGAGTTCGGGTCTACTTCTGAAGCAGTAGACCATGATTTGTCACATGGGCCACAGGATCCACCACAGGATCCACCAACTGTGGAGGGGTGGACCTCGGGGCATGGCGAAGAACAAGTTGATGCGGCGGAGGTTGGTGAAGGTGGCGTTAGCGGGGATGTAGGAGCGGCGGACGATGGCGAAGAACAAGTTGATGCGGCGGAGGTTGGTGAAGGTGGCGGTAGCGGGATGAAGGTGCGGCGACGATGATGACCCAAAGACTGCTATACAATATTTTCGAGCCATTGGTCTCGCTGGATTGTACCCTCGTGGATTACAAGAACACGTCTACGGGCGCACACCCATAATGACATTCGAGTTGAGCAACGCTTTCCATAACAAGCAGGAGGCAATTCACTTCCTAAGCACGCACGCCGTCATGACTAGGCGGGAGCACACTCAGAATCGGTCGGATCGCACCGTACGAGGTTAATCGCAAAAAGTACCCCCATTGTCCCTTCTTTATGCGAGTTCGCAACCAAAGCACCAGGATTACTTCAAGGTTCGTGTATATATTCCTCATACATGCACCGAGGAATCCATAAGGAACATGAGCGATTTAATGAACGCGGCACGTAGCGCAGAACATAGTGAACATCGTTGGAACCAACATCGCGATGACCCCGTGTAATTATGGAGGAGATGCAAACAAAACACGGGATGGTGATCACGTATAGCACACTGGCGAGCAAAACAGAAGGCATTGAAGATGCTTTTGGGGGCTTCGAGGAGTCCTTCAACTTTGCTCCTAGATTATTACGAGAAGATAGCCATGACAAACCAGTGCACTCGATTCAGACCGGGGATGAGCATGTAAGGATGGAGGACGGGTCTTTGAGCCCGGACGAGCGGTACCTCGTGAGGCTATTCTGGTCGTTTGGACAATGCATCGAAGCTTTTAAATCTGCAGACCGCTTATTTGCGTCGACGGTACATTCCTCGAGTGGGAAGTTCCGTGGGACGCCGCTAATCGCACTCGCTGCAGATGCAAATAACCAGATCATCCCATTGGCGCTCGCTCGTGGAGAGTGAGAACAACGATAGTTGGCTTTGGTTCTGGCACCGCTTAAGAGCCGGTCGTGGAGTACGAGGGAGCGCGTTTGCGTTGTGTCCGACCGCAACAAAGGCCTTCTCCACGCGTTGGATGTCATGCACGACAAAGACAAGCTCCTCGGTGAAATGGCCTGATGAGGAGATGAGATGTTGCATGCGACAACTAGGTGCGAACTTCTAATCAAGATACAATAACAACGAGAATGTGAAGAGTTTCAAATCCATGTGCCTTCAAAACCAACCTCACAAGTTCAACACGATATGGACGCGGTGAACGACACCACACGGAAGATGATGGAAGACGCCCAATCACAGGAACAACAACTACGCTCTCAAGTGGTGGCAGGCGGACTTTGGTTAGTCGACGCGGCCCACCTTCACCTGGATTGCGGGAAGCCACCGAGCGGTGGGCGCTACTCCACGATCTGAACGGAGCGAGGTACGGACAAACCAGTAGTTCATGGTAATTACCGCGGTGTTTACGTGAATTCTCGTTGAAGCTAACATAAACCATTTTAGGTACAACGTCATGACCACGAATATAGCGGAGGCTTTCAACAACGTACTTAAGGGTGTTCGCGGCCTTCCGTTGTGTTCAATCGTTGAGCTCACCTTTTACCGGGCGGCTGATTACTTCCGTGATCGCGGGAACGCGGCCGAGGCGTATGTCACTACGTACGCACCAAGAGTGGAGAAGATCCTCCAATCGAGAAGACAAAAGGCACACTTCCACCGCACTAGGATTTATGACCTAGGCACGAATAAATTCGAGGTGATGTGCAAGCGCAAATACCAATCTGGGTATCTCGCGGGGACACTGCGGCAAAGATGCCAATTGGGGCGGAGGAGGCTACCCGCACGTGCAACAAGCCGGCCGCATCACATCCCGTGCTCCCATGTGTTGGCCGCATGTCGCGACATGGGTGGGAACGATGCATCACGATTCATCTCACCATACTACACCGTGCATGCTTTGAAGAGCACTTGGCGTCCAAAGATGAGTTCGTTCACGCTTGGAGCGAACTACAAGCTCTTCGAGGGCCCCACCTGAAACCGTACCCGTGAGTAGACGCACGCAGAGCCGGGAAGGCCAAGGAGCACCAGAATGCAAGGTGACATGGATGCGGTGATGCGGTAGATGGATTGCGAAAGTGCTCATTATGCAAACAACCTGGACACGACCACAGAGGTGCCCCAATCCAAATTAGCAAAGGCATAATTTGACATTGTGTATCTAAGTAGTGCGTACTTTCGTATTATGTACTCGATAATGTGTACTTTCTAATTGTGTACTTTGTAGTGCGTCCCTTCCTTCATATTTGGTGCGTGGCGTTGCGTGCTGGGCGTGTATTCCTATTACCGCGGCGTTGACATTGCCAGGCTATGGCGGGCATTGCACTTCCAGAGCTACTCGGTGAGTTGGTTGATGCGAAACACCGCGGCGAGGGCGATTTGTTCAGGACATGAGGTGCGACTCAATTGTATGTTACATGTGGTGCAATATTTGCGATGCCTCTAACCTTAATTGCGTGCACATTTCGGTTGCCCGCTCATCTGCCGGTCGTTGCACAAAATACCGAGGTTGGACGGCCGGTTCCATATTCCACTCGCCGTGCAGGTCTACTACCCTTCGCGCTTCTCATGGACGGAGCTACGATGGTAGGGGCATGACCACGCCGATGCCAGGCCTCGATCGGGCACTTCTTACTGGTTTGATCGATCGGTGGCGGCCGGAGACGCACACATTTCACTTTCCATTCGGTGAGATGACTATCACTCTAAGAGACGTAGCCATGCTCACCGGCCTCCCCATTAGGGGCCAACCTGTGGTCCTATCCCGGCCCAGAAGAGGCCTGTGGCAGCAGTACGTGACGGCCAGGTACATGGAGATTATTTGTTAAGTAATGTCTAAAATGATAACGACATGATGTACCTCATTAATCCGGAGTACCTGCAGGTTTGGGGTGCCGTACACAAGTAAGGATACCGGAGTGTCAACGAGCTGGCTACACGCATTACAAGAGTACCAACCATGCCCACAGGATGCAGACGAAGCTACCATAGAACGACATTACGAAGTTTATCTGTATTGCTTGCTTGGTGGTTTGATGTTCACGACCACGAACAGTGACACCATCTCCCCGCATATAGTTTGGATAGCTCGTGAGTTGGCCGCAAATCTAGAGGATATGACGACATACAGCTGGGCATCCGCGGTCCTAGCTGACACGTACCGTGGGTTGTGCGAAGCATGCGTACGACATACTGCTAGGGGCACAATTACTGGGTGCGTGCAATTGCTCCAGATGTGGAGTTGGGAGTACCTTCCGATATCTAGGCCTACAATCGGTAGAAGGTACTACCCCATCGAGGTGGGCCATGACATGCCAGAGCCCTCTCGCCCCACTATGGGTTATCGTTGGATGCACGCACGGCTAAGATGGTCGCCGCTTGATGACCAGGCGAGCTACAGGCGGGTGGTAGCAGATATGGACCTACTAACCGCTGACAATGTGACTTGGGATCCATGGACGCCGCAACGAGCCGACGAAATTGCCACCCAAGGGCTCATATCTGGTTCTTTGCCTGGTGGACATGTCACTTTGGATGACGACATGCTTCGCCGTGTACATGAACGCGGTGGAGGTCTATTCGCCGAACGCGCCCAACGGCATTCGGGTGGCGGCAGATAATCCGGTTCCACCACCGCGGATGCCGGGAGGTCGCGCAGTGCGTATTTCATGTGTGTCATTATTGTCATCTTCGTCAAACATTTGCCTTTACAATGCATTGACCATTACAGGAGAAGCGCTATGGGTAGTGCGGGAGCAGTCGATTGGACCGCAGTCCACGGTACTCACATCACGCGATGGGTCGAGTCAGCATTGCAGGAGGTGGTCCATCCCATTGGGCCGTACGACCCCGATGAGTACGACAGCTACCTTGCATGGTACCGCGGCCGCACGCGTGCCACGTTGCTCAGCCAGGAGATCGAACCACGCGCCATGGCGTACCCAGAAGAAAAGTCGCGACATGCGCAGACTCTGGTGCACCCATCGTAGTAGTAATATTTATCATAACTTTCATATTCAAATTCCTAATAACTACATACTGCAACGCAGACTCGGGAGGCATCGCAAATAATTGCCCATGGCGATGAACTGGCGTCCCACCCTCCGGGGTCCTCAGGCTCGACGTCGGCAGCCAATCAAATGAGACGTTACGGCGTCTCGGGGCCAGATTACTCTCGGCGATGCGTGGGCTTGGAGGCTCTGCACGACAGCCACGCAACTACGGCTCTCCTCGCATGGATCCAACTCATACCTCACACGCTAGGCGGTCCGTCGGCATCCGTCCCTCAAGTGGCGACCGAGAGGACGCCCCAGCACGTGCGTCCACGTCCCATGTGGGAAGCCAGTCAGCGCGCCATCATCCTAGCCCCCGTGTTGAAGTCCCAATTAATCGTTGGGAACAAGGGGAGCAGGAGCAGATTGTTACGTCTGGCCAAGGTAACCGTGGTCACCATGGGACGACATACCGCACGTCGGCCCCACTTTCTTGCGCCGGAAGTGCCATATTTCTCGCCCTCCTACGCGACGGACTACGATCCAACCACAACGATGGAAGCGAGCACAGTGATTTCGACCTCGAGTTGATGTTAGGACATACTACCTTTACTGCTCTACTAGGGGGGCAGCCGGTGGTCTCGCAACCGCAACCGGTTGCAAACATACTGCATGCGGGTCCACTACAAACGACCAATCCAGATGCATGGTACAACTATTCCCACCAGGACTCGCGACAATATACCTTTGCGTCGGGTGCACCTCCCCCTGACGAAGATGTCGAGGACCGCCCAGGTCCGAGTAGGCAGGGGCCATCACAGGCCGCAGGACTGAGGAACACAGGTCCCCCAGTTGCGTACAGCCCTGAGGAATTCATGAGAAGGCAAGCTGGACGTCGCCGCGGGGGCCGTCAATAATGTAAAATAACTTCATGTAGGGCCTCCGTCTCATGTATTTACTAATTGTACGTACTAAAGTTGCGTGCAAATTGGACAAAGTGCTGTCCATTTCCCGTATTGCATGATGTTGGTGGCTACAACCTTCAGTACACTTCGAATTAATTTCTACTGTTGGAATAATTGCTCTAACATGACCTGCGAAAGTTAATACCGTAGGACGTGACCTAGTTAGAACGGCAAAGCCTTAACGATTCAATTTTTCGTAAGACATATTTACGCACTTATAAGCTTCTTCACTTCTACGTATTCTGTCGTAGTATCTTGTTCTTCCGCTGTATTATATCTAAAATGTTTTACTGACCTTGTCTTGCTTCAAAATTTTGTCGGTGGCTACAACCTTGATCTGATTCGAAATAACGCTTCATCGTTGTAATGATTGCTCTAACATCACCTGTGAAAGTTAACGATGAAATTTTTCATAAGACATATTTACGCACTTATAAGCTTCTTCACTTCTACGTATTCTGTCCTAGTATCTTGCTCTTCCGCTGTATTATATCTAAAATGTTTCTTGACCTTGTCTTGCTTAAAAATTTTGTAGATGCCTGTCTTCACCTCGTTTGGCATGACGGAGGGAGGATTTTGTGAGGAGCTATCTTTGATGCTCCAGAGCTGGGCTACACTCGCCGCCGAGTACCGCTGCGTTTCCGTTCCCCGCTTTAGCCATAACTTTTGGACAGTGAGATTGCTCATCTTCGCCAAGGGTCCTCAGTGGAATGACCGGATCCGGTACTTCACAGTGGAGCGGCTAAAGCTCGATGATGCTCTGCAGGATGCGGCCAGGCAGGCTCTCCTTCACTTCGGCGAGAGCTACCGCTACCAGTTGGAGGACACTCCGTATCGGCTCTTTCCCTCCCATGAGGTGGGGAGGACTCACAACCGGTTCCGGAGCTTAGAGTTGGAGTCAGACCCCACCATTGTGCACATGGGTGAGCTCATCCGGGCGCAGGACAAGGCGTACGTCCACATTTCTTGTGAGCTTCAGGACACTTACAGGGATCTTGCTGCGGCGAGGCTGGAGATCGTTCAGCTCAAGGACTTGCAGCGTGCAGCCGCTCCATCTCCAGCCAGACGTGTGCAGGAGGCGCTGCGGACAGCACCACCACTGCCTGCCCCAGCCCAGGAGGACCTTGCACGTAGAGGCTCGACCCCAGACGCCGCGAGGGTCAAGCGTCGCCGAGGTCCGCCGCTCAGAGTAACTGCACGGAAGTCCGTGCGGCGTGGTGAGCAGTCAGAGGCGTTCCAGCACTTCTTGGCGGCTCTGGGGGAGCCAGGACCTTCCCAGGCTCCGGGTGCAGTTCGTGATAGTAGCGAGGGGAGTACTTAGTCCGGGCCGGTAGCACCCTTCTTTTGTTCACGCTGGAACGTTCAATAATTGTGTGTGACGGACTATGTAGTGCTTTTATGCATTTGTGGTACAACCATCTTAATAAAATAAGTATTCTGTTTGAACTAGAGTTTCTCTCGCTCATAAAGCTGTCTATATTGGCAGTTCGTATGTGTAATTACCGAATTATTTGTAAGACAATATGTATCTTTCCAAATGTATTCGGATATAAATGTATCTATGCAACAAAATGGGTGTTGCTCTCTCTGTAGTTAATGGTATTAACTCAAGTATTTTTAATTAATTAACTATGATGGAAAGACACGTACCTTGGCCACCACGCAGGACTCGGTCTTGAGCTGCCGATCGTGTGGTTAAAGCTGTCGATAAAACTCATTGATTCCCAAGACAAAGATACCTTTCCGATTTTTCTTTGGTTTTCTCCGTTGCTCACATGTAAAACTTGTCAACACAAAAATATGCGTCTTGAAGTTTTCTATAACTTTCATGTAGAGCCAAAAATGATTCGAGCGGGAAGATCTAGAAAATTGCGAATTACAGAACGGCCTTCGCGAGCAGTTTTTCTTTGGTCAGCACCAATACACTTACATTTCCGATTTTCTATGATTTTTATGTTGCTCAAATGAAAAACTTGTCAACATTAAAAAGTTTCGTATTGGAATTCTCTACAACTTTCATGTAGACCAAAAATGATTCGAGCACAGAAAGAACTCCAAAACTGCAAGTTACGGCAGACTGTTCAATTTGGTCCGTGACAAATGTGATAGAGTTGATATTTGGTCCATGTAACATTTTCGATTTTATATGATTTTTATATTGCTCAAATGAAAAACTTGTCGAAATGCAAAAGTTGCGTCTTGGAATTATCTACAAAATGAAAAACTTGTCAAATCGGCTTTGTTATTAAAAAAATTAGATCAAGCGTGATACTCTATGGCGTCTTAAAAGTTTCAAGTTGTCATCTATGTTCACACGATACTCTCACGGCCAGTCATCGCCCGGTGCAGCTTCGCTTCAGCCAGGCCCCACCTCGCTGCAACCAGCACTCACGGGCCGTTGTCCTGTCCTGGCCCCTCGCATCGCCAAGCTAATCTGCAACCGCTCCTGTGCACTACCAGCCTTTGTGAGCTGCAGCTTGGAACCACCAGACCAAATACCCAGAACGCCGCCACGTGGCGCTTTCTGTCCGACCCCTCGCCTCAGACGCTAATGTGCCGCGGTTCTTGGCCAATGCCGATCTGTGGCTTCTGACTGGACCCCCATCCGCGCACTGCAAACACTCCCACGTGCCGCTTTCCTGTCTTGCCCCCTCGCTCCGAGCGCTGATGTGCCGCCAGCTGGCTCGTTTCTCCCTCGCGGCCTCGCTATAAATTACAAGGCCGCATGTATTTCTATCAGGCAAACGTGAGCCATTGTTTCGAGTTCATAAAGCTGCGAGTGAGTTCAGAAAACCCACAACGCAAAGAGTAGAACTAGTGGTTTAGCTTTCCTTTTTTCAATATTTGATTCGGGCCGTTTTCACAGGTATTATTTACTGAAACTTATTTTTGAGGAGATGCTACATTTTTGTGTTGTTGTGTATGTTAAGTAAAATTTATATTGATTGGTTCTTGGGGGATTTGTGTATATCTATTTCTTTTTTATATTTTTGTTGGAAGTAAAATTCAGTTATGCTTGAAACCTACTCTTTTAGGCTGAAATATAATTGCTACCATTGTGTAGATGGACAAGGATCCGGAGCGGCTCAAGAAAGGCTTGGCCTGGACAATAAAAGAAATAGATGGTATCGCGGTGACTGAATAAAATTGCAAAGGAAAACTTTAGTCCTGGCACAAGTTCAAGTGCCAACGTATTCAACGACTTTGTGATCGACATCGAAGCTATAGCTAGTAGCCTCGAAATGGTTGCCATCTGATCGAGCGAGTTATCGCAATCGGACCCCACACGGCGAACATCCGGACCTTCAAGCCATAGCTCGCATAGCCGTCCGCAGTTGCCACAAAAGAGGACATCGAAGATGCAGACCCGGACTTGTGTCCTTATCACTACGAGAGTGATGAGGAGGGCAAACGCGACCGCTGGCAGTACCTAGAAGATGAGGGTATTGATATAGATAGTGATGATTCTGGATAGTTGTAATCCTGTTTCGCTAGAGTTGTTAAAATAATATGTATTAGTGAGGCACCCGTCATGTACGCTGGTAAGGCCTCGTATTCCACCGTTGTTTTTCGCGTGACTACGTTATGTTGTAACTTATCCATTTAATCGCTGTATTTTATGCCTTTAATATGATTCGTATTCCACCGTTATTTTTTGGGCCCGATGTAGCAGATTTGCTATTTGGTGTATGGACTACCATATCCTCTAAAAATATCTCAGTTACAACTCTCTTCGCATGTAAATTCTCAACGCCCAATAACCCTAAGTATTATAGTCGCGCAAAAACCCTAACGATGAAGGATTTTCGGCGGCCCGTAAAAAAGCATGTCTCAAGTTATTTTTTGGGGCGGAGGTAGCAGATTTGCTATTTGGTATACGGACTACCATATTCTGTAAAAAGATGATATGACTAAAGGCTGGAAAAGGTGATATGAAAGAAGGCTCGTAACCAGAGGGGACGTTCAAACAGTACTGATTATTACGAACAACAACAACAGACAACAAGCTGCCACGGGCCGCTTTCCGATGTCGGCCCCTCCTCCTCGCTAATGTGTCGCCAATTGTTGGTGGCCACTACCGCAGATTCGCTTCAGCTAGGCCCCACAAATAGCGTTGCAAAGGTCGCGCGTACGCTCTCTGTCCTGGCCCCTCACCTCGCACGCTAATATGCCGCCAGCTGCAGCTAAGCTATAGCCAGGGTCGATTCCAGCCCAGCAGCAGCTGCATTATTGCCGTCCTATCGAGTCTAATCGAACCACCGAAAGCAAAGGCCATGTCTCGCATGGATGTTCGCAGATGCATGCATTTGTCGGCTATTAATTAAGAACGCGAGGAGTTCGACAACCCCAAGAGGAAACGCCGAGCATGCAGGTCTCTCAGCGATTTTGACAACACATTGAAAAAGTCGCAAAATCTCGAATTGACATGACATCGCTAACTCTGTCAGGCCACTTGGACACCAAGCTACCGGCCAGACCCCAAATACATGAACGCTGCCACGTGGCGCTTTCTGTCCGGCGCCTCGCCTCGACGCTAATGTGCCACCGTCTGGCGCATGTGACCACCGCAAAGGAAAGCATCCGGATTTCAAGGGACTACAGTGAAAGCTTGGTGCATGTGGTCATATGCACCGAAAGTTTCAATGTCCTCTTGTGATTTAATTAGTTAATGACTAGCTTAAGTACAAATGAATAAGAAATGACTCGCTTAGTGTAATTTAATCAACACAAAAGTAAGCATGTTTGTCATAACTTTGTCCGAAATGTCATGTCAAATGCATGTGTGGTACAGATCGCCGAAGTCGTCTCGTCGAAGCATAGCCGCCAAAGCCTGGACCGGCACCTCTCTACCAGCTAGAAAGCGTATGCATATGCATAGGCACAGATGCAAAGGAATCCGATGTCGCCACGTGTAGCTTTCTGTCCAGGCCCCTCGCCAAGACGCTAATGTGCCGCTTGTGTTGCCTTGCCGGTGCGGCTAAGCTATAGCCAGGCCCCACGCGCGCGACAAGCGATGCCTCGCCGGTAGATTCCCTCCCACTACACGCTTTCGGCGGCTTTTGGTGGGTGAAAGCGACATCGATGCGTGATCTGAAAGCGTCTTGGCTCACGCAATGCCACATAGGTTGGGTGGGCGGGCATGCCGCTTCTGCCTAAATACCGCCACGGAAGGCTGCGGTTTTGCAATGTTCTTGTTCAACCAGGACCCACCTCGCGCGCTAATGCTCGGCAAATGGTGGCCACTCCCAAGCCATCGCCAGCGGCCAGACCCCCAGCGAAAGATCGCAAACGCCGCCACGCGTGCGATTTTTCGTCTTGGCCCATCGCCCAAGACGGTGATGTGCCGCCCGGTATCTCGTTTCTCCTCGCTCCTGCCTATAAATTGCAAGGCGCTGCACTTCTATCGTGCAAGCGCGATACATTGCTCCGAGTTCATCAAGTTTGGATTGAGTTGAGAAAACCCTGAGCGCATAGAGGAGAGCTGGTAGTTTAGCTTTCCTTTTTCCAATATTTCATTTCAGCTTCTTGTTCCACAGTATTATTTACAAAAGTTATTTTGTACGGTCGATCACATTGTTGTGTTGTTGGGTCGATCCACATTATTTCGTACTTATTATGCTTCTTATTGATATTTTTCCTTCGTGTGGATACCGACTTAAGTGTTAAATCGATTCTGTCCAAGCCATGTCGAAGGCGTCGAGCTCGATGGTTGCCAACGCAGCGTGTCATTTGCCCTAAGCGCCATGTGGATGCTCAAACTGCTACTCCAAAGATCTGCGCCAAATAGCAGACGGACGTTCTATAGATGCCCAAATTTCTCAGACGTCTAAATGTATTTCGATATCTTCATATTTCGATGATTATTCTATTGCTCCAGCTTTTAAATATCCATGTCGACATCATCGTGTAGTCTACCGGATGCCAATATCAGCAATGGGCAGACGATATAAATACACCGATAGCTTTAAACAGGACGCTTCCAATGGGACACCAGAGGAAGGATCTAGCGCAGGAACTTAATAGGGTAACGGTGCGAGAATTACCACAAAGAGAGGGAGTTCGGCCTGAACAAGAAGAAAACCGTGAAGCGTATGATCGCTGCCTTGAGCGCGCCGTACAAGATAACCACGAAGCTGTAAGCCCTGATTTGGTTGTTCCTCTTGAAGGCCATAGCGCTGAAGACTACAAACGTGACCGTTGGGAGTTTTTCGAAGAAGAGGGTGTGGAATTCTATGATAGTGATGATTCTGGAAAGTTCTAAAGCCGCTCTACCCTGCATCCATTTGTATGTTAGTTCTTGTTCACAAGAAATGTTGTTGTAGTTGTTCTCCCTATTGTACTTTGTTCTATTGCTATTATGTGTTTCTGTTGTATCGTAATGCAGTTTGTACTATTATTAAGCTTTCTGTTTTGTTCACGAAGTTATTCGAAGTTATTTTTTCGGTTCAATGGAGCATATTTTTTATTACATGCATGTAATATCATATTCACCGACAACAGTCATTCAACCTTGTGTTCTTTCGTATATTAGCTGATATGCGACAAAGCTGAATATGATGATATGACACAAGGATGAAAAAAGCGATATGACAAATGAACGTATTAAAAATAAACAACAATGGCAAATAGTCCAAATGATGATATGACAAATGGCTGACAATGGTGATATGCCAAAAGGCTGAGAAGGCCGATATGACAACACGCTGAAAACAACAATGGCAAATAGTCCAAATGAAGGTCGAAGTCATCTCAGAAGTTTGTAAAAGCATTCTTTGTAAAGTCGTAAAAGCATTCTTTGTCAAAGTCGTAAAAGCATGCCCGCCATGTCATATCAAAAGCACGCTGTTAACTTTTTCACTTTTGTCATCAAGAAGCTGTACAAAGCATTCTAGTTCTGACTCTCTTTGCATATAAATTCTCAACGCCCAATAACCCTAAGTATTTAAGTCGCGCACAAACCCTAACGACGAAGGATTTTGGCGCCAGTAAAAAGCATGTTCGAAGTAATTTTGGGTCCGAATGTACCAGATTTTCTATTTGGTATACGGACTACCATATTATGTAAAAATATCTCGATTCTGACTCTCTTTGCATATAAATTCTCAACGCCCAATAACCCTAAGTATTAAAGTCGCGGACAAACCCTAACGACGAAGGTTTTTCGGCCCGTAAAAAGCATGTTCAAGTAATTTTTGGGTCGAATGTACCAGATTTGCTATTTCGTATACGGACTACCATATTATGTAAAAATATCTCGATTCTGACTCTCTTTGCATATAAATTCTCAACGCCCAATAACCCTAAGTATTATAGTCGCAAGACAAAACATGTAGTCCTTTTCTTTCTGTTGAGCCATGAAAGCCAGCCTAGATTGCATCCGCAAAGCTGTGTACTCAACTGCCATGACCCGTCGATGTCATCTATAAAGCTGTAAAAGCATTGCTGTCAAGATGTAAAAGCATTGCTGTCAAAGATGTAACAGTATGCCTGCCAAGTCATATCAAAAGCACGCCTGTTAACTTTTAAGCTTTTGTCATCGATAAAGCTGTACAAAGCATTCTAGTGACCTTGTCTCTTTGCTCGATTCTCTCGTTTGGTGGTGGTGGCTATTTAAACCCCTTTGCT
Source organism: Rhipidocladum racemiflorum (assembly GCA_036346355.1). Taxonomy (NCBI): domain Eukaryota; kingdom Viridiplantae; phylum Streptophyta; class Magnoliopsida; order Poales; family Poaceae; genus Rhipidocladum; species Rhipidocladum racemiflorum. Next base: position 17,709,846 of record CM070573.1, on the reverse strand, counting down.
CGTCTCCGAATATTCACACGAAGCAAGCAATCCAAACCACGAAGCACAAGTTTGCCGGCCAACCAACCGGTGCCAATGGAGTTCCTCGCCCCAAGGCACGGCGTTGTCGATCCGTCCCCGACGGCATGGAGGTCCCCATGTGCCTATCTGAGGATCCTTGCCGCTTCGGCAATCAGTAGACAATTCATACACTTACGGTATGAGGTATTGGAGCCGCCGCAACCACGACTCCGAGCCAATCTTTGGGGATGCGGATCTGGCGGAGGAGCCCGGTATGTTCGTACTCGCATTTCTGTTGCATCAAACCGCCCAAACCTTAACACCGTTATACCATCTTTGTCACCAGCTGCAGCCTCCATTATGCGAGTTCATCAAATTCTACGACGCGGGCGAACTCCTGAGATGGAGAGGATGCGGAATTGGGAGTACTCGCATCGCAGAGCTATGGTAGAGCAGCAATGCCGTGAGCGGCAGGAAGAGGAGAAGCGCATGAAGTTTGCCGAACAAATGCGTCAGAGAGAGGGAGGCCGAACGGCAAATGGCGGCCGAGCGGAGGCCGAGCGTGACAGAAGCGAGAGGGCGGCTAGGGCGAGCGGCGGCGAGCAGTAATCGATGGGTTGCGCAAGGGGAAATATCCTCGGTGCACTCAGAGAGTGTACGAGAAGGGCCCTTGTTGTTCTTCCCTTTCCTAAAGCATGTTAGGTTTAGTCCAGGTATACTCGGTAGAGTGTGCCGTACATGCCATTGCTTGTTTAGCATTTGTAAGCCATATGCAATTCAAGATTCTTATTTACGCCCATTCCTGTGACTTATTTACTCAATTTTTCCAAATGATTCGATGGGGATTTGGGAAATTCAAATATGTCATAATCTGCAGAAATGGGACACGTAATCTTCGGTGATTATGTTAATTTACAAAACCTACTACAACGAGAGCAATAGTGTAATACGCCTTGCTTTTCGTTGAATTTCGACCAAACAGATCACCTCAATTTGAATTCGAACCTCTTCTACTTTCTCTAAATTACCCGAGATACTTCGGTCAAATTTGGTAAAGATTTACGGATGGCTTATATATAAAGAAGCACCTGTAGTTTATCTTAAGCATACCATCTATGTATGTTAAGAGTATTTAGAACACATGATTGTTTTCATAAAGAACGTGGTAATTCTCGCGAAAATTAGGTCAAGTTTTGGGTAACTTATTTCGGTATTGCTAGTGATCGGACGGCGGATTTTTTCGCAACATTTTTTTCCACGCGTGAAAGTTTTTTTCTACGTAGTGAAAAAAATGTTTCATACGTTGAAAAAAAATGTTGCACGGCGTCCGAAAAAAACAAAAAAATCGGACGTCCGGCTGCTAGTACTGCCCAACTTATTTTACCGCGAAAACTCAATTTTTCCGCGCCTAGGTGCCGGTCGGCAGTGCACATCGCCACGTGGCGGAAGCAGCTGGTTTCCGCCACACCGCATGGAGGAAGCCAGACCAGGTGGCGGAAGCGGGTGGTCTCCGCCGTATGGCATGGAGGAAGCCACGTGGTGTGGCGGAAGCCCGGCTTCCTCCAAGCCGTGAGGAGGAAGCCGCTTCAACTGGCGGAAACGAGAGCTATTAAATGTATTTCGATTTAATGAATGTTATTTCCTCAATATCTATTTAAGTGTTGGTTATTTAATCAATTTTTCCAAAAAAATTAACGCAAGGGGCGTCTGATACTAATTTGGCCATTGCTTTGGCCGATTCTTGGTTCGCCAGGTCAAGTCTTGGTCGGTTCTGGTATCTGGAGATATATCTCTTGTATACCGAACCGAGATGAGTATTTTTTCCGTAAATACGAGTTATAAGTTGTATCAAATACGATTTTTTCCACGAGATAAACGGTCATGTTTTGAGATATCGAGGGACATTTCATTTTACAGACTTTCAATTTCAATTTTTAAATTGCTTATTGCTTCTATGGAAAGTGGGGAACCGGCCATGGCAACAATGGGAAGTGGGGAACCGGCCATGGCAACAATGGGAGCTGGGGAACCGGCCATAGCCTTCAGTGGTAGCTGGGGAACCGGCCAAGGCATCAGTGGTAGCTGGGGAACCGGCCAAGGCATCATTGGTAGCTGGGGAACCGGCCATGGGATCATTGGTAGCTGGAGAACCGGCCATGGAATCATTGGTAGCTGGAGAACCGGCCATGGGTGATTTTTTTGTAAATACGCCAGAAAGTTGTATCGTTTTGAAATAATGAGGTCAAACATGTGCTAAATACGAAATTTTCCAAAAAAACCGGTGTACCTGGATGGGGGGGACGCGAGCGGCGCAATGAATGAAGAAGCCCCCGGCCCTTGAAAAGCGTCACCTCAACCTCGTGACCGCGCAGCGCGCCGGCTGCGCGCGATGGCCTGAACCGCTGCATGGCAGGCCAAGCAAGCTGCTGATGCTGATGGATGGATGGGTGGCCTCTGCGTCTGCCCAAGCGCCTGCACGCGCCGTACTTTTTGCTATTGCTCCGCCCTTTGCTTTGCTTGCCTTGCCTTGCCTCGCTCGCTCGCCCCCATGCTACGCAGACACCGAGTTCGTGTGGGCTCTGCTCACTGTGCCTGCCTGCCTCCCTGCCTGCCTCCCTGCCTGTGCGTGACTCCCATCCACCACCAGCCAGCCAAGCCAGCACACGCGCTGAGCACGAACCCAACCCAACGCAATCCAATCCAATCGGTGTCCGACCTATTATTACTTTGCTCCTTCCATTCGGCCGTGGATTTATTGATCTGATCGTGCTGTTAGCAGAGGTAGATGCATTCCGTGCTCGCGGAGGAGGCTGACGTGGCACGCACAATCTCGGCGATTAAGATGATTTGCTGCTAACATTTGCTTGTACGGATTAGGTAGCAGGTATTATTTTTTTTTCGCATGAAAATGTTTGCAGCGAAGCCTAGAAAGGACATAGATATATAGAACCTTTAAACACCTGAGGTCTATTTCAAAGCAAGCGGCCAGTCATATTGTATAAGGCTGACATATGTTCGGGAAGACATTCAGTTGCAAAAACACAAGGGATACTTATTGGGGGTACTTACACAGAAATTAAATGTGTATGTACCATGTAGTTATGGATCTGCTCTGGCCCTCAAGTAATTGCTCCAATTAATTTTCTTAGAACAAGCTAGCTAGTGGAACTATACAACAAACCCTTTTTTTTAAAAAAAAAAAAGTTGAAACGAGTACATCATTTCATACCAATAGTTTTTTTTCTTCCCAAAAACCAGTACATTTCAAGGAGTAAGGCCGCACGGCCAATCAGTACTCAAGTAGGATCATATCTAAGAGTGTAGATTGTAGCCGTCACCGTCAGTACTCCGTAGTCAGTACTCACTGGTCATAAAAGTATTGAGCTCAAAAAACTCAAAAAAAGGAAAAACAAAAGCTAAGAGAATGAAAGGACTGCTCCTATTTAAGGGACACCCCAAGTCTCCCTTCTCTGTCTCTCAGGTCTCAACCACACTGTCCCCAGCAATGCTCACCACCCCATCCTCCACACTTCCCTCCTCTCCCCTCATCTCCATCCCAAATGTTTACTGAGTTCTCTGCTGCCATGGAGCTTGGAGAAGTGCTGGGCTTGCAAGGCCTCACGATGCCATCCCCCAAGGAGAGTAATCTGAGCCTGATGAAGAGATCCAACTCCAACCAGGCTGCCTCCTACCCCACCCCCTTCCTTGATGAAAAAAAGATGCTCAGATTCTCCAAGGTTGCTCACACATTGCCCTCAGGTTTGGATGGCCCTAGCACATCATTTGCTCGTGCCTCTTTTCCATTTTTTGTTCATCTGCAATGTAGAAGAATAGACAATATTGCATGGTCTTTGATCTGTTCTCTTCAACTGATGGTAGACAATATCCTTTGTTCATATGTTCAAAATAAAAAGGGAAAGTAGAAAAAAAAAAAAACAAGTGCTGCATTTATGGAACTTGATGAGCTCTCACGAATGCTACAGAATTAGTCATGGGGATCTGCGCAACTCTACCCTTCATTGGGTCCCCCCCTCCCAGCCAAGGCTGTAACATTTTATTGCTTTTTAGCTTTTACACTTTTGTCTTGACTCAATGCCTCCCCTAACCATGCAGATTTCAAGATAAGGTTGTTTGTTCTTCGAGCATTGCTCAAGCTAAATATTTTCCTTGTTTTATCTAGGTATGGATTTTGGAAGACCAAATGAGCAGATGTTCCTGTTGTCTAGGACCAAGATGCCTTTCACTCCCTCACAGTGGGTGGAACTGGAGCATCAGGCTCTCATATACAAGTATCTCAACGCAAAGGCCCCTATACCTTCCAGCCTGCTCATTTCAATCAGCAAAAGCTTCAGATCATCTAATAGAAGTAAGCATCGTAACCAAAAATCTAGATTCTAAGTATTTTTACATGTATAACTGCATATGCACCAAAACATCTATTAGGATAGAAATGTGATAAACGGAAGTGTTAGCTTCTATGTACGGAGTAATATCTGAAACCACCAACCATAAAGTTTCAATATGTATGTCAATGATATTGCACAGATACTATCTTTACGTTTTAAATGTTTCCACAAACTGAAATTTGTAGATCAGAATATATCAGCAAATGTAACATAAAGAGCCCCATATAAGCTGTCTCAACTATCTGTTCTCATCTGTTTAGAATTAGTCACTAAGCAAGTCAACAAATATATAGAGCGTAACCATAATGCTACCTGCTCTAGGATTTATATGCAAGCAGAACATGACATACTTCCCTATGTAATGCAGTGAGTTGGAGGCCTCTCTATCAAGGCTTCACAAATGCAGATTCTGACCCAGAACCTGGAAGATGTCGTCGAACAGATGGCAAGAAATGGCGATGTTCAAAGGAGGCAATGGCTGACCACAAGTATTGTGAGAGGCACATCAATAGAAACCGCCATCGTTCAAGAAAGCCTGTGGAAAACCAAACTAGAAAGACTGCGAAAGAGACACCCGCAGCTGGCTCATTGGCATCTCCTGTTTCACAGGGTAGCTTCAAGAAAGCAAAAGTTGATGAATTGAAGCCAGCCAGTGTCAACTATTGGACAGATAGTTTGAACAGGTTAATATATCCTGAAACTGAGTTTAATCTTGTGTGAGGGAGTTATAGATTGAATCACAGTATTCCTTTTTGTCACTTCAGCATCACATATTAATAGGACAAGATTTTCTGATGCATTTTCATGAAAGCAGGTCATAACTGTGGTGGCTCATGAACAGCACCTAGTTGAATTTTTTTTTAAAAGCTATGACTGTTATATTATGGAATAATATATAGTATAGTCAGGGAAACAGAAAACAGCAAGATAGTTTCAATTTTAGTAGAAAATAATAGTTATTTACATTCGAATACTTGTACACATCTGCAGGACAATGTTGAGCAAAGAGAAAGCAAACAAACCTGCAGAAGGCAACAATGCTCCACTGCTAAATTCTACGAATCGACAACCCACGTTGTCCCTGCTCTCTCAGCTGAAGCAACAGAACAAACCAGATAAGTTCAGCCCTACAGTAGATAGTGAATCGATCTCCTCAAATACAATATTGAAGCCTTGGAAAAGAAGCAACCAGCAGAGCAATAAGAACATTTCTTGCACGCAACTGCATGATCATGAGTGCCTCCAATCAGTCCTTCAAAATTTCAGCCCGCCTAAGAATGAGAAGATCGAGTCTCAGAAAAACAAAGCTTCCAATCCCGTACCAGTTTCATCAACTTTCTATTCCTCTTCTGAAGGCCCACGCATCAGCTGCCTTACATCTAACATGACACAAGTGCAGGAGGATTGCATCTCAAGTCCTTGGGAGATGCCTCAAGGTGGTCCTCTAGGTGAGATCTTAACAAACTCCAAGAATACTGAGGATTTGACCAAGAAGTGTGAATCAAGATCATATGGTTGGTTACTTAATCTTGAGGACCATGAAATGTGAATCTTCAGTCAACGGAGAGCAGACATAGCAAAACTCACCATGAAAGGGAATGATGGTGAGACAAGCAGGATGAAATAGCTTTGATGTTTGCCCCATCCATGCTTGTTTTTCTCTCCTTTCTATTCTCAATCTTTTGTTTTGTAATCTCCAGCTAGTTGCAATTTTCACTTCTTATGAATTTGGTTGTATCCTAAAAAAATTTCAAGTTTGCCTCATTAGATCTTGTTAGCTAGATTTTTAATGGGATGCGTTAAGCAGAAGAAACCATAAGAACTGGAGATTACAAATGCTCAAAGTAGCCCTGAAACAAATGCTCAAAGTACCAACTGAAATTATTGATATGAAATTATAATACCCATGGGTCTATCAAGCTGCTGTCAGAAGGGAAGGCAATTTTTATCATTACTGCACCAAAATGTATCCACATCAATGAGAAATGCAAAACTATAATGAGCAACTGTTTCACATTTTCTCCATAGATTGTTATTATAGAACAGGTAGATGAAGATAAATCCAAATAGTCCTGACAAACATTAAGGCCAAGATCATGATTAGCTTCACATTTTTTTCCATAAATTGTTTTTATAGAATAGGTAGATGAAGATCAATCAAAGTAGCCCTGAATAACATTAAGGCCATCTGACCTTCAAAGGACGTACTATGTGTTTAAAGGGCCCAGTAAAGAGAGCAGTAGGAATTTCATAAGCCACAAGCTATTTACCATAAGAGAGGTGCTTCTATGCTTTTTTTAAAAAAAAATTGCACAAATATTAAAACATGAATGAAGAGCATATGGTGATTACTTATCTTTTCGTTTGCTTCAAGATTCGTGCAACTTGTATTACGAGGAAAAGCACAGAAGCACTGCTCTTACCACAATCATACAATCAACCTCTGAAAACTTCTTTCGGATTCGTGCAACTTGTATTACGAGGAAAAGCACAGAAGCACTGCTCTTACCACAATCATACAATCAACCTCTGAAAACTTCTTTCGGATCATATATTCCAAAACTTATCTTGAATGATTCAAAACATTAATATGTTCATAACAGTTTGTCCAGACAAAATGAAATCCATCTCTGATATGGTCCTTTAATTCATTTTTTAAAAAAGAAAAACGAAATACTAAACAATAGGGCACCGTCTCACTCAAATTATATAAAGAGCCTATCTTGTACGCATGCTTTGTCGGATGGCAGATGACTCTACCATTTTTGTGAATTTTAATGGTTTCCTGTTGTGAAGCATATTTCTTAAAAAAAACAATGATTTGCATAGTGCACATACTGAGCATCATTCAAAGCAGCAATAATGATATCAATCACATGTTGGAATGCAATGAGAACATGAAAAATTGACCAGACCCAGCTGCTCTAGTTTGCAAACTCCCCCAAGATCACATCTTTCGGACAATCAACAACAAAATAATTGAAAGACTTAAGACTGCAAAATGATTCCCCACAACATTCGGTAATCCGGGAACAAAAAACCTGAGCAAAACAAAACTCAGCATAGTACAACACAGAAACAAACAAAGATCAGGCTTTTCACGCAAAGGGGCACGCAGAGAATAAGGCACATCGGCTCAGGCATGCACAAAGTTCATCAACATTTTGGTCCTTGAATAAATCAAGTGTCAGCATGGAGAAACGGTAGTTTTTGTCATCACAGCCAGGCTAGAACAATAGGAGTAGCAAATACAACACAGAAACATAAAAAAGACCATACCTCAGATACCTGTCGCACAAATGAACACAGAAAGATTATGCTGCATTGACTCAGACACGCACAAAGGTCATCAAAAATTGATCCTTGAATAAATCAAGTCTCAGGATCGAGAAACGAGGTTTTTGTCATCACAGCCACGCATAAACAAGAGAAGAAACCACCAAGAAACCCAGGTTTAACATATGAGGAACACAAAAAAAAAAAGGAGCAATTTTGTAGATGTCCAAGGCAGGCCTAACCCAAAAGCCAACCATTTTCGTGGAACAAGGCTATTTGTACCTTGAATCAATATGGGAGCAATTAATATTACAAAAAAAAGCCAATAGCCATAGAATGGAGAAGCAATGGCTTGTCGAAATTACCAAACTCCCATGAACAATCGTTGGAAATCTTCAATAAACCGCAAAAATATTGGAGAATATAAAAAAAACAATATGCCAATTCATTCAGGCGCCGAATTGCCTCTACCACACAGTAATCAAAGGCAAGAACAAAAATCTGAGGCAAAACAATGAACATAAGAGAGTAAGAGAAAACCAAACCTCAACAATTGCACGCACAAAGAAGCTGCGTCCGCTCAGACACGCACAAATAAAGTCATCAGAATTTGGTCCTTAAGTGAATTAAGGCACTGTATCAAGAAGTCAAGATTTCTGTGTCATCACAGCCACGCAAGAACAATCGTAGAAGCCATCAACAAACCAAAATCCACATTGAGAGGAAGAAAAAAAAGGGCACAGAATTTGGTAGAGCTAGCTGCAAACTTCTGGATGCGCGAGGGGGCGTAACCAAAAGCCTTTTTTTTCTCGGGCTGAGGCTATTAGAGCCTCGAATTAATCTGGGAGTAGTTCGAACAAGAAAGACATGGCCATCGAATCTGGAAGCCGCAACTCGTCGAAACGACCAAACTCCCGTGAACAATTCGGTGAAACCATCAAGATGTCACGAACTTACAAAACAAATCAAGATGGAAAATACCGAATGGATTAGACTTCGGAACGCGTAAGAGAAAAACTTGGCAGGATCGATTGGGTGGCCATAATAAATAATTGGGGGAAAAAGGAATGGCCACCAATTTGTTCAAATCGACGAAGCTCCCACGAACAGGCCGGCAAAAATCGCAGGGGATCGGGAGAAATTCACAGGGATTTTGTGTATTCTGGGGTCGAATCAAGCAGCAAATCTGGGAGGTTTAGGGTTGGCAACGGACTCTAGGGTGTCTCAGGCTATCGTCTCGCAGCTGCCACTAGCAATTGGGAAACCCTAACCTGTCGTGCTTCCGCTGTGGTTTGGACTTTGGACTGTTCAGAGATTCGGCCCAATAAGCCCCAAGACGTTAGTGTACTCCTGTAACCCTGTTATTCTGTTCCTTTTTTTATTATCTCTACTATTATAAAGCAACAGTTGGTGGCAGTGGTGAGTTCTACTCACGTTATTAATTGCACTGCTTAATTACCCTACTTAATTGCCCTACTTAATTGCTCTGCTTAATTGCCCTACGCAAAAAACGAAGCGTTGCTTTAATTAGCCAGCTTTCGCAAGAAACGAAGCGTTAAAGATAGATGTTTGATCTTATGAAATAATTTTTTTATTTTTTTGTTTTTATTTTTCGTTATCAATTTTGTTTTTCGTAGCAATGCACGGGCATGTAACTAGTTAAATTCCTAAGTTCCACGTTGTAAGTTTGTAACCATCTATACAAACTGCAGCTTTAGATCTAGATTTTGTATTGTTATGATAATAGATAGAATTTCAGTCTCGTGTATAAAACGATTTTATTTATTTGTGGGTAAATTTAAATCTATTTTTAATTGGTTTTTGCTATATATTAGGTATCGCTTATAAAGATAGATCAATCTAATATACAGAGAGAACTATTTGCCCCTATATTGTGAGCTTCCTGTATTATTCTTGCAATTCCTTTGGTATACTATTGATTGATCGTGGGTAAATAACTATGTTTTACAACACATTATCAGCACGAAACTCCGCCGAAACCGTTTGAGATCACCTACCAGCATCAATCTACACTACATCGAATTCGACCGGCAATACCCGATTAAATCTACTATAAGCCCTACGTAAGTTCAAGCTATGTGAGTAAATCTCGCCTAAACAGTCCTTTAAATCCTATAGATTATTTTCTCCTAATTATCTAGATTACTTGACTAATCTAAACTGAAAATTAGGGTCTTTTTGAGGTCACTGTTCATCATCATCATCATCAACAACAACAACAACAATAAAACAGAAATAGATAGGATTTTCACCCATCGGATTCGCTTGTAGCGCAACCGATCGACCACCAATCATGCTGGCCAGCCACCACGCACCCGAAGACTGCGAGCCGCACTCGGCCACCCTTTTGGTTGTGCCTACGGCTCGCCGCGTCGTGCATTGCACCCGGCCACGACCGTGCATCGGCCAGCAGCCGTCCGCCGCCAGCCACAGCTCCGTTGGGCACCTGCGACATCTGCTGTGTCGCGCCCATCCATGCCAACGACGCCCAACCAGCTTTCACACCCACGATCGGCAACGTTATTGTTAGCCCCGAAGTCGACACCATGTGCGCCTGAAGCATCACACTAGCTGATTGTGCGCCACACCTGGCCAGTAGCCATGCGCCACCAGCCTGGTCGCCGCGCCGACGGCCCGATGCTACCTACCATTGCGCCCGCACCAACACCCGAGGTGGGGCGCTCGAAGGGCTGCGTCTGCGATCCCACCCACGGTAGCAGCACTGGCCCCGCGACCCGCACGCCCGAAGCGCCATGTCCGCGATTTGCGCATCCGGCGATGACGCACAAAGCGTCAGCAGCACGTGCGCACGTGCGCCCGACGGCATCAACAGTGACGGCATAGGGCCTGCACGCCCTGGGCCCTAAGAACCGACGAATCCAGGGCCGGAGCTCTGCGCCTGCACCTCACGCCCGATGGTGATTGTCTCGCAGCGCGTGCACTGAACTACTACAGCGGCAGCCCACGTACAACCGCACCATTGCCTCTGACTGGCCATCCGTGTGCGGGCTATGCCTGTGCTACACGCCTCGGCCGCCGCACTGCCGCAGCCAACCACAAAGGGCACTCATAGTGCCGCCACCCAAGTGAGTCACCACCATTTGGAATAAGTGGAAGTGCATCTAGGCCCCCTAATTTGGTTTTGGGTGATTAATGATAAACGATTAAATAGACTAATATGTCTAACAAGCTTATGAACAGATAAAAGCTCCAAGAAAAGATGATCTATGGCCATCGGATACCCTCAAATTGGATTGAGTAAGAAAAACGGCAGCACGTGTGTGTATTTTAATTTCTTGAGTCATAGGATTGACGTACTATTAAGAGGGGTGCTTTGAAATTGGTTTAGAGATAGTCTTTTTGCTCAGATGAATGATGGTTAGTTACTTGAGAGGTTCAAAGCCTTCACACTTGCATCAAAATGTTTGTTCATTAGTTCCTATCGGATATTCCGATGTCATATCGGAATTCCGATTTCTCTGACGTTCCGATGTGTAGTTGTGCACGAGTCCGAAGTCCTTAGAAGGGGTCGGATATTCCGATATTTTGTATCGGAAGTTCCGGTTCGTGTTGTCTTAAAAAAGGGGGTGCTCTCTGTCGAGTTCGGACTGTCCGAAATCTCATAGTCGAATGTTCCGAAATAGGTAATTTCCAGTTTGGGAACTCTCTATTTGTTTCGGATGTTCCGATACCTCAGTCGGACATTCCGATGTTGACTTAGAAAGTTTTTGTCGAGTTCTCTCTCTGAGTGTTATCGGAAATTCCGATGGTGAGATCGGATATTCCGATGTGGTTAGTTTTCGACCGTTGGAACTTTCCAAGTTCTGGTAATTTGTACTCATCGGAAGTTCCGAAGTTTGATTCGGATATTCCGATGTGTGGTTGGGTGCGGGTATAACGGCTAGTTTTGAGCTAAAGCTATAAATACCCCCCACCATTTCCTTTTGAGGGTTACACACTTGCTTTGGCTGAAACCTTGAGCACATCTTAGAGCATTCTTGAGCCCTCCTCCTTGATCTTAGTGATCATCTAGAGAGTGAGGACTTGAAGTGTGATTGTGAGCTAGAACAAGAGCTATTCATTCATCTTGGAGGTTGAAGGACTTCTAGACGGATAGGCGTTGCTCACGAGCTCCTAACGTTTGTGGGACACCGTGAGAAGTTTGTGAAGGCCGGCTCCACCTCCGAAAGGGAAGAGACCAAGAGTGAAACCGAGCCTCAAGTGTGACCGAGGTTTGGGAGGATAGGGTTGGAAAAGACCCGGCTCGTAGTGAGACTCCTCAACGGAGACGTAAGATCCCTTCAAGGATCCGAACTCCGGGAAACAAATTCTTTGTCTACTTGGTTTACGCTTTTCAATTAATGCTTTGCAAGTCTTGGTAGCTTACTCTCTTGAACTTAATTAGAGTAGGACAAGATCTTAAAGTGCTAATCATTATTTCTTTTATCTAAGTTGAGAATTGATCGGACATTCCGAGTTTATACCAGAAGTTCCGATATTATCGGAAGTTCCGATATTGGATCGGAAAGTCCGATACTTTTCCGCTGCAGAATAATTTCCTTAGAAATTTTAAATAGCTTATTCACCCCCCTCTAGGCAATTTTCACATCTTTTCAATAAGGACAAGAGTGGGTTCAATATCTGTATGGGGGTATTTTTACTCTTTACAGGTGCATTTACTGCAGATATATGAGATTTTTTCACTCTCTTAAGATCAGTGAAGGCATTTTGCAGGTTATTAGCTATTTGTTGCAAAGTTATTATCCTCCAAAATTCAAGTTCGGTTTCTTTAATATGTGGTTCTAAGGACTCGACATTCTTTAATGTGGTACTGATCGATGTTTCTACTAGATGATCCCATGTATGTCTCTTATCTACTAGGAATCATGCTTTTGCCAAATTAATTACTCAAATTATTAAATTGAGAGCCTTCTTTCCAGAAGAAAGAATCAAATCTATTCGAATGGACAATGCTATCGAGGTTATCTTTAAAGCATTTAATGATTATTGTATGGCTCTGCAAATTAATGTAGAGCATTATGTATCTTATATCTACACTTAAAATGGCCTTGAAGAGTCATTAATTGAAGAAATAAAACTTATTGCTTGGCCACTCTTGCATAATAGTAGGCTACCCAACAGCTATTGGGGCCACGTAGTGCTGCATGCTGCGGTATTAATTCAACTCAGATCAACTCCATATCATAAAATTTCCTTGTTGCAGATAGTGCGTGGGAAAAAATTAAGTATTTCTCATCTACGAAAATTTGGTTGTAATATATACGTGCCAATTTCTTCACCACAGCATACCACCATGGGTCCTCACCGGAAGTTGGGGATCTATATAAGTTATGAATCTTCATCAATTATTTAATACCTAGAGTCTATAACAGGGGATCTATGCACGACTCGGTATGTTGATTATACTAAGGATATTTTTAGCATTATAGGGAGATAAGTATCACATTAAAGAATGCCAAACCTTAGAACCATGCACTAAAGAAATCAAACTTGAAGTTTGAAGGATAGTGTCAAATCTTCAAAAAAAAAAAAAAAGAAGCTAATAACATGCTAGATGCCTTCACTGATCAAAGTGAGTGAAAAAAAAATCTCATATACCTGTAGTAAATGCATCTATAAAGAGTGAAAATACATCAAAAGAATATTGAACCCACTCTTTCCACTCATGACAAAAAGAGGGAGAGGTCTCCAGTTGCACGGGACTCCATTCCGCGGAGACGTCCGCAGAGTTAGAGAACCGAACAAATGAGAATATTACCCATGACAGTGGAAGAAATTCAACCTGAGAAAATCCCTAAACTGAGCCATCTTGGGTATGGTAATATCCCTGAAGTGATTCATCCTGGAGATGATAACCCTAGCGTATATTTACGAGCACAATCTAACAATGGTGAAAGGATCGGTATGGCCTAGAGGGGGGGTGAATAGGCAATTTTAACAATTTAACAAGATTAACTAAGTAGTTTAAAGGCAGGATCTGAACATATAAAAAGATTAAGTCCCAACAGACAAAGAACAAGTGCCAAGGAATAGGGATACAAGCAAAAACAAACAAACCACAGAGACAAACGAAATTTATCACCGAGGTTCAGAGATAAATCTCCTACGTCCCCGTTAGAGCACTTCCTCGGAAGTATTGCTCCACCAGTAACTTACATCAGCAGTACTGGATTTGTCACTAGTGTGACTCTTTTACCACTCCAGTGAGGTGAGTCCACACCTCTCACAATGATAGTGGCCTTCCACAATCACGGTTGGACAGGTCGCACTACAACCACCAGTAAACCGTCTAGGAACAGCTAGTTCCAAGAGTAATAGACCATCCACAAGCCCTGTCTCTTGGTTCACTAGAAACTACTGAAACTAGACTTCACTTGGAGCTGTAAGAGTGTAGGATTTTTGCTTTCAGAGTTGAGCTTGATCTCTTTGAGGGCTTTTGAGCTTTTGGGATGCTAGATGTCAAAGAGATGTAAAAGTTCTATTTTGGGAGAGCCTCTGAACTGTTTAAATAGGCTACAGGAAGCAAATAGCCGTTATTGGCAAAAAGTAGCCGTTTGCCAATGTCAGACTGAAAAGACAACTCAAAATGATTGTATCTGACAAGGTTTGACAAAGTATACAAGAGGCTCAATGAACTCCGGACCCAAATCAGCGAAAAATGCATTTACGTCGGACCAAGAAGAGTTGGTCCGTCGTACACATGCTTTGAGCAAAAACTGGTCCGTTGTGAGATAATGAAGTGCACGTTTACGACAGACCGAAAAACTTGGTCTGTCGTAGAAGGCAAACTTACTGATCATGACACAAGAAAGGAATTGGATTCAACTGCAAAACCAGTAAGTTTTAAGTTTACTACGGACCAAGAAAACTGGTCTGATGCAAAAGAAGGATTTTTGGTCCATTGTAGCCTTAATGCACTCAAGTTGGTTTCAAAGGGAAAGCCTATCTGCATCGGACCCAAAAACTTGATCCGGCGTAAATGGAAAACGCTCGGTTTGAGTTCAGTTTAAAGAGCATTAGAATTTGACTTGAAAAGGATATGAACTCAAGACAAGATTTTTAGAGGAATCTGAAAAGATTTAACCTAAGCTCCAAGTAGTCTTAATAAAAAGTCCTAGGAACCAAGATTTTGAACTTATGCATAATCCCTCTTTATAGTACGGTTGAAACACTAGAACAACACATCTAAAAGACTTGAATCAACTCCCAAGTCAAAGAACTAGGATTAAGGGAACCTTAATCTTGATCCTCCTTTCTGAAGAAATCTACTAAAACTAATTTTGTTGATCATCAAGCACCAAAACCCAACAAATAATTTAAATAAACCATTAGGGGGCCTAGATGCTTTCAACTGGGAAATCAGAACACCCAGACTCCATCGTTGTGTGAAATCACAAGGAGCTAGAAGAAATTAATAAAGTGATATTTCTGAGGTGATGCAAGAGAATTGTATAAAAGAAATACTACAATTATTGATATATATTTCACCTCTAAAATTGCTAAAAAGATTAGATCTAGAATCAAAATCCATGGCAAAGTGTCAGAATCACTCGGATAGTGTCAAATAAAAAGAAGCAATTAAGGCAGCGCTCGATTAATAAGAGGAAAGTTTTTGGTCCCATTGACTGAATATCTCCTAAAGTATTCCCTTTTATACAGGGAGGCTTGTATCACAATGGTTCAAGCATAGACACGGCATCGATTACGATGAAATGTATTCTTATGTAATAAGTGGATTAACGTTCTGATATTTAACATTAATGGCAGTAAGCTTAAATTTAACAATACAGTTGATGGATTTAGTGACCACATATTTATATGGGTCACTGGATACGAATATTTATATGAGAATCCCTAAAGGAGTTAAAATTCTGGATCCTAATAATCGCTACACGTATAGCGTCAAAATGCAGAGATCGCTATACGGATTAAAACAGTCGAGGAGAATGTGGTACAACTGACTTAGTGAGTTCCTCCTGAAGAAAGGATACTCAAATAATGATGATTGTCCCTGTATGTTCATAAAGAAATCCCAAAATGGATTCTATATCATCTTAGTTTATGTCATAATCTGAATATCGTCGGAATCGCAGAGGAGATAAACGAAGCAAGTTCTTACCTTACGATGGAGTTTGAGATGAAAAATTTGGGTAAAACCAAATACTGCTTAGGCCTGTAGCTAGAGCATTTCTCAGATGGAATTTTTGTACACCAGTCTACATATACTAAGAAGGTATTGAACGATTTAATATGGATAGATCTCATCATTTGAAAACCCCCATGGTAGTAAGATCCCTTGAAGTGGATAAAAACCAGGATAGAAAAGGAGAAAGTTTTATGACATAAAGTGTAACACCCCAAAATTTTGCTTTTCCTAAATCTATGTGTGATTTGGCACTTTGGTGAATTTTTGGAATTTTCTGGAATTTATTTGGATTTATTTGGAATTTATTTGAATTTATTCCATTTTGAAATAATTAAAGAATTAAACTTTACAAATAAAATTTTGTTGGAAATATTTTATTTGAGTCCCAAATACCCTAAAATATTTTCCAGAATTTTTTTGGAATTTTTCTGAGTCTTTTGCTATTTTTAATGAATTAAATGAATTTCTGGGAATTATTTTAAATATTAAATCACTGGAAAATCAAGTCGGGTCAAGTACTGTTCATCCGACCGGACCCGAGTCCGACCCGAGCCACGTGACTTGACCGAACCCCATTCGATCCTAACCGTTGGATCAAATTGGACCGCACCGGTTCGAGCTGAGTCTGGGTCGGATCCGATCGCGCCCACGCGATCGTGACCGTCAATCGTGCCACGTGGACGGTCCTCCGTCGTCGTCTCCGCCGGATCCGAGCCGGACTCCGCCGCCCCGCCCGCCGCCGTGAGGTTCTAGGTTTCCGGATTCCACGCGGAAGCCGAGGCTATTTAATGCCCGGATCACACCCCGAGGACCACCTTGACCTTGCGCAGCCGTTGCCCTAGCTGTCGCCGCCGCAGTGCCCCTGTCGCGCCCGCAATCGCTCGCCGGAGTTGTAGCACTTCTCCGCCGCGGTTTTTGCTTCGTTCGCCCATTGTCGCCGTCCCCGCCGTTGACCCCAGACCGGACTCACCGCGACGAGACGCGCACCCGAAGGACCTCGCCTCGCCGGAGGAGCCCGCAAACGCCGTTGCGATGTCGCCGTCCCGGCTCGGCCAGCCAGCTCCGCCGCACGCCATCGCCGTCGCTCGAAGCTTCGCAGCCGTCCGATCAAGATCCAACGTCCCAGATTGCGCCACGTCATCTCACGGTGAGATTCCGTCCAAAACCACTAGATCCAATCTTGACCGTCCGATCTAGATTCAACGGTCCAGATCAAACGCGTTAACCCAAACGCGTGAGAGCCAGATCTAATCTGGGCCGTTGAATTTCAAATCAACGGCCGAGATTGCGCCACGTGTCGGGAAGCCTGACCGCCGCGGTCAGCGCCCCCGTGCGTGTGACGCTGACACGCGGGGCCCGCATGTCAGCGGCCCAGCCACCCTGCACCATGACGTCACACTGACGTCATGGCGGGCCCGCATGTCAGCGAATGTCCCAGCCGAGCGCTGACGTCAACAATGACGTCACAGTGGTCCCACTGACAAGACTGGCCGAGCCTCGCCGACGCCGCCAGCGACGCTACCCGAGGCGGACCCACATGTTAGTCTCACGAGGAGCCGTGGACTGAGTCCATGGTAGACCCGAGCCGAGCGTGGACCAAGTCCATGGACCGGCTGACGTCAGCCAACCAATCAGAGGCTGCCACGTGTCCAGGCTGACGCAATAATTAATTTCCGAAAAAGAAAATGATTTATCAATTCGAAATAATGATTTCAGATTTTGATTCAAACTTCAAACGCTTATAACTTTTGCGTTTCAACTCCGATTTGAGTGATTCAAATTTCTAAATTTGTATAAAATTGAGATCTACCTAAATATGAATTTTATTTAATTTTTGGACTAAAGTTTTTCTCTGTAAAATTATTTAATTGATTATTTAAACCTTAAATAATCATAACTTTTGCATTTTAACTCCAAATTTGACGATTCCAGTTTCTAAAAATTCATAAAATTATGTTCTCTCTGTTTATGGATTTTATTTGGATGTTTGGACACTTTTTGCCTATTGTTTATTCGTGTATTGCTATTTGCACGCTTTACGAGTAGACGTTGAAGTGCCGGAAGGATTCGAAGGAGAAGTATTGACTCAGGATCCAACTCAAGACCAAGAACAAGTACTTTTTGAAGGCAAGTTGTGCTTTGACCATGTTGATCCTATTTTGAAATCTATTTTGATTTAACCTATTGCATGCTAGTTCAATTAGAAAATACTTTATTTAAATATGGGAAATTAGATAAATGCCAAATTGCTGTATGACACCTTGATTAATTAAATATGTGACATGACCCTTGTCACCCTAGTTGTGGATTACTAGTTGGACATTATTAAATTGCCAACATGGGTTTTAGACCGTTGTAGTATGTTGCTTAGACCTGCTACGTGCTCGTGACATGATTTTGGACAATCAAATGTTAATATTGACTTAATGATATATTGAACCTGTTTCGGAAAGGTATCATGTGATGTTGATGGCACGTGGTGCATGGTAATCAACTGGGGTTTGATAAATAGTTTTTCGACCAGGGCATGTGGTAAGAATGATCAGGTGGGCCAGTTGTGGCACAGGGATGTTGATTTGGTTCTTCGGGTAGTCTTGCCTGGTCACCCTAAGGACTTCACCTTGCAAGCCTTTGAACTGGGTCTAACGTGCAACCACATGTCCGTAATGGGACGGACCTAGTTGACTAAGTTGCTAATAACGCACTGTGGGACCTCGGGAGGTCAACTACACCCTTTGTGTAAGTTGTGCGGGGAGCGTCTGCCGTGAGGCCAGGTACCCATCTAACGGTTGGTTGGCCTAAACTTCGCCTTAGCTAAGGGAAGGGTTAGTGTGCAACAACCGGGGAGGACCACTTGTATTGTTAGAAGTTTCCGAAAGACTTTGTTACGGGAACTCGCCTTTGTGGTGTTTGACTGTATCTTGTGGGTAAAGTGCATAACCTCTGCAGAGTGTAGAATCTATTCGAATAGCCGTGTTCGCGGTATTGGACATCGCTTGGGAATTACAGTCAAGGGTTAGATTTTCTCAAAAATAACTTGGACTTGAAAGGTTGGGTTGGACTAATAATGATGTTGATAGAAATGTGGATTAGGATGGGAAAGATGTTTATTAAACTCCTTGAAAAGTTAATTATGCTATACTTGTTTCTACTGCTTTCGAATCTACTTATGCTACTTGTCAAATGTTGTTTACTGCAAATATACCTTGAGCCATTCCTTTGTATCAAGCCATGCATGTAGTATATTAGCTTGCATTCTGTGCATG
This sequence comes from Rhipidocladum racemiflorum, assembly GCA_036346355.1. NCBI lineage: Eukaryota > Viridiplantae > Streptophyta > Magnoliopsida > Poales > Poaceae > Rhipidocladum > Rhipidocladum racemiflorum. The sequence goes on along the minus strand of CM070573.1, from coordinate 17,690,710 downwards.
ACTTGCTGAGTACCAAGTACTCACCCTTGCCACAATACAACACCAGTTGAAGAGGAGACTACACCAGCTCTGGAGGAGGAGCTCCAAGAGGAACCGTCTACTCAGGGAGCGAGCCCAGTCAGTTGCCTGTGGTATACTGGATGGCGCCACGAAGTTATTTGATTTTCCGCTGCTACTATTTCTCTCTTAATAAGTTTCGCCTGCGTATGACATTTGTAACTTGACCATAAGGTTGAGTAACCAGTTTGACTATTTAATTAAAGTACTTTACTATTATCGAGTGGTATGATTGTGATATTTACCGATGTTAAGACTGTGTGCACTAGCGCGTTCCTGGATTAGTGCTGAATACACAGAGGGTCCGGATTTGCAAATTCGGGGTCCCGACATAAAGTCTCATACTTAAGTGTTATTGGGGCACTTATGTATCTTGCGAATTGCACATGGCCTAATATGGCATTCATAGTAAATCTGCTAGCAAGACACAATACAACCCCAACCAAAAGGCATTGGGCCGTTGTTAAGACTTTACTCAAATACCTCAAAGGAACTCAAGATCTTGGTTTATTTTACCGGAAGGATCAAAACTTAACCATAGTAGGATATATGGATATTGGCTATCTGTCTAATCCCCACAGTGCCAAATCTCATATTGGTTTTGTGTTTCTCTGAGGCAGTTCAACCATTTCTTGGTAATCTTTTAAGCAAACATTGGTAACTACTTTTACCAACCACTTAGAGATTATAGCTTTATATGAAGTCTCACATGAGTGTGTTTGGCTGAGACATGTGATTAACCATATCCAGAAGTCGTGTGGTCTTAATACCGTTAATACCCCCACAATTATCTATAAAGATAATGTTGCTTGTGTTACAAATGTAAATGGGTTATGTAAAAATTAATATCACGAAACATATTGCCCCTTAACGTTTCTATCCTCACGAACTCCAGAAGAATAGTGAGGTAAAGATATTACAAATTAAATCACATGAAAATCTAGCAGATTTATTCACTAAGCCTTTGCAAAAATCTACTATTCAAAGATGTGTTAATGGTATTAGAATGGGACGACTTAGAGATATACAAAGTTCAGGGTGAGTAAAATCATGAACTATGACCCATTGCATGATCTTGAAGATATTACTTTAAATCATGAATATTATAAATTGCACTCTTTTTCTTTAGTGAGTTTTCCTGAAGTTTTCTCATATGAAGGTTTTTAATGAGGTAACTAGTGTAACACGGAGTGTGAGTATAATGTACTCTTTTCTCCATCCTATTTTTTCACTGTGTTTTTTGGAGGAGTTTTTAATGAGACATGTACATTACGCGGAATTCGCCCAAAGGGGTGTTATGATATAGATAGAATCCAAGTCCTAGTATGAAAGGATTCTATCTATTTGTGGGTGAATCCGAATCTATCTTCAACCGGTTTTGCTATAAATTAGACATCCCTTGTAAAACGAGATCAATCTAATAAAGAGAGATAACTATGTACCACCTATATTATGTGCTCTCTATTTTATTCTTATAGTTTTGTTGGAGTACTGTTAATTAATAGCGAATAAATATCTATATTTTACAACATGTATGTCAATAAACAAATTGTTCCAAAACAATTCAGCCAAATTCTCTTCTTTTCTTTGGGCAAAAGCACTTGGCTCTTTTCTCGAGTGAGAGAAGAAAAGAACAACTGACTGCTGCGGTGCTCTGACGCGATGTCTCTCTTGTTTCCCTGTGCGCTACGGGCTTTCTTTATCTTTCGCTTTTTGTTTTCTAAAGAAGAACTTGAGAGGACAACTAGGCCAGTTACGTCATTGCCCCTGCTGGGTCGTGCTATCAGATGGACATGTGTGTTCATTTCTCGGTTTTGATTTCAGCAAGTTGGTTGCGCAGCCGTTCCTCGTATTCCAGGGGCTTGGTGCAAATTAAGAACAGAAAAACTAAAAAACGGTATACCGTTGCAACGGTATACCTCTGAAACCCATGAAACTTATGATTTTTTGCACTGAAACTCATGAAACTTAGCACTAAAAACTGATAAAACATGAAACTGATGAAACTAAACACTGAAACTCATGAAACCAGCACTGAAACTGATAAGTTTCATAAGTTTCATGGCTATACTGTTGCAACGGTATACCGTTCCCTAGTCACTCTCAATTAAGAAATAGGACCCTTGATTTTAACAACATAAAAATATTTTTATCTATTAGTTGTAAAGGCATATGTTAAGTATATAATCAAAATATTTCTTCAGTTGCAAAGATTATGCATACATAATATATAATCAAAACAAGCAATCTGATTGCAAATATGACTAATATATGATATATCCCCTCAAAAAACTAATACATGATATAATCAAAACATGTGATCCAGTGCAATGTAAGATGTCTAGCACAGGATATATTTTGATATCAATGATAGAAGAGAGAAAGAGAGGGGGAGAGAATAATTGTAGAGGTGGTCCCAAATTCCATATCCCAAAAGCTAGACCATGCTAAATGAGAGCCATCATATACCATCTACCACCTGCGAATTCAAAATAAATAAACCCATCATTTAAAACAATTTCTTCTCACATTTCTAGATGCAAAGTCATCGATAATGGTATCTATATTAATCTGATCTAACATAGCATTCTCAATGCATAAAGTGACCAGACCATTCAACCTTTCTTGAGAGATTGTTGACCTCAAATAATTTTTTAATAATTTCAACTTTGAAAAGCTTCTTTCAGCTGATGCTACAGTAGCTGGTATAGTAAATAATATTCGATAAGCAACTAAAACATTTGGATAACAATCTACATCTCTAATGAACTTAAATATTTTAATAGCAATCAAAGGCTCATCTGGCAAAGTCATTTGTAACACTCCATGACCATATATGTTATATACTTACATGGGCCGGGGCCCCTCCCCATCGTGGGCCCTAAGCGACGGCACCTGTTGCATCGGCCCAGGAATGGCCTTGGTTGGTTGGTATTTTTATGGGTGGCTCCAAGGCAGGGGTACTTCGTAAAAAACGCATATGTTGTGAGCATGTTCGTAAAATCATCGGTTTTCGTCGATTTTTGCAAAAATCGATTATATTGAATTGTTTATCTTAAACTCTAAATCGGTCGGTAAACCATTTTAATTCAAAAAAAATTATGTAACGTAAATTGGTCAAAAATTGGTAAAAATCGTTCAGTTTTCGAAAAAAAAATCGATGAAAACCGCTCAGAAAAATCGGCCACCCAAAATATTCAACTCGCCAGTCGATTTTTTTTAGAAAACCGATCGATTTTTCTTTTTTTATTTTTTTTTCAAACGCTCGATTTCGAAACTCTTCGGTTTTTGATGATTTTCGCAGTAAATTGATACCGCTGGGACCTGGATTTTCAATTCGAAAACGGTTTGGTTAACCGTGGTTGCGAGTAGGGATGAAAATGGATCACATATGGAGATAATGGCTCTACTACATTTGTTTTCATTTTTTCGGATATAAATACGGATAATTCGGACACGAATACAAATATAAATAATATCGAATACAGATACAAAGTGAATACGGATCGGAACGGATACGATTATGGATATTTATCGGAATATGATAACCCCTTAAATTATACACACAAAATATTCATGAAGAACATGTAATGACCCAAGATTTATATTCTTTATTGAACTATGTTTAAAATAATACATTATGTATTTATGAGTTTTTATGCATTTTTAGCTACTTATTTAAAATATTTTCCTATTAAGGATAGTAGTGTTTAAATTTTTGAGAAAATTTAAAATATCATGAAATCTTGAAAAATAATTTTCTTAAATGATAGATTGTGTTAGAAACTTTTCCAACAAATTTCGTAACTTTTGAAGCTAGTTTGCCAATTTTAATAATTAAAACTTGATTTGTTGATTAATTAAATTAAAAAATAATTTTGAAATTTAGAAACTTTTTTGGGCCAAAGAGTAGTTTTAGCCCAGCTTACGTGTATATCCGATTAATCCGGCTTATCAAATATCCGGATTATCCGAATTCGTATCCGATGGATAGCGAGATACCAAATCCATATCTGACAAAAAAATTCGTATCCGATCCGATACTATTTGACAAATACCCGATATGACAGAATTCGTATCCGAAAATTATCCGAATCAATCAAAAACTATTCAATCTATTTTCATCTCTAATTGAGAGCCACAACCTGTAAGGTACGAGTACCATATCGGCTGGACTATCCACTGGTTAGGCGAACACTTGTATCTGTTCTAAGTTTCGAACTAACAACAACATATACGAAATTGCATAATTTGATTGAGTTTTGCGTGGGCAGATGGGTGTCTGGCGTTACGTGGTCGTGAAAATGTAACGCCCGGCTCCTTCTCCTTCTTCCCGCGCTCAAGCCCGCGCCCGCGCCTGTGCCAATGGCCGCCCCGCCCTTAGCGCCAGCGTGGCGCGCGTCCACCGCCGCCTCCTCGCGCCCGCCGCGCGTTTGCCGTGCGGCCGTTCGGCCAGCGCCGCCTCCGCCCCTATAAAACCCGGGACCCCTCTCTCCGTGCCTCTCTCTCTCTCTCCCTCGCTCCTCCTCCTCCCCAGCGCCGCCACCGCCGTCCCGGCTCGTGAAGCCTGAGCCGAGCCCGCCTCGTCGCCGCCCGGCCGCTGCCCCTCGGCTCCGCCGCTGCGCCCGCCGACTCGCCTCGCCGCCCCTCGCCGGTCGCGCCGCCGCCCTCCTCGCCGCTCGGCCGCCGGCGGTCGCCATAACGGCCGACCTCGCTCTGCCCCACGCCTGGCTGCGACCCAGCACGCGCGCGTGTGCGCGTGGTCCACGCCACGCGTGGACTTGGTCCACGGGCAGAGGGCCCCACCCGTCAGCCGAATAAAAAAAAATGATTTCAAAAATAAAAAAAACCGGATTTTGGGCGCTGACGTCAGCAATGCGCATTAATTCGGTTTTTCTTTTTAAAAATAATTCCGAAAATTCCAGAAAATCCGTTTTATTTGTTTTTAAACTTCCGGGAGCCCGTTTTCACCCGTTCGAACTCCGTTTGGCTCCGTTCTTCTTCCTAAATTCATTAGAAATCTCAAACTTTAGTTTAGAGCTAGTTTGAAATTTAATTTGTGTTTATTTGAATTCGTTTGGACTTTATTTGAATTTGGTTGTTTTTCGCGCGTAGATTACGGAGAGACCGAGGAGTTCCCGAACGACGATTTCGAGCAGCAACTCGTCGAACCAGGCAAGTCACACCCCCTTGACCATGTTGCTCCCAATTTATGAACTTGTATGTTGTATTTACAATTATTGCATGCTTATTTATTATAGATATTAATTTCCGACCTAGTTTTAAATGATAGTTATACCCAATTTTGACATGCGACCTTTGACATTTGAATTCCGATACCCTTGTAACCTTAGTAAAAATATGATTTATGACTATGGTAATAGTTAGACATTGCTTAGCCATGCATAGAACTTAACTTAGGGAATTTTGGGGAACTTTATGCCAAAATGATATCATGTTCATTTGGAAACTTATAGTGATCAATGTTAGTATCAATGTGGAGATTAGTATGGTTAAAATGAAAATGACTTAGACCGGGCGAGAATTGGTTGGAAAGTGGTGAAGCCATGGTTCTGGGTTTGTGGACAGTCTCGCCTAGTCAATTAAGGACCGGTCTGAGTCTCGCTGAATGTAAAGCCTAACGTACTACAACGAGTCTGGAATGGGACAGACCTGGCTATCCTTATTAAATCATTTCATGGACAGTAATGCCATATGGGGGTAGTGGTGTGGTGAAAGCGAGATGCTGCCACTTCGGCGCAAGAGGGGGCTTCTGAATAGAGGGAGTCTTTCAGCGGTGAAACCTTAGCGGGCATGACTACGTGTATGATTTTAATACAAGGGCCTTGTCATAATTTTCTCTGTCACTCACCGAAGGAAGTGTGTTGACATAAAAGGGAAATATTGCGTCTTGTGGGTAAAGTTGTACAACATCTGCAGAGTGTCAAACTAATCGATTAGCCGCGCCCGCGGTTATGGGCATGCCGAGCAAGCCATTCTCAGATTAGACTTTAGTAAATTAAAATTTGGTTTTCAGAAATGATGATTGGATGGAGGGAGTCCATCATGGGTATAACTTAGCCAATTGCAGGAGAGATTCCTGAGTTAAAATTGTATAGATTTGATTTTTGGAATAAAGTATGCCTTTTAAAAATTATTGAAAATGTTATTAAACTGTTGCTTTATGCTTAAATAAACCATATTGCCATCCTTTGATTACCCGTACATTTATATTGCATTTCCGGTGTGGTTTGCTGAGTACGTATGTACTCACCCTTGCTTAATTTACCACTTCAGAGGAGGAGTATCACGATGGTGAGGACCAGTTGGACTAGGCCGTGCCCCCAGTCGATTGCCTGTGGCAAATTAATTGGGCTCTATCTATTTATCTTCATTTTCCGCTGCTTTATTTATTCATTTATTTATTCGTTGGCCTGCGCGCCATTTCATTTGTAACCTTGAATATTTATTATTAATAAAGAACGCTGGATATGCTATGGTTTCATTTCTACTGTGTGTACTAGCATTTCCTGGACTAGTACAGAATACACAGAGGATTTCGGAGGTGTTATTCCGGGTCCGACAGAAAACGACTCCAACCCAAAGATAACCTGTTGGTTCTTGTGTGTATGAACATAACCTCTGAGAACGACTTGAACCACAAGATTGCCTCTGTTGATATTCTTTGGGTTAGGAACAGATCATATGTCATCTCCAGGCGAAGATTATCTGTGTAGATTCGTTGTATTAAGATGCACTAGTAACCAGACCAAAGCACTTGATTATTTCTACTAAAATCTTTTAAAATGTTGAAGTATCAGCACTCCCACCGTGGGGATTTTCTCGATCCGGCACTCCAGCAAGAAAAGAAACATGATTTGGCAACTAAAGTTCCTTCGATTTCTGACTAATTCTAGTCATGTCAGGTCAGGCTATGGATGCCAACAAACAAATCTGATTTGTATTACCTGTTGTTACAAATAAAGGCACATTTAGGTTTAATTTAATCCAAAAGTAAATCATGAACAACATGTGATTGACTATCGGTAACGAATAACAGGAGCATACCATAGACGCATATGCTAGAAGACTACACATATATCCATCTAATGTGCTCACAATTAATAGGTTGAAAATGAACAGTAGAGACATTGTAACGCATCGCTCGTGGTGCAGATGGAGCGATGACGCGTTGTAAGCGCATAAAGGTCGAGGACGGAAGCGCGCGCAGCCGAGCGCGATGCCTAGCACCGCTCACGAATGTCGAGGAAGACGAGCCGTGACGGTGACGTGGAAGCGCCGCGCCGGCGCTTCCCAAAAACTCGATTCGTCCTCTCCGGTGCAAGAACGCGAGGGCCGGGCGGTTTCAGAGACTGCTTGCCCGTTATTGGTGCACGCCGCACGGGACGGGCAGACTTGATGGCGACAATGAGGGAAAGCGGCAAACGCTAGGGCGCAGAAAACTCTATATCTCCCAGATGACAGCGACGCAGTATATAAAGGAGCAGCCTGGTAACAGTCCGTAACCGAACACGACTCGAGAACGTGCCACGATCGGAGTCCATTACGGATCTATACGGTGTCCTTATCTCATACTACAACCGCGATTCCGAGTAGCAAAAGTAATCTGCAAAGGAGGCTGCGCCACGCAAAGCCCTGGACCGAATTCGGCGGACCATTCACGCAGTGCCAGACGCCGCGCTTCGCCGCTTCGCCTGCGCCGAGCCCGAGCCCGAGCCCGAGCCCGGCCCGGCCCGGCGAGGCGAGGCGAGCGCGTGTATTCTTTCTCCCTTTCTCCACATGGTTCTACCATGGTGGAGCACACTCCACTATTTAAACTAGTGCTCACCACTTTAGGCTAGCAATGTGGTACTATTGCTAGTGCACATGCTCCTCATGAGGTGGGCCTTTGAGATTTTCTAGGATTTATTGTCTCAATTAAATGGGCTTGGCCCAAATAATCCAACAATCCCCCACCAGATCTCAAAGTCCCACCGGTCTTGCCTGCTCCCAAAGTCGTTAATATACCAAAGATTTCGGTGACAATGGACTATGCCTTGAATTGCACCTAGGACTCCAAATTACACTCACCACAACTTGAACAATGGACTAAGCCTTGAATTGCAAGTTTTGTGCGATCGAGTTTCATTTAAAGCCTTAGGCGATACTAGGCTGCCAATAGGCTTCCTCGGGTGGAGCATATAAGTCGTACTCCATGGTCTCTTCATGAGCTTACTAGAGATTACCCAAGTCTCATAGATTGCGACTTTCAACGATCAATCTCATATAGGTGTGTTCTTTCAAGATGCTCTGTAGGATGACATCTTCGCTAAATAAAGCCAACAGAACACATTAAGGCAAAAGCCAACTCGCCATACTGATTTCGAGAGTATTGCATCTTCACTTGGAACTAGTTAGAAAATTACTCTCCTCCAGCTTAACCAAGAGCTTGTTTTTCCCAAGTCCTAATTCACGGGATCGCCGATCACATAGGTTGGAGTTACCGCTATGGTATAACTCACATGGGTCTCATGCCTAGTTCCTTTGATGCGTTATCTATCACATTCCGTGATAGCCCTTTAGTGAAGGGATTCGCCAGGTTTTTAGCCGTCTGGATATAATCCAATGCTATCACTCAGGAGTTTTTCAATTTCTGTGGACTTCAAACGTCTTTTCACATGTCTTGAGGATTTCAAGTTATCTTTAGAACTGTTCACTTTAACAATAATCGTTTGATTGTCACGATTCATAAGAATGGCGGGTATTGGTTTTTCAACCACGGAAGATCCATCAAGAGTTCACGTAGCCATTCTCGCCTCAACAGTGGTTTGTATCCAATGCGATCAATTCTGCCTCCATGGTTGACCGTGTTAAAATAGTCTGTTTGCAAGACCTCCACGACAGCGCCCCACCAAGTGTAAACACATATCCACTGGTGGCCTTAATCTCATCAAAGATCGAGATCCAATTTGAATCACTATAACCCTCTAATCTTGAAGGGTACAGGTATAGTGTATTCCATAATTCTTGTACCCACCAAGTAACGCATAACTCTTTCGAGTGCACGCCAATGATCATCTCCCAGGTTAGAAGTAAACGGCTCAATTTGCTTACAAAGAAATGAGATATCGAGCCTTGTAGCGCTAGCCAAGTACATGAGAGATCCAATGATGCGAGAGTATTTCATTTGATCTCTAGCAATTCTCTTGTTTTTCCGAAGAATCACACTTGGATCATAAGGTGTTGGAGAAGGCTTGCTATCCGAATAGCCAAACCGACTCAAAACCTTTTCCACATAATGGGATTGAGAAAGACTAATCCCATCCTCACTTTTGACTAACTTGATGTTCAAGATCACGTCACCTCTCCGAGATCTTTCATATCAAAATTTCCAGACAGGAAAGACTTGACCTCATTGATCACATCAAGGTTTGTTCCAAAGATCAAAATGTCATCCACATATAGGCACAGAATAACTCCCTCACCCCCACCATGGTGATAATACACACACTTGTCGGCCGTTTACATAATGGGCCAGACTTGTGTCAATGTTCTATCGAACTTCTCATGCCATTGTTTAGGTGCTTGTTTAAGGCCATAAAGAGATTTCAGAACTTACACACCTTGCTCTCATGTCAGGGTAGCACAAATCCATCTGGTGATCCATGTAGATCTCCTCATCTAGCTCTCCATTAAGAAAAGCTGTCTTCACGTCCATTTGATGGACAATGAGACCATGAGAGGCAGCCAAGGATAAAAGTACCGGATGGTTGTGATCCTAGCAACAGTGAATAAGTATCAAAATAATCCTCTCCTTCCTTTTGCGTATAACCCTTAGCCACAAGTCTAGCCTTGTACTTTTCAATAGTACCATCAGGCCTTAGTTTCCTTTTGAACACCCACTTACAGCCCACAGGTTTGCAACCATAAGGCAGTTCGTGAGCTCCCAAGTTCCGTTAGGCAGAATAGAATCCATCTCACTACTGATTGCCTCCTTCCAAGAGTCTGCATCGGAAGATGCATAAGCTTACGAAATAGAGGTGGGAGTATCATCCACAAGGTACACAAGTGAAATCATTACCAAAGGATTTAACCATCCTTTGTCTCTTGCTCCTCCTAGGAGCCTCACCGTCATCCTCCTCGAGGATTTTGCTCGGGTATCTGCTCGTAATCCTCGGTTGTGCAATAGGTTCGGAATTATCTCGGGGTTTTGACTAGAAACGCTATGCAAATCTTTCATGGGAAATATGCCCTCAAAGAAGGTGGCATCTCTGGATTCCATGATTGTACCGACGATCATGTCGATACCTCAGATTTTACTACTAAAAATCTATAGGCAATGCTCAGATGAGCGTATCCCGAAAGACACAATCCACCGCCTTAGGTCCAAGTTTGCGCTTTTTAGTTATGGCACATTGACTTTCGCCAAGCAACCCCACGTGCGCAAGTATGAAAGTGATGGTTTTCTCCTTCCCATTCTTCATATGGGGTTTTCTCCTTATTATTAGAAGGAACTTTATTCAAAACGTGACAAGAAGTCAACAGGGCCTCCCCACCATTCCTTAGATAGACCCGCAGTTGTCCAACATGGCATTTACCAAATCGGTTAGAGTGCGGTTCTTTCTTTCGGCAACCCCATTAGATCAAGGGGCGAATAGGGAGGTGTCCTCTCATGAATAATTCCATGTTCCTTACGAGAATAAGTCGAACTCAAGAGAGAAGTACTCACCGCCACGATCCGACCTAAGCCTTTTGATTTTTCTTTCTAATTGATTTTCAACTTCAGCCTTATAGACTTTGAAGTAGTCTAAAGCCTCATCTTTAGTTTTCAACAGATAAACATAGCGGTATCTAGATGCATCATCAATCGAGTCATGAAATATATTTTTCCTCCTTTAGTCAACACACCATTCATCTCACAAAGATCTGAATGTATGAGTTCTAATGGTGCCAAGTTTCTCTCCTCATTGCCTTGTGAGGTTTGCGAGGTTGCTTTGATTGCACACAACTTTGGCACTTAGAACCTTTGGACAAGAGGGAATTTTTGGAATTAAATTCATACTAGCGAGCCGAGTCATACAACCAAAGTTTAAATGACATAACCGTGAGTGCCAAACATCGGCTTCACCTCCATTGGAAATATCACAAATATGGTTCACAACTTTATTGCAAAAATCAGAAAGGGAAAAGCGGAACAAGCCTCCGCATTCATAGCCTTTACCAATAAAAAGTCCATGCTTAGACACGACTACTTTATTAGACTCAAACACCACTTTGAACCCTTCTTTACATAGAAGGGAGCCACGACTGTGTTTTTATTTATTGAGGGGACATGCTGCATGTTCTTTAGTCAAGACGATCTTTCCCGAAGTAAACTTCAGATCTACCGTGCCAACACCAAGAACAGAAGCATTCGAGCTGTTTCCCATCAACACGGAGCAATCCCGCACGACCTGGTAAGAAGAGAACAAAGAGAGATCAGCACACACATGAACATTAGCTCCAGTATCAATCCACCAATCGGTGGTCTGATTTACTGAAAGAACAATAGGTACGTTACCATACCCAGAAGTTCCTCCTCCAGCATTGCCAATGGTCACGTTGACAGACTTTGAGTTCTGTCCTTGCTCACCCTTCCTGCCCTTGCGATTTGGACCTTTGTTTGGCCCAGTGTCCAATCTCACCGCAAACAAAGCAGGGCTTCTCATCTTTGTTCATTGACTTCTTCTTCTTGAAATTAGTGGTTTGTTTGGCTTTATTTTTCCCCTTGTTCTTGCCATGTGAGAACTGTTGCACCACATTGGCGCTAGATTGCCCCTCAGTTCCTTTCACAGGTGCATCCTTAGCTCGAGCTTTCTCCTCAACATCTAGAGACGCAATCAGATTCTCAACAGAAATCTCTTGTCTCTTATGTTTTGAGATGTGGCAAAATTCCTCCATGAAGGAGGTAATTTGGCAATAATGCCCCGACCACAAACTGTCAGGCAAGCTGGATTTTGAGGAGTTCGAGTTCCTGGCGAGAACACGTATCTCATGAGCCTGCTCAACTACGTAACGGTTATCCACCATCTTGTAGTCATGATATTGCTCCATGATATCTGATTCACCGCCAAAGATCGAAGCACCGAACTTAGCATTCAAAGCATCCCACAGTTCCTTCGCCTCTTTAATGTGCATATACACATCGCACAGACGATCGGCAAGAACACTAAGAACGGCTCCCACAAAGAGTGTGTTGGCATCCCGATATGCCTTCTCCTTTTCAGGAGTTGGTTCCATATCCTCTGGTTTGCCGTTCGACACCCAGAACACGTTCATAGTTGTAAGCCACAAGGTGACCCTTGTCTGCCATCTTTTGAAGTGCACACCGGTGAATTTTTCCGGCCTCAGTGCCTCGGCAAAGCCAGCCATTGATAAACCTAAGCGCCTAAAATCAGGTTTTTGGATTGTTACAAATAAAGACACATTTAGGTTTAATTTAATCCAAAAGTAAATCATGAACAACATGTGATTGACTATCGGTAACGAATAACAGGAGCATACCATAGACGCATATGCTAGAAGACTACACATATATCCATCTAATGTGCTCACAATCAATAGGTTGAAAATGAACAGTAGAGACATTGTAACGTACTGTTCGTGTGCAGATGGAGCGATGAAGCGTTGTAGCGCGTCTGATCTGCCGAGGACGGAAGCGCGCGCGATCGGCGTGATGCCTAGCGGCCGCTCCGAATGTCGAGGAAGACGAGCCGTGGCGGTGGCGTGGAAGCGATCGCGCCAGCGCTTCCCAAAAACCTGATTCGTCCTCTCCGGTGCAAGAACGCGAGGATGACGGTTTCGGAGACTGCTTGCCCGTTATTTGGTGCACGCCGGCTGCACGGACGAAGCAGACTTGATGGCGGCGCAATGAGGAAATCGCAAAACGCTAGGGCGCAGAAAACTCTATTTCTCCCAGATGACGGCGACGCAGTATATAAAGGAGCCCTGGTAACAGTCCGTAACCGAACACGACTCGAGGACGTGCCACGATCGGAGTCCATTACGGGATCTGTTACGGTGTCCTTATCTCATACTACAACCACGATTCCGAGTAGCAAAAGAGTAATCTGCAAAAGGAGGCTGCGCCTACGCAAAGCCCCTGGACCGAATTCGGCGGACCATTCACGCAGTGCCGACGCGCCGCGCCCGCGCCCGCCCCGCCCCGCCCCGAGCCCGGCCCGGCGAGGCGAGCGCGCATGTGTATTCTTTCTCCCTTTCTCCACATGGTTCTACCATGGTGTAGCACACTCCACTATTTAAACTAGTGCTCACCACTTTAGGCTAGCAATGTGGTACTATTGCTAGTGCACATGCTCCTCATGAGGTGGGCCTTTGAGATTTTCTAGGATTTATTGTCTCAATCAAATGGGCTTGGCCCAAATAATCCAACACCTGTTGTGATATACTAAGTTGCCAAACAAAGTCACTTTCAGCTAAACCTACTTGCGCAGAGCAAGCTTGAACGAAACCTGGCCAACCTCTAAGAGTAGCTTCCCTCATAAATATTAAAAGTTTTTTTTTCTTCAAAAAACCACCTGCCAGTGGGAGTTTTGTCAAAAATCCACGTGTATTTCAAAGTTCATAGAAAATCCACGTGTAAATTCTATGTGGTTGCACCTCCCCCTTCTCCAATGGCCAATTTACTCGCTAAATCTCTAGAAGTCAATAACTGGTTGTCTCCGACGAGGAGATTGCGTTTGAGTCCATCATGACTACAAGAATCCTCCTGCATAGCCGCAACACCGACGATCATCCTTCTTCCTTGTTCCTCTGTTCTTCCGCTCTTGCATCGCGCTTTATTCTCCCGTGTCACCTCGTACAATATACCCGGCGCTGGCACGTCTTCCCTACCCATAATCCATAAGACCAATCCACTGATATTGCTATTCAAGTGCAATTTAGGAGGTTTAGCGAGTAAATTGGCTCTTGGACGTGGATTTGCAAACATACAGTTGCGGGTGGGTTTTTGATGAATTTTGATATGTATGTGGTTTTTTTGACAAACTCTTACATGTGGTTTTCTGAAAAAAAAAAGGGAGCAACTAACCAACGGTATATCGTTGAAAGTGCTATCAACGGTATAGCAAAGTTTCATTGAGTTTCAACGGTGCAACAAGTTTCAACGATGCAACAAGTTTCATGTTTTTTTTTTTTAAGTTTTGGGTTTTTAAAACATTAAAGTTTTAAGAAGGTTTCAACATGATTTTTAAGTAATTTTAACAACTTTCACAAATTCGAATAAGTTTTAAATGGTTTCAAGGAAGTTTTAAAAATTCATGCAATATTTTCATCTTTCTTTCATCAAATTTTACTAGATTTTAGAGAGTTTCAACGTATTTTTAGAGTGTTTCAATGAATCTAAAAAAATATGAAATTTGATTGAAAAATGGGTTCCCTTGAAGAGGTTTAAAAAGTTATAGTTTTAAGAAGGTTTCAATAAAAGGTTTTTTTTTTTTTTGTAGATTTCAGTATATTTCATGAAAAAAATTGACCAAGTTTTAAAAGGTTTTATGGAAGTTTAAAATATTCAAGCAAAAGTTTCATCCTTATTTCATCAAGTTTCACTATGTTCGGATGGCAATCGGGTGGGTACCTCCGAGTACAACCGCCTCAGACCCGAACCCGATCCCGAACAAAGTGCTGGCCCACTCGAACCCACTAAGCTTCATGGGCACAGATCCGTGCCTACGCCCGAACCCGATGGGTACCCGATACCCAATGGGTACCCATGGGTAGTGGGCACATGGCCGGAGGGTCGGAGGGGGAAGGGGAATGCGACATGCACCTGGCCAGAGGGGGAAGAGGAAGGGGAGGGCCACATCGCCATGCTGCGCCCCTTAGCATCGCCGCGCCTCATAGCCGTACCCGTCAAGGAGGGGAAGGCAGAGAGGCGGGGGCGCCACGGCAGCAGGATGCTCTATGCCACACGCTCCCGCCCTCGCGCCATGCGGGAGATCGAGGGAGGTGGCCATCGTGGAGGAGCCCGAGATGCCGTGGGGATGAGACCGAGGGAGGATGGGACCAGAGGGGGAGGCAGAGGGGAGGGAGCCGGCAGGGTCGAGCCGCCGAGGTGGGGGCGATGGGGGTTGTGGAGGCGATGGTGTGGCAGATGGGGCCGGAGGGGGAGGCAGAGATGATGGTGCCATTTGAGGACGTCGGAGCATGTGCTGCCCGCCACGGATGGGGCCGGAGGGGGAGGCAGGGCGATGGTGCCAAGGGAGACGGAGGCGGTGGCGGCTTGGCGGAGGGCAGTGAGAGGGAGAGGGAGGGGCACGGCCGCACGAGAGGGAGGAGGCGAGTAGATCGGGGGGGGGGGGATCGAGGGATTGCGGCGGTGGAGGTTGGGAGGCAATTTGAGTTAGGATTTTGATTTCCTAATATACATCTCATAAAAGTGGGACCCGCATGTCATAGGATACCCATTAGATACCCACAGGTACAAATTGACACACATGCCCATCCTATAACTATCGAGTACCCAAACTCGAAAACACATAGGTCGGAAGTGCTATCCGTGCTCACCCTTATCGGGTCGAATACCTGTGGGTACCCAAACCTATGGATAAAATTGTCATCCTAGTACGTTCCAGACGGTGCAAAAGTTTGACCAAAAAATTCTAAAAAAATCAAAAAGTTTCAAACATGTTCATAAGCATGCCTCCCTCGGTTTGCCTCCTTGCCGCTAAAAGCCATGCTGTCGTTGCTGACTGGGAGCTACGGCACTTCTTCACCCTGGGTGCTCCTCCACCATGTTGGTATGGCATGTGGTATGGTATGCTACACCGCCCGCTGTCACTGGTTGCCAAGCCCACTCATTACCCGTTGTTGCATCGACCGGCACACCCGCCATTGACACGCCCCACCGCACTGCTCCTGCGCTGCCACTGTCATCATCTCACAAGGACATTTGCCGTCGACGCCCGACGGGCATGAGATACTCGTCGGATCTGGGCGAGGAGTGGGCGTCGAGTGGTGGTACCTGTTGTGACGAAGCCTAACGATCCTAGTCGCGACCTCCGCCGTGACCGTTAGCTCGTACTCACGCATGCCAGCCACCACCGCCACATTTGCTCTCTCACGTCGCTTGCCCACGCCTGCCCGCAATACCTTTTTGTTGACTGTAGCATGCTTTGATTTGGGGGAAAATTTGGTGAGAGAGAAAGAGGGCAAGAAGGAAACGAGAAGCGTCGGGGCTAGGAATAATGGCCAATATTTTATATGTGCGCACATGGGCATGGTGGAAATCGAGCCAAATCATTATTTTTTCTAGCTTTTTATGAAATTAACACAGTTTGATTTAATATATTTTTATTTATAATTTGGAAGTATTTTTTAGAGTCCAGCCAACGAGCAGAGCGGAGCCGAGCCAGAGCAAAAACCAATTTCATTCAAAATTAACTCATTCAATGATTGATAAAAAAAAAGTGTAATTAGAGCAATTTTGAACCGAGCCAACGAGCCCCACAAACGAGCTTTTTTTCAGCCCTGCCATCATCTGATCATTCGTTGCAAAGGATCGGACTGCTTTGAGCTATCCCTTGTTTTTGCTTGGGACGAGTGGCGAACACAAGATCAAAATTTAGGAAGCACTAATGGAACATTGTCAATATGAGATAAACAAACAAATATAAATCGAACCATCAGAGGTAGGGAGTGTTATAAGGGTACCCACTGTCTAACCGACGGTAGGGGTGCGCTAGCCCCGTCTGATCCTACTGGGTCCACCCTTGCTTGGATTGCTATTGCGTTTTCTAGTATTTCTGAAAAAAGCCCAATATTTAAATAGTTCATTTAAACGTTACTGTGGTCCTAAAATAAATTTAAAAACTCGCCCATGAGTCCAAGAGCAAATTGCCGTCGTCGTCGTTCCCTTCGTTCAAAGCCGGATATATAGGATTATGAAACTCACATGCGCGCGGATCGTCGCAATTGAATAGGCGTTGCCGCCTCTTTCGATGGTCAGCATGTGACACTAAACGCCCGTCTCCACCCTCTCCCATCTGCCGAATTTCTACATGTACGCATGGAAGTCACGCTCTGCGTTTTGACTCTTGCGTTGTAACCTAGCGTCAAGGTCATGGTAACATTCGCACGTACGCAAACTCGATCGAGACCCTGCAATGACACGTATATTTTTCCCTCCATGGTCGACCTGAAGCGCCAGAGTTTTCTCACGGTGCAATGGAGCAGATTTGGATGGGCGTATGCGGCATAACAGGACATGCATGACAGAAACGAACACGGAGAGCAAAGATCCACACCGAGATGTCCACA
The DNA here is from genome assembly GCA_036346355.1 of Rhipidocladum racemiflorum. Lineage (NCBI taxonomy): Eukaryota > Viridiplantae > Streptophyta > Magnoliopsida > Poales > Poaceae > Rhipidocladum > Rhipidocladum racemiflorum. The sequence continues at coordinate 17,673,337 of CM070573.1, read as the reverse complement.
GATTGAAGTAATCAGCACTGCTTAACGACTGCCGCTGCTTCGATGTGTTGCAATGCAGGCATGCCGGTGCACGGTTAGCCGCTGCCGGACTGGATTGCATGCGTATTTCTGTTGCAGCTCCCATGCATGCCGGAAAAGAAGAACTGACACAGAAAAGGACACGATCGGTCAAGCCATGCACCAGTGGATCAAACCCTGCCCAACCTGGCAGTACCCTTCTGCTGCTGCTGCTATAAAACTCCATGAAACCATCCTCATTTCTCACACACGTAGAACGACGACATATCAGGCGATCAGTAACCAAGCCGAGAGCCGACCGTGCATGCCATCACTTCGTCTTCCTCGTCTCCGTCTCCACAGGGAGCTGAGTTAGCGTGACTCGATCAGTCCGTAGCTAGAGAGGATTTAGACATGAAGCCCGGAGCTGTGGCGACGACGTCCAGCACGGTGGCCTTCTCCTGGGAGCACGAGCCGGGGGTGTCCAAGCAGATCCCGGTCGAAGAAAAAAAACCGGCGGCTGCGCAGCCGCGCCGGTTGCGCGTGCCGCCGCCACCGGGAGGGCCCGGGGCACCGGCCGTTTCGCCGCCGGCGAGGAGCAGGTCGAAGAGCCGGAGCGTCGTCCGGGCGGAGGACGACCCGTTTCTTGCGGCCTACCTGGCCTGCACCGCGAACGGCGGGAGCACCGCGGCGGAGCCCAAGGGGGCCCAGAAGCTGCTCAGCTGGGCCGTGATTGGGCTCCGGCATGGCCTTGGGCTCTCCTGCAAGAGCTCCGGCGGGATCGTTGAGAGCATGATCAGGCTGGCTAAAATTCCTGAATGAAGTGGATGACCATCGACTTATGGTATCCCATTTGATTTTCCGATGTTTTTTATTTATTATTGGCCAGGAGCTCTAGCATTTCATTAAAAAGAAAGAACAACAGACGAGCTACAGACGCATGCACACGCCCCTCACACACGCACGCACTCACACCCGCGCTTGTACCCGCCTCTACGCGCGCCTGTGCCGAACCAGCGGTCGATCGGAGGCGTGCTGGGTGAACGATGCTCACACCAGCCAAACGAACCAACGCTCGTCCGCATTTTTTCTGTTGTTTTTGTATAGGTCATGTTTGTTGGTGGGTGAAGCACCAAAAATATCGAATTCTAGATTTCATTTGATTGATCATTCTTAAGCCAGGACCTGGGCGAGACAGGTGTTAGCATTTTCTAGACTTTAATTAGTGGCAGCAGTTTCTCTTTTCCTTTTCTTGCTATACTGAAGGGGGAAGACCAGCGCCAATACATACTATGGGATACACATTTTTTATATTACAAATGAGAATGCCGACTCCTCAAATGCTAATCGATATCTCGGGAAATTGCGCGCTTCTCCTGGCAGTTAGATCTAACTCGGATGGAATCTGGCCCGTTCGATTTGCTATAACAGAAGCTCATCTCTGCTCCATCTCTGGCTGTCGCTACCTCGTCGGAGCTCCGGCTCGCTAGAGGAGGAGGAGACCACAGCAGACGGCCTCCTTGAGCACGAGCGACGACGACCTCAGACCAATAGCTAGTGTTAGACCAATAGCTAGTGTCGCATGAGCCCCATCTTGCTGGAGGAGCAAGAGAGATGGAGGATGAGGAACCCGGTCGATTGCAACAAATTTATAACAAATGCGCAACATCGATACAATGAACATGCAACAAAAATTCCTCATTGTTGTAACAACCCATCACAAACAAAAATCTAGCTGCGAAAAAAAAAGATTAATAAAGCTTGCAACAAAAGAAACATCCAGTTGTACTAAATATTAATAAAGCTTGCAAAAAAAAATCCACTTGCAACAACTCATAGCGACAAAAAAGACGGCAAGAAAACCACAGACAATTTCAACAAAAAATGATTCGGGTGCAACAAACCACGACATTGATTGCAATAAAAAACAAACTTACTATAATATTTTTGAGATGATATGCTGCGACAAATTCAAACACTCATTACTCATTTGAAACAATTGATAAAAAGGACTACGACAAAAGTGAGCAAATACATATAACAAACCAGATATGATCAAAATCTTACCGTCACAGTGGCATCCTTTATGGTATCACCGCCTCCTTGCCCTCCACCGCGTTCTTGACTAGAGCTGGAAAAAAAAGCTCGTTTGTGGGGCTCGTTGGCTCGGTTCAAAATTACTCCAATTATACTTGTTTTTTGATTAATCATTGAATGAGTTAATTTTGAATGAAATTGGTTTTTGCTTTGGCTCGGCTCGGCTCGGGTCGTTGGCTTAATTCTAAAAGTACTTTCAAATTGTAAATAAAATTATATTAAATTAAAATGTGTTAATTTCGAAAAAAGCTTGTAAAAAACGACTTGCTCGATTTTTACCCCTATTCTCGACGTCTACAGCCCCAGCTCCCCTGACCGATAGGACAACAAAAATAGACAAGAAGACAGGTATATCTGGGCCTTCCGTTGCGATCGCTGGGCTCTCATTTTCAGCCACTAATCTGCAGTAACTAATATCCCGTTTTCTGAAAGAGTTGGGCCATCCTTCCCATTGATACGAAAGGGCCCAGTGTGTCAGTATAATAGTACACTGCTAGCTGCTTGCGGTAGAGAGTAGAGGCTATGCATGATGATGGAATTTTAGGCTTCCCCTCTTAGACAAATGTTTCATGGAATGTTCTTCCAAAATTGTTGCGAGCAGTAAATGATTTGTTGTAGGATGTTCCAGAACTTGTCGAATGGTAGATGCATGATACTCGGTGTCTATCAACTAGCAACTAATTACTACTTGTAATAAGGATGTGTTTGGTTGATGGAACAAGATTGAATGATATGGAATGATTTTGTACCATTTGGTTTCATTATTTTAAGTGTATGAAATAGTTCAACATCTAAAGGGAATATTTCTAAAATTTGTATCACTTGGTTCAGGATGAGATGGTTTCATTCAAGCAACCAAACACATGAATGATTTTTTTTTGAACCATATCATATATATACCATTTGGTATAAACAACCAAATACGGAAATAAATTCGGTGGAGGAGATGTGCAAACTCCTTCTCGTGCATACCTGACACTGATTGATGCCACGTGGACAATCATGCAATCCAACACCACGACATTAAGTGAGAACTTTGAACTCACCTCCTCACTTAATTCGAAGCAAATTTGGTTGCTTGAACTCACTTCCTCACTTAATATCGTGGCGTTGGACTGCAAGATTGTCCACGTGGCATCAATCAACGTTAGGTATGCACAGAAAAGAGTTTGCACACCTCCACCAAATTTATATCCTATAAACTTTGATTAGCCGGTGCATGTGTGCAACTGTGCACCATTGGCTTTAGTCTCGAAACAATTTTTCCTCACTTAATATCGTAGCGTTGGATTGCAAGATTATCCGCGTGACATCAATCAACGTCAGATATGCACAAGAAAAAGTTTGGACACCTACCGAATTTATACCCTAAAAACTCTGATTAGCCTGTGCATGTGTGCAACTGTGCACCATTGGCTTTAGAATCGAAACAATTTCTCGTTCTTGATTTTTTTTTTTTTGGTCTTGTCTCGGGACAATTTCATAAAGAAAACCTCTGTGCACATCGCCTGCCCTGCAGAACATTAGTGGTCAATATCATCATGTGGCACAAGATAACACATACTTCTAGATGATCTAGCTAGAGACAAGTTGTTTCTATATATAAGGAGAGTTCGTGAGGTTTAAGGGGCACACACAAACAAAAGCAAGTACAGATAGACAATAACAAGTTACAACCACGCACAGGCACAGATATTCATTTCCATCTCTATTCGAGCGGTGAGGCTTTCTTCTTCTCTTCCTTTCATATAAGCACTCTTTCCAGTTAATAACTATTCGGCCATCGCCAGTCTTTAAAACACAACTTTAATTACTTATTTTTATTATAATATATTTATAAAATACAATAAAATTATAATATTATAAAAAATATTTCAAAATAAATTTATACATATAATTTTTATGTATCTAGTTTAAATATTAAAAAATTATTGACTATCAAAATTTTAAAAGTCTAACCAAACGACAAAACTATTCATGCTCGGACGGAGGACATTCGAAGGACAGGAACTACTCCATGTGAAGCCTGAATATACGTGGAGAAACGGGGCAAAACAAGAAATGGGTACACAGTGGCCATCTGCTTGCTACGACAAGTAGAATTATTATACACGCAGAATTATTCTACTTGCTGCGACAAGTAGAATTATTATACACGCAGCTCAGCTGTAGGCTGTAGCAGCACGTACGTAGTGAGCACTGATGCAACAGTTTGTTGTTTGTTTATAGTGCAGCACTTGGTGTTTTGTCCCTCTCATAGTCTCATGTATGCACGTGTAGAGGGGAGGGCGGAACAGGACAACGGGTCGCCGAGGAGCATCCAAGGTTGGGAGTTGCAGGCCAGATGCTTCGGCAGAGGGTTGGAACGGCGACGGACCCTCCACTGCAATGCAGCTGTGTGTTGGCGTCAAGGATACAAATCTCGATTTGAGCTAAATCTCGGAGTTGCCCGAAATCTGAAATCTCGATGAGATTTTAAAAATTTAAATAAAATCCGGTCAAAATATAAAATTCAAATTTTAAATCCGGTCTTTTTTCTACCGAGAAATCCGAGATTTCGGCCGAAATCAACGAGATTTCAGTGCGATTTGAACCGACCAAAAAATGATCAAAACATGTCAAAAAAAATCTGAAATTTTTTTATGTATGATCTTCAACCTAAATCCAATCATATCCGCCCAAAAATTTTTGAAATTTCGGCCGAAATCACCGAGATTTCGGCCGAAATGGGCGAGATTTCAACTTACACTGTAGTATTTTGAATTTTTTTAATTTTATTTACCCAGCCGAGATTTTGAATCTCGGGGAGGGGGGAGGGGGGGTTTCCAAAATCCGAAATGTCGCCGGGATTTCGCCGAAAACCGCAGAGATTTGTATCCCTGGTTGGCATCTGTGCAGGAAACCCCAGCAAAGATACTTGAAGATCTCACGAATAGTTTTGTTTTGTTTTTCTCTCAATTGTTAGAACATATCACACCATTTTCCAACAATTGAAAAATATATATATATAAAAATTGCTACCCTCCACGTTCAACAATTCAACCCTCTCTATATATCCCGTAAGCAATATATATCTGGGTCGGTTTCGGTGGCATAGTGATGACGAGCGGTTAACACGATCGGTTTTCGCCCAATAGAGATATAGCATCATCTGGGTCAGTTTTGAGATCGGAACCAATACAGAAGACCAATTACTTCTATCGGTTCCTAGCTAAGAGATTCCTAAATTATCTCTATCGGTTCTACGCTAGGAACCGATAGAGATTACACGTCTCTATCGGTTTTAAGTGTGGAACCGATAGAAATAAATTTCAAGCTATTTTCCTGGAACAGCATCAGGAATTCACATATTCACAGTATACTCATAGATTGATAAATTCACAGTCTATTTACAGATTAATAGTATATGCACAATTGATAAATTCACAATATATTCACATTATAGTACTGTTGATAGTGTTAATTTATGGATACATACTCAATACAAAAATCAGTAGCACAATCCTCTAACGTAACTCTCCTCAGGCAGCCCTGTACTACAATAGCAGCCTTTTTCTTGCATAATTTCTTGGCACAAGAGTAGACATTCAGAAACAGGATAACTTTTCAGTCTTTTGTATCGTTTTTATAGACAACTTTTGTCTAAAGTGTTTCCTATTAGGTTACAAGGATATAATAAACTAGTCCAAATAATTTCAGGTGACAATACATTGAGAATATATGGTACCATAAATCAACAAGCATACATTGAGAAACAACATTATTTGATAGATCAAGACAATGAGACCTTAGGGATTTTTCATGTCTGCTATCATATGTGCCACAACTTCCGCAACAGAGTCTTTTCAATTCTTCTTGAAGTTCTATAGCTCCGGCATAGTGCCCACTTGTTTGACACCAATAATTGATTAACATTCAGTCATATCCCTTAATCCATACAAAAGCGATCATTTTGTTGTGAAAATAGGCTATCTTGGTATATATCAAATTAAATACTAGAAATCTTTATATTACCTCTATAAGCTCAGCTTTGGCTTCTTCCAGCTCTGCATTCTCCCTGCGCTCCTTAGTGATGAGTACTGTCGGGACCCGAATTTGCAAATCCGGACCCTCTGTGTATTCAGCACTAGTCCAGGAACGCCCTAGTGCACACAGTCTCAACATTGGCAAATATCACAATCATACTCAACGAATAATAAGGTACTTTAATTAGTTAACCAAACTGGTTGCTTAACCTTATGGTCAAGTTACAAATATACGCCTCGCAGGGCGAAACTTATTAAAAGAGAAATAACTGCAGCGGAAAATAAGATAACTTCGTGGCGCCATCCAGTATACCACAGGCAACTGACTGGGCTCGCTCCCTAGTTAGACGGTTCCTCTGGGAGCTCCTCCTCCAAAGCTGGTGTAGATTCTTCTTCAACTAGTGTTGTATTGCGGCAAGGGTGAGTACTTAGTACTCAGCAAGTCATGCACAGAATGCAGCTAATATACTACATGCATGGCTTAATACAAAGGAGTGGCTCAAGGTATATTTGCAGTAAAGAGCATTTAACAAGTATCGTAAGTAGATTCGAAAGCAGTAGAAACAAGTATAGCATCAATAACTTTCCCAGGAGTTAAATAAACATCTTTCCCGATTCTAATCCACATTTCCATCAACATCATTATTAAACCAAACCCAACCTTTCAAGACCAAGTTATTTTCAAGAAAGTCTAACCCTTAACTGTAATTCCCGAGCGATGTCCAATACCGCGGACACGGCTATTCGAATAGATTTTACACTCTGCAGAGGTTATGCACTTTACCCACAAGATACAGTCAAACACCACAAAGGCGAGTGTCCGTAACAGAGTCTTTCGGAGACTTCTAACAGTACAAGTGGTCCTCCCCGGTGATTGCACACTAACCCTTCCCTTAGCGAAGGCGAAGTTTAGGCCAGTTCATCGTTAGATGGGTACCTGGCCGCAGCCCCGGTACGCTCCCCCGTACAACTACACAAAGGGTGTAGTTGACATCCTGAGGTCCCACAGGTACGTTATTAGCAACTTAATCAACTAGGTCTGTCCCATTACAGACATGTGGTTGCACGTTTGACTCAGTTCAAAGGCTTGCAAGGTTAAGTCCTTAGGGTGACCAGGGCAAAACTACCCGAAGAACCAACACAACGTTCCCGGTGCCACAACTGGCCCACCTGATCATTCTTGCCACATGCCCCGGTCAAAAACTATTTACCAAACCCCAGTTGATTACCATGCACCACGTGCCATCAACATCACATGATACCTTTCCAAAACAGGTTCAATATATTATTAAGTCAATATTAACATTTGATTGTCCAAAAATTATGTCATGAGCACGCAGCAGGTCTAAGCAGTATTCTACAACGATCTGAATTCCCATGTTGGCAATTTAGTAATGTCCAACTAGTAATCCACAACTAGGGTGACAAGGAATCATGGCACATATTTAAGTAACCAAGGTGTCATACAACAATTTGGCATTTATCTAATTTCCCATATTTAAATAAAATATTTTCTAATTAAACTAGCATGCATTAGTTTTAAATCGAATTAATTTGAAATTGGGATCAACATGGTCAAAGCACAACTTGCCTTTAAAGAGTACTTGTTCTTGGTACTGAGCTGGCTCCTGGGTCAACACTTCTCCTTCGAAGCCTTCGGGCACTTCAACGTCTACTCGTAAAGCGTGCAAATAGCAATAAATAAATGAAAAGTAGAAAAAAAGTGTCCAAATATCCAAATAAAGTTCACAAACAGAGAGAGCATAATTTTATGAATTTTTAGAAACTGGAATCATCAAATTCGGAGTTTAAATGCAAAAGTTACAAGCATTTAAAGTTTAAATACTCAATTAAATATTATTACAGAGAAAAACTTTAGTCCAAAAATTAAATAAAATTCATCATTAGGTAGATCTCAATTTTATACAAATTTAGAAATTTGAATCACTCAAATCGGAGTTGATACGCAAAAGTTATAAGCGTTTGAAGTTTGAATCCATTTTTGAAATCAATATTTCGAATTAATAAATCATTTTCTTTTTCGGAAATCAATTATTGCATCAGCAGTGACACGTGGACCAATCGGGAGCCGCCACGTCGCCTCGGGTCCATGGACCCGGCGCACGGTTTGGCTCGGTCCATCGTGGACCCGGTCCACGGCTCACGTCTCACTGACAGGTGGGACCCAACGGGTGACGTCATCGCTGACGTCAACGTGGCTTGGCCACAGCGCTGACAAGCGGGCCCCACCGGTGACGTCATGGGTGACGTCACCGTGCGGAGAACGACACGCGACCCTTGAGCGGCGTGTCGGCGCTGCCATAGCGTCTTGTGACGATCGACCTCCGACCACGTGGCTTGATCTTGGCCGTCGATTTGAAAATCAACGGCCCAGATTGGATCTGGCTTAACGCGTTTGGAAAACAACTCGGCTGATCTGGACCGTTCGATCTTGATCGGACGGTCAAGATCCAATCTAACGTTTACAACTCGGCTAACCCTAACCGTTTGATCTAGATCTAACGGCTGAGATCTATCCTAGCTTATAGCAGTTCTAGCTACGTGGCACGATCTAAACCGTTGGATCTCGATCCAACGGTTGGAAATAGATTTGGGGATTTCAACGTCGAACTCACCGAGGGGTGACGTGGCGCGATCTGGGCCCTTGGATCTGGATCGGATGGCTGGTGAAGCTCGATCGACGGCGATGGCTTGCGGCGGAGCGAGGTCACCGGAGACGGGGACGGCGACACTCCCGACGGCGCTACGGGGCTCCTCCGGCGAAGTGAGTGGTGCTCACCGACGCGGCTTGACCTCACAGTTCCGGATCTGGGCTCAACGGCGGCGGAAGACGGCGGACGGCGGCGGAATCTGCAACTAACCGCGGCGGAACGCTAAGCCAACTACGGCGAGCGATTGCGGCGGCTACACGGCGGCTTGAGCTCAGCGGGCTAGGGCTACAGGTGCGCACGGAAGTCGGCAACACGGCAGCGGCGGCGGCGGCGCATTAAATAGGGCTCTCGACTTCCGTGAAACGCGCGGAAACCGAGGCCCACTCCGTTGCGGCGGCGGAATCCGAAAGGGATTCGGATCGGGTGACGTGGATCAACGTCAGCCGTTGGATCAAGATCCAATGGTGCGAGGGTTTGGGCTCGGGTCTGGCTCGGGCGAGCTGGCTGGCTCGGTCGGGCTCGGGCTCGGGTGACGTGGCTCAATTGTGGCCGTTGGATCACGCGGTTAGGGTTCGACCGAGCGGGTTCGATCAGAACGGCTGGCTCGGGTCGGACTCGAGTCTGACTCGGACTCGGGTCCGGTCGGATGAACAGTACAAACCCACTCGCATTTTCCAGCGATTAAATAATCCAAATAATTCCCAGAAATTCATTTAATTCATTAAAAATAGCAAAAGACTCAGAAAAATTCCAGGAAAATTCTGGAAACTATTTTTGAACATTTTGGACTTAACTAAAATATTTCCAACAAAATTTTATTTGCAAAGTCAAATTCTTTAATTATTTCAAAAGGGGATAAATTCAAATAAATTCCAAATAAATCCAAATAAATTCCAGAAAATTCCAAAAATTCAACAAAGTGCCAAATCACACATTTGAATTTAAGGAAGCAAAATTTTGGGGTGTTACAAGTACCTTGTTAAAAGATTCAATATCTTGCGATTTGTCATCTATGTCTTTCAATTTTTGTTTCATCTCATAAATATTTTCTATTAACTCAAACTTTCCCTTCAATTGTTCTATCTCCACCTCAAGTTTTTGTTTAGCATCCAACAGTTTTTCCATATCATCTATCTTGTTTGTAGGCTCCATTTTGTGTATATGTGCTACTTGCAGTCACTGGGACATAAATAAATATATGATGAATCATGACAGATGAACATCTAAATTACTCTCTATCTCACTCTAAATAAGAAGTTAAGCATCTAGATATTTTTGGAATATAATATGCACAATTTAAAGCTTGCAAAAATGACATAATCAAAGGATAAAGCAATTCATAATTATTATGTCGACTTGACATTGAATCATGTCTACTTAACATATTAATGAATAATTATAGAATAGAGTGTTCTTAGGTGTCGGGCTACTAAAGGTTAGACCTTTAGCCACCTCGACACAAGGTGTAGGGCTGCTAGAGACTAATCTCTTACCTCCACTACAACAGGGTCATAAAATCAAAATTGAACTAGACAATTAACTAAGCAAATAAGTCCTTAAACTCTTACCTTCCTAAATTATACACAATTCGGCCAAACAGGTATAAAGTATTTAAAGTCAATTTCACTATTCAAATGATCAAAATCAGATTATGAACTGTTCGGCCAAACAGGTATATCAACAACTGACTAAACAGAGTTTATGAATAGAGCAAGCTAAGCAATCATAATTAGTATATTCAGCAATAATCAAACGAGTATCAAACTAAATACTGAATATGATGATCAAGCTTAAAGATAGTAAAATAAAAGCAATACTTTGTAGCATTAACATGAATAAACTCTATAGTTCAAGGTCACATTCACTACTTTAATTGTTGTAGTTCATCAATAGACCCATAGCATCAATAGGTCACATTCGCTCTTGAGGTTGCATATTTCATTAAAAATTTCTATGCTCACAAAACTAAAAATAGCATTAGTAGCTTGAGTGTCGAGATGTAAGCATTTATCTTCTCCTTTAGTTGGAGCAACTTCATTTAGAAGAAGAGAAAAGCCTACATCTACAATCCACCATATTTGAGGGCTCATGGATTTAAAATAAGAAACCATAAATACTTTCCATGAGGCATAATTTGAACCTATGAGCATGGGTGAATCGTGAGAGTGCACTAAACCTCTAGTAGCCATCATTTTTACTCTCTAGACGGTTAAGCCTAATATGAGAGTGACCGTGGCTTTGATACAACTTGTAGGGTCGAGGATGCGCCTAGAGGGGGGGTGAATAGGCAATTAAAAATTCTCTACTCGAGGATTATGCTCTAATTACCTCTATGTCAAAACCTAAATAAATTGTGGAAGCGTAAACTAATGTTTTGATAAATAAAGCCTAAATCAACTAGGCTCACTATTGCACTAACTAAATTAAGTCTCTACATAAGAATTGCTTTGTTGATCAAACAAACTATACTAAGCAATTCTATATACAATCAAGCAATAGATAAATATGCAATAATGTAAATGCTTGAATGTAAAGAGACAATGAACACGATACTTTTTAACGTGGTGTTAGGAGACTTGCCGGTCTCCCCTAATCCACGTTGAGGAAGTCTAACTCACTTTGGACTGGCTCACTCACTTGAGCCTTCCACCTCAAATCCACTCACGGTAGATTTTCACCCCATTGGGTAGGCTAATCTCCAACCTTCACAAACTTCGCTGAGGCTTCTCACAACCTTGAGAGCTTCCCGCGCACGATGCACCTACGCCGTCTAGGAGGCGGCAACCTCCAAGAGCAATAAGTCAAGCACTCCGCTTGAACTTCACCTAGACAACACATGCACCTCCGGTGATCACCTAGTGCAACAAATGCATCTAGGATTCTCTCAATCACACTATAATTGCAACACATGCGGTACTACCGCTGGGCAAAGCCCGGTAGTACCGCTCTTAGAGCAATGGCTATAAAACTAGCCGTTATATAGTAAAACCGGTACTACCGACGGTAAAACTTCGGTAGTACCACTCCCCCGGTAGTACCGGCTCTAAGCCGCAGTACTACCACGCCAGCAAAAACTCCAAAACACCATGTTCTGGGAAATAGCTACCGCTTCACAAAACCCGGTAGTACCACAACACCGGTAGTACCACCAATAAGCTCTCGGTAGTGCCGGGCTCTGAAACTTCAGAAAGCTCCAGACAAACACCCTTTCTGGAAAACAATTACCGCTATACAATACCCGGTACTACCGCACCTACGGTAGTACCGCTATAAACACTGCGGTAGTGCCAGCTTCAAACACCTCCAGAAAACATTCCCAATTTTGGAAATCAACCACCGCTTCATAGATAGCGGCAGTACCGTCCAGCGGTAGTACCGACGCCCAAACGGCGGTACTACCAGCCTTGCGGTACTACCGACATTAACACTGTGGTAGTGCCGGAAAATCAGAGAAACAGGATTTTAAACTCAAACCTTTTCTCCGAAACTTCAACAACTATTCTTTGAGCCATATGGTGATCAAACCAAGATCACACTAAGTTGCAAAGCACATTTGCAACACCACAAAACCATGCTCAAATAATTTAACCAAACTTCAATTTGCGAAAACACACTTCGCAAACGCCTTAAAGATTATATTTGCAAGAACGTATTAAGCAAATAAATCCCAGAGTCTATGAGGTTTATCCTCTTAGCCATGTGATGGTCAAACCACGACCCAAACTGACTTACAGAAACCACGGTGCAAGTATCACATGCTTTCAGGACTGGAACCTACAGACCCCCCGTTTATTCGCACAACGAACTTGCAAATAAACAATCAAACTATTTTATGCTTGAGCATTCCATTTTTGCAACACATGCAAAACCTAGCTCCAAGCAAACTCCAAACATTTTGCGAAAATACCTTTCGCAAATTACTCAAAGATATATTTTCAAAAACACATTAAGCAAATAATCCACGAGTCTATGAGTTTGATCCTCTTAGCCATGTGATGGTCAAACCACGACCAAATCGACTTACAAAAACATCGGTGCAAGTATCACATGCTCTCAGGATCGAAACACATAACTCTCGCTTATTTGCATAATGAATTTGCAAATAACAATTAAACCACAAAGCATTAGCTATCTCACTTCTGCAACTCATGCAAATCCATAGCCTCATGCAACAACCAAACCAAATCAGAGTGCATGAGCTCTCTAATTGCAACACTTGCAATTCTCTAGCTCCATGCAACTACTAAACTACAAACTTGCTTGAGCTCTCTCCTTTTGCAACCCATGCAAACTTAGCTCCAAGTAATACCAAATAAACTCAATTAAGGATTTTGGTTATAAAACAAAAACAAAGCATGAAGCTTCATCTATTGCAATACATGCAAAATATGAACTTCATGCAAAAGCCAACGCATTAGCTTATCCCATTTGCAGCATATGCAAATCAAAGCTTAATGCGAAAACCCGAAACATAAGCTTGTCCTATTTTGCAACACATGCCAAATGGAGCTTTATGCTAAATCCAAGCACGAGCTTCACCCATTTGCAATACATGCCAAATGGTTAGCTCCTTGCAAAAACCAAATCCAATTAAGATTTGAGCTCGAGTGTACACGGAATTGAGATCATCAATACATGATGAAGCTCAAGCTAAGACTCAACCCCTCTTAATAGTACGGCGCTAAAAATTAGACTCAAAGACTAGGAAACTCCTTAGCCTATCTAGTTGTACCTTTAGCCGCCGCAAGCAATCCCCTTTGGGGTCTTTATGATCTTCAATCATTTACTCCCCCGGGATCGACATCCTAACTCTTTCATCTTATTATCTATGGGATCTCCTCTTGACGCTCATCACCTCATGTCAGGACCCTCTGTGTATTCAGCACTAGTTCAGGATCACACTAGTGCACACAGTCTCAACATTGATAAATACCACAATCATACTCAACGTAATAGTAAAGTACTTTATTGAAAGGGGAATATAATTGGTTGCTCGACCTTATGGTCAAGTTACAAAAGTACGCCTCGCAGGGCTAAAGTCTTACTCAATTAAATCTGCAGCGAAAAATAAAGAAACGTGTGGCGCCAACCAATATGCCACAGACAACTGACTGGGTTCACCCCTAGTTCGTCGGCTCCTCCTGAAACTCCTCTTCCAGTGCTGGCGTCGATTCTTCCTCAATTGATGTTTGTATTGGGCAAGGGTGAGTACTTAAAAGCACTCAGCAAGTCATGCACAGAGATAGAGTCTAATATTCTACATGCATGGCTGAATACAAATGACAAGCTAAGTGGTTCTTTTGCAGTAAAGCATCATTCACAAATAACAGTAATAGATTGAAAGCAGTAAAACAATAATAACTTTCATCAACAGTTTCACAAGTAAAGCATTTATTTACCTAAAGCAGGTTCATCATTTCCATACCAATTGACCAAAAGTTGTTTTCACGAAAGTCTAACCCTTGACTGTAATCACCGAGCAATGTTCAATACCATGGACTCAGCTATTCGAATAGGTTGTACACTCTGCAGAGATTATACACTTTATCCACAAGATACAACCAAGCACCACCAAAGCGAGTGATCATAACAAAGCCTTTCCAAAGCTACTTCTAGACCCGGTACTGCCCGTTAAGGTTTCAACACTGAAGGGAGTGGTTACCACACTCAGGACCCCCCTCTTGCGCCATGTGAGCCTACCCGCAAACCCGGGCCTCACACCACCATGATAGTACCAAAGACTAGACATCACAGTTTACTCGACCAGGTCTGTCCCATTCCAGACTTGTGGCTGTATGTTGGACTCAGTTCAAATTCTTGCAAGGTTAAGTCCTTGGGGTGACCGAGGCAAGACTACCCAAGGATTCACAAGTAACCAAAGCAATAAAACCAAATGTGACCTCCCAAGTGCCACATCTGGCCCACCTGAACAATCTTGCCACTTGCCGCAGTCTAAATCATTTAATCACCCAGTTGATTATCATGCACCACATGCCATCAACTGTGACACTACGGAATGGTGTGACATTATAAAATGGGAAATTAGAGAATAAAACTTTATGATATGAGGTTTAATCGCGTTTTCGGGAGTTTGGGCCTAGCGGGAGCTAGTTGGGCCTTAGGGGGATGAATTGGGCCGAAGGTGGGGGAAGTACGAGCCCATGTGGAGGGTTTTTTGGGGCAGCAAGGCTGCTGCCCTGCCCCTTGCACCAGCCCCCACCCCCTCTAACCCTAGCCGCCACCTTCCCCCTCACCCCATGTGCCTCCCCTAGCCGCCCCTTCCCTCTAGCCCTTGCGTCACCACCTTCCCTCCCTTCCCAAGTCACCCTCCCCTCCCCTAGCAGCCCCACGACATCCTCCCATGTGATGTTCTTCGCTGTCCCGCTCGGAGGATCGCCGGATTCGGGAATCTCCGGCGAATCGTTGCGGATCGGGAAGGAAGGCTTCATCGTCTTTCGGATCTTTTCGAAGAGGTAACGAATCGTGATCTCCTTGGGGTGGATTAGGTGCTGTGCTAGAGGTGTTTTTGTTGCTTAAAGTTCATGTTTAGGTGCTGCCCCTAGATGAGATTAGGGAGTTTGCTATGATTGTCCCACGTTCTGTTTCGGGCAGATTGGACGTCTCCCACGTTCTATTTCGGGCAGATTGGACGTCCGACCTAGGGTTTGATTTTTCACAATTTTAGAATCGGAATTTGGTCGGCCGCCTATTGAGAAAGTTGTAGATAATTTCAATACCTTTCAGTGGACACCACGAATGCGTAATTCCAATCAGCCGTTTGAAAGTTATGGCTATTTTACCGAACGTGTTCAAAACTGTGACGTGATTGGGACAGATCGGGTTGATCTGTAGATTAGGCAATTTTAGAGGCCAAATCAGCCTTTTCCAATACTTAGAAAAAGCTAGTAAATTTCCTAATGTTCGCGATGATGTACTCATTTACTTAATTTGCAGTCTTATAACTCAAGTTATGATTGTTGGAAGCCCGCTGTCCCGAAGGACAGATTGGTCTGTTTTTCAGGTTTTCGGGGTTTCGGGTAGAATCATTGTGTTCTGAGTTTTATACTTACTTGGGTGGTATGATATTGAGTGGAAAACATGTATTTGCAAGTGGTGTGACCCCAGGAGTGGCATCATCATCTCGCCACACCGTTCCGACGGGTTAAAGGCAAGTGCATTGGAATGGGTTGTGTGTTGTATGTTGGCTAGTCTTGCTTAGGTGCAATATGATTACATGATATGCTAACTTGCCATGACTGATGTTTGCCTACGAATGATGAAAATGGTTGGTTATAAGGCCATGCAATGGTTAGTTTGTGTTTAAATGCAAGTTATTTATGTTTATGGCATATTTGCATACATGGCATGAGGACTGGCCAGGACGATGAGAAAGTCATAACTAGTCCGATGAGGTCGGTGAGAAAGTTATGACTAATCCGGAGCGCCATTGAGTAAGACCTACCTCGTGATTCCATCCACAGTTGTGAATGGAAGCGAGGAGTAGGCACCCTCCATCTACGGGATGGAAGGGGAAAGAGGGTGCACGCTGACGGGTGTGCACTCGGCAATACCGGTATATGCTTCAAGGAGACATGTGCATTGCATTGCATTGCATTGCATTGCATTATATGATGATGTTATATGAAGAGGTCAATGAGATGCATACAAGGTGAATATGAAATGTTTATGATGTTGAATATGAAAAAGCAGTGATGAAGGTATTGAAATGTGTTTTCTTGTACCATTGCAATATACTTGCTGAGTGATGAACTCACGGTTGTGTTTTATGATGTTTTAGGTACCTTGCAATCAGCATGCGGGAAAGGGGTTTAGCTACACTTCTCCACGTAGTTCCACATATTTAGTCCATTTATCAATTGGAGACATGATAATGAGAATAGTGCGATAAAACCTTGAGATTTGCTTAATTGTGTGCTTGGTCTTATTATTTGATTCGTTTAACTCATGAAGTGGTTGAATGCTTTATCATGGACTTATATTGTTGCTATATCAATTGTTATTGCTGTTTTAGATGTCTCATATTATGTTATATCTTGCCATATTGTTGCTATTTCTCCAAAACATGGAAAAACAAAGGAGTTGCTGCCGAAATTTTCGGTTTTAGCAATTGCGCCTTTGCTGTAATTTAGCTTTATTTGTGGTATTTAATTGCTGTTAGTCTATGTTTGGTGAGATCCAGGGCATACTAGATGCCGGGGTGTTACATCAACATCATCAACAACACATGTAGCAATTTTTAAAATTATGTTCCATCTCTCATTAAGTCAAGATTAATTTTTGACATTCAAAATTATATCAATAACACGATTGCATGGCTAAGCTCGCTAATTACGGTCTAATTAACCCATGTTGGCAAAATATTAGTCCAACTATTAATCCACATCCTAGGGTGACAAATGATTCATGGCATAGAATTATTGTAGACAAGGTGGCATAATCAGATAGGTCACATAACTATTCCCAGAATTATTCGAAAGCATTTTAATTAAACTAGTATGCAATAATTTAAACCAATATAGTTTCAAAAGTGGGATCAACATGGTCAAAGCATAACTTGCCTTCAAAGAGTACTGGTTCCTGGTCTTGAACTTGCTCCTGGGTCAAAACTTCTCATTCGAAGCCTTCGGGCAGTTCAACTTCTACGCGTATCGGATAAATAAACAACAAATAAATAAGAACAGAGAAAAACTCATGTCCAAAAATTAAGTAAAATCCACCATTAAATAGAGCTCAATTTTATAAAAAATTAGAAACTGGAATCACCTCAATTGGAGTTAAAACAAAAAAGTTATAGCCGTTTGAAGTTTGAAAAATCAACTAAAAGAATAAATCGAATTAATTCATTTATTTTTCTATTGAAAAATCTGAAATATGACGTCAGCGTGGATTTTGGATTTCGGCCGAATTATTTTTCTAAAGAAAAATCGAATTATTGCGTCATGCTTGCGTCATCCGGTCCATGGACCTGGTCCACGGTTCGGGTTCGGTCCACCGTGGACCCGGTCCACGGGGACACATGTCGCTGACATGTGGGACCCCTGGATGACGTCATTGCTGACGTCAGCACCGCTCGGCCGAACGGCTCTGACAGCTGGACCCCACCGTGACGTCAGCATGACGTCACGCGGCCGACGCTCATCGCGCGGTGCGGCCGACGACCGCGTGGGCCGATCTTGACATCACGCTGCGTGATGTCGGCGGCCGGCGGCCCGGCCGCGTCGCTTCGGCTCCCGGCTACATGGTGTGATCTGGACCGTACACTGCAGATCGAACGGCTGGGATTGCATCTAGTGCTACCACGTGAACCTAATCTAACCGTTCGATCTAGATCTAACGGCTGAGATCTAATCTAGCACGGTGCAATATGAGGCTACGTGGCTTAATCTGGTGCATTGGATCTAGATCTAATGGCTGCTAATAGATCTAAACAGTAACACGGGATTTAACCCTAACTGTACGATCTAGATCTAACGGGTGAGATCTAATCTGGGATTTGAGCACGGGGTGGTGACGTGGACGAACCTGGAGCGTTGGATCTTGATCGGACGATTGACAGAGCTCGAGGGTGTCGACGATGTCACGGCGGAGCAGGCTGACCGGAGCTGGGGACAACGACACGGCCAACGGTGTTTGGGCGCGTCTCCGGCGAAGTGAGTCCTACCCCCAGGTGCGTCTTGTCGCGATGGTCTCGAATCTGGCCTTGGTCGCGGCGGAGAAAGGCGGGAAACGGCAAAAACCGTGGTGGCACTCTACGTCAACTCCGACGAGCGATTGCAGGCAAACGACGGTGGCTCAAGCGCGGAAACCTAGGGCATCTAGTGCGGGGCAAAGCGATGCGCGTGATGGCGCATTAAATAGGGGCCTCGACGTCCGTGAAATCTGCAGAAACCAAGGTCCACCCGGGCGCGACGCCGGAGTCCGACGAGGACACAGACAAGGTGACGTGGCACGATCCTGACCGTCCACGTGGCTCGATCCTGGTCGTTGGATCTCGATCCAATGGTCGCACGCGACAGGGTTCGGCTCGGTGCGGCTTGGCTCGGTCGAACTCGAGTCTGACTCGAGTTAGACCCGGGTCGGACCAATAGTGCAACCCATTAGGGTTTTCCCGATTTTTCCAATTAAATTAATTCTAGAAATTCAAATAAATCGAGAAAAATAGAAAAATGCTCAGAAAAATTATGGAAAATACTTTGAGACATTTTGGACTCAGATAAAATATTTGCAACAAAAATTTATTTGAAACTTTTAAATATTTAAATTATTCAATAAAGGACTTAATTCAAATTAAATCCAAATAAATTCTTAAAAATTCCAAAAATTTAATTAACTCACTAAATTGAATAAAAGAAAAAATTTGGGATGTTACACCTCATGATGTCGTTCTTATCTCATTTTCATTATCTCAACCATCTTTGGATCTGACCTAGCTCATTCATTATTTATGAAAATAGTTAGTCCAAGATGCATGGATGTCTCAATCATTTATGCACTCCATTAACACATAATGGATGCAACCAAGATTGACAACCCTAAATAATTTGAATGATTGTATTTGTGTCTTGAGTATAGAGATGCAACTCATGCTTCATTATACTTAAGAACTATACATTTGTCCTTCATTAATCAAGGAACACCAACGACACATGATGAAGTGTTCTTTAATGATTAATAAGACAAATGGACTCAATTTAAATTTTTATTTAAATTGCTTTGTATATCAGCATATTGATCATTTATATATGGAGTGAAGAATAGATCAGTACATTGAAACATCAAGTTCAAGTGTGAACCCCCCTAGATATGTGCATCCATGTAATATATGGATTGGCAAACATAATACACATTTTGTGGTTAATACATTGAGGAAACTCATACTTACACTTGAATCCAAAGTATGCAATTAATACTAGAATGAATATGCATTCATACCTTGGTTTACCATTTTCCATTCAAATATGAGACTATTGAGTATAACTCAATAATCATGTTAGTCTCATTAAGATTAGATTTGTTATTAAACAAAGATTAATTATTAATCTAAACCAATCACCAAAACCAATGGAGCTTGAACTTACAGACGCGGGGGAGGGGAGGCGGAGCTAGGGGAGGTGGAGCTAGGGGATGCGGAGAGGAGTAAACTCCTTCTTTTATAGAATGAAAGGGAAGTCGAGAGGTCAAGCGCGAGGTGGACACCTTGGCTTTTGGTATTTGAATGGATTGAGAGGAGAAGCTAAAAAGTCAAGCACGAGGAGGCATTTGGTATTTGATATGTGTACTATCACAATTGGTTCTAACATCAAAAACCAATCATGATGACCATCATTAGGGCTATAAACAAGCCGAGCTCGAGCGAGCCTGGCCTTTCAGGCTCAAGCTCAGTAGAAGCTCGAGTTGAGCTCGAGTTGGGGTCCGAGCTCGGAGCTGGGCTCGAGCTTGGCTCGGCACAAGCTCGACAACAAGTAACGTAAACAAGCTCGGTACAAGCTTGAATAAGCCCGATTAAGCTCGGTAATAATTAAATGTATAGGCATGAGGCATGTAGTAGTTAGCGAGTAATATTTAACTATTAGACAACCTAAATATGATAAATATCTAACCATGAAACAATTAAACATACAAGTATGCATTACTCAACAGGAACAAATGTGACAAAGTATGTCTTAATAGGAGCACATCTAACAAACTCACAAAGTTACAATTGTCTTAATAAGAGCAAGGATGGTTGAACAGCTACATATGAGACAAGAATATCAGACTAAATATCTCAGCCATTTTCTTTGATGGCAGAACTAACTAAATTGCCTCCTCTCCAGCATCCACCAACTAATCAACAAACCCTAAGCCCCAGGTGCTAAGTGGGTAGATCAACAAGCACGTAACTCGGTAAAAACTTATAGCGCTAGAGTGGTTGTGCATGAGGATGCGTGGAGCCGAGGTGCCGACAACGTTCTTCGCGGTAGGCATCAGAGTAGAGGAGCGGCATGATGGCGTCCAGGTGAGAATCATCAAACCCTAGTAGCCACACATGCTAGCAACAACCAGGATGAACCGACAAACCCTAGCAACAACGACGGAAATGCCATTACGCCTCCCACCAAAATACGATGCAAATCAACATAACGAATAGGAGGATTCATGGGAACCCGAATGCTCACATCTTTTCCGCCTCCCACTTCCTCTGCAATAGGTCTCTCGTGAGGCCGTGATGCACCGGCCTGGGCCGCCTGGCACCCTTCCTCCGAAGTCCAAACCCTGATCGCCTGACGTCCCCACGAGAAGGATTGGCCCCATGACCGGTCGATGGGGTAGTTGCTCGAGCCAAGGTGGACAGGATGGGGGATGGCCGGACATGGAGTCGTGCAAGTCGCAATGGCGGCAACCAGTAGGGAGATTGATTTAGGGTTTGGGGATGAAGGGGATTAGGGGAATCGACATTCGAGGGCCTTGCCACCTTGGGGAGTTAGGGGAAATGGGGAATCGAGACTTCCGGAGATGGGGCACGGAGTCATAGGCGTCGGGCGAACTAACGGGAGTCGGAGCCTCGGAGGGAGTGGGAGTACTTGGGTTGTGACCTTTGGGCTTTCGGGACGAGTGGGTCACAAACCATGGTCCTCAATCCTCATAGACTCATGGGACTCAAGCCACGGGAGGCCTAGGAGGCCAGGACCAGGAGAACGAGCCTACATGAATAGTTCAAGCACGGCCCGCCAGGCTCGCGAACTTGAATGCAGGCTCAAGTTCGACTCGTTTGGGGTTCAAATTGAGTCTGGGATGAGCTGAACTCAAATAGTTTGTGAGCCTCGAGCTTTTTTGCAGCCCTAACCATCATCATCACTATCGGTTCTAAGGTCAGAATCGACAATGATACCCAGATGAAGATATAGTATTGTGTCATTCTGTAGTAGTGAATAGTGTTGAGGTGTATGCCTTTATCATGAGAGATTAAATCTCTCAACCACCCATCTTACGAGCGTCAATTCCACAGATCGAACGATTAATGGAGAGTGACTTCAACTAGGTAGAGTCGCGCACTACGCCGTGCCGTGCAAAATTTGGTCGGGAGTTCTTTTCGCAAAAAAAAAACTATAGGAGGACCTCAACGTAATTTTAGTTCTCTCGGGGTGGTTTTTAAAAAATGGGGTGGTTAGGAGCCGTCAACGAATTTGCGTAACCATGGGGTCTTTTTTTGAAAAAAAAAACAGTGAGGACCCATTCGCGAATCTACGGAACTACGGGTCATTTTTGCAAATAACTGGTGGAAGGACCTACGATGTGCCGTATAAAATTTGGTTCAGGGTTCTTTTTGCAAAAAAAGATAGGAGGACCACAATATAATTTCGGTTCTCTCGTGGTGGTTTTTTAAAAATAGACGGGGTAGAAGCTAGGCACCAAGGCCAAATGCCACACCATCAAAAGTGTTCTTCTAGCTCCATATATGATATATCACCGAGTGTGCATGCATTCATGCTGCACCTGCAAACATCTAGAATTAATGGCCGTAAGCTACCCGCCTACCCCGCGCAACTTCCGACTCGTCGCCTGTTTACCCGAGAACACAATCATACTGTACACAACGCCGGTATTCTTTTGCTAGCCGTGCGTGCGCCCAGAATATCTCTACTATTCTAAAGCAGCACTTGGTGGCATGGTCCGTTCTTCCCACGTCATTAACTGCCGCTTAATTGTCCTGCTTAATTGCCCTGCTTAATTGCCCTACGCAAGAAACGAGCTTTCGCAAGAAACGAAACGTTAAAGATAGATGTTTGATTTTGTGAAATAATTTTTTTTATTTTTTAATCTTTATTTTTTATTATTAATTTTATTTTTCATAACAACGCACGTGCGCCCAGAATATTGGATCCAAATTAACGGCAGCCATGGTGGGTTTGGGGGGTTCTTCTACCTCGAGAACCTACAAATACGCGTGCGTTGCGTAGTGTGTGTGTGTCGCTCGCTTCGATCTCAAGCTTGCACCGTACCCAAACGTGGACACCGTATAGTAGTGACAGTACTGATCGACCGCGCGCAATTAAGCTGCCTAGCTAACAACTGTTGCAAGTGGCAACTGTTGGAGCACATGACGCTGGTGCATGCGCTCCGTCCGGTTATCCTTCAAAGACGGCCAAGAATAGAGGCGGAGGCATTAGTGGGGCTGGAGCCCACCCCGTTACTCCAGCGTAAAAGACCCCGCGATAATCTACGGCCCGTACGGTCATACCGTGAAGCAATGAATGGTACGTTTTTCTCCTTTCATAATTATATACTTATATTGCATACAATTTAAAATTTAACTATTTTACAATATATGGATAGACATAGTAGTTTATTTTAGATGTATCTTTTTTAAGCCTCCTCTTTGAAACTTTCACTGGCCGAGAATGCATGCATACCGTTTCGACTTCTTGATATATGTATACATGCATATATCAAGATGCATGCATTTCGTGTATACAGTAGATGCATGAAACAAATGTCGATAGATAAGTCGAGGCATCCAAGTGAAAAATTCCTTTCTTGAGAACACGGATCTACACCATCGTATTAACGCAGCGTATTGCGACTACTAGCGATAATTAGAAAATGGTAATTACTGATCGCCTTGTAACATTAGGCCGAGGCCGATCTAACGGATGTAGCTGGCAAAGATTGTTGTAATCCTGATTTAAGCTAATAAAGCTCTTGGGATTTGCCCAAAAAACATTAGGTTTAGACAGAGGCCGATCTATATCAAGCAGCGCCAAACGGATCCTGTTGGACACATGAGAAATACCAGTACCGGTTATTTCAGACACTCCCGGAGAAACAGCTCCTCTTGGACACACGAGAGATTGGGACAAATCCCCCGCCGGCTCTGACGTGAGATCCTCACTTTTATGTAACATAAAAGATAGATTTTATAATGCATACTGTACTAGCACGCACTGGCACAATTTGAAAACATAACCATACAAAAGTTGCAACATTTTATTTCAGCGGAAGTTTAATACACATAATATTACATAACCAGAAGTAAACAGTAGTGTAAATCCATCATCTTATTGTTTGCTAGCTAAGCCCATTAATCCACATGCAACAGATAAGGTGAATTCTTAGGAAGAATCGTCATTATTAAACTCATAATCAACGTTAAAATAAATGTCTTCGGGGTTTTCCATTTTTCACATAAAAACAATAATGATGCAAGTTGAGTACGAAAGTACTCGCAAGATTTACGGAGCCTAAATATATGCAAGCTGAATCAAATGAAATGTTGCTAAGGTTATTTTTGCATAAAGCTGAAATGTGAAATGTAATACTGAGTAGTAGATTGAAAGCGTAAATAAAACAAAAACAATTTAACAAGTAATTAAAATAACAAGTAGTCATTAACAGAAATATAATAAATTACTCACAGCCCTTCATGAGTAAACTCACGGTCCGTCATGAGAAATAAAGTAAGCAACACTATCATGGCAGTAATTAGGTGAGCATAAAGAAACTTTGTGAAAGCATGTACTCCATAACACTTGTTCCATTTTATGAAAATAGAAAAATAGCTAACTAGTGTCAGTTCTCTAAATTATCCATGACCGTCGTTTAGTTTTACACTCTACAGAGGTGTACTATTTTATCCATAAGGAATGATCATCTCTTTTGCAAAGTTTAATTAACACACTTCCTTTAGTGTACCGCAAAGAGATCATACAGAATCATTACATTATTCAAACCTAGCTTTATACCAGCCCGGCGACGTAAAACCCTTGCTATGGTACAAACAAACAATCAGATAAATCATAAATCTTTTTGAGCTTAATAAACTACAACAGTTTCTCCCCATAGCCAGGCGTACACCATTGTTTCGGTAAATGTTGGTTCCAAATCACCTCGGTGTGAACGTCCCTTCGAACAAACCTACCTGGAATGCCTGTACTACTTCAGCCTACCAATATGCAAAGCTAGTTTCCAATAACTTAGTGGGTTAAGCCCATTCATACCAGCCCTCATGGTTGTATGGTTATTACTTGGATCATACAACACTACATTCAGTCCTTAATTTGACTTGGGCGATAAAACTCTCCTTATCTACGTACAAGTTAAAGCTTGTACAATTGGCTATTCCAATAATCACCCATGTCGAAACCATAGTTTTATTTTTATTTTTATTAAAATAACAGTATTATTTACTGTCATAATTAACCATTAGAAAATTCATAAGGAAAAGTGTGGATGTGGTCTTGGCACCAGTTTTCTTCTAAAGCAATACTAAGTATATGCAAATAATAAACGATTATACCCAGTCTATCATTATAAACTTAATCACATTTAGGGTTGTCATGGGTCACAGTTCAATAGTCATTAAGAAAAATCCATCAACGAAGGTTATAACTACCAGAAGTATAAAGTAGGCATTTCTATAAAACATAAAGCAAGCATGCAGATTCTTGGTCAATATTTTAAATGATTATGAAAACTGGGATCAATATGATCAAGGGGGTGCTTGCCTTGCTCTTCTGGGTCACACTCGAGATCGAAGTCGTCAACAGCGGTGTCGGCTACATCGGTATATACACGTCGTTGAATTAAAATATAGCAAAATCCAACTTTTAATAATGGCAAAAAAAGTCAAATAAAGAATCAAATAAAATCATTATATACAAACAAGCATAGTCGCAATCAAAGTTTCATCATTTCATGTGACAATATTATATTACAGTTCTTTTTGGTATTAGCAGTTTTAGGGTTATACAGCGTTCACATCTATTCTTCATGTATTGTTCTGTTTTGTTTTATGAATTCAAGAAGCTAAGATTGTAAACTTTATTATAATTAAATTCGAATTCAAGAGACCAAAATTGGTTATATGAATATAAATCAGTACATATAACAACAGGTTTGGGAGCAAATAAAATTTGCATTATACACCCTAAGTATTATTCCAGAATTGTGTTCTCTACCATCTAATTTGCACAATAAAATTTGTTTCACTTTATTTGGACATTATGTGATCAAGTTATAGTAGTTTGAATATTTCATATGTTGAATTCAACCATAATAGGAAAATGGTAAAAACTAACTCCAAATTCAAATTTCTTTGCATATTTCGAAAGCATATGACATGGGGATCGTAATGGAACTAGTTTAATTTAATTTGGACTTCATTTGCACAAAATCTACATATAGCTAGTTTTAAACCTACAATTCAATTTCGAATTCTGTTTTAAATTACTAATCAAACTTTAAATATTTTTGCATATTCTAAGTATACATGATTTAACACAAATTTAGAAACTATTTTTACTTGATTTGGACTTACGGTTCAAAAGTTATTGCAAATTTGAAGTTGTTCGGTTTTGGATAAATCAAGAAATTGTAAAACACGCTTTCACTGTGAGGAAGCGTAATCCGGCTTTTACGCGTGCCCCTAGCTGGACCAGGCCGCACTCATTGACATCGTGGGTCCTAGGCATCAGCGGTGCATGCGCGGGCCACCGTGCAATGACTCGCGCGCGCTTTCCGCGTGTGCACGAGTGTCTGTCCAGTGGGTCTGGGATGGCAGCGGCATATTGAAGCGATAGTGGCTAACGCGACAGTCCCACAAGACAGTGAGCCAGAGCACAGCCAAAATGGCGGTAGCTAGCCGGCGGCGGGCTAGGGCCAGAGGCGCGCGGCTGAGAACACAGTGAGCATCAGTGTGTCGATGTGAATCTAATGAGCTAGTCAATCAAGCTTAGAATCGGTCAGAACTAAGTCGGCTTCAAAAGCAAGTGGCAAGCTCAACAGTGAGAGGCCGCGGCGGTGATTGAGTTTAATTCAAACACCAAAAGGGTGCGCAAAAGCATCCGTAGAATCTAATGATTATATTCCCGAACTTAAATGGAAAAAGGGAAGGCAATTTGGGTGCTCACCGAGCGAGAGTAATGGCAGCTGGAGGTGATCGGTGTTACGGGGCTACGGTGGGAGGAAAGTGGAATCGATTGAGGGGTTCTGTTCGTAAGGGGTTGTAGATGTTCCAGTCACAAGGAAATGGAGGAAGGGGCTAAGTGGAGTAAGTTCAGGTGAACTCCAGTAGCAGCAGAAGTTCGGCCGGACGTGAGGGGGAAAGGTAATTTGGGCTCAATGTTGATGGGCAAGGGCGATGGCCAAACCCAGGGACGGCTAGGTGCTCTTACTGTGTGTTTGGTTGGAGAGTGAGGTGGAATGGAATGGTTCCATCCCAGATTTCAGAGATGGAATAACTTCATCCCAGATTTCAGAGATGGAATAGTTCCATCCTAGATTCTCAGACAAGGCCCACTGTCACTCTCACATTCCAAGTGGGATGGCTGCGTTCCAGAAAATTTGTAGAACCTGGCCATCCCGAATCTAGAGAGAATATTCTCTTTTCTAGAACTAAGTCATCCTCAGGTCTCCAACCAAACACTAGACTTAGTAGGATAGGATGGTTCCATTCCACTCCACCCCACTAACCAAACACACAATTATAGAATGCCGAGGCGGTAGATACAGGGTTTGGACACGGCTTGAGGAATTGCGACTGAGGAGATTCATATATGTTGTATTTATTTTCTAATAATTCTTTTTCTCTATTTTTGCTGATTTTTAATTTTGAGATAGTTAAATTGAGATAAATAGTAAATTTAACTTTTAACTTTTACCAATTTTACCAGATAAAGGTATTGGTATGGTGATATCATGGTAAAAATCTCAGTTTCTAGAGAGCTCTAAAGAATTCTACAAAAATATTTTAGTAATTTGGTTAGATTTAAAAATTAATTGTAAAATTAGTCATTTCATTCTTTAAACATGTTCATACTAATTTTGACCATCCAAAACTTTATACAGAGGTCTCTAAAGATATTTACAGCCTTTGGGTAATTTTCCTTACTTTTATTTTTTTATATTTTTACCATTTACCATTATCTTCCATTTAAATTCCAAAATTCAATTATCAGATGCACATTTTAATATTATCTTTTTATTCTTTAATAAATTTTGGAATGTTACACGTGACCTTGCTTGTCCTCACGGCCATGAGCGCATGGCCGATTGGTTGAGCCCCTACCCAAAAAGCTAGCTTCTTCTACCCGCTTCTTACTTCGTCCGGACCATGTACGGACGCCATGACCAGGCCATCTTCATGTATGTGTAACTGTTGGGGAACGGGCTGACAGGCTACTCTAACGTAAATTCAAAATTTTCTAACGCGTAATCAATAAACCACTACAAATTATAGATCACAGAATTACAACTAGACATGTAGATTCATAGCGAAAGTAGAGTCGATATAGCACAATGGTGTAAATGTAGTCATACTAGCCTCGTGCCTCCTCCAACAACTCCTCGTGACCGTCGCATGTTGCGGATCGTCCTAGCATTGAAATCTCGCAACAACACCACCAAGGTATCCACATGTACTGAGCAGGAATACCACGGGATGAAGTGCTAGCTCCAGCTGCACAGTTAATTGCAAAGGAGGGGTGCCAACTAGGGTTTTGAGAATTTTGAATTTCTACTGTGTCTGTTAACCCTAAAGTTAGCACCCCTAATCCCTTTAAATAAACGTCCCATAATGGACTCTACATTAGAGGCCCATTAGAAACTTAAAACCATCAAAATTCGGATCACCATCCGAATTAAATCCCAACCCTTTAAGCATGCGATCATATAGGTTCACGTATACCTAGACATTGTTTGAGTACTCTTACTCGACTATTAATCGGTAGCGGTCCCTAGCAGGATGTGCTGACTCTCAAGTATATGTAAAGATCACATCGAACGAACCTAAACAATTATTTAGTTATATGCATTTCCCTTTGCCTCATGATATCGATCAAACTCAAGGCGAGTATATGCCATCCTTGTTTAATTAGTTCGACCACTTTTTCTCGATCACGTGACTCAAAAATCCATAATTACAGTTAACTCTTTAACCGCGAGTAGCATAGCCATTCATTTCCGGAATTCGACCACTCGAGAGGCTTAGAGATATCTCTCCTGTTGAATGGAGGGGCAAATCCTATCTTGATCGATCATGCTTCGCAGCATGCTTAATGACAAACCCGAAAGTCACATTTATAACTACCCAGTTGCAGAGTAGCGTTTGGCAACCCCTAAGTATGTCATTACACGTCTCGAGTACATACGACAACCTCAAGTCTAAGAATATAGCATACACATTATATATGAGACCAACTGATGACAAGAAATTTACAATGTTATCGCAATGTCTCAAGGTGGGTCGATCCAACTCCATGCTCTTTAACATGTGTACGTTCATGTTATTAGTTTGATATCTCCATATTTATGGCCCGTGAAATATGGTCATCAACCAATACATATGATAGTCTATTCATATGTGTTATCAACTAGGGATCACTTAGAATAATCATCACAAAGTTACATATAGAGTTTCACAAACAAATAACATATTTGCTAATAAATGATAATAAATATTCAAGAAACAAGATAATTAACTATAAACATAAAAATTATAATCATCTCTATGATCATGTAGAATATATTTTTAACAGTAATCTACTTGCGTAACGCATCCGTGATCTTGGTAATCCTGCCTCCTTTTAATTGGAGCAAGAGCTTGCTTGTCACTGCAGTGACTTGTCGGAGCAGTGCTGTACTTGCATGCTAATACACCCCGGTTAGGTACAATTGGAGACGCAACCAGCCATGTCACTGTTGCCCTAGTTAGCCCGGCAATTACTCCAACATTCTGTGCAACGGAACGGCCAGCTTGGACAGTTTGGATGAGCAGTCCGCTGTGTGTCCTGAGATTGTACCTCAACCGATCGAGCTCCGGCGTTTCGCTATGGTTAACTCTGCCTCGTCTAGGGCTATGTATTTATGCTTTTAGCAAGTTTTAGGGAGCACTAGTACTCTATGTAACTGACATTTCAGAACATATATTTACAGGCAAAAGTGAGAGATTCATGGCTCAAGAAAAGACAAATGACGATATCATGCTATAAGATGAATATTTTGGCCTCTTTCTCAGGCGAACAGTGCCCATGCACCAAGCACGTGCATGTTCATGGCGAAATGCCAATAAATGGATTTTGGCCCCTTCCATCTGCGGTTTATTTGCTATGATCTCAGGTAGCTACCAGACCTCCTGATCAAAATGAGACAATTAGTTTACATCTACTTTTTACATCAGTTTGGCTAAAAAAAAATGCTATATATACTCGGTGTAGGTGTTCAGGACTTCAGCCCATTCGTTTCAGCCCCTGCACAGTTTCTGCTTAAAAAATGGATTGTTTGTCAAACGGAAGGATTCTGGACAGCTTCTCGTACAATCAGAAACTGTCTTTACATATAAAATCAGAATCAGGATTTGGACAGCTTCTAACTAATTCTCCATGGGAGGATTCTAGACTCGAGCGCCGTGTGTAGCCGCCGGTGCTCCTTCACCCACCGCCCCTCCACGGCTCTGTCAGCCGGTTGGCCACCCCTCCGACCGTTGGCTTGCCACCACTCATCGCCCCACTGCCTGACGGCCGCTGCCCACTCGAGGCACCTCCGACCGCACACCGCCAGCTTGAGGTCGTCCACCGCCCAAGCCTCCCCACCACCCTCCTTCGCCGCCGACGCCGAAGGTAAAGGGGATCAAGTCGCTGATGCCGAAGCCGAAGTAGCTCCAGCAGTCCTCCGTTTGCCGCCCCTCTGCTCGAAGCTGACTGCCTCTCCACCTGCTGCCCCTTGCCACCGCCCACCGCTGCCCCTCCGCGTGCCCCTCTGCCCGTCGCCGGCCCCATGCCGTCCACTACCTTCCTACCCGGCCTTTCAGCAAACAATCAGGAGCAGCCCATGAACAATCAGGATTGCCGAATAGGACAGCTTCTCCAACCGGCAGATTTTTTAGGTAACCATTTCTCCAGATAGAAGGATATAATCTAGAATCTATACAATAAGAAGCAATCCCGAGTTAGGCCTTGGTGTGAGTACTTCATAAGCAGAAGAAACATAACAGTCCTACAATAAGCGAACACATGAAGTCTGACCAAATTCAATCTGTCATTGTACATCTTTCTCCTGGTGTGGACGTATGGTGCGTATAAGCACAACACTACTACAGAAAGACTTATATTGGACGCATCATCACAAACGGTTTTAAAAAACCGTTTGTGATAAGGAACATTACAGACGGTTCTATATGAAAACCGTCAGTGACATAATCACAGACGGTTAGAACTACGAACCGTCTGTGATATATAGCAACATCACAAACGGTTTTAGTATAAAATCGTCTATGATGACCTCACAGATGGTTCTATAATACAACCATATGTGATATGTTCGATATCACAGACGGTTTTAAATAGAACCATCTGTGATATCACTATATAAATATATCGATAGAGGTTCATTGCGTAGACCTTTCCTCCCAATGTGTTTCGCCTCCCCCAAACCCTAGCCCCGTGATGACCTTCTCCTGGACGAACAAGCTGTGCAAGACGGTCTTCACCGTCGACAAGCTGCTCCTCTAGACCCGCGGCCACACCCTCACCGCCCGCACCGTCCTATGCAAGGGCGCCGCCCACCTTCACCGCACGCCTCGCCCTCGTGCTCGACTCTTGCCTTCTCAGGTACCCTCACCTCTACATTGGCGTCGAGCTCACCCACGAGCCCGGCTTCCACCAGGTTCATTTCTTCCTTTATGCAATTTGTATTCTTCTAGGCATTATTTTTTCCCATTACACACGCTAAGTAGGTTGTTGCCATATTACAATATGGTATATTGACAACATAGACTGGGCACATAATCTTTTTTCTTATTCTGATGTTAGATGAAATGATGGTCGCCAAATAAAGAAGGGGAAGAGAGAGGAGTGGATTAATTGTAGAGGGGGAAGGTCTATTTGCTTCTATTGATCGAGCTTCTACAGTCAATACTCTTTTTAGTACGTGTCTGGTTTGAGGGTGTATAATTCTCAGCACATTCATTTTCTTTTTTGGGATACTTGTGTTGGCCATTAACTATATGTAATTTGAAATTATTGAAGTTGTATTTTGTGTATTGCAATCAATATATGGTGTTGATTTGGTATTCTTTAGAACATTCAGTGGTAACCCATTTTAAATGCTAACTTGCTAAACTCCTTACGTGAGCCATTGGATGAGATTTAGAGGAATCAAATTGGCGATATGTTATATTCATTGAGATCTCATCCAATGACTCGTGTGAAGACTTAGCAAGTTAGCACCAAAGGTATGCGCATGGTGTGATCCGATCCAACGATTGGTATCAAAATCTCTAGGAAGTGGTGACACCGGTGAATGTGATGAGGTGGCGTCAAGTGCGATGGCGAAATATAGTTCCGCTATCTCAAGGACCAGATGGCTTTAGCGGTCATCTATGGAGGCATCCTAGAAGAAACGCTCTTTCTACTGGCCGAAAAGGAAACGGCCAAAGCTGCGTGGGAGAGTTGAAGACAATACATCTTGGCGTCGATCATGTGAAGTAGGCAAAGGTACAGACTCTGAAAGCTGAGTTTGAGGGGTTGTGCATGATGGAGACAGAGTTAGTCGACGATTTCGCCATCCAGTTGACAACAATCAGCAACAAAATCTAAGGGCTTGACGATAAGACAGAGGAAAGCTATGTGGTAAGAAAATTCCTTCGTGCTGTCCCTGACAGGTTCCTACAAATCGTCTCCACCATTGAGCAGTTCGGCGACCTCAAGGTGATGACGATCGAGGAGTTGGTCGGTCGCTTGAAGGCAAATGAGGAACGGATTATGAGATTTGATGGCGGTGAAGAAGAGCACCTACTCCTGACGCACGCCGAGTGGGAGGCCCGATCGTCGAGGCGCGACGGCGAGAGCTCCTTTGGTAGCTTGAAAGGCGATGGTCGACAAGGCCGCAAGAATTGAAATTTTGATAAGGCAAAACTGAGATGCTATAATTATAATGATTATAGGTATTTTGCTTCGGAGTGTTGCAGACTAAAGGAGGAGAAAAAAGCACACCTTATCGGAGCTCAAGGTGATGATGAACCTGCGTTGCTTTTACGCTATGTCAAGTAAGAGAGTTGAGTCCGGGATGTTGAGGAGATGCGTTCGCCAACCAAAGTCAAGTTCTTCAAAGTTGAGTCCGGGGTGTTGAAGAGGTGTGTTCGCCGTCTAAACTCATGTCTGTCGAATATGAGTCCAAGACATTGAAAAGATGTGTTCACCATCTTGAATTAAATAAGTTGAGTACGGGGGTGTTGAGGAGATGCGTTCTCCATCCTATGTCAAATAAAAGTAGGGCAAATCATAATTGAAACTGATTGCCTCAACAAGCTAGAGTTGGGTTAGAAATTAGATGTTATAAGATTAAGGGGATGAATGTTGAGAAGTTTACCTTGTAAACGTTTTGGAGTCCGAGACGTAGTAGTAATCCATGCGTACAGGTGTCCGGATTGATTGCCGTGTCTGAGTTGATCGTTGTTTTCAAGCAGAATCAGCTGTGAAGACATAGCCTTTTTAAGGCCCAGTTGAGCATGTAGCTCGGTTGGTTTGTGTGTTGTGCTGCCTCTCCAAAGACGTCTCGATCAAGTCCTCTCGGCGTGTTTTTTTTATTGTTTTTTCTTTAGATTTCAGTGCATACACGAAGCTCTCTGAGTCTAACGTACCCGCGAGGGTGTGATCCTATCCAACAATCGTTTCACTACCTGTGTTCAACTTTCAGTTTTTTTTTTTACACAAACTTTCAGTTATCAGTACTACCACCAGTACTAGTCTCTTAATCTAGGAACTATTTTACTTCATAGCATGGGGCGAGGCAAATAAGGTACTGCCTGCCAGTGCCAGCCATGGGCTACCTCTTTGATCCCCCTAACCCAATTAAAGATCAACTGCTGACAGCAACAAAGGGGCAACACATGAAGGGCATCCTATACATGATGCTTGTCCTTTACCAACAAAAGTGTTGCTTTCCCCTCTCCATTTGGAAGCAAACCCCACCCCACATCTCACTGCAATGCAATGCTCAGATTCCAAATGTGGTGTGTGTGTTGTTAATTAATCCATTTCTCTATATGGCCATGCAACCTTATCTCCTGACTTTCAGACCACGGATTAGTCTGCTAGTGTTTACCTTGAAAAATGATTTGTTTGCTGGTGAATTTAAAATGAGAGCGATGAACAACCAAGTCCCACTTTCATCATGCTCAAAACCAAACACTCAGTTGCATTGCATCTCTGAAGTCCAGAGAGTTTTCATGCTTACAAGTCTACACATTGATATTTTTATTAGTCTTAGGCCTCCAACGGCTGCTCTGTTAAGAAAGAATAAAACTTGTCCTTTTCCCATCTATATCATATTTGCAGAATAAACAACTTGGAACCCAAGGCACAAGGCAGACCAAGACTTGAGTTAGGGGAAAATGAATTTCACATCAAGCCTCAAATTATACAGATCCTCTAGTACTATTTTTAACCACCCCCTCCTCACTCCTCAGCTCTCTCTCTCTCTCTCTCTCTCTCTCTCTCTTTCTGGTCAACAAGATGTTGCCAATGTACGGTGGGAATCAAGCATGTTGCAGACAGTTTCTCTTCTGATCTCCTCAAAGATGAGGGTCTCTATCTTGGTGCCAATCTCCCTGACCTCAGGCTTGAGCTCCCTCCATTGCTGTATGGATTGGGAGAAGTCCAGCTCCACCATCCTGGGGATCTTGGAGATGTCCCCTGCAATCCTCTCCCATGAGGAGATCTGCTCTTCTACGAACTTTCCATTTCTGACCATCCCTTCCTCCTCTTCCTCTATCTCCATTGTGCCTACCTTGTCATGGACATTGTAGGTGAAGCATGGAGAGGTAGGGCCGAGGAAATCTTCGGATGGAGGTGAGCTCCCTGAGGTTGATGGATTCTCATCCTCCCCTATCACAGGAACAGAGAAAAAACAGTTAATATCCATTCGACTTCTAACACTACAATTCAGCAATTCAAGAACATGGTGAGACATAGTCAAAGACACAAGTTTTGGTCTACAAAAATCAAGGAGTTTTGCAGACAAGAAAATCTTCAAATGGTAACAAACAAACAGAGTAAAAAAAAATGCACCATGTAACGTATGAACATGCTTAAACGAAGTACAAGATATGAATGGCTCAACTGATAATGTGGTGAATTAATCGGTTAATGACACTGGTGAAGAGGACACTGAATCAGTAGGGTCAGAGAGCTTACAGCAGGAATGCACGGGAGACTCGTCGTCAGAGTGCAGCTCCAGGACGGAGATTGGGCTGAGCTGCCGCGACGAGTTCACCTCCATGTCGGTTCTCCACCTTGCCCGCTCATCGTCGACGTCGTCATCGTCTAACTTCATGGCACGAGCATCGCACTCGCCGCTGTCGCCGCCGGACCGCTGCAGCCGGCGGAACTCGCGGTCGGCACCGCCGCCGGGGAAGCAGCCACCGCCAAGATTCTCCCAATGCAGCACCCTCCTCATGGCCTTGCTGCACAGCACCTTGCTCAGGGCGCCCCTCAGGCCACCAATGCCGCTGTTGCCAGCACCGCCGCCGCCTCTCCTCTTCTTGAACCCGTGGTTGCAGAGCCTGAGCAGCCGCCGGCACGCGGCCACGGGGCAGCACGTCGCTGCTCCTCCTCCACGGCCGCGTCGCAGCATCCTGATCTTGGAGGCCTCGATGAGGAACGGCTCCTGCTGCTCCTGGAGCAACTCCGAGAGCCTCCTCGCGGCGGCCATTGCTGCTCCTCTGACACCCTTCCTCCTCTTATTGGGGCACAAACACACGCAGAGGCACACAGGACGCAGCTCACCAATTAAGAAGGCGCCACGGGTTCATCACAGGGAAGCGGCGGTGATTGGGGATGGGTGGGAGGGTTACAGTGATGTGCGGTGCGGTTCTTGTACGTATGTGAAGAAGCCGATGGGTGGGGAGGGGAAGGGATCATAGTGTTTTCACATGCTGGGGATGGAGGAGGAGGCGTCAGCGCTCGGGGTCCGCAGGATGGTTGTTGGCTAGTGGAAAGGGGGAGAGTGAGAGACGAGAATGCGTGTGTGTGTGTGTGTGTGTGGGGGGGGGGGGGGGGGGGTCATGCGGTGCCGCGGTGGTGGTGGCAGAGCTGGGGACGATTGATCTGATGTGTCGCACTTGCTAGCTTTTTGTTAGAAATAACTTAAATATTTTTATTTTTATATTTTTTGGTTTTATTTAAATAGGTTGTTAATTTAAGTCTTCAACAATTCAAACTTTTTTTTTTATATATCACTCCTGTGTACATGTAATCATGAACCATCATAATAGATTATTTCCCGTATTTTTTTCCACAAGGATTCTTCTATGATATATCTTGTCTGCAGTTATTTTGTCGTGCTAACCCTAACAAGTGGTATCGGAGCTAGGATTCAACATCTACCCCAGGGTGGAGGAGACTCCCGGAGGCTGCCATCGCATGACTTCAATCTAATGTTGCGACATCATCCTCCGTGCCGGCGCTTCCACAGACCCACTATCCTGTTGGCCTCGATGTCTCCCAGCCTGCGCTCGCTGACACACGCTGGTCTACGCCATCCACTGGTGCCCCAATCCGATGACGCTGCTGCACACCGTCTTATGCAACCGCGGCTAGGGATGTGATCGGATCGGATACGGTCGAATATCGTCCTATTCATATCCGTATCCGTATTTTTTATCGAATACGAATAGTGTCGAATACGAATTATACAGGATAATATCGGTTACGAATACAGATCGAATACGGATCGGAATCAACATGGATACGAATAATATTAGTCGGATATTTTAAAATCCAATTTCGCTTTTTCCAAAATCGGTCCAAATTTAAATTCAAAATTCCAAAAGAAATATATTTGTATGTCTTTTTTTGCCTTTTATCCCTAGCTTGTCATACATGTGACTCGTGAGTAATAATGTACCCCATTGCAATAATTGAACCAAATGATTTGCGGTGGCATATAGTCTTTGAATCCTAAGTAGCCTCTCACGAACGCCACTTGCCAATTTCTGTACCACCTTTACCCAAATATCTCCAAATTAGCATCTAGCACACATGAACACATTATATCTTGTCATCCAATGCACCCAGTCTACAAAGCTTGATGAAACATGTTAAATTGTTAATGTGTTATTCTGAAACGTGTTATTTGGATAATATCCGTATGTCATTCAGATATTATCCGAACAAAAACTTGGATATTCCGTATCCATCGGATAATCAGTGTTCCATATCCATATCCGTATCCATGTAAATTATCTGTATCCATATCCTTATCTGAGAAATCAACTGGATATCTGTGAAACTATCCAAATCATCATCCAAATCAATTCGGTCGGTCGGTCGGAAAATATCCGTACCAGTTCCATCCCTAACCGCGGCCAGCCCGACCCACCCGACGGCTCGGCCTCCACATCCCTCGCGTCGCTTCGCTGCATCGGGACCGCTGGGCCCGACGCCGCTTCAATCTGCTCTAGTCGGCGGCGCACCCCTTCGCCCTTCGTGTAAGTTCAAGCTCCATTGGTTTTGGTAATTGGTTTATGATTAATGCTTAATCATTGTTTATGACAAATCCAATCTTTAATGAGACTAACATATTTATTGAGCTTATGTTTAGTAGCCTCATATTTGGATGGAAAATAGAAAACCCAAGGTATGCATTGTATCAATGTTCATTATTTTATTGCATACTTAGGATTTAAGTTGAAGTATGAATTTCTCCACTACTTTAACCAAAAAATTGTGTATCATGTTTCCGAATCCATATATTACATGGATGTACACATTTAGGGGGGAGTTTATACTCGAACTTAATGTTTCATTGTATTAATCCATTTCTTATTACCACATATAAAGGATCAAGACATTGAAACTAAATCTTTGAGTATACATTTAACATGCATAATTGTAGTATACTCATGGTATCATATGATATGCTCCAAAGAAATAAAATTGAATATGTGCATATTAATTCAATGTTAATTATATGTATGCACATATCTTTATGGGGTTTATTCTATAGTTGATGGCTTAGAGTAATGATTATTTCCATACATTCCATATATTATGGATCATTACTTTCCATCAACATGAGTATATGAAACCTGTGTAATTATTATATACTCATATCAATTTAAACGAACATTTAAATTGAGGTCATTTATCTCTTAATCATCAAAGAACATTTCATCATGTGTTGATGGTGATCTTGTGATCGATTAAGGATAATCAATAGTTCTTGAGTATAACGAAGCATTAGTTGCATCAATATACTTAAGACACAAATACAGTTATTCATTAAATTGATTTAGCTTGTGCTCAATCGTTATGGAGGCATCCATTATGTGTTAATGGAGTGCAATAGATGATTATGACAACCTTGTGTGTTGGACTAACGCTTTCAAATGAGTTGTGAAAGTAGGATTTAGTCCAAGTGGTTGAAAAGATGAAGAAACGGGACATGGATGGCATCATGAAGTGATGGACATCAAGAGGAGATCCCGATGAGAAGAAAAGAAGAGAAGGTTCATCATGAGTTGATGAACAAGAAGAAAATAAGGGTGACAATCCCCGGGAAAAGAGGTGTGATTGAAGATCATAAAGACCCCAAAAAGGGGATTGATCGCGTGCGGCGTCAAAGGTAACTAAATAGAGTGTCTAATTATAGGGTTGCCATACTATTAAGAGGGATGCAACGTTGATGATTTAGAAATGTTTTTGTGCTCAAGTGTTATCTATCCTTAAATAGATGAGAGACACAAAACGCATCACATACATTGGAAAGGTTTGTCTTTCTGTCTGGATCGGATGTTCCGATCCATCGGTAAGTCCGGTGATGTGTTGGTGAGAGTCTAGGACCTCTTTGGATTGATCGGAAGTTCTGATCTATCATAAGGTGCTAAGTTGTCTAAGTCTCAGGTGCTCCTCTATGAGGATCGAAAGTTCCGATCTGTGTGATCGGATATTCCGATCTATTTGATCGAATAGTCCGATCAAGACTTAGAAGCTCTTTGAATTTATTTTAAGTGTGCACCAAACCAAGTTTTTCGGTCCGGTGAAATTGAGTTTCTTTCTGGAAAGATCGAA
The DNA here is from genome assembly GCA_036346355.1 of Rhipidocladum racemiflorum. NCBI lineage: Eukaryota > Viridiplantae > Streptophyta > Magnoliopsida > Poales > Poaceae > Rhipidocladum > Rhipidocladum racemiflorum. The sequence continues at coordinate 17,634,481 of CM070573.1, read as the reverse complement.
AGTTGATCGGATGTTTCGATCAGTGTATTGGATTAAAAGGTGCTTCTTTGGACAAATAGGAAGTTGATCGGAAGTTCCAATGATCGGAAGTTGATCGGATGTTCCAATCAGTGTATTGGATTAAAAGGTGCTTCTTCGGACAAATCAGAAGTTGATCGGATGTTCCGATCGTGCATATCGGATGTTTCAATATGTGTAAAATCCAATGTTGTGCGCAGTCGAGTTTTGAGTTTGTTCTGGAGTTTTTGCCTGATCGGAACATCCGATGTTGGGATCGAAAGTTTCGATAATGGGTAAAATAGCTAGTTTTCTTGCTCCAACGGCTAGTGTTTAGGTGTGTGGTATAAATACCCCTCTTGGCCAATTGGGAGGGTTGTTGTTGATGTTGTTTAAGTTCGGGTTGAAGGGTTGAGCAAGAGGTGAGCTAGTTGAGTAGAGAAAACACCTTGAGATGCATTTGTTGCTCCTTGGTCATCTCTTTAGCTAGATAGAGCTCTAATCACATGTGTTGTGATTAGGAGTGGATTGAGTATCCACCTTGTCTCCTTCCCTTTTGATCTTTGTGATCTCTCTTTGAATGAGGTGTGAGAAGTGAGAGTTAGTGCTAAGAGCGAGATTGAGTGAGATATATTGTGAGCACTAGAGTTCATATCCAAGATCATCCATTCATTGGATTCGTTACACTTGGAGTTTGAGGACTCCTATATGGCTAGGCATCGCTCACGAGCAAACAACAAGTGTGGTGTGCCGTGAGAAGTTTGTGAAGGCGTGATTTTGCCTTGGAAAGGGAAAAAATCAAGAATAGAAGCCAAGTCTCAAGTGTGACCGAGATTGGCGAAGAATAGGATTGAAAAAGACCCAGCTCATGTGTGACCGAGCCTCCTCAACGAAGACGTAGGAATCTCGGTGGAGGAAGTCCGAACTTCGGTAAACAAATCATCGTGTCAATTCTTTACATTTCCTTATTGCTTTACTTTGCTATCTTATGTTGGATTATTCTATCTAGGGTTGATTCTCTCACTAACTAGCTTTACTTCAAGTTGTTGATATTTGCTTGTGCTAGCTTCTAGTAGAAATCAATTTGTGTTTAGGCGTAATTTGTTTTGCAATTCTCTAGACTCTGTTCTAATCGGATAATCCAACCTCATATCGGATAGTCCAATTGTACCGGAACCTCCGACCCTCATATCAGAAGTTTCGATCTTTTTCTCGCTGCGTTCTTTAGAAAATTGTTAATCGCCTATTCACCCCCCTCTAGACGTCTATCCTCGATCCTTCAATTGGTATCAGAGCTACGGTCACTCTCATATTAGGCTTTACCGCTTAGAGAGTAAAAAGGATGACGACTAGTGGATTAGTGCACTCACGATTCACTAATGCTTTATGGTTATAATTATGCTCATTGGAAATTATGCATGATTTCATTCTTTAAATCCATGAGCCTACAAATATGGTGGATCGTAGATGTCGGCTTTTCTCTTGGTCTAAACAAAGTTGCTCCAACTAAAAGGGAAGAGAAATGCTTACATCTCGACTCTCAAGCTACTAATGCTATTTTTAGTTCTGTGAGCGAAAAGATATTTAATGAGATATTCAACCTCAAGAGTGCTCATGATATGTGGACAATGCTGTGACACTACGTTTTGGTGTGACATTACAAATTGCGAAATTAGAGAAGAAAATCTTACGGCTTGAGGTTTACTCGCGTTTTTGGGCCTTTTGAAGCGTTGACACCACAGAGTGTCGTAACCTTATTTAACGTGCATGATAAGGTTAATAACATTATGAGATGTGGAATTAAGGTTAAAACTATAGGATATGGAGGTTAATAGCTTTTCCGGGCCGTTTCCGGGGTTTTGGGCCTTCCCGGGGGAGTTTGGGCCTTGGTGGGCTTTGGTGGGATGGAGTAGGTCTCCGTAACGGACTAGGTTTGGGTGTGGGGGCTGGTAAAAGGGCTCCCCACCAGCCCTTGGGACGTCCACCCCTGCCCCATGCGCCCCTAACCCTAGCCGCCACCCTTCCTCCTCCCTCCACCTCCTAGCCGCCCCATCTCTTGCCCCCATGGCGCCCCCATTGCTCCCCATTGCACACCACCTCTTCTCCACCCCCCTTGCTGCCCTAGGGTGACCTCCCCACCCCTGCATCCTCATGGATCCATCCGAGGAGCGAGGAGCGAGGAGCGAGGTGCGAGGAGCGAGGAGCGAGGAGATCGATTGGAGTTTTCGTGCGTCGGGCAAAGGTATGATCATGGGGATCCTCGGGGATGAGCTAGGTACTGTTATTAGGGAGTTTATCAAGTTTTTGATCAATTGGAGGTGCTGGATTTGAGTAATTTGGGTTAGATCTAGATGTTGCCACGTTTCTGTTTTCGGGCAGATTGAGCAGTCGAGCTAGGGTTCGCGTTTTCGCCAATTTAGAATCCGAATCTTGTCGTACGGATGTTGAAGAAGTTGTAGATAATTTAATTATATTTCCGTGGATATAAAGAAAGTTAAATTCCGCCCAGCCGTTTAAAAGTTATGGCTGTTTTACCGAGCGTGTTAAAATCTGTGACGTAATTGGAACAGATCACGGTAATCTGTAGATTAGACGACATTAGAGTCCGAATCAGTCTTTCCCTATACCTAGAGAAAGTTGGGAAATTTCCTAAGCTATGCGAGGATGTACTCGTTTAATTGATTCGGAGTCCCAGAACTCAAGTTATGCTTTTTGCAAGGCTGCTGTCCCGTCGGGACAGAACCTCTGTTTTTAGGTTTTGCGAGTAGTGGGCAATGTCGGGTTAGATGGGGTTTTGCGTACTGTTTTGTGGGCATGATTGTGAGTGTGTGATGCCTATGTGCAGGTGGTGTGACACCGGGAGTGCCCTCGACTTCCCACAAATCCGTCGCCCGCGGTTGAGGCAAGTGTGTTGTAATGTATAGCGGATTGTAGGTTGCTTGTTGATCTTGGATGAAAGATTGAATACTTGCTATGATCACTTGCCTTGCTTGCTATTTTCCAATGATATATTGAGTATGATTATCATGATATGATGCTATGTGTCTATACTTATCATGATTCGATGCCATGTGTAATATTTGTCATGATGAGATGCCATATGTTTATGTACATGTGAAATATGATAATTGGCATAGTTGCATGCATGACATGAGATGGGGCGAGGCGGTGAGAAAGTCATTAACTAATCCGGAAAGGCCGGTGAGAAAGTTATGACTAGTCCTAACGCCATTGAGTAAGACCTACATCGTGATTCCATTCACGTGGTGAATGGAAGCGAGAGTAGGCACCCTCCATCTTCGGGATGGAAGGGGAGAGGGTGCACACCGACGGTGTGTACTCAACCATACCGGTATGAGTTTCCAAGGAGATATGAGCATAACATTGCATTGCATTGCATTGCAATACATATTTAATGATGATGATGATGTTGTTATGTGCTCAAGTATGAGATGTTATATGGGATGTAAGGTATTATTGTCTTGTAAATGATCTTGTTGTCCATTACAATATGCTTGCTGAGTTTTCGAACTCACGCTTGTGTTTTATGTTGTTTTTAGGTACTTTGAGATCGGCATGCGGGAAAAAGGGGTCTAGCTACACTTCTACACGTAGCTCCACCATCATAGTCCATAATTAATCACTTGGAGACATGATATTAAGAGTTGTGCCATAAACTTAATGTAGGGTTTAATTTAGCATGCTTGTGATTCCTTACTTGCTTGGTTATAGCTTATGAAGTGGTTGAGCATGCTTTTATTGGCGTAATTTGATGATATATCCATTTATGTTGATGTTTTATTTGTCGTGTGCTATGACATATCTTGCCATGATATTGATATTGTGTTAATTCATGTTAAAACAAAGGAGATGCTGCCGAAATCTCGGTTTTTTAGCATGTGCGCCTTTGCTGGAATTTATGTTTAATTGTGGTATTTAGATGTTGTTTAGCTTATGTTTAGTAGCATTCAGGCATATTAAATGCCGGGGTGTTACAAATGCTTCAAGACAAATATGATGTGTCCACCTCATCAAATGAGGATTGCATACAAGAACGGATGTTGGTTGATGATTCTTCAACCTCTACATCAAGTGATGAAGAACCGACATCACCATCTACCTCCTCTTCCGCCCCAAGCAATGACAACACTCCTATTTTCCTCATAGCAAAGGAGAAGAAGGTATCACACACATCCAAATCTCAAGATGTAGATGATTTTGGTAAGAGTGATGATGATAGCGATACCAATTATGATGATAGGTTTGGTGATATTAGAGAAATATCACTACCTAAAATGCTTGTCTTGCTTAATACAATAGAGAAGCAAGAGGACACTCTCGAGAGGCAAGAAGATTTGCTCATCTTTGAAAAAGAAAGAAATTTTGAAATTGAGAGTGCTCTTGCTAAAGAAAAGATGAAAAATGAATCTCTTGAGAAGGAGAAAACTAAATACAAAATTTTGAAGTTGAAGCGTGACTCACTTCAAAAGGATTATGATGTTCTTAAGGAAAATCATGAAAAGATCATTCTCAAGGAATTCACTAAGCCTAGAATAGACATTAGTATTCAATGTGATATATTGATGAAATGCCTTGCTCAAATATCATTCATTGCATTTCATACAAAATTGATATGTCTACTTCTAGCATTGATATGCCTTCATGCTCTAATGATATTGTTTCAAGTTCCTTTATGTCGTTAGATACTAATCTTGTAGAGGAAAACAAAGAGCTCAAGAAACAAGTCACAAATTTGAAAAGTGACTTGGAGAAGTGCTACAAGGGCAAAGCCATCCTCGACAAGATCTTGAGCCCTCGGGTGCCTCAAGATTGAAGAGGACTTGACTACATCTCCAAGAGGGAAAAGAGCAAGCCAAAGCACCATGAAGAATCATTGAAGATCAAGAGGTGCTTTGGATGCAACAAGAAGGGTCACCTTGCCTCGGTGTGCCCTAATCAAGTTGATGGCACGGGAACGTCGTCAAGGATGAGGCATGATGGCAAGAAGCAAGACCTTAAGAGGACAAGAAGATGTCAAACTCAAACGTGCTTCAATTGTCGGCAAAAGAAGCATATTGGTAAGGATTGTCCCAAAGGTATAACCCCTAAGCCTACTATTCATTTTAATGATTGTTTGCTTAGGAAGGACAAGAATGGCAATGTAATTGCCAAGCTTGTCAAGTCCCCTATGCCTACTAAAAATGATTATCATTTGCTTAAAAAGGATCAAACTAGAAATAGGGTTGCTAAATATGTTTGCCCTCCTAAGCATTCTCAACTTAATGCTAATTATATGCTTAGGAGGAATAAATATCACAAACCTATTCCTAGAAATGTTAGTCATTCTTTAATGCTAAAGTTAGGGTCATTTGGGTTCCTAAATCTATTGTGACTAACATTGTTGGACCCAACAAGGATTGGATACCAAAAAACACCTAAAAGGTTTTTAGGCAATGAGAGATGGATTGGACACTTGGCTCAATCGAGGAAAACACGATTTCATCATGTCAAATAGAGCCAAGCATGAGGATGATCATTCTATTATTATGAGCCAATGCTATCTCGGTAACTTGCAATTTAAATTGATTATTTTGTTGCTTCTAGCCTTGTGTAGGTTTAGATGCATTAGTTTCATAAAAATCAATTTAATTGCTTGTTGATTGTACCTTACCCATGCTTCTTACTTGTGCTTTAATTGTAAGCTTGAGCAAGTTAGGAGTGGCACATTTAGGGGGAGTGCTAATTCATATTGATATGTATCACATCCCTACGTGTGCCCATATGTATATAAGTGCAAATATATTTTTTTCAAAATCAACATTTTAACCAAAACTCAAAAATTGTGTACTTACTAGTAATCTTTTTTTTAAAAAAAAAAACTAGTTGAAATTGGTATACAAAAGTCTTTGAAATGTTTTCCAAAGGATTGGCTTCACAAAATTCTATTTTGAAAAGAAAATGAGTTTCAAGTCAAAAATCTAGTTACTAATATCTTGTTTTGGATTTAAACTTATAATTTTCATATAATATTTGCCAGGGTATTTGGCCGAGAAGTTTGTTGAGTGAGGTGATGGGAGAAGCACCAAGACGAATGACATTGCGTGTGGACAACAAATCAGCCATAGTACTCATGTTGGGACCCGAATATGTAAATCCGAACCCATTGTGTATTCTACACTAGTCCAGAATCACGCTAGTGCACATAGTCTCAACATAGATGAATATCATAATCATACACAGTGAAAATATAGATAAAGACTTCATCTATTAAATATAACATGTTGAACCGCCTTATGGTCAACCTTACAATAATACGCCTAGTGGGACTTAGACTAAGAATTAAATAAAACTGTAGTACAAATAAATTGTCATAATAACCCTTCAATATGCCACAGACAACTGACAAGATTCGCTCCCTAATTGATCCTCTCCTCCTGGTACTCCTCGTAAGCTGGTGTGGACTCATCTCCAATTGGTGTTTTTGTTGTTGCAAGGAGGTGAGTAAATAAAGCACTCAATAAGTTGTACATAGAATGCAAGCCTATTATACTATATGCATGACTTATTTCAAATGAATGGTTGAATTGGTTATTATGCAATAAAGCAGCATTTACAAATGAATAATGTAAATAGATTGAAAAGCACTAAAACAAATAATACAATAATAAATTTCTTTATTATTTCAAAAATAAATTGACTCACAACCTTATTTCAATTTCCACACTTCCATAAGCACATGGCCTCCATTCCCAAGTTTTTCATTAAAATCCTACCCTTGACTGTAATCCTCGAGTATTATCCAATACCGCGGACACAACTATTCAAATAGGTTTGACACTCTTCAGAGGTTATACATATTACCTAAAAGATATAATCAACTCACCATGTCTGTCTTAAATCACCATACAAGAGTATGCGAATGAGCGATCATAACAATGCCTTCACGATGCTTTGTCTAAACCTAATACTGCCCGCTGAGGTTTCAACACTGAAGGGACTGGTTACCACTATCAGGGCCCTATCTTGCACCATGTGTCTACCCGTACACCCGAAACTCGTGCCACCACGACAGTACCAAAATCTAAACATCACAAATTAATGAGGTAGGTCTGTCCCTATACCAGACATGTGGTTGTATGTTTGGCCCAGTTCAAATGCTTGCAAGGTTAAGTCCTTAATTAACTAAGGCAAGACTTTCAATAAAACTCACAATAACCATCATCACATATCATCAACTTTCATTTACCAAAATAACAATACGATCGCCCAATTGCCATACTAGCCCACCATAGTTCACAACTCTTGCCATTTGCTTCAGTCTAAATCATTTTACCAACCCAGTTGATTATCATGCACTACGTGCCATCAACAACATCAACAATATTGTATGACAACACCTGACATACCTTTTCATAAACATATTCCATTAATCAAGATTATTTTTGATATTTCAAAATGGTATCAATAACCCGTTGCATGGCTAAGCAACTGCTTAAGATCTGACCAATCCACATTGTATCTATTAACAGCCAACTAATAATAAATTATTCTAGGGTGACAAATAATTATGACATACAAATGACAAGGTAGGCATAACTCAATTTGGTCGAATAGCTAATCCCAAATTAATGGAAACAGTTACACTTTGAATTAGCATGCAATAGTTTAAAATAATATTACTTTTAAAATATAGGTTCAACATGATCAAGGCACAACTTGCCTTCAAAAAGCTCTTGTTTCTGTTCTAGACCTTGCTCTTCAGTTGGCTTCTTGCTCACAAACACCTTGGGTACTTCAATGTCTATGCGTAATGAATAGATAAAACAATAAATACCAAAAATAGAGAGCAAAATTAACTTTAAAAATTAAATAAAATTCACCAATAAAATATATCTTAAGTTTAAAAATTGGAATCACCTCAATTGGAGCTGGTATGAAAGAGAATGGACTCTCGAAAGATTAAAATCAAAGGAAAAGAGAAATGGCACTGTAGCCCATAGTTACTATAGCTCATAGGTAATGTAGCTTCCAACAGGAGATAGAGAGCAGCGCAATGGTAGAGGAGGCAATGCACATGGCCAAGGGTCAAGACGGTAGAGCACAGCTAGGTCGAGAAGAGCACGACATAGCTTGCAACATGACAAACTCAGAGGCGGTCACGGCGATGGTGGAGGGCACGAATGGCGATGCAGCGACGGGATGAACAACGATGAACACACTTCGGTAATACATAAAATTTGTCACCCACGGTGCACCAAACTTGAAATTGATTGAGGGGTTACCTTCACGATGACAAATGGCACAAAGTGACACAGTCGGTTTTGGAAGAGGAGGTCTGAGGTGTCGAGAAGCTTGTAAGGTCACATTAGCGGTGTTTGATTCACGCTCCGGATATCACGGCATTCCGAGCAAGCGAAGGCACAAGAGGTTGGGACGAGCGGAGGAACGAGTTGTGTGAGGAACAACGAGGCCGATGCTCACCTTATATACTCACGGGAGGCTCGATTGGAAGGAAACTGACTTGAATATGGAAAGTTTGGAAATGGAAAGAACGCGAAATTTGGACACCAAATTTTGGAAAGAAGGTCGGGGATGGAAAGAGAACAACCGGGGATTGATTTGGCACAGGTTTGGAAAGAAAACTTGCGAGGAATTAATGGAATTTGAAGCTTCCAAAATTGGCTCTAATGGAGGGCTTCTCTGCTTGGCTGAAGCTTGAAGACAACACTATTGCTGACAGGTAGGCCTTTTATTATTTTTCAAAATTAATTAATTGTTGAGAAATAGAAAGGATTTTAGAAAATATAGAATATGGTTAAAAAATTCTACAAACATTTGCAAAGATACCTTGAGATATTTCCAACTTACTATAAAAATTTCATAAATTTTAGAGTTATAATTTTGCTATCGCAAATCTAAAAATAGAAAAATAATTTTATAAATTCTAAGAAATTCAGCAAAAATCTCAAAAAAAAAAAGTAATAAAATAATATTTTGAAAATTTTGGGATGTTACAACTCGTAAAAAACCCAGTATTCCATAGCAGGAGCAAGCATATTGGTACACAATTCCATTCATTTGTGAGTGCGTCGAAAAGGATCTGGGGAATGTCGAACATGTCAGCAGTGAAGCACAATATGCTGATATCCTGACAAAGGCTCTACCGAGGATCAAGTTTGGTGAAATGCGAGAGCTTATGGGTGTCAGAGATCTCCTATTCCATAGTCAAGATTAGGGGCGTGATTGTTGGTGTAATTCTAACTCGGTTCATGTTGTTGTATCAGGACCGAGTTTGGAGGGAGTGCGTGTTTACTTTCCTGAAATATAGCGCATGAGCGGTAGCGGCATTGTGCTCCTTGTGTGCGTAGTCCAGTGGAATCGGATCATGGGATGACACGATACTAGAGATCTCATCGAGTTTGTTTAAGTACTTAGCTTTGCGTTCCATTTCATGTTTGATGAAATATAGAGAAAGAATATTTGCCCAAAAAAAACTTTGAACTTCTACTATTCTTCTTCTTCGTCAGAAAAACCACCGAGAAAGACTTGGTTAGGGCGTGTTGATCCTGGGCTCCATTCCAACAAAGACCCGATTGGACTTGGGCTCACTCAATAGCTTTGGTAATACGGACCCCAAATAGATCCATAAGTGGATTTAAATCCAATTTGGGTTCCAAAGCGGCTGCAACTCTTGAGCTCCACAGCTCTGACTTCTTGATTTCAGCTTCTGATTTTCATCAAATATTGCTACGCACACCCAAAGTGTACCAGGAAGTTTTTTTTAGAATCTACCTTATATTTTTTATCTGTAATTTTTCTCCACCATGTCATCTACTAAATTTGACATTGAGAAATTCGATGGTAAGATCGGTTTCTCTGTATGGCAGGTTCAAATGAGAGCCATTCTCAGTGGGCATGAGGAAAGCATTGCTATTTACTCTGGCGATTGTTCTGATGCCAAAAGGTGGGATTTCATTGCAATGAAATATTAGTGGGTTATTGTGCCAATTATTGGAGGTATTTTATGCGCAACTCATGTTGTCGTGCCTATTACTAGAGGTATTTCATCGCAATTTAGGCTTTTATGCCTATTATTGGCAATATTCATGTGGGATTTATCATTGGCGGTTTCTTGGTGTTTGTTTCATCACCGTTAATTTGGTGTTTTATTCACCGTCTTGATACGTTGCAATTTTGGATCGCTTGCACGACCGTTATGGAGGTTTTGGCAATGCTAATTCTCAAGAATTTGAAGACATCCTGCTGGTTGCATTATACTCTTCAGAGTTTTACTAGTGAAGATTTTGCTTCAATATTAGTTTGAGTTGAAAGATTGAAGTGCAAGAAGGAGTTTTCTTCTACGTGGATACTACAACATTGTCTTATTGTCTTAGCTTGATATGAGAGGTCTATTGCAATTTATACTCTATTGACAGCATGATAGTTCCTTTCATCTAGACTGTTTTACAAGATCAGTTTCAACCATGCTATGGAATTTATTTCGACAGTTTGTCGTACGTGGTGGCTACATGCACAAGTTGCTTTTTCAATGAGCATTGTTTACTGAATTTTGTGTTCCAGGTTGAGCATATCAAATATCCATGATATGAATTATTCGCTATTTATCAAGTGCCACAGGTGATGTTTTGGCTATGCCGTTTGATAATTGAGCATTTATTTCAGGAGGTCAGTTGCACAGACTTAGACTTTGCTAGAGTTATGAATTATTGAAGATCTAGATTTCTTCGTCTACTTTATTGATAGCTATGTGTTTGATTGACTATTTCATTCTTTCTCATGACATGCTGGTGGTTTTCTTAATTTTACTTCATGAGAAGCGTTTGGGTAAGACTATTCCAGTCATTTTCTTTTGCACTATAAGTGTTTGGATTGGCTGTTCCAATCTTCCTTGTTCAGTAGTCCTTTAGATTTTTAACGCATTTGTGTTCATGGTGCTTAATTATCCTTCAGGGTTTTTCGAAAATAATTTTCATTGTGGATTTTAAGTTAATGGGAGGTTTGTCAGAGATAACTCAAATATCTCTATTTTCATATCTTTTGGTTTTATCCAAATATGTTGTTAGTCCAAATCTTCAATAACTCTAGACTTTTTTGGCTATATAAGCTACTCCTTGTACATGTAATCTTGAACCATTATAGTGGATTGTTTTCCATGGTTTTTTCGCGTAAATGTTTTTTCACGTTAAATTTTATCTCCAGTTATTTTGCTATGCTAACCCTAACAACCATGTTGGCTGCCCAGTAAGAAAGAGGTACTAGTTACTACTTTTTTACCCGTTGATGGGCCTAGAAAAAATGCAAGCAAATGGAAATCCTGATGATCGTGATTAATGTTTTAAATTGCAATTTTCGTGGCAATTTTTGTGACTTCGTGGCAAGGTTCTAAAAAAACTGTAGCTGCACTGTTGCAAGCTATTTATCTATTATTATGGCTTTGCGGCTTAGCGCTTAGAGTAAAAAAACTACAGCGCATCTACATTTAGCTATTCAAAACCATGGTTCCAACCCAAAAAAAAAAAAAAACAAAAAAAAAACACGAATAGTGCTGTTTATGTCCTACGCAAATTCTTTGTCACCATTTTGGCTAATCGTCTAATTCTAATCTCAAATCACAATTAGATCCGGAACTTGGGCTGGGCTTTTCCGAGCTGGCCCACAGCTTAACAGAAACAATGCACAACACAGAAAGCAATAGGCTAGACCAGCACAACACCAACGGCATGCCTAGGTTGGACCTGCCAATCGGGCACGATGGGCGATGTGACATCGCATATATGCCTAGGCTGTGCTCCGGCTGGCATGGCATAAAATATGCTCGGCGATATTTTCTCACTTCTTTGTACCTTTTTCTCCTTCCCTAAGCCCTTGGCTACCTCCTGTCCTCGTCATTCAACCGAAAGAGACCATGGAGGTCTCATTGACTTGTCGTCCATGGCCGTCGCCCTTGCCGCATGCGATATGGTGCTCCTCCGCTTCCCTTCATTTACCATAGCCACGGCGTGCCAAAGGTATTGTGTTAGGCATGCTAGAGGCGAGGCCTACTGACCAAGGATTCAAATTTCGTTTTCAAATCGTATCTCGGGAGAGACCGAAATCCAAAATTTCGGCGAGATTCGGAAAATTCAGATGAAATCCAAAAACCAAAATTCAAATCCGATTTTTTTAAACCGAGAAATCCAAAATCTCATCGAAAAATCCAAAATTTCGTCCCAAATTTCCGAAATCTCGGTAAAATTCAACTGAATAAAAAATGATTCAAATGACGTCAAAAAAATTTGAATTTTTTTTGGATGGTCCTGACACATCACTAATGTTCCCATAAAAATTTCAGATAATGATCAAGCCTGAGGAATTTTTAAAAATCTAAAAGTGCCACTGTCCTGATAAAAGGCTGACCGGCAAATTTCAACCGAATGGAAAATGGTGCAAACCACGTTAGAAACTTTTGAAAATTTTTGTGGATGGTCCTAACATATTCATAATATTCTCATAAAATTTTTAGATGATGATTAATCTTTAGGAATTTTCAAAAATTCAAATAGTGCCACTAAAGACGGACTGACAAAATTCACCTAAATGAAAAATAGTTCAAATCACTTTAGAAAATTTTGAAAATTTTTGTTAATGATCCTAACACATCCATAATATTCTTATAAAATTTTTAGATGATGATCAATCTTGAGAAATTTTTGAAAATTCGAACAGTCCTAACTGACAAATTGAACCAACCGAAAAATGGTCAAAAACATGTCCTAAATTTTTGAATTTTTTTTGTGTATGATCTTGACCTTAAATCCAATCAAATCCAATGCACAAAAATTAAAATCCAGCAAAAAAACCACCAAATTTTGGTCGAAATCGTCAAGAAATCCGAAATCACTGTAGCAATTTGAATTTTTTAATTTTTTATCCAGCCGAGATTTAAGATCTCGGGGGGTCCGAAATCCAAAATCTCAGTCGAAAAATCCGAAATTTTACCATTTTTTGGAACCTTGCTACTGACACAGCACGACACAATAGATTGGACAGTCGGATTGGCACAAACTTGGTCGTGACTCGTGGCCCGTAGCCAAGCGGGCGGCCCAATTCTCTACTCTAGACACAATGAATCGTCAATACGAGAGTAGTGAAATAAAACAATTGTAAGTAGTGAAATGCAAGTTGATATAACATGAATAGCACATCGGGGACTTTTGTTAGCACATAATTTGAAAGGTGATGCATACCAACCGAATCTTGATGTAATGAGAGACCAGTACAATTCCAAACTAGTCTAGCAGTTGTATCACTGCCACAGATAGGAGGAAGCGATCATGTCCGAATTACTCATCAGAGAGTCAACTTTGCTAGATTGGATGGCACCCGAACACTCGTCAGAGATGCGCAGTGCCGATACTGGTAAATGGCAACCGCAATGCTCCAGCAAAACACTCAAAACATGAACTGATATATGAACGATGTGACCATTAGTATTTGTAGGTTTATTACTATGCCTAGCACTTCCACACCCCTGACTCCTCCTTCACAGTTTAGTACACATAACACAGTGCATCAATGCAGTGAAGGCCAAGGGTGTGGAGGTGAAGGCCACCAAATCTCTCATCAGTGCCCCTTTCCAGGTGCTACTACTACTTTAAATTTTGTATGTGCGACTTCTTGCACTGGACAAGGGCGCCATGGTTGCTCCACTAGCTTGCAAATGATGGTACTGCCACTGCCATGCTAGTAGTAGCTTTTGTGTGAGAGAGAGAGGCCATAGACATGAAGCCTGTGAGAGCTGTGAGCTGTGCCGGCCTCCAGTGAGTCCTTGCCTTTCTGTTGGTGCAAAATTTATTACCAGTAGCTGAAAGTTTCAAGGAGTCATGAACACACAGCTCAATGGGACAGGATGAAACGCAGGATTGGAGAGGCTACTGTTTGCATCAGCTGGTGTCTGGTTCTTTATTTTATATAAAAAAAACCTGCAGCGTTTAAACAGTGGATCCCTGACATTCCATTTACATGAAAATTGAAAAGTAGGATGTTTGAACGCTTGATTCCAGTAGTACCACGGTTAATAGCTAGCTAGCCGGACAGTGTTGACCAGTATTTGCGTTTTTTTTTAGCGCTGTTATTTACTTTCACCGTTCAAATTCCATGGTAAAACTGAGAGTTTTGCAGTCTGCTGAGGCGATGTTCAAAGCTCAAACAGCAAGCGAAGTGACTGCGCAAATGCATACTAAAGCATATATTGCAGAATCTCTTGACATTTATATTTTCGAAAAACAAATCTCTTGGAACCAAACAATACGTCGAATGTACATTAAATCATCAATCAATTGGTGCTACAGATTTCACGGGGGATTAACAAAAGGCTTTTATTTTAGAACATCCCAACCCCAGCACCAACTGTGCACAAGGGCTTACTACACCGAGATCGAAAGCCAAAGGTGCTTCTTTTTGAGCGCTTTGGGGGTGATCTGATCTGAGATCACGGTTCACAACAGAAACGGCCACCGAATTGGATCTACGGGAGATACTAAAATATATTATTCTTATTATATATTATAGTTTTCGATATGAAATGTGTAATTTTTTATATGATGGTCTAAATGTGTGTGTATATTATAAATTATGTTTTGAAGTTATAATTAAAGAAAAAGTTACGCCTAAATACCTATAAATTAATGAATGTAGCCATATAATACTTTAAAATATACATTTAAACTATTATTTAACCCATGAAGATCCATACGGGTCAGATTCCATGTGACATGGGCACACTCTCCCCGATTAGCCTTCGTGGAGCAGGGTGAGGGGAAGGTTAGCGGGTCAGGATGGGGGCTGTCCTCCATAACCCCCTACCCTGTAGCTGTCCCTAGCAACTACCGGATCAGAACATGAGCATGATGCCAAGATGCTAGCATAGCATGGTGTAGATTAAAAGTTCACACTAATGGAGAGAAATGTGTTAAACATCTGGCCAAAGTGCTAGCTGTTATAAAATGCATAGCAAAAATAGATGCTCAAAGGAACGGGAGACGCAAATTTAATGTGAAAAACCTTTGCAGGAAAAACTACGGACGCACGAAGGCCAAATTCACTATATAAGGAAATATTACAAGCACAGATAACTTCAACGCATCTAAATCATGTGACTATAGGGCATGGACATTGGTGTTGACCCATGCAGCGCTAGGACGCACACGCCAAGCCGTGTTAGACATGGCACCGATAGGCGCATCCGACTCTGATTCAATTTTCTTCTCTATTAATTCAGGACTCTTGTTTCCTAGGCTATATATGTACTATTGTAAAACATAGTTATTCACCCACGATCGATCAACAGCACGCTAGCGAAATCACACAAACAAGAACAGGGAGCACACACAATATAGGGGGCAAAGTACACTCTCTTTATTAGTTTGATTTTTCTGTACAAAGGGGTGCCCAATATATAGCAAAGCCAACTTGCAGATATATTCGAATTCGTCCACCAATAGATAGAGTCTTTCCATACTTGGCCTGGGATTCTATCTATATCATAACACTCCCCCTTGGGCGAATACCGCGCAATGCATATGTCTCATTAAAAACTCCTCCCAAAAACCCAGTGGGAAAAAAGAGATGGAGAAAAGAGAACATTGCACTCGCACTCTGTGTTACACTAGTTGCCTCATTAAAAACCTTCGTGTGAGAAACTTTAGGAAAACTCACTAAGGAGAAAAGAACACAATTTATAATCTTTAGGATATCGAATATGATCTTCTTTAGGATCATACAAAAAAGGGTTATGGTTCAGGGAGTTACCCCCTCTGAACTATGCAAATCTCTAAGTCACATCATTCCAATACCATTAACACAGCTTTGGAAAATAGATTTTGACAATGACTTAGTGAACAAATCTGCTAAATTTTCACATGACTTAGTTTGTAATATATTTAACTCATCATTCTTCTGGGGTTCATGAGAATAGAAAATTTTAGGAGCAATATGCTTTGTGATATTGCTCTTTACATAAACCATTTGCATTTGTGTAACACAAGGTATATTATCTTCATAGATAATTGTAGAGGTCTCGAGGTATTAAGACCACATGACTTGTGGATATGGTTAATCACACGTCTCAGCCAAATACACTCACTTGAGGCTTCAAATAAAGTTATAATTTCTGAGTAGTTGGTAAAAGTAGCTACCATGATCTGCTTAAAAAACCGCCAAGAATTGGCTAAAACACCTCAGAAAAACACAAAAACAGTCTTAGATTTGGCACTGTGAGGATCAGACAGAAAGCCAACATCCATATATTCCATCATGGTTAAGTCTTGGTTCTTCTGGAAAAACAATCCAAGATCTTGAGTACCTTAGAGGTATACAAGTAAAGTCTTGACACTAGCTCAATGCCTTTTGGTTGGGACTACACTGTGTCTTGCTAGCAAATTTACTGCGAATGCAATATCAAACCTTCTGCAATTTGTAAGATACAAAAGCATGAGACTTCAGGTCTTAAGACTTTCTCATTTTCCATCCTTGCTCTGAAAGGGTTTTTATCCGCTTCGAGGGATGTCACAACCATGAGGGTCTTTAACAGATGAAATTTATTCATATTAAATCTTTCCAATACTTTCTTGGTATAGATAGACTGATGTATAAAAATTCCTTTTGGGAAAAGCTTTAGCTACAGGCTTAAACAATATTTGGTTTTACCCAGAACTTTCATTTCAAAACTCCATTGGTAAGAATTTTCTTTCTTTGTTTCCCTTGTGGTTCCAATGATATTCAGATCATCGATATATACTGAGATGATACAGAATCTATTTTGGGATTCCTTTATGAATACACAGGGACAATATCCCTTTCTTCAGAAGGAACTCACTAAGCAGGTTGCACCACATTCTCCATGACTGTTGTAATCTGTATAGCGATCTCTTCAGTTTGATGCTATACATGTTGCGATTGTTAGGATGCAAAATTTTAATTCCTTCAAGGATTCTCATACAAATATCTGTATCCAGTAACCCATATAAGTATGCGGTCACTATATCCATCAACTTCATTGATAAGTTTAAGCTTGCTGCCATCAATATTAAATTTTGAAACATTATTCCTCTCATTACAGGATAATATATTTTATCATAATCAATGTAGGGTCTCTACGTGAACTTTTGTACTATAAGCCTCGTTTTATACCTCACCATCTGGATATTTTCATTTCTCTTCTAGATGAAAAACACATTTGATCCTACAAGAAACACTTTAGGAGGTGCTCGGTCAATGGGACCAAAAACTTTCCTCTTATTAGGTGAGTGCTACCTCAATTGTTTCTTTTATTTGACCCTGGGTTTAGATTTTAGCAAATTTTAGAGGTGAAATATGTCGACAATTATAATCTTTCTTTTATACAATTCTCCTACATTACTTCAGGGATATCTCTTCATTAATTTCTTTCAATTCCTCATGATTTCCCACAACGATGGAGTCTGGGTGTTCTGACTTCCCAGCGTTAGATTGTGCGCACAAATATACGCTAGGATTATTATCTTTATGATGGATCACTTCAGGAATATTACTATCTTCTAGATGTCTCACTTAAGGAATTTTCTCAATATTAAGTTGAGCTTTTTCCACAATCATGGGTAGTATTTTCATTTGTTCAGTTCTCTACTTCTGCGGATGTCACCGTGGAATTGAGTCCCGTGCACCTGAAGGCCTCCCCCTCTTTTCATCATGAGGGTCAAGAATGGATTCAATATCCTTGTAGGTATTTTCACTCTTTTAGGTGCATATACTACATGTATATGAGATCTCTTCACTCCTTATAATCAATGAAGGAATTTTATAGATTATTAGCTTATTTGTTGTATATTTATTATCCTTTGAACTTCAAGTTCGGTCTCTTGAGTGCGTAGATCTAAGGACTAGGCATTCTTTCATGTGGTACTTATCACCCCATAATGCTGAAAAATGTCCTTAGTAGAATCAGCATACCGAGCCGTGTACAAATCTCCTGTCATAGGCTCTAGGCCTTTAAATAATTTACAGAGATTCATAACCTACATAGATCCCCAACTTCTAGTGTGGTCCCATGGTGGTACGCTGTGGTGGAGTGATTGGCATGTATACAACACATCCAAATTTTTGCAGATGAAAAATACTTAATTCTTTTTCACGTACTATTTGCAACAGGAAAAAATTTCATGATGTGCAGCTGGTCTGAGTTGAATTAATACCGCAGAGTGCAGCACTACGTGGTCCCAACAACTAGTGGGTAGCCTTCTATTCTGCAAAGGCGACCAAGTAATAAGTTTTATTCCTTTAATTAATACTCTACAAGGCTATTTTGAGTGTGGACATAAGGTACGAAATTCTCTATATTAATTCCCAAAGCTATACAATAATTATTAAATGCTTTTGAGGTCAACTCGCAAGCATTGTCTATTTGAATAGACTTGATCCTTTCTTTTGGAAAGGAGGCTCTTAATAATTTGGGTAATTAATTTAGCAAAAGCATGGTTCCTAGTGGATAAGAGACATACGTGGGACCATCTAGTAGAAGCATTTATCAGTACCAAAAAGTATCTGAAAGGGCTCGACAGGGGCTAAATGGGTCCACATATAACACATTGAATTTTCTCCAAAAAAACTCAGAGATTCTTCCCTAACTTTTAGGTAAGGAGATCTAATTATGAGGTTTCCTATAGCACAAATAGGACATAAGAAATCTTTAGGTTTAGGAAAGTCTTTATACTATGGTTAGCAGAATTATTAATTATTCTTCTCATAATATTCAACTCAAAATAACCTAGTCGATCTGCCAGATCTTAAATATTTCTGGATTTTCATCACAATACAAACTTCAGGTTTTATATGTGCATAGTATAAGCCAGAAGAGAAGGAAGAAAGTTTTTCAACCAGACATTTATTATACCATTAAACTTAGTTATGAGTAGGTATTCTGTACCATCCTCTTTCTCTGTTTGCATATGAAAACCATTCAGACTAATGTCTTTAAAACTTAAGAGAGTATGACTGGACTCAAGGTATAATATGGCATTCTTCTAGTGCCAACTATGAGAGCATCACTTCTAGCGATAATCATAATATTTTCAATTCACTAAGTATGGTACAATTATATTCTAGATAGATTTTCTCCTCCATCTTTGGATTATATTTTGTTCTATATTAAAAGTATGATCTAATAATCAGATAATTGTTGCATTAGGAACAAATTGTAGAATATAGAAAAAACATAGCACAATTAATCAAATATTTGGGAAATAGCTATTTATTCAATTTCAAATGATAATCGCTCAACAGGAGCGTAGACCAAATGTTCATTCAGGAACTAGGGCTAGCTTGATGAGGAGACTCATAAGGAATATATGACATCGACTAGCAAAGTGAAGGAATACTTAGGATACTAGTCCAGGTCTCCATATGAGTCGTAGGTGTCCTCCTGGGACTCCTTGAACTTAATGATCTCAAGAATTATATCATTACACTTCTCAGCCGTGTCAACAACAGATTGAACGATGAATATGGATGGCAACAGGGAAAATCCCCACGAGCAGCGCCCTCCCATCCCCGATCCCCAATAACCAAAACTTCCTCATCCCCATCCCCGTCCCCATCCACACACATGGGGCTTAATCCCCCCCCCCGTCCATGATCCCCGACAGGGACTAATCCCCGAAATGCTACATAAGTGAATCACTAGAGTAATGGTGCATGTGTTATTGAACTGTAAGTGAATCACTAGAGTAATGAGTGAATCACTTGAGTAATTCATATTTAGCATGTTTATTAATAATGACCTCGTGTATATTCTTTTTCCTTTTGAGAATTGATCATTTGCTCTCATCTATTAATGATAACGCGGGGATGGGGACGTGGATAGGGAATAGGGAATGGTGGAATGTCCCCGGTCATGTGATCCCCAATGGGGGCAATATTTTCCCCGATAAGTCACATGTGGGGGAAGATTTCCCCGTCCCCGTCCCCTAATAGGGGAATTCCCCGTGGGGAAACGGGGATCGGGGAATTGCTCTGGGCGTCCCTTTCCCGGGAGGCCTCCGCCGCCCTTATGTCTGTGGCGATTTCCTCGAGGTCGTCGGCCACGGCCGCGCCCACGGCTTCTAGGTCGACCTGCTCAGGAAACTCTCTGAGGTTGCGCACCACCGTGGCCAGGGCTTGAAGGCGTTCCCCGCTCGGGGGAACGCGGGGTGACGAGCTCGTTCGTCGCCGCAGGCCCGAGTCCCGTGACGCTGCGGAAATTCTCACGAACCCGGCCCTGGTCTTATCGGGCCAGGCCACCTCGGACTTGCCGCGTAAGGTCGGTCGTCCGATTCAGGGATGCCTGCAGGTGCTCTTTGGCCGCTTCGTAGCGGTGAAGACGCGCTTCAGCCGGGGATTTGCTCCCGACATTTCCATCCTCCTCTGCAACGAAGACGTTACGGGATTGGACGGATCGCGAGGGGGACATCACGGTGTCTCCCCGTGAAGCGGTCCCCTGGTCGAGCTCGTAGAGGTCGGGGATGTCCAGACCATCGTAGAGCTCGCCGCATTTCGCCGCCCGAGAGGCGTCGAGCTGAGCGAAAGAATCGCTTCCGGCATGAGCGGCGCTTCCAGGGAAAAGCTCCTCGAACCGTCTTGATTCTTAATGGCGGCGACGCCGCCGCCCCATTGTCGAAGAATCGCTTGTCCTCTTCCTCGATCTCGGGGCGTAGAGCCCTGGTGGTTCTCGGGATTCTCGACATTCTTGGATTCCTCACGAAAAGGGAAAGTCGGTCCCCACGGACGGCGCCGCCGACGATTGGGGAACAGGCCCCGCCGAGCTTACTTGTTGGTGGAGGGACCAACCGTGACCCCTTCTTGCGTGAGGGATTACTCAAGGAACGGATCACCAGATCTCAACGAGCGTGGACACTGAAGTTTACCCTCGTTCGGGCCTCTCGTGGAAGAGATAATAGCCCTACTCCGGCTCTTGTATACTCTTGCAAAGTGTCCGAGTGTATGACTCTTGTCTTACAATCGGTCTGCATGTGTTGTTGTTGTTCATTTGTCCCCTCACGATGGGGACCCTTTTATAGCTTACAAAGGATCGAACCCCACGACCCCACTACCCGCACGTTTGGACCTCGCCCAAACGTGGGCAACCGGTGGATCCTATCTTTCCGCCACGCCTTCCACGAAACGTAACGCCAGCGGAAGTTACGCTCGGGTGGTTATTCCCACCGACCGAGACCACGTTAGGTCGGCCGATGGCCGCGACCGAAGCTCGGACATCTTACCCGAGCTCGAGCTCTAATCGGCCGGAATACGTGGCATTCTCGGTCCCACCCGAGCCCGAGCTCGGAACTGGGCGGAACGCGTAGCCTTCCAAGTTCCGATTAGACAATCCAGGGTAACGACCTCCTGGTGGCTCGGGCGGGAGCGAGCTTGGTCGTTGGTGGCATCCGAGGTAATTTATGGAAATTACCCGACCCCCCGACAACTAACTATACAAAAAATAAATCCCAAGATAAATTAAATATAGAATAATGCTATGAGAATAAATTCAAAGACATAAGACTCCCAATATGCTATCTAGCCTTTTCTGTTAATTATCAAGCAATTTTTAGAATTATTGAATAATAGAAAATAATTTCAATACACATAAAACATGTAATAATTGATAGAAAATAAATCTAGAGAAATAATATTATTAATGTGTCATACATAATTTTTAAAATTTTCTAGCATTTTTTTAAAATTTTCTATTAATGTTTAAGCAGTTTTTGGAATTACTTAATGACAGAAAATTAAATTTTAGCACATATTAAACATGGCATAATGCTAAAAAATAAACTTAGGGGTATGGAACTTTCAATATATGCTGGTACCAATTTTATCAAATTTTACGGAACTCCTTATACCTAGAAATTCTATTTCTAGGTTTATCATGAATTTTCAGAATTTATTAACTATTTTTTACATCACTAAAAATTCATGGGGTTAAACTGTATTTTTTTCTTTTATATTTTTTCTTGGGAAAACAGATTGGACCGGTTGGCCCTTTGGGTCGCGTGGCCCATTGGGCCCTTAAGCCTCTTATATGAGGGCGACTAGGGTTTCCCAACCCTAGATGCCGCTTGATCTTCATGTGTAGTAGGGCCAGTGATTCAAAAATCGACGAAAATCGCCTGTATTGCTGGGGTTCGATATCAAAAACCGGTCCGATTAAAAAAAAACCGAAAAATTTTACGTGTCAAAAACCGATCGAAAATCGGTGGAAATTGGGCGATTTTCGTCAAAAATCGTCGAAAATTGCTACAAAAAGTCGACCGCACAAAAAAATCAACATGGCTGTCGATTTTCCACGATTTTTGAATTTTTTCAAAAAAAATCTGGTTTGTGAATTTATGCGATTTTCTACGATTTTCGCGATTATCAAATTTTACTGTTCATCCGATATTCGATGAACGATAAGGTGAACCCTGAGTAGGGCGTTGCGAGAGCCACTACCACCGCTGTGGGTGCCGCTGTCGAAGCTAGCGCCGCCATTGCCGACCGCTGCTGCGAACGATGCCTTCGAGTAGGACGTATGAGCTGCGGGCGCCACCGCTGTCGCCGCAGCCGCTGGAGGGCACACGGGCACGAGACACCATCGCCGTCGGGTGCACGAGTTGCGAGCTTCAGGCTCCACCATTGGGTGTGGCCTGTTGGAACTAATCTTGTAACTACTGAGTTCAGTCATTTGGTTATTAGGGGTTCCATAGCCAAAGGTGCATTAAGTGCGTGAGTTAGCTATACTAGTGTGTGCATGTACGTAGTTAATTGGTGAGTTAATTAGTGCATGCATTAGTGGGTTGTGCGTGTGTAGTGATAGGCTATAGCTGCATGCCAGGAGTCTTGGCGTTAAGCGTGTCGCACGATGGAGCTAGCAACATGCATGCAGTTGTTGCTGGCAGAGTCCTCAGGAGTGCAAGGACGTGTGGCCGAGATGGTGGCAGGGCTAGTCCGCAGGCTGCACGACGCGGAGGACGTGGGAGCGTGGCCGGCCGAGAGACGCGGACATGTTAGTTGCTGATCGTGCGACACAAGCTAGGCTGGTGCTAATGTGTGGGTTCATCTATTTAAAGCATGTACCTTGCTATTTAATTGATAACGAGAGGTAAGAAGGAAATGGCACTAAGTTATGTGCGGTGCCAAAAACTAGTGTGTCTCTGTGATCTTCTTCCTTGAGTTCCATGCGAAGTGATAGTTGTGTCCACTGTGTTCGCGTGAGTGATTATCGATCCTGACATGGCCTTCGCCCTTGGTGCTGCTACCAGGGCATCGCAAGTGTCGCGTCTACGCTCCATAGGCGTCACCGCCGCCGGGGAGATTCCATCACGTGGGCGCGGCCTTCACTGTGGGCACCGCCATTGTTGAGGTGGGCTTAGTTGCGCGAGCGTCGTGCTCCACCACCATTGTTGTACTTGCGGTCGCATGGGGCACGGCGCTGCGAGCGCGAGCTGTGATTCAACTGCCGTCGCCGATGATGCTTCGAGCGCAAATGTGGGTGCACGGGGCTACTGGCGCTGCGCACGATGGCAGGCATGCTTCGAGCGTGGAGGCAGTAGGCGCAGGGCGTGCGACTTCAGGCTAACGAGTGCAGGAGTACGAGCGGCCAACTGGGCACACAGATGGGGATGCAGCGGGCACCAGACGCACGGCTTCAAGCCGAGGGAGTGGAGGCTGGCAAGAACCCACGGCTTCAAGCCGAGGGAGTGGAGGCCGGCAAGAACACACGGCTCATCGCAGCGGTCGTAGGCGCTACGAGCGTGGGCAGGGCGAGCTCTAGCACAGATGCCTCAGCCGGAGACGTTAGGAATGCTGGTGTGGCCGGAGTTTGCTAGAGCACAGGTGCCACCGACGTCCCCTTTTCCTACTTTCTCCATTTTTATGAACATTAATAATTATGCATGCTCTGATTGCAATTAGCTTAGGTACTTAATCTGCAAATATGGTACGATGATCTGTAGGATCAAAATTTGCGTAGAAGCACTTACGTAGGGCTCGTAGCAGATTTAATTGCGTGTAGCCGGACGGTTTCAATGCCATGTAGATTATTGCAGGAAGACGATCACGATCAGCCTTGGTAGAACATCGTGCATTCGTTCATTCATGCATCTGATTTCTTCTTTGTGTTGATTAGATCGATCTCGAATGAGCAGCATGCGAATTAACCATAGATCAATCCGTGATTAGTGTCAAGAAAACAAGATTGATCTACTTGCAAAGAATATAGAACGACATACGCTGTTTGTAGATTGACCTACAGCTTCAGCCATGTAGAGCTTCGTGCTGATAACGTGTTATAAAACGTAGTCGTTCACCCATGATCAATCAACAACACACCAGCGAAATCACACGAACAAGAACAGAGAGCACACATAATATAAGGGGCAAAGTACTCTCTCTTTATTAGATTGATTTTTCTGTACAAAGAGGTGCCCAATATAGCAAAGCCAACTTACAGATAGGTTCATAATTGTCCACCAATAGATATTAATTACATACTTGGACTGCAATTTTATCTACATCTTAACATGTACATGTGTAATCGCATGTTTTAGACGGCCCATCGTCATGTGCTTGTCATATCTCCTCGTATAATGAATTCTCACCTTTACGTGTTTGTAATTTTTCCATAAGAATTTTTTATGTTAAAATCGTATCTCTCATTTTTTTAATCTTATATTTTGCTATGTGTTTTACAACAATAGCCAGTGTAGTGGCATATCAACAATGAAGTAGAGGCAATGTAAGTCTTAATTGCAAATCTTGTAGTGTTTAAGCTAGGGTTAACAATATCGATTTGGAGAAAATCGCTTGAAATTCAAAATTCAAAAATCAGTAATATCGAGCCAAAATCAGTCAACAATCGTAGAGTTTCAAAATCAAATTTTTTGAATAAAAAATAAAGAAAAATAAACCATTTTTGTATAAAATCAAAAATCGACAATTTAGTTGAGTTATTTTTGCGGGCAATTTTTTGAGCAATTTTCGTCGATTTTCATCGAAAAGAGAGTGATTTTCACCGGTTTACGCCGCATAAATTTTTTTTTTTATTGGACCGGTTTATCGAGCAGTTTTAAATATCGTACCACATCGTTAAGGGCAAAATCACGAAATTGCTCGATTTTTGGAACCCTGGTTCATGCGGAGGAAAGGTTGCTGCCCCTATCAAAATTTTAGAAACAACGAATGGGCTCTAAATGGTCCTACCTTTGGGCCAGGAGCCCATGACAAATAGAGCTTGGCAGTTGGGCCAGTCCCACTGCCTATTGTAGGTGGGCCAGGCATGTCAGTTAAAACCACGTCTGCCACAGCCACCAAAACGAGGGCGAAAATTGATCTAGCTGATGACTGCTCCTTCTGATCATCTGGAAAGGACCATTACCGAATCTAAACCTCGTTTTGGAGACGTACAGAACGCCGCTTCCACTTTCGACGTGGCGACCGCGACCGGCCACCCGCAGAATAGAAACCCGATCCCACCCGAAAACGATATTAACCTGGAAAGGCACATCTCTTTTGCCCATAACTTAACCTGGAAAGTACAATAGCAAAATCTACTGTAGACTGATAATACATAAAAATTAATTTATATAATAAATATCTCTAGATGTTGTGCAATAACTATCTCTTCTCTCTTATACATAAATAATCTATCTATGCTTCTGTGTAAAGCTAGCTACTAAATAAGACCGAGCTCTCTTATCTCTGTCTCTCCTCTTTTCTCACTCTTTCATATAGATCAAAATTGATGTGTACAAAACAGGGTCTAAAGGTTGTCCCTCTCGTGAGTACCTGACCCTACTGGTTAGAATTGAGGCCAATGCTCATGTCAGAATAGTTAGCATGAAAACGTAGTGAAGAATTCGGAAGGATAAGGGGGAAGTAAATACGTGGTCTAGTTTTTTTTTTTTTTAGAAACACGTACATGGTTTAGATTTTTTTATTAGTAACACTCCAACCGTTTGTTTGGGTCCATCTCAAATTAATCATCGAGTAAATTTCATTTTGCACCATGTTTATTATCAAAGTATGGTACTTTGCACCACCTTTAGCCATTCTTTTAACTTAATTTTTACCACCTCTCCTTACCATCTCTTTCACTTTGCACCCAGGCAATACCATGAGTTCGCACATGTAATCACTTTACACCGTGTAATTTTACCATGAGTTGCAGGTTGCACTAGGGTTCTCGTCTCCACGCAATTCCTGTCCGCCACGCCACCACCTGATTCACCGGTGCCGGCCATCAGACTCACTGCTTTACAACTCCAAGTTCTGATTCGCTTCAAATTAGTCTCCCATCAAGGTTTTCGATGACGCGTACATTAAAGGCAGCCACATGACATGTAGGTGCAACAGGTTTGGCGGTGCAACGGCCTCGGTGATGGTCTGAAGTAGGGTCAGTGGCGTACTCCATTAATAATGGGGAAATCTCACTAGCTATTACAGATAGGGATGGCAAAAATACCGCGGGTACCCGACCCGATGGGTCCAGGTCCGGGTTCAAATTTGGACCCACGGGTATTAGAGTTCGGGTCCGGGTCTCATGTTGGACCCGTGGGTACTTAGACCCGGACCCGATTTTAAGGTAGAAAGTGAGGTGAGTTCAAAATAGATTAGTATGTACCTATGTCACAAGCCACACCATAGCTCAATGGAAGGAACCATGTGATTGAATCAAGAGGTCTTGTGTTCAAGACCCATTCTAGCTAATTTTTTTCATGTTATTTGAATACCTCATGCATGCATACTCAACTAACGGGTTCGGGTCCGGGTACCTGTCGGGTCCGGGTCCGGGTCCGAGATTGGACCCGTGACAAAATTCGGGTCCGGGTCCGGGTCCACAGTTCGGGTCTCGGGTCCGGGTCCACGGAGGTTGGACCCGGATGGACCCGGACCCGTTGCCATCCCTAATTACAGAATAGAACATCACTATCACTTCATCTGTGTCGGTTCTAGATAAATTTTCGAGACAGAGTCATCACAATCGGTTCTAGATAAGAACCGATTATGATAAAAATCTCATCAGAACCGGCTCTAACTAGAATCGACTGTGATGAGGGAACCCACTCATCACCGTTGGTTCTAACTAGAACCGACTATGATGAGGTGGTATCATCACAGTCCGTTCTAGATAAGAACCAGCTGTGATGATCGGGGTCCCTTATTACAGTCGGTTTCTTACTAGAAACGACTGTAATAGTACCACATCATCATAGTCGGTTTTTATTTATCATTGACTGTGATGAGAGATCCCCTCATCACAGTCAGTTTCTTACTAGAATCGATTGTGATAATTGGCATCATCACAATCGGTTTTAGCTTCACTAGGTTTTTATACCTTTAAGATGAATTCTTCTCTGTTGGTGTTCTGAAGCTCATGAGCATTGGAGTTGTAGTGGAGGTGGAGGTGGAGGAGTATTGCTTGGTGCAAAGTGAAAAACCACGATGCAGTGGAGGTGGAGGAGGAGCAGGGCCGGCCCTGAGGGGGGCAGGGTGGGCGACCGCCCAGGGCCCCCCAAAAGTCAAGGGCCTCCAAACTAATTATGCTTGGCAATTTGGCATTGGACTAGTTGTGCTTGTGCAGGACGCCAGGACGTGAGCGACTAGAAGTCTTTTTGAGTAAAGAGGGTTTCCACCAAAAGAATGCTTCCTGGCGGCTGGCGGCTAGGGGCTTCATCCAGGGAAAAAGTAAAAATAGGAGGGGCGGCGGGCGGCCGATCGCCCGGACGTGGCGACACGTAGAGGGAAAAAAAGGGGCAATCGCCTGGACATGGTGCACTAGTGCTATCTGGGCAATTCACCGACGAGCCGTGATCGTCCTTAATCCGAGGTATAGAATATTAATCTTCCCTAATCTCTTTCCATATTAGTCTTATACTATTTAATCTTTGATACATTTATTATTATTTTCAGCGTCGTGCGTTATCAACTTATCATGTCATTTAGAAGGTATCCATCCGGTAGCTAAAAAAGAAAAAGAAAAAAACGTGCAGATGACTTCATAGAAACGCAGAGAGGAGCTATGGATAAATTTTTAAAGAGTAATTGGACGAGATTGATATCAATAGTATAATTGATGGCTTTGTATCACAAAATGTTAGAAGAAAATTTTTAAGATGATACCAGGTGCCAAGTAAGTGTTTATGATTGCAATTTACATTTGTCATTTCATAAACATTAAAGTATTCTATAGAAGTAATTTTTGTGCATCGAATACTAATTTCTTCAATGATGTGTGCTTATAAGACTATATATACATGCATACATATACATACACACACATATATATATATGAGGAGGTGGTATATAAGGAGGTGGATAGGGCCTTCATATAAGTTTTCGTCCTGGATCCCCAAATTACCAGGACCGGCCCTGAGGAGGAGTATTGCTTGGTGCAAAGTGAAAAAGATGGTAAGAAAATATGTAGTAAAGTGAAAAGAATAGTTAAGGATGGTGCAAAATGCATGCCACTTTAGTAATAAAACATGGTGTAATATGAAATTTATTCTTATTCGTGCTATTATTTTCCTTCCTTTTACTTGATAATATGATTATATATCTACTCATAGGATTGAATTGAAGTCCAATGCCTTCTCTTTTAAAGCCGTTTGCCAAACCAAGAGCTTGACATGCAATGGCGCATTCGCGCTACACTATTAGCGAGGCAACCGTCTGCTCGAACGTCCCGAGGCCGGCGGCCGCGGCGTACAGCTGGCCGAGCGCGAGCGCGCGGCGGGCCGCAGCGAGACGGCGGCTCAGGGTGGCGGCCTCGGCGCGCAGCCCGGCGTTGGCAAGCCGGACGAAGGCCACGTGGCTGCGCGCGGCGTGCACGCGCGCCGCGAGCTCACGGCTGCCGGCCCGGAGGAACGCGGCGCGGGAGCGGAGCTCGTCGAGGTAGCGCTGCTTGCGCGCGCGCGAACGGCGCGCGGACTCCCGGTTGGAGATCTTCCGCTGGACACGCCGCTCGTCAACGTCGGCCTCCGTCGCCGGCGAGGCTGGTGCGGGATCTTCGTTGGGAAGCGGGTGTGTTTCCGTGTTTGATTTGTGCCCGTTATGTTGTTGCACGAAGGCTTGGAAGGTAGTGCCGGAGAGAGGCATCAGGGGCAGAATGGTAATTGGGAGCTTATAATAGGAGGGAGAGAGGAGAGCGAGGGAAAAGGGGGGGGGGATGAAGTGCAGGGCCTAGGTATTTATAGATGGTTTAACAGGGGTATTTCTGGTATTTTAACACCATTTGTGGGTCTATTTTTTAGTGTTTGGTGACCTGGTCGCTATTAACATTGCCTATATATTGAAAGAGAGGTGATTCTATACATTTTTTTTAAATTTTTTTTGCATAAATATTAAAATATGAATGAAGGATAGATAGTAGTATCCTTTCAATTAGTTTAAGATTTGTGCAACTTGTGTTGAGTAGAAATGCATAGAAGCCCCTCTCATATTTTAATTATCAATTCTTTAGAGAGTGTGGCGCACACACTAACTGTCCAGTGGTAGTCGAACTTTTGAAATTTTGATTAGTCTTTATTTGGCATAGCAAAGATAATGTCAACCAATTTTTATGAAAAATGTTTTAATTATTTCTTGTAATATATTATACCTGTATTACAGTCCAGAGGTTTGAAGCTCAAGGAGCCCATCCACCTGTCATTCCGTCGTTCTTGCGAAAAGGTCCCTATGTTTTCTTAACATCACGGATAGGTCCTATAAAATTACGGAAAGGTCCTTCGCGATTTTTTGTGAGGGGAAAAAAGCGCTTCCGAATAGCGTTTAGGTCCCTCATTCGTTAATTTGCGGAAAAAAACTCCCGTTAAATACAAATATCGAACGAGTCATTTTCTAATTTTTCAGGGTAGTGGTGAAGTCCAAAAAAATTACAAACAGATCCCTATTCTTTACGAACAAGTCCTTTCTCCGAAAAAAAAAACGTAAATTCGTTTTTCGTTCATGCGCACAGCATGCGTCGTGCTTATTGACCTAGTAGTTAACATATTTTGATAGGAACCATTGCTCAAAGTTGAATCTTTAAGGCGATGCCAACATCTAGAACAACATATGTTTCTGGATGGCAAAACAAAGTATAGGAATCCTCGGATAAAGCCAATCACTTCGCTTGTAGAATCACAGTGCTGTAGCTATAGATAAACTCAAATCATACGGTTTATTGGGGGGCGACTATTTTACGGTCGAGCGTAACAATCGTTTCATGCGCTCTTAGAGCATCTCTAGCAGAGCTCCTTTATTGGGGGGCGACTATTTTACGGTCGAGCGTAACAATCGTTTCATGCGCTCTTAGAGCATCTCTAGCAGAGCTCCTAAACCAGCCCCTAAACTTTAAAATAGGGAGTGTAGTAAAAAAAATAGATCTAGCAAAGCCCCAATTCAAACCCCTAAAATTAGGAGGCTCCTAAATTTGCCTCCTCAGCCCCAATTCCCAGGGAGCCCCAACTCAAACCCATAAAATTAGGAGGCCTCTAAATTTGCCTCCTCAGCCCCAATTACCAGGGACACGAGTATATCCCCTATTATTGAAGACAGAGAAATACATGAGAGGCTTCGAGATGATCTTATTGAGCATATGTGGGCAATTCATAGCGCTTCGTAGTTTGATTCATTGTTCGGAGTTTCTATTTATCTATTTATCATGTTTTGAAAATTTTAAATTTAAATTTGAAATATCATGTTTTTAATTGTAAATGTTAATATGCTTATGTTTTATGTATTACAAATATTTTTGATTGAATTTTAGTGGTGTCAAATGAAGATTATACATAGCAGATATGTCAAAATAGGAGAAAAAGTAAAATGGGGGCTGAGATTTAGGGGCTGTTGCTGAACTTGTGCTCTGAAAACAGGGCCTCAAAAAATAGGGAGAGTGCCTAAATCTAAAATAGGAACCCTGTTTTAGGGGGCCCTTGCTGGAGATGCTCTTACACGTGTCGCTCTCATTCGTCCCCACCCGCACGCCGTTTTCTTCCATGTGCACACGGCGTTTTTCCCTTTCCCGCAAACACGATGTTTTCCCTTTCCCACGCCGTTCTCTTTCCCACTCCATTTTCTTAGCCCCGTTCGTTTCAATTTTTGGATAACTTCTGCTTTCAAAAAAGCGGATTATTTGCCGAACGGAGGATTCTGGATAGCTTCTTTAAGAATCAGAAGCTGCTTTCTACATAGAATTAAAATCTGACTGAAACCTGATTATCACTGATTCTTGCCAGCTTGGTCTGAAATCTAGAAGTCGCAGCCGTCTCGACCCGATTCTTCCGCAATCAGAAGCAGCTTCTTCTATAATTCAAAATTCATAATTCAGAAGCTAAAACGAACTGGACCTTAGTCGCTGATTTCCTTTTCCGCGCCTTCTCTTTCTCGCACATCATTCCCTTTCCGGCGCCTCTATTCTCTTAGACACTGATTTCTCATTCCGGGAAAGGTCACATTCCTTCAATATTATATATGGAAGAAAAAAAAAGATTAATCCACACATACTTCAATTTGAATAGAGTATTGATGTGAACAGACGTATTGAATGAAAAAAACAGTATTAGCACTTACATGACTTTTAAGAATTCCATTAATAGCTGTAGGCCTTTTCTCATAATTATAGTCATGAGCAATATCATAAAGTATGTAAGATGCTCCCTCGATGCTTTTGCCTCTACCTGCATACACAATTTTACGTTTTTTTTTTGTTGCATCAGCAGAGGAGAACAAATCATTATAAAGACAAGTAGCAAAGCAGAAAAAGATTAAAAAAAAAAAAGCACTAACAGCTCTATATCTTGTTGCAGTATTACCATTATAGTGCTGCATTAGCTTCATTGTAAAAACTTCGCTATCACGACTTCGATATAAAAAAACAAAGTTGATTCAATATATAAAGACAAGTTGATTACAACCAAAAGAAGGGAAAAACAAAAGTTAATGTTAGGTTTAGAGCACCGCAAAATAATAGAGACAATGATTTAATGTGGAAAAACCCTCTCGGGGAAAAAATACGGGAAACAATCTACTATTTGGTTCAATGGTACAAGTACATGGGATTGGCTTATATAGCCAGATAGAATCCTGTGAGACCCTCATTTTTATGTCAGTAAATAACATAAATATGAGGCTCTTTAAGTGCTTCCTGTGCCATTCCCATGATCAGTGGCTGGCACGCACAAACACAATTTGGAAATTACAACCACACAGATACACATTTTTATTACATCACAAGTTTTATAGTGTTATTACAATACCAAAAGTAGCAGGAAATTAAAACCATGTCTCATAGTGTGCCAACTATTCCATAACTCCACAGGCAACTGCTGAGATGAACCTAGAAAGATCAGTCGTCGCTAAAATTCGCAGGTTCCTCATATTCATTCCCGTCATTATCGAACTCTTGCTCATCACCTAAAAATATTGTTGAAGCAAGTTGAGTACATTGGTACTCGCAAGACTTTGTAGTGTATGCAATTCCTGGAATATATGCAGCTGAAATAGAAAGTGGGTTTCTACGGTTGTTTTGCATAAAGCGAAAGTTTTGAATAAAGTAATACTGAATAGTAATGGAAAGCATAAATAAAACTTTAAGAAAGTTTGATAAGTAATTGAGATAACAAGTAATAAAAAGAATAATAACATTTTACTCACAGCCCTTTGTGAGCAAAATAACGAACAAGACCCTCCATGGTCTTACAAAAGAAAATACAATAACATGTGACATTAAGCAGTCGTGAAACATTTTTCAAAGTCTTTTACCAAAGTTTTCAAAATAGAAAACAACTAACTATGTGATGACTTTACCAAGTGCTCATGACCGCGAGCGCGGCTAATCGATTAGGTTTAGACTCTGCAGAGTTTGTACTGCTTTACCCACAAAATATGTTCTCCCTTTTTGCAAGCTATAAGACACACTTCCTTTGGTATGCCCGCGGGGAGTTCATAACGAAACCGTTCGATTACTTGAACCTTAACTTTGCACTAGCCCAATGACGTTACTCCTGACTATGATGGAAGCAAACAAACGGTGAAGCAATAGTACTCAGAGCCCGCGGCTCAAATGGTATAACAACAGCCCCAAATTCATAGCCAGGCGTACACCGTTACAACGGCAGATGCCAACACCTCGGTGATGACACCTCCCTCGAGCAAACCTATACTCGGAATGCCCGTGCTACAACTGCCTACCAATGTGCAAAGCTAATTTCCAAATAATTTTAATAGGTTAAGACTGTCCCATTTCAGTACTTGTGGATGTACGGTTATCTTGGCCTGAAAACAACACATTAGCTCGGTCCTTATTGTGACATGGGCGATACTCCACCCTATCTACGTACACATTAAAACATGTACAACCGGCTATTGCCAATAATCACCCATGTCAAAACAGTAGTTTTATTTTTATTTTTAACAAACTACCAGTATCCTTTACTGCTTAAATAAACCATAAAAGATTTCATAAAGAAGTGTGTATGTGGGTGTAGATGTCAACGTATCGTTCTAAGCATTGCTAAGCAGATGCAATTAATATTCGTTATAGCCCATCTTTTAATTGAGTATCCATTCCTATGGTTATCATGGGGTTTATGTTGATATGTTTAAGATAATATATCAACATTGGGTTATAACTACCAAGAGCGTGAAATAAATAGTTAAAATATGAGCATGCAGGAAGATTCTAAATCACATTTTATCTGATTGTAAAATCTGGGTTCAAGAATGATCAAAGGGGTGCTTGCCTTGCTCCTCGGCGGTGTAAGCTGGATCGGTGTCGTTGACGGCGTAGTCAGCAGTCTCAGCGTCTATACGTCGAATACGAACATGGCAAATAAGATACTTCAATATCGATAGAAGAAGCAAATACACAAACAATAAAGATAGCAATTGAAGGTTTCAAATGGAATCATTCCAAAACAATCAAGATAGCAATCAACTTCAATCATTATTTCATGTATTAGCCAAGTTATATGGTTTTGGTCCTAAGGATAAAGGTATGTAGGACAACTACTTTTTTTTATGTATTATTTTATTTTAATTTACGAATTCAGGAAGCTAAGATTGTAAAGTTGAATATAATGAAATTCATTTTTAGGGTGTGGTGTTAGTTGTATTAATATTAGTTAGTATATAAGCAACCTTAGTCATGTCAAAAGATAGCAATATGGTAAACCCTAACTATTATCTTACTAACTGGTTCTAATTAGTATAACAAATACAATGAAACAAGTTTCATTCATTTTGGATCATTTTTGAGTAAGTTATGGCAACCATATTAGTATTATGTATTAATATCAATCATATTAGGAAATGTTCACAAATTAACTCCAAATTCAAATCTAAGGACATATTTGGGTAGTATTTGTCCTAAGGATTCCAACAAAGTTGGTTTCACTCAATTTGGACTTTATTTGCAAAATCTCTACATGGCACATATTCAAATTCCTCTCTTTAAATTCAAATTCAGATTTAAATTATTAAACAAGTTCAAGATATTTTTGCAGATTATGAAACTACAGGATTTATAATGAATTTAGAAATTGGTTTCACTCAATTTAGAGCTATGGTTTGAAAGATATGGCCATGTGAATTGTTTCGGTTTAAATAAAACAGAAAACAAAGGAAATACGCTTTCCTTAAAGGAAAGCGCACTTCGGCATAACGCGCGGATTGGATTTGAATCGATCCGCTGTCATTGGCGATCAGGCCCAACTTGTCGGGCCGCAGTGGTGCACGCGCTATTGCGCGAGACCAGGTAGCCGGGCCCGCACGGCAGTGGCTCCGTGCGTGCGTGCGGTTGGTTTTGAACTCGGTTCGGGGTCACTGACGCCTGGGTCCACTGTCAGCGACACGACGCAGGGGAGATGGCCGACGGCCTCGCCGGCGGCTCTCCGGCGACGTTGATCGAGTTTGGCTGGTTCCTACAGCATCACGCGGTTAAGGCGAGTCTAGGGGAGTACTCGGTCGTGGGTAGTGTTTGGGAAAAACAAGGGCGCGGTGGTGACCGGCGGAGGATCAAGGTGAGGTTTAGCTCGGCGGAGATACAAGACAATCTAGTCTTAATGATCACACGCAAACGCTTCACTGAGTCCTAAGGGTCCTATTTATGCAATCGAATCAACAAGAGCGTGCACGGTTGGAGTTCTCACCGTGCGGCGTCAACGGCGGAAGGGGTTGCACGGTGCGGGAGCAAACGGAGAGGGTTTAAGCTGAAATAAGGTGCGCATAAGCTTCGTGAGTCATCAGAGATACTTTGGAAAAGATCAATTTGATCGCTTCCTTACCGAGGTGCACGAATTTGGGATTTCCCCCAATTCGGTTCTCGCCGGCAGCGGAGAAGATAAGGGAAATTCGGAGGGATTACGAGCTCGGAGAGGGAGTGGATAGTTGCTCTGGGTTTGACTCAGTGTAAAGGAGCTATTCCTCCAGTTAAATAGGCAGCGAAGGCGGTTTAGCGAGGAGTGGTCTGTGGAGAGGAATGGCGGCGGTTCCGGTGATCTCTGGAAGTTCTCCTCCTAACTCGGCCCAGGCATGATGGCGCGGTACAGAGCAGCAGCTGCGTGGCAGGGATTGTCAGGGTGGTCTCGAGACAAGCGAGGAGTTGCGGTGCACAAGAGACAAAGATTGAGGCGACGCTCAGGTCGGCTCTGCCGAGAGAGAACAGAGAGAACGAGAGACAGCTGAGAGAGAAGAAGGCCCTGACATGTGGGGTCGGGTCCCACATGTCAGTGGTTCATTTGGCGATGAAGGGGCAAAGGCAGTCATGACGCGTGGGCTAGGAACCCTCTGGGTCCCTGTCGGCAGCGGTGCCGGCACGCGCGTCACTGGACGCGTGGACCCACACGTAAGAGCAAGGGAGAAGAACTCCAGTTGCTTCCATGGACAGCGCAGAAAATGAATTAATGCATGGGTCAAGTTGCCACCAGATTTTTCTAAACTTTTTGACTAAGCTAGAGGCTAAGATATCTATCTCCAGTAAAATTTTAGGGTTAAAATGGACTACGGTGATTTAATTAAAAATCTGACATTGCCAACTGCACAAAATATTCAATTCGGTTTTCAAGTTAATTAAGGGACCAAATCAACATATTTATTTCTGAAATTTTTACTGAAGATGTGTTTATACAATATGGATCTATCATAAAAATTTCAGAACTAAATTCACAATATTTATTTTTCTATAAATCTTTTACTGATTTCTGCAGAATTTCAAATCTGCCTAAATTAAATGCTAACTCATAGTAAAAACGCTTATTAATTTTTGAAACTTTTTGTGGGTGTAGGTGATATGTCTGAGGTCTTATGGTAAAAATTCCAAGGTCTAGATTGCTCTACATCGTTCTCTAAAAATCTGACATGGGACTGGCCAGAGATAAGATTCATCATTTTTAATTGTTTTCTTTATCAATAAATGCACACATGGTCTTTTGACCATCTAAAGATATTTTCTAGGACTTGGCCAGGTTATCCAAAATTTTTACTATGGTAATTTCATTTCTTACCATTTTACCATTAACTCCTTTCTCTTTTCCTTTCTTTCTTTCTCAACTCCATTATTCATTTCAACAAATAATTCAACCAATAGATCTAAAATCAATAAAGGCACACAAAATCATAATATGCAACACAAAACTGATTTCACATTTTTAATATTTGATTTTGAACCTTTATAAATTTGAGGATGTTACAAATCCGTTTTGTAGATGAAAATGACTCTAAGTTTGTTAAGGATTGATTTGAGGCATATCTCTAACAGTTAATGAGAAAGGTTTGTGAATATGTATATCTGGTATGTCAGTGTAATGCATATATGGAAATGTGGGAGGTAGCGGCGGTTGAGGAGGTGGTGCGGTGGGCAACTTTGGAAGAAGAGGCAGGAGGCATTGGTTGGAGGCATCAAAGGCGGTAACACGCCAGCGGTGCGTTGAAGAAGGGGGTGAGTGGGTGACACTGGCGAGGAGGCGCTTGAACCGTTGGGAGGAGGAGTCGCTCGAGAAGAAGCGAAGCGGCGCCGATCGATCTGGAGTCTAGGGAAGCTCTAGGGTTGGGAGGGGATAACACTACTACAGAAATGTTTATATTAGACGCACTATCACAGACGGTTTTCAAAAACCGTCTGTAATATATGATATCACAGACGATTCTATAAACCAACCGTCAGTGAAATTATCACAGACCGTTATTAATAAAACCCGTCTGTGATTAGATAAATATCACAGACGGTTTTGTATTAAAACCGTCTGTGATATTATCACAAACGGTTCTATAAAAACACCGTCTGTGATATAAAGTAATATCACAGACGGTTTTACTATACAACCGTTTGTATAGTAACCACAGACGGGTTGTGTTTATAAACGTCTCTGATATTGCTTATATCACAGACGTTTTGTGTTGATAACCGTCTGTGCACTGCATTATAACATTTTGATGTTTTTATCGAACTACGTATTTTCATCGAAGGCCATAATTCGTTCATAGATAGGGCGAAAAATGGTAACAGCCATTTTATAACATAATGAAATTCGAAATTGCTAGTGATCGGACGTCAGTTTTATTCGCAACATTTTCTTTGTACGTGTGAAACATTTGTCTTCGACAAACAGTAAAAAAATTGTTTCATACATTCAAAAAAAATCTTGCAATGCGTCCGAAAAAAAAACGAGAATCAGACGTCCGAGTGTAAGTTTCTCCCAATGAAATTTGATAACAACTGTAACAGCCATTTTATAACATAAAACATTTCATTACATTACTACATTATATATATATATTATTACTTATAAATTAAAATATTCATCGCCGTCTGGAGGAGGTGGCGAGCTGCCATCGTCGTCGTCGTCGCTCCACGGTGGGCTGCCATCGTCGTCGTCGTCGCGCCACGGTGGGCTACCGTCGTCGTCGTCGTCATCTGAGCCCCCCGAGTGCATGACGTGGTCGTCTTCCTCTGACTCTTCCTCGTCCTCCTCCCGCTCCTCCTCCTCCTCGTCCTCCTCCCGCTCCTCCTCCTCCTCCTCTTCCCGCTTGCGTTTCCGCATAAGCGGCGACGCCGAGGAGGTGATGGTGGAAGCGGCGCCGGGGAGCTTGCGGAAGGAGGTGATGGTGGAGGCGACGCCGGGAGGTGATGGTGGAGGCGACGCAGGGGAGGTGATGGTGGAGGCGACGCCGACGAAGGAGAGCTTCATGGCAGATTCCATTATCGGTAATATGCGTGTTGATCGAATTCGATCAATAGCGGTGATTTTATAGGTGGCCGGAATTGAAGACGAAGCGAGAAACGAAGAGTTCTCATTCAAAGGCGCGCAAGAAACGAAGAGACGAAGACGGACCGTCGCTATCACAGACGATTCTATAAACAAACCGATTGTTGACTATCACACACCATTCCTAAATGCGCCTTCACGGACGGTTTTAAAATAACCGTCTGTGATATACCTATATATCATGCCCGGTTTAGTTTACATAACCGTCAGTAAAATATCACCGACGGTTGGTACACATCGCCGTCTGTAATCTTACTATATTACTGACGGTTATTACATAGAACCGCTGCGTGATAAAGATTACACATCGCCGTCTGTAATCTTAGTATATTCTGACGGTTATTACATAGAACCGTCTGTGATAAAGCTTGCCTATATATAGGCCCGAGCGCAAGTTCGATGTTGTGGTCACTGTTGGGATAGAATGCTAAGACCGTTATATCACCGAAGCGGTTTGGCAATACAACCGCCTGTAAGCCTATATAATAGGTGATTCTTGTGATGTAATTAAGGTTAGTAATGGATAATTGCATTATATATATTAATTCAGATCTAAGGTTAGTATTGGATATAAAATTGCCTTATATATATTAATTCAATATCTAGCTTGGTTATGTAAGAAATTTAAGATTGTTTAGATCTAGCTTGTAGATCCATGTTTTCGTGGTGATAGTAATTGGACGTTATAATTGCAATATTATTTTGAAGCTCTAACTTGTTAAGGAAAGTGTACTTAATCAGTTGAAAAGAGAGTTCTAATTGGATCGAATATTACATGTGTAGCATAGATGGATCGAAGCTGGATGTACGCTGGGACCGCATTTGAGTGTGGAGTACATTAATGGCGTCTCCACTTTTAGAAGAGCTGCAGAGGAGGACATGTTTAATAAGGGAGTGCATTATATGCCTTGTCCATGCATCGATTGCGAGAATATGATGATGTTTGAAACTTCAACAGATCGAAGCACACTTGATTATGCGAGGTTTCAAAAGGGATATACATGTTGGACGATCACGGCGAAGAGCGTAATATACAAGAAGCGTGTGGTAATGCTGTTAACATCTTCGACGAAGTCAACGATATGCTGGATGATCACATTGATTACGCTCCGACGAGGATATGTTGCATGATGACAATCTGACCAGATGTCGCGCGACGCAGAAGGGAACCGTGATGAAAGGGAATATGAAAAATTCGTGGGTTTGATGGAGGACTCAAGAAACCTTTGTTTGCTGGTTGCAAGGTGAAATACACAAGGTTGTCGTCTGCAGGCTTGAACTGCTGAAATTGAAGGCAAGCAATGGTTGGTCGATAAGAGTTTCACAAACGCTTTTACGTCTATTGGCAGACATGCTTCCAGAGGGAAACGAGTTGCCGACAACAACCTACAAAGCCAAGAAGGTTCTTTGTCCCTTGGGAATGGAGGTAGAAAGAATACATGCATGTCCGAACGATTGTATCCTATACCGCAAAGAGTATGCAAACTTGCATGTATGTCCAGTGTGCAACGCATCTCGGTACAAGCGTAAGAGTCATTCAAATGAGGAGGTGAAGAAAGGAAGTCCTGCTAAGATGGCATGGTATACGCCTCTAATTCCCCGATTGAAGCGTTTGTTTGCTAACCCAAAGGAGGCCAAAGCTGCTGTGTTGGCATTCCGAGAAGCGTAAGAACGATGGAATGCTAAGACACCTGGCGACTCCACCCGGTGGAGAAACATCGATAGGAGGTATGAAGAATTCGGCTGCAGAGATGAGGAATATAAGGTTTGGACTGAGTCTGAGATGGAATGAATCCTTTTCGGTAACATGAGCCGGCATAGCACTTGGCCCGTGAATCTCTGTATCTACAACCTTCCTCCTTGGTTGTGTATGAAGCAAAAGTACATTTTATTGTCTGTGCTTATCCAAGGACCGAAACAACCTGGGAACGATATTGATGTGTACCTAGCTCCATTGGTGGAAGATCTAAAAACATTGTGGGTTCCTGGGGTACAGGTTTGGGATGCATACAAACGAGAGAACTTTACTTTACACTGCTTGTTGTTCTCGCACCATAAATGATTACCACTGCACTTGCTAACTGTCGGGCCAGAGTACAAAAGGTGCCAAGGCTTGCACTCACCGCCTAGACGACATCGAGAGTGTGTGGCTGAATCACTCGCGTAAAACCGTGTACATGCGTCACCGTAGGTTCCTTGGGAGGAAACACCCATACCGCAAGATGAAGAGACTATTCGATGGGACGAACGAAAACGGTTCAACTCCAAGGACTTTTAGCGGGAGAGATGTTCATGACTTTGTAAAGGATTTGGATGTTACGTATGGAAAGGGACGTAAAGCAAGGTCGACCGTGAGAAGAGCTTGTGGAAGAAGAGATCAATCTTTTGGGACCTACCTTATTGGGAGCACCTAGAAGTTCGCCACTGCATCGATGTCATGCACGTGGAGAAGAATGTCTGTGATAGCCTGATTGGTCTCCTACTAAACATTAAGGGCAAAACAAAGGATGGTATCAACGCACGACTTGACTTAGTCGATATGGGCATAAGACCTGAGTTAGCACCAAAAGAGACCGTTAAAGGTGGTACGTATTGCGAACCAGCTTGTTACACTCTGTCAAAGGCCGAAAGAACTGAACTTTGCCAGTGCTTGCATGGTGTGAAAGTTCCGTCCGGCTACTCGTCCAACATGATGAGACTTGTTTCAATGCAAGATTTAAAATTAATTGGCATGAAGTCTCATGATTGTCATGTGATGATGACACAAATGCTCCCAATTGCAATTAGAAGTATTTTGCCAATAAAGGTCCGAGAGATAATCACGAGACTGTGTTATTTATTTAACACAATCGCTCAGAAGGTCATCGATCCCGAAGGACTAGATGGTCTGCAGGCTGAGGTGGTGATGACTCTATGTAATCTTGAGATGTATTTCCCTCCGTCATTTTTCGATATCATGGTCCATCTCATTGTTCACCTTGTAATAGAGATAAAGATGTGCGGGCCTGTGTTCCTACGTAGCATGTACCCGTTCGAGAGGTATATGGGAATTCTTAAGTCTTATGTACGAAATCGATCTCGTCCGGAGGGTAGCATTGTCGAAGGTTATGCAACCGAAGAGGTCGTCGAGTTCTGCGTCGATTACATGGCTCAGGCCCAACCAATAGGTGTGCCTCGATCTCGCCATGAGGAGGCTCCAGGTATCGGGACCATCGGAAGGAAAGCAATCACACCTGATCCAGTTGCGTGTGCTCAAGCCCATTTCACGGTTCTACAACACATGACTGTAGTGTCCCCGTACATCGTCGAGCACAAGCAATGGCTAAGGCAAGAGAATCCATCACGACATGAGTCTTGGATCATAAGACAACATAACCTTCGATTCAACAATTGGTTCAAAGAGCGACCCATCATCTGCGAGCTCGTCATATGACACCCTGAAATGGTTGGCAAAAGGCCCGGCTTTACGGTTGTCACGTGGAAAGGATACGACTTAAATGGATACACATTTTACACGATAGATCAGGATTTGAAGAGCACAAACCAGAGCAAATGGGTCCGCATAGATGCTCAAGCATCACTGGTCAACGAGGAGCTCCTACTATGGGTTCATAGAGGAGATTTGGGAGCTTGACTATGTACTTTTCAAGATCCCACTATTTCGGTGTCGTTGGGTCCACCTCCAAAGACGTGAAGGTTGACAAGTGCACGGCATCACCACCGTGGACCTCAAACGTGTCGGATACAAAGATGAACCATTCGTGCTCGCAAAACCAAGTTGTTCAAGTCTTTTATGTTACCGATCCGTCTGACAAGAAGCGCCACGTAGTTGTTCAGGGAAAAAGGAGGATTGTCGGAGTTGAGAATGTAGTAGATGAGGAAGAGTACAATCAATTCGATGATTTGCCTCCTATCGGAAATGCCAAAGATGGTCCAAGAGGAACAAATTGACGAAGTCACCTATACACGTCGATCATTGTGAAGGGCTAATTTTCTTGTATAATTACAATGTTAATTTGTAAGCAGGACCATGCATGTATGGATAATAAAGTAATATTTCTGTACTTATGTTATTGCACACGTGGTTGTAGAGTAGTAGGCCATAGTAATTGTAGCCGTCGAATGGATAGTGGAACGGTGTGTACGGGCATGTACACACCCTTAGGGCACCCTTGTGGTCGTGCATGGTGGTTTGTTAGTAACCAAGCTTCGTAAACTTGCAGACATCAGCAGGTAGGGTTGAGCCACGGAGGTAGCCGCTTCTTTTCTTCATGGTGTTTAAATTACGTACCCTAGTAGTGAGCTAGCTAAGGTCAAGATGAACGTCCAAGAGCGAACTACCTAAAGTCACCTAAGTTGTATGGTTTGAAGCTCAATGCATGAGTATATATACTGTAGAGGAATGGTGGGCCGTATCACAGATGGTTCTAAACTATCCATAGATTTATTTCTGCTTCTTTTCTTCATGGAGTTTAAATTATGTACCCTAGCAGTCTCATGAAGCTCAACTTGCATGAGTATATATACTGTAGAGGAATGGTGGGCCGTATCACAGATGGTTCTAAACTATCCATAGATTTATTTCTGCTTCTTTTCTTCATGGAGTTTAAATTATGTACTCCTAGCAGTCTCATGAAGCTCAACTTGCATGAGTATATATACTCCAGAGGAATGGTGGGCCGTATCACGACGGTTCTAAACTAGAACCGCCTGTGATATATAATCACTGACGGTTCTATACTGCAACTGCCTGCAATATATAGTAAATACGCATTTATTCTACACCATAACCGTCTGTAATATTACTCTATTACAGACGGTTTTATTTAATACCCGTCTGCATATTAAT
The DNA here is from genome assembly GCA_036346355.1 of Rhipidocladum racemiflorum. Taxonomy (NCBI): domain Eukaryota; kingdom Viridiplantae; phylum Streptophyta; class Magnoliopsida; order Poales; family Poaceae; genus Rhipidocladum; species Rhipidocladum racemiflorum. The sequence goes on along the minus strand of CM070573.1, from coordinate 17,591,344 downwards.
ATCACAGACGGTTCTAGTTTAGAACCGTCTGTGATATTCAAACCCTATAAAACTTCTTCACTTGAAACGTTTTCTACCAGACTTCAAACGCACGCACACTTCAAACCCTAACGAGCGCCGCCGCCTCCCCGAGCCCCGCCGCCTCCCGTTGCGCCGCCGCCTCCCTGAGCCCCGCCGCAGCCTCCCCGAGCCTCACGCCCGAGCACGCTGATGGAGACCGGAGCCGCCTCCCGAGCCCCGACGCCGCCTCCCGAGGCCCGCGCGCTGCGCCTCCTCCTCCTCCCCGACGGCTGCGCCTCCACCCCCGGCGACGTCTCCTCCTCCCCGGCGACGTCTGCTCCTCCCCACAAGGTAAATGAGTAATGCTCCTCCCCACAAGGTAAAAACTGTTTGAATGTTTGGTATCGCTGCAGGCGCTAAAAACTGGGAATCACTGCTTTTTTATTTTCGGTTTTGTGCTGGCTCTGGAGGAGTCCTTGTGGCTATCTGAGAATGAATGTATTGAACTTGTGCTTGATACTATCCAGTTTCTATATAAAGGAACTGGGACATCTTTTTTGATGTCCTCTTGATCTAAAAAAAAAAACAAGGTAAAAGACTAAATGAGAGAATGAATGAATGGGCAAAACCGCAAATGAATGAATGAATTGTTGGTAGCTCAGCTCCTGTATGTATATATGTATGTATTGTTTCGTGTGTTAATTATCGTCATGAATGAATGAATGAATGAATGGGCAAAACCGCAAAAGTAAGGTGGAAAAAAGAAGAAGAGGAGGAAGAAGAATGTATGATGGATGCATCATACATTCTTTCGAGTAGTAGTATGTTGCACTTATATATTGTCATGGTTTGCAAAATTTGGCGATGCGCGTAGTAGCCTTTTAAGGCAATGCATTGTGGAAGGGAGGGATTGGACACAACTTGTGGGCTTGTGCTTCTGCTGCTCTGCGCAGGTGCGCTGTGCTGGAATCTCTTAGCTTAGGATAATCATCGGGAGCCAGGACAGGAGGGAGGGACGTCTCGGTGGCAAACCAACCTTTCTATTTTACTATGATCGTGTCGTGTGTCTGCGTTTGGTTGGTGCACTCACTCCCTTCTTTTAGATCCTGGACGGCAGCATTCCATCACCCACAATTTTGTTAATCCCTTCTGAGTCTAGACGCAAAATCACATTGTTGGGAATTTTATTACTCCCTCTAGATACAAAATAAAGTCGTTTTAGACTAAAACTTCCAGTGCCAATATATATTTTTATGGATGTATTAAAATATTGAAATAATGTTTGCACCAGTATGTTCTAGATCAAGTGAATAGTTAGGTTCATTTATTTTATTTTTCTTTTCATAGTTCCCTCTCTCTCTCTCCTTTGTTCTTTACATCGGGCCCATGGTCGTGGGCGTCGGGTGGCAACTTCGGCTGCGCTCCGGCGGTGACGGGTGGATGGAAACTGGCTGCGGGGATGAAGGGGACAACGGGGAACCCGAGGGCGGCAGTGGAGTAGCGGCGGCGACATTGTTGGATGTATTTGAATTTTGATTGGATATCGTCGGAATTTTGACCTGATCACCCACATTTCTTCTTTTCATGTGATGAACACATCCAAACAGTTCCCATCGAAATAATGATGGAATAACATTATTTCAATATTTTCTATCCACCTTAGGACCAACTGAAGGATCTGTTCAGCCGAGTCAAGTCAAACCAACTCGCGCTCCAAGAAAAGCAAACAAAAGGCCAACAGGCCGATATAGCATCACGGCGATCGATCCGAAAGATGGGTCCCCTACCGGATGTAAAAAGGTAGTGAATGCGTTACGAACAATGTGCGGGATAGTTGTTCGCGAACGGGTTCCCATCACAATTGTATCCTGGAAGTCACTGACTGACGAGGGCCGCAACGACCTGCTTACAGAAATCCTTTCCTCCTTCGATATCCCAGAAGAACTCGAGGCCCCAGTGCGACGGTATGCACTGCTAGTGGCAGGAAAGGCGTGGAAGACCTTTAAGAGCACACTTGTCAAGGAATACGTCAATAAGGACATGACTCCCTACTCTAAAAATGCGGGTTCATTGCGAGGATTCATGGCGACGCTTTTGTTGAGATGAAGACGACAGATCGATTCGTGCTTGAAAGCGAAGCCCACAAGGCCCTGCAGTAAGGAACACCCACCCCACGGACTCGGCACGGGCTCACGCGGGAAGAGGATGCAATGGGACGAGGAGGACGAGGGGACTCGCGCCATTTGAATCGATTGTTGACTAGCGCCAGAGATCGGCTAAGAGCGAGGTCATGTGCCACACCATCGGCACCATATCCTTTACAAACCACCGCGGACGAGGAAGTGCGCCAACGTTTGGTAAGATATCGAACCACCATTTTGGTACGTATTTAGTTCCTAACTTCATCAGTGAAATAACTTGTTGGGATCTTGCAGGTAGAGTTGAGTGCACAATCTTCCGGTGGATCTTTTGTCCCGAACAGGGAGAGAGATGCACTCTCCACGGCATTGGGAAACAAGGAACACCCTGGTCGCACGCGAGGCAAAGGGGTTTTCGTTCCCTGGAAGACGGGCTTCGAAGACACCGACATGTACCGGAGTAAGAAGAGAGGTAGAGACGAGCGTGAGAAAAAGATCGTGAAGGATCTTGAGGACAGGCTGAGAGAAGAATTCAATGGTAAGATAAGAAGCCTCGAGGAAAGGCTCAATGCTCAAAACACAAATCCTGTGCAAGACCTAGGGTTTAGCCCCACTACACGTAAGAGCAAATTGTCGTCATACGACCGACTGCAGTAAACACCCTACAGATTCCCTATCTCGTGACATCAAGGTATACTAAGTATGATCCCTTGAATGCTCCATAGATATATCTTTTGGCACATTAGCTAATTGGGTACCGTTGTGTAGGAGCCCACGCGGTGCAATCTCGGTGAGAGTTGCCAATTGCTCCCTTCCTATACTGGTGCTTGGGGCCTCGCGTATCCATCCATTGAAGGGGCGATGGTGCACGGTACCTGCTAGCGCCGGTTTCACGAAGGTCAATGTGGACGGCGTTCATGACATTTTCAAGATCATCACACTACAATTGCCTCCAAATGACGAGCTTGAGACATCGGGGATGTCATCGGCACATTCATCCAAAGGCCCAAAGGCGACATATCTCTAGACATCCATCCTCCACTGAAGTACCTCTACTTCCTCCGCTGAGAAGTTGATCCAATTCCCCCAAATCGCTTATCGTGCCCTCCCACCCAAAAACATTGACCATGAGTTTGATATTGACTTTGACTTTGATTGCTCTCTACTCCCCTCGTCTCCCCAGAAGATTTCCGTTCCAACAAAGAAAGGGAAGGGCAAATCGAAAAAAGATAGCGAAGGCCTTGGAGTACTATCCGATGGCCCATTGGCCCGGTATTCAAGCTAGGAGAGCCTTTATTAACGGAAGATCGCATCAAGACATTGACTTATCGCTGCAAAAGCCTGCATACATACTACATGAGAGAAGCTAACAAGCCAGAGAACGAACGCATTACAACAAGTATCATGGTCCGCTACAAGCCTAAGCATCTGCTCAACGAGTCGGGGGCTACTTGCGGTCGGCTTCCAGGACCTGTTCGATCTCTTCAACCTCGACGCCCTCGACGCCTCGCTCTTAAGATGCTGGACATTGTGAGTGTGTCTTCCCTGTAATACGGATAAATGTCATATATATATATATATATATATATATATATATATATTTTAAGTGACACTTTGCCTAACTTTTGTATATATAGATTCATGATACGCGAAGCGAGAGCGAACAATACATCGGTGGGTTTCCTCGACCCACTCTTAGTCTCGCAGCCAACAATGAACCAAGATGCAAAAGCAGTAGAGGAATACGTACGACATGCCTTGGATGCTCAGAAAGATAAAAGCTTCATACTTTTACCCTTTAACCCAGGGTAAGTGCTGCCCGACTTGGTATACTCTCATTTGTAATGTGCACACAATACTTTGGTGCTAATTGACCATGGCAACATACCTATGCAGGTTTCACTGGGTTCTAATTGTAATTCATCTGGCCAAGAACCGGGTTATTTACGTTGATTCCTCACATACCGGCAACCACGACTTGAACCCTATCGCACGGTTAATCACCAGGTAACCACGTTGTTTAAGGAGCTTGTTGCTCCTGGAATAGCTGAGGCTAACCTTTCGAAATCACGTAGGACGGTCAAAGCTTTGCGAGATCCTCCTGTTCAAGGCGAGGATAAGGCGTTGCAGCACGATTTCAAGTTTCCGGTATCCTCTATACAGTATAATCCTATTTCAAACTCCGTAGCCATGATTCTCGAACTAAGTAATTCTATTTTTCCAGTGCCACCAACAAGGACAGGGCAATAACCGATGTGGATTTTACGTTTGCCATAACATGCATCTCCTCGTCAATGCAACACAAATGAGTAACGATAAAACTTCGTTGCAAGACAAGGATCTGGCGTCCCTTCGAGGAAAACTTTGTTTTTTTCTAGTCACTGAAGTCATTAGTAAAAAAGGCGAGTTCTACGCAGGTGCCTAATCGCAAGAGTTAGGTTTATCTCTGTATTGCCACTTGTCTTGTCATTCTAATTTTCCAGTTTATTTGCTGAAATGGATGTACGGATAGTGCTTGTGATGATCTGTGATCGCTGAAATGGATGTAATGTCTCTGTCTCGATGAATCGTGAAATGGATGTAATGATGCTTGTAATGTCTTGATGATATTCGATGAAATGGATGTAATAATGCTTACATGCTGATCTTGAGTTGATGGGCATGAAGGAGTCAACATATCTCATATCAAGAGCCATCTTCGTGTAATACATAGGATTTTCCAAGTATACATATGCCATACTATATCTTACCACTAGTGCGGACATATATCTTGCCGTATATCTGTGCTTTCTTTTTCAGATACATATCCCTAATAGGTCACTAGTGTGCAACCTTCTTCTTTTTTCTAAAAAATGTTGAAGTCTATGCTTTTCTTCTAGTGCCTAATCCCTGCTCTTGCACGATCAAATACAATTGAAATAGAGAAGGTTAAGAAAAGAAGAGAGGAAAGAGCAATTGAAAAAGCACACCATGAGGAGGAAATGGTATGTATATATCCCTGGTTATCATAAATCATATATTAGTTTCAAGTAATATTGCTTGTGGAACTAAAGGTCTAATTTATTCTAGTTGTGGTTATTTTCATTGTGTGGATACTATTTCATCCAATAATAACTTGTATATAGTAATGTGGCTGGAAGTGCATCATTTGATAACTTTATTTAACGCTTTCAGTAAAGGAAATCCTCAATCTTTGCACACATGAGACATTGTTGTCTCTGTACAAGGTGCCGACCTTTACTTGATTGATGATTTCCTTCAGAAAGTTGCCACACTCCGGGGGAAATTGAAAAAGGGTGGTATAGTGGATGTTGAAGCTGCTGCAAGAATTGTGCTTCATGACTGGAATGAGGGTAGGATATACTCTCTCCCATATCAACTTTGTTGATTCTTTATTTATTTCCGAGTCACCCGAAAGGCGTCTGTTGTTTTAGGAAGTCGGGAAAGAATTTAATATTGATGAAATTTACAGTGAGTCTTCATTTGCTGAAATGGATGTAATGATAGTGCTATAATCAGCTTGGAACAATTGCTAAATGAATCCCATATCTGTGATCGCTGAAATAATGCTTGTCTAATAACCGCAATGTAGCTTACGTGTTATGTCTGCTTTGAGAGGGCATGGCTAGCATTTCTGAGGCTAGCCAATAAGCGTAAAAAGATGTATGTATGAAAACCATATCACAGGCGGTTCACAACTAAGCACCGCCTGCGTGATATAAATATCACGCACGGTTCATACATGTGGACCTTCGTCATAGTTTGTATAACACGCAGGCGGTTCATATTACAAACCGATCGTGATATACACTAACACGCACGGTTGGTATATGGAACCGTTAGTGATAGGATTTATATCACGCACGGTTCATATTACAAACCGCCAAGAGATTTAATATAGCAATCGACGGTTGGTATATGGAACCGTTAGTGATAGGATTTATATCACAGACGGTTCATATTACAAACCGTCAGTAGATTTAATATAGCACTGACGGTTCTAAATAAGAACCGTCTGTAAAATTATTATCACAGACGGTTAATGAAACCGTCTGTGAAGTGCTTATATTATCACTGACCCATTGTTAGAGGCGGTTCACAAAGCCGTCTCTGATGATATTTGTGAACCGTCTCTAATGGTCTTTTCTGTAGTAGTGTAAGATAGGGAAGAGATTTAGGATGTTCCATCCCCCGTTTAATGGACAAAACATTCGACTGATTTTTAGGGGTAGTCAGTAGAGTTATAACTAATCCATTAAAATAAATGAACTTTATGTGAAGGGTATGCTGAACCACAGGACAGCATGATCCCTCACAAGGGAAACCCATAAAAATCCGATGTACACAATCCGGTGCTAGTTGCCGTAGTGTCACCAATCATTAGTACCATTAAGGAAGGGGAAAAAGCATAATTATCAATATCAGTCAGTATAGTCGGTATATACCATTTCGACATCTAAATCGGTCCCTATGTACCGTATCGGTCCGATACTGATCAATACCAACCATGCCGATGAATTTGATAATATGATCTATTGAACTATATGTTATATTTGATAATACTACTATGTGTTTGGCGTAATATTATAAGTGAACTTTGGTGTATATATAATTAAACATGTGTATACTTATAAATATATACTATTATATATATTAAACCCGAAACAATACGCCAATATAGACCGGTACCAGATGATACTATTCGAAGAGCTAAATCGGTATAACCTCCGTGTAGTATTGATAAGTTTGGGAAAAAGAACTGCTGTTGCTTTTGGTACCATGCATGCTTTAGGAAAACTGTAACAAGCATCTCTGGTCTCAGCAGTCTCACTAAAGCACTAAAGCTTCATCCTTTGGCTAAAGCATAAGTACATGCATGCCATTCCATTCCAACTATTGTAACTAGTGGGCAGCACCAGAGACCAAGAACCAAAGGAAAACGAGATGCATGCACATCTCTTCTCACCGGCCGGCCTCTCAAACTAAACTTTACCTATCGCCCATGAGCATGCACTGCGCACACGTAGTCATTCATCTTGCTCATGGCTGGCTACCTTCATTAATTGAACCACTGTGGGCTTTCGAATGTGTTTGTTTTGAATTTGAGTTGAGTGTCACTAGGTTGGTGAAATGTATCTCTTCTTTCTTTCTTTCTTTTAAATATCTATTATCATCTTGTTGTTAAAAAAAGGGCATAATACTAACATGTTGGAGGCGGAACTAGCGGGGTACCGGGTATACCCCGGCACCCCCAAAATTTTGCGGGGTTGAGATAGGTTGTAGTTGAAAATTTTGCGCGATTGAGCTAGCCTGCATCAAAAGTTTGAGTGGTTCGGAATGGAGAAGTTGTAGTTGAAAGAGAGCTCGGCGGAGCGGACAATGTAGGTGGCTAGAAGCACGTAGTAGCAGAGGTAGGTGCGTAGGAGGAGGTGGTGGCCTATTGGATACATCATGGCTGCAGTTGCAGAAACTAGAAGCTATCGCTTCATGTCAGCTAGGTTTGATTCTGGAGGAGTAGGTTTGGAAGGCCATGTATTTATTTAGGTCTTTAGGCTCATTTCGACAGTAGGATTTGATATGGTTGAAAAACCAATCTAGGACAACAAATTCTAAGATATGGCATGATTGGCTACCTACATGATTTATTTTAAGAAATGGCCTGGTCCACGTAAGTGTGCAGGGGCATATTGGGTGGCCTACGTAAGTGTGCAAGGGCTGTTGGGCAGGCGACGCGGGCTGGGCGAGTGGCACGGTGCGGCAAGCGACTTGTGCTGTTAGCAGATGGCGCGGGTCGAGCTCGTGGTGCGGCAGGCGGCGTACAGGAAACGCAAGCGATACGGCAGCAAGTGGCTCGAGCCGCCGGGCAGGCGGGCGGCGCGAGGCAAGGGGGGGGGGGGCGTGGCAAGCGACGCAAAGTTAGACTGACAAGGGGAGCCTCCGACACGATACTACGACATACTGATAGAGGCACACCCACAGGAAATTTTCTAATTCCGATCAGAGTTAGACTGCAAAACTTTTGGTGGGTTAACAAAGAGATGTCTAGCTAATCTTCCATGGACCGCACCTCACTCTCACAAAAAGCTTGCAATGGACAGATTGCATCACTCCATGTCTACATATACTTGTCTGAGTAGAGTTAGTTGCCTTATGATAGGTATTAGTAGTCCATGGCTTTACATAGTTTTTGGGGGGCAAAAGGTATGTGCATTGTAGCCAAACACATGGGATGCATCAAGATTTGGGGATAAAGCTGCTTGTTAGTACTTTCGAAATTAGATAGTAATCATGCTCTTCAGGGTTGCATGTGAACCGATTTGGTCCTGTCTGTGGGACGTGGGGATGCACTTAGGACGATTTGGTCCTGTCTGATTTGGTCCTTTGGGCAGCTTTAGATTTTCCTTTGCTCCCTTCGCCTTTTATTATTATTATTAATAAATTTTCCTTTGCTCCCTTCGCCTTTTATTATTATTATTATTATTATTATTATTATTATTATTATTATTATTATTATTATTATTATTATTATTCCTTTCTGTTAATAAGCATAAATGAGAATGTAAATGGTTCATTGGCTACCATACCTGTATGTATGTATGTATATGAAAAGCTATATTCCGTGTAAGTTAACACTGATAAAGCATACATGATGCATGCAACTGATGGCTATGTTACAACTTTTAGTTGGAGAATGTTTTTACATTTTTTTCCACTTTCCTAATTGACTCCCAGAATCATTAGTCAATGATGTGGAAAAAGCACATGATCAGTGCATAAGTAACATACACATGTACCACAATAGTCACTCTTCGGAACTTCTTTTCTAAACAAAGTGGCCTTCAAAATGGGTAGATTTGCAGTGATAGGCTACGGGCCAAGGCCTGATGGGTACGTCGTTCGATGTGACATTGTTATAGGTTTTTTCTTTCCGTGTCTGTTGTGCTCGAGTAACGAACGAATTATTCAGTACGTCTCTTAGAACGTTGGGGCTCAGGGAAAACTTTGCTCGCATTAGGCTAGGGACTATGTAAATTGAAGCCGTGTACAAGGTCCAAGTCCAACTCTGGGCTTGGGCTTGGGCTCAGTAGGCAGAACAGTCTATATATATATATACCTTCTTCTTCTTTTGTTTTCTTGAGACCGTCCGATCTCTATTTTCTTAGGTGGATGTGCTCATTTCGCGCGAGGCCGTCCAACCCATCGCATCGGAAATGTTTCTGTTTTGTTAAAACTATAAGGCGACGGGAAAAAGGAGAGAGAAGGAAGAGCTACCAACGCCCAATAGTTCATTTTTGCTTAGCCTAGAGTACAACTGAAATATTCTAGGGGAAACATTTTTGGTGCACCGGGTGGTGAAGTTATAGGTGTACGACTCCATCGATTAGGTTAAAATTCTGAAATATTCAGTAGGAATTTTATGAGATTGTGAATTTATCCTAGGTCTTCATATGTTTAGGCGTGTGCTACGGGGGCCCACTCGCTTGTGTATACGTTTCGTGTGTGTGTGTCTTCCTTGTAATTACATTTTTACGAAATATCCTAAACCTTAGCCACATATGTTCTATCGTTAGGAATTTTATGGCTTTGCGAATTTATCCTAGATCTCTATCTATTTAGACTAAGCTAACGAGGCACACTCGTGTGTATGCGTGTGGTGTGTGCGCATCTTCCTTGTAATTACATTTTTTTTTAAATATCCTAAACCTTAGCCGCATATGTTCTATCCTTAAAATTTTATGGCTTTGCGAATTTATCCTAGATCTCTATCTATTTAGACTAAGCTAACAAGGCACACTCGTGTGTGTATGCGTGTGGTGACATGTGTTTGGTGTGCGTCTTCTTTGTAGTGGAAAAAAAAAATTCAAATATCCTAAACCTTGACAGCGTATGTTCTATCATCTCCATAAAAAAGCAGGCAACGCCAAGGCAAGAAGCAATCTTTGTGCATGCTGCGAATTAATCGATTCAATTAGAGACAGCAAACAATTTCAACTGGGGTTTGTTTACGGAAGATCCATATATATATTAACAAGAGTTGATTTAGATGCACGTACGATGATGATGTGCCTTTTTTAAGAAATAGTAAAGGACAACCACTAAGCTATTAATCGGCTCGATTAGTACTAATTAACTTTTCCTTTTTAGAAAGGGTGTGTATAGGCATCTTTCGGATATTTTTGTCTTAAATAACATCGAAATTTTGGATCGTAGGATTAAAAATTCAACCGTTAGATCAAATCATAGGATCGGATGTAATCGATACTCCCGAATCTCAACAATGATCCAATACTCTCAAATTTGGGTGATTTCAGTAAACAACAACATCCGAATTATATTTATCAAATCCCTTTTAGAAAACAAAGATTGTATATCATACGTATAATATAGCAGCAGTTCTACTGTACGTCTTTAGTGTAATTATTAAGCACTAGTACCAGCACCACTATTTCTTAAACTGACTTAATTTTCTAGCTATCTACAAATCATATATACTTCCTCAACAATCATAATGAATCATGATAACTGAGAGATGTTGGTTCAAATTTTCTTACTCAAGCATATCTAGAGTAATGAGTACATGGCCGGCTAAAAAAAAGAACAAATTAAACATCGACACTGACTCGATCCTAGCAAGAACAGTTTACATGGATAGTACAACATTTTACAATTGAAGAATTATATTTTGAACACAAAGAAGGAATTTAATTCACAGCCATTAATTAAGCTTTTAAGGTGCTTGGATACAATTAAACGTCCATACACTCAAAGAAGATCGATACCTCGTAAGATCAAATCTAGACATGGACCTAAAAGCATTCATGAACAAGCTTAACAAGCAACGTCAAGGACATAAACAAAAATTGCGCTACAAAATATTAACATGTTTCATCATGTATTAAAGCTACCATAGCACCCCATGCCACCGCCATTCCTCGTGCCCTTCTCGTTCCTCCTGCCTCCTCTCCTCCTCCTCCCGCCGGCGCCGACGCTGGTAGCGTTACCGTTGCCGTCGTCGAACATGAGCGGCGCCTCGGAGTCCCTCTGCTCGTCGTCGAGGTCGTCCTGCGTGAGCACGTTCACGCACGAGCACCGCTCCAGGGAGGCGAAGAACGCCGCGGCGATACCGCCGCCGACCCAGCCGGCCACGCGGTCCAGCGGCCACCCGCAGCCGCCCTGCCTTGACGACGGCGGGCGGAGCTTGCGCGGCCCGCCGGAGCGGCCGCAGAAGGGGGCGCACGACCGCGGGGACGAAATGGCGGGCGACTTGAGGGTTGGCATCGGCTAGCTAGCTAAGGTGTTGCAATGGCCAATGGCGATGGCACGAAAGGGAAGAAAGAAAGGTCGCCAGTTTCATTTCGTCACCTTTAGCTGTTGTTTAAAAGAAAAGAAGCCGTCGTTAAAAAAAATAAAACAAAAGGAAAAAGGAGAAGCGGCGCACGAAGCTTCTCTTAATTGGCGCCAATGTTTAATTAAAGCTAGCTACCATTTTTTTTTTAATTTCCTATCTTGCCCTTGGTAAAACTTTGTGAAAAACCGTACATGACAAACATCATGATACGGCGATCGGTGTGGGTAACTGGATCATTTTGTGCGTAATGCTGTGAGACTGATCATAAATAAGCGATATAAATCTATCTCTTAAGTTATATGCACCTTTCCTCATAAGAAGAAAAGAATCAGATGCACCTATTGGTCAATGCTAAAACAAATGCTTGTTCGTGCACACAGCAATGCTCAGCTATTTGAGATTAACTCTTGCCTCTCTATCAGCCTGGGCCCTGGGTACAATTTTAAGAGATGGTTGAGATTTTGCGCTTTTCTTTTCCCTCTCCTTTGCTAGTCTAAAAGGGGCGGCATCCAATTTGGTGGCCACTTATGAAGAGTTCTGTCGTGTAAAAATTTGCGGAGCACCTATTAGAGCCCATTAGGTACAGTTTCGGCTTCCGGATTCTCGTCCGAAGGAGCCAGAGTTTTACCGAACACCACAGCTCCGAGCACTCGAGAATCCGGATCCCAACAGAGTGATTCTCCAAAATGAATGCGAGGCGAGGAGCGGTCTTGAGCCTGCTCCCCGCAAGAATCGCTTGCCTCCCCGCCTCCCACGCCGACAGCCCTGCCTCCAGCACCGCCTCCTCGCCTTCCATGCCGACAGCCCTGCCTCCAGCACCGCCACCCCACCTCCCGTGCTGCCTCCCCGCCTCCCTCGCCGACCGTCGCCTCGCTGTGTCGCATCCCCTCGTCGACTGCCACCTCCCAACGTCACCTCCAATGCCGACCGCCGCCTCCCTTTCTCTAGCACCGATAGCCCCGCCTCCCGCGCCTCCAGCACCGCCTCCCCATCTCCAGTGCCGACCGTCGCCTCCCCACGCCGACCGCCACCTCTCAGCGTCACCTCCCACGCCGACTGCTGCCTCCCCGCGTCGACTGCCGCCTCTCCGCATCTACTAGCACCTCCCAGTGTCGCCTCCCCTCCTCCCTCCGTTGCCTCCCACGCCGTCCGCCGCCGAGGTACCATCTCTTCCCTCTCTCCCGAATCTGGGGCCAACTAGTTAGCCGAACATTTTCAGAAACTACTCCTAATTTATCAAAAAATCAGAATCAGGAAAAGTCAGAATAGAACTTAGGAGGAGCAAAAGCTAGAGTACTTCTGAACAGCCCTTAGTGCTTTTTGTTGTCTCTTTTTCCAGGTAGGATGGTTACGTACACATAATCAATGTTACGGATGTAAGTTATGGCTGGACTGGCATGATGGTGCCCAAAGGGAAAGATGCTCTCTATCATGGTGTGCGTTTTGCACTTTTGCTTCCGTGGACTGGGTTCTTTTAGTAGTGTTTGTATGATTTCCTTTCTAATACAAATTGTACAAAATAAAAGCAAAGAAACACCTCTAGTTTTTTGTTTGTTCCAGCCTTCGCTCGGAAGAAAATCCTACGAGACCCATGGTAGAATAAATCAACAAATCATTGCTTGGTCATATGTCGTAGTTTGAAAGGGGCTTAAACAAGGGTCTGAAGAGTCAGAAGTGCTCACGTAATTTATTTTCCTCTTCGTTTTGTATGGACTCATCACTCAATTCCTGTGAGAGAGCTTTTGTTTGGGATGGATGCGGAAGCGGAGTTTTAGAAGGAAATAAAAACGAATAAAAGGATGTTAAAAATTGGTACACTAAAAGATCTGCGAGGAGACTCTCGGAAATGGATTGATGAAGTCGTCAGGACACAACATAACAACGGAGCTTCTGCTGAAGTACTACTTCGGCATTTGGGAGCAACTGTCGAGCACAGCAGATACCACACTGCGCGAAGGAGTTGAGGGCAACATAATCTGGAAATGGGCGGAGAGCATGGAGAATGTAGTGCGAAATCTGCATATCTGGTCCAATTCGCAGGAGCGATGAACTCAGACAGGCTATGAAACTCATCTGGAAGCCATGGGCGCCTTCTCGGTGCTAATTCTTAGTCCGTCTGCTGTTCCAAAACAGGCTATGGAAGGCGGACAGACTGCAAGTTAAGCGTGGTCAGCCTAACCTCTGAAGGTGCGCGAGATCTCTAGAGCGTAACGTAGCTTCAGGTTTCGAAACCACCAGTGCAGTTTATTCTTCCGTGTTGATTTCCCTTTGAATGATCTCTTGTTGCAGTAATGCTCAGTGCCGTCTCGGCGCCGTCGATCGATGGATCGGTGCCGTTGCCAGCCCGGCCCGGCCGTCACATCGATCGGCCACGTGAATTAAGGCTGGGCCTCGTGACGCGCATGGCGCGGTTCGGTGGTTGCACGCCTTCGCCGCCACTAAGGGTACAAACGGTGGCCGTCTATAATACGCTTTCATGTCATCTATATATAATGTCAAAAATAATTTATACAATAAAGTATCTATATAGCTGTCTGTATTGGTATCTCATATAATTAATAAACTATCTATACAATGGTATACACAATATAAAATTGTATATTGGACCGTCCGTTAAATAGTAGATATTATCTTTCTCTCCTCATTTTTTTCTCCACATCATTTAAAATTCTATATGGCATACTCTTCTATATCGGCCTGCAAACAGAGTTAGAAGTAGATAAGGGTACCCGGTGTCACATGACACCAGATCAAAAAAATTTTACATCGGGTCAAAAAAAAAATAGTGTATATTAGTCTATATATAGTATATGTGAACCCTCGTGATCTAAATCTTGTGACATCGGAAGGCAAATAACAAGCAAATAGTAAGAATAATAAGTTATTATCACTTATATGATAAAGTAGTGAACCCTATAATTTTGTGTCCAGTTCCGCCCCTGCCTCACATACCATTGTACGTGTCGTAACAGCGCACGCCAGGAAGCGACGGGCAAATGAAGGCCACGCGTCTGCATGGCACGAGGGCACGTCCGCTGCCTGGTCAGGGTTCGTCGGGGCACAAACAATAGAAAAAACGCATAACTGTGTACCGTCCGAATTGCACCGCCGTTTCGCTTGCAGCTTATAGGCCGGTCGTTTTCCTTCGTTCCCCAGGTTGCAGGCAAGGGAAAGAATGGTTCGCGTTCCCGTCCTCGATCGATCACCAGTTGCTCCTGGCTCATCATCGGGGGAAAATGACATGATCGCCCAAGGCGAAAGACAGAAAGTGATCGGGTAGGGTGTGTTTGTTTAATGGGATGAGGTTTAATGGGATAGGATGGTCATGTACCATTTGGTTCCATTATTTTAGGTGAATAGAATAGTTCAGCATCTATGGAAAATATTTATCAAATTTGTATCATTTTGGCATGGTTCCATTTAAGCAACCAAACACGTGAATGATTTTTTTCTTGAACCATCTTGTACATGTACCATTTGGTACAAGGGATTTGATAAGCATCATCCGGATGTTTTTTTTTTTTTGCTGAAATCACCCAAATCTAGAACCATTGGATCATTGTTGAGATTCGTGAATATCGATTACATCCAATTCTATGATTTGATCTAACGGTCCGGTGATATCTGGGTGAGGTATCCAACGGTCCAAAAATTGGATGTTAACTAAAACAAAAACATCCGGATGATACCTATACACTCCCTACAAATGTCTAATACACATGTCTCTGCTCATTGAAATCACTACTCACTCCTGGTATAGTGGGCCGTCCAACCAGCAATTTTTCAGCATGGCTCATTCTACTGGTGTCCTATGATCAAAGGGACGATGATTCTATCTCACATCGATTGGCTACTATAGGAGGATGAAGTTTGCATGCCCATATATAATGCCATAATGTGATGGGAGGTGCTTATATACATCGCTGTTTAAAAGTTGTATATATACAAAAGCATGTATAAATGATAGATGATGATAAAATTTACCCAATTTATATTAGGGGACTGATGTTGTCGCACTTGATGTACCTTCAAGGCATACGTCTTGTCTTTTGATCTCGGAGGATTCAGTTTCAGGAAAAACAAAATATAGTTACTTACTCAGAATTGCAGCACTGGTCTTCCTAAGGAGTCAAATTTAACACCATGCGGTGAGCCACCATTCTTCAAAATAAAAAAGGGCGCCCAAGTCATTGATCTGGTTTGCTGTTTGGCTGTAAATTAACACACAACTGTACTAGAAGAAAAGGTTAGAACGATGTGATGTGCGTGCCAGCGCCGGTATGGTGGTATGTCTGCGTGTTAAGAAAGATGGGAGGGCAGTATGACTGGGACGTGCCCTTGCTAGGCTTCCTGCATTGCTGCAGTGTTTGTACAAGTGCTCAAGTCAAGGGTGATATATGAAGCGTAAAAACAGTAGAATGAAATAGATGCATGAAATCATAAAAGTATGGGAAAAAAACTCAAATGCAGTAAAAATTGTCAAATTTACTAGGGGCATATATAATTCCCAAACAAGGGGGACTTTTTTTTTTTCTTTCATTCATAGCACCAAAAAGTTTCGGTAGTGAAAATAACACTGGTTGTAACATTGACAAATGGGGTATTATACGTTGGTAACATCCGGATGATACCTATGCACTCCCTTTCGAAAAGTGATTTTGTCCGACTATCTCTAGCAGCTTCCCTTCAGCCTCCAAATCCCTTCACGAACAGATCCCAGGTGCTCCAGCGGATTCCCTTCGCGATTCCCTTCAGACGGGATTTGGAGAGAGAATCTGTATAGAAAGGGATTCTCTCTCCTATCCCTTTACAAATTCTTTTGAGGGGAAGCTGTTGGAAATGGTAGGAAATAAAGGGAATGAATATGGGGAAGGGAATAGAGAAAGGAATGGAATGAAGAAAAGTTGCTGGAGATAGTCTAAGCGTGAGGATGAAAAACTGCCCAAAAATATTACTGCGAGGAGCTGATTTTTTTCCCCCTGAGAGCAAAAGCAGAATTAATAGACGGACAATTAATCAACTGTACTCTGCAGACCGAATTGTCACTGGATCGAGCTGATTATGACATTCGATAGTCCTCATCATCTTTCTTTCCATCGCAACACAAGTACAGTGTCGAACCGGACTCTTTTTTTTTTTTCTCCAACACACCTCTTCACAATAATTAAATTCCCTTCTAGAAAAATTCTTCAATCATTATTCTCGGAAGCAAAACCCTGCGCGATTAAATTCCAAAATCCTCCCTGCTCCCAGTCCTATATAAAGAACACCATTCCATCATGCAAGTCTCCACGACCAGCTCATGATCATCGGTTTCTCTGATGCTGTCATTCCGGGTTTCGCTGCATCACCAACCATACCACGCCATGACGCCAAAGTTTATGATCACCATTTCTCTTGTGGCGCTCCTCCTCGTCGTCTCCACCATTGAAGGTGGCAGGACCGGGCCAGTACTTGATGAACCCGGCGAAGTCTCCACCGAGGTGATCACCTCCGTCATGACGGGAAAAAAAAAAACAAGTTTTGATTTTTTTTTTTTTTTTTTTTTTTTTTTGTTGCTGCCCATTTGATCTCTCCGTCGGTGCTGCATTCGTGTTAATTTGTAGCGATGTCGATGTATGTGGATGGAAGTTGATCTCTCTCCTTGTGCTTTGTGCTCCTGACATTTGTTTGTAGATTGTGGGGAGGAGGAGCCCGGCAGAGAGAGTGGGGGGATGCGAGGGGCTCGGCGAGGGGGATGATTGCCAGCTCGTGAAGAGGTCGCTCGCGGCTCACGTGGACTACATCTATACGCAGGGCGAACACAACTAAGAGCATGTACTGTGATTGATGCGAGCTATTTATAAACGTATAGGATTTTGAGTTATACAATAAGAGAGAGAGAGAGGGATCAGCGAGAAAAGATATTATCAAGTATTTATAGTCGTATAGATTTTATATTGTGTACTATTGTATGTAGATGATCTATTAATTATATAAGAGGTCGTTACAGATAGCTATATAGGTAATATATTATATGAGTTATCTTTAATTCTGTTTATAAATGACATATAATTTTAGTATAAGTAATCACCGTATATACTACTGTACATGCTATAACTACGGAGATTCAACACTGCAATGGACATAAGCACACAAATAAATCACCCGTGGGAATCAAACTCGAAAACAACCATTTTCACTCTCTTATTTTTTTCAAGATAATGGAAGATTAGCGAAAAATTGTTTCTACGATCGAGCGGAATAATGGCGCCTACGGCTGAAATTTTCCTACGGATTTTGAAACACTCGCCTACCACGGGGTGGCAAGGAAAGGTTCGGAGGTCAAACTCCCAGCCGTCAGATCGAGGACGGGGCGGGCAGAGACACCTTGATCCGACGGTGCAGGCGTCACTCCTTTACCTTTTTCTTGGTGTTTCGCTGTCTGTTCTCCGTTACAGAAACCGTATAGAAAAATCAGAAAAAGGGCAGAGAGGTGCTTCTATGCTCTTCCTTTTTAAAATTGCATAAATATTAAAGTATGAATGAAAGGTAGATGAAGATTATTTACTCCTTCATTTGCTTTAAGATTTGTGCAATTTGTATTAAGAGGAAGAGCGTATAAGCACCTCTCAAGAGGGCAAGGAGTGGCGAAAAGAGAAGGAACGGGAGAAGAGGAGAGAGAGAGAGAGAGGGATCAGGATGCGGCTCTCCTTCCCCCTCGTGGCTGGCGCCGTCGTGTGAGTTTCACCCAATCTCGACCTAATTTCTCATCTCTCTGTGTAGCTTCCGCTCATCGATCTGTTGCGGCGTTGCTGTATCACACCGGCCTGATGCTAGTTAGATGCGTTCTTGAGTGCTGAACCTGTGTTGCATATGGTTCTTGATCCTATTGCAAGCTGCGATTTTGGGAGTCCTAACTATGCAAATTTATTTCGGTGCTGGATCTCCATCTTGCTCTCTTTGGGGAGTAGAGTTGGTTCTTGGCTTCTTGCCCAGGTTTGTAGCTCCTGCGTGTAATGGGAAATACCTGCACCGTGCCAGTAGCTTGCAAGATCGATATACAACCGGAAGGCTTGCTGTTGGAACTCTTTGCTGCGGGGTAACTATCATCACAACAGAAACAATTCTTTTCTTGAAATTCTGCTGCTAGTGCCCTGCAGGCAAAACTAGATGCTACGGTTGAGGCTTGGGGTTTGAGTAATCTGGTGCTGTTTTTTGGGGGGGTGAATAAAAGTACTTATGTACTACTAGAAGAAAAATATCAGAACCATTCTTGTGCTGCGACAGGAATATTGCAGATATGTGGAACGAATGCATGGGCATTTCTGTTGTCCGATTAAGATTGTTGGTCTGATATTGGTCTTATTCATGGCACTGGCCTCAATAAGCATCTGTTACAGCAAGCTTGCCATTTGCAGACGTTTCCAGTGTTATCGTCTTGTGTTATACTATTTTGCAACACAATTCTGAAACCTATACTCATGCCCAACGTCAAGTCTTCAACATGTTACAGTATGCTTTAATGTGAGATATCACAGAAGCACGCTTGAAATGTTGCGTACACTCAAGTAAATGCCAAGTTGTCCATCAGGATGTTATATGTTATCTCCAAATATAGCTAAATCACACGAAGCACTTCAGTAATTTTCCCTGTAATGTAAGAAATTGTTTACATAGGTTGTTATACTTCATTTTTTTTTAGCTGATAAGGTTCAATATTTTAGAAATCGCCCATCTGCATCCTTTTACTGTAATAAAGGTCTTCTAAGTCCTGGTAGCCAGTTATTCTTGACCAACTTATTCGTCCAGCCAGTTAAGTTTTAACTTCGAAGTTCTTAGCATATATGTTTGACGTGGAAAAATAATAAAGTTGAATTCAAATTCCACTGAAAATTGATAAAGGAGTCAACAAAATTCTGAAGTATATGTGCAAATACTTTCACTTCCTAAGACCAAATTGCTCCATTAATTTGATCTCAAGGTGTAACCAACATGATCACAGATTGACAAATTTCACTAGGCTCCTGAAGCCAAAATAGAAAAGATACATGGTATATTGGAAGAACATGCCTTCGGGTTTGCAGCCAATAAAAGTTGTTTTTTTTTAAAAAAAAAAAGCGCTAGGAACTATTACCAACTAGACAAGTGTGGGACTGTGGGTGTATTCTGTTTGAATGGAAGAGATTTTTATGAAACGTTAAGTCAGGGACATTTGGTATAGAGAAGCTATTGCCACTGCACTTGGTGAGGATGGTTATCTATAAGCAAAGTTCATGTGCCAACTTGTTGTTTAACACAAGGATTAAGTTGCGACATTACTGTGGTCAAATAAGAATGCCTACTCATGCATCTCAGGAGATGCCATCTCACCGTTGCTAGAGGCTAGAAATGATCTAGTGCTGAATTGAACAGGGTCTGTACTCTCTAGCAATGTTTGAGATGATGTTGCATCTTCTATGCATGGCTGAGTGTCTGATATTTGGACCACATGAACATTACTGTGTAATCCTTTGCCCGTGCAAACGTTTACCTATAGAAAATTTAGTTCAGGATAATTATACTGAGTGAATTGATCATAGCTTTTATGTGCAAAACTGCAAAACCATCTCCTATATTTTGATTTCACTTGATGGTTGTATTAATGGTGTGTGAGAGAGAGCTGCATGGTATTGATGCTCTGAAATTTCTTGTGATGAGTATATATATGGGAACATTCAAATACACCTTCGAATTGTTTTATGTTTGTTAAATAAAAATTCCGAATCTGGTTTTAAGTTGGTGAACTGCCGAATATCATTCATTTATAATAAAATTGTGCACAATTCATTCTCCATTACTTCATTTAGTAGCTATTGATAGTGAAATGTGTCCTTTACTATTGCCGGTACAAGGTTTAGTGAGTGACATGTTTGAGGAAAGCTGTTTGTGAAATCTATAAAAAAGATGCTAGTGATCATAGGGTCATGTGTAACTTCGAACATCATGGTGTTACACTAGTAGGAATATTTGTACTTTTGTGTCTGTAACATGTAGAATTTATCTGACATCCATAGAATTGCATTTTTTTCCTAGAACTTGTCAGACGCTATTAGACATTCATGATTGTTTGCATCTTTTTTGGCTCTCTCTCTCTTTTGCTATCAAATTGTTTTTGGTCCGAGCAAGTCCAGATCTTGGTGTGCTCTTAGTTCATTGTTGTTACAATTGCATACCCGCCTCTCACATTGCAAGCAGAATTGTTGTTACTGTCAAGCTTATTTGATGTTCTTAGTCGTTCTCCCTGGCAAATGTTGCATGGTTGGAGTGATTTCTGGGAATGTGATATTTGGGCCACCGCTTGCGAAGTACTGGGCGCAGAAGCAGCAGGAAGAGGCAGCAAAAGAGGGTCAAACTGGCTCGACCTAACAAAAGTGCCCTCACCCAGTTTTTGCTGAATCGATTCTGCCAAACTTCTTTCAAGCCACACACTCAGAATGCTGAAACTAATACGATGATGTGCAAAGTAATTGGTTACTATGAGCTAACCTCGGTTTTTGTTAGCATAATTTGAATTTAGAGTTTTTACCATCCTTGGAAGGTGCCATGAGGTATCACCAAATTACCCTCAAACTTTTGTACCTCTTGGTATCTCCATTCTTTAAACTCTTGTACCTTGTGGATGTGTGCCCGGTCGGGAGTTCAAGTGGCCGGTCGCGCTCGGGGAGATCAAGAAGGCGGGGGGGCGAGGTGGAGGGAATGAGAGACTTCATGTTAGTGTGTAGTGTAGCCAGTAGTTCAGCGGTCGATGCCGCAAGAAGAGTTGTGATATCAGAGCTTTGATATCAGTCAAGCACTCACATGCTGTTCGTTGTGGCTGTCTTGTTTAGCTTGCGAGTTACGAGTTGCAACTCTAGTTGATCTACTTGCCAACCTGTACTCGTATACAGTTCAGTGAAAATTTTCAAGCAAGCAGGCCGTGTTATATCTGCCTTAGAGCAAGGTTAATAATAGAGCCTATGGTGGGTTTTATAGTGTTGTCATGTCACACATAGCCAACAAAAAGTCTACTCATATAATACCTCACTCTTGATACAAGCTATACATTTAATACTTGGATCACCTCTTCCTCTCACAAAGTGTCTTGGAGTCCGTGAGCAGCCCACTTCTAGCTGGCTACAAGTAAGCAGTCCGTTTTCTTTCTCTCTCCATTTCTCTCTTTTCCACCTCATCACAGACCTGATGTGCCACTTCTTACAGCCCGCCTACATCACCTTATAATACTTGCTCTTATGGATGATTCCTAGGTATGTGTAGTTCACATCGGCGTAACCGGCACATCGATTCAGAATGCCCAGTTTCTGTGCACAAATATAGTTCCTTTGTCAATCCCTGAAAAACCGCGAGAGAAGGATGTTGTGTTTAGCGATGAGTACCATCTCCAATTCTCCATATGCTGCAGCGCAAGCTGCAGTGGTTTAGAAATCAGATTGTCCTACATAGAACTGCAGAAAAGCAGCTCCAGTTGGATGCCCTTTAATTTCCTCAGAAAATGATTCTTTGCAAGTGAGTTGCAGCTGTGTGGCTGTCCTGTCATTACCTGACTGACTGGAGGGTGCAGGCAAGGCAGCTGGCGATGAGTTATACTAACACAAATGCGGTTGGTCAGCTGAGCAGAGATAATTTATGGCAGGAAATATCCGCCGCCGCTGGGCGCAGGGCCGGCAGCTGAAGCCGGGCGGTGGAGATTGGACATGGACGGTGGACCGGACCCAATACATGGCTCTTTATTGTTGCAGGAAATACATGGCTCGATCGGAGGCGATACAGTGTGCTGCTTGGCTATTTATTCTTGTCCAACCTAGGCAGACAGCCGTCACCCATCCAGATTCCAGATAAAGCCTAATAAATGTGGCCAACAGGGGCGGATTTACCGTGCTGGGTATGTCCGGCGCATCTAAAAATGTGAAAACACTACAAAATCATCTCTTGATAGGTCAAGTTTGTTTTTGAATTGATTTTGATTTTGGTAGTTTGAAAATTTTAAGATCTTAGAACTATTTGTATTTTTATTTTTTTTTGGCAAATTTTAAATGCTATAGAGTTGTATGTTTAAAGTGTGCACATCCACGTAAATTTGTCTAATTTAGCTACTGGGGGTCACAACCTGTTGGAAGGCTGAAAACCTGTACTGAGAGATGGAGTAGTGCTAGTGTCAGTGCCAGGGTTTCACTTTTCGTTGAAATTCACTTGAAATTTGCAAAATCTGCTCATACCACTTCGGTTCGAAAAAGGATTTTGTTTGGTTTACTGCTCAAGTTCAAATTCAAAAATAAAAAAAAATATTTAAAAGTTCCCTAAAATTAGTATTAATAGCTTTATAGCCTCTAGTGTGAATATTTTAAAAAATGGAGTTTGGAATTTTACAATTATCCTAATTTTTCAACTTGTTGCTGTTTTTTTTTTTTTTTTGTCAAAAACCACTTAAAATTCCCTGCTTTTCGGGTGGTATTTGACTTTTTCCGTTCAAATTTTGCTCCGTGGTTTGACTAAATTTCAATTTTTTGACTTACGAAATCATTCGTTTTTTTTTTTGAAAATTTTATTTGGTTTTTCGTGAATTTCGGTACCACCGGTTTATCAAAATCCGAGATCGAAATAGTACTGTTAACCCAGACCAGCGCCATTAGTTCGAGCTGTGCGCATGCAGGCGCAGCTCTTTGAATAGAAGACCCGTCGTCATCTCTTTCGCCTTCAATTCCTCCCATCCCTGTCGGCGGCTTGCCTGCTCGGTTTTGATTTTTCTCTCCTTCCTCTGCGCCACCGCCGAAGTGCTGCCAAACGTGACGAGAAAAAGGCGGTACTCCAGTAAGTTCAAAGGATAGCGTACGTCCATCTACGAATGAATGTGCATGCTCTGTTGCTCTACACATGCAATAATGGACTAACGGAGCAAGGTGGTCTTACTAAAATGGACATGGTAATGGTGCATGGCACGGTGTCGCGTGCTGCGAGCTTGGCCGGCGGCTGAAATGGACGGGCGACGCAGCGTTCGCGAGGGCCATACATGTGCACATGCCGAAGGGTGTCCTAGGTGCCGCGAAGTGCAGACGTACGAGCGGGGAGTCAACTTGAGAGAGGAAGACATGTGGCTTGCTTGATTTTTTTGGGCCGGTCACTTGCGATGGCTTCTTTGCCTCTCTCGAGTTGTGAGGGTGGGTCACAACTCACAAAGTCAGAATGGTTGGTTGGTTGGTACCAGTGATATAAATCTCGGCCGTTTTTGGCGAAATTCTGATGAGATTTTGGATGTTGGATACCCTGAGATTTAAAATCTCGGTCGGGTAAAAAAAACTAAAAAATTTCAAGATGCTACAGTGTAAGTTTAAATCTCGCCGAGATCTCGCCCATTTCGGCTGAAATCTCGGTGATTTCGGCCGAAATTTCAAACTTTTTTTTGCCGGATTTTTTTTTTTTCGGCGGATATGATTGGACTTAGGTTGAAGATCATCCACAAAAAAATTCAAATTTTTTTGACGTGTTTTGACCATTTTTTTTTGTCAATTCAAATTGCACCGAAATCTCGGATTTCCCGATAGAAAAATGACCGGATTTGAAATTTGAAATTTATATTTCGACCAGATTTTATTTAAAATTTTGAAATCTCGCCGAGATTTCGGATTTCGGACATCTCCGAGATTTAGCTCAAAACGAGATTTCTATCCTTGGTTGGTACCACAGTACCACACGAACCACTGCTTTCTGCTTGCGAGCGAGGGATCATAACGTGCCGTCGCCATCCCATGCCTATGCAATGTGCCTACAGTAGTACTTATTGGCAGATGGTACGATTCCTGTGACCAAGGCTCGTCCCCGGGCGCCGGCAAACGAAAGCTTGGCCGAGATTGATCGACGAACCCGATCAAATTTTGGCCAAACAGATGGACGGCGTTGCAAGCCGTGGCATCAAACCGAAGCCCCGTAAGATCAAACGAGCGGCGCGGGCCGAGCGCTGCCCGCCGGCATGCAGGTGCAGCAGGGAATCCTTAACTTTTTTTTTAAGCATCCTCACTTGTTGCAGTCTAATATCACTTCTTGTACGTAGCAGCTCTTGGATTAAATAAGAATTTTGTGAGATAAGACACGAATATGCATGGTCTTGAAAACGAATGAGATAAATCTAGTAAGATAACCAAAATAACAACATTAAAACAATTAAGATAGATAAAAGATTTAACGAAGCCGATCACAAATTCTTTAAGCACAGCACCAAACAAGTACAATGGATTATTTCAATATCACAAACTCATGAATCTTTTAGGATCATTAGATTTTTGCCCTATACAAGAATCTAGTGTTAAAGAATAATCTAACATATAATCTTCTTGTGCACCTCTTGCTTTGGATAAGTTGGTTTGTGGCTTTATGGTTGCTTAAGTTCTCTATGACCACCCTTAGATTTACATAGTTACTCCTATTAGGATTCATTTAGCACATCTTTCTAAATCATAAAAAGCTAGATATAAGTCACCATATTTAACGCACATATTTTTTTTACAAATCTGATTCCATAAGATCAAATTTGAAGAAAAATAGCCCCCTCCTTGACCATGGGCAAGTGGCCAGATCGGCGGTAGCTCAGACGACCGCGGTAGGTGCTTGGTGGTGAGCTAGATCAACGTGGTACCAGAGCTCAGCAAGAGATGATACTGCGGTACCCGAGCTCGGTGGAAGGAGAGCTATGATGCCGATGACTTGCTATGACAGGGGAGTGCTGCAAATGACACATATCACCTGTTGGTCCTTCCGCAGTGAGGGCTATATTTACAATTTCATTCAAGGGAATTACTAAATGGCACTCTGGTGTTTTTTTGTTTACGAGCACTCAATTTTTTTTGTCTATTAGATATTTGTGTTTTTTGCGAGCATTCAATTTTTTTGGTCTATTAGATATTGCTTTGTGATCCACATTGTACTTTATCAATATTTAACTTTGTGATCCACATTTTTATTTATTTTGTTCTTTTTTTTGACAATTTGTCACATTTTTTTATATAATTAAATTTAAGTAAAACTAGTATATAATTATGTAAAAAAGGCTATACAGAAAATAATAATGTTATTTAAAATTGCTGTAATTTTTTTAATAATATAATCTGTGTAAAACTAGTTTATAATGATGCAAAAGAGGTCATGCGAAAAATAATAATGTTCCTCATTCAATAAATAAAAAATTAAGTATTTCTTGATAAAATAGTACTCAGATGGAAGAGTAAAGGCAAATTGATTTGACCCATTAGATCTAGATCTAAAGACTCAAAATTTAAATGTTATAGAAAAAAGACACCAATATTTTTCTAGACACCCTTCGTTCAAAAATAGATCAAAATGAAAACAAATATAAGGGGCTGAACAAGGTAAAGCTTGCTGGCGATCATAACTACGCTTACCTTCAACTGTTGGTGCTGTGAGTGCCCCAACCTCCCCTCTCCTCTCGGCTCTCGCACGTGTCTGCCTCTTTTAATGCCCATCTCACCCAACCCTTTCTCTCGCACACGGCACACTACAAAAGAAAAGAGATTTAATTATTTATCATAAAATTAGTATATACTTAATTATTTATCAGCGCTATATATTAATGATTATTAATGATATTTAGATTAAATACATATAAACTTTACGATAAATAATGAATTATTCCCGTACAAATCATCTCTTTTTCTCTGAGAGAGCATTTGCCTCCCTACTTAACAACCTGAACCCACGCGCTCTCACCAAGATCACACAAAGTCGCAAACACTTCACGAACAAACGCACCGGCCAAGAGAGCCATGGCCATGGCCCGCGCTCGCCGAGTCGCCGCACTCCTCCTCCTGCTCCCGCTTGTGGCCACCGCAGTCCTCGCCGCGCGCGACGTCGTCGGCGCTGAGCTCAGGTCCTCCCCCGCCGGCAAGAAGCCCAGCACCAAGCCGACTGTACCGCCGGCCACCAAGCCCGGGTCCGGCGGCGCCATCCCGGGTATCCCGGGCTTCGGCAGCATCCCCGGGATGGGCGGCGGCGGGTTCAACGTTCCTGGGATGGGCGGCGGGTGGGGCGGAGGGTACGGCGGCCCCGGGGGCGGGTCCTCGCACGGCGGCGTGGTGGCCCCCACGGTGGTGTGCTCGGAGAAGGGCCCCTGCTACAATAAGAAGGTGACGTGTCCCAAGAAGTGCTTCTCGTCGTACAGCGGCTCCGGTAAGGGGTACGGCGGCGGCGGCGGCGGAGGCGGGTGCACCATCGACTGCAAGACCAAGTGCACCGCATACTGCTGATCAAGCAGCGTGTCTGATCAGTGGCAGCTTTTGGCTTGATCGCGTGCGTCGGTGAGAGCGAGTACGCGTAGTAGTGAGATTTTCTGCGTCTTTATATGTAGCTAGCGCGTGTGCAGCAGGAGCCAGGCGGCATAGGTGAGCCGTCTGAGTTTAAGATGCTTGCTTTTTACTAGTGTTTAGCTAGCCGGTAATGTGGGTGTATCACTGTAAATCAATAAAAGGTGCTATATGTTGCGTAACAGGGATCGTGTGCCTGACGACCTTTAACAGATCAACGACTACAATCGCGTACGTGCTGATCGCGGCGCTTAGCTCGGCGTGTTCGTCTTCGGCGTCGTCGTGCTTCAGCTGTTGTCTGGGAACACTACAGGAAACGACAATGTTTTCGTCAGCTCCAATTATTTTCGTCGGCCACAAATAGGCCGACGTAAATGACGCCTTAATTTCGTCGATTTAAGTATAGCCGACGAAAATAGTATTATTTTCGTCGGTTTCTGTGGGGCCGACGAATATACGCCTCTATTTTCGTCGGCTGGGGGCAAGCCGACGAAAATACTTAGCAATCCGATATATACTAGGTCACGCGTGGGTGCTATCAAAATTGGAAAACTTGAGCGCCCCTGCCCCGGCCGCCGCATCCGCGGGTGCCTCCCCGGCGCGCGCCCCCTGCCCCGGCCGCCGAGTCCGCCGGCGCCTACCCCGCGCGCGCCCCCTGCCCCGGCCGCCACGTCCGCCCGCACCTCCCCTGCTCGTTCGGCCCGGTCGCCGCCGCCTTAGCTCCCGTCCGCACCCTTTTCTTGCTCCTTCTTTGATCTGGTAGTCGTGCTCCTCGTAGCCGCCGTCCTCCTCCGACACGTCCTCACCTGCCCCCGCCGATCTATGCACCAGGAGCTCCATGGAACAAGTCCCCATCAATGCTCAGGTCTATGCGCCTTTCCCCCATAAAAATCCCATCTTTTTACATGGTTTTTAGCCGATTTGGGAGGTTTTTGACCGTGTTTTTCGGCCTGTTCATCCAGATCTAGGTGGTTCTTAGTGGGTTTTTCATCGAATTTTGATGGCTTGCCTTGTTGTTTCTTGTTTCTTGTTGTGTCATGAGATTGATGGATTCGATCGTTCGTTCATTCGTCCAGGTCACGATGCTCACCGGCCGGCTAGCTACGCGCGTTCTCAAGGCAGAGGCGGGGGTGACGGTGCAGCGGGTGGAGCAGGAGCTACGGCAGCTGGTGGCTGACCGCAGGGACAGCAAGGGCTGGAATAGTTAAATTCATGCAGGGTTATAGCTGCCTAACGATTTCCTTTGTTTGAATGGTGTTCTGCCACACATTGCCAAAGATTTATTTTGTGATATCTTGATAATCAATGTGAGCTTCGTAATTATTTTATCAAAACATTTGAATTTACTTGCTCTAGGTTCCACTTGAATGGCTTCGTATTTTCGATTGTGTATGAGTACAAAGCTACCTAATGAAGATTTCGTAAGCCCTCTGACCTACATATTTTCTTGTTATTTTGTTGTCACAGCTGAACCTGTCTTTTTAATGCCAATTACCTCTGTCGGTTCATTTAGGCAAAATTTTCTTCATAATGTGCTACGAATTATTCACGTAATCTCCAAACACTCAAAGTGGTGCTTGAGAGAACTCTTTATGAATATGTTGATATGCTAAACCTTTCTTAATTAGTAGTATTGGTTCATCATATAGCTAGAGTGAAAAAAGTTTAGTGCAGTGCTAATATGCTATATACTGAATTTTATTATAGCATAATAATACTTTCTTCAATGATATTTTGCTCTTTCTAATGATCCTACGAACTTATTGCAATAACTTGCTTAAGGGTGTTTATTCTGAGGATCAAAGGAAACCTGAGTGGTTTGAAGTAGATCGTGCCATTGCATGTCGGAGGAAGTTTGATCATGATGGTTTATGTGACATGGCAGCTTTTCAGGATAATAAAGACTTTGAGGGATATGAGTTCCTTGTTAAATGGAAAGGTCTTGATTATTCTGAAGCTACATGGGAATCCTATTGCACCAAAGGTGTGTACCCAACTGTTTCTATACTTTTCAACAGGCATCAAAATACTTTAAAAAGAGTAGATTGTGTCAGCCAAATATGCCTAGATGGGATGATGCCAGAAAATGTACACAGCGATTCTATTTTCGAAGGAGACGGCGCCCGCTCGAGACGTTGCCGACGTCGGCGGCAAGAATGGGCCGGAAAGCGTTGTTGCTTTGGGGGGAAGCGGAGGGCCTGGTCGACGGCGAGCGAGCGACGAGGTGCGGGGCGATTGTGACGGCGTTCATGCCTTCATGGACGCTCGGTTGAGTGGGGACTACCCGTTGCCCGTTGGACTTTGCGTTCGCAATGGCGACGCTGGCACTGCGGTGCGTGGCGCGGGAGCCGGTTTCTCTAACGTTGCAACCAAACCTGAGCGGATGAGACTGGCAAGCTGTGGAGACAATGGCAAAACGTATTTAGTCGCATAGGCTCTTATACCATATTGTGCATGGACCATTATCCAAAATATTAAGCTGATGAAAAATGTGAACAACACACTTTCATCAGAAAAATCTAAAAATGTGAACAACACACTTTCATCAGAAAACTCTAAATCTTATGCTACCGGTCTGACAACAACTGCTATTGTAGCATTGACCGATGTTCTAAATAACGGTAAACGGTTAACGAACGGTAACTACCCTTTTAATGTTTATACGGTTACCTACCTTGTAAACGGTTTTCTTAGTTAAAATCCACACACACACACACACACACATATATATATATATATATATATATATATATATATATGAATGGGACACCATGGTGCCTGGGCACCATGATTTTAAATGCGTTAATTGAAGTCAAATTCGGATATATTTTTCAAAATTTTTAGTTTTAGGGTATATACCTATCTATAAGAATTCAAATGAAATACATAACTTTGAAAAAATATACTCGAATTTGAAGATTTGAACGGATTTAAATTACATACTTTGCTGATTTATATATATAATCAACACATACCTACAATCAAATTACCATCAAAAAAAGAAACTTTAGTTTGAATTTCAGTTCAAACTTGTTTGAACTAGTTAGTAAATTGGTTGAACTCAACATCCTAAAAATTTCAAAAAATTTCGCATGCAAATACATATGGAAAATAGCCGTTTTGGATCATGGTGCCCAGGCACCAGGGTGTCCCAGGTAATTGTACTATATATATATATATATATATATATATATATATATATATATATATATATATATATATATATTTATTTATTTATTATGTGTGTGTGTTTGTAGTAATAAAATAAACATCTAGTTCGTATTCTTTCATACATACAGAATGAAACTACCAAGTAAATGTAATTAAAGAATCATAATTGAATAAATGTACAGCTTAGTGGTAATGAAAAGCATTCCATCTTATGTCTATTATATTATTTCATGTCATATGATAATCTTATAATTTTATCTAAATAAACAATCCAATAAAATAAACTTGTTAAACATTAATAACCGCTAAACTGAATAAACGTCGATAAAATGGACAGATCGTGAAATATTCATAAGCACAACGGGCAGACTTTACGAGTAAAGAGCATGAATACCGTGCACTCACTCTTACCTTTTAATCATGGAGCATTATATGCCTGCGGGTATACATTGTACCTCCAAAATTTTAAAAAGTGACACAAGATCACTTCTTCGATGGATCAAATTTATTGATTGAATTGGTTTCGATTTTGGTGATTTGAGATTTTTAAGGCCTTGGAACTATTTATATTGTGCTTTTAGCAAATTTCAAATATATGTGTTGGATTTATGATATTACAAAATAATTGTAAAAGACTATATAATTGTACGTAAAAATGTACACCTCTAATAAAAATTTTCTAATTTCGCTCTAAGAGTCAAGACGCAAGCCATCAAGCAATTTATGTAGCCAGATACACTACTACAGAAAGACTTATATTGGAGGTCTCATCACAGACGGTTTTGAAAACCCACCTGTGATGAGAAACATCACTATCGATTCTATAGTGAAACTATCAGCAACATCATCATAGACAGTTATAACTACGAACTATTTGTGATATGCAGCAACATCATAGATGATTTTAGTACAAAAATGTCAGTGATGACTCCTGTAGCTATTACCGACGGTTCTATCATAGAACCGTCTGTGATATATATCCATCACAGATGGTTCTAACTACGAACTGTCTGTGATATCAACTAAACCACTATATAAACATACCTTTGCAGATGATTTTCAGTGAGGTGGTACTACCGGCTTTTGGTCGACGGTAGTACCACAAATCCTAAATTTTTCAGCATTTGCCCCCCAACGACTAGAATTGTTGGTGGAAGCTATAAATATCCCCACACCTGCATTCATAGAGCCTCTTGGTGACTCATTGAATATTCTTGAGCTCTAGCAAGTCTTCTTTCTCTTATTTGCATTAAATTCATCTCTTAAGAGGAGTTAGGAGCTCCATATCGGGTAGTCACATACTCGTAACCTTTTGTCGGCGTATTTTACGCTAGGGTCCCCACTCCCCCGCAATAAAAGAGACCGCCGGGCGGGCAGGTTGCGTCCGGGCACACCGCCCCGGCGAGCAGCAACCCCCCAGCATGGCCGCCAAAGGTGGGCAGTGGCGATCGAGCCACACAAGAAGGGCGACCAGGAAAGTGGTCGCCAATGGACAGTGGCGATCGAGGCCACGCCCTGGCGACAGCGAGGTGGTCGCCAGGTGGGCGGTGGCGATCGAGCCACACCACTGGCGCCAGAAGGTGGTCGCCAATGACAGTGGCGGTCGAGCCACTCCCTGGCGACGGCAAGGTGGTCGCCACCGACAGTGGCGGTCGAGCCACGCCCTGGCGACAGCGAGGTGGTCGCCCAGAAGACACGTGGCATGCAGGCCACTCCCCTGGCGTCCACCCCCGAGGCTGCAGCGCCCAGATCGAGGACATTTAATGCGAATCGTGCGCGTTAAATGCAAAGCATGGAGGATACAGCATAGCGGCGCGTCTTCCCCAGGCGTGCATTAATTACGTGTGACATCACGGCAGCGCCTCACCCCCTGACGGAACGGGTGGCGTTGGCGGACGTAGGGCCCTAGGCGGGGGTGTGACGGCTGCGGCAGATATTACTGGGATGTAAGAGCAGTGACAGGCGCATTAAATGCGCTCGTGGTAGTGTAATGAGTGGGCTTTGCCGTGTAAGCCTCCCATGTGCCCCCGGGAGCCCAAGTATAAAAGGGGGCCGGGGTGCATGGGGGAGGGGGTTCGATCCATAGTTGGTAGATTTCATCCTCTCAAGTGGGTACACAAGCAATACCAAAAAAAGCAGGACTAGGGCTATTACTCTCCGGAGGGCCCGAACCTGGGAAAAGAGTTCTTGCGCCCCCTTGTTCATCTGAGCTTCCCGGTACTCCGGTCATCTTCTTCCTTTCCCCGGCGATTGCCCCGAAAGCCCCCCGTCTGAACCTTATAAGCACCCGATTCGGAGGTGCCTGTTGGCTAGTACGCCGACAGTGGCGCGCCATGTAGGGGCTATTGGTGGTTAGATTGCCATCTTCCTTCCATCTCCAGCTCGAAGCTCAGCAGAAGTAGGGGTGCTTGTCTGCATGGCGGAGTCGCACTCCAAGCGCAGCAATCTGCCCGAGGAAAGCGGCGCCGTGAGCCGGCGTTCGGGGAGAGCCGGGCCACCCGGTCCCTCCGCTTCGAGGGGCGCGCATGGCTCTCGCGCCGGGGTCGGCCCGTCAACGGCGCTGGCGCCGAGGGCGACACCCGCCGAAGCCTTCATGCGGCGCTGCCGATCATCCCCAAGAACGTTGGGGGGACACCCTGTACCACTCCATGGCTGCGGGATATTGTCCACCTGGTCGATGCCGCACAACAGCAGGTTGAAGCGGCGGCCCAGCCGGGGGCTTCCGGCCTATGGCGGCAAGGCGCGCGCGCAATCGACGCGCAGGCTTCCAGCCGCCACACGATTTCTCCCGGTATCAAGGGCCGGGACAAGGGGAAGGGAGCCCTGGTTGCAGCCCCCTCCGTTATAGGGGGACGTGCACGTGACTCCGCTTCTTCTCGCGGTCCCCCCGAGTCAATTGGGAATCGCGAAGATCTCAGATCGCGCTTGAACGAGAGGCAGCTCCAGCGCAACGGTGACCTACACCATGTTCTCAGGGGGCGTCGCGAGAACGCGCAGTGGCGCGCCAATCCCCAGATATCCGCCGGGTGACAGGGGGCTTCCCCCTCGGACTCCGGGGAGAGCGCAGGGTCGCACTCCTAGTCCTCTCCTCAGGATCGAGGGGTTGGCGAACAACGCTGCTCCCCCTACAATGTTGGATGCCAGGCGTTCTCTCTCCGCCTCTGGCAAGCCGCGTGGCCGGAGAGATTCCGCCCGGCCTCCATCGAGAAATACGACGGCACCACCAACCCGGAGGAGTTCCTGCAAATCTACACCACGGTGGTGCGTGCGGCGGGAGGGTCCTAGAAGGTTATGGCTAACTACCTCCCGACGTCGCTGACGGGCTCTGCCCGGTCTTGGCTACTCAACCTCCCGCGAGGCTCCGTGCACTCGTGGGAGGAGCTGTGCGACATTTTCGTCGCCAACTTTCAGGGCTCCTACGCCTAGCCAGGCGTGGAGGACGACCTCCACGCTCTGGAGCAGGCAGAGGGGGAGTCCCTGAGAGAGTTCATCCGGCGGTTTAGCCACTGCCGTAATACGATCCCCCGGATCTCTGAGCAGTCGGTGATCATCGCTTTCCGGAGGGGGGTCCGGGACCAGAAGATGCGGGAGAAGATGGCTACCCGCATCATCTTGACCACTTCCGAGTTGTTCTCCCTGGTGCACAAGTGCGCCAGGGCGGCTGAGGCTCGAAAGAGCGCGACAAGGCCTACCGACACCGACGACGCCGGCACCTCGAAGTCCTCCGACCGCAAGAAGAAGAAGAAGAAGAAGCGAAAGGAGGCCACCGCTAGGGAAGTCCTGGTTGTCGAACCAGAGACCAAATCCCGGCGTCGCGATGATCAAGACCAGAGGGACGAGCGCCGGGACCGGCGCGGCGACCGCAGGAACCGTCGCTCGCCCCGTTGTGAAGACGATGGGGGCAAACCCTACTGCCCCATCCATCGAACGAGTGGACACGACTTGGAGGACTGCCAAGTTGTGTCCAAGCTGGTAGACAGGCGACTCAAGAAGCGCCGCGAGAAAGACCACGGAGAAGACGACGACGAAGACTCAGCTCCTTTGGCCTTCCAACAGGCGAAGCACACGGTGGCGTTCATCCACGGGGGCTCAGCCACCTACTCATCGAACTCGCAGTACAAGCGGGATCTGAGGCAGGTCTGCGCCACCGTATCATCCTCTGGGGCGAGTAGGCTGCTGAAGTGGTCGGAGCAACCGATCACTTTCAGCCGGGCCGACCACCCGGAGAACATTTTCGGCCCAAACCATTTGCCGATCGTGGTTTCTCCCATGGTGTGAGGGCCCCTTGTCCTATACCGTACTGTACGCCGTCTACTGTAGCGTATAGCACCGTATAGCAACATGAAGCCTTGATACCGAAAATCTGAACCCAAAAATTCGATCGACGGAATCGAACCCTTAGCTTCAGACCCGGTACCTGTACGCATCCGATACTGGTTCCCTGGATCAATAGCCCAGTATCGCGTACCAACAACACAAGTATCAACGCACAAACGAACTAAGTTAACTTAATTTACATAATCAAGTAAATCTTACAATATCCTACAAAGTAGATTACAAAAGAAAGAACGACAACGGAAACCAAAAGTGACATCGAAACCGGGCAATGAGCCCGAACACACCCTAAGGCGGTGATCGGAGAGAGGACCTCTGAAGCCACGACTCGCAGAATCAAGCTCAAGATCACCCAGACATCATCACTGTACCTTCCTCTGTTGGAAAAAGGTTAGCGACAGAACGGTGAGTACACGTATGTACTCGCAAGACTTTAGTGTATGCAAATATAAATTTAATGCAGGCTGATTCAATGAAAGGCTGCTACACTAAGTCTATTGCGAAAAGCAAGAGTTGAATCAATTCATCGAAAAGTAATACACAATTTGAAAGACAGCAGTTTGACTAAAACATATTTACAGTATATATATAACATTTGAGCTTCTCAACTGCCGCCATACATGATCGCAGTTGAGATAAGATTGGACATCCATATATGCATAAATCCACCAAGTGTTATATCCACACATCCATAGTTCCATCAAGTACCATATCAAACCACATGTAAATCCACCAAGTTTCATATCAATTCATATACTTTAGTTAGACTCCGAAATAGATTTTCATTTTCAAAACCAAACCAAACGTCTATACTTGAAACAAAAACTGAGTTAATTGCTCATGTCCGTGAGCACGGCTAATCGATCAGATTTATTTTAAGACTCTGCAGAGTATGTACACTTTATCCCGCGAAACGGCACTTGCACCCTGTCATCCAGGGAACACGCGATACCAAAGGTACCCGTTGTACAAGCCCGAACACATTCTTTCCCATCGTTGAGGTTTTAGCCACACCCCAAAGCACGGTGACGATATCCACCATCGTGGCGATAAGGAGCCAACCGCACACACAGCGCCACCTTCTCGTGGCGGCGGTAATCTGTAAGTCTGCCGCGGCCCTTATCCCATAGCAAGGCGTACACCGTTGTATCACCCGATGTGATATCGAAGCGATTTCCGCCGCTAAGACCAAGCGCACTCACGAAGGTGCAAACGGGCGGTCGTGGGGACACTCACACCGCGCTTGACTTGCTCATCACGGAAAAAGGTCCACACAATGACCTACCAACAGTACGGCTAAACCCTCACACTTCAAGTACTCAATTGCGGCTGCCCCATCCCAAAGCATGCGCGGTTGCACGTAATGTCGGTCGAATTATGGTTTCAAGGCTTCGGTCCTTATAGTTTTCTCCTAGTGACTCAAGCGGGTACTCCACTTAACTCGTCAACCAATCGCCGCGATTTAACTAGCACATATTATACCTCCCGCTCGGTCTAATTACCAACTAGACACTTCACATTTTTACCAAATTACTTTACGATGTCACATTTCTAAAACCACTTAAAAATGTCATAGTTGAAAATGTATGGTACAAGATCGCCATTGTAATCACTTCTATTGCAATGTCTAAGCATATCTGATTACTAGTTCGTTTATACCCAAGTGACATTTATTAAGTTGTCTAACCTCTACTAGGGTTATCAATGTGTGGAAGGGAAATTAGATTAAGGAAAACCACCAATTTGGATTATATCTACCATTCCCACAAACTAGCGCTTTATTGAATTTCAACGATGCATATTAGTTTGAGAAATCAAAGTAAACATTGTGAAATATAGGATTCAAGATGGTCAAATGAGGTGCTTGCCATGTTGTTGCACTTCGGTGATGTCCGGGATGATGTTCGGGTCGTTCGAGGCGAAGCCCAACTCGCTAGCCTCTAATCGGTCAAAGCAACAAAAACGACAAAAAGAAATACAAGTTAGCAAAAGAAGGATTTAAATGCACAAATGCCAACTAAACATCAAATAAGACCCACTTAAATATTTAAAGGAGAAAGAAATGAAGAAAACGAAGAAAATGTGAAACTATGACCTATTATGTCCATTTCGGCCGAACAAGTGCCAAAATGGATTAAAACGTGCAAAATGAAGTAAAACCCAACTAAACTTAGTGAAATACCTAAAAATAGGTATAACATACCTAATGGGACTTATTGGAACTTGTTTGAAGTTGAAATGATCAACCGGAGCTAAAACGATTTAAAACGGCGTATTCTTTAACTAAGTGAATAAAAATAGGTAAATTGAATACAAATGCTATTAATTTTTCATGTGGTGCCTCAATATGGCCTCATGTACATAACTAGGTGCTAAAACGCTCGAAAGATCGAAAAAACCTTTCGGCCCTAAGCGACAAATTTGCCGAAACGACTTAAAAGCGATCGTTTTGTCGGAAATCCGTTAAACGGCCAATTTTATGGATTTTTGCGCAAAACAGGTTTCCGACAACGCAACAAGCTAAAGCAAGATATTTAGGACTTAGTTGGATCGGTTGCAAAGCAATTCCTAATGAAATTGACCAAAATTGAATCAAAATGAAAACCGCGAGTAATTTCCGACAAAACCGCTTTTGAGTCCGTATTGAGTCCAAACGCGATCGAATCCGCGTGTGGGTTCCCGACACGGGTTCGAACACTCAACACCTAACTAAAACGCTCGGTAGATTAGCAATTTGCATCGACCGCAAAAACGGCCAAAACGATCAAAGCGACTGTTAACGACCAAAGACGATCAAACCGAGCGGAAAGGTCGTTTTGATCAAGAATGTCGTGAAAGCCGTTCTGGACCCGCAGCTAGACACTTGGAGGTAATAATGACTTATCGGAGCCAATCACCGCCAAAATTGACTTAACCTACTCGGACTTTTGATCAAACGTCCGTAACTCCCAGTATTTACCCAAGTACGACAAAAGTCCTAAAAGGGCCAAAATGGGATCTAAAGCACACGTGAAGCATGCTTTCAACCTTAGGGACCTTAAACGAGGCGAATGAAGCGAAAAGCCAAGAACGACTTTGGGCCTCTAATTATTAAAATAAAATGCGAAGTGCTAAAATGCAAATCTAGCATTTTTAGCCACCTGCTTTTAGACTCTAATAATAATAATTGTTAAGTCGATTCGTTCTCTTGATCTCTAGTTTTTTATTCAAACAATTGAGACCTATAGCTTCAAAGTATGCTGCAAAATGGTCTAAACTAAACTCCGTATTTTTTTATCGGGTTTCTACTAGCTAGAAAGCTATAGGGGCTATCCATTCTGGTCATCGGACCTCTAGGATTTTTCGCAAATAGAGTGACCTAGAGCCGACAACTTTGTGTAGGATGCGACAAATTGAATTCGACTCTTCCGATCGCGACTACGGCTATCGAAGAGCTAATAGAATTGTCGATTCAAGCTACGAACTCCTAGTATTTTGTGAAAACACTTAACACCTAATTAAATAAAATAAAATCCGGCTTATCGTAATTGAATTCGATTCTTCCGATAGCGGCTCTAGCTACCGAAGTGCCCACAAAAATTACTATCCATGCTTTGCTCCACTAGAACTCCGACAAATCGAAAACCTAGCATTAGGTTGCTAGATTTCGAAGGTGGTCAAATGCTAGGTCGATAGTAGAGTTAAATGGACCTAACGATGACCTGAGTCTTGTTTCGAAGCACAATTGCCATGCGATGTTCCTAACACATGGTACCTAGACTTGACCTAGGCTAGGGTTTAGAAGAACTTGATGAAATGCGATGCTACGATGGGGATAGTCGTAGCAATGGCTAGAGGGAAGTCGGGAGTTTAGAAATCAACCTAGAACTCAAAACCCCATGCAAGCTCAAGGAAACATCCATGGGAGATGTTGGAATACTCACTTGAGAGGGTTCGGAAAGGTGGGAACGCGATGGTGGTGTCGATTCCCGCCTCAGGATCAAGTTTCGTCGGTCGATTCGCCCTCAAACTCGGATTTGGGTGCTCCTTGCCTTCTTCTTCCTCTCTTTCTCCTTCTCCTTCTTTGCTTAGCACGTGAGGGAGGTGAGCAATGGAGTGGCTGTTGGTTTTGGGGGCAAGGAGGCAATAAAAGGGTATAAAGACACTATGCACTTACAAGGGGCATTATGGTCAAGTGACAAATCTTGAAGAATTAAACTTCCAAAGTTGATTTTTATCGATTCTAAGATATTTAGGAAGGTTTTTAGGTCAATTTAACACCTTTCCAACTCAATTTGCAATTACTCATGAGAGTGCAATTAATTTAGTCGGGTAGTCTAATGACCGCGATCAAATGGGAAATTGATTTTGAGCGAAGTTAAATAAGTTGTAGGAGCTCTTTTGATGCCAATCAAGTATACTCATCTCAAAATACGTAAATACATAAGAGCAGTGTATTATTAAGCGGTGCTTGAGTACAAATGTACAAATGATTCGAGTATAGAAATACCAGGATATTACAGTCTACCCCCTTACAAAAATCTCGCCCTCGAGATTGCTAATCCTCTCGAAGGAAGTCGGGTACTGATCGAATGTGATCTTCACGTTCCCACGTGGCTTCATCTTACGAATGGTTGCTCCATCGACCTTGAGCATCTTGATTACCTCGATTGCGAGTATGACGCCAAATTGTCTCGAGAATACGGAGTGGATACTCGATACGAAAGGTCGGGTTGCAAATCAAGATTGTCGGTTGAGTAGCTTCGATGGAATCCGAAGACTCTTCTTCACCGGGACACGTGGAACACATCGTGAACGTCCGATAGATGGGGTGGTAGCTCGCCGATAAGCTACGACACCAACCTTCACGAGAATCGGAGCGGACCGATGTATCGCGGGGCTAGCTTCGCGGACTTGGAATCTTCGAGTGCCGTGAAGTGGTGAGACTTTGAGGTAGACAAAGTCACCCACCTCAAAACTCAACTCGCGGTGACGGCGATCAGCGTAGCTCTTAAGCGGATCGAGCTTCCTTCACCGGGTCCGAATCAGGTGACTTGCCTTTCAGCTTCCTCAATTATGGCTGGCGAAGACTTGTCTTTCACCAACCTCGGACCAATAGAGTGGCGTTCGCACTTTACGCCATAAAGAGCCTCGAAGGGCTTACATCTCAAGGCCGACTTGGTGGATTGTATTGTAGGAGAACTCAGCCAAAGGCAAGCATTTCTCCCACGACTTGTTGTAGCACAAAGACACAAGCCCTTAGCATGTCTTCTAGGATCTGATTTGCCCTTTCCGTCTGTCCATTGGTTTGGGGATGGTAAGCGATCTTGAATGATAGCTTAGTGCCAAGAATAGGCGCAAACTCTCCCAAAATCTGGAAGTGAGCTGCGAACCACGGTCGGAGACTATCACCTTTGGAACTCCATGGAGCCAAACAATATTATGCAAATAGAGCTCGCTAGCTTGGCTCGAGAATAGGTGGTATGCACTTTGGGATGAAGTGTGATACCTTGGTCGACGGTCAATGATCACCCAAATAGAATCGTGACCAGGTGGGCGACCTCGGTAGACCAAAGAATGAAGTCCATCCCAATCTCTTCCCACTTCCACTCGGAATCTCCAATGGCTGAAGCAATCCGGTGGCCTTTGATGTTCACTTTGACTCGCTTGCACACGCCGTGACCGAGCTACATGAGAAGCAATGTCCTTCTTCATACCTAGCCACCGTAAGCGCTATGCGGATGTCCTGGTACATCTTTGTACTACCAGGATGGATGGAAAGAGGAGAATCATGGGCTTCATCCGAATTTTCCCTTTGATTTCTTCATTAAGCGGGGACATAAATCGACGCCCATGCATAACCAGCCCCTCGGCACTCTCTCGAGAACTCGGGAGGTGCACACTCTTGACTAGGCGGCTCTCGATCTCTATCACAGCATTGTCTTGGAGTTGAGCTTCACGAATATGAGAATCAAGGGTAGGTTGTACGGCCAAAGAAGCAACATAGCCATAGACAACCACCACCAGATTGAGCTTACGAAACTCCTCGACTAAGCTGCGGTGGCCAATGACACCCAAGGCATTCACTTGTGTGCACTTGCATCGAGGGCATCTGCAACCACATTTGCCTTGCCAGGGGTGGTAGTGAATCCCCATATCATAATCTTTGATCAGCTCTAGCCATCTGCGCTGTCTCAAATTCAGATCTGGCTGGGAAAAGAAGTACTTCAAGCTTTTGTGGTCGATTATAGATCTCACATCTGCTCCCTATTAGATAATGTCGCCACGGCTTGAGAGCATGAACAAATTGCAAGCTCCAAATCATGTGTCGGATAATTGGCTTCATGAGGCTTGGTGTCGAGAAGCAT
Source organism: Rhipidocladum racemiflorum (assembly GCA_036346355.1). NCBI lineage: Eukaryota > Viridiplantae > Streptophyta > Magnoliopsida > Poales > Poaceae > Rhipidocladum > Rhipidocladum racemiflorum. Next base: position 17,550,678 of record CM070573.1, on the reverse strand, counting down.
ATGCAACCACTTTGCTCCTCCTGCATCAACACACATCCAAGCCCAAGGCGGGATGCATCACAATAGACATCAAAGCTCTTGTGAATGTCGGGAAGGACGAGGCCGGTGCGTGGTGAGTCTCTTCTTCGACTCTGAAAACTGGACTCACAATCAGCGACCACTCAAACTTCTTCTCCTTCTTGAGTAGCGCTTTGTCATGGGCTTAGCAGTCTTGGAGAAATTCTCGATGAACCGGCGATAGTATCCGGCAAGACCGAAAAGCTGCGAATCTCGGGGACATTGCGGGCTGCTCCCAACCGAGTACATCCTGTACCTTGCGTGGATCAACTGCTACCCTGCCCTCGACAAGACATGTCCCAAGAACTCCACCTTCTCAAGCCAAAACTCGCACTTACTTGAACTTGGCGTCTGGTGATGCTCATGAAGCTTGCCAAGCACCCTATGCAAGTGAAGTGCGTGCTCCTCTTCATCCTTAGAGTATATGAGAATGTCATCAATGAACACAACCACAAATCTATCAAGGAATTCCATGAAGACCTTGTTCATCAGATTCATGAAGGTGGCTGGTGCATTGGTGAGGCCAAATGAAACAATGTATACTAAATGCAGGCCAGTAACGAGTAGTGAATGCAGTCTTCACAATATCCTCGGGGCGGATCTTGAGCTGAAAATAGCCGGATCTCAAGTCTACTTTGGAGAAGACTCGAGCTCCGCCCAACTGGTCAAACAAATCATCGATCCTAGGGAGAGGATACTTGTTCTTGACCGTGACCTCATTCAAAGACCGGTAGTCGACGCACATGCGAAGAGTGCCGTCTTTCTTCTTCACAAAGAGCACTGGACTGCCCCAGGGAGAAGAACTGGGACGAATGAACCCCTTCTCCAAGCTGCTCCTTGAGCCGCTTCTTCAACTCAATCGGCTCATCATAAGGCATCCCAGACGGACGGCTTAGAAGCAGGTGAAGTGCCAGGCAAGAGATCAATAATGAACTCTAAATCACGATCCGAGGCAAGCCTGGCAACTCATCGGGGAAGACATCAGGATACTCACGGACTATGGGCACTGAGCTATCTCCTGGCACGTAAAGAGCACTAAGCAAAGGCTGCTGCCTTCTTTGGGACAGGAGAAAAGGTAACGACAATGCCATCGAGTTGACTAATGAGATAGACCTTCTAGCACAATCAATCATCCTGGTGCTTGGACAACCAGTCCATGCCCAAAATCACATCAAGACCCGACGTCTCAATGTTGATGAGATCACCCAAGAAACCTACCTCATTGATCTCAATTCTAACCCCTGGACTCACAAGCTCGGTAGTCAAAACAAATCCAGGTGAACGGATCAACAAGTGTCTCTCGAGGCGAACAGAATGAACCCCATGCTGAGCAACAAAGTGCGAAGAAATGAAAGAATGCGTTGCTCCAGAGTCAAACAAAACCAGGGTAGGCACGGAATGCACAGATAACGTACCCAATACAACATCTGGAGCTGCTGCTGCCTCCTCTGCGGTAGCCACATTCAGCGGCCGGCGGGCTGAAGGCTGCTCGGGGCAGGCGTCATTTCACCCCCACGTCCACCAGGCCGACCCTGGGGACGGGTGGTGCACTGAGCTGTCACGCTGCTGCTTTCGGACATGTATTGGCGAAGTGGCTCCTTCGACCACAGTGTAACAGGTGATATGGCCATACGGGTTACGAGACCCCTAACTGCTGCCTTTGGCGGCTAGGAGGCCTGCTTGAACTCTGGCGGCGAGGAGGTAAGCCCTGGAATTTACGAAATGGGCGGTCTTTGAAGAGTGAGAGCCCGACCGAGTGAAGGGCCGGCTCTGGAAGGACCGCCATCGATTGGGCGTTGAGCCGCCCACTTGCGCTTGCGGCTCTCCATAATCGCCCTCGTGCTCTCCTCGGCGCGAATGGCCTTATCCAACAACACCGCATCTTTGGGATGTCTGAACAGCGAGCATGTGCTTGATCTCATCGGTGAGATGCTCCTGAACAACGACACCTGCGGGCCTCTGTAGTCACCTCATCCTCAACATACCGAGACAGCGGTTGAAGCGATGAAGATAATCCATGATCAAGCTGTTCCTGGCGGAGGTTATAGAACTCCCGCTTCTTCATCTCGACCAGCCACTGCAGGATATGAAAGGAAGCGGAAGGCGATCTTGTACTCTGCCCATGTAACAACTCGATTAGCGGGCCGAACAGCCTTGAAGTCGCTTCCACCATGACGCATTTCTTTGGACCACGAAGGTAGTAGGAGGTGTCTTGAACCTTCTCGTCATCGGTGCGACCAACTAGCACCAGCTTGCTCTCCATGTCATCGAGCAGTCCTCGGCCTCCATAGGATCTGGCTTTGTGGAGAAGTTCGGCGGTCGAGTTCGGCTGGAACTCGCATAACCGGGCCGATGTGGAAGCCGTGGGCTGGCTGAGGCGGTGCTCTGAGGCCACTGAACCGCTGAAGCATCATCTCCATCACCCTAGTCTGCCGCTCCATCATTGCCTCCATGGGGAAAGAGGAGGAGGTGGAGGAAGCTCTCCACTCTGGGCACGTCGCCGAGGCGAGCCTCGGCGCCCATCGCCAGGGGACACAGGGAGTCTTTGAGTCCCCGCCCCTGTGACCCCTGTCCACCGGCATCACCGGCTGCTTTGGGAGCGCCGCAGCGTGACTCGCCTTCTTGGCGGCATCCCGAAATGCACAGTGGAGTTAATTAATTGTGCAACTGGTGCAAAATGCTTGATCCTAAAGGATGCGACAAAACAATACAAACATTTCAAAAGCACTCATTAAAGTTGCATAAGATCCAAAACAAAAGCCAACTTAAAGAAACGACAAAACAATCCCTAATTACAAACACAGACATCTAACCTTAACCCATTTTGAGCTAAACCCGTGTTCCTTCTAATTCTTTTGAACAAGATAGAAGGAGGAATCAAATTTTGAAATGTGGATTAAGATTAGATTCCTTTTGAAGAGTAGGTAAGTGAAAAGCTATAGAATGGACAAGAATAGCATTCTACACTTTCAAAATAGAGTTTTGTACTTCAAAATAAATTTTGAGAAGAAAAATCTGTTCCTAAGTCTAACGACCAGGCTAACTAAGTCTTCCTGCAGTCAATGGCTCACGATACCAACGCATTTGTGAGGCCCCTTGTCCTATACCGCATCAGACGCCGTCATCTGTAGCGTATAGCACCGTATAGCAACATGAAGCCTCGATATCAGAAAATCTGAACCCAAAAATTCGATCGACGGAATCGAACCCTTAGCTTCAGACCGGTACTGTGACGCATCCGATCTTGGTTCCCTGGATCAATAGCCCAAGATCGCGTACCAACAACACACTTATCAACGCACAAACGAACTAATTTAACTTAAGTTACATAAATGGGCGTCAATCTTACAATAACAGACAAAGTAGATTAATATAGAAAGAACGACAACGGAAACCAAAAGTGACAGAAACCCGGTCTGTGAGCCCGAACACACCCTAAGGCAGGTGGCTGGAGGGAGGACTCTGAAGCCACAAAGCACTCATGAAGCGAAGCTCAACATCACCAGGACATCATCACTGTACCTTCCTCTCGTTGGAAAAAGGTTAGCGACAGAACGGTGAGTACACGTATGTACTCGCAAGACTTTAGTGTATGCAAATATAAATTTAATGCAGGCTGATTCAATGAAAGGCTGCTACACTAAGTCTATTGCGAAAAGCAAGAGTTGAATCAATTCATCGAAAAGTAATACACAATTTGAAAGACAAGTTTGACTAAAACATATTTACAGTATATATATAACATTTGAGCTTCTCAATCGCCGCCATACATGATCGCAGATTGAGATAAGATTGGACATCCATATATGCATAAATCCACCAAGTGTTATATCCACACATCCATAGTTCCATCAAGTACCATATCAAACCACATGTAAATCCACCAAGTTTCATATCGATTCATATACTTTAGTTAGACTCAAAATAGATTTTCATTTTCAAAACCAAACCAAACGTCTATACTTGAAACAAAAGCGAGTTAATTGCTCATGTCCGTGAGCACGGCTAATCGATCGATTTATTTTAAGACTCTGCAGAGTATGTACACTTTATCCCCATAAACTGGACTTGCACCCTGTCATCCAGGAACACGCGATACCAAAGGTACCCGTTGTACAAGCCGGAACACATTCTTTCCCATCGTTGAGGTTTTAGCCACACCCCATCACCGGTGACGATATCCACCATCGTGGCGATAAGGAGCCAACCGCACACCTGAGCGCCACCTTCTCGTGACGGCGGGTAATCTGTAAGTCTGCAGCGGCCCTTATCCCATAGCAAGGCGTACACCGTTGTATCACCCGATGTGATCTCGAAGCGATTTCATTGCTAAGACCAAGCGCACTCACGAAGGTGCAAGCGGCGGGTCGTGGGGACACTCACACCGCGCTTGACTTGCTCATCACGGAAAAAGGTCCACACAATGGCCTACCAACAGTGCACGGCTAAACCCTCACACTTCAAGTACTCAATTGCGTTGCCCCATCCCAAAGATGCGCGGTTGCACGTAATGTCAGTCAGAATTATGGTTTCAAGGCTTCGGTCCTTATAGTTTTCTCCTAGTGACTCAAGCGGGGTACTCCACTTAACTCGTCAACCAATCGCCGCCAGTTTAACTAGCACATATTATACCTCCCGCTCGGTCTAATTACCAACTAGACACTTCACATTTTTACCAAATTACTTTCTGATGTCACATTTCTAAAACCACTTAAAAATGTCATAGTTGAAAATGTATGGTACAAGACTGCCATTGTAATCACTTCTATTGCAATGTCTAAGCATATGCAGTTACTAGTTCGTTTATACCCAAGTGACATTTATTAAGTTGTCTAACCTCTACTAGGGTTATCAATGTGTGGAAGGGAAATTAGATTAAGGAAAACCACCAATTTGGATTATATCTACCATTCCCACAAACTAGCGCTTTATTGAATTTAAACGATGCATATTAGTTTGAGAAATCAAAGTAAACATTGTGAAATATAGGATTCAAGATGGTCAAATGAGGTGCTTGCCATGTTGTTGCACTTCGGTGATGTCCGGGATGATGTTCTGTCGTTCGAGGCGAAGCCCGACTCGCTAGCCTCTAATCGGTCAAAGCAACAAAAACGACAAAAAGAAATACAACTTAGCAAAAGAAGGATTTAAATGCACAAATGCCAACTAAACATCAAATAAGACCCACTTAAATATTTAAAGGAGAAAGAAATGAAGAAAACGAAGAAAATGTGAAACTATGACCTATTATGTCCATTTCGGCCGAACAAGTGCCAAAATGGATTAAAACGTGCAAAATGAAGTAAAACTCAACTAAACTTAGTGAAATACCTAAAAATAGGTATAACATACCTAATGGGACTTATTTGAACTTTTTTTAATTTTAAATTATCCACCGGGAGCTAATACTAATAAAACGGCGTATTCTTTACCTACGTGAATAAAAATACGTAAATTGAAGACAAATGCAATTAAATTTGCATGTGGAGCCTCAATATGGCCTCAGGTACATAACTAGGTGCTAAAACGCTCGAAAGATCGAAAAAAAAACCTTTCGGCCCTAAAAGCGACAAATTTGCCGAAACGGCCGAAAACGATCGTTTTGTCGGAAATCCGTTAAACGGCCAATTTTGCGGATTTTTGCGCAAAACAGGTTTCCGACAACGCAACAATCTAAAGCAAGATATTTAGGACTTAGTTGGATCGGTTGCAAAGCAATTCCTAATGAAATTGACCAAAATTGAATCAAAATGAAAAACCGCGGAGTAATTTCCGACAAAACCGTTTTGAGTCCGTATTGAGTCCAAACGCGATCGAATCCGCGTGTGGGTTCCCGATACGGGTTCGAACACTCAACACCTAACTAAAACGCTCGGTAGATTAGCAATTTGCATCGAATTCGCAAAAACGGCCAAAACGATCAAAACGACTGCTAATCGACCAAAGACGATCAAAACCGGCGAAGGTCGCTTTTGATCAAGAATGTCGTGAAACCGCTCTGGACCCGCAGCTAGACACTTGGAGGTAATAATGACTTATCGGAGCCAATCACCGCCAAAATTGACTTAACCTACTCGAACTTTTGATCAAACGTCCGCGTAACTCCGGTATTTACCCGGCACGACACAAAAGTCAGGAAAAGGGCCAAAATGGGATCTAAAGCACACGTGAAGCATGCTTTCAACCTTAGGGACCTTAAACGAGGCGAATCAAGCGAAAAGCCAAGAACGGCTTTGGGCCCTCTAATTATTAAAATAAAATGCGAAGTGCTAAAATGCAAATCTAGCATTTTTAGCCAATTTTAGCCTCTAAGAAGACTAATGGTGAAGTCGATTCGTGCTCGGAGCTCTAGGAATTTATTCAACCAATTGAGACCTAGAGCTGACAAAGTATCTCGCAAAATGGTCAAAACTAAACTCCATTTTTTTATCGGGGTTTCTACTAGCTAGAAAGCTATAGGGGCTATCCATTCGGTCATCGGACCTCTAGGATTTTTCGCAAATAGAGTGACCTAGAGTGACAACTTTGTGTAGGATGCGACAAATTGAATTCGACTCTTCCGATCGCGACTACGGCTATCGAAGAGCTAATAGAATCGTCGATTCAAGCTACGAACTCCTAGTATTTTGTGAAAACACTTAACACCTAATTAAATAAAATAAAATCCGGCTTATCGTAATTGAATTCCGATTCTTCCGATAGCGGCTCTAGCTACCGAAGTGCCCACAAAAATTACTATCCATGCTTTGCTCCACTAGAACTCCGACAAATCGAAAACCTAGCATTAGGTTGCTAGATTTGAAGGTGGTCAAATGCTAGGTCGATAGTAGAGTTAAATGGACCTAACGATGACACGAGTCTTGTTTACGAAGCACAATTGCCATGCGATGTTCCTAACACATGGTACCTAGACTTGACCTAGGCTAGGGTTTAGAAGAACTTGATGAAATGCGATGCTACGATGGGGATAGTCGTAGCAATGGCTAGAGGGAAGTCTGGGAGTTTAGAAATCAACCTAGAACTCAAAAACCCCATGCAAGCTCAAGGAAACATCCATGGGAGATGTTGGAATACTCACTTGAGAGGGTTAGGAAGGTGGGGAACGCGATGGTGGTGTCGATTCCGCCTCAGGATCAAGTTTCGTCGGTCGATTCGCCCTCAAACTCCGGATTTGGGTGCTCCTTGCCTTCTTCTTCCTCTCTTTCTCCTTCTCCTTCTTTGCTTAGCACGTGAGGGAGGTGAGCAATGGAGTGGCTGTTGGTTTTGGGGGCAAGGAGGCAATAAAAGGGTATAAAGACACTATGCACTTACAAGGGGCATTATGGTCAAGTGACAAATCTTGAAGAATTAAACTTCCAAAGTTGATTTTTATCGATTCTAAGATATTTAGGAAGGTTTTTAGGTCAATTTAACACCTTTCCAACTCAATTTGCAATTACTCATGAGAGTACAATTATTTTAGTCGGGTAGTCTAATGACCGCGATCAAATGGGAAATTGATTTTGAGCGAAGTTAAATAAGTTGTAGGGCTCTTTTTGATGCCAATCAAGTATACTCATCTCAAAATACAGAAATACATAAGAGCAGTGTATTATTAAACAGTGCTTGAGTACAAATGTACAGTGATTCGAGTATAGAAATACCCGGGATATTACACACGGTTCGCAACGTGAGGCTCGGGCGGGTCCTCATGGATGGGGGTAGCGCCATCAACCTGCTATCAATTGGGGCGTACCAAGCGCTCCAGGTACCGTATGAGGAGCTGCGCCTGGCCCCACTCTTCTACGGAGTCACCCCCGGGGTGGGCCTCTTGCCCCTGGGGCAGGTCCGGTTGCCTGTTACGTTCGAAAGTGCGGAAAACTTCCGGACGGAGCTGGTCGACTTTGAGGTCGCCGACTTCGACCTCCCGTACAACGCCCTGCTTGGTCGTTCGGCCTTGGTCAAGTTCATGGCGGTCGCTCACTACGCCTATATGCTGGTGAAGATTCCCGGGCCTGGAGGTCCAATTACGGTGAAGGTGGATAGACTGGAAGCCCTGCGTCTCAGCAAGCAGCTGTAGGACCTGGCCGGCGCCACCTGCTCGGCGTGCGATAAGGACGACAGCCCGAGCTCCCCTTCGGTCAGGACCCGCGCATCGCCCAGACCTTCGGACGAGGCAAAGGCGGTCCCCGTGGGCGAGGACGGCTCGGGCAAGGTCGTCAAAATCGGCACCGACCTCAGCGCCAAATAGGAAGGTGCGCTCGTCACCTTCCTCCGGTCTAATCTGGATGTGTTCGCCTGGGAACCATCAGAAATGACCGGGGTCCCTAGGAAGGTGATCGAGCACCGATTGGCCACGCTCCCTAGAGCGCACCCGGTTCGACAAAAGATCCGGCGGAAGGCGCCAGAGCGGCAGGACGCCATTCGAGACGAAGTGGAGAAGCTTTTTGTCCGCCAAGATTGTGCAGGAGGCCACCTATCCGGAATGGTTGGCCAACCCTGTGCTCGTAAAGAAGTCCAACGGGAAGTGGCGAATGTGCATCGACTTCACCGACCTCAATAAAGCCTGCCCCAAGGACCCGTACCCCTTGCCACGGATAGATATTGTCGTCGACTCCACGGCAGGGTGTGAAGCCCTGTGTTTCCTCGACGCCTACTCCGGGTATCATCAGATCAGTATGGCGCAGGAAGACGAAGAAAAAACCGCCTTTGTGACTCCTCTCGGTGTATACTGCTACGTTAGGATGCCCTTCGGGCTGAAGAACGCTGGTGCCACCTATCAGCGGGCCATGCACATTGTGTTTCGGTCCCAAATAGGGAGGAACCTCGAAGTGTATGTCGATGACCTGGTAGTAAAGACAAAGAAGGCCGATGAGCTTGTCCAGGACCTGGATGAGACCTTCTCCCGCCTCAGACAATACTGTATAAAGTTGAATCCCGAGAAGTGCGTGTTTGGTGTCTCATCAGGGAAGCTACTCGGGTTCTTGGTCTCCAGCTGCGGGATCGAGGTCAACCCAGAGAAGATAGAAGCAATTGAGCGGATGCGGCCGCCTACCTGCCTCAAGCAACTGCAATGCTTGACTGGCCGGCTGGCCTCCCTTGGCCGGTTCATAGCTCGGCTAGGGGAGAAAAGCCTGCCGCTGTTCAAGCTGTTGAAGAAGACCAACTCATTTGAATGGACCCCAGAAGCCCAGCAGGCGTTCGAAGGCTTGAAGCAATACCTCTCCTCTCCCCCGGTGCTGGTCGCCCCCGAGCCGGGTGAGCCACTGCTGTTGTATGTGGCAGCCAGCCCCTCCGTAGTGAGCACGGCGCTGGTGGCAGAGCGAGAAGGCGTCCAACGGCCGGTCTACTACGTCAGCAAGATGCTTCATGATGCAGAAACAAGGTACCCTCAGGCTCAGAAGATGGTCTATGCTGTGGTGGTGGCGTCCAGAAAGTTGCGGCACTATTTTCAAGGGAGAGAGATCACAGTGGTCTCCTCTTACCCCCTGCGCGAGATCCTTCACAACCGAGAAGCAGAGGGCCGCATCGCAAAGTGGTCCGTCCGAGTGGGGAGTTCGGTGTCAAGTTCGCCTCGCATCGCAGTGATAAAGAGTCAAAGGTGGCGGACTTGCTGCCGAGTGGACTCCAGCTGAGTCCGAAGCCGATGAGGTCCCCGCACCCTCCCCCTGGACGCTCTTCTTCGACGGGTCCTTCAGGCTTGAAGGCGCGGGGGCCGGGGTTCTCCTGGTCTCTCCGACCGGGGACCTCCTCAAGTACGTGGTCGTCCTCGACTTCAAGGCCACTAACAACGTCGCCGAGTACGAGGGCTTACTGGCTGGGCTCCGGGCCGCCGCAGCCATCGGTGTCCGGCGCCTGCAAGTAAAGGGCGACTCCCTGCTGGTCGTCAACTAGGCAAGAAAAGATTTCTCCTGTCCTGACCCCGTCATGGCAGCTTACCTGGCGGAGGTCAGGAAATTGGAAAGGCATTTTGAAGGGTTGGGGTATGCTCACATCCCCCGGCGCGACAACCATCTGGCGGACGAGCTCGCCCAGCTCGCCTCAACCAGATCTCCTGTGCCGGTCAGGGTCTTTGAAGAAAGGCTTCCGCGACCGTCCATCGCAGCCCCCGTTTCTGGCGGGGACGATGGTGATGCCGCTTCAGCCCTCGCCTCTGGAGGGAAAGTGGTTCCGGCGGAAACGCCCGGCCAGGCGGAGTACCTGGACGACCACCTCGTGGTCGCTGTGCTTGACCGGGAAGGCACTTGGATGGATCCGATCCTGGCCTACCTGCGGGATCAAGTGTGCCCCGACGATGATGCGTCAGCAGAGAAGGTAGCACGAAAGGCCAAGTGCTATACCCTGGTGGGCGGGGACCTGTACCGCCGGGGTAAGAACGGAATTCTTCTGAAGTGCATCACTCGGGAAGAGGGGAGCAGTTTGCTCTCAGATATCCATGGAGGCGTGTGCGGGAGCCATGTGTCCGGACGAACGATGGCGGGAAAAGCTTTCCGTCAAGGGGTCTATTGGCCAACCGCCCTCCAGGATGCCTGCGAGCTGGTGAGGAGATGTGAGGCGTGCCAGTTCCACGCCAAGCAGATCCACCAGCCAGCCCAGGCCTTGCAAACTATCCCGCTCTCTTGGCCCTTCGCGGTCTGGGGGCTGGATATCCTGGGCCCGTTCCCGCGGGCCAAAGGGGGCTACACCCACCTGTTCGTCGCCATCGACAAGTTCACAAAGTGGGTGGAAGCCGAGGCAGTAAGATCCATCACCGCCTCAGCTGCGGTCAAGTTCATGCAAGGGATTTTCGTCCGCTTTGGGGTCGCCAACCGCATCATCACCGACAACGGCACACAGTTCACCAGCGCGGCCTTCCTAGATTTCTGCGAAGAGATGGGCACCAAGGTCTGCTTTGCCTCGGTCGCCCACCCCAAGAGCAACGGTCAAGTCGAAGGGCCAACGTGGCCGGGTCTTTGAAGGGCCTCAAGACGCGGGCATTCGATCGACTCCACAAGCGTGGGGCCCGATGGACTGAAGAGCTCCCGGCGGTGTTATGGTCACTTCGGACTACCCCTAGTCGGGCCACCGGGGAAACCCCTTTCTTCCTGGTCTACGGCGCGGAAGTTGTTCTCCCTTCAGAACTGGAACTGGGATCACCACGCGTCGCTGCATTCGTGGAAGAGGACCAGGAAGATCTGCGTCGGAACGACGTCAACCTCTTGGAAGAAGCGCGAGATCGGGCGGCTCTGCGCGCTGCAAGGTATCAGCAAAGTCTCAGGCAGTACCACGCCTCCCGGGTCAATGAGAGAACATCGGCGTGGGCGTCTGGTCTTCTGAAGAATCGATCGCATCTTTGGGTTGCATAAATCGTCTCCCAGTGGGAGGGACCCTTCAAAGTGGTCTCAGTCTCTCGTCCCGGGGCGGTCAGGCTGGCCACTGAAGACGGCGAAGAACTGGCGAACTCCCAGAATATAGAAAATCTGCGCAAGTTCTACCCTTGATCGGTTGTAAGTCCCAGGTTCTGTTCCCCGACCGGCCGGAATGTGTCTTCCTCTCCGCCGCGGGTCGGGAGAGGCCTTCTGTTTGAAATTAAATACTCATTTTCCTTATCCAAAATAGTTGTTCTTCCTGCCCTCTTTTCGGTCTCTTGCCCACTTGTCGGCAAAGGCGATCGGGCACTTACCTCTGGTACCCTGCGGCCCTGCAAAAACCCAATAGCAAAGGCGGAATCGCCAAGTGAGAGCGGCGTGCGGGAGTGGGTGATTGGATGGCTAGTTCAACACGATCCCCAGCACGGTCATGACACTCCGGGTGTCCCCGTGGGAGTCGGCGACTTGAACACCATTGCCAAGAACCTAAGGTCCAGCCCCGCCTCACTGAGCGCTCGTTCCCCAGAGGCTATCTGGGAGGCAAAGTTTTGTTAAGGCAAGGGGTTCGAGAGAAGTGGTTCCCTAGCACAAGACCTTAAGACTTTAAGCGTTTATGTGTTGGTTCGCGCGGAACCGGAAAGATTAAGGTAAAAGCGAACTCTAAGTGACATAGCGGGAAGCTTGTGCTTCCGTTCCATTTAAAAAACTTTTGCATATGAAGTCTTTACAGGCAAAAAAAAAAGTACACTACTGGGGGAGCTGGGGGGTCCTCCTCGTCCTCCGCTGCCGCCTCGGCAGCCGCCACGTCTTCATCAGCTGGGTCAACGTCCAGCTGGAGCACCACGTCTTCTGCTACCGCCTCCATTTGGGGGTTCTCCATCGCCAACTGCGCAGCAACACGCTCGGAGGCGTCGTGGACCCGCTCCTCCTCTTGCGCCCAGTCACCTTCAACCCCCTGAACAGCGGCCGCGGGATCGAAGTTGGCGTCGCGGTGGGCGCACAGCCAAGACGTGCCGCCGTGCGCCAGAATCGCGCGCCTCCTCTGAGCGGACCGGGCGGCAAAGCGGCGGCGAGTGCGTAAGGAAGTCTGCGATTCGGCAAAAGCGAATCGCGTAGTGCAGCCTTCTCCTCGCGGATCCGCTCCGGCCCAGTGGAGCAAGGCTGGCCACCGTCTGGTTGAAGGCGTGGCGCAGCATCTTGAGGGTGTCTGCCTCTGACTGGGCCCGGTTGACCCTCTCCGCCTCCAGCTCTGCGGAGAGCCTCTCGGCACGACGGGTGCTTTGCTCCCGTTGCTCCCGCTCCTGCCGCAGCTGCAGCTCCGGCCCCGCCCCCCGTTCCCGCAAGTCTTCCGCCTCCTTGCGGAGGCGGTTGACTTCGGCTCCAGCCTCTGTCAGCCGCTCCCTGGTCGTCGCCAGGCAGCTGCTAAATCTTCAGGTAGAGATCGCCAAGGGCGCCCGGTGAGCGTCGCGTCTGGCAGCGAGCAGGGGCGGAGGGGAGCTCCGGGGTAGGGGCAGGCAGCGGACTGGAGTCTGGCCGGTGGCGCCAGCGACCACCTGGGGATCGCCCCCCTCCATCTGCTCGTCCTGAGGCTCGGCGACCCCGGGCGGCACAGCCCCGGCCGCCGCGACACCCTGATCATCCCCGGCTTGGGCGGTGGGGTCATCCGGAGCAGGAACCCTGGAAGAAGAGAAGAAATAGTGGTAAGATACGGCCCGAAAGGACTTAACTTTCATATTGCATGTGCGTTTTCGAATGGGTACCTAGGTGACGGCCTCGGGAATCGGGGCACGCTCGGAGTGAGACCCGATCCCATGGCAGTCTTTGTCGGTGCCGGTCCTAGAGGCCCGAGGACCGGGCGCCAAGTGTGGGAAGAATCGCCGCCGCCGGGCGGGCGGCGGGCGAAGGAAGAATCGCCGCCGGCGGCGGTGGCGTGAGGCGAAGCGGGGCGGCGGCGGCCGCGCTATCTCAGCCGAGGGCGGCAGCTGTTGCCCCACCATCGGAGCAGGCGGAGGTGGAAAAAGAGCCGGCGCTGGAGGGTCCATTGTCACCGCCCCAGTGGGGGCGAGGGAGGACGAGGTCCCACCTGTCGACGAACCCCCGCCACCATTGAGGAGCCGGCCGCTGCAGCGGAAGAAGTTCCCGCGGCCACAGCGGAAGATCCCGCCCCGGCCGAACCCAGAAGGCGGGGCCTTTGGGAATGACCACCGGCGTCGTCGTCGTCGTCTGGACGCCTGCGTCTCCCTTGGTCACCCCTCCCCTGACCGCCGGCGGGAGGAGGGTCCCGGATTGTCAAGGGCGCCTGGCGTATCACAACGGGTGTGCCCATGGCGTCCATCGACGGCATGGCACGAATTATCGCCGCGCGCTCCCCTGGTGATAGCCGGCAGAGCGGAACCGCGCCCTCCGGGAACGGCGGGACGGGGCTGAAAAAGCCCAGCTGCGCCATCCACCTGTCAATCACATCGGCAGCCAAGTTCCCGGTGGCTGACAACAAAAAAAAGAAAAGAAAAAAAAGAAGGAAAGAGGGAAGCCCCAGGAGACAGAAACGCTGTCAGCACCAGATTCAGCCAATGAAGAAGAGAGACAAGGGATGATCCAAGGTGAAGCGGGTTACCTCCAGTGATACTCCGGGTCCTGTCGCCCAGGCCCATATACTGCCAGGCCGGGCGGACGCGACGGCAGCGCGAGAGGCACGACCTCCGGGAGACGAAGTCCCGGATAACCATGGGCCCTGTCAGGCCCGCCATTCGCAGCTGGTCAACACGGGCTAGCATCGCCTGGAGCTCGGGCGTCTCGCTCACCTGGGCCCCCCAGTTGGGGTTGCTGACCGCCAGACCAGACGGGAGCTCCAGCACTTCAATGCCGCTGTCGTCCTCGGCGTCTGACCACTCTTCGCGCCAATTCCTCCAAGCTGGACCGTGATCCGGTGGAATGTAGCGCGACACGGTCCCGTCGCGGAGCCGCAGGTGGCAGCTCCCGGTGACAGGCGAATTGCCGCCCGCGGTGCGAAGGGTATAGAAGAAACGGAAAAGTAGGAGATTGGGTAACACTCCTACGAACATTTCGCAGAAGTGGGCGAAGGCAGAAAGGAGGATGACGGAGTTGGGGGGAAGATGGATGCGGTGAATGGCGTAGAAATTAAGAACGGAAAGATAAAAGTCGGAGACTGGCGGCAGCAGGCCGGCGAGAAGCTGCCACCCGAAGAAAATCACTTCCCCGGGCCGGCAATGAGGCTCAACGGTCCCGGGGCGGACACGGAGGGCGCCCGTGGTTATGTTCCGGGAGAACCTGGCGGCAACCTTCTCCTCGATGGACGAGGAGGGGAGAATAGGAGCCATCGGGCGCAGGGGAGTATCGAAGCGCATTGGAGGAGAAGAAGAACGAAGCTCTAAAGCGGGGAGGAAAAGCAGAGCGAGGAAAGTTAGAAGGAGGAAGAACCGCTCCCCCCTCGGCCAACCTCTTATAAGGCCGCGATGGAAGGCTCGGCGGGAAAACCGAAAGGGCGCGACGATTCGCAAAAAGGAAGTTCAAAAGCCCCATTAAGAAGGCGCGTCCCAAGGGTCGTGCGGCAGTTGCCGGGCGGGAATAACTGCACAAACCGCCTTGAGAACCGGAAGAAGCCGGAAGGTCTCTCGGAGGCTGCGGGGCGCGTGGGCTTTTTAATGGCCCCACCCGGGAGACTAAGCGGTTCCCCGAGTGACATTTAAAAGAGAGAAAAAGGAAGATGGTAGACCAAAAAGCGCTCCTGGGTGGGCCCGGGGGCTACTGTCGGCGTATTTTACGCCAGGGTCCCCACTCCCCCGCAATAAAAGAGACCGCCGGGCGGGCAGGGTGCGTCTGGGCACACCGCCCCGGCGAGCAGCAACCCCCCAGCATGGCCGCCCAGTGGACAGGTGGCAATCAGGCCACACCACTGGGCGACCAGGAAAGTGGTCGCCAAATGACAGTGGCGGTCGAGCCACGCCCTGGCGACAGCCGAGGTAGTCGCCACGGGACAGTGGCGTCGAGCCACACCACTGGGCGCCCAGGAAGGTGGTCGCCCAGCGGACAGGTGGCAGTCAGGCCACTCCCCTGGGCGACCAGCAAGGTGGTCGCCCAGCCGACAGGTGGCAGTCAGGCCACGCCCCTGGGCGACCAGCGAGGTGGTCGCCCAGAAGACACGTGGCATGCAGGCCACTCCCCTGGCGTCCACCCCCGAGGCTGCAGCGCCCAGATCGAGGACATTTAATGCGAATCGTGCGCATTAAATGCAAAGCATGGAGGATACAGCATAGCGGCGCATCTTCCCCAGGCGTGCATTAATTACGTGTGACATCACGGTAGCGCCTCACCCCCTGACGGAACGGGTGGCGTTGGCGGACATAGGGCCCGAGGCGGGGGTGTGACGGCTGCGGCAGATATTACTGGGATGTAAGAGCAGTGACAGGCGCATTAAATGCGCTCGTGGCAGTGTAATGAGTGGGCTTTGCCGTGTAAGCCTCCCATGTGCCCCCGGGAGCCCAAGTATAAAAGGGGGCCGGGGTGCATGGGGGAGGGGGTTCGATCCATAGTTGGTAGATTTCATCCTCTCAAGTGGGTACACAAGCAACACCAAAAAAAGCAGGACTAGGGCTATTACTCTCCGGAGGGCCCGAACCTGGGAAAAGAGTTCTTGTGCCCCCTTGTTCATCTGAGCTTCCCGGTACTCCGGTCATCTTCTTCCTTTCCCCGGCGATTGCCCCGAAAGCCCCCCGTCTGAACCTTATAAGCACCCGATTCGGAGGTGCCTGTTGGCTAGTACGCCGACACCTTTCATCCCGTTTCCATAGCCGATAAGGTAGCAATCTATGGGTTATGAGCCGCCACGTGCCCCGTTGCAGCCCCAGCTGCCACGCCAACCCGAGTTTGCACTTGGGGGGCATCGTCACGAGCCTGGCTTTAATCGACACGTACCCCAGACGCATGGTGTGCCTGCCGGGGAAATCGACTATGACGAAGCCATTATTATTGTCCTAAGGGAACAATTCGGTATACAGCCAAAGGTCGGGCTATCGGCTATAAAAATCCGTACCCAGACTACATTGACCGAATTTCATACCCCAATGGGTATAGGGTCCCTGATTTTGCTAAGTTTTTCGTGGATGATTCTACCACCACCCTGGAGCACATTAGGCACTTCATAGTGCAGTGTGGGGATGTTGCGCAGTCCTATGGGATTAAAGTAAAATTATTCCCTTTACTGCTGTCTGGAGCGGCTTTCAGGTGGTTCACGACACTACCCCCCAATTCGATCAACACCTGGGCTGATTTGGAAAGCCAATTCCATGAATATTTCTTTTGTAGAAGCTTAGAATTACTGATTTAAGATCTAAGCTCCGTGCGGCAGAAATTCGGGGAGTTAGTGGATGACTATATCAAGAGGTTCAAGGAAGTGCGAAACCGATGCTTCAGCGCTGCACTACCCGATTACCAATTAGCTGATTTGGCCTTTCAGGGGTTGATTCCTCCTTTAAAGGAGAAATTTAGTGTCCAAGAGTTCACCGATCTCAGCCATCTGTTGCATAGGGCATTGGCTCAAGAAAGCCGATTCTTCGAAAACAAGGGTTTTAAGGATAGATTTAAGAATAGTAACGATAAGGAGAAGCCTAAGGTCAATCTTGTTGAGTACGAGACCAAAGAATCGTCCGACGAGGATGAGGTGGATGTGAACGTAGCTGAGTGGGTCAAGGGAAATAAAAAACCCCTAGTGTGCTCTTGGCTCAAGTCGACTAAATCTAAGTCGGAAGTCAAGTAATTCTTTGACATGACCAAATGTGACTGCATCTTTGATTTATTATTACAAAAGAAGCTGGTGCGATTGCCTGAAGGACACACCATATATACCATCGGCCAATGAAATCAAGAAGCGCAGGAATTGCAAATGGCACCACTCCTTTTCACATAATACTAACAATTGCAATATTTTTCGTCAACAGATACAGTCAGCCATAGAAGACGGGCGACTAAAATTTGCAGAAGAGCAAACACTGTAGGTGGACACCAACCCCTTCCCGGTCAACATGGTCAGTTGTTCGTCCAAGGGAAAGGAGTTGGTGCGGGATGAGATTCGCTCACTGTCATCATCGGCTTCGACGAGTCACAAGTCCAACATAAAGACAAGAAGCGGCAAGGAAACAATACAAATCACGGTCGGTTCAATCCAGTTTGAGATCGACTAAGAAGGAAAGCACTCAAGGATAGTCAAACCGAAGGGAGAGCCTGAGATCGGCAAGTGTTATAAAGCCGAAAGGCTGGTACCACTAAGGAAGCCGATGCGAAAGAGGAGGCCAACATTTTCCCAATTATTGGCTAAGTACGAACAGAGAGTTCAGAGGCTACAGGACAGACCTCGGCAATGGCCAATAGAAGCTTATCGGCCAACAGCCGCTGAAAGGGCTCATGAACGGTGCTCTTTTTGGCAGTTTTGCTTGGAACGGGGGTTAGCATTACCGTCCCCTTCTGTTTGCCCAATGCAACACTACCCTGGGAAAGATTGGGAGTACGGGCTGACATCCAAAAGATAGGCGTCGGAACCATACCCAAGCCGATGATAGGAGAACCAGAGGAGGTCGGTCCACAAGAGAATCTTTAGACCAGCCCCAGCCCAGGGACAGTTGGAGGAAAAATGTAAGGAAGTTAGCGGATCGGAGTTGGCTGGGAAAATTCGCGAGCCGATTGAACCAAAGACGCGATGATGCCCCTCAAGGCTGACCAAGTCACAAAGGTGTCAGCTTCAACACCTCAGGACGCAGGAATTGCGCGAAGCTGACCAAGAAAGGCAAAGGGATGAGGCATTCAACAAACTTAGTCCAGTGAAGGCAGTGAGAAAGGAATGGCGGAAAAAAGAGGTCGTTCGGGAAGAGTTAGACTAAGCTGACGATATAAATTCCCCAATAGTACGCGATGATACGCCACCTATGGATATTAACATGGTGTTCGCCCTGCCGGCTGAGTTCAGAGCGCAGACATCGCCAAACCAGGGGCCCTGCGCCCCGCTGTGCCTTGAGTTACAAGAAGCTATCTTCGAGAAGCCTGAAGACGACCATCAGCACCTAAAGCCATTATACCTAAAGGGTCACATCAACGGCAAGCCGATATCTAGGATGTTGGTGGACGGCGGAGCAACGGTCAACCTGATGCCATACTCGACCTATAAAAAATTGGGTAAACCTGACGATGATCTCATCAAAATCAACATGGTGTTCAACGACTTCACAGGGGACCCCACAGAAGCTAGGGGCATCATGGTAACGGAGTTGACGGTAGGCAGTAAGACTTTGTCGACTGCCTTTTTCGTGGTCGACGCAAAAGGGAGTTATAGCGTGTTAGTGGGTAGAGATTGGATACATGCTAATTGCTGCATCCTATCGACTATGCATCAGAAGCTCATACAATGGAACGGTGATGCGGTTGAGGTTACTTCATCTCACATAGCTATAGCCATCTCAGAGGCCAATTGGCAACACAAAGGAGCAAGATGCATATCCGGCAAGGCACTCGAAGATTGTGACTTCGTGTGTGTCAACCAACTTGGAATTAGTCTGATCAACGTGAAACCGAGCGCATTTGATCTGACAAGTGAGATATTGCGCCGATGGAGACTGAATCAGCTGTAAGATTATTGCAGGACAAGATACGAAGTTATCAGCAGACAACAGACAGTTCCAAGGCCATCGAGGATTTTGAAGACCCAGAAAAACTTGGGCAAGGCTTCACATCGGCTGACCCATTAGAGGAAGTAGATTTGAGTGATGGTGACCGGGAAAGATCAGCTTTTGTTAATTCTAGACTACCCATTATTGTCAACGATTGGGAAATAGGTCCCCGCCGAGCTTACTTGTTGAATGAGGGATCAACACGGCCCCCTTTTTCGATGAAGGGCTTACGTCTAAAGAATGCTCAATGGTCTTGGAATACTCGGAAAGTGGACACGAAGGTTTATATTGGTTCAGGCCTCTCACTGTGGAGATAATGACCCTACTCCAGTGGTCTTAGTATTGCTATTTTATCAAATGTGTTCACACGTCTCTGCTCTCGTGCAAACTCTTCTCTCCTCCCCCCTTCCATCATTATGTCTAGGAGGTACTTATAGCTTACATAATATCTAACATAACTGTCGCCGAATAGCGGGCATTTGACTGCATTAACCGTGGTAGTAACCGAAGCCTTGATTCTCGCCACGTTCCTGTCGTGGGCGTAACGGCACCAGATCATGTCGTAATTAGCGCTACTTGGACATTACGTGCCGAGCATGACCTTCCGACCATACCTCTCGCGGGCGAGCTTGGGCCGAGTGCGCTTGGTCATGGCCGAACAAGGATGCTCGTGGCCGAGTGACGAGCCTAGTCCAATCGGGCGGACCATCCAGCCAGATCATGCAAGTGTCTTTCTCAGGAACATCATCTAAGGGTACATATGGTCGGCCGAAACCGGCTGCCGGGGTATTATGGTACTTATAGAAGTTATCCAATCCCCGACAGCTAGCCCCCGAGGCTCAAGTGGAGAACTAGTTGGTGGGGCCTTCCCCTTGAGCCTATAGACTCAATGGAGGGATTGGAATCTTGCAGCGAAACACTACTACAGCATCCAAGCATGTCCCGCTTATAAACGAGCATGGTTGGGAGGAAACGAGCATACAGCTCGGCCCCCAACCAAGGGAAGCCCAGGTAAGAGAATACAAAAGGTTGTCGTGATTCCGTCTCGGAGAAGCCTCGCGGTTGCAGTGTGGGCAGTTTTTTTGGGAACCGCGCCATTATTGGATAGTTTTGGAAGTTGTATATCCATGCGTCGACTTGTGAATGGTAAGAAACTCTTCACCTGTGCCCGAGCCTTTAGGGCTTCTCGAGTTTGGCGACGGGAAACTCTTCATCTGCATTTCCCCTTCAAGGTGTTAGGGATTATAAAATCTTGTATTTAAGCGGTGGTGAGGAAACCTTTCGCTCACATTTTGCATTCAAAACTCAAGAAATCTTTCAAGTTTCGTGTTTTTTGCGCTCATCTTTATTCCTTTCACTGAGTCCATGGCAAAGTTCGAGGTGAGCAAGATGAGCAAGGAGAGGCTCCGACTGCTCGTGGAGCTCGGATACCTCGATGAGAACTCATGGCGGGCACCCGGCGACGAGAAGGCACCGGAGCCGCAGGAGGGAGAGGTCATCTCCTGCGAGCTATACTCCATCAACGGGCTTCGAATGCCCAAGAGTGAGTTCCTGTAATCCGTACTCTCCTAGTGCGAGTGCGAGATCTCCAACCTCAATCCCAACTCTATCCTTGTTTTGGCGATCTTCTCGCACCTTTGTGAGGGATACATGGGCGTCTTGCCCACGGCTAGTCTCTTTTTCATTTCTATTCTTTATTCCGCACCGGTGCGGCTTCTCCCAGCGGTTGCCTCTATTTTCGCCTCTGGTCCAACCAACCTTACAAGTACTCGAGCTTCACGCTCAAGGACTCGGTGTCGGGTTGGGCCGACAGTTGGTTTTACCTAAAGAAGGCAGAGAGAAGTTCCCTCTAATATACCATAGCGGCTGCTTCAGGCATCGAGATGTCGCACCCCCCTGTGCAGGCCGAGGAGGAGCGAGTGCTGATGATGATCAGCGAGCTTACTGAAAGTTTTGATAATTGCCTAGAGGGGGGTGAATAGGCTATTTAAAATTTAAACTAAATTTATCGCAACAAAATAAAAGTCGGAACCTTTTAGAGTAAATCAGAACTTCCGATATAGAATCAGAACTTTCGAGGTACTATCGGAATGTCCGAACACTATAGAGAATAAGGTAAAAAGAGAATAGATCTAGTGAATTCCAAATTGCTTCTACTCCAACTTAGTATAATGTAGGAGAACTACACAAGACTAGCAACTAGAGTAGAACTTTAAATAAGAAGATTGAACTCAAATGAACAAAGATAATCAAAGCTAGGAGACAAAGAATTTGTTCCCGGAGTTCGGATCCTTGAGGGGATCTTACGTCTCCGTTGAGGAAGCTCACAAAGAGCCGGATCTTTTCCAACCCTTTCCTCCCAAACCTCGGTCACACTTGAGATTTGGTTTCACTTTTGATTTCTTCCCTTCTGGAGGCGAACTCGGCCTTCACAAACTTCCCACGGCTACCCACAATCTTTGGGAGCTCGTGAGTGACACCAAGCCGTCTAGGAGCCCTCAATCTCCAAGAGAAATGAATGCAACTTAAACCCAATCTTGGAGATGATCTCTTATGCTCAAGAATGTCTCTCTCGTGATCTAGACTCAAATCTTGTTCAACCCTCACTTTTTTTTGATCACTAAGATCAAGGAGGAGAGGAAGAAAGAGCTACTCAAGAAGTGTGTTTAATGCTCAAGAGAAAACCACAACCAAAAAGCTAGCCACATTATGGTGTGGAGGGGTACATATAGGAATGGGTAAAAACTACCCGTTATTCCTCCACCCAGCCACATATCAGAACTTCCGATGTGTACATCGGAACATCCGATAAGTCTAATTCTCCAAAAATTCAACTGGTTTAAACGGTCAAAAACTACATATCGGAACTTCCGATATTGACGATCGGAATGTCCGATGTATCTGTAAAGCTATTTTTGAAAAGCATTTTCAAAACAACACTAAGTCAACATCGGACTGTCCGATTCCAGATCGGAATTTTCGATCTGTCCAGAGAGTACCCTTTTCAGAATCTATAAGGATCGGAACATCCGATCAAAAAGTATCAGAACTTTGGAAGAGTCCAGAGGATACCCTAAAGCTGTTAAACACATATCGAAACTTCCGATGAACACATCAGAATATCAGATGCATCCAGAGAGTGCACAAAACACTCACACCGGACAATCCGATATATCGGAACTTCCGAAGATTCCAGAGGATATAAGCTACTCGGTGTGCGTGTTACGACTCGTGTCCGTCGACAAAAATGAGTAGGCATTCATATGAGCATCGAGACTTGTCCTAGATTGACTAAGTTGCATCCCTCTTAATAGTACAGCATTTCTATGACTCAAAGATAAAAGTAAATTACACCAAAATGTCGTCGCTTTTCTTCCTTATGCTTTTTGAGGATTGCCAATGTCTGTAAACCCTTGTTGCTTTAGGACTTTCACCTGTTCATTAACTCATTGAACCCATTAGTCCCTTAATCGCTTATCATTAATCATCCAAAACACGCTTAGGGCCCTAGATGCACTTTCAATCTCCCCCTTTTTGGTGATTGATGATAATACGACTAAAGCTTACAAAAGATTATGAATATTAATAAGCTGGAATGCAACAAGATATAGTGAGCTCCCCCTAAATATGTGCATTAAGGAAATGAGTGAAAGTTCAATGCACATTTTAGCAGGAAAATTGTGAGAGCTCCCCCTATATCTTTGCAATCGAGGAAATACACAAGAGCTATATAAAGATGCATGATATGGCATTTTGAGCACACATGGATACCAGGGTAGATATATTCAATCATCACACATGCAAATAAGAGATAATAAGCAACATAAAGCACTTAGCATTTAACATAAAGCACAAAAAGTTCCAAATATCTCGAAAGAACCAGAGTTGACAAAAGAACCAACTCACAAAAACGAGGGAGAACGGGTCTCGGCAAGATTTGAGATTGAAATGGGCATAACTTTTGATTTCATGAACAAAATTGTACCAAATTTGGAGGGGAGACAGAGGGTACCATGGGGCACGAGGTGACGCAGGTGGATCTCTGAAAAACTTGACGAGCTGGCGAGGAACGCGATGCAAAGTTCGACCGACATTGGGCGGCGCTTCGAAGGACGAGGGATGAATTTCTAGGGTTTGGATGATGTCCTGGAGGTTTGAGACATGTGGTAGAGGTCATGGGAGGTCTACTACGGGTTGGGGAGGCGGCTAGGTCAAGAAAAACCGAAAGAAACACGAATTCAAGTCCAAACGACATTTTATCGAGCACTTGGCATGCGTGAGCAGGAATCTGGTGACGTGGCCGCATCTGGGCCGTCGGATCGGCTCCGGATGGCTTGGATCGCAGCGGTGATGCGGCCGGCCCGATTTGCTGGCGCTTGGTGCGCGCGCGCCCGCGCGGGAGTGTGATGGGCCGGCTGGCTGCGAACTGGGCCGAGGCGAGGCGGGGTGGGGCGCGGGGCCCGAGTGGCAGCGTGGGCTGGCGGCAGGAGTGAAGGAGATTAGGCACAATGCCAAAATCCAAAATTCGAGCATTTTCGCAATAAAAATAAATCCAAAAATTAAAACTAATTATTTAGGGCAACAAAAATACCAGAAAAATTCTAGAAAATATTTGAGACATTTTGAACTCAAATAAAATATTTGTAACAAAACTTCATATAAACTTTTCAAATATTTAATTAATTTCCATAAAAGGCTTAATTCACATCAATTTCAAATAAATCCAATAAATAGCAAATGAGCTCCGAAAAATCTCAGAAAATACAGAAAAATTCCTTAGAGCACAAAGAACCCAACTAAAACTAAATTTCTTTTATTTTAATTATAAAATAGTCAAATTAAATTATTTTAGCTTTATAAAAATCCAGATTAAGCTTTATTAAAGCGAGAAAGAAAACGGAAATTTTTGGGAAGATAATCTAAACCAAAATTTTTTGAAAACCCAAATTTTGGGATGTTACACTTGAGCATTGACCGGTTCACTTTTCTCTTTTGTCCTTTTGCACTTTTGCTTGAGCTCTCTCAATCCTTATCGGTGCCTGGAGTTTCTGATCATCCGGAACCTTCAATGTTCTCCCAGGATGATCTTCCCCCGCGAAGAACCTCTTTTCTCCGCATCGTTTTGGTTGATTCGACCTCGAGGTAATCCTAGGGTTCTCTTCTTAGACTTCAAATATATCCGCTTCTTTTGTCAAATCCTCTCGGTAGACTTGTTGATCAATCTCTTTAGATGCTTAGTTTTGTCAAGTTCTATCGGTTCAATCGGAAGAAATCTCAGATTTTTTATGCTAGGGTGTAAATATCGGACATTCCGAGCATCGGAATATCCGATCAGATCGAAACATCCGACCCAAAATATCAGAACATCCAATATAGACAGAATAGCTAAAAAAATCAGTTTCCTCTTGAATTTGTCTCTTATCCTTGTTATTGCTCAAATCCTTTTGTCAGTCTTGATTGAATGGATCCAAGTCAGGGAGATGATCAGTCTAAGAAAGCAAGGACTAACGATGCTCAAGTGTACAAAAGGAAAAGACCAACTGGGACAAGAACGAAAGGAGTAGCAAATCGACAGCGCCCAAGGTGGCATATCCATAAATGAGCCTTCTAAAGATGCTCAGACTATGACAGTGGCTCATGGATAGTGCTTGCCTTCAAGGAAAGGCAAGGAAACTGTAGAGCCATCTCAGGCTAACCCTCAGAGCGGTCCTCCTCCTGAAGTAAGAATGCCCTTGCTTCGGAAGCCCGAGCGATCAAGTCAACTCGTGTGGAAGCCAATGAACTACAAGGGGAAAACTGCTCAAGTGAGAAAGGCACGTGAAGAGAACCCCCAGCGAGAAGCCAGATTCTCCACAAATAGGCGTTTTTGAAACTTCTTCCAGTAGGATTTCTGAGTCATTTATTTTGCCTAGGAAGAATCCAGTGACTCCGATACAATGGGTTGATTGGGAATGTATGACTGAGGCAGATGATGAAACGTTTAATGCAGTCATCATAGCCTGTGAGACGACTGGTACCGAGAGAATAATGGAATTCAAGCATGATTGGAATACAGAGATCATTGCTCATTTTTAATCCACACTGCACATTCTCAAGGATCGCTCCTCCTCCATGTAGTGGATGACTGAAGGTACTTAGTACAAAATCACTTACTCTCAGTTTGCTCGAGTACTTGGCTTTACGGCAGATGAGTTACAGGATAGAGATCGCATTCATGTTGAGTACGCTCTCTCATCAGAGAATATCAATTTCTTGTATGAGGAAGATGCCGAGTTTGAGCCTGGGGAGACCAAGGGTATGAAGCCCTTCTTTGCTAGCCTGAACAGGCTATTCAGGAAGATGTTGTTTCCCAAGGAGGGAGTCGCATCTCAAGTGCTATCTTTTTCTAGGAATCTGCTTCAAAGGCATCTGAAACTTCCTTGCTTAGATGATGAGGAGGAGATCGAGGACCCCTTTCTCCCGACTGATGCAGAGTCCAGCTCAGAGGACTACACCGAGGATGACGCTTCAGAGGATAGCGCTTAGATCTATTTCTGAGTCATTTTTCTTTTCCTTTTGTGGTGTCTTGATGCCAAAGGGGGAGAGAAAAGCTTACCTTTTCATCTATCTATCAATCTTGTTGGGTCAATTGGTCATGCGAACTCTTGGTTGGACTTTTGTAATGCTTTAATCGCTTTAAATGCCTTTATGTTGTTTATCTATCTCTTGTTTCAGTTGTTTGCTTGATGTTTGCTTGAATTATATATGGATAATTGTCTCAATTGCTTATTATGTCCTTTGTGTGTGTTTACATGCCATATCTTGCATCTCTATAGTTCTTGCAAATTTCCTTGAATACAAAGATATAGAGGGAGCTCTCACAATTTCTCGATAAAATGTGCATTTGACTTCAAATCAAATTTTAAATGCACATATTTAGGGGGAGCTCACTATACCTTATTGCATTCACAAATTGTTTATATTCATATCTTTGTAAGCTTTAATCGAGTTATCATCAATCACCAAAAAGCGGGAGATTGAAAGTGCATCTAGGCCCCTAAGTGTGTTTTGGATGATTAATGACAAACGATTAAGGGACTAATGCATTCAATGAGTTAATGAACAGGTGAGAGTCCCCAAGTAAGATCTTCTACGGATGTTGGCGACCCTACAAAATGAGAAGAAAGAAAAATGTCATCGTTTGGGTATTGATTTGCATTTTGTTGAGTAAATAGGTATGTCGTACTATTAAGAGGGATGCAACGTAGATGGTTAAAGACATGTCTCTATGCTCAAATGAATATTAGCTAGAAAAGTTGAGAGACACGAGTCACAGCACATTCACCGAGTTTGGTTTTTCAGTGTCTGTATCGGATGTTCCGATCAATTGATCGGATATTCAGATCCATCAGAAGTTCTGGTGCTTAGCAGTCTAAGTTTTCAATTCCCCTTTGCAAAGATCGGAAGTTCCAATCAATTTGATTGGATAGTACGATTAGGCTTAGAGCTGAAAAGGTGCTTCTCTGGACAAATCGGAAGTTCTGATCATAAATATCGGATAATCCGATATGTGTAATCCCACAGTTATGGAGAGTTAGAGATTGAAGTTCTTCTGGAGATTTAGCCAAATAGGATGTTTTGATACACTGATCAGATGTTCTGATATGTGGCTGATTGGTGGCATAACGGCTAGATTTTGTCTCCTCCTGTAAATACCCCCTCTCCTCGCTTTGAAGGTAGAGACTTGTTAGTTGGCTTTTTAACTATTCATTCACTTCCTTGAGACCTTTTTTCTTTCCCCCTTCGTTGATCTTTGTGATCCATTTCTTGATAGAGGTGTGGGAAGTGAGATTGAGTGATAATAGCAATAGATTAAGTCATTCATTTTGAGCACTAGAGTTCATCTCCAAGATTGTGTTTGCGTTGCATTTATTACTCTTGGAGGTTGAGGACTCCTAGATGGCTAGGAGTTGCTCACGAGCACCGGAAGATTGTCATGTGCTGTGAGAGAGTTTGTGAAGGTCCGATTTCACCTCCGAAAGGGAACAAATCAAGAAGTGAAGCCAAGTCTCAAGTGTGACCGTGATTAGCGAGGAAAAGGGTTGAAAAAGACCCAGCTCAAGTGTGACCGAGCTTCCTCAATGGAGATGTAGGATCCCCTCAAGGATCCGAACTTCGGGAACAAATTCACCACGTCTCCCCATTTGGTCATTTCTATTTCGTTGTGCATTTTGCTTTATTTAGACATCTATCCTTGAATCGATCTCCTTAGATGTGTTATATCTTGGTTGCTAGCTTTGTATAAGTTGTTGGTACCTACTTGTGCTAGCTTTGAGTAGGAATCGATTCGCATTTAGCCGTAATTAGAATTGATATTTTCTATGTTCTGATTGAATCGGACATTCCGATTGTATCATCAGAAGATCCGATTGAGGATCGGAAGTTTTAATCCTTGCATCGGACGTTTCGATTTGTTTTCTGCTGCTATTAATTTAAATTAGTTTTAAACACCTATTCACCCCCTCAAGGTTGTTAGCTCATCTTTCATAGCCCCAACGGGCAGTAGCTTTATTCCAGAAGGGTCTTTGCATGGGTTTCCAGGGCGAGTGGTACTACCGGCGTCTCAAGAGTAGTAGTACCTACTTTGACTGCGAAGTTTGGATTTGAGTTTTGAATTTTAAATTTGTACGAGGCTTATTGCATATCATTTTGGACAATGCTATGTGATGTGTTTTCCTTGTCTTTGATGGTTGCAGGACAACGGTGCTAGGTCATGGTGCGGTGGAGGATGACCGGGACTTGGCGAGGTGTGCCAGAGGTCCAGATGGTCGGGAATCGCCAGGGGATGACTGAAGACAGTCGTTGTAAGCCAAGAAGGCAAGGGAATGGCTAAGATGCTAGCTTGGAGCTGCTCGGATCAAGGAGGGCTATTGGATTGCGGTTTAAAGGGTAGAGTAATAGCCAAGTTAGCTCGCTTTGAGAAGTGTGCAAAATCCATTATGTTAGTGGGTTTCGGGTTAGCCCATGTATGAGTGAGTGGATGCATCCTAGCCCTTGGAGAGGTTGCTTAGGTTTGAAGTATCCATGGGTGTAGAATGATTTATGAAGGCTATAAATAGAAGCGTAGGGATAGATCTCCCATCTTGAAGGTTTTGGTGCTACTTTGAGCTTTGCCTACTTTATTGTGAGGCTTTGTAAACTTTTATCCAATGAAATAAAAAATTATTTCCCTACTTCTGAATTTAAATTCCACATTTACATTATGTCTTAAATTCAACATTTAAATTTTGCAATTTACATTCCACACATTTGTATTTGCCTCCCCTCCTTCTAAATGTTTGTGAATTTTGTACGAAGGATTAATGATTGATGGATAAATCTTTCCTAGATCATATCCTAATCAACTAGGCAAGCCTCCTCTTGTTTTTCTCTCAAGAACTGATTTTGTGCTTGAAAGGAAGAATTATTTAATAGATCGTGTTCTTGCTTGTTTGAGGAGTTGTTCTGTGTTGTTTTTGCTTGCTATGATATGTGAGAAACTATCTAGGATCACCTTGATCATCAAAACCCCATGAGCAAGCCAAGATCACAAATTTTTGTTTTTACTTCCTCTTGGTGCACTTCTTCTTCGAAGTAAAACTTTCAGAACTTTGACATCAATCCTTGCGATTAAAGGTTGGAATATGTTCTAAACATCCTTGGGAAGGTACATACCAAGTTTCATAAAGTTTGGATCAGCCAATCAAAACATTCATCGATTTTTGTTTTGAGATCGTGCTGATTGCACTGCTCATTCGCATGTTTTTACTGTTCACCAATACTACCGGGGTACTGTAGCACGATAGTACCACCGTACATGGTTGGTAGCAACACCCTCAGGTTGAAATTATCTGAATTTGAGTTTCTCACTTCCATTTGATCGTTTGAGATTTTGGCTTGGATCTTTAAGTCCTTTGTGGGATGTTTTTACTTGATTGAATTTTATTTGACTCCTATTTAACCCCTCTTCTATTCGTCATTTTGATCCTTCAGGTTTGTCATTTGAAAAATTACATGATGAAAAGGCATGTACATCTGCTGAAGACAATATTATGCTCGACAACAGAACAGGAATAGTGAACTCATGTTTGGAAGGTACAACAAATGGAGGCAGAGATAGCAGCAATTGTAGTTCTGACACCTGCAGGATAAAGAGGATGACTGAACAATCAAAAACAGCAATTCCAAGCAGGATAAAAGGATGTATTCGGAGCAAGACTTGAGTCAGACTAATAATGTGTTGGTGAAAGAGGTGATTATATTGGTAACCAATAGTCCAAAGGACATACAGATGATCAAAGAGGTCATCATATCTGAAGTCACCACTTCAAAACTAGTGCTGGAGGGGGATACAATGGAAATTGAATTAGGTTAGTCCACAATTCAGAAAGCATTGCACGGACAGAGGCTAACAATTTA
Organism: Rhipidocladum racemiflorum; assembly: GCA_036346355.1. Lineage (NCBI taxonomy): Eukaryota > Viridiplantae > Streptophyta > Magnoliopsida > Poales > Poaceae > Rhipidocladum > Rhipidocladum racemiflorum. The sequence continues at coordinate 17,521,184 of CM070573.1, read as the reverse complement.
TGGTACCATCTTTAGTAGTCTAGGATTATACAAAAAAAAAAAGAATTGAACTTCATTTGTTAAAAAAATAGAAGAAACATAAATGAGACAATAACATTGTCAGAATTTTATAAATTCGCTCAAGTGTGATCATGATCTAAAATTTTTTGGAAAGCTTAAGAATTTCCTCAGAACCCTTCTCTAGAAGTTTCAAAAATTATAAACCTATTTTGGTTACTCAATCAAATCTATGAAAGCAATACATGTACCCAACCTTTATTAGGACAGTATTTTTTGTATAGAATTTTTAAAAATTATTTAGGCTTGATCACCATCTAAAAATTTTAGTGATGCGTCAGGACCATCCACAAAAAAATTTAAAATTTTCTAACGTGGTTTGAACTATTTTTCATTTGGTTGAAATTTACCGATAAGGCATTTATCAGGACAATAGCACTGTTATAATTTTTGAATTCCTTAGGCTTGATCATCAGTTGAAAATTTTATGGGAATATTAGTGATACATCAAAACCATGCAAAAATTTTTTTCAAAATTTTCTAATGTGGTTTGAATCATTTTTCACTTAATTGGCAATTTTGGATGAAAATTTGGCAATTTCATCGAAAATCTCGGTCCAAAAAATTCCAGATTTGAATTTTTGTTTTTTGATTTCATCTGGAATTCCAAAATCTCACCTCCAAGATATTATCTGAAAATGAAATTTGAAATCTTGTATAGAGTGGTGGTATGATTAGTCTCACCCAAGGTTTCAAATTTCATTTTAGGGTTTCATCTCAGCACCCTCTGAAATCCGAAATTTCGGCGAAATCTCGTTTTTTCGGACGAAATCCAAAAAGGAAAATTTGAATCCAGTAATTTTTGAACCAAAATTTCCGAGATCTCAATTCAAAATACCGAGATCTTGGAAAAATTTTAGGTGTGTCGCAATTTGAATTTTTTTAGGGTTTTTTAATTTCGCCGAAATTATGATCTACCGATTGTCCCACACGTAAAACGACGTGAAGAATCCAATCCGCCAAAATCCGGTTAAGTTTTGTTCAAATCTCGGTTAAATTTACTGAGATTTTGGTCAAATATACCGAGATCTCGCCGAGATTTTAGGTTATTGTAGCACTTTGAATTGTTTTAGGGTTTTCTTAATTTCGCCGGGATTATGAAATTCAAAAGGGTTCAAGATCTGAAATTTTGTTGAGATTCCGCGAAATCTTGCCGAGATTTCATTCCCTAGTCACACATTGCTTATCTAAGGTGTGTCACATTAGTATACAATGTCTGTTGAGTTTAAATATAGAACCTCATGGTTAACTCTTTTACACGAAGTGAGGATTAAAGTGTAAACAGGGTGTTATGCATGTGTGGATCATGATGGGTTGGGTTTTAAGTGAATTTTGGATTAAAGTGTTACACTATTAGAACAACCAAGAATCAAAATTGAATCGATTTGCTCTAATATTTGTGGTGGAAGGGGAACGGGGAGAGCGGGAGGGGAGAAACAGAGTGATGAGCCCGTGGCTAGCGGTGATCTCCATTCCAACACTGCTGAACAGTGATTTCGTTAGGGCAAGATTTTTATGAGCTCTATGACAATAAAACCTAGGTTAAACGATGCTATACAAGAAACCTAATTTTTTTTTACTCCAACAAATCAACCATAGAAACATGCGATTCTACTCAGTTTTCCACTTACAGTGGGTTTGTTGTTTTCCTCGCATGCCATTTGTTGATGCGATGCGAGATGAATTTAAGCAGTTGCAGACTTGGAGAGCGATTATGTTATCCTTCTCCATCATAGTTATCAATATCGGTAGGTATCAATCGGTATAGTCAGTATGTACCATTTCGACACCTAAATTGGTACGAAGTAGTCATATATATCATACTAGTCTCGATACCGGTCAATATCGATCATACAAGTCAATACTAGTCATACTAGTTCGATACCGATCAATACCGACCCACTACCGATCAATACCAATTATGCCGATGGATTTGAATGGATTTGATAATATGATATATTGAATTATATGTTATATTTGATAGTAGTACTATGTGCTTCGAGTAATATTATAAGTGAACTTTGCTCTACATATAATTATATATATATATATACTTATAAATATATACTATTATGCTAAATCCGAAATGGTAGGCCGGTATAGATTAGTATGACCTTCGATGCGGTATTAACAAGTTTGTTCTCCACCGTCCAAGTGACATAAATTATTTTCTTCTTCGAACAAAGAAAATAGATAACCAGAAGACAAAAGAAAATGTGAAAGAGGAGGAATAAGCGGCGCCAACCAGGCAATCACCGTCACTTTTGAGCGCAGTTCTCACATGCCAAATTGTAGACATCTAAATAAAATTTGCAACTGCGACAACGATTGCTTCAACTTGCTAATTACTCTCTTCGGTCTTCAAAAAGATCACGTTTTGGATACAGCGATGATCAAACTTCTAAAATTTTGACTATTGATATATTTTTAAATATTTAAATTTGATACATAAAAATTATGTGTAGACTTGTCTCTAGAAGTACTTTCACAATATTATATTTTTTTACTAAGTTTTATGAATTTATTATAATAAAAATTAGCGGTCAAAATTGTGTTTTAAAAACCGTATCGATGTCCAAAATATCATCTTTTTAGAGACCGGAGAGAGTAGCAAAGACGAGCCAATGATGACCCAAAATCCGGGGAATAATTACAAGCCTGCAAAAAACAAACTAAAGCATACAGCCAGCATTGGGTACAAAATAAGCATAAAAATTAAGAGTTAATTTTTTTGCACCGCAAACTAACTCATTTATTTTTCATCGAAGCTACTTAATTATCTTGAAAAAAAGCAATATCAACCCTGAAACGAAGAACGGACAGGATTTTTTTTTTCCGTAAGACCCAGGAAGAAGTGATCGAACTGTAAAATTTAGCTCGATTTACACGTGGGGGCGGCGCAGATTTTTCATTTTTGTGACCTATATTTAAGCACCATTTCCGTGGTGGCCGTCCAAGCCGGCCGGCAAGGACGCCGGGCTGAGCAGCGGCGCGGAGAACCACGACGCGTAATCAAACTGCTCCGCCGCTGCGGCCTCCCAGCGCCCGTGCGCCGCCTGCCGCGCACCCATGGCCGGCTCCGGCGCCGCCGCCGCCGCGCCGGCGCCAGTGAGCCTCTGCACGAGCTCACGGAAGTTCCTGGGCTCCACCCGGTACACCTTGGGCGGCGCCGGAAGAGCAGCGCCCACACCGCGCCACGGCTTGGCCGCCGGCCTCTGCACCGCCCTCAGCCTCGCCTCGTGGCCGCCCTTCCTCTCGCAGCCATGGTCCATCGATCTCAACAGCTCTCAACTCCTCCTCGTGGTGCGAACCCGCGAGTTCTTGATTTGAGCTCGCGCTGCAGCAGCAGGACATGGCATATATAGCCGTGTTTGCCCTGCACGCTCGCGTGCGGTTTGTTCTGGTCAGAGCAGACTTGAGTTGATGGAGAGTTTGGCGGCTGGGTGCGGAGGAACACGTGGAAAGGGCGGCCAGTGGGGGGTGGAACGGGGACCGAACGGGACAAATTGCCTAACCGGTCAAAGCCGTGCTCTGCCCCTTGGGTCAGTGCACTGGTATCCTGTGTTTATGACTAGAAAAGGAAATATATACGATTATTTAGTTATGATAAAAACACGAAAACGAAGGAGTAAGTTTGGACGTTTGATTTTGCTGAGTACTATTAAAACGAAACGGTAATGTTTTGTAAAATTATGTCATGTGTTTGCGCGGAAAAACATGTGGTAGCTATAGCTTGATCGTATAGTTTGTTACGAAACATTTTTGATCTGTGTGGATTAGCTAGATTTGTGTGTTGACAGTAGCTGGCTAGGGCGATTATAATTTGTGTTTAAAGCTGTATGTATTTGAATGGAAAGGGAAATAAGCAATGGAATGGAAAACCTAAGACATGGTAAGTAGGTGTGAAGCAGGGTGAATGAAAAGCATATGGTTTAGTTAACAGGATTATCAGGGCATGCGAAGCAGCTCTAGAGAACTGCGTGTAAGTAGCGATAAAATAGAAAATGTAACGGATCCAGTAGCAGAGGTGTCTCTAGCACGGCACATATCAAAAGGTTTGGATATTACTGGCACCATCGTTAATGGGATTTAGGCAATCATCGTCAGCTAGCCCCCAAGTCTTGAGAGAACACATGTATTCTTTCAAGGCTTTTCAACTTTCGAGATGTTTGGGATATCGCGCCAATCATGCTGTTGGTCGCATCTCGAGGAAATCTTTTCGATTTCCTTAGGAACTGAAGTGACGGCAAAAAGGTATAAGTAGGGGGAAGTGGCTTCCCTGAAACGCCTCACGCTTCCAGACTACTTTCAATATGAAAAAGACTCTTTTTCTTCTTCTTGGCTTTTCATCTTCTAAGTTCTTTCCTTCTTTGCAATGGAGAAATCGATTCTCACTGAGGCAAAAATCCAGGAACTCGTAGATGAAGGTTTGATCCCTTCTCGTGAAGTACTGCGATGGGATCCCAGTGGAGAAGACATTAAACCCATTCCCCAAGAGGGGTGGGTTGTTCTCTTTGCGGCTTATGTCAAGTTAGGGCTTTATCTCCCTAAGAGCGAGTTCCTAGCCGATATTCTTGATCATTATAAAATCGAACTTCATCATATCCCTCCTAATTCTATTTTGATTTTTAGTGTTTTTCGCATTTTTGTGAGGCTTTTCTGGGCATTCCCCCTTCTGTTCGTATTTTCTGTCACTTTTATCAATTTACTAAATATTACAAAACTCTCGAAGTTTTCGAAAGTGTCTACTTTAAATTTCAAACCAGTCTCATGTATCCCTTGCTTCCCATCAAGGATGCATGGAAAGACTACCGGAAGGAATGGTTTTACTCTGAGATCCCAAGCGGTAGTCACCTTCAATTCTTTGGTAAATCTACCCCTTCTTGGTCAAAGGTAGAAGGAAAATTTGAGAGGGACTCCTTAGTTCTCACCAATGAAGAAAGAAAAATTATTGATGCTATCTTCAATTTGGTGGAAGGAGGACTTTCTGAATATAAAATTGTGTATGATTTTTTGTTCCATATGTTAAGCCCTCTAAAAAGACGGTGTCGATTTGCCTAGCAAATCGAGGGCGACCAGGATTCAACCAAGGACGAACCTGGTGGTAGGAATCTAGGGATTCTAATTTTGTTCACTTTATCTAATAAAGTGATTCTATTTAACAATTGGATTATTATTTTTTAGATGCATGGTCGGAAACGTGCTACCGACCAACCTACGGCTCCTGTACGGGCTCCTACCGTAAAAAGGAAAAGAGCTGCGAGCAGGACAACCTCGACTGTGGTGGGTTCGACATCTACCACAATGGTCGGTGCCAATCCGACCATCATCAAAGATGCCGACCAGCCACAAGTCTAAGGGACTTCGACTGTCATAGAAAAAAGAACCTCCTCATAGGTAAAAAATAAAAAAATGATATGGTATATAGGATATCACATATAAGAGTTATCCCATATTTCCACATGTCCAGGGTGAGGAGGAAGAGAGTGATGATGACACCCCTCTTGTCATCAAGAGGAAGAGAGCTCCTGTCCCTACCGTCGGGGAAAGTGGAACTCATTGGATCTCTTGGCAGATGGATACTGGAGTATCCTTCAAGTAAGTCATTATATTTTTCTTAGTTCTAAAATTTTAATATTTAGAACCAGTAAGTTTTTACTGATATTATATATATATATATATAGCCCGCTGGCTACTCCTCAAATTCAGGTAGGATCCGAGATGGCTCCTTTGGTCGGTAATGATCCGACTCAAACAGTTCTGCCTCCGGAACCTACTATCGAGGAGAGCCCATCGGCTTTGCCGAGCACGGAAGCTTTGCTAACCAACACCGGGGGTGATAATCCTCCAGTTATTGATGTCGGTGGGCCATCTACTACCGTGGAGGAGTTGGTCTCTCCTCCTAAAATAGCAGAGGAAGAGGTCGGGGCAGCCCAAGAGGCGGCCATTACCCCAACCAAAGATGATAGGCCAGTCGATGGGAACTTTACAATGCTCACCATCACTGGGCCCGAACAGCTACCTCCTCTTGGAACTTCCAATCAGGAGAGGTTGGATCAATAAGACCTTAATAATTTATTTTTTAAGGAACTTGCCTTTCTCTTGTGAAATTTCTTAAGAAAAAGGAGTAAATAAATTTTTGATACTTCTCTTGCTTTTACAGTTTTCACAAGGAGTATTCGACCTGGTAGGTCGGTAGGTACAAGCTGAAGTACAAAAAAAATCACAAAAAAGTATGTCAAGTAAAACTTTTTCTTTGTTTTCATCTTTTACTATTATTTACTTTTCTAACTTTTCTGTTCTGGAAAACAGAAAAGAAGAAAGAATAATGGAACTCGAGAACCAACTTTTGATGGCTCAAAACATCACTAAAGGCTTCGAGTTCGACTCATTAAACTTAAGAGAGAATTTTTGTTTAATGAGGAAAAGATTGCTCGATTTGAAATAGTTTTTAAAGAGAACGATGAGCGAGTAAAGAAATTCAATGAAGAAGTACAAGGTATCTTTCTGAGAAAAATACTGAGTTAAAAAGCAAAGTACTTTTTCTGACCTCAATTTTCAAAAAATTATTTACTTGTCTTTTTGACAGGATTAAAAGACCTTGTAAAGAGTTAGGAACTTCAGCTTGCCGAAGAGAAGAAACAGATGGCTGAGTTGGATTCCAAGACTTAGGTGGAGATTTTAAAGCTAAGAGAAAACATAAAAGCCTCCGCTGACAAAATAAAAAGGATCTGAGGATTGAGCGGATCCATCCTCAGTTTTATTGTTGATCAACTGAGAAAAATAACGATGGATTTGAAGGGAAAGCCAATTGAACTTACCAAGCAAGATCCATCAATTGATGAAATAGTCAAGGGGGTGAAGGATCAATTGAAGAATATATCTGATCACATTCCTGCGATGCTGAGCACAATCAAGCCATCTCTTCAACAATCAATTAGCTTCCAAATTAACAATCAGTTAGCTTCCAAATTAATGCCCTTTTTATGAAATTAAGGCATTACTAAAAGGATGCTATTGAGTTAGAGAAGCTTGCTCCCAACCTGCAGTTCTCGACAGAGGAAGAGATGAACCAAACACAGGCAGAAGTAAAATCTGCTGTGAAATTGTACATGAAGAATGTAAAGGTTCTCTACAAATGAAATGAAAAGAAAAAATTTGTTCTATGTCTTTCTTGTGTCCTATGAATTACACTATAACTTGTTTGCTTCTGACTTGTCTTAAGTATATAATTACTAGCCCCCAATCGTTTGTTGGACTGATCAATAATGTGATTGGAAATAAAATAGTTTTTATTTTGGGGAGCCGACCTGGTTTCTCTTTGCTATACACTAAGTATTAACTGGCAGCAGGTTGGAGATAAAGTCAGTCTAATGAGTTTCATTCTGTAGTAGTGTCTCTCGCCTTCTACCGGGTTCACCACAGTACATTGATGCAATATGACTCCAATTAACATTTATGCAATCTTCATACCTATCAACAAGTAAGGACCCACCATTATGTAGTATATAATTCTCATGTAAATATGGCAAAGATTGCTTAAGGCAAATGATGGGTGTAAACCTTGTCAGTTACCTCTGGCAAATTGCTGGGTTACTACGAGTCTTTTTTTTCCGCTGCAGTTCTTTTTATTTCTTAGTTCAAGCCCTACGTGGCATGCTACTGTAAGTTAACCATAAGTTTGTTCAACATGTTATATTTAATAGATGAAGTACTTTATATTATTTCTGCTGTGTATAATTGTGATATTTTATCTATATTGAGACTATGTGCACTAGCGTGATCTTGAACTAGTGCTGAATACATAGAGAGTCCGAATTTGCATATTCGAGTCCTAACATATTGGTTGTTAGTTCAAGTAATCTTTCTTATTGTGATTATATCTGATGAGAATGTAGGTTGATATGATAGTATTGTTTACATCTATGCATCAGTTGGGTTTTTTTTAGCATGCATATTATGTATTCATAGAATGTTTGTTGGATGCTTGTAATTATGTCGTAGACGCAATATTTAACTTTATATTTTTATTGCGTAACTATGAATTAGATTAATGTTAGACCATGTTAATTTTCAACACATAGGACGGTGGTGTTCTTGCACGGGCATTGGCGTAGCTAGGGTTGTCACAGTTGGGCCATGGCCCAACCAATACTGCGGCCCACTGTGTAGTTTCTAGCTCATGCACAAGCAGTCAGCGAAAATAGAACGTCGCGGGCGCAGCCTCGCGGGGATCAGATCACGCACACGCAGTCTTATAGTGCGTTTGGTTCGCTGTATCAGGTTGAATCGAACCGTTCCGTACAGGATTTAATCTCGTTCATGCGTTTGGTTGACTGAACGGAACCATTTGGTACGGGATGAGATGGTACAGATTCCTAGAATATTCCTTGAAGATGCTGTATCATTTGATACGATGAATTCGGCTGAACCGATCGGTACAGGACCGACCGGTATCATCCCATCCAGGATCATCTCATCCCTCTTGTACCATCCCATCCCATTCAGTCTGGTACATCCAACCAAACACACCCTTAGACTCTCGGTTGATTACAGACGGAGAGCAGCAGCGCCGATCTGATCTGCACACGATGCAAGTACGCAACTGGTGGCCGACTGGCCGGTGGTCTCTACGCAGTATGCACCTGGGCCTTCAACGACGATGGCGGCTACCGCGCTCTGCAGACGGTGCCCTTCTGCTACGACGAGGAGGTGTTCCAGGTGAGCAATCGTGGGCAGTGTTCTTTCTGCGTGTGCATGGGCAGCGCCGCACTTGTTCGATGAAATGCGTGCTCTGGTTGCGCTTTCCGTCCGTCCATGATCGGCTTTGTTCTTGGCTGCGCACTTACGGCAGTACACTAGGTGATACGATCAATCTGAGTTAGACACACCGACACAGTACCACATTAAGCTTTACTAAGATCATAAGATGCCCTGAAGGGTAGATGTTCAACATCATGGCAAAACACGGTCTTCTTTGTGCTATTGAGCACTCATTATCAAGGAGCACCGATTCATGTCCCTGGAGTTCAGGAAAGTATATCCTTACAAAAATATATTATTTTGTATCTTTTTTTGGTGCGTAGTTAACCTACCTTGTATAAGAGTATATTCCCATTCCTCTTCATGTTTCAGCCACAGGTGATTTTGTATTTTTGTGCTTGTAGTTAACCTACCTTGTTACCTATTTTTTTTTAAATTGGACCAACCTTACTAAGGCCCCGTTTGGCAATTTGGAACCGAGCTGTTTCTACTAGAATGTGGGAGAAACCCAGCCAAACGGGCTAAAACTCGGAACGATTCTCCTCGGAACGTTTCTCCTTTTTCCACACCGTGGCTGAATCACCCTCAACCCCGTTTCACTAGTTTCTACTAGAATCTAGAACCGTACCAAACGGTTTGCAGAAAATGATTCTGATTCTACCTGAAATGTTTCTACCAAGAATCTGGAACCGTTTCCGTTTCTACTAGAATCTGGAACCGTACCAAATGGGGCCTTAAATCTTGGCTACGCCACTGTGCACGGGTTTCGGAGATATATATGGTACTTGTGGAGCCACCGGATGCTGGCCGTGGCCGCCGCCGGGTAGTGCCGCGCTGTTGTGCTGGACTGGCGAGGGTATGGTCTCTCGGACCAGCCGCCGGAGATGGAAGAGTTGTCCTACAGCTACGACTGCTTGTTGGAGGATCTCCTTGGCATCCTCGACGAACACTGAAATTTCCAAGGTAAGCGAGGTTTAGAAAGGAAAACCATGGTAAGTTCAGTTTAGTCCCAAGGAGATGTTCTTCCTCTTCAAAAATCAAGGAACCACGAGGCATTGCTACATGAACCGATGAAGCTATGTGCATGCTTTTTCGGGATGGTTCCATTCAACCAGCAAAACATATAAATAATTTTTTTCTTAAATAATTATATATATATACCACTTAGTATAAGCAATCAAACACATCCTAGTAGCGGACCACACTACGTCGTGTTTCCGTTCGCCACCGAATTTTCACCTTTATCCTGAAAACTTTTGTCCCAATGCGTCCCATGCGCATTATGCAGGCTAAGGTGGAGAACGAAATTGGCAAGAAACACTACTCGCTGCTGCCAACATATTCATATGACGTAGCTTTCTAAAACACATTCTCTTTTTTGTTTGTTTTTTTCCATCCTTGACTCCTTGTTCTCCATCTGTCCTTTGTTTTCTTCCCCTGTCGCTTGTTTATATGCGAAGAAGATGCAAAGAAACTAGAAGAGAAGTGAGCTCATTGTAGACAGATAGATGAGAGTTGGTGTTATAGAAGTGCTAGTGTGAGTGCCACGAAAGGAAGCGACAACGAAGCCGATTCGGAAGCGCTGCAAGAATAATTGCGTAGTACTGTGAGCAACTCAATGTCATTACGCGTCGTCCTGGTAGGCCCTAAACTCCCGTACACTGCAGCGAGTCAGCGACTATGCGGTGCCTTCTACCGACGTGTTAGAGCATCTCCAAGAGTGCCTTAAATCCATTCCCAAAACCTAATTTAGGGTTTGATTGAAAAAAAAACAAACTCCAACAGTTCCTCATCCTTCCTCCCCAAATTTCCGCACGCCCTAAACACGAACCCGGAGGCCTCATTTTTCCGCGTCGTGACCGCGCTCCCAATCGGAATTTCTCACCCCTCCCGTGGCCAAATCTCGTGCGCGGGCCTCCCTAGCTTGCGTACGTTGTGAAACGGCAGCAGCAGGGGCCGCCGCTGTCGAGGAGCTCCAGCACGCGCCTGCGCTCGCTCGCCGACCCAGTTCTCCGACCGCAGCAGCTCCTCGCCAAGGTATGGAGGCCTCCTCCCTCCCTTCCTTCCTCGCTTGCTTCTCCGGCTTGGATTGCTGCACGTGCCACCGTGTGGAATTTTACCACTATTCGCTGTTGATTTATCCCCTTCTCTTTGCGATTTGTGGTGGGATTGGTTGGCTTAATTTGCGTAGGGCTTGTTTCAACCGGTGCTGAAATTTTCTTCCGGTGTTGAATCACTGAGAGTTGTAGTTAATAGGTATAGAGCTGCAGAGTTCCTCTGAATGTTAAAGCACTGATGCTCTACCATGCATCAATTTAATGTAGTTCATCTTGCCATGTTTCAATGTACTGAACGTTGTCTCCT